>CM042686.1:573817438-576461556 GCA_023614405.1 Avena insularis | reverse complement strand
ATGATCACAATATGATCATGCATAGAGAGAGAGATGAACACATAGCTACCGGTAGAACCCTTAGCCTCGAGAGAGAACTACTCCCTCCTCATCATGGGAATCAACAACGGTGATGGAGATGGTGGTGGAGATCGATGGAGATGGCTCCGGGGGCACTTCCCTGTCCCGGCAGGGTGTCGAACAGAGACTTTCTGTCCCCTGAATCTCCCCTTCGGTGGCGGCGACGCTGCAGAACTTTTCGTGGCTGGAGGCTTGACGATTTAGGGTTTTTGCCTCGGGAGGAATATATAGGCGAAGGAGGCAAGGTCAGTGGCCAGCCAGGGGGCCCACACCATGCCCTGGCGCGGCCTGGGGGTACCCGCGCCTAGGGCCCCTCTCCGACTCTCCTTCTGGCTCCGTGAGTCTTCCGGGAAAATAGGCACTTTGGCTTTTGTCCCATCCAATTCCGAGAATATTCATTTTCTGACTTTCCTGAAACTAAAAATAGCAGAAAACAGGCAACTAGCACTGTGGCATCTTGTTAATAGGTTAGTCCAAGAAAGTGTATGAAAAGTACTCCAAAGTTAGAACAAAACATAAGAAAGTAGATAAAACCAAGCATGGAACATCAAAAATTATAGATACGTTTGCAACGTATCAACATCCCCAAGCTTAACTCCTGCTCGTCCTCGAGTAGGTAAGTGATAAAAAGAAAGAATAATTTTTGAGGTGACATGCACCATCAAATACTTGATCCAAGTATTTGCAAAACATTCAAAGCTGGGATCATAGTACTTGAATCATAACATGAAAGACAAAGCTCTAGCAATAAGACATAGCAACTATGTTGCAACATGAAAAGGCACAAACAAAAGATTCATGAATAACAATGCTTTCCAAGACGTTTGTTTGTTTCACATAAAGAAAACATAGCATAGTGGCATTCAGCTTGTCCCTCATAGAGTAGCAAATATAAATGCAGAGGACACCTTCAAAGTTCATAAGAGTGACTAGATACAAATAGTTTAAAACAAGCAATATCAAGTTATGCATCAATCAACTAGTCTTGGGACAATGCACATAGAACTAAGAATAGCCTCTATGCTCTCAAAGTAGGTGCATAAAGATAGAAGGTGGAGACTCAATATAAAAGTGGAAGAAAGGCCTTCATAGAAGGAAGCAGAGATTCAAGTTTCATAAAGAGCTTCCAAAAATTATGGTACTTATTAGCTTTCAGCTCTCATTGCCCCTATCATAAGCATCTTGAAATGATTAAGGTTAAAGTGAACAAACTATGGTGTATATGCTTGACGAAGTATAAGTTAGAAATCTCATGTCCCTTGAATATGAGGGTCGCTTTTCATGCTACTCAAGTTTAGTCACCGATAAGTTCTTGTCATCGTAAGTACATGTGTATCATAGAGAACCGCCAACGGGGTACCCCTTGCCCGATGATACGGAAGAATCCCCATATCAAAATGACAAGGCAAGCAGACAACGAGCATCTTAGCAATCTTCTTATTTACCATGGGAATATGGTGCTTTTTTCTCTCTTTCCTCTTTTCATAATCTCCTTTTTTTCCTTTTCTCTTTTTTTCTCAATATAGGACTCTTATTTTATAAGAAGAATGCTTCATAGACAGCTCATTATAGTTACGCTACAGGTTTCCACCATGTCAGCATGGACTAGACTAGCGGCCCAGGCGTTTCTCTAACACATATACATAACTCCATGGACTTAAAAGCTCCCCTTTCATTTCACACCGACGACATCCATATACAAAAGAGCATGATATCAACTAGGTACAAGTACTAAGTGCAATGTTGAAAGCGTTCCCCATGAAAGCATGGTTCTGCTAATTCCCAATAAATAAGTGCAAGCATATACAACATAGGCGACACAATGGTTCAAGTTTATTAAGGGCAAGAAAAGTAAAGTGTGCCATCAAGTTCGTGAGAGCTTTAATCACTAGTTTTCTCATAACAAGTTTAATTCGGAAGGTAAACAAAAGCATGAATATACTTGGAATAGCATAAGCTAGTAGGTAGGTATGGTGGACTCTTTGGAATAACTTGGTTTAAGGAGTTGGATGCATGATTGGAACTCATACTTGGTTGTGGAGGCTAGCAAAAGACTGGGAGCGACAAACTAGGAGAGCAATAATGGCCATAATCATGCAGAGCGACAAAACATCATTGATCAAAGCATAAAGTGATACTACAAGTTGAAAACTAAAGGATCATAAAGGCTATGGTGACTTGATATAGTCATAACATGGTATGCGCATGCGCCAAGTCAACCCAAATAAAGCATCAAAGGAGAATACCACTATACCATGCTTTAATATGCTAAAACAACGCATGATTCATCCAAGGCACATTAAGCAATCTCGATTGTTTATAACAAGTCATGCTACAGCAAATAATAGTAAGCATAAAGCCAAAACAATATCGGGCATGGCATGACAAAGCATAGGCCACAGCCAAAAACAAGCTCTTTTTACCACTTAAGTATGAACTTTCCTACTCTTTTCCAAACCAAACCAAACTATTTGCAAACCAATGTATGAAAGAGGGGGTCCAACCAATTTATTCAAGCAAACTAAGAAAACCAAGAAAACGAAAACCAAAAACAACAAACGAAGACGCTCCAAGAACAACACAACTGTGCATGAAACAATAAAAATGAAGTGTTTGGAAGAAACCTGGGATTTTTATTGATGAAGAAGGGGATAAGCTTTGACGCTTGTACTTATTGGATATTTCTTGGCGTGACACGTGTGGCATCCCCAAGCTTGAGCTTTAGTCCATCCTTCATCTCATTACTCATTCCTTCCATACACCTGAAATTTTTCCTTCATACAAAACTTCACACAATCTTTATTAGCAACATTAGTGCACTCAAGATAATAGGTATTTATGTTCAGTTCCAACACTAATAAAACTTCCATTAAAACACAAGCTACTGAAGCACTTCCCTCAAAAAGCTCAATTCCCCAAAAGAACTCAAAAAGGAACCAACAAGAAGCAAATGCAAATAATGGCAGAAATCTGTCAAAACAGACCAGCAGGTAAAGACGAATTTTTGGAAAGACCTTCTGTTGCTTAAATCAAAAAGTGTTGAACTAACGAAAGTTATATAAAAACCTGGGATAGAAGCACAAAAATTCACGCCTCAAAAATGTGTTCAAAGATTTTACACGAATTTTTACGGTGAAGCACAGAAATCTGTTTCAGGACAACAACTTTCCCAATCATTACTTCTCTCTCATTAGAGGTTAGTCTTGGCACAAAAAGCAAATAAAAAGGATAAGGAGCGGTTATTACAGAGGTAATAACTTCCAAGACTCAACTAAAACTTTTGGGTTATCTCCCAATAAGTACTTTTCTTTAACGCCTTTAAGTTAGGCATGATAATTTGAGAAGATGCTCACATAAGAAATATGAATTGAAATAAAAGAGAGCATCAAGAAGCAAATTCAAAGCACATTTAAGTCTAACCCACTTCCTATGCATAGGAATCTTGTAAATAAACAAGTCATGAAAGCACAAAGCAACAAGCATAGGAAAGCAAAACAAGTGCAACTTCAAGACTTTCAACATAAAGTGGGGAAACTTAATATTGTTGAGACACATAAAACCATGTTTCCCTCTCTCATAATAACTTTTAGTAGCATAATGAATGAAATTAACAATATAACTATCACATAAAACATTCTTATCATGAGCCACATGCATATAATCATTAATACTCCCCACATAAACATAGTCATTCTTATTAATTGTAGTGGGAGAAAATTCAACAAAATAGCTATCATTATTATTTTCATCACCATAATCATCAAATATAGGAGGCATATTGTAATCATAATTAATTTCCTCCTCAATAGTAGGTGGACTGAAAATGTCATACTCATCATTGTAATCATCATATATTGGAGGTTTTGTATCATCATAAGCAATAGAATAGCTATATTCCAAAGCTGGGGAACTAAAAAGATCATTTTCATAAAAACTAGCTTCCCCAAGCTTAGACTTTTCCATAGCATTAGCAATAATGGTGTCCAAAGAATTCATACTAACAACATTGCTATTAGCATGCAAATAAAGTTCCATAGGTTTTTTAATTTTCTCTTCAAACACTTCATGTCCTAACTCAAGATAAATACTATAAAGCTCTCTAATTTTGTTGTTGTTTTCCATTAAGCCTAACTAGTGAAAACAAGAAACAAAAAGACAAAATTGTAGAATCTAAAGGAAATAACTTCGAGCACTCACACCGGAGGATGTGAGTACCTTTTACCTTACCTCCCCGGCAACGGCGCCAGAAAATAGGCGTTTGCCGTGGGAGGTTCTTCTTTAATCCTCCGGTGTGAATACCTTTTACCTTACCTCCCCGACAACGGCGCTAGAAAATAGGCGTTTGCCGTGCGACATTCTTCTTCTTTAATCCTCCGGTGTGAATGCCTTTTACCTTACCTCCCCGGCAACGGCGCCAGAAAATAGCTTGATGTCTACGCACTTCTATTCTTGTAGATAGTTGTTGGGCCTCCAAGTGCAGAGGTTTGTAGAACAGCAACAAGTTTTTCCTTAAGTGGATCACCCAAGGTTTATCGAACTCAGGGAGGAAGTGGTCAAAGGTATCCCCTCTCAAGCAACCCTGCAATCAAGATACAAGACGTCTCTTGTGTCCCCAACACACCCAATACACTTGTCAGGTGTATAGGTGCACTAGTTCGGCGAAGAGATAGTGAAATAAAAGTGGTATGGATAATTATAAGTGGTAACGGTGATAGAAGATAGCTTGATGGCATGGAAAAGACTAAAGTAAAACTGAAATAAAGATAGAAGCAAGCAAACATGTAACAGATCTAGTAGCAAACAGTGTATCAATGCTTAGAAACAAGGCCTAGGGATCATACTTTCACTAGTGAACACTCTCATATAAATATCTTCTTTTTATGATACTACTCTTAACTACTCTTAGGTTGGACACTCTAATCGATGGTAGGGCTATAACAACACAACTCAAAGTTTGCTTTCCACATCTAGATAACCCCACACTGTCACCTTGAGCACTAGATGGTTCAAACAAACACCACAATTTCATAGAGACATCCAACTCCAAATATAACTCATAACAAGTATTTGTAATCTCTAGCCTAAGTGCCACCATGGTGTGCACGCTGTCACTTTCACACACATGGGGAGAGCAGAGATCTATTTAAGCACTTGAGTAGCAAGGTAGATCTACTTGATTACAAAGCTCATGATCACAATATGATCATGCATAGAGAGAGAGATGAACACATAGCTACCGGTAGAACCCTTAGCCTTGAGAGAGAACTACTCCCTCCTCATCATGGGAATCAGCAACGGTGATGGAGATGGTGGTGGAGATCGATGGAGATGGCTCCGGGGGCACTTCCCCATACCAACTGGGTGCCGGAACGGAGACTTTCTATCCCCCGAATCTTCCCTTCGGTGGTGGCGGCGCTGCGGAACTTTTCGTGGCTGGAGGCTTGACGATTTAGGGTTTTTGCCTCGGGAGGAATATATAGGCGAAGGAGGCAAGGTCGATGGCCTGCCAGGGGGCCCACACCATGCCCTGGCGCGGCCTGGGGGTACCCGCACCTGGGGGTGTGTGGCCACCCTGTGGCCCCTCTCCGACTCTCCTTATGGCTCCATGAGTCTTCCGAGAAAATAGGCACTTTGGCTTTTGTCCCGTCCAATTCCAAGAATATTCATTTTCCGACTTTCCTAGAACCAAAAACAGCAGAAAATAGGCAACTAGCACTGTGGCATCTTGTTAATAGGTTAGTCCAAGAAAGTGTATGAAAAGTACTCCAAAGTTGGAACAAAACATAAGAAAGTAGATAAAACCAAGCATGGAACATCAAAAATTATAGATACGTTTGCAACGTATCACCTGCGAATTCTTTGGATATTTAAGTCGTTGAAAAATATTGATATTTGAAATGAATTTGTAAATAGAAAAGAAAAGTGAAAATAGAAACTGGAATTGAAAAAGGGAAAGGAAAGAAGCAGTCAGTAGATGTGGCCCACGACCCATTTTCTCTTCGCGCTAACTGTCGCTCGCCTCCGTGCCTCACTGTGTCCCGCTCACTTCGTGTCGTCCCAGGCCCATGTACCGGTTCATCGTCATCACCCCCACGCACACAGACTGCTCGCCGGAGCACCTCGCCACTGCCTGATGCCGTCCGCCACTGTCAGCAAGAACTGACCGCAAAGATGCTCGCCATCGTTGCCAGGAGGGATAAGAACGCCACCGCGATGTCCTTTCGTCCTCGTCCTCTCATTCGCCCGCCCGCACTCTCTCTTCCCCTCTCTATTCCGCAAGGGCCAAAACCCTAGCCGTCCAGAACCAACCACCATCGTCAGTAGAGGTCGTCCTAGAGACCGTGGAGTAGTCCGGAAGAAGCGCCATGCTCTGTTGATCCTCTGGGTGGAATACAACAACAAGGGGAGCTCGGTGGAAGGTGAATTTCATCGTTCCCTTTTGTCATTTGTCGCCGGAGTTCATGGCCATTAGCGCATATCGGGGCGCCATCATCGTCTTCGACCACCGCATCAGCCTTAGGGTGAGTTACCAGTCCCTATGGACCTCTCCAATCTCTTCCTCTCTCTGCAACGCCACCGCACCATGTCCCACTGTCGGCCGCTGCAAAAGCTCATCACCGGTGCACTTCTAGTGACCATTTCAGAGCGGCACCACCACTATCTGGTTCGCCACAAAGTCCTCTTTCCAACCAAACTGTCAACACCCAGATTTTTAATCCCAGATGCCCGTTATGCCATACCTCGCAATCCCAGGATTACCATTTTTGCGAGACATAACGGATTGGATATCATAGTACATCATCCATTACAAACCATACATAAGGTTTTACACAAATACGGATCTCATGATCCAGTCTTTAATACAACAAGCCGCGGAAATAAACGATAGCGTAGCGGTGGGTCCGATCTTCGTGGGGCACAGCAATGCCGACTTGGCGAGATAGTCCTAGTTATCATAGCCGTCCTGCTGACCATCATCTTGATAATCTCCTTCATAGTCTGGCCATGATAATAGCCAGGGACAAAGCCATGAGTACTCTTTAAGTACTCGCAAACTACTACTAACAAGGATGGTAATACTAAGTTAAAGTACTGAATTTAAAGAATAACTATCAAGTTAAGTTTGAAACCTAAGCTGAGTTCTGAAGCAAGAAAAGATAAAGTAAAGTTCTAGAATCACTTAAGTTGGGAAGCTAATTTCATTAACACAACCCTGTTGTGGTCAAGTCAAAGGTCATCATTCATTTCAAGTTATTTAGAAAACATCTGACAACGAAACAGTATGGCCATTCCAATCGTCCATAATCATGGATGTGCTATTCAATAGTTTGACACTGCAGAGGTGGTACACTTTCACCACAAGATTCGATACATCTGTTAGGGATAACCCTGAATCATCATACTTAGTATGCAGATAATCAAACATAACCTTCCCTTTACACACCCTAGTACAAGCACCTCTCCTATGAGCATGGCCTCCCAACCATGACCATCACCATCTTGGGCCTTTGCATAGGTGGACATCATTGAGAGGTAGCCTCAGCTCAAACCTCTCCCATGAGGGAACTAATAATAATGCATATAAATTTCCAGCTAAGCCTTACCCAATTCAGGTAATGTGGTTGTACGGTAAATTTGGAATGGTATCGCATCCGAATCCAACCATCAGTTTTATAAAAGGGTTAAGGCTCATGCCTCATCATTTTCATCATCATAAATCAATTTTGTTTCTCAACACCTGTCAAAACATCTCAATAGAATGACTCATCATTCCAAGGTTTTCACAACTCATTTTCACCAAGTGTTCCCATCTAAAGTGACTCAAGTTTTGATCTATTCTAAAACACTAGGTTAAGAGTGTTTCACTAAGGTGGAAAGGTGGGACCAATCTCATGCCATAGAATGACATCTAAAGGTTTCTAAGTAGGTCAAGTTTTATACTCTTTATGCTACCTTCAAAATTAATTAAAGAACTTTGTGTAAACTAAGGGGGGTAAAACTTGTTAATAAGACTTGGAGTACTAATAGTAAAAGGGGGTGTGATCAAAGTATGCTTAAGGCATCCTTACTAAACTATCTAGTTTTATTCTAGCTTGCTACAATATCTTACTAAAGCATGTTTGCAAGGGTTAGCTTGCCACTAATAGCTTGCCTTGGTTGGTGCAGTGGTTGAAGTTTTCTTCTTCTTCTTCTTCTTGGTAGAACTCCTCCTCCTCGAAGGCTTGGTCGGTACTATCGTCTAGAAATACATAGGGAGTGCACAATCACCAAACAATACTTAACTAGGCTAAGTAGTATTCTAAACCACACAATTGATGATCTATTATCATCCCAAACATCACAAGTTTAATTCAATAGTTTCAACCTTTTTATTTTGGAAAAGTAATTTCTACTCATTGAAAAATTAACTACAATTTAATATTCACCACCAAAACATGGGATCATGTGGACACATGTCCTCACCACATATTCTAACATGTGGGAATGAGATTTAAAGGTTGGATCAATATTACTTTTTTTTAAGTTTATTATTTAATGATTTAAAGTGACTAGAAATGCCTATATAGCATTATTTTGGTACTAGTCCAAAGTCACTGCCTGTAAACCTTAATATTATTACATATTTGGATAGATATGATGAAATGTGATTTTTGAGAGTTGGAATCAACTCAAAAGCTAACTTGGTTGATTTTATAAAAATGTTTCAAGTTGCAAAAGCTTCTGTCTTCTTATTTTTATTAGGAGAAATCTATAACTCTAAATGAATTAAATCCAACGGGTTTAGATAGAGCATTTCAATACCTTCCAGATAAAATTAGTTTCATGTAATTTGGATTTGTCAAACTCACAGAATTCAATTTTTAAACACTGGACAGAAACTATATTCTAACTAAAAAGAAAAACCTAGATTTGAATCTACGGGCTTGCGCGGGAAAGGAAATGGGCCGGCCCAGTGGCGCTACGCAGCACGGGGCTCAGCTGACAGGGGGGTCCACTTGTCAGCGGCTATTTAAAACAAGCAGACGCTACCGTGGGCCGTGCGATTAGAGGCTAGATCTACGGCTGAGGGTCGTCGTCGACGACGGACGGGTCGCCGGCGAGCTCGAACCCTAGCGGCTCGGTGGGGGTCTACTGGGGGCGTACCAGGGCTCCAGCAGGGTCGGCGATGCGGGAGAACGAAGTGGAAGACGACAGCGAGGCGAGGCGTGGTCGCGGCGGAGCTTGGGGTGGCCAGAATCAACGGCACCCTTCTTCTCCAGAGGCGGCGGCTCCGGCTCCAATTCTGGCGAGCTGCTTCTCCACTTGCTCCGGCGAGGGGTGGTTGAGGTTCAGAGAGGTGAGGGGAGTGGAATGGTGTGAGTCTTTGGTGCTGGGGAGGGCTCCTTTTATAGGCTCGACGGTGAGACCGAGCGGGATGGGCGGTCGACGGTGGTGACATGGCTACGGCGAGCTAGCGGCATGGCTGGGGATGGCGATCGACGGGCGGTCCCCTGGTGGTGCTCTAGTGCTTCAATGCGGCCGTAGGGGCGGTGGCATGTGGTCGGGGTGAGGTGGCGCTCTGCGCGGCCGAAGCAGGTGTGTCCACGGCGAGCTGTGGCTGTGGGGCTTTGGGCGGCGAACGGAGGTGTCTGGGGTGTTCTCCAGGTCGAGGCGGAGCGGTGGGCGCGGGTTGGTGTCGAGCGGCGGCTTGTGCACGCGGGGACAGTGCGCGCTCTGCGGGCGGCGGCGGCGGCATGGTCGACAGGCTCGGGGCGCTGCGGTTCCTGGTCGTTCTGGTCGCTGTCCTTGGGCTGGGACTGGTTGGACGATGGAGGTGGACCACTGGCTATCTCCAGGACACGGTGGATGGCGCTGGCGGCGGCTGTGGCTTGCTGTCACCGGTGGGGTGCCCAAGTGGGGGTTCGGCCTTAATGGCTATGACCATTTGGTCGTGGCACAGTGTGGGGCTGGGCTAGAGAGGGTTAGGGGGAGTAGTGGAGAGGTTTTTGGTGGCAATGTGGGGAACAAGTTTGGCCAGAACACTATTCAAAATAGTGAAATTTGTTTAGTTTATAATCCGGCTGCCAAGTGTTTGATGAAATGGCCACAAGAGAAAAAGTTTTGAATTTTGGGTTCAAAAATTTTGGGTGATCTCCACTAGTGCTAGATAGTCTCTGGTTGCAAGGGTTTTGAAAATGGAGCTCAAATACATGGTTTTTGAAATAGGGGTGATCTATGCATATGCATTAGATTCAATTTTAAACTGTCATTTAAAATAGTTAACAGAAGGTTTTTAGTAGATCAAAAGGTGGGCCTTGGTACCTCATTATGTGTACTAGCAAGGGGTGTAAAGATCAAGAATTGTTTCTGTTAAGAATTGAGTACTAGGAATAGCCAAAGTAGGTATGAGAGTTAAATTTGTCCAAATGACCATTCCTTCATTTTAATTCTTTTTGATTTGATTTTCTTTAGGAAAAGTTTGGGAATGATGTAGATGATGTTTAAATCACCTAAGAAACATTTTAGAAGCAAAGGATCACACAATCATGGCAATTCAAAACAACTCCTATTTTAAATGCACACATATATGAATGCTTTCACTTTAAATATGGAAAAGTTTTTGTTAATCCTAATTTTGGATGATTTGATCTTTGATAAACTTGGATTGAAGTTTTGGGATGTTACACAAACCAAGCCAAAGCCCGCATGCGTAGCCGATCGATGGATTGATCATCGACCTGGGAGGATCATTCCTAGGTGATGTCAGCATGACATCATGCTAATGTCATAATATCGTTTTAATTTATTGTTTTAAAGTTTCTAGATATGACGTGGCATTAGGCCCACCAGTCAGTGACTCAGGCTAGATCGGGTGGTGGTGTAAAAAGAATTAGGGCAGAGCTCATGTCAGCAGTGACGCAGTAATCATTTAGTTATTCTATTTAAATAAATTCAGAGAATGATTAAATCTTATAAATTGAATTTCTTTTGTTTTATAATTCAGAAAAATATGTATTATATATATCAAAATGTTCAGAAAAATAAATTGTATATTCTAAACCTGTTATCATATTTTATTTTCCAACTTAAATAATATAATTATTATTAGTAGTAAATAGCCTATTAGGGATAAATCTTAAATAAATATATTTTATTATTTCAAATTCATAAAAAACAACTGTAATATATCAAAATTTTCTTAGAAAAAAATATACATTTATAAACTTATTTTGTACATTTTGTGTCACTCAAATAAATATTATTATTTATTAAGTCTTTATAAAGTAATAAAACTTATAAAAATCATATTTTATTATTTAAAATTCACAAAAATACATATAATATACCAAAATGATCACAAAAATAAAGTCTACACATTAAAAATATCCTCTTGCACATTTGAAGTCAAATAAAGGTAAAAGTTTAATAAGTCTTGATTAAAACTATTTTCTAATATTTTAATGGATTAAAAAATACATAAATCTGTACTTTGCCTTTGGCATTATTTGTTTAAAGTCTAAAAAAGGAACTAACAAGTTCAATTGATGTTTAACTGAAGTTAACATAGGTCTAACCATTTTAAGATGTATATACTAAAACTACCATTTAAAAGTAAGTGTATCTCAATTTTCCTAAAAAGATTTTATCAATTATAAAATCAACAACAATAGTATATTGTTTATCAAAAGGATTCTATTCACTTATAAAATCATCAAGCTCATATTTACTAATTCATATACTAGTTTGGAAGACTACTTAAATTTAAACCAAGTTCTTAAATAATTAAAGTAATGCCTATTTTGTATTTATGAAGTACAACCTCAAGAGAACACCAATTCCAGAAAAAGCAATGCTACTTGTATTCTACCTTTAGGAATCATTAAGAAGTGAACCAAATATAGTATGATACCTTATCCAAAACATAAAGGTTTCCATTACAAGTATTGTGATTATTCAAAGTTCAATAACGTTTTCCTCTTTGATAATTAAAGTTAATAAGAAACCCTAGATAGTGTTAACTTCAAATTTAAATACCTTCCTTTGTAAAAGTAACCTTTTCCTCAAAAGTTATTATTTTAAGAAACATTAAAAGTAATCCTTAAGAATTTCTATAAAGGCCCTAATTGATTAATAATCTTGCTTAAGAAATCTTTTAGATACCATGCTCCATTTGAGTGCTTTAATATTGTATGCTACTTATTGTATTTACATATTGTTTCACACACTCACAAGCCTTAATAAGAAGCACAAGTGTGAAGCTGGTATAAAAGTGAAACACATTCTAAAGAAACCATCCCTAGTTTTCGAACCCTAGATCAGATACGACTATTCCGAGGATTCTGTTTATCAAACTACATTACATTACTTATGCATAATTGCATCTTGATTCTTTAAACATTCGTCCTTACTAGACCAATAATGTTGTTTACAGAATTTGGATCTTCTAGTATCTTGAAGACCGTGGTTGCATAATCTTGCAATCACAAAAGGCAAGTTCACACTTACTCATGTCCTTTGATTATTTTCTATTCTTGTAACTCAATTATTGTCATCTCCTGCATTTCAAAACGGTTGAAAACACTATTTTCATAATTAACTAGAAGTATCGGTTACTGGTCGAGGGTGATCAGATAATCTATTATAACTGGAAATGGAAATGCCATTGTACATGAATGTATCATCTAGGACTTAACAACCAATGTCGTCAGTGATTCTAGCGCCATATATTACGCGTTAACCATGAGATCTAGAATGGGACGGAGAAGTCAACTGGATCTTCTTCCTTTCGCATGGACGGATGACCTTATCGTGGAGCTACAGATTTCTCGTGGAGAATCCAGCACATGGGTGGGACCCCTCAGTGCCCCGTGATATAGGTGTCTAGATTATCTGTGCATAGCTGTCTTGGTGGAGGTTTGATACATTGCAAATGTATCTATAATTTTTGATCTTTCTGTTATGATGATTTTCCACTTCATTCTGAAATTCTTTGAACTTTTCAAAAGTTTCAGATTTGTGTTTCATCAAATAGATATACCCGTATCTACTCAAATCATCCGTGAAAGTAACAAAATAACGATATCCACCTCGCGCCGACACACTCATTGGTCCACACACATCAGTATGTATGATTTCCAATAGATCTGTCGCTCGTTCCATTGAACCGAAAAACGACGTTCTAGTCATCTTGCCCATAAGGCATGGCTCACATGTATCAAATGATTCAAAATCAAGTGATTCCAAAAGTCCATCAAAATGGAGTTTCTTCATGCGTTTAACGCCAATATGACCTAGACGGCAGTGCCACATATATGTAGATATATCATTATCAAGTTTAATACTTTTAGCATCAACATTATGAATATGCGTAATACTACTATCGAGATCCAACAGAAACAAACCATTCAACATAGGTGCATGACCATAAAATATATTATTCATATAAATCGAACAACCATTGTTTTCAGACTTAAATGAATAACCACTTTGCATCAAACACGATCCGGATACAATGTTCATGCTCAGTGCAGGCACCAAATAACAATTATTTAGGTTTATAACTAGTCCCGATGGCATATGGAGAGGCAGCGTTCCGACGGCGATCACATCAACCCTTGATCCATTGCCGACCCGCATCGAGACCTCATCCCTTGCTAGTTGTCGCTTGTTCCGCAGCCCCTGGACCGAGTTACATATATTAGCAACCGATCCCGTATCAAATACCCAAAAGCTCTGAGTACTAGTCAAGTACACATCAATAACATGTATATCACATATACCTTTGTTTGCCTTGCCGGACTTCTTGTCCGCCAAATACTTGGGGCGCTTATGCCCAATGGCGACCCCTTGCAATAGTAGCACTCGTGTCGACTTAGGGCCAGCTCAGGGTTTCTTTTCAGCGTGGCAGACTTGCCACCCTTCTTTCCCTTGTGCTTGCCTTTCTTGTCCTTCTTGAAACCGGTGGTCCTATTGATCATCAACACTTGATGTTCTTTCCTAATCTCCACTTCTGCAGTCTTAAGCATTAACAGAAGCTTAGGAAGAGACTTCTTCATGCCCTGCATATTATAGTTCATCACGAAGCTCTTGTAGCTAGGTGGCAGAGATTGGAGAACACGATGTATGCCTAAGTCAATGGGAATCGTTATTCCCAAGGACACAAGCTTATCGGCGCATCTGACATTTTGAGTACATGCTCACTAACGGAGCTGTTTTCCTCCATCATGCAGCTAAAGAACTTTTCAGAGCATTATAACTCTCTCTGACATGGGTATCGAAAATCATTTTCAATTCTCCCATGGTATCAAAGGCATTGCCATTTTCGAAACGTTTTCGAAGTTCTGGCTCTAGCCCATACAGTATGCCGCAATGAACTAAGTTGTGGTCCTCCTGAAGAGTTATATAGACGTTCTTTTCCTCGTCAGGGGCATCAGGAGCTGGTGGGGGGGGCCTAGCGGCGCATCTAGCACATATTGCTTTTGTGCAGCAGTGAGGAGAATCCTCAAATTCATAGCCCAGTTAGTGAAGTTGCTACCATTCGCAGCAAGTTTCTCTTTCTCCATGAACACATTGAAATTAAAAGCAGGTGGTGCCATCTACAACAGAATTTGTAAAGTATATTTAGACTAAGTTTATGATAGATTGAGTTCGACTAATCCAAATTACTAATGAACTCCCACTCAAAAACGACATCCCTCATGTCCTTTTGGTGATTACATGAACCAAATCCACTACACCAAGTTTGATCATCACGTGAGTCGGTGTAGCTTCAAAGGCGAGCATCTATATGGGCATCATATCAACTATATGACTCATGCTTAACCTTTCGGTCCGTGTTCCGAGGCCATGTCTGTACATGCTAGGCTCGTCAAGTAAGAACCTTAGTATTTGCGTGTGTAAAACTGTCTTACACCCGTTATATGAAAGCGTAGAGTTGAGAACACCCGATCATCACGTGATGCCTCAAAACACGATCCACAAAATGGTGCATACTTAAGGAAGAACACATTTTATCTTGATATCTAAATGAGGGATCATCTTATAATGCTACCAAACGCGCCAAACTAGCAAGATAAGATGCTAACATCTAATGTGTGAAGTGAGGTGATATGGTCCATGCATTTGATCTCTATCATTTGCATCGTGGTATGATCTCTATCATTCCTTTGTGTGTAAGGCCAAGGTCTATGGAACTTACACGTTAAGTGAGTTGTAAGAGTATCTATTATACATCTACTTACAACAATACCATATCAAAACACTAGCCCAACAACGATCTAAACTAGACGCCTCTAATTTATCAATTGCAAGTTTTACGTGGCTTAGGGCTTTCGGAGATAGAACCTGTCTAACCTACGAACATGAACCACAACGAGGATAACCAAGTTATTAGCAACTCGTTGTAAATCAGATATTGACTATAGTAGGAGAGACAGACACCCATGACCACTTATGCAAAACAAGTTGCATGTCGATCGTGGAACGGTCTCATATGCGATGACATGTAAGGTTGGTCGGCCGCTTCATCCCACTATGCCACCAATATACAAAGTACATAGAAGATGCAATAACATGATCATCATGCCCACATATAAACATATGTGTACTACCTGCAAAGCACCCACGCATAGATCGTGCTCGATACCACTGTTGGGTCCGCAGCATAGAAAACAAAAAATTTCCTACGGTATGAACTACACGTCAAGATCTATCTACTAGGTACAAAGCAAACGGGTGGACATACATCCATAGAGAACTTACCCTCGAAGACAACGAGCTTTGTTAGCAGTAGGGACTCGTGGTTGATGTAGTCGTACACTTGCCGATCTCAAGATCGTGAGGAAGTCCGAGCGCAACTCAAGACGCATCACTTTTCACACGTTCAAGCCACGGACAACCTCCACCTCCTCGCTCCAACGATCCAAAGGAAGCAGCAACTCCTTCAGACGAAATGCCGGGAACATGTATCTCGCTAATCCGAGACCATGGGGAATAATTCTAGAGGGAGAGATCCTTCACAAGGAGGTGTAAGGATGAAGGAGGAATGGGTGGCCTTTTATAGGAGGAGGGTGCCCCTCTCTCCATGGTCGCGCATGGGGGTGACCCTCACCTCCCCATTCATGTGGTGGTAACTCCTCCACATTAAAATGCCTCTTCACATTCCCTTTTAAAGTCTCCACTTTAAATGCATTAAGTTTCTCCAAATTTAATGCTCTCTCATTTAATAAAACTCTTTTATTAAATTTATTCAGAAATTTGTTAATTACTTTAATTAACAAACATTCACATATAACCTGCAATATTTCAATATCACATGCAGAACCACCTTACGCAATTTCACCGAAACAATTTCCGGTTTCTATTGAAACAATTCCTGCGCTTTGCAATTCTTTTCGTCTGAAACATATGTGCTCCAAAATGGTGTCCGTAACTCTTAAGTGTGCCACCCTACGGTTCATGAATAATGCAGACATGATCGAGACCCTTCTCCGATCAATAATCAGCAAAGGACACGGAGATCCGTACTAACTCCTACACATTCAACGATGACTCGTGATCGTGAGAACCTTTTAACGCTTGTAACTAAATCTCTTTGTCTCTCGATATATTACATGTCCGAGATTGATCATCGGTATCTCCATACCTAGTTTGATCTTGTTACCGACATGCACTCTTTTCGTTCGTGATATAACATTCTAGTGATCACATCACTTGCTTGCAAGCTATCCTAATGTGATATCACCGAGAGGGCCCAGTATATCTATCCGTCATATGGATTGACAAATTCCACTCTTGATCCATGAGCCTCAACATAACACCTTCGTAATCGAACCCATATTTATAGTCACCTGTTACGGTGTGACGTTTGATGTTATCAAGATACTCTTCCGGTGTTAGCAATTAACATGATCTCATGGTCTAAGGATAAAGATTACTTTGTATGATGTTATAGCAATATAAACACAATGACTTGATCGTAATGCTATACTTCGGATGGATGTTCATCACATAATTCCACCAATGGTGTGACCTTGTTATTAACAACATCCAATGTCCATGATCAGGAAACCTTGATCATCCTGTTAATCAACAAGCTAGTCTATAAGAGAGGCATGACTAGGAACCCTTTTTGTTTATTAAACACACATGAATTGATGTTTCCTATCAATACAATTATATCATGCAAAATAAACATCTATCATATACAAGGAATACATAATAACAACTTTATTATTGCCTCTCAGGGCATATTTCCTTCATAATCTATACACCTAGGAGGATCCACAGCTGGTATCCGTAGCTGGTATCCTAGCGGTGTAGATAAATTAGGTCATCTTTGTATGACTAAAAGAGTATAAAACTTGGCCTAAGTTAAGTTAGACCTAAGGAAGTATGAAATTAAGGTGATCGTTTTTCGAGACGCTTCGCGAAGTCGGGTTTATTGGTAAGAAATAATGTCTAAGAAGATAAAAGTAAGACAAGTAATGTTGGAAGATTCGTTTTGGAGATCCACAACTGTGTGGGTATATCGTAGATTGTTTCGTGAAACCTTCCAGAGGTAAAGTATAAGTTGGATAGAGACTAATATCCTTACTATTGAGCTAATGGGTATTATACATACAGTTTAGAGACCGTTAGAAGACCCCAAGGGGGAGAGTAAGCAATAACACAGATGTGATGTTAACTAACTTGCCAACTAAAGGTTGGAGAAGAAGTATTAAACAATGATAAGATTAAGCCTTATTCTCATAAGGTTATAAGAAGCCATCATTATAAAGTATTTCTGAGAGTATGTCCGGATGAATGAGGGAAGGAGATAAACCAGGCTAACTCTAGTGGACTAGTTAAAAGGGGGAATAAAGTACTCCAATATAGGCCAGTGTAGAGTAATAGAAAAGCCTGATCGGAATGGATTAAATGTGTCCAAAACCAATCCTAAGTAGGACTGTGAAGACACAACCCAAGGGATTGTAGTAGAAGGAGTTATGCTACATATTGGAAACGACAGTCGGAAGTTGCCAAGTACGAAGAGAATGCAAGGAAAAGATCTAGATATGGGACACCACAATTATCCCTAACTATGATCACAATGGATTTGAGAAATGTCGTGATCTATACAAGTAAACACCTTATTCCGAAACATAAGAGAGTATACGAACTTCAGGGACGAATTTTATTTTAAGGGGGAGAGTCTATAACATCATAGCATAAGAGCTTAGAAATAAACCGATCTCAGGTGTGTGCATTGCATTCATGTATAGAAAATCTGGATAATTTTCGTGCCTTTGAATAACACTTGCCAAAGTGATTGAAGCTTCTCTTAACTTGGTGGAACTGAAGTAGATCATCAAGGTGATTGCGATAAGTTTCAATATGACCTTTGCTAAAACCTTATCTTTGGGTAATATAATTTGATCTATGGGTAGATCAAATGGAATCAAGCTAAACCCACAACACATTATTTAATGAATAATAAAGGATCTTCTAGAAATCATGACATGGTATTACATACAACAACTTAAGGTTGAACACTTAATCTTCTAAAAGATTATATCAAGGTACCATTCACAACAAAACCTGAATACCAAGTCAAGTATATAGCCCAGGTAAAAGAAACTCACTAACTAAATCTTGATACACTTGCTTGTCATAGTTATTTATACCATGAGTATCATGGTAGTTCCTAAACACTAAACATTAACTCTTATCGCAAATAGAGAGAAAATAGAAGTCAAGTCAAGTCCATTCATCACATGCCCTTGTTGTCATATTAACATATGACATTCCTACTCAACCAAGTCCTAGTGTCAATTGATCATCCATGTTGAGTGATCAATTCTTGACCTAGAACTTATTGACTCATAGCTTTGACCTATTATATTGACCTTCCAAAGACCTTAAGTAAACTTAATAAGAAGGAGAAACTAGATATGGTTGAGTGTACCCTCATCAATGGAATGGGATCCTTAGTGGTATCAAACCATTTGATGTTGGAGGAGATAGCTCACTCATGAGTTAACTAGAAGAAGCACCTAAACCCAAGAGTTAAGCTAGTGATCATGAAGCTATGAGAAAGCTAGTAGTATTAGAGTATATAATGATAATATTGTTAAGCTCAGTAGGTATAACCCAAAGTAAGCTTCCTTAACAAGATAAGCCTATAAAGAGGCTAGTAGCAACCTATTACTTAGTTGATGATAGATCTTGATCAGACAATTAAAAGCATAAGCTTTGTATGATATAAGGTTGGTGGTCATTATTCTCAATTCATTGGAGAATAGATGACTAGGTGTTGAAGAAGTGTTGTGAGTATACCAAATTAGGCAAAGCTTTAGTAAGCTGAATCATCTAGCTTGATCATGAGAAGTCAAGCTAGAGTATGATGAAGTATATAATATTAGTTATATGGAGTAGTTGGAGGCAAAGTAGTTTAACCAAACTAATACAAGAACAAACTTGTATTATGGGGAGTAGTACCATACCTATTTCAGGGGATTGATATCACATATGATATAGAAAGGATTGAAATCTTGCAAGCCTTGGAAGGAGATGCAAGGCTAATATAAAGGAGTTTGTAGATGGAGTTAGAAACAACAACATTGATGGATTCATCAAGGGTAGTTAAGATGTGCAAATTAGGCAGTAAAGGAAGAATGCTAGGAGGATGGAATAATGAAGTTATAACTAACTAGATGAATGACTTACTTAAGGGTAGCTTAGAAATGGAAGTTAGATAGTAGAGTTAGAATAGGGAATGATTATCGTTGAAGTGGCATGACCATGACATCATATGATGATGGGTATGGTGGAGTCAGATGATTAGTCATTTAGGTAGAGGACATCTTAGTTAATTAGACAAGAAATTATATAGAGTATATTTAGGAAAGGAATTCCTTAACTAAGGCCCAAACCTAATGAAGTATTGAAGCCATGAATCCTTGAGAAATCCTTAACCAAGATCATATCAAACCAAGACAAGGCCCATGTCCACCTTGTTGTTCAACCCTAGAATCAAGTTGATAGTGAAACCATTTCCTATTCCCAGGTAATCATTGAATAATATCTCTTAGTTAAATAGAGTTTCTAAGAGATAAGTAGAATACTAGTTGAGAGTGTTTATGGATGATAGCCTTGTCTATTTTATTATCTTAGATCCTAATAGAAACCTAGACCCATGAACCGTCAAGGCCACATTAAGAAGTAATCTTTATAGCTCAATCTAAGTTGAGATATCATTCGGGATTATAAATTCTGGACCAATCCTTAAAACCTTGATCACTAGCAACGTTCACTAATAAACTTGAGGGTAGTGTATCCTCTAGGGTCCATAGTAAGTGTGGTATTAGAAACCCTTAATATCATTTCTTTCTCCTGAGTCACATTAGAAAACCACCATATTATTAACCACAAAGATTTAGAACCTTATAATATATATATATAATTCCTTTATGAGGTTAAGTATGAATATAGTTCTCTAAGTATCATTCAACATTTTAAATCTTTCCCATAACCATTATCATGGTGAAAATAAGAACATTTCCATAAGATTTGCTTTAGAAGAAGCAAATCCCTAAAACCCTAATTTATATTTACTTTACTAAATAAAAGAACCCTTCATATAGTTATGAATATTTTAAACACAATAAGAAATGGAGAGAAGATGGTCATAATTACTTTAGACAACAATATCCATGACATGCGAATTATTTTGATATTTAAATCCTAGAAAATATTCATATTTCAAATGAATTTGTAAATAGAAAAGAAAAGTGAAAATAGAAACTGGAATTGAAAATAGAAACTGGAATATTCATATCGGGGCGCCATCATCGTTGTCGACCACCGCAGCAGCCTCAGGGTGAGTTACCGGTCCCTGTGGACCTCTCCAATCTCTTCCTCTCTCTCTGCAATGCCACCGCACCATGTCATACCGTTGGCCGCCACAAAAGCTCGTCGTCGGTGCACTTCTAGTGACCATTTCGAAGCAACGCCGCCACTATCTGGTTTGTCGCAAACTCCTCTTTCCAACCAAACCAAGCCCTCGCACGCAGCTAATCGCTGGATTGATCATTGACCTGGGAGGATCGTTCCCAGGTCATGTCAGCATGACATCATGCTGATGTCATAATATTGTTTTAATTTACTGTTTTAAAGTTTCTGGATATGACGTGGCATCAGGCCCACCAGTCAGTGAATCGGGCTAGATCGGGCCGTGGTGTAAAAAGATTTAGGGCAGAGCTCACGTCAGCAGTGATGCAGTAATCATTTAGTTATTCTATTTAAATAAATTTAGAAAATGATTAAATCTTATAAATTAAATATCTTTTGTTTTATAATTCAGAAAAATATGTATTATATATCAAAATGTTCAGAAAAATAAATTCTATATTCTAAACCTATTATCATATTTTATTTTCCAACTTAAATAATATTATTATTAGTAGTAGTAAATAGCCTATTAGGGATAAATCTTAAATAAATATATTTTATTATTTAAAATTTATAAAAACAATAATATATAAAAAATTTCTTAGAAAAATAAAATATACGTTTATAAACTTATTTTGTACCTTTTGTGTCACTCAAATAAATATTATTATTTATTAAGTCTTTATAGAATAACAAAACTTATAAAAATCATATTTTATTATTTAAAATTCACAAAAATACATATAGTATACCAAAATGATCACAAAAATAAAATCTACACCTTAAAAATATACTCTTGCACATTTGAAGTCAAATAAAGGTAAAAGTTTAATAAGTATTGATTAAAACTATTTTCTAATATCTTAATGGATTAAAAAAATACATAAATCTTTACTTTTCCTTTGGCATTATTTGTTTAAAGTCTAAAAAAGGAAATAACAAGTTCAATTGATGTTTAACTGAAGTTAACATAGGTCTAACCATTTTAAGATGTATATACTAAAACTACCATTTAAAAGTAAGTGTATCTAAATTTTCCTAAAAAGATTTTATCAATTATAAAATCAACAACAATAGTATATTTTTTATAAAAAGGATTCTATTCACTTATAAAATCATCAAGCTCATATTTACCAATTCCTATACTAGTTTGGAAGACTACTTAAATTTAAACCAAGTTCTTAAGTAATTAGAGTAATGCATATTTTGTATTTATGAAGTACAACCTCAAGAAAACACCAATTCCATAAAAAGCAATGCTACTTGTATTCTACCTTTAGGAATCATTAAGAAGTGAACCGCATATAATATGATACCTTATCCCAAACATAAAGGTTTCCATTACAAGTATTGTGATTATTCAAACTTCAATAATGTTTTCTTCTTTGATAATTAAAGTTAATAAGAAACCCTAGATAGTGTTAACTTCAAATTTAAATACCTTCCTTTGTAAAAGTAACCTTTTCTTAAAAAGTTATTCTTTTAAGAAACATTAAAAGTAATCCTTAAGCATTTCTATAAAAGCCCTAATTGATTAATAATCTTGCTTAAGAAATCTTTTAGATACATTACTTATGCATAATTGCATATTGCTTCTTTAAACATTCATCCTTACCGGACCAATGATGTTGTTTACAGAATTTGGATCTTCTAGTATCTTGAAGACCGTGATTGCATAATCCTGCAATCACAAAAGGCAAGTTCACACTTGCTCATGTCCTTTGATTATTTTCTATGTCTATAACTCAATTGTGGTCATCACCTGCATTTCAAAAAGGTTGAAAACACTATTTTCATAATTAACTGGAAGTATTGGTTATTAATCCAGGGTGATCAACTAATCTATTATAGCTGGCAATGGAAACGCCATTGTACAGGAACGTATCATCTAGGACTTAACAACCAATGCCGCTAGTTATTCTAGCGCCATATATTACGCATTAACCATGAGATCTGGAATGGGACGGAGAAGTCAGCTGGATCTTCTTCCTTTCGCATGGACAGATGACCTTATCGTGAAGCTGCAGATTTCTCATTTTGAATCCAGCACATGGGTGAGACCCCTCAGTGCCCCAAGATATAGGTGAAGGAAATATGCCCTAAGAGGCAATAATAAAGTTGTTATTATATATTCCTTATACATGATAGATGTTTATTTTACATGCTAGAAATGTATTAATTCGGAAACATCAATACATGTGTGTTTAATAAACAAAAAGGGTTCCTAGTCATGCCTCTCTTATAGACTAGCTTGTTGATTAACAAGATGATCAAGGTTTCCTGATCATGGACATTGGATGTTGTTAATAACAAGGTAACACCATTGGTGGAATGATGGGATGAACATTCATCCGAAGTATAGCATTACGATCAAGTCATTATGTTTATATTGCTATAACATCATACGAAGTAATCTTTATCCTTAGACCATGAGATCATGTTAATTGCTAACACCGGAAGAGTATCTTGATAACATCAAACGTCACACCGTAACAGGGTGACTATAAAGATGGGTTCAGTACTACGAAGGTGTTATGTTGAGGCTCATGGATCAATAGTGGAATTTGTCAATCCGGATGGATAGATATACTCGGGCCCTCGGTGATATCACATTAGGATAGCTTGCAAGCAAGTGATGTGATCACTAGAATGTTATATCATGGGAACGAGAAAAGAGTGCATGTCGGTAACGAGATCAAACTAGGTATGGAGATACCGATGATCGAATCTCGGACATGTAATATATCGAGAGACAAAGGGATTTAGTTACAAGCGTTAAAGGTTCTCACGATCACATGAGTCATCGTTGAATGTGTAGGAGTCAGTACGGATCTCCGGGTCCATTTGATTATTGATCGGAGAAGGGTCTCGATCATGTCTGCATTATTCGCGAACCATAGGGTGGCACACTTAAGAGTTATCGGACACCATTTTGGAGCACATATGTTTCAAACGAAAGAATTGCAAAGCGCAGGAATTGTTTCAATAGAAACCGGAAATTGTTTCAGGTGAAATTGCAGAAGGTGGTTCTGCATGTGATATTGAAATATTGCAAGGGGCTATTTGTTAATTAAAGTAATTAACAAAATTCTGAATAAATTTAATAAAGAGTTTTATTAAATGAGAGAGCATTAAATTTGGAGAAATTTAATGCATTTAAAGTGGAGACTTTAAAAGGGAATGTGAAGAGGCATTTTAATGTGGAGGGGTTACCACCACATGAATGGGGGAGGTGGGGGGTCACCCACCCATGCGCCGGCCATGGAGAGAGGGGCAACCCTCCTCCTATAAAGGCCACCCATTCCCTCCTTCATCCTCACACCTCCTTGTGAAGGATCTCTCTCCCTCTAGAATTATTCCCCATGGTCTCGGATTAGCGAGATACATGTTCCCGGTGGCATTTAAATGCGGAAGGAGTTCTTGCTTCCGGATTTGAGCGAGGTGGAGGTTGTCCGGTGGCTTGAACGTGTGTGCGAGTGTGGATGCGCTGCTGAGTTGCGGCGCTCGGACTTCCTCATGATCTTGATATCGGCAAGTGTACGACTACATCAACCACGAGTTCCTACTTGTTAACAAAGCTCGTTGTCTATGAGGTTAAGTTCTTGTTGGATGTATGTCCACCCGTTGCTTTGTACCTAGTAGATAGATCTTGGCGCGTAGTTCACGCCATAGGAAATTTTTTGTTTTCTATGCTGTAGACCCAAGAATAGGTGTCTAGATTATCTGTGCATAGCTGTCTTGGTGAAGGTTCACCATAGCTAATGGTGGCTGCCAGGTAGAGCTGCTTACAGAGTCTTCGAGAGGCTACCCGGACTGTACTCATGGTAAAGCTCTTAGGGGGTCGTGTCTTCATGTGGGGTCGCGGAGAAGGGCAGTGATTAGCTTGGATCATCTACTGGGCCCCACATCAAGGAATTGTGGACAGGAATAAGCTACCCGATTGTGCAACAAGGATTTGGTCTCTCATGGGTAAAGTAACGCACCTTTGCAGATTGTAAGAATTGTAACTTATTACTCCCAGTTCCGGGAAGGAGCTATGAACATGGTAGGAAAGGAACCCCACGAAGGTTCTGGTCAACCTATGAAGGCTGTTGGACATAGTTTTTAGAATAAAAGCAACCTTTGAAGAAATGTTTACGAAAACCTGCATTGCCTACGACCTCTGGTCTATGGTTGTAGAGACAATGCATCATACACTCCTTTTTAGTGAAATTGCTGAGTATGCTCGTACTCAACCGTACCTTCTTAACCCTTGCTATATTCTGAAGCCATTGAAGACAACGTCGACACCAACTCATCCTCAACAACTCATCACCTAAAGTTCAAGTTCTTCAATGAAGTCAATGGAGTCAACATATACATCAGCTGAAGTGAAGACGAAGTCTCTGATTAGATAGGAGTAGATACTCTAGCCATAAAACCTACTTATGTAGAGCATTTCACTAGCAGCAATTACAAGCTAGATAGTTTAGATACTAGTCTTAGTCACAAGATAGTTCTGAGTTGTTCATTCTGGTTCTTCTTTGTAAGAAGTTGTTTTCTTCCTCTTTAACCTAGAGTGTTATCTGGATCTTTTGTAAAGAGTCGAGTTGTAATCTATAGTCATGTCTTGGACCTGTTGTGTTTCTGTTGTACCACTCTGAGGGATGTAATACTAGTGAACGGTGTTTCATTGGTGTTATGTCAACGACTATAGTGTACTACATCATGCAGTGGTATGCTAGGTCACCGCATAAATATTACAATAGAAATGCTAAATAAAGTTCTAAGTGACAAGATAAAATGCGAGTATTATGTTGAAAGGTGTTTTTGGTTTTTTGGTATAAGAGCAACAATAAATAAAGTAAAACAACTGAACACAGAAAGTAAGTATCGCATGTATAAGAGAGATTGGAACTGCAATAGTGAAAAACGTTCTCAGGGAGTAGTGGATACACCACTAGCATTATAAGGAGCTAAGATAAAGATTATTATCATAAACATTCTCAACTATGTATGTGTGGGAGGAACTTCGTATTTGGACAAATAGGCAGCAACCTCAGCTCACATGATCCTCATAACCACAACAGTCAGCAATCGACATCAATCGAATTACTGCGCTGTTAAGGGACTTAACCCCATAGGACGTATCCTATGGCATGGATAGTGTTCCGTGAGTTTCTCGGTTTCCCAAGTTGATACCTAAGGATCGCCAACATATTTATAGTCACTATAAGTGCTAACACACCTCCGTCTACCAACAAGTAGTTCTCTCCATCAAGTCCCCATGAGATGCAAATATTGAGAGGTCGACTTCTCTCAGCATCAAGATGAAGAAATCTAACACATGGTCAAAGCGATGGATATCATAATAAACTTTATCTTATTTAAATCTCATACTAGGATTTCTCCATCTCCCCAAGAACTAATGATCTACTCAGACATGGAGGCAATCAACATCATGGCAATAACAATGGAATTTATCATAGATGAATAGTACTTGTATAAATCCACAACGAGTACGGAAATTACAACAAGATCTAGACAAGATGTCGATGGGGTGGATGGAGATGGTGGTGATGCAGCGATGGATGATGAAGATAAATTCCTTAGCCTCCCGGATCTGCGCAGGGCGAAGATGGATCCCCGGTGGATGAGTTCCCCCCTCTAGATGCCTTTTGAAGGTGAGGTTTCGACGATTTCTAGGTGTTTATTATGTCTTCTCCCTGATCCAGTTGCATGGGGTGAAACTATTTGAGGAGGTGGTGGCGGTGCCAACTATACGACCGGAACTATATGGCCAGAAAATTTATTCCGGTCGTATAGTTGGTCGTTGAACCGTATGTCTCCTTTATTCGCTTCGGGTTTTCTTCTGGTATTATTAATATTTCCCAATTAAGCGATTTATGTTGTTTTTGACTCCTTTTCTCATCAGTACAACTGCTCCAAGAATTGTGTCCATTGGATCCATCATTTGTCATGATCCTAGTGAAAACAGAAATAAAATGTGCATGCGAGTGCCGTAAAATACCAAGATCCTACATTTATAATGCAAAATAATAGTGTAAAACATGATGCAAATATGCACTCATCACTGGTGAAGTGCTTTATCCGCCTCCCTGCAGCCAATTCGGATTTCCACACTCTAGCAGTCACATGAGTACCATCAATTTCTCCAATACAATGCTGAAATGGGTTAAATGTTAGGCATCAGTGCAATACAATCCTATCATGGAGTAAAAGCTAGAGTTGCTCACCTTGAAATATGGAAACCATCGGTAGCTTTCTTGTATCTTAGTTGGAGTTTGAGATGTCGGTGGCTTGATTGTCTCTCCTCTGAGATCTTCAATAGCATACAACAATTGATGGAAATACCGGGATATTGTCTCCGTAGATCTCCTCCATGTGTTTTGAATCACTCGAAACCTCTGGTTATGTCCTAGAACTTGAAGGAATAGTGCCACTTGTTTTTCGATACAAGTGTGGATGCTATCCTAAAGAAAACCCCTAACCCTTAATGTGTGCACAAGTAGGTTAAAAGGGTCTCCTCGCATCAGGAGCATGGCGATAACCTTTACATGTTGTTTTTGTAGATGTAGTTCAGATTTTCTACCCTTTCTCTATCACGATGTATCATGGGAGCCTATTTCATCGGCAGCCTCTTACACCTAGCAGTCGCTCTTCTGTGGACCAAAAGCATCTATGTTTGAATCACAAGCACTAGGGTAGTAGCCTGGATGATAACCTTCAATTGTTGTCCTAATCAAATTGATGTTGCATAAGTACTTAACAAAATAGTCGTAATGTCGACTAAACTATGTAGGTAGCTAATGTTGGGGAGGAGGGGGCATGGAGGTGATGCTTACATCCATGGTTGAAGGCGATGATGACCTGCCACAGCCGGAGAAGACGTTGACAGACACGAAGAGGACAAGACGGTGTTGTAGATCTATGAGGCCATAACAACCAGTGCAGGAGAAGATAGAGTAAATGACCAGGTGCTGGTGCACAGATCTAAATCACCGCCACCATAACCAAAGCCGTCATTTAAGAGGAAAATGGGGATGGATTTGTCTTCCTACGAGTGGTGATAGCACAAGAGAGAGGTGAGCCTACTTTTTGTGCCATACCATGCTACAATGTTTTCGCCTCTCACCATATCTATGTTGCCTCCGCCCGCATGTTGTTCCTCCCCTTACCCTCACTAGGGCATGTCCCCATGGAAACACTCGATTTCGGGGTTTATGCGAAGCCGAGATTTGGGGTGATTTAAGATCCGTGCCAGCCAAGTCTGCATAATGCCACGACAAACCAAACACACTTGTTTCTTCTGCCTGGGAGTGTGAAATGCCTTCGTGGGAAACCTGAAGGGAATATGCTCTAGAGGCAGTAATAAAATTATTATTATCTAATTCCATGTTTAAGACAAAATTTTATTTATCATGCTAGAATTGTATTAATAGGAAACGTTAATACATGTGTGTTTTATAAACAAACCAAAGTTTCTAGTAATGCCTCTCATTCAACTAGCTCATTGATTAAGAGATGATGAATGTTTTCTGATCATGAACATTGGATGTTGTTAATAACGGGATCATATCATTAAAAGAATGTTATGATGAACATACACCCAAAGTAGGTATAGCAATACAATCTAGTCATTAGGTTTACATTGCTACCTCAGTCACATCCGAAGTAACCCTAATACTTAGACCATGAGATCATGTTAATCACAAACATCGGAAGAGTACTTTGATAACGTTAAACGTCACACGGTAACACGGTGACTATAAACGTGGGTTTAGGTATTACGAAAGTGTTATGTAGAGGCTCATGGATCAAGAGTGGGATTTTTCCATCCTAATGACGGGGAGATATACCATGGGCCCTCTCGGTGATATCACATTAACACCGCTTGCAAGCATGTGACTAGGTCACAAGGATTTTATATCACAGAACGAGTAAAGAGTACTTGTCGGGAACAATATCAAACTAGGGTATGGTTGATACCTGTGATCGGATCTCAGACAAGTAACATATCACGAGATAAAAGGAATTACGTACAATGTTGATGGTTCACATGATCACAAGAGTTATAGTTGAATGTGCAGGAGTCAGTACAGATCTCCAGGTCCCGCTGCTGATTATTGATATGAGAAGTGTATCTATCATGTCTGCATTGTTCGCGACCGTTGGGTGACAAACTTAAGGTACTCCGACACTAAGTGGTAGATAAAACATATCTGAGAATAATTTTGTATGTTAGAGCTGAAATTGTTTCGATTATCACTGAAAGTAGGGTTGAAAATGGTAAGGAAACTTTCCATTTGTTTCCAAAGAAAAAGGAAATGGAGAGCTAAAAATAAAATGAAAATAGCATTTTGCGAAAAAGTAACTGAAACGGAATATTTTAAACGAAAACAGAAAAGGAAATGGTGGAGCCATTTTCGGTGGAATCGGAAACGGTAAGGAAATTACGGATAAACAAATATGGAAACTTTCCGGAAATATAACCAGTCAAGCCCATGTACAAGATAGTACTTTGCATCAGTGATTTCTATTGTGCTTGTTGAGCCATAGAATATATGAAGGGTCTATGTAATACATGCAACCAGCCTAGGTGACATACTAATCAAGTGAGTGTCTTAGTGTTGATGTGAAACTAATTATGTGAACTTATGTGCTTGTCGAAGTCTTGAATTATGTGTGTTACTTTATATTCAATTTTTGCTTTTTGAAGTTGTGAGATATTCTTTGTTAGTTATCCATTACTTTTAGTTTACACACCTTGATATTACACCACTATTATATTTTGATAAATGTTCGTTTTCATATCGTATCCGTCCCATATCCGTACCATATTCATTTCTGATGATTTTCGATTCCGTATTTGTTTCCGGAGTTTTATGTTTCGCTTTCGATTCCAGCAACACAAGCGGAAATGAAAATGGTGACACATGTTTCCGTCCATTTCCATTCTGTTTTCAACCCTAACCGGAAGTGTTTGGGTCAAATTGCTGAAAATGGTTTTAGATGTGATATCGAAACAATGCAAGGGGTTTTATGAAAGTAATTAACAAAATTCTGAATAAAATAAACAAAGGTGTTTTATTTAAAGAGAAAATGCATTTAAATTAGTGGATAATTAATGCATGTGAGTGGAAGAGTAATTCATGTGAGTGGAGAGTCCACCCACATGAATGAAGGGAGAGGTGGGGGCACCCTCCATGGCCGGTGCCATGGCCCCTTGGCATGCCCCCTCCCCTATAAAAGGAGCTCTCATCCTCCTATCTATTTGAACCACCTCCTCGTGAAGGTTCTCTTTCCCCTCTAGCAAATTCCCCATGGCTTCAGATTAGCGAAGTACATGTTCTCGGTGGTTTCTTCAGAAGAATCTGCTGCTTCCGCTAATCTACTATAGTATGGGCATGGAGGTTGTCGGGAGCCAAACGTGTGCCTGGGCATGGATGCACTGCTAGTTTGCAGCACTCTTCAACTCGATCTTGAGATAAGAAAGTCCGACTACATCAATAACGAAATCAGTTTTCATAAAAGGCTTTTAGTTTTCGAGGGTAAGTTATTCTGGTTACCCCCTTACTCGTTACTAGCATCTACTAGATTAGATCTTTGCGTAATTAGGCGTTCATATCGTAGGATTTTTTTTGTTTTCTATGCTGTGAACCCTTCGGTGGTATCAGAGCCATATCTATGCATAGATATTTTGTACGAGTAGAACGCATATGGTTGTGGGTGTTTATGATCATGTTATTGCAACTTTTCATGTATATTGGATCTTAGTGGCATAGTGGGATGAAGCGGCCTCGACTAACTTTAAATATCCTTGCACATGAGACTTGTTCCATGCTTAACATATAACTCGTATTGCATAAGTGGCTAGCGGGTGTCTATCTCTCCTACTATAGCTAAGATCTATTTACAACGGATTGTTAATAATTTGTTTATCATCGTTGTGGTTTGAAGTTTGTAGGATGAACGATCCTTCTTAAGCCCAAAGCCATGTAAAATATGCAAAAGAAATTAGAGGCGTCTAACTTATTTTTGCAGGGCATGTTATGTGATATGGTCACTTGCTACAAATCTTATATATGTGATGATATTATTTGTAAGTTAAAACAATCGACTGGAGCCATATGGAATCACGTGGTGATTCATGCATGTGATGTTTATCCCTTTTATGCATCTTATTTATACTTATGTCTAGCTTAGAATTTGACAGTAGCACTATAAGATGATCCCTCTCACTTAATATCAAGATAAAATTGTGTGTTTCCTTTAGCATACACTATTAAGAAAGTTCGTCGTTTTGAAGCACCACGTGATGATCGAGTGTGATAGAATCTACGTTCGCATACAACGGGTGTAAGACAGATTTACACACGCAAATAATGTGGTTCTATTTGGCGAGCCTAGCATGTACATACATGGCCTCAGAACACGAACTAAAAGGTAAAGCATGAGTCATATAGTTGATATGATGACCATATCGATGCTCACATTTGGAGCTGCACCAATTCACGTGATGATCAATCTTGGTGTAGTAAATTTGGTTAATGTAATCACGAAAACGACTCGATTGATGTTGTTTTTTAGTGGGAGTTCACGTACTAATATGATTAAAGTTGAACTCAATTTATCATAAATTAAATCGAAGTGAATTTGCATAGTTTTTGGTAGTCACTAGCATTCATTTACTACTCTACGCTTAGTTTTAATTGAGATAATAGAACTATAAAATTCTAGATATTTACTTTATGAATTGGTATCCTATTGTTTTGAGTGTCAATTTAAAGTTTAAAGTCCCATCACAAACTTTTATCAAACTCCACTTACTCCATGAAGTTTAATAAGTAGTACTAAATCAAGAGTAACAGTTCCAACATTAGTATCTAAATATCATCCTTGTCTCCATGATCCTTGATATTCGAAAGTTTTTTATGTACCAAGGTTATCTAAGAGCTGAAACAATTGTTTCACAAACCATCGAGTGTGGAAGATATTGTGATATATGAAATAATGCTTGGTTGCAATATGATAGAATATAATTTTAGTAAGATACATGTTCTCATGTTATATGAGAATTTGCGAAGGTTGGAGATGCTAGGTGTCCTGATCTCCCAAAAGGTTTTGGGAACTAACATTATACTCGCAATTCTCTCTTATAGGCTATAGCAGCTTCATCATGAAAGTCATCATGATAGGATGAATAAAATATATAGGTACAATGTTTACTACATTAAAGATTATTAAAGAATGCATTTTGGAAGAACACCAAACATTTGATGATGATGATACACATCAAAGTGCAAGTACAAGGGTAATAGTGTTTAACTAACACGCTTTGGACTATGTGTCATGTGTATGTCACCACTGTTGATATTTATAAATCCTCTACAAAGGAAAAACAATGCTGAAAGAGAATCTGAAAAATATTTGGTAGAAAAGAAAAGACTAGAAACGTCCAACTTAGGTATATAGATGATATCCATGTTATGGGTGTATTATTTTCCTGTTAAACAATGTGGTTCTTGGGTATTGGATACCGGACTGGTTGGTGTAAAGTGTCATACAAGACAACACAATTCATGAACTATAATGGCCTAAATAACCAGCAAGAGAATATAGGATTATATTCATCGGAAATAAATAAAGTGTTGTTGTGTGTCTCATTGACATCAAACCTAGCCATCAAGATTTGTTTAAATAATTGTTATTTTGTTCCGATATTATGAAATAATGGTTATTCAAATAATTATCGTATTCCATAGAAGATGGGTGAAATCTTAGAAGTCTAGTTACAGAAATCATATCCATAACACCAATGCTAAAATATCGCGAGACGCATGATTGGAATGTCACTTATGAGTGACATCATCGTTTAAATTATATTGAAAAGAAAACATGAAGGAACTCCATGTTGATGGATTTTTGGAGTCTTTGATTTTGATCAATTGATGCTTGTGAGACTTTCCTGAAGATAATTAAAACTTCATTCATAGGCCAAAGAAGAACGGACGACTAACCTATTGAACATTGTGCATGTTGATTTATATAGTCCATTATGTGCAGTCATGAGCGATGGATTTCAACTTCATATGCTTTCTCCGAAAACTTGAGTGGATATAAGTGTATATTTACTTAATAAGAAAGAAGTATGAAATATTTGAAACATGTTCAAAGACTTTGAAGTTGAAGTGGAAAATCACTACAACAAGAAAATAAAGAATTTATGATTGGATCATAAAGGTATATATTTGGGTTACAAATTTTAACAAACACCTAAGATTTGAGGAATCGTTCCATTGATTTGTCCAAATTTTATTACTTTTTACTATTGATTTTCCTCTTGTTTATTGCCGGATTTCACTGAAGATTACCCCTTTCTACTAACGTTAATGTCGCAATTAGTGAATCCTTGGTTTCTTGTGATGGTTTTTAGGTAATGAACATTAATTGAAGATCTAATAGCATTTATGGGCTAATTGCACCCAAAAAGTAAATCCCTAATTGGAACCCCTTTCATTGGAGGCATTCAGAATGCTTAACGACCAGCGGTATGGTCGGGATGCGCTCGTACCATCCGCCTGTACTACACGCCAACAACTTCGTTATATCAATACAAGTAACTTTAATGAAGGAAGAGGGATTAAAAGGACGACGGAAAAGAAAACACAGCGGTCGCAAACCATCCAGAGGGGTTAGATCAGATCTGGAAGAGGAGAAGAACTTCAGCTTTTTCCTCGACGATCTTCAACTCCTCAACCACACACTCCACCATCATTCTCATCATTACTTAGAGAGAGAGAGAGATTGGCAATTGTAAGATCAGGGTTTGATACATTGATCTACCTTTGGTTTGTATTTTGATTTGATCTTTGATCTCTATTGTGGTTTGCTACAATAACTTTGAGATGATTCCTATTTGCAATACACTTATGCTTTTGATTTGTCTTCCTCTCATGTCTGAGTAAATCCCCATAGGCGTGGGAGATGTAGGGGATTGGTGATATGTGTTGTGCCTCCTTTAATCCATCCATTTGTGATTGTTGTAGTGTTTATTAAATAGTGTGAATGATTATCTATGTTTGCCTAATGCTTGTTATCTAATTTAAGGGCCCATTTAACATGATCCAAATATATCATAGGTATGAGCTTGTATACTACCGATTCGGCGAGCCCCGAGTGACACATCCGATATCAATGAGGAGCTAGCACTACTCGAGGACAACAAGGAACCATCAAGATTAAAGCCTTGATCCGGTCGCAATACCTTAATTAGTGTGCTGATCATTGTCGTGGTAGCAGGCAGACGGGTCATTGGGACTAGGAAGATTTGGCCATGAGGACACCTAGTCGGCATATGGGTTACTTGCATACTCACTTATAAATAAGAAATATCACTATCACTTATTCCACTTTATCCATTTGGCACTTTCACTATCACCATGAACGGTTTCTCTCTGCGTCTAACTTCTCATCTTCAAGACCTTGACACGCCTTTCGCATCTTTACTTTTATGCAATTTACTTATTTCCTAAGCAAGTTTCCTCTATCTTTTACTCACCACTTTCCACCGTCATCTTTTGTAGTCAATTCACTCAAGACCCGTGACACCTTAAGTGCGACAGAAACACCGCATAAAATCTCCTACCTAGGCTCCTTATCGGGATTGATATAAAAACTAGAATTAATACTTCCGCGAAAACATTCTCTGACGAATTTGTGCACTTGCAGGCTATCAAGATATTTTCTGGCTTTGTTGCCAAGGAGCTAAGCGCTAAGTGTTGTTTCTTGACAATAGTAGTTGTTGACACCATTCATGATCTCCGTTGAACATAGAGGTGAAGGGTTCCGTAGCAGAAAACAAAAAAAAATTATCTACTCGAACACTAATACCAGGATCTATACTATGTAGACATAAGTAACGGAAGAGAAAGACAGCATTCATACCTTTGAAGGACGAGGCACACCTTACGCAGGAAGGCGTATATTGATGAAGACGAGCAGCTCCAAGCACCCCAAGTGTGGTGCCTCCGAAGTACTACACACGACCGGTGTAGGCGGCGTCTCCCGGGCTCCGATCTAGCCGAGCAGCGGAAGAAGAAGATGTCGAACCGAAGATCACACGACGGTAGTGTGAAGGTGGAGAACTCAAATCCCTCGAGGTACTCCCCAATATTACGAAGAAGTCCTCAAAGGAAAATGAGAGAGAGAGAATGAGAGAATTGGATGCCTCCAAAGGGGTGGGGGAGACCCCTATATATAGTAGGAGGGGGGTGCACCACCCAGGGGCTAGGCGGTGTGGGACTAAACCCCACACCCGCCGGCCACCTAGGGCCTGCCGCCGGCCCTAGGTGGGCCCCATTTGAGCGGCCCACCTCTCCCTAGGCGCCTTGCCCTATTGGGCCTCCCTTTGGGTGAGGCCCATTAGCATTAGGAAGCCTTTAATAATAAAATAAAAAATATATTTAATATTAATTCTCCAATTAACATTCAAATACATATATTGTCATATTCCTTTACTCCGGAACTCCTTTTGAACACCTTCCGATCACCATCGGATGTTACCCAGAACTATTCTGGTTTCTCTCTCTATTTCTCCTACGGTACCTCATCTATCCCTAAGCGCCCCTACCCTTAAGCGTGACATCCTTCGGTTCGGGAACACTCCGGACATGATTGAGAATCCTCTCATATCAATGATCATCAGTGGGACCTGGATGCCCATGATGACCCCCGTGCATTCCACGAATCTTATCGCTTGAACCGTGAATAGTCGTTTCCCGTTCCCTTTGCCACTTGATACCTAGTTCATCCGAGACTTGATCTTTGGTATCTCCATACCTTAGTTCGATCTCGTTACCGATGAACTTGTTTACTCGTTCCCATGTCGTTGCATTCCGTGACCTAGTCACATGCTTGCAAGCTTCGTTAATGCAACGTCACCGAGATGGCCACATATGTATCTATCTGTTACATGGACTGGCAAATCCTAGTCTTGATATGTACTCCTCTACGCGCTCCTTTGAGAAACCTGAGTAGCACCTTTTCAATCACCCAGTCACGATATGATACTTGATAACAATCTAAGCTCCCTCTAGAACAGTGATTTGTATTATCTCACAGTCTAAGGATCAGGTTGTGAGGTTTCATGCGTTTATCATCAATGGTGAACTTTGTAACTAGATCTCATTGAGATACAACTATCGGATGTTTGTCTATCACGTCATTCAACCAATGACATGACCTCATTGTCAATTGGCATAAATGCCCATGATCTTGAAACCCAGATCATCCTCATGACCAATGAACTAGTTCTCTAGAGGTAACTAGAGACACGGTTTGTTTACATACCACACGTGTATTAACGTTTTGTATTAACACAGTTATAGCACAGTATGAAATGTATTATGAACATATAGGAGATATATTAAATAATACACTTTATTATTTGCCTTTAGGGAATAACTCCTTCAATAGGTACCACTCGACCAGGATAAACTTATTTACCTTCGTATATTAAATCGTGTTTCGATCGAGAGACACCTAGAATTTATTGAAAGATTTACTAACTCATGTACTGTAGATGTGAATAGTTTGATTCCACTGATGGCAGATTTTACCATCACCTGAGGGGCTGAACCTGAGCTACCATTGGGAGAATATGGGAATCCATCCAGGCACTTAAGGAAAATGCCTATTCTTTGTCCTGAACTTGAAGGCCAGGAATTCGAAATACATCCCGAGCTAATTTATATGATGAAAGAAATTGCTTTCGCGGGAAAAGAAGAGGAAGATCCTAGCGACCACTTGACAAGATGGGTCTATGACCTTTGATCTACTCTTAAACCAGCAAGTTTACTAATAGAGTTTGTACTCCTTAAACTTTTTCGCTGGTTGATGTGCTCGTCATTCGACGTAGATCTCGTTGGGAACCCCCAAGAGGAAAGTATGATGAGCACAACAGCAAGTTTTCCCTCAGTTATGAAACCAAGGTTTAATTGAACCAGTAGGAGCAAGGAAACACCCCAAAGGTGTTACTAGCTGAGCTTTGGTAGGGCGCACTACCGGTGCTAGTAGCAACGTGGAGACCTGCACAACACAACCACATAACTTTGTCCCCAACTTGCGATGAGGTTGTCAATCTCACCGTGCTTTGCGGAAAACAAAGGATTAAACGTATCGAATGGAAAGAAGTAAAAGTTTGCAGAAAGTAAACACAAAGCAGAAACAGTTTATAGATTGTATGTAAAGAAAAAGGACCGAGATCCATAGTTCACTAGAGGTGGCTCTCCTTAGATAGATAACATGCTCGGTGAACAAATTAAAGCGGGGCAATTGACAAACACCGAGAAAGCAATACATGCATATACTAATCATCTTGACTCCTTTGAGACTTCATTGGGCATTACAACATAATACATAGACCGCCATCCAACTGCATCTATGACTAATAATCCACCTTCAGGTTATCATCCGAACCCCCTCCAGTATTAAGTTGCAAGCAACATATTATTGCTTTATGAACTGCGTGTAAAGTAAACAATACAATTGTTCTATGAACAAAGGATTGTTGTTTTCTCCTTAGTAGCAATAGCACATCTAGTACCTTAGAGATTTCTGTCACTTCCCAGTTACGGAGGCATGAACCCACTATCGAGCATAAATACTAACTCTTGGAGTTGCTAGCATCTACTTGGCCAAGATAGCTACTAACAACGGAAAGCATGCAAGATCACAAATAACAAAGACATGATAGAATCAATAATCAATCTGAAATAGCATCTCAATATCCATCGGATCCCATAAACACAACATGCAGAATTACAAATAGATGATCTTGATCATGAACGGAGCTCACAAGATCTAGACATGAAAGCACAAAGGAGGAGAACCAGCCATCTAGCTATTACATGGATCCGTAGTCTAAGGACGAACTACTCACGCAACACAGCGGAGGCTTGCATGGTGATGAAGAAGGCCTCCAGGGTGAATTCTCCTCTCCGGCAGGGTGCCAGGAAGAGCTTCAGATCCCTCCCGACCTAGGGATGGAGATGACGGTGGCTACAGACTCTTTCGTGGATTTTTGATCGGGTACTTAGGGTTTTCGTCTCGAGGGCAAAATATAGGCAGAAGGAGAGGTCGAGGGGGTGCCGGGAGCGGCCACACCACCCCCTAGCGCGGCCTGGCCAGCGTGGCTGTGTGGTGTGGTGGCTCCCTGGCCCTTCTCCGTCTCGTATTCTGGCACTTGATCCCTTCCAGAAAAATAGGCACTTTGGCTTTTGTCCCGTCCAATTCCGAGAATATTCATTTTTTGACTTTCCTGGAACCAAAAACAGCAGAAAACAGGCAGCTGGCACTGTGGCTCTTGTTTATAGGTTAGTCCAAGAAATCATATGAAAAGTACTCCAAAGTTGGAACAAAACACAAGAAAGTGGATAAAACCAAGCATGGAACATCAAAAATTATAGATACATTTGCAATGTATCAACATCCCCAAGCTTAACTCCTGCTCGTCCTCGAGTAGGTAAGTGATAAAAATAAAGAATAATTTTTGAGGTGACATGCACCATAAAAGACTTGATCGAAGTATTTGTAAAACATTCAAAGCTGGGATCATAGTACTTCAATCATAACATGAAAGACAAAGTTCTAGCAATAAGCAAAGAAACTATGATGCAACATGAAAAGGCACAAACAAAAGATTCATGAATAACAATGCTTTGCAAGACAGTATTCAGCTTGTCCCTCAATAGAGTAGCAAATATAAATGCATAGGACACCTTCAAAGTTCATAAGAGTGACTAGATACAATAGTTTAAAACAAGCAATATCAAGTTATGCATCAATCAACTAGTCTTGGGACAATGCACATAGAACTAAGAATGGCCACTATGCTCTCAAAGTAGCTGCATAAAGGTAGAAGGTGGAGACTCAATATAATGGTGGAAGAAAGGCCTTTGTAAAAGGAAGTAGGGATTCAAGTCTCATAAAGAGCTTCCAAAAATTATGGTACTTATAGCTTTCAGCTCCCATTGCCCCTATCATAAGCATCTTGAAGTGATTAAGGTTAAAGTGAACAAACTATGGTGTACATGCTTGACGAAGTATAAGTCGGAAATCTCATGTCCCTTGTATACGAGGGCCACTCCTCATGCTACTCAAGTTTAGTGACCGGTAAGTTCTTGTCATTGTAAGTACATGTGTATCATTGAGAACCGCCAACGGGGTACCCCTTGCCCGATGATACGGAAGAATCCCCATATCAAAATGACAAGGCAAGCAGACAACGAGCATCTCAGCATTCTTCTTATTTACCATGGGAATATGGTGCTTTTTTCTCTCTTTCCTCTTTTCATAGTATCTCTTTTTTTTCTCTTTTTTCTCAATATAGGACTCTTTTTTTATAAGAAGAATGCTTCATAGACAGCTCATTATGGTTACGATGCAGGTTTCCACCATGTCAGCATGGATTAGACCAGCGGCCCAGGCGTTTCTCTAACACATATACATAACTCCATGGACTTACAAGCTCCCCTTTCATTTCACACCGACGACATCCATATACAAAAGAGCATGATATCAACTAGGTACAAGTAACAAGTGCAATGTTGAAAGCGTTCCCCATGAAAGCATGGTTCTGATAATTCCCAACAAATAAGTGCAAGCATATACAACATAGACGACACAATGGTTCAAGTTTATTAAGGGCAAGTAAAGTAAAGTGTGCCATCAAGTTCGTGAGAGCTTTAATCACTAGTTTTCTCATAACAAGTTTAATTTGGAAGGTAAACAAAAGCATGAATATACTTGCAATAGCATAAGCTAGTAGGTAGGTATGGTGGACTCTTTGGAATAACTTGGTTTAGGGAGTTGGATGCATGAGTGGAACTCATACTTGGTTGCGGAGGCTAGCAAAAAACTGGGAGCGGCAAACTAAGAGAGCAATAATGGCCATAATCATGCAGAGCGACAAAACATCATTGATCAAAGCATAAAGTGATACTACTAGTTGAAAACTAAAGGATCATAAAGGCTATGGTGACTTGAGATAGTCATAACATGGTGTGAGCATGCGCCAAATCAACCCAAATAAAGCATCAAAGGAGAATACCACTATATTATGCTTTAATATGCTAAAACAACGCATGATTCATCCAAGGCACATTAAGCAATCTCAATTGTTTATAACAAGTCATGCTACAACAAAGAATACTAAGCATAAAGCCAAAAAAATATCAAGCATGGCATGACAAAGCACATGCCACAGTCAAAAACAAGCTCTTTTTACCACATAAGCATGAACTTTCCTACTCTTTTCCAAACCAAACCAAACTATTTGCAAACCAATGTATGAAAGAGGGGGTCCAACCAATTTATTCAGAAAACTAAGCAAACCAAGCAAACAAAAAACCAAAACGAAAACAAAAAAAAGACGCTCCAAGAACAACACAACTGTGCATAAAATAATAAAAATGAAGCGTTTGGAAGAAACCTGTGATTTTTATTGATGAAGAAGAGGATGCCTTGGGCATCCCCAAGCTTTGACGCTTGTACTTCTTGGATATTTTTTGGGGTGACACGCGTGGCATACCCAAGCTTGATCTTTAGTCCATCCTTCATCTCATTACTCATTTCTTCCATACACCTGAAAATTTTCCTTCATACAAAACTTCACACAATCTTTATTAGCAACATTAGTGCACTCAAGATAAATATGTCTTAAGGTTCAGTTCTAACACCAAATAAACTTCCATTAGAACACTATCTAATGTAGCACTTCCCTCAAAAATCTCAATTCCCCAAAAGAACTCGAAAAGGAACCCACAAGAAGCAAATGCAGAAAATGGCAGAAATCTGTCAAAACAGACCAGCAGGTAAAGACGAATTTTTTCGAAGACCTTCTGTTGATCAAATCAAAAAGTGTTGAACTAACGAAAGTTAGATAACAACCTGGTGCGGAAGCACAAAACATTACAGATCAATCCGACATACAGAGCTCTATCACGAATTTTTATGGTAAAGCACAACAATCTGTTTTGGGACTGCAACTTTCCCAATCATTATTTCTCTCTCATTAGAGGTTACTCTTGGCACAAAAAGCAAATAAAAAGGATAAGGAGAGGTTATTACTGAGATAATAACTTCCAAGACTCATATAAATTTTTTGGGTTATCTCCCAATAAGTACTTTTCTTTAACGCCTTTAAGTTAGGCATAAGAAGCAAAGAAAGAATCAAGTGTTCTCAAATGAAGAAGCATTAAAACCAAATTTTGTTTTCATATGAGAAGCAAAATAAATCTTTTCTCTCTTTTTAGGTAAGTGCTCTATACCTTTCTTGAGTGGCAGTTGATATTTAATGGTGCCTTCTTTCATATCAATGATGGCGCCAACAGTTCTAAGAAAAGGTCTTCCCAAAGTAATAGGACAAGAAACATTGTATTCAACATCCAAAACATAGAAATCAACGGGGACATAGGAATCGTTAACCATAATAATAACATCATTAAGACTCCCCATGAGTTTCTTTTTAACATTATCATCAAGTGGGACATTCAAATAGCAATCTTCAAGAGGAGGCAAATCAAGCATATCATAAATACTTCTAGGCATAATAGAAACACTACTATCAAGATCACATAAAGCTTTGAAATCAAAGTCATTCACTTTCATATTAATGATGGGTTCCCAACCATCCTATTGTTTTATAGGAATAGAAGCTTTATGTTTCATCTTTTCTTCCTTAATCTTTATGAGAGCATCGGTAATGTGTTTTGTAAAGGCCATGTTCATAGCACTAGCATTAGGACTTTTAGCAATCTTTTGTAAGAACTTAATAACTTCAGAGATATTGCAACCATCAAGATCAAAATCAACTTTATCATCCAAAGTAGTAGAACTATTACTAGCCTCAACACTAGAAGTGGTGATAGTAGAAACACTAATGTTTCTAGCAATTCCATCTTCTCTTTCCCACTTAGCATGCAATTCAGCTAATAGTCTAACATTTTCATCAATTCTTACTTGTATGGCATTAGTAGCTGCAAAGGGATTATCATTAGTTTCAGGTTTAGCAGCCATTTTATTCAAAGAAGATTGAGTTTCAGCCAAAGATGCTATATTTCTTTCAGCATTAGAGAGTTTTTCCTCAATAGTTTTATTGAAAGCAGTTTGTTTACTAATAAACTCCTTAAGCATAACTTCAAGTTCAGAGGGAGCACTCTTATTATTGTTGTAAGAATTTCCATAAGCATTACCATTGTTGGGAGGATATGTCTTATAATTGTTGTTACCAAAATTGTTCCTATAAGCATTCTTACCGTAAGCATTGTTGCCAAAATTATTATTTCTTATGAAGTTCACATCAACTTGATCTTCTTGAGCAACCAAAGAAGCCAAAGGAACATTATTTGGATCAATATGGGCTTTCCCATTAACAAGCATAGACATAATAATATCAATTTTATCACTCAAGGAGGAGGTTTCCTCAGAATTTACCTTCCTACCTTGTGGAGCTCTCTCGTATGCCATTCAGAATAATTAACCATCATATTGTCCAGAAGTTTTGTTCAGCACCCAAAGTGATGGTCATAAAGGTACCTCCAGCAGGTAATCCAATAGGTTCCTTGAAGAATAGTTCAATCCTGCATAAAAAGTTTGGATGATCATCCAAGCGATCCATGAGTGGGACAATTCTTTACCAAAGATTTCATTCTTTCCCAAGCTTGAGCAACATGCTCATTATCAAGTTGTTTAAACTTCATTATTTCACTTCTCATGGATATAATCTTAGCAGGAGGATAGTATTTTCCAATAAAAGCATCTTTGAACTTAGTCCAAGAATCAATACTATTCCTAGTTAAGGAATTCAACCACTCTTTAGCTTTTCCTCTCAAAGAGAAAGGAAACAATTTCAGCTTAATAATATCACCATCTATATCCCTATGCTTTTGCATCTCACAAAGTTCAACAAAGTTATTTAGATGGGAAGCAGCATCTTCATTACCAATACCAGAAAATTGTTCTCTCATAACAAGATTGAGCAAAGCAGGTTTTATCTCAAAGAAAGTATTTTCAGCCACAGGTGGAGCAATAGGTGTGCTCATAAAATCATTGTTGTTGGTGCTAGTGAAGTCACACAACTTAGTGTTTTCAAGAGTAGTCATTTTTTTTGGTTTTCAAATAAGAAAGCAAACTAGTAAAACTATTTTTTTTTGTGTTTTTTGAAGAACAAAACAAGCAAACAAAGCAAAAAAGAAAACTAAGCAAAACAAAAACAACAAAGTAAAGAGATTGGTTATGAGGGACTCCCCTTGTGAAGATGTCCTTGACTCCCCGGCAATGGCGCCAGAAAAGATCTTGATGTGCTCGTCGTTCGACGTAGAGCTCGTTGGGAACCCCAAGAGGAAGGTATAATGAGCACAGCAGCAAGTTTTCCCTCAGTTATGAAACCAAGGTTTAATCGAACCAGTAGGAGAAGGGAAACACCCCAAAGGTGTTACTAGCTGAGCTTTGGCAGCGTGCACTACCGGTGCTAGTAGCAACATGGAGACCTGCACAACACAACCACAGAACTTTGTCCCCAACTTGCGATGAGGTTGTCAATCTCACCGTGTTTTGCGGAAAACAAAGGATTAAACGTATCGAATGGAAAGAAGTAAAAGTTTGCAGAAAGTAAACACAAAGCAGAAATAGTTTATAGATTGTATGTAAAGAAAAAGGACCGGGATCCATAGTTCACTAGAGGTGGCTCTCCTTAGATACATAACATGCTGGGTGAACAAATTACAGCGGGGCAATTGACAAACACCGAGAAATAAATACATGCATATACTAATCATCTTGACTCCTTTGAGACTTGATTGGGCATTACAACATAATACATAGACCGCCATCCAACTGCATCTATGACTAATAATCCACCTTCAGGTTATCATCTGAACCCCTCCAAAGATTAAGTTGCAAGCAACAGATTATTGCTTTGAATGCGTGTAAAGTAAACAATACGATTGTTCTATGAACAAAGGATTGTTGTTTTCTCCCTAGTAGCAACAGACATCTAGTACCTTAGAGATTTACACTTCCCAGATTACTAGAGGCATGAACCCACTATCGAGCATAAATACTAACTGTTGGAGTTGCTAGCATCTACTTGGCCAAGATAGCTACTAACAACAGAAAGCATGCAAGATCACAAATAACAAAGACATGATAGAATCAATAGTCAATCTAAAATAGCATCTCAATATCCATCGGATCCCCACAAACACAACATGCAGAATTACAAATAGATGATCTTGATCATGAACGAAGCTCACAAGATCTAGACATGAAAGCACAAAGGAGGAGAACCAGCTATCTAGCTACTACATGGATCCGTAGTCCAAGGACGAACTACTCACGCATCACACCGGAGGCTTGCATGGTGATGAAGAAGGCCTCGGTGAATTCCCTCTCCGGTGCCGGGAAGAGCTTGAGATCCCTCCCGATCTAGGGATGGAGATGACGGTGGCTGAACTCTTCGTGGATTTTTGATTAGGTACTTAGGGTTTTTCCAGGGAAATATATAGGAAGGAGGCCGAGGGGTGCCAGGAGCAGCCACACCACCCCTTGGCGCGGGCCAGGCCTGGCCGCGCGGCCCGGTGGTGTGGTGGCTCCCTGGCCCTTCTCCGTCTCGTATTCTGGCACTTGATCCCTTCCGGAAAAATAGGCACTTTGGCTTTTGTCCCGTCCAATTCCGAGAATATTCATTTTCTGACTTTCCTGGAACCAAAAACAGCAGAAAACGGGCAGCTGGCACTGTGGCTCTTGTTAATAGGTCAGTCCAAGAAATCATATGAAAAGTACTCCAAAGTTGGAACAAAACACAACAAAGTGTATAAAACCAAGCATGGAACATCAAAAATTATAGATACATTTGCAATGTATCACTGGTCCCTGAAAGATAATGCTTTTACTTGGTTACAATCATTACCTAATCACACTATAAAAAGCTGGAAAGATTGCATCCGAGAATTCATGCATAAATAGTGTTTATTCACTAAAATCATGCAAATCAAACGTAGTATAACAAACTTTCTTCAAAAAGTTGGAGAAAACTTTTATCAAGCATGGAATAGATTTTGTGCAATGATTATAAAAGTCCCAAATCATGGTTTTCACAAGCATTTAATTATGGGATTTCTATTTTCATGCCCCTGGTTCATTAATTGTACACAGTTTTCCCCAGCCGCTTAGTTTTTCCTCACTTTTCCCCTTCCTCCATTCTGAAACCCTCACATGAGCTTAGACGGGTGGATGCTGTCAGGTCAAAGCCTTGACCATTACATGCTGACAGGTGGGACCGCGTTGGGCGGGTCCTGCGTTGAGCGTTACGTGTTGGGACGGGTCCTGTGTATGTGGTGAAGGGTGGGGTCGTGTTGGGACGGGTCTTGCATACATGGTGAAGGGTGGGGCCGCATGGAGACACGTCAGACCGGCCATTCTCACTCCGAGCCTGGAACTGCTCCCACACCGCCCCTCTGCTCCGCTTCCCCGCCGTCGTGCCCTCCTACCTGAGAGCCCCTCCAACCTTATGTCGTCCTCGGCCCCCGAGCCGCCCCCTCCCCCTAGTTGTGGAGCCCACTCCAGCTCAGCTTCCTCCCCCACTAGATCTACCCCTTTCGCGGAACAGTATGCGACATCGGCGGGTGTACCGATCCTCCCCGTCGAGCGCAGATAAGATTGGGTGGAATCGGTGGGATCTAACGCATGGATTCTATCTGGGTAAGTATTGTTTCCCTTTGTGGATTAATTATAGGAAGTAATTGAGCGCGAATCACTGGTGCTCAGCTAATTTCCTTGCTTTTCGAATAGGATCCAGCGCTGGCATTTTGGCTGGCGGTTAAACTGGATACTAGCGTAATTCGTGGTTGTAAACGGTGTCTCTCTGGATTTTACTTCCTAGCGGTGGTTGCAACCTCCATAACTCTTAGAGATTTTAAAGATAAAATATATTTTAAATTCCCCTGGAGCAATGGCGATTTAGTTGATTTGCAATATTTCAACATTAGCGAGCAAAGATTGCTTCTACTAACTAGCGAAGCTGATCTGGTAATGCTTTTCTCTTTGAATGTTGTCGAACGTTTTGATCGAATTCGTCTTCATGTGCAACCTAAAGTTGAACACACGGGAAAGAGGGCTAAAGCATTATCTGGTGGTCAAGCATCATCAGGTGGTCAGGCATCACGTGTCTCTGTTGTCTTTGCTAATAGTGTGTGCCCCCGCGCTCCTTGTAGGTCCACATCAGTACCATATGTTCACACTGCGAGTGTAAGCCAAATCACTCGTGCGGCCGATGTGGAGGACGAAGCAGAGCTTGCCGAGGGAGCGCCTCCACTAGATGATGAGGATGAGTTGATGTTTCCTGAATTGGTAGATAGATTCTGTAAACAGGCACTAGAGGATCAATACACGGAGGAATTAGCCCATGGTGCCAGATTTGATGACACTGATGAAGAACAGAACAAGGAGAACAATGACAGTCTCGTTTTAGCCGAGTACGATGGTGAGGACTTGCCGGTAATTGAGTGGGACAGGAACGATCCTAAGATTTCAGAAGGCACCGTATTCCAAGCGATACGGGACTGTCGTAATGCCCTTACTACATATTGCATCTGCAAAAATAATTATTATGTTGTTATTAAGAGTGAGCCAGCAAGGTTCACAATGAAGTGCACATACAAGAGGTGTAGGTGGAGGATGCACGCATCCACTATGCTCAGGAGCAGTTTGGTTCAGGTATTACAGCCAGTTGTGTATTTTAGATCATTGTGTAGAATTTGTTAACTATACCTGACATTTTCATTATGTTTAAGATAAAAGGTAACCAGTTCGAACATTCTTGTCCACCTCAAGGGGTACAACCAAAGGACAAAACAAAACTAGCAAAGACTAGGTGGTTGGCATATGAAATCATGGATTGGATGAGAGCAAACCCATCACTTGGTGCAACAGCGCTCATAAAAAAAGTTTCTGAAAAGTTTAATATTACAGTACCTTACATGAGGATGTTCTATGCAAAGGAAATGGTTCTTGATAGGATCAATGGTCCATGGAATTAAAGTTTTCAGTTGCTTTATAGCTTCAAAGCTGAAGTGGAGATGGCTAGTCCAGGTAGTGTTGTACAGATAGACAGGCATACAGTTCAATACAAAATAAGAGGGAAGACAATGGAGAAGGAGTGCTTTAGAAGGGCTTTTGTTTGTTTCAAAGCTTGCGGGCAAGGGTTTCTGGATGGTTGCATGCCTTATTTGGCCGTGGACGCAACAACTCTTCATGGCAGATTTAAAGGACAGCTAGTAGCTGCTACTGCAGTTGATGGCCACAATTGGATGTTCCCTGTTGCTTTTGGAGTTTTGGAGATTGAGTCAGAGGAAAGTTGGACTTAGTTTCTGGAGAATATTTGTGCGGTCTTATAGGTCATCCACCAGGACTTACTATCCACACGGACGCTTGCAAAGGTTTGGAGAAAGTTGTACAAGCAGTATTCCCCAGAGTGGAGCATAGGCAATGTATGCGACACTTAGTGCAGAATTTTACAAAGAAATTCAAGGGTAAAGTTTATACTGACAACCTATGGCCAGCTTCATACACATGCAATTTGAGGAAGCATCTATATCATTTAGAAGTGTTGTATAAACAAAAACCTGCGGTGAAGTAGTACTTGGATGCACATCATGGAATGGTGTGGTCAAGAAGCCAATTCAATGAAATTTGCAAGGTAGACTATGTGACAAGTAACCTTGCAGAGAGTTTCAATGCAAAGTTCAAGTCATTGAAAGGGCTTATGCTATGGCAAATATTTGATAAGATTAGGCAGATGATCATGATAAAGATCGATTTGCGTCAAAGAATTGCATCAACAGTATATGCTGGTCATTTCATCCTCCCATCTTTGATTAAGGCATTGCATGCCAGGGCAAAACAATTGAAGATGAAATGCATTAGAAAAGGAATGGAGGTTGAGGTAATGTAAACTGACAGTAAAGATAGGCAATGGAGGTATCCAGTGAGTTTGGCTGACAGGACATGCCATTGTAGGAAATGGCAGCTCCGTGGGAAACCCTGCATACATGCATTGTTTTGCATGGGTGTTCTAGGAGGTGAAGAGGGTGAAGTTGATCAGTACGTGTCAGAGTATTTCTCCGTTGCCAAATTTAGGTCAGCATATGCTCAGAATGTTCCAGCCTTGTTGGGAAAATACCAATGGATGGAAGTGAATCCAGGCTTCAAGCTATACCCTCTAGTTTTTACTAGACCAGCAGGTAGGCCAAGGAAGAATAGGATGAGAGCTAGTGCAGAGGGTGGTGCACCACCTCGACGATGTAAGTGCAAACATTGTGGGATCCTAGGGCACATTGCTAGGCTTTGTAAAAATGAAGTGGACCCAGCTTATGGAATGGATGATCATGTGGGAGCAGCAAATGCAGATGAGAATGAAGTATCTGAACGGGAGGAGAATGAAGCAACGGATACATTGCTGATTGAACCAACGGATCGAGAGGAGATTGAACCAAATGCAGGGGAGATTGAACCAGATGAAGGGGATATTGAACCAAATACAGGGGAGATTGCACCAAATGCATCGGAGATTGAAGCAATTTATTCATTGGAAGAAGAGTTCAAACGTAAAGGAATTACACAAGAGGATACTGAAGAAATGATGTTAATGCATTTTGAACCGTATGAACCAATGAATCAAAACATGGTTGAACCAATTGTACGACAAACTAAAGCACTTGATTCATTTGATGCAGAGAAAAAGAACAAAGGGAACAAATGGAAGAAGCTGATGGTGGACTCCGAGAATATTCCAGCCAGGATCACCCGGAGCAAGGTGGTGAATTCCGAGAATATTCTAGCGAAAAAACACTAGGAGCAAGAAAAAAATGAATTTGAATTATTAATTTGAATTTGTATGATGAATTTGAACTACTGTCAATGTTTGTATTGAATTTGAACTACTGTCAATGTATGTGACGCTTCCAAGTTTGTATGTTGGATAACCCCATAACATATGTGTTATTGCAAGTTTCTATTGTCATGCACCTAGTTGCTTAGCACTGCTCAATTTTGCCCTCGACATGTGGTCAACACTGATACGTCCATTTTGCATCACTATTCTATGTCTTAATTCACTATTATTCATTGATATATTTCGTATTGAGAGGTGATACTTATGTTATTTCATCTGTTTTTGCATGGTTGATGACTTTTGGAGCATGGACCGTGCAGTCGGGATTCTTATGGAAAAGGTGTTGTTTGGAGGCAAAATTCGCGAAGATCAGAAAATCCGGGAAAATATACGGAAAATCCTATTTTTCCAGAAGACTAAGGATGCCAGAAGACGGAGTGGAGATGGGCCACAGGGGGCCACACCACCCCCTAGCACGGGCAGCCCTAGGCCGCGCCAGCAGGTGGTGTGGCCACCCTGGCCCACTCCAGCCTCTCCCCTCTGGCGTATATTATCCTCCCGAAACCCTAAGACTCGGGGAGCAACCACAGAAAGATTCCGCTGCCTCTGCAGGGTGGAAAACACCGAGAGAGAAAGATCTCTCTGGCAGACAGAATTCTGCCGGGGGAATTCCTTCCCTGAGAGGGGAGATCGTTGCCATCAACACCACCATCAAGCTGGACTTCATCAGGATCATCATCATCATCATCATCACCACCATCATCACCATCAGCACCCTCATCACCATCTCCATATTGCTGTAACAATTGAGTTGAATCTTGCATTAGTTCATGGGGGAAACTTTCCCGGTGTTGATTACTCTTTGTAGTTGATGCTATTGAGTGAACCATTGAATTATTGTTTATGTTCAGATTGTTATACATCATTATTCCATCTCTTATCATGATCCATATGATGTCTTGTGAGTAGTTCGTTTTGTTCTTGAGGACATGGGAGAAGTCATGTTGTTAGTAGTGGAGTTGTGTTGAGAGAGATTCAATGGTTTGATATTTAAGTTGTGGTGTACTTCTTCTAGTGGTGTCATGTGAACGTCGACTACATGACACTTCACCTATATGGGCCTAGGGGAATGCATTGTGTATTTGGCTGCTAATCGTTGGGGTTGCCGGAGTGATAGAAACCTGAACCCCCATTAGGAAACCATTGCACAAGGGACGTAAGGGTCTTAGAGTTTAAAGCTATGGTTAGGTTTCTACCTTAATTACTTTCTTGTACTTACGGATGTTTGCAAGGGGTATAATCACAAGTATGTATTAGTCCTGGATGGGTTGGTACATTAGCACAGGTTCACCCACACAACACTTAGCAAGCTAAGGAAGATTAATCAACTATATGAAGCGAAAGCACTTGACAGTCTTCCCATGTGTCCTCGAGAACGTTTGGTCATCTTAAGTAATACAACCGGCTTGTCCTTTGCTGCATAAAGGATTGGGCCACTTGCTGCATTTATTCCTACTGTCTTTAGTTTACTCGTACTTTGTTTACTTGCTTTATCAAAAACCCCTAAAAATCCGTTTGCTAAGTATTTGTAGAGAATTCCTAATCCATACCACTAGCCAGCACCTTCTGCTCCTCGTTGGGTTTGACACTCTTACTTATCGAAAATACTGTGATACACCCCCTATAATTGTGGGTCATCAAGACTATTTTAGGCGCCGTTCGGGAGTGAAGCGTTATTGAGAGTGGAACTGTAAAGGAAACTTCTCGTGAGTATTGTTTACTTCTGCTAGTTGCTTTATTTTCGTTATGGATAATTCGCTGAGTTCCTTATTTGGTAATGCTACTACCACTGCTAAGGTAGTAGATAAGCCACCACCTGCTAAGAATGATGTTTTCAAAATACCTACAAGAATTATTGATCGTGTTATGGATAACTACTGTGTTGGGGATGGAACTGTCCATCCCGGTGATCATTTACTCTTTATACATGAATTATGCAGGTTGTTCAAGTGTGTAGGTATCACTACACATCAAGTTAAGAAGAAGTTATTCTCATTATCACTGAAAGGAAGAGCCGAGGAATGGTATAAGCTGTTGAAGAATGGTCAAGCTCTGGAATGGGAGGAAATAGTACCTCTCTTTTATTCAAAGTTTTATCCTCCTAGTGAGATTCATAAAGATCGGAATCAAATATACAACTTTTGGCCTCTTGATGGAGAGAGTACAACTCAAGCTTGGGGGAGATTGAAGTTACTAATGCTCAAATGTCCCATTCATGAGCTCCCCAACAATATTATTATCAACAACTTTTATGCAAGGCTCCCTCTACATGATAAGGATTTATTGGATGCTTCTTGTGCTGGATCATTCACTCGCATGGAAGAAGAAGCTAAATGGGATCTTCTGGACCGTATTAAAGATAATGCAGAATCTTGGGAGAATGACAAAGGTAGAAAGTCAGGTATAAATTATGATTATGAATGCATTGAATCTTTTATGGGAACTGATGACTTTCAAAATATTAGTAATGCTTATGGTCTAGACTCTCAAGCTATTGCTTCTTACTTTAAGGCTTTTGCTTCCTACATTGAAGTGCCTAAAAAGAAGTGGAATAAGTATCATGAACCTTATAAAGATATTGCTAAGAGTGTTCCTATAAGAAATACTGAAGTTTACACTGCTAATCATGTTTTACCTAAACCTTACATTGAGAAAATCCCTTTCCCAGTTAAGGTAAAGGAACATTCTATGATAGCTAGAATGGTTAATGAAAGTACAAGTAAAGCTGTTGAACTTGATAAAAAAAATGGTTGATGAACCTATAATAGCAAATGTGAAAGACTTTGTCACTAAGTATGAAGAAGAGGGACACACTATCCTTTGTAAGGATACCTCTAATTTTGTTTCACAAAGTAGTGTTATGAGAGCTAGTATTCCTGTGTTTTCTGTTAGAATAAGTGATCATTGTTATGATGGCTCTTGTGGTAGCTATATTGTCAAGTTTATGCATGATACAGAAAGTTATTATGAGAGAGGGAAAAGTGTTCTTATGTATCTCAATAATCTCAAGTTTCCTCGTTTTATGTTGAAAGTTTTTATGTTGCACTTCTTTTGCCTTCTTATGCAAGTAGCCTCTGGTTTCAACAACTTGTTTGTTTATAAAATTCCCTTGCATAGTAAGTGGGTTAGACTTAAACTTGTGTATTTTTGCTTCTTAATGCTCTCTTTCGCTTCAATTCATATTCCTATGAGAGCGTCTTCAAAATTATCATGCCCATCTTAATGGCTATAAAGAAAGAGCTTTTTGGGAGACAACCCAATTTGTTTTTGCTTTCAGTTTGTTTTTGTTTCTTTGAGTCTTGGAAGTTATTACTTCAGTAATAACCGCTCCTTATCCGTTTTGTTTGGTTTTTGTGTCAAGATCAACCTCTAATGAGAGAGAAGTAAGATTTGGGGAAGTTGCTGTCCCGAAACAGATTTTTGTGCTTCACCGTAAAAATTCGTGAGAGATCTCTGTAAGTCAGATTGAGCTGTAATTTTTTGTGATTCTGCCCCAGGTTGTTATTTAACTTTCGTTCGTTCAACACTTTTTGATTTGAGCAACATAAGATTTTTGAAAAAATTGATCTTTACCTGCTGGTCTGTTTTGACAGATTTTGCCACTCTTGCATTTGCTTCTTTATTCGATTTCCTTTTTGAATTCTTTTTGGGTTTTCGGAAGGAGTTGCTACAGTAGCTTATGTTTTGATGGTTTTCAGTTGAAGTTGAGCTCAAATGGTTTTATCACTTCACTTATATTAATGTTGCTAATAAGAACTGTGTGAAGTTTTGTGTGAAAGAAATTTCCAGGAAGTGGAGATAATGGTGTAATGAGGAAGAGAAGGGTTTTATGACTCAAGTATTAGGTGTATGAAGATAAAGATATTGGTGTTATTCAAGTGATGATTCCGGAAGAATCTACTAGATACCAAATTTAGAGACCTGCAGAGTCTGTTTTCAAAAAGGTAACAGTTCTGGTAAGAAAAGTTTCGTGAAAATACTATCCAACTATATTTTTGTAGTTTTTAGTCAATAAGGAAAGCTACGAAGCGAAAAAGGGACGGAAACGGAGCCAGGGTGGCTCACACCACCCTATGGCACGGGCCCTCCCCAGGCCACGCCACCAGGTGGTGAGTCCACCCCGGACTCCGCCTCCGACTCGTTTTCTCCCAGTACCTTCCTTTTGATATGAAAATTCGTAATATATAATCCCCCGGGGCCCCCGAGGTTCATATATTGTGTTTTCGCCGTGTTTTTGTTTCGATCTGTTTCTGCCAGGACATACTCTTTGAAAGCTTAGAAGCACAATGGTATCTGCCAAGGATAAAGGGAAGGAACCTATGGAAGAAGACCTCCAAGACCCCGGGAAGGAAAAGGAGATCAAGAGTGAAGGTGAAGAGGAGCAAGGCCAACATCCGCACACCGGCACTACCATTGCAAGCACTGGAGTGGTGGCAAATCCAGCCATTGGAGGGAGGCCTCCTCATCACCATTCAGATCCCTATTCACTTCCTCCACGCACCAAGAATCCTTTCCATACCCTTATCCATGAGCATCAATACCAGAATATGCCCAAAGGGAAATTACCCTCCAATTGGGATTTGCCTCGTTCTAGCCATGCAGGAAAAGAAGACTTCAAGGAGGAAGAGTGGGGAAAGAATAGCAAGAGCTGGAATTCTCAACACGACATGATCATGAGCCGTATTGAGCACAACTCAGAGTTGATTCGTACTCTCACCTTCGAGATTGAGGACTTTGGGAAACTGATCAAAGAGCTCATCGAGAGGATACCACCACCACAAAAGGAGTAATTCGTCATCAGGTTTGGCATCCCCTTGGTTTGTTCCAAGCTTGGGGGAGTGTCGCGGTATCACATCACTATCTTCTATATTTTTACCTTTTTAGTAGAGTCATATCATGAATAGAGGAGTTATTATGTAGTATGGTTTGCATTATGGAAGTGTCCCCTCTCTCGTTAGATATGTATCCCTTGGTGTGAGTTGCCTTTATGGAATATTAATGAGAAGTTCTATCATTTACTCTTTTGCATAGCTTATATTAGTTTTCAATTCGTGGTTATATGATTAATCTTGTTGTTAGTATTGGTATCACTTTGGGATCATTGAGTTAATTTAGTTGGTTTTGGCAAACCTGGCTCGGTCAGTAGCAACACTATTTTCGAGAGTTGAATGAAAAATATAGAAGTACTCTAAAAGAAATATAATTTCATCATCTTTCTTTCTTGATTTGCTCATAAGTCTAGTATTCTCTAGTTAAGATCTTTTGTGCTTCCAAGGAAGATTGCTTGTTTGTCTTTATCACTTGTATGTTTGTTTGTTTCCTTTAACTCTTATACTTGCTACCCAGCCTTGCTAGCCAAAAACTTGTACTGAGAGGGAATTTCTTCTCGTGCATCCACCTCCTTTAAACCAAAACCTTTGCATTTGTGTCCACCATACCTACCTAGTAGCATTATTGCTATTCCAAGTAAATTCTTGTTTTATCTATCTCCCAAATTAAACTTGTTATGTGAAAATTAGTGATTAAAGCTCTCATGAACTTGATGGCACACTTTACTTTCTTGCATTTAATAAACTTGAACCATTGGGTCCTTCTTTGTTGCGTATATGCTTGCGCTTTATGAGTTGAAGTTAGCAGAACCATGTATCATGGGGACCGCTTTCAACACTTCATTGGTACTTTGTACCTACGGAGTAGTTGATATCATGTTTTTTTGCTTATGGATCTCGGCGGTGTGAAATGAAAGTGGAACTTGTAAGATCATGGAGTTTATATGTGTGTTAGAGAAACGCCTGGGCCGCTAGCCTAAGCCGTGCCTAATCATGGTGGAAACTTGCAGCATAACTATGGTGAGCATTCTATGAAGCATCCTCAATAAAAACCTATGCAAATAGCAAATAAAAAGATCACTGAGATGCTTACTGTCTGCTTGCCTTGTCATTTTGATTATGGGATAGCTCCTGTGTCATGTGCAAGGGGTACCCCATTGGCAGTTCTTAATGATACGCATGTATTTACAATGACAAGAGCTTGCTCATGACTGAAGTTGAGTAGCATGAGGTTCGGTACGGGTAAGGCTCACATCCACCCGCACGAATTCCGAGGCATGCCTCTCTAAGGCCCCTCCCACCGGCTCTCGCCGGCGCCACTCCGGCGTCGTTGCACACCAAATCATGGGCTCCTCTTCACTTGATTCATCTGGTGGTGATTGGAAAATCACCTATTCCGGGAGTTCCACCGATGGTAAGTTCCTTGTTGGATCTCTGGTTCTCTCGGCTAATCGCTGGCTGGTCATTCTCAATGCCAACGGTTCTCCACTTGAGGGTAGAAGCATGGAAAATGGGTAGGTACTCATGATTGGTTCTGTGGTGAGGTTCCCCTCTCATCTTGCAAGAATCAATGATATTTCGGCACCATCTTCTGGTTTTCTTGGGAACAAGGTTGAAGATTTGAAACTTATGTGGCACGTTACTAGCTCTTCCTTGCCATCTGATGATTTGGACAAAGCTCCTGGTTTCTTGGTCCTTTATTCTCTTGCTAAGCGTGTTGTGTTGCTAAATCATGACAAGGTGGTGATTGATGCTAGATTCCTTCTTCAAAATGAGAAGATCATCTCTGGTGTGACTTTGGATCTTGTTATCAAAAGGGTAGTGGTGGGTGCTCAAATTGTCGATGTGCCTCTTGCATCATCGGACAAGATCAACAAATGCACCTCATTGGATTTCTCTAAAGGAAAGATTTTTGAGACAAATATGTTCAAAAAATTTGGACATCACATCAATTTCTCTGGAGGATTTCGCAGAAGGCCTTTCTTCCTGGTTGGCTCATTTGGTCGTGCAAATTTTAAGATTGATGTTCATACTATTGGCATTGTACTCCAGGCATGTTTTGGGGGACAAGCATCAAAATTTCAAGTCAAGATCCTCCAAGATCGAACATTTAGGTTCTCTGTTGCATCACGTGCGGTGGGTTTTGAAATATATAATTCTGGTTATTTCTCAGATGAATCATTTATCTTGAAGATCAACCTTTGGGGTGATGGAGGTCCAAATTGGAAATTCGAAGAGAAAGAATATTACAAAGAATTGGACAAGGATTGGATTTTTGTTTCATACAAAAAGAAAAATAAGAATTCGGTCTTTGATCGTATTGGTTCGCCGACGTCAATGGCCCCATGCAATAACGGTCAAATCAAAGGTGATATTAAACGAGTTGTACCGGGTACATCATTTGCGGAAATAGTGATTAATGGTAAAGTTATTGAGGGTGCAAAATCTCCTGCAGACAACAAATCAACCTCAATTAATTTGACTGGTCTTTTACCATTTTTGAAATTCCCAACTTTCCCTTCTTGTCCCTGGCCCGACAAATCTTACCTGCATTGGTTCAAGGCCCATGTCATGCCGCAAGTATCGCGGCCCAGGGTGTTTGATTGTCTTAAAGATTTTGCTCTTGCCCAAAAAATGAATTCGCTCGAACCCCCTGCCTCCTCAACTCCCACGCCTGTAGAAACCCCAACTTCCTTGCTCGCTCGCCATCGACACAACCGCATTTAATGGCAAACATTCCACTTGACCCACAGCCTTTCCTACCCCATGGCTTCGAGATTCTGCAGGTGGCTGGCCGGAATCGGGTCAAGAGGGTGGTAGTTCCTCGTCGACCGTGGGCACATGAACAGTATGCTATTGCGCACATTCACCCCTTCCCCCTGGTCCAGTTCTATTTGATAATATCAGAGATGTGTTGCAAGATTTCTTTTTCAATGAGGCTCGTGTTGATTTCCGTGATATTCAAGATTGTCCATTTGGCTCTGCATATGTTCAATTTACCAATGTCAGAGACCGTGACCGGTTAATTGCTGCGGGTCCAATCCCCTTCCAGGATGTTGCAATCTCTTTTGCTAGGCACAATGAGGGTATTAACTGGCGTATGACTCAATTTAACAATGAATGCTGGGTTATGCTCCTGGGTCCTCCACTTGATCATTGGCATACTGAGGACCTGAATGCAGTATTCTCTGATATTGGTAAGGTGCTACTTTGGGAAAGGGACCCTGAGCACAAGGGCAGGATCATTGCTAAACTCAGAGTCACTGATCTTTTAGATGTTCCTAAAAGTGTCAGATTCACCATTGGGGACCTTGTGGGAACAGAATCATGGACTTTCTCTGTTGAACTTTTAAACAACAATCTCCTGGGAGGGGGCCCACCTGATGAGGACCCATTACCTGATGATGATGCTAACCCTCATCCCTTGCCTGTGGTGGGGCCCATTTTTGGCCCCCCTCCTCCACCACCTCCTCCATAACCTGAAGGGGACATTGGTGGATGGGACCAATGGGTTGAGCCTGCTCCTCAACAAAATAATGCAGGTTGGGGTAATTGGAATGCAGTTCAAGGACCTGTGTTTGCTCAGGGTGTTGACATGCCTATTGATAACCTGGATTTGCCACCTCAGGAGGCCAAAGGTCTTTATTCTTGGTTCCATTCCTGTTGCCAATGTTTCTTCTGACAATGACAATGCATCTGTCCATGGAGCTGATGATATTGAAGTGGAACAAATGATTGCTGATGCTAACCAGGATGTGGGCATGGGAGAGGGACTGCTTAATATTCTACAGAATTACCAGGATGATGATGAGGAGAACCACCATGCTAATGAAGGAAATCAACAGGATGACTGGATGATTGAAGACACAAACCTTCTCTCCCCCAATGAGGCACACCTGCAAGTTGGGATGGCCATCACTCAATTTGTCAATTCCTTTGAAGTACTATCTGCTAGGCAGTCCTTCTCCAAGCAAGGACTAGAACTCTGGGACAGATTTCTTTGCTCCACACATCAATCCCTCACCTGACAAAGGCAAACTGCAATGTGATATCCCTGTAAGTTGGTTTAACTTTATCACCCTCATGCTCATCACTCCTGAAAAATTTAGTTGGGCAAGACACTTTCTTACTTCTCCCCTTTCGGATATTATTAAGGAGCCAATAGCAGAAGAAAATACTTTCACTTTCATTATCCCTGATGAATGTGTTGGACAGATGCCTCCTCACTACCTAAATGAATCTCCATCAAACTTGATGGTGCCAAATGCTCCTGCAAAAAAGAGGAGGGGTAAAGAACCATTGGTGGACTCTGAGGTGAGAAGGAGCCCCAGAATTGGGGAACTTAATGGGGGATTTAAAAGCCATGTGAATTGTTCTGATCCTAATTGTCTCTCTTGCAATGCTGCACCACCTTGTCTCAGTAATAAAGTTGTTAAGAACCTTGCTGATTCATTTTGCAAGGTTAAGGAGGGGGAACTTGAGAAAAGGCTGCTGAAGAAGAGCAGGGTCAATGATATGATCATCAAGCCACCTGGAAAACCTGGACCAAAGAAGACTAGTTCTAACACAAACCTTCCAAGCAAGAAGAAAGGTGTAGCTGCGGATTCTTGTGGACAGCAGTCAAAGAAGAAAGTACCTAAATAATGTTTTTAATGTCTGCAAAATATTGTCCTTTTGTGACTGGAAAATTTACCCTTGGAGTCTGTTATGAGTTGTTTAAAACCATTATGCTGTTATGCATGTTTATGAATTCAGTACCCTATGATATTTACAAGTTTGTTTGTGTGACTACAAACCTTGTGTCACCCCAATACTCACTCAATCTGTTTATCAATGAGTAACAACAGAAACTGGAAGATTATGAACTGGAATCTCAGAGGAATTAAATCTAAGAAGAAATGGTTGGCATTAAAAAGTAAAATCATTGAATCTAAATGTGATATCATTTGTCTCCAAGAAACCAAGAGAGTAATCTTTGATACCAATTATTTAAAGAAATTATGTCCAAGTAAGTTTGACAGCTTTGACTTCCTGCCTTCAATTGGTGCTTCTGGAGGGATCATCATCATATGGAGAAGTTCATTATTTAATGGCATCAGAGCATTCCAAAATGAATTCTCCACTTCTGTCACTTTCACCTCACAACTATCTAATCACTCCTGGACTCTTACAAATATCTATGGTCCATGTCAAGCTGATAGGAAAATTGAATTTTTGGACTGGTTTTCCAACATCTCTATGCCTGATAATGTCTTATCTTAGGGGATTTTAGTCTTATCAGAAGACTTACTGATAGAAATAAAAGTGGGGGGATGTTAATGAAACTATGCTTTTTAATGATGCTATCAGCAACCTGGGACTTACTGAACTACCACTGAAAGGAAGGAAATTCACTTGGAGTAACATGCAGAAAGACCCACTTCTGGAAAGACTTGATTGGTTCTTTACTTCTAGCTCATGGACAACCAAATATCCATATACTTTGGTTACCCCTTATCCAAGCCTACTTCTGATCATCTACCTTGTGTCATCTCTATTGGAACTAACATTCCCAAGACACAAATTTTTAGATTTGAAAATTACTGGCTTCATCATTCTGATTTTAAGATGATTGTGCAAAATGCATGGAATATACCAGTGAATTATCAGGACTTGGCAAAAAGGATATGTGCCAAGTTGAAAAATGTGAGGAGAGGCATCAAGATATGGGCCAAGCAGTTACCATGCTTAAGGGACCAAATTGCTAAGGTGAATGACACAATTGACCTTCTGGATCTACTTGAAGAATCCAGAACCTTAACCATCAATGAATGGCACCTCAGAGATATTCTGAAATCCCATATTATCTCTCTACTTCCAGAACCAAAACACCTATTGGAAACAAAGAGGAAAAATTAAATGGGTAAAACTAGGGGATGAAAACACAAAGTTTTTTCACTACAAAGCTACCATCAGTTATAGGCACAATTATATTTCAATGATCAAGAATGAAAATGGCCATGAATTTTTCAATCACTATGACAAGGCTGATATTCTTTGGAATGACTTCAGAGCAAGAATGGGTACATCAAACAAAACTGAGATGCATTACAACCTAGCAGATTTCTATGGAAATGGAATGACTGAGGAGATGAAGAATTCACTTGAAAAACCTTTTCTTGACAAAGAAATTGAGGAGGTTATCTATGATTTGCCAAATGACAAGTCACATGGGCCTGATGGTTTTAATAATGAATTCATCAAAAGCTGCTGGTCAATCATTGGAAATGATATCAAATTACTGATTCATGATTTCTTCAATGAAAAAGTATCTCTTGAGAGCATCAAATCATCCTACATTACTCTCATTCCTAAAGTAACATGCCCTTCTACCTCTGCTGATTTCAGACCAATTTCCTTATTGAACTGTGTGTTCAAAATCATTACCAAACTTCTTGCAAATAGACTGCAATCTGTTATTCTGGAATTGGTGCATAAAAATCAATATGGTTTTCTCAATAATAGATCTATTCAGGATTTCCTTGGATGGGCATTTGAATACCTATTCCAATGCCACAAGTCAAAGGAGGAGATGCTAATTCTAAAACTTGATTTTGAGAAGGCATTTGATACAATTGATCACTCTGCCATCATAAATATCCTTAAAGCTAGAGGATTTGGCAGGAAATGGATCAAATGGATAGAAATGATCTTTGAATATGGAACCTCTGAAATCCTACTAAATGGAGTGCCTGGGAAAAAATTCTATTGCAGGAGAGGTGTGAGACAAGGATACCCTCTTTCACCACTACTATTTGTTCTTGCTGCTGACCTTCTACAATCTGTCCTGAATAAGGCCATGCATATGAACCTTCTAACACCCCCTTTTGTTGGACCACCCAACAGTGATTTCCCTGTTATTCAATATGCTGATGATACATTGGTGGTACTTAAGGCAGATGCTACCCAATTATTGTGCTTGAAAACACTTCTTCAAACATTTGCAAATTCCACTGGGCTCAAAGTCAACTATTTGAAATCTAGCATGATGCCAATAAACTTATGTAATGATAGGTTAATGCATTTTGCTATGATAATCAATTGTTAAACTGGTAGCCTCCCTTTCACCTCTCTTGGTTTGCCACTAAGCATTTCAAAACCATCTATGGAACACTTTTTGCCCATTGTTCAAAGAGTTGAGAGAAGATTATGTGGTATAGCTGATTTCTTGAACTATGGAGGAAAATTGCAACTGGTAAAATCTGTTCTGTCCTCACTACCTCTATTTTTCATGAGCTGTTTGGAGGTACCAATTGCCATCAAGGATCAAATTATAAAATACATGAGACATTGTCTATGGAGAAAAAAGACTGAAGATGTTTAAGCAAAAGGACAAGCTCTGGTGTCTTGGGATAAAATCTGCCGTCCTAAAAATCAGGGGGGTCTAGGGGTACTAAACCTACAGATTCAAAATACTGCCCTCCTTCTAAAAAACCTAGACAAATTCTACAATCACCATGACATCCCTTGGGTTCATCTCATATGGGAAATTTACTACAAAAATGGAAAATTACCTGGAAGAAGCATGGAAGGATCATTCTGGTGGAAATCTCATATCAAATTAATTGATAATTTTAAAGGCATGGCTAAGTGCAATCTGAATTCAGGAAAGTCTGCACATTTTTGGTCTGACCTTTGGCAAGATGAGTGCCTGATGAATAAATTCCCTCACCTTCTGTCCTATGCTAAGTTTTCAAATATCAGTGTACATGACTTCTTACATGCTGATTACTTGGAGGATAATTTTCACCTACCACTTTCTCAACAAGCATACTCTTAGTTTATAATCATGGAAGAAAAATGCCAGGAAATCATGCATACCATTCATGGGGATACCCATGATAATTGGAGCTATATTTGGGGGTCAGATAAATTTGAAGTAAAAAAGGCCTACTCAGCCATGATTGGATATTCACCATCACCACCACACTTCTCTTGGGTATGGACATCCTCTTGCCAAAATAAACACAAGTTCTTCTTCTGGCTTTTGCTTCTAGACAGATTGAATACAAGGAATCTTCTGAAAAGAAAGTTGTTCATCCTGCCTGACTACAACTGTGTAACTTCCAACTGCTACTTGGAAGAGTCAGTTGTTCGGTCCGCAGCATAGAAAACAAAAAATTTCCTACGGTGTGAACTACACGCCAAGATCTATCTACTAGGTACAAAGCAACGGGTGGCCATACATCCAACAAGAACTTACCCTCGTAGACAACGAGCTTTGTTAACGAGTAGGAACTCGTGGTTGATGTAGTCGTACACTTGCCGATCTCAAGATCGTGATGAAGTCCAGCAGGTCCGGCTCCAGCACGTCCATCAGATCCATCTCCAGCAAGTCCAACACCACCAAGTCCAGCACCACAAAGCAGCGGTGCATCCCTGATCGCACACACGTCCGGTACCCCGACAACCTCCGTCCCTCGCTCCAGCAAAGCAGCGGAAGCAGCAACTCCTTTCTAGATAAAGCCACCGGGAACATGTATCTCGCTAATCCGAGACCATGGGGAATAACTAGAGGGGGAGAGAGATCCTTCACGAGGAGGTGTGTTGTGAGAGGAGGAGAGGGGCCTTTTATAGGGGAGAGGGGAGCACCCAAGGGCCATGGTGTGGCAGCCATGGTGGTGCCCCCACCTCTTCCACATTCATGTGGGTGGAGCTCCCACTCCCATAAAAAGCCTCCACTCAAAATTCCACTCACACATGCATTAAATTTCCACCAAATTTAATGCAAGCTCTCATTAAATAAAACTATTTTATTTATTTTATTCAGAATTTTGTTAATTACATTAATTAACAAACATTCACATAAAACCCCCTGCAACATTTCAATATCACATGCAGAACCAGTTTCAGCAATTTCACCCGAAACAATTTTGGTTTCCATCGAAATGATTCCAGCCCTTTCTTAAATCTTTATCTGAAACATATTTGCTCCAAATGGTGTCGGTATCCCTTAAGTGTGTCACCCTATGGTTCGCGAATAATGTAGACATGATCGAGACCCCTCTCTGATCAATAATCAGCGGGACACGGAGATCGTCTTGACTCCCACATATTCAACGATGACTCTTGTGATCGTGTGAACCTTTAACGTCATAACTAAATCCCTTTGTCTCACGATATATTACATGTCCGAGATTCGATCATTGGCATCCAAATACCTAGTTTGATCTCGTTACCGACATGCACTCTTTTCTTGTTCCCGTGATATAACATTCTAGTGATCACATCACTTGCTTGCAAGCTATTTCAATGTGATATCACCGAGAGGGCCCAGAGTATATCTATCCATCATCGGGATGGACAAATCCCACTCTTGATCCATGAGCCTCAACATAACACCTTCGTAGCACTGAACCCACCTTTATAGTCACCCTGTTACGGTGTGATGTTTGATGTTATCAAGATACTCTTCCGGTGTTAGCAATTAGCATGATCTCATGGTCTAAGGAGTAAGGATTACTTCGTATGATGTTATAGCAATATAAACATAATGACTTGATCATAATGCTATACTTCGGATGAATGTTCATCACATCATTCCACCAATGGTGTGACCTTGTTATTAACAACATCCAATGTCCATGATCAGGAAACCTTGATCATCTTGTTAATCAACAAGCTAGTCTATAAGAGAGGCATAACTAGGAACCCTTTTTGTTTATTAAACACACATGTATTGATGTTTCCGATCAATACAATTCTAGCATGTAAAATAAACATTTATCATAAACATGGAATAAGATAATAACCATTTTATTATTGCCTCTCGGGCATATTCCCTTCAGTCTCCCACTTGCACTAGAGTCAATAATCTAGTTTGAAAAACTTTGCGTATTAAACACCTATGGCTTTCTGGTGTTGCATATACGCTATTGCTAGTGGTTAACGTAATCTCTGGATCTGACAGTTTCAGGCCCGTGTGTATTTGCATGTCTCTGCGTCTCTACGCATCACTCATTCTCAAATGAGATGGCATTGTATAGATTTGGTCCTTTGGTGAGACCTTTAGTTCGTTCGGCTCAAAATATGTTGATATTATTGTCACACAATATATCTTCATAGTATTAGCCCACTTTGAACCACACCTAGTTTGATAACAAACTACTTAACACAAATGCCCTCCTTTGCTGCTACTATAGCAGTCATATACTTAGCCTTTTGTTGTAGTATCCGTCACAATGTCTCAACTTTGGAACTCATCCAAATCCATCATGGAACATCCTTTCCATTATATTGTGCCACCCATAGTCTAAATTGAGATAAATTTAATTTGTATCTTGTGACAAAACTAGTATCAATGTAACACTTTACAATGAACTACCTTTAACTATTTGTCACTTATACATGATATATTCTTAGTTCTTCCAAAGCTCATAAGAATATATTTACTATTGTCCAATGATCATCTTATGAATCATTCTGGTATATGCTCATAACATTTAGAGCATAGGACATTCTGGATATATACATATCATGGTATAATCGATCAGAATCTTCATGTGATTTTACTCACCAAGTGTTGAAACACTTGAATCTGAATACAATTCTTTCCATGCAGCAAGAACCTTTCTTGTTGTTTCCATATTGAACCCTTTCAATATCTCATATTGAACCCTTTAAATATCTTATATATGTATATGCTGCACAACCATATTAGCGCCTTAATCTATCCATATAGATATTGATGCCTAATATTCTGGGTTTGCCCAAGTCTTTCATCGAAAACTTATTTTAATGAAATCCTTAACTTGTGTCAATTCAAGATACATCATTTCCAATCAACAATATGTCCTCTACATAATGTATTAGAAATATGTCTCAGCGCTCCCACTTAATTTCTTACAAATGCAAGCATCTTCATCATCTCCGATGAATTTAAACTCTTTTAACAGTTTCATCATGGTGAAGATTCCAACTCCGCTATGCTTACTTCAACTATTGAAGTTTACATGCCCTTTTAGCACCCTTTGAATTAACAAAACCCTTCGGACCATGTCATGTACATGTCCTAGGTTACCGTTCTATTAGAAGAACCTTGTTTTGTTTATTCAACTACCATATACCAAATTATATGTAGTGGTTGCTACATTAATCCGTCAAGACTATATATCGCTATGAAAGATCAAATCTTGGCATAGTCAACTCCTTGAACATTGTCGTAAACTTCTTTCCGACATGTCGACTATTTCATAGATGTTAAACATCCATGTCTTATTTCTTTATCGATCCAAACACGACCGATAGGCTTCACGCCTTTTTGGAGGGTCTTCCAAGTTTAGAAACTTGTTTTCTCGTGTATGGATACTATCACGGATTCTATGACTTCTAGTCATTTTATGGAGTCAGGGCCCATAATCGCTTCTTTGCATGTAGTCGGTTCATCATTGTCAAAACAATAATGACTTGCTTATCAAATCTTACTATTTGATTCTTACCGACCCACACGGTTCTATAGGAACTCTAATCTCCGAGATCACACCTTTTGTAATCACGAGAGCCATGAGCATTTTGGCCGCCAGGACACTTTCCGCCAAGCTACTTAGCATATATAGCTAAGGTTCAACAACCTTATCAAAGTTCTATTGTCCTCCCACTTAAATTTTCACGAAAAATTCCTTCTCAAGAAACTTGACGTTCCAAGTAACAAACTCTTTTGTCCTCGGTGTTATGGAGAAATTCCCAACAAATTCTTTGGGATAACCTACAAAGACGTGCTTATCCGACTTTGGTTGTAAACATTTTACTTATGCATAGCATACCAAAATTTAAGAAAAGACAATTCGGGTTTTATCCCAAACCATAACTCATATGGTGTCATTTCAACGGATCACGATGGTGCTCTTTTCAGTGTAAAAGCGGTAGTCTCTAAAGCTTCAATCCTTAAAACACAATGGCAGTTTTATAAATGACACCTTTGATCTTACCATGTCAAACATGGTTTGATTTCATCTCTCGAATATTCCATACTCGTATGGTTTATCGGGGAACACAAATCATGGAATAATTCCTCAAGTCTTAGGTGTTTTTGCTAAACATGTAACTCAAATATCTTCCTTTATGATCGAATCATAAACTCTTTTATTTTCTTGTTACAATGATTTTCCACTTCATCTTGAAAGTCTTTGAACAACTTTCAAATGTTTCATACTTCTTCCTTATTAAGTAAATATACAGATATATTCACTCAAATTTTTGAAGAAAGCATATGAAGCAAAAGGATCCATCGCATATGGCTACACATAATGGACTTATGCACATCAGCATGCACAATTTCCAATAAGCTAGTCATCCGTTCCTCTTTGTCCTATGAACGGAGTTTCAATTATCTCGAGGAAAGTCTCACATGCGTCAATTGATCAAAATCAAGGACTCCAAAATTCCATCAACATGGAGTTTCTTCATGTTTTCTTTCAAATATAATTCAAACAGCAATGTCACTTCATAAGTGATCTTTCAATCATTTGTCTTGCGACATTTTAGCAATAGTGTTTATGGATGTGATTTCTCCAACTAGACTTGTAAAAGTTCATCCATCCTTTATGGAATATGGTAATTATTTGAACAGCCATTGTTCTCATGATACCGGAACAAAATAACAATTATTTAAACAAATCTTGAAGGCTTGGTTTGATGACAATGAAAAACACAATAACACTTTATTTGTTTTCGATGAACATCATCACTCATTCTCTTGCTGGTTACTTAGGCCATTGTAGTTCATGAATTGTTGTCTGTATGACACTTCATACCAACCAATTCGGTATCCAATACCTAAGAACCACATTGTTTAACAAGCAAGGAATATAGCCATAACATGTATATCTTCTATATACCTAAGTTGGACATCTCCAACCTTTTATTTTCTGCCAAATATTTTATAGATTCTCTTTCAGCAATTCCTTTTCTTTTAAAAGAATCTATCAACATCAATAGTGGTGTCATCAACATGACACATGGTACAAAGCGTATATAGTCAAATACTAATACCTTTGGACTTGCACTTTGAAGTGGATCACCATCATCAAATGTTTAGTGTTCTTTCAAAAAAAACATTCTTTAGTAATGTATTAGTGTAGTAAACATTTTACTTACATCTTCTATTCATCCTTATCATGACAACTTTCATGATCAAGCTACTATAGCCTATAAGGAAGAATCGCGAGTATAATATCAGTTCCCAAAACCTTTTTGGTAGATTCGGATGCCTAGCATCTCCATCCTTCACAAATTCTCATACAATATGAGAACATGTATTTTGCTAAATTATACTCTATCATAATGCAACCAAAAACATTGTTTCAAATATCACAATATCTTTCACACATGATGGTTTCTGAAACAATTTCTAGCTCCAATATAATCTTGATATTAAAACAACTTTTTGAATATCAATAATCATGGAGGCAAACATGATACTTTAGATACTAACATTGGAATTCTTACTCTTAATTTAATACTACTTATTAAACTTCATGGAGTAAATAGAGTTTGCTGAAAGTTTGCAATAGGACTTCTAAACTTTAAATTTACATTCAAAACAATACGATACCAGTTCATAAAGTAAATATCCAGAATTCTATAGTTCTATTATCTCAATTAAAACTAAGCATAAGGTAGTGAACAGATGCGAATGACTACAACAAATTATGCAAATTCACTTTGATTTAGTTTATGACAAATTGAGTTCGACTAATCCAAATTAGAAATGAACTCCCACTCAAAAATGACATCCCTCGTGCCTTTTTGGTGATTACATGAACCAAATCCACTACACCAAGTCCGATCATCACGTGAGTCGGTGTAGCTTCAAAGGCGAGCATCAATATGGTCATCACATCAACTATATGACTCATGCTTAACCTTTCGGTCCGTGTTCCAAGGCCATGTCTGTACATGCCAGGCTCGCCAAGTAAGAACCTTAGTATTCGCGTGTGTAAAACTGTCTTACACCCATTGCATGAAAGCGTAGAGTTGAGAACACCCAATCATCACGTGATGTCTCGAAACACGATCCATAGAACGGTGCATACTTAAGGAAGAACACATTTTATCTTGATATTTAAATTAGGGATCATCTTACAATGCTACTAAAAACGCCAAACTAGCAATATAAGATGCAAACATCTAATGTGTAAAGTGAGATGATATGGTCCATGTATTTGATCACCATCATATGCATCGTGGTATGATCTCTATCATTCCTTTGTGTGTAAGGCCAAGGTCTATGGAACTTACACGTTGAATGTGTTGTAAGAGTATCTATCATACATCTACTTACAACAATACCATATCAATACACTAGCCCAGCAATGATCTAAACTATACGCCTCTAATTTATAAATTGCAAGTTTTACGTGGCTTAGGGCTTTCGAAGATAGAACCGTTCTCACCTACGAACATGAACCACAACGAGGATAACTAAGTTATTAGCAACTCGCTGTAAATCAGATATTGACTATAGTAGGAGAGACAGACACCCGCCGGCCACTTATGCAAAACAAGTTGCATGTCAGTCGTGGAACCGGTCTCATGTACGATGACATGTAAGGTTGGTCCGGGCCGCTTCATCCCACTATGCCACCAACATCCAAAATACATGAAATAAGCAATAACATGATCATCATCACCCACATATAAACATATGTGTACTACCCGTGCAAAGCACCTACGCATAGATCAGGCTCTGATACCACTGTTGGGTCCGCAGCATAGAAAACAAAAAAATTCCTACGGTGTGAACTACACGCCAAGATCTATCTACTAGGTACAAAGCAATGGGTGGCCATACATCCAAAGAGAACTTACCCTCGTAGACAACGAGCTTTGTTAATGAGTAGGAACTCGTGGTTGATATAGTCGTACACTTGCCGATCTCAAGATCGTGATGAAGTCCAGCAGGTCCGGCTCCAGCACGTCCATCAGATCTAGCTCCAGCAAGTCCAACACCACCAAGTCCAGCACCACAAAGCAGCGGTGCATCCGTGATCGCACACACGTCCGGTACCCCGACAACCTCCATCCCTCGCTCCAACAAAGTAGCGGAAGCAGCAACTCCTTTCCAGATAAAGCCACCGGGAACATGTATCTCGCTAATCCGAGACCATGGGGAATAACTAGAGGGGGAGAGAGATCCTTCACGAGGAGGTGTGTTGTGAGAGGAGAGGGGCCTTTATAGGGAGAGGGGGCACCCAAGGGCCATGGCGTGGCAGCCATGGTGGTGCCCCCACCTCTTCCACATTCATGTGGGTGGAGCTCCCACTCCCATAAAAAGCCTCCACTCAAAATTCCACTCACACATGCATTAAATTTCCACCAAATTTAATGCAAGCTCTCATTAAATAAAACTATTTTATTTATTTTATTCAGAATTTTTTTAATTACATTAATTAACAAACATTCACATAAAACCCCCTGCAACATTTCAATATCACATGCAGAACCAGTTTCAGCAATTTCACCCGAAACAATTTCGGTTTCCATCGAAATGATTCCAGCGCTTTCTTAAATATTTATCTAAAACATATTTGCTCCAAATGGTGTCGGTATCCCTTAAGTGTGTCACCCTATGGTTCGCGAATAATGTAGACATGATCGAGACCCCTCTCTAATCAATAATCAGCAGCGGGACCTGGAGATCCGTACCGACTCCCACATATTCAACAATGACTCTTGTGATCATGTGAACCTTTAACGTCATAACTAAATCCCTTTGTCTCGCGATATATTACATGTCCGAGATTCGATCATTGGCATCCAAATACCTAGTTTGATCTCGTTACCGACATGCACTCTTTTCTCGTTCCCGTGATATAACATTCTAGTGATCACATCACTTGCTTGCAAGCTATTTCAATGTGATATCACCGAGAGGGCCCAGAGTATATCTATCCATCATCAGGATGGACAAATCCCACTCTTGATCCATGAGCCTCCACATAACACCTTCGTAGCACTGAACCCACCTTTATAGTCACGCTGTTACGGTGTGATGTTTGATGTTATCAAGATACTCTTCCGGTATTAGCAATTAACATGATCTCATGGTCTAAGGACTAAGGATTACTTCGTATGATGTTATAGCAATATAAACATAATGACTTGATCGTAATTCTATACTTCGGATGAATGTTCATCACATCATTCCACCAATGGTGTGACCTTGTTATTAACAACATCCAATGTCCATGATCAGGAAACCTTGATCATCTTGTTAATCAACAAGCTAGTCTATAAGAGAGGCATAACTAGGAACCCTTTTTGTTTATTAAACACACATGTATTGATGTTTCCGATCAATACAATTCTAGCATGTAAAATAAACATTTATCATAAACATGGAATAAGATAATAAACACTTTATTATTGCCTCTCGGGCATATTCCCTTCATCAGTAAATCATCTATTCTAGGAATGTTCATTTGCAAACAAATGCTGGGACCATATTTACAGAAACAGAACTGCAAACCTTTCAGGATTGGAAGCTATTTCAGACATCAAAGAAAAGTTACATCTACCATTTGCAATGGAAATCATTATCATGACTACCTAGGGTATATGGATATGCAGAAATGAGAAGATTTTTAATGACAAAAGACCCACACTTGAAAGATGGAAAGCAATCTTCTATCAAGAAATGAGATGGTTACAGTTCAGAATCAAAAGAAAATACAAGGAGAAATTCAAAGCATGGCTGAACCAGCAATTAGATCAGGGATAGGGTAGACTTTACCCACTGTAGAATGGCTTTATTTTCCTATTTTGATCTACCTTAGATCAATAGATTATCTGTATTTATCATTGAAAACATACTCATACCTTATAATAAAAAATTGCAGTGGGGATTCTCCCTACTGTTTCACCTCAAAAAAATGATATCAAAGTGATCCTGGAATGGAGCACTGGACAACGGTCAAGAATATCCTAAAGTACCTAAATAGGACTAAGGATATGGTTCTTTCTAATGGAGGTGATGAACAGCTTGTTGTAAACAGTTACACTGATGCTAGTTGGAACACCGATCCAGATGACTCGAAGTCATAGTCTGGATACGTATTTATTTTGAATGGTGCTGCAGTGAGCTGGAGGAGTGCCAAGCAAAGCGTTGTGGCAAAATCTTCAACTGAATCGGAATACATAGCTTCTTCAGAGGCTGCACAAGAAGCCATATGGATGAAGGAGTTCATTACTGAACTTGGCGTGGTTCCTAGTGCGTTGGACCCGATGGCCATCTACTATGACAACACAGGTGACATAGCTAATGCACAGGAGCCAAGGTCACATAGCAAGCTGAAGCACATCAAGCTACGTTTCCATGCTATTCGCGAGTATGTCCAAGATGGTGACATAAAGATTTGCAAAGTACACACTGATCTGAATGTGGCAGATCCGTTGACTAAACCTCTCCCTAGAGCAAAGCATGACCAACACCAGAACGCCATGGGTGTTAGGTATATTACCATGTAATCTAGATTATTGACTCTAGTGCAAGTGGGAGACTGTTGGAGATATGCCCAAGAGGCAATAATAAAAATGGTTATTATTATATCTTTGTGTTTATGATGAATGTTTGCATCCCATGCTATAATTGTATTATAAGGAAACACTAATACATGTGTGTTTTGTAAACATAAAAGAGTCCCTAGTAATCCTCTTGTGGAACTAGCTTGTTGATTAGGTGATGATCATGGTTTCCTGATCATGGACATTGGATGTCATTAATAACAAGGTTATATCATTAGGAGAATGATGTGATGGACACACACCCATAGTAAGTGTAGCATAAGATCAAGTCATTAAGTTCGTATTGCTACAAGCTTTCAAATGCATAGTAACCTAATCCTTCGACTATGAGGTTATGTTAATCACCATCACCGGATGGGTACTTTGATGACATCAAACACCGCTTAAATCGCGGGTGGTTATAAAGGTGTCATTGGGTATTCTGAAAGTATGTGTTGAAGCGCATGGACCAAGATTGGGATTTGTCCATCCATATGACGGATAGATATGCTCTGGGCCCTCTCGGTGGAATGTCATCTAGTTAGCTTGCAAGCATGTGACTAGGTCACAAGGGATGACATATCACGGAACGAGTAAAGAGTACTTATCAGTAACGAGGTAGAACTAGGTATGGAGATATCAACGATCAAACCTCGGATAAGTAGAGTATCGCGTGACAAAGGGAATTGGTTTCGTATGTTAATGGTTCTATCGATCACGAAGTCATCGTTGAGTATGTGGGAGCCGTTATGGATCTCCAGATCCCGCTGATGGTTATTGATCGGAGAGGTGTCTCCATCATGTCTGCATATTCGCGAACCGTAGGGTGACACACTTAAGGTTCGATGCTGTTTAGGTAGATATGGAATATGCGTTGGAGACCGAATGTAGTTCGGAGTCTCGGATTGGATCTGGGACATCACGAGGAGATCCGGAATTGTCCGTAGAATAAGATTCATATAATGGAGATCATTTTCTAGGTTCGGAAATGTTCCGGAGTGTTTATATGGGGATTCTAGAAGGTTTCGGAATGTTCCGGAAAGTACTAGAAGGTTTCATGGACTTTACTTGAAAACCAAGAAAGGAAAGGGGAAGACTTGGGGGGAAGGAAACTCCCTCCCCCCTCTCCCTTGTGTGCCGGCCCTAGGAGGTGGGCCTAGGGGTGGGAACCCTAGGCCGCACCCCTCCCTCTATATATTGGGGGGTGGTGGCGCCACCCCCCCCCCCCCCCCGCTTGCTCCTCCACTCTTGTCCTAGCCGCCTCTCTCCTCCTCCTTCACTCTGCTCAGGCTTAGGCGAAGCCCTGCAGAATTCTCTACTCCACCACCACCACCATGCCGTCGTGCTGCTGGGATTCCGTGGAGAGATCTACTACCTCCGCTGCTCGCTGGAACGGGGAGAGGAAGGTCTGCATGGACTCCGCACGTGTGATTACGGAGCGCTGTAGCGCTGGAGCGGAAGGATCGTCTACTCGATCTTGAGATCGGCAAGTGATCGTCTACATCAACCACGAGATCCGATCTCGCACAAGGCTTTCGGATCTACAAGGGTTAGTACAGATCTATCTCGTTGCACATGTCTAATAGATTAGATCTTGGCTTTTATCTAGATTAGATCTGGGTTTTGTTCATTCTTGCGGTAGAAATTTTTTGTTTTCCATGCTACAAACCCATCAGTGGTATCAGAGCCGTGTCTATGCGTAGATATGTTGCACGAGTTGAACACAATGGTTTTATGGGCGTTGGTGCTCGTGTCGTCTTTTGCTTTGTGTACTTTGCATCTTGCGGTATGGTGGGATGAAGCGGCTCGGGCTAACCTTACATGTCATTGCACATGAGACTTGCTCCACGCTTGATGTGTAACTTGCTTTGCACAAGTGGCTTTGCGAGTGTCTGTCTCTCTCACCATAGTATAGATCCAATTTACACTTTGCACTTGATAGCACTTGTATCAACGTTGTGGTTCAGTTTCGTAGGTAAGATCCGTTCTTATTCGAAAGCCCCAAACCACGTAAAACATGCAAAGAAAATTAGAGGCGTCTAACTTGTTTTTGCAGGGGTTTTGTGATGTGATATGGCCATCATGTGATTGTGATTATATTTGATGTATGCAATGATCCTTGTTGTAATATGGCAACCGGCAGGAGCCTAATGGTTGTCTTTAATTCTGTTAAGACATGCGTGTCTGTTCATCTTGTAATAGCTTTATTCCAAGTAGTTGTAATAGTTGCTAGTGATGATGGACAACCATGAAGCGGCGCCACTGACCTTGATGCAATGCTGGTGATGATGGAGATCATGTCCGTGCTTTGGAGATGGAGATCAAAGGCATAAGAGGAAATGGCCATATCATATCACACTAATTATGAATTGCCTGTGATGTTAATCCTTTATGCATCTTGTATTGCTTAGATCGCGACGGTAGCATTATAAGATGATCCCTCTCACTAAATATCAAGTAATAAAGTGTTCGTCCTTAGTTGGCACCATTGCTAAGACTCGTCGTTTCGAAGCATCTCGTGATGATCGGATGTGATAGATTCTACGTGTGCATACAACGGGTGCAAGCCAGATTTGTACATGCGGAAACTAAGGTTAATCTTGACGAGCCTAGCATGTACAGACATGGTCTCGGAACACGGAATACCGAAAGGTAGAGCATGAGTCATATAAATGATATGATGAACATGAAGATTGTTCGCCGATGAAACTACATCTTCTCTCATGAAGATCGAACTTGGTGTAGTGGATTTGGTTCGTGTAATCACTAAGACAGCGTGAGGGATGTTGTTTTGAGTGGGAGTTCACCTAGTTAATTTAAGAATTAAAATTGAACTCAATTTATCATGAACTTAGTCTAAACTACTTGCAAATTTGTTGTAGATTATGGCGAACCTCTCCATCAATTTCAATGCATTCCTAGAGAAAGAAAAGCTTAAGAACAATGGAAGCAACTTCATGGACTGGCTCCGTGGACTGAAGATTGTCCTCAGGGCTGGTCAGATGACCTATGTGCTCGAAGCACCGCTAGGTGACCCACCTGCAGAAGATGCCACCGATGACGTAAAGAATGTTTATGCCACTCGGAAAAATCACTACTCCATAGTTCAGTGTGCCATCCTGTACGGTTTAGAAACGGAGCTTCAGAAGCGCTTTGAGCACCACGACCCGTTTGAGATCATTAAAGAGCTCAGGCTGATTTTTGAGACTCACGCGGTCGTGGAGAGCTATGAGGCCTCCGAAAAGTTCTTTAACTGTAAGATGGAAGAGGGTAGCTCCATTAGCGAGCACGTCCTCACCATGTCTAGGCACGCAAACAAGCTCCAAGAGTTGGGGATAACAAGTCCTAATGATTTAGGGATTCACCGTGTCCTCCAATCACTGCCACCGAGTTATAAGAACTTTGTGATGAACTACAATATGCACTGCATGAAAAAGACGTTGCCTGAACTATCGTCCATGCTGAAAACTGCTGAAGTGGAGATCAAGAAGGAGCACCAAGTGTTGATGGTCAATAAGAGCACCAATTTCAAGAAACAGGGCAAGCCTAAGAATAAGGGCAACTTCAAGAAGGACGGCAAGAAAGGCCTTTTGCTAAGAAGCCCAGGCTGGTCCTAAGCCTGAAACAGAATGCTTCTCGCAAGGGTGCTGGTCCTTTGGAAGCGTAATCGCCCCAAGTACTGGCAGGATCGAAGAACGGCAACATCAAGAAGAAAGGTATATTTGATATACATGTTATTGATGTGTATCTTACTAATGTCGTCGTAGTAGTGCTGGGTATTTGATCTTTGGATCAGTTGCTCATATTTGTAACTCAAAGCAGAGCTGCGGAATAAGCGAAGGCTGGCGAGAGCAGGTGACGATGCGTGTTGGAAATGGCTCCAAGGTTGATGTGATGTCATCGCGCTCCTCTACATCTACCTTCGGGATTAGTTTTAAATTTGAATAATTGTTATTTGGTGCCTGAGTTAAGCATGAACATTATATCTGGATCTTGTTTATTGCGAGACGGTTACTCTTTTAAGTCCGAGAATAAAGGTTGTTCGATTTATATGAGTAATATCTTTTATGGTAATGCACCTGAGATGAATGGTTTATTCTTACTGAATCTCGATAGTAGTGATACACATGTTCACAACATAGATGCTAAACAAACAAAATTGAATGATAATTCTACATACATGTGGCACTATCGTCTTGGTCACATTGGAGTGAAGCGTATGAAGAAACTCCATTCTGATGGACTTCTTGAATCACTTGATTTTGAATCACTTGAAAGATGCGAAGCATGTCTAATGGGAAAAATGACTAAGACTCCATTCTCTGGAATAATGGAGCGAGCTACAGACTTATTGGAAATAATACATACTGATGTGTGCGGCCCAATGAGTGTAGCATCGCGTGGTGGATATCGTTATGTTCTCACTTTCATAGATGACTTAAGTAGATATGGGTATGTCTACTTTATGAAACATAAGTCCGAAACTTCCGAGAAGTTTAAGGAATTTCAAAGTGAAGTGGAAAATCATCGTAACAAGAAGATTAAATTTCTACGTTCTGACCGCGGAGGTGAATATCTAAGTTATGAGTTTGGCATGCATTTAAAGAAATGTGGAATACTTTCGCAATTGACACCGCCGGGAACACCACAGCGTAATGGTGTGTCCGAGCGTCATAATCGAACTCTCTTAGATATGGTTCGATCTATGATGTCTCTTACAGATTTACCGTTATCGTTTTGGGGCTATGCATTAGAGACAGCTGCATTCACTTTAAATAGGGCACCATCTAAATCCTTTGAAACGACACTGTACGAATTGTGGTTTGGAAAGAAACCTAAGTTGTCGTTCCTTAAAGTTTGGGGTTGCGAAGCGTATGTAAAGAAGTTACAACCTGATAAGCTTGAACCCAAAGCGGAGAAATGCGTCTTCATAGGATACCCTAAGGAAACAATTGGGTATACCTTCTATCATAGATCCGAAGGCAAAGTTTTCGTTGCCAAGAATGGATCCTTTCTTGAGAAGGAGTTTCTCTCGAAGGAAGTGACTGGAAGGAAAGTAGAACTCGACGAGGTTATGAACCTTCTCTCGGAGTTGAGAGTAGCACAGCACCGGAAGATGTTTTTCTGCCACCTGCACCAATTGGAGTGGAAGCTCATGATGGTGATCATGAAACTTCGAACGAAGTTACTGCTGAACCTCGCAGGTCAACGAGGATTCGTACCACTCCTGATTAGTATGACCCTGCATTGAACGTCATGTTGGTGGACAACACTGATGACCCTGCGACGTATGAAGAAGCTATGGTGAGCCCAGATTCTGACAAATGGCTAGAAGCCATGAAATCCGAAATGGGATCCATGTACAAAAACCAAGTGTGGACTTTGGTGGACTTACCGGATGGTCGTAAGGCTGTCGAGAACAAATGGATTTTCAAGAGAAAAACATATGCTGATGGTAATGTTACCGTCTATAAAGCTCGACTTGTCGTGAAAGGGTTCCGACAAATTCAAGGAGTTGACTACGATGAGACATTCTCACCAGTAGCGAAGCTAAAGTCTATGAGGATTTTGTTAGCAATTGCTGCATATTTCGATTATGAGATTTGGCAGATGGATGTCAGCAGGCGTTCCTTAATGGAGACATTGAGGAAGAGTTGTATATGGTACAACCCAAGGGTTTTGTCGATCCTAAAGATGCTGACAAGGTATGCAAACTTCAGCGCTCCATTTATGGACTGAAGCAAGCATCCCGGAGTTGGAATCAACGTTTTGATAAAGTAATCAAAAACTTTGGATTTATACAAACTTATGGAGAAACTTGTATTTACAAGAAAGTGAGTGGGAGCTCTATAGCATTCCTGGTACTATATGTAGATGACATATTGTTGATTGGGAATGACATAGAACTTCTTAATAGTGTCAAAGCCTATTTGAATAATAGTTTTTCAATGAAGGATCTTGGCGAAGCGGCATATATTCTAGGTATCAAGATTTATCGAGATAGATCAAGACGCCTAATAGCGCTTTCACAAAGTACATACTTGGACAAAGTTCTAAAGAAGTTTAGAATGGAAGAGAGAAAGAAAGGGTTCGTGCCCATGTTGTCAGGTAAGACCTTGAGTAAGACTCAAAGTCTAGCTACGGCAGAAGATAGAGAGAAAATGAATAATATTCCCTATGCCTCGGCCATAGGTTCTATCATGTATGCCATGTTGTGTACAAGACCGGATATAGCACATGCTGTTAGTTTGACTAGCAGATATCAAAGTGATCCTGGAATGGAGCCTTTGGACAATGATCAAGAATATCCTAAAGTACCTAAATAGGACTAAGGATATGGTTCTTTCTTATGGAGGTGATGAACAGCTTGTTGTAAACAGTTACACTGATGCTAGTTGGAACACCGATCCAGATGACTCGAAGTCACGATGCGGATCGTATTTATTTTGAATGGTGCTGTAGTGAGCTGGAGGAGTGCCAAGCAAAGCGTTGTGGCGAAATCTTCAACTGAATCGGAATACATAGCGCGCCGGAGGCTGCACAAGAAGCCATATGGATGAAGGAGTTCATTCTTGAACTTGGCGTGGTTCCTAGTGCGTTGGACCCGATGGCCATCTCTTGTGACAACAGGTGCCATAGCTAATGCACAGGAGCCAAGGTCACATAGCAAGCTGAAGCACATCAAGCTACGTTTCCATGCTATTCGCGAGTATGTCCAAGATGGTGACATAAAGATTTGCAAAGTAGACACTGATCTGAATGTGGCAGATCCGTTGACTAAACCTCTCCCTAGAGCAAAGCATGACCAACACCAGAACGCCATGGGTGTTAGGTATATTACCATGTAATCTAGATTATTGACTCTAGTGCAAGTGGGAGACTTTTGGAGATATGCCCAAGAGGCAATAATAAAAATGGTTATTATTATATTTTTGTGTTTATGATGAATGTTTGCATCCCATGCTATAATTGTATTATAAGGAAACACTAATACATGTGTGTTTTGTAAACATAAAAGAGTCCCTAGTAATCCTCTTGTGGAACTAGCTTGTTGATTAGGTGATGATCATGGTTTCCTGATCATGGACATTGGATGTCATTAATAACAAGGTTATATCATTAGGAGAATGATGTGATGGACACACACCCATAGTAAGTGTAGCATAAGATCAAGTCATTAAGTTCGTATTGCTACAAGCTTTCAAATGCATAGTAACCTAATCCTTCGACTATGAGGTTATGTTAATCACCATCACCGGATGGGTACTTTGATGACATCAAACACCGCTTCGTAACTGGGTGGTTATAAAGGTGTCATTGGGTATTCTGAAAGTATGTGTTGAAGCGCATGGACCAAGATTGGGATTTGTCCATCCATATGACGGATAGATATGCTCTGGGCCCTCTCGGTGGAATGTCATCTAGTTAGCTTGCAAGCATGTGACTAGGTCACAAGGGATGACATATCACGGAACGAGTAAAGAGTACTTATCAATAACGAGGTAGAACTAGGTATGGAGATATCAACGATCAAACCTCGGATAAGTAGAGTATCGCGTGACAAAGGGAATTGGTTTCGTATGTTAATGGTTCTATCGATCACGAAGTCATCGTTGAGTATGTGGGAGCCGTTATGGATCTCCAGATCCTGCTGATGGTTATTGATCGGAGAGGTGTCTCCATCATGTCTGCATATTCGCGAACCATAGGGTGACACACTTAAGGTTCGATGCTGTTTAGGTAGATATGGAATATGCGTTGGAGACCGAATGTAGTTCGGAGTCTCGGATTGGATCTGGGACATCACGAGGAGATCCGGAATTGTCCGTAGAATAAGATTCATATAATGGAGATCATTTTCTAGGTTCGGAAATGTTCCGGAGTGTTTATATGGGGATTCTAGAAGGTTTCGGAATGTTCCGGAAAGTACTAGAAGGTTTCGTGGACTTTACTTGAAAACCAAGAAAGGAAAGGGGAAGACTTGGGGGGGAAGGAAACTCCCTCCCCCCTCTCCCTTGTGTGTCGGCCCTAGGAGGTGGGCCTAGGGATGGGAACCCTAGGCCGCACCCCTCCCTCTATATATAGAGGGGTGGAGGCGCCACCCCCCTTGCTACTGCACTCTTGCCCTAGCCGCCTCTCTCCTCCTCCTTCACTCTGCTCAGGCTTAGGCGAAGCCCTGCAGAATTCTCTACTCCACCACCACCACCACACCGTCGTGCTGCTGGGATTCCGTGGAGAGATCTACTACCTCCACTGCTCGCTGGAACGGGGAGAGGAAGGTCTGCATCGACTCAAGACGCAGGACCGATCCGGAAGCTGGAACGCGCCGGAAGGATCGTCTACTCGATCTTGAGATCGGCAAGTGATCATCTACATCAACCACGAGATCCGATCTCGCACAAGGCTTTCGGATCTACAAGGGTTAGTACAGATCTATCTCGTTGCACATGTCTAATAGATTAGATCTTGGCTTTTATCTAGATTAGATCTGTGTTTTGTTCGTTCTTGCGGTAGATTTTTTTTGTTTTCCATGCTACAAACCCATCATAACCTAGCATGAATAAAAAAGAAAAGGAAATAAAGATTAATGGACTTCTCCCCTAAACCACTTCTTGGAATGAGCTACTAGCTATGAAGACGCATGGCTTTCTACTCAGTCAGCCTCCAAGATAACCCATCCCAAAACATGCTTTGTCTAAATGAGGCCAAATTTGTCACACTTGTGTATCTTTGAGTTACAAATAATATAATGTCGGCCAATATGGATTATTTTGTTCAAAGAACACATTTTCCATTTGTTATGCCAAAAGCTTGAATTTCCCTTAGTCATTTTTTTATCTGAGCGCCCTTGTTTTCCTTAGCTCTACTCAGTTTTCCCCTCCCGCTAAAGTTTTCCTCAGTTTTCCCCTCCCGCTAAAGTTTTCCTCACTTTTCCCCTCCCGCTAAAGTTTTCCTTACTTTTCCCCTCTCTCATGTCTCACTCTGGCTAGCGTTCTGATTGGTCGATATGTATGTCACACGGATCATGGCCAACCACCGTTGGATACATCATGATCCGACGAGTTGGAGGTGTCTCTCCCGATGGGCGCACCCCCGACAGGCTGGATGTCTCTCCCTCCATTTCCGTGTCGCACGTATACCAGCCGCATCAACTAGCGCTCATTTTGGCTGCGCTCTGATTGGTCGAGATGTATGTCACACGGATCTTGGACAACCACCATTGGATACATCATGATCCGATGGGATGGAGGTCTCTCCCTCCCTTTCCCCGTCGCACGTATACCAGTCGCATCTTCATCCCCTCCTATCGACGTACGACTTGCGGTGGCGTGGATCTAAGCGTGTGGGGGTTAGAACGGCTTGCGGCGGCACGAATCTAAGCACGACTGCTAGAACGGCATGCGGCGGTGAGGATCTAACCGTCTGAAAGACACCGATGGAAGCCATCATCCGCAACATCACTGCGATGGTGGTGGTGCCGACAGTGGCCATCGATGAAAGACACTGATGGAAGCCATCATCCGCTCACATCTACGGTTGTGGTGCCGACAGTGGTCATCGATGCGGTGACCGATGGCAGCCATCATCTGTTCACATCTACGGTTGTGGTGCCGACAATGGTCATTGATGCGAAGACAATTGAATCCATCATCTGTAACATCACTGTGACGGCACAGATCAAGCCCTCGTGAACCGAAGCTGTGGGAGGCAGGCCACGGCCGCGTCTAGCACGTCGACGGTGAATGCCGGATGTGAGCACTTTGCCCGTACTTCTTGGAGTACACATACGGCGGGGAGGGCGGCTAGCTCACCGTCCACTTGAAATTGGGACAAATTTAAGCGTAATTTGAACCAAAATTCCGTGACTTAAATTATATGTATGATTTGAATAAATTTGACATGTATTTGAGGCGTGAGACCGGTGGATATGCTCTAAAGCTGATTCATAAGTAGTAGTACTTGCTTTGACAATCTCCGATGGGCTTGTATAAATTTGATCAAAATATGTATGATTTGAATCAAAATTGATATGTATTTGAGCAGTGAGGACGGTGGATATGGTCTAAAGTTGATTCATAAGTAGTACTCCCTCCGACCCAAATTAGTTGATTTAGATTTGTCTAGATTAGATTGTATCTTGAGGAATTTGAGCCAATAATTTGGAATGGGCAACGGATGCTGCCGCCAACGCTGCAACTCTACATGGCAGCCACGATGGCAGCGACAGAACAGTCAAAACTGATAGGCCCCCAACTTGACCCTCTAGGCATTTGGCATGCCAACTATGGGTCGCTAGATCCAATGGCAAGCAACTCGGGTACCGCAATGCATTCTCTCGACTACTTTGGGACCGCTAGATCCAATGGCAAGTAACTCGGGTACCGCAATGCATTCTCTCGACCACTTTGGGACCGCTAGATCCAATGCAAGGCAACTCGGGTACCGAAATGCATTCTCTCGACAACTTTGGGACCGCAAAGTGACTAAATTAGAAGGAACTCACAACCATATATTGAATAAAAATCCTACTCTCTAGATTAGCTATCTATTCAACTAATCAATACACGTGGCACCCTTTGCCACAAACCGTGTACTGTAACTGCTAGGACGCGGATGACAACTACCCCCCTCTCCCGCTCACTTGAAGTTCATGCTTTAGATTTTCTACGACTTGATCAGATATGGCAAGATCAACATCAGGTGTCAACTTCTCTTTGCGAATAAGCTCTAAATTCTTCCTCGAGAGTATGCTTCAGCTCGAATATCAACAGGTTTTTACGGGCCAATTCATCACCTAACTTGGCAACCATCTCCTCCAAATCCATCCTATGGCTAGACCACTGAGTTGATTCATCTTGGTATGCAATGTACCATGGATCATCGGCCTGCATAGCACACTGTAACAATCCCAAAACAAACTAAATTGGAATCAGTCTGACAGGCCATGTTAGCACTTCAAATTCAACGGTAGTACAAAGAGAAGGAGCTACATGCACTTCTGACGTGGTAGGAGAAGGAGAATGTGTCCACGACATGATCGATTCCCCACCCTCGCCGATGTACCCGCTACGAACAGACATTGATGACTAATTTGCACCTACAATATTGAGGAAATTACGGGAACCGAATCGATTAGGGTGGGTGGAGCAGGAGCGAAGGTCTTAGAAAGCACTACTAGCAATACCTGTGACTGTTCGTCGAGCTATGGCGACGGAACCAAATCTCGGTCGTCGTGGGCGGCGGACCTGCCTGCGGTCGGTACTGCCCCAACGTACAATGCGCACGGACGAAACAGGTGTCGGAGCCGTGGTTGAGGTGCAGCGTAGCAGTCCGTTCGATACCGTCGTTGGACAGATCTGGCGACGTGCCGACGCGCCGACGATGGTTGCTCTGTCCGCTGGTGGGATAGGAGCTGCTCAGGGCTGGGGGCTGGGAGGGGATGAGAGAGAGAGTCGACGTGTCATACATGACCCCACGTGTCAATTATTTCATATTTGCCAATTTTGCATATCTACCAAAAAATTCTTTAAAATTTGCATATTTGCCACATGACCACCATATGTCAGTGACACACAAAATGGCAAATATGCAAATTGCAAAGTAAAACATGGCAAATTTGCAAATACCCCCTCCAAACCCACATGACGGCCCCGCTGGTCATTGGCTACGACGGCCCCATAGAACGGTTCCACATAGCGGCCCCATCGTTCATTGGCTTTGACGGTCCACAGAACGGCCCCATTTGTCATTGGCTGCACCGACCACACAAATCAAGAAAAACAGGGCCCACAAGTCAGCGAGAGACGGATGGCTGGTCCACCGTGTATCTTGGTCCCACCTGTCAGCATGTAACGGTCGAGGTGACGTAACGTAACGCTCAACGCAGGACCTACCCAACGTGGTCCCACCTGTCAGCATGTAACGATCAAGCCTTTGACCTGACGGCATCCACCCGTTCGAGCGCATGTGAGGGTTTCAAAATGGAGGGAGGGGAAAAGTAAGGAAAATCTAAGCGGCTGGGGAAAACTGAGTACAACTAACGAACCAGGGGCACGAAAATAAAAATCCCTTTAATTATTCAGTATTTTTACGATGGGCTTAATGATGAGATAAAAGAAATGATTGATCTATCTACAGGAGGAGCTATATGAAACTTAACACTGCCGAAATGTGTAAAGCTTTTCGAGGTAAGATCCTTTAATGATGAACAATACAATCCAGTTGAGGATGTTGAACCACGAAAATGTATGATTCACATACCACCAAATCTTATACCTGAAGTTAAAAAGTCCATGGAAGAAAAAGGTATAGCCTCAGAACTTGTTAAAGAAAATAAAGTTGACATTCTTCAGACTTATGTAATGGAGGATGATATAAATCGTGTAATGCAAAAGTTTAGATATCAACAAAATCAGTTATGTGAGAAAACTATAAACGTCTAATGGCACAAGAAAGGAATAAAAGAGATCTAACAAAAGTCTTTGATGACTTCGGTTAAGCTACAAAACATTTAGATATATATCTAAGTATGGTTAAAACTCAATGTGAGCAAAAAATTTAAACCCAAACTTTAATTTTGAACCAAGGAAGGTCCAATAATGTTTCTACTAACATTGTTACTAGACATGGTACAAAAACATAGGAACCACAAGGACCACCTTGGTATCAAGAAGAACAAGCTCGCGAGACAAGAGAGACTCAAGAGATGAGTCAAGAAGAGGAGGATTTAGTGGATCCTTAAGATGACTTGGATTATGAGACCCATAAGAGGGAGCATGAAGCTTCCAAAGCTAGAGAAGAAGAGAAAGCAGGAGACAAACATAAACTATATGATTCAGACTCTGAGACGGTCGATTCAAGGGAAGAAGACGATCTCATAAAGGAACAAGAAGAACAAGTTATCACCCCGTGTGAAGAACACGTTGATAAGCAAAAATCAGCCGCAAGGAAAACCAAAAAGAATGTTGAACCAGTAGCAAAGGTAAAGGAGAAGGTAATACCTACCAAAAAGAAAATTCCTTATCCTAATCGAGTTCAATATGAACTGGATAAATCTATTTATGACTCTTTTGCTGAGGCACTAGGAAGCCTACGTTTAGAACTTCCTTTAACTGATGCTATTCAAGTTCCTACTTATAAAAAGTTTATTTGAGATATTCTTAATAGAAAAAAGAAGGTAACTAAGACTGTAGTAGTAATGGCAAACTTTCGTGATAAGATGCCCGCTAAACTTGGAGACCCAGGTATACCAACCATCTCCTGCGCAATTGGAAAAACTAGTATATTTAACGCTCTTTGTGATTTAGGAGTAGGTGTTAGTGTTATGCCTTATTCCCTATTTAAAAATTGAAACTTGGAGAGTACTCTCCACTTAAATCACCTTACAAATGGCGGATAAAGCAACTAAACAACCTGTCGGTATGATCGAAGATGTTCTACTTAGAATAGATCAACATGTTATACCCACTGATTTTATTATTCTTGATGTTCCTGGGGATGAAAACTCTCTACATCCTTGGAAGACCTTTTCTTAGCACAGTTGGAGCTAACGTAGACTTCTCTAGTGGTAAGATTATCTTCAATATATATATGATGATCAGATTGTTCGATACTTTCCAAAGAAACCGGAATATAATGGAAAATATGTTCCACCACCTAAGCATGTTCAAGCAGCAAGAACCAAAGATGAAGAGCAGCTTGAGGTACACGCCAATGGTATGGAGTTTGGCTAGAATCAACACTCTGGAATAAGATACTTAATGGGAGTTAACCCATTCTTAATAAATTAACTTTTAATTTTTATTATTTTATTTATTTGTGTGTACTAATAAATTTATTTCAAGTCTTGAGTTGTTTAGAGAATTTACCTTAGAGAAGTTAAGAAGCAAGGAAAAAATGAAGAGAAGAAATAAAATAAGAGGTTCAGATCGCATAACAAGCATCGGTACGATCTGGTGTACCCGTACTGAACTACGACAACTTCACCGAGGGGCACCATACTGATAACGAGCGGTGGTATGGCCGGACGCGCTCGTACCCACGCCCGTACCAAACCTCGACGAAGACGACCAGAGTTCATAGTATCGGTAATGAGCAACGGTACGGCCGGAATGCACCCGTACCACGCGCCCGTACAAGACCAACCAGGTTTGATCCTGAACCCCAACATTGATCCAACAGTGACGATCACCAGTATGGGCGGGATGTGCCCGTACCGCCTGCCCGTACCGACTGCATCGCTAGGTAAAGGCCGACGGCGGCTGGCTCCTAGCCAGCCTCCTTCTTCTTCCTCTTTCTTATTCTTTTTCTCTCCACCTCAAACCCTAGTATCCTAGAACCTTTGATTCTTCATTAATTTCATGTTTTTGAGTTGGGGAATGTTCACATTGGTAAGTTTCTCATCTGATCCATACTCTATTTTCTGAAATCCATGATTGAATTCATCATATTGGCTTTTTAGATGAGTTCATCATATTTTGAGATTATTGTTGATTTCTCATGTTAGGATTTTCAACTTCTAACTGTAATCATTTGTTTATGTGATAGAAACTTGATGCCTATATTTTTCTTTAAAAATTTGGTAGCACAATGCATAACATTGGAAGGATTTTCCGCTCGGGCAAGGGCTCGGGTACGGCAGGGGCCTCGGGTTCCACTAAGCCGCCCGGGTCGAAGAAGAGACGTTCGGAGGTGGACAACTTGAGGGCCGCCATGAGCCAAGACTATGAGAGGGTGAGTAACTACAAGGTTTTTCCCACCAAGTTGGTAGACTGTGAGTTCCTCTCCCACCAAGGTATTTTGGAGGACTTCGAGCAGATGACTGTGCAAGCTGGCATGGTCAACTTCTCCTACCTCTTCGTCGACACTTACAAGCTCGCCACGTACGAGTTCCTTTCATCAATCTATGATGATCTCGAAGCCCAAGAGTGTAATTGTGTTGTAAGTTTTGTACTCAATGGGCAGCTCCACAACCTTTCCTTCTATGAATTTTGTGATAGTTTTGGATTCTCCCATGAGGGGGAGCTCGATATTAATGACAATGTGCACATGGAGGCAATGCATTCTTGGGAGCAGATTTCTGTCCACAGGAACACTGATTATTTGCACAGGAAGAGCGCCACTATCCAGAATCCCACTATCCGTTATTTTCATACCTTCCTAGTGAATTCCATTTTTGGGAAAGGAGATGTAGGGGCAATGACAGGCCTCGAGATGAGCGTAATTCATATGGCCTTGCATCCAGAGATGGAACACAAGGTAAACTTTGGTGCTTTGCCCATCCAGCACTTTCCCTGCCAAAGGTCGGCTTCCGCTGGGGACATTCGCTGTGGTGGCTTGATCACACAGACGAGTTTGTCCTGTCACAGGAAAGGGATGTGCCTGGCAGTAAGATCCTAGATGATATCCATATGGCTAGCACCAAATTCATGGGGTTCTATAGGACCAAATGCTCCCTTCGTGCTTATCGGCTTTATTTTGAGCCTAACGGTGATATCCACCAAGTTTTGCTTCCTTTTGTCCAAGATTTTGGTTTCCTAGGTAAACAAAGTTGGGTCCTTACTGAGGAGGAGTTCCGGCAAGCACTGATCCTCTTAGGGAGGATTGTGCCGCAAGGAGGTCACCCCAACTGGGAAAATGCAGTAGCTGGCCAACAGTAGCATGATCAAGGTGGAGAAGATTGGAACGGTGCAGGTTGGGATGACTACGAACAACAACACCATCCCAATAACCTTTCCCTCAGCACCAACAACAAGGTATGCCTCCACCACAGCCGGGACTCAACTATGTCCCGAGGGGTGAATTTGACCAGGTAGTGCATCGCATTGACAACATAGAAAACACGTTGTATGATGTGAACACCTGATGGCTCTGAAATATAGCCATCTACGTCCATATTTAAACTAGATATTATTCATATTTTTTATGAAATATCTCTCTAAACCCTGCCACTAATGCCTAATGATCGAAGGGGTATGCAATCCTTTCTTGCTATCTTTTCCCTGCGCAGATAATGAAGTTTGATGATGGGAATCACTACATTAAAGTCAAAGATACGAGATTTCCAACAACCCAAAGAAACCAGGAGTCATGAAGTGGAGACAGACACTTTAATGACCAACTATACGGCGGGAATAAAATTCTGGCCGTATAGTTCCAGACGTATAGTTACCATCGACACCACTAGGTCAAATAGAACAACTTTCATGAAGGGACCCCTATATAAAGAGGCCTCGGGTGATGAGAAACAGAGCTCTTTTCCGATCACCAGCTGCCCCTAGATCTCCATCCACAACACCGAAGAACCGTCGGTGCAATAGACTTAGATCTAATCTCCAAACCATTCTCCACCACCATAGCGATATTCCATCACTTGTAATAGTAGATCTCATCTTTGATTGGTCACATTGTAAGACTATTTGCTATCAACCTCATGATTCCCATTGCAATGTTTATGATATTTGATTTCATCTCTATGTGTGAGTAATCCTCCTTGGGCTAAGGGCTTCGGCCTAGCCATGTAGCTTTTATACATGTTATTAATCATAGATGGGATCATGTATTAGTTTGTATGACATGATGATTATTGTATCCTCTCTTGCCTCAATGCAAGGACTTGTCAGGTATCCAAGACCCCGAGGATTGAGCGTGGTATAGGGAGTATGAGTAATGACTAATCTACAGGTTGGGAACCCCAGTGATAGAAGGGGTGGTATTACTGTATGTGAGGGATTTATTTGGGATCAACAGTGATGTCACTATGCATATCATTAGTTCTCTTTCTCCATGGATGAGACTAGTAGGTTACTGCTATAAACGGTTGTGGAGACAATAGCAATTATGGATGTACTGCCCACATATAATTTATCTTGCTCTAATTATTACATGCATACTTTATTATTATCTTTTATTCCCATTAGATGTTTTGCAAAGCTACAGGTGAAACCGAAAGCCCTAGGCCCTCTTTCTCCATAATCGACAACAACAAAAGACAACAAACTCTTGGTTCAGTAAAAACACAAAAGGGATTCTAAAACTCCCGAAGGTCCGTTAAAGTAACTTCACTACGTTTCTGCTTCCCGAGGATTCGATAAACCTAGGTCTACTAGGGAAAAAGAGCTATACTACATCCGTAATCCGGATCGAAGGTATCAACACCAACATAGTCAACCTCACACAATACTTCACATCTTTCATGACCGACTTTCCAAAACGCTACCCAAACTTCCCATACTAGCAGCCGCCACCCAACGGTGGCGACTTTTGATTCCAGAGAGGCCAAGAGCCTAAGCTTGAGGATGTTAAACCCCTCCCACCTTTTTGCATTCATATTTTTTGTTCTTATTTTGATTTATTTTGTTTTCATTTCATGCATGTTTACTTTCAGTTTTGCATTTGACAAAAAGAAAATCCAAAAATATTAGACTAGCTTTTACTTGTGCAAATTTCGCTTGGCTATCATTGATTTTTCTGTAGGATACTTGATGACTGCAAGTGCACAAATCGTTTGTAGCTAGTTTCGAAATAAAGATATCGATCCCATAGGGAGCAATATGCAAAAGACTAGAATGCTTTTAATTATAACTAAACGAAGTACTTAAGAAATAACTTTAAGATGCAAGTAAAGTAGAGTTGTTTTGGGGTTTTTGGTTGAACAAGGTGATTTAAAATAAAGCAAAACTTAATGCAGAAAGTAAGAATCGTGTGTGTAATAGAACTTTGGAGCTGCAATAGGAAAAAGGCGTTCTCAGGGATTGGTGGATCCACCTCTAGCAATTTAGACTAAATAATCAAGAGTATTATAACGAATATTGTCATAATGTGTATGTATGTGGGAAGAGCTCCATATATGGACGAATAGCCAGCAACCGCTGCACACATCATCCTCATAACCATAACAGACAATAACCGATAACCATCGTGTTACAGTGCTATTAAGGGATTTCTCCCATGGCATGGACATGGCTCTATGAGTTATCCTTGATTCCCCAAGTTTTTACGTAAGGAATGACAACAGCTTTATAGTCACAGTAAGTGTTATCATCCCTCCGTCTACCAACAAGTAATCACCTTCCCTGAGTCCTCGTGAGAGGCAAATGTTAAGGAGGTGCACAACTCCCAACATCAAGATGAAGACAATTAACATGTACACATAATGATGTATAACATAATAATCTCTATCCCATCTAAATCATATACTAGGGTTTCCCCATCTCCCCAAGAACTAGAGATCCACTCAAACATGGAGGCACATCATAGCAATGGTAATGGAAACAATCATAGATGAATAGTACTTGTATAAATCCACAATGAGTACGGGAATTACAACAAGATCTAGACAAGATGTAGATGGGATGGATTGAGATGGTGGTGATGCAGCCGTGGATGATGAAGATCGATGCCTTAGCCTCCCAGATCGGTGCAGGGCGAAGATGGATCCCTTGTGGATGAGTTCCCCCTCTAGATGCCTTCCGGAGGTGAGGTTTCTGTGATTTCTAGGTGTTCTGTATGTCGTCTCCTCGAACCAATTACACGGGGTGAAACTATTTGACGAGGCGGAGGCGACACCGGCTATACGGCTGGAAAATTGCTTCGCTCGTATAGTTGGTCGTTGAACTCTCTGCCTCCCTTATTCGCTTCTGGTTTTCTTCTGATATTATTAATATTTCCCAAATAAGCGATTTACGTTGTTTTTGACTCTTATTCTCCACAGTACAACTGCTCCAAGAATTGTATCCATTGGATCCATCATCTATCCTGATCCTGGTGAAAACAGACATAAAATATGCACGCAAGCGCCGTAAAATACCAAGATCCTACATCTACAATGCAAAATAATAATGTAAAACATGATGCTAATATGCACTCATCAACTTCCCCAAGCTTAGACTCTTGCTCGTCCCGAGCAAGTTTTAGCTTAATGGATGTGATCCTCATATTCATGAAGCTGAGTCGATAAAATAAATGAGGCAATTGCAGCATGTGTTTGTCATGTATGATACATATAAATAAGTTCATTGAATAGTACCTTACTCGAACCATCTGGATAGTATTAGAAGGCTTCCACACCTTAGTGATTAATAGTTCACAAAATATGAATCTCAACATAATTTAAAAGAATCTGGTTCAACCGAATGAGTTAACGAGGTAGTCCCAAGTATTTTAGGATCAACGTATTCACTTGGGATTCAGAATCTTGAAAGTATTTCTTTGTCATACTACAATACAATGGTATATGCCTACTTGCTCTTTGCACACTCGCTCTTTTTCTTTTTCTTTTCTTTTGTATATATGCTCAGACTTTTTATTTAAGTGTTGTGCAAAGGAGCTAGCCATACATTCCACTTCATGCAGAAATTCAAAGTTTAATGATCTCGATTACCAAATTCCAATTGTATATGAAGCATTCTTATGACTTGAAGATTCTACCTCCACTTGTTCTCACTCTATTTTGATAACACTTTGATTTTCCTTTGTTCAAGGTTTCTTTTTCAGTTTAACCATATAGATAATTTTTCTTTGTAAATCAAACCGTAGACTTACAGTATATGGACCGAATTATCTTTAGGTGTTCCATTAATACTAATGATGTGGAAGACTCTAACTGCTACCATCAAGTGCAAGTAAAATTATACTCAAGCCATTCATATATCAATAAAAACAAACACAAACTCAAAATTGCTCCATATATAATAATAAAATCGGAATTTCATAAAAGGGATCGACTATTCCTGAAGGGAATCCTAATGGTGCAAACTTTATTTGTAGTTTGAACTAATGTAAAAATGATAATATAAAACTTGTAAGAAAGATTACAAGGTCTTTAAAGATCTCCCCAAGCTTGGAATCAAGCCAGGTGGGATCAATTAACTCATTGTTGGTACCTATTCTTCCTCCTGGGTAGAAAGAGCGTCGCCTTCTTCTTTCACGTTGCCCTTTTTAACTATGCTTGCAAAGTGAATGCTGAGCTCGACCATGTCGTATTGGAGCTTCAACAATTTCCTCTTGAGGAATTTATTCTCATCTGTCAACTCAAAGATAGTTTTAATTAAGAAACCAACTCTACCATCGATGTCATCGACCTTCTTCTCAAGGTCATTGCTCATCATCCAGTAGGAGTCAATCCCTTCTCCAATTGTTTCAACACATGCCTTAGAAGCCTTTTCCAATTCATAGATCTTATCATGAATCTCATCTTGCTGCACCTTCTTAGGTTTAAGAGGTGATAGACCAAGAGGAGGTTTATAATAGGATCCTATGTTGTAATGATAAGGATTAGGGAGGTACTCATCCTTGTTCCTTCCCTGCTCAGCTTGTCTCATCATCTCCATCCTTTGCGGGAACATGTCCTTCCAATTTGGGAGAAGCTTGATCTCCGAGCCAGATGATGATGATGATCCTTTTGGTTATGCTTCTTCGATCCTCTTCACGAGCTTTTCTTCTTTCTGCTTCCAGATCTTGTTGACATGGAAGGGCTGCATGGCTTCGCTGTATGTATGTTGTTAAAGGGACCTATATAGGGATGACGAAGATCTTTCGAGGCTGGAGGCTATAGCTCTACAAAAAGTTAATGAAAAAGGTTAGATGCGATCAGCTTTAAAAGGAGGAGTCAAAAACCCTAGCCGCCTTGCGTAACGAGCAACTATACGGGCGCAACCCATATAGTTCCCGTCGTATAGTTATGAACCGACTATAGATTGGATCTACGGTGGAACCTAACTATACGGCCGGACCTATACGGGCGGAATTTTTTAATTCCGGCCGTATAGTTGGTCGTTAAACTCTCTGTATCCTGGATAATTTTTTTGGAGAAGGGTTGACAACTATACGACCGTGACTATACAGGCGGAATTTTTAATTTCGGCCGTATAGTTGGTCGTTAAACTCTCAGTAACCCAGAAATTATTTTGTCAAAGACATTGACAACTATACGACCGCAACTATACAAGCGGAATTTTCGTTCTGGCCGTATAGTTGGTCGTTAAACTCTTAGTACCTTTCGTGGATGGAAGTGTTGATGTCGCAACAACTATACGACCGGAACTATACGGCCGGAATTTTTATTCCCGCCGTATAGTTGGTCGTTAAACCTTCCGTGTCCACCAAAAATTTCCTGCCTCTCCAAGAATTCTTTATTAATCTGAAACTTAATGAAATATTGAGTTTTGATAGAGAAATGTCAGCTTAAATTTTCGACCAATTTTGGCATCATCAATCTTCCTTCTTTGCTAGAGCATGCATTGTTTCTCCTTTAACACAATACTAAAACTAGACTTTAGCTGAAAATTTAAAAACTTACTCAAACTTTTATTTCACATGGGTTGCCTCCCACAAAGTGCTCTTTTATGGTCAATAGCTTGACCGTAGTACCGCTCATTCTGTGTTGAGTCCATTCTTCTTGTAATTACCGTTCTTTGTATATCTTCGCTTTATCACTTCTTCGGGGTGCTCAATTCTATGGTGGTTGCACTTATATCTTCTTTCACCAGATAATGCTTCAAGCATTGTCCATTTACCACCCATGCAAGAGAGGGTGTTTTTCCTTGGAGCTTCACTGCTCCCGATGAATAGGCTTCTTCAACCACATATGGACCTTCCCATTTCGATCTGAGTTTTCCTGGAAACAACTTAAGACGAAAATTATAGAGTAACACTTTGTCTCCTCTTTTAAAAGTTTTATTCTCTATTTTTCTATCATGCCATCTTTTAACTTTTTACTTAAACAACCTAGCATTCTCATAGGCTTCACTTCTAAACTCATCTAAAGCATGCATATCTAATAAACGCTTTTCCCCCGCTGCTTTGAGATCATAATTTAGATTCTTGATTGCCCAAAAAGCCTGGTGTTCTAGTTCTAAAGGTAAATGGCATGCCTTATCGTACACCATTTTATAAGGTGTCATACCCATTGGATTTTTGAACGCAGTACGGTATGCCCATAGAGTGTCATTTAACTTGTATGACCAATCTTTTCTCGATTTGTCCACCATCTTCTCTAGTATGGTCTTCAGTTCTCTATTAGAGAGTTCCATTTGACCACTTGTTTGGGGATGATATGATGAAGCAACGTGTTGAGTTACTCCATACTTGCTGAGGATTTTCCTGAAAGTCCCTTTCATAAAATAAGAACCACCATCAGTAATTAAAAATCTAGGCACTCCAAACCTGGGGAATATGACATCCTTGATCATCTTCACTGAGGTAGTTGCATCTGCATGATTTGTTGGGATAGCTTCAACCCACTTAGTAACATAGTCAACAACAACAAGAATATGAGTATAACCATTTGACTCTATAAATGGTCCCATGTAATCCATTCCCCATACATCAAAGGGTTCAATTATGAGACTATAATTCATTGCCATTTCCTGTCTCCTGCCTATATTACCTCTTCTTTGGCAAGCATCGCAGTATTCCACATACCTGTGTGCATCCTTGAGTAAGGTGGGCCAGTAGAATCCGGATTGAAGTACCTTTGCAGCAATTCTTTTACCTACATGATGCCCTCCATATGGATTGTCATGACAAGCCTTCAATAGTGCATTCATTTCGTCATTAGGCACATACTTCCAAATCATTCCGTCAAGTCCATGATGATATAGATAGGGATCATCCCAAAAGTAATATTTGAGATCATTAAAGAATTTCATTCTTTGATTTCTTGACATACCGGGAGGTATAAATTTTGTTGCTAGATAGTTAGCATAATCTGCATACCATGGATCAGCAATTTCTACTTTTGCTAAATATCCTCCCGGAAATGATTCATTAATTGGTACAGGGTCATTAATTATTCCCTCTATCCTAGAGAGATGATCTGCTACAGGATTATCATTACCCCTCCTATCTACTATTTGCATATCGTATTCTTGTAGTAATAACACCCACCTAATCAAGCTGGGCTTAGCATCATTTTTCACAAGGAGGTGACGCAAAGCTTGGTGATCCGTATGAATTATTACCTTAGAATTAATTATGTAAGATCTAAATTTGTCGCAAGCAAAAATTATAGCTAGAAACTCTTTTTCTGTAGTATAATGTTTCTAAATCTTATTAAGAGGTCTACTAGCGTAATAAATAACATTCAAATTTTTTCCATCTCGCTGACCCAAAACAGCCCCTAAAGCATAATCACTAGCATCACACATAATTTCAAAAGGTTCATCCCACTTTGGAGATTGCATGATAGGTGCTGAAACTAGTTTATCCTTGAGGTTCTCAAAAGCTGCAATGCAGTCATGATCTAAATAGAATGGAGTTTCTTTATCAAGAAGATTGGTGAGGGGCATAGCTAGTTTGGCAAAATCTTTTATAAACCGCTTATAAAAAACCTACATGACCTAGAAACATTTTTAAGATTTTAATGTCCTAAGGTATAGGGAGATTTTCTATAGCATTTATATTAGTTTTATCTATCGTTATTCCCTTCTTAGAAACTTTGTGCCTAAAAAATTTACCTTCTCTTTCCATGAAACGGCATTGTTCCCAATTCAAAACCAAGTTTGATTGCCTGCATCTCTGCAAAACTTTGGTCAGATTATAGAGGCAATTATCAAAAGTTATTCCACAAATGACAAAATCATTTGTTAGGACTTCCATAGTCTTCTCAACAAAATCATCAAAAATCTTTAGAACACATTCCTAAAAAGTTGCTGCTACATTACATAAGCCAAATGGAATTAATCTATAAGCATATGTGCCATAAGGACAAGTGAAAGTTGTTTTCTCTTGATCTTCCGGTTGTATGGAAATTTGAGAGTATCCAGAATAATCATCAAGAAAATAATAGTAATAATTATTACTAAGTCTTTCTAAAATTTTATCCATGAATGGTATAGGTTTATGATTTTTCTGTGTCTCACGGTTTATCTTCCTAAAATCAATGCACATATGATATCCTACAATTGTCCTAACAAGAACTAGCTCACCATCCTCATTCATAGCAGCATCAAGACCACCTTGTCTTGGTATGCAATGAGCTGGGCTAACCCACTTACTGTCAGAAATAGGATATATTATGCCAGCATCAAGTAAGCATATAACTTCTTTTCTTACTACTTCCTTCATCTTAGGATTAAGCCTTCTTTGCGTATCTACTACGGGTTCAGCATCATCAAGCATGGTAATCTTATGTGTTACAATAGATGGATCTATTCCTTTAATATCACTCAATGTATATCCAAAGGCTTCAAGATGCTTAACCAAAACTGAAATGAGTTTATTTGTTTCATTTTCTGATAGATTCTTGCTAATAATAACAGGACATTTATTTTCATTATCTAAAAACTCATACCACATATTGTCTAGAAGTTTTTTCAATTCTATTGGTGGAGGTTCTTCATCTCCTGTTCTTACCAATTCTTCATAGTCATGTGGATTTTGTGCTTCCGGAATTGAATCAAGGTAATCATCCATGTCTTCTTTCTTCTCATCATCTGGTGCTTCTTCCCAATTAATCAAGCTTCTTTCTAATTCATCATGTGGAGTACTGAAATGAATTCGCTAATTCAACAATCATATTTTCTTCATTGATATCCTCCACTTCATATGGCCTCTTTTTTAGTTTGGCGAAGTGGAATGTCATTTCCTCTTCTCCAAACTTAAGTGAAATAGTTTCCTTCTGATTATCTACTCGAGCTTTGGTGATGGAAATTAAAGGCCTACCCAAAAGAATAGGACAAAAAGAATCTCGAGGCATATCAACTATATGAAAATCGAGGGGGTACATGAGTGAGCGATAAAGACATAGATATTTATGATTACTCCTTCTAGTTTTATATTGGTTCTATTAGACAATTTGATAATAGTGTCCACCGGTTCCACATCTGAATTATTTAAATTGTAGCGGAGTTCCTCATAAAGTGATGAAGGCATAATATTTATAGTGGATATTGGTTCACAAATTCCATATAAGAAAGTTTCTCCACAATATATAGGGGTCATAGCTTTAGAAGTTCTGTTACCTTGAACCTTACCTTTGATGAATTCTGAGGTTTCAAGGTATAACATAACCACTTCATCTTCCACTATTCGTGCTTCCATAATATCATTCATTATAATATTATTTATATTTGTAGCTTCGGAATTCCTTTCTGGTTTCTTTGGTCTCTTCTTTATTTGTTCTTCCTCTCTTTGTCTTTTTTCAAAGATCCCCAGTATAGGTATCGAGGAGAACTCTTCCATTAGTGCTCTTGCACGTTTCTTTTCTTTTAGGGGTTTACGAGGTTCCCATTCTGTAGGTATCTGCAAATGCCCCACATAATTCTCAATAATTTTCTTTACTAAGTAAGAATCAATACCGAGGGTTTTAATCATTGTATCAGTCCTCTCATCTGCAAGGAAATCGTTAATGCAAGCATATTCAAAAAAACTATTTGTAATATTTTCCTTATCTTTAAAATTTTCAATTGCTTCTCTCATTTTATTATTAGATTCCAAGCCTCATCATAGGTATAAGATAGAAAACTGCCATTAGAAGCATTGTCTAGATTCGTTCTATTTTCAGTACTTAGCCCTCCATAAAAGGTATGGGTGATTAACCAATCAGGTAAACGATGATGGGGCAATTATCTAGGTAGCTTTTATACCTTAGATATCCTTCATATAAGCCTTCACTAGGATTATTTTTGAAACTGATAATAATACCTCTCATCCTGTGAGCTTTGCTTTTAGAATAATATTTTGATAGGAACTTGGTTGTCAATTCCTCCCAAGTCCTTGGTGCTTCTACACAAAAAGATCTGTACTAGTCGCAAACATTATTAGAGAGAGTTTGTCTAAACAATATGGGTTTTAACCATATGAAGATTATAGTCGTCGAAAATAAAGGAACTAAGAATGTCTTCAAAGAATTATAAGTGTCCATATGGACTTTCTTCATTGGTTCCTGTAAATTTCTTAGAATGTAATAACTCAAATAATAAAGGATGGATCTCGACTCCATCCGGATTTATGCTTTTGTTGACAGTTATAAAAGCGTCCATGGGCGAACCCATTTTCCTTACTGCCTCAAGATGATTTAAATGCTGAGTGTTATCCATTGTTGCAGTCCTGCAACTCAAGTAAAAATTAGTACACCAAAAGTAAATAATTAAAAGTAAAGTGACTTATAGCGCTAAGCTCCCCGGCAACGGCGCCAGAAAATAGCTTGATGACTGCAATTGCACAGATCGTTTGTAGCTAGTTTCGAAATAAAGATATCGATCCCAGAGGGAGCAATAGGTGAAAGACTAAAATGCTTTTAATTATAACTAAATAAAGTACGTAATAAATAACTTTAAGATGCAAGTAAAGTAGAGTTGCTTTTGGGCTTTTGGTTGAACAAGGTGATTTAAAATATAGCAAAACTTAATGCAGAAAGTAAGAATCGTGTGCGTAATAGAACTTTGGAACTGCAATAGGAAAAAGGCGTTCTCAAGGATTAGTGGATCCACCGCTAGCAATTTAGACTAAGTAATCAAGAGTATTATAATGAATATTGTCATAATGTGTATGTATGTGGGAAGAGCTCCATATATGGACGAATAGCTAGCAACCGCTGCGCACATCATCCTCATAACCATAGTAGACAATAACCGACAACCATCGTGTTATCACGCTATTAAGGGATTTCTCCCATGGCATGTACATGGCTCTATGAGTTCTCCTTGATTCACGTAAGGAATGACAATAGCTTTATAGTCACAGTAAGTGATATCATCCCTCCGTCTACCAACAAGTAATCACCTTCATCGAGTCTCCGTGAGAGGCAAATGTTAAGGAGGTGCACAACTCCCAACATCAAGATGAAGACAATTAACACATACACATAATGATGTATAACATAATAATCTTTATCTCATCTCAATCATACACTAGGGTTTCTTCATCTCCCCAAGAACTATAGATCTACTCAGACATGGAGGCAATCAACATCATAGAAATGGTAATGGAAACAATCATAGATGAATAGTACTTGTATAAATCCACAACGTGTACGGGAATTACAACAAGATCTAGACAAGATGTAGATGGGATGGATGGAGATGGTGGTGATGCAGCGGTGGATGATGAAGATCGATGCCTTAGCCTCCCGGATCTGCGCAGGGCAAAGATAGATCCCTTGTGGATGAGTTTCCCCTCCAGATGCCTTCCGGAGGTGAGGTTTCTATGATTTCTGGGGGTTCTGTATGTCGTCTCCTCGAACCAATTGCATGAGGTGAAACTATTTGACGAGGCGGAGGAGGCTCCAGCTATACGGCTGGAAAATTGCTCCGCCTGTATAGTTGGTCATTGAACTCTCTGCTCCCTTGTTCGCTTCTGGTTTTCTTCTGATATTATTAGTATTTCCCAAATAAGCGATTTACGTTATTTTTGACTCCTTTTCTCCATATTACAACTGCTCCAAGAATTGTATCCATTGTATCCATCATTTGTCCTGATCCTGGTAAAAACAGACATAAAATATGCATGCAAGCGCCATAAAATACCAAGATCCTACATCTACAACGCAAAATAATAATGTAAAACATGATGCAAATATTCACTCATCAATACTCACTTCTAGTGATTGAGCTATGGAGGCGAAAGCAAAGAGTTGGCTCAAGTAGGAGATGAGAAAGCAAGAGGAGGTACCACATTCCTATTTTCCTTCTTCCTCTAAGCTTATTCATGAACATTTTATGTCCGTTCGGTTGCACTTGAGTTCAATTCCGGAGATGAGAAAGCAAGAGGAGGTACCACATTCCTATTTTCCTTCTTCCTCTAAGCTTATTCATGAACATTTTATGTCCGTTCGGTTGCACTTGAGTTCGACTCCACGCTTAACTCGTTATCTTTTAGGACTTGAGCTCAAAGGTTTTTGTCTCTACTTTGTTAAGACTTTCGATAATTAATATTAGTTTGAAAAACAAGCCCTTGGATTAAATTCCAAACTTTTAAGAATAAGAGAAAGTGTCTATCGACAACTTTGTGCCATGTTTTTTTCTTAAGGGCTTAATCTTAGTAGTACTCAACCCCACATACTAATCGTTGACTTGATGATACCTTCTGAAAAATATTGTTTGATAGAACAAACTTTTTATGGTAGGAGAGGGAGATGCTAAACCCTATTTTGACCTGCTGTAAAAAAAGAGAGAGAAGAAAGAAATAAAAGTTCTATGTTTCTAATACACACCTTTGGGATGCCAATAACTCCGCTAGCCTTTGAATGATTCATGGTATAAACCCGAATTTTGGCTATGAGTTGATGTCATACGTGTCACTATATAGGAAAAATTATTGGTATTCTCAAAAGGTTATGTAAGATTTTACAAAAAGAAACATTCGTTGATCCTTGAGAAAGGAAGAAAAATTTTACCGTCAAGATATGAGCTGAAAATATTCGATACTATTAAGACCTTTGACATCACCTCACCACTTAAATTGAACAATTAGAGTTCTCGAAAGGCAAGGAAAAGAAGAGGTGTTTGATAGCCGCGATTATTGAAGTGGGTGTTAATAAAAAAGCTCTGAGTTTATCCTTCTTTTGACATCTACTTGTGCATCCTTAATTTTGACTCTAGCGACCTTGTTTAAAACATTTTCACTCTCATAATAAGAGAGGCGCTGAAAGAAATTGATCTGCAATCCTAGCCAAATTTTTAACAATCTCATTTGAGTTATAAGAAGTATTAGCTAGCGAGTTACTTGTGTTCGGAAATTGAACTTAAGTGCAATTGTTCAGATATATTATGCTCATGTTCAAGGTTGCAGGATTTGAGACAATGGAATATGATACAACCTCGAGCTTGTAAGTTTTCATCTTGATTCGATTTTTCGCTATTATTCATTATAGTTTTTTTACTCGAGGACGAGTAACCGCTAAGCTTAGCGATGTTGATAGCTCCAAATTTTATCACTTTTTACTATTGATTTTCCTCTTGTTTATTGCCATATTTCACTGAAGATTACCCCTTTCTACTAACGTTAATGTCGCAATTAGCGAATCCTTGGTTTCCTGTGATGATTTTTAAGTAATGAACATTTATTGAAGATTTAATTGTATTTATGGGCTAATTGCATCCAAAGAAGTAAATCCTCAATTAGAGCCCCTTTCATTTGAGGCGTTCAGAACGCTTAACGACCAACGCTACAGTCGGGATGCCATACCGTCCGCCCGTACTACACGCCGACAACTTCGTTATATCAATACAAGTAACTTTCATGAATGAAGAGCGACGAAAAGGACGACAGAAAAGAAAACACAGCCGCCGCAAACCATCTAGAGGGGGTTAGACCATATCTAGAAGAGGAGAATAACTTCACCTTTTTCCTCGACGATCTTTATCTCCTCAACCACACACTCCACCATCATTCCCATCATTACTTAGAGAGTTATTGTCAATTGTAAGATTAGGATTTGATACGTTGATCTACCTTTGGTTTATATTTTGATTTGATCTCGCTATTGTGGTTTGCTACAATAACTTTGAGATGATTCCTATTTGCAATACAATTATGCTTTTGATTTGTCTTCCTCTCAGGGTGTCGATCGGGGAGGATGAGTCAATGTTGCAGGTCTACGAGGCCGTAGCAGCCGGTGCCAGAGAAGACAAAGTAAAGGACCAGGTGCCTGTGTGTAGATCTAAATCGCCGCCGCCACCAGAGCCGTTGGCCAAGAGTAAAATGAGGATGGATTTGTTTTCCGCGGGTGGTGTGTAACACCCCAGATATCCACCCTATCTGGCAGTGCTACACATACTTTAAACACTTCTCATATTGGTACAAAACTACAAAATTTCAGTAGAGTCTCCTTTGTTTAAGGGGACATCCACGGCAAAATAATACAACTAATCCAATTTTATCCACCAGAAAAATCACATGGTTCAAGAGCAAGTTAAACTTCCTATCCATGATGTATCATATCAACCAACTCGGTAGTCACAAAATAAAAACCAAATCGTACAGGAAATATTAAGTCAAGAGCAGTCTTGAGCGTAGTTAAACTACTACATCTATAAAGTATACTAATGTGTGAAAAGTAGTGTGTGCAAAATATAGAGGTGCTACTCCCATCCCATGCATGCCGTCCTCAAATGGTACCTAAAAACATAGAAGCCACAAGGGTGAGTACAAAGTACTCAACAAGTACATAAAGAAATAATAGGCATTACATAAAGCACAACATCAACGATTATCTTTTAATACTTCTCGTATCGCAATGATGCTCCTGTATGCCTACATGCTCTTTACTTTCACCTTTCTTTTGCATATACCGGTATCGCTTGAGTGGACACCCGTCGACATCCCACTCACTCCAACTTGTGGAGGTTGCCGACAATGTGGGACTCGTCCCAACATCGATGGTCTCAAGGTGCCTACCTCAGTAGGTCACGACACTGTGCAATGTCTTTAACATGTATGCAAAATGCACGCGCAACTGTATCCTTTGTTGTAATCATTTTGTCTCCCCACATATAAACAATAACCAAGCACTTGGAATAAATAACAGGGGCTAGAAAATAGAAGTTGAGTGAGGGGGATCATGTAAGTATTATGTCGTTATGGACTTGCCTCAACCGTGTGTAATCCATAAACTGTAGGAGTTCGAATCAGAGATACCGACACATGTTGTTAAAACATATAGCATATTCAATACACATAATCACTTCACAAGTATACCTACAAAATGTATCATCGCTCCTATGCCCATGACTCTCTCACTAATCTTCACGGATAAAAACATGGGCAGTGTCTAAACAATACAAATGGTAAAACTGAATTCCAAATAACTAGCTGCAGGTTAGGATCATTTTATTTTCTTTAACTCTAATTTACTAGTGGAAACGTCAGGGATGTTCAAAACTATTATTTGGCTGACTCGTTGGCAACAAATATACAAGATAACCTGTATAGTCCAAGCAAGTCTCACCGTTTGCACCAAACTGTGGTAGGGGAATAAAATAAGTTTTTCTATGGCTGGAAGCGTTGCACTTGACTCGTCATTCACCAAAAAACTAACTCAAGGTACAGTGCACCTATACGAGATAACAGTACTACCACCAAAATCTAGATTATATTTAAACATGTACAAGAGATACTTGTTTAACCGATAGTTCCTTCCATTAAGCAATGGGATCCAACAGGAAGAATCGACCTAACTTGTGTACATACGGTACAGCTTCCTAATACATTAGAAGCCCAACAAATCCTGGAAGGGAAAAACTTCTGACCCTCAAATCTCACACAAGGACAAGAAGCCAAAAACTCTAATCGGAACTACAGACCAACAGATCGGTAGAAAACGGCAGCGACGACCTGGCAGTGGTGGCGTCGGAAAACGGGAAAACCCAGCGGTGGCGGCCTTAGGGCAGTAGTGCAGGAAAAATATTTAGGGTGGATCGGTGCCGATGGCATCCAACTCGACCTGGTATACAGGATAGCACAAGCACGTGTGTATGGCTCACATTCAAAAAGCCCATCCCAGCCCATTAGTTTGTTGAGTTAAACATATAAATATGGTGTGTCCAGTTTCCTATTAACAAAGTTATAAAAAGAGCAATTGGCTATTACTAGACGTTTTCTAACAGCAAGTCGTGAGCTCAACCACCAACATACACTATTTTTACTTCCTTTTCTTTTTTTTCTTTTCTTTTCTCTAACTCCCTATTTTCAAAACATAACAAAAACCCTCAAGGTTCTATTTATTACCTTAAATAGACATAGATAGCTAGCATCAAAATTTGGGGTATTACAGTCTTACCCCGTTAAACAGAATTCGTCCCCGAATTCTTTCTCGTTTTACTATTCACGAAACTCAACATAGCATGTAAAGACATGATCATATATCATGGCCAGCCATGTGTAATTCAATATCTTTCTTGGCATGCTAGACTCAAGCTCTAAAGTCACCCAACGCTGGATTTTTTTGTGACCAAAGAACCTTCTAATACTTTAGCGTCTAATCTTTCATCACTCTCTCAGATTCTTCCGATATCCTCACAAGATGAACCTCTCATAATTGTTTCTATGATAGTGTATCGTTCGGGATGCGGAAATGCTTCTGTATCATAGAGACATGGAAAATCATAATGCACAACCTTCATCAACACGGGAAACCCAAGTCGGTAAGCTAGCTTTCTCACTCACGTGTCACTACCATGAAAGGTCCAAAGTACTTCAGTTGAGCTTTCCTTCGCTGATAAATCTTATAATAACTTGTGGTGGGCGATGTCCTTAGGAGTACCTTCTTACTAACTTAAACTTCTACATTCGATCTCTTAGTCTACTCTGTGTTGCTAACACATGTTGCATAATATAAGGCTCCCAAGTATGTTGAACACAATCCGGTCCAAAACTATATTTTCACCCAGAACATTCCAACAAAGTGAGATCTATGATTTTATTTTCTTTCCAAATTGAGCCTCATAAGGTCATCCGTATGCTAGTCTCATAGCTATTATTGTAAGCAAACTTCATAGATGGCAAGTCCAAAAAGCCCATCCCAGCCCATTAGTTTGTTGAGTTAAACATATAAATATGGCGTGTCCAGTTTCCTATTAACAAAGTTATAAAAAGAGCAATTGGCTATTACTAGACGTTTTCTTGCTTAGTTTGGGCTCAACTTTTCAAAACCGGCCATAGCCATCCTGAGCAGAAGTGCTAAACTTTCCATTTTGAGTTCATTCAAATTTATATTTTAAAAAGTTTTCGGCTGAGTTGGCCGTCGCCCGCTCTATGGGAACTCGCCGGAAGTGCCGCAGAGAACCGTCGTGCAATCCAATCCTCGTTTAACCTGACACGAAGGCCAACCGAGAGATCAACTTCGTCGTCGAAGATCTCGTTGCCGAATAACTCGTTGCCGGAGAAGATGCTGGCGTGAGGACGTAGCAGCCAGCGACGAGGATCAGCACGAGGGGACCCCCACCCCCGCTCCCGTAGTGCGAGCGGCGTCCAATTCGTGCCACGGCGGAGCTAATCGACGGCGCGAAGCTTCCCTGCGGAGACGAGCCGGATTTGGGAACGGTCGGAGCACGCGGGCGGAGAAACGGGGAACGGCCGAAGAAGAACCCTGGCTCCGCGCTGGGCCTACTCCACCGCTCTCGCCGCGCGCCGTCCGATCATGATCGCGCGGTCAAGGTCGGTCTGTAGTTAGAATCTGCGTACATGGTAAGCTAAGTATTGACTCACGCAAAGCACAATATAATTCCCTTCCAAATCGGAGGAGCAAAACCGAAACCGCGAACCGACTCAAGCAAAGCAGCAGCTCTCGCCGATTCCTGTGGATTCTTCTCGATCTGCTCCGATGGCCGACGGCGCCGCCAAGCCCGAGCCGGAGAAGAAGTCCTGGGCCGACGTCGAGGAGGAGGAGGAGGCCAAGGCCAAGGCCGAGGCCGAGGCCGACCTCGCCGCCGCCGCCGCATCCTCCTCTTCCGCCGCCCCCACCGAGCCAGAGGTGGAAGCGCAGGCCAAGCAGATCGAGGCGCTCTCGCTCTCCGTGCCGGATGACGACGGCGGCGGCCCCGAGGGGCCGCCCCTGCTCGATGATTCCGACGACTCCCAAATCCAAGCCGTACGCGCTCTGCTCCGCTCCCCACCGCTGGCACTGGCCGTTCCAAGTTGCTAATTGACTGATTCTGCTCTCCAGGTGACCTCGGGCGACACGGTGTACGAGTCGGCGACGACCTTCGAGGAATTGAACCTCACGTCCGAGCTGCTCAAGGGGCTGCACGACGAGATGGGCTTCAGCCGCCCCAGCAAGATCCAGGCCATCACGCTCCCCATGATCCTCACGCCGCCCTACAAGGACCTCGTCGCGCAGGCGCACAACGGCTCCGGCAAGACCACCTGCTTCGTCCTCGGCATGCTCAGCCGCGTCGACCCCAACCGGAAGGTCCCACAGGCAATCTGCATCTGCCCCACCAGGGAGCTCGCGCAGCAGGTTCTCTTGATCTGTTGACCCTCTATACTACCCTGCAGCGTGGAGTGCTGTGTAGCTTAGCTATGCTAACAAAATTTACCCTGTAATGTACTGAATCTGATTCGCTGGCCTCTGCAGAATAAATCTGTGCTCATGAGGATGGGCAAGTTTACTGGCATTACCTGTGCCTGCGCCATCCCACCGGCCCAGAAAGATTACGTGCCCATCTCCAGGATGGCTCCAGTGACCGATCAGGTCGTGATTGGCACTTCTGGGACGCTCATGAAGTGGATTAGCAATAAGAAGCTTTCCACAAGGGACATCAAGATTCTTGTGTTCGATGAGGCAGACCATATGCTTGCCGAGGTACATTTTCGGTTCTGCTGTCATCTAACTCTCAGAGTCCTTAGTATACACAGTAATATTTGGAAGCCTTCTCTTAGTTGCTCTGGGGTCTTTGGAGGATGGACCTTTACAGATAGACGTTCAATTTATTGTAAGCTGTATGTAACAAGGAAGCAAGAATGATGCAGATGAGTATTGTAAAGGGCGTTGACGACGATATTCATTCGAGTCTTGATATCCTTGTATGAAGTAGAACAAATATTTCTTAGCAGCAAATTGGGAGGGTATTTTGAGGTTAAGTCCCGTAGACCTTCCCTTCCTTTTATATGCCGCAGATGTATGTCAACCTGTCGAATGACCTAGTAACTATCCCCAGCAAGCAAAGTGGACAGCATTGACACTAATTTCTATGCTTACCACGAACCTGCTATGGTGTTATATTTATATATTCAAGTAGACTCGAATGAATCATATTATGAAAGAATGCGAACTGTGAAGCTTTTACTTCCTAGTGGGCATTAAGGGCTGTCATCATGGTGGTGGTGTTAGGTGTGAGGGCTGATAGCTCTTGGTTCTTGTTTAGTCTGAGTGGACGAAAAGAACAGATAAAATTGATTATTATGCAGTTTCCAAAGAATATAAATAGCCGTATAACTGGAACCATAATTTGGCTCGCTCAAAATTCCATACTAAATCAGCTGATGAACTTCTGTGCATGACTTAGCGGCTTTAGCTGATGTGAACTACTCCCTCTGTTTTAAAATACAAGATGTTTTAGCTTTGTGAATGAAGTGTATCTAGACCTCTTTTGGTGTATAGGTTCATCTAGGTTTGGAGTGAACCTATACACTAAAAGGGATCTAGATACACTCATTTCACAAAGTTAAAACATTTTATATTTTGAAACGGAGGGAGTAGCAGATTTTATAATTTAATGAGTCCAATTCCTTATGCTGGTGGGTGCTTCTTGCAGGAAGGCTTTAAGACTGATTCTGACAAGATCATGAAGGATCTAAAAAGAAAAGATGCTGGCTGTCAGGTAACTTTTTTAGTCCGTTGACTCTTTTGGCTTTGTGATTGTAGAATCACATGCAACAGCTTGCTTTTTGGGTACAGTTCAAAATCAAATGGAAGTTCTTATGTCCATCATGTGTTCCAAATAATATATTTTGAATCCTATACTTTGTATATTCTCATGTGCTGCTTGTCGAATTTCTATCAATTCCTAAATGATAGGTAGAGGGTTTATTGTGGAAAAGGGGTCATTTGGTGATGCAGTGGGTCCTATTCAGTGTTGCAAGTTTTTCCGATTGCCTTATTCATTTTCTTTGTATTTGGAACAACGCATATTCATGCATGGGGCATCTTCGAAGTTGCTAGTTTTAGGACTTATGGAAAGATCCTATGGCCACTGGGGTTACTGCCTTCAGTTTTTGAAGTCCATCCATTAATGGTGTTGATTTACTTCAGTCTTCAACTAGCTTTGTTATCCATGTGGTGAATAATCTTTTCTGATGCTTGTAAGTTACAACTGTTGGTGTAATTCCATGGCTGTACCATTCAACTAGTATGTATATATAATTGCTGAATTCTTGGTTAGTTGTGTTTGTTTCTCTTTCCATATGGTGCCTTTTTTCTACTTATTTGAATTCTGTTTGTGCCAGGTGCTTCTCTTTTCTGCGACCTTCAATGAGAAAGTGAAGGATTTTGTTACACGTGTCATCAAGGATGGAAACCAAATATTTGTGAAAAAGGAAGATCTTACTTTGGAAAAAGTAAAGCAATATAAAGTCAGAGTCCCTGATGAGGCGGCCAAAATAGAGGTTATAAGGGACAAGATCTTTGAGTTCGGGCAAAAGGTTGGACAGGTTATCATATTTGTGAGAACAAAAATAAGTACAAAGAATGTTCATAATGCTTTGACAAGAGAGGACTATGTGTGCTCCTCGATTCAAGGATCCCTTGACCAATCAGAAAGGGAAAAGGTAATACAAGAATTCAAAGATGGGTACACCAAGGTTCTTATATCAACTGATGTTCTTGCTCGAGGTTTTGACCAAGCACAGGTATTATTTGCGCCGCATTGATTTTTACATGCATGCCGATGAAGTATCTCCTTCTAACGTTCTTCCTCTCAAAGGTTAACCTGGTCATCAACTATGACATGCCAATCAAGTTTAACACGAGAGATGAACCTGATTATGAGGTGTACCTGCACAGAATTGGCAGAGCTGGGCGCTTTGGCCGGAAAGGTAAATTTATGTCAACCAGTCTATAGCTCATTCTTTACAAACGAAATATAGGATGACTATATTCTTATTCCTGCCATTGCATCAAATGACCATTAGTAGGTCTCGCATGCAGTCACTGTAAGCATATTGGTTAACATTATGACATACGTCCGCGGTGTTAATATGAAAAACAAATGGGTTGGGCATAATGACAGACTGAACTTGTTATCAATGATCAGCAAACATGCTATCTTTTGTCAATCCTAATGCCTCTTTGATCTAGCTTGACATTGAACTTCTCGACATAATAAATTTGCTATGACTACAAGGACAAGATAGAGCTGATGTGACCATTGTTTGTTGATTATGGATGTCATCTTTGTTTGTTTGTTCATTTTCATTGTTTCTTTAGAGGTTGCTTCATGTTTCTGTATATTGTAAACTGATTATCGTGGATTGTTTTCATGATTTATCATCTCGCGATACATGTAGGGTTTGTACACTAGAAGCTGTAGATCTTGTCTAATAATGAACTCGTTATGCCAAGTTATTAGCAGATCAGACTAATACTGTAGAACCCTACTCCTTACTGCCCCAGTGCTTAGTTTGAGGCCTATATGTAGTCTAATTGAATCATTGCTGGTTACAGGAGCTGTGTTCAACCTGCTATGTGGTCAAACTGATGAAGTTGTGATGACAAAGATTGAGAACTACTTCCAGCACAAAGTACCTGAGGTGCCCAACTGGAAAAGCGAGGATAATTTTGAAACTGCACTCAAGGACGCTGGTTTACTTGAGTAAAAATCCTCGAGAGATATTTGGCGGGAGATGCACACTTGCCACTGGACAATTTTGGCTTATGTGATTACGCTGTTCACCAGCACTTGGTTCTTTTGTACCAGATGGTTGTGTCAGGAGTTATGTGGATTATGCTGAGATTTTCCCCAACAGTACTGATGCAATGAATCCTGTCATTATGTGCATGTAATCCATTTTTATGCTTGTTATTTTCCATACCATAACTTGGTGTGACGTTTTCTTGTTTCAAGTCTTTCACACGCCAACATGTAATTTCGTTTGTAATTTTATTTGTTTGTGGCAACGAAATACAGCAGTAATCTAATGCATGTACAAATTGGTTGCATTGGGCAATTGCGAGAGGAGATTCAGCCATATGTATGAGAATGTAGTACTTCATGATTTCCTGTAACTCAGTTCGCACACAAAAAAAGTAGCAGTTGCCAATTATCGTGCTCTACGACCTGCACCCCTCGCCACTCCTCGCTGGGGCGGCCAGATGGTAGGCACCGGCCAGGTACACAGGAAGTAGTCTTCCCCGAACTTTACATTCCTCCAGGGCCGCTGAGGTACATGTCTTGGAACCCCATCTTCACCAGCCTGAACCCGAGCCTGCTAGACTGCAAAATCAATCACAGTATCACCATCAGTGAGCAACAGACTGTTCATGATGCATCACATGGATCTCGTACACGGTTTTACCGGATTAACTGTGATGAACTTTTAGATGTGCTTCTTCCTCTCCTCCGGCCGCCGCCGCCGCGTACACCCTGCTCACCTTCTTGGCTAGGTCGTTATACCGGCTCTCACTGTGGCATCATGTCCACCGGCTTCAGGATAGGTAGTTTCTCCTTGTCGTCTCGTCCCATTGCTCACTTGCTTCTCCCACTCTTTTCTGTGCTGCTCACAGCTGGAGATATTACAGGGCTGCAACTAGTTGTCCAATATGGCAGTAACACACTAGCAGCACCTCGCAGAAAAATAAAGGAACACTAGCAGCACAATACCTGAATGAGCAGGGCTGCCAAAAACATACGCTGTCTCTCTTTTTTCTGTTCTTGCATTTCAGAAACACGGATGCTTCAGTTTTTGTTCACAACTCAGAATCCGAATGGTAGTTACATACTACTGGTACTAGGAATTAGGAACCTACGATACATATGTATGATATGAACAGCCTAATTTCCGAATGAGGAATTACTCTTCAAGCTTGACATCCGTAAAGCTTTTGATTCCGTTAGATGGGAATATATCCTCGAGCTCCCTCCCAAGTTCTGAGATTGGATCACCACGCTTCTTTGCACTTCTACCTCGAGGGTGCTTCTAAATGGGGTTGCCCGGCCTCCTTTTAGCCATGGTAGGGGCCTCCGGCAAGGAGATCCTCTCTCAGCGGTCCTATTTGTCCTTGCCATTGACCCCCTATAACAATTCCTTGAAATGGCCACCCAGCAAGAGCTTCTAAGCAAGACTAGAGGGAGAGGCACCATCATTCGAACCTCCCTTTATGCGGATGATGCGGTCATTTTTGTTGCCCTCAAGAAGGAGGATATCCAACACCTACAATCTATTCTTTCATTGTTTTGGTGAAGTGACCGGCTTACAAACGAACTTCCAAAAAAGCTCGGTGGTGTCCATAAGATACCAAAACATTGACATAGAGGATGTGCTTGGCAACTTTCCGGTGATTCGTACATCTTTCCCTATCAAATATTTGGGACTCCCGTTTTCCATTTGGCAACTCAAAATGGTCGACTTCCAACCTCTTGAGGACAAAACGGCCGAAAAATTGGTTACTTGGGATGGGAAAAACATAAATACGGCCGGCCACGAGGCTCTTGTCAAGTCGGTTCTTACCTCACAAGCCATTTTCCACCTCACCCCGCTCACCATCCCGCCGGGTTGCTTCCAAAGCCTAAACAAGATTGAGCGTGATTTCCTATGGGCGAGCACTACAGAGATCTCCACCGGAAAGTGCAAAATAAATTGGGAGACAGTTTGTAGGCCAACTCCCCTTGGAGGTTTGGGGCTTTTACATCTTGAGAAGTTTGCTACGGCTCTAAGGTTGCGACGGCCTTGTCTTGAGTGGCGAGACCACAAGAAACTTTGGATTGGTATGGGCAACCCTTGTAATGATAAGGATATGAGCCTCTTATATGCCGCAACCACCATCAATATTGGCAATCGGAAAATTGCTCCCTTTTGGCGGTCTCTCTGGCTTAATTGGAAGAAACAAAAAGACATCGTACCTCTTATTTTTGAAGTCTCCACGAGGAAGAAGTGGAATGTAACGCAAGCTTTGCAAGATGATGCTTGGATCTCCAAGATTAAGATGGATGCAAACCTAACTATTCCACATATTCATGAGTACATTCGGCTTTGGACGGAGCTCCAAGACGTGCAACTCGATGAGGAGATTGATGGCTCGATTGTTTGGAACCTCACAAGCAATAGAGAATATAAAGTTTTTTGCTTGGTTGGCAATCCAAAATAGGATTTAGACGGCGGATAGACTTGAAAAGCGAGGATGGACAAATTGTGGTCTTTGCCCTCTATATAAGAAAATACAAGAAAATGCGGCTCACTTCTTCTCCCTTTGTAGATTCTCAAAAAGCCTTTGGGGGTATGGTCAAGAAATGGCTAGGTCTAACAAATCTTAGGATTGATGAATGGATCGCGGACCACAATGGAAACTTGGTGGGCGGAGCTTGCATGTAACTTGTCACACTATTCTCCTTATTTAATTAAACGAAGCAAAACCCTAGTAGGGGTGAAGGTTTGTCGGGATGCCCCTATGATTTCTCATTTGTTATTTGCAGATGATTCTCTGATTCTGATGGAGGCTAATGAGGAGAATGCTAAACAGCTAAAAAAGATCCTGGACGACTACTGTGCTAGTTCGGGACAATTGGTAAGCAAAGCTAAGTGTAGTATTTTTTTCAGCCCCAACACTGTTGTTGATGAGAGAGTCCGGATTTGTCAAGTATTGGATATATGGACTGAAGCAATTAGTGACCGCTATCTTGGACTTCCAGCAATGGTGGGCGTAGATCGATCAGAGAATTTCAAATATCTAGTTGAGAGAGTTCAAGCTTTGATTAGTGGGTGGAAGGAAAAGATGTTGTCCATTGGGGAAAGGAGATGCTTATTAAGGCGGTTGCTCAAGCCATACCGGTGTTTGCGATGACAGTATTTAATATTCCAAAGAAAATCTGTAAAGGAATTATGGATGCTATTTCGCAACTATGGTGGGGTGACGATGACCACAAGAAAATGCATTGGTTGCCCTGGTGGAAGATGTGTATCCCCAAGGACAGAGGAGGTATGGGTTTTAGAGTACATACATTTAATACTGCGATGTTAGCAAAGCAATGTTGGAGACTTATGGAACAACCGGATTCTCTATGTGCTAGAGTGTTGCGTGCAAAATAAAACCCGGATGGTGATCTACTCAAGGCTAAACTAAAGAGTGGAAGTTCTTATACTTGGCAAAGTGTTCTGTATGGAATTCAAACGTTTAAACGTGGATGCATATGGAGAGTTGGTGATGGGTCTCAAATTAATATATGGAACGATCCTTGGATTCCAACGAGCCCAACCAGGAAAGTGTATACCCCAAAAGGTTCGATTATTCTTGATAAAGTGTCAGACTTGATTAACCCAGCAACCGGGTCCTGGGACGAAGAGTTAATTCGAGATATTTTCTGGAGTGTCGACGCCACTAGAATCCTGGAGATCCCAATCGCCCCGTCTGGTATGGAAGATTTTGTAGCTTGGCACTTCACCCAAACTGGTTAAGATCGGCCTATCACGCTGAATGGGACTACCAATTTGGTAGGCATAATCCCAATGTAATGGAGATTGGGGACTCACAAAATAACAAAATCTTGAAGCGACTTTGGAGTTTAAATGTTCCGGCAAAGATTAAGATTTTTGGGTGGAGAATCTTGCATGGGTTTTTACCATGTCTGGGAGTTCTAGCAAATAGACACATTGCTCAATCAAGCCAATGCCCAATATGTGAGGACATCTTGCATACTTTATTTACATGCCCACGAGCAAAGCAAATCTGGAAGAAACTTGGTATGGATCAGTCAATCACGATTACCCTTCAGCTTGACATGCCGGGCCCTTTGCTGATGCAGCATTTGATATTAGACCAGAGCATCTGTCCACTATTAAAGGGTATTGAATTGTCCGAAACAATTCTAACTGGTGTATGGTATTTATGATGGGAAAGACGTCAATTCACTCATGGGGAAAGCCTACAACCAGTACATAGAAGTGCAATGTCAATTGGAGTGCTTGCAACAAACTATTGGAGAGCAAAAAAGAAAATTATATAGAGTAAGAAGGAAGTGTGGGTATGTCCGAAGGAAGGCTCCATAAAAATTAATGTGGATGCTGCGTATGATGTTGATCTGGGTAAAGGAGGTATGGGGGCTATAGCCAGAGATTATAAAGGAAAATTCATGGCTGCTAGTTGCAAAGAGATTCATTTTGTGGCAAATCCATTTATGGCTGAGGCATACGCACTACGTGATGGTCTTAGTCTAGCACAATTCTTAGGAGGAAACAAGATAATCATTCAATCGGACAATACGCAGGTCATAGAGACAATGCTGAATGGGTGCTTCTCGGCCACATCTTCTTCAGCCATCTTTGATGATTGTAGGAATTTATCTACGGGTTACAGAGAAATTGTGTTTGAGCATTGTAAAAGGGAGCCCAACAAGGTTGCTCACGAGTTAGTTAGGCATAGTTTTATCAATCATGTTGATGAGTTTTGGGATAATGATCCCCTAGTTTTATTATGCCATCAATGGTCAATGATGTAATAGTTCTCTGAACTCGGGGCAGCAAGTTTGTTTACGCACTCTTTTCCTTACCAGGGTACCGAAAGGAACTGGAAGGTTTTTAATGAGGCGGCTTGCTTGCCTGTTATAATATAATGTTTCAAAAAAAAGGGGGAGGGGCTTTAAGTAGATACGGATAGTTGAGATCCGAGCTATTCTGAGTTGATTCATCTACTTGGTCCTTGCGTGTCAGGGAGAATTTGTCATCACGATTCCTACTCTAACAGACAGAGGCATTGGCGTGCAATTACCTGTATGAACGATCTCGAATGGGGAGCTCGACAAGTATGTATAGTGATAGGTTCGACGGTATGTGTCTGCTACGAGCATATCTGAAATTAAACTTTAAGTAAGGGAGAAACAGAAACCTCACATAATAAGTCAGGATGGCCGAGTGGTCTAAGGCGCCAGACTCAAGTTCTGGTCCTCTTACGAGGGCGTGGGTTCAAACCCCACTTCTGACATTACTTTTTTGTTTCTCTCTACTCTACTTATTTTTAAGTTCCCGTTCCACAGTTTCAGTATCTTCAGTTCAACAGTGTTGGATGAACCGTCCGGCAGCAGCTCGGCGTCACCCGGGCGCCTCGCGGACCTGCGCGCAGGCCGAGCGGCTCAACCTCTCTCCGTCGTCCCCGGCGACGCGGCGGCGGAACCCACCAGCGACATCCGCATCCAGACTGTGTACAGCGTCAGCGGCTGGGACTCCTACTCCTCGGCCTTCCCCATCGTCGACGACGTCGCCATCAAGATGCTCCGCGCTCCTCGTGAGTCGTGACACCGGGAGCGGCGGCGGCGGCAACATGCTGAGGAACAGCCGAACGTGGACTTCGAGGACGGCCTGTACATCATCCCGGGGACGGCGTGCGGGGTGCTGGTGCCGCCGATGGACGACGACGACGTGTCGCCGCTGCCGGGGTGGATGGTCATGTCCTACTCCAAGGTGGCCAAGTATGTCGACGCGGCGCACTACGCGGTGCCGAGGGGCGCGCGGGCCATGGAGCTTGTGGCTGGCTGGCTCGGAGATGGACACCGTGCCGGGAACGGCATGCATGAAGGAGTTCTAAGTCGGGGGCGCCGGGGCCGGGTGCGTGGCGTGCGCGCCGGATCCGCCCATGCGCGTGGTGGTGGCGGCCACGGGGGCGCAGGGGACGAAGACCGTGGAGTACCCGTCCCGGGGTATGGGCGGGCACGTGCTTGTCGAGCTCGAGTTCACAGCGGAGGGGAACCGGACGAGGTGGTGCTGCACCTGTACAGCTCGGGCTACCACACCATGTCCGACGGCGCCGGCACCGGCACGCTCTGCGGTCCCGTCGTCGACGACGCCTCGCTCGTCTGAGCTTCCAAGCCGCGGCCTACTCGCCCGTTGCTTCGTCGCGTGCCCGATCACAAACATTTTTTTCACAGAAGTACTAGTATTCCACATTTTGTTCCGTTTGCTCTTTTGCTGTGTACTACTCCCTCCGTTTTAAAATATAAGATGTTTTAGCTTTATAAAAGGAGTGTATCTAAACTCACACTAAAAGGAGTCTAGATACACTTCTTTCACGAACCTAAAACATCTTATATTTTAAAACAGAGGGAGTACACTACTACTAGTATAGGGAGTACACTACTACTAGTATGAATGGTTCAAAACCTCTTCTCTTACGAGACGGATCGAAATTTTGAACGATTCATACACAGCTCCCTCTGCAGTCTGTCGCGTATGCAACTGGAGAAACAGAGATCTCAAAAGGAGTTCTATGAAAAATGCCTCGTTCAAAACTCAGCCTGTTCAATATGATTATAGTTTTCCAAAGCTCGCAAACTCAAGGGTGCTTTATTCTTGTTCAAAAAAAGGGGGGCTTTATTAAGCAGAAGATTATTATCTGTACATGTAAAATGTACGCTCTATATCTTATAGTTATCAACCACCGTTGCTTGGTGAACGAATACTCTGCTCTGCTATTTTGCACATCAAGAACAGCGTTCGCCCGGTGCGCTATTACCTCCTGACACTGACAGTCATCGAGGATTTATTCTATACACAGCCGAGGCCAGTCGCTGTGGTCAATGTTATCATCGTCGTCGTGCCGCGTCTTCTCTAATCTTTCTTGGATTTGAGCGCCGCCACTTTCTCCTCCGTGGCCTTCATAGCTTCTCCGTATATGCTCACCAGCTGAAAGAGTTTCAGAGCGAGACAGTTCAGTGCCGCTTCCATTCTTATTATGTTAAGATCCGAAAAGAACAGAGAGGGTTTCGTCTAAATAAACAGCGGATGGTGTGGTGGTGGTGCTGCGGTTCATGATCTTACCTCATCTACTTCACCAGGGGTCATTGTCAATGGCGGAGACATCATAATGCTGTCACCCGCAACCCTAACCAGCATGCCACGCTTCTGGCACTCCTGTCCGAAGATAGCACCAACGCCTGAAAAAATGAAATCAGGGAAACAGTTTGTAAGGATATTTTCTGGTTCTGAGATACATATGTATATCCTAGAACACGACCAGCAGTTGTACATTTTCTGGTATGATATTCTTCTATTCCCTCCATCCAGAAATAACTGTTTGGGATTGTCAGGATTCGAATGTATCTAGACGCACTTTAGGATATAGGTACATTGGAATCTAGACAAACACAAATCAGTTATTCCTGGATGGAGGGAGTAGTGTTTCTTTCCAGACAAAGCATCGAACGAAATATTGTTCAGTTCAAGGAAAGCAAAGCGAAAAAGTTGGTGCCATATTCAAGTTGACTCCAACAATAAATCTGAGTATACAAATGCTTCAGTTTAAGTGGTTCCAAGCTATGATTTGACATGCTGAAGGATTCTGCTGAAAGAATAAAGGTGAGCTATCATTAGTTTATTGTAACTTACCCCATTCAGCAGGGAATGGACTATCACGTGATTTGTTGTCGGCGAATTCAGTTCCGATTATCAACCCTACACCACGGATCTGCATACAGAAGCGTACAGATTATGCTTTTGGACAACAAAGGAGTCTCTGCCCAGAAAAATAAAAGAAGGTGTACCTCCCCAACAATTGGGCTTCCTGCAAAAGCCTTCAATCCCTCCTGAAAGCGTGGAGTGATTTGCTTCACATGATCAGGAATATTCCTTTCCCTGATACCATATAGTTGTGAAATATACATCAGGAATAAGAAGAGCAATAGGGGCAGGAGCACCATGTGCTATGGAAAGTGCAGTATACCGATAGATTTTCAGCGCTTCAATCGCGACAGCACAAGCAACTGGATGGCCAGAGTATGTAAAGCCATGAGCAAATGAACCTGCAAAACAAAGGCGACATCTCTATCCTTAAAAATCGTCCTAAGACATGCCAATGCAGATATGAGAAAGTTCACGCAGTGTCATTGACAAACCAAGCTTATTGCTCTGAGAATCGACCACGTCTGCTATTTCTGGGCTAACAAGAGTTGCACCAATGGGCACATAGGCAGATGAAAGAGCCTGTTGTCATGAAATTGGCATGGCTCAGCTGATACCAGAAAATAAATATTTACTGATATATTGTTGTGAAAGAATTTTCACCTTGGCCAAGGTGACTAGATCTGGCTTGATATTATACATATCAGATCCAAACATGGTTCCCAACCTTCCAAATGCGGTAATGACCTAAAATGCATTAACAAATAATAACAGTTGCATGGAGAAGTTTCTCATATTCTTTTACTATCTATTGTGTGTGTGTTTAACTTCATAAGTGAACGTAAAGTACCTCATCTACTATGAAAAGGATGTCGTACTTCTTAACCACTGCTTGAACCTGTTAATAGACGAGGGAATGAGATACAATCAACAAGCGAAACAGGAATTCAAGTCTCCAATGTGGAAGCTACCTATAATATAATACACTAACAGTAACAGTTCATCGGGCAACAGCAGTTTATATGGAACTACTGCAACATAAGAGTGAAGCAAGTATTTAGAAAGTACGGTAAATGTGTAATATTAGCTCCCTAGAATTGAACAGTGGAGTCAAATAAATGACCTCATGCAACGATTTTCTTTTCCTTGTAGGAGCTATCACATGCGGTAGCTCAAGCTGTATAAATCACCTTATCAAAATAGGTCTTTGGAGGAGGGATGACACCACCAGCACCCATCACAGGCTCAGCAATGAACGCAGCAATCTGAAAGGAGGAAAATAGATTAGTCAAGTAATATACTTGGGACCTATTGCATAATATAAGCTTTGGTAACAAAGACTTTACTGTTTCCGGTCCTTCCTTGAGGATAAGATTCTCCAAATTATTGGCGAGTCTTGTTGCAAATTCTTCTTCTGTCTCACCTGTCCCGCAGCAAAACTGTTTCATAAGTAAAATGTTCTGCATTGATCATACAACTAAACTCTGAAGTAAAGAGTACCTGGAAGATGGAAGCGCCAGTAGTGAGGGCAGTCTGTGTGCAGAACAAAAGGTGCTGGTAGATCAAATTTTTGGTGCAACGCAGGAAGACTGAAGATACAGAAGCAATTAATAAATTAATTATCAATAATTAATGGATAAGTGAATTCTTCAGAGTACTAGATAGTAGGTACCGATAGAAAAATATCCAAGGAAAACACTAAATTTGTTAGGCCAATACCCACCCAGTGAGACTAGCTGATATCAATGTAGATCCATGATATCTGCAACCAACACAACAATAGTAAGAATAACATTCAAAATACCGCCGTGCTGCATAAAGGACATGAGACCTCGAGAATACTGAAGTGATGTCCCATGATGAACACTGATGGTAATGCAAATTACTTACTAAACAAGTAAAGCAAACCATATATATTTTACTTTAAAGAGCAAACAGTTGAGAAACGGTTGAGAAAATGCCACTTACGCTTTTGATCGTGCAATAAACTTTTTCTTGTCTGGCCTCCCCAATGCATTGTTATAATACCATACAAGTTTGACCTGTAAAGGACCACGTGCTAATATTGTAAATGTGGGAACAGTGCTATGAGAAGTTCAGAAGAGGGAAACAAGAAAAATTCTACAATCAGCATAAAAAATCACTAGTGTTTATCACCAAATGACTATGCATTCAGTACGGCATATAAATCAGCTAGATGTATTCAGCGAAATTAATAATAAGGAAATGAGCCAATGAACGATTAGCCTCCCAGAAAAGTGCAAAGAGTGAACCAGGGAGCAATAGCCATCTCCCAGGGAAGTACAAGAAGTGCAAACGACTCAAAAGGTTCACATTTTTTACATGTGGAGGCACCATGTAAATCTCACAATCCACTAAAATATTCATGCTTCAGTGCCCCACTTTTTCCCGAGAAAAGGTTCTTAATGAGGTGTCTTGTTTAAATAAAAGCTCATGCCACTTTTTCATACATAACACTATGTACAACAGGTTTCAGTGAGTCCGTGTAGATGTGAATGACAGTAAGAACAACATATTTAGTTTGTATGGACCATTAGTATGGAGTATGGTTTCCACCCTTCTTAATGAACAGTCTGTTTGAACATTCTCCAAGAAATAATACCATTTGCATTATAGTTTGTGTACAAAATGGTCAGTAGTTCCAGCAGTCATACCTGCGAGTCATTTGCTTCTGAACCGCTATTTGTGAAGAATGCCTTCCCCATTTTCCTTGCAGTAAACATGCTAAGAAGTTCATCTGCAAGATCCTGAAAATACCAGCACATCTCGGTCATCATTATTTGCAAATTGTTTTAACAAACCAATAGTTGATGAAAGATGCAGAAATTACCAATGTCGGTTTGGTCGTGCGGTTCCAAAATGAGTGATAGAAGGGCAACTTGTTTAATTGGTCAGTTGCAGCTTTGACTAATCGAGCCTCACTACCACCTGAAGAAGTTGTAAATAGTTCATGAAAGAGAAATGAAACTAGAATTTATACATCACTTCTCAAGCCACAATAAAATGGGGATGCAGATGTTATCCCAAAGAATGCAAGATTCTGTGGTACATAATCAAGGGAAATCACACTCCAGAGATTGTAATAGTACATACCTAAAGCTGTACACCACAGTCCAGCTAGAGAATCTAGATACTTATTCCCATTGATGTCATAAACATAGGAACCCTGCATATACAGGTTACAATTATAAGGCAAACATAGACCATATAGTTCTCCAATGTGGTACAGAGTGATCAACATATTACGTTTCCATTTACAAAATCCAGTGCTACACTGTAAAAGGCAAATAAACGGTAGGGTCAGACGGTCAGAACCTCAGATCTCTCAATCACCAGCGGATGCACATCGTTGCTCTGCCATCCAGCTGTGAATGGTGCCAACATGCCATGCCCCTTAAACCTGTAAAGATCGTACTTTCTGAATCGGTAATAGCTAGTAAATATACAGACTGCAACTGTGCTATGCACCAGGGCGTATGCAGATGATTCTAAAAAATAATAAGAATAAAAAAGATCAAATACCCATTTTCTTCAGTTGACTTAGATTGAGGAGACGGTGCTGAACTGAAATGTCTGATTGGTGCATCTAACACACTATCTGCATGCCCTTGTAAACTCCCAGTGGTGGTTAAATACTTTAGTAATTTGCTTGCCTGCGAATTAAGGAAAACGAAATGAAGCATCACACACGGTGGCAGTGCTAGACCTGCAACCCTGAGAGGTCGATCCATCCACTTAAACTATTTCTAATTGTCTATATTTTCCCATGAATATCAACAAATTCAAGACTGTTTTAGAGACAATTTGTGATGTCGAGTGGCATCATAAAGAGTGTGTAGAGCCTCCACTGATTACACATGACCTGTTGGTGAACAGGTAACATGTGCGGTCTGAACGGCATAGAAAGTTGAATAGTAATAATCATGTCATAGCGTCTGAAGCTACTAAATGTATAGCTAGCTTTGATCATAGGCATCACAACTTTCACATGAAAGAACAAATATAGGAATGTTTGGAGCCCCTAAAAAGCAGTGACCCCAGGTCACCAACTATTCATAATATACAGAAGTGGCACAAAAAGCTAACTGAACTTACGGAGGGAGTATCGTTAAAGGTAAAATCGGGCACAGTAAACCCGTGCGTAAAATTAATCAGAAGCATAAAGGTGAATTCCAAAGAGATGCAGATTCTGGCACAGACCCGCGTCACCACCGGAGAGCGGATCGAGAACAAGATAAGATCCCCCTTTAGAACCCGAATTCGAATAAAAGGCCACCAATCAGGCGTATGCTCCGCCCACCCCGGTTTCCAGGAAGCGATCGCCTACGGCGAGACTCCAAGACCGCGGCGGCGAGAGGCCCAGGCCATTGTCACACTGGCCTGGCGACTCCGCTACAGGTTTGCGGCGGCTCAGCGCATGTACTAAGGCGAGGGGGAGAGGGAGGTGGATCGGTGGTCACCTGCGAGGAGGCATTGGATCGGAGCAGACCGCGCGCAATCATCTTGGAGATACGGGGCGAGGAGCGAGATGGGGAGGAAGACTGGTAGCGGAGTTTTTATCGTAGAGAGACCTGCGGGGCGTGGCATGTCGTGTCACGGATTTATTCCGGGGAGGTGGGGGAAGAGAGAGACTAGGGAGACGTAGCAGAATTTTCCGAGGGAGACGTGTACGTGGCCAGTGGCCAGGTTATCCGTGGAAAGAACGAGTCATGTGGATGTGGATGGGTACGTGCAGCCTCTTCGCATCTTGTGATTTGCTAAACATACGCGTGCATAATGCAACTTTCTTAGAGAACGTGCGGAAGCCTGGTTTACGATATAAAAACACTGGACAGACTAGATATACTAATCCAAACTATATATTTAAAAAACATCACACGTTGGCGTCAGATTCAAACTATATGGAGGAGGTTTTGATCATCTAGATCTACATAAATTTAGCGGAAAATGATGCCGCGTCCTCCATCCAGACTTCACCTAGCATCTACGTGGCTCCACCGGCGGTACCTACTCACTGGAACATCTACGACGGTGGCATCGCACGCTTACTCCTCGGTGTTGTTGGCGTCGTTGTCGTTGTCGACATTGTTGGCATCGTTGTCGTAGTCGTCGTTGGGTAAGTCGGCTTCGAGGGCCTTGAGCCGCCCAGGTGCTCACGGAGGGAGAGGCGACTGGCACAGAGAAGATCGTGCTTCTCCGCCATGTGCGTGTTACGACAGCGCTTCCGACGCTGGACGATGTCCATGGGCGCGGTGCACACGGAGTTGAACTTGGCCTCTGCGTAAGCGCTCCTCCTGCTCGTCGTTGGCAGCAGGCTCGCGGACCACCGACGGGAGTGCGCAGATTTCGGCCAACAAGAGCTCCTCTCCATCGTCCGCGGTAGAGTCGGCCGACAACGGCTGGGTCGCGGGCGGCCCACGGCGCCACGGCCGCTTCACACGGAGGCGCCAGATCCTCCTCCTCCGATCAGCTCCGCAAGCTCAAGACGCCGGAGCTCCCGCCACGGCCAGGAGAAGCGAGCCCACGTGCGTCCAAATTGGGGCTCGATTTTCCCCCACCAAATATACGCGGGATGGATGAACCTCGATGTGGAAAACCACAAAAAAATACGACATCTGCCCGTTTGCGGTATCTGGAAAGGCTATTTTTGGGCCTTAGTACCACATATCTGAAGGGTTCCATAACATAAAACAAAAAAATTCTATCTACTCGAACACTAATACCAGGATCTATACTATATAGACATAAGTAACGGAGAAGGAATACGGTATTCATACCTTTGAAGACCGAGGCACGCCTTACGCATGAAGGCGTATATTGATGAAGACGAGCAGCACCCCAAGTGTGGTGCCTCCGAAGGTCGTCACACGTCCGGTGTAGGAGACGTCAACCGGACTCCGATTCAGCCGAGCAGTGGAAGAAGTAGATACCGGATCGCAGATCACACGACGGTGGTGTGAAGATGGAGAACTCACCCACGAGGTCCTCTCCAATATTACGAACAAGTCCTCAGTGGATGAGAGAGAGAATGAGAGGGAATGGGATGATTCCAAAGAGGGAGGGGAGACCCCTATATATATGGGAGGGGGCGCACCACCCAGGGGCCAGGCGGTGTGGGACTAATCCCCACACCCACCGGCCAGCTAGGGACAGCCGCCGGCCCTAGGTGGGCCCCATTGGGGCAGCCCACCAAGCCTAGGCCGGCTGGCCCCCTCTCCCTAGGCGCCATGCCCTATTGGGCCTCCCTTCGGGTGAGGCCCATTAGCATTATGATGCCTTTAATAATAAAATAAAATATATATTTAATTTTAATTCTCCAATTAACATTCAAATACACATATTGTATTATTCCTTTACTCCGGAACACCTTCCGGACCCCTTCCGATCTCCATCGGATGTTACCCGGAACTATTCTGGTTTCTCTTTCTCTATTTCTCCTACGATACCTCATCTACCCTAAGCGTCCCTATCCTTAAGCGTGACATCCTTCGGTTCGAAAACACTCCGGACATGATCGAGACTACTCTCACATCAATGATCAACAGAGGGACCTGGATGGCCATGTGACCCCCGTGTGTTTCACGAATATAACCGCTCGAACCGTGAGATAGTTGTTTCCCGTTCCCTTTGTCATATGATACCTAATTCATTCGTGACTTGATCTTTGGTATCCCCATACCTTAGTTCGGTCTCATTACCAATGAACTTGTTTACTCGTTCTCATGTCGTTGCATTCTGTGACCAAGTCACATGCTTGCAAGCTTCATGAATGCAACGTCACCGAGATGGCCACATGTATCTGTCCGTGATAAGTTGCTAACGTATCCATAATTTTTGATGTTCCATGCTTGGTTTTATCTATTTTCTTATATTTTGTTCCAACTTTGGAGTACTTTCTATACACTTTCTTGGACTAACCTATTAACAAGAGCCACATAGCCAGCTGCCTGTTTTCTGCTGTTTTTGGTTCTAGGAAAGTCAGAAAATGAATATTCTCGGAATTGGAAGGGGCAAAAGCCAAAGTCAGTTTTTCACCGAGGGACATACGGAGCCAGAATACGAGACGGAGAGGGGCCAGGGGGCCACCACACCACCTGGCCGCACGACGCACCCTGGCCCGCGCCAGGGGGTGGTCTGGCCGCCTCCGGCACCCCCTCGGCCTCGCTTTTCGCCTATAATATGCCTTCGATACAGAAACCCTAAGTACCCGATCAAAATTCCACGAAAGAATCTGTAGCCGCCATCATCTCCATCCCTAGATCGGGAGGGATCTGAAGCTCTTCCCGGCACCCTGCCGGAGAGGGGAATTCACCCTGGAGGCCTTCTTCATCACCATGCAAGCCTCCGGTGTGATGTATGAGTAATTCATCCTTGGACTACGGGTCCATGTAGTAGCTAGATGGCTGGTTCTCCTCCTTTGTGCTATCATGTTTAGATCTTGTGAGCTCCATTCATGATCAAGATCATCTATTTGTAATCCTACATGTTGTGTTTGCGGGGATCCGATAGATATTGAGATGCTATTTTAGATTGATTATTGATTCTATCATGTCTTTGTTATTTGTGATCTTGCATGCTTTCCGTCGTTAGTAGCTATCTTGGCCAAGTAGATGCTAGCAACTCCAAGAGTTAGTATTTATGCTCGATAGTGGGTTCATGCCTCTAGTAATCTAGGGAAGTGACAGAAATATCTAAGGTACTAGATGTGTTGTTGCTACTAGGGAGAAAATGTTGGGTCCGCAGCATAGAAAACAAAAAATTTCCTACGATGTGAACTACACGCCAAGATCTATCTACTAGGTACAAAGCAACGGGTGGACATACATCCAACGAGAACTTACCATCATAGACAACGAGCTTTGTTAACGAGTAGGAACTCGTGGTTGATGTAGTCGTACACTTGCCGATCTCAAGATCGTGATGAAGTCCAGCAGGTCCGGCTCCAGCACGTCCATCAGCTCCAGCTCCAGCTCCAGCACCACCAAGTCCAGCACCGCAAAGCAGCGGTGCATCCGTGATCGCACACACGTCCGGTATCCCGAAAACCTCTATCCCTCGCTCCAGCAAAGCAGCGGAAGCAGCAACTCCTTTCCAGATAAAGCCACCGGGAACATGTATCTCGCTAATCCGAGACCATGGGGAAATAATACTAGAGGGGGAGAGAGATCCTTCACAAGGAGGTGTGTGTGAGAAGTGAGGAGGGTGGCCTTTATAGGAGGACGGGGTGCCCTCCTTCATGGTCAAGTGATGGCACCTCCTCCATTCATGTGGTGGTAACTCCCTCCACATAAATTTGCCCCTTCACATTCTCTTTTAAAGTCTCCACTTTAAATGCATTAAATTTCTCCAAATTTAATGCTCTCTCATTTAATAAAACTCTTCTATTATTTTTATTCAGAATTTTGTTAATTACTTTAATTAACAAACATTCACATAAAACCCCCTGCAACATTTCAATATTACATGCAGAACCAATTTCAGCAATTTCACCCAAAACAGCTTTTGTCTATTGAAATAATTCCAGCTTTCTTAAATCTTTATAAAACATATTTGCTCCAAATGGTGTCAGATCCCTTAAGTGTGTCACCCTATGGTTCGTGAATAATGCGACATGATCGAGACCCTCTCGATCAATAATCAGTGAGACACGGAGATCCATACTAACTCCTACACATTCAACGATGACTTCTGTGATCGTGAGAACCTTTAACGCTAGTAACTAAATCCCTTTGTCCCGCGATATATTACATGTCCGAGATTCGATCATCGGTATCTCCATACCTAGTTTGATCTCGTTACCGACATGCACTCTTTTCTCGTTCCCGTGATATAACATTCTAGTGATTACATCACTTGCTTGCAAGCTATTTCAATGTGATATCACCGAGAGGGCCCAGAGTATATCTATCCGTCATCGGGATGGACAAATCCCACTCTTGATCCATGAGCCTCAACATAACACCTTCAGAAAGTAATCAACCCATCTTTATAGTCACCCGGTTACGGTATGACGTTTGATGTTATCAAGATACTTTTCCAGTGTTAGCAATTAACATGATCTCATGGTCTAAGGATAAAGATTACTTCGTATGATGTTATAGCAATATAAATATAATGACTTTGATCGTAATGCTATACTTCAGATGAATGTTCATCACATCATTCCACCAATGGTGTGACCTTGTTATTAACAATATCCAGTGTCCATGATCAGGAAACCTTGATCATCTTGTTAATCAACAAGATAGTCTATAAGAGATGCATAACTAGGAACCCTTTTTTGTTTATTAAACACACATGTATTGATGTTTCCGATCAATACAATTCTAGCATGTAAAATAAATATTTATCATAAACATGGAATAAGATAATAACCACTTTATTATTGCCTCTCGGGCATATTCCCTTCAGTCTCCCACTTGCACTAGAGTCAATAATCTAGTTTGAAAAACTTTGCGTATTAAACACCTATGGCTTTCTGGTGTTGCATATACGCGATTGCTAGTGGTTAACATAATCTCCGGATCTGACAGTTTCAGGTCCGTGTGTATTTGCATGTCTTTGCGTCTCTACGCATCACTCATTCTCAAATGAGATGGCATTGTATAAATTTGGTCCCTTGGTGAGACCTTTAGTTCATTCGGCTCAAAATATGTTGTTATTATTGTCACACAATATATCTTCATAGTATTAGCCTACTTTGAACCACACCTAGTTTGATAACAAACTACTTAACACAAATGCCCTCCTATGCTGCTACTATAGCAGTCATATACTTAGCCTTTTTGTTGTAGTATCCGTCACAATGTCTCAACTTTGGAACTCATCCAAATACATCATGGAACATCCTTTCCATTATATTGTGCCACCCATAGTATAAATTGAGATAAATTTAATTTGTATCTTATGACAAAACTAGTATCAATGTAACACTTTACAATGAACTACCTTTAACTATTTGTCACTTATACATGATATATTCTTAGTTCTTCCAAAGCTCATAAGAATATCTTTACTATTGTCCAATGATCATCTTATGAATCATTCTGGTATATGCTCATAACGTTTAGAGCATAGGACATTCTGGATATATACATATCATGGTATAATCGATCAAAATCTTCATGTGATTTTACTCACCAAGTGTTGAAACACTTGAATTTTGATACAATCCTTTCCATGTAGCAAGAACCTTTCTTGTTGTTTCCATATTGAACCCTTTCAATATCTTATATATGTATGTCTGGCACAACCATATTAGCGCCTTAATCTATCCATATAGATATTGATGCCTAATATTCTAGGTTTGCCCAAGTCTTTCATCGAAATCTTATTTTAATGAAATCCTTAACTTGTGTCAATTCAAGATACATCATTTCCAATCAACAACATGCCCTCTACATAATGTATTAGAAATATGTCTCAGCGCTCCCACTTAATTTCTTGCAAATGCAAGCATCTTCATCATCTCCGATGAATTTAAACTCTTTTAACAGTTTCATCATGGTGAAGATTCCAACTCCGCTATGCTTACTTCAACTATTGAAGTTTACATGCCCTTTTAGCACCCTTTGAATTAACAAAACCCTTCGGACCATGTCATGCACATGTCCTAGGTTACCGTTCTATTACAAGAACCTTGTTTTGTTTATTCAACTACCATATACCAAATTATATGTAGTGGTTACTACATTAATCCGTTAAGACTATATATCACTATGAAAGATCAAATCTTGTCATAGTCAACTCCTTGAACATTGTCGTAAACTTCTTTTCGACATGTCGACTATTTCATAGATGTTAAACATCCATGTCTTATTTCTTTATAGATCCAAACATGACCGATAGGCTTCACGCCTTTCCGGAGGGTCTTCCAAGTTCAGAAACTTGTTTTCTCGTGTATGGATACTATCACGGATTTTATGACTTCTAGTCATTTTATGGAGTCAGGGCCCATCATCGCTTCTTTGCATGTAGTCGGTTCATCATTGTCAAAACAATAACGACTTGCTTATCAAATCTTACTATTTGATTCTTACCGACCCACACGGTTCTATAGGAGCTCTAATCTCCGAGATCACACCTTTTGTAATCATGAGAGCCATGAGCATTGTGGCCGCCACCGGGACACTTTCCGGCACTGTGCTACTTAGCACATATAACTAAGGTTCAACAACCTTATCAAAGTTCTATTGTCCTCCCACTTAACTTTTCACGAAAAATTCCTTCTCAAGAAACTTGACATTCCAAGTAACAAACTCTCTTGTCCTCGGTGTTATGGAGAAATTCCCAACAAATTCTTTGGGATAACCTACAAAGACGTGCTTATCCGACTTTGGTTGTAAACATTTTACTTATGCATAGCATACCAAAATTTAAGAAAAGACAACTCGGGTTTTATCCCAAACCATAACTCATATGGTGTCATTTCAATGGATCACGATGGTGCTCTTTTCAGTGTAAAAGCGGTAGTCTCTAAAGCTTCAATCCTTAAAACATAATGGCAGTTTTATAAATGACACCCTTGATCTTACCATGTCAAACATGGTTTGATTTTATCTCTCGAATATGCCATACTCCTATGGTTTATCGGGAAACACAAATCATGGAACAATTCCTCAAGTCTTAGGTGTTTTTGCTAAACATGTAACTCAAATATCTTCCTTTATGATCGAATCATAAACTCTTTATTTTCTTGTTACAATGATTTTCCACTTCATCTTGAAAGTCTTTGAACAATTTTCAAATGTTTCATACTTCTTCCTTATTAAGTAAATATACAGATATATTTACTCAAATTTTCGGAGAAAGCATATGAAGCAAAAAGATCCATCGCATATGGCTACACATAATGGATTATGCACATCAGCATGCACAATTTCCAATAAGCTAGTCATCCGTTCCTCTCTGGCCTATGGACGGAGTTTCAATTATCTCGAGGAAAGTCTCACATGCGTCAATTGATCAAAAATCAAAGACTCCAAAATTCCATCAACATGGAGTTTCTTCATGTTTTCTTTCAAATATAATTCAAACAGCGATGTCACTTCATAAGTGATCTTTCAATCATTTGTCTTGCGAAATTTTAGCAATAGTGTTTATGGATGTGATTTCTCCAACTAGACTTGTAAAAGTTCATCCATCCTTTATAGAATATGGTAATTATTTGAACAGCCATTGTTCTCATAATACCGGAACAAAATAACAATTATTTAAACAAATCTTGAAGGCTTGGTTTGATGACAACGAAAAACACAATAACACTTTATTTGTTTTCGATGAACATCATCACTCATTCTCTTGTTGGTTACTTAGGCCATTGTAGTTCATGAATTGCGTTGTCCTGTATGACATTTCATACCAACCAATTAGGTATCCAATACTTAAGAACCACATTGTTTAACAATCAAGGAATATAGCCATAACATGTATATCTCCTATATACCTAAGTTGGACATCTCCAACCTTTTATTTTCTGCCAAATATTTTATAGATTCTCTTTCAGCAATTCCTTTTCTTTTAAAATAATCTATCAACATCAATAGTTGTGTCATTCACATGACACATAGTACAAAGCGTATATAGTCAAATACTAATACCTTTGGACTTGCACTTTGAAGTGGATCACCATCATCAAATGTTTGGAAATCTTACAAAAATCCATTCTTTAGCAATCTATTAGTGTAGTAAACATTTTACTTACATCTTCTATTCATCCTTATCATGACAACTTTCATGATCAGGCTACTATAGCTTATAAGGAAGAATCGTGAGTATAATATCAGTTCCCAAAACCTTTTTGGTAGATTCGGATGCCTAGCATCTCCATCCTTCACAAATTCTCATACAATATGAGAACATGTATTTTGCTAAATTATACTCTATCATAATGCAACCAAAAACATTGTTTCAGATATCACAATATCTTTCACACATGATGGTTTCTGAAACAATTTTCAATTCCAATATAATCTTGATATTAAAACAACTTTTTGAATATCAATAATCATGGAGGCAAACATGATACTTTAGATACTAACATTGGAATTCTTACTCTCTATTTAATACTACTTATTAAACTTCATGGAGTAAATAGAGTTTGCTGAAAGTTTGCAATAGGACTTATAAACTTTAAATTGACATTCAAAACAATACGATACCAGTCAAAAGTAAATATCCAGAATTCTATAGTTCTATTATCTCAATTAAAACTAAGCATAAGGTAGTGAAGATGCCAATGACTACAACAAATTATGCAAATTCACTTGATTTAGTTTATGACAAATTGAGTTTGACTAATCCAAATTAGAAATGAACTCCCACTCAAAAAACGACATCCCTCGTGCCTTTTGGTGATTACGAACCAAATCCACTACACCAAGTCCGATCATCACGTGAGTCGGTGTAGCTTCAAAGGCGAAGCATCAATATGGTCATCACATCAACTATATGACTCATGCTTAACCTTTCGTCCGTGTTCCAAGGCCATGTCTGTACATGCTAGGCTCGCCAAGTAAGAACCTTAGTATTCAAGGTGTAAAACTGTCTTACACTGCTTGCATGAAAGCGTAGAGTTGAGAACACCCGATCATCACGTGATGTCTCGAAACACGATCCATAGAAGTGCATACTTAAGGAAGAACACATTTTATCTTGATATTTAAATGAGGGATCATCTTACGATGCTAAAAGCGCCAAACTAGCAGTGTAAGATGCTAACATCTAATGTGTAAAGTGAGATGATATGGTCCATGCATTTGATCTCTATCACTTGCATCGTGGTATGATCTCTATCATTCCTTTGTGTGTAAGGCCAAGTTCTATGGAACTTACCCGTTAAGTGAGTTGTAAGAGTATCTATCATACATCTACTTACAACAATACCATATCAAGGCACTAGCCCAGCAACGATCTAAACTAGACGCCTCTAATTTATCAATAGCAAGTTTTACGTGGCTTAGGGCTTTCGGAGATAGAACCGTTCTTACCTACGAACATGAACCACAACGAGGATAACCAAGTTATTAGCAACTCGTTGTAAATCAGATATTGACTATAGTAGGAGAGACAGACACCCGCCAGCCACTTATGCAAAACAAGTTGCATGTCAGTCGTGGAACCGGTCTCATGTACGATGACATGTAAGGTTGGTCCGGGCCGCTTCATCCCACTATGCCACCAATATCCAAAATACATGAAAGAAGCAATAACATGATCATCATCGCCCACATATAAACATATGTGTACTACCTGTGCTAAGCACCTACGCATAGATCAGGCTCTGATACCACTGTTGGGTCCGCAGCATAGAAAACAAAAAATTTCCTACGGTGTGAACTACATGCCAAGATCTATCTACTAGGTACAAAGCAACGGGTGGACATACATCCAACGAGAACTTACCCTCGTAGACAATGAGCTTTGTTAACGAGTAGGAACTCGTGGTTGATGTAGTCGTACACTTGCCGATCTCAAGATCGTGATGAAGTCCAGCAGGTCCGGCTCCAGCACGTCCATCAGATCCAGCTCCAGCACCACAAAGAAGCGGTGCATCCGTGATCGCACACACGTCCGGTACCCGACAACCTCCGCCCTCGCTCCAAAGAAAGCAGAAGCAACAACTCCTTTCCAGATAAAGCCACCGGGAACATGTATCTCGCTAATCCGAGACCATGGGGAAATAATACTAGAGGGGGAGAGAGATCCTTCACAAGGAGGTGTGTGTGAGAAGTGAGGAGGGGGTGGCCTTTTATAGGAGGAGGGGGGGTGCCCCTCCTTCATGGCCGGCGCATGGCACCTCCTCCATTCATGTGGTGGTAACTCCCTCCACATAAATTTGCCCCTTCACATTCTCTTTTAAAGTCTCCACTTGAAATGCATTAAATTTCTCCAAATTTAATGCTCTCTCATTTAATAAAACTCTTTTATTATTTTTATTCAGAATTTTGTTAATTACTTTAATTAACAAACATTCACATAAAACCCCCTGCAACATTTCAATATTACATGCAGAACCAATTTCAGCAATTTCACCCGAAACAGTTTCGGTGTCTATTGAAATAATTCCAGCGCTTTCTTAAATATTTATCTAAAACATATTTGCTCCAAATGGTGTCGGTATCCCTTAAGTGTGTCACCATACGGTTCGCGAATAATGCAGACATGATCGAGACCCCTCTCCGATTAATAATCAGCAGCGGGACCTGGAGATCCATACTGACTCCTACACATTCAATGATGACTTCTGTGATCGTGAGAACCTTTAACGCTAGTAACTAAATCCCTTTGTCCCGCGATATATTACATGTCCAAGATTCGATCATCGGTATCTCCATACCTAGTTTGATCTCGTTACCGACATGCACTCTTTTCTCGTTCCCGTGATATAACATTCTAGTGATCACATCACTTGCTTGCAAGCTATTTCAATGTGATATCACCGAGAGGGCCCAGAGTATATCTATTCGTCATCGGGATGGACAAATCCCGCTCTTAATCCATGAGCCTCCACATAACACCTTCGTAGCACTGAACCCATATTTATAGTCACCCTGTTACGGTGTGACGTTTGATGTTATCAAGATACTCTTCCGGTGTTAGCAATTAACATGATCTCATGGTCTAAGGATGAAGATTACTTCGTATGATGTTATAGCAATATAAATATAATGACTTTGATCGTAATGCTATACTTCGGATGAATGTTCATCACATCATTCCACCAATGGTGTGACCTTGTTATTAACAACATCCAATGTCCATGATCAGGAAACCTTGATCATCTTGTTAATCAACAAGCTAGTCTATAAGAGAGGCATAACTAGGAACCCTTTTTTGTTTATTAAACACACATGTATTGATATTTCCGATCAATACAATTCTAGCATGTAAAATAAACATTTATCATAAACATGGAATAAGATAATAACCACTTTATTATTGCCTCTCTGGCATATTCCCTTCAGAAAACAACAATCCTTTGTTCATATAACAATCATATTGTTTACTTTACTGGAGGGGGTTCGGATGATAACTTGAAGGTGGATTATTAGTCATAGATGCAGTTGGATTACAGTCTATGTATAATGTTGTAATGCCCAATTAAATCTCAAAGGAGTCAAGATGAGTAGTATATGCTTATTGCTTTCTCGATGTTTGTCAATTGCCCCGCTGTAATTTGTTCACCCAACATGTTATCTATCTTAAGGAGAGCCACCACTAGTGAACTATGGACCCCGGTTCTTTCTTTTATCATCAATCTATAACTGTTTACTGTTTTCTATTTACTTTCTGCAAGCTATTACTTTCTTCCACACAATATATTTAATCCTTTGTTTTCAGCAAAACCGGTGAGATTGACAACCTCACTATAAGTTGGGGGCAAAGTTTTGTGGTTGTGTTATGCAGGTTTCCACGTTGCTGCTGGCGCCAGTAGTGCGCCCTATCAAAGTCCAGCTAGCAACACCTTGGAGGTGTTTCCTTGCTCCTACTGGATTGATAACCTTGGTTTCATAACTGACATGGGTATGCCCAACAGGCATCCAAGTATAGCCTACCTGGTGCGGCTCGACGGAAGGCCCACTCGACGAATTGCCAAGGTCCATGATGCCTATGACGGTTCAAGTGATATGAAGCTCATATGGACACAGACTCCCAAACGCACAAGACAAGGAAATCTCAATACTAGAGTTTGAATACAACTTGTAACCAACTCGTATTGGTACCTGAGACCTAGCCTCCCCATATATAAAGGCTAGGAGGGTCCAACGAGGAGGACACGACCTAACCTCCAATAGACAAATCGTGACTCCCACAATACACAATAGACAATAGATCTAGACATCGATCTCTCGCACATACGCCAGATCCAATATGCGCGACACCGCCATCGGTGATATTGCAATCCTTCGGATCATCATCAATCAAGAGCATACAAGCAGTAGTAGGGTCCTCTATGAGGCCTGAACCTGGGTAAACCTTGCATCCTTGTGTGCTTGTTTGCTAGCCGATCGAGACTTCCAATGCATCCCTCTTCCTCGAACCTAAGTCCATAACAGTGGGCATTGATGAGTTAAACCCTCGTCAATTAGCGCCGTCTGTGGGAACTGGGAGCGCTGATGTTGCGATCTCGACGGCCCCAGCACCTGCGATCTTCGACTCATCGACATCCGGGAAGTAGATCTGCCTCAGATCCTTCAAGTTCAGTCTACACTGGCCAGCCTTGCGCCCAATCTTTGGCTTCCTTGTACGAGCATGCACTAATCCCGGAGTCGGCATCCAGGTGGAGTACGAGCAAAATCCCTCATCCTTGAGCCATAATCAGAACGCATTTGATCAGCTCATCTACACCAACGCACATAATTTCGTCATCAACATCTAGATCATATCTGGGTAATCATGCCTGTTCGATGTTGTCTACTTCATCGTCACGGTCGAATCTACAAAGGCCAGTTTGTCGGTAAGACAAGACAGTAGCGTTCCAGAATATTGAGGCACAGTACAAGAACTTCCAAGCTACTACCAAGTACCAAGCAAAGCACACGGGAAGCTACAAGTGCAATCACGGCACGCAACGAAGATGGAGCAGTATGAATTAGAAAAGAATTAGCTATGCCCACGTGACCTTGTCTCATGCATGGAAAGGAATACAAGAAGTTTGGATCCGATGGTACAATTGATGAGAAAAAAAATCAATCGCTTGGGAGCTAGCTCACGCGAGTGCACAACTCGTACAGTTACACGAAGGTGTGCGCGCGGTTGCCGCAAGAGTACAAACGCGATTAGTACAAAGGAAATATTAACAAGCTATCGAGCGGCATCAGGATTAATTCTATACGAGATAGATACAAACGTGAGGCGGAAGCTGTAGAGATGACTACTCGTCCGCCGCGTCGACCGCGTGTCCGCTACGTCAACTCCCTTAAACAAAAATTTGACGATCCCGCTGTGACAACTCGGTTCAATCGCATTGACAATACCTACACTCGGTACCGTGCCGACTCCGTCGGGTGACCTGCCGCGGTTCTCGGCTCCAGGGACTCGAGGGCTCCATTGCCTCCGCCGACCCGCGACAATCTTAAACTGCGGTGACCCGCGACTGACCCTCTACGGTCTCCAAATACGACGACCCGCCACGGTCTTCGGATGCGGCGACTCGTCACGTTCTTCGACTCCACCAACCTGCCGAGTCTTCGACTCCGTCACATGACCCGCTGAGGTCTTCGTATCCAGTGACTTGCCGCAGTTTTCGGATCTAGCGACTCGGGGCTGCACCAACTCCGTTGCGTGACTCGCTATGGTTTTTGACTCTGGCGACTCGGGGGCTCCCTCAGCTCCAGCAACCTGCTATGGTCTTCTAATGCAGCGACCCATTGCGGTCTTTGGATCCAACGACTCGGGATCTCCCACGACATCGGTGACCTGCTGCGATCTTCAGCTCCAGCGATTCGGGGATCCCTCCTCTACGGCGACCCGCTGCGTCCTTCGATTCCGGTGATCTTCTGCAGTCTTTGGATGAGGCGACCCGATGTGGTCTTCGACTACTATGGTCCTTTACGGTCTTCGGATGCGGCAACTCGTCATCACCACGCGACTCCGGTCCGCCGCGTAACTCGCTGCCATGTTGACTTTGTTTACCACGCGACTCGCCACCACGTCGATTCCATCCGCCGTGCGACTCCACGTCCACCGTTTCGGGAGTCGGCTTCGACCATGACCCGCCGGTCGCATCGGCTCTCGTGATCCACCGATCGCATCGGCTCACGCGACCCGTTCACCTCGTCGACAACCAACAAAGCTAAGTTCTCTACTTAAAGTTGATTTCTTTCTTACTTTAATCGCACTTGAAACACTCGGGGGTTCTGCCCTCTTCGAGTAACCTAATGTGTCATCGACTCCGTGCACTCGAGCACCTCATACGCGATAGCCCGAGTAGCTGATTCTGCCTGATCGTCGAATCCTTGAACTCCGAGTACCTCGGCAAGGTACTGAGACTAAGGGTAATCAGGCTAACGAAAAGGCCTAGAATGTAGTGCAAAAGTGTCGACTCAATTGGCACCAGAATTTTACTTTACAAACCGATATGCAAATATTCTTTACAAGATACAAATACTTCACAATTCTTAATGTTTTATGCAGCTTATAAGGATGTCGACTGCGTCGAGCTATTCTATTGGGTCCTCCAACAGGAGTCGACAAAACAACTGGCTACGACATACACTCAAGACCCGAGTCGAGTACCTCCTCGGATGATTGCATCGCTTGATGCTACACATGTGTGACGTTGGTTGTGCACACGACAGAAATGACTGTGTCGACTCCATCTGCATCATCGACTCACCCGGCTAATCGCCGCATGACTTTGACTATATCGTCGAATCTTGGCTCCTTATACGTGAGACGCTGACTCGATGCACTTCTGGGTCAGTGGTTTCTTCTCGCGTGATTGTCGACTACGTCTACATGATACAATACTCGATTCTCTGCCCGAGTCTACGACTCCGCCAGACACTCGGGGGCTACTCCAAACTGGAGCGTTGAATGTGCATATACGATCTTCGAGTGGCATGCTCTGAATCCTCACTCGAATCCACGATTCGACTAAGGACTCGGGGGCTACTCCCATAGGGAGCGCTGGCCGCGCACCCGAAGAAATTTGTGAAGATATCCAAGCATTATGAAAACCCTCCACTCAAATGTACGATTCAATTGTGGGCTTAGGGTTACTCCCATAGGGAGCGTTGAAAGCATATTCGACTGAAACAAGCAACAAAGACGACAACAGTCACAAATGTTTTTAGTCCCCACTCGAGTCTACGACTCGAATAGGCACTTCGGGCTACTTCCCATAGGAGCGCTTAGTCGCACCCTATGATTATTTTTCCTTGTACATCGTACTGTGTGTCGATAACATCCACACTCGAATTCTATGGCGACTCCACCTCATATTTTCCCTACAAAGAGATTACGTCTCCTAGGCCACCCGAATCATCTCCGCGATGACAAAAATTTTGGATGCCGCACTTACAGCGTGAAGATAAGACCTGAATAAGGCCTGGCAACATATCTGCTGCGCTCTACCATAAATAATCCGTACCTATAGGTACGATGAAATAATCCTTGACGGACGCGTCGAGTGCTCACATTTACACACTGGGATTCGACTCTATAAGACCTCCGCGGCCCGAGTCGAATTACGCCAGCAATTTCCGAATTCGAGTCCGGGGACTCGAGTTTGAGTAGGTAGAATTGTTTTTGCCCTAGAGCAATTAACTGGTCCCGATCTGTCGAGCGCACCAAGCATGTTTACCATCATCCCTATGAACTACTATGAATTCGACTGACCCGATGAACTTTCGGGTGAGTGCTTCGCACTCGACAGAACTGTCGACTCTGGCATCCTAATACAAGACTCAAGACTTCTAAGTGTCCACCCGAATCTACGATTCGCATGGACAGTTGGGGGCTACTGACATGGGTATGCGCAACAGGCATCCAACTATAGCCTACCTGGTACGGCTCGACGGAAGGCCCACTCGACGAATTGCCAAGGTCCATGATGCCTATGATGGTTCGAGTGGTATGAAGCCCATATGGACACAGACTCCCAAACGCACAAGACAAGGAAGTCTCAATACTAGAGTTCGAATACAACTTGTAACCAACTCGTATTGGTACCCGAGACCTAGCCTCCCCATACATAAAGGCTAGGAGGGTCCAACGAGGAGGACACGACCTAACCTCCAATAGACAAATCGCGACTCCCACAATACACAATAGACAATAGATCTAGACATCGATCTCTCGCACATACGCCAGATCCAATCTGCGTGACACCGCCATCAGCGATATTGTAATCCTTCAGATCATCATCAATCAAGAGCAGACAAGCAGGAGTAGGGTCATCTATGAGGCCTGAACCTGGGTAAACCTTGCATCCATGTGTGCTTGTTTGCTAGCCGATCGAGACTTCCAGGGCATCCCTCTTCCTCGAACCTAAGTCCATAACAATGGGCATTGATGAGTTAAACCCTCGTCAATAACTGAGGGAAACTTACTGCTGTGCTCATCATACCTTCCTCTTGGGGTTCCCCAGCGAGCTCGTCAATACACGAGTCAGCAGCCCGTTACATGGACTAGACAAATCCTGGTCTTGATATATACTCCTCTACGAATCCCTTTGGAATACCTGAGTGGCAACGTTTTGATCACCCTGTTACGAGATGATTCTTGATAACCATCTAAGCTTCCTCCGGAATGGTGATTTGCATTACCTCATAGTCAAAGGATCAGGTTGCGAGGTTTTCTGTGTTTTATCATCAATGGTGAACTTTGTAACTAGATCTCATTCAAGATATAACGGTCGGATGTTTGTATATCATGTTGTTCAACTAATAACATGACCCCATTGTCTATCATGTTTGCAGGTTATTCCTGTTCATCTAGGATGACAGACATTACAAGGCTACTATACCAATCAGGAGTGGCACGAACTCTTGTAGACCTGCGGACCTCAACAGTCTCAACGTGGTTGTTTTGATCATCATCATTGGGCTCTTCCTCCATGTTGGAGAGCGGTTTCGGAACAACTTCCGTTGCGCTCCTTGAAATTTGGAGAGAAGGGTCAACAACTTCATCTAACTCAATTTTCCTTCCACTAACTCCTTTAGCAACAAACTCTTTCTCAAGAAAGGTGCCGGTTCTTGCGACAAACGTTTTTTCCTTCGGCTTTGTTGTAGAAAGTATACCCAATGGTTTCCCTTGGATATCCCACAAAGATACATTTTTCCGATTTGGGTTCGAGTTTGTCAGGCTGCAGTTTCTTAACGTAAGCCTCACAACCCCAAAATTTTAGAAATGACAACTTTGGCTTTTGTCCATACCATATCTCATATGGGGTTGTCTCCACGGATTTGGATGATGCTCGGTTTAAAATAAAAGCAGCGGTTTCTAACGCGTACCCCCAAAAAGACACAGACAAATCAATTAAAGACATCATGGACCACACACTATTAGTCGGTTACGACGTTCCGACACACCATTACGCTGTGGTGTTCCGGCTGGCGTAAGCTGTGGGATAATCCCATAGTCCTTCAAGTGCATGTTAAACTCATAACTCAAATACTCGCCTCCTCGATCCGATCGAAGATGCTTGATTCTCTTGTTAAGTTGATTCTCTATTTCTTTCTGAAATTCCTTGAACTTTTCAAAGGTTTCAGACTTGTGCTTCATTAAGTAGATATATCCATATCTGTTTAAGTCGTCAGTAAAAGGTAACAAAGTAATGATAACCATTGCGTGTTGAGACGCTCATTGGTCCACATACATCTGTATGTATGATTCCCAGTAGGTTGATGGCTCAGTGCACGGCGCCCAGAAAAATGCTGGTGCGGTGTTGATGTAGAGCTCGTTGGGAACCCCAAGAGGAAGGTATGATGAGCATAGCAGCAAGTTTCTCTCAGTTATGAAACCAAGGTTTAATCGAACCAGTAGGAGCAAGGAAACACCCCAAAGGTGTTACTAGCTGAGCTTTGGCAGGGCGCACTATCGGTGCTAGTAGCAACGTGGAAACCTGCACAACACAACCACAGAACTTTGTCCCCAACTTGTGATAAGGTTGTCAATCTCACCGTGTTTTGCGGAAAACAAAGGATTAAATGTATCGAATGGAAAGAAGTAAAAGTTTGCAGAAAGTAAACACAAATCAGTAAAAAAATTGTATGTAAAAGACAAGGACCGGGATCCATAGTTCACTAGAGGTGGCTCTCCTTAAGATAGATAACATGCTGGGTGAACAAATTACAGCGGGGCAATTGACAAACACCGAGAAAGCAATACATGCATATACTAAACATCTTGACTCCTTTGAGACTTGATTGGGCATTACAACATAATACATAGACCACCATCCAACTGCATCTATGACTAATAATCCACCTTCAGGTTATCATCCGAACCCCGTCCAGTATTAAGTTGCAAGCAACAGATTATTGCTTTATGAACTACGTGTAAAGTAAACAATACGATTGTTCTATGAACAAAGGATTGTTGTTTTCTCCCTAGTAGCAACAGCACATCTAGTACCTTAGAGATTTCTGTCACTTCCCCAGATTACCAGAGGCATGAATCCACTATCGAGCATATATACTAACTCTTGGAGTTGCTAGCATCTACTTGGCCAAGATAGCTACTAACAACTGAAAGCATGCAAGATCACAAATAAGAAAGACATGATAGAATCAATAATCAATCTGAAATAGCATCTCAATATCCATCGGATCCCCGCAAACACAACATGCAGAATTACAAATAGATGATCTTGATCATGAACGGAGCTCACAAGATCTAAACATGAAAGCACAAAGGAGGAGAACCAGCCATCTAGCTACTACATGGATCCGTAGTCTAAGGATGAACTACTCACGCATCACACCGGAGGCTTGCATGGTGATGAAGAAGGCCTCCAGGGTGAATTCCCCTCTCCGGCAGGGTGCCGGGAAGAGCTTCAGATCCCTCCCGATCTAGGGATGGAGATGACGGCGGCTACAGACTCTTTCATGGATTTTTGATCGGGCACTTAGGGTTTTCGTCCCGAGGGCAATATATAGGCGGAAGGAGAGGCCGAGGGGGTGCCTGGGCTGGCCACACCACCCCCTGGCGCAGGCCAGGCCTGGCCGCACGGCCAGGTGGTGTGGCCGCCCTCTGGCCCTTCTCCGTCTCGTATTCTGGCACTTGATCCCTTCCGAAAAAATAGGCACTTTGGCTTTTGTCCCGTCCAATTCCGAGAATATTCATTTTCTGACTTTCCTGGAACCAAAAATAGCAGAAAACGGGCAGCTGGCACTGTGGCTCTTATTAATAGGTTAGTCCAAGAAATCATATGAAAAGTACTCCAAAGTTGGAACAAAACACAAGAAAGTGGATAAAACCAAGCATGGAACATCAAAAATTATAGATACATTTGCAATGTATCAACATCCCCAAGCTTAACTCCTGCTCGTCCTCGAGTAGGTAAGTGACATGCACCATCAAAGACTTGATCAAAGTATTTGCAAAACATTCAAAGCTGGGATCATAGTACTCCAATCATAACATGAAATACAAAGTTCTAGCAATAAGCAAAGAAACTATGATGCAACATGAAAAGGCACAAACAAAAGATTCACGAATAACAATGCTTTGCAAGACGTTTGTTTGTTTCACATAAAGAAAACATAGCACAATAGTATTCAGCTTGTCCCTTAATAGAGTAGCAAATATAAATGCATAGGACACCTTCAAAGTTCATAAGAGCGACTAGATACAATAGTTTAAAACAGGCAATAACAAGTTATGCATCAATCAACTAGTTTTGGGACAATGCACATAGAACTAAGAATGGCCACTATGCTCTCAAAGTAGGTGCATAAATATAGAAGGTGGAGACTCAATATAATGGTGGAAGAAAGGCCTTTTGTAAAAGGAAGTAGGGATTCAAGTCTCATAAAGAGCTTCCAAAAATTATGGTACTTGTAGCTTTCATCTCTCATTGCCCTTATCATAAGCATCTTGAAGGTGATTAAGGTTAAAGTGACACAACTAAGAGTGTATGCTTGACAAGTTATAAACCGAAATCTCATGCCCCTTACTTACGAAGACGGATCCTCATGCTACTCAAATTCAGTCACGAGTAAGCTCTTGTCATTTTAAGTATATGTGTATCATTAAGAACTGCCAACGGGGTACCCCTTGCACATGATACGGGAGCTTTCCCATAATCAAAATGATAAGGCAAGCAGACAATGAGCATCTCAACGATCTTTTTATTTGCTATTTGCATAGGTTTTTATTGAGGATGCTTCATAGAGTGCTCATTATGGTGATGCTGCAAGTTTCCACCATGATTAGGCATGGCTTAGGCTAGCGCCAGCGCTTTCTCTAACACACATACAAACTCCATGATCTTACAAGTTCCACTTTTATTTCACACCGCCGGGATCCGTAAGCAAAAGAACATGATATCAATGGGGTACAAAGTACAAGTGCAATATTGAAAGCGTTCCCCATGGTACATGGTTCTGCTAATTTCAACTTATAAAGCACAAGCATATACGCAACAAAGAAGGACCCAATGGTTCAAGTATATTAGAGACAAAAAAGTAAAGTGTGCCATCAAGTTCGTGAGAGCTTTAATCACTAGTTTTCTCATAACAAGTGGAAGGTAAACAAAAGCATGAATATACTGGGAATAGCATAAGCTAGTAGGTAGGTATGGTGGACTCTTTGGAATAACTTGGTTTAGGGAGTTGGATGCATGAGTGGAACTCATACTTTGTTGTGGAGGCTAGCAAAAGACTGGGAGCGACAAACTAAGAGAGCAATAATGGCCATAATCATGCAGAGCGACAAAACATCATTGATCAAAGCATAAAGTGATACTACAAGTTGAAAACTAAAGGGTCATAAAGGCTATGGTGACTTGAGATAGTCATAACATGGTGTGAGCATGTGCCAAGTCAACCCAAATAAAGCATCAAAGGAGAATACCACTATACTATGCTTTAATATGCTAAAACAACGCATGATTCATCCAAGGCACATTAAGCAATCTCAATTGTTTATAACAAGTCATGCTACAGAAAAGAATACTAAGCATAAATCCAAAACAATATCAAGCATGGCATGATAGAGCATAGGCCACAGTCAAAAACAAGCTCTGTTTACCACATAAGTATGAACTTTCCTACTCTTTTCCAAACCAAAACAAACTATTTGCAAACCAATGTATGAAAGAGGGGGTCCAACCAATTTATTCAAAAAACTAATCAAACCAAGCAAACGAAAAACCAAAAAGAAGATGCTCCAAGAACAACACAACTGTGTATGAAACAATAAAAATGAAGCGTTTGGAAGAAACCTGGGATTTTTATTGATGAAGAAGGGGATGCCTTGGGCATCCCCAAGCTTTGACGCTTGTACTTCTTGGATATTTCTTGGGGTGACACGTGTGGCATCCCCAAGCTTGAGCTTTAGTCCATCCTTCATCTCATTACTCATTCCTTCCATACACCTAAAAATTTTCCTTCATACAAAACTTCACACAATCTTTATTAGCAACATTAGTGCACTCAAGATAAATAAGTCTTAAGGTTCAGTTCTAACACCAAATAAACTTCCATTAGAACACTAGCTACTGTAGCACTTCCTTCAAAAATATCAATTCCCCAAAAGAACTCAAAAAGGAACCCACAAGAAGCAAATGCAGAAAATGGCAGAAATCTGTTAAAACAGACCAGCAGGTAAAGACAAAAAATTTCGAAGACCTTCTGTTACTCAAATCAAAAAGTGTTGAACTAACGAAAGTTAGATAACAACCTGGGGCAGAAGAACAAAAACTTACAGCTCAATCCGACATACAGAGCTCTCTCACGAATGTTTACGGTGAAGCACAAAAATCTGTTTCGGGACAGCAACTTTCCCAATCATTACTTCTCTCTCATTAGAGGTTACTGATGACCCACAAGTATAGGGGTGTATCGCAGTATTTTCGATAAGTAAGAGTGTCGAATCCAACGAGGAGCAGAAGGTGTTGGCTAGTGGTATGGATCAGGAATTCTCTGCAAATACTTAGCAAACGGATTTTTAGGGGTTTTCGATAAAGCAAGTAAACAAAGTACGAGTAAGTAAAAGACAGTAGGAATAAATGCAGCAAGTGGCCCAATCCTTTATGCAGCAAAGGACAAGCCAGTTGTATTTCTATAGATGACCAAACGTTCTCGAGGACACATGGGAAGACTGTCAAGTGCTTTCGCTTCATATAGCTGATTAATCTTCTCTAGCTTGCTAAGTGTTGTGTGGGTGAACCTGCTAATGTACCCATCCAAGACTAATACATACTTGTGATTATACCCTTGCAAACATCCATAAGTACAAGAACGTAATTAAGGTAGAAACCTAACCAGCCTTTAAACTCTAAGACCCTTACGTCCCTTGTGCAATGGTTTCCTAACGGGGGTTCAGGTTTCTGTCACTCCGGCAACCCCTACAATTAGTAGCCAAATACACAATGCATTCCCCTAGGCCCATATAGGTGAAGTGTCATGTAGTCGACGTTCACATGACACCACTAGAAGAAGTACACCACAACTTAAATAACAATCTATTGTATCTTTCTCAACACAACTCCACTACTAACAACAAGACTTCTCCCATGTCCTCAAGGACAAAACGAACTACTCACAAGACATCATATGGATCATGATAAGAGATGGAATAATGATGTATAACAATCTGAACATAAACAATAATTCAACGGTTCACTCAATAGCATCAACTACAAAGAGTAATCAACACCGGGAAAGTTTCCCCTATGAACTATGCAAGATTCAACTCAATTGTTACAGCAATATGGAGATGGTGATGAGGGTGCTGATGGTGATGATGGTGGTGATGATGACGATGATCCCGATGAAGTCCAGCTTGATGATGGTGTTGATGGTGACGATCTCCCCTCTTCGGGAAGGAATTCCCCCGGCAGAAATCTGTCTGCTGGAGAGATCTTTCTCTCTCGGTGTTTTCCGCCCTGCAGAGGCAGCGGAATATTTCTGTGGTCCCTCCCTGAGTCTTAGGGTTTCATGGGGATGATATACGCCAGAGGGGAGAAGCTGGAGTGGGCCAGGGCGGCCACACCACTCCCAGGCGCGGCCTAGGCCTGCCCGTGCCATGGGGTGGTGTGGGCCCCCTGTGGCCCACCTCCACTCCATCTTCTGGCATTCCGAGTCTTCTGGAAAAATTGGATTTTCCGTATATTTTCCTGGATTTTCTGATCTTCGCGAATTTTGCCTCCAAACATCACCTTTTCCATCGAATTACATTGCTTGGTCCATGCTCCAAAAGTCATCAACCATGCAAAAAGAGATGAAATAACATAAGTATCACCTCTCAATAAAATATATCAATGAATAATAGTGAATTAAGACATAGAATAGTGATGCAAAATGGACGATCAACTCCCCCAAGCTTAGACTTCGCACTTTAAGCGAAACTGAGCTCAATAAACATGGCCTCAGGTTTATGGAGTGAAGAGTCGATAAAAGAATATGGACAAGAAGCATCACATTCATCAAATACATAGATCATAATAGAAGACAACTCACTATTATGCAACTCAACTTGCAATGAGTAAAGGAAACACAATAAAGATACATAAAGTGAATCATAATTGGTATTGGAAAACTTAGCTCTTGCTCGAAGAATAGTTGATAATTTGCTGGAGTTCACAAATAGCTGGCTTTTTCAATGATAGCTTTCAAAGTACTAAACATCAAGATAAGAGCAATGTGCAAAGCAAGGAACATAAGAAACATGAATGAATAAATCATCATATGAATGAATGAAACACAACAACTCAAGATACTTGTTGAGAAAGAAGGGAGTAGGTTTACTGACTCAACTACAAAGTAAAAGAAAGGCCCTTCGCAGAGGGAAGCAGGGATTACAAGTCTCATAAAGAGCTCCCAAAAGTTATGATACTTACTAGCTTTCAGCTCTCATCGCCCCTATCATAGGCATCTTTTGGTGATTAAGGTTAAAGTGACACAACTAAGAGGATATGCTTGACAAGTTATAAGTTGAAATCTCATGCCCCTTACTTATGAGTACTGATCCTCATGCTACTCAACTTCAGTCACGAGCAAGCTCTTGTCATTGTAAATACATGCGTATCATTGAGAACCGCCAACGGGGTACCCCTTGCACATGACACAGGAGCTATCCCATAATCAAAATGACAAGGCAAGTAGACAGTGAGCATCTCAGCGATCTTTTTATTTGCTATTTGCATAGGTTTTTATTGAGGATGCTTCATAGAATGCTCACTATAGTTATGCTGCAAGTTTCCACCATGATTAGGCATGGCTTAGACTAGCCCAAGTGCTTTCTCTAACACACATATAAACTCCATGATCTTACAAGTTCCACTTTTATTTCACACCGCCGGGATCCATAAGCAAAAGAACATGATATCAACTAGGTACAAAGTACCAGTGCAATGTTGAAAGTGTTCCCCATGATACATGGTTCTGCTAACTTCAACTCATAAAGCGCAAGCATATACGCAACAAATAAGGACCCAATGGTTCAAGTTTATTAAATGCAAGAAAGTAAAGTGTGCCATCAAGTTCGTGAGAGCTTTAATCACTAATTTTCACATAACAAGTTTAATTTGGGAGGTAGACAAAATAAGAATTTACTTGGAATAGCAATAATGCTACTAGGTAGGTATGTGGACACAAATGGCAAAGGTTTTGGTTTAAAGGAGGTGGATGCACGAGAAGAATACCCTCTCAGTACAGGTTTTTGGCTAGAAAGGCTGGGTAACAAGTACAAGAGTTGAAGGAAACAAACAAACATACAAGTGATAAAGACAAACATGCAATCTTCCTTGGAAGCACAAAAGATCTTAACTAGAGAATACTAAACTTATGAGCAAATCAAGAAAGAAAGATGATGAAATTATTTTTCTTTAGAGTACTTCTATCCTTTTCATTCAACTCTCAAAAATAGTGCTGCTACTGACCGAGCCAGGTTTGCCAAAACCAACTAAATTAACTCAATGATCCCAAAGTGATACCAATACTAACAACAAGATCAATCATATAACCATGAATTGAAAACTAATATAAGCTAAGCAAAAGAGTGAATGATAGAACTTCTCATTAATATTCCATAACGGAAACTCACACCAAGGGATACATATCTAACGAGAGAGGGGACACTTCCATAATGCAAACCATACTACAAAATAACTCCTCTATTCATGATATGACTCTACTAATAAGGTAAAAAGATAGAAGATAGTGATATGATACCGCGGCACTACCCCAAGCTTGGAACAAACCAAGGGGATGCCAAACCTGATGACGAATTACTCCTTCGGTGGTGGTGGTATCCTCTCATCTTCGTCCGTCTTCTTGGGTAAAGGCTTCCCATCAACAAAGGACATCATGGTTTCCAACATCCTGAAACTTGCAGCAGCACTTATGGGTTAAATCTAGCCTCATACTCACAATTTTGATTTTGAACGTCATAGAACTGTGCTTGCAGTTTGTTGGTTGTTTGGCGGAGTGAGAGGACTGAAGGGAATATGCCCGAGAGGCAATAATAAAGTGGTTATTATCTTATTCCATGTTTATGATAAATGTTTATTTTGCATGCTATAATTGTATTGATCGGAAATATCAATACATGTGTGTTTAATAAACAAAAAGGGTTCCTAGTTATGCCTCTCTTATAGACTAGCTTGTTGATTAACAAGATGATCAAGGTTTCCTGATCATAGACATTGGATGTTGTTAATAACAAGGTCACACCATTGGTGGAATGATGTGATGAACATTCATCCGAAGTATAGCATTACGATCAAGTCATTATGTTTATATTGCTATAACATCATACGAAGTAATCTTAGTCCTTAGACCATGAGATCATGTTAATTGCTAACACCGGAAGAGTATCTTGATAACATCAAACGTCACACCATAACAGGGTGACTATAAAGGTGGGTTCAGTGCTACGAAGGTGTTATGTTGAGGCTCATGGATCAAGAGTGGGATTTGTCCATCCCGATGACGGATAGATATACTCTGGGCCCTCTCGGTGATATCACATTGAAATAGCTTGCAAACAAGTGATGTGATCACTAGAATGTTATATCACGGGAACGAGAAAAGAGTGCATGTCGGTAACAAGATCAAACTAGGTATGGAGATACCGATGATCGAATCTCGGACATGTAATATATCGTAGGACAAAGGGATTTAGTTACTAGCGTTAAAGGTTCTCACGATCACAGAAGTCATCGTTGAATGTGTAGGAGTCAGTATGGATCTCTAGGTCCCGCTGCTGATTATTGATCGGAGAGGGGTCTCGATCATGTCTGCATTATTCGTGAACCGTAGGGTGACACACTTAAGGGATACCGACACCATTTGGAGCAAATATGTTTCAGATAAAGATTTAAGAAAGCGCTGGAATTATTTCAATAGACACCGAAACTGTTTCGGGTGAAATTGCTGAAATTGGTTCTGCATGTAATATTGAAATGTTGTAGGGGTTTTTATGTGAATGTTTGTTAATTAAAGTAATTAACAAAATTCTGAATAAAAATAATAAAAGATTTTTATTAAATGAGAGAGCATTAAATTTGGAGAAATTTAATGCATTTAAAGTGGAGACTTTAAAAGAGAATGTGAAGGGGCAAATTTATGTGGATGGAGTTACCACCACATGAATGGAGGAGGTGAAGAGTCACCTCCCCCATGCGCCGGCCATGAAGGAGGGGTACCCTCCCCTCCTCCTATAAAAGGCCCCCCCTCCTCACTTCTCACACACACCTCCTTGTGAAGGATCTCTCTCCCCCTCTAGTATTATTCCCCCATGGTCTCGGATTAGCGAGATACATGTTCCCGGTGGCTTTATCTGGAAAGGAGTTGCTGCTTCCGCTGCTTTGCTGGAGCGAGGGACGGAGGTTGTAGGGGTATCGGACGTGTGTGCGATCACGGATGCACCGCTGCTTTGCGGTGCTGGACTTGGTGGTGCTGGAGCTGGATCTGATGGACGTGCTGGAGCCGGACCTGCTGGACTTCATCACGATCTTGAGATCGGCAAGTGTACGACTACATCAACCACGAGTTCCTACTCGTTAACAAAGCTCGTTGTCTTCGAGGGTAAGTTCTCCCTGGATGTATGTCCACCCGTTGCTCTGTATCTAGTAGATAGATCTTGGCGTATAGTTCTCATCGTAGGAAAATTTTTGTTTTCTATGTTGCGGACCCAACAGTGGTATCAGAGCCTGATCTATGCATAGGTGCTTAGCACGGGTAGTACACATATTTTTATATGTGGGCGATGATGATCATGTTATTGCATCTTCTATGTATTTTGGATATTGGTGGCATAGTGGGATGAAGCGGCCCGGACCAACCTTACATGTCATCGTACATGAGACCGGTTCCACGACTGACATGCAACTTGTTTTGCATAAGTGGCTGGCGGGTGTCTGTCTCTCCTACTATAGTCAATATCTGATTTACAACGAGTTGCTAATAACTTAGTTATCCTCGTTGTGGTTAATGTTCGTAGGTAAGAACGGTTCTATCTCCGAAAGCCCTAAGCCACGTAAAACTTGCAATTGATAAATTAGAGGCGCCTAGTTTAGATCGTTGCTGGGCTAGTGTATTGATATGGTATTGTTGTAAGTAGATGTATGATAGATACTCTTATAACACACTCAATGTGTAAGTTCCATAGACCTTGGCCTTACACACAAAGGAATGATAGAGATCATACCACGTTGCAAGTGATAGAGATCAAATGCATGGACCATATCATCTCACTTTACACATTAGATGTTAGCATCTTATACTGCTAGTTTGGCGCTTTTAGTAGCATTGTAAGATGATCCCTCATTTAAATATCAAGATAAAATGTGTTCTTCCTTAAGTATGCACCGTTCTATGGATCGTGTTTTGAGACATCACGTGATGATCGGGTGTTCTCAACTCTACGCTTTCATGCAACGGGTGTAAGACAGTTTTACACACGCGAATACTAAGGTTCTTACTTGGCGAGCCTAGCATGTACAGACATGGCCTTGGAACACAGACCGAAAGGTTAAGCATGAGTCATATAGTTGATGTGATGACCATATTGATGCTCGCCTTTGAAGCTACACTGACTCACGTGATGATCGTACTTGGTGTAGTGGATTTGGTTCATGTAATCACCAAAAAGGCACGAGGGATGTCCTTTTTGAGTGGGACTTCATTTCTAATTTGGATTAGTCGAACTCAATTTGTCATAAACTAAATCGAAGTGAATTTGCATAATTTGTTGTAGTCATTGGCATCTGTTCACTACCTTATGCTTAGTTTTAATTGAGATAATAGAACTATAGAATTCTGGATATTTACTTTACGAACTAGTATCGTATTGTTTTGAATGTCAATTTAAAGTTTATAAGTCCTATTGCAAACTTTCAGCAAACTCTATTTACTCCATGAAGTTTAATAAGTAGTATTAAATAGAGAGTACGAATTCCAATGTTAGTATCTAAAGTATCATGTTTGCCTCCATGATTATTGATATTCAAAAGTTGTTTTAATATCAAGATTATATTGGAGCTGGAAATTGTTTCAGAAACCATCATGTGTGAAAGATATTGTGATATCTGAAACAATGTTTTTGGTTGCATTATGATAGAGTATAATTTAGCAAAATACATGTTCTCATATTGTATGAGAATTTGTGAAGGATGGAGATGCTAGGCATCCGAATCTACCAAAAAGGTTTTGGGAACTGATATTATACTCACGATTCTTCCTTATAAGCTATATTAGCCTGATCATGAAAGTTGTCATGATAAGGATGAATAGAAGATGTAAGTAAAATGTTTACTACACTAATAGATTGCTAAAGAATGGATTTTTGAAAGAATGCCAAACATTTGATGATGGTGATCCACTTCAAAGTGCAAGTCCAAAGGTATTAGTATTTGACTATATACGCTTTGTACCATGTGTCATGTTGATGACACCACTATTGATGTTGATAGATTCTTTTAAAAGAAAAGGAATTGCTGAAAGAGAATCTATAAAATATTTGGCAGAAAATAAAAGGTTGGAGATGTCCAACTTAGGTATATAGAAGATATACATGTTATGGCTATATTCCTTGCTTGTTAAACAATGTGGTTCTTAGGTATTGGATACCGAATTGGTTGGTATGAAGTGTCATACAGGACAACGCAATTCATGAACTACAATGGCCTAAGTAACCAGCAAGAGAATGAGTGATGATGTTCATCGAAAACAAATAAAGTGTTATTGTGTTTTTCATTGTCATCAAACCAAGCCTTCAAGATTTGTTTAAATAATTGTTATTTTGTTCCGGTATTACGAGAACAATGGATGTTCAAATAATTACCGTATTCCATAAAGGATGGATGAACTTTTACTAGTCTAGTTGGAGAAATCACATCCATAAACACTATTGCTAAAATATCACAAGACAAATGATTGAAAGATCACTTATGAAGTGACATCGTTGTTTAAATTATATTTGAAAGAAAACATGAAGAAACTCCATGTTGATGGATTTTTGGAGTCTTTGATTTTGATCAATTGACGCATGTGAGACTTTCCTCGAGATAATTGAAACTCCGTCCATAGGCCAGAGAGGAACGGATGACTAGCTTATTGGAAATTGTGCATGCTGATGTGCATAATCCATTATGTGTAGCCATATGCGATGGATCTTTTTGCTTCATATGCTTTCTCCGAAAAATTTGAGTGAATATATCTGTATATTTACTTAATAAGGAAGAAGTATGAAACATTTGAAAGTTGTTCAAAGACTTTCAAGATGGAGTGGAAAATCATTGTAACAAGAAAATAAAAGAGTTTATGATTTGATCATAAAGGAAGATATTTGAGTTACATGTTTAGCAAAACACCTAAGATTTGAGGAATTATTCCATGATTTGTGTTCCCCGATAAACCATAGGAGTATGGCATATTCGAGAGATGAAATCAAACCATGTTTGACATGGTAAGATCAAAGGTGTCATTTATAAAACTGCCATTATGTTTTAAGGATTGAAGCTTTAGAGACTACCACTTTTACACTGAAAAGAGCACCATCGTGATCCGTTGAAATGACACCATATGAGTTATGGTTTGGGATAAAACCCGAATTGTCTTTTCTTAAATTTTGGTATGCTATGCATAAGTAAAATGTTTACAACCAAAGTCGGATAAGCACGTCTTTGTAGGTTATCCCAAAGAATTTGTTGAGAATTTCTCCATAACAAGAAGGACAAAAGAGTTTGTTACTTGGAACGTCAAATTTCTTGAGAAGGAATTTTTCGTGAAAAGTTAAGTGGGAGGACAATAGAACTTTGATAAGGTTGTTGAACCTTAGCTATATGTGCTAGGTAGCGCAGAAGAAAGTGTCCCGTATGGCGCCACAATGCTCATGGCTCTCGTGATTACAAAAGGTGTGATCTCGGAGATTAGAGTTCCTATAGAACCGTGTGGGTCGGTAAGAATCAAATAGTAAGATTTGATAAGCAAGTCGTTATTGTTTTGACAATGATGAACCGACTACATGCAAAGAAGCGATGATGGGCTCTGACTCCATAAAATGACTAAAAGTCATAGAATCCGTGATAGTATCCATACACGAGAAATCAAGTTTCTGAACTTGGAAGACCCTTCGAAAAGGCGTGAAGCCTATCGGACGTGTTTGGATCTATAAAGAAATAAGACATGGATGTTTAACATCTATGAAATAGTCGACATGTCGGAAAGAAGTTTACGACAATGTTCAAGGAGTTGACTATGACAAGATTTGATCTGTCATAGCGATATATAGTCTTGACGGATTAATGTAGCAACCACTACATATAATTTGGTATATGGTAGTTGAATAAACAAAACAAGGTTCTTATAATAGAACAGTTACCTAGGACGTGTGCATGACATGGTCCGAAGGGTTTTGTTAATTCAAAGGGTGCTAAAAGGGCATGCAAACTTCAATAGTTGAAGTAAGCATAGCGGAGTTGGAATCTTCACCATGATGAAACTGTTAAAAGAGTTTAAATTCATCAGAGATGATGAAGATTCTTGCATTTGCAAGGAATTAAGTGGGAGCGCTGAGACATATTTCTAATACATTATGTAGAGGACATATTGTTGATTGGAAATGATGTATCTTGTATTGACACAAGTTAAGAATTTCATTAAAATAAGATTTCGATGAAAGACTTAGGAAAACCCGGAATATTAGGCATCAATATCTATATGGATAGATTAAGGCGCTAATATGGTTGTGCCAGACATACATATATGAGATATTGAAAGGGTTCAATATGGAAACAACAAGAAAGGTTCTTGCTGCATGGAAAGGATTTTATCAAAATTCAAGTGTTTCAACACTTGGTGAGTAAAATCACATGAAGATTTTGATCGATTATACCATGATATGTATATATCCAGAATGTCCTATGCTCTAAATATTATGAGCATATACCAGAATGATTCATAAGATGATCATTGGACAATAGTAAAGATATTCTTATGAGCTTTGGAAGAACTAAGAATATATAATGTATAAGTGACAAATAGTTAAAGGTAGTTCATTGTAAAGTGTTACATTGATACTAGTTTTGTCACAAGATACAAATTAAATTTATCTCAATTTAGACTATGGGTGGCACAATGTAATGGAAAGGATGTTCCATGATGGATTTGGATGAGTTCCAAAGTTGAGATATTGTGACGGATACTACAACAAAAGGCTAAGTATATGACTGCTATAGTAGCAGCAAAGGAGGGCATTTGTGTTAAGTAGTTTGTTATCAAACTAGGTGTGGTTCAAAGTGGGCTAATACTATGAAGATATATTGTGTGACAATAATATCAACATATTTTGAGCCGAACGAACTAAAGGTCTCACCAAAGGACCAAATCTATACAATGCCATCTCATTTGAGAATGAGTGATGAGTAGAGATGCAGAGACATGCAAATACACACGGACCTGAAATTGTCAGATCCGGAGATTATGTTAACCACTAGCAATCACGTATATGCAACACCAGAAAGCCATAGGTGTTCAATGCGCAAAGTTTTTCAAACTAGATTATTGACTCTAGTGCAAGTGGGAGACTGAAGGGAATATGCCCGAGAGGCAATAATAAAGTGGTTATTATCTTATTCCATGTTTATGATAAATGTTTATTTTGCATGCTATAATTGTATTGATCGGAAACATCAATACATGTGTGTTTAATAAACAAAAAGGGTTCCTAGTTATGCCTCTCTTATAGACTAGCTTGTTGATTAACAAGATGATCAAGGTTTCCTGATCATAGACATTGGATGTTGTTAATAACAAGGTCACACCATTGGTGGAATGATGTGATGAACATTCATCCAAAGTATAGCATTACGATCAAGTCATTATGTTTATATTGCTATAACATCATACGAAGTAATCTTAGTCCTTAGACCATGAGATCATGTTAATTGCTAACACCGGAAGAGTATCTTGATAACATCAAACGTCACACCGTAGCAGGGTGACTATAAAGGTGGGTTCAGTGCTACGAAGGTGTTATGTTGAGGATCATGGATCAAGAGTGGGATTTGTCCATCCCGATGACGGATAGATATACTCTGGGCCCTCTCGGTGATATCACATTGAAATAGCTTGCAAACAAGTGATGTGATCACTAGAATGTTATATCACGGGAACGAGAAAAGAGTGCATGTCGGTAACAAGATCAAACTAGGTATGGAGATACCGATGATCGAATCTCGGACATGTAATATATCGCGGGCAAAGGGATTTAGTTACTAGCATTAAAGGTTCTCACGATCACAGAAGTCATCGTTGAATGTGTAGGAGTCAGTATGGATCTCTAGGTCCCGCTGTTGATTATTGATCGGAGAGGGGTCTCGATCATGTCTGATTATTCGCGAACCATAGGGCGACACACTTAAGGGATACCGACACCATTTGGAGCAAATATGTTTCAGATAAAGATTTAAGAAAGCACTAGAATTATTTCAATAGACACCGAAACTGTTTCGGGTGAAATTGCTGAAATTGGTTCTGCATGTAATATTGAAATGTTGCAGGGGGTTTTATGTGAATGTTTGTTAATTAAAGTAATTAACAAAATTCTGAATAAAAATAATAAAAGAGTTTTATTAAATGAGAGAGCATTAAATTTGGAGAAATTTAATGCATTTAAAGTGGAGACTTTAAAAGAGAATGTGAAGGGGCAAATTTATGTGGAGGGAGTTACCACCACATGAATGGAGGAGGTGAAGAGTCACCTCCCCCATGCGCTGGCCATGAAGGAGGGGTACCCTCCCCTCCTCCTATAAAAGGCCCCCCCTCCTCACTTCTCACACACACCTCCTTGTGAAGGATCTCTCTCTCCCTCTAGTATTATTCCCCCATGGTCTCGGATTAGCGAGATACATGTTCCCGGTGGCTTTATCTAGAAAGGAGTTGCTGCTTCTGCTGCTTTGCTGGAGCGAGGGACGGAGCTTGTCAGGGTACCGGACGTGTGTGCGATCACGGATGCACCGCTGCTTTGTGGTGCTGGACTTGGTGGTGCTGGAGCTGGATCTGATGGACGTCTTTGGAGCCGGACACCTTGGACTTCATCACGATCTTGAGATCGGCAAGTGTACGACTACATCAACCACGAGTTCCTACTCGTTAACAAAGCTCGTTGTCTTCGAGGGTAAGTTCTCCATGGATGTATGTCCACCCGTTGCTCTGTATCTAGTAGATAGATCTTGGCGTATAGTTCTCATCGTAGGAATTTTTTGTTTTCTATGCTGCGGACCCAACAAGGACTTCGTATTTGAGTTCAGCAGTCTCCTTCTGGTGCTCGGTGATGAGTTCGGAACAAATCTTATGGATGATATCCACTTCACGCTCCACCATCTTCCTGTACCTAAAGACTTCATGCTCTAGTGCTTCCATCCTGTCCTCTAGACTTCCTTCACCTTTAGGGCCTTGAACCTCTTTAATCCGGACCTCTCCACCTTCGAGCAACAACTCCTTGGGATGAATCTTCAATTCTCTCATGTATGGGTTGATGATATCTTCTAAGGAATCTCCCTTGGATGATCCAGAAGAAGACATTGTGGCTCCAAATCTAGGATTCTACCTGGCAGAAATAGATCAAAACAAAAGCACGACGAAAACACGATATATGAACCTCGGAAGATCCGGGGGGTTATATATTATGAAGTTTCTCCTCAAAAGGAAGGTACTGGGAGAAAACGAGTCAGAGGTGGAGTCCTGGGTGGCCTCACCACCTGGTGGCGCGGCCAGGGGTGGGCCCGCGCCATGGGGTGGTGTGGGCCACCTGCCCGCTTCCGATCCTTTTCGCTTCGTAGCTTTGCTTATTGACTGAAAACTGCAAAAATATAGTTGGATTGTATTTTCGTAGGACTTTTCTTACCAGAACTGTTACCTAGTTGGAAACGGACACTACAGGTCTCTGAATTTGGTCCTCAATAAATTTCTCTGGAGTTATAACTTGAAAGGCATCAACATCTTCATTGTAAGAATATCCAGCAATATAGTGTTTGAGTCGCTGTCCATTCACTACTTGTGTAGTATTATCTTTTAGAGAAAAAAAATTTATTGCTCCTGAACGGTATACTTCTTCAATGATGAAAGGTCCTTCCCATTTTGATAGTAGTTTACCTGCAAAAAATCTGAGACGAGACCTATACAATAGAACTTTCTCACCAACATGAAATTCTCTCTTAAGTATTCGTTTGTCATGCCATCTTTTAACTTTTTCCTTAAAGAGCCTAGCATTCTCATAGGCTTCACTCCTCCATTCATCTAAAGAACTTAAGTCTAATAATCTTTTCTCACCAGCGAGCTTACAATCTCTATTTAGTTCTTTCAACCCAAAGAAGCTTTGTGTTCTAACTCTAAGGGTAAGTGGCAAGCTTTCCCATAAACCATTTTATAAGGAGACATTCCCATAGGATTTTTATAAGCAGTTCTATAAGCCCATAAAGCATCATTCAACTTCTTAGCCCAGTTTTTTCTAGACCTATTAACAGTCTTTTGCAAGATAGATTTAATTTCTCTATTTGATAACTCTACTTGCCCGCTAGTTTGGGGGTGATAAGCTGAAGCAATTCTATGATTAACATCATATTTAGCGAGGGTCTTCCTAAAACCGCCATGAATGAAATGAGAACCCCCATCAGTCATGAGATACCTAGGCACTCCAAACCTAGGAAAGATAACGTCCTTAAGCATTTTTAGAGAGGTTTCCCCATCAAGACTTTTCAGGGAATGGCTTCTACCCACTTAGTAACATAATCAACGGCAACAAGAATATGAGTGTAACCCTTCGAAGGAGGGAAATGACCCATAAAGTCGAATCCCCAACAATCAAAAGGTTCAATAACTAGAGAGTAGTTCATAGGCATTTCATTGCGTCTAGAAATATTACCAACACGCTCACATTCATCACAAGATAAAACAAATTTTCTTGCATCCTTAAAAAGGGTAGGCTAGTAGAAACCTGATTGTAGTACCTTTTGTGCAGTTCTATCTCCTGCATGATGTCCTCCATAGGCGCTACCATGACATTTACGCAATACCTCTTTTTGCTCATATTCTGGAACACATCTTCGCATAATACCATCAACTCCTTCTTTGTATAAGTGTGGGTCATCCCAAAAATAATGCCTCAAATCATAAAAGAACTTTCTTCTTTGCTGAGCTGTAAAAGTTGGAGGCAAATACTTGGAGACAATAAAGTTAGCATAATCAGCATACCAAGGGCTTCCTCGAGAGCTCACCCCTACTGCGGCTAACTTTTCATTTGGGAAACTATCATTAACAGGCATATGATCAAAAGAGATGTTTTCCAAAGAGATAAATTATCAGCTACAGGATTTTCAACACCCTTCCTATCTACTATGTGTAGATCAAACTCTTGTAAAAGCAGTACCCATCTAATAAGCCTAGGCTTAGTGTCCTTCTTTGTCATAAGATATTTAATAGTAGCATGATCAGTATGAATGGTTACTTTTGAGTCCACAATATAGGGCCTAAACTTATCACAGGCAAAAACAACAGCTAGAAATTCCTTTTTAGTAGTGGCATAATTCCTTTGAGCAGCGTCTAAAGTCTTACTAGCATAATGGATAACGTTTAACTTTTTATCAATACGTTGCCCAAGGACAGCCCCTATAGCAAAATCACTAGCATCACACATTATTTCAAAGGGTAAACTCCAATCAGGTGGTTGAACAATAGGGGCTATAGTTAAAGCCTTCTTAAGAGTTTCAAAAGCTTCCCTACAATCATCATCAAAAATAAAAGGTACATCTTTTTGAAGAAGATTAGTGAGAGGCTTTGATATCCTAGAGAAATCTTTAATAAACCTCCTATAGAAACCAGCATGACCAAGGATACTACGAATACCTTTGATGTCTTTTGGACATGGCATCTTCTCAATTGCCTCAACTTTAGCTCTATCAACTTTTATGCCTCTTTCAGAAACTTTATGCCCAAGAACAATCCCTTCATTAACCATGAAGTGGCATTTCTCCCAATTAAGAACAAGATTAGTTTCTTCACATCTCTGCAGAACTTTATCAAGGTTGTGCAGACAATTATCAAAAGAGGTTCTATAGAAAGAAAAGTCATCCATGAACACTTCTACAATTTCCTCACAAAAGCCATGAAAGATAGCAGACATGCATCTTTGGAAAGTAGCAGGAGCATTACATAAACCAAAAGGCATACGTCTATAAGCATAAGTTCCATAAGGGCAAGTAAAAGTAGTTTTTTCTTGATCTTGTTGTTTAACGAATTTGAGAGAACCTGAATAACCATCAAGAAAACAAAATGGGTCTTTTTAGACAACCTTTCCAACATTTGATCAATAAAAGGAAGCGGGTAGTGATCTTTCTTAGTAACTTTATTGACTTTCCTAAAATCGATGCACATCCTATAGCCTACCACTATTCTTTGAGGAATAAGCTCATCATTATCATTAGGGACAACGGTAATACCTCCCTTTTTAGGAACACAATGAACAGGACTAACCCATTCACTATCAGCAATAGGGTAAATAATACTAGCATCAAGGAGTTCCAATACCTCATTCCTTACCACTTCCTTCATTCTAGGATTTAAACGTCGTTGGTGCTCCACTACTGGCTTCGCATCTGGTTCTATGTTCATAGAATGTTGACATATAGTAGGTGAAATCCCTTTTAAATCATCCAGAGTATACCCCATAGCTCCTCGATGTTTCCTCAAAACTTCCAATAGCCTTTCTTCCTCCTTCCCTGAAAGTTTAGCGCTAACAATAACAAGATATATCTTTTTATCATCAATATAAGCATATTTAAGATCATCAGGGAGAGGTTTTAGATCGAAAACCGGATCCTTTTTAGGTGGCATCGTGGTACCCAAGTCTTCTACAGGCAAGCCGTGCTTAAGCATCATAGGTTGATCACGGAGAATCATGTCAATCTCGTTCCTTTCTTCTATGAAGATTTCACTTTCATGTTCTTCCATAAATTGCTGCAAAGCATTGTTAGGAGCAAGAGAAATAGAAGCAAGCTGTTCAACCCTAAAATCCTCATTATGGGTTTCCTCTTCGCAAGGTTCTTTAGCAAATTTCGAAAAATTAAACTCATAAGATTCCCCATCAAACTTAGTCAAGATTTTCTCCTTCTTGCAATCAATAATAGCTCCACAAGTACTCAAGAAAGGTCTACCAAAAATGATCGGATAAGTTTTACTAGCAGCTGAACCAAGTATTAGAAAATCAGCAGGGTACTTAATCTTACCGCAAAGAACTTCCACGTCTCGCACAATACCAATTGGAGAGATGGTCTCTCTATTAGTAAGGTGAATAACCACATCAATCTCTTCCAACTCGCAAGGACTGATCTCATGCATAATTTCTCTGTAAATCTCATAAGGAATAGAACTGGAACTTGCACCAATATTACCAACACGCTGACATTCATCACAAGATAAAACAAATTTTCTTGCATCTTTAAAAAGGGTAGGCCAGTAGAAACCTGATTGTAGCACCTATTGTGTAGTTCTATCTCCTGCATGATGTCCTCCATAAGCACTACCATGACATTTACGCAATATCTCCCTTTGTTCATATTCTGGAACACATCTTCGCATAATACCATCCACTCCTTCTTTATATAAGTGTGGGCCATCCCAAAAATAATGCCTCAAATCATATAAGAACTTCCTCCTTTGCTGAGCTATAAAAGTTGGAGGCAAATACTTGGAGATAATAAAGTTAGCATAATCAGCGTACCAAGGGCTCCCTCGCGAGCTCACCCCTAGTGCAGCTAACTGTTCATTTGGGAAACTATCATTAACAGGCATATGGTCAAAAGAGATGTTTTCCAATCGAGATAAATTATCAGCTACAGGGTTTTCAACACCCTTCCTATCTACTATATGTAGATCAAACTCCTGTAAAAGCAGCACCCATCTAATAAGCCTAGGCTTAGCATCCTTCTTCGTCATAAGGTATTTAATAGCAACATGATCAGTATGAATGGTGACTTTTGAGTCTACAATATAGGGCCTAAACTTATCACAAGCAAAAACAACAACTAGAAATTCCTTTTCAGTAGTAGCATAATTCCTTTGAGCAGCGTCTAGAGTCTTACTAGCATAATGGATAACGTTTAATTTCTTATCAATTCGTTGCCCAAGGACAACACCTACAGCAAAATCACTAGCATCACACATTATTTCAAAAGGTAAACTCCAATCAGGTGGTTGAACAATAGGAGCTGTAGTTAAAGCCTTCTTAAGAGTTTCAAAAGCTTCCTTACAATCATCATCAAAAACGAAGGGTACATCTTTTTGAAGAAGATTAGTAAGGGGTTTTGATATCCTAGAAAAGTCTTTAATAAACCTTCTATAGAAACCAGCATGACCAAGGATACTACGAATACCTTCGATGTCTCTTGGACATGGCATCTTCTCAATTGCCTTAACCTTAGCTCTATCAACTTCTATGCCTCTTTCAGAAACTTTATGCCCAAGGACAATCCCTTCATTAACCATGAAGTGGAATTTCTCCCAATTAAGAACAAGATTAGTTTCTTCATATCTCTGCAAAACTTTATCAAGGTTGTGCAGACAATTATCAAAAGAAGTTCCATAGACAGAAAAGTCATCCATGAACACTTCTACAATTTCCTCACAAAAACCATGAAAGATAGCAGACATGCACCTTTGAAAAGTAGCAGGAGCATTACATAAACCAAAAGGCATACGTCTATAAGCATAAGTTCCATAAGGGCAAGTAAAAGTAGTTTTTTCTTGATCTTGTTGTTTAACAGCAATTTGAGAGAAACCAGAATAACCATCAAGAAAACAAAAATGGGTCTTTTTAGACAACCTTTCCAACATTTGATCAATAAAAGGAAGCGGGTAATGATCTTTCTTAGTAACTTTATTGACTTTTCTAAAATTAATGCACATCCTATAGCCTACTACTATTCTTTGAGGAATAAGCTCATCATTATCATTAGGAACAACGGTAATACCTCCTTTTTTAGGAACATAATGAACAGGACTAACCCATTCACTGTCAGCAATAGGGTAAATAATACCAGCATCAAGGAGTTTCAATACCTCATTCCTTACCACTTCCTTCATCCTAGGGTTTAAACATCGTTGGTGCTCTACTACTGGCTTTGCATCTGGTTCGATGTTGATAGAATGCTGACATATAGTAGGTGAAATCCCTTTTAAATCATCCAGAGTATAGCCCATAGCTCCTCGGTGTTTCTTCAAAACCTCCAACAACCTTTCTTCTTCCTTTCCTGAAAGTTTAGAGCTAATAATAACATGATATATCTTTTTATCATCAATATAAGCATATTTAAGATCATCAGGGAGAGGTTTTAGATCGAAAACCGGATCCTTTTTAGGTGGCAACGTGGTACCCAAGTCTTCTACATGCAAGTCATGCTTAAGCATCTTAGGCTGATCACGGAGAATCCTGTCAATCTCGTTCTTTTCTTCCATGAAGATTTCACTTTCATGATCTTCCATAAATTGCTGCAAAGCATTGTTAGGAGCAAGAGAAATAGAAGCAAGTTGTTCAACCCTAAAATCCTCATTATGCGTTTCCTCTTCACAAGGTTCTTTAGCAAATTTCGAGAAATTAAACTCATAAGATTCCCCATCAAACTTAGTCAAGATTTTCTCCCTCTTGCAATCAATAATAGCTCCACAAGTACTCAAGAAGGGTCTACCAAAAATGATAGGATAAGTTTTACTAGCAGCTGAACCAAGTACTAGAAAATCAGCAGGATACTTAATCTTACCACAAAGAACTTCCACGTCTCGTACAATACCAATTGGAGAGATGGTATCTCTATTAGCAACGTGAATAACCACATCAATCTCTTCCAATTCGCAGGGACTGATTTCATGCATAATTTCTCTGTAAAGCTCATAAGGAATAGCACTGGAACTTGCACCAATATCACATAAACCATAATAGCAATGATCACCAATTCTAACAGAAAGCACAGGAACACTAGCCTTTTTAGTTCTATTGGGATGTGAAACAATATTAGTGGCATCCTCACAAAAGACTATGTGCCCATCTTCTACGCTTTTAGTGACAAGGTCTTTCACAATTGCTACCACAGGTTCAATGTTTATTTGTTCATCAGGTTTTACAGTTCTTTTTTCACTTTTAGTGATTACATTAGTTATCATAGGATGGTCCTTTACCTTTTCGGGGAAGGGAATATTCTCGATATAAGGTTCAGGTAAAATGGGGTCGATGATGCAATACTCAGCACTTCCAATAGGGGCATAGTCAACAATATCTTTGTAAGGTGCATGGTATTTGTTCCATCCCCTTTTTTGGAATTTCAATATAGGAAGCAAAAGTTCTAAAGCAATTTGTAATAACTTGCAAATCAAGACCATAAAGATTACTAATATTTTGAAAGTCATCAGTTCCCATAAAAGATTCAATGCATTCATAATCATAATTTATACCTGACTTTCTACCTTTGTCATTCTCCCAAGCTTCAGCATTGTCTTGAATACGATCTAGAAGGTCCCATTTAGCTTCTTCTTCCATACGAGTGAACGATCCAGCACAAGAAGCATCCAATAAATCTTTGTCATGTAGAGGGAGCCTTGCATAAAAGTTATTGATACTAATATTGTTGGGGAGCTCATTAATGGGACATTTGAGCATTAGTAACTTCAATCTCCCCCAAACTTGAGTTGTACTCTCTCCATCAAGAGGCCAAAAGTTGTATATTTGATTCTGATCTTTATGAATCTCACTAGGAGGATAAAACTTTGAATAAAAGAGAGGCACTATTTCCTCCCATTCCAAAGCTTGACCATTCTTCAGCAGCTTATACCATTCCTCAGCTCTTCCTTTCAGCGATAATAAGAATAACTTCTTCTTAACTTGATCTGTAGTAATACCTGCACACTTGAACAACCCGCATAATTCGTGTATAAAGTGTAAATGATAACCGGGATGGACAGTTCCATCCCCAACATAATAGTTATCCATAACACGATCAATAATTCTTGTAGGTATTTTGAAAACATCTTTCTCAGCAGGTGGTGGCTTATCTACTACCTTAGCAGTGGTAGTAGCATTACCAAATAAGAAACTCAGCGAATTATCCATAACGAAAATAAAGGAACTAGCAGAAGTAAACAATACTCATAGTAGAAGTTTCCTTTACCAGTTCCACTCTCCAATAGCGCTTCACTCCCCGACAATGGTGCCAGAAAATAGTCTTGATGACCAACAAGTATAGGGGGTGTATCGCAGTATTTTCGATAAGTAAGAGTGTCGAACCCAACGAGGAGCAGAAGGTGCTAGCTAGTGGTATGGATCAGGAATTCTCTGCAAATACTTAGCAAACAGATTTTTAGGGGTTTTCGATAAAGCAAGTAAACAAAGTACGAGTAAGTAAAAGACAGTAGGAATAAATGCAGTAAGTGGCCCAATCCTTTATGCAGCAAAGGACAAGCCGGTTGTATTTCTATAGATGACCAAACATTCTCGAGGACACATGGGAAGACTGTCAAGTGCTTTCGCTTCATATAGCTGATTAATCTTCTCTAGCTTGCTAAGTGTTGTGTGGGTGAACCTGTGCTAATGTACCGCCCCATCCAAGACTAATACATACTTGTGATTATACCCCTTGCAAACATCCATAAGTACAAGAAAGTAATTAAGGTAGAAACCTAACCACAACTTTAAACTCTAAGACCCTTACGTCCCTTGTGCAATTGTTTCCTAACGGGGGTTCAGGTTTCTATCACTCCGGTAACCCCTACGATTAGTAGCCAAATACACAATGCATTCCCCTAGGCCCATATAGGTGAAGTGTCATGTAGTCGACGTTCACATGACACCACTAGAAGAAGTACACCACAACTTAAATAACAATCTATTGAATCTTTCTCAACACAACTCCACTACTAACAACAAGATTTCTCCCATGTCCTCAAGAACAAAACAAACTACTCACAAGACATCATATGGATCACGACCAGAGATGGAATAATGATGTATAACAATATGAACATAAACAATAATTCAACGGTTCACTCAATAGCATCAACTACAAGGAGTAATCAACACCGGGAAAGTTTCCCCTATGAACTATGCAAGATTCAACTCAATTGTTACAGCAATATGGAGATGGTGATGAGGGTGCTGATGGTGATGATGGTGGTGATGATGATGATCTCGATGAAGTCCAGCTTGATGATGGTGTTGATGGCGACGATCTCCCCTCTCCGGGAAGGAATTCCCCCGGCAGAAATCTGTCTGCCGGAGAGATCTTTCTCTCTCGGTGTTTTCCACCCTGCAGAAGCGGCGGAGTATTTCTGTGGTCCCTCCCTGAGTCTTAGGGTTTCATGGGGATGATATACGCTAGAGGGGAGAGGCTGGAGTGGTCCAGGGCGGCCACACCACTCCTAGGCGCGGCCTAGGCCTGCCCGCGCCATGGGGTGGTGTGGGCCCCCTGTGGCCCACCTCCACTCCATCTTCTGGCATCCTGAGTCTTCTGGAAAAATAGGATTTTCCGTATATTTTCCCGGATTTTATGATCTTTGCGAATTTTGCCTCCAAACAACACCTTTTCCATCGAATCATTGCCGGTCCATGCTCCAAAAGTCATCAACCATGTAAAAAGAGATGAAATAACATAAGTATCACCTCTCAATACGAAATATATCAATGAATAATAGTGAATTAAGACATAGAATAGTGATGCAAAATGGATGTATCAGTTACTCTTGGCACAAAAAGCAAATAAAAAGGATAAGGAGAGGTTATTACTGAGGTAATAACTTCCAAGACTCATCTAAAACTTTTGGGTTATCTCCCAATAAGTACTAATCTTTAACGCCTTTAAGTTAGGCATAAGAAGCAAAGAAAGAATCAAGTGTTCTCAGATGAAGAAGCATTAATACCAAATTTTGTTTTCATAGGAGAAGCAAAAGAAATCTTTTCTCTCTTTTTAGGGAAGTGTTCTATACCTTTCTTGAGTGGGAGTTGATATTTAATGGTGCCTTCTTTCATATCAATGATGGCACCAACAGTTCTAAGAAAAGGTCTTCCCAAAGTAATAGGACAAGAAGCATTGTATTCAACATCCAAAACATAGAAATCAACGGGGACATAGGAATCGTTAACCATAATAAGAACATCATTAAGACTCCCCATGAGTTTCTTTTTAGCATTAGCATCAAGTGGGACATTCAAATAACAATCCTCAAGAGGAGGCAAATCAAGCATATCATAAATCCTTCTAGGCATAATAGAAACACTACTATCAACATCACACAAATCTTTGAAATCAAAGTCATTCACTTTCATATTAATGATGGGTTCCCAACCATCCTCTTGTTTTATAGGAATAGAAGCTTTATGTTTCATCTTTTCTTCTTTAATCTTTATGAGAGCATCAGTAATGTGTTTTGTAAAAGCCATGTTCATAGCACTAGCATTAGGACTTTTAGCAAGCTTTTGTAGGAACTTAATAACTTCAGAGATATTGCAACCATCAAGATCAAAATCAACTTTATCATCTAAAGTAGTAGAACTATTACTAGCCTCAACACTAGTGGTGGTGATAGTAGAAACACTAATGTTTCTAGCAATTTCATCTTCTCTTTCCCACTTAGCATGTAATTCAGCTAATAGTCTAACATTTTCATCAATTCTTACTTGTATGGCATTGGTAGCTGCAAAGGGATTCTCATTAGTTTCAGGTTTAGCAGCCATTGTATTCAAAGTAGATTGAGCTTCAGCCAAAGATGCTATATTTCTTTCAGCATTAGAGAGTTTTCCTCAATAGTTTTATTGAAAGCAATTTGTTTACTAATAAACTCTTTAAGAATAACTTCAAGTTCAGAGGGAGCACTCTTATTATTGTTGTAAGAATTTCCATTAGCGTTACCATTATTGGGAGGATATGGCTTATAATTGTTGTTACCAAAATTGTTCCTATAAGCATTATTACCATAAGCATTGTTGCCAAAGTTGTTATTTCTTATGAAGTTCACATCAACTTGCTCTTCTTGAGCAACCAAAGAAGCTAGAGGAACATTATTTGGATCAATATGGGCTTTCCCATTAACAAGCATAGACATAATTATATCAATCTTATCACTCAAGGAGGAGGTTTCCTCAATAGAATTTACCTTCTTACCTTGTGGAGCTCTCTCAGTATGCCATTCAGAATAATTAACCATCATATTGTCTAGAAGTTTTGTTGCAGCACCCAAAGTGATGGTCATAAAGGTACCTCCAGCAGCTGAATCCAATAGGTTCCTTGAAGAATAGTTTAATCCTGCATAAAAAGTTTGGATGATCATCCAAACAGTCAGTCCATGAGTGGGATAATTCTTTACCAAAGATTTCATTCTTTCCCAAGCTTGAGCAACATGCTCATTATCAAGTTTTTTAAACTTCATTATTTCACTTCTCATAGATATAATCTTAGCAGGAGGATAGTATTTTCCAATAAAAGCATCTTTGCACTTAGTCCAAGAATCAATACTATTCCTAGTTAAGGAATTCAACCATTCTTTAGCTTTTCCTCTCAAAGAGAAAGGAAACAATTTCAGCTTAATAATATCACCATCTATATCCCTATGCTTTTGCATCTCACAAAGTTCAACAAAGTTATTTAGATGGGAAGCAACATCTTCATTACCAATACCAGAAAATTGCTCTCTCATAACAAGATTGAGCAAAGCAGGTTTTATCTCAAAGAAAGTATTTTCAGCCACAAGTGGAGCAATAGGTGTGCTCATAAAATCATTGTTGTTGGTGCTAGTGAAGTCACACAACTTAGTGTTTTCAAGAGTAGTCATTTTTTGGGTTTTCAAATAAGAAAGCAAACTTGTAAAACTAATTTTTTGTGTTTTTGAATAACAAAACAAGCAAACAAAGCAAAAAAGAAAACTAAGCAAAACAAAAACAACAAAGTAAAGAGATTGGTTATGAGGGACTCCCCTTGTGAAGATGTCCTTGACTCCTCGGCAACGGCGCCAGAAAAATGGCACGTGGTTGACGTGGGAGTTTCTTCTTCTACGGATCCTCGACAACGGCGCTAGAAAAATGCTTGATGGCTCAGTGCACGGCGCCCAGAAAAATGCTGGTGCGGTGTTGATGTAGAGCTCGTTGGGAACACCAAGAGGAAGGTATGATGAGCACAGCAACAAGTTTCCCTCAGTTATGAAACCAAGGTTTAATCGAACCAGTAGGAGCAAGGAAACACCCCAAAGGTGTTACTAGCTGAGCTTTGCCAGGGCGCACTACCAGTGCTAGTAGCAACATGGAGACCTACACAACACAACCACATAACTTTGTCCCCAACTTGCGATGAGGTTGTCAATCTCACCGTGTTTTGCGGAAAACAAAGGATTAAACGTATCGAATGGAAAGAAGTAAAAGTTTGCAGAAAGTAAACACAAAGCAGTAAAAAAATTGTATGTAAAAGACAAGGACCGGGATCCATAGTTCACTAGAGGTGGCTCTCCTTAAGATAGATAACATGCTGGGTGAACAAATTACATCGGTACAATTGACAAACACCGAGAAAGCAATACATGCATATCTAAACATCTTGACTCCTTTGAGACTTGATTGGGCATAACAACATAATACATAGACCGCCATCCAACTGCATCTATGACTAATAATCCACCTTCAGGTTATCATCCGAACCCCCTCCAGTATTAAGTTGCAAGCAACAGATTATTGCTTTACGAACTGCGTGTAAAGTAAACAATACGATTGTTCTATGAACAAAGGATTGTTGTTTTCTCCCTAGTAGCAACAGCACATCTAGTACCTTAGAGATTTCTGTCACTTCCCCAGATTACCAGAGGCATGAACCCACTATGTAGCATAAATACTAACTCTTGGAGTTGCTAGCATCTACTTGGCCAAGATAGCTACTAACAACGGAAAGCATGCAAGATCACAAATAACAAAGACATGATAGAATCAATAATCAATCTGAAATAGCATCTCAATATCCATCGGATCCCCGCAAACACAACATGCAGAATTACAAATAGATGATCTTGATCATGAACGGAGCTCACAAGATCTAAACATGAAAGCACAAAGGAGGAGAACCAGCCATCTAGCTACTACATGGATCCGTAGTCCAAGGATGAACTACTCACGCATCACACCGGAGGCTTGCATGGTGATGAAGAAGGCCTCCAGGGTGAATTCCCCTCTCCGTGGTACCGAGAAGAGCTTCAGATCCTCCCGATCTAGGGATGGAGATGACGTGACTCTGCACTCTTCGTGGATTTTTGATCGGGTACTTAGGGTTTTCGTCCCGAGGGCAATATATAGGCGGAAGGAGAGGCCGAGGGGGTGCCTGGGCTGGCCACACCACCCCCTGGCGCGGGCCAGGCCTGGCCGCGCGGCCAGGTGGTGTGGCCGCCCTCTGGCCCTTCTCCGTCTCGTATTCTGGCACTTGATCCCTTCCGAAAAAAGGCACTTTGGCTTTTGTCCCGTCCAATTCCGAGAATATTCATTTTCTGACTTTCCTGGAACCAAAAACAATGTAAAACAGGCAACCGCCTGTGGCTCTTGTTAATAGGTTAGTCCAAGAAATCATATGAAAAGTACTCCAAAGTTGGAACAAAACACAAGAAAGTGGATAAAACCAAGCATGGAACATCAAAAATTATAGATACATTTGTAATTTATCATAGGTCTACAGCTCTCTCCACTGTCCCGGAGAATGGTGTCCTAGTCATCTTGCCCATGAGGCATGGCTCACATGTATCAAGGAATTTGAAATCCAATGATCCAAGAAGCCCTTCTGAATGAAGCTTCTTCATGCATTTGATGCCAATGTGACCAAGACGGCAATGCCACATAAACAAGGAATTATCATCATTATGCTTACAATGTTTAGCATCAACACTATGGATGTGTGTATTATAGTCAAGATCAAGTAAGAATAAAGCATCACACATAGGAGCATGAACATAGAAAATATTATTCATATAAATTGAACAACCATTTGTTCCTGATTTAAACGAATAACAGTCTTGCAACAAGCAAGACCCACTCACAATATTCATACTCAATGCGGGTACATAGTAGCATTTATTCAAAACCAAAAATAACCCTGATGGCAGACGGAGATGCAGGGAGCCGACGGCCATCACTTCGACTCTCAAACCATTTCCGACGCGCATCGTCACCTTGTCCTTCCTCAGGCACCTCCTACTCTGCAGACCCTACTGAGAGTTACAAATGTGAGGAACAGATCCGGTATCAAATACCCAGGTGTTACTCCTAGTGCTTGTAAGGAGCACATCAATAACATGTATATCACATATACCTTTGTCCTTGGCAGCTATCTTGCCGGCTTGCTTGTCTTCAAGGTACTTGGGGCAATTGCATTTCCAGTGCCCATCCCCTTTGCAGTAGTAGCACATAGTGTCGGGCTTGGGGCCAGGCTTGGCAGTCTTTGAGGTACTGGCAACGAACTTGCCATCCTTCTTGGACTTCTTGCCCTTGCGTTTTCCCTTTTGCCCTGGCTTCTTAAAATTGGTGGTCTTATTGACCATCAACACTGTGTGCTCTTTCTTGATTTCAACCTCAGCAGTTTTGAGCATGGCGAACACCTCAGCAAGGGTCTTAGCAATCCCTTGCATGTTGTAGTTCATCAAAAAAGCTCTTATAGCTAGGGGGCAGCGAGTGCAGCACCCTATCAATTACGAGCTCCTCCAGGATTTTGCAATCCAGGGCATTTAAACGCTTAACGTAGCCAGACATCTTGACCACGTGCTCACTAATACTGCTGTGCTCTTCCATTTTAGCAGAGAAGAAGAGCTCGGAAGCATCATACCTCTCTGCACGGGCCTGTGGAGCAAAGATGACCTTGAGATCCTCAATGATCTCAAAAGCATTCATCTTCTCAAAACGCTTTTGAAGCTCCGGCTCCATGGCATAGAGCATTCCACTCTGGATGAGGGAGAAATTGTCCGCCTTGGACTGCCAGACATTCTTTTCGTCCTGGGAGGCAGAATCTGCAGGCTTAGCTGGAAGCTCAGCCTCAATGACATAAGTCAACTTGTAGGGGACTAGGAGGATCCTAAGATTGCGGAACCATGCGGTAAAGTTGGTTCCATCAGTTTTCAGCTTGTCCTTCTCGAGGAAAGTGTTAAGGTTGAAGGTGGGTGGGCGAGATATCTACAATGGATTTGCAAAGTTTTTAGACCATGTTCATAATAATGATCTCAAGTTCTAATTATGTTTTCGAACTTAAAACAAAAGAACTCTAATGACCCACAAGTATAGGGGGTGTATCGCAGTATTTTCGAGGGAAGTGAAACCCAATTTATTGATTCGACACAAGGGGAGCCAAAGAATATGTATAAGCCTTAACAACTGTGTTGTTAATTCAGCTGCACCTGGAAACAATCTTGCTCACAGCAGTTTATCAGTAGCAACAGTTTTGTAGTAGGAATAGCAAAGTAACAGCAGTAGTAAAGCAAAGACAGTAGTAACAAAAGCAGTAAACAGTGGGATTCGAGTGCGGTAGGCATAGGGATGGATGGACGGGCGTTGCATGGACAAGACAATCCCCATAGCAATCAGAACATAGGGCAATTGCAGATAAATAAGATAAAGCATCCAAGTACTAGACAATCCAAGGCATGTGTTCCATATATAGTCATACGTGCTCGCAATGAGAACTTGCACAACATCTTTGTGTCCCGCCACCGTTTACGGCGCCTCTAGGGAACTACTGGCAATTAAGGTGCTCCTTTTAATAGAGCACCAGAGCAAAGCATTAACACTCCGTGAACACATGTGATCCTCACATCAAAGCCTTTCCCTTCCGGTTATCCCGATTTCTGTCACTTCGGGACCATAGGTTCCGGACAACAACGTATTTATACAACTTGCAGATAAGACCCAAAACAATACTATCATAATGAATCAATAACATGTTCAGATCTGAAATCATGGCACTCGGGCCCTAGTCACAAGCATTAAGCACAACAAGTCGCAACCAAGTCATAAAGCACTAATAAAAGATACTAGGCACCATGCCCTAACAATCTGATGCCATTACATGAACGATCTCATCCAATCCCTACCATCCCCATAGCTTACAACGGGGGATTACTCACTCATAGATGGGGGAAACATGGATGGTCGATGGAGAAGCGATGGTGATGATGATGGCGATGATCTCCTCCAATTCCCCGTCCCGGCAGGGTGCCAGAACGGAGTTTCTGGTGCTGTTTCGTGGAATCTGGTGGTGGTGGCAGAGCGGAACTCCTTCTGGAAAAACGTCAAACCCCTTGAAGTTTTTAGGTCAGAAGGCTTCTTATAGGCGAAGAGGGAGACCGAGGGGGTGCCTAGGGCCACCACACCATGCCCTGGCGCGGCCAGGCCCAGCCCGCGTTTGGGGGGTGTGGCCAGCCCCTAGCCCTCCTCTGTCTCGTATTCTGGCTCCTTGAGTCTTCTAGAAAAATAGGCACTTTGGCTTTTGTCCCGTCCAATTCCGAGAATATTCATTTTCCGACTTTCCTGGAACCAAAAACAACAGAAAACAGGCAGCTAGCACTGTGGCTCTTGTTAATAGGTTAGTCCAAGAAATCATATGAAAAGTACTCCAAAGTGTGGAAAAAACACAAGAAAGTGAATAAAACCAAGCATGGAACTTCAAAAATTATAGATACATTTGCAATGTATCAACATCCCCAAGCTTAACTCCTGCTCATCCTCGAGTAGGTAAGTGATAAAAAGAAAGAATAATTTTTGAGGTGACATGCACCATCAAAGACTTGATCAAAGTATTTGCAAAACATTCAAAGCTGGGATCATAGAACTTCAATCATAACATGAAAGACAAAGTTCTAGTAATAAGCAAAGAAACTATGATGCAACATGAAAAGGCACAAACAAAAGATTCATGAATAACAATGCTTTGCAAGACGTTTGTTTGTTTCGCATAAAGAAAACATAGCATAGTGGCATTTAGCTTGTCCCTCAAAGAGTAGAAAACATAAATGCATAGGACACCTTCAAAGTTTACAAGAGTGACTAGATACAAATAGTTTAAAACAAGCAATATCAAGGTATGCATCAATCAACAAGTCTTGGGACAATGCACATAGAACTAAGAATGGCCACTATGCTCTCAAGAAAGTGCTCAAAGAATGTGTGGAGACTCAACAAGGAAATGAAAAGGTTTTGAATAGTTTGAAAGGCTTCCAAATGCTGAAAGTATGGTACTCATTAGCTTTGAGCTCTCATTGCCCCTATCATAAGCATCTTTAATGTGGTTAAGGTGAAAGTGAGGTCCAATATGAGTTATATGCTTGACAGACTATAAACTGAAAATCCCAAGTCCCTTGAGTACGAGGGCCGCTCCTCATGCTACTCAACTTTAGTTACCGGTAAGTTCTCGACATCATAAGTATGTGCGTATCATAGAGAACCGCCAACGGGGTACCCCTTGCCTGATGATACGGAAGAATCCCCATATCAAAATGACAAGGCAAGCAGACAATGAGTATCTCAGCAATCTTCTTATTTACCATGGGAAAATGGTGCTTTTTTTCTCTCTTTCCTCTTTTCATAAGTCTCTTTTTTTCTTTTTCTCAATAGCTATCTCTCTTTTTTTATAAGAAGAATACTTCATAGATATCATTATGGTTACGCTGCAGGTTTCCACCATGTCAGCATGGATTAGACCAGCGGCCTAGGCGTTTCTCTAACACACATACATAACTCCATGGACTTACAAGCTCCCCTTTTATTTCACACCGACGACATACGCAAACAAAAGAGCATGGTATCAACTAGGTATATATTTACAAGTGTTGAAAGCGTTCCCCATGACAGCACGGTTCTGCTAATCCCTAGCCTATAATTAGCAAGCATATAACTTTCATGGAGAGTTTACAATGGTTCAGGTTTATTAAGTGCAGGAAATAAAGTGTGCCATCAAGTTCGTGAGAGCTTTACTAACTAACTTTCTCATAACAAGCAAACATTTTATTCGGAAGAAAACAAGGCATATTGAATATGCACGGAAGTAGCAAATGATGCTAATGGGTAGGTATGGTGGACACTTTGGCAATATTTGGTTTAGGGAGTTGGAAACTTGAGTAAAACATACTTAGTGTAAGTGAACGCTAGCAATAGTAAGGGAGCGACAAACGAGAGAGCAATAATGGCCATAATCATGCAGAGCGACAAAACATCATTAATCAAAGCATAAAGTGATACTACAAGTTGAAAACTAAAGGATCATAAAGGCTTAGGTGACTTGGGATAGTCATAACATGGTGTGAGCATGTGCCAAGTCAACTCAAATAAAGCATCAAAGGGGAATACCACTATACTATGCTTTAATATGCTAAAACAACGCATGATTCATCCAAGGCACATTAGGCAATCTCAATTGTTTATAACAAGTCATGCTACAGCAAAGAATACTAAGCATAAAGCCAAAACAATATCAAGCATGGCATGACAGAGCATAGGCCACAGTCAAAAACAAGCTCTCTTTACCAATTAAGCATGAGCTTTCCTACTCTTTTCCAAACCAAACCAAACTATTTGAACACCAATGTATGAAATAGGAGGTCCAAACAATTTATTCAGCAAACTAAGCAAACCACGCAAACTAAAAACCAAAACGAAAATGAAAAAGAAGACGCTCCAAGAACAACACAACTATGCATGAAACAATAAAAATGAAGTGGTTGAAAGAAACCTGAGATTTTTATTGATGAAGAAGGAGATGCCTTGGGCATCCCCAAGCTTTGACGCTTGTACTTCTTAGATATTTCTTGGGGTGAGACGCGTGGCATCCGCAAGCTTGAGCTTTAGTCCATCCTTCATCTCATTACTCATTCCTTCCATACACCTGAATATTTTCCTTCATACAAAACTTTACACAATCTTTATTAGCAACATTACTGCACTCAAGATAAATAAGTCTTAAGGTTAAGTTATAACACCAAATAAACTTCCATTAGAACACTAGCTACTGTAGAACTTCCCTCAAAAAGCTCAATTCCCCAAAAGAACTCAAAGAGGAACCAACAAGAAGCAAATGCAGAAAATGACAGAAATCTATCAAAACAGACCAGCAGGTAAAGACGAATTTTTTCGAAGACCTTCTGTTGCTCAAATCAAAAAGTGTTGAACTAACGAAAGTTAGATAACAACCTGGGGCAGAAGCACAAAAATTCATGCCTCAAAAAGACATACAGAGATTTTACACGAGTTTTTACGGTGAAGCACAAAAATCTATTAAAATATTCAAGGATATGGCTATTTTCATCCTTGTAATTATCATAGAAAAATTTAAGTATACCATAAACCTCATACTTATAAGGTGAATCATCAATATATTCAAGCAAACTAGCAAGTTCAAAAGCACCCTTCCAAGCAATAAATTCTTCAATTTGTTCTGCATCATAAAAGTCATAAATTCCTTTAGCATAGGAAGATATGGTATCATTATCACTATACTCACATTGAAAAGGGAGGTGTTTATACCTCTTTCTGCAACAAGACTCATCACATCAATAAGTAACATTATAAGTAGAGCACACGTTTCTAGCAATGGTATACAATCTATCAATTTGTTCCCATAAGTATTTCCCTTTTTGTGACAAGCGGTGTTCATTATAATAATATTTTTGATCTTCCGTGAACCCACCTTGCCAATAAGATTCAGTTTCAAAGAAACCAACCATTAACAACAAGCATGATAAAGCAAGACAATAACAGACCAACGAAAATAACAACTAGAGTAGGAACTAATTTTTTTGTATTTTTTATAAAGAAACAAGCAAACAAGGAGAAAATAAACTTAGCTTGAACAATAGTGAATCCAAGTGGGCTTGATAAATAAAGCTATGCTCCCCGGCAACGGCGCCAGGAAATAGTCTTGATGACCCACAAGTATAGGGGGTGTATCGCAGTATTTTCGAGGGAAGTGAAACCCAATTTATTGATTCGACACAAGGGGAGCCAAAGAATATTTATAAGCCTTAACAACTGAGTTGTCAATTCAGCTGCACCTGGAAACAATCTTGCTCACATCAGTTTATCAGTAGCAACAGTTTTGTAGTAGGAATAGCAAAGTAACAATAGTAGTAAACCAAAGACAGTAGTAACAAAAGCAAGAAATGGGATTCGAAAAGCGGTAGGCATAGGGATGGATGGACGGGCGTTGCATGGACAAGACAATCCACATAGCAATCAGAACATAGGGCAATTGCAGATAAATAAGATAAAGCATCCAAGTACTAGACAATCCTAGGCATGTGTTCCATATATAGTCATACGTGCTCGCAATGAGAACTTGCACAACATCTTTTGTCCTGCCAGCCCGTTTGCAGCGGGGCCTCTAGGGAACTACTGGCAATTAAGGTGCTCCTTTTAATAGAGCATCGCAGCAAAGCATTAACACTCCATGAACACATGTGATCCTCACATCAAAGCCTTTCCCTTCCAGTTATCCCGATTTCTGTCACTTCGGGGCCATAGGTTCCGGACAACAACGTGTGTATACAACTTGTAGATAAGACCCAAAACAATACTATCATAATGAATCAATAACATGTTTAGATCTGAAATCATGGCACTCGGGCCCTAGTGACAAGCATTAAGCACAACAAGTTGCAACAAAGTCATAAAGCACTAATAAAAGATACTAGGCACCATGCCCTAACAATCTGATGCCATTACATGAACGATCTCATCCAATCCCTACCATCCCCATAGCCTATAGCGGGGGATTACTCACTCATAGATGGGGGAAACATGGATGGTCGATGGAGAAGCGATGGTGATGATGATGGCGATGATCTCCTCCAATTCCCTGTCCCAGCAGGGTGCCAGAACGGAGTTTCTGGTGCTGTTTCGTGGAATCTGGTGGTGGCGGCGGAGCGGAACTCCTTCTGGAAAAACGTCAAACCCCCCGAAGTTTTTAGGTCAGAAGGCTTCTTATAGGCGAAGAGGGAGACCGAGGGGGTGCCTGGGGCCACCACACCATGCCCTGGCGCGGCCAGGCCCAGCCCGCGCCTAGGAGGGTGTGGCCAGCCCCTGGCCCTCCTTTGTCTCGTATTCTGGCTCCTGGAGTCTTCTGAAAAAATAGGCACTTTGGCTTTTGTCCCGTCCAATTCCGAGAATATTCATTTTTTGACTTGCCTGGAACCAAAAACAGCAGAAAACAAGCAGTTGGCACTGTGGCTCTTGTTAATAGGTTAGTCCAAGAAATCATATGAAAAGTACTCCAAAGTGTGGACAAAACACAAGAAAGTGAATAAAACCAAGCATGGAACATCAAAAATTATAGATACATTTGCAATGTATCAAACTCCCACTCAAACGAACATCCCTCTACTCGTTTAGTGATCACATCATCCCAATCCCCTGCACCTCCCCCGATCATCATGGCCATCAGTGCAGTATCAAAGGTGGACATTCCCTAATGTCAATCACATCAACTATGTGATTCATGCTCGACCTTTCGGTCTCCTATATTCCGAGGCCATGTCTCTGTAACATGCTAGTCTCGCCAGTTCTAACTTGTGTGTATTCGCAGTGCAACATGGCTTGCACCCAGTGTATGCGAACATAGATATGTCTGACCCCCGATCATCATGGTCGGCCTCATAACGAAGAACTTTCTTGGTGGTGCACACACAAGTTGGAATACGATAACTGGAATACTATGGGGGATTATCTTATTATGCTACCATCGAATATATAAATATACCAGCACACTACGTAATACTTAAAAAGGGAAAGTGTTATGACGTGGTTATAGCATTTTGATCATCATCAATGGCTTCAATGAAAGTTTCATAAAATTGTCATTGCCACGTTATAATACATGCCCCTATGCAATAATAAAAATATACGCTTCTATATTATCTATTGCAAGTTTTACGCGGCTTTAGGGCTTTCGCAGTAGAACCCCTTCCCACCTACGAATGTGGAGCCACAACATGGATTCAATGATTGCCGTTCTTCTTCCCTTTTCAGGGCCCTTTAATGTCGATGCCATATCAACTACTGCAGAGAGATATACACCTCCCTAAGACACTTTGATTCGTGGACCAGTCTCGTGAATCACCACGTGAGGTTGGTTGGGGGCCACTTCATCAAACAGTGCCGTGATATGAACAAGAACATTAAAAGAGGGTAGAAACTAGAGAATCAATGCCCACATATCGCTATGTGTTCTATTCGTACAACATGTCTACCCATAGACCCACTCTAATACCACTGAAGGGTTCCGTAGCAGAAAACAAAAGAATTCTATCTACTCGAATACTAATACCAGGATCTATATGTTGGGTCCGCAGCATAGAAAACAAAAAATTTCCTACGACGAGAACTACACGCCAAGATCTATCTACTAGGTACAAAGCAACGGGTGGACATACATCAAAAGAGAACTTACCCTCGAAGACAACGAGTTTTGTTAACGAGTAGGAACTCGTGGTTGATGTAGTCGTACACTTGCCGATCTCAAGATCGTGAGGAAGTCCGAGCGCCACAACTCAGCAGTGCATCCGTACTCGCACACACGTTCAAGCTACCGGACAACCTACACCTCCTCGCTCCAGCGATCCAGCGGAAGCAGCAACTCCTTCCAGATGAAATGCCACCTGGAACATGTATCTCGCTAATCCGAGACCATGGGGGAATAATTCTAGAGGGGGAGAGAGATCCTTCACAAGGAGGTGTGTGGATGAAGGAGGGAATGGATGACATTTTATAGGAGGAGGGGGGTGCCCCTCCTCTCCATGGCCGGCGCATGGGAGGGTGACCCCTCACCTCCCCCATTCATGTGGTGGTAACCCCTCCACATTAAAATGCCTCTTCACATTCCCTTTTAAAGTCTCCACTTTAAATGCATTAAAATTCTCCAAGTTTAATGCCTCTCATTTAATAAAACTCTTTTATTAAATTTATTCAGAATTTTGTTAATTACTTTAATTAACAAACATTCACATATAGCCCCTTGCAATATTTCAATATCACATGCAGAACCACTTTCTACAATTTCACCCAAAACAATTTCCGGTTTCTATTGAAACAATTCCTGCGCTTTGCAATTCTTTCGTCTGAAACATATGTGCTCCAAAATGGTGTCCGGTAACTCTTAAGTGTGTCACCCTACGGTTCGCGAATAATGCAGACATGATCAAGACCCTTCTCCGATCAATAATCAGCAGCGGGACCTGGAGATCCGTACTGACTCCTACACATTCAACGATGACTTCTATGATCATGAGAACCTTTAACGCTTGTAACTAAATCCCTTTGTCTCGCGATATATTACATGTCCGAGATTCGATCATCGATATCTCCATACCTAGTTTGATCTCGTTATCGACATGCACTCTTTTCTCGTTCCCGTGATATAACATTCTAGTGATCACATCACTTGCTTGCAAGCTATCTCAATGTGATATCACCGAGAGGGCCCAGAGTATATCTATCCGTCATCGGGATTGAAAAATTCCACTCTTGATCCATGAGCCTCAACATAACACCTTCGTAGTACTGAACCCATCTTTATAGTCACCCTGTTACGGTGTGGCGTTTGATGTTATCAAGATACTCTTTCGGTGTTAGCAATTAACATGATCTCATGGTCTAAGGATAAAGATTACTTCGTATGATGTTATAGCAATATAAACATAATGACTTGATCGTAATGCTATACTTCGGATGAATGTTCATCACATCATTCCACCAATGGTGTGACCTTGTTATTAACAACATCCAATGTCCATGATCAGGAAACCTTGATCATCTTGTTAATCAACAAGCTAGTCTATAAGAGAGGCATAATTAGGAACCCTTTTTGTTTATTAAACACACATGTATTGATGTTTCCGATCAATACAATTCTAGCATGCAAAATAAACATCTATCATATATAAGGAATACATAATAACAACTTTATTATTGCCTCTCAGGGTATATTTCCTTCAGTATCCCACTTGCACTAGAGACAATAATCTAGTTCACATGATGATAAATCTAACACGCATGGAGTTCTGGTGTTGATCATGTTTTGCCCTAGGGAGAACTTTAGTCAACGGATCTGCTACATTTAGGTCCGTGTGTACTTTACAAATCTTTATATCTCCATCCTTGACATGATCGCGGATGGAGTGAAACCGGCGCTTAATATGCTTGGAATTCTTGTGAGACCTCGGTTCCTTTGCATTGGCTATGGCTCCATTGTTGTCACAATAGATCACCATCGGGTCCAACGCACTAGGAACCACACCTAGTTCCGTAATGAACTCTTTCATCCAAACCGCTTCCTGTGCTGCTTCTGAAGCAGCAACATATTCCGCCTCCATCGTTGATCCAGCCACCACAGGTTGTTTGGAACTCCTCCAACTAATTGCTGCCCCGTTCAAGAGAAATACGTATCCGGATTGAGACTTAGTGTCATCCGGATCGGTGTCAAAGCTAGCATCGACATAACACTTAGCGACTAGCTCTTCTTCACCTCCGTGTATAAGAAACATATCCCTAGTTCTTCTCAAGTACTTGAGGATGTTCTTGACCGCTATCCAAAGGTTCAACCTGGATCAGATTAGTACCTACTAGTCAAACTAATAGCATGTGCCACATCCCGTCTTGTACATAGCATGGCATACATTATAGAGCCTATGGCTGAGGCATAGGGGATCTTATCCACCATCTCTCTTTCTTCCGCCATAGCCGGACTCTGAGTCTTACTCAATGTCTTGCCTTGCAACATAGGTAAGAACCCCTTCTTACTTTCGTCCATATTAAACTTCTTTAATATCTTATCAAGGTATGTACTTTGCAATAGCCCAATTAGGCGCCTTGATCTATCTCTATAGATTTTAATGCCTAATATATATGACGCTTCACCAAGGTCTTTCATCGAAAATTTGCTGTTTAGATAACTTTTAACACTGTTTAAAAGATCTATATCATTTCCAATCAATAATATGTCATCCACATATAATATCAGAAATGCCACATTGCTCCCACTCACTTTCTTGTAAATACAAGCCTCTCCATAAGTTTGGCCAAATCCAAACTCTTTGATCACCTCATCAAAGCGGAGATTCCAACTTCGGGATGCTTGCTTCAGTCCATAGATGGATCGCTGAAGTTTGCATACCTTATTATCATCCTTAGGATCGACAAAACCCTTAGGTTGTATCATATATAACTCTTCTTCAATATTACCATTGAGGAATGCAGTTTTGACATCCATCTGCCATATTTCATAATCGAAATATGCAGCAATTGCTAACATAATCCTAACTGACTTAAGCATCGCTACGAGAGAGAATGTCTCATCGTAGTCAACTCCTTTGAATTTGTCGAAACCCCTTTGCGACAAGTCGAGCCTTATAGATGGTCACATTACCATCAACATTAGTTTTTCTTTTGAAAATCCATTTATTCTCAACGGCCTTTCGATCGTGAGGTAAGTCCACCAAGGTCCAAACTTGGTTCTCGTACATGGATTCCATCTCGGATTTCATGGCTTCTAGCCATTTGTTGGAATCCAGGATCATCATCGCTTCTTCATACGTCGCAGGGTCATCCATTTCATCAACCATGAAATTCACAACAGGATTGCCATACAGTTCAGGAGCTGCACGTGTCCTGCTTGACCTGCGAGGTTCGGTAGTGTCCTCTTTCAGAGTTTCATGATCAATATCATTAGCTCTCTCTTCATTAGGTGAAGTCTACTCTGAAACAACTTCCGGTGCTGCGCTACTCGCCATTTCATGAAGAGAAGGTTCAATAACCTCTTCGAGTTCTACCTTCCGACTACTCACACCTTTCACGAGAAACTCCTTCTCAAGAAAGGATCCATTCTTGGCAACAAAAACCTTGCCCTCGGATCTGTGATAGAAGGTATACCCAATTGTTTCCTTAGGGTATCCTATGAAGACGCATTTTTTCGCTTTGGGTTTGAGTTTATCCGATTGAAGTTTCTTCACATAAACATCGCATCCCCTAAGAAATGACAGCTTAGGTTTGTTTCCAAACCATAATTCATACGGTGTCATTTCAACGGATTTAGATGGTGCCCGATTTAAAGTGAATGTAGCTGTTTCCAGTGCATAACCCCAAAGTGACAGTGGCAAGTCAGTCAGAGACATCATAGATCGAACCATATCCAATAAGGTACGATTACGACGTTCCGACACACTATTATGTTGTGGTGTTCCGGCAGGCGTGAGTTGTGAAACTATTCCACAATCTTTCATGTGTGTGCTAAACTCGTAACTTAGATACTCTCCTCCACAAATGCATCAGAGAAATTTGATCTTTCTATTACGATGATTTTCCACTTCATTCTGAAATTCCTTGAACTTTTCAAAAGTTTCAGACTTGTGTTTCATCAAATAGACATACCCGTATCTACTCAAATCATCCGTGAAAGTAACAAAATAACGATATCCACCTCGCGCCAACACACTCATTGGTCCACACACATCATTACGTATGATTTACAATAAATCTGTCGCCCGTTCCATTGAACCGGAAAACGGCGTTCTAGTCATCTTGCCCATAAGGCATGGCTCACATGTATCAAATGATTCAAAATCAAGTGATTCCAAAAGTCCATCAGAATGGAGTTTCTTCATGCGTTTAGCACCAATATGACCTAGACGGCAGTGCCACATATATGCAGATATATCATCATCAAGTTTAATCTTTTTAGCATTAACATTATGAATGTGCGTAATATTACTATCGAGATCCATCAGAAATAAACCATTCAACATAGGTGCATGACCATAGAAGATATCATTCTTATAAATCGAACAACCATTGTTTTCAGATTTAAAGGAATGACCACTTTGCATCAAACACAATCCGGATACAATGTTCATGCTAAGTGCAGGCACCAAATAACAATTATTTAGGTTTATAACTAATCCCGATGGCATATGGAGAGGCAGCGTTCCGACGGCGATCACATCAACTTTTGATCCATTGCCGACCCGCATCCTGACCTCATCACTTGCTAGTTGTCGCTTGTTCCGTAGCCCCTAAATCGAGTTACATATATTAGCAACCGATCCTGTATCAAATACCCAGGTGCTACTTCGAGTACTAGTCAAGTACACATCAATAACATGTATATCACATATACCTTTGTTTGCCTTGCCGAACTTCTTGTCCTCCAAATACTTGGGGCTTGCGCCCAATGGCTCCCCCTTGCAATAGTAGCACTCGGTATCGGACTTAGGGCCAGCTCGGGGTTTCTTTTCAGGCGCAACAACAGATTTGCCACCCTTCTTTCCCGTGTGCTTGCCTTTCTTGTCCTTCTTGAAACCGGTGGTCCTATTGATCATCAACACTTGATGTTCTTTCCTAATCTCCACTTCTGCAATCTTAAGCATTGACAGAAGCACAGGAAGAGTCTTCTTCATGCCCTGCATATTATAGTTCATCACGAAGCTCTTGTAGCTAGGTGGCAGAGATTGGAGAACACGATGTATGCCCAAGTCAATGGGAATCGTTATTCCCAAGGACATAAGCTTATGGGCGTACCCAGACATTTTGAGTACATGCTCACTAACGGAGCAGTTCTCCTCCATCATGCAGCTAAAGAACTTTTCAGTAGCATTATAACTCTCTACGGCAGCATGGGTATCGAAAATCATTTTCAATTCTCCCATGGTATCAAAGGCATTGCCATTTTCGAAACGCTTTCGAAGTTCTGGCTCTAGCCCATACATTATGCCGCAATGAACTAAGTTGTGGTCCTCCTGACGAGTCACATAGACATTATTTTCCTCGTCAGGGGTATCAGGAGCTGGTGGGGGGCCTAGCGGCGCATCTAGCACATATTGCTTTTGTGCAGCAGTGAGAAGAATCCTCAAATTCATAGCCCAGTTGGTGAAGTTGCTACCAATCGCAACAAGTTTCTCTTTCTCCATGAACACATTGAAATTAAAAGCAGGTGGTGCCATCTACAACAGAATTTGTAAAGTTTATTTAGACTAAGTTTATGATAGATTGAGTTCAACTAATCCAAATTACTAATGAACTCCCACTCAAAAACGACATCCCTCGTATCCTTTTGGTGATTACATGAACCAAATCCACTACACCAAGTCCGATCATCACGTGAGTTGATGTAGCTTCAAAGTCGAGCATCTATATGGGCATCATATCAACTATATGACTCATGCTTAACCTTTCGGTCCGTGTTCCGAGGCCATGTCTGTACATGCTAGGCTCGCCAAGTAAGAACCTTAGTATTCGCGTGTGTAAAACTATCTTACACCCATTCCTATGAAAGCGTAGATTCGAGTACACCCGATCATCACGTGATGTCTCGAAACACGATCCATAGAACGGTGCATACTCAAGGAAGACCACATTTTATCTTGATATCTAAATGAGGGATCATCTTATAATGCTACCAAAAGCGCCAAACTAGAAGTATAAGATGTTAACATCTAATGTGTAAAGTGAGATGATATGGTCCATGCATTTGATCTCTATCACTTGCATCGTGGTATGATCTCTATCATTCCTTTGTGTGTAAGGCCAAGGTCTATGGAACTTACACGTTGAATGTGTTGTAAGAGTATCTATCATACATCTACTTACAACAATACCATATCAATACACTAGCCCAGCAATGATCTAAACTAGACGCCTCTAATTTATAAATTGCAAGTTTTACGTGGCTTAGGGCTTTCGAAGATAGAACCGTTCTCACCTACGAACATGAACCACAACGAGGATAACTAAGTTATTAGCAACTCGTTGTAAATCAGATATTGACTATAGTAGGAGAGACATACACCCGCCGGCCACTTATGCAAAACAAGTTGCATGTCAGTCGTGGAACCGGTCTCATGTGCGATGACATGTAAGGTTGGTCCGGGCCGCTTCATCCCACTATGCCACCAATATCCAAAGTACATAGAAGATGCAATAACATGATCATCATCACCCACATATAAACATATGTGTACTACCCATGCAAAGCACCTACGCATAGATCAGGCTCTGATACCACTGTTGGATCCGCAACATAGAAAACAAAAAAATTCCTACGATGAGAACTACACGCCAAGATCTATCTACTAGGTACAAAGCAACGGGTGGACATACATCCAACAAGAACTTACCCTTGAAGACAACGAGTTTTGTTAACGAGTAGGAACTCGTGGTTGATGTAGTCGTACACTTGCCGATCTCAAGACCGTGAGGAAGTCCGAGCGCCGCAACTCAGCAGCAAGATCCGCATCGCACACACATGTTCAAGCCACCGGACAACCTCCACCTCCTCGCTCCAGCGATCCAGCGGAAGCAGCAACCTTCCGCATTTAAATGCCACCGGGAACATGTATCTCGCTAATCCGAGACCATAGGGGAATAATTCTAGAGGGGGAGAGAGATCCTTCACAAGGAGGTGTGTGGATGAAGGAGGGAATGGATGGCCTTTTATAGGAGGAGGGGCAGCCCCTCCTCTCCATGGCCGGCGCATGGGGGGATGACCCCTCACCTCCCCCATTCATGTGGTGGTAACCCCTCCACATTAAAATGCCTCTTCACATTGCCTTTTAAAGTCTCCACTTTAAATGCATTAAAATTCTCCAAGTTTACTGCTCTCTCATTTAATAAAACTCTTTCATTAAATTTATTCAGAATTTTGTTAATTACTTTAATTAACAAACATTCACATATAGCCCCTTGCAATATTTCAATATCACATGCAGAACCACTTTCTACAATTTCACCCGAAACAATTTCCGGTTTCTATTGAAACAATTCCTGCGCTATGCAATTCTTTCGTATGAAACATATGTGCTCCAAAATGGTGTCCGGTAACTCTTAAGTGTGTCACCCTACGGTTCGTGAATAATGCAGACATGATCGAGACCCTTCTCCGATCAATAATCAGCAGCGGGACCTGGAGATCCGTACTGACTCCTACACATTCAACAATGACTTCTGTGATCGTGAGAACCTTTAACGCTTGTAACTAAATCCCTTTGTCTCGCGATATATTACATGTCCGAGATTCGATCATTGGTATCTCCATACCTAGTTTGATCTCGTTACCGACATGCACTCTTTTCTCGTTCCTGTGATATAACATTCTAGTGATCACATCACTTGCTTGCAAGCTATCTCAATGTGATATCACCGAGAGGGCCTAGAGTATATCTATCCATCATCAGGATTGACAAATTCCACTCTTGATCCATGAGCCTCAACATAACACCTTCGTAGTACTGAACCCATCTTTATAGTCACCCTGTTACGGTGTGACGTTTGATGTTATCAAGATACTCTTCCGGTGTTAGCAATTAACATGATCTCATGGTATAAGGGTAAAGATTACTTCGTATGATGTTATAGCAATATAAACATAATGACTTGATCATAATGCTATACTTCGGATGAATGTTCATCACATTATTCCACCAATGGTGTGACCTTGTTATTAACAACATCCAATGTCCATGATCAGGAAACCTTGATCATCTTGTTAATCAACAAGCTAGTCTATAAGAGAGGCATAACTAGGAACCCTTTTTGTTTATTAAACACACATGTATTGATGTTTCCGATCAATACAATTCTAGCATGCAAAATAAACATCTATCATATATAAGGAATACATAATAACAACTTTATTATTGCCTCTCAGGGCATATTTCCTTCACTATACTATGTAGACATAAGTAACGGAGAAGGGATACAGTATTCATACCTTTGAAGACCGAGGCACGCCTTACGCAGGAAGGCGTATATTGATGAAGATGAGCAGCACCCCAAGTGTGGTGCCTCCGAAGTTCGTCACACGTCCGGTGTAGGAGACGTCAACCGGACTCCGATCTAGCCGAGAAACGGAAGAAGTAGATGCCAAATCGTAGATCACACGACGGTGGTGTGAAGATGGAGAACTCACCCACGAGGTCCTCTCCAATATTACGGAGAAGTCCTCAGTGGATGAGAGAGAGATAATGAGAGGGAATGGGATGATTCCAAAGCAGGAGGGGAGACCCCTATATATAGTGGGAGGAGGCGCACCACCTAGCGGTCAGGCGCTGTGGGACTAATCCCAACACCCGTCGGCCACCTAGGGGCAGCCGCCGGCCCTAGGTGGGCCCCATTGTGGCGTCCCACCAAGCCTAGGCCGGCTGGCCCTCTCTCCCTAGGCGTCATGCCCTATTGGGCCTCCCTTCGAGTGAGGCCCATTAGCATTATGATGCCTTTAATAATAAAATAAAATATATATTTAATATTAATTCTCCAATTAACATTCAAATACACATATTGTATTATTCCTTCACTTTAGAACACCTTACAGACCCCTTCCGATCTCCATCGGATGTTACCCGGAACTATTCCGGTTTCTCTTTCTCTATTTCTCCTACGATACCTCATCTACCCTAAGCGTCCCTACCCTTAAGCGTGACATCCTTCAGTTCGGAAACACTCCGGACATGATCGAGACTACTCTCACATCAATGATCAATAGAGGGACCTAGATGGCCATGTGACCCCTACGTGTTTCATGAATATAATTGCTCGAACCGTGAGATAGTCGTTTCCCGCTCCCTTTGTCATATGATACCAAATTCATTTGAGACTTGATCTTCAGTATCCCCATACCTTAGTTCGGTCTCGTTACTAATGAACTTGTTTACTCGTTCTCATGTCGTTGCATTCCGTGACCAAGTCACATGCTTGCAAGCTTCATTAATGCAACATCACCGAGATGGCCACATATATCTGTCTGTTACATGGACTAGACAAATCCTGGTCTTGATATGTACTCCTCTATGCATCGCTTTGGAAAACCTGAGTGGCACCTTTTTGATCACCCTGTTACGAGATGATTCTTGATAACCATCTAAGCTTCCTCCAGAATGGTGATTTGTATTACCTCGCAGTCAAAGGATCAGGTTGCGAGGTTCTCTGTGTTTTATCATCAATGGTGAACTTTATAACTAGATCTCATTCAAGATATAATGGTCGGATGTTTGTTTATCATGTTATTCAACTAATAACATGACCCCATTATCAATCAGCATAAATGCCCATGATCTTAAAACCCAGACCATCCTCATGACCAATGAACTAGTTCGCTAGAGGTAACTAGAGACACAGTTTGTTTACATACCACACGTGTATTAACGTTTCGTATTAACATAGTTATAGCACAGTATAAAATGTATTATGAACATATAGGAGATTTATCAAATAATATACTTTATTATTTGCCTCTAGGGCATAACTCCTTCAATATCGGCGCAAACATTTGCGAGCCTGTCGATATGCGGTATCTACTAGAGATACTCTTAGAGCAACTTCTGTAAACGCGAGGCCTGTAAAACATGTTTAGGCCATGTAAAACATGTTTTACAGGCTAGTTTGGAATCGCGTGGAACAGCGACTGTATTTTGTTTTATGGGTGCAGAATAGGCGATATGTTTTCCGCTATGTATTTTCAATTTGCATAGTCTTATTCAATAGGAAAATGATAGAAGAAACTGGCAAACAATTGAATACGATATTCTAAAATTAACCATAAAATTATTTCCTAGTTATTCAACCTTGTCGAGCTAACCCATTTCCATTAATTGCTCAACAAAATTATAGAGTTCACTACAACATCAAAAACAAGGATAGTGGAAAGAAGGGGAAGCGAGTTGGTGCACCTAGCAGGAAACTTGCTGAGAATGTTCCATCTCGAAACATCCTCTACTAGGCAAAAACCTACTGCCACTTAAACTCGAGGATGCGAATACATTTTATCCAAGATTACAAAAGAAGCTAGCCAAAAGTCCACAAAGGGGCAGCCACACCATCACTAAACAAGATCTAAAGCGAAAAGGTTACCAAGACACACTGGAAAACTTTCAGATTTAGTCACCAACTCGCAGGCATACTCGCACCGGTCCTGGAGATCCTTGCAACATTAGCAGCTAGTTTCATCATCTCCTTTGTGCCATCGATCGTCACCTTCTTGTGATCGCCCTTCTGCAAACCTTCCCAATATAACAGGAAAGAGCATACCATGAACACAGTCTCAATAGGGGATCTAAGGATATAACCCTCAAAAATGATTTTGTTACTAACCGTCTAGATTGCCCAACACACTGCAGACATACCAATCATATAGAATTTCTTGCCACTAGGAAGAAAATGATAAAACCAACAAATCACCCGCCAGGAATTTTTAGAACATGTGGACGTCCCAAAAAGCTTTCCCAGAATCCCCCAAACCAGTTTATTGACAGAACAAGAGAAGAACAAATGAGAAATAGATTCAACCTGGTTGTAAAAAGAACAAACATGATTCCTAGACTAATTACGTCTTCGCATGTTATCGCATGTTGAAATGGCATTTCTAGAAAGTTGTCACATCTAAAGATATAATTGGTGAGGGTACTAGGACTTACCATAAAAGTCAAGCATTTTCGGTCATCCGATCGTGCCAGCCAGCAGATCCTGAGCATTCGTTTTCTAACTACTATTTATGTGGCCACTGTAAATGACTATAAAGGGTAAAAAATCCGGTGCAAATATGTTCGTTGCCCATTGGTCAAAGCCCACATGATTTCGTTTTTTGATTACTATTCTAAAGATATAATTGGTGAGGGTACTAGGACTCACCATAAAATCAAGCATTTTCGGTCATCCGATTGTGCCAGCCAGCAGATCCTGAGCGTTCGTTTTCTGACTACTATTTATGTGGTCCACCTATAAATGACTATAAAGGGTAAAAAATCTGGTGCAAATATGTTCGGTTTCCCATTGGTCAAAGCCCACACGGTTTCGTTTTCTTACTACTATTCATGTGGCCCACCTGTAAATGACTATAAAGGGTAAAAAATCTGGTGCAAATATGTTTGGTTGCCCATTGGTCAAAGTCCCACACAGTTTTATTTTGTGACTACTATTTATGTGGCCCACCTATAAATGACTATAAATGATAGAAAATCTGGTGCAAATATATTTGGTTGCTCATTGGTCAAATTCCCACATGGTTGGAAAATATCCCGACTCGCCAATCCACACCCATGTATTCCCCTCTTCCTCATCCTCCTAACCCTCGTGCCGCCGGCGCCCCAATCCTCTCATGCACGAGGTCTAGCTCGCCCATCACCGCCTCCCGCCTCCCCGCTCTGCCCCTCCCCTCGTTATACTCCTATCTCACTCCATCGTGGTCGGCTCAACCACCATCTCTTCTGTCATGCCTCCCTCACTGGCAGGAGCAGCAGGTCGTTCTGACAGACCGAGCAAAAGTAGCGGCCATGGGCGGGTGGTTGACATGTGAGAAGAGGAGGCAGCGCGTGGAGGAGCCGGACGCATGGGTCGGTGACTGATGTAGTAGAGAGTAGGAGGCCGCATATCGTGTTGTTCCTCTAGAGGAGCATCTGGTGGAGCTCCACCCGACCTGCGCATCCCCATTGTGCTTCTTCTCTCTCAAAGGAACACCCGTGCCTTCTCAAGGCCGAGGTGAATGTGGAGGACCCCTGGAAATTAAATCTCATCTTTATTTATGCATATTCATTTTTATTTGTGTTTACAAGGTGCTTGACGAAAATCCTGCCTAATATTACTGTATGTATTATTTAAGGAGAAGCGAATGGCCTCTCTATTTTCTTTCTTTTTGGTAAACATATGCTTCTTATTCTTGATTTGTAATAGACCACCCGACTACTATTTTGTATAAAAAGGGTCCAGGTAAATGTTGCATGATGTATTCTTGGTGATTGAATTCCAGGTTACAACTATTAGCATAATCTATCACAGAGTGCTAAAACTCACTAAAGGCGGCGCATCGAACAAATTAGGTTTTCCCTTCCATGTCTGCCTCTATGACACCTTTCTCCGCGAGAAAGCAAAAGTAATATTAGGTACGTATGTTGCATAGCTAAACCATCATCAACATAACTTATTTATTTTACAGTCTTTTAGTTCTATCAGTTGTGTTCCCTTTAGATTTCTATTGATTATTTAAAAAATCGTGCATTTATATAGACATTGCCTAGCTCCCGTATTCCAAACCGAACATAGACATACATAGTGAATAGATAATAAATCTATAAATAAATTATTTCTTAGATTCACTTCCTTGGTTTTAATGCAATTTGACCACTCTTGTTTGACACCCTTTTTCGACGTGGACTGAATTTCCCTTTCTTACTCACTGAGAAGCATCTTAATGGTGATACCGTGGATGCCATTCTTAACAATGCTCTTGCTAATAATGCTAAGAAGGCCTCTGAAATTTCCTTTGGAGCTCACAAATGAATCGTGACTCGTTTCACTTCAAACATTAGTTATTTTTTTTCTATTTTTGTGCTATGGTATATCCGGTCTAGCTCCCGAATCGATCTATTTTCCAAGTGCAGCTTCGCAAGAGGCTTCTAGAGCTCGATTGGTTGTGGTCCTCGATCGGTGCCTCGGTCAGGGATTTCTTTCAGTACACTGCCTTGCACCGACCGGTGTGCCTAACCCCTCTGCAGCTATATGTGTCGCTCTCTTGCTTGACTCGTATTTTCTGCTTTCTTTTAGTGCCACTCTCTGGCTAAACTTGTTTAGTTCACATAGAAACATGAATATCAACTACAAGTAATAGGATCTACAATTCTAATTCCTAGGGTTCAATTTACATGAAATGTTGAACATTTGAATGCCTATAGTTGTCCATATGATATGTGATATTCTTATTTTTCCTTATTTTTTTCTCGTTGACAAAAGCAAAGAAACTAGGAATCTTATTTTTGACCTATCACTAAAGTAGGAGAATCAAAAGAGGTGCTACAAATATTGTTGACTCTGTGTTACTCGTCCCTAACCATTAAGATTTATCAGAACCTATTAGCTAAGGAGTACCATATTTTTAAAGGATTACGAGGCAAAAGTTGATGACTCAAATAACCACGATGCTAAGAAGAGGTAGCTCATTGTTGTCATGTTATTTTTCTTATAGTCTGATGTACATGTGCTACTATCTTAATTAACAATATGATGTATTTCTTACACTTCCACGAAACGTGTCGTCCAATGTTTCTGATCCACCCATTGGAGCTGGTCGTCCATCCAAGAAGACGATGTCTGCGAAGAAGGAAAAGTAATACAATTCTCTCGTTTCCTCTGAAGGTGCTTTCCTGGTCTATCACATAGCTGTTTACTTCATCTTTATCCTCTGTCATGCTGATCTAGATTATTCACTACGTCCTTCTATAGGTTGTGTGTTCATTTTGGTTCTATGTTGGTGTCTGCATACTCATCCCCTCTTGGAAAATTTCACATTTACCTTTCTCTCTTACATGCGTAAACCATGGATCTCATCTAAAAATCATTCAGCGCATGCTCAACACAATGTTGGATGACATGCATCTTCTGAACCAAATAAAAATATTGTTGTCACCAGGAACCTTAGCGTTGTTAGTCCCAGCACTCCAACAAAGTTTTTGATCCATATATTTCACTAGCTGAGAACTATGTAGCAATCCAAGAAACCGCATGCATGAAATCAAATGCCAAAAAACATACAAAAGGTTCAAGAAGGAATCTTTTGATGAATGTCTCCTGGGAAGTTTACAAGAAAACTTAGCAAGAGCTCGAGTTCCTTCATATATGATGTATCAGGTCCTACGTGATGTGTCTCATAGAGAGTCAACCTCGATGGGAAGTTTAATTTAGTTCTGATTGAAGTCTACAAAGAAAATTGTATGTATACCTTGTGTATGTAGGTGTATATGATTTGTATGATGATCATTATTATAAGCTATCTCCTTTGCATCTGCATAGCATACAAGTACTCATAATAGTGTTTATAAGCCAATTTTTGGTGCGAAAGGCAGGAATTGCTTTAATTTTGTAAAAGAAAACTGCAATTCATAATCATATTATCGATTTCTAGTCATTTCATATTAGTGTTATACACAAAAGAAATGATACGAGAGCCATGGGGACGTGCGTCAAGGCGCACCCCTAAATCTAGTAAAGATTTGAATTCTCAAGGGAGTTTTGCTTTCCAAAGCATCTTGTTATCACCATCAGCTAACTTTTTTTCCAGAAATTCATAAACATACTTAGTAGAGGACAGTTTGTTACTAGTCAACTTCCAAACCACAACATCATGAGTGTTAGATAACTGAATATCCCTTACTTTGCGCAAAATGATGTTTCATTGATAACTAAGGATACCAAGAATCCTTCTTCTAAAAGGTAATGAGAACCCATTTCCAACAAGAGTTTTGATAATTCAATCTTGCAGCTGACACACATAAAAAATCTCAGGGAGCTGATCACATAAGGGACTCCACAATCCCAATCTTTCCAAAATCTCACACCATCACCATTATTAAGAATAATACCCCTCCTAGCAAGATAAGTTTCTCTGGCCTGAAGTAAAGATTTCCAACAATAAGAGTCATCAAATCTAGGTACAATAGATATATTAGTTTTGTTCCTAAGTTATCTTGCTTTATCAATTCTTTTCCACGAGCCATCTTGTTTGTCCAATTTCCACCACCATTTCCTAGGAGACTAATATTTTGCTTCCTCAAATCCTTGATGCCCAAACCCCCTTTTCTTAGATTTGCAAACCTAATCCCACCTCACCATATAATAACTTTTATTATCTTTCTTATTCTATCAGAAAAACCTCCTCAAATGCTTGTTTATTTTATCAGTGAAAGATTTCCTAAGAAGGGACATAGACATGGGATAGTATAAAATGGTACAAAGAGAGGCATCTATCAGGATTTTTTCCACCAGAAGACATGGAACTACCAACCTAGGCATCTATTTTTTCACCAACTTGGAATCAATGAAATCCCAATCAGAATTCTTAAGTGACAAGGCAGAAACAGGTACCCCCAGGTATTTCGTAGGTAAATAACCAACTTGACAACCAAACAAATTACAATAGAACTCAACAATATTATTGTCACTACCAATAGTGTAAATCTCACTTTTCATGAAGTTAACTTTTAAACTAGATATCAACTCAAAGATGTATAAAAGCAATTTTAGATTAAAATTTTTTTAGGACCATGACTAACGCAAAGGACTGTGTCATCTGCATATCGCAGAATAGCTACACCCTTATCAATCAAGCCAGGAGAAAAACCCTCAAATAGATCATTGGACTAATCTCTCAACACCATTTTAGTAAGGCATTCAACAACCAAATTAAATAGAGTAGGAGAAAGAGGATCCCCTTGTCTTACTCCTTTATAGTTAGTAAAATAATAACCCATCTCATTAATAAGCTTTACAGTCATGATACCTTCAAGTAAAGCTTTTTTGCTCCAAGAACAAAAAATATCATTGAAACATCTAATATGCAAGCATTCTAAGAGGAAGTCCCAATTGACTTTGTCATATGCTTTTTCAAAATCCAATTTGACCATCACACCACATTGTTTTCTAACATGAGTATAATTGAGTAACTCTTGAAGGGACAACACACCATCCATGATGTTTCTTTTCTTAATGAAAGAATTTTGTTGATACTGAACAATTTGTGAGCATAAGGTTCTAATATAATTGTTAAACCCTTAGTGATCCACTTCTACACATATCTCAAAAGACAAATAGGTCTGAACTGTGTGGAGCCCCCACCACTTAAAGAAGTAAAGTGAGCACACCATAATTTAAAAGTTTCAAATCCAAACCCCAAGGAAAAAATAGTGGAAAATAAGCATGATTTCAAGTTTAACCAACTACCGACAGTGTTGAAAAAACTCAATTGGAATGTTGTCTAGTCCAGGAGCCCTATTTACATCCATGGAAAACAAAGCATTTTCTACCTCCTCCACATAAAAAGGTCTAGTTAGATCATTACTATCATCCACACTAATCGTTTCCTCAATGCTCCACAGATCACTAGATAAATGGAACAAGTTACCAGGAGAAGGACCAAGCAAATCCTTATAATACTTAGTGGCATGAGCTAAGAGATTTTCAGTACTCTCAATGAGAATATCTCCATATTCAAGGTGTGAATGGTATTTTTACATTTTCTACCATTAGCTACTCTATGGAAATAAGAAGAATTATGGTCCCGTTTTAACAACCACCTCTCATTAGATCTTTATAACAAGCTCCTCGTCAGTAAAGATTTCATGCAGGTCAAAGAGGATGTCCATTTTTATGTAATTTGCAAGGTTTAACGGGGCTAATTCTTCACCCCCTTCCAAAACAGGGATACTGACATAATCAAAAGGGTTGTTGGGATATTTCCTATAAATGGAGTAGTATGCACAGGATCAGTTTTTCCAAATAAATTCAATTTTGTTATCAATTTTGCATCACCCTGTTGTCTTCTTCATATTTGAAGTATATTCTATATATGTGTTCTTCTCAACCTCTACTCTCCCCTCTCTTACTTCCCTAGTCGGCATGAAGTAACTTTAGCTCGAAGAAGTAGTGGCGAGCTCTTGGACAAACAAGTGGATCTTAGGGGTAACGTTAGCGTGCAATTGCAGCAACTCTGGTGACCTCAACAAGCAGAGGTTGATGTAGGAATCTGTCGACCAGTAGCAGGTGTGGGATGCCATCGATGAGCAGAAGAAGTGAGCCCCTCTTCCACCTATTTTCATTGAGCTATTTATTTGAATGCACGTTGATAATTTTCTGATCACCCCTATTTGAATGCAGGTTGATAATTTTCTGCCTTGGTTGTTGATATAATGCATGCCTTGTTACTTATTGTGTTTCTTTCATTATGCAGTGCAGCTATTGTTGCCACAGAAAATGACTGGCTTAACCCTCGCAAGAAAATACTTTCCGTTTTCAACTTTTCATGGAGCAAACAGTAAACTTATTCTATATGTTTTTGGAACTAGGATCCTGAGAAGAAGAAGAAGAAGATAGTTTGTGATGATAAGATTTTTTGTGTCGGTAGAGAGGGTATTGGATTCATGGGTATTTCAGCATGAATTTGGTGAGTTAGTGCTTTTCTTCATACCACCAGAGGCAGTAGCAATTATCTATTCATTAATGTCTTGAGGTAGGCAAGCAACAATTTCTCATGTTTGAGTTTATAGTTTTTACTCAGAATCAGGAGTCAAAGACAGGTTCCGATGTTATCAATTTTTTTTGAGAGCAACCACCTATTTCATTAATAGAAAATCAAGTTACATGAGTAAACAAACATGGAAATTAACAGACAGGCCAGAAGAAAACAGATATTCTAAAAACTTTGCAGAAAACTATCCCTAGCATTTCCTATTTATGATTTTTTGATCGATCTTGTATGTATACGCCGTGTGCAACCTGTTTATGAATCATCACTTTTGAATGTATGCAACCGCTTATAACCTGTTTATGGTTTTCTGTTGGTATAAATTTACCCTTAATCCTTGCTTTGTATGTATCTTTTCGAATTTTCCTGTGATGCTTTGGGAAAATTGCTTCGATATCTGCGTTGTCAAAGTAGCTATGCACATATGTATACTGCATAGAGCAGAGTGTATAGGTATCCGGCGATAGAGCGTGGAGAGGCCGGCGTGAAGCCGCCAGAAATAATTAGCGGCTTCAACAAAAAACTGTTAATCGCTGCTTACATCCTGAGTTTGGAGGCTTGGACCTAGCACTGTGTATTTAGGGTGTAATAATGGAGTAATAACACAACATTTGAGTTGTTTTTCTTTTTGATTTGATGATTCGCTACTACTACTACTACGTATCTTAGTTCTCCATCCTGATAGGCACTGATCGAAGGAGGTGAGGAGGATATCAGTTAGGCAGAAAAATGTGCCCAGGTAAGGCGACCTCGTCGCCCCCTCCCCCGCCGGCGGCGACCCGCCCCCCTCCTCCCACTCCCTCCACCCCACGGCCATCCCCCTCCCCGCCGTCCATCCGCCTAACCCCCATGGCACCCTGGTTCCTCGAGGAACAGCATCTCCGCGCGCTGCGCTTCTCCAGGCTTGTCACCGACCCAGATCTAGATCGGGTGGCGATCCCACCGGCCGTATCTCCGCCCTGTCCGGCACGGCCCCCCAGCTCCGACTCCGAGGTGGTTCCTGACTCTGCGTCGGCCTCTCCTGCGCCTGCACCTTGCCACGGGGGGCCCACCCTGCCACGCCCGCGATGACGCCATCTAGACCTGCGAGCGCCTTCAATGCGTGTGGCGGGACGACACCTTCAAGAGCTGCGAGCGCCTTCAACGCGAGCGGTACGATGCCTGCCTTCAATGCGGCCGCCCATGGGCTGCGCTCCCTCATCGTCGTGCCTCCCAGCTACCAGAGGACGGAGAGAAATCAAGAGGCATCCCATCGCCCCACGGCGCCCCCTTCCCAAGATGACACGGGATGGAAAACAGCTGGGCCGCGCCGTCCACGACGGGACGGGCCTTCATGGCAACGCGAAGGCAGCATGGCAGAGACCACGCTGCGCTCCTCCCAGACCGCGGACACTGCCCTCCGCTTCAAAAGGCGCACCGAGGGGCTCTGTGTTCACTACCTCGCCCCTGCCCACCACCACCTCTCTCCCTCCTGCCGCGACCCAATTCGGTGCCTCTCCTGCAACCTCTCAGGCCATAAGGAGCGCGCCTGCCCTCTCCACCTCGCCGCCAAGAAAGCAGGTAGGCAGCATCGACGCACATCACCGACCCTTCCTCGCCGCCCCTCGTCCTCCCTGTCGGCTCCGGACGCGCGTTCCTGGGCAGCGGTGGTCGCCGCTCCCCGTGCGGTGCCTTTTGCCTCTCCGGCGTCGCCCGCTGTGGACGTGCTCCCGCCTCCCCCACCAATGGCGAACCTGAACGGCATCGGCTCCGGGGCGACTAGGCCGGACGAGGACACCGTGGTCATCGCCACGTCTCTCGAGCTCGACCAGGACATCAAAAGCTGGGAGGCAACCGCGGCCATTGGATGGGTCATAAGCGGCAACCGCAAGGTGGAGGCCATTAATATGTTGGAAACGTATCTATAATTTTTGATGTTCCATGCTTGTTTTATATTTACTTTCTTATGTTTTGTCCACACTTTGGAGTATTTTTACACATTTTTTGGAACTAACCTATTAACAAGATGCCATAGTGCCAGTTGCCTGTTTTCTGCTGTTTTTGGTTTCAGAAAAGCTAGTAAGGAAATATTCTCGGAATTGGACCAGACAAAAGCCCAAGTCAATATTTCACCAGAAGGAATACGGAGTCCGGAGGGGAGACGAAGCGGGGAGCCAGGGCGACCACACCTAGTGGTGGCGCGGCCAGCCCTAGCTGCACCACCAGGGGGTGTGGGCCTCCTGGTACTCCACCGATCTTGCCCCTTCGCCTATATATTGCCTCCGGAACGAAAACCCTAAGTATCCGATCAAAATTCCACGAAAGAGTCTATAGCCGCCGCCATCTCCATCCCTAGATCGGGAGGGATCTGAAGCTCTTCTCGGCACCCTGCCGGAGGGGAGAGATCACCCTGGAGGCCTTCTTCATCACCATGACTGCCTCCGGTGTGATGCGTGAGTAGTTCATCCCTGGACTACTGGTCCATGTAGTATCTAGATGGTTAGTTCTTCTCCTTTGTGCTACCATGTTTAGATCTTGTGAGCTCCGTTCATGATCAAGATCATCTATTTGTAATCTTACATGTTGTGTTTGCGGGGATCCGATGGATATTAAGATGCTATTTCAGATTGATTATTGATTCTATCATGTCTTTGTTATTTGCGATCTTGCATACTTTTCGTTGTTAGTAGCTATCTTGGCCAAGTAGATGCTAGCAACTCCAAGAGTTAGTATTTATGCTCGATAGTGGGTTCATGCCTCTAGTAATCTGGGGAAGTGACAGAAACCTCTAAGGTACTAGATGTGTTGTTGCTACTAGGGAGAAAACAACAATCCTTTATTCATAGAACAATCGTATTGTTTACTTTACACGCAATGCGTAATGCAATTATCTGTTGCTTGCAACTTAATACTGGAGGGGGTTCAGATGATAACTTGAAGGTGGATTATTAGTCATAGATGCAGTTGGATTATGGTCTATGTATAATATTGTAATGCCCAATCAAATCTCATAGGAGTCAAGATGATTAGTATATGCATGTATGCTTTCTCGGTGTCTGTCAAATGCCCCGCTATAATTTGTTAACCCAGCATGTCATCTATCTTAAGGAGAGCCACCACTAGTGAACTATGGACCCCGGTCCTTTCTTTTACCGTCAATCTACAAATATTTACTGCTTTCTGTTTACTTTCTGCAAGCAATTACTTTCTTCCACACAATATGTTTAATCCTTTGTTTTCAGCAAAACCGGTGAGATTGACAACCTCATTGTAAGTTGGGGGCAAAGTTCTGTCGTTGTGTTGTGCAGGTTTCCACGTTGTTGCTGGCGCCGGTAATGGGCCCTGCCAAAGTCCAGCTAGCAACACCTTGGAGGTGTTTCCTTGCTCCTACTGGTTCGATAAACCTTGGTTTCATAACTAAGGGAAAACTTGCTGCTGTGCTCATCATACCTTCCTCTTGGGGTTCCCCAACGATCTTGATATATTTTGGGCCATCAAGGACTTTTTCTGGCGCCGTTGCCGGGGAGTCAAGGACATCTTCACAAGGGGAGTCCCTCATAACCAATCTCTTTACTTTGTTGTTTTGGTTTTGCTTAGTTTACTTTTTGCTTTGTTTGCTTGTTTCTTTATCAAAAACACAAAAAATAGTTGTACTAGTTTGCTTTCTTTATTAAAAACACACAAAAAATTAAGTCTTTCTATAGTTGTTACCTCTTCCTTAGCTCACCATGTTGATCCCTAAATTCACCCTGAAATACCTTTCAATAGGTAGTGGCTCTATAATTGGAAAAGATAATATTGAAGAATTTTTTAATCATGTTAGTAAGCATGAGGATATTGAGGATAGATCCCTTGTAGAACTGGCTCCAAATTATGAAACTGCTGCAACTTCTTTGGTTCACATGTTGGAAGCTAGGTTTGTTAACCTTAACCCCTTAATGCAAGTAATGTTTCTTAAACTTAAAGAAATTGAGGACCCTGAAAAAAGGGATTTTATTCTGAAAACTTTGCTTAAGGAATTCTATGATGTTGCCAAGGAAGCTAGAAAAGTCTTTGAACGTTTTAATATGCTAGGCTCATGTGTAGATGTTGTTGGTACACAAGAAAAGATGAACAAAACCGAACCTAATGGGGAGGAAATTAAGATACCAATACCTTTCAAACTTGTAGCAATGCATGAAGCCATAGAAAAGAATCTTGATTGGATTGTTCCTGAAAACCCGTTTGATGAAAAGTGAACCCAAGAGCGTTGAGAAAGGATCCTCTAGAACTTATTTGGATGAGATACCCTGCCTTGTTGAAGATATTTCTAGTATTAATCTTAATGCTTCTTCATTTGAGAACACTTGATTCTTTTTCTTGCTTCTTATGCCTAACTTAAAGGCGTTAAAGAAAAGTACTTATTGGGAGATAACCCAAAAGTTTTAGATGAGTCTTGGAAGTTATTATCTCTGTAATAACCGCTCCTTATCCTTTTTATTTGCTTTTTGTGCCAAGAGTAACCTTTAATGAGAGAGAAGTAATGATTGGGAAAGTTGCTGTCCCGAAACAGATTTTTGTGCTTCATCGTAAAAATTCGTGTAAAATCTCTGTACGTTGTTTTGAGGCGTAAATTTTTGTGCTTCTTCCCCATGTTTTTATATAACTTTCGTTAGTTCAACACTTTTTGATTTGAGCAATAGAAGGTCTTCAAAAAAAATGGTTTTTTCCTGCTGGTCTATTTTGACAGATTTCTGCCATTATTTGCATTTGCTTCTTGTTGGTTCGTTTTTGAGTTCTCTTTGGGGAATTGAGCTTTTAGAGGGAAGTGATTCATTATCTTGTGTTTTTATGGAAGTTTTATTGGTGTTGAAACTGAACCTAAAGACTTATTATCTTGAGTGCACTAATGTTGCTAATAAAGACTGTGTGAAGTTTTGTATGAAGGAAAAATTTCAGGAGTATGGAGAGAATGATGTAATGAGATGAAGAATGGAGTAAAGCTCAAGCTTGGGGATGCCACCCTGTGCCACCCCAAGAAATATTCAAGAGTTACAAGTCAAAGCTTGGGGATGCCCAAGGCATCCCCTTCTTCATCAATAAAAATCCCAGGCTTCTTCCAAACACTTCATTTTTATTGTTTCATGCATAGTTGTGTTGTTCTTGGAGCGTCTTCGTTTTTGTTTTTGGTTTTCATTTGCTTGGTTTGCTGAATAAATTGGTTGGACCCCCTCTTTCATACATTGGTTTTCAAATAGTTTAGTTTGGATTGGAAAAGAGTAGGAAAAGTTCATGCTTAAGTGGTAAAAGGAGTTTGTTTTTGACTCTGGCCTATGCTTTGTCATGCCATGCTTGATATTGTTTTGGCTTTATGCTTAGTGATCTTTGCTATAGCATGACTTGTTATAAACAATTGAGATTGCTTAATGTGCCTTGGAAGAATCATGCGTTGTTTTAGCATATTAAAGCATAGTATTGTAGTATTCTCCTTTGATGCTTTATTTGGGTTGACTTGGCGCATGCTCACACCATGTTATGACTATCCCAAGTCACCATAGCCTTTATCATCCTTTAGTTTTCGACTTGTAGTATCACTTTATGCTTTGATTAATGATGTTTTGTCACTCTGCATGACTATGGCCATTATTGCTCTCTTAGTTGGTCGCTCCCAGTCTTTTGCTAGCCTCCATAACAAAGTATGAGTTCCACTCATGCATCCAACTCCTAAAACCAAGTTATTCCAAAGAGTCCACCATACCTACCTATTAGCATTTGCTATTCCAAGTATATTCATGTTTTTATCTACCTTCCGAATTAAACTTGTTATGAGAAAACTAGTGATTAAAGCTCTCACGAACTTGATGTCACACTTTACTTTTCTTGCCCTTAATAAACTTGAACCATTGTGTCGTCTATGTTGTATATGCTTGCACTTATATGTTGGGGATTAGCAGAACCATGTTGTCATGAGGAACGCTTTCAACATTGCACTTGTACTTTGTACCTAGTTGATATCATGCTCTTTTGTCTATGGATGTCGTCGGTGTGAAATGAAAGGGGAGCTTGTAAGTCCATGGAGTTATGTATGTGTGTTAGAGAAACGCCTGGGCCGCTGGTCTAATCCATGCCGTCATGGTGGAAACCTGCAGCGTAACCATAATGAGTTGTCTATGAAGCATTCTTCTTATAAAAAAAGAGTCAGATATTGAGAAAAAATAATAAAGAAAAAAAACAGATATGATAAAAGAGGAAAGAGAGAAAAAGAAACATTTTCCCATGGTAAATAAGAAGATTGCTGAGATGCTCGTTGTCTGCTTGCCTTGTCATTTTGATATGGGGATTCTTCCATATCATCGGGCAAGGGGTACCCCGTGGGCGGTTCTCTATGATACACATGTACTTACTGACAAGAACTTACCGGTAACTAAACTTGAGTAGCATGAGGAGCGGCCCTCGTATTCAAGGGACATGAGATTTCCAACTTATACTTCATCAAGCATATACTCCATAGTTTGTTCACTTTAACCTTAATCACTTCAAGATGCTTATGATAGGGGCAATGAGAGCTGAAAGCTAATAAGTACCATAATTTTTGGTAGCTCTTTATGAAACTTGAATCCCTACTTCCTTCTATGAAGGCCTTTCTTTTATTCTTATGTTGAGTCTCCACCTTCTATCTTTATGCACCTACTTTGAGAGCATAGTGGCCATTCTTAGTTCTATGTGCATTGTCCCAAGACTTGTTGATTGATGCATAACTTTGATATCGCTTGTTCTTAGACTATTTGTATCTAGTCACTCTTAGGAACTTTGAAGGTGTCCTATGCATTTATGTTTGCTACTCTATGAGGGACAAGCTGAATGCTACTATGCTATGTTTTCTTTATATGAAACAAACAAACGTCTTGCAAAGCATTGTTATTCATGAATCTTTTGTTTCAGCCTTTTCATGTTGCAACATAGTTGCTTTGTCTTATTGTTAGAACTTTATCTTTCATGCTATGTTGAAGTAATATGATCCCAGCTATCAATGTTTTACAAATACTTTGATCAAGTTTATGATGGTGCATGTCACCTCAAAAATTATTCTTTCTTTTTATCACTTACCTACTCGAGGATGAGCAGGAGTTAAACTTGGGGATGTTGATACGTTGCAAACGTATCCATAATTTTTTATGTTCCATGCTTGGTTTTATCTACTTTCTTATGTTTTGTCCACATTTTGGAGTAATTTCTATACACTTTCTTGGACTAACCTATTAACAAGAGCCATAGTGCCAAATTTGTTTTTCGCTATTTTGGTTCTAGGAAAGTCAGAAAATGAATATTCTCGGAATTGGACGGGACAAAAGCCAAAGTCAGTTTTTCACCGAGGGGGACACGGAGCCAGAATACGAGACGGAGAGGGGCCAGGGGCCGCCACACCACCTGGCCGCGCGGCCAAGCCTGGCCCGCGCCAGGGGTGGTCTGGCCGCCTAGGGAACCCCCTCGGCCTCCCCTTTCGCCTATAAGATGCCTTCGATACAGAAACCCTAAGGACCCAATCAAAATTCCACGAAAGAGTCTGTAGCCGCCGTCATCTCCATCCCTACATCGGGAGGGATCTGAAGCTCTTCCTGGCACCCTGCCGGAGGGAAGAATTCACCCTGGAGGCCTTCTTCATCACCATGCAAGCCTCTGGTGTGATGCGTGAGTAGTTCATCCTTGGACTACAGGTCCATGTAGTAGATAGATGGCTGGTTCTTCTCCTTTGTGCTATCATGTTTAGATCTTGTGAGCTCCATTCATGATCAAGATCATCTGTTTGTAATTCTACATGTTGTGTTTGCGGGGATCCGATGGATATTGAGATGCTATTTCAGATTGATTATTGATTATATCATGTCTTTGTTATTTGCGATCTTGCATGCTTTCCGCTGTTAGTAGCTATCTTGGACAAGTAGATGCTAGCAACTCCAAGAGTTAGTATTTATGCTCGATAGTGGGTTCATGCCTCTAGTAATCTGGGGAAGTGACAGAAATCTCTAAGGTACTAGATATGTTGTTGCTACTAGGGAGAAAACAACAATCCTTTGTTCATAGAACAATCATATTGTTTACTTTACACGCAATGCGTAATGCAATTATCTGCTGCTTGCAACTTAATACTGGAGGGGGTTCGTAAGATAACTTGAAGGTGGATTATTAGTCATAGATGCAGTTGGATTATGGTCTATGTATAATGTTGTAATGCCCAATCAAATCTCAAAGGAGTCAAGATGTTTAGTATATGCATATTGCTTTCTCGATGTCTGTCAATTGCCCCGCTATAATTTGTTCACCCAGCATGTCATCTATCTTAAGGAGAGCCACCACTAGTGAACTATGGACCCTGGTCCTTTCTTTTACCGTCAATCTACAACTATTTACTGCTTTCTGTTTACTTTCTGCAAGCAATTACTTTCTTCCACACAATAAGTTTAATCCTTTGTTTTCAGCAAAACCGGTGAGATTGACAACCTCACTGTAAGTTGGGTGCAAAGTTTTGTGGTTGTGTTGTGCAGGTTTCCACGTTGCTGCTGGCGTCGGTAGTGCACCTTGCCAAAGTCCAGCTAGCAACACCTTGGAGGTGTTTCCTTGGTCCTACTAGTTTGATAAACCTTGGTTTCATAACTGAGGGAAAACTTGCTGCTGTGCTCATCATACCTTCCTCTTGGGGTTCCCCAACGAGCTTGATATATTTTGGGCCACCATCATCGCATCTGAGGTCCCACCGCGGATCATGGGCACATCTCCAGCAAGAAAGAAGAAGGTCAGACCCGTGATCTAGGTCTCCCCGAGGTGCAGCGGGAGAATCGCCTGTAAGAAGAAGGCACACCTGGTCTCAGAGGGATCTGAGGCGATATAGGAGATCATCGCCCGAGCCTGCGGCATCCTTGCCCTAGCCGCTAGCTTCGACGACGCGTCCAAGGTGGCCTTCCGGCAGATGTTCCTCCAGGGGCCTCTGGCGGCCTCGGCCATCCAGGCTCTCGACGCCCTGGTCAAGCCGGTCAATAAGATAAAGAAGAAGACCCCCAAGAAGGCATTGCTGCAACCGTGATCCCCTATGCTGATGTTTAGCCTCGCCCCGTCGTCATATTTGTTTGGGTCTGATCCTCGTGGCCTCTGTATCCATAGTCGTTCACTGTCGTTTCTGTACGGCGCTACCGCCTTCTACTACATCTACCCCTGTAACTGCAATTCGGGCTTTTGTTCGACCGAAGCCATCCGTCTCCGTTGCACTGCATCTATCTATGCATGGGCTCTTCGGGCTGGGGCTGCATGCTTCATGAAGTCATCTATGACCTCTGCGAGGCCACTGATTTTGTTGCCCTTCCAGCATGGCACCGTGCAGCCAAGTTTCTTTTGATAACACAAAAAAATGTCAACGTGATGAATTGGAACCCCCATGGACTCAATAGCAAGGTGCGCCGTGACGCCGTCCACGACATGGTCAGGGACACCAGGGCCACCATCGTCTGTCTCCAGGAAACAAAGCTTGCTGATACGTCCATTTTGCATCACTATTCTATGGCTTAATTCACTATTATTCATTGATATATTTCATATTGAGAGGTGATACTTATGTTATTTCATCTATTTTTGCATGGTTGATGACTTTTTGAGCATGGACCGCCGCAATGTGGATTCGATGGAAAGATGCTGTTTGGAGGCAAAATTCGTGAAGATCGAAAATCCGGGAAAATATACGGAAAATCCTATTTTCTAGAAGACTAAGGATGCTGAAGATGGAGGAGATGGGCCAGGGGCCCACACCACCCCATGGCGCAAGCAGGCCTAGGCCGCGCCAGGAGGTGGTGTGGCCACCCTGGCCCACTCTAGCCTCTCCCCTCTGGCGTATATCATCCTCCCAAAACCCTAAGACTCGGGGAGCGACCACAGAAAGATTCCGCCGCCTCTGCGGGGCGGGAAACACCGAGAGAGAAAGATCTCTCCGGCAGACAGATTTCTGCCGGGTGAATTCCTTCCCGGAGAGGGGAGATCGTCCCAATCAACACCATCATCAAACTAGACTACATCGGGATCATCATCATCATCATCACCACCATCAACACCCTCATCACTATCTCCATATTGCTGTAACAATTGCGTTGAACCTTGCATAGTTCATAGGGGAAACTTTCCCGGTGTTGATTACTCTTTGTAGTTGATGCTATTGAGTGAACCATTGAATTATTGTTTATGTTCAGATTGTTATACATCATTATTCCATCTCTGATCATGATCCATATGATGTCTTGTGAGTAGTTCGTTTTGTTCTTGAGGACATGGGAGAAGTCTTGTTGTTAGTAGTGGAGTTGCGTTGAGAAAGATTCAATAGATTGTTATTTAAGTTGTGGTGTACTTCTTCTAGTGGTGTCATGTGAACGTCGACTACATGACACTTCACCTATATGGGCCTAGGGGAATGCATTTTGGATTTGGCTACTAAACGTAGGGGTTGCGGAGTGATGTAAACCTGAACCCCCATTAGGAAACCATTGCACAAGGGACGTAAGGGTCTTAGAGTTTAAAGCTATGGTTAGGTTTCTGCCTTAATTACTTTCTTGTACTTACGGATGTTTGCAAGGGGTATAATCACAAGTATGTATTAGTCTTGGATGGGGCGGTACATTAGCACAGGTTCACCCACACAACACTTAGCAAGCTAGAGAAGATTAATCAGCTATATGAAGCGAAAGCACTTGCCTTCCCATGTGTCCTCGAGAACATTTGGTCATCTATAGAAATACAACCGGCTTGTCCTTTGCTGCATAAAGGATTGGGCCACTTGCTGCATTTATTCCTACTGTCTTTTATTTACTCGTACTTTGTTTACTTGCTTTATCGAAAACCCCTAAAAATCCGTTTGCTAAGTATTTGCAGAGAATTCCCGATCCATACCACTAGCTAGCACCTTCTGCTCCTCGTTGGGTTTGACACTCTTACTTATCGAAAATACTGCGATACACCCCCTATACTTGTGGGTCATCAAGACTATTTTCGCACGGCACCGTCGGGAGTGAAGCGCTATTGGAGAGTGGAACTAGTAAAGGAAACTTCTACTCTGAGTATTGTTTACTTCTGTTAGTTGCTTTATTTTCGTTATGGATAATTCGCTGAGTTTCTTATTTGGTAATGCTACTACCACTGCTAAGGTAGTAGATAAGCCACCACCTGCTGAGAATGATGTTTTCAAAATACCTACAAGAATTATTGATCGTGTTATGGATAACTACTATGTTGGGGATGGAACTGTCCATCCCGGTGATCATTTGCTCTTTATACACGAATTATGTGGGTTGTTCAAGTGTGCAGGTATTACTACAGATCAAGTTAAGAAGAATTATTCTCATTATCACTGAAAGGAAGAGCTGAGGAATGGTATAAGCTACTGAAGAATGGTCAAGCTCTGGAATGGGAGGAAATGGTGCCTCTCTTTTACTCAAAGTTTTATCCTAGTGAGATTCATAAAGATCGGAATCAAATATACAACTTTTGGCCTCTTGATGGAGAGAGTACAGCTCAAGCTTGGGGGAGATTGAAGTTACTAATGCTCAAATGTCCCATTCATGAGCTCCCCAACAATATTATTATCAATAACTTTTATGCAAGGCTCCCTCTACATGACAAAGATTTATTGGATGCTTCTTTTGGATCATTCAACAGTATGGAAGAAGAAGCTAAATGGGACCTTCTAGATCATATTCAAGACAATGCTGGAGCTTGGGAGAATGACAAAGGTAGAAAGTCAGGTATAAATTATGATTATGAATGCATTGAATCTTTTATGGGAACTAATGACTTTCAAAATATCAAAAATGCTTATGGTCTAGACTCTCAAGCTATTGCTTCTTATATTGAAGTGCCTAAAAAGAAGTGGAATAAGTATCATGAACCTTATAACGATATTGCTAAGAGTGTTCCTACAAGAAGTACTAAAGTTTATACTGCTAATCATGTTTTACCTGAACCTTATATTGAGAAAATGCCTTTCCCAGTTAAAGTAAAGAAACATTCTATGATAGCTAGTATGGTAGATAAAAGTACTAGTAAAGCTGTTGAACCTGATAAACAAATGGTTGATGAACCTATGATAGCAAATGTGAAAGACTTTGTCACCAAGTATGAGAAAGAGGGACACAGTATCCTTTGTAAGGATATCTCTAATATTGTTTCACATAGTGGTGTTATGAGAGCTAGTATTCCTGTGTTTTCTGTTAGAATAAGTGATCATTGCTATGATGGTCCTTGTGATAGCTATATTGTCAAGTTTATGCACGATACTGAAAGTTACTATGAGAGAGGGAAAAGTGTTCTTATGCATCTCAATAATATCAAGTTTCCTTGTTTTATGCTGAAAGTTTTTATGTTGCACTTCTTTTGCCCTCTTATGCAAGTTGCTTCTGGTTTTAAAAACTTGTTTGTTTACAAAATTCCCTTGCATAGGAAGTGGGTTAGACTTAAATGTGCGTGTGTGATTCTTGATGCTCTCTTTCACTACAATTCATATCCCTATGAGAGTTTCTTCAAAATTATCATGCTCATCTTAATGGCTATAAAGAAAGAGCTTTATGGGAGACAACCCAATTTGTTTTTTTTTTGCTTTTAGTTTGTTTTTGTTTCTTTGAGTCTTGGAAGTTATTACTTCGGTAATAACCGCTCCTTATCCGTTTTGTTTGGTTTTTGTGTTAAGATCAACCTCTAATGAGAGAGAAGTAAGATTTGGGGAAGTTGCTATCCCGAAACAGATTTTTGTGCTTCACCGTAAAAATTCGTGAGAGACCTCTGTCTGTCGGATTGAGCTATAATTGTTTGTGCTTCTGCCCCAGGTTGTTATTTAACTTTCGTTAGTTTTTCACTTTTTGATTTGAGCAACAAAAGATTTTCGAAAAAATTGATCTTTACCTGCTGGTCTGTTTTGACAGATTTAGCCAATCTTGCATTTGCTTCTTTATTCGATTTTCTTTTTGAATTCTTTTTGGGTTTTCGGACGGAGTTGCTTCAGTAGCTTTTGTTTTGATGTTTTTTAGTTGAAGTTGGACTCAAAAGGTTTTATCACTTCATATATACTAATGTTGCTAATGAGAATTGTGTGAAGTTTTGTGTGAAAGAAATTTCTAGGAGGTGGAGATAATGGTGTAATAAGGAAGAGAAGGGTTTTATGACTCAAGTAATAAGTGTATGAAGATGAAGATATCAATGATATTCAGGTGACGACTCCGGAAAAATCTACTAAATACCAAATTCAGAGACCTGCTGAGTCCGTGTTCAAATAGGTAACAGTTCTGGTAAGAAAAGTTCCACGAAAATACAATCCAACTATATTTTTGAAGTTTTCAATCAATAAGGAAAGATACGAAGCGAAAAAGGTACGGAAACGGAGCCGGGGTGGCCCACACCACCCCATGGCGCGGGCCCACCCTTGGCTGCGCCACCAGGTGGTGAGTCCACCCCGGACTCCGCCTCCGACTCGTTTTCTCCCAGTACCTTCCTTTTGATATGAAACTTCGTAATATATAACCTCCCGGACCCCCCCCCCGAGGTCCATATATCGTGTTTTCGTCGTGTTTTTGTTTCGACATGTTTCTACCAGTACATACTCTTTGAAGGTTTAGAAGCACAATGGTGTCTACCGAGGATAAAGGGAAGGAGCCCATGGAGGAAGACCTCCAAGACCTCGGGAAGGAGAAGGAGATCAAGAGTGAAGGTGAAGAGGAGCAAGGCCAACGTCCGCACACCGGCACCACCATTGCAAGCATTGGAGTGGTGAAACCTACCAAGATCAGAAGGACTGCACGGATGCAGACTGGGGGGAAAGTTCCCCGTCACAGTTTGGCTCCAAGGTCACTTCCTCCACACACCAAGAATCCCTTCCATACTTTCATCCATAACCATGCAGGAAAAGAAGACTCCAAGAGGGAAGAATGGAAAAAGAATCACGAGAGCTAGGATCCACGAGCTGAAATGATCACGAGCCGTATTGAGCACAACTCGGAGTTGATTCGTACTCTCACTTTCGGGATTGAGGACTTGGGGAAACTGATCAGAGAGCTCATCAAGAGGATACCACCACCGAAGGAGTAATTCGTCATCAGGTTTGGCATCCCCTTGGTTTGTTCCAAGCTTGGGGGAGTGTCGCGGTATCACATCACTATCTTCTATCTTTTTACCTTATTAGTAGAGTCATATCATGAATAGAGGAGTTATTTTGTAGTATGGTTTGCATTATGGAAGTGTCCCCTCTCTCGTTAGATATGTATCCCTTGGTGTGAGTTTTCGTTATGGAATATTAATGAGAAGTTCTATCATTCACTCTTTTGCATAGCTTTTATTAGTTTTCAATTCGTGGTTATATGATTGGTCTTGTTGTTAGTATTGGTATCACTTTGGGATCATTGAGTTAATTTAGTTGGTTTTGGCAAACCTGGCTCGGTCAGTAGCAACACTATTTTTGAGAGTTGAATGAAAAAGATAGAAGTACTCTAGAGAAAAATAATTTCATCATCTTTCTTTCTTGATTTGCTCATAAGTCTAGTATTCTCTAGTTAAGATCTTTTGTGCTTCTAAGGAAGATTTCATGTTTGTCTTTACTACTTGTATGTTTGTTTGTTTCCTTCAACTCTTGTACTTGCTACCCAGCCTTGCTAGCCAAAAACCTGTACTGAGAGGGAATTCTTCTCGCGCATCCACCTCCTTTAAACCAAAACCTTTGCCATTTGTGTCCACCATACCTACCTATTAGCATTATTTCTATTCCAAGTAAATTCTTGTTTTATCTACCTCCCAAATTAAACTTGTTATGTGAAAACTAGTGATTAAAGCTCTCACGAACTTGATGGCACACTTTACTTTCTTGCATTTAATAAACTTGAACCATTGGGTCCTTCTTTGTTGCGTATATGCTTGCGCTTTATGAGTTGAAGTTAGCCGAACCATGTATCATGGGGACCGCTTTCAACACTTCATTTGGTGCTTTGTACCTAGTTGATATCATGTTCTTTTGCTTATGGATCCCGGCGGTGTGAAATAAAAGTGGAACTTGTAAGATCATGGAGTTTATATGTGTGTTAGAGAAACGCCTAGGCCGCTAGCCTAAGCCATGCCTAATCATGGTGGAAACTTGCAGCATAACTATAGTGAGCATTCTATGAAGCATCCTCAATAAAAACCTATGCAAATAGTAAATAAAAAGATCGCTGAGATGCTCACTTTCTGCTTGCCTTGTCATTTTGATTATGGGATAGCTCATGTGTCATGTGCAAGGGGTACCCCATTGGCGGTTCTCAATGATACGCATGTATTTACAATGACAAGAGCTTACTCGTGACTGAAGTTGAGTAGCATGAGGATCGGTACTCATAAGTAAGGGGCATGAGATTTCAACTTATAACTTGTCAAGCATATCCTCTTAGTTGTGTCACTTTAACCTTAATAACCTAAAGATGCCTATGATAGGGGCAATGAGAGCTGAAAGCTAGTAAGTATCATAATTTTTGGGAGCTCTTTATGAGACTTGCAATCCCTCGCTTCCCTCTGAAGGGCCTTTCTTTTACTTTGTAGTTGAGTCAAGAACCTACTCCCTTCTATCTCAGCAAGTATTTTGAGTTGTTGTGTTTCATTCATTCATATGATGATTTATTCAATCATGTCTTATGTTCCTTGTTTTGCACATTGCTCTTATCTTGATGTTTACTACTTTGAAAGCTATCATTGAAAAACCAGCTATTTGTGAACTCCAGCAAATTATCAACTATTCTTCGACCAAGAGCTAAGTTTGCCATTACCAATTATGATTCACTTTATGTATCTTTATTGTGTTTCCTTTACTTATTACAAGTTGAGTTATATAATAGTGAGTTGTCTTCTATTATGATCTATGTATTTGATGAATGTGATGCTTCTTGTCCGTATTCTTTTATCGACTCTTCACTCCATAAACCTGAGGCCATGTTTATTGAGCTCAGTTTCGCTTGGGGACAAGCGAAGTCTAAGCTTGGGGGGAGTTGATACGCCGATTTTGCATCACTATTCTATGTCTTAATTCACTATTATTCATTGATATATTTCATATTGAGAGGTGATACTTATGTTATTTCATCTATTTTTGCATGGTTGATGACTTTTGGAGCATGGACCGCTGCAGTCAGGATTCTGATGGAAAAGGTGTTGTTTGGAGGCAAAATTCGTGAAGATCAGAAAATCCAGGAAAATATACGGAAAATCCTATTTTTCCAGAAGACTAAGGATGCCAGAAGATGGAGTGGAGATGGGCCACAGGGGGCCCACACCACCCCATGGCGCGGGCAGCCCAGCGCCAGAGGTGGTGGCCACCGCCCACTCTAGTCTCCTCCTGGCGATATCATCCTCCCAAACCCTAAGACTCGGGAGCGACCACAGAAGATTCTCGCCTCGGGAAAACACCGAGAGAGAAAGATCTCTCCGGCAATGATTCCGGGAATTCCTTCCCGGAGAGGGGAGATCGTCGCCATCAACACCATCATCAAGCTGGACTTCATCGGGATCATCCTCATCATCACCACCATCATCACCATTAGCACCCTCATCACCATCTCCATATTGTTGTAACAATTGCGTTGAATCTTGCATAGTTCATAGGGGAAACTTTCCATGTGTCCTCGAGAACGTTTGGTCATCTATAGAAATACAATCGGCTTGTCTTTTGCTGCATAAAGGATTGGGCCACTTGCTGCATTTATTCCTACTGTCTTTTATTTACTCGTACTTTGTTTACTTGCTTTATCGAAAACCCCTAAAAATCCGTTTGCTAAGTATTTGAAGAGAATTCCTGATCCATACCACTAGCCAGCACCTTCTGCTCCTCGTTGGGTTCGACACTCTTACTTATCGAAAATACTGCGATACACCCCCTATACTTGTGGGTAATCACTCGCTACCATGGATGCCGCAAAAATTTCATACACCTTGGGGCCCTCTTTCATGGACAATTTTGCTTTCCTGCCCGTAGATGGAACTCGAGGCGGTGTGATTCTAGCCGCCTCGTCAGCCACTTCAATATCTCGGAGGTTAGCAACACCACTCGAACGCTATCGACAACAATCAGCATGCTTGACGACGGCTCGAGATGGACTATCACTGTAGTCTATGAGCCACAAGGGGAGCAAGAAAAGATTGAGTTCATCGATGAGCTCCGTGATCTGAAGACGATGGTCCGTGATTCTTGGTTGCTGCTGGGTGATTTCAATCTCATCACAAAGGCTTCCAACAAAAACAACGCAAACATCAACAGATGGCTGATAGGAAAGTTTTGGGCTCCTCGCGACTACCTATGACTAAAAGACATGAGTATGGGGGGTCGTCGCTTCACCTGGTCGAATGGCCAAATTGATCCAGTCCTCACTAAGATCGACCGTGTCTTCTTCTCTGATGGGTGGGATAGTATCTTCCCCAATGCAAACTTGCAGGAAATTACCTCGTCTTGCTTGGACCATGCCCCCTTCTTCTGCAGGGGATGGTGGAAACTTCCCACAAGCCTTCCTTCAAGTTTGAGGAGTTCTGGCTCCGCATGCATGGCTTCAAGGAGACAGTCACGGAAGCTTGGGGCAAGCCGGTACTTGCTCTCGACCCCATCAGACGCATTCACATCCAGCTGTCACGCACGGCTAAGGCACTAAAGAAATGGCAGCATCACAGCTGCGGCAATCTGAAGATCCAAATCGCTATGGAAAAGGAGATTATTTGGAGGCTTGACTCTGCGGAGGAGGCCAGACCGCTCTCCGAGGAGGAGCGTTCCCTACGCCGCCAGTTAAAAGCCTCATAGTTGGTTCTGCTGGCCATCTAGAAAATAAAGCTCCGCCAGAGGTCCCGCCTCACCTGGATCAGACTCGGCGATGCCATCACCAAGATTTTTCACTCCCATGCAAATGGGTGGTGGAGAAAGGTACACATCCAGAGCATTTCTACGGCTGCAGGTCTGGCAATCAAGAAAGAAGACAAAGAGGCAGCACTTCTCCAGCACTTCTAGAGCCTGTTGGGATCGAAATCAAAAAGGCAGTTGGGCCTAAACTGGGAGGCGCTTGGATACGTGCCACGAGACCTCTCTGATCTCAAGGACACGTTCGAGGAAGCAGAGATCAAGGAGGCCATTTTTTCGCTACCTTCGATCAAGGCCCCGGGGACCGACGGCTTCATCGGTGCTTTCTTCAAAAACTGCTGGGACATCATCAAGCACGACATCGTGGCGGCTATCACTCAGTTCGCAAGTCTGTGTGGAAATTGCGCAAGCCTGATAAACTCGGCCAATATCATCCTCATACCCAAGAAGGCCGGTGCAGCCGTGATTACTGACTATAGGCCAATCAGCTTAATCCACAGTCTATCAAAGATCTTCTCCAAGCTGCTTGCCATTAGGCTGGCGGGCATCCTGCCCGAGCTAGTCTCAAATGCTAGAGTGCATTTGTTAAAAAGAGAAGCATCCACGAAAACTTCCTCCACGTGCAGAACCTGATTAAGGAGCTTCACGCTTCTAGGACCCCCAGCCTTTTCCTAAAGCTAGACATTTAAAGGCTTTCGACTCAATGGGATGGGCTTATCTCCTGGAAGTCATGGCGGCGATTGGCTTTGGGCAACTCTGGAGAGATTGGGTATGTCGATCCCTTGCCTCGGCAACCTATCGGGTTCTTCTCAATGGCGACCCCGGAAGACCCTTTTGGCATGCCAAGGGGCTAAGGCAGGGGGATCCACTATCCCCGATGCTCTTCATCCTCACCATCGCCCCCCTGCAACGAATTCTCTCCTTGGACACTAGTCAAGGGATCCTGAGCCAGATCCGCTCGCGCACGCCCCGGTGCAGAATCTCGCTTTATGCCGACGACGCGGGCATTTTTGTCAGCCCCGTCAAAGAGGAAATCCTAGCTGTGAAGGCCACCTAGACTACTTTGGGAAGGCCAGCGGGCTCATCACCAACATGAACAAGACGAAGATCTTCCCTGTTAGATGTGCAGACATCGACCTTGGGGACGTCCTGCACGCCTTCCCGGCAAAGATTGCTGGCTTCCCAGGAAGATACCTGGGCCTGCCTCTACACTTCTGCCGTCTTCGAAAGATCGACCTTCAACCCCTCATCAACAAAATTTCTGGAAAGCTGCCTGGGTGGATGGGAAAGAACATCGCACGCCCGGGAAGGGTCACTCTCGCCAAATCCATCCTTATGGCCACTGTAGTTTACCATGCCACAACTATCCCCCTCTCAAAATGGGCCAGAGATAAGATCACCCGCGTCGCAGGAAACTTCATTTGGGCGGGTGAAGAAGGGGAGCACGCCGCTAAGGGCAAGGCCTTGGCCAGCTGGACAACAATCAGCAGGCCAAAAGGTTTGGGCGGACTAGGTATGCCAGACCTGTTGAGGCAGGGCTGCGCCCTCAGGCTTCGATGGCCTTGGCTGCAGTGGACGAACCCTCAGCACACTTGGGCGGGCTCTGAGCTACCCTGCAATAAGAAGGACATGGCCTTGTTCAGAGCAGCAACTAAAGTCACCTTGGGAAATGGAGAAACTGCTTCATTTTGGCATAACAACTGGTCCAGCCTAGGCCCTATGTGTAACCTTTTGCCGGACCTCTACAATATCGCGACAAGGAAGAATCACTCGGTGGCCAGGGAGTTCAACGATAACACATGGATCAGGTCCATCGCACGTCTGAACACCCCGGCGCAGCTGAATCAGTACCTACGCCTTTGGGAGGTCGTTCAGGACACGACCCTGACGGCCGACCAAGTGGACACCATCAAGTGGATTCTGACTGCGGATGGAAACTATAGCGCTAGCTCTGCCTACCATACTCAGTTCTTTGGGAGCCACCCTAAGTTTAAAGCGGAAAAAATTTGGGAGGCGCACGCGAAGCCGAAGTGCAAGCTTTTTGCCTGGCTGGCCCTACACAACAAGCTGCTAACGGCTGACAACCTGGCAGTGAGAGGATGGGATCATGACCCTGTCTGCGCACTCTGCCTCAACGCCCCCGAGACGGTCAACCATCTGCTTAAATACTGCCCCTTCACGGCCGCGGTTTGGAACCTCGTCCAACTCTGGAGCAACAATATCGGTAGGGCACTAGGACTGGGGATACCCTCCATCTCGGATTGGTGGGACAGTCTAACCGATGGTCACTCTGCAAAGGAACGGTGTACAATCAGTGGGTGCCTGCTTTACGTCATATGGAAGCCTGGAAGGAAAGGAATCAAAGAATCTTCACGGGCAAATGCCTAACTTTCGTCGAGGTCGCGGAGATTGCCAGGGAAGACAGTAGGCAACGGGCTAGGACTTTCGCGGCGGTCGGTGAGGCAATTCCTGCGGAGCCAGATTAGACTTGATTTGGGTTTTTTTTCTGTTGTGTCCTTTCTGGACGTCTCTGGCATGAATTTCAGCATGCATCACCACCCAGTACGTTTTGTTTGGAGTTTTCTTCTCACTTAATGAATAAGCAGTGCTCCTGCCGGTTGCTAAAAAAAATCGTGACAGGCACTGCATCACCGGATGGTGGGAAGAGCTGCCATGAACGCTGGTCGCTGGGAGCCTCGAGCATGCCATAGGCCATAGGCAGTGCCCTTTTTTCAGTTCAGGTAGCAACTGCCCCTTTTTCAGTTAATATTGCCAGTGCCCTTTTTCAGTTTAGATGAGATCTTCATTTTTTTAGCACTCCCTCTGACCTAAATTAGTTGATTTTAGATTCGGTTGTATCTAGACATGATTTAGTATTAGATAATTTTTTATCTTGATAAATTTAAGTCAACTAATTTAGGTCGGAAGGAGTTTTTTTTTTTACCGTCTCATTCCCTTCTATCCTAAGGGCTAAGGTGTGCTGCCTCCGTTGGCTATCTCACGGTGAAGAATTGACCTCACCACGCACATCAGTGTCAATGCTTAGTGTCTAGGTGTTCAAAATGACTGATCTCAGGGATCAGGATATTACGAGCCATAATATGGCACCAACCTGTTAATAATTCATTTTCTAGTACGTAACAATTTTGACAGACAAACCAAATGAGTTACATCGCTCAAGCTAATATTCTAACGCTTGGCCTCTGGCAACTAGACGTCCTTCAGCCGAGAGACGGAGAAGCACGCACGGGAACACCATGGCCACCACTCGGATCAGGAACTCGGGATTTTATTGGGCGCTTCCTTCACCAAGCTCTGGTAAAAAAAAGGCCAGGCTTTGTCAATCTTCTTATACAGTATAATAATGAAGGAAATAAACTAACACAAACTTCTGAGTGATGATGCTTTCGTTGTACAAAAAACTAAGGCACGAGAAACTGTTATCTTCGCTGACCTGGAATTTGGTCATATTATTATGCTACCGTTGATCCACCATATTATTATTTCCCTGCGAGTGGCGCGCCTCAAAGATTGAGCCTGCATGCTGAATAAGGGTAAAGTTAATGGAACCGGGGCTCCCTTTCAGTGGCCCTCTTAATCCAAAAAAAATAAGGGCAGAGTACTTCAAAGACATGCACCGATTTGATGGCGTGAGAAATTAGATAACCATGCAATACATGCATGAGAGATTTACTGGCACAAAAACACAGGGGATCTATTTTGTGAGAAGGAGTACATTTTTTAATAAACCATCACATTTCGATTTTTTTTTGACTGCGCGCCACTAAAATAAATGGCATTTCACTTTAATGCTTAGATCCAATTCAGATTCTGCCACAACTCATTTTTTGACAGCCTCGTACCAGGAATCATTTCTCGACTGTCCCATACCAGTAAATTCTATATGAATGGATAATAGAACAAATCCAAGTATATTGCTGGACCAAAAGAAACGAGTTGTTGCATACAAGGTACAGTATGGAATGATAAGTTTTTTTTTTTTTTTTGCGGAAAAAGATCCGGATCTATTTCATGAGTTCATAAGAAGTACAAAGTATCCTAAACATAATAAAAATTACATCGAGGTCTTTGGACCACCTAACGAATACTATCGCCGCCAGAAGCGAGCCGCCGTCATTGCCGCCGCTCCATTACCGGAGCCGGCATGCCATTGTTGATGACAGTTAGGAAGTCTTCGTGCACGTGCCCCTAAGGACTAGCGCCCCAGAGATGAAGTTGTCGCCATTGAACCCTTGAATTGATCCGAAACTTGTAGCACCAAACCTAAAACACACGTAGACTGGACGAGATCCAGAACACACGTAGACTGGACGAGATCCACCACTCCATGGAAGCGGCGACCAGACGAATCCCCACCCTCCTCAACGCCAGCAGCAGGATCGTCGCTGACGAGGTGGAAGAGGAGACGGGTATACCTTATTCTTGTCCCGCACAACGCCGCCATAGCCACCATAACGACGATGCCGGATGACCAAACTCTAACTTTAGGGATCCTTCTACACCGCCGAGCGCAGGTCTGGGGTCCCCACCTCCTCCCGCCGCCGGAGCAGCAAGCAGAGGAGGCGAGGACCCGTCGATGCTCGGTCGCAGACGGCGAGAACGAAGTAGATCGTGGCGGCTGCTAGGGTTTTACCCTAGCCGCCGCCTCTTATGATAAGCTTTAACCCTGGAGAGAAAACTAAAAACATGGTGGCGTATACTTGGACTGTGAAATGCTGTTTATGATAATGAGCACACGGAAACACATTACACGGAACTTACCTGACCAAACTCTCCAGATATTTGTTGCCTTTTTGGATTGAACTCTTCGCAAACAGTTGTGAGTGGCCTTTTTCTTGGGTTGTTTCTTGCAAACGAACGACCAGAATATCCAGTGATCACTTTATGCTTCAGGCCTGCACACGAAACACTTAAGAACAGGGGGAAATACTGCACTATGTATCACTCTGGCATAATGCCCATTTACTCAATGGCATGATCTAACATTTTCCTAACAATCTATGTTTCATGGATCAATGGCAACATCAGAGAATTGTTCCAATTTGAATTCAAGAGTGTGCACTTATTTTACGTAAACTAATTTCTGATAATATTCCATAATTTCTAGCACGACTTCTATAAGAAAACAGAGATAAGGAAAGCAACCAACAAATGCAGGAGTGGAAAAGGAATATGGTTCAAACTAAGATGGGCCTGCATGCCATCACAAGTTCGGTGGACCCTAACAATGGTGATTTCCAGGGATCATATGTTCACTCAGAAGGTCATATTCAATGAATTTAGCTGCACTTATTTCTGATCAGATCCTAAATTTTTAGTGGGGCATATTAAGTGGCTAAGCACAGCCTACAAAACTGGAGGACCGAGAACACCTGCATTGTGTTAAGCAGGTAGAAATCACAACAAGTACTCACAAAGTGCAAAGGACACTATCAGGCATGAGTTGTTTTCAAATCTGGAAGCACAAACAAAAAGAACCGGAAATAAGTAAACAAAAGGAACAATGAATATGCAACTCAAGGGAATTTCTCTACACCAAAGATTTTCAAATAGATCCAAGAATGTATGAATAGGGCAAAAAAACAGGCCAACGAAATTAGAAAGCTAAGGGTAAAGGGTGTAACAATACTTGGACAAAAGTGCACTTGTGCATAGGCCACAAGATGGTACTACTGTTAAGGGTAAGTGTAGTAGGGCTTACAAAATAGCGATGACAAAAAAGGATTAAGAACAAGCGACAAAGAAATGATTGTAACTTGTAACAAGGATGACTTGAGCCACAATATTATCAGTAACAAAGCCAAAGTGGGCACAAAACACAACTTCTAAATGAGTTATAATTGACTCCCTCTATAAGAAGATGTGAGATTAAATTAAAAGGGAAGGAATGGTCACAAGCCACTTAAGAAAACCCCCTATGCAGAAGTGAAAAACAATGGGAAGTTGATTACAGGCATGTTGGAGCAAAAACAAGAAATAAATTTGATGTTACCTTCATTGCAGGAATCTTCAAATGAGTGCCCCTGTAGTGCAACTCTGTGTATACCAGCTTGCACACACTGAACTGCAAATTAAAATGTTCCAGACACTATAAATATGCGGTTAAGAGAGAAAAAGAAAGACTACACAAATACAGGAAATATACTACTCCCTCCGCCCAGGAAAGGATGTCAAAGATTTGTCTAGATACGCTTGTATCTAGACGTGTATTAGTATAACGTGTGAATCTAGATAAATCTACGACATCTAGTTCCGTACAGAGGGAGTAGTAAAGATAGCTTTTAACTGAAAGTAGAAACTGGAAGACACAGGGGAATTTTTTTACTAATAATATCCGCCAGCCAGTTTGATTCCTCACGTGATACTCCTGACACTGAAAAGATGATTATAATTACAAACATGTGTTGATTAATCGTTTACTACAAGAATGTTTGTAAGGAAGATAATACAATACTGTGGATCAACGTACCTACAGAATTCCCCTCGCAGTGACTTGAAGATGGCAGGCTAGATAAAGCAAAGAAGATAGTGTCTGAATGTTAAAAACCAAAAACAGCAAACCAAACAATGCTTTAGTTATAGTGTACCTCCTCTTCTTCTGAAGGTAGAATTTGGCAATATCAGAAGCTGGAGTTCCTCTTTCCTTCATGTGATGCCCCTGGTGAGAACTAGAGAAGATTACAGACACAATGTACATGTCAAATAGATCACCACTAAAACTGAAATCAACCATATACTTGACAGAGTAAGGTGTGACTAGATCGATTAGATTTAGAACATGAGTGAGGATTTAGGTACAAGGACACATACCAGGATCCGATGGGGAGAATGTTGTGTGGCTTGTCTTGGCAGTTGGGCAACCACAGCAGGTCATTGAACTCAGGAGTCTTTGTGATCAAATCCTTGGCAATCTCTGCAGCATTGGACCTCATATAAGACCAGTCGATGGAGGCCCTGTAGTACAGAACGACATGTTCAAAACCTGGAAACAAAGCTATAATGGATGCATAATCATGTAAATTGATCAGGTAGATAAGAATCAATCACCGAAAATGCTTGTAGTGGAGCATGGCCATGAGCACTCTCCTGAGCTTCACAGTGCCAGGGTCAGAGTTGGGGTACCTCTTAAGGTTGCGCCCATACTCCTCCGCCATCAGAGCTCCGTCTGGTTCGCCGGTGGCAATGGAGTGAAGGGCTTTGAGCAGCTGGAGGAAGTTGAAGAAGACAGACCCCGCGCTGCCAAGCATGTTGACAGAAGGCACAAAGCGGGAGACATACTTGATGGCATTGTCCCACTGGCCCAGAAAAACAAGGTGATGCAGGTGCTCGATGCTGAAAAACACATTCGTTTCATGGACAAACCTGAATGTGAATGCAAAGGAAGGATCAGAACCACACAGAACATATTTTAGCAAGTAAGATATGTTGAAGTTTAGGTGTGGCTCTACGCTTTGAAGGTGGAGCTAAAGTTGTGCCGCTGGAGGAAGGCAAGGAGGCGGCGGTGACGAAGCCGCGACACACAAGGGTACTCCAGTGGGCACCGCACTTGCTTGCGCTTGGCGGAGAAGGAGACCTCCATCATGCTGAGGTTAGAAGATGCCGATGACTCTCGCTTGCATTTTGCATTTGCTGGAGTAGGGTGGGTTGGCCAATTGGGGGTCAGGTTCATATATATATCTCATTTATTCACTAGTGATAGTACATTGGAGAAACAATAAATAAATGTACCGTTACCTTTATGGCAGGAATCTTCAAATGGATGCTCATCTTGAACAACTTGGTTCATACCGGCTTGCACAGAAATATCTGGATATATTAAAATATAAGTTCAAGACACTATGAATAGACCATTATGAAAGAAGAAAGACAAGTATACAAACAAATCGGAAATAGGTTATTTACTACAGATAGCTTGTAACTGAAAATAGGAAGTTAACAACGGGAAGAGGGGAAAAGAACTTCACCAATAAATTTTGTCAGCACGGTTATTGCCCCAAGTGATAACCCTGACACTGAGCATGATTATAATTAATCGCCGAGTATAAGATGATTACAAGGAAGTGAATAACATAGTGTATCAGAAAGTATACCTAAAGAACTCCCCTCACAGGGGCTTAGAGATAGCAGGCTGGACAAAGCAGAGCAGATACATGAGTGTCTGAATGTTGAAAATACAGAGATATTGGAACCAAAGAGTGATTTAGTTATGCTGTACCTCCTCTTCTTCTGAAGGTAGAATTTTACAAGATCAGAAGCTGGAACTGGGCCTATTTTCTTCATGTGATGCCTTGGACGAGAACTAAATATTATGAACACAAGCAAGGTACAATCAAGTCACAGCAAGTACCAATGAAAGTGAAAATCAGTTGTATACTTATTGAGAATGTACCAATTCGGAACAAGAGTGAAGATTTTATTTAAGTAGGAAGAATAAGCATACCAGGATCGGATGGGGAGAATGTTGTGTGGCCTGTCCCGACAGTTGGGCAACCGGACCAGGTCATTAAACTCAGGAGTCCTAGCGATCAAACCCTTGACAATTTCTGCAGCCTTGTACCTCACCATGTGCCAGTTAATGGAGGTCCTGTATTAGAGTCGGAAATGTTCAAAAAACTGGAGATTTATGCTACAGTTGCATGCGGAATCAAGCCTATAGTGTCTCGTTGATACGAATCGATCGCCTAAAATGTCGGGTTTTTTTGGGTTGAGAAACACAGCGGGATCATTTGTTTTTTATCCCTCGGAGTAAAGTAACTGAACTTAACTACTAGTATGGAGGGGGGAAAATCAGTCACCTGAGCTGCTCCGAGCGTCGCAAGGCGGAGAGCATGCAGATGAGCTTGACGTTGTCGAAGCTGGGATTGGGGTGCTCGATGAGCTGGCACTCATACAGCTTCGTGATAGTGGCGCCGTCAGACCTGCCGGTGGCGATGGAGTGGATGATTTTGTGTATGCTGATGAAGCTGAAGAAGAGCCTTCCCTCCTCGCCGAGCAAGTCGACGTCACGCACGAAGCGGAAGACGTACGCGATGGCTTCACCCCACTTGCCGTGCCTCGCGAGGCGCTGCAGGTGCGCGACGCTGAAGAACACATTCGTCTCCTGGACCAGCCTGAACGCGCGCGCGTCCACGGGGTGGAAGGATCAGAGCCACGCAAACATCCATATGCTAGCAAGCGAGAAATCGAGTTAGATTTAGGGGTGGTCGTACGCTTCGAAGGTGGAGATGAAGCCGTGGCGCGAGAGGAAGGCGAGGAGACGGCGGCGACGAAGCCGCGACACGCAGGGGTACAACACGTCCAGGGAGCGCCGCACGGAGGAGCGCTTGCGCTTGCCGGAGCGGAACCGAGGGCCGGATCCGAAGCTGGGAACCCTCATCACGGCGAAGTTACAAGGCCGACTGCTACATATATATCTGGGGGCGCCCCTTTCCCTCTCTCACCTCCCCCTCTCCCGTCATATCCCCTCCTCTTCCTTTCCCATATTTTTTTTTCAGAGGACCCTTTCCATGTTTAACGAACCGTTCTTTTTTTTTCCCACCAGCGCCGAGAAAGATGCAATGGAAATGTGATTTTAGTGGAAACACACAACTAGAAGTTGTCCCCGTTGGATTAGAAATGTATGGTCTAGATCAATCCTCCAACTGTTCCATCATTTTGCAAGGAAACGTTCCCGATCTCCAATGCTGCATGTCGTGCCCGTCGTTGCGAGAATTTAGCCCGCTGAACGAGCTGAGCAGAGAATTTAGCCCGCTGAACGAGCTGAGCAGGATGGTAATCCCTCCTACCTAGGAAGAAGAGTTGGGGATATGGGGATGAGTTATTCTTCTCTTTGCTATTTGCACTAACTATAACTGCTAGATGCCTATTGACATTAAAGAGATAGATAGAACCTATAATTGTTTGCTAGCCGAACGCTGATAAACAATTTTTCCCCCTCAAATTTCTGTCAAGCAGGATCTCCCCGGAGACCCCTTACCTGGACACGGTACTCATCGGCAGCTACCTCTCTAAATTAGCAAATTGGAAGGACAAGTGGAGTCGTGGTACTTGTATCATGATGGAAGAAGCATTAGCGCAAATCTGCACTATTCATGGTATGATTGTTGCTCTGCATAAACATACTGAAATAGGGTCGAAACAGACTGCATAGTTCAGCTTCAAGGATAAACGAGGCATCATGGTTCCTCTAACGTGTGACAGTCAGCTATCCGGGATGATGAAAAACTACGATGGCTCGCAATTTGCTCTTGGATTGTAAACTACTAGGTGTGGAAGTTGTTGCTACTGATAGTCGTCATGCTATTCTTGGCCAGGGTGGTCTAACTCGGAGCCCTCCTGCTATTAAGCAACATGTGGTTCCTTGTCGGCAACATCCTTCTGTTGTTCAACCTCATCGTAGGAGTCCCCGTATTGTCGTTGTGAAAACCCTTGTCATGGATGCAGATCGACTTTCTGTAATGGAATCTGCTAGTACTAGCAGTCGCCATGGTGTTGTTGCTCTGGCTGCTACTAACCCAATCCATCTTGCTGTTGAGCAAACTAAGGCTTCCAGAGGCAGCCCCGTTATTGTTATCAAAACTATCGTTGTGAATGCTGCTACTTCTCGAACCCGTGGTGAAGTTCAGTGCGCTGCTGTTGGGCTACTCGAAGTCCTCTCATTGTGGATCAAGCTCATGGTATGGACTCTGCTAGTACTCGAAGCCCTGCTATTGTGGAAACTGCTCTTGGTCATCGTTGTGGCAACGCAGCCGCTGCTTCTGTTGTAGCTATCGTTCGCGGTGGCCCTGCCGATCCACCAGGTATTGTAGTTCATGCTGCTAAGGGCCCTCGCCTTGCTCCTCTTGCTGATACTATCACCGAGGTTACTCCAGCTACTAATGTTGTTGGTGATGGCGTCAGTGGCGTTGTATCTGGGTATGATGGTGGCTCCACCTATCGAACCTCTCGGTGGTTACAGTCCTACAGAACCTAATGACGGAAAAGTACATGTTTTTCTTGTTATCGAGAAGTTTACTACAAAATTAGAAGATGGCACAGAAAATTTTGTCGACGACATTGATGTAATCCTTGGCAGATACGATTCTGAAGTGGTATAGTTATCTGACCTGATAGCAGCGTTACATGTGAAGGTGGCATGGGGGTCCTCCTAGAGATCACAATTGACATATTTTTGTTACAAGAACAAAAAGCCTATACCACTCAAAGTTACCAATGATTTAGCCATACCGTTTGGTAGGATAAGTCTTAAACAGGAAATGTACATGTTCGCGATGGTGTATATGGTTGGAGAGGAATTGGAGTTCAACCATAATGAAGATGGAATTGTACAATACATGCTTGACCTGTTCGATGGCATCACTGATGGTTGTGCGACTGAGGGTAGCTTCGAACAAAGGAGAGTCTTATAGAGGAGCAGGAAGAGCATCCCCAGAAAGATCACCCCGAAGAAGAACATCACCAAGCATACCACGCGAGAGAAGAGGACACCCAAGAGTTGCAGGACAAATGGTACCACGCCACAGAGTACACCCCTGAGATCTAGTCAAAATGCCATACCGAATAGTAGCAGCAAAAAGGCTAAGAGGACTAGCACGATGGTGAACACACCCAAGAGTAGTAGCAAAAAAGGATAAGATGGCCAGCACGGAGGATACCACACCCAATAGTTGTTGGAAATATGCCCTAGAGACAAATAATAATATGGATTCTTATCATATTTCATAAAGTTTATGATTATGTATATATCATGCTATAAACCTATTGATAGGAAACGTCAATACACGTGTGACATATAAACAACCAGGAGTTCCCTATGAAGCTCTAGTCACTGGTTCATTGGTCAACAGATGATCAAGGTTTCCTGATCATGTGGCATTTATGCCAGTTGACAATGGAGTCACCTCATTACAAGAATGAGATGATGATATATAACCAACCTAAGCATCATGACCTGATCATGTCACGAAGTTCAAGTTACGATGATTAGAATATACCTAGTGCCCTATTTCTTAGACCGTGGGACCATATCAAGCATTGTTACCTGAGGATACTTTGATAGCATCAAACGTCATCTAGTGACTCTGTGATCATAAAGGTGTGTTTAGGTATTCGGAGGAATAGTTGAGGCAATATGCGTCAAGAGTGGGATTTGTCCATCCACGTGACAGAAAATATACTCGAGGGCCCACTCGGAGAAGTTATATCCAATAGATGTGCAGCGTGTGATTTGATCATAGGGATATCACTTGTCGGAACGAGTCAAGTAGCATTTGTTGATAACGAGGTTGAACACAATATGGTGATGTCATTGATCAGATCTCGGACAATGCAAGTATCGAGAGACAAAAGGAATGCGACACGACGTTCATGGTTCAACGACGAAAGATTTCATGGAATGCACATGGATCAACATGGTCATCTAGGTCCCTCTGATGATCATTGGTACGCGAGGGTACCAACCATGTCTGGAGTGTTCCCAAACCGTGGGGTATCATGGTTAAGGGATTGATGATGCTCAGAGAGTGTTTTGGTATTGGTGGAATCATCGAAAGAAAAAGAGAGAGAAAACCGGAAGGGTTTCGGTAAGTCCGAAGGATGTCCGGAATGATATGGAATGAGTTCCACATCAACGGGGATTGAATAATATGTAAGTGAATGTTGAATATTGATTTAATCATTCATTTATATTTATTCAATAAAATAAAAGGAATTAAAAAATGTCAAATACCAAATTGGGCCAAATCCGGAGGGAAAAGGGCCCATGAGGGAAAGACCAAAGGGAGGAAGGAGGAGGGGTGGCCGGCTGGGCTAAGGCACCCCACATGGGGCCCACTTGGTCCCTGGCCGGCAGTGGCCAGCCTCCTCTCCCCTCTCCTTTGTTTAGTCCCACATGGCTAAGGCAATTGCCTATGTGGGGGTTTCTCCCCTATATAAAGAGAGGTATTTTGACAAATTAAATACACAATAATCAATAAAATGTTCCCTCTCTTTTGGGGAGACCTTCATTTGATTCTCTCTCTCTCTCCCGTGACTGTGGTCCCATGTTCGGATCACGCGAGTAGGAGTCTTCTTCACCGCGGAGCCCGTCGTGCTGCGGGATTCAGATCTAGAAGCTCTACTTCCACAACTACTGCTGGATCGGAGGAGCGGGAGTCATCTTCAGGCACCGGACGTGGGTAACTCCCTGCGAGGTGCAACACTTGGGTCACTAGGAGTTGTTGGAGCCACAGGAGCTGACGATACTTCAACACGACCTTGAGGTCGGCTTCGGTTCGTCTACATCAACCACGCTCTCCCGAGCATTGACAATGCTTTCGGTCTTCAAGGGTAAGTTTACGAAAATCCCCTCCCGTTACTACATTACTAAAAGATAGGTCCTAACATTAGGGTTCTTGGCGTAAGAAAAAATTATTGTTTTCATGCGTGAACCCCTATAGTGGTATCAGAGATAGATCTATGTGTAGTATTGCTAGTACGGGTAGAACACACGAGTTGTAGCGTGTGGGCGTTGATCTTTTAGTTGTTACCCTCCCACGTGTACTTGTGTATACCGTAGTAATGCTTGATGAAGAGGCCCCCAACTGACTTTACGCGTTCATTCGCGAGACTGGTCCACGCTTGACATACGGCTTGTACCGTAGAAAGTGGCTTTGGGGGGTATTTGTCTCTCTCCCATTAGTTGGTATACCATTTGCAAAGGAGGGACCCTGAAAGGGGTGTAGTATAAACAACTACTTGATCAGCTTTGTGGTGGAAGTTCGCAGGTAAGAATGGTTCTTGTACAGAATCCCTATCAGTCATGCAAAACATGCAAAGAAAAAGTAGAGGCATCTAACTTTGTTTTGCAGGGGGCGTTGTGATGTGATATGGTTGTGGCAAAGGTAAAGTAGTTTACTTTATGTTGCTAAGTAGTAGTAGGTGGTCATGGAGACGATGGACTACCACGCTGAGGTGCAGGAACTGGAGTCATGGGATGGAGATCACAGCGTGAAGGACCATATCACATCGCATTTACATTCAATATTTATTGTTTGTGCATCTTATTGTATGCTAGTATTAGATACTCGACAATAGCCTAATAAGATGACCCCTAATCAAAATACCAATGAAAGTGTTCTCCTTAGTCTGCACCACCAAGAAAGTTCTCCCTTATGAGGCAGGCCGTGATGATCGGGTGTAAGACATATCTGCGTTCGCATACGGTGGGTGTAAGCCATGTTGCATAGCGAATACACTAAGGTTGAGTTGGCAAGCCTAGCATGTGTAGACATGGCCTCAAAACACGGATGGTCGAAAGATCGAGCACGAGTCGCATGAATGATGTGATCGATGTTTCGGCGTCCACCTTTGCAACTATATCGTCGGTCGTGACCATCGGGGGTGGTGTAGTGAATAGGGATTGTGTAATCGCTAAAACCCTTCCGGTGATAGGAGTTTTTAGTGGAGTTCTTGTTTTAACTCATATAATTATAAACTTAGTCTAAATTCCTTTTAGCAATTATAAATGTAGAAAATGGTTCTCCCCGATGCTACCTTCCCTGTTGACGATTGGTTAGATGGAGAAAAGCTCAAACTAGATGGATCAATGTGGTAATTTGATTGAGAACCTTGTGGGGTGACTCATGCATCTTACCCTCAATACAAGCCCTACACACACGATCTTTAGCAAATGAAATGTCTTTTAGTCCAAGGATGTGTCCCCCCGTGTAGAGACTTTGCAAAGACTTCATGTTTACATGGGCCTAGCGGCGATGCCACAACCAGCCCACGTCATCACTAGCATAGAGACATATAGCATGTGTAGAGGTGTTTCCGGAGAAATCTACACATACAAGTCATGCTCTACATGCCCTACTAAAGCCACCATGAGTGTCTTGCTCCACACGAGGAACACAGGATGCTCATTAAAGAAATATGAAAGACCCATAAGATCTAGAGCACGAACTAAAAGGAGGTTGTAGCCAAGAGTTTTGACAAGCATGGCGTTAACCAAGGATACATCCGGGGTTACCACCACCTTGCCAAAACCCAATAGCTGAGAGCTCGTTTTATCACTGTAAAAGACCATAGTATTAGCAAAGTTTGGCCTTATCTCCGTCATGATGGACTTGCTTCCGGTCATATGACTCGTGGCTCCACTATCGAGTACCCATTTCGCTCCACAGGAAGCAAAGTCCTACAAGAAAGTCAAGCTTTGGTTTTAGGTACCATTTTGCAATGGGTCCCTTTTTGTTAGCAACAAGGGTCTTTGGTACCCAATTAGTCCAATGATAATCATGAGTATAAGAAGTACCAATGTATTTTGCATAGACATGACCATCAAAAGATTTGCAAAGAATATAGGTGTTGGAAATATGCCCTAGAGACAAATAGTAGTAAGGACTATTATCATATATCATATAGTTTATTATTAAGTTTTGTATCATGCTATAACTGTATTGAGTGGAAACATCAATACACGTGTGATATACAAACAAACCAGGGGTTCCCAGTGAAACTCTAAGTCACTGGTTCATTGGTCAATAGATGATCATGTTTCCTGATCATGTGGCATTTATGCCAGTTGGAAATGAGGTCATCTCATTCGGAGAATGAGATGATGAACCAATACCCAACCTAAAAATCGTGATCCGATCATGTCACGAAGTTCAAAGTTACGATGATTAGAAATGGATCCTCGTAGACTATTCCTTAGACCGTGAGGCTATATCAATCACTGTCTCCCGAGAGTGCTTAGATAGCATCAAACGCCATCTGGTAAAATGGTGGTTATAAAGGTGTGTTCAGGTATTCGGAGGAAACCGTAGAGGCAATATATGTCAAGAGCGGGATTTGTCCGTCCATGTGACGGGAAGATACTCAAGGGCCCACTCGGAGAAGTTATATCCAATAGTTGCGCAGCGTGTGATTAGATCACGGGTATCACTTGTCGGGACGAGTTAAGTAGCATTGTTCAGTAACGAGATTGAACACGACATGGTGATGTCATTGATCGAATCTCGGGCAATGCAAGTATCGAATGACAAAGGGAATAAGACATGATTGTCCCGGTTCAAACGACGAAAGATCTTCGTGGAATGCATAGGGGTCACATGGCCATCCAGGTCCCTCTGTTGATCATTAGTGCGGGAGTGTCCCGACCATGTCTGGAGTGTTCCCGAACCGTAGGGTATCACGCTTAAGGGCTTGATGATGCTTAGAGAGTGTTTATAGGATCGGTAGAATCACCGAAGAAAAGAAGGGAGAAAACTGAAAGGGTTTCGGTAAGTCCAGAGGATGTCCGGAGTGGAGGTGGAAGGTGTTCCATGGCCACGTAGATTAGATAATGTGTGAATGAATGTTAAATATTGATTTAATCATTTATTCATAATTATTTAAATAAAGAGAAAATCAATTAAATGGTCAAAGGCTTAATGGGCCAATTCCCGGAGGGGAGAGGGCCCATTAGGGAAAGGACAAAGGGGGAGGCCGGCTGGGCCTTGCCCCCCCGCGGGGCCCACTAGGTGGCCGGCGGCCACCTCCTCCCCCTCCTCTCATTTAGTCCCACCCCGGGACTTGAGGGGAGGTAGTACCTCCCCTCCCCCTATATAAAGTGGGGTATTTGGCCTAGAAAAATACACCCAATAATCAATAAAGGTCTCCCCACTTTTGGGAGGACCTCTAATTGATATTTTCTCTCTCCGACCCTCTCTCTCGTGACCGTGGTCCCAAGTCTGGACTGCGCGAGCGAGAGACATCTTCACCGCGGAGCCTATCGCCATGAGATTCGGATCCGGAGCTCTACTTCCGAATCGCATCGGATCGGGAAGCGGGAGTCATCGTCAGGCACCGGACATGTGTAACTCCCACGAGGTGTCACACTTGAGGCACTCAAGTCTTTGGATCCAGAAGGAGCGCAAGGACTTCATCACTATCTTGAGGTCGGCTTCGGCTCGTCTACATCAACCACGCTCTCCTGAGCGTTGACAACGCTTTTCGGTCTTCGAGGGTAAGTTCACGAAAATCCCCTCTCATTACTGTATTACTAATAGATAGGTCCTGGCAGCTTCAGGGTTTCAGGGGCGTAGAGTAAAATTTATTGTTCTTATGCGCGGAACCCCTACAATAGGAAGGGTTATTCTTCCCGAAAAAGTTGTCACTTTGCATAATGGTAGGACCATGAGGGGGTCCTTGAGCAACGTTCTTGTTCTTCTTCTTGTTGTTTTTCTTCTTCTTCTTGGGCTTAGGAACATTCCCAACACCCTTCTTGTCAACTTGCCCTTTTGCAAGTTGTTCTTTCAACTCCTTGTCCTCCTCACTGAGATTCACATGCTTGCAACAAGAGTTAGAACAAGGAAAATCTATAATATGCATAGCGGAAGACTTTAATTGTTCATTATTCAATTGAGTTTGAAGTTTCTCATGAGCTTCAAAAAGTCTTGAGAATTTGCTCTCCAAGGCGTGGTGTTCCTCTTTGAGTTTCTCAAATTCCTCTAGACATTCATGACCAACACCAAACTCAACCTTTTCATTTTTCTGGACTTTAATCAAGGCTAGATCATGATCATGTTCTTTAACAAGCAAATACATGGAGTAAGTATGATCCTCTACTAGCTTGGAGACACTCTCCTCAAGAGTTAATCTCAGATTTTGTTCATCCTCAAGAGATTGTGAAAGGGAGGCAATTTCATCAGTGGCCTCTCTTTCATTTTTACCTAGCAAGTGATACATTGCAAATGTATCTATAATTTTTGATGTTCCATGCTTAGTTTTATCCACTTTCTTGTGTTTTGTTCCAACTTTGGAGTACTTTTATTATGATTTCTTGGACTAACCGATTAACAAGAGCCATAGTGCCAGCTGCTTATTTTCTGTTGTTTTTGGTTCCAGAAAAGTCAGAAAATGAATATTCTCGGAATTGGACGGGACAAAAGCTAAAGTGCCTATTTTTACGGAAGGGATCAAGTGCCATAATACGAGACGGAGAGGGGCCAGGGGCCGGCCACACGACCTGGCCACATGGCCAGGCCTGGCCCGCGCCAGCAGGTGGTCTAGCCGACCCCAGCACCCCCTCGGCCTCTCCTTCCACCTATAAGTTGCCCTCGGGACGAAAACCCTAAGTACCCGATCAAAAATCCACGAAAGAGTTTGTAGCCTCTGTCATCTCCATCCCTAGATCGGGGGATCAAGCTCTTCCCGCACCACGGAGAGAGGAGAATTCACCCTGGAGGCCTTCTTCATCACCATGCAAGCCTCCGGTGTGATGCGTGAGTAGTTCATCCTTGGACTACGGATCCATGTAGTAGCTAGATGGCTGGTTTCTCCTCCTTTGTGCTTTCATGTTTAGATCTTGTGAGCTCCGTTCATGATCAAGATCATCTATTTGTAATTCATAGATGTTGTGTTTGCGGGGATCCGATGGATATTGAGATGCTATTTCAGATTGATTATTGATTCTATCATGTCTTTGTTATTTGAGATCTTGCATGCTTTTCGTTGTTAGTAGCTATCTTGGCCAAGTAGATGCTAGCAACTCCAAGAGTTAGTATTTATGCTCGATAGTGGGTTCATGCCTCCGTAACTGGGAAGTGACAAATCTCTAAGGTACTAGATGTGCTTGCTACTAGGAGAAAACAACGATCCTTTGTTCATAGAACAATTGTATTGTTTACTTTACACGTAGTTCAGAAAGCAATAACTGTTGCTTGCAACTTAATATCGGAGGGGTTCGGATGATAACCTGAAGGTGGATTATTAGTCATAGATGTAGTTGGATGGCGGTCTATGTATTATGTTGTAATGCCCAATCAAGTCTCAAAGGAGTCAAGATGATTAGTATATGCATGTATTGTTTTCTCGGTGTTTGTCAATTGTCCCGTTGTAATTTGTTCACCCAGCATGTTATCTATCTAAGGAGATCCACCTCTAGTGAACTATGGATCCCGATCCTTTTTCTTTACATACAATCTACAATCTTTTACTGCTTTGTGTTTACTTTCTGCAAACTTTTACTTCTTTCCATTCGATACGTTTAATCCTTTGTTTTCCGCAAAACACGGTGAGATTGACAACCTCATCGCAAGTTGGGGACAAAGTTTTGTGGTTGTGTTGTGCAGGTCTCCATGTTGCTACTAGCACCGGTAGTGCGCCCTGCCAAAGCTCAGCTAGTAACACCTTTGAGGTGTTTCCTTGCTCCTACTGGTTCGATTAAACCTTGGTTTCATAACTGAGGGAAACTTGCTGCTGTGCTCATCATACCTTACTCTTGGGGTTCCCAATGAGCTCTACATCAACACCACGCACCAAGCACTTTTCTGGGCGCTGTGTATTGAGCCATCAAGCGATTTTCTGGCGCCGTTGCCGGGGAGTCAAGGACATCTTCACAAGGGGAGTCCCTCATAACCAATCTCTTTACTTTGTTGTTTTTGTTTTGCTTAGTTTCCTTTTTGCTTTGTTTCCTTGTTTTGTTCTTCAAAAATCCAAAAACAATTAGTTTTACTTGTTTGCTTTCTTATTTGAAAACCCAAAAAAAATGACTACTCTTGAAAACACTAAGTTGTGTGATTTCACTAGCACCAACAACAATGATTTTATGAGCACTCCCATTGCTCCACCTGTGGCTGAAAATACTTTATTTGAGATAAAACCTGCTTTGCTCAACCTTATTATGAGAGAACAATTTTCTGGTATTGGGAATGAAGATGCTGCTTCCCATCTAAATAACTCTGTTGAACTTTGTGAGATGCAAAAGCATAGGGATATAGATGGTGATATTATTAAGCTGAAATTGTTTCTTTTCTCTTTGAGAGGAAAAGCTTGAATGGTTGAATTCCTTAACTAGGAATAGTATTGATTCTTAGACTAAGTGCAAAGATGCTTTTATTGGAAAATACTATCCTCCTGCTAAGATTATATCCATGAGAAGTGAAATAATGAAGTTTAAACAACTTGATAATGAGCATGTTGCTCAAGCTTGGGAAAGAATGAAATCTTTGGTAAAGAATTGTCCCACTCATGGACTGACTGCTTGGATGATCATCCAAACTTTTTATGCAGGATTGAACTATTCTTCAAGGAACATATTGGATTCAGCTGCTGGAGGTACCTTTATGACCATCACTTTGGGTGCTGCAACAAAACTTTTGGAAAATATGATGGTTAATTATTCTGAATGGCATACTGAGAGAGCTCCACAAGGTAAGAAGGTAAATTCTGTTGAGGAAACCTCCTCCTTGAGTGATAAGATTGATATGATTATGTCTATGCTAGTTAATGGGAAAACCCATATTGATCCAAATAATGTTCATTTAGCCTCTTTGGTTGATCAAGAAGAGCAAGTTGATGTGAACTTCATAAGAAATAACAACTTTAGCAACAATGCTTATGGTAATAATGCTTATAGGAACAATTTTGGTGACAACAATTATAAGCCATATCCTCCCAACAATGGTAATGCTTATGGAAATCCTTACAACAATAATAAGAGTGCTCCCTCTGAACTTGAAGTTATGCTTAAAGAGTTTATTAGTAAACAAACTGCTTTCAATAAAACTATTGAGGAAAAACTCTCTAATGCTGAAAGAAATATAGCATCTTGGCTGAAGCTCAATCTACTTTGAATAAAATGGCTGCTAAACCCGAAACTAATGATAATCCCTTTGCAGCTACTAATGCCATACAAGTAAGAATTGATGAAAATGTTAGACTATTAGCTGAATTACATGCTAAGTGGGAAAGAGAAGATGAAATTGCTAGAAACATTAGTGTTTCTACTATTACCACCACTAGTGTTGAGGCTAGTAATAGTTCTACTACTTTAGATGATAAAGTTGATTTTGATCTTGATGATTGCAACATCTCTGAAGTTATTAAGTTCCTACAAAAGCTTGCTAAAAGTCCTAATGCTAGTGCTATGAAGATGGCCTTTACAAAACACATTACCGATGCTCTCATAAAGATTAAGCAAGAAAAGATGAAACATAAAGCTTCTATTCCTATAAAGCAAGAAGATGGTTGGGAACCCATCATTAATATGAAAATGAATGACTTTGATTTCAAAGCTTTGTGTGATCTTGATAGTAGTGTTTCTATTATGCCTAGAAGGATCTATGATATGCTTGATTTGCCTCCTCTTGAAGATTGTTATTTGAATGTCCCACTTGATGTTAATGCTAAAAAGAAACTCATGGGGAGTCTTAATGATGTTCTTATTATGGTTAATGATTCCTATGTCCCCGTTGATTTCTATGTTTTGGATGTTGAATACAATGCTTCTTGTCCTATTACTTTGGGAAGACCTTTTCTTAGAACTGTTGGTGCCATCATTGATATGAAAGAAGGCACCATTAAATATCAACTCCCACTCAAGAAAGTAATAGAACACTTACCTAAAAAGAGAGAAAAGATTTCTTTTGCTTCTCCTATGAAAACAAAATTTGGTCTTAATGCTTCTTCATTTGAGAACACTTGATTCTTTCTTTGGTTCTTATGCCTAACTTAAAGGCGTTAAAGAAAAGTACTTGTTGGGATATAACCAAGATTTTTAGACGAGTCTTGGAAGTTATTACCTCTGTAATAACCTCTCCTTATCCTTTTTATTTGCCTTTTGTGCCAAGAGTAACCTCTAATGAGAGTGAAGTAATGATTGGGAAGTTGCTGTCCCGAAACAGATTTCTGTGCTTCACCGTAAAAATTCCTGAGAGAGCTCTGTACATCGGATTGAGCTGTAATATTTTGTGCTTATGCCCCAGGTTGTTATATAACTTTATTTAGTTCAACACTTTTTGATTTGAGCAACAGAAGGTCTTCGAAAAAATTCGTCTTTACCTGCTGGTCTGTTTTGACAGATTTCTGTCATTTTCTGAATTTGCTTCTTGTTAGTTCCTTCTTGAGTTCCTTTGGGGAATTGAGCTTTTTGGGGGAAGTGATACAGTAGCTAGTGTTCTAATGGAAGTTTATTTGGTGTTAGAACTGAACCTTAAGACTTGTTTATCTTGAGTGCACTAATGTTGCTAATAAAGATTGTGTGAAGTTTTGTATGAAGGAAAAATTTCAGGTGTATGGAAGGAATGAGTAATGAGATGAAGGATGGACTAAAGCTCAATCTTGGGGATGCCACGCGTGTTATCCCAAGAAATATCCAAGAAGTACAAGCATCAAAGCTTGGGGATGCCCAAGGCATCCCCTTCTTCATCAATAAAAATTCCAGGTTTCTTCCAAACGCTTCATTTTTATTGTTTCGTGCACAGTTGTGTTTCTCTTGGAGCGTCTTATTTTTTGTTTTTGTTTTGGTTTTTAGTTTGCTTGGTTTGCTTAGTTTTGTGAATAAGTTGGTTGGACCCCCTCTTTCACACTTTGGTTTGTAAATAGTTTGGTTTGGTTTGGAAAAGAGTAGGAAAGTTCATACTTATGTGGTAAAAAGAGCTCGTTTTTTGACTGTGGCTATGCTTTGTCATGCCATGCTTGATATTGTTTTGGCTTTATGCTTAGTATTCTTTGCTGTAGCATGACTTGTTATAAACAATTGAGATTGCTTAATGTGCCTTGGATGAATCATGCGTTGTTTTAGCATATTAAAGCATAGTATAGTGGTATTCTCCTTTGATGCTTTATTTGGGTTGACTTGGCACATGCTCACACCATGTTATGACTATCTCAAGTCACCATAGCCTTTATGATCCTTTAGTTTTCAACTTGTAGTATCACTTTATGCTTTGATCAATGATGTTTTGTCGCTCTGCATGATTATGGCCATTATTGCTCTCTTAGTTTGTCGCTCCCAGTCTTTTGCTAGCCTCCACAACAAAGTATGAGTTCCACTCATGCATCCAACTCCCTAAACCAAGTTTTTCCAAAGAGTCCACCATACCTACCTACTAGCTTATGCTATTCCAATTATATTCTGTTGGAATTATGCCCTAGAGGCAATAATAAAGATGTTATTATTATAATTCTTGTTCATGATAAAGTTTATATTCCATGCTAGAATTGTATTAAGCGGAAACATTAATACTTGTGTGGTTTGTGAACAACACCGTGTCCCTAGTACGCCTCTATGGACTAGCTCATTGATCAATGATGGTTAAGGTTTCCTAACCATAGACATGAGTTGTCAATTGATAATGGGATCATATCATTGGGAGAATGATATGGTGGACAAACCCAAACTAAGCGAAGCAATTAGATCGTGTCATTGTGTTCATCTTTGCGAAGCTTTTCCTATGTCAAATATTATATTCCTTAGACCATGAGATAATACAACTCCCTGGTATCGGAAGAAAGCTTTGAGGTCATCAAACGTCATCCTATGAGAGGGTGATCATAAAGGTGTCTCTCAGGTGATCAGAAAGTATCTGTTGGGTTGTATGTATCGAGATGGGATTTGTCCCTCCCAAGTCAGAGAGATATACTTCGGGCCCACTCGGTAATCGATATCAACACCGCTTGCAAGCATGTGGTTAAGGAGTTAATCACAAAGTGATATCGGATTACAGAACGAGTAAAGTACTTGCTGGGAACGAGATTGAACTAGGTATGACGATACCGATGATCGAATCTCGGGCAAGTAAAATATCGCGAGACGAAGGGAATATATATGGGATTGATTGAATCCTGGCATCGTGGTTCATCCGATATGATCATCGATGAATGTGTGGGAGTCAATATGGGTGCCTGCACCCGTTGATTATTGATAGAAGATCATGTCTGCATATTCTCGAACCCGCAGGGTCACACACTTAACGTGTCTTGACGCTAGGATAGATTGGATAATTGGTTTATGAATTTGTGTTCGGAGTCTCGGATGGGATCCGGGATATCACGAGAGGTTCCGGAATGGTCCGGAGAATAAGATTCATATAAGGCAGTGCAGTTTTTGGAGTTCGGAATTGTTCCGGATTAATCGGTATTGTACCGGAAGCTTCTAGAACCTTCTGGAAGGGGGCCAACGTGGTCCCACCTTCCGGGAGGGGGCATGGGCCTATGAGGGAGTGTCCTGGCCGCATTGGGCCAGGGGCACAAGGCCCCATAGGGGCCAGCCGATCCTAGATAAGTTTAAATTCGTTTAAACTAGAGATAGGGTTATCTAGATAAGGGGAGAGTTTAAATTGTTTAAACTAGAGATAGGCTTGGAGGAGGAGCTAGGGCTGGCCGCCACCACCCCCTCTATATATAGAGGGCTGGTGCGCCCCTCCCCCCAAAAAAACACATCTCCCTCCAAGCCCTAGTAGCCCTGCTGCCTTCCTCTCTCCCTCCCGACTGTTTGTAGGCGAAGCCCTGCAGCAGAAATTCTCCACCATATACACCACGCCGTCGTGTTGTAGATCCAATCCATCTCTCCACCATACTTGCTGGTCCGAGGAAGGAGGAGACGTCGAGGTGCTGCACGTGTGCATCTCACGGAGGCACCGCCACTTGTGGTGCTAGATCGGATCGGATCACGAGGAGGAGAAGCGAAATGCGACTACATCACCCACGTTCCGATTTAACGTTCACCGTATGAATCTTCAAGGGTATGAAGATCTAATCCAATCTCTCTTGTTGTTTGCATCTCCTAGATTAGATCTTGGCTTTCCCTCTGTTCGCTTCCGTAGAAAATTTTGATTTACTATGCTGCGAAACCCTTCATATTCATGCTTTTGTTTACCTTCCACTTGTTATGAGAAAACTAGTGATTAAAGCTCTCACGAACTTGATGGCACACTTTACTTTATTGCCTCTAATAAACTTGAACCATTGTGTCTTCTATGTTGTATATGCTTGCACTTATTTGTTGGGAATTAGCAGAACCATGCTTTCATGGGGAACACTTTCAACATTGCACTTGGGACTTGTACCTAGTTGATATCATGCTCTTTTGTATATGGATGTCGTCGGTGTGAAATGAAAGGGGAGCTTGTAAGTCCATGGAGTCATGCATATGTGTTATAGAAACGCCTAGGCCGCTGGTCTAATCCATGCTGACATGGTGGAAACCTGCAACGTAACCATAATGAGCTGTCTATGAAGCATTCTTCTTATAAAAAAAGGAGTCCTAATGAGAAAAAAGAGAAAAAAAAAGATACTATGAAAAGAGGAAAGAGAGAAAAAAGCACCATATTCCCATGGTAAATAAGAAGAATGCTGAGATGCTCGTTGTCTGCGTGCCTTGTCATTTGATATGGGGATTCTTCCGTATCATCGGGCAAGGGGTACTCCGTTCGCGGTTCTCTATGATACACATGTACTTACGATGACAAGAACTTACCGGTGACTAAACTTGAGTAGCATGAAGAGCGGCCCTCGTATACAAGGGACATGAGATTTTTGACTTATACTTTGTCAAGCATGTACACCATAGTTTGTTCACTTTAACCTTAATCACTTCAAGATGCTTATGATAGGGGCAATGAGAGCTGAAAGCTATAAGTATCATAATTTTTGGAAGCTCTTTATGAGACTTGAATCCCTACTTCCTTTTTACAAAAGGCCTTTCTTCCACTTATATATTGAGTCTCCACCTTCTAACTTTATGCACCTACTTTGAGAGCATAGTGGCCATTCTTAGTTCTATGTGCATTGTCCCAAGACTAGTTGATTGATGCATAACTTGTTATTGCTTGTTTGAAACTATTGTATCTAGTCACTCTTATGAACTTTGAAGGTGTCCCATGCATTTATATTTGCTACTCTATTGAGGGACAAGCTGAATACCATTATGCTATGTTTTCTTTATGTGAAAGAAACAAACGTCTTGCAAAGCATGTTATTCATGAATCTTTTGTTTGTGCATTTTCATGTTGCATCATAGTTTCTTTGATTATTGCTAGAACTTTATCTTTCATGTTATGATTGAAGTACTATGATCCCAGCCTTGAATGTTTTGCAAATACTTTTATCAAGTCTTTGATGGTGCATGTCACCTCAAAAATTCTTTCTTTTTATCACTTACCTACTCGAGGACGAGCAAGAGTTAAGCTTGGGGATGTTGATACATTGCAAATGTATCTATAATTTTTGATGTTACATGCTTAGTTTTATCCACTTTATTGTGTTTTGTTCCAACTTTGGAGTACTTTTATTATGATTTTTTGGACTAACCTATCAACAAGAGCCATAGTGCCAGCTGCCTGTTTTCTGTTGTTTTAGGTTCCAGAAAAGTCAGAAAATGAATATTCTCGGAATTGGACGGGACAAAAGCCAAAGTGCCTATTTTTCTGGAAGGGATGAAGTGCCAGAATACGAGACGGAGAGGGGCCAGGGGCCGGCCACACCACCTGGCCGCGCGGCCAGGCCTGGCCCGCGCAAGGGGCTGGTCTGGCCGACCCCAGCACCCCCTCGGCCTCTCCTTCCGCCTATAAGTTGCCCTCGGGATGAAAACCCTAAGTACCCGATCAAAAATCCACGAAAGAGTCTGTAGCCGCCATCATCTCCATCCCTAGATCGGGGGGGATCTGAAGCTCTTCCGGCACCTAGGAGAGGGAATTCACCACAGGTCTTCTTCATCACCATGCAAGCCTCCGGTGTGATGCGTGAGTAGTTCATCCTTGGACTACGGATCCATGTAGTAGCTAGATGGCTGGTTTCTCCTCCTTTGTGCTTTCATGTTTAGATCTTGTGAGCTCCGTTCATGATCAAGATCATCTATTTGTAATTCATACATGTTGTGTTTGCGGGGATCCGATGGATATTGAGATGCTATTTCAGATTGATTATTGATTCTATCGTGTGTTTGTTATTTGAGATCTTGCATGATTTCCGTTGTTAGTAGCTATCTTGGCCAAGTAGATGCTAGCAACTCCAAGAGTTAGTATTTATGCTCGATAGTGGGTTCATGCCTCTGGTAATCTGGGGAAGTGACAGAAATCTCTAAGGTACTAGATGTGTTGTTTCTACTAAGGAGAAAACAACGATCCTTTGTTCATAGAACAAATTGTATTGTTTACTTTACACGCAGTTCGTAAAGCAATAATCTGTTGCTTGCAACTTAATACTGGAGGGGGTTCGGATGATAACCTGAAGGTGGATTATTAGTCATAGATGTAGTTGGATGGCGATTACATGTATTATGTTGTAATGCCCAATCAAGTCTCAAAGGAGTCAAGATGATTAGTATATGCATGTATTGCTTTCTCGGTGTTTGTCAATTGTCCCGCTGTAATTTGTTCACCCAGCATGTTATCTATCTAAGGATAGCCACCTCTAGTGAACTATGGATCCCGATCCTTTTTCTTTACATATAATCTACAATCTTTTACTGCTTTGTGTTTACTTTCTGCAAACTTTTACTTCTTTCCATTCGATACGTTCAATCCTTTGTTTTCCACAAAACACGGTGAGATTGACAACCTCATCGCAAGTTGGGGACAAAGTTCTGTGGTTGTGTTGTGCAGGTCTCCACGTTGCTACTAGCACCGGTAGTGCTTCGCTAAAGCTCAGCTAGTAACACCTTTGAGGTGTTTCCTTGCTCCTACTGGTTCGATTAAACCTTGGTTTCATAACTGAGGGAAACTTGCTGTTGTGCTCATCATACCTTCCTCTTGGGGTTCCTAACGAGCTCTACATCAACACCACGCACCAAGCACTTTTCTGGGCGCCGTGTATTGAGCCATCAGCAAGTCAATTAGTTCTTACTTTTCATCTAGAATTTCCCTAGCATTATCAAGTTGGCTTGTAAGAGTTTCAAAGGAATTTTTCATATTATCATCCAAATGGTCAATGAAATCGCACATGCTAACCTTCTCTTTCTTTACCTCGAGACCCACAAGATCATGCAAAGTAAGTTCATTTGAAGAGGATTTGGAGCTGGGTGTTACCTTGGTGGCCTTTTCCATGAGACACTTTTGGTTGGGGATGATGATGTTCTTATTTGGAGAGTCGGAGAGGGATAATCATGGAGTAGAAGTGATGGCAATAGCAGAAACTCCCATGATCTCACCACCTTGAGCTTCATCATCATCATATGCACCCTAGAAGTATTCTTCATGGACCACCATTTCCCTTTCTTTGTTGGCGAAGTTCTTGTTCATTGGATGAGGAGGTCTAGGCTTGCTATTATGGATAAGATGACCACCATTGTCTTCTCTATTCTCAAAGGGACATCTAGCTACAAAGTGACTCTTCTCATTGCAATTGTAGCAAGATCTTACTTTAGGAGCCTTTGTCATTGAGTTGAATCTTGGGTTGTCCCTTGACCTTGAATTTATGCCCGGCTTATTATAAAAGGCTCTTGATGCGAGTGCTTAGTGTTTGTTGAAGGCATACTTGATGTCCTCTTGATACCACTCACTAGTGTCTTCTTCTTCATCAACTTCCACCACTAAGGCCTTCAACGCATTCTTATTGGCAATTGTCATGGAAATTCCTTCACTCAAGACTTCTTGTGATGTCATGATGTGATAGTTGCTTCTTCCGTTGATGGAGTTGAGCTTTTGTTCTTCAAATGGAAGAATGCTTTAACAAACTTTCTCTTCATGCATCAACATAGGTAGCTCCAAGATCCCTCATGGTACAACAAAGAACCTTGAGTCGCTGATACATGTCTTTGGGAGTCACATCATCTTGCATAGCAAATCCATCGGACTCATTGTTGACCTCATCAAACTTGGAGCTTTGAATGCTTGCATTGCCCACAAATAGCTCGATGAGATGATCCCAAGCTTCTTTGGCGGTGGAGAATTGGCAAATGTGAGAAAAGTCCTTGGGAGTCAAAGCCTTTAGGATCATGCCCAAGGCGGTGGCATTGAGTTGCTTCTCCACGACCTCGGATCAAGTCAACTTCTTTGCATCATACGGTGACAAATCCTCTTCCACAATCCTCATTAACTCAATAGATGAGCTAGAAATATGAGACTTCATTAGATATTGCCAATTGGATAAATTTGAAGTATCTAGCATAGGTGGTGCTCCTTGAAGAATGATATATGGCATGGGGATAATCAGTCCCAGGGTGTACTTAGGAGGTGGGGCAACCGCCGAGTAATCCTTTTCATCCCCTTCCCCTTTGGAAGAGAGTCACCGAGCCCCTCCATGCTCTCACTTGGTTGTTTTGCCGTTTGAGCAACAAAGCCCAAACCCAAGTGAGTAGCGGCCGGAACGGGAGCAACCTTGGGGGAGGATCTATGGTTTGGGGAGAGGTATCCATGGTATTAGGCTTAAAAGAATGCGAAAGGTTCATCATTTCCACGACTTTGGTCAACATGGATGTCTCTAATCGCTTGTGGTCATCCATGGAGGCCAAATTCTTGGTGTCTTCAACACCACTACCCTCATCGTTGGCCATAGTCTCTTAAGCGGTAAAGTCCGAAGTAAGAGTCTGGGCTCTGATACCAATTTAAAGGACCACTACGGTCGACTAGAGAGGGTGAAAAGGAGACTACCAATTTTTATCTTTTTATTCAAATTTAGGCTTCGCACAAATTTAAGTTCTCTAGAGATATAACTAGATGAGCAATCTTATATGACAAGAAACAACAACAAGTACACAAGACGGTAAAGACAAGTAGTAAAGGAGAGGGACGAGTAAACCGATGAGGGTACACATAGATGATTCACGTAGTTCACTTCCAAGGAAGCTACGTCTATGTTGGAGAGGTGTTGGGGCCACACAAGGTCACCCGAGCACCACAAAGGCCTCACCTTCTTCTCCGGTGAAGTCACCACAAAGGCGAGCCCATGTTCTATTAACCGGTGACCTTGAAGGCGCCAACTGAAACCTTTACAACAAGGTTGAGGGCAATCTTTACAACTCAATTGGAGTGCCCCCAGTGACTCCAAGAAGCTTTACAACGAATGCTCGAGCTTCAAGGATGTCTGTGAGACCCTGACGTATGGCTTAATAGGATTGATAGGATACTCATATCAACAGTTGCAACTTTTTTTCCGGAAGCTCATCCAAAAAGAATTTTGAGGTTAAGCGTGCTTGGCCTAGGACAATTTGAGGATGGGTGACCGACCGGGAAGTGGGTACCGGGTGTGCATGAGTGAGAACAAAGTGCGCAGAAAAGACTAGTGTTGGTCTGTAGGGCCAGTCTAGATATCCTATTAAGCTGCCAGGAGTGACATCCCGGGCACGGAGAGTCCATGGTGTCAAAAGTGGTATCAGAGCCGATCCTCGCGGTTACACGGGCGTGTGCAGGTCAGTGGCGGGACATGTGGAGCATCGCACGTGTGGTCCAGAGTGGACACGGCATGGCACATGTGCCAACTGGACGCACATATGTGTGCCAAGAAGGAACGTTCCTGGCTTGTGGATGATCGACGAGGGCGTCGATCTTCTAAAGGTAGGTGTATGTGAGACCCTAGCGCATTCGGATTGAACTCCTGTCAATGCGATGTGTCAACTGTGACCTAACCACTAGGCTACTGGTGCGATTCTAACTATTACAGGGATTGAACTCCGGTCACTGCGATGCGCGAACTGCGACCCAACCACTAGGCTACTGGTGTGATTCTAACTATCACCTTGTTTTTCCCGTACTTTTTCCCTTCGATTTCGTATGTTGCACTTCTCCGCTTGACCATTACTGGATATAGATAATAGATAATCCGATTCAATTTTGTATGACGGAATCAAATCTGATAGTAACATTCTACTGATCACACGTGATAGTTTCTGGAGAAGAGGATTTCCCTTGTCATGCAACTTGAGGAGTTCTTTGCAGATGATTTGGGCCTTCTCGTATCCTTTTTTCCACTTCCATATGCTCCTCTCTATTTCCCGGCCGCGACGACAACTGCGAGGGAGAGGAGGGTGGGGAGGGGTCTAGAGGCAGCTAGGGTTTAGGGTCCTCCGGTGCCCCCCCCCAACCAGCGGGAGCGACACGGGAGGAAGAGTTGGGTTTCGGCAGAATTATGACTTGAACTACCAAACTAGATAGTACTAGGGAAAATTTATTTGATAAAAGTTATGGCCAAACACTCTTATGAAAAATATAGAAACTAGAAAATCATTTTATCTAGAAAGCACTTATTTCACAATTATCCACTCCGTTCTCAAATACGTGTAATTCTAAGTTTGTACTAAGTCAAATATTTTTAAATTTAACCAAGTTAATTGAAACAAAGTAGTACTCCCTCTGTTTTGAAATATAAGATGTTTTAGCTTTATGAAAGGAGTGTATCTAGATCCCTTTTAGTGTGTAGGTTCACTTCAAATCTAGATGAATCTATACACTAAAAAGGGCACTGGCGGACGCAGGGGGCGGGCCGGAGGGGCTGTGGCCCACCCAGAGTTTTGGCGAATTTTTTTGACCCATCATTTGCTTACCGGGTCGAGCGTAGCGAGCGAGAGGATCAGACTCGAGCGGTCGTCCTCGTCCCATCCGTCTCAGCGCTGAGCAGAGGAACCATCAACACGCCTGCGAGGGCGGCTGGCCGGTGGCCATTTGCTCATGAGCGGCGGTGGGCTTTATCCCTCGGTGGCTGGCCGTGTGGCCTCAGCTCACCCTCCCGACTCCCGTCCGTCTGCCGTCTGGTCGTCCCCGACCGGCTGCATGGCTGGCCTCCACCACTCGCCCCTCCAGCCACCGTCGCAGTTGCTACCTGTTGCTCTCCCGTTGGATCCGCTCGATCTGCTCGTTGCTTGGCTGCTGCCCGGTTTCATCAGGTATAAATTGCTATTCTCTGCTCCCACCTCCCCTCCTATTTAATCCCAAATTGGCAAATTCCCCATGGGAAGAATTTGTTTGATGCCTAATTTGTATGCTCTAAAGTCTAAATTGTCTCTAAATTTGTTCGATCTGATCCCTAAACTAAATTGTCTATAAATTTGTGTTTATGCTTTTTTACCATGTTGTTTATATATTTTATATGGTAATTGTAGAATTGAATATGAAGAGAAAAAACCAAATAGCTATCTTGATGTCATGTAAAACTACTATGTTTTTTTTACATTACTACTATGTTATATTTTGGCATGTAAGACTCTCTTGATATTTTGGACTATTTGTATCAGAATGATGAATATTTGAAACATTTGCACTGAACTACAATGTTGTGAATCACTTATTTACTTATGTTATTCGCTTGGCAATTTTTTATCGCATAAGTTTTATCTTTGAATTTTTTTTTGAAGTGTGCCCACCTAAGGGTGGGCAGAAAAACCATAACCGAAAACTGAACCCAAAAAGTCCGAGACCAAAACCAAAAAGACCGATCAGAAAATTGGGTAGCAAATTTTAAAGACCGAATTTAGTTTGATTAATTCGGTTATTATTTCTCGGTACCCGAATGGACCGAACTGACCGAAATTTCGTGAAAGTGGTCTAGTCCCAAAGCCTAAGTTGCCCGTCACTATAGATTTAACTTCCTCGACTGATCCAAATATGGTATTGTTGACTATTAATTCCTGCCAATTGATATGAATGTACAAAGTACATTATATTTTCAAATTACAACTGAAATTGTACCAATTTTTTATGAAATATTATCCAACTTTTATATTTGATAATATCTACCACACAATTCGGTCATGACCGAACCCGAACCCGAATTATCGGGTATCCGAATTTATCGAGTAGTAAAAATAATAAGTAAATTCCGGTCTTTATTTTTTCAAGACCGATTCTAAAATAGACTGAAATATAAAGACCGATTTTTCGGTCACGACCGAACGCCCACCCCACGGTTCTTTGCTGCGTCTGGCACTGAAAAAAGATCTAGATACACTTCATTCACAAAGCTAAAACATCTTATATTTTAAAACGGAGGAGTATATAACATCAGATTGGTAATTATAAAAACATTGATTAATGGGAAAGAATTACTTACTTGGCTATACGTTGCTACATATATGAGACTAATACGCGCTAGATAACGCCCGGTTTTAATTCGGTCGCACCCGCGACTAGAACACAATTTATTTTGAAAAATTGTGGCAAACGGTGTCCAATTTTATTTGGCAATCATGGCAAAGAGTGGCAGGTATTCGAACTCCTTTTTTCGTTAGGGAGCACCAGTGATGGCGGGAAACGGAAACCCGGACACGGCGCCCAAGAGGCCAAGACCGAAACCGCCTAGAGCCTCCGAAAAAAAAAAACCCGAACCGTCTAGAACCCGTCGTGTGTTTTTTCTGTGCTAGAGAAGCAGAGCGAGAAAGCAATGGAAATCGGCGGCGAGGGGGGCGGTGGCGAGGCGGAGAGGAGGGGGGGAAGTGAGCGAGGACGCCTGCTAGAAGCCATTGAATCCTCCGAGGTGCGTCATCTCATCCCCTACGCGACTCCACAGATCCCTTTCCTCCCGTCCGTCTCCATGTCCCCCCTACTCCGTACTCCCTAGGGTTCAGTTCTCCTGTCCGAGGCCTTCAGGTCTTGAATCTGCGTTATCCAATACCGGGCAGGGCAGGTGTGAGTGTGAAATTCGGCTGGGGATGCCAATCGGAGACCCGGAAGCGGGGGTTTATAGTAGGTGGGTTTAGTGTTCGTTCGTGGATGCTCTTCAGTAAAGTAAGCTAATTTCGGTTTGGGCCGTACGCATTGTGGTGCGATTCTAGCTATCGCCTTGTTTTCCTGTACTTTTTCCCTTCAATTTCGTATGTTGCACTTCTCCGCTCGGCCATTACTGGATATAGATAATCCGATTCAATTTTGTGTGATGGAATCCAATCAGACAGTAACGTTACTGATCACATATGATAGTTTCTGGAGAAGAGGATTTCCCTTGTCAAGCAACTTGAGGAGTTCTCTGCAGATGATTTGGGCGTGATACTCCAAGGTCTTCTTGTATCCTTTTTCCCACTCTCATATGCCCCTCTCTGTTTCCAGATAAATTTATACCCTTTTATCACTTGCCGGTAGAAGTAGCTGCTGATTCACTCTGGCTTAGTTGATTGCTGCTTCAGTTACTCTCTGTTGATGCCTTTTCTGTAGTGTGTATACCTGGCCTTAACTGTAATTTAGGCATCTTGGATCGATTCCACATGTTCAGGCGTGTCACACTGCAGGCTACACAGGTCAATTCTTCAGGTTGCTCTGAAATGCTCTGATTTGGATATAACTAATTATCTGGGGAAATTTCTTACTCTTGGTGCAAAGGTACTTCATCTGTATCTTTTTTTTTTCAACAAAGATTTGCCAACTATAGTTGCATGTATGCTGTTTTTCTTCCTAAATCAATGAATTATGTACCAGGCTAGCTCATGGTGTGAGAAACATTTCCAGTGGTCTGTCAAATCCATTGACCAATCTGGAGTGGTCCAAGAGGAAGAGCACAACAGATTACACCTAGAGGTCCCTGGTTAGATTGTTTGTGTTTCTTTGGACAGAGTTGGATAACTGGATTAACATAAGAAAAATCTTTCTGGATGCGTAATGTTTCTCTGACATCCATATTTCTTACAGCCTCAAACTTCCCAAGTTCTAAACCACTTGAACCCTATCTTATTATATGTAATTTCACCTTAGCTGTTGGGACCTACTCCCTCTGTTTTGAAATATAAGATGTTTTAACTTTGTGAAGAAAAAAGTATCTAGACTTCTTTTAGTATGTAGGTTCAATTAGGTTTGGAGTGAATCTACAGACTAAAAGAAGTCTAGATACATTTTCTTCACAAACCTAAAACATCTTATATTTTAAAACGGAGGGAGTATGAAGTACTCTTTGCATGACCTATGGTTATGGACAGTACATCTCACTGCATCAAGAAATGAAGCTAGATATAGAAAGAAAATGTATAGACAAATCCTGCCAAGTCAGAACCTCAATGTGCATTTACTTGAAAATAAATCTCTTGAAAGAAAATGTATAGACAAATCCTGTCAAGTCAGAACCTTCATGTGCATTTACTTGAAAATAAACCTAAACTTCACAAACTTATCTACTAATCTGTTCGTTTTTACTGTCTATACTTCATGTCTACATGTGGAGTTCTCTGAAGTAAGTCCTCCAACTTCATGACTGCAGATTAACTCGCTGTCCTTGGGTATCTCTACTAAGCTCCTTGGTATTGCTGCAAAATGCATTACTGTGCAGGTGTGTTACTGGTGATTCTGTTAATTTCAGATGATTTGGCACTGACGGTAAGCTTGGTTAGTTACAAGGCAACTCTAAAAACATCATTTTTGTTTCTGCGTTTGTGGTTCTTGCAGGGATTAGAGGTGGCGGCGGGAGAAGGCGGCAAGGGGGCAGCAGAGCAGGAGTGTGTTTTGAACAAGGCCGACGACGAATTCCTGACATTGAAGACCATGGCGGTTGAGGTGGAACATCTGGTGGTGGGGTGGAGGACCAAAGGGGTGCGGCAGAAGGCGCCATGGAGCCTCAGGCCAGTACTGTCGCCCCCACCTCAGGAGTCATCGCGCCGCTGGTGCATGCAATGTGGGAGGGAGAAGAGGCCACAGCGGCGCCCTGGGCCGGATGGCCCCAGCACACTGTGCAATGCGTGCCGCTATCCTCTGAAAAACTTGGCGTCTGCTGCTTCTGTATCTTCGAAGAACACATTGTTGCTGCGGTCCAACTCCCGCCGCCGCAGGGGACGCCCTTCGAAGAAGCGCCGTATGAGCAGCAAGGAGAACTCGGCTGCCGGCAACAATGTGGGCGGCAGCTTGGATGCCTTCTTTGACTGCACGGTAGACCCTGGTTCCTCCTCTCGCCCATGGACCGGCTGGGGTTTGTTATGGGATGCTAAGAATGCGTCCTTGTTTTGGTGATTCTTGCAGGGCTTGGAGGTGGCTTGGAAACCTGAGCGGGCAGAGAAGCTGGAACGGCTCTCGAACAAGGCCGCGTTCCAGTCGGTGGAGACGATGGCAGTGGAGGTGGAGGAGACGCCGGCACTTGCCGCGCCACGGGCGAGGACCAAGGGGCGGCGGCGTGTGACGGCTACCGAAACGTCTTCTCGGCAAGCCAACGTGCTGCTGCACGGTGACTTACGCGCCGAGAAGAAGGCCGTGCGCCGGTGCACACACTGCGCGACGGAGAAAACACCGCAGTGGCGCGTGGGGCCGGAGGGTCCCCGCACGCTGTGCAACGCGTGCGGCGTGGTGTTCAAGAAAGGGCGGCTGCTCCCTGAGTACCGCCCGGCGAACAGCCCTGCCTTCTCGCCGCTGCTGCACTCCAACACACACCGCCGTGCAGTCAATATGCACCGCCAGGACGGGACCACCTCAGCCTGCCACGGTGAGGCGCGCAGCGAGCTTGTGGAAGGGCACCTGCTCCCACCGGCCAACGGCCCCGCTTCCTCCTCCCCGCTGCAGCGCCACAGCCCCCTCTGCCAGGGGCGTCTCCAGAGCGAAGAGGAGATCTCGGCCGCCGGTCACGCCACTGCAGAGGCCTGTCGCGGCGAGGAGTCCATGGAAGCGCAGCTGCTCCCGGAGCGCCCACCGGCGGACAGACCCTCCTTCGCCCTGGTGTATCACCGTCGCGTGCGCGCGTGTAGCCGCGTGAGCGAGGAGACATCTGCTGTCATCCGCGCCACCGCCATGGACAACTGATGAGCCGGCAGCCGCGTTCGATTCGGCTCGCCTCGCCGCTATGGACAACAGATGATCAGAAAGTTGGAGTAGCATTCAGCCCTTACCTCATCTTGATCGACAGGTTTTAGAGTAGAGGGGTAGTAGCGTCTTCCACTCTTCCGGGTACTATTCGTTGAGGCAAGTAAAACCGTAGAAGATAGACAGGGAAACGCGTCGTTTTTTGGTATTCCTGCTGCTGCGGCAATACTCATGCGCTCGATCCTAACAGAATTCAACAGCACGCCATTTCTGCACCACTACCTTCGTATAATGGCCAAAATTCTCTCTGGCATCGTTCCACCTTCGCTCGAAACTTGCCCTTGTTAGCTCTGTGGTAGAGGGTCGGAGAACTATGCTCAGGTGGTGTAAAATATTGCACCTGAAAACTGTTTTAGGGCATCATGTTTTGGGTTTTAGGGCACAAATTTAGGGGTCCTATCCAGACGGTGTGAAATAGGGCAACAACAAAATTTAGGCGGCACCAGTTTTTGCCTTTTCTGTGGTAAAGATAAAGATGAGTCGGTTGATCATATAGTTTTTCACTGTCCCCTAGCTTATTATATCTGGAACATAGTCGGTGCGACGATTGGGGTTAATTGCAAATTTGCAGATATCGGTCGCTGTTTCAACACATGGCTTAGGGGTTTTAGGAGGAAAGAAATGAATTTATTCACAGTAGGTGTTGTAGCTGTGCTGTGGGGAATCTGGAAGGCTAGGAACAACATCTGCGCTGTCACGGTACAGAATTCTGGATCGAGTCGGTACTAAGGTCTACGAGGCAAAAAGAAGCTGGATGCCATGGGTACCGTGATTGAATATGGAAAAAGAAATGGAAGAGAGAGCATGTGGGAGGCTGAAGATGCTTTTGCTAAGAGAGCAAACCTTTTTCTTTTTTCTAGCTTTGCAATGCTTGTCCTCTTTCAAAATGCAGAGTTCTATATGCAGAGTTCTAAGAGCATTTCCACTCGTTCGACGTTTTCAGGCCAAAATCCGGAGGTAAAAATCGCCAAATAGATGTACATTTTCGCCTGAAAATGGGCTTTTCCTCAACCGTGTTCCCACCCAGCTCGCTTATGCATGGAGAAGAGGAGGAGAAGTGGGTGATTGGTGGGGGAAAAGGAGGAGAGAGAATGGCTTGTGGGTGGGGGAGAAAAGTAGGAGAGGGAGGAGGAGTGGTTGACAGTGGACCCGTTGCATGCAAAAGTTATATCCGGTGTTTTCAGATGATTCCCAGCGCCCTGGGTTTGGTTTGGGAATGCCGGATAAAAAAGTCCAAATCTGGGCGAAATTAGCGTCCTGAGAATGCGAGTGGGGCGAAATTAGCGTCCTAAGAATGCAAGTGGGGCGAAATTCTCCCATCCGGATGAAAAGGTCGTTGAAAGGTGATCTCCTGGGAACGCTACTGGAGATGCTCTAAAGACCAGTCCAGCTCTGAGGCATGTTCCTTTTGGTGGTGGTGTTTTTCGGTGGAGACTTCTGTAATACCTTTTGCTTCCTTTAATAGAAATCAGGAGGAAATCCCTTTCATCCAAAAAAAAGGCCAATGACCAAATTTTAGATGATGTAAAATATGGCACTCAAACTTGTCTCTCTTCTCTACAGTTGCTAACATATATGAAACAAAAAATATCAAACTCATCTTAAATGAATCTAAAACAAATAAAACACAAATTGTACCAAAAGTTCATCAATTCTTACACAAATAGTTCATCAAGTACCACATAAATCAACACACATATAAACCAGGTTCATCACATACAACATGGAGTTCATCACATATGACATGAAACATAGAGATGAAATTAGCGATTTTGTTGGCCAAACCAGGAGCACTACTCCTCGACCAGATCTTTTGAAGATCGTCGTGCATATCGGAATCTCGAATGTCATGGTACGAGTCAAGAAGCAGATGATTCGGTCTTGCCTCCATGCGGCCGCACCGGTTCTCCCATCAATTTGTAGAATCCATAGTCTAAAGTTTTTCACACTTGTTCTCAATAGAGCATGACCACACACGGGTTCATGACGTACCAAAGGATCTCTTGATTTCTCACAGTAGGAAATTGCGTTTTCAAAATTTTAAATGCTCCCTCCACATCTTTCCTAATCGCCGCTTGAGCATTATAAAATCAAGTTCTTTCAACTTTGGGATTTGGAATTGGCTTCACAAAAGTAGCCCACCTCGGATATATTTTATCTACAAGGTAGTAGCCCATATTTTATGTGTGGATGTTTGCTTGAAACTCCACCGAGGTGACTCACCCATGGATAACTTTGCAAAAAGTCATGATCGTTGGATAACATTGATGTCATTGCAACCAGACATCCCGAAAAAACATGTCAAATCCACGTCTCTTGATCAGCCATGGATTCAAGGATGATGGTGGAATTCTTCTTGTTCCATTAAATTGTTCATGCCATGATGCAGGACAGTTTTTCCACCTCCAACACATGTAATCAATTTAGCCAAGCATACCTAGAAACTCATGTGCTTTGTTAATCTCCAAAATCCTAGCCATGTCTCATACTCAGGAGCAAACACTTGAACAATTGCTACTTGACAGCGCTTGACAAACTAGATGGATTGGCTCTCACTCATTGCCAAGTGATCATCAACAAGATCTTCTAGAATACCATATGACATCATGCGCAATGCGGTAGTCACCCTTTGGATGGTGCTATGTCCAAGTTCTCTAGCGCAATTCCTCCTCTGCTTAAAGAACCGATGATGTAACTTCATACACTCGAAAATGTGTTGGAATAAATTGGTTCCCATCCTAAACCAGCGTCTAAAGTATCTCTCTAGATACACCAGATTAGGACTCAGTAGTTGAGCCTCAACCTATTGTGTCCATCAATTCTTGCCATTAGTAGACTCTCACAACCGAAAACAGAACCACCTTTTTTGGTCGTTTGTTCTTGCACAATGCTAAAATTTTAGCAGCTTCCTCATACTTGTCCATGTCAAACTCCTCTTCAGGCAAGGAATCACCAAACAAACTCATCTAAAAGATAATAACATTTGTTTCAAACTTGTACTACACCGCAATAACAAATTTCAGAAAATAATTAACTACAAAATGAAAGATATTTAACTTTGACAAAAAAAATCAAATACTTTGTGTGCAAGGTGTTGCTCGTCGGTTGGCTGCAGTCGGGGGCTAGGTGGATGCGGCAGTAGGGGAAAATGGCTTGCATGAGGTTTGTACATGGTCGCTTTCTTCTCGTTGGGGCATGGAAGTCACAATGGTGGATGGTTGCTCGTCGGTGTGCGGGACGTCTCAGCGGTCATGTCGTTTAAAGGCGGCGGAGGCCCAGAGACGAACAATGGAGAGGCGACTAGTCGGGATTGACCGCGGTCGTTGATCCTGATTTACCCCGGCGATGGGATGGGGATGGCCATTCCGAGCTACAGGGAAGGGCGGTGAGGCGGGGCCAGGCCAGGGGAGGAGGGATGAGTGGCTGTAGAGAGATTCGAGGTAATTTGGTCGTCAGCGGTAGCCAAGGAAGAGGACAGAGGTGGCGGTTGTCATGTTGTGTGAATTTCCAACACAGTAGTTAGGCATTCGTGCAAGGTTGCGTTTTGATTTGGGGAAGCTGTTGAGTACCCCCAAATATGCAACACAAGAGGCCAAAATTTGGGTATGCCCAAAAACAGTGCGGCTCCAAATAGGGATAAGTCATCTGCTGGAGCACTATTTTTTGAATCTCATGCTCTAAAATTCAGTTTTTTAGACACCAAATTTGGCTTACAACAGCTATTGGAGATGTCCTAAGGAAACATTTCAACTATATTACAACCTGAAAAATGGATTTGATACAATTGAGGTGTATTGAACAAGATAAACTTTGGGTAATGCAACATAACAATGATAATACACTATCAACTTCTTTATGAGGGGAACCATCACTTTAAACATAAGTCTCTCAATGCCAAGTTACATATAATATAGTTATGCAACTAAATTAAATGTACTAGTCGTGAAAAAATATTCAGCAAAGGAAAGCATCAAAATAGTGAAACGCGCTTTTGGTAAAATCTAAAGGTTAACTAGTTTTTACTCCACTATGACTTGCACTAATAAGCTTTGCCTATGGGTTCTAACTTTTTTCACTTTTGCACCCACGCCCCCTTACTCGCGCCTTAACCCATTTGACTGTTACAGTACTAGCACATGGAACCCTCAGACTAATGTCATGGCATCATGATACCACTCTGTCATGGTATTGCCGACGAGTACGCCATGTAGGGGTCCTCACATAGTGTGTTTAGAGAGGTGGGGGAAGGCGGTGAGTTGACCGGTATGAGGTAACACAGCTTACCCAGGTTCAGATCCTAGAACGGTGACGGAATCCTACTCCTGCTATAAATCACTATAATAGCGATACGCTGAGTTTCAGAGATTGGTTCGTTGTGCGAGGTGTGTAAATCGATGCCCTAAAGGCTCCCAGAGGCCAGTTTATAAAGGCGCCAGAACCTAGGGTTACATGGAAAATTCCTAGTCGGACAGGTTACAGAGTCCTACACTAATACTAACTAATCTTCGTGCCTTGCACTCCAAGGTTATGGGTTAGTCTTTGACTATACCGTAGTCTTCCTTTATCCGGCATGGGCCTCCCTTCTGGATCCGTCTAACTGGGTCGCCTAACAGGTGATGGATGTGATATACAACACTTTTTTAGCAATATAAATTGTATCATTTGCCTACATATCGTGCTCCATCTAACCATTGCTATGCTACTATGCATGATTACTTGTTTTTGTTAAATTCAATATGAGCCTTGCACATTTATTAGTTTAGGTATAATTTTATACCTCTTCGTTGTCTTTGACATGTGTGCAGGTGTTGATGATGATTATGGATAAAACAAAGGAAAAAGGAACAATGGGAGCATAGTATGGAGGAGCTGCAGGGACCAGACTTAGCCATTTGAGAGGTTGAAAAAGTGAATTTTTTCAACTTCTCAAAATAAAGATCCAAGACCACAGGGTTGTATCCCTCTATGATACGAACTCAACGATCCCAAGAACACCTAAAACGGAGTTCATATGAAAAAATGGTGGCCAAAATACTAAAAGCATCTGCAAGTTTAACGAGCAACTGTACGGCCGGGGATATATTTTTGGTCGCATAGCTCCGCTCATATAGTTGCCAAAAAAGGCGGAAACGACGGGATTTCGCCCCAGAAAAGCTCTAGAACCTTTCCTAAGTCATATGATGGTATTGGGGGAACCCTAGGGCACCCCAAGGCCTATATAAAGGAGGGAGGACCCAAGAGAGAGCCACCAAGCCATAGCCCTCCAGGGGCGGAGCTCTGCCGCCGCCACCACCTATCCGATCTCCATTGCAGCGGAGCTCTGCGTCAACCACACCTCCGAGATCTAGATCTCCCTCAACACCATCACCATCAAGGCATCCAAGCAAGAAGAAGGGAAGGAGAAGGAAGACATCACCACCACCACGTATTGATCTCCATCTCCATCTCCCTCTCTCTCTTGTGTTTAGTAATTGTAAGATTGAACATGGTTGTGATATCATTATACATTTATATATGTTTTGTTGTTCATCCATGTGTGAGTGATTGAATCAATTCTAGGTTAAGGTATGATCTAGTGCACTAAGTTAGAATCTATTGTGATCTAAGATGAGTTTATGTGATCCTTTGGTCTGAAAGTGCCGTTTGTCTTGCGGTGACGCGCGATAACCATGCATAGTGCACACAGTGTGACAGCCCGGTAATCAATTGAGGAACGTTTATTTGTCTGAGTAATCTCTTATAGATCACACATATATTTGTCCATCTAGTACTAGTGAGACCGAAGCCTAGAAGCCCTCTCTCATTCCATTCAATCCTACAACTACAATCTCTTTAATTCAGTTCATATTCCTGTTTACTTTCCGTCTTAGTTTGTTTTGTTCTTGTTAAAAGTTCTTTGTTATTAGATATTTTAAACCTCTCTCAATTATCATTGTTCTAGTAACTTATAGAATAGGCTATTTCCAAACCACGGTTTGGGTGTGAAACGTGGCCGAATTGACAATGTGGCTGCGGGGTCGTGTTGTTTCCGTTAGACGATCTCCCATCGGGACAACTCTTAAATATTTGCTGCTGCAAGTACTGCAATAACCCGGTTGTTGGTGCAGGAATCCAGTCATCAGCAGGCCATGGGCCCTGCTGCCAACTGTGAGCCCCCCATGTTAGCCGGATTAGAGACATGTCATGGTGATAGCCATTCAGCATATCCCCAACACACTCTTCATATGATACCATGTTTATTCTCACCTCACCACTTTACAAAATGTTGAAGTAGATTATAAACCCCAAAGTGAAGCGGGCATTCACTCCAAGCTTGGATATACCATCATGATCCATTATCAATCTAGTATATCTAAGCTGAATTTTTATGATGATTTAAATTAATTTGATGATTACATCATGATCAACTCTTCATTTGACTATTTAGAGAGTGATAGTCAACATTCCAACATTACCTGACCCAAATAGTGTTTGTTTTGATGATTAAATCATGATCACATTTTCAGTTGATGAAGGAGCTCCCATATAGTAATAATTTGGTGACTAAACAAGGTCTTTTGATGATTTAGAGAGTCGTGACAGTCGAGATTCAAACACTATCCCTCCCCTCCTCTCATGGCCCACCCACCCCCTCCCCGCGCCACACATGTTGTAATAATTTGGTGACTAAATCAGGATCTTGATTTCAGTCGATGCTTTAGGGATAATTTAGAAATCGTTATAAACCAACTTAAGTAAATAGAGAGGAAATCAAATTCCAGTACCATTGCAGGCAAACTAAAAGGACATTTACACGCTAACATAAACAAACTTGATTAAGAAAAACTTCATGATTAGTTGGATAGTTCAACATTAGACTATACACTAATCATACTATGATTAACTCTAACCCCAGCAGGCGACCTCAATATCCTTACTTGATGTAGTCGATGTAATGAGAGACAACGGACTTGCGCAGGGCCTCCGCCAGTTCCACTTCCTCCTACACCTCATGTATGCATTAGTGCTTCGCTTTCTCTCGTTGTTCCCCATCTTGAATTCGCATGCGAGGAGGCCTGCCCGCACCATGCATTCACGGAGGACTGCAGGCAGGCTGTTCTCCTCGAGCATGTCGAACTCGTGCCATTGGCCTTCATGGGTCCGCCATAGAGCGATGCAGTCATGTGCCTCTTGCGACCGGGGGCTCCGACAGTGACATGGTGTGATTATGCCAATGCCCATACTTGATGGACTTGGGTTTAAGGAAGAGGGGTGCAGTGGAGATCTCGTTCACCTAATAGACAAGCAACACGAGATACGAGGTTTACCCAGGTTCAGGCCCCGGAGGGAAACCCTACGCCTGCTTGTCTGCTCTTGATTATCAAAGGAACCAAAGGTTATAGGGGTGCGCATATGAGATCTAGTAGGTGTATATGCTAGGGTTTTTTGTAGTTCGTCTTTCTGTTCCCTCCTGGCCTTTATATAAGAAAGCCAGGTCTTGGGATAGGGCCAATTCGATTATAGATTAGGGTTTCCCTTTTGAACTTTCTATCTAGAGCTAGCCATATCCTCCAAGGAAGTCGCATCCTTCATGGGCCTAGGCCACCCGAATCCTTCCTAGGCTTCATCGTCAGGTGCGGATCTTCACATGGGCTCCCGCTGGGCCAAATTGGATAGGACAATCTTGGGGTATCCATAGGGCATACCCATGTCAGTAGCCCCCAAGTGTCCAATCGAATCATAGATTCGAATGGAGACTTCAAAGTCTTCGAGTGCTTATCATCCGAAGGTTTTCTTGGGTTACCACGTTTGGTACATGGGTACACTTGATATGCGTACCTGACTTGCCTGGCGGATCGGGGTTAGTTAACTGCCTTCGGGCAAAACAACGCTATATACTCAAACCCGAGTCCCTGGACTCGAATTTGGAAAAATTGTTGGCGTAATTTGACTCATGTCGCGGAGGCCTTACAAAAGTCGAATTCCAGTGATATTAGATATGAACCAACACATCCATTGGGATTTTTCATCGTACGTGTAGGCACGGTGTATTTCTTTTAGAGCGCAACAGGTGCGCTGCCAGGCCATCAGACTATGTCTGTAGGTCTTCCCTTTGTGTCATAGACACAACATCTGAATGTTTATCATAGCAGAGAGGATTCGGCTGGCCAAGGAGACATCCTCTCTTAGCAATTTTTGGGCAGAGTCACCATGTTGTTCGATTTCATGTTAGTTCTTGTGATGCAGTCGCCATAAAGGATCTAAAGGATCGTGGTAGTTTTTATTGTAGGGTGCGCGACCAGTGCTCCCTATGGGAGTAGTCCCTGTGTGTCTGTTCGAGTCGTAGACTAGAGCAGAGACTTTATTCATGCTCATCTTGTGAATGATATTAATAGTCGAAGTTTATCGGATGATAGCCAGCGCTCCTGATGGGACTAGCCCTTGAGTCCGTATTCGAATCATTGATTCGAAGGAGTCGAGGTATATGATCTTTAGTACTTGTCATCTTTAGGCATTCACTGGATCCGGAAATACTTCGGGTGTGTGACCAGCGCTCCTATTAGGAGTAGTCCCCGACTATTTGGTCGAGTCATAGACTCGAGCAAACACTTGTAGTCACTCGAACAAGATAGCCATTGCTTTGCTCCACCTTTCGTTAAAGGTATGAGTGTTGATGACATCACTGATGATGACTGGTGAGCTCATCCGTCAGCGAGAGCAGCGTCGATGGGACTGGACGACTGTGGGTCCCATAGTATGACAAGAATTTGACTAGTCACACATAAATTATGATGTTTTAACTGTGCCTCCTCGATTTCCATGCGTAGTGGAGAAGTGGAGCGACGACGGTTCGAGCGGACGCTGCCACGTGGTTTCCTCGATGAGCGCCACGCGTAACGTGCGGCGGATCAATGGCTCTCCTTCATCGTCTTCCGCCGATTAATACACCTAGGGCGTTAGTAATTTTCCTCTTCTATTCTTTGCTATTCATCTGTTTCATCTTCCTTGTTCCTCTTGCACACCGCCTCGTGCTCCTCGTAGTTTTATCCTCGCACTGGAAGGCTTTCGAATCTTTCCATCTGCCATTATTTGTGCGCAACATAAGAGACGCCTCATCGTGATGGGAAAAACAAAGAAATCTGCTGATGCTGGATCGAGCGTAGCTGCCCCAAGAACAAGGTCTCCGGTGGCCACATCACCAATGGCGGGTGGCAGTGTTCCATCATGAAGATTGTGGATCTTCGGCAACTTCGCGAAGCCGGATTGATTTCGAAGAAGGAGGATGATTACATCCTCCCGAACCTAGAGGTATTTCCTGATCCCCCTGCCAGATATCGTGTCATGTTTTCTACATTTGTTCTTCGGGGCCTCTCTCTCTTCCTCTCCATGATTTTGTTCGTGGCCTCCTTTTTCTCTATGGGATTCAAATGCATCAGTTGTCTCCCAATTCTATCCTCCACATTGCCTGCTTCATCACTTTGTGAGATTGCTAGCTCAGAATCAAGCCACATTTTGGCCTCTTCAAGAAGCTCTACGCTCTAAAGAGACATTCAGGTGCCAGTGGCGCTGTCTACCAAGTTGGAGGGTGCAGCATCTACATCCGCCCCAACCAAAAATATTTCAACTTCAATCTCATCGAGTCAGCTCAAGGGTGGAGGACCAAGTGGTTCTACATCCGTGACTAGAAGCTATCTGGACAAGTGTATGGCTTGCCCCCCTTTGATGCGAGTGCAGATACCAAGAGGAAGTGATCCTGGAAGTACGAAGTTCCTTCGGGTGAGACTGAAGTGGTTGAAGCATTGTACAAACGAGTGAAGGGCCTTCAGCTGAGGCGCGGTCAGGAGGTCACCGTCCTTGACATCATTCGCATCTTCTTGAAGTGTCGCGTGTAGCCCCTGAAAGCCAGGGCATGCCCGATGTGTTTGTATGCCGGCATCGGTGATCCGATGAGGGTTTCGACTAAAGAGTTGTCATTGATAGAGTTCGACAAGAATATCAGGCCTTTGACAAGCTTGACTGCTAACGAGTCTCTTCCGATGGGGACGTTGACCACGTCGTTCAACGCAGCCAACCCTGTGCCAAAGGTGAATTCCTTGCTATGCTTTTCCATTGTGATGTTGTGATTGTATTATGTGATCATGACTGATGTGGCGTCCTTGTACTTGTAGGATCTAAAAGTGGATAAGATGATGCCTCCGTTGCCTGAGGAGTTGAAGACTACTCCTGATGGTGGAGACATGGAGGAGTCGGAGTCGACTGTCCCTGTTGCACAGTTGTCCGAACGCGAAGCCCCCAAGTCTAGTGCCGACAATTCTCGTAAGAGAAACTGAAGCGAAGGCTCGGACGCCTCAACTCCCATGTCGCCGAAAGGACCCGTGTCTCTGAAGGAACCTGCGTAACACCCCAGTTTTACTTAAATAGCATTTAGGGTTTTTTTGCACATTCATGAGCATCATCACTTAAAAATGCATGCAAACAATAATAAAGAAACTCTAAACCCTAATCTTTACCCTCTCTTTAAAAGCAATTCAAAATGGTTTTTGAATTTTGAAAACACAAAATGTGTGGAGCCCAAACTAAATAAAAGGGCCCCACAATATTTCATATATTTTTGTAAGGCCTCTGGTATTTTCAAAATGCCAAAAACAGATTTGAAAATGGTTTGCAAAAGAGAGAAATCAAAATAGAAAAGGGAAAAAGAATTTGCAAAGAAAAACGGAGTTCTCACCCAGCTGGTCCGTAGCCCATCTCTCTCCTCTCATACTTGCCGCTGTACGCAGCACACAACCCCGTAGTGGCCCACTCATGGCCCAGTACCGGTTCGACCCTCCCCTCGTCATCCTCCTCGTGCACGGCAAGCATGTGCGTGTCGTCCCCGATGCTGTCCGTTGTCGCGCTCTAGGATTCGGGCCACCCATCGCCATTCGAAGGAGGATAAGAACCAGCGTTGCATGCCTCTCCCCTTCCCTGATCTTATCCCCTCCCCGCGTGCTCTCTTTCACCCTCTCACGCGAGATTCCGAACCCTAGCTCCCAGGCACCACCGTGTCCTGCCGCTAGAGGTCTTCCCGGGCTCGATCAGGATGGTTGTCGTGACCGCCGTCATCTCCTCTCTCTCCTCGTACAAGCAGCAGAGATGGCGAAGCTCTAGATCGACGGAATAGAGACGTCGATCTTGACGCTGGCCACCACCCTTCTTGTTGATACCAAGCTCCCCGGCCTCACCGACCACTCCAGCGTGATCAGGGTGAGCTCACGGTGCTCATGCACCTCTCCGACATCCTCCTCCCGCCTTGTGTTGTGCCTGCGCCACAAGCCTGCAAGCACTGATGCTGCCACTCACCGTTGTTGAAGCTCTAGTGACCCAAAAAAGGGTGGCGTCGCCTCCAGGTGGTTCTCCTTGCGCGTGCGAGTCAAATGCGCATAGTTTCGCAGCCCCGCATGCACGCACTCACTGTCCCCATCGCTGATCTGAAGCCCACCGCCATGCTGGCGTGACGCTGACGTTAGCATGATGTCAGTGAGCGTGGGTCAGCCCCAGTCAAACCCGGGCTGGGTCCCACCTGCCCGTGTGGCAGCTAAGGTGGTCTGGGGCCCCTTTGTCAGCCACTTCGGCTAGGGGTTGTCCCAGTATAAAAAATTAACCTGTTCTTCTAATTAATTCCATAAATTGATATAATCTTGTAAGTCTAATAACTAAATATTTATACGTCAGAAAAATATGTATAATGTATCAAAATGTTCAGAAAAACAAGATCTATCTTTTAAAGCTATAATCATGCATTGCTAAGCAACTTCAGTGACAAGTTTAATTATAAGAACAAAGTAACCCTCTCATATGTATCGGAGGTTTCTCCGAACTAGGGTTTATACCCTCGAAACCCCATTTTAATTGCCAAGCATGCTTTAGGGTGAAATTTCAATAAAATTTAATTTTTCATATCATCATCCTTTTTTGAGCATTGCATCGATGCCATGTGTTAATTTTCCCACTTTGTTTCCGTTGTTTGGTTCTTCCCGATAGAATATGATATCGAGATCAAGATCGAATACGGAGATCAACACCATCAAAGATCAATACTTGACCAACTATAATAAAGTCAAGCCTAAGGCTTCCTAAGATCTTCTTATATGTTATCAACGGGCAAAGGCAAGCATAGCCTCACCATTATACGATCCTATAATTTTGAAAGCATTTTAATTCCTGCCATGATGCATACGATTCTATTGTGGTCTTTTATCAATAGATAGAGTATCCTATCTGTTGCATTACTCCCTTTGAGCTTATATTACCTGATCCACTTCTCCTAGCATAACTAGGTTTGGCTTGTGTGTAGTGCTAGAGCTTATACCTGTGTTTTTCTTAGCCATGCTTAGCTGTCAGTTCTGGTCCATCATGATGATTTATCAAATGCAGAGAATCTAGTATGGCAAGAGAACAGGGTATGAAGGTGATATGTGATTAAATATGTTAAGGCTTATATGGGAGGCCACGGTGGGATGTTGTTTTTATAGTCCCATGCTCGCCACCACTAGGAACTGAGTTCTTGCCTTTTGAACCGAGACAAGCGTATAGCCACACGGGGCTTGGGAACCCCTCAACTGACTAACTTGCCTAGTAGATTCCATGATTCACATAGTTCAGGCGTTCCATTCGACATACGCATTGAAAACATTTTCGAAAGAGGAGGTGAAGGAGGTGCATCATAACAGGTAGGGAAGCATGGCCGCAGTTGCTTGGGGTATATAGCGCCCCTAGTAAACCAACCTTGCCTCACATCTCTAGGGATCAGCTTTGGGATTTGACCCGTTACGGAGGAACCATCCTTAGGGCGTGGCTCATGGTCTCGGCAAAAGCAAGGTAAAGGTCATGGCCAACCACCCTCTGTCAGCCTTCCAAGGAAGAGGGCTAATAGATTGGCATTAAGAGTTATTTGGTACGTGTGGATAAAGTTGTACACCCTTGTAGGGTTAAATCTTTTTGAAAAGCCGTGTTCACGGTTATGAATGCTTGGTGACCATATTCTAAGATCATAGAAAACTTGAACCTAACCGTAAAACTTGGCAGATCAACATGTGCTTAACGATGCTTCCTCATGGGTATGAGGGGGTGATCCTAGATGAGGTTCGATGATGATGACTTGGTGATAGACGAGCTTCTTCTCCCTCTTGTTTTATAAACAATGTTGGTTTATGAAAAACAGCCCCACCAGCCATAAGTCTTGCTGAGTACACCCTGTACTTACCCTTACTTTGTTGATACTTTTGTAGCAGAGTAGGTGTTCCCCTGAAGACAAGTTTGGTACGACATCGACACCGGCGAGTATCTTGGGGTTCCCGGCCGCAATCTGTGGGTTGGGACGTCATCGTTATGCTTTAGGCTTCTTAGGCCATTTGTTAAGTTTTCTATACTTAATAACATAATTTTCCTTCCGTTGTTTAATGTTTGTGGTCAGTGACATCTGCTTGTAATAATTTGGTTCTTTGCTCAGTTATGAGCTTGCTCTAATAATTTTTGTGTCATAGGGTCACTGTTGTGTTACGGATTCTCTCACTAGATATCCTCGAGCTCTAGGTTAGGCTTATGTCAGACGGAGGTCTGGGATTTTTTAGCTCTGATCCCGGGGGTGTCACAACCCGCTCCAGCCACGGGTGCCACAGGGACAATTCCAGCAGTGCTGATCCGGGCTATGGCTCCTGAGCTGCAGGCCAAGAAGCAAAAGAAGGCAGAGATATTCGACCTCTCCTCCATAGCCACATGAGTGCTCTGGATATTTTTCTACCGAGTGTGCTGCTTGACTCTTTGCTTGATGAGTATGCTTTGTTGTTTCCATCTGGTAGGGGTTCTACTCTTGACGACTCTGTCAAGGACAAGGATGATGAGGGAGCTATGGACTCCAAGGCTCGGAGTGCTGAGGCAGTGGTGCCCTCCCCGAAGACAGCAGCCTACTCCGGTGACAGCTCCTCGAGCTCCTCAAAGCTGGGGGGGGGTCATAGGATTATTGCTCGGAAGACCACTAGTGGACCTTCGGAGTCTTCGGTTGAACATGTAAGTGATCTTGAACTACTCCGGCCAGCCCCCGAGTCCTTCATTTTGATCTAAGCTTCCTTTTTCAAACGTTTCTACGAGAAATGTCCCGTTTGGGCCATTAACATGTGCGTATAGAGGCAGATTTCCAGCAGCTCCAAGGTGAGTGACCTTAATGTTGATGATTTGAATTTCTTGTGATGAATTCATCTGATTGCCTTTTATTTTGATTCTAGAGGATAATAAGCAGGTGCTTCGCAAATAGGACTCTCTCGAGAAGAGTCGCAACATGGCGGAGACCAAATAGATAGAAGCAACCCTTTCCCCTCCTTCCAACTACCACAACATCGCCACACTCCCTATTCCCCACACCGAGACTCAAACCCTAGATCTCACTAGCCTCACTCTCACTCATCCTTCCGGTCCTAAACCATATTTCTGTTGGAGATATGCCCAAGAGGCAATAATAAAAGTGGTTATTATTATATCTTTGTGTTTATGGTGAATGTTTACATTCCATGCTATAATTGTATTATAAGGAAACACTAATACATGTGTGTTTTGTAAACATAAAAGAGTCCCTAGTAAGCCTCTTTTTGAACTAGCTTGTTGATTAGTAGATGATCATGGTTTCCTGATCATGGACATTGGATGTCATTAATAATAAGGTTATATCATTAGAAGAATGATGTGATGGACACACACCCATAGTAAGCGTAGCATAAGATCAAGTCATTAAACTTCGTATTGCTATAAGCTTTCAAATGCATAGTAACCTAATCCTTCGACCATGAGGTTATGTTAATCACCATCACCGGATGGGTACTTTGATGACATCAAACACCGCTCAGAATCGTGTGGTTATAAAGGTGTCATTGGGTATTCTGAAAGTATGTGTTGAAGCGCATGGACCAAGATTGGGATTTGTCCATCCATATGACGGATAGATATGCTCTGGGCCCTCTCGGTGGAATGTCATCTAGTTAGCTTGCAAGCATGTGACTAGGTCACAAGGGATGACATAACATGGAACGAGTAAAGAGTACTTATCAAGAACGGTAGAACTAGGTATGGAGATACCGACGATCAAACCTCGGATAAGTAGAATATCGCGTGACAAAGGGAATTGGTTTCGTATGTTAATGGTTCTATCGATCACGAAGTCATCGTTGAGTATGTGGGAGTCGTTATGGATCTCCAGATCACGGAATGGTTATTGATCGGAGAGGTGTCGTCATCATGTCTGCATATTCACGAACCGTAGGGTGACACACTTAAGGTTCGAAGTTGTTTTAAGTAGATATGGAATATGCGTTGGAGACCGAATGTTGTTCGGAGTCTCGGATTGGATCCAGGACATCACGAGGAGATCCGGAATTGTCCGGAGAATAGGATTCATATATTGGGGATCATTTTCTAAGTTAGGAAATGTTCCGGAGTGTTTGTATGGAGATTCTAGAAGGTTTCGGAATGTTCTGGACGGTTCTAGGAGATTTCTTGGAGTTTGCTTGAAAACCAAGAAAGGATCAAGGAGTCCTTGTAGGGCAAGACAAGGAGTCGTGGGGGAGGAGGACTCCTCCCTCCCAATCACTGGCCAGGAGGAGGGGAGTCCTACTAGGACTCCTCCCATGGCGCCTCCTCCTTTAAATAGAGGGGGGCGCCACCCCTTGCCCTCCACTTCAAGCCCTAGCCACGCCTCTCCTCCTCCTTCCTCTCGCCAGCTTAGGCGAAGCTGCAGAATTCTCTACTCCACCACCACCACCACATCATGCTGCTGGATTCCGTGGAGAAGATCTACTACCTCCGCTGCTTTGGAACGGGAGAGGAAGGTCTGCTTCGACTCGACGCGTGTGACCGATCATGGAAGCGCCGCTAACGCGGCGTCGGAAGGATCGTCCACACGATCTTGAGATCGGCAAGTGATCGACTATATCAACCCCGAGATCTAATCTCGTAACGCTTTCGGATCTACGAGGGTTAGTACAGATCTATCTCGTTGCACATGTCTAATAGATTAGATCTTGGTTTTTATCTAGATTAGATCTGGGTTTTGTTCGTTCTTGCGGTAGAAATTTTTTGTTTTCCATGCTACGAACCCATCAATTTCTCGTTAGGACATACGCCCACTTATCCTACCAATCCCCACTACTCCTTCCGCACTCTCCACTTACTCTTGAGATCCGACACGGGTGCTCCATCGGCAAACTTTTTTTCAGAACCATACCAATATGGTCATCTAGTCTCGCGGTGGACGAATCAGATCTGCGCGTGGTCCTCGCGCTTGCGGTGTACGAATTTGATCCGCGCATGGTTATCACACTTGCGGTGGATGAAGCTGATCCTCGCAAGATCGTCGCGCTAGCGGTGGGCGAAGCAGATAAGTTATCGCCATCGCAGTGGACGAGACAGATCCGCTGGATGTCGCCACGCTCATCACGCTCGTTCGCGTTAGGCTTTGTTTAGGAATTCACATAATAGAGAGGCTCTTGAAATTAGATTTAGTGTTTATGAATTCTTCTGCTTTTGTTTTTATTTTTGAATAAATTTTATTTGTAATTTTCATAATATGTAAACAAATATATATATATATATTAGAAAAATAGGCTCATAATAAATGTGAATGACATGGAGAAATTAAATTAATATATCGATAATCATTAACTGTTGTGTCGCTGATATGTGTACCGAACACGGCACTAAAATGCGCCACACGTCACCCTTACACGGCAATAAAATTTCGTCGTCGTCTGTATCGAGATGCATCCTCGATGGAAGCGTTAGGTTAACGGATGACGTTATGCCAAGCCGATAAACATTGTTGATGCCCTTTTCTGAACACAGTTATCTCTGGCATTTTTTTTGTCACGTCAGCGCTCGCGCGGCTATTAGACGTGTGACGCCGGGACCCGACGTCCATGTTGTAGTGCTTCTTCGGACATGGGCACCTATGGACAAAGTTGTCGTCATCATCCCTCGTCGCGGGCCAGCGAGTTCCAGTGTTCCACGCCTCCAGAACGAGCAAGTGGTCGTACTTCAGGGACGTAATTGTGGTCGGTGATGAAAGACACACATATCTCGCATAGTTGATGCCATGGGCCTTTGCGGGTTTGCGACAGAGCGCCTATTGTATTGTGACCACGCTTCCTAGCAACGTTCCACCTTGACGGCAAAAGCAGATCCTTGGCCACAGCCGCGCCGCGATGCGGACTAGGTCCCACGAAGCATGATGCGGTGGTATGCGCGTCATCGAACATGGTTGTTGGTGGTGAGGGAAGATGATGGTGAGGAAACACGATTGCGAGGGAATAAGATTGAGGTTCCCGAAGTTTGGCACGGGTTTAGGGTACTTATTTAAATATGCCAGTATGAACATGCACAAAGTCAAAGAACATTCTCGAAGTTAAGAAATGGTCGATGACTTGTGATCAAAATAATTGTCTTATTTTAGAACATTGTCATAACTCAAGTTTCGTATTTTTCTGGCAACTAGTTCATATAAAAAGCCATTTTGCACAGGTTTTCTCTCTTTTCTAAGTCATTTTGATAGTTTTCAAAACGGGTCTAAATTGCCCGCCTGTCCATTCATGTGAAATGGTTGGATTTTTTTAACTTTCTTTATGGCTCATGTGTAGACTCCAAATTGGGTACCTTAAAATGATGTTTTCCAAATTACGGGACTAGACCATAGCACACCTATAGTTCAAATCTGAATTACTTTTGGAAATTTGGCTAAAACTCATTTAAGTGGGTAACAATAGTTAGAATCAAAAAAAAATCTTCATGTCCGATCGTCTACTTAAGTGTCAAATTGGAGTGGTGTCATTTTGCATATTATTTGTCATAGATGCTTCATAAATACCCATTTAAAATTAATATTTGGTATTAGACAAATGGAAAATCATTTTTTGTAACAAAAAGTTGGAAACTCTGTTTGGCAATATTTTTTTGACATACCAATATTCACCTATGTGCAAATTTTGGTGCATTATCATTAAGTATTTCATGGACGTGATCATCCCTTAGTCATTTGGCTTGAAAGCCAAGATAATTCATACATAATAGCCACACTTTTTTAAACGTATTGTCATAACTCGCGTTTGGTATTTTTCCAAGCAACCAGTTGGTATAAAAGATAATTTTTCTGTGGTTTTCCCAAAAGATGTTAGTTTGCTAGTTTTCAAAGTGGGATCAAAATTGTTGGCTTGGCTATTCATATCAGATGGTTGAACTTTTAATTTCCTTTGTGGCTCATGAGTAAAATCCAACTTGAATACCTTAAAATGATTTTTTCCAAATTACTAGACCAAACTATTGTTGGAGATATGCCCAAGAGGCAATAATAAAGTGGTTATTATTATATCTTTATGTTTATGATAAATGTTTACATCTCATGCTATAATTGTATTAACAGGAAACATTAATACTTGTGTGTTTTGTAAACATAAAAGAGTCCCTAGTAAGCCTCTTGTTAAACTAGCTTGTTGATTAATGGATGATCATGGTTTCCTGATCATGGACATTGGATGTCGTTAATAACAAGATCATATCATTAGAAGAATGATGTGATGGACACACACCCATAGTAAGCATAGCATAAGATCAAGTCATTAAGTTCGTTTTGCTACAAGCTTTTCAAATGCATAGTAACCTAATCCTTCGACCATGAGGTTATGTTAATCACCATCACCGGATGGGTACTTTGATGACATTAAACGCCGTGAATCGGGTGGTTATAAAGGTGACATTGGGTATTCTGAAAGTATGTGTTGAAGCGCATGGACCAAGATTGGGATTTGTCCATCCATATGACGGATAGATATGCTCTGGGCCCTCTCGGTGGAATGTCATCTAGTTAGCTTGCAAGCATGTGACTAGGTCGCAAGGGATGACATATCATGGAACGAGTAAAGAGTACTTATCAGTAACGAGGTAGAACTAGGTATGGAGATACCGACGATCAAACCTCGGATAAGTAGAGTATCACGTGACAAAGGGAATTGGTTTTGTATGTTAATAGTTCTATCGATCACGAAGTCATCGTTGAATATGTGGGAGCCATTATGGATCTCCAGATCCCGCTAATGGTTATTGATTGGAGAGGTGTCTTCATCATGTCTGCATATTCACGAACCGTAGGGTGACACACTTAAGGTTCGAAGTTATTTTAAGTAGATATGGAATGTGCGTTGGAGACCGAATGTTGTTCGGAGTCTCGGATTGGATCCGGGACATCACGAGGAGATCCGGAATTGTCCGGAGAATAAGATCCATATATTGGGGATCATTTTCTAAGTTAGGAAATGTTCCGGAGTGTTTGTATGGATATTCTAGAAGGTTTCGGAATGTTCTGGAAGGTTCTAGAAGATTTCTTGGAGTTTGCTTGAAAACCAAGAAAGGATCAAGGAGTCTTTGTGAGGCAAGACACGGATTCGTGGGGGAGGAGGATTCCTCCCCCCCCCCCCTCCCAATCCGCCGTCCAAGGAGGGAGGGGAGTCCTACTAGGACTCCTCCTCCCATGGTGCCTCCCTCCTTTAAATAAAGGGGAGGGGCGCCACCCCCTAGACCTCTGACACATCAAACCCTAGCCGCCGCCTCTCTCCTCCTCCTTCCCTCTACTCAGGCTTAGGCGAAGCCCTGCAGAATTCTCTACTCCACCACCACCACCACACCGTCGTGCTGCTGGAATTCCGTGGAGAAGATCTACTACCTCCGCGTCATTTGGAGCAGGGAGAGGAAGGTGCCGACTTCATGCGTGTGACCGATTGCGGAGCGCCACCGGAAACGGAAGGATCATCCACACGATCTTGAGATCGGCAAGTGATCGACTACATCAACCACGAGATCCGATCTCGTAACGCTTTCGAGTCTACAAGGGTTAGTACAGATCTATCTCGTTGCACATGTCTAATAGATTAGATTTTGGCTTTTATCTAGATTAGATCTGGGTTTTTGTTCGTTCTTGCGGTAGAAATTTTTTGTTTTCCATGCTACGAACCCATCAGTGGTATCAGAGCCAGGTTTATGCGTAGATCTGTTGCACGAGTAGAACACAATGATTTTGTGAGCGTTGGTGCTTGTGCCGTCTTTTGCTTTGTGTACTTTGCATCTTGCGGTATGGTGGGATGAAGCGGCTCGGGCTAACCTTACATGTCATCGCACATGAGACTTGCTCCACGCTTGACGTGTAACTTGCTTTGCACAAGTGGCTTTGCGGGTGTCTGTCTCTCACACCATAGTATAGATCCAATCTACACTTTGCACTTGATAGCACTTGTATCAACGTTGTGGTTCAGTTTCGTAGGTGAGATCCGTTCTTATTCGAAAGCCCCAAACCACGTAAAATATGCAAAGAAAATTAGAGGCGTCTAACTTGTTTTTGCAGGGGTTTTGTGATGTGATATGGCCATCATGTGATTGTGATTATATTTGATGTATGCAATGATCCTTGTTGTAATATGGCAACCGGCAGGAGCCTAATGGTTGTCTTTAATTCTGTTAAGACCTGCGTGTCTATTCATCTTGTAATAGCTTTATTCCAAGTAGTTGTAATAGTTGCTAGTGATGATGGACAACCATGAAGCGGCGCCATCGACCTTGACGCAATCTTTGGTGATGGAGATCATGTCCGCTTTGGAGATGGAGATCAAAGGCATAAGAAGAAAGGGCCATATCATATCACACTAATTATGAATTGCCTGTGATGTTAATCCTTTATGCATCTTGTATTGCTTAGATCGCGACGGTAGCATTATAAGATGATCTCTCTCACTAAATATCAAGTAATAAAGTGTTCGTCCTTAGTAGGCACCGTTGCTAAGACTCGTCGTTTCGAAGCATCTCGTGATGATCGGGTGTGATAGATTCTACATGTGCATCGACGTGCAAGCCAGATTTGCACATGCGGATACTAAGGTTAACCTTGACGAGCCTAGCATGTACAGACATGGTCTCGGAACACGGAATACCGAAAGGTAAAGCATGAGTCATATGGATGATATGATGAACATGTTGATTGTTTGCCTTTAAAGCTACATCATCTCACGTGATGATTGGACTTGGTGTAGTGGATTTGGTTCGTGTAATCACTAAAACAACTCGAGGGATGTTGTTTTGAGTGGGAGTTCATTTGTAATTTGGATTAGTCAAACTCAATTTATCATAAACACAATCAAAGTGAATTTGCATAGTTTGTTGTAGTCATTGGCATCCGTTCACCACCTTACACTTAGTTATAGTTGAGATAGTGGAACTATAGAAATTCTGGATATTTGCTTTACGAACTGGTAACGTATTGTTTTGAGTGTCAATCTAAAGTTTAAAAGTCATATTGTAAACTTTTAGCAAACTCCGTTTACTCTGTGAAGTTTAATAAACAATATTAAATCAAGAGTAACAATTCCAGTGTTAGTATCTAATGTATCATGTTTGCCTCCATGATTCTTGATACTTAAAAGATTGTTTTTAATATCAAGTTTATCTAAGAGCTGAAAGCAATGTTTCAGAAACTATCATATGTGAAAGGTATTGCGATATCTAAAACAATGTGTTGGTTACAACATGATAGAGTATACGTCCTCATATTTGATGAGAATTTGTGAAGATTTGAGACGCCAGTCGTCCTAATCCTCCAAAAGGTTTTGGAAAAGAAACATTATACTCGCAATTCACCTTTATAAGCTGTAGCAGCTTGATCATGAAAATTGTCATAATAAGGATGAATAGAAGATGTAAGTAAAATGTTTACTACACTAAAAGATTACTAAAGAATGGAATTTTGAAAGAATGCCAAACATTTGATGAAGGTGATCCACTTCAAAGTGCAAGTTCAAAGGTATTAGTATTTGACTATACACACTTTGTACTACGTGTCATGTGAATGACACCACTATTGATGTTGATAGATTCTTTTAAAAGAAAAGGAATTGTTGAAAGAGAATCTATAAAATATTTGGCAGAAAAGAAAAGATTGGAGATGTCCAACTTAGGTATATAGAAGATACATGTTATGGCTGTATTCCTTGCTTGTTAAACAATGTGGTTCTGCGGTATTGGATACCGAATTGGTTGGTATGAAGTGTCATACAGGACAACACAATTCATGAACTACAATGGCCTAAGTAACTAGCAAGAGAATATGTGATGATGTTCATCGAAAATAAACAAAGGGTTGTTGTGTTGCTCGTTAACATCAAAGCTTGCCTTCAAGATTTGTTTTAATAATTGTTATTTTGATCAGGTATTATGACGACAAAAGGTTGTTCAAATAATTACCGTATTCCATAATAGATGGATGATATATAAGTCTGGTTGGAGAAATAACGACCATAAAACTAATGCTAAAATGTCGCAAGACAAATAATTGAAAGATCACTTGCGAAGTGATATCGCCGTTTAAATTATATTAAAAGGGATACATGAAGAAACTCCATGTTGATGGATTTTTGGAGTCTTTGATTTTGATCAAATGACGCTTGCGATACTTTCCTGGAGATAATTAAAACTCCGTTCATAGGCCAAAAGAGGAACGGATGACTAACTGATTGGAATTTGTACATATTGATGTATATAGTCCATTATGTGTAGTTGTGGGCGATGGATTTCAACTTCATATACTTTCTCCGAAGATTTGAGTGAGTATATGTATATACTTACTCAATAAGGAAGAAGTATGAAACATTTGAAAATGTTCAAAGACTTTCAAGATGAAGTGGAAAATTATTGTAACAAGAAAATAAAAAAGTTTATGATTGGATCATAAAGAAAGATGTTTGAGTTACAAGTTTAGCAAAACACCTAAGATTTGAGGAATCGTTCTATGGATTTGCATTTCCCAAAACACCATAGGAGTATGGAGTGCTCAAGATATGTAATGAAACCTTGTTTGACATGATAAGATCAAAGGTGTCATTTATAAAACTGCCATTATATTTTAAAGATTAAAGCTTTAGTGACTACCGCTTTTACACTGAAAAGAGCTCCATCGTGATTCGCTGAAATGACACCATATAAGTCATAGTTTGGGATAAAACCCAGGTTGTCCTTTCTTAAATTTTTGGTATGCTAGGCATAAGTAAAATGTTTACAATCAAAGTCGGATGAACATGTCTTTGTAGGTTATTTCGAATAACCATTGGGTATTCCTCCATAACACCGAAGACAAAAGTGTTTGTCACTTAGAATGTCGAGTTTCTTGAGAAGGAATTTTTGGTGAAAATTTAAGTGGGAGGACAATAGAACTTTGACAAGGTTGTTGAACCTTGGCTAATATGTGCTGAGTTGCGCAGCGTCGGTAAGTGTCCCGGAGGCAGCAACAATGCTCATGGCTCACGTGCCTCAAAGGTTGTGGTCACGGAGATCTAAGTTCCTATTGAACCAAGTAGGTCGGGTAAGTAATCAAATGCCAAGATTTGAGAGTTAAATCATTGTTGTTTGACAATGATGAACCGACTACATGCAAAGAAGCAATGATGGGCCCTGACTTCGTTAAGTGGCTTGAAGCCATAAAATCCGTGATAATTCCATACACGAGAAATCAAGCTTTGAATTTGAAAGACCCTCTGGAAAGGTGCAAGACCTTACGAATGTATATGGATCTATAAAGAAATAGACATGGATGTTTCACATCTATGAAATAGTCGACATGTCGGAAAGAGTTTACGACAATGTTCAAGGAATTGACTATGATAAGATTTGATCTTTCACAAATATTTAGTCGGACGGATTAATGTAGCAACCACTACATATATTTTGGTATATGGTAGTTGAACAAACAAAACAAGTTCTTCTAATAGAATGGTTACCTAGGATGTGTCCTTGACACGATCCAAAGGGTTTTGTTAATTCAAAGGATGCTAAAAGAGTAAGCAAAACTTCAATGGTTGAAGTGAGCATCGCGGAGTTGGAATCTTCACCGTGATGAAACCTTTAAAAGGTTTAATTTCATCAGAGACGATGAAGATGTTTGCATTTTGCAAGAAATTAAGTGGGAGCGCTAAGACATATTTCTAATACATTATGTGAAAGACATATCGTTGATTAGAAATGATGTATCTTTTATTGACACAGGTTAAGAATTTCATTTCGATGAAAGACTTAGGCATAACCCAAGAATTAGGCATCAATGTCTATATGGATAGATTGAGGCTAATATGGTTTTGCCAAATGTACATAGATAAGATGTTGAATGAGTTCAATATGGAAACAAGAAAGGTTCTTGGCCTTGCGGAAAGGACTGAATCAAGATTCAAGTGTGTTGACACGAGATTCAAGTATTTTGACACTTGGTGAAATCACAAGAATATTTTGATCAATCTTTGAGATGTACACATCCAGATATGTCCTATGCTCTAAATGTTATGAGCATATATCAGAATGACTCATAAGATGATCACTGGACAATAGTAGGGATATTCCTATGATCTTTGGAAGAACTAAGAATATATTATTTATATAGTGGTGACAAATAGTTCATTGTAAATTGTTGCATTGATACTAGTTTTGTCACAAATTAAGTTTATCTCAATTTAAACTATGGGTGGCACAATGTAATGGAAAGGAAGTTCCATAACGGATTTGGTTGAGTACCAAAGTTAAAACATTGTGACAGATACTACAACAAAAGGCTAAGTATATGACTGCTATTATAGCAGCAAATGAGGGCATTTGCGTCAAGTAGTTTGTTATCAAACTAGGTGTGGTTCATAGCGGGATAATACTATGAAGATACATTGTACGACAATTGTATCAACATGATTTAATCCCAAGGAACTAAAGGTCTCACCAACGGACCAAGTTTATACAATGCCATCTCATTGGAGAATGAGTAATGCGTAGAGACGCAAGGACATGCAAATACACACGGACCTGGAAGTGTCAGATCCGAAGATTATATTTACCACTAGCAATAGTGTCTATACAACACCAGAAAGCCATAGGTGTTGAATGCACAAGTTTTTATCTAGATTATTGACTCTAGTGCAAGTGGGAGACTGTTGGAGATATGCCCAAGAGGCAATAATAAAGTGGTTATTATTATATATTTATGTTTATGATAAATGTTTACATCCCATGCTATAATTGTATTAACAGGAAACATTAATACTTGTGTGTTTTGTAAACATAAAAGAGTCCCTAGTAAGCCTCTTATTAAACTAGCTTGTTGATTAATGGATGATCATGGTTTCCTGATCATGGACATTGGATGTCGTTAATAACAAGATCATATCATTTGGAGAATGATGTGATGGACACACACCCATAGTAAGCATAGCATAAGATCAAGTCATTAAGTTCGTTTTGCTACAAGCTTTTCAAATGCATAGTAACCTAATCCTTCGACCATGAGGTTATGTTAATCACCATCACCGGATGGGTACTTTGATGACATCAAACGCCGCTTCGTAACTGGGTGGTTATAAAGGTGACATTGGATATCCTGAAAGTATGTGTTGAAGCGCATGGACCAAGATTGGGATTTGTCCATCCATATGACGGATAGATATGCTCTGGGCCCTCTCGGTGGAATGTCATCTAGTTAGCTTGCAAGCATGTGACTAGGTCACAAGGGATGACATATCATGGAACGAGTAAAGAGTACTTATCAGTAACGAGGTAGAACTAGGTATGGAGATACCGACGATCAAACCTCGGATAAGTAGAGTATCACGTGACAAAGGGAATTGGTTTCGTATGTTAATGGTTCTATCGATCACGAAGTCATCGTTGAATATGTGGGAGCCATTATGGATCTCCAGATCCCGCTAATGGTTATTGATCGGAGAGGTGTCTTCATCATGTTTGCATATTCACGAACCGTAGGGTGACACACTTAAGGTTCGAAGTTGTTTTAAGTAGATATGGAATGTGCGTTGGATACCGAATGTTGTTCGGAGTCTCGGATTGGATCCGGGACATCACGAGGAGATCCGGAATTGTCCGGAGAATAAGATTCATATATTGGGGATCATTTTCTAAGTTAGGAAATGTCCCGGAGTGTTTGTATGGATATTCTAGAAGGTATCGGAATGTTCTGGAAGGTTCTAGAAGATTTCTTGGAGTTTGCTTGAAAACCAAGAAAGGATCAAGGAGTCTTTGTGGGGCAAGACACGGATTCGTGGGGGAGGAGGATTCCTCCCCCCCTCCCAATCCGCCGGCCAAGGAGGGAGGGGAGTCCTACTAGGACTCCCCCTCCCATGGTGCCTCCCTCCTTTAAATAAAGGGGAGGGGGTGCCACCCCCTAGACCTCTGACACATCAAACCCTAGCCGCCGCCTCTCTCCTCCTCCTTCCCTCTGCTCAGGCTTAGGCGAAGCCCTGCAGAATTCTCTACTCCACCACCACCACCACACTGTCGTGCTGCTGGGATTCCGTGGAGAAGATCTACTACCTCTGCTGCTTTCATTGGAGCGGGTAGAGGAAGGTGCCTTCGACTCCGCGTGTGACCCATTGCTGAGCGCTGCCTAAGGATCGGATCGTCCACGATCTTGAGATCGGCAAGTGATCGACTACATCAACCACGAGATCCGATCTCGTAACGCTTTCGGGTCTACAAGGGTTAGTACAGATCTATCTCGTTGCACATGTCTAATAGATTAGATCTTGGCTTTTATCTAGATTAGATCTGGATTTTTGTTCGTTCTTGCGGTAGAAATTTTTTGTTTTCCATGCTACGAACCCATCAACTATATCACAACTCGAGTTCAAATTTGGCTGAAACTCCTTTAAATAGGTAAAAGTAGTAAAGAAATCGAGCAAAATCGTCATGTCCATGAATTTGTCATCCCATGTAGTCTAGTTAGTATGAAAATTGGAGTGGTACCGTTTTGCATCTTATTTGTGGTAGCTGCTTAATAAAAACTATTTATACCCATTTTCACTAGAAAATAGAAAACAGATTCTAACAGAAAGTTGAAAACTCCCTTTGGCAATATTGTTGCCAAGCCAATATGCACCTACGTGCAACATCGGGCTGCACTATCATGAACTATGTCATGGATGTGGTCATTCCTTGGTCATTTTGGTTGAGAGACAAGATATATCATACATGTAGCAACATTTGTGAAGATTTTTTTTACACATTGACATAGCTCAATTTTAGTATTTTTCATGGCAAATAGTTGGTATAAAATGACACTTTGCACCGACTTTTCCATTTTTCATTTTTTAAATTAGTTTGGTAGTTTCCAAAACGGGGTAAAAATTGTCGGCTTGGCCATTCATATAAAATGGTTGAAAATTCCAACTTTCTTTGTGGCTCATGTGAATCCAACTTGGGTACTTTAAAGATGATTTTCGCCAAATTATTGGACCAAATTATAGCTCACCTATAGTTCAAATTCGAATTACTTTTGGAAATTCAGCCAAAACTCATTTAAATAGGTAAAATTAGTTATAAATTGAGAAAAAATCGATATGTTCAAGAATTCGCTATCCCATTTGGTCGACTTAGTGTGAGAATTGGAGTGGTGCCATTTGCATCTTATTTATGGTAGCTGCTTTACAAAAAACACATATAAACCCATTTTTTGCCTAAAAATAAAAAAATACTTTTAGTTGAAAACTCTCTTAGAAATATTGTTTGCCATACCAATATGCACCTGCCTGCAAATTTGGGGTGCATTGTCATGAACTATATCATGTATAATATGGATGTGGCCATAATGCAATGACAGCGTGACAAGAGGAATCGCAATAAAAAAAGCGTGACCACACATGCTTATTGAGTTTAAGCGCATAAGCAAGGACAGCGGCGTGCCTTCGGCTCGTACTACTGTTTGGAGTTGTTGTTAGGTGGTCTAATAATCTATTTGTAATTTTTATTAATTTTGAGATTACTTGTACTGATGTTGATTAATTATTAATAGATCAACGGAATTTTGCAAAAAAAAAACTCGATCGATTGCTCCGGTCTTTGTAACTAGAGGTTAATTTTGTTTGATCTTTGGTATGGTTTGTAAGAGGTTTCTTTGGCCCATGTATGGTTCGGCCATTTTGCCTTTATTAAAAAAATAACATGTTGCCTTTATTAAATTAAGGCTAGCCTAAAATACTTATTATCTAACATAATACACTTTTTTCTTAGTATGGTATTATGCGAAAAGGGAAATACATTTGTGCTTGTATAAGCAGGTACGAAATCTATCCGACCGTTTAGAGTATGGACTTTGCTTGGAGATCCGAGATTCAGAAACAGATGCTTTCTAGAGAATGGATTTATATATTTTTGAGAATTTTGGAAAGTTGAGGGAATCCAGAAAAAGAGGAAAAGGTTCCCGGGAAAGGCGAAAAAGAGAAGGTGGCGTAGCCTTTTTTTTATGAGCACCTAGCATCTAACGCGCGACATCTCCCTATCCTCTCCCGTGCTTCTCCTTCCTCCCAGCGTCTGTCACAAAATCCATTCTCAACTAGCACGCCCCCGAACTCCCCCTCTATCATTAGTCAGTTGCCCCCGGTCAGAGCTCACCTCACCCACCCATCTCGCGCTCCCAACTCCAATACCACCCATAACCCCCCATGGCTCTCGTCCGGCAGCGCCGCCAGCTACCCCAGCTCACCCTCCCGACCGACCACTTCGCCCTGCACCCACCACCGGCCCCTCCCGTCGCCGTCGTGCCGAAGATCTCCCTCCTCAGCCAGGGCAACAACGGTACCATCTACAAGGAGCGCCATCGCAGGATGTCGCAGCCCTACGCACTCAAGCTCTTCGCCGCCGAGGAGCCCTCCGCCGCCCGCGAGGCCGAGATCCTCATGCTCGCCATCGACGTGTCGTACGTTGTCTGGCTCCACGCCGTGATCCCTTCCCCGGCTGCGGAGCAGCCGGCGGCGCTGGCGCTCGAGCTCGTGCTGGGCGGCTCCCTCGCCGACCTCCTCCGCGGCCTCGACTGCTCCATGGGGGAGCGTCCCATCGACGTCGTCGCGCGCCAGATGCTACTCGGCCTCGAGGCCCTGCACGCGAGGGAGGATTTCTCACCCATGAAGGGGAGGGATAGAGGCCTACTTTGTTCCTCAGTCAACGGGATGGGCACATCGCTAGGGGACTAGGACTCTTGGAGGAGAGAAAGGCTACCAGCTCTACGCCGCGTCACGCGCCGTAAAGACCGGAGTAAGTCAGAACGAATGCGACAGGAATATCCGGACAGGAATTTAGCGAATATGCGTGGGACATAACGTGCACGGATCTGGATGGTTTCATGGATGGACAGGATAGGTCCCATACCTGCTTATACAAGCACAAAATCCATTCTTTATGTCTGCTAGGTGTTGTTTTAAATGTCAAGAAATTCGGAAAAAACTTGGTACGTAAATCTTGACATTCTACGTGCTCACAAAGTCGTTTCGTGTGAAAAACCGATATGTTTTGTGTCATATATGAAAAGGAAAAAAATATCTCATTACCCGCATTTTTAAGCGTCAAATTTTGTCTTTTTACACACGATATAAAACATATCGTATTTCCATGAAACAACTTTGTGAGCACATATAATGTTAAGATGTACACGTGGAATTTTTCATTGTTTTTTAATTTTAACTCACGTTTAAAATTCAAATAAAAACCGGAAGCATACGCTCCCGGGAGCCAAAACGCCTCGTCAGGTATTATGGCCAATAGAAGGCCAAAAGGGCCACATAGTACATTGCTACAGCGAGCATACAAAATTACTTAAACTACCAAACTAGAACAAGACCAATTTTCTTGGATATAAGTGATACCAAACACACTTGTTTTAAAAAAGTACACTTTTAAAAATATGGCCAAACTAAAAAAAATACTTTTATCTAAAAAACATGTTTTTCTTAATATCATGGCCAACAGATGGGGGCGCCAATTTTATGGTAGAGTACCTTGCTAAAATATTGTGTTTGTACGGTGAGCATAATTATGACTAAAAACAAGACATTAGACCAATTTTATTTGATATAAGTTGTGGCAAATTGTGACCAATTTTATTTGAGTGCCATGGTATTCGAAGTTCGAACTCCTTTTTTCGCAAGGGAGCACCGAGGTGGCGGGAAACGGAAACCGGGACACGGCGCCCGAGAGGCCAAGACCAAGAACCACCTAGAGCCTCCGGGAAAAAAAAAGAATCGAACCATCTAGAACCTAGCGTGTGTGTTTGTGTGCCAGAGAAGCAGAGTGAGAGAGCATGGAAACCGACGGTGAGCCTGACGGCGGCGAGGCAGAGAGGTCGGGGAGGATCGAGCTGGGACGCCTCCTTAAAGCCATCGAATCTTCCGAGGTGCGTCATCTCATCTCCACGCGACCTCGCAAATCCGTTTCCTCCGGTCCATCGCCGTGCCCCCTCCCCCCCACCCCCCTCCCTGTTTCCTAGGGTTCAGTTCGCTCCGAGGCCTCCAAGCTCCAAGTCTTGAATCTGTGCTCGCTTATTCGGGGCCGCAATGGGTGTGGAATCCGGCCGGGGATGCCAACTAGAGGTCCGCAAGGTGGGGTTCAGTGTTCGTGGATGCTCTTCAGTAAAGTAAGCTAATTTCGGTGTGGGCCGTTCGCATCGTGGTGCGATTCTAAATATCGCCTTGTTTACCCTTCGATTCCGTGTGTTGTGCTTCTCTAATCCGGCCATTAGTGGATAGATATTCTGATTCGCTTTTTGTGTGTTGGATTCCGATCAGACAGTAACGTTCTAGTGATCATCCTATATGACAGGTTCTGGAGAAGAGGATTCCCCTGATCAAGCAACTTGAGGAGTTCTCTGCAGATGATCTGGGCCTCATACTCCAAGGTCTCCTTGTATCCTTTTTCCCAACCCCATGTTTGATTTTAGCTTGTATGACCCTCTTTATTTATTTTTTGAAATGGGATCCTCTTTATTTTCAGATAAAAGCGTACCCTTTTATTACCTGCCGTTGGAAGTAGTTGCTGATTCACTTCGGCTTTTGTTGATTGTTGCTTCCCTGTTGTTGTCTTAATGGTGCTATCTGTATGTTGCCTTAACACAGCATTCTAGGCATCTTGGATTGATTGCACATGTTCAGGTGTGTCACACTGCACGCTACACAAGTCAATTCTGCAGGTTGCTCTGAAATGCTCTGATTTGGATATAACTGATTATCTGGGCCAATTTCTTACTCTTGCTGCAAAGGTAGCAGTTTTTTTTCTTCTTTTTCTTAGACAAAGATTTGCCAACTGTCTTTGCATGTATTCTGTTCTTCTTCCTAAATCGATGGATTCTGTACCAGGCTAGCTCATGGTGTGGGAAACACCTCCAGTGGTCTGCCAAATCTATTGACCAATCTCAGGTGGTCCAAGAGGAAGAGCACAACAGATTATGCCTAGAGGTCGCCGGAACTGCACCTTTAAGCTTGATTAGTTAGCTTGTTTGTGTTTCTTTGGAATGGATATAGTTGGGTGATTGGATTAACATAAGAAAATATTATTTCTGCATAACTAATACTTATCCCACAGCCTTTAACTTGCGAAGTTCCAAACCTTAGTAGTATTGTGGAGTTCATGTTTAATATGTATATATACTTCATGTTCTACATGTGGAGTTCTAATTTAAATCCAACTTCATGACTGCAGATTAACTCACTGTCCTTTAGTATCTCAACCAAGCTCCATGCTATTGCAGCAAAGTGGTTTACTGTACTGGTACGTTACTGGTGATTCTAGTAATTTCAGAGCTGACAGCAAGCTTAGAAACATTGTCTTGTTTCTGCGTTTGTGGTTTTTGCAGAGATTAGAGGTGGCGGCGGGAGAAGGGGGGCAGGGGGCAGAGCAGGAGGAGTGTGTTTTGAACAAGGAAGACGACGCTTTCCCGACATTGGAGACCATGGCGGTGGAGGTGGAACTGGCGCCGGCCCATCTGACTGTGGGGGCGACGCCACGGAGCCTCGCGCCGGTCCTGTCTCCCCCAACTCGCAAACGGAGGCGCCGGTGCACGCACTGCGCGTCGGAGAAGTCGTCAAGGTGGCTCCGGGGGCCGGATGGCCCTGGGACGCTGTGCAATGCATGCGGCCAACGGTTCTACAGAGGGCGGCTGCTGCTGCCGTCCAAATCGAAGAAGCGCCGTCGCCGCCAGGGCCACCCTTGGAAGAATCGCGGTCCAAGCAAGGAGAACGGCAACGACTTGGTTGAAGCTGCCGTTCATGACATGGAGATGGCGCCATGGAGCCTCGCGCCCCTGCCTCAGGAGGCGTCGCGCCGGTGCATGCACTGCGCGTCGGAGAAGACGCGAAGGTGGCGCCGAGGGCCGGATGGCCCATTCACCCTGTGCAATGCGTGCGGCCAACGGTTCTTGAAAGGGCGGCTGCTGCAGTCCAAATCGAAGAAGCGCCATTCGAGCAGCAAGGAGAACTCGGCAGCCAGCGACAACGTCAACGTGGCGGCGCTGGTTGACGCGCTACCTTGTGGCGTCGGCGCCAGCTTGGATGCCTTCTTTGACCACACGTTCCCTTGGGTGTCTTGGGAAGAAGCTGGACCTGCGCAGGCGGAGGAGGAGGAGGAGGAGGAGCTGGAATGGCTTTCGAACAAAGACGCGTTCCCGTCGGTGGAGACGATGGCGGTGGAGGTGGAGGAGGCGCCGGCACTTGACGCGCCACGGGCGAGGACCAAGGGGCGGCGGCGTGTGACGGCTACCGAAACGACTTGTCGCCAAGCCAACGTGCTGCTGCACGGTGACTTACGCGCCGAGAAGATGGCCGTGCGCCGGTGCACACACTGCGCGACGGAGAAAACACCGCAGTGGCGCGTGGGGCCGGAGGGTCCCCGCACGCTGTGCAACGCGTGCGGCGTGGTGTTCAGGAAGAATGGGCGGCTGCTCCCTGAGTACCGCCCGGCGAACAGCCCCGCCTTCTCGCCGCTGCTGCACTCCAACACACACCGCCGTGCGCTCAAGATGCACCGCCAGGGGCCGGAGGGGGGCCACACGCTGTGCAACGCGCGCGGCATCGTGTTCGGGAAGAATGGGCGGCTGCTCCCTGAGTACCGCCCGGCGAACAGCCCCACCTTCTCGCCGCTGCTGCACTCCAACATGTACTACAGCCGGAACGAGACCTCGGCGACCGGCGGTGAGGTGCACAGCGAGCTTATCAACTAACCGGCGGACGGTCCCATTTCCTCCCCGTTGCAGCAGCACTACAGCTCCCTCTGCCGCTTCCTCCTCGAGGAGGAGACTTCGGCGGCCGATCGCCTCACCGTCGAGGCCTGCCGCGGCGAGGAGGAGTCCTTGGAAGTGCCGCTGCTCCCGGAGCGCCCACCGGCGGACAGCCCCGCCCTCTCCCTGGTGTCCCACCGCCGCGTGCGCAAGCGTAGGCGCAAGAGCGAGCAGGAGACCTTTGCTGCCATCCGCGCCACCGCCAAGGCCCGACGCGCCGAGCGCGCCGCCGCTACCGAACATACATATAGCGGTGGTAACCTAGGTCATCAACCGGCGGCTTATCCGCATCGGCCCAAGCCTCCGGCGACGGGCCTCGTTCCGCTCCGTCAAAAGTTGGCCTTTACTTTGTAGAATTTGCATCAACATATAACACTAACTACTAGTAGTACTACAGTGCCACGGACATACATATATAGAGGTCAGAGGAAGAATAACAGACATTTAGATGCTGAATTCTCTCTAGTTACTTCAAGGACCTGAATTCTCCAAAGCACATGGCACGATTCAAGTAAAGTGCAGAAACAGCATACTTATCTTATGCAAAATGATCACGGTGTACCTTTAGGGCCATAACTTCAGGACATCAAAAAAAATTATGAACTGGCGTATGAATAAAAGACATGGAGCATGTATTTAACATGCATTCTAAACACCAATTAACACTTGACACTAGGGAAAAACTGTACATCCTTTTTAATTAATATACACACGCTAATTACAATTGTGCACCTGGGGTTTTCACATGATAAGACTCTGAAGTAAAAGGGCGTTATTATAACCATATGTTCGCTAATCTGAGATCTCCACATGATACAACCCTGGCATAGCAAAGAACTTAAGGCCCTTCCATTTATCATAAGATTCTGTCTGGACCCTATGTATCAAAAGTTGGTGGCATGACTAAAATCAGAGTGTTGATAGTTTGATACTATCAGGGAGCCAATTGTCTAGCAAAATACATAATAGCACAGGAGATTACAAGTTCTACAAAAGGATATTACTGCACAAGAAGTCCTTTGAAGGAAGCATACCTCAATGAGGCATTCCAGGAAACATAGGCAAGATGCAGCAACAATAAGCTTGAATCCAAGACATTTAGAACAGCAGTGGAGAAGCAAGATGACAGAAGCTATATATGATGTTTCAGACTTCTGGTTAGTACCTATATATGATGTTTCAGACTTTTGGTTAGTATGAGTTATTAAATTTAAAACATAGATCAAATTCAACTTCAGATATCAGCTTAACTCTGAATGCCCGAGCAGTTCACAATGGTACAATAGTAATTACTGCCATAGACATCTTCCAAAGAAGATTCTGGAAACCAAATGGTGCCGAAGTTCTCTCATTCCAAAACCAGGGCATCTGTAGGTACCACTGAATCATTATTCTGAATATAGTCTAGGCAAAGATTTATACTCCATGCACAACATTGTCCATTTATAATGACTACGGGTTTGTAAAACAGGAGATAATATGCAATAGTACCTATGAAGTTACACAATTCAGGTAGTAACTAAAAACAGATGGAAGTTTTTAGTGCAGACCAAATCGCATAACTAATTATTTGATTTGACTTTTGATCATACGACTTGTTCGATTTCTGTTGGATAGGGCATAGGAGAACATGTTGGAGAAAGAAAATCCACAGTTCAAGGCATTCAGGACAAGCAAATTCTCGACGTTCCCCATTGAACACATTCAATCTAGAATATAATAAAGACAATCACATGGAGATGGAAACACAATACCAATTCTATTCAAGATAGCAGTTCGTCTTACAGAAATCCAACTGAGAGAGCAACCTAAACTACCAGAACCTAAGAGGATGTAAACTTTGTGACAGCCTTGGTGCCCTCGGAGACCGCGTGCTTGGCAAGCTCGCCGGGGAGGACAAGGCGGACGGAGGTCTGGATCTCCCGGGAGGTGATGGTGGGCTTCTTGTTATAGCGGGCGAGCTTGGCAGACTCGCCAGCGAGTTTCTCAAAGATGTCGTTGATGAAGGAGTTCATGATGGACATGGCCTTGGAGGAGATGCCGATGTCCGGGTGCACCTGCTTGAGGACCTTGAAGATGTAGATCTTGTAGGTCTCGACGCTCTTCTTCGCCTTCTTCTTGCCCTTCTTCCCCTCGCCGCCCTCCTTGGAGGCGGTCTTCCCCGCCGGCAGCCGCTTCTCCGCCTTGGGCTTCTTCCCAGCCGGGGTCTTCTCGGCCTTCTCCGCCGCGGGCTCCTCCTCCACGGGCTTCTTCGCCGCCGGCTTCTTCTCCGCCTTGGGGGCCATGGACGATGCGCTTCTGGAGGAGAGGGGAACGGTGGTGGGGTTGAGCGAGCGAGGAGAGTCGATCGGTGGAGATTGGAATGCGATGTGGATGAGGACGAGGGCTGGGCTGACTTTATAGCGACGGAGAGGTGGGCGATGATTGGTGGAGCGGTGCGTGCTGCGGATCGCTAACGTGGAAGGTTATGATGCTTCAGTGTGGTTTCGTCTGGACGGTCGGGATACTCTCAGGCGCGGATCGCTTCTGGCCAAAACTGCGCGAACGGAGGCCGTGTCAGATCGCAGTTGCAGATCGACAAGAATCACACGAACTGATGATACAGGATTTTATCGATGGGCTCCTCCTCCAAATCTTTCGCCCATAAATCACACCATACAACCATGATAGTCCTGAACGATAATATCGGGACAACAACAAACACACGCCCACAGAAAACAAAAAAATGAAGATAAAGGCTGAACAACTAAACGAAAATGACCCGCAACCGCTGTGTCCTGTGGAGAAGTACCACCACGCTTCTAACACCGAGTCGTTAAGCATCAGGCAACACCTTCAAGAAGCAAAGCGACAACGCTGTTGTCCGGACCAGAGCACTCGTCCTAGGGTTTCCTTCGGCACACAGAGGGAAGTTGATAGGGTAGCAACGACGCTCCCCAGGAAGGAATGGTGCCACCCAAGGCGACACCGCGTCGGTGTCAGGGAAGCCAACAAGAATTTCTCCCGAATCCCTATCCCCAACCCTCGAATGATCCGTTGCACAGGAGCCTCGCGAGGTTGAGGCCTCGACACCACCAAACTCACTGACCACGAACATGCACCGTACCATCCTAGCTCGAGTCGTCAAATCCAAATAGGGGCATGGATGCATGCTCTAGACCGGCGTGGAGCCTTGTTTTCAGTGTCATCATGGATTCCTTTTACCAGCCATACAAACTGTATTCTGGCCACAACACCACCCCTTTCCCTTTTCCTCACCATCACTCCACCCACATCTCACTACAAAGGACGCCGCCATGGAATCGAGCAGTGGGAAGAATACAAAGAAGATCAGGGTAAGAGCATCTCCACTCGCAACCCCCAATTTAACCCCGGTGTAAGACCATATGGGGGGTGTGGTATAAAAACCGGCTATGGGAGGAGCGGTCTCAGGTAGTGACCCCCAAATCGGCCCTCAAATTAGAAATTTGAAATTCGAGCAAGAAAAATAATATGGCGGGTAGAACGGCCGATCGCCGATCGCATAGCCGAACATAAATAGTCTGGGCGTTATAAAACAAAGTCTCGACGATCACATCATCGCAAATCGCTGCAAATCATCATAGTCTAGCAATCAAAAAGCATAGCGGCGTCGACATCGACGACCGGCGGGGGAGTGCATGTCGTCGGTGCGCCCGCAGGTGCTGGGGTAGTGGATTCCGCAGGCGATGGCGAAGTGGATGCCGCAGGTGCTGGGGTAGTGGATGTCGGTGGGCCTCGGACCTCATGCAGGATCGCGGTGCGCTGGGCCTCCCACCACGCCCGCACGTCGGTGTCCATGTCCCTGGTGTTGACCATGAGGATCGACAGGTCCTCCCTCCTCTTCTTCGCGGTCGCATTGGCCCTGATCAGCTCGATCTTGGCGTCCTGTCTCTCGATGACCGACGCCCACCTGACCACGGCAACCTGCTCCATCTTGGCGGCCTGCTCCGCCTTCTCGGCAGCGTGCGAGGCGGCATCCGCCATGCAAGCCATGATCGAGCTATGCAGTTTCTCGATGGCCGGCGCGGCATCCCACGCCGCCTTGGTCTTTTTCTGCCCGATCGGACGGCCTCGAGAAGAGGCGGTAGCGTCGGGTCGTGTCGCCTTGGCGAGCATCGTGCGCATCTCGGTCCACTTGTCGCATGTCTCGATCCTGGCGACACATGGATGAACTTGAACTCGACGTCGTTGTTGTCCTCGCGGTAGGCGGTGATCATGGCGCGCATCTACAAAAGCAATGCAATGCATCGAACAAACGACCGTGATCAATGGTCGGCGACCCAACACAAGGCTACGATGGACAGTGGACACGATGGGTTCACTTACTTGGTCCTCGAAGTTGGTGCCGCTGACATGGACACGGCGCACCTCCTCCACGACGCCATGCCATTTGTTGCAAGCATGCTGCATTATGTACCAGCGGTGCGACATGCCGGAGTCGTTGCATGCCCGCCATGTGGGCGGCTCTCTGCGCCATGAGCACCTCCGTGGCCAGAGCCTCCGAGGACCGCTTCTTCCTCGCCCTGAGCTCTCTCTGCCGGCGGCTGGCATTCTCGACATGTCGACACTGCAGGTCGAACGCCTACTCCGAATTCGTCATCCCCTCCGATTGTTCCTTCTCCGGCTTGCCCCTCTTCTTCGCCGGTGGTGATGCTGCGATGCTGGAGCGTATTTCTTGCCGGTGGCATGGCAGCGATCCGTCTCAGGCTGGGAATGGCAGAAGTGGGAGGCGAGGCGGGAGGGAAGGAGGGAGGTAGGGGATAATTTTGGAGGGAACTGACGCTAATTTTGGTGGGAAAAGAGAATAATTTCAACTAGGTCACCGACAAGGCTGGCCCGCCGAACTTTTCCCCGCCCTCCGGCGCCCCCGATAGCCTCCCTTGGAATTGGTTCAGGCCAAGGCCAGGCGCCAAATAGCCGCCAAATCAAAATTGGGGGACTTTATTGCCATTATTATGGCCATTATTGCTCTCTTAGTTTGTCGCTCCCAGTCTTTTGCTAGCCTCCACAACCAAGTATGAGTCCCACTCATGCATCCAACTCCATAAACCAAGTTATTCCAAAGAGTCCACCATACCTACCTACTAGCTTATGCTATTCCAAGTATATTCATGTTTTTGTCTACCTTCCAAATTAAACTTGTTATGAGAAAACTAGTGATTAAAGCTCTCACGGACTTGATGGCACACTTTACTTTTTTTGCATTTAATAAACTTGAAACATCGGGTCCTTCTTTGTTGCGTATATGCTTGCGCTTTATAAGTTGAAATTAGCAGAACCATGTATCATGAGGAACGCTTTCAACATTGCACTTGTACTTTGTACCCTGTTGATATCATGTTCTTTTGCTTATGGATCCCGGCGGTGTGAAGTAAAAGTGGAACTTATAAGATCATGGAGTTTGTATGTGTGTTAGAGAAATGTCTGGGCCGCTAGCCTAAGCCATGCCTAATCATGGTAGAAACTTGCAGTATCATCATAATGAGCACTCTATGAAGCATCCTCAATAAAAACCTATGCAAATAGCAAATAAAAAGATCGCTGAGATGCTCATTGTCTGCTTGCCTTGTCATTTTGATTATGGGATAGATCCTGTATCATGTGCAAGGGGTACCCCGTTGGCGGTTGTTTATGATACATATGTACTTACAATGACAAGAGCTTACTCGTGACTAAAGTTGAGTAGCATGAGGTTCGGTCTTCGTAAGTAAGGGCCATGAGATTTCGACTTATAATTTGTCAACCATATCCTCTTAGTTGTGTCACTTTAACCTTAATCACCTTAAAGATGCTTACGATAGGGGCAATGAGAGCTGAAAGCTATAAGTATCATAATTTTTGGAAGCTCTTTATGAGACTTGAATCTCTACTTCCTTTTACAAAGGCCTTTCTTCCACCATTATATTGAGTCTCCACCTTCTATCTTTATGCACTTACTTTGAGAGCATAGTGGCCATTCTTAGTTCTATGTGCATTGTCCCAAGACTAGTTGATTGATGTATAACTTGATATTGCTTGTTTTAAACTATTGTATCTAGTCACTCTTATGAACTTTGAAGGTGTCCTATGCATTTATATTTGCTACTCTATTGAGGGACAAGCTGAATACTATTATGCTATGTTTTCTTTATATGAAACAAACAAATATCTTGCAAAGCATTGTTATTCATGAATCTTTTGTTTGTGTCTTTTCATGTTGCGTCATAGTTTCTTTGCTTATTGCTAGAACTTTGTCTTTTATGTTATGATTGAAGTACTATGATCCCAGCTTTGAATGATTGAACTATGTCACCTGAAAAATTATTCTTTCTTTTTATCACTTACCTACTCGAGGACGAGCAGGCGTTAAGCTTGGGGATGTTGATACATTGCAAATGTATCTATAATTTTTGATGTTCCTGTTGGAATTATGCCCTAGAGGCAATAATAAAGATGTTATTATTATAATTCTTGTTCATGATAAAGTTTATATTCCATGCTAGAATTGTATTAAGCGGAAACTTTAATACTTGTGTGGTTTGTGAACAACACCGTGTCCCTAGTACGCCTCTATGGACTAGCTCATTGATCAATGATGGTTAAGGTTTCCTAACCATAGACATGAGTTGTCAATTGATAATGAGATCATATCATTGGAGAATGATATGGTGGATAGACCCAAACTAAGCGAAGCAATTAGATCGTGTCATCGTGTTCGTCTTTGCGAAGTTTTTCTTATGTCAAATATTGTATTCCTTAGACCATGAGATAATACAACTCCCTGGTATCGGAAGAAAGCTTTGAGGTCATCAAACGTCATCCTATGAGAGGGTGATCATAAAGGTGTCTCTCGGTAATCGGAAAGTATCATTGGGTTGTATGTATCGAGATGGGATTTGTCCCTCCCAAGTCGGAGAGATATACTTGGGCCCACTTTCGTGTCGATATCGACACGCTTGCAAGCATGTGGTTAAGGAGTTAATCACAAAGTGATATCGGATTACTGAGCAGTAAAGTACTTGTGAGCGAGATTGAACTAGGTATGACGATACCGACGATCGAATCTCGGGCAAGTAAAATATCGCGAGGCGAAGGAATATATATATGGGATTGATTGAATCCTGGCATCGTGGTTCATCCGATATGATCATCGATGAATGTGTGGAGTCAATATGGGTGCCTGCACCCATTGTTGATTATTGATAGAAGATCATGTACGCATATTCTCGAACCCGAGGTCACACTTAACGTGTCTCGACGCTAGGATAGATTGGATAATTGGTTTATGAATTTTTGTTGAGTCTCGGATGGGATCCGGGACATCACGAGAGGTTCGGAATGGTCAGAATAAGATTCATATAAAGATTGCAGTTTTGGAGTTGAATTGTTCGGATTAATCGGTATTGCAGGAAGCTTCTAGAACCTTACGGAAGGGGCCAACGTGGTCCCACCTTCCGGGGAGGGCATGGGCCTATGAGGGAGTGTCATGGTCGCATTGGGCCAGGGCACAAGGCCCCATAGGGCCAGCCGATTCTAGAGATTTAACTCGTTTAAATCTCGGGATAGAATTTCTAGATAAGGGGAGAGTTTAAATCGTTTAAACTAGAGATAGGCTTGGAGGAGGGGCTAGGGCTGGCCGCCCCCTCCCCCTCTATATATAGAGGGCTGGTGCGCCCCTCCCCCCTACACATCTCCCTCCAAGCCCTAGTAGCCCTGCTGCCTTCCTCTCTCCCTCCCATTTGTTTTGCGGTGAAGCCTGCAGAAATTCTCCACCAAATACACCACGCCGTCGTGTTGTAGATCCAATCCATCTCTCCACCATACTTGCTGGTCCAAGTAAGGAGGATACGTCGAGGTGCTGCACGTGTGCATCTCACGGAGGCACCGCCACTTGGGGTGCTAGATCGGATCAGATCGCGAGGAGGAGAAGCGAGTACGACTACATCACCCACGTTCCGAGCGTTCCATTGTCTTGAATCTTCAAGGGTATGAAGATCTAATCCAATCTCTCTCGTTGTTTGCATCTTCTAGATTAGATCTTGGCTTTCTCTGCTAAGCTTCGTAGAAAATTTTGATTTACTATGCTGCGAAACCCTTAAGTGGTATCAGAGCTAGATCTATGCGTAGATGTGTTTCACGAGTAGAACGCAACATGGTCGTTGCGGGCGTTGATGTTTTCTATTGCAAGCCTCTTGTTTGTGTTCTTCTTATGACGCGAGATAGTGAGATTGAAGCGGTCCAGGCCAACCTTACGCGACGTCGTTCGCGAGACCGGCTCCGCACTTGACGTGTGGCTTGTACCACACATGCGGCTGGTGGATGTCAGTTTCTCTCACTATAGTTGTCATGGGATTAACACCGGAGTTTGGCAACCATAATATCACCGTTGTGGCTTTCCGTAGGTAATAATCGTTCTTAGCATCTACTCCCATAAGCCACATAAAACATGCAACAACAAAGTAGAGGCGTCTAACTTGTTTTTGCAGGGAGTGTTTTCTGTGATATGGTATGGCCCAAGATGTGATGTGTATAATGTATGCGATGATCATGTTTTGTAATGTTTCACGACTTGCATGTCGATGAGTACACAACGGCGAGCCATATGGTTGTCTTTATAATTGTGTATGACCTGCGAGTCAACTTCTTATACGCCATGTAATAGCTTTACTTTATCGCTAAGTAGTTAGCAATAGTTGTAGTTGCTATTCGTGGTAGAGGCAATCATGGTGAAGTGATGGAGATCATGCCGGAACGCACAAGATGGAGATCATTGCACGAAGATTGGCTATACCATGTCACATAAAGTTATATGCATGTGATGTTTATCCTTTTATGTATCTTATTATGCTTAGATCGCGACGGTAGCATTATAAGATGATTCCTCACTTAAAGATCAAGATAAAAACTGTGTTCTCCCCAAGTATGCACCGTTGCGGAAGTTCGTCGTGTCCAAGCATCACGTGATGATCGGGTGCTATAGACTCTACGCTCACATACAACGGGTGCAAGCCAGTTTTCACACGCGGAAATACTTGGGTCTAGCTTGACGAGCCTAGCATGTACAGACATGGCCTCGGAACACAAGAACCGAAAGGTTAAGCATGAGTCATATGAATGATATGATCGACACTTCGTTGTCCACCATTGAAACCACATCTCTTCTCGTGAAGATCGGATTAGGTGTGGTGAATTTGGATCGTGTTCACTAAACAACTTGAGGGATGTTGAATTTAGTGGGAGTTCATCTAGTAATTTGATTAAGTTGAACTATTTATCATGAACATAGTCTAATTTGTACTTGCAAATACTGTAGATCACATGGCTAAGTCCAACTTCAACTTTAACGTTTTTGCTGAGAAAGAAAAGCTTAAGAACAATGGGTCTAACTTCACCAATTGGTTCCGCAATCTGAGAATCATTCTGTCTGGAGGACAAAAGGACTATGTCCTTGAGAAAGCGTTAGGTCACCCCTCACTGCGATCAAGGCTACCGATGAGAAAGCTGTCTGTCGATCGGCGCAAAGATGATTATGATGTGATTAAGAGCACCATGTTGTTTGCTATGGAACGGAACTTCAAAATCGTTTTGAAAACTATCCGGGCCCTTTGAGATTCTCAAGAGTTGAAAACCATGTTTCAGACTCAGCCGTTGAGAGATATGAGATCTCCAGAAGTTCTTTAAGCGCAAGATGGAGGAAGGGAGTTCGTTAGTGAGCACGCCATTAAGATGTCGGGCTACACTCAACGCCTTGAGCAAGCTGGACTACAAGATTCCAGAGGAGCTCAAGATTGACAGGTTCTGCAATCACTCCTCCCAGATACAAAAGTTTTGTAGTGACTCATAATCGATTGGTTCCATCGATACGATCACCGAGCTCTTCGCAAAGTGAAGGCTGCGGAGGTGGACATCAAGAAGGATAATCATGTGTTGATGGTCAACAAGCCCTCCTTTAAGAAAGGTAAAGGTGCAAAGAAGCCCTTCAAGAAGGCGGCGCAAAGCGCTTAATGCCCTGGCGAGAAGAAGCTCAGTCTGGTCCCAAGCCGGAACCGAGTGCTTCTATTACAAGGACAAGGGTCCTTTGGGCAAGCAGGAAGTACTTAGCGGACAAGAAGGCTGGCACCATCAAAGGTATATTTGATATACATGTTATTGATGTTTTCCTTACTAGCCCTCGTTGTAGTGCACGGGTATTTGATACGGTTTAGTTGCTAATATTTGTAACTTTCGAACAGAGGCATGCGGAATGAGGATGAGGTGACGATTGGCGTTGGCAGCAACGGATCAAGAGTTGATGTGATGGCCGTCGACGCCTCTCCTTAGTTTTACCTTGGGATTAGTTTTAAACCTTAATAAATGTTATTATGTGCTGCGTTGAGCATGAACATTATTTCTGGATCGTGTTTATTGCAAGACGGTTATTCATTTAAATCGGAGAATAATGGTTGTTCTATTTATATGAGTAACATCTTTATGGTCATGCACCTCTTATGAGTGGTTTATTTCTTCTAAATCTCGAAAGGAATGAAACACACATCCATAACATTGAGGCTAAGAGATGCAAAGTAGATAGTGATAATACTACTTATTTGTGGCAATCATCTAGGTCATATTGGTGTAAAGCGCATGAAGAAACTCCATTCGATGGACTTTTGGAGTCTCTTGATTTTGAATCATTTGACACATGCGAACCATGCCTCATGGGCAAGATGATCAAAACCCATTCTCGGTATGATGGAGCGAGCAACGGACTTGTTGGAAATCATACATACCGATGTATGCGGACCGATGAGTGTTTGACGCGGTGGATATCGCTATTTTCTCACTTTTACCGATGACTTAAGTAGATATGGGTATATCTATTTAATGAAACATAAATCTGAAACGTTTGAAAAGTTCAAAGAATTTCAGAATGAAGTGGAGAACCATCGTAACAGAAAGATTAAGTTTCTACGATCCGATCGTGGGGGCGAATATTTGAGTTATGATTTTCTCACGCATCTCAAAGCAAGTGGAATCATTTCACAACTCACGCCACCCGGAACACCACAGCGCAATGGTGTGTCTGAACGCCGGAATCGAACCCTATTAGATATGGTCCGATCGATGATGTCTCTTACTGATTTGCCGTTATCATTTTGTATGTATCGAGATGGGATTTGTCCCTCCCAAGTCGGAGAGATATACTTCGGGCCCACTCGGTAATCGATATCAACACCGCTTGCAAGCATGTGGTTAAGGAGTTAATCACAAAGTGATATCGGATTACGGAACGAGTAAAGTACTTCGTGAACGAGATTGAACTAGGTATGACGATACAAGCGATCGAATCTCGGCAAGTAAAATATCGCGAGACAAAGGGAATATATATACGGATTGATTGAATCCTGGCATCGTGGTTCATCCGATATGATCATCGATGAATGTGGGAGTCAATATGGGTGCCTGCACCCGCTGTTGATTATTGATAGAAGATCATATACGCATATTCTCGAACCCGCAGGTCACACACTTAACGTGTCGACGCTAGGATAGATTGGATAATTGGTTTATGAATTTTTGTTCGGAGTCTCGGATGGGATCCGGGACATCACGAGAGGTTCCGAAATGGTCCGGAGAATAAGATTCATATAAGGCAGTGCAGTTTTTGGAGTTCGGAATTGTTCCGGATTAATCGGTATTGTACCAGAAGCTTCTAGAACCTTCCGGAAGGGGGCCAACGTGGTCCCACCTTCCAGGAGGGGGCATGGGCCTATGAGGGAGTGTCATGGCCGCATTGGGCCAGGGGCACAAGGCCCCATAGGGCCCAGCCGATTCTAGAGAGATTTAACTTGTTTAAATCTCGGGATAGAATTTCTAGATAAGGGGAGAGTTTAAATCGTTTAAACTAAAGATAGGCTTGGAGGAGGGGCTAGGGCTGGCCGCCCCCTCTCCCTCTATATATAGAGGGCTGGTGCGCCCCCTCCCCCCTACACATCTCCCTCCAAGCCCTAGTAGCCCTGCTGCCTTCCTCTCTCCCTCCCGATTTTGCAGTGAAGCCTGCTTCTGGAAATTCTCCACCAAATACACCACGCCGTCGTGTTGTAGATCCAATCCATCTCTCCACCATACTTGCTGGTCCAAGGAAGGAGGAGACGTCGAGGTGCTGCACATGTGCATCTCACGGAGGCACCGCCACTTGTGGTGCTAGATCGGATCGGATCGCGAGGAGGAGAAGCGAGTACGACTACATCACCCACGTTCCGATTTAACGTTCATGCAAGCGAATCTTCAAGGGTATGAAGATCTAATCCAATCTCTCTCGTTGTTTGCATCTTCTAGATTAGATCTTGGCTTTCCCTCTGTTCGCTTCCGTAGAAAATTTTGATTTACTATGCTGCGAAACCCTTCAGTTCCATGATTTGTTTTATCTACTTTCTTGTGTTTTGTCCACACTTTGGAGTACTTTTCATATGATTTCTTGGACTAACCTATTAACAAGAGCCACAGTGCCAGCTGTCTGTTTTCTGCTATTTTTGGTTCCAGGGAAGTCAGAAAATGAATATTCTCGGAATTGGACGGGACAAAAGCCAAAGTGCCTATTTTCCAGAAGACACCAGGAGCCAGAATACGAGATGGAGAGGGGCTGGGGCCCAGCCACACCACCTGGCCGCGCGGGCTAGGCCTGCCCGCGCCAGGGGGTGGTCTGGCCGCCCCAGACACCCCCTCGGTCTCCCTCTTCGCCTATAAGAAGCCTTCTGACCTAAAAACTCTGGGGGGTCGACGTTTTTCCAGAAGGAGTTCCGCTCCGCCGCCACCACCAGATTCCACAAAAGAGCATCAGAAACTCCATTCTAGCACCCTGCCGGGACGGGGAATTGGAGGAGATCATCGCCATCATCATCACCATCGCTTCTCCATCGATCATCCATGTTTCCCCCATCTATGAGTGAATAATCCCTCGCTGTAGGCTATGTGGATGGTAGGGATTGGATGAGATCGTTCATGTAATGGCATCAGATTGTTAGGGCATGGTGCCTAGTATCTTCTATTAGTGCTTTATGACTTTGTTACGACTTTGTTATGCTTAATGCTTGTCACTAGGGCCCGAGTGCCATGATTTCAGATCTGAACATGTTATTGATTCATTATGATAGTATTGTTTTTGGTCTTATCTGCAAGTTGTATACACATGTCGTTGTCCGGAACCAATGGCCCCGAAGTGACAGAAATCGGGATAACCGGTGGAATGGCTTTGATGTGAGGATCATATGTGTTCACAGAGTGTTAATGCTTTGCTCCGGTGCTCTATTAAAAGGAGCACCCTAATTGCCAGTAGTTCCCTTGAGGCCCCGCTGCAAACGTGCTGACAGGACAAAAGATGTTGTGCAAGTTCTCATTGCGAGCATGTATGACTATATATGGAACACATGCCTAGGATTATCTAGTACTTGGATGCTTTATCTTATTTATCTGCAATTGCCCTATGTTCTGATTGCTATGTGAATTGTCTTGTCCATGCAACGCCCGTTCATCCATCCCTATGCCTACCGTTTGAATCCTTTGCCATCGCTATTGCAACTCATGTCTTTATTTTACTCTGCGCTACTTTACTATTCCTACTACAAAGCTGTATCTTGATAAATCATTGTGAGCAAGATTGTTTTCAGGTGCAGCTGAATTGACAACTCAGTTGTTAAGGCTTATAAATATTTTTTGGCTCCCCTTGTGTCAAATCAATAAATTGGGTTTCACTTCCCTCGAAAATACTGTGATACACCCCCTATACTTGTGAGTCATCATACCTCCGTTCCCGGCGCCGGCCGCCGTCAATTTCACTGATTTTGGCCGCGCCTACCCTCACCATCACCACCACGACAACCAGGGTGAGTCACTGGTCCTTAGGGACATCTCCACCGTCTTCTTCTTCCTCTCTGTCGGTCTCGCCACGGGCACCCGCCACCGCCGCCGCTGTCCGCCGTCGTTGGACGACCTCTAGTAGCAAAAACTAGGCGGCTCAAGTACCAGTAGGTTCCCCACCTTCCCACGGTTCTAGCGCGACCATCCGCTTTTGTCGAGGTGGTTTGGCTCGCCGCCGGCGACCATTCCCTGGCGGTGGAGGCCGGGCTGATGTCATGTCAACGTCAGACCCACGTCACCTCTACCACGTCGTCGGGTGGACTCGTCTTTGCTCGCGTGGTAGCCAACGTGGCCACATGCCCACATGTCTGTGACTATGTCTAGGGTTAGTGCTAGTATAAAAAGTATTACCTATTTAATAAGTAAGTAAAACATTATAAATTCAAATATAAACATAATTTCCAGAAATTAATAAAATGGTTAAATCTTATTAATTCAATATCTTTTGTTTTATAAGTCAGAAAATACATATAATATATCAAAATGTTTAGAAAAATAGACTCTATATTATAAACCTATTATCACATTTTATTTTCCAACTTAAATAATATAATAATTACTATTAGTAAATAAGCTATTTGGGATAAATCTTAAATAAGTATAATACATCAAAAGTCATAGAAAAACAAAATATAGTTTGTTTTATATATTTTTGTATCACTTAGTTAATAATTATTATTTATTTAGTATTTATAAAGTGATAAAACTTGCAAAAACCATATCTTATTATTCAAAAATCACGAAAATATTTATAATATACCAAAATGACCACAAAAAATGAAATCTACACACTAAAAATATCAACTTTCACTTTTGAAGTAAAATAAAAGGTAAAGGTTTAATAAATCTTGTTTAAGCCCTTTTCTTTTATTTTAATTCCTTAAAAATATATAAAAATTTACTATTGCCTTTAGTATTATTTATTTAAAGTCTAAAAATGTAATAACAAGTCAATTAATGTTTAAGTGAAGTTAAAATAGGTCAAACCCTTTTCAAATATATCCACTAAAACTATCATCTCAAATTAAGGGTATTTTAGTTTTCCTAAAAGATTTTACCAATTATAAAATCAACTAAAATAGTATATTGTCTATCACAAGAATCCTATGCACTTATAAAATCACCAAACTCTTATTTACTAATTCTTTCACCAGTTTGAGAAAACCACTTAAAGATTTAAACAAAATTCCAAAGTAATTGAAGTAATACTTATTATTTACTTATTAAATATAACCATTAATTTTTAAGATAGAAAGGTAAATGCATCCACTTATACTATGATTGTTTAATGTAGTAATGTTTTTTCCCTTTGATAATCTTAGTTAAATAGGAAATCTCCCAGGTAATTCTTAAGCATTTACATATAAAATCTCTCGTTGATTAATAATCTTGCTTAAGTAATCTTTCAGATACCATTCTCCATTTGAATACTTTAGTATTGTATACTACTTGTTGTATTTACATATTGTCTCACACACTCTCATAAACCTGAACAAGAAGCACAAGTGTGAAACTGGTATAAAAGTGGAACACATTTTAAAGATATCATCACAAACTCCAAACCCTAGATCAATTACGACTATTCCAGGGGTTCGTGTTTATCAAATTGCATTATATTACTTATACATCGTTGCATCTTGCTTCTTTATACATTAGTCCTTACCGGACCAATAATGTTGTTTACAGAATTTGGATCTTCTATTGTCTTGAAGGCCGTGAGTGCATAATCTTGCAATCATAAAAGGCAAGTTCACAACTTGCTCATATCCTTTGATTATTTTCTATGCTTGTAACTCAACTGTGTCATCACCTGCATTTCAAAAAGGTCAGAAAACACTATTTTCATAATAATTTCATTATGGATTATTTACTATATGGTAATAATCTACTGATACAGTTCTAGTGGTAAAGGAATATAATATTTAGGACTTAACAACCAATGTCGCCAGTAATTCTAGCGTCGTATATTACGCGTCAACCATGAGTTTTGGAATGGGATAGAGAAGTCAACTATATCTTCTTCCTTTCGTATGGACGGATGACCTTATCATGAGGCTGTTGATTTCTCGTGGAGTTCCAGAGAATCCAGCACATGGGTGGGACCCCTTAGTTCCCCGCGATCTAGGTGTCTAGATTATCTGTGCAGGCTGTCTGGGTCAGAGTTCACCATAGCTGATGGTGACCGCCAGCCAGAGCTGTTTACAGAGTCTTTGGGAACTCATCAGGGTTGTAGCTTGCCCGAAAGGGGCTTAACGGAGATGTAGTCAGCCCCAAAGGATCGTGTCTTCATGCGGGGTCGCGAAGGGGGCAGCGATTGACTTGGATCTTAAGTTGGGCCTCAAACCATGGAAGTTTGAACGGGGACATACTCCCGGCTGTGCAACAAAACTTAAGGTCTCTTGTGGGAAAAGTGACGCACCTCTGCAGAGTGTAAGAATTGTGACATGTTACTCCCTGTTCCGGGAAGGAGCTATAAACGCGGCAGGAAAGGAACCCCACGAATATTCTGGTCAACCTGTGAAGGCTGTCGGACATAGTTTTCAGAATAAAAGCAACCTTTGAAGAAATGTTTACGAAAACCTGCATTTCCTACAACCTATGGTTTGTGGCTGTAGAGATAGTGCATCGTACACTCATTTTTAGTGAACTTGCTGAGTACGCTCGTACTCAACCGTACCTTCTTAAGCTTTGCTAGGTTTTAAGCCGTTGAAGACGACGCCAACATCAATTTCTGCTCAAGAAATCATCATCGATAGCTCAAATTCGTCAACAGGGTCAATAAAGTCAACATATACATCAACCAAAGTGAATACAAAGTTCTTAAGTAGATAGGAGTAGATTCTCTAACCATAAAACCTACTTCTGTAGAGCATTGCAATAGCAGCAATGGCAAGCCAAATAGTTTAGATACTAGCCTTAGTTATTAGATAGTTCTGAGTTATTATTTCTGGTTCTTCTTTGTAAGAAGTTCTTTTTCTCTCTTTAACCTAGAGTGTTCTCTAGATCTTTTGTAAAGAGTTGAGTTATAATCTATAGTCATGTCTTGGACCTGCTGTGTTTCTGTTGTACCACTCTGAGGGGTGTAATACTAGTGAACGGTATTTTATTGGTGTTATGTCAACGACTATAATGAGTAGCATTGAAGGCATAGATTATGGAATAGAATACAGCAAAAAAAACTGAAAACTTAAAGCTGAACCTTAAACATAAGAGACTAGAACAAGTTAAATGAGCAGAGCCGTTTAAAACTTTATTAAACAAGTTGTTGAGCTCTAACGATACTAAATGTAGTGGTGCGATTGATTCTAAAGCTAGTTAGTTTAAATATAAATTCAAACTTGAATCCTCATTGGACCGAAGAGGATCTCAAAACTTTTGTACTCCCTCTATTTCAAAATATAAGATGTTTTAGCTTTGTTAAAGGAGTGTAGCTAGACCCATTTTAGTGTCTAGGTTCACTTTAAACCTAGATGAACCTAGACGCTAAAAGAGGACTAGATACACTTCATTCACAAATCTAAAATATCTTATATTTTGAAACGGAGGGACTATATTGTTGGCTTGTGATATGAATAAAGAAGAAATTGGACTCGCAATGTTTCTGTTAAACCACGGAGGGGTGTAACATTTGCAAAACGGTATTTTGTGTGTGTTATGTCAACGACTTGCGCACTTGGTGTGTTGGATCACCGCCAAGAAGTTTCTTACATCCACAGGAAGAAGATGCGAGGATGCAGTATGGAGGTCAGGGAAGCGGAAGAAGTCGGTAGGACGCCGACGACCACCGTCGCTGTGCTCGAGGGAGAAGCCGATATGATCACTGCCGCCCTGCTCGAGGGAGAAGCCAGCATGACCTCCGTCGCTGTGCTCGAGGGTGAAGAAGCTCCAGCCATCGTCATGGATCGGATCTGATGGTGAAAGGAGGGGGGGAAATGGTGGATGACGTGCGACTGTATGTTTGCGCCGGAGCGCTGAGGCCCTCAAGCCGACTCATGCTGGTCTTGGGGGTGGATCGAGACCGCCTAAAATGTTGTTAGCTGGGCTACAGCCTAACTGTTCAGTATCTCAGACCCTCTATTTTTTTACATGCTCAGCTATGTTTCTCTAAAGATTATGTTTCCTTGAAAGAGACTCGAGAGATCTGCGTGGAGACCAGGTAGCCATCACCACCAGTCTAAAATCTAGAAATACTGAGCCAAAAGCCAATTATTGCAAAATCTTATGCTCGTCCAAAGAGACCAAAGAATACACACGTGTACGCATACAACTTTTTACCTGCTACTCCTACCTACTACTGCTATACAGTTCCAGCGCCAATGCAAGTATGAACCCTAGCAAATGAAATCGAATGTACACTTCAGAAAAAACTGACTGTACTGACACCATTCTCAACAAATTGCGCCGACATGGACTGATCGATCGGCCACGAGAATCATATCAACGGCCTTCGTCAATGACAGAGCCGGGGAACAGCGACGAGGCGCGCGCCGAGCTCGACTGCCCGTTGGTGTTGGAGCTCATGTAGCTGGTGTCGCCGCCGCCCTTGACCTGCCACTCCGTGATGTAGCTGGGCTTCGGCACCCAGTCGGGCGCCTCGATGTCGCCTGTCAGCATCGCCACCACCCTTGACATGGGCGGCCGCTGGTGGGGTGAGCCCTGGGTGCACACGAGCGCCACCTTGATGGCCCGGAGCACCTCCTCACTGTCGAAGTCCTCGAGCCTGGGGTCTAGCATATCCAGAGGGTGGCCGTCCTCGTACAGTTCCCAGACCTGAAAGCATCGAGATGGTAAGCTTGCATTCAAGTACTATAGACAAATTGAGCGTAGTAAATTTTGGACTAGTCGACTGCAGCTCTTCTACATGATGCAAGCACTCACATATGCGAAAACTGTGTCGAGAGGTTTGATTTAAAAGTCTGTGAAGGTATGTGAGCTCTACATTTCCAATATTCAGTAGGAATTTCACTAGGGGTCTTACCGATTACACAGAGAATGAGTTCCTCAGTGAGCTTACCCATTCGAAAATATAAACCTTGTTTTGGTCCTCAGTAGTGTAATAGTTTGGTCGTCCAGCTAAAGTCTCCAATACCACGACACCAAATGCAAACACGTCAACCTTCTCTGTTACATGGCCTCTCATGGCATACTCAGGTGCGAGATAACCACTTGACAAAGGAGAGGATAAACGCCATTAGCATACATATGAAAATAGTATGTAAACATAAAGGTTAGCAAAATAGAGCACTTACAATGTACCAGCAACTTTCGTGCTGACATGTGTCTCCTGGTCATCATAAAGTTTCGCGAGCCCGAAATCTGAGATCTTAGGATTGAGATTGGCATCAAGTAAGACATTGCTGGCCTTTATGTCCCTGTGTACAACACGGATGCTAGATTCTTCATGAAGATAGGCCAGACCTCTTGCAATGCCTATGCATATCTCATAACGCGTTGACCAGTCTAGGTTTGACCTCCCTTTTCCTGCAGATGTGGGTTTAACTTTTTAGTTATCTATACTAAGCCTGAATTTGCGATTTGCAGCTGCGTCAATAAACAGAATTTGTACCAAACAGAGCACGGTCCAGGCTCCCATTCTCCAGGTACTCATAAACCAGCAATGGCTTATTGCCCTCAAGGCAGCAACCATACAACTTCACGAGATTACGGTGCTGCACCCGAGATATAGTTTCTATTTCCGTCGCAAATTCCTTTTTCCCCTGATGCGATGTTTCAGACAGCTGCTTCACTGCCACAAATCTACCATCAGTTAACTTCCCCTGCAAAAAAGAGCAACATTTTTTCAACAAAGAAGAAGTTTCATTCAGGTACCACACTGCAAACGTCATTTGCTCCAGATACACTGTAATAACCACCCTTGCCACCTTCTTCATTTTAGGAATTTTATAAACATGTGTGTAGAGAAACTAAAAATAGAAAAACAACTCATATAGACAAGTCTGCCTTCTGATATTTACTTGTACTACTGGCTTATTGGAAATTACTTCCAGAACGAAAACTTAAAATAAAATTCAAGACTATGGGAAACCAACCTTAAAAACTGATCCATATCCTCCTTGACCGAGAAGGTTATTGGAACTGAAATTTTCAGTAGCTGACCTCAGTTCCCCATAGCTGAGGACATTAGGTCTTCCCACAATACTGTACAGCTCTGCAAGACACATCACAAAAGATATAACGAGTTTACTTCGACGACTCCTTTGCTCAGTTAGAACACAATGTGGTCCTAGTGTATCCCATACCTTCTTGCTCCAGCGATAGTTTTCTCCTTTTCTGCCTCCAAACAAAGATTCCAGCAAATGCTAACAATCCTAAAACTGCCACACCAACTATAACTCCTGCAACCACACCTGTTTTACTACCTTTCTTCTTTGCCGCAGCATTACGCACTGTAGGGGTGAAATCTGACACAAAGTTCACTTGTTAAAAATGTGATGTCAGCAGAGTCAGTATATTTCAAATGAGGTTGGTGTATTACATCTTAAATGTCAGACTATATATTGCACTAGGTATTTCACTTCTCTAAAACTTCCTTCACAGAACTCTAAACAGTAATTCTATCACCATGGTCTTGATGTTGTTATCTAGGTATTATGTAGTTACCAAAGGTGTTGGATAAATAGATACCACTGTGGTGATGATGGGTGTTGGGAGTACATAGTTACCAAGATAATGATGATTTAATTATCAGGGTGTCGGTGTCGAGCAAAAAGTAATCACCGTGGTAACGGTGTAGTTACCAATGTATTGATAAATAGTTAGAATTGGTACTTGTGAGCTCCAAAAAAAAGACATCAAGACACCAAATTGAGATAAGATTTTGAAGTGGGTAAAACATGTGAACAACACGGTAACTCACATATTATCTAGTGATAAATTATGGGCTCAAAAATATTACCAAAACATCTCAAATGACATACTTTTGAGGCTAATAACTACTTATAATTAGCCCGGTAACTCACATGTTGTATCTTTGTAACTTCTAAGTTGCTAAAAAAAGTTGACGATACATCTAACCTAGCTTAGTTTTTTAAGCCGGTAACAACGCACGAATAGTACAGTAACTCTCACATTACCGGATGAAAACTTATGAGCTTGAAAAAAGACATCAGAACATCTCAAATGACATGTATTTTTTAAGCTGGTAACTACTTATGTTCAGCCTAGCAACTCACGCACTGCAGGTTGATAACTTTCGAACAAAAACAAGTTGTCAGAACATATCAACATGGGTTGTAGTTCCGAAGATCTCGTCACAACAGATTTAGTGGTAAAAAAGGATCTTAAGTCGGATGTGCCATTAGAGATTAAAACATTTTGAATTTTCAGAATTAGAGCAAATCCTGATGACATGCATGCAATGTGAACTACTTTGTTGTGGATGTTCGGTAGTTGCCCCTAAATAAATAACCATCGCCACATAGTCGTGCCCTTTTCATATTGATGCTCAGGTAGTTTTCGGTTGATTTTATTTCAAGACGCATAAGATTGCATTCAGCATAACTTTAATATGTGTTTCTACCAAGTTAATATATATATGCTATATGGTAGCCAGTAAAAAAAGCAGTATTTCGAATCAAGGGATGTACTTGGTGTTGCACTCAAAGCTGAGATTGCAGGCCCGTAGTAGCCTTGAGAAGGAATGCAGCAAGTGCCCTTGCCAGCCCAGAAGAGATGAATCTCAAGAAAGTTCTTCGTGACAGGAACAGTGTATTGCTTCCTAACAGCTGTGTAAGATTTCCCGCCTGCGGCCTTCCTTATGTCAAAGTTCTGCTCCTTACGTTCACCCTATACAAATAAGAAGAAAAATATGACTGGCTTATAAGCTAAGAGTACTGGTTGTCACTTAACAGCGAGAACATACCTGGACATATATATCGAAAACCCTTCTACCTCTACTCTTCCAAGACTGAGTGTCTGGGAAGTCAAACTCTGCAAATTGAAGTGTAACTGTATAGTTTCCATTCTCTAGTCCAATACCAAAGTATCGTAAGGAAGACGGTGACATCCTTGCATTCTGGAACAGTTCTGTATCAAGTGTATTCAGAAACTGGTCTGGACTGTGGATTATATAACTTCCATTATTTGCCTCCATGAACTTTCCAACGTTGCTAACACCCCATGTTGGTGCTCCAGTAACATAAAATGACGAAGCTCCAAGACTGGCACCATCAGGTTCATACACAGAATTATCTGACCCTGATACGGATCGCGTACTGCCACAGTCCACAGCGAAGGAAGAAGCTGCAAGCAGGTTAAACTATTTAATATTGGTATTAATTTAGTAAAACTGCTGTTGGGTCTTTAGTTCCTAGACTAGAGCAGTCACATTCTTCAAATTTCAAAATGCAGAAGTCTCACACTTTGGAGAACCAAGAAAACATGGTGTATTCCGCTGAAGGCACCCCAACCCCGTAGGTAAGACACTGCAAATGTAACAAAGTGACGTTTTGAACCCAAGATACAAGGTGGGAGAACATACTAATCATACTTAAAGGTCTTGAGGAGATACTGAAATATGGACGAACCTGTCGCTGGAACTATCGGCCACGAAATTGTTTGTCACCAGATTCCTAAGTAGGATGAACAACAGGCAAAAATTAGAATGCACTGTTCATACTTTCATAGCATATTTAGGACTTCTTGCTATAACTTAAATAAGAAAACTTGACGTACTCATAAATAGTTGGCTCAATTTTGTGCTAGGCTGTAAGATTGATATCTTACTCCATAAACACTAGGAGCCATAGGCATCTTATTTTTTTAATAAATACTTAAGATAGATGCACCAAAACAGCCTTTCAGATTTATATAGGAAATCTAGTTTATTTCATGTGTACATATAAGCCTAATAAGTCAGTCCCGGAGCCTAATATAGATGAAACATGCCCTTAGGCGGGATTTGGTTCAGCCAGTGATGGGAGTTTCATAATTTGGAACTTACAATTGAGAATTTTTAGCCCAAGATGGAACACTTCCTGAGAGCTGGTTGTAAGAAAAATCTCTACAAAATAATAGAATGAAAGCACCATTAGAAACTAGTCAAATTACATAAACACCGGCTTGCTTTTATTGGGTAAATAAAATTGAACCGCATTACATACAAATTTTTAAGTGATGAGCCTATTGAGCTTGGTAGACTTCCTGAAAGGCTATTAGTCCCAAGAAATCTAGTCACAAACAAAATTTATAAAGATTAGCAAGAAGAATGACAAAACTCTTCCTTCCGTAGAAATACACTTTGCAAATCAAGAGAGTCCATACAAGAAGGCCAGTGAGGTCAGATTCAACAAGTTTTGGGGTACTTGTCCTGTGATATTATTGAAACTCAAATCCCTATAATAATAATAGAACGAGAAGGAAAAGATGTCATCAGCCAGTGTATAATCCATAGTAGTGCATTTAAGTATCTTGCACGAAAGGCACTTGACTGTAGTTTATCGTCGCAATAAAATGCTTACAGTAAGTTTAAACTCGTGAATTTTGAGAAGTCCATGGATACGAGCTTATCAGATATTCTACAGTTCCTCAAAACCCTGCAAAGAAAATATATTACATGTTTTAGGATTGAACTTGGAGATTTACAACTGTAATTTGAGCCATTAACTGAATGAAAAGTTACGCATACAGGGTGTTCAAAGATGTCAGATTATTGAGGAAAGCCAGTGAAGAAGAGCTCCCATTTAATATATCACCAATTCGTCTGCACCACAGAAGTAGATTATTAAGTTTCACTGCTGCAACCTTCACATTTCAGAATGACATTTAGCTCTTACACCGGCAATAGGCACTTACAAGCTTGCCAATTGGACAAGATTGGAAAGAGTAGCTGGAATTGGACCTTGAAAAGAATTGCCTTGAAACCTCCTACAGTTCCATAGTTCTAGTTAGTCGTTTAAAGCATCATTTCCTGACGAATGCAGCAACCAAGTAGTGAAAGAATAGATATCTCTATTCCTTGGAAGAAAAAGAAAGTGGATTCAATGCTCAATGATACTATCACCTTATCTGAAACTAGAAACCATCTAACACATAGTGGGGGAAGGAACATGCAATGCTTATCGGGTACTAATCTGACATCCTACAACTTAAATGGATTGTTTCTTAAGAGGCCACAGATGGAGATTCAGCACATTCAAGATAGGCTCTAGTAACTAAAACTGTTACTATTTAAAATGAGTCTTCCACTACCACACGAATTTATGCTTAGCAAAAACTAAAGCTCAGCTTGCAGATAACTATAGAAAACTGCAAAAATATTATTTCAAAAATCACTGTGAATAAATAATACTTCGAAATTGTATTTTCATTTTTTATGGAATTACTTTGACTGAGAACAGTAGTAATCTTACAGCTCTGTTAAACTACTCCAGCTCCCAATATAATCTGGTATTTTCCCAGTAAAATCATTATCGGATGCCCATCTAAACAAAGATAAGAGAAGTACATAAGATTGAATGGTGTGGAACATTGTAATATATCAACAACACGTCAACTATAGGCATACAATTTTTTCATTTTCGTAAGCTGGGAAAGTGATGATGGTAGTGGACCACTAAGGCCAGCACTGTCAATATACCTGTAATTGAGAAATACAGAAACAGTACACATTAGATAAGAAGCTGACTAATCCAAGCAAAAAAGAAAACTGGCTTGGCAGAAGAAAAATAGTGTCCCCCGAATTCAGTAAATACGTACAGTTCCTCAAGTTTTGTTAGGTTTCCCAATTCCGAAGGAAGTGAGCCACTAAAATTGTTTGCGCCAAGGCCCCTACAAATACACCAAAAATTTGAGGTTAGGCATGTGAACTTTATATTCCAAAAAACATGAAGACTATCAGCATACCTACCCTTCAACCGAAATTAACTCTACAGTTGTATGATGAAATACAATCATAAAGTTATAAAAAATATTTCTTACAGTCTTATAAGATTCTTAAGGTTCCCGAGCTCCTTTGGTACAGGTCCAGATAATGCATTGATACCAAAAGTCCTTATATGTTGAAGAGAGGAAGTGTGAGATTAAATGCCAGGGAATAAATGTATTCATTTGTTGCAATCATGTTTTGAGTTGTGAATCTCACATGTACTGCATATCAGTCAACTCCCCGATGAACGATGGTAAAGGCCCTGTTAAGTAATTTTGCCCAAAATCTCTGAAACAACATTGAATCAGATAGAAGAGTAAATTTGGTGTGAGATTGGAATTATATACAGATTGTCAGTTTCAAGTTAGTACAATCGAGTATAAGGAAGGATGGCCACTGTTCATACAGATATGACCATTTTCATTTCAGGTGTGCAAGTTGAGAGTTCATACAGATTGGTCAAGGCTGTGAGGTTCCGCAACTCTTCTGGTATGGGGCCCACCGCGTCCAGGGCATATATTTTCCTGCATTGCAAGCATCCGATCAGCTAACGCCTTATCGATCTGCCAATCGATCATATTGATCCAAGGAACAAAGCCGCCGCTGGATCTGGCATTCCATCGAACAGGCTGAGCGCGGGCGGGGCCTAAGAGGTGCACTTACAGCCTGGTGATGCGGCAGACGGAGGTGTTGCCGCCTGTGCAGGCTTCGCACTTGATGGCGGCCTTGAAGATGTCGCTGTTGTCGATGGCAGCGCCGGTGCAAGGGTCGCCGCTGATGTTCCATGATGGCCCCGCCTTCTGGCCGAGTTTGGCGAACACCGCGTTCAGCGCCGCCGCTGCGAGACAAACAAAAATAACGGGTGAAAAATGATATCCACGTCGCTGCTCAGCCGTCCGATTGTAATCTGACAGGCCGAGAGGCACCATCTTCTAAGAGCTCTACGAGCATCTCTGTAAAACTACGAACTGAAAAAACACGACACATGAGACTGAACTCGCAAATTGCAAGTTCGAATTCGCTGCTGCAGAACGGGTGACCGAAACGAGAAACTGATAATTCGAATTTGTGCACTCGCGGCAAAATTCGACCAAAAACACAAGTCTGATCATTACATAAAAAAGCTGCGTGTTACATAACTAGGGTTGGAGCGCGGCGACGACCTATACCAAAAACGAGCTCCGACGACGGCGGCGTGAGCTTCACTCCTCGGAGAGGTCGATGAGGTCGGCCTGCTCGAGCTTGACAACGGTGCTGGTGCTGGCGGTGGTGCGTGCCTCCTCCCTCTCCCCGGCAACGCATGCGTTGATGAGCTCGATGGCAAGGCGCATCTCCGCCTGCTCGCGGGCGATCTCCGCCTCGCCTGCGAGCTCGAACAGCTCAAACGCGAGGCGCTCCTTGTCGAAGTTGTTCATGTAGTCGGCGGCGGAGGAGCTAGGAGCGAGCTCCCCTCTCCAAAGGGTGGCACATCGGCGTACGCGTACCTGCGGATCGTCGGCACATGCTCCGGGGACGGCGGCCGGTAGCGCTCTAGGGGCACCGCATAGCAGGCGGGCGACGCCGGAGGCCGAGCGCCGCGGTTCGTCCACTTCTTCACCACCCTCTTCTTTGCCCCTCCGAGCGGGCGATCTTCCTCCGGTCCTCCTCGGTGAGCTCGCCACAACGGCGTGGGGGGCGGTCGCTGTCACCCCCGCCTTCGTTTCGCCCTTCCCCGACACCGAAGTGGCAGCGGTGGCACGACATAGCTCCGATCTAGCGGTGGTGCGCGCGCGATTGCTCGCTAGAGTTTGTGCTGGCGGAGGCAGTGGAGCTAGGGTTGGGTGCGGACGAATGGGAGGGTTTCGACCCACACTCGCCCGAGCGGCCACTACTTGTACCAACCGAGCTAGGTGTTTAACGGGCCACGGTAAACGAAAGAACACGCCGGGTCGTTTTATAGGCACCGCTAGAGCAGCGCTGTTCTCGTGGACCTGTTAACCAACCATAATTTAGTTTCGGCCTGTTTACAGGCACCATTAGAGATGCTCTAAGCTCCCTAGTTTTGAAACCCTATGCATACTTGGTTCAATTTTCGCTCATGAGTTTGCACGGTGACACGAAAGCGGCTATCGTGTCCGCTACCCTCAAGTTTGACATGTATGCGGCACAGTGACACGAACACGGTGACATGTATGTCTCCTTCCTCAATTCCCCAGATGTCGCTCGTGCCTCTGCTCCTGCATGGACAAACACAACTGTCGCCACCACCGGACTAGGCCCGAGCGGGCAGCTGCCACCGTCGGACGAGGCCCGCCGGAGCACCCACTCGACCGCCGCCTGACCAGGTCGCCGGAGCTCGCGTCGTCGCCGTGACCGCAAATCGCGTATGCCATGGAGGAGCTATGAGCTCCGCCGCGCCGGTTCCGAGCTCCGTCGAACTCAGGCTACCGCACCCCAACCTCCTCCTCCTCCTCTTGCATCTGTCGTGCCCCCTCCGAGCTTTGCTAACCTCGGTCCACTGTGCCCACTCCAAGCTCCGCCGCTGAATCAACCGCCGCCGCACAGGGTCCTGTCGGGGAAGGCCTCGCCGGAGTCGTCGGCATGCTCCGCCTCTGACCTCCTCCACTACAGATGCATCACATTGCTACCAACCTGGCGGGTTCTGCCGACCTGGGTGCTGCTGCAAGGGGATGTCGGATATGCTATTGTGGGTCTAGTTGCTACCGACGGTGGGAGACTTTGCTACATTAGTATCCGGCGAAAGTCCCCGACGATGTCTCCAGCAAAATTGGTTTTTCTATATTAGTATAACTTTTTTGCTACCATGTCTCCGGCGAGGTCTTCGGTGAGTTCTCCGGCAAGGGCAGTCTTTTGTTCTGATTGTTGGGCGAACAGTTTTTTTTGCTACAATATAGTAAAAGCGGGACACTATGTACCAAAAAGGGACTTAGTGTAGCAAAAGCGAGGTTTAAGACTTTCCTAGAGACACGTGTCATCACAGGAACTCGGGGATCGAGATGTCTTCCTGTTATCAATGTCCACATCCTCCAAGGCATAGCGGCAGAGGTCAGCGAAATGGTCCAAGTACACCATCACGGGCATACTTCCCTGCTGCAGCTGAAGAAATTCGTCCCTCTTCCTTTTCATCAGCCCCGGGAATATACATCTTATGGAAACGATCCTTGAAGTCATCCCAGGTGAGATTCTGATCTTGATCTAGGTTCCGCTTGATTGTATCCCACGAATACCTAGCTTGGCCTATCAGATAGTGGGTGGCAAACAGAACCTTTTCTCCTTCATCGGCTCCCGCTACAGCTAGGTTGTTCTCGATGGTGCGAAGCCAATCGTCCACATCGAGGGGTTGGATGGTCTTGGCGAAGGTAGCAGGGTTGGTGATTTGGAAGTCCTTCAGGTGGGTCATTCATGACTCCAGCAGGGAGGCGATTAATTCAGGAATGGAGAACGCAGAAAACCTAATAGTAACACTTACTAATAGTAACATCCGTTCTAAAATAAGTATCTCGTCTTTGTCTAGATTCATAGATATTTAGACAAAGTTGAGGCACTTATTTTGAAATGAATTTAGACAAAGCTGAGACCTTTATTTTGGAATGGATGCGAGAGATCTAGAGAGGACGAAGTCGAGCATGCTCACCGTCGCCCGGATGGGTATTCGCCGTCTGTTGAGCATGCGCAACCGCCGCAAGAAGCAGCAGCAAGAGCGCCGCGTCATGGAGGAGCATGCGCAACATCATCTCCCTCTCTCCCTCTTTTCCAAAAAAAATCTCCCTCTCTCCCTCTCGCTTTGCCTGCCTGCTGTCTGCTCTAGCTTAGCTTATCCCATGTTCATGATATATATAGAGAGAGGTGGTGCGCGATGATATACTATATAGAGCCGTAGGTTACGACCGAGAAAGCAGCAACTCGGTCCTTCAGATCCCACGTGCGCAAGTGGATCAACTATTGAATGGCCACTTGAATAATTAGCTGATTAATTAGTTGCCTGATGGAACACGTGTGGCTGCCGCCACAACAACTTAGTTGGTTAGTTTGCTAGTTTTCTACTAACTAGAAACAAAAGTGGAATAGGCGAAGAAGCTCCCAAGCAGGACGACAGAACTAAAAAAGCCTTTTCTGTTGGACTTATTATCCTCGCTGAAATTTTCGCGCGCGCGCGTGTCTCGGACGACTTCATTGTAAGACAGGGAACGGCGATCTTCGTTGACTTCTGTAATTCTGTTGTGGTGGATTAATCAGCACAGGTGCTGGCATGACATGGATGGACGAATGCAAAGATAGCGGACATTATTCGAACGCTCATGGTAACGGTCAGGTCATTTTCGAACAAGGACAATGGTAAGATTTACTTTACTTTGTGCTAAATATCTGAGCAAAAAAACTCTAGGACAGGTTGCTGCCAGAATTGAAGACTCTCAACTCTGACAGGGGCTAGTGGAAGTCAAACCTTTGTTCCTATCTTGTTGCATCTTTGTTTTAGGGATGGGAAAAACAAGATTTTGGGAAGATGACTAGATTGACAGAAATTGCTCGGCAAAAATGTTTCCAAAGCTTTACAATATTACCTTTGACAAGAATATCTTAGTTCATAAAGTATTTACTGGTGGAGTGCAGTCTCTCAAATTTTATAGACATCTAGTTGGGGAGAAGTTAACACAATGGAATAATTTGATCCAGATCTGTAACACCATCTTTGTGCGTGGGGGAAAGACAAGCTGAAATGTCTTCTCTCTACCACAGGAGAATTTAGTGTTAAATCCTTCTACATGGTTATGTACTGTGCCGCATAATTTCCTTTGGAAAACCAAACTCCCTCCAGAATTAAAACTTTTATTTGGCTATTGCTTCAAAAAAGCATTCTAATCAAAGATGTTCTACTTCTCGGAGGGGGTGCTTGCGATAAGCTTTGCATGTTCTGTGGGGAAAATGAGTCGATTGATCACATCTTTTCTGCATGTCCTTTGGCCAGATACCTTTGGAATATTGTGAGTGCCACCATTGGAATGAACTGTGAGTTTGATAATGCAGATCAGTGCCTAAAAAGCTGGTTGAAGAAAATTGAGAGAACATCAGGAGCTCTATTAACCGTAGGTGTGGCAGAAGTCTTGTGGAGTATTGGAAAGCTAGGAACAGTCTTGTGGAGTATTTGGAAAGCTAGGAACAGGGCCTCTGATTCAGTACAACCCCCTTACCTCTAAACTCGTATAAACTCGTGTATTCTTAAACACATAGACGGCTAAGACGCTTGATATCCTTCGTAATTAGTATAGTTAGGTATATGTAGCCCGGTATAAAACACGTACACCCTAACTAAATTATACGTCTTTCTAACAAACGTATATGTACTAGTACGTATGTTCGCAAAAGGGAAAAAAGTACAGATGTACGCGCCGGATCATGGCCGGCGATGGCCATGGTCGCAAGCTCTGCGAGCTGGTAGTGGTGGCGGTCAGGCCGGATCATTGTCGGCGACCGTCGTGGCCGCGAGCTCCCTGAGCTGGCAGTGGTGGAAGTCGTCTCCGGCGAGCCGGTGACTCGACCTGGCCGGCACACGCCTCGGCAGGGCCGGCGAGGTGGCGGCGGCGGACAGACTTGGCGACGGCGCGACGCATAAGCTGGACGGCGGCCTGTCGGACAGTCCGGACTAGTGTCCGACGAACTACTGGACAGTCCGGCGGCTCCTGGCCTATACGTCTCGATCTGTATCCTATACTAGTATTGGATACGGGTTTATACGAGTTTAGGGGGAGGAGTTGTACTGAATCAAAGGCCTAGAAACAGAGCCTGCTTTCAAAACACATGGCCTGCTAAGCCACTGGATATACTATATAATGTGTGTTTCTGGATTAATTAGTGGAGTGCTTTGGAGGACGCAAAGGTGGACCTGCAATGGTGCGCAAGAACTATGGGGCAAGTCGTGGCTGGGGTCTATCGGGCGGGAAGAAGCGGGAACTCTTGGATACCAAGATTAGGAGGTTGGCTAGGTTGTCTGTTTCTACAGTCTCGGGCTTTGGTTGGCGGCCGTTTTGTTTCTTTAGTTTACCAGTACCTCCAATCTGTTTTGCTTCGAGTGAGTATTTTATTGCAGTAGTCTTTGGTGGGTCTGTGTTGCTGAGGTGGGTGCGTTATGGTTATTATCAGATTTTGTTACTCTTGGTTTAGAAATTGGTGAGAAATCCCTTTCATCCAAAAAAACAGCTCAACCAAACATACTCCCTCCGTCCAAAATATGTTGCGTATAGTTTTTAGTCAAAGTCAAACTTTTTAGAATTTGACTATTCATAAAGAGAAACATGTTAATCTTCGCAATATCTAATGCATACAACATGAAAGTACTCCCTCCGTTTCAAAATAAAAGATGTTTTAGTTTTGTGAAAGAAGTGTATCAAGACTTTTAGTGTGTAGGTTCATCTAGATTTAAAGTGAAACTAGACACTAAAAAAGTCTAGATACACTACTTTCCTAAAGCTAAAACATCTTATATTTTGAAAGAGGGAGTATATTTCAGCGTGGTTCTCATGATATAAGTTTGATACTATAGATTTTAATACCTTTTCATATATAATTGGTCAAATTTTATTTTTTTGACTTTGACTAAATCTTATACGCAACTTAAATTGTAGAGGGCCGTAGGTTACGATCGAGAGATGTCACTCGGTCCTCCAAATCCCATGTGACGCAAGTGGATCAACTATTGAATGACCACTTCAATAATATTGGCTGATTAGCTGCCTGATGGAACATGTGTGGCCGCCGAACAAGCTGCCGCCACAATTGCTAGAATTCTAACTTTACATACTAGGAGTACACGACAAGTACTGAGTGCTAATCCTATCCGCTAACAGAAACAAGAGTGGAATAACCGAAGAAGCTCCCAACCCGTAGGTCTTATCAGCCACCAGCATACGTTCCTCTCAGCCGCCGCCTCTCCTGACCTAGCCACAGCATCTCCGCTTCCTCCATAGATCGGTTCCCCTTCCTTCGGCCGGTCTCGCCGGTATCGGAGGGGTGGAGAACCCGATCTATGGGTGGAGTTTTTAGTAAAAGTAGTGTTTTTAAGATTAGATTAGTGTTTTGGTTGTCATCTTCTTAATGGAGATGGCATCGTCTACAATAAGTGATCTTCGGCATATCGTTCGACGACGAGATCTCTTTCCCGGCGTCAATGGTGGTGTTGAAAGATTAAGTTTCTATAGGTACAGTCTTTCGGATCTTCCTTCACCGGATCGATTTTAGAATTTTTCTCATGGTTGTCGCGAGGAGGATTATCCTCGCAATATTTGTCCCGGCTGCTACGTCCTCGACAATGGTGATTCGTACTCTTGGTTCGCCAGCGACGTCGATCAGGTTGTTCGGTTAATTTTCCCTGGAATACTTGTGTTGGATCTCTTGCCGATGTTGATTGATTACCTTAATGGTTGCGCGCGTGCACGTAGTCTTGGCACCGCGGCTCAAAAAATTATGGGAGAACCTTCATTGGTATTTACAGGTTATGGTTCGATATTTATCAGCGTTTGGCTGCCTTTAGAGAAGTGCAAGATTATGTCTTAGAAGAAGAAAGAGATTGAAGACCTCGAAGATTTGCTAGTTTTTTTAGACTTTATTTTGTAATCGATGAAGTCAGCTTATGTATCTCTACCATGTACTATTTGCTACTTTAAATATAACGTGGTATTGATTGTAAAAAAAAAAAAAAAGCAGCTCCCAACCCTAGCTGGGCGGCAGAACACCCGTGGCTGGAACAAGCACGGAGAGCCTACATTTTACCTGACACAAAAATTAACCTCCGACCGTTCAAGAACTAACTGCCGTTAAAGCCATCCTCGACTCCTTTGGACAAGCTAGCGGCCTGGTAACCAACATGGAAAAAACCGAGATCTTTCCGGTGCAATGCGGTCAGATTGATCTAGAAGATGTTCTCGCGGCTTTTCCGGCAAAAATCGCCATTTTCCCGGGAAAGTACCTTGGCCTATCTCTTCACTTTCGGCGCCTCCGCAAAGTCGATTACCAACCACTCTTAGATAAGATCGCGGGAAAGCTTCCTGGCTGGTATGGGAAAAACATTGCGCGTCCTGGCAGGGTCATCTTAGCTAAGACGGTACTTATGGCCACTGCGACCTACCACTCCACGGCCATCCCGCTTACAAAATGGGCTCGCACGCAGATCACAAAGATAGTCCGGAATTTTGTTTGGGCTGGTGATGAGGGCGAGCATGCTGCGCAAGGAAAAACGCTTGTCAATTGGAAGACTGTCTGTAGGCCTAAGGCTTTGGGAGGCCTCGGGATGCCTGACCTCGCCCGCACCGAAAGGGCTTTGAGACTGCGTTGGCCTTGGCTACAATGGACTGACCCCGCGCGCACCTGGGTCGGATCTAAGCTTCCCTGCAGCTCGGCGGACTTGGACCTTTTCAGAGCATGCACACCAGACAATTGGTGTGAGCGCGGGCCGCTCAAGCAGTGGGCACCGGACCTTTACAGCATCGCCACTAGGAAAAGAAGAACGGTTTCTAAAGATCTCTCTCAGGGAAACTGGATCCGTTCGGTTGCTGGCATCCACACCCCTATTCAGCTATCCCAATACCTGGAGGTTTGGGACGCAATACATGAAACCAACCTCGACCCCCTCCAACCGGACTCCATCAGATGGACTTTGACTGCGGACGGAAATTACACTGCTAGCTCAGCCTACCATGCTCAGTTCCATGGATGCTTCCCCAGATTCATGACGCAGAAGATTTGGGATGCGCATGCCGAGCCAAAATGCAAACTATTCTCGTGGCTGGCTCTTCATGGGAAGCTGCTAACTACTGACATGCTGGCAATCCGTGGTTGGACAAATGACCCGACCTTCCAGCTCTGCTGTTCAGCCCCGAAAACTGTTGTCCATCTCTGCAAGGACTGCCCCTTCACAACGGCGGTTTGGCACACCACGCAGTCATGGGCCAATGACCACGTGGGAAACCATGGCCCCTCCTTCAACTCCACCTCGGAGTGGTGGGACGACCTGATTAAAGGAAAGACGAAGAAGGAGCAAGACCGCCTCAGCGGTCGCATGTTATACGTTATATGGAATGCCTGGAAAGAACGGAACAGACGAATCTTCACGGGCCAACGGCTAACATATATTGAGGTGGCCTCCATCGCCAGCAACGACATTGCTCAACGCTCCACCGCTTTTGCCAGGCACGGGCCAGCCATCCTAGCTGCGCCAGATTGAATTTTTGGTTTTTTCTCACGTGCCTTGGTGTTTTCTGGCATGTTCACACCTTAACTTAAACATGCCTTTCTGTATCGGACCTGTTATTTCTTCCTTCTAATAGAAAAGGCATAGCTCCTGCCGGTTGCTCTAAAAAAAAAATTAACCCCCGACCTTAGAGCATCTTTACGGGTTCTAGTTCGTCGGCACAAATCGGAGCGCGTGAAATCAATCCGTAAATCTAAATTTGAATTTTAACAACTCCAGCGATAATTTACGCGCGAACGCACTAGTGCGTCGGCAGATCAAGCAGTTCATATAATATACATATAATCCTAAAAAAAACTTAATTAGGGGGGAGAGCTCGTTAGGGACGCCGGCGCGTCCACGTGAGGCCAAAATCGAGCTCTCCGTGCTCTCCGGAGCTCCGCGCTGGCCATCTAGTCATTAAGGACGATGACCTCCACCTCCACCTCGTCGTCCGTGACGCCGGCCTCCATCTCATCGTCGGCGCCGCCTCTGGATCTGCCCGCGACTATCGCGGCCTCCACCTCCTCGGCGTGTCGGGCCAAGGTCACCGCGGAGATGGCCGCCTCCACCTCCTCCCGCTCGTGGCGGTCCCGCTCCTCCACGTCCGCCTTGGACTCAGCGCCAGCAGAAGCGCTATCTCCTCCTCGTCGCGCATCCGCGCATCCGCCGGCGCGATGAGGAGGACGAGGACGACGCCTCGTCGAAAGGGGAAAGAAGAGCTCGTGGCGCCTCCGCTTCAGGAAGGCCAGCGACATAGGGCGCCAGCGAGGGCGGCGGTCGTAGTCCCATGTTGGTCCAGCGGCGCGCCGCCCGGCGCTTGGCCCCGATGGACCGCACTAGCTTCGTGGCTACCTCGTCGGAGCAAGGATGCGGGGACAACCACGGGAGCGGCCGCCGGCCACCACCTCCTCCTCCCTGCCCGCATCCGCCGTGCAGCATTGACATGGCTAGGGCGTCGTCGTTGATCCGCAGTCGTCGTGGCCTGATTCGCTCGCCGGGGGGTTTGCTGTGCGGCCGTGGCGAGGGGATAGAGTTTGTTGTGCGGCGGTGGCGGGCGGGTTGGAACCCGTATCCGCCCGCCCGCACGCTATTTGTAGGGGTTGTGCAGTGGTGTTCGCGAGGCCCCAAGAAAAACGAATACGGGTCAGGGTCTTTACGGGCCCGGTTAGCTCGGCCTCTCGGTCCACGGCTCATATTCTCGCCAGAATTTCACGGATTTGGCCCTTTTAAGGGCTCCATTAGAGATGCTCTTAGCTTACTCGGTAGAGCGGAGGATCGTAGTTGTTTCATATAAATCCTTAGGACATCTCAACGGCGGGCGGCCCACAAACCGACCGCCACGTCCGTATGTGTCCAACCGGACCGAAGTCATGGTCCAACGTGCACCCGCAAACGGAGCATCAGTCCCGAAGCGGTCCATTTTGGCGCAAACCGGGTCCAAAGTTGGGTCTGAAATGCGGTGGGACAGACAACTACCACATTTGGGTGCGTCCTCCCGACGGTTCCATGAGCCTAGCCATCAGTGGCCGATGGAGAGGGGAACCATCGTCACGTCCTTTTTAATGGGACCATGTCGTCCCCATCCACTCCCCAATCCACTGCCGGTCAAACCCCTATCCACCTAATATCCTAGCTAACTCCCTCCCCACCGACCGACGTAGCTACCGGCCGCCGACAATGACGAAGCCGTTGTGGAAGAAGTGGTTCAGGCCCGACCCCGACGACCATGAGGCCGGTCGTCATTAGGCATTCGCCACTATCGTAATTCCATCTCCTTCCCTCGCCATGAGCTCAGAACTCCTTCTCCCGCTTCCCACGGCGGGTGAATGTGATTCTCGAGGTGCCCCGTACGCTTGAGGAGGCGGGGTTGTCGTGCCCGTAGGTGGATGTGCACCTGTCAACGGGTTGGCACCCTAACCAGGCATGTGTCCATGTCTCGACCATTCCCGCGTCTAGCCTTGCACGCCAGCGGGAGATCTATCGCTGTCGGGCTTTCCTCCCCTAGATCTGCATCGTTACCCGGCCTACTTCATATTCTCCTGGCTGTGGGACTTGTGGTTTGAGGCCAAGCACGAGGTTGGTCGTGAGGCCATCGAAGCCCACCTCGAGAACCTTCTCGAATGAGGACTACTGAGAGGAGTCTGGGGTGGATTCCTGAGTCGATGACGAGAGAACGAGCACCAGGATCTCTACACTTCTTCGGCCCGTCGCAGCCGGGCCTGACGAACTGGTCGCGGTACAGGGTAGGACCGAGGGCGACTGGATCGGCATTGGCATCACTCCGCCGCCCCATACCAAGCTACGACCACCTACTAGGGTGTTTTTCTATGCATTTTGGACGCAGAACAATGGCCTCTTTTAATATATTTGTATAATTATTGTAATTTTCTTTTTTTTTATTTTGTGTGCTTGGTGGTAGCCATTGGGTGTCGTGGTCATCGGGTCAGGCGGATGAGCTCTCCTCTCCTCCCCCACCTAGGGATGGCACCCGCCGGGTTGGGGGTCGGGTCCTCTACCCTAATACCTATCCGTTTAATTAGTCGGGTCTTGTTTTTACCAGACCCGTGACCCGACCGGGAGGGACGTCGGCACATACGAAAAGAAACCGATGGGATATTGGGATGGGTTGGTGGAAATGGATGCGTGTGTTGTCTCCAAGACTCCATATTCCATCGCGTGCATATGATGTGTATTGTGTGCGTGTGTGGTTACATGGGACGTGTGGTTAGGCATAGGATTATTAGGGATATGATTAAAGCACAGAGAGTGTACGGGTGTGCGGGTACGGGTTTGCCACCCTAGACCCGTCCGTTAGACTTGTCAGATCTAACTTTGTACCAAACCCACCCTGTTGCAGGCGGAGGTTTGCGGGTTTCGAAGCCTCATTGCCATCCCCACCCGCTGGCAAACGGATAGAACCGGAATATTCGCTGTCCGTTTTGCGGTGAGCCGTTGAGGACGCTGGTTCGAATCCGGCCGGTCAGAATTCCTTTTTGTTACTCGGAGAATTTCTCAAGATGCCTTTTATTTTCCTATGAAGAAATCAGTAGATACCGGGTTTCTCAACCAGAACAAAAAGATGGCGCAGTTCATCAAATGCGTGCAACATTGCCCAGTTACAGCGCCCTAAGGCAAGGTGACAAGCAAATTGTACGTCGAACTTTGTGATCTCTCTCTCTTTCCAACAACAGGTCAGCAACAAGTACAAGACGATTTACGATTCCGTCACCAATTCGAGGCGTTTCTGTCGAATTAATCCTTGTTCACTTCCTCGCCGTGAGGTGCTGCCTTCCCTTGGACCTGCTCCTGGATGACGACGACGACAATCCCGTGCTCTGGCTGAGCCGCCGCGACGCCCGCCTGCGCCCTCCTAGCCCTGCCCCAGCGCCGAGCGCCGCCCGGGCGACGCTGTCCGTTGTGACCTCCCTGGCGCGCTGCGGCTTGACCGGCTGCTTGTTGAGGTAAGCTAGGTGCGGGAGGAGGCCTGTGACGGCCTTGCGCAGCGCGTCGTCGCCGACGTTGGTCTGCACCGGGTTACCCACGAGGTTGAGAGCCAGGAGGGAGTGGTAGTTGGCCACCAGCTGCCCCAGCGCCTTGGCCGTCGTCAGCTTGTTGAAGCCGAGGTCCAGCACCGCCAGCTTCAGCAGCCGGTGCAGGCCCTCCACGTCGCTGATCTTGTTTCCTGCCAGGTACAGCTCCCTGATCGCCGTGCAGTTCGATAGCCCTGATCCATCGTCCACGACAGAAACTCCATCATATATAAGCTTGCAATACAGAGAATTCTGGAAAGAGTCTTTGCTCTGCAACCATCACGTTGCTGGAGTTGTGTAGTAACTGAGCACAGACAGACTAATTAAGACTGTATTATTAGGGTGAATTATATATGCACTGGACCACCTCACAGATCACATACGCCTACTACTCATCTTGATTCAGCAAGGAGCCAATGTCAGGTCTTTGATTGGTACAGTAGGATAAGACCAATCATTCAATAAACTCCGATCATTGTTGGGATAGCATGCCCAATCATTATGAACCTAAACAGAGACATATCAACTACTACTCCCAGAGCAACATATACAATAAACTCCGATCTTTGTCATCACAACTGTTGGCCCAAAAGGAAGTCAAGTGATATTTAATGACAATGCAGTTGAAGAAGCTCAAGTCTGAAAAAACTGACCATGGCCGATGCGCGAAATTCGGTTGTAGCTGAGGTTGAGCACGCGCAGCTTGGTGAGCTCCCGGAGCCCCTCGACGTTGGCGATCTTGTTCCTCGACAGGTCCAGAGAGTGCAATCCCTTTGGCAGCGATCCCGGGGAGATATGAACTGCATCAACATCATCCACGATTCATTCAGCACTTGTCTGAAAGCACTGCTCTGCTTCTGTAGCGTAGCAGCTGCTGCTCTGCTTACCGATGAAGTTGCTGGAGAGGTTGACAGCGCGTAGGCTCGAGAAGGGCGCGATCATGGGCGTGACCTTGAGCCCCATCCCGGATATGTGCGCTACGGACGAGAAGGCGTCGAGGGAGTGGACGATGCTGTTGGCCTGGGCGACCTCATCGGCCGCCGCACACCGCTGCTTGGACTTCCCAAACGGCTCCCCGGCCACCACGCACTCTCCAACATGCTCCGTGTTCTGGTCGCCGGCGACGCGGAGGCACTCCTTGTCGATGCTGCTCACCCACGCGCTGACGCGGTCGCTCAGGGAGTTCTCCGCGCAGAAGGCGACCCACTGCTGGTTATGGTTAGGGACCGGCGGCGCCTCGTCCACCACCACCATCGCCTTCTTGCGCTCCGGCTCCTGGAGCGTGTCCGAGGTGTACCCGCCACATGTGTGACGGCCAGGAGTGGCGGCTTCTTCGCTCGGGTGCGCCGACCACGGCCGGTGCAGGTTGCGGTGGCTCCACAGGAAGAGGCGCCACCACAGCTTCCGGCTCCGCGACGGCAGAACCTGGCTCGACGACCGCCTCTCGAGCATCACGCCGTCGGCGGTACGCGACGTCTTCACCGACGCGGGGCTTGCTTCCGTCACCGTCACGCCGCGCGGGACGCCGCCGGCGGGTAGGTCCTTGAGGTCGCCGTAGGAGCGCGACCGCGCAGGCACGCCCTGCAGGGCTTGCGTCGGGCCAGGCCGCTTGGTCTCGATGTTTGAGCACGACCGTTTCAGCCCCGCCGACGGATCCACTTCCACCTCCGCTGCCGCTGCAGCCTCCTCCGTGCCGCTCACAATCAGCGCATCCGGTACGGTGCCGTGGTACCCGACGGCGGGCCTCTGGTGTGGGTGGAAGTCCAAGTCGTGAGACAGGGTGTCCCTCTTCACTGCTGGCGACATGTCAGTGTCACTGTCACCCCCCTTGTGCTTGTGCGCCACCACGACAGCTACGTGGGAGCATACAATCTTCGGTTCGATCTTATCGCCGCATTTGTCCACATCAGGCGGCGTAGCGTGAATGGAGATGGACTCCTCGAGCGGCTTCACCCTGGGGCGCTCGTCGCGACCGCTCTTCTCTGTATCAGCAACCTGGTGAACAGACACCAAATCAGCCAGCCAACAAGAGTTTCATCAAAACTGAACGGAAAGAATCGTTCCGGGAAACTACTACCCTACCACTCGTTTGTGCCTCCAGCCGGCGAGCAGGGCGGAGAAGCAGCTTATCTTGGCCATCTTCTGTTGTGAATTCTGGCACGATTCTTTCGACCGCCTGCACCAACCTAATTGTCAGCAGCAACGCGGAGATGGCGGCGCTCCGGGGAAGGCCAGAGCGCCGCGTGAAGCGCTGCCGCCGCCACCGCCGCGAGAAGCTGAATCGGAGCCGTCTTGAAATTTGGCACTGCACCAATCAAGCAAAGACAGACGGCTATCCACATTCAGAGGAGGAATGTTAATTGTGCAGTACTAGACTACTAGTAGTACTTTAAACTACTACATGTTGCAGCAGGAGAAACAAGAAAGAGCAAAGAACAAGAGAAAAAGAGCTCTATGAGTCGATGATCCTCTCTGGCTGGCTAAACTCAAACCAAAAAATATTGACATGGTATTACTATAGGTAGGCTGCCAACTCACACTTAGACTAGGCGATATATATTCATACAAGAAACGAATCTTGTTTTCCCATCCAATCAGTAAGTAACTGCCAATTTAGGATCACAGCAAGAGGCTGACACATAAACACTCCTCTTCCCCAACAACTACTGGCCGATTCAGAGTTCAGAGGAATAAGAACACACATCATTAAAATAAAAAATTTAATTAGGACAGTAGATTTAGTACTATTATATATATATATATATATATACCCATAATAAATCGAAGAAATTTGGCGGAGTAGGATGTCCAGGAACACTAATAATAGCTCAAGATCACATATGCACAACCCATAATAAGGAACAGACATATACTAGAACCCAGACAAGGACGCAAAGAATACCTTGCGAACAACAAGCAGGTATACCTTCCTTTCACAGCCAAGAACCAATTGACAGCCGGAAGATAGGATCTTCTATCTCGGGTACCGTAAGCAGGGAAGAGGCAGCTTCAGAGGGTTGCGGCAAGGTAGACGCAGACAGCTAAAGATGGGATGGGGGAAGAGCGGAGAGGGACAGGAATGGTGCGGGGACGAATAATGGGAAAGTTGCAGAAATAGAAGATGAAGCTGGGAGAAGGCGCGCGCCACGCTGGTGGAGTGAAGTGAAGGGGGGCACGCGGTGGACACACGGTTTGATTTTGACGTCACTCCCACTTGGCGCCGTACGAATCCTATCATCTTTGCTTGTCTTTCTCTTTCGCTTTCGCCACCTCCTCAGACTCATTAAGGGTAAGATGGCCTCTCGTCTTCATTATTGTAATCTACTCCCTCCGATTTTAAAATATAAAATATTTTAGCTTTTTTAAAAAAATTATCTATGTAATGAATAAAAGGAATCTAGATATACTCCCTACATAGTACTAAAACAGGTCTAGATACACTACTTGTACAAAGCTAAAACATCTTATATTTTGAAACGGAGGGAGTAGACTATAATTTGCCGGCCCGCCCACCGTGATCCAGATCCACCAAGCCCATGTACGCAACACTTGTAGTACTTTCATATGCCTACGAACAGGGAAAAAAAACACATCTTTCACGATCGGTTGAAACCAAGGTTCGATCTGCTCCATTGTCAAAAAACAAAAGGTTCGATCTGCTCCAATTGCTTTGCTTTGCGTTGATGCTGAGGACCAGGTGCCGATTTCTTCCTCACTCATTAGGCTGGATTATGAGTTGGATTTATCTGCTGGACAGTCACTCGGTAATTCAGACTTTGAAGATAGGCTGAGCGAGTTGGCGTTGGAGCCAATTCAGGTTGTTCAAATAACCTCTGATCCTACTATGGGAATTCGGGCGATGATGTTTTTTTTTAGACGGTAGGCTCGAGCCCGTTATTAAATTAATAAAGCCCCAGCTAGCAGCGTATATAGATAGCATTACGCACAAATAAAAGAAATAAGGTTCTGGGTTTCTCAAGCACACCCACACACGCGACATCTGTAGGCACCCCACAAGTGTGCGGAATCCACACCAATATCCGAAGGCTACACGCCCCAACGCACACCTAAAACATGAGATAAAGGTGAGGGTAAGCAAGACATCAGCAAACAGCCTCAAACATGGCCTGTCTCGCAAGTTGGTGTAGAGTTGACGAATCCTCATGATCATCGGCTCCACGAACTCCATGTCATGTCTCCAAGCCACCGGCTTCCACACATGTAAGTACATAGACATTTTGTATAGACCATCAGCCCGGTGAGTCGGGAAGGAACCCTCGCATGTTCCACAAGGTCCTGCACAGAGCCGCACAACAAATCGAAAGAACGTGCTTAGATTGGCCCGAATACCGCTGAAGACACCTATAAACATCGGCGAAACAACGAGGGTTCCAAGAGCAGGAGAGCAGTTCCCTAACTGCACTCCACATGAACTCTACCAAAGTGCATGAGAAGAAAATGTGGTTTGTATCCTAATACTCGCCAGATCGTACTAAAGTGTTTGCTCGTAATCCCCTGACAAAGCTTACGGCAAAGGGACCGTACCGAGAACCTCCTCGAAGGTTCAAGGATCCAAGAGATCTTATCAGGGTCTTGTCGAAGCTGAACCCCCTGGATAGCTCTCCCGAGGTTTGCCCAGGCAATGTGTTCCCCTAAACCCAAAGCCCTCCTAAAGGGAATAAGCCAGCCCTATGTAGTCCAGGCTTTGGCTACTAAGATCTCAAGGTCCACCGAAATTGCAAATAGTTCAGGGAATCGATCTCTTAGGGGCCCTGACCCCTACCACCAGTCTATCCATAGTCTGGTGGACGAACCGTTGTGCACCTCATGTCTCGCCCCCAAGCAGTCTGAACTGCGTTCCAGAACTGGGCGCCTGATCGGTGGGCATCAACTATGAGATCATTCGTCTGAAGGTATTTCGCCCTAATGGTTTGTGCCCAAAGACATTTAGAACAGCAGTGGAGAAGCAAGCCGGGACCACAGGTGATCCTAAAATGACAGAAGCTATATAGTACGATGTTTCAGCTAGTAGCTGTTCTCAGAGCTTTGCAACAGTATTCAGTTATATTTAAAATGTAATCCAAATTAAACTTCAGATATCAGTTGAACTTTGAAAGCCAAGTGGTTCACAATGGTACAATAGCAATTCTAATTATTACTACCGTCCAAAAAGATTCTGGAAACCAAACGGCGCCCATGTTCTCTCTTTCCAGAACTAGGAAATCTCTAGGCACCATTTAATCATTACTTCTGTATCAAGTCGTAGACAAAGATTTACTCACCCGTGACACTGTCTAATTATAATCAGTACAGATGTTTAGACAGGAGATAGTACGATAGAAGTAGTAGACACCTCTGAAGTTTACAATTCAGGTAACTACACACGGATACAAATATTCAATGCAGACCAAACGCCTAACTGACCATAAGGTATCATCCACCAATCTCCATTGGCTTCTAATACCACATACCTCATGTTTTTCTTCATTTCGTAGAGCATAGCAGAACATGTAGGAGAAAGAGAATCAGCAACTTAAGGCATTCAGAAGCCAGAACAGCAATTTACAACTAACTAGAAAGTTGGCACAAGACTTATTCCTTCCCATTATAAATGTCTCGGATAAATGCAAAATACAGCACGATAAATTGTAATATGTTCTTGCATAAGATCCTCAGAAATCTAATGGTGCCCAAGTTTTAGGCAAACCTGAAGCAGAGAAACTAAACAAAGTGATATAAATTTCCCACAAAGCTAGTAAACAACAATCTATAAGAGTCTCTGGGGGCTGGGAATGTGATTCGAGAGACACATATATCATAATTTCTCTCTCTCTGTTACGTTACCTGTGAAGTTGAGCTCCTGAATCCGCATAACCTTCATGGCACCACACAGCAACATGCTCTGCAGGGCAATCCTGCTGAACTCCACGGAAGGAATGACGTTCCTGGCAATTATCTCATCTCACTGGTGAACAACAGAGATTCCCAGGGTCCATCCCGGCAACACTAGCCAACCTGTAAAAATCTAGAACACCTCGGTCTCTCCAGCAAGCTTGTGGGCTCAATCCCAACAGCATTCAGCAGCATGCCTTTTCTACAGTACCTTGATATCATGGCCAAAAGATCTCTCTGGCATGCTTCCACCCTCATCTCGACACTTGCTCTGAGGCAGAGCAAGTATGCTATAGCCTGTTAAGGAAGCATTCCAACTGTACTGCAACCTGAAAAACGGCTTCAAGGTAATGCACCTGTATTGAACACTACTAACTCTCACACTTTGCTTAGGAGCATAGAAAGGGCCTAAGTGGAAATGCAACCTAATGATGAGCATACAGTTTAAACTTGTATCAGAGGAGGGAAACAGTCAAAGTAAGTTTGAACATAAGTATCCCATAGGTGATATAGTTATGCAGCTCGATTAAATGTAGGAAATACTGTTACACGAGTGTCACAGATATACGTGTATATATGTCAGAGAAATAAGGACAGACGTTCATGCTGAATACTCCACAAGACCTGAATTCTCCAAAGCACATGGCACCATTCAAGTGAAGTGCAGAAATAGCATACTTATCTTCTACAAAATGATCACAAGGTGTACCTTTAGGACCCTGACTTTCGACCATTAAATTCTTTATGAACTGTCCTATGAAAAGAAGGCACTGCAATATACGCTCTAAACATCAATTAACAATTATAACTCTAGGGGGGATATGAGCATGAAGTTAAATTAATATACAAGCTAGTTACAATTATGCGCCTGGGATTTTCACATGATAGGACTCTGAAGTGAAAGGGCATTATTATAACCATATATGTTGGGTTGTCCACATGATAAGATCCTGGCATAGCAAAGAATATGGTATTTCCACAATTGTTCTGTTCAAAATCAAATGCAGAGATCCAGTATCCTGCTATCCATAAAAAAGACTATCTGGGACGTTTGGATCAAAAGTTGGAGCCTTGACTAAACTCAAAGAACAGATACTATCAGGGAGCCAGTTGTCTGGCAAAACGCCTAATAACATACGTAAGATAGTACATGTTCTACAAAGGATATTACTGAAGCCCTTTGAAGGAAGCATACCTCAACAAGGCGTTCCAGGGAATACAGGCAAGAGGATGCAACAAAGAGAAGCGTGAATCCAAGACATTAGTACAGCAGTGGAGAAGCAGGCTGGCACAACAGGTGATCCTAACAGAAGCTAGATATGATGTTTCAGTTAGTAGCTGTTCTCAAAGCTTTGAGACAGCATCAGTTAAAATTAAATTACAAATCAGATTCAACTTCAGATACCAGTTCAACTTTAAAGCCCCAAGTGGTTCACAATGGCACAATCACAGTTGTAGAATTACTACCATATACATATGTCCAAACAGATTCTGAAAGTCAAATGGTGCCCATGTACTTCTCATTCCTGAACCAGGACATGTATTTTGTATCAAGTCATAGACACAGGACATGTATTTTGTATCAAGTCATAGATAAAGATTTATACTCCACATGTAACATTGTCCGTTTATGATCAGTACAAGGGTGTAAAATAGGAGGTAGTATGCAGTAGTAATAGACACCTATGAAGTTTCAGATACCACAAAATAAAGATGCATACCTCATGTTTGTCTTTGTTAGATAGAGCACTAGAGCAGAACATGGAGGAGAAAGAGAAGCACCAATTTATAAGCCACTCAAAACAGCAATGAACTAAGAATAAAGTTGGCACAAAAGTTACTCCTTCCTGTTATAGATATGAATGTTTGAAAAACTATGTTTATTTGCAGAAGTCTCAGACAAATAAAAATTCAAGGCAAAGTATACCTTAAATTACATACGTAAGATAGTACATATTCGAGATAGCAGTTCATCTTACAACATCCCAAAAGACATCAAATGAACTTGAGATATCAGTTGAACTTTCAAGCCCCAAGTGGTTCAGCATGGTACAAAAGCTATTCCAGTAATTACATGTCCAATTGTTTTTTTCTGAAAACCAAATGGTGACAGTTATCACATTCCTGAACCATTATATATGGATGTAAACCAACTGGAGTACCATTGAATCATTATTCTTGAATCAAGTTGTAGACAAAGATTTATACTCTGCTCATAACATTCATTTACAATCACTACAACAACGTAAATCAGGAGATAGTACACAATAGTAAGACACATCTGATACTACAAAATTCAGACAAACTACTAACAGATACAAATTTCAATGCACCAAGTTCTTATACTGCAGGCAAAGAGTATGCAATATGAATATGACAATTCAAGGCATTCAAGATCCTTCAATTCCTAATAATCATTCAGATTTCACAATTCCAATTTCTCGACATTGTCAAAACACATTCAATCTAGAAGATGTTAAGCACGAGCACATGACAGATCATATGGAGGTGGAAACGCAGTACCATTTCTATTCAAGATAGTAGTTGATCTTACATCATCCCAAGAGACAGCGAAACCATCCTAAACTACTAGCAGTTGCAAGGCAACCTAAGAAGACGTGAACTTGGTGACAGCCTTCGTGCCCTCGGAGACGGCATGCTTGGCGAGCTCGCCGGGGAGGACGAGGCGGACGGAGGTCTGGATCTCCCGGGAGGTGATGGTGGGCTTCTTGTTGTAGCGGGCGAGCTTGGCGGACTCCCCAGCAAGCTTCTCGAAGATGTCGTTGATGAAGGAGTTCATGATGGACATGGCCTTGGAGGAGATGCCGATGTCCGGGTGCACCTGCTTGAGGACCTTGAAGATGTAGATCTTGTAGGTCTCGACGCTCTTCTTCGCCTTCTTCTTGCCCTTCTTGCCCTCGCCGCCCTCCTTGGCGGCGGTCTTCCCCGCCGGCAGCCGCTTCTCCGCCTTGGGCTTCTTCCCAGCCGGGGTCTTCTCGGCCTTCTCCGCCGCGGGCTCCTCCTCCACGGGCTTCTTCGCCGCCGGCTTCTTCTCTGCCTTGGGGGCCATGGGTGATTCTCGGAGAAGAGGAGAGAATGTGGTGGGGATTCGCAGGATGGTAGGAGAATGGGGAATTGCAGATGCGATGTGAAGTTTCGAGGAGGGAGCGGAAACTCTGTATAGGAGGAAGGAGGTGAGCGATGATTGGTGGAGTGGTGCGTGCCGCGGATCGCTGAAGTGGGAGGGTGCGATGCTTTGGCGTTGATTCGGCTGGACGGTCAGGATATGCTTCGACGCGGATCGATCAGGGCCGAAAGGTGCAATCATTTATTTATTTTTTGAACGGGAAGAGGCCCGATGGCCCCAGAAGCTCCGTTAGTCAGTGGGTAAAATTACAAAGAGGATCCTAGCTATTACAAGAAATACAAGCTTGTCCTCTACTTTTACACAAAGGACCCCCGAAAAGAAAAAGGAGAAGCAATCCGGTCCTTCGTCTCCACCGATTCGATTCCTGTATCTCGCTGCATGGCCGCTGGCGGCGGCGCCGGGGACTACGCCACTTGGTCCGCCGTGAATCCTTTGAATCAAACGGACCCTGAATCTGGGAGCTAAACAACCAAGTCAGCATTCTTCCATGGTCAGATTGAAGATGAATACTGGAGGCATATTTAGAAGGAAAGTGCAGTCAGCAATCAGGGTATGGTTCTTAATCTTCAGCGAACATGGTGCTATACAATTCGCCACATACCCAGGGGAGGAGTCTCTGACTTGGTTTGCCAATGCAGCGGCGCTTACCGGCAGTGATATGAAGAAAGGAGCGCAAACACCATCACTATTCACGGCGACTAACTGGCACATCTAGATGCATAGAAACACTATCATCTTTGTGGTGGAGTAAATTGCAAAAAACTACCACAATTGTGGAAAAGATATCAACCCTTCAAAAAAAAAAAAACGGAAACCATGCATCTTGGTGGTTGTTTGATGACTTTCCCCCAATTGTGCTGATTTTTTGCAATTTACTCTTGTTGGTGCTAAGGCTGGATGTGTAAAGCCTATTCGATAAGATCATTGTTGATCTTGATTTCTGGAGTCAGGCCACGAAATAACACAGATGTTTACCTTTCAAGGACCTGACGACCGTTACATGCCAAATTTTCTATAGTTATTTCAAGGACCTGAATTCTCCAAAGCACGCGGCACCATCATTCAAGTGAGCTGCAGAAATATCACCCTTACAAAACGATCACAAGGTGTACCTTAGGACCCTAACTTCAGGACATTAAACTCTTTATGAACTGCAATATGAACAAAAGTCACGGCACCCGTAATTTCTAGATACCAAATAACACTTGACAATTTAGGGGAAAAAATGAGCATCGATTTAAATTTATATATAGACATGCTAGTTACAATTATGCACCTGGGGTTTTCACATAATAATACTCTGATGTAAAAAAGCATAACAACAAGTCCACTGAATCTGGGTTCTCCACAAGATAAGGGTCTAGCGTAGAAAAGAATCTGGTATTGCCACAATTGTTTCTGTTGTGCCAGCTCAGCCTACCATGTGCAATTTCATGGCAGCCACCCCAAATTCACTTCCAAGAAAATCTGGACTGCCCATGCTGAGCCAAAGTGCAAGCTTTTCGCCTAGCTTGCCATGCACGACAAGCTGCTGACGGCTGACAATCTTGCCACGAGGGGATGGACGCATGACCCCATTTGTGCACTTTGTCGCGGAGCCCCCGAGACGGCTAGCCACTTATGCAAAGGCTGTCCCTTCACGTCTGTATTATGGAACCAAACTCAACTCTGGAATGATGCCGGGACTGGACCACCGGGGAGTGGGTTCCCCTCCATATCGGATTGGTGGGATAACCTCATTGCTAGAAGGCCCACCAACGAGCAAAGGAGAATCAGCAGCAGACTGCTCTACGTCCTATGGAACGCTTGGAAGGAAAGAAACAGAAGAATTTTCACTAATCAACGCCTTACCGTTGCGGACATTGCCGAGACTGCCAGGGAGGACATGCTCCAATGTGCGTGTGCTTTCACGGCCTTCGGGCCTGCTATTCCAGCAGAGCCAGACTAATTTTTTCTTTTTGTGTGTCGTGGATGGTATTTTTTGGGCATGTTTACACTATAATCAAAACACGCCCGACCTGTACTGAACGTTTGGTTTTCCCTTCTTCCTAATTGAAAAGGCAAAGCTCCTGCCGGTTGCTCAAAAAAAAAATTGTTTCTGTTGTCGTCAAATGCAGAGATCCCCTCCTGCTATCCAACTTAAGACATTTGGGTTTATCATAACATTGTATCTGGACCATTGCATCAAGAGTTGGTGCTCTGTCTAAACTCAAAGAACTGATATTATGAGGGATCCAAGTCTAGCAAATTACCTAATAACATAGGAAATTACATTGTCTACAAAGGGATATAACTGGAGGATCCAAGTCTTTTGAAGGAAGCATACCTCAACGAGGCATTCCAGGAAATACAGGCAATAGGATGCAGCAAAGAGGTGACTGAATCCAAGACATTTAGAACAGCGGTGGAGAAGCAATCTGCGCAAGAGGTGATCCTAAAATAACAGAAGCTATACATGATGTTTCAGTTAGTAGCTGTTCTCAGAACTTTGCAGCGGTGCCAGTTGAACTTAAAATGTAAATCAAATTCAACTTAAGATATCAGTTAAATTTTGAACCCCCAAGTGGTTTACAATGGTATAATAGCAATTGTAGTGATTACTACCATACACCTATGTCCAAGATTCTGAAGACCAAATGGTGCCCAAGTTCTCTCATTCAAGAACCAAGACATCTGTAGGTAGCACTGAATCATTATTTTGAATCAAGTCACAGACAAAGATTTATACTCCACACTTAACATTGTCCATTTATTATCACTACAAATGTGTAAAGGAGATAGTATGTAGTAAGACACATCTGAAGTTTCACAATTCAGGTAATCAGAAACAAATACAGATTCACTAAACATCACCACTAATCTCCATTGGCTTCTAATGTCGCAAAAATAGAGATGTGTACCTCATGTTTGTCTTCGTTGGATAGAGCATAGAGGAACATGGAGAAAGAGAAGCCCCAATTTAAGGCATTCAGAACAGCAATGAACAACTAACAAGAAATCTGGCACAAGAACTTAGTCATTCCCTTTATAGATTGCAGAACTATGTTTATTTGCAGAAGTCTCAGATAAATGTAAACTGCAAGGCAAAGCATACATTAATTTGTATGTTCTTGCTTCCAGAAACACAATATCTGCACAAGTACACAACCTGAATGACCCATTCAGCCTAAGAGGATGTGAACTTGGTGACGGCCTTGGTGCCCTCGGAGACGGCGTGCTTGGCGAGCTCACCGGGGAGCACGAGGCGGACGGAGGTCTGGATCTCCCGGGAGGTGATGGTGGGCTTCTTGTTGTAGCGGGCGAGCTTGGCGGACTCCCCAGCAAGCTTTTCGAAGATGTCGTTGATGAAGGAGTTCATGATGGACATGGCCTTGGAGGAGATGCCGATGTCCGGGTGCACCTGCTTGAGGACCTTGAAGATGTAGATCTTGTAGGTCTCGACGCTCTTCTTCGCCTTCTTCTTGCCCTTCTTCGCCTCGCCGCCCTCCTTGGCTGCGGTCTTCGCCGCCGGCAGCCGCTTCTCAGCCTTGGGCTTCTTCCCCGCCGGGGTCTTCTCGGCTTTCTCCGCCGCGGGCTCCTCCTCCACGGGCTTCTTCGCCGCCGGCTTCTTCTCCGCCTTGGGGGCCATGGGTGATTCTCGGGAGAGAGTAGAGGGTGTGGTGGGGATTCGCACGGAGGTGGGAGAACAGGTGGGGAATTGCAGATGGGATGTGAGGATTGATGCGGGGACGGACTGCTTATATAGAAGGATGGAGGTAGACGTTGATTGGTGGAAGGGTGGGTGCCTCGGATCGCGGACGTGGGAGGGTATGATGCTCTGGCGTTGTTTTGGCTGGACGGTCCGGATACGCTTCGCCGCGGACCGCTCCGGTGCCGAAAGCTTTGTGCGCTAAGGCCAACTCCAACCGCCCCACTTACTAACTCCGTGTTATCAAAAAAAAAAAAAAACTAACTCCGTGCGTCGTCGCTATAAAAAAAAAACTGCGCACCGGATCGCGTCCTCCGGACCGAGGCCAAGACCCAACGCGCACCCGCAAACGGATCGAACAGCGTGGCGTGGTCCAATTCGGTGTAAACCGGCTGAAACCTATAAAGGATCCGACTTGTATAAACCATACTCGGCCTTTACCCAAGTTTGGATGCATGCATCAAATATGGTAGACTTTTGAATTATATCTGTTTTTACAAGTACAAGGAGAGTCTACTTGATCATGCATGGCCCATGCAAGGAAACCACCTTGTTTTATCTCTTGTTTCCTTTGGGTATATGGATTATTTGAAATGAGGAAAATCATTTGAATAAATTCAAATCAATCTCCAAGCCTAAACCATCATCCCTCTTATTCTCAACCTTTATCTACCATACACATGTGTGTGGATCAATTCTTTTGTTCTCATATTTACCTTTTTCCCATATTTTATCGTATGGTTTCTCTACTCCTATCACACATGATCACCTTTGGTTTTGTTCCAAATCTACTTCTACTATGCCATGTGAGTGGAGTTATCCATCTGTTCTCCTTACATATGGTTACTATTACATGTATGGTCATGTTCGAATGTATGGAGGCTATATGAAACATATACACCACCATGCTATTCATGCATGCCCATATTTTGGGATTAATCCAATCAAGCTAGGAGAGGTTCTTCTTACATATTCCTTCAATCTTCATTCATCTTGAGTGAGCTTACATAAATCGTGGTTTTAGTTGCATCTTTTATTTTGGCAAACCTTATCTCACCTATATGTATCTATTTTGTTTTTTACAAAGTAGACCTACATGCATACCTACCAATCCTCTTCTTATTTCTACTTTTATTTTGTGAATTTGGATCACTTCATGACTTAATCAACCTAGCTAATCCCTCTGCCTCTCTGCCTAAACCGAGTCTCACCAGGTTTGTGCCTCAGCTAGCTGCACCACCTAGCTGATCTCTGCTCGAGCATCGATCGGCACAACTGGTCAGTAACCTCCACAACCGGGTCCAGCCTCCTCCATTCTAGGCCCAAACCCTGCGACGCTGGCCTATTTCTTGTTGCCTTCCTCTCTCTCTCGGCCTCTGATGAAGGAGCAGGTAGGCGTCCACCCACCATGTTCTCGTCACCCTCCACCACCACGGAGCCGTGCCTCCTTCTTATCCCCCGGGCGCCTCTGAACCCTATTCCATCCTCTCTTCCACCCTCGCGCCGCCACCTCTTTACTCCGTTCTCCCAGCGAGCACCGAGCGGAGCCGCCGGAGCATCATCATCGTGTCGTCGACATGGCCTTCGTCGAGTCCACCTTAGAGCGGGGACTGCGTCGCGTGCTTGGGCTGTCCTCCAGAGAGAAGAAGAGGGACCGCAACTCCCTGGATCCACCTCCTCGCAGTCACCTCTGTCAAGTGTCAAGGGACCTCGCCTTGCCACACCGTATTTCTTCCTGGAGCTCCTGGCCACCACCGGCACCACTTCTAGTGGGAATTGATCGCGGTGAGCACCCTCTCTCTGTTCCCCTTCCTCTGGCATCCTCTCAGTCGACTAGAAGCTCGTGCGCCGCCGGTTTCTTTTGTTTTCAGTAGGCCGCTCGCTACGCGTTGCAGCGGCATACAAAGACGGCAGAGACACCACCTTGGGCCCCTATTCTTCGACGAATTGCGGCCGCTACAACCCTTCTTAGACCAAACCACCTGAGCGAGTATTGTAGCCGAAGGTCCCCTCTCCGCCTTTTGTTTTTGCACCGTCGTGAGTTTCGCCTCCGTTTGGTCGCCACCATCGTCGGAAAGCGACCAGATCCGGCGCCAAGACGGTCTCGGGCCTGCTGCAGAAAATTTCGCACAGATCTCTGTTTCTTCCACGGTCCACCTCTACAGTTTTCCTTTTTACGGCATGGCGAAATTCGCCGCCGTTTAGTCGCAATCGAAGCCGGAACCCAGCTCGAGCTCGTAGTTTCTCTGTCGGCGACGTGCAGTTCGTCAGTTCAGGCCACAACGGTTTTGTAGAAAAGTCCCCCGCAAGTTTTGTCGATCACGCGTCGGTCCCTCCGCAACCCCGCCAGGCCCACCAGTCATCCCCTTCCCCGTTTTGCAAAAAGGCACCTCAACTTTTGGCTTAGCAACCCGCACTCCCCGGATCTGCCGCGTGGCAAGCCCTGGCTGGGTCGCGCGCACGATGGACCCGACGTTCCGCGGTCCCACCTGTCGATCCACCTCAATGGACAACGCCATGTGTGAAAAGCCCAGAGGGGTACCCCATCGCCTACCGACTCTGGGTCCACCGTCTCGGCGGCTAGGGTTAGTTCTGCCGTGGTGCAAAAAGTTCCGCTCTTATCCGTTTAATAAAAACAATTTCAGAAATGTTTAATATGATTTTAAATTCAGAAATTAATAACTTTTAATTAGTAAATCCAAATAATGCAAATAATATATGTTTTTGAATCATAAAAATGTGAGGAATTCAAATATGCCATCCAACATAATGTTTGACTAATTTAAATTTTCGAAATTGTTTAATTGCAATAAAAATGCTTTTTCTCAATTAATTAATAACTTTAATTCTATAACTCCAATTTTGACAAATAATATGTCTAAATCGATCAGCGCGACGAGCCCGTTCTAACTACGCATTCCATGTTACGAATTGAAGCATGCATCATATAAATATTAAGTGGACAGCAAGTTTTATGGGAGCAAAACATGACTAAAACCTTAATAAAATGCTTTATTCTTGTACCCCACACCTCACCCATGCCATGCTATGTTATGCCATGTAATTTGTGCATCATTCATCATGGCATGCTTGTTTGCTTGTCGTATTTTATTTATATGTTTGCGCATTATATTTATGTTGGCCCTTGTTTGTTTGGTTCTTTTCGAATAGACGCCGAGCAGGGGAATTATCAGGAATTCCAGGAGTACTACCGAGATCCATCTCTCGCTTCAACTGAGCTGTCAGGCAAACACTACCACATGCTTGCATACATATAGTACCTATTGCTTCTATCTTATTCTTGCATCATGGAGTCGTGGATGCATTAAATTGAATCCCAAGTACTGCATAGCCTTTACTTTTAAACCCCACCGAACTTGTTCCTCCATCCCATGAGTCATTACTACGGAGTTGTTTGAGCCATGCAAGTCGTAGAACAACATGTGTAGGATATGTGAGTGTCTGATGGATAACGAGGTACCTAAACAACTTAATCTGAGTAGTAATAGGATAACTAATGAAAGAGGCACCAGTGGGCAATATCTGTTATTTGGTTTTTCATGCCTACTTGTGTCCCGTAGGACCCCGAGTACTTGATACCTGTTCCTTGACTATTCGCACTATCCACATACGGGAGACTCTATGAATCCCCCTTTGCATGAGCTTGATTTGCACTTTATTTCTTGGGGCCACAAAGTAGTTTGGGGCTTTATTACTATCCTATACTTATGACATGCTTTACTGCTTTATTTAAGATTGTGCGTGGAGCACCTGTACTGTTTTGGATCGTGACACGTTTTCGCTGTATCGACAATCCTAGTCATACTTTCGGGTTCCCAGTCGTTTACCGCCGTCCACACAAACCCTGGGTCCGTTCCGGAGCCGGCCAACTTCGTTGCGGGTAGCTTAGTGGGGTGGCCCCCTGAAATATTTTATGAATCCTATGATTGCTTTGTCGTGAAAGCCTCGTTCGGTTTTGATTTGTTTTTTCTGAGGTCGATCGTGTGTGTGTTGCTATTTGTGCACCCCTGCAGGGTAAATCTTTCTGAAAGCCGTGTCCGCAGTTATGGACGACTTGGAGCACAGTTTGTCGATCATAGACAAGTATAACTAAAGTACCGCTTTTAATTTGACTAAATATATGTCTAGTAATTAGTGCAATACTCATGGAATGGTTAATAAAACTGCCAACGGATGGGTTGTTCGTCCGCTTTCTCATTGGTAAGCGAGAAGGAGGACGGATATGTTACTTTATACTGTTATAACTGTTGTTTCTAATTAACGGACATCCGTCTATCATTGGTTAGGCGGATGGTTAGCGAGTATCTATAGACTTGTGATTTATTATCTTTTGTTGCAATTGCGTCACCCCAGGTATATGTCCCCTTTAGAGGCATAAAGACTTGCTGATTACCCCTTGGGTCTCACACGATAAATTGTTTGATTCAGATGAACAGGTGTACCCGCAAGATGGATATTGGGTGGAGGAGACAGATGATGTTGGCAACGATCACTCGATGTAGAGATTCCGGGATGGGGATCCGTGAGATCTGTGGGCGGGTTGTGCTTATTTATGGGGCATCTTATGCTGATTTGCTTCTTATCCGTACTCGGATCTTGTTTCCCGCTTCCGCTTGATACTCTGTTGATTGATGTATGAGGAGATATCGTACACTATTATCTCTATCTAGGATATTTGGATCTTGCCGTATGGCGTTGCAATATTTCTATTTCTTTTAGATGGTATGGCCCTGAGAACTGTTGTAAGGTAGCTTCCATACATACTCACTTGTGTATGTATTTGATCTCTTCGCCTGTTGCCTACGTCGCTCGCTCTTGTCCCGATGTTCTTGGAAGTGGTTAGGGCGGTCGACGGGCCTACACGTGGGTGGCCCTGGGCCCCCGCTGTAAAACCCTTAACCACTTTTGGTCCATCCAGGCTTGAACTTAGAGCGTAGGGTCCGAGGTTGTTACAATTGGTATCAGAGCCATCCCGCCCTTTAGGGTCTCAGCCAAATGGTCGTTGTCATTCTAGCAAATATTTTGGGTAGTTATGTATACTAGGGAAAACAAAACGCGAGAGTAGGACTGCTTCCATTTTCTTCTTACCCACCCACCCACCCTTTTCTGGTAAGGAAGTGTAACGTTTTCAATCCTTTTCTAAAAATTCAAACTAGGATTCACGTGTTCTGGGTTCCGTCGTACCATAGGTTGTGTGAGTGTGTGTGTGTGGGTAATTCTTGTCTATCTGTTGCATCCAGCTTGTTATCGCTATCTGCCTTTTGGTTATCAACTGTTGGTACATTCCATACCGATAGGCTTCTGTAAACCGACGCGATCTATCTGATTCGTTGTAACCGACGCGATCTGTCTTACTCTTTGTTATCCGACGCTATCTTGTTAGGGGTGTTTGTTTTCCGTAGTTGCTAATCTTTAGGTTCATCGAAAGAAGGAGAGAGTTGGGATATGTGTTTTACTTATTCATGTGCGGAGTAATGCTTTGAGTGCGGGATGGAGTCGCGACCATACCACTACTTTTATCATTCGCTCTTGTATATTGAATTGGTAGAATTACTAATCTTGATTCGTTAAGTGGTTTTGCGCATATAGTGGTATTTTAATGCTGAAAACTGCGTAAATTTTTTCTTTGATAGCTTGGTGTACCACACTCCTTGTTCAGTCGTGTGCGATATGCTTACTATCTTCTAGGTGCTTTGAACTTTGTTGATATTTTAATATCATCTTAGTAAATTGTATCCTTTAATCTTGGTTAATTCCATTTTGGTACTATTGTGGATTATTGCTATTCTCTATTATAGTACTGACTTGAGTTTTATATCAATCACATGATGGCACCACCACGCCGCACTGAGGACGACATACCACCTGAACTGGGGGCTGCGTTGGCAAGTATTGCTAATGCCTTGGGAACAATGCAGCAGAACCAGCAACGCTTTGAAGAAAGTGTCAGGAGGAATGAGTTTGCCCCGCTACCTGCACCTCCCAAGCGAGGGGACATCAAGGGTTTTCTAAAGTTTAACCCGCGCCACTTTGAGGTGTCTGATCAGCCACCGGATGCTGATGATTGGCTTCGTGAGATGTCAAGGTTGCTGATGACTGCTGATGTTCCTGAACAAGAATGGGTAAAATGCGCCAAGCACCTTCTGAAAGGAGACGCAACTCTATAGTGGGAGAATTACCTGAAGGCAAACCACTCTGGTTTTCAGCCTACTTGGGAGCAGTTCACTGGGGCTTTCAAAGAGCAATACCTGTCAGAAATTGTCATGGAAAGGATGAAGGAAGTGTTTCTCAACCTCAAGCAGCGCAATGACAATGTCAACACCTATATCAGAAACTTCATGAATATTTCTCGGTATGGTGGCGATGAGATCTCTAATGACAAGAAGAAACAAAAGAGGTTCATGCAAGGGCTTAATGCATCTATCAAATATGCAATCACTAATGCAAGGCCGAGGTCTTTTCTAAAACTCCAACATACAACTCTACAGGAAGAAGCCAGTAGGCAAGTGTTCGAGGAGTCCAAGAAACACAGTCCCGACGCAGCAAGCTCTTCAGCTATGACAGCTCCTTCTAAGTGCCGCGTGTGGGTTCCTAATACTGCACCGCCGCTCCTGGCTCCACCAAGACCTTCAAGCTACGCGGCAAGGCCACCAAACTCCTTCAACGTTGCTCCTAGGGGCTACAACCACAACTACCCTGGATCGCCTGGTGGAGTCCCTGTCTACGCTGCTCCACGTCCACCTGGTGCTTGTTACACTTGTGGGAACACTGGGCATCAACACTGGAGTTGTCCCATGAACAACAAAGCTCTTCCTCCACCACCTCCAAGACATACATCAAGTTCTTCTATGGTTCGTGCACCTCCACCTCGGGCTCTCAACATAAACACCAAGCCTGGGTCCACTGTTGCTCGTGCCAACTGTGTCAACGTCGCTCAAGCTGAGCATGCACCTGGAGTTGTGATGGGTACGCTCCCCGTTAACTCAGTCCTTGCACGAGTTTTGTTTGATTCTGGTGCATCGCATTCTTTTGTTTCTCACAAGTTTGCACATGAGCATGATCTGGATATGGGTCCTCTATTGCATCGTCTCGTGGTACAATCTCCTGGATCAAACATGAGGGCTTCTCATATCAGCCATGGCAATCAAATTGAGATTGGTGGCTCTTAGTTCCCGGCTTCCTTAATTATTCTGGGAAATTCTGACATTGATGTTATCTTCGGCATGGATTGGTTAACAGCAAATGCAGTTGTGATTGATTGTGCTGAACGCTCGGTTTCTCTGAAAATTCCTGAAGGCCACATAGTATATTCTTCAAAGCAAACTCCTTCTATTCAGCTCTACTCTTTGGGTGTCCAAGACATTGATGCTATGGATGCTATTCAGAGTGTTCCGGTGGTCTGTGAGTTCCCAGATGTTTTTCCTGAAGAGTTACCAGGTATGCCTCCTGACCGAGAGGTCGAGTTTGTGATTGAGCTTGAACCGGGTACCACTCCTATCTCCAAGCGGCCGTATAAAATGGGTCATGCTGAGTTGGTTGAACTCAAAGGTCAGCTTGATGAACAAGAGAAGTTGGGTTTGATTTAGCATAACACTTCCTCTTGGGGCAGCCCAACAATCTTTCTGAAGAAGCAAGACCGCACTGATCGACTTTGTGTTGACTACCGAGCTCTTAATGCTAAAACCATCAAGAATAAATATCCCCTTCCGCGGATTAATGATCTCTTCGATCGGCTAGCTAGAGCTGTGGTATTCTCTAAGCTTGACTTGAGAAGTGGATACCATCAAATCAAGATTCACAAGGAAGATGTTCCCAAAACAGCTTTCACCACCCGCTATGGCCTTTACGAGTACACGATCATGTCCTTCGGTCTCACCAACGCACCTGCCACCTTCTCGAGGCTTATGAACTCGGTTTTCATGGAGTATCTTGATAAGTTCGTCGTGGTCTATCTGGATGACATTCTAGTCAATTCTAAGTCAAAGGAAGAACACGAAGAACACCTTCGGTGTGTCATAAACAAGCTTCGTGAGAACCGCCTGTATGCAAAGTTCTCCAAGTGTGAATTTTGGCTTCCCGAAGTCACCTATCTTGGTCACATCATCTCTTCTAAGGGCATTGCCGTCAACCCAGAAACTGTTCGGACAATCGTTGAGTGGCTTCCACCCAAAAATGTCAAAGAAGTCCGGAGTTTCCTCGGTTTGGCTAGTTATTGCCGTTGCTTCGTTCAGAACTTCTCGAAGATTGTGAAGCCTCTTATCGATCTCCTCAAGAAAGGCAAGAAATACCTTTGGTCTCCTGCATGTCAAGCTAGCTTTGAAACACTCAAAGAGAAGCTCACTTCCACACCAGTCTTGATTCCTCCGGATACATCAAAGCCTTTCCAGATATTCTGTGATGCCTCCTTGCAAGGATAGGGTGCGGTCCTCATGCAAGAAAAGCAAGTGGTTTCTTACGCCTCTCGTCAGTTGAAAACTCATGAGCTCAACTATCCAACACATGATCTGGAACTTGCAGCGGTTGTCTTCGCCTTGAAAGTATGGAGGCACTACTTGCTTGGAAACCGTTGTGAGATCTTTTCTGACCACAAAAGCCTGAAGTATATCTTCACTCAGCCGGACCTCAACCTTCGCCAAAGGAGATGGATTGAAACCATCAACGACTTTGATCTTTCCATCAACTACACTCCGGGCAAAGCTAATGTCATGGCCGATGCTCTCAGCCGAAAAGCTTATGTCAACAACCTCATGGTGGAAGAACAACAACCTCTCTTGTGCGAGGAATTCCACTAGCTCAACCTTGAAATTGTGGATCAAGGGTATCTTCTGAATCTTCTGGCAACCCCTCTCTTGGAAGAAAAAGTTCGCTCCATTCAACTTGGTGATCCCTACACTAAAAACATCATCTCCAAGATTCAGCTTCCGAAGTATGAACCTTTCCACCTTGACGACCAAGGCACTCTATTCTTTAAGCACCGGATGTTTGTTATGAAGTATCCGGGTTTGAGAGAGCAAGTTCTTAAAGAAGCTCATGATTCTGTTCTTTCTATCCACCTGGCAGCACTAAGATGTACATGGACCTGAAAACACAATATTGGTGGCCTGAATTGAAACGATATTGTGCCAAGTATGTCTCCGAGTGTGATGTCTGTCGCAGAGTTAAAGCTGTCCATCAGAAACGTTCTGGCCTTCTCCAACCTTTGAAGCCTCCAGAATGGAAATGGGAGAAAGTAGAGATGGATTTCATAACTAGCTTTCCAAGGTCGCAGAAGGGCAACAATGCAATCTTTGTTGTCATTGACAGGCTCTCAAAAGTGGCTCATTTCTTTCCCGTCAAGGAAACAATTTCTGCAATTCAGTTGGCTGAGCTCTATATCAACAAAATTGTCTCTCGGTATGGGGTTCCTCTTGAGATCATCTCAGACCGTGGAAGCATCTTCACTTCCAAGTTCTGGGGAAGTTTCCAAAATGCTTTGGGAACAAAGTTGAACTTCAGCACTGCCTATCACCCTCAGTCGCAAGGACAAGTTGAAAGGATCAATTAGATTCTGGAAGATATGATTCGTGCTTGCGTCATCTCTTTCAGCATGAAGTGGGAAGAATGTCTTCCTTATGCTGAGTTCTCTTGCAACAATAGCTTCCAGAAGATTCTAAAGATGGCACCATTTGAGGTTCTCTATGGCCGCAAATGCAGAACTCCAATTGGTTGGTCGGGCGCAGGTGAAAGAACATTGTTTGGCCCCGACATTATAACTCAAGCGGAGGAGAAGGTTCACATCATTCTCGAAAACCTGAAGGTTGCTCAAAGTCGCCAGAAGAGCAACTACGACAGAAATGAAGGAAATATGCCCTAAGAGGCAATAATAAAGTTGTTATTATGTATTCCTTATATATGATAGATGTTTATTTTACATGCTCTAATTGTATTGATAGGAAACATCAATACATGTGTGTTTAATAAACAAAAAGGGTTCCTAGTCATGCCTCTCTTATAGACTAGCTTGTTGATTAACAAGATGATCAAGGTTTCCTGATCATGGACATTGGATGTTGTTAATAACAAGGTCACACCATTGGTGGAATGATGTGATGAACATTCATTCGAAGTATAGCATTACGATCAAGTCATTGTGTTTATATTGCTATAACATCATACGAAGTAATCTTTATCCTTAGACCATGAGATCATGTTAATTGCTAACACCGGAAGATTATCTTGATAACATCAAACGTCACACCGTAACAGGGTGACTATAAAGATGGATTTAGTGCTACAAAGGTGTTATGTTGAGGCTCATGGATCAAGAGTGGCATTTGTCAATCCAGATGACGGATAGATATACTCTGGGCCCTCTCGGTGATATCACATTAGGATAGCTTGCAAGCAAGTGATGTGATCACTAGAATGTTATATCACGGGAACGAGAAAAGAGTGCATGTTGCTTGAGATCAAACTAGGTATGGAGATACCATGATCGAATCTCGGACATGTAATATATCGAGAGACAAAGGGATTTAGTTACAAGCGTTAAAGGTTCTCACGATCACAGAGTCATTGTTGAATGTGTAGAGTCAAGACGGATCTCTAGGTCCCATTGATTATTGATCGGAGAAGAGTCTCGATCATGTCTGCATTATTCGCGAACCGTAGGGTGGCACACTTAAGAGTTACGGACACCATTTTGGAGCACATATGTTTCAGACGAAAAGAATTGCAAAGCGCAGAATTGTTTCAATAGAAACAGAAATTGTTTGGTGAAATTGCGAAGGTGGTTCTGCATGTGATATTGAAATATTGCAAGGGCTATATATAGAATGTTTGTTAATTAAAGTAATTAACAAAATTCTGAATAAATTTAATAAAAGAGTTTTTATTAAATGAGAGAGCATTAAATTTGGAGAAACTTAATGCATTTAAAGTGGAGACTTTAAAAGGGAATGTGAAGAGGCATTTTAATGTGGAGGAGTTACCACCACATGAATGGGGGAGGTGAGGGGTCACCACCCCATGCGCCGGCCATGGAGAGAGGGGGCACCCCCTCCTCCTATAAAAGGCCACCCATTCCTTCCTTCATCCTCACACCTCCTTATGAAGGATCTCTCTCCTCCTCTAGAATTATTCCCCCATGGTCTCGGATTAGCGAGATACATGTTCCTGGTGGCATTTCGTCTGGAAGGAGTTGCTGCTTCCGCTGGATCGCTGGAGCGAGGAGGTGAAGGTTGTCCGGTGGCTTGAACGTGTGTGCGAGTGCGGATGCGCAGCTGAGTTGCGGCGCTCGGACTTCCTCACGATCTTGAGATCGGCAAGTGTACGACTACATCAACCACGAGTTCCTACTCGTTAACAAAGCTCGTTGTCTTCGAGGGTAAGTTCTCTATGGATATATGTCCACCCGTTTGCTTTGTACCTAGTAGATAGATCTTGGCGTGTAGTTCACACCGTAGGAAATTTTTTGTTTTCTATGCTGCGGACCCAACAAGAAAGCACACGTACATGGAGTATGTCCCTGGTGATCTCGTTTACCTTCGTGTCACTCCCATGAGAGGCACGCACCGGTTTGGTATCAAAGGGAAGCTGGCTCCTAGATACATCGGTCCTTTCAAAGTTCGTGGAAGAAGAGGAGAAGTTGTTTATGCTCTTGAGCTCCGTAAAAAACTCAAGGTCCATGATGTTTTCCATATCTCTCAACTCAAGAAGTGCTTCAAGGATCTCGGCAGGACCGTGGACCATGAGCTTATCAATCTCCAAGAAGACATGTCTTATCAAGAACACCCCACAAAAATCCTAGAAGTCGCAGAAAGAAAGACTCGCAACAAGTCTATCAAGTTCTGCAAGGTGCAGTGGTCGCACCATTCCGTTGATGAAGCCACTTGGGAACACGAGGATGAGCTCCGTGGCAAGTATCCTACCCTCTTCGTGTCTTCTCCTTCTTCCTAGAATCTCAAGGCGAGATTCCTGTTTAGTGGGGGAGAGTTGTAGCATCCCATCTGTCTAACATCTATAATGCTACATGGTCTAATAATAAAATGCTACTTCCTACATATAATTGTTGCATCATAATTATATCATGCTCATGTCATCATGCCACATTGCATTTGAGCATCATATAAAACCATTTTCATTTGGTTTTTGTTTCATATGCATTTAGCAATTGTATTTGGTGCTTAATAAAATGTATTTGCTTCTTGATGAATTGCTCATGCCCAAGTAGAGTTGGGGGCATCTCTCTTTTAACTCCATCACCTTTCTTGTCACCACCTTATAATTCCACCATCCATAGCATGTGTGGGCTTTTGCATCTTATTTGGTTCTTGTCTACCTCACATCTATTAGGATGGACCTTGTCACATATTTGAACCTTCCATATGGGTTGTTTTGAATGGAGAGCATGACTAAATATAAGTGAGGCCAACTACCTTCTTAGTGGAACCACACACTAATATGGCCTATTTATAATCACTCATGCTTGATTTAATTCATACCATATGAAGGATCCGACTTGTATAAACCATGCTCGGCCTTTACCCAAGTTTGGATGCATGCATCAAATATGGTAGACTTTTGAATTATATTTGTTTTTACAAGTACAAGGAGAATCTACTTGATCATGCATGGCCCATGCATGGAAACCACCTTGTTTTATCTCTTGTTTCCTTTGGGTATATGGGTTATTTGAAATGAGGAAAATCATTTGAATAAATTCAAATCAATCTCCAAGCCTAAACCATCATCCCTCTTATTCTCAACCTTTATCTACCATACACATGTGTGTGGATCAATTCTTTTGTTCTCATATTTACCTTTTTCCCATATTTTATCGTATGGTTTCTCTACTCCTATCACACATGATCACCTTTGGTTTTGTTCCAAATCTACTTCTACTATGCCATGTGAGTGGAGTTATCCACCTGTTCTCCATACATATGGTTACTATTACATGTATGGTCATGTTCGAATGTATGGAGGCTATATGAAACATATACACCACCATGCTATTCATGCATGCCCATATTTTGGGATTAAGCCAATCAAGCTAGGAGAGGTTCTTCTTACATATTCCTTCAATCTTCATTCATCTTGAGTGAGCTTGCATAAATCGTGGTTTTAATTGCATCTTTTTTTTTGCAAACCTTACCTCACCTACATGTATCTATTTTGTTTTTAAAAAATAGACCTACATGCATACCTACCAATTCTTTTCTTATTTCTACCTTTATTTTGTGAATTTGGATCACTTCATGACTTAATCAACCTAGCTAATCCCTCTGCCTCTCTGCCTAAACCGAGTCTCACCAGGTTTATGCCTCAGCTAGCTGCACCACCTAGCTGATCTCTGCCTGGAGCAGCATCGATCGGCAACCTGGGCTGTAGCCAGCGACCCAACCAGGTCCAGCCTCCTCCATTCTAGGCCCAAACCCCTGTGACACGGCGCCATTACTGTTTGCCTTCCTCTCCCTCTATCTCGGCCTCTGACGGAGGAGCAGGTAGGCGTCCACCCGCCATGTTCTCGTCACCCTCCACCACCACCGAGCCGTGCCTCCTTCTTATCCCCCGGGAACCCTATTCCATCCCCTCTTCCACCCTCGCGCCGCCACCTCTTTACTCCGTTCTCCCAGCGAGCACCGAGCGGAGCCGCCGGAGCATCATCATCGTGTCGTCGACATGGCCTTCGTCGAGTCCACCTTAGAGCGGGGACTGCGTCGCGTGCTTGGGCTGTCCTCCAGAGAGAAGAAGAGGGACCGCAACTCCCTGGATCCACCTCCTCGCAGTCACCTCTGTCCGTGTCAAGGGGACCTCGCCGTCGGCTACTGCCTGTACTTCTTCCTGGAGCTCCTGGCCACCACCGGCACCACTTCTAGTGGGAATTGATCGCGGTGAGCACCCTCTCTCTGTTCCCCTTCCTCTGGCATCCTCTCAGTCGACTAGAAGCTCGTCTTGCGCCACGGTTTCTTTGTTTTCCACTGCTCATGGCGTTGACGCACGACGCAAAGCAAAGATCGACAACAGCAGCAGACACCACCTTGGGCCCCTATTCTTCGACGAATTGCGGCCGCTACAACCCTTCTTAGACCAAACCACCTGAGCGAGTATTGTAGCCGAAGGTCCCCTCTCCGCCTTTTGTTTTTGCACCGCCGTGAGTTTCGCCTCCGTTTGGTCGCCACCATCGTCGGAAAGCGACCAGATCCGCTGCCGGCACGGTCTCAGTTCCGTCAGCAGAAACAGCCCCGCGCGCATCTCTATTCTTCCGTGGTTTCCGGTTGTTGTGGTCCACCTCCGCACGCACTTGCTGAAAGAAAGTCGTAACCCGATCAACCCTCTACAGTTTTCCTTTTTACGGCATGGCGAAATTCGCCGCCGTTTAGTCGCAATCGAAGCCGGAACCCAGCTCGAGCTCGTAGTTTCTCTGTCGGCGACGTGCAGTTCGTCAGTTCGGGCCAAAACGGTTTTGCAGAAAAGCCCCCCGCAAGTTTTGTCGATCACGCGCCGGTCCCTCCGCAACCCCGCCAGGCCCACCAGTCATCCCCTCCCCCGTTTTGCAAAAAGGCACCTCAACTTTTGGCTTAGCAACCCGCACTCCCCGGATCTGCCGCGTGGCAAGCCGTGGTGGTCACAGCGTGTGGTGGACCCGGCTGCGGTCCCACTGTCGATCCACGAAATGGACAACGCAGTCATGAAGCCAGAGGGTACCGCTGCCACATGACTCAATCTCTCGGGTCCAATTAGCGGCTAGGGTTAGTTTTGCCGTGGTGCAAAAAGTTCCGCTCTTATCCGTTTAATAAAAACAATTTCAGAAATGTTTAATATGATTTTAAATCCAGAAATTAATAACTTTTAATTGGTAAATCCAAATAATGCAAATAATATATGTTTTTGAATCAGAAAAATGTGAGGAATTCAAATATGCCATCCAACATAATGTTTGACTAATTTAAATTTTCGAAATTGTTTAATTGCAATAAAAATGCTTTTTCTCAATTAATTAATAAGTTTAATTCTATAACTCCAAATTTGACAAATAATATGTCTAAATCGATCAGCGCAACGAGCCCGTTCTAACTACGCATTCCATGTTACGAATTGAAGCATGCATCATATAAATATTAAGTGGACAGCAAGTTTTATGGGAGCAAAACATGACTAAAACCTTAATAAAATGCTTTATTCTTGTACCCCACACCTCACCCATGCCATGCTATGTTATGCCATGTAATTTGTGCATCATTCATCATGGCATGCTTGTTTGCTTGTCGCATTTTATTTATATGTTTGCGCATTATATTTATGTTGGCCCTTGTTTGTTTGGTTCTTTTCGAATAGACGAAAGGTGGGAATTATCAGAATTTGTGAGTACTACCGAGATCCATCTCTCGCTTCAACTGAGCTGTCAGGCAAACACTACCACATGCTTGCATACATATAGTACCTATTGCTTCTATCTTATTCTTGCATCATGGAGTCATGGATGCATTAAATTGAATCCCAAGTACTGCATAGCCTTTACTTTTAAACCCCACCGAACTTGTTCCTCCATCCCATGAGCCATTACTACGGAGTTGTTTGAGCCATGCGAGTCGTAGAACAACATGTGTAGGATATGTGAGTGTCTGATGGATAACGAGGTACCTAAACAACTTAACCTGAGTAGTAATGGGATAACTAATGAAAGAGGCACCGGTGGGCAATATCTGTTATTTGGTTTTTCATGCCCACTTGTGTCCCGTAGGACCCCGAGTACTTGATACCTGTTCCTTGACTATTCGCACTATCCACATACGGGAGACTCTATGAATCCCCATTTGCATGAGCTTGATTTGCACTTTATTTCTTGGGGCCACAAAGTAGTTTGGGGCTTTATTACTATCCTGTACTTATGCCATGCTTTACTGCTTTATTTAAGATTGTGCGTGGAGCACCTGTACTATTTTGGATCGTGACACGTTTTCACTGTATCGACAATCCCAGTCACACTTTCGGGTTCCCAGTCGTTTACCACCGTCCACACAAACCCTGGGTCCGTTCCGGAGCCGGCCAACTTCGTTGCGGGTAGCTTAGTGGGGTGTCCCCCTGAAATATTTTATGAATCATGTGATTGCTTTGTCATGAAAGCCTCGTTGGGTTTTGGTTTGGTTTTTCCGAGGTCGATCGTGTGTGTGTTGCTATTTGTGCACCCCTGCAGGGTAAATCTTTCTAAAAGCCGTGTCCGCGGTTATGGACGACTTGGAGCAGAGTTTATCGATCATAGACAAGTATAACTAAAGTACCGCTTTTAATTTGACTAAATATATGTCTAGTAATTAGTGCAATACTCATGGAATGGTTAATAAAACTGCCAACGGATGGGTTGTTCGTCCGCTTTCTCGTTGGTAAGCGAGAAGGAGGACGGATCTGTTACTTTATACTGTTATAACTGTTGTTTCTAATTAACGGACATCCGTCTATCATTGGTTAGGCGGATGGTTAGCGAGTATCTATAGACTTGTTAGTTATTATCTTTTGCTGCAATTGCGTCACCCCAAGTATATGTCCCCTTTAGAGGCATAAAGACTTGCTGATTACCCCTAGGGTCTCACACGATAAATTGTTTGATTCAGATGAACAGGTGTACCCGCAAGATGGATACTGGGTGGAGGAGACAGATGATGTTGGCAACGATCACTCGGTGTAGAGATTCCGGGGATGGGGATCCGTGAGATCTGTGGGCGGGTTGTGCTTATTTATGGGGCATCTTATGCTGATTTGCTTCTTATCCGTACTCGGATCTTGTTTCCCGCTTCTGCTTGATACTCTGTTGATTGATGTATGAGGAGATATCCTACACTATTATCTCTATCTAGGATATTTGGATCTTGCCGTATGGCGTTGCAATATTTCTATTTCTTTTAGATGGTATGGCTCTGAGAACTGTTGTAAGGTAGCTTGCATACATACTCACTTGTGTATGTATTTGATCTCTTCGCTTTGTTGCTCACGGCTCGCTCTTGTCCCGATGTTCTTAGAAGTGGTTAGGGCGGTCGACGGGCCTACACGTGGGTGGCCCTGGGCCCCCGCTGTAAAACCCTTAACCACTTTTGGTCCATCTAGGCTTGAACTTAGAGCGTAGGGTCCGAGGTTGTTACACATTTAAGCCGGCTAAAGGAAACATGACTCACATCTTAGTCATGGTGGACAAGTGTACTAAGTGGATTGAGGTAAAGCCAATAAGAAAATGTGATGGAGCTATGGCCGTGACTTTCCTCAAAGATATTATTTTGAGATATGGTTATCTTCACAGTATCATAACAGATAATGGCACCAATTTCGCCAAAGGAGCATTTGCCTAATTTTGCCGAGATAAGAAGATCCGGCTAAATGTTGCATCAGTGGCCCACCCCGCATGGAACAGACTAGTTCTGTCCGGGATAAAACCCTGGCTCATTGAGCCACTTCAAAGATAAGTGGGGTGCTGGATAGAAGAACTACCAACGGTACTATGGAGCTTAAGAACAACTCCAAATCGATCAACGGGCTATACTCCATTCTTTCTGGTATATGGGACAGAAGCTATATTACCAGCCGACATAGAGCATGATTCGCCTAGGGTCACCCAATACACAGAAGCCGAAGTGCAAGAAGCCCAGCAAAACGATGTTGATCTGTTGGAAGAAGCGAGAGAATTGGCCTTGTCCAGATCCGCCATTTATCAGCAAAATCTTTGATGCTACCATAGCCGGAAAGTGAGCCCCCGAGTCTTCCGAGAAGGAGATATGGTACTTTGGCTAGTGCAGCACACTGCCGGCATGCATAAGCTATCCCCTCCATGGGAAGGGTCATTCATTGTAAGCAAAGCACTACACAATGATGCCTATTATCTTAATGATGCACAACCACAGGAGAAGAACAAGGCGAACAGGTCCGGCGAGGAATCCAAAGCACCCATGGAATGTAGATCTACTTCGCCCGTTTTTCACTTAGCTAAAAGTGTATGTATCTCAGACTCTCATATGTCGGACTGTATGTCGGCACTGAGCTTATCAATGAAACTTTGGCACCCTGACCAGAAACTCGGGGACTGCCTTAATAATCGTCAGTTTCTGTATTTACTTTTTTATATGTCGGCTGGCTTAAATTACTTACACCTTAGACGGATTAGTAATGTTTAGGCACCAAAAGCTAACTCTTTGAATTGCTGTTGTCCAACAAGAATTGGCTTCATGGCAAGCAAGAGAACAAGTTTGGAATTGCTAAGCACATGAAAAATGACTAAGGAAAGGAACGTAATCGAGCCGACATTTTTTTTTTGGACTAACCCATATTTTAGTTTTATTTCTATCATATTAAATTATTTTGAGCTAGTCTTAAAGTTTCAAGTATTGTTAAGTCAATTTTATGAACCTTGGACTCGTAAGTCAAATGCCGAATCAAGGTAGACACGAGCCAAATCATTGAATTGGGGGAACAAGAAAATGAAACTCGGGGACTCCGCCCAAGTTAATTCGGCATAGAACTTAAGTTGTAGCAAAATGACTCATTGTCCATATTACATTTGCACCCGGCATACCGGGGATTTAACAAAGTTCAAAGTGTTTTTGCTCAAGGAGCGGCAACATCCAAAGTATCTGCAGCAGGAGTAGGCAAGTCAAATTCGGGGTAGGGAACTTCAGTTTCAGCCTCGTTGTTCGGGTTAGCTTTAGCTTCTTCAGCGTCTTCAGTTTCCTCAGCGTAGTCTGAAGGCTCTTGTTCTTCACCATCCAAACCAACTTCGACATACGCATCGTCGATTACTTTGAGGAAGCTCGGCCCTTCGTTCCATTGATAGCAATGGGAATATTGGATGAGGTCGTAGGCGCGAGCTTGGCATTGTGCGATGCAGGCCGGATCAGTGGTCCATTTGGATCCAGTGCGCATGCGGCTGAGAACCTCCAGGTCAAGACCTTCATACTAGGATAACACAAAGCTTAGGGTTGTGTTGGCTTTAGCACGCGCAACATATTCCCTCCACATATCAAGTTGAGTCTCGCACTCCATCAATTTTGCAATCAATGGGGAAGGGCCTATAGGAGTGGGCTCTATGGGCCAAAGGGCAGTAAATACCCGGACAACAGCATCCATGATATCTGAGACAAAACTCTTCATGGGTTCTACCCGAGCTACGAGGCTCACCAAGGTATCCTCCATGTCAGAAGGAATTGGCTCTGCAGAAGGACCAACCGGAGTATACCTCTTTAACCAGAACTTGTTAACGGCAGTGGCAGCAAGGGAGTTGGTCTACGAAAAGTTTCCTGAAAATGATACAAATAAGATAAGTCACTAAGAGCACAAGACCGGGAAAAATAAATTTCAATACAAGAGGAAAAACTTACAAGAGATATAACTGTTGATCTGGGTCAGCTCCATGAGCCACGCAATGTTCCTTTTCTTGAGATTTTCATACTCGGTGTTCACCGACTCAAACTTGATGTCGGTGTCCTTCAGCATGTCTTGGCTTTTCTCAGGAGCAGTCTTTAGCCGATCCTTTTCCTCAATAAAGGCTTGTTCAGCTTTGTCCAGCTCAGCTTTTTGGAGGCTCTTTAGTTTTTAAATCTCAATGTTAAGCCGAGTGATCTCGTTATTCTTGGGCCGAAGTTGAGCAATTTCATCATCTTTCTTTTTTAATAAGGCCTGATGTTGTCCTACTTATTCGAGAAAGTGGAGCATCATGTCAGGCAAATGCATGCTATCTTAAAGAGACACTGCAATAGTTTTTTGACCCGGCAGAGCCGAGGTATAATTATCTGTCGAGTCATAGGGAAAAAGGACAAAGGATGAATAACCAAGGAGAATTACCTTTTATCTCGGCTAATTTCTTCCTCATGATTATGTTTTCAGCCTCCACTTCGGCTGCGCAAACCGAATCACGAGTTAGTTCAGAAAGCCAATGATGAAGGGAAGTAAAAGTGAAAGTGTAAACGAGAGAACTTTACCTTTTTTCTTCGCCTCAAGAAGCATGACCTTGTGTTTTGCGCAAAGCTCTTTATGGGAGTCCAAAAGCCGCTGAAACTCAATGGTCCGGTGGTTGGTGGTGATATAAAAAGGAAAGTTATAGCTCATATGTCATAAGGAATATTTGAAGTTACTCAAGAACCGGTCCAAGTGCCCGGCTCTAGGTGAGTGCATATTTGAAGTTACTCAAGAGCCGGGCCAAGTGGAACTTAACCCGGCTCTAGGTGAGTGAATATTTGAAACTACTCAAGACCTGGGCCAAGTGGAACTTAACCCGGCTCTAGGTGAGTGAATATTTGAAACTACTCAAGACCCGGGCCAAGTGGAACTTAACCCGACACTAGGTGAGTGAATATTTGAAACTACTTTAGACCCGGGCCAAGTAGAACTTAACCCGACTCTAGGTGAGTGGATATTTGAAACTACTCAAGACCCGGGCCAAGTGGAACTTAATCCAGCTCTAGGTGACTAAATATTTGAAACTACTTAAGACCCGGGCCAAGTGGAACTTAACTTGGCTCTAGGTGAGTGAATATTTGAAACTACTCAAGACCCGGGCCAAGTGGAACTTAACCTGGCTCTAGGTGAGTGAATATTTGAAGTTAATCAGATCCGAGCCAAGTGGAACTTAACCTGGCTCTAGGTGAGTGGATATTTGAAACTACTAAGGAATTTGGCGCAACTAAAATACTTCGGATTTCAGCATCCGGCCGAGTAACACGTTACCCCACCGGAGGCTCGGGGACTAGAGGACATATCTACATTTACTTGTGCATATGTAAGGGTATGGCAGAAAATTTTACCTCCATCATCTTGCTGGCAAGGCCAATAGCTTTGACGGCTATATTCATCTCTGCACCAATCTTGGTTGGGCCAAACTTCAGTGAGTTACCGGAATTGACGTCGATATATTCAACATTGTTACAGTTGTCCGAGTATTCACCGAGTGAGCCATAGCTCTCACCGCTGAGAGTCCGAACCACAACCAAGCCCTTGGCATGAGCGGCTTTCCGGGAAATTTGGCCTACGGCCGGGCTTGTATGCAATGCAATTTTCTTATCCATAGCAGAGCCGAAGGCAGTGCTCCCCTTTTCATCATGTACGCAAGGGTACGCTGCCCAGACTCGCCCCTTGATCCTTTGGAGGGTTTGTTCTTGGTCGCCTTGGAAGCCTTTTGGCCCTTGGGAACCTCAACAACCTTTTTAGTCTTGGTCATTGGCTTCGTTTGCTGCTGTGGAGCCGAAGGTTGCGCTCCGACCGAGGAAGTTGGCGTGGAGGATTTGGCCTTCAGGATGGGCCGAGTTTGGGCTGGGCCTTCAGACGAGGCAGGAGGAACTAGTGTAGAAGAACTTGGAGTTGGAGCTGATTCAGGTTGAACTTGGGTCGGTGCCGGAGTCACCGGCGCCTCGGAAGGAGTTTTCTCGGTGCCGATGTTGCTGGCACCACCATCATCTGGTTGCGGCTGAGCCAAAGAGGAGCTGGGCTGATCCGACATGGTCACATCCTTGGAGGCACCACCACCCTCCGTGTCGACGTTGCCCTCCTCTTGCCAAGGTAGGCTGAGATTCAGCGTGGCTGCGGAGCTCTCTGATGAGTGCATATTTGCATCATGTTTTACATTATTATTTTGCATTGTAGATGTAGGATCTTGGTATTTTACGGCGCTCATGCGCACATTTTATGTCTGTTTTCACCAGGATCAGGAAAGATGATGGATCTAATGGATATAATTATTGAAGTAGTTGTACTATGGAGAAAAGGAGTAAAAAACAACGTAAGTCACTTCTTTGGGAAATATTAATAATACCAGAAGAAAACTAGAAGCGAACAAGGGAGGCGGAGAGCCTAACGACCAACTATATGGTGGGAGCAACTCTTCCCCCGTGTAGCTCGGGCCGTATAGTTGGCGCCACCTCCACCTCATCAAATAGTTTCACCCCGTGCAACTGGTTCGAGGAGACGACATACATAAGACCCATAAATCGCATAAACCTCACCTTCGGAAGGCATCTGGAGGGGGAACTCATCCACAAGGGATCCATCTTCGCCCTGCGCAGATCCAGGAGGCTTAGGCACCGATCTTCATCATCCACCACTGCATCACCACCATCTCCAATCATCCCATCTACATCTTGTCTAGATCTTGTTGTAATTCCTATACTCGTTGTGGATTTATACAAGTGATATTCATCTGTGATTGTTTCTATTATCATTGCCATGATGTTGATTGCCTCCATGTCTAAGTAGATCATTAGTTATTGGGGAGATGGAGAAACCCTAGTATGAGATTGAAATAAGATAAAGTCTATTATGATATTCATCGTTGTGACCATGTGTTAGATTCTCTACATCTTGATGTGGAGAGAAGTCGACCTCTCAATATTCGCCTCTTGCAGGGACTTGATGGAGGGAACTACTTGTTGGTAGACGGAGGCGTGCTAGCACTTACAGTGACTATAAAGTTGTTCGCACTCCTTACGTATCAACTTGGGAAATCAAGGAAACTCACGGAACACTATCCATGCCATGGGATACGTCCTACGAGACTACGTCCCTTAATAGCGTAGTAATTCGATTGATGTCGATTGCTGACTGTTGTGGTTATGAGGATGATGTGAGCAGCAGTTGTTGCCTATTCATCCACATACGGAGTTCCTCCCACACATACATAGTTGAGAATGTTCATGATGATAATCTTTATCTTACATCTTCATAAATACTAGCGGTGTATCCGCTACTCCCTGAGAACGCCTTTTCCCTACTGCAGTTCCAATCTCCCTTACATACGTGATACTTACTTTCTGTATTAAGTTATTTTGCTTTACTTTATTATTGCTCTTATACCCAAAACTCGAAAACACCTTTTTACACAATACTCGTATTTTACCTTGTCACTTAGAAATTTATCTAGAATTTCTATTGCAATATCTATTTTAAGAATTATTAGACTTCACACTCCTGCTCCCTGTGGGATCGATATCTTTATTTCGAAACTAGCTACAAACAATCTATGCACTTGCAGTCATCAACCTATTTTCTGACGCTATTGCCGAGGAGCTAAGCATTGTAGGTCTTTTAGTTTTTGCTTATTTATTTTTGTCTTGCTAAATTTAGTTTTGAGTTACAGGTTTCCACCAACATGATGGAGTTTGAGCATATGACTAGTGCTAACCCACTCAACCACTTTGGGAAGCCCTATGATATTTATAAAAGAGACAACTCCAATGAGAAGACAAGGGGGTTTGAAATAAATCCTCTACTACTTAGTATTCTACATAAGAAGAAATTTACTGGAGATGAAGAAGATCCTGATCCATATGAGCATATTGCATGTTTTAAAGATATATGTGGCACTTTTATATTGACGGGATATACCGCTGATGAGGTAAGGGTTAAACTTTTTAGTCAAACTTTGATAAGTACAGCTCTCCCATGGTATAGATCTCTACCCCCTGAAGCTACTACTACTTGGGATAATTTAGCCTATGAATTTCTATAAAAATATTATCCATTATCAAAATCTTTTGGAATCAGGCGTCTTATAATGACTTGGAAGAATCGTTCTAATGAAGGACTAGTAAGAGATTATATTAGACTTAAATATTTACTACGACTATGTCCTCATCATGATTTGCCTGAATGGTATTTACTATATATCTTTTATGGCGGTTTAATTGAACCTAATAAAATTGAACTAGACTCTTTCGCAGAAGGAGCCTTTATGAATCTTCCTATACCTAAAGCTTGGGATTTACTTAATAGAATTCGTGATCATAGAGTTTCATGGAATTTTGGTCTAGGAAGTGAATGAGGCGTAGAAATAGAGCATGATTGTATTCATGACTATAATAAAAAAAGGCCATGTTAAAGAATTATCTAAATAACTTTATCTGGATTCAGATCTTGTGTTGGAAGTTGTTAAAGCTTTTATAGAACATATTAAAGCTCCAAAGGAGGGTCCAGTCAAGTATGATCCACCACCCGAACCATAAAAGAAAAGAGAAGATAAAGCAACACTTGCCTCCGTAGAACCAATATATGAAGTGCCTTTCCCTAGCACTACACAAAAGCATATTTTTGAATATGAACAGGTCAAAGCACTACATGAAAAGAGGGAATAGGAAAGCATGCTAGAAGTTGTGGAACATCTAAAGGAAACCAAAGATGAAGAGGTAACCAAGGAAGAAATTATGGCTATGTACTCACACTATAACATAGTTGAACTTGATGTAGAGACTTCCATATTGGTTGAAGGTAAAACAAAGGTAAAAGATGTGGGTAAGCCTATTCTTCCCTACATATTTAAAGAAACCTCTCATTATGGTTTATGTGATCTTGGCACCAAAGTTAATGTTATATCTTATGATTTCTACCTAGAAATAAAAGAAGAAATAGAACTGACTACAATTGAAAATACTGATATAATAATTGTGCTAGCCAATAAAAACCTTAGAATTCTGAGTAGTTGATAATGCAACTGTCACAATTGGCAACAAAAACTTTCCTATCGATTTTGTAGTTCTTGATATGCCAGCTAACACTTTTTGCCCTATTATATTTGGAAGAACCTTTTTGGGTGATATAGGTGCCTATGTTAATTTCAAGAAGGAGATTATGTCTCTTAAGCTTGGGGGAACAGAAAATAAATTCCATTTTTCCAAATTTAAAGACAGACCTCGACAAATACAAGAAGAAGAGGAAGAGAGAACCATTGAGGAAATGGCAGCTCTTTTCTTTGGTAATCAAGAAGAAGAAATAAATGAAGATCCAAATTATGAAGAAATAATTATGGAGGACAAGTCCCTAGAAGAACTAGAAGATGAATTCGATTCACTTTCCATTTTGGGACCTCCAACTGATGAGGCTTTTGAAGAGCCAGAAAAGAGAGGGGACGAGGAATTACCACCCCCAGATTTGAAGACTGTACTAGATAATCTCAAATACATGTTTTTAGATTATACCAATAAATTCCCTATTATTAGTGCTAAACTTTCAGGAGAAGAAGAAGAAAAACTCATGAGGATACTTAAGGAGCATCGCCAAGCCTTTGGGTACTCAATGGATGAATTGAAGGGCATTAGTCTCATGATAGCCGTCCATCAAATATTCATGGAAGAAGGTGCAAAACTAGTTTCGGAATTTAATAGAAGATTGAAGCCTGAAATGAAAGAAGTGGTAAGAAAAGAAATTGTATGCCTATTGGACGCATGTACAATTTATCCTGTCAAAGAGAGTGATTGGGTAAGTCTTGTTCATTGTGTCCCTAAGAAGGGCGGTTTTACTGTTGTTCCTAATGAAAACAATGAACTAATACCTACTAGAACTATTGTTGGGCACATGATGTGCATAGATTTCAGGAAATTAAATAAAGAAACTAGGAAAGATCACTATCCATTACCATTCATAGATCAAACTTTAGAAAGGTTAGCAAACCATACTCATTTTTGTTACTTGGACGGATACTCTGGTTTCTCTCAAATAGTTGTTCATCCGGATGAACAACTTAAAACAACTTTCATAAGTCCTTACGGTTTACATGCTTACCGACATATGCCTTTTGGTCTATGTAATGCTCCAGCTACTTTTCAACAATGTATGACTGCTATTTTTGCTGATTTTATAGAACTTATAATGGAAGTATTTATGGATGACTTTTCTGTCTATGGAACTTCATTTACTAGTTGCTTGAATAATCTCAAGAGAGTTTTGCAGCGTTGTGAAGAAACTAATCTTGTTCTAAACTGGGGAAAGTGCCACTTTATGGTCAAAGAAGGTATAGTCCTCGGACACAAAGTATCAGGTAAGGGAATTGAAGTTGATATAGCTAAGGTTGAAGCAATAGAGATAATGCCGCAACCTAGGGATATTAAAGGTATAAGAAGTTTTCTTGGCCATGTGGGTTTTTATAGAAGGTTCATTAGAAATTTCTCTGGGATATCTAAACCTTTGAATAACCTCTTGCAAAAGGGAATGAGATTTAATTTTGATGATAAGTGTCTTAAAGCCTTTGATAAACTTAAAAATGCTTTAACTCGTGCTCCCACCATTAAACCACCTATCTGGGATACAACCTTTGACTTAATATGTGAAGCTAGCGATGATGTTATAGGAGTAACTCTTGGACAACATATTGGTTTTAGATTTAATATTATACATCATGCTAGTAGAACTCTCAATGGTGCTCAAAAGAATTACCTGAAGGAAGAAAAGGAACTCTTTGCTGTATTTTTCTCTTGCGATAAATTTCATTCTTATATAGTTAATGCAAAGGTAAGAGTTCACACAGATCGTGATGGCTTAAAAGAACTCCTTGAGAGGAAAGAACATAAGCCAAGACTGATCCATTGGATTCTTTCACTACAAGAATTTGAGTTGCATATTATGCAGAGGCAAGAAATAAAGATGTTAGATGCAGTGTCCAAGTTTGCCCAGGAAGACACCAATCTTATTGAGAGGAACTTTAGTCCTGGTGATTTTCATTTACGGGAATTATCTAATGAACTAAAGTCAATTCCTCCAAGAGAGAAGGAGTCCTTGTTGTGGGAGGAACTTTTCATCCCCGATAAAATGAGTGGTAAGTGCAAGGTAAGTGTTCTTACTCAAATAAGTGATTTATTTTCACAATTTTTACTCTTGAAAATTCTGTTTTCGAATTCATTGTGTTTTTCTAAAGTTTTAGAGGGGGTTTACCAACTATACGGGTGGAGCTATACGACCAGAGAGGGGGCTCCCGCCGTATAGTTGGTCGTTAAACTCTCTGTATCATCTTTGTGAATTTTTTTTCAATATCTGAGCCTATACGGTCGCAACTATACGACCGGAGCAAAAATTATGTTCGTATAGTTGGTAGTTGAACTCTCAGATAGTTTTTCTTTTTGGTGTCTATATCTATACTGTCGCAACTATACGACCGGAGCAAAAATTCTAGCTGTATAGTTGGTCGTTAAACTCCCAGACACTTTTGATTTTCGGTGTTTGAATCTTTACGGTCGCAACTATACGACCGGAGCAAAAATTCCGGCCGTATAGTTGGTCGTTAAACTCTCACACATTTTTTCGTTCGATCTTTATTTTATATTAGAAAAAACGTTATTGTCGGTTCCGAGTCGTGATTTAATTGACCTGGACTTGAGATATTTGGAAATATCTGCCCGGAACCAACTATACGGCCGGACCTATACGGGTCGCGCCCGTATAGTTGGCCATTCCGCGGTAGGACACTTCCAAATCCGTGATTTCTTTCCCTGTTTCGTTTGGATTTTTTTCTTGGATGACAACTTGGTGTTTCTCACGAGTTTTACCGACCTCTAACCCCTCTTATATAATGCCATTGTCTCTCTCTCTAATCGCAATCTACAAAAACCAATCTAGCAATGCGCTATCCCTCCACATGTCGTGGGAAACCCATGGGGCTCATTGCTCCTTCTAGGGACCACTCTAGCAGCCCGTCCATGGATGATGATGACGAGGAGGTGGAGAGGTTTAGCCCTAAGTACAAGGAGTACGTTGAGCCAAGCTACTTCAACAATGATTCCAATGGTGATGATGACGTAGTTGCCGTCTACATCCGCCGTGACATCTATGATCCACTAGAGATCAATTGGGTTGCAATGAAGAAAGCTCAACAAGAGAGAGAATATCAAAGCCACATGGAAAAGGGCATGTGGAGACCGTCAAGTTCATCACCACAGATCCAAGGCCACACAAGCGTAAGGAATTATCTAATATTGGTGCAGGTGCTAGCAAGGAAGGGGAGGTTCCACTCTCAAAGCCAACCATTGGTGCTCGTATGAAGGTTAAGCCTCAATAAGAGTGGAGGTATGGTTTCCACTTCCTCGATCCATCAATTATGGATGAGGAAGAAGAAGTTGTCCCTAGGACCAAGGATCGCGTGCGGGCACTAGAGATATATCAGAAGCAGGAGCTACTCCATCGTGTCGAAGTCCGTCACCGTCTCAATGAGATGGAGACGAAGGAAGACCTCCTTCCATTGGTGACCAAGCTCGCAGATAGAGTGGACACTCTGCAATCTGATCTGCACAGGTGCTACAGCCGCATAACTACTCTAGAGGAGACCAAGAAGAAGCTACGCACCGCGGTGTTACATGGCATGGCGCCCAGTGATCTACAACAATCACGGTATCAAATAATCGCAAGGGATTATTTGATCCCGCCTGGCTTGATTCCAAGCTTGGGGAGATCTTTAAGACCTTTTAATCTATCTTATAAGTTTTTATTATTATTCTTGCATTAGTTCAAACTAGAAATAAAGTTTGCATCATTGGAATTCCATTTAGGAATAGTCGATCCCTTTTATGAAATTCCGAGTTTATTATTATATATGGAGCAATATTGAGTTTGTGTTTGCTTTATTGATATATGAAAGGCTTGAGTATGATTTTACTTACACTTGATGATAGCAATAGGAGTCTTCCACGCCATTGGTATTAATAGAACACATAAAGATAATTTGGTCAATATGTTGTAAGTCTACGGTTTGATTCACAAAGAAAAATTATCTATACAATTAAGTTGAAAAAGAAAACCTTGGACAAAGAAAAATGAAAGTCCTATCCAAATAGAGTGAGAACAGGTCGTGGTAGAATCTCAAGTCATAAGAATGCTTCATATACAGTTGGAATTTGATAATTGCGATCGTTGAACTTTGAATTCCTACATAAAGTGGAGTATATTGCTAGCTCCTTTGCACAACACTTAAAACAAAAGTGTGAGCATATATGTAAAAGAAAAGAAAAATAAAGAAGAAAAAGAGTGAATGTGCAAAGAGCAAATAGGCATATACCACTGTATTGTAGTATGACAAAGAGACACTTTTGAGATTTTGAATCCCAAGTGAATACGTTGATCCTAAAACACTTGGGACTACCTCGTTAACTCATTCGGTTGAACCAGATTCTTTTACATTATGTTGAGATTCATCTTTTATGAACTATTGATAACTAAGGTGTGAAAGCCTTCCAATCTATTCAGATGGTTCGAGTAAGGTACTAATCATAAACTTATTCCCCTGTATCGTACATGATAAAAACATGCTGCAGTTGCCTCATTTATTTTATCGACTCGGCTTCATGAATATGAGGATCACATCCATTAAGCTAAAAACTTCCTCGGGACGAGCAAGTGTCTAAGCTTGGGGAAGTTGATGAGTGCATATTTGCATCATGTTTTACATTATTATTTTGCATTGTAGATGTAGGATCTTGGTATTTTATGGTGCTCACGCGCACATTTTATGTCTGTTTCCACCAGGATCAGGACAGATGATGGATCCAATGGATACAATTATTGAAGCAGTTGTACTATGGAGAAAAGGAGTCAAAAAAAACAATGTAAATCGCTTACTTGGGAAATATTAATAATACCAGAAGAAAACCAGAAGCGAACAAGGGAGGCAGAGAGCCCAACGACCAACTCTACGGCGGGAGCAACTCTTCCGCCTGTATAGCTCGGGCCGCATAGTTGGCGTCGCCTCCGCCTCGTCAAATAGTTTCACTCTGTATAATTGGTTCGAGGAGATGACATATAGAACACCCAAAAATCGTAGAAACCTCACCTCCGGAAGACATCTAGAGGGGGAACTCATCCACAAGGGATCCATCTTCGCCCTGCGAAGATCCAGGAGGCTAAGGCATCAATCTTCATCATCCACCGCTGCATCACCCCCATCTTCATTCATCACATCTACATCTTGTCTAGATCTTGTTGTAAGTCCTATACTCGTTGTGGATTTATACAAGTACTATTCATCTATGATTGTTTCTATTATCATTGCCATGATGTTGATTGCCTCCATGTCTGAGTAGATCATTAGTTCTTGGGGAGATGGAGAAACCCTATTATGAGATTGAAATAAGATAAAGTCTATTATGATATCCATCGCTGTGACCATGTGTTAGATTCTCTACATCTTGATGTTGAGAGAAGTGGACCTCTCAATATTTGCCTCTTGCGAGGACTTCATGGAAGGAACTACTTGTTGGTAGACGGAGGCGTGCTAGCACTTACAGTGACTATAAAGCTGTTGGCACTCCTTACGTATCAACTTGGGAAATCGAGGAAACTCACAGAACACTATCCATGCCATGGGATATGTCCTACGGTATTACGTCCCTTAATAGCATAGTAATTCGATTGATGTTGATTACTGACTGTTGTGGTTATGAGGATGATGTGAGCAGCGTCTGTTGCCTATTCGTCCACATACGGAGTTCCTCCCACACATACATGTTGGAGATATGCCCAAGAGGCAATAATAAAAGTGGTTATTATTATATATTTGTGTTTATGATGAATGTTTACATCCCATGCTATAATTGTATTATAAGGAAACACTAATACATGTGTGTTTTGTAAACATAAAAGAGTCCCTAGTAAGCCTATTGTGGAACTAGCTTGTTGATTAAATGATGATCATGGTTTCCTGATCATGGAAATTGGATGTCATTAATAACAAGGTTATATCATTAGGAGAATGATGTGATGGACACACACCCATAGTAAGCGTAGCATAAGATCAAGTCATTAAGTTCGTATTGCTGTGAGCTTTCAAATACATAGTAACCTAATCCTTCGACCATGAGGTCATGTTAATCAACATCACAGGATGGGTACTTTGATGACATCAAACACCGCTTCGTAACTGGGTGGTTATAAAGGTGTCATTGGGTATTTTGAAAGTATGTGTTGAAGCGCATGGACCAAGATTGGGATTTGTCCATCCATATGACAGATAGATATGCTCTGGGCCCTCTCGGTGGAATGTCATCTAGTTAGCTTGCAAGCATGTGACTAGGTCACAAGGGATGACATAACATGGAACGAGTAAAGAGTACTTATTAGTAACGAGGTAGAACTAGGTATGGAGATACCGACGATCAAACCTCGGATAAGTAGAATATCGCGTGACAAAGGGAATTGGTTTCGTATGTTAATGGTTCTATCGATCACGAAGTCATCGTTGAGTATGTGGGAGCCATTATGGATCTCCATATCCCGCTGATGGTTATTGATCGGAGAGGTGTCTTCATCATGTCTGCATATTCACGAACCGTAGGATGACACACTTAAGGTTCGAAGTTGTTTTAAGTAGATATGGAATATGCATTGAAGACCGAATGTTGTTCGGAGTCTTGGATTGGATCCGGGACATCATGAGGAGATCCGGAATTGTCCGGAGAATAAGATTCATATATTGGGGATCATTTTCTAAGTTAGGAAATGTTCCGGAGTGTTTGTATGGAGATTCTAGAAGGTTTCGGAATGTTCTGGAAGGTTCTAGAAGATTTCTTGGAGTTTGCTTGAAAACCAAGAAAGGGTCAAGGAAACCTTGTGGGGCTAGACACGGATTCGTGGGGGAGGAGGACTCCTCCCCCCTTCCCAACCCGCCGGCCAAGGAGGGAGGGGAGTCCTACTAGGACTCCCCCTCCCATGGCGCGCCTCCCTCCTTTAAATAGAGGGGAGGGGGCGCCACCCCCTTGCACTCTCCCATAACAAACCCTAGCCGCCGCCTCTCTCCTCCTCCTTCGCTCTGCTCTGGCTTAGGAGAAGCCCTGCAGAATTCTCTCCTCCACCACCACCACCACACCGTCATGCTGCTAGGATTCCGTGGAGAAGATCTACTACCTCCGCTCATTTGGGCAGGGAGAGGAAGGTCTGCCGACTCGACGCGTGTGACCGATCATGGCTGCCGAGCAGCGCCGGAAGGATCGTCCACACGATCTTGAGATCGGCAAGTGATCGACTACATCAACCACGAGATCTAATCTCGTAACGCTTTCGGTTCTACGAGGGTTAGTACAGATCTATCTCGTTGCACATGTCTAATAGATTAGATCTTGGCTTTTATCTAGATTAGACCTGGGTTTTGTTCGTTCTTGCGGTAGAATTTTTTTGTTTTCCATGCTACGAACCCATCAGTGGTATCAGAGCCGTATCTATGCGTAGATCTGTTGCACGAGTAGAACACAATGGTTTTGTGGGCGTTGGTGCTCGTGCTATCTTTTGCTTTGTATACTTTGCATCTTGCGGTATGGTGGGATGAAGCGGCTCGGGCTAACCTTACATGTCATCGCACATGAGACTTGCTCCACGCTTGACGTGTAACTTGCTTTGCACAAGTGGCTTTGCAGGTGTCTGTCTCTCCCATCATAGTAAAGATCCAATCTACACTTTGCACTTGATAGCACTTGTATCAACGTTGTGGTTCAATTTCGTAGGTAAGATCCGTTCTTATTCGAAAGCCCCAAACCACGTAAAACTTGCAAAGAAAATTAGAGCCGTCTAACTTGTTTTTGCAGGGGTTTTGTCATGTGATATGGCCATCATGTGATTGTGATTATATTTGATGTATGCAATGATCCTTGTTGTAATATGGCAACCGGCAGGAGCCTAATGGTTGTCTTTAATTCTGTTAAGACCTGCGTGTCTATTCATCTTGTAATAGCTTTATTCCAAGTAGTTGTAATAGTTCTTTGGTGATGATGGACAACCATGAAGCGGCGCCCGACCTTGACGTTAATCTTGGCGATGATGGAGATCATATCCGTGCTTTGGAGATGGAGATCAAAGGCATAAGAAGAAAGGGCCATATCATATCACACTAATTATGAATTGCTTGTGATGTTAATCGTTTATGCATCTTGTATTGCTTAGATCGCGACGGTAGCATTATAAGATGATCCCTCTCACTAAATTTCAAGTAATAAAGTGTTCGTCCTTAGTTGGCACCGTTGCTAAGACTCGTCGTCTCGAAGCATCTCGTGATGATCGGATGTGATAGATTATACGTGTGCATACAACGGGTGCAAGCCAGATTTGCACATGCGGAAACTAAGGTTAATCTTGACGAGCCTAGCATGTACAGACATGGTCTCGGAACACGGAATACCGAAAGGTAGAGCATGAATCATATAAGTGATATGATGAATATGAAGATTGTTCGCCGATGAAACTACATCTTCTCTCGTGAAGATCGGACTTGGTGTAGTGGACTTGGTTCGTGTAATCACTAAGACAATGTGAGGGATGTTGTTTTGAGTGGGAGTTCACCTAGTTAATTTAAGAATTAAAGTAGAACTCAATTTATCATAAACTTAGTCTAAACTACTTGCAAATTTTTTGTAGATTATGGCGAACCTCTCCATCAATTTTAATGTGTTCCTAGAGAAAGAAAAGCATAAGAACAATGGAAGCAACTTCATGGACTGACTACGTGGTCTGAAGATTGTCCTCAGGGCTGGTCAGATGACCTATGTGCTCGAAGCACCGCTAGGTGACCCACATGCAGATGATGCCACCGATGACGTAAAGAATGTTTACGCCACTCAGAAAAATCTTTACTCCACAGTTCAGTGTGCCATCCTGTACGGTTTAGAAACGGAGCTCCAGAAGCGTTTTGAGCACCACGACCCGTTCGAGATCATTAAGGAGCTCAAGCTCATTTTTGAGACTCACGCGGCCGTGGAGAGCTATGAGGCTTCCGAAAAGTTCTTTACCTGCAAGATGGAAGAGGGAAGCTCCGTTAGCGAGCACGTGCTCACCATGTCTGGGCACGCAAACAAGCTCCAAGAGTTGGGGATAACGATTCCTAATGAGTTAGGGATTCACCGTGTCCTCCAATCACTGCCACCGAGTTATAAGAACTTTGTCATGAACTACAATATGCACTGCATGAACAAAACGTTGCCTGAACTATCGTCCATGCTGAAAACTGCTGAAGTGGAGATCAAGAAGGAGCACCAAGTGTTGATGGTCAATAAGACCACCAATTTCAAGAAACAGGGCAAGCCTAAGAAAAAGGGCAACTCCAAGAAGGACGGTAAGAAAGCTGCTGCACCTGCTAAGAAGCCCAAGGCTGGTCCTAAACCTGAAACTGAATGCTTCTACTGCAAGGGTGCTGGTCACTGGAAGCGTAACTGCCCCAAGTACCTGGCGGATCTGAAGAACGGCAACATTAAGAAGAAAGGTATATTTGATGTACATGTTATTGATGTGTATCTTACTAGTAATCGTAGTAGTGTATGGGTATTTGATACTGGTTCGGTTGCTCATATTTGTAACTCAAAGCAGAGCTGCGTATCAAAATAAGACTGGCAAGAGACGAGGTGACGATGCGCGTTGGAAATGGCTCCAAGGTTGATGTGATCACCGTCGGCACGCTCCCTCTACATCTACCTTCGGTATTAGTTTTAAATTTAAATAATTGTTATTTGGTGCCTGTGTTAAGCATGAACATTATATCTGGATCTTGTTTATTGCGAGACGGTTACTCTTTTAAGTCTGAGAATAAAGGTTGTTCGATTTATGTGAGTAATATCTTTTATGGTAATGCACCTGAGATAAATGGTTTATTCTTATTGAATCTCGATAGTAGTGATACACATGTTCACAACATAGATGCTAAACGAATAAAATTGAATGATAATTCTACATACATGTGGCAATCTGCCTTGGTCACATTGGAGTGAAGCGTATGAAGAAACTCAATTCTGATGGACTTCTTGAATCACTTGATTTTGAATCACTTGAAAGATGCGAAGCATGTCTAATGGGGAAAATGACTAAGACTCCATTCTCTGGAATAATGGAGCGACCTACAGACTTATTGGAAATAATACATACCGATGTGTGCGGTCCAATGAGTGTAGCGTCGCGTGGTGGATATCGTTATGTTCTCACTTTCACGGATGACTTAAGTAGATATGGGTATGTCTACTTTATGAAACATAAGTCCGAAACTTTCGAGAAGTTTAAGGAATTTCAAAGTGAAGTGGAAAATCATCGTAACAAGAAGATTAAGTTTCTGCGTTCTGACCGCGGAGGTGAATATCTAAGTTATGAGTTTGGCATGCATTTAAAGAAATGTGGAATACTTTCGCAGTTGACACCGCCGGGAACACCATAGCGTAATGGTGTGTCTGAACGTCGTAATCGAACTCTCTTAGATATGGTTCGGTCTATGATGTCTCTTATAGATTTACCACTATCGTTTTGGGGCTATGCATTAGAGACAGCCGCATTCACTTTAAATAGGGCACCATCTAAATCCGTTGAAATGACACTGTACGAATTGTGGTTTGGTAAGAAACCTAATTTGTCGTTCCTTAAAGTTTGGGGTTGCGAAGCGTATGTAAAGAAGTTACAACCTGATAAGCTTGAACCCAAAGCGGAGAAATGCGTCTTCATAGGATACCCTAAAGAAACAATTGGGTATACCTTCTATCATAGATCTGAAGGCAAAGTTTTCCTTGCCAAGAATGGATCCTTTCTTGAGAAGGAGTTTCTCTCGAAAGAAGTGACTGGAAGGAAAGTAGAACTCGACGAGGTTATTGAACCTTCTCTCGGAGTTGAGAGTAGCGCAGCACCGGAAGATGTTTTTGTGCCGCCTGCACCAACTAGAGAGGAAGCTAATGATGTTGATCATGAAACTTCGAACGAAGTTACTGCTGAACCTCGCAGGTCAACGAGGGTTCGTACCACTCCTGATTGGTATGACTCTGCCTTGAACGTCATGTTGGTAGACAACACTGATGACCCTGCTGTTGGAATTATGCCCTAGAGGCAATAATAAAGATGTTATTATTATAATTCTTGTTCATGATAAAGTTTATATTCCATGCTAGAATTGTATTAAGCGGAAACATTAATACTTGTGTGGTTTGTGAACAACACCGTGTCCCTAGTACGCCTCTATGGACTAGCTCATTGATCAATGATGGTTAAGGTTTCCTAACCATAGACATGAGTTGTCAATTGATAATGAGATCATATCATTGGGAGAATGATATGGTGGACAGACCGAAACTAAGCAAAGCAATTAGATCGTGTCATTGTGTTCATCTTTGCGAAGCTTTTCCTATGTCAAATATTATATTCCTTAGACCATGAGATAATACAACTCCCTGGTATCGGAAGAAAGCTTTGAGGTCATCAAACGTCATCCTATGAGAGGGTGATCATAAAGGTGTCTCTCGGTGATCGTAAAGTATCATTGGGTTGTATGTATCGAGATGGGATTTGTCCCTCCCAAGTCGGAGAGATATACTTGGGCCCACTCGGTAATCGATATCGACACCGCTTGCAAGCATGTGGTTAAGGAGTTAATCACAAAGTGATATCGGATTACGGACGAGTAAAGTACTTTAGCGTGAACGAGATTGAACTAGGTATGACGATACCGACGATCGAATCTCGCAAGTAAAATATCGCGAGACGAAGGAATATATATATGGGATTGATTGAATCCTGGCATCGTGGTTCATCCGATATGATCATCGATGAATGTGTGGAGTCAATATGGGTGCCTGCACCCGTTGATTATTGATAGAAGATCATGTCGCATATTCTCGAACCCGAGGTCACACACTTAACGTGTCTCGACGCTAGGATAGATTGGATAATTGGTTTATGAATTTGTGTTGAGTCTCGGATGGGATCCGGATATCACGAGAGGTTCGAATAGTCCGAGAATAAGATTCATATAAGGCGTGCAGTTTTTGGAGTTGAATAGTTCCGGTTAATCGGTATTGTACCTAAGCTTCTAGAACCTTCCGGAAGGGGCCAACGTGGTCCCACCTTCCGGGAGGGCATGGGCCTATGAGGGAGTGTCCTGGCCACATTGGGCCAGGGCACAAGGCCCCATAGGGCCCAGCCGATCCTAGAGAGTTTAAATCGCTTAAACTAGAGATAAGATAAGATAGGATTTCTAGATAAGGAGAGTTTAAATTGTTTAAACTAGAGATAGGCTTGGAGGAGAGGCTAGGGCTGGCCGCACCCCTCTATATATAGGGCTGGTGCGCCTCTCAAACTCCTTACACCTTCCTCCAAACCCAGTTGCCCCTGCCTTCCTCTCTCCCTCCCGACTGCTTTTGTAGGCGAAGCCTGCGTAAATTCTCCACCATATACACCACGCCGTCGTGCTGTAGATCCAATCTATCTCTCCACCATACTTGCTGGTCCGAGGAAGGAGGAGACGTCGAGGTGCCGCACGTGTGCATCTCACGGAGGCACCGCCACTTGTGGTGCTAGATCGGATCGGATCACGAGGAGGAGAAGTGAGTACGACTACATCACCCACGCGTTAACGAGCGTTCAAGCTGTGCGAATCTTCAAGGGTATGAAGATCTAATCCAATCTCTCTCGTTGTTTGCATCTCCTAGATTAGATCTTGGCTTTCCCTCTGTTCGCTTCCGTAGAAAATTTTGATTTACTATGCTGCGAAACCCTTCACCTGCGACGTATGAAGAAGCTATGGTGATCCTAGATTCCGACAAATGGCTAGAAGCCATGAAATTCGAAATGGGATCCATGTACGAAAACCAAGTATGGACTTTGGTGGACTTACCGGATGGCCGAAAGGCTGTCGAGAACAAATGGATTTTCAAAAGAAAAACAGGTGCTGATGGTAATATTACCGTCTATAAAGCTCAACTTGTCGCGAAAGGGTTCCGACAAATTCAAGGAGTTGACTACGATGAGACTTTCTCACCAGTAGCGAAGCTAAAGTCTGTGAGGATTTTGTTAGCAATCGCTGCATATTTCGATTATGAGATTTGGCAAATGGATGTCAAAACGGTGTTCCTTAATGGTGACATTGAGGAAGAGTTGTATATGGTACAACCCAAGGGTTTTGTCGATCCTAGTGATGCTGACAAGGTATGCAAACTTCAGCGCTCCATTTATGGACTGAAGCAAGCATCCCGGAGTTGGAATCAACGTTTTGATAAAGTAATCAAAAACTTTGGATTTATACAAACTTATGGAGAAGCTTGTATTTACAAGAAAGTGAGTGGGAGCTTTGTAGCATTCCTAGTACTATATGTAGATGACATATTGTTGATTGGGAATGATATAGAACTTCTTAATAGCGTCAAAACCTATTTGAATAATAGTTTTTCAATGAAGGATCTTGGCGAAGCGGCATATATTCTAGGCATCAAGATTTATAGAGATAGATCAAGACGCCTAATAGCGCTTTCACAAAGTACATACTTAGACAAAGTTCTAAAGAAGTTTAGAATGGAAGAGAGCAAGAAAGGGTTCGTGCCCATGTTGTCAGGTAAGACCTTGAGTAAGACTCAAAGTCCGGCTACGGCAGAAGATAGAGAAAAGATGAATAATATTCCCTATGCCTCGGCCATAGGTTCTATCATGTATGCCATGTTCTGTACAAGACCGGATATAGCACATGCTGTTAGTTTGACTAGTAGATATCAAAGTGATCCTGGAATGGAACACTAGACAGCGGTCAAGAATATCCTAAAGTATCTGAATAGGACTAAGGATATGGTTCTTTCTTATGGAGGTGATGAACAGCTTGTTGTAAACGGTTACACTGATGCTAGTTGGAACACCGATCCAGATGACTCGAAGTCACAGCCCGATAATGTATTTATTTTGAATGGTGCTGCAGTGAGCTGGAGGAGTGCCAAGCAAAGCGTTGTGGCGAAATCTTCAACTGAATCGAATACATAGCTGCTTGAGGCTGCAAGAAGCCATATGGATGAAGGAGTTCATTACTGAACTTGGCATGGTTCCCAGTGCGTTGGACCCGATGGCCATCTACTGTGACAACACAGGTGCCATAGCTAATGCACAGGAGCCAAGGTCACATAGCAAGCTGAAGCATATCAAGCTACGTTTCCATGCTATTCGCGAGTATGTCCGAGATGGTGACATAAAGATTTGCAAAGTACACACTGATATGAATGTGGCAGATCCGTTGACTAAACCTCTCCCTAGAGCAAAGCATGACCAACACCAGAACGCCATGGGTGTTAGGTATATTACCATGTAATCTAGATTATTGACTCTAGTGCAAGTGGAAGACTGTTGGAGATATGCCCAAGAGGCAATAATAAAAGTGGTTATTATTATATCTTTGTGTTTATGATGAATGTTTACATCCCATGCTATAATTGTATTATAAGGAAACACTAATACATGTGTGTTTTGTAAACATAAAAGAGTCCCTAGTAAGCCTCTTGTGTAACTAGCTTTTTGATTAAATGATGATCATGGTTTCCTGATCAGGGACATTGGATGTCATTAATAACAAGGTTATATCATTAGGAGAATGATGTGATTGACACACACCCATAGTAAGGGTAGCATAAGATCAAGTCATTAAGTTCGTATTGTTGTAAGCTTTCAAATACATAGTAACCTAATCCTTCGACCATGAGGTCATGTTAATCACCATCACCGGATGGGTACTTTGATGACATCAAACATCGCTTCGTAACTGGGTGGTTATAAAGGTGTCATTGGGTATTCTGAAAGTATGTGTTGAAGCGCATGGACCAAGATTGGGATTTGTCCATCCATATGACGGATAGATATGCTCTGGGCCCTCTCGGTGGAATGTCATCTAGTTAGCTTGCAAGCATGTGACTAGGTCACAAGGGATGACATAACATGGAACGAGTAAAGAGTACTTATCAGTAACGAGGTAGAACTAGGTATGGAGATACCGACGATCAAACCTCGGATAAGTAGAATATCGCGTGACAAAGGGAATTGGTTTCGTATGTTAATGGTTCTATCGATCACGAAGTCATCGTTGAGTATGTGGGAGCCATTATGGATCTCCAGATCCCGCTGATGGTTATTGATCGGAGAGGTGTCTTCATCATGTCTGCATATTCACGAACCGTAGGGTGACACACTTAAGGTTCGAAGTTGTTTTAAGTAGATATGGAATATGCGTTGAAGACCGAATGTTGTTCAGAGTCTTGGATTGGATCCGGGACATCACGAGGAGATCCGAAATTGTCCGGAGAATAAGATTCATATATTGGGGATCATTTTCTAAGTTAGGAAATGTTCCGGAGTGTTTGTATGGAGATTCTAGAAGGTTTCGAAATGTTCTGGAAGGTTCTAGAAGATTTCTTCGAGTTTGCTTGAAAACCAAGAAAGGGTCAAGGAAACCTTGTGGGGCTAGACACGGATTCGTGGGGGAGGAGGACTCCTCCCCCCCTTCCCAACCCGCCGGCCAAGGAGGGAGGGGAGTCCTAGTAGGACTCCCCCTCCCATGGCGCGCCTCCCTCCTTTAAATAGAGGGGAGGGGGCGCCACCCCCTTGCACTCTCCCATACCAAACCCTAGCCGCCGCCTCTCTCCTCCTCCTTCGCTCTGCTCCGGCTTAGGCGAAGCCCTGCAGAATTCTCTACTCCACCACCACCACCACACCGTCGTGCTGCTGGGATTCCGTGGAGAAGATCTACTACCTCCTGCTCATTTGGAACAGGAGAGGAAGGTCTGCCGACTCAAGCAGTGACCGATCATGAGCGCTGCCGGAACGCGGCGCCGGAAGGATCGTCCACACGATCTTGAGATCGGCAAGTGATAGACTACATCAACCCCGAGATCTAATCTCGTAACGCTTTCGGTTCTACGAGGTTAGTACAAATCTATCTCGTTGCACATGTCTAATAGATTAGATCTTGGCTTTTGTCTAGATTAGATCTGGGTTTTGTTCGTTCTTGCGGTAGAATTTTTTTGTTTTCCATGCTACGAACCCATCAATACATAGTTGAGAATATTCATGATGATAATCTTTATCTTAAATCTTCACAAATAGCGGTGTACGTATCCGCTACTCCGTGAGAACGCCTTATCCCTACTGCAGTTCCAATCTCTCTTACATACGCGATACTTACTTTCTGTATTAAGTTATTTTGCTTTATTTTATTATTGCTCTTATAACCAAAACCACAAAACACCTTTTTACACAATACTCGCATTTTATCTTGTCACTTAGAACTTTATCTAGCATTTCTATTGCAATATCTATTTTAAGAATTATTAGACTTTAGACTCCTGCTCCCTGTGGGATCGATATCTTTATTTAGAAACTAGCGACAAATGATCTATGCACTTTCAGTCATCACTCTCCTATATGGGGCTCAGGGGGCGAGTGCCATCATGGTGAGGAGAAGGTGGATCACATCGGATAGGGGAGGCTATGCTGGAGCCACTCTAGTGAATGTCCTTGGGGGCACTGCCGAGTCAGACAAAAGACGAATATCAAGTTAAAGCAGAAAGAGAGAAACAAGAAATATGCATAAAGGGAAAGAAAAGGCTTACTCAGAAGAAGTAGGTGGTTCCTTGGGTTTTGGCGCTCTCTGGACGGTGGCCTTAGTCGGAGGTTTGTTGGCGGCCTTATCACCAGATTTCTTCTGTCTCTTCCTAGTCTGGGGTGGCTCGGAAGAAGGAGCAGAAGGAGCAGCTTGTTTCTTTGTAGGGGAAGGAACCGGATCACCCACAATAAGAGGCGGATCAGTATGGGCCTTACCAGCCGGGTTAGCTGGAGTCGAATCAACTAGAAAAGCATATGAGATAGGAACCGGGTCAAATACCTCAAGAACTTCACAATCATCGTCATCCTCATCGTCATCCAGCCAATCCCTCAAAACATAAGCCTTACCAAAGGATTGTTTGTGGCCGTCCGAGACAGGCAAGAACATCTCAGAGTCTGGCTCTACCGTGTCCGAGGTACCACGATCCTTCCCCCACTTAAGGTGTGGCTTCGCGCCATCTTTGATCGTATGGTGAAGAAACTTCTGAAAGGAGTATTGCGATAGGATCAAGTAAACAATACGATCCAACATAAAACATAACTCAGAAAAGATTCGAATAAGGGATATACCGTGGGAGCTGGCTTATCTCGTTAGAAGTGCTCAAACCCCCATTCCCATTCTTCAGTCATCTCCGGGGTGATCTTGAAGATCGCCTTAACTCGGCGGAAAATCTGAGTGTTGGTGAGCTTGAATGAGGAAGTTCGGTTGGGGTCAAGATGCCTGCTCATATGGCAAAGCTTGTGTGTGCAGTGCTGTAGTGGAGAGATTTGGCTACGAATAAAAGTGATCATTATATCTTCGCCGCACAAACCCAACTGATTCAGTTCCTTGATGTGCTTCTCCACCAAGTCCACCAAGTTGTCGGACTTCTTTGGGATCCGGACCCACAAGGTCCTATTAGAGATGTCGAGAGAGAAGGGAAGCAGCCAAATCTTGTCCTCCTCGGTATCATTCCTCAAATAGAAGAACGTCCTGGCCCATCCCTTGCAAGACTCCAAACCGGTGACTCAGGGGAAAACGGAGTTCTTCCAAGGAGAGACAGAAGCCGCTCTGCACTGAGTTAGAGCTTTGTCGGCAGGGGAAGCCTCCTTGTCCGGAACAGCATTGGCTCTAAAGCCAAAGAATTTGTACCAAATGTGAATGGAAGGCCAAAGGCCGAGATACCCCTCTACCGTGGATGCAAAAGTAGAAAGGGAGGTAATGGCGTTAGCCGGAAGATGGTGTGGTTGGAGAGTGAAGGTGGTGATGAACTCATGAAAGAATTCACTGACGGGAAGGCCAAACCCGCGTTGGAAGTGCGAAAGGAAAACGACAAACTCACCCGGATTGGGAGAGGGAGTAATCTCCTCGCAGGGGAGGCGACATCTTACCCTGATCGAAATGCGACGGGTCCGGATCAGCCAGTCAATATCATCTTGGCAGACCCAAGAACTGGCCCAGGCACCACGCTCATGGGCCTCACCACCCTCTTCATGTTCTTCAATGACCACAACTTCCTCTGATTCAGACATGTCTAGATCCTCCTCCTCGCAGAAGCAAAAGCAATCTGGAGCGGGGAGAAGGGTCTAGATTGACGCGGTCTCATGGTAACTACTAGCGGCAAAGCAACGACATGGCTACGGCGGAGCAGGCAACGACGAGGCACGGCAGCAGCGGTGCAGCACTTAAGCAGAAGCAGTGGCGATGGCAATGCTGTTGTACGGAGGAAGAAGAAGGATAAGAGATAGAGGGGGAGAACATGGGAAATGGCTAAGGGGCTGCCCCCGCTCCCCTATTTAACTACGCCCTTAGGGGGTAGTGGAATCATGCTGCGCGGGAGGCCACACGGTATGGCCGTGTATTCCGCCAGATTAGCCAATCAGCAAGAAGCCACAGGAATGGCCACACAGCGCAGGGAATCACACGACAAGATGGGGCGTTGCGGTTATCGAAGAGATTCCCACGATGTTATGTTGGCGTAGTAATCCCTGACATCGTGCACAGTAACTAGCGCATGCCCTTAAAATGAGGCAAAATAATGATTACCCTCCACGTAGACATGGAGAAGCGTACGCGAGAAGGAAGGGATCTAAGTGGGTAACCCGGATCTGAGAAGATAATCCGGCCAACAAGGAATACCTTGAAACGAGCCAAGGGAAATCAAAAGGAACACCGAGTCACAAAAGTAAGTGTGCCGACATAAGAGTAACTCGACAAGAAAGAAAAAAGAATCTAGTAGGTTGAACTTGTTGTGGCCTTATTAGTTGAAGTTGCTAAGACCGCACCAGCTTCGGAGACTAATGTTGGGGGATAACCCCGGGTAGGGTCAAGCCGGGGTACAAAGGCCATAGTAGCCAAGGTATGGCAAGGTCAAAGCGTAAGCTGGCCAAGTTACCTCAAGGCAAGCCGACTTACGGTAAACCTGGCCCGAACAGAATCCATCCAACGTCACCTCGACCGACATAAAATGTATGGCGGCAATCTCTTTGTAACTTGTTTACAGGTACCCACAGGGCCGAGTTAACCAGGCCTGAGCCAGGTTACCACTTGGCTTACAAGAGAAGGAAGGAATCTCCTTGGTCAAAGATTTTCTCTCTCCACTGTAGCGTGAGCGTAGAGGACAGAGAGGAGGACCAGCGGGTACTGCCCGAAAAAGGTGACGTTGCCTATGTTGGGTGATGTTGCCTATGTCGGATGACACCATGTCACAAAGGGGCTCAGAGAGGCTTAGGCCATGAGTCCGGAGAAGCTTACAGAGGGAAAAAGAGGAGCACCACTTTGCTATTTTGGGAGAGGCATAATATGCCTTCCATGTATGCCCTAACTTGAAACCTGGCCTCCCCTATATAAGGAGGGCCAGGATCTCCATAGAGAGGGTCGGCCATTTTACTAAGGGAATAACCCTAAAGAGAGAGGTGGGGTAGTAGAGAAGTTCATCCTCTTCCTCCCCACGAACAGCTCAAGGAGCATGTGTAAACACCATTGATAAGAGGGAATACAAGCATCTGTGTGTGGAATAACCATACTATCCCTCCCTGGACATCTCTAGTGCTCAGCCCGATCTTTAGCCTATACATGGCATCTGCCGTGCCACCACCACGACATTAAGTGTCTCTTACAATGACCTAAACATTGGACGATCATGATGACATGTTGGAGAAGCGGTCGAAGAAGAGTTGCCAAAGATGAGCTCGGTCCACCGAAGTAGGAGGCGCCGCTTACCTGCTCGTCGATGAAAAAGAGGATTTGGAGGGAGACCTCGAAATGGGGAAAATGGTGGCGCGGATTTTGGAGGCGAGGCGGAGCGGTGTAACTAGGCGGTGCAAATCAATGGGTGGTGACCCAATTTCTCCCGCCAGAATTTCCCGTATACGGGCGAGCTCCCGCCATCCCTTCCTCGCACGGAAGCGTGCATATTTTTCTCTCGCGAGCGCGAGAAGAAGTTGGCTCCATGGAAACCCCCGATTTATGTGTTCCTCTAGGGCCATGCTGATGACTGCTTTAAAACTCGTGTGGTGCAAAGATTTTTTTGCGTGTGCAAGCAAACAACCTTTTTTCTTTCTTCCCGTGAGAAACGGGGATACGACCTTGCAAACACACCCAATGTTTATTAGGGAATCTCTGACTTATCCAAAATAGTTAGAGTAAAACCGATCCCTAATATTTTAGAGAAGTAAAACCCCGATCACACCGAATTTCACTCAAATTCGTCTATAATCAACATGGTCGACGAATTTGATAGATAATAAGTTCATGTCACTAAATATATACAAAGTACAACCAAAAGTCGCTCAAATTTCACTAAATATGAATGAATTTCACTAAAACAAAAGTCGGTCAAATTTCACTAAATTCTGCCATCGTGCTGTCCTTCATAGAGGTGTTTCCCAATGAGGACATACTCATGTCAACTTGGTTCGTGCACTTCCCCGAGGAGAAATAGTCTATGATGTCGTCGTCTCAGGGGATGTCCTCTAGTTCTTCGTCATCACAGACCACATCAACATGAAAGTCATGGTGGTCGGCGACGTGATGCCGCTTCGTGTCCTCAATAGCGTCTCTAAGGTCAAGCCCGCGCAATTCTGACCCATCTCGCTGCTTTGGACCTCGTGTCACCTGCACATCTCCGCCTCTAGGGCCATCACAAGTAGGTAGCACGTTCAGTTCACTATCCATAGGTAAACACCTTAGAATCTACATACGTATTCTTCTACGTACACCGAATCGAAAAACTAACATCACGGACTTTGTGTGGAACGACGAGTTCAAGCTATCTCTAAAAGGAAATTTCAAATGATTCACTGTATGCGATGAATCTAGAGTAATACGTCCAAAAAAGCTCAAAACAAGAACACAAATATGAGAAGATGCGGTTGATAAAACTCTATGCCCATTGTTGGAATAGAACCCCACCACCAAAACACATCTTTTTCTATAGAGATTATTTTGAATCAAAGCATCATGTGCTAATTACAAGAGGTTGGAAAGGAAGCAGTTTAATGAAGGAGAGAGTAAGTTCATCAAGTGTGCAGGATGATGCATCTAGCGAGAAAGCATAATTGGCTCGCCATGGCCTGCCCATCAAGCATTCCTTTAGGCCAACTCCAACGGTCCCCACAAACCGGACTTCGATTTTGTCCGCTTCGATCAGTTTGCGTGGGGTGGTGGACAAGTCGTCTAGGCTCAGCCCGGTTGTGGTGGCCTATGCCCCCAACCGGCTAGCCCATATGCGGCCTCGCTATCCATGGGGAGCCATCAAGCTCAAGGTTGATGGTAGTTTCAGCGCTAATGGCGGTCGACGTCCCCCGCGTGATTCTCCCTCCAGGACTCCAGTTCCCGTCCGCTGGCCCTGGCCTTTCCCGCCTAGACCATGCCATTTCCCGCCCGCCTCTCCCTTCCCCCGCCGAGCACCCCGCGAATATAAAGGGACCGACCGTTGGGACGGGGAGCACCAACCATCACTAACCCCTCCCTCTCCATGCCGAACAACCTCCCTGTGACCTGAGCCGAGCTCAGGAAGTTCACCCTCGACACGTACCCCTTCCTCCCCTTCCCCTTCCCTATCCCCCCGGTCGCCGATGAATCTTCGAAGGAGGACATGGGAGAGTTGGTGAAGGCCGAGGCCGAGGCGGAGGCAGACGACGAAGTCGGTAGCGCAGACTCAACGCACTATGCCCTAGAGAAGTACGTCTGCGAGCTTTACCAGGCCTTCAAGGCCAGGGAGGTCGCCGGTCGGCAACCTGCCGAGCGACTACTTCTGGAGGCCGAGGAGGTGGCGAGGGAGGCGATAGCGGCCATCGAGGACCACGACGAGCGGGAAGCAAAGGAGTCGATGGAGGTCGAGAAGACCATCCGATTCGCCGCTGAGGCCATGCTGGAGGAGGAGCGGCAGCGGCAGGACGCACTGGAGATGGCGGAGGCCACAACCTTGGACAACGTCTTCTCCAAGGCCGCCGCCAAAACGGGAGGCGTTGGCGGAGGTGCATGTTGTGGTCAAACGGGGGGTGCTGGCGGAGGCGGTTGCCTTGCGTGCTGTGGTGGCGGACGTGGCCTAACGGGAGGTGGAGACGGTCGCTGCCAAACGGGAGGCGAGAGCGGCGCGTAACCGCGCATCCGCAACATCGGCCGGGCAGAGGGAGGTGGAGACCCTCGCGCGCCACCGAGGCAGACAACAAAGGCCAAGAACGAAACCTTAGAGGCCCAACGGGCACAGGCGGCCAAGAACGCAACCTCCGACCATGAAGGGGCCTCCGTCCAGGACGGGACCGATGCTTAGTAGATTAGTTTAGTTTAAAAACTAGTATTTCTAAGTAATAAAATTGTTAGTAATTTTGTGAGTATGATCCGCGGGCCCAGATGAGGACTGCCCGCGCGGGCAGTCCGAGTCCCCCAAACCGAGCTCAACTTTCGGCACGGTTTACACCGAAACGGATCGCGCTGTGCTGTCCTCACAATTTACGGGTGCGCGTTAGACCATGGCCTGTATTCGGGAGGACATGATCAGACCCACGGCGTCCGTTTGCAGGGTCACGTTGGAGTTGGCCTCACGCCTGATCCGGAGGTGTTTTAAGAACCGGACGAGCCACCCTAAAGAAATGAGAGTTGCATCCAGAAGCACTTGTTGCAAGGTGTAACATTCTAACGGAGCACGAAGGAAGTCACATCCATCTAAAGTTCGGGTAGCAGCTACCCAAAAAAACGAGTCGCATCCATCTCAAAAAAGAAAAAGAAAGAGAGTTGCATCGGTGTGGTGGGGTTGTCTCACAGTCCAATTCTGTAGTCTGTTCGGGCCGTCAGTTTCGTGTGCTCCAGTTTGTTTCTCGAGTCCTTGTCGGAAAATGAATTCGGCCCGGTTACTAACTGAGGGACAGGCTCCCGGATCTATAAACCGGCGACGATGCCCACCATCGGCCTCCTAAGTAAACCCGAGCTCGATCTACGGAGAGGAGCAAGAATCGATCCGGCGATCATGGCGAGCTCGTCCGAGGAAGGCGAGGTTCCTTTTGATAAATTTGCAGCGGCGACCCGAGTAAGCGAGCTCGTGAGGGTGCTCATGAAGACGAAGAACAAGGACTCCCCTAGGGCGGTGGCGGCCCGGGCGGAGAAACGCCGCCCGGCTGAAGCAGGAGAGTTCCTCCGCTGAAAATCCCCCCGCCGTGGCGCCGGCGCCCGCTCCACGGGATAAGGTTCGCCTTGAAACCATAGACGATGTGCTAGCGATCGGAGAAGCCTTCTACCATGGTCGGGCGGCAGATGTACCGGAGAAGAAGGAGAAGAAGTATAGGAGGGTGAGGCTGTCCAAAGCGGAGATCGAGGACATCCTCTCGTACAAGAGCAGCCCCATGCCTCATCCGCCGTCCTCGTTCCTCACGGACGATAAGTTCATCCTCGGCTGCTATCCGGTCCCCAAAGAGCAGGTCGTTGACTATTTCACCCTAATGTTCTCCGCTTTCGATGGCCCGGACGATGAGTTCCTGGAGGAGCAGAAGAGGGTCCGTGAGGAGTACGAGAAGAAAGGCTACGCTCATGGCTGGGTCACCGACGACGAAGACGAGGCCCCTCCTTCTCGGGCTCCGATGAGGAGGGCTCGCCCAGGGATCATGAAGCGCAAGGGTGGAACCTGCAAGAAGATCAACTGAAGAGATCGTCCAATCGCAATAGTATTGTCCATCTAGGCGATTGTACCGTTGAATAAGCTGTCTAGCTAGGCTTTTCCGTTCACAAGCTAAACATGTTCTTATGCTGTAATGAAATCATCTCTTTATCGAGTGTATATGTGCTTTATTGCAGTAATCATGGTGCGCATTGCAAAATCAAACATATATATTGGAAAATGATGTGGATCCTCGGACGACGCTATCGTCCGGGTTGCGCACTCGTTGCTTCTTCCACGTGGACGCAGCTCCACCACACGGGCGTGGGGCCCACCTTTTTTCCTTTTCTTATCTCTCTCCGTGAGTTCACCTTTAGAGCAAGTACAATAAGTCCTAGTCAGCTGGCTATAAAGATTAAAATATTATTTCTTTATCTAGTTTGAAGAGAGAGAACAGGAGAGAGAAAAAGAGTGGGCTCTCATGCAAGAGCCAGCTCTAGCACGTGCTCCTAGGCACTTTGAGAGAGTGAAAGATGGGCCATGTAATGCTAAAATAGTATATTTTTATAGTTCACTATTGTACATGCTAGCTCTAAGTTGGCTATAGATGACATGACACTTGGCTTATAGCCGGCAGTTGGCTATACTATTGTCCTTGCTCTTAGAGCAAGTATAATAAGTCCTAGTCAGCTGTCTATAAGGATTAAAATACTATTTACTAGCCTAGTTGGAAGAGAGAGAAGAGGAGAGAGAAGAAGAGTGGCTCTCATGCAAGAGTCAGCTCTAGCACGTGCTCCTAGGCACTTTGAGAGAGTGAAAGGTGGGCCATGTAGTGCTAAAGTATATTTTTATAGCTCATTATTGTACATGCTAACTCTAAGTTGGCTATAGATGACATGGCACTTGGCTTATAGCCAGCAGCTGGCTATACTATTGTCCTTGCTCTTATCCCTTTTCCCCAATCCATTGCTCATGGACTCCACGCGGAGACCTCCGGTGTTGCGCTGCCGCCTGATATCTTATACTTACGGCGACCTCTCTGGATCCCTCACCACTACACCGGCCACCCATGTCCTCCATCAGTGCACCGTCCCTCTCCTCGCCAGCTTACCCGCCACCCATGCCATCTCCACGCCAGCCCTTAGATCGCCGCCTCGTGTTTCCTGCTGTGACTGTCTTCAGCGGACGATCCTGACGGTGGCGGGTGGAGTTTGCTGCCAACCCGGGGAGCTACTGCTGCAAGGGGAAGAAGGAGTTGCTACGGACGGCAGGCGCCTTCTACTACCGGTGAAGGGCGTCGTTACTCGATGGCGTGCCCTTTGCTATGGATTTGAGGCGACGCCTTTTACAGACGAGGTCGTTGTTACCGGCGTTTGCGCCAAGCATACCGACGGCTGGAACCTTTGCTACCGACGGAGGTCACCATTGCTACCGACGAGGGACGCCTTTGCTTCGGACAGCCCGGCGAAGTTAGTTTTTTGCTACATTAGAAGAACTTTGTTGCTACAACCTTCTTGTGGTTTTGCTACAACGGTGTCACCTTTTTGTTACAAGGTCTCCGTCGAGAGTCACTAGTGAGTTTTTTCCAACGATATCTACGGCAAAGTCATTTTTGCTACATTAGCATGATTTTTTTGCTACATGGTCTCCGGTGAAGTCAACGGCGGAACGTCCTATTTTCTGGAACGAACTTTTTTTTTTTGCTTCGGAAGCGAAAGCAGAGACATTTGTAGCAAAAAGGGGTGTTTTGCAGCAAAGCCGGGATTGAAGCCTTTTTTGGGAATATGTGGCAGCAGGGAAAGCAGGATGTCCCATCATCCGGGGGACGCCTAGCGCTCGCCATATAAACAACAATGTTAGGCATAAGGGCAACTCCACATCCGTCTAATTTTGTCCGAAAGGACAGGGGTAAGGATGGTCCAGGGGACAACGGCTACGTTGCGCGTCCCTTTTGTTCGACCATGACACGCAATCTCTCCTCCACTCTCACTCGGCCGCCATCCAGTGTGGACGCCACACAAACCTAGATCTATGTACGTGACCCCAAGGCCACGACCCCCTCCCCCGTTCGATCTCGACGCCGCGACAATTACAATTCCTCCATGATGTGAAGGTCGGGGGCTCCGTTCTGGCCACGGTGGCAAGGACACGTCTCCCAAACCATCGCCCTCCCCTTCGGGTGGACATCCTCAGGGAGTGTTTTTTTTTAAAAAGAGTATATATTAATACCACGGAGATACCAATTACACCCAGCCTCTATAATAACGCATTGCCCTAGCGGCTTTACGGATGCACACAACCTAAAAAAAAGATTTACCAAAAAAAGAAAAACCCCGCTAAACTGATCTACTCCTTGTTACAGCAGACCAATCACCACCAAGACAACACCAGAAATCCAACTTCTCCAAAAGTGATGCCTCCAAGAAGAAAACAGTGCACGAGTGCCGTCATCGCCCTGATCATCGATCATAGTTTTTCACCCAGGATAAACTCCAAGCTCCCTCTGAAACCAAACGTCCAGCAAAAAAACATAGATGCACATGACCGAATTTCTCTCGATCTAGTAAGCTCCAGACGTATGCGCCCATGGGAGTTCGCCAGTGGAGCCTATCAGAACCAGACACTCTGGCCAGATCAATGGAGACACCCATCAAGTAGATATTCATCTTGGTTTGAGAGGGATCCGAGGACCACCACCTTTATTCAAATCGAGCCGGCAGCCCCCTTGCCACCCATCAGCAACCTACAAGATCCGCCGCACCAGACCCTACTAGCAGCCTTGCGGCTAGGCTAGTAACGAGAGAGATGACGGTACAGCAGGGTCGACCCTCACCGGGTCTGGCCCTACCAGCAGGGAAGAGGACCATGGAGGCAGCATAGGAGACCCAGATCGGATGATCTAGGGTTTCCAACTAGCCTGCCTGGCCCTAGACCTCCATTGTCGGTCATGGCACCACCGGGATGTTAGCCGTTCTAATCCTGTAGCATCATTAGGTTGGTTTGATTTATTCCGGTTAGCAAATAAATGTCACGTTAGTGTGTTTGTACACTACGTGACACCTTTGTAGTTTTTCTTCCGTTATTGCGGTAGGTGTAGGCAGCTTTGGTCAAGACGTGGGATGGCGCGTTTGTAGTGGTCAAAGGCTGCATGGATCATCGTGGCTGAGTGGTCGTGGGATGGCGCGACTAGTATACTCGGTCCTTGATCCGGTTTTTAGCTCTGGTTAGCTTGTAACCGCTCCAAAATAATATAAGAGAGAAAGAAAAAAGTGGTAAAAGTTAACACCACGCAAAATACTCTGTCCGGCTCTATGTTTTTCGTTTTCTCAGTTTCGTCAAGTACTCCTCTTTGGCAACTTCAAGTGGTATCAGAGCCCGATCGCCATGGTTGGGACTCCACCGCCGAAGGTCGCACCCTCCGCCTCCAAGTCGTCGTCCGGGTCCAAGTCACCGTCGGGTACACCGACGCTCGTGCACTCCCAAGTCGTGGGCATAGCAGATCCAGGAGGGGCTTAGGAGAGGAGGTTGTCATTCTGGAGATCTGAAGGCTCAGTGTCGGCGCCAGGAAAATGCTGGTGCGATGTTGATGTAGAGCTTGTTGGGAACCCCAAGAGAAAGGTATGATGAGCACAGCAACAAGTTTCTCTCAGTTATGAAACCAAGGTTTAATCGAACCAGTAGGACCAAGGAAACACCCCAAAGGTGTTGCTAGCTGAGCCTTGGCAGGGTGCACTACCGGTACTAGTAGCAACGTGGAGACCTGCATAACACAACCACAAAACTTTGTCCCCAACTTGCGATGAGGTTGTCAATCTCACCGTGTTTTGCAGAAAACAAAAGATTAAACGTATCGAATGAAAAGAAGTAAAAGTTTGCAGAAAGTAAACACAAAACAGTAAACAATTTATAGATTGTATGTAAAAGACAAGGATCAGGATCCATAGTTCACTAGAGGTGGCTCTCTTTAAGATAGATAACATGCTGGGTGAACAAATTACAGCGGGGCAATTGACAAACATCGACAAAGCAATACATGCATATACTAATCATCTTGACTCCTTTGGAACTTGATTGGGCATTACAACATTATACATAGACCGCCATCCAACTGCATCTATGACTAATAATCCACCTTCAGGTTATCATCCGAACCCCCTCTAGTATTAAGTTGCAAGCAACAGATTATTACTTTACGAACTGCGTGTAAAGTAAACAATACGATTGTTCTATGAACAAAGTATTGTTGTTTTCTCCCTAATAGCAACAGCACATCTAGTACCTTAGAGATTTCTGTCACTTCCCCAGATTACTAGAGGCATGAACCCACTATCGAGCATAAATACTAACTCTTGGAGTTGCTAGCATCTACTTGGCCAAGATAGCTACTAACAACGGAAAGCATGCAAGATCAAAAATAACAAAGACATGATAGAATCAATAATCAATCTGAAATAGCATCTCAATATCCATCGGATCCCTGCAAACACAACATGCAGAATTACAAATAGATGATCTTGATCATGAACGGAGCTCACAAGATCTAGACATGGAAGCACAAAGGAGGAGAACCAGCCATCTAGCTACTACATGGATCCGTAGTCCAAGGATAAACTACTCACGCATCACACTGGGGGCTTGCATGGTGATGAAGAAGACCTCCAGGGTGAATTCCCCTCTCCGGCAAGGTGCCGAGAAGAGCTTCATATCCCTCCCGATCTAGGGATGGAGATGACGGCGACTACATACTCTTTCGTGGATTTTTGATCGGGCACTTAGGGTTTTCGTCCCGAGGGCATCTTATAGGCGGAAGGAGAGGCCGAGGGGGTGCTGGGGTCGGCCAGACCACCCCTAGCACGGGTCAGGCCTGGCCACGCGGCTAGGTGGTGTGGCCGGCCCCCATCCTTTCTCCTTCTCGTATTCTGGCATCTGATGACTTCTAGAAAAATGGGCACTTTGGCTTTTGTCCCGTCCAATTCCGAGAATATTCATTTTCTGACTTTCCTGGAACCAAAAATAGCAGAAAAGTGCACCGCCATGGCTCTGGTTAATAGGCTAGTCCAAGAAATCATATGAAAAGTACTCCAAAGTGTGGACAAAACACAATAAAGTGGATAAAACCAAGCATAGAACATCAAAAATTATAGATACATTTGCAATGTATCAAGATCGTGCGTGAGGCTGCGACGGGGGTGGCGGCGGTGCCATCACCTATCCGATGCTGACGAAGACTAATTACAATGAGTGGGAAATTGTGATGCGGGTCAAGCTCTAAGGTGCCGGCCTTTGGGAGGCCGTCGAGTTTGACACAGCGGGAGAACGGAACGAACGGCTGGCATTCAGAGCAATCTTGAGCTCGGTGCCTTCGAAGATGGTGCCATCATTCACCGCCAAGGAAAACGCCAAGCTTGCCTGTTACACGATCTAGGTGTTGTGGGTTGGTGTTGACCGCGTTTGCGAGGCTCGCCGGTAGAAGCTCCACAAGGTGTTCGGCAATTTGTCGTGCCAGAGCGGGGAGCCGATCAAGGATCTAGCGCTGCACACATCCAACCTCCTCGTCGAGCTGCAATCCTTGGGCGACAAGACGATGGAGCTCGATGTCGTCCAGAAGCTATTGCGAATCGTGCTAGCAAGGTACGCCAAGATGGCGTGCTCCATCGAGACACTCCTTGATCTGATTAGTTTATTGATTGAGGAGTTGAGTGGGCACCTCGCTGCATCCAAGGGGCGTGGAGACCAGGAGCAAGATTCCAGCGGACGAGTGCTGCTCATGGAGGAGGAGTGGCACGCTCGTCAAAAGGGGCGCGAGCACGGCGAGGGCTTGTCAGCAGGTGGCGGCAAGAGACATGGAAAAGGGAAGAAGCTGCAAGTTGGCGGTGGAAAGGGTGACGGGGGTGGCAAGCCACCGCGTCGTTCCGGCAAGTGCAACTACTGCCACATTGAGGGCCACTAGAAGCATGAGTGCCACAAGTACAAGCGTGACAATGGTGACCAGGGCAAGCACGATGAGGCAAACCTAGCCGAGGGCCAGGAAGAGGATGGTGGAGCACTGCTGATGGCAGTGGCGAGCGAGGATGCGTTCACATTGAAGGGAATATGCCCGAGAGGCAATAATAAAGTGGTTATTATCTTATTCCATGTTTATGATAAACGTTTATTTTGCATGCTATAATTGTATTGATCGGAAACATCAATATATGTGTGTTTAGTAAACAAAAAGGGTTCCTAGTTATGCCTCTCTTATAGACTAGCTTGTTGATTAATAAGATGATCAAGGTTTCCTGATCATGGACATTGGATGTTATTAATAACAAGGTCACACCATTGGTGGAATGATGTGATGAACATTCATCCAAAGTATAGCATTACGATCAAGTCATTATGTTTATATTGCTATAACATCATACGAAGTAATCTTAGTCCTTAGACCATGAGATCATGTTAATTGCTAACACCGGAAGAGTATCTTGATAACATCAAACGTCACAATCGTAACAGGTGACTATAAAGGTGGGTTCAGTGCTATGAAGGTGTTATGTTGAGGCTCATGGATCAAGAGTGGGATTTGTCCATCCCGATGACGGATAGATATACTCTGGGCCCTCTCGGTGATATCACATTGAAATAGCTTGCAAGCAAGTGATGTGATCACTAGAATGTTATATCACGGGAACGAGAAAAGAGTGCATGTCGGAAACGAGATCAAACTAGGTATGGAGATACCGATGATCGAATCTCGGACATGTAATATATCGCGAGACAAAGGGATTTAGTTACAAGCGTTAAAGGTTCTCACGATCACAGAAGTCATCGTTGAATGTGTCGGAGTCATATGGATCTCTGTGTCCCGCTGATTATTGATCGGGAGGGTCTCGATCATGTCTGCATTATTCGCGAACCGTAGGGTGACACACTTAAGGTATACCGACACCATTTGGAGCAAATATGTTTTAGATAAAGATTTAAGAAAGCGCTGGAATTATTTCAATAGACACCGAAACTGTTTCGGGTGAAAATGCTGAAATTGGTTCTGCATGTAATATTGAAATGTTGCAGGGGTTTTTATGTGAATGTTTGTTAATTAAAGTAATTAACGAAATTCTGAATAAAAATAATAAAAGAGTTTTATTAAATGAGAGAGCATTAAATTTGGAGAAATTTAATGCATTTAAAGTGGAGACTTTAAAAGAGAATGTGAAGGGGCATTTTAATGTGGAGGGGTTACCACCACATGAATGGAGGAGGTGAAGGGTCACCTCCCCCATGCGCCGGCCATGAAGGAGGGGTACCCTCCCCTCCTCTTATAAAAGGCACCCCCTCTCCTCACTTCTCACACACACCTCCTTGTGAAGGATCTCTCTCCCCCTCTAGTATTATTCCCCATGGTCTCGGATTAGCGAGATACATGTTCCCGGTGGCTTTATCTGGAAAGGAGTTGCTGCTTCTGCTGCTTTGCTGGAGCGAGGGACGGAGGTTGTCGGGGTACCGGACGTGTGTGCGATCACGGATGCACCGCTGCTTTGCGGTGCTGGACTTGGTGGTGGTGGAGCTGGATCTGCTGGACGTGCTGGAGCCGGACCTGCTGGACTTCATCATGATCTTGAGATCGGCAAGTGTACGACTACATCAACCACGAGTTCCTACTCGTTAACAAAGCTCGTTGTCTACAAGGGTAAGTTCTCATTGGATGTATGTCCACCCGTTGCTTTATACCTAGTAGATAGATCTTGGCGTGTAGTTCACACCATAGGAAATTTTTTGTTTTCTATGCTGCGGACCCAACACACATCGCACGGTGATCGCGGCTGGCGCCAAGACTGAGGGGGTACAACATGTGTTCCTCAATGAGAAGGGGGTCATTCCAACGCCTATTGCCGACGGTTGCTGGTTCCTTGACACTAGAGCGAGCAACCACGTGACAGGTAATCGTGCTGCCTTCACCACCATGGCCGAGCGCATCAAGGGCACTATGAGATTCGGAGACGGATCCATGGTTGACATCCAAGGCCATGGGTCTGTGCTATTCGCATGTAGGAACAGCGAGCACAAGGTGCTCAGAGAGGTCTACTACATTCCTCGACTGCGCAACGACATCATCTCCCTTGGCCAGCTAGCGGAGGTTGGTGTAAAGACAATCATAAAAGACAACGAGATGCTTATGTACGATCGTCGCCGTGTGCTGCTCGCAAGGGTCAAGAAGATGTAGAACATACTCTACTACATCACCCTCTCGCCGGCCAGGCCGGTATGTCTGTTGGCCAAGGCAGGTGACTTGGTCTGGTGTTGGCATGCACGGCTGGGCCATCTGCACTTCTGCACCATGTACGAGCGGGGCGCCAAGGACATGGCGCACGGCATGCCAAGGGTGGAACGCATTGAGCAAATCTGCAAGGGTTGCACACTAGGCAAGCAACACCGAACCCCATTTCCTCGAGCCACGGGCTTCAGAGCAGAAGAGCGTCTCGAGCTCACACATGGCGATTTGTGCGGGTCAATCTCGCCAACTATACCGGGAGGTAATCGCTATTTTCTATTGGTCGTTGATGACTGCAATAGATATATGTGGTTTGAATTTATCAGGAGCATTGAAATTCTTCAAGAAGATTCATGCACTTGTCGAGAATGAGCTTTGGCTTGAAGCTGAAGGCGTTCCAATCTGACAGAGGAGGAGAGTTCAACTCTGGTCAGTTCACATATTTCTACAGCGAGGTGGGAATCAAGATGTACACCACCACTCCTTACTCTCCACAACAAAGTGGAGTCATAGAACGGCGCAATCAAACAGGTGTGGAGATGGCAAGATGTATGCTGAAGAGTATGAGGATGCCATCCATATTCTGGGCAGAGGCAGTTAAGACTGCGGTTCACATCCTGAATCGCTCACCGACAAGCAGTCTGAACAACATCACTCCTTACGAGGCATGGCACAAGCGCAAGCCAAACCTGTGTTATTTGCGTACCTTTGGTTGTGTTGTGCATGTTAAGAATACTGGCCCAGGAGTGAAGAAGCTGGATGATCGCTCAACACAGATGATATTTGTCGGATATGAGGACGGATCCAAGGCTTACCGTGTGTACAATCCTGCAACTCAGCGAGTATATGTATCGAGAGGTGCCGTCTTCGAGGAGGACAAGCCATGGAATTGGCAGGCAGTAGTTGGTACACCTGAGCAGCCATGGAATTGGCAGGCAGTAGCCGTCTTTAAAGAACTCATCTCCTCCACCTCCTCCTCCTAGGACAACACCATCATCACCATCATGAGCACCTCCTCGGCCACCACCACCATGAGCACCACCATCATCACCACCATCACGAGCACTCCACTTGGTGGGTTGGTGTTCACTTGATCAACACAACCAGACCACCGGTTGCATTGCTCAAGAATGGCACCCCACCGGTGGCCGAGAGATCCTTGTCTGTGAGTGATCGACACGGTGACAATGTTGTTGTAGTAGTCCTCGATACGAGATCAAAACTTGTCCATCAATTGGTCGGTGCCAACCGATGCATCGAGTGACACATTCATCCAAGCATAACACAATGCAACGTCTTCTTTCTCGCTGTAGTTGGTGGCTCTTGTCTTCTTTGTGCTTCCTCGTGTCTCCTACACCTCTTGTTCCTCGATGGTGACCTCAACCTCTTCCTACTCCACCTATCCTTGCTCGGTGGTGACCTCAACCTCTTCATCGTCAAAATGGAGGTCGTCGATCCCGTCGGCATGACTACTCTCCAATTGTGTCATGAAGTCGGCCACTTCCTCCTCCGCCACACTACAAATCATCAAAACAATATCACCGTGCGTCTACAAATCGTCAACCGATGAGAGGCGAGGAGAAAATGAAATTCTATACCTTGTTGGCGATCCATCAAACACCTCTCTTTCATTAATGTTGACGACAGCTGGACGGGGTGGTCAGCCTTGGGGAGGGTTCACCGGCGAGGCCTTGCGCGTCGAAGGGGTCAGTGTAGCCTTCGCAAGTGCATTCTTCGTAGCATCTGGCCATAGCTTCGCAAGTGCATTCTTCGTAGCATCTGGCCATTCATTGTCCACCCAAGCCATAATTCCACAGTTTTTGACCTCCTGTAGTTCAGAAATTCGTTGGCATAGACCTAGTGCTTGCCAGACAAGTGAATAGCGATACAAGGAGGTAAGCACTTACGTTGTGAACTTCACAGAGGTAGAATCTATGGCTTGTGTTGGCTCCTTCAAATGCAACTTGCCTGACAGGCTCAAGTTTGTGGACGCGACAGACCTCGGGACAATCTTTCGCTATGCCGCAGAAGTTGGGATCTTTGTAGGAGTCAGGAGCCTAGTCCATGTTTGTGATGTCCTAGCACACCAAACCGATTTCATATGACTGTACATCGATGATTACTAACTCGCTACCAAACCCAATCCCTATGAATGAATTGGGGGAAAGTGGACTTACCCCTAGATATTACTCGTAGGAGCTGTCGTCGTCATTCTAGCTCGGCATGGCACCCGCGCTGCCGGTTTTCTCTTGCTGGGGGCGTTGTCGCTGTCACCGCCGGTCGCGGATTTGACCGGGGGAAGGAGAAGGGGGAAAAGGTGGATCTGGTTTCGGCAGTGAGCGAGTAGGGTGTGTCTCGATGGGAGGCGAGGGCAAAGTTCCCACCCCGCCTGCGCCATCGTCGACCGAGCTCGTGCAGGGGAGCACCGCTTTTGCATCCAGCGGGCGCACGACGAGGGTGGCTCGCTGGAGAGCGTAGCACTTGGGCCTGGTCCCGGCTGCTTTACGGTTCACGCCGGCGCAGCCCAATGCCTCGTGCAGTAACCAAACGGCTCACTTTCGCCTTGCGCTGGCCTGCCCGGAGGGTATGCAAGCTACCAAATGCGCCCCAAGCTACAATGCCCATGCAAACATCTCTGTTACTTGGCGGCCTGACTCGAGAGATCGAGATCAACAGTCATCTTGTGGAATAGGCTTTACCCATCCGGCCTAGCACCAACGAAGACCGTAGTTGCAGCCGCATTAGCAAACCAAGTCAGAAACTCCTCACTTGTTGTTGTGGAAGCAGACATGCAATGCACCTCCCTCCCAAATTCGCTTCCAGCGTTGATCCTCAAACTGACCATTGATTGAAGGATGACGACTTGGTTATCTAGCTCTCAGATTCAGTTTAGCGCTAAGCTAATCTTCTTATTTGTTGTTTTAGTCAAAGGTAATGCCAGCTAGTATTTCAGGAACGGACAGTGCAGAAAGCATTGCAGGCTTGCGACTGCGCTCTTGTATGGCAATTACCAAACCTTTTTTTTTTTGAACTTTTTTTTTTGTTGAACTTACGCCAATTACCAAACCTCACTACGCGCGTCCCGGCTTCCCGTTTCCCGCCTCCGGTCGCGCACACAACTTTCGGCACCAGCTACCAGAGCAATCCGCGCCGAAGTGTATCCCGACCGTCCAGCCGAAAAGCATCGCACCCTTCCACGTCAGCGATCCGCGGCACGCACCACTCCACCAATCATCGCCCACCTCCTTCCTCCTATATAGAGTATCCGCTCACCTCCTGGAATCCTCACATCTCATCTGCAATTCCCCATTCTCCCCTCTTCCTGCGAATCCCACCAGAGCCTCTTCTCTCCTCCGAGAATCACCTATGGCCCCCAAGGCAGAGAAGAAGCCGGCGGCGAAGAAGCCCGTGGAGGAGGAGCCGGCGGCGGAGAAGGCCGAGAAGACCCCGGCGGGGAAGAAGCCCAAGGCGGAGAAGCGGCTGCCGGCGGGGAAGACCGCCGCCAAGGAGGGCGGCGAGGGGAAGAAGGGCAAGAAGAAGGCCAAGAAGAGCGTCGAGACCTACAAGATCTACATCTTCAAGGTCCTCAAGCAGGTGCACCCGGACATCGGCATCTCCTCCAAGGCCATGTCCATCATGAACTCCTTCATCAACGACATATTCGAGAAGCTGGCCGGGGAGTCCGCCAAGCTCGCCCGCTACAACAAGAAGCCCACCATCACCTCCCGGGAGATCCAGACCTCCGTCCGCCTCGTCCTCCCCGGCGAGCTCGCCAAGCACGCCGTCTCCGAGGGCACCAAGGCCGTCACAAAGTTCACTTCCTCTTAGGCTGCTTCGTGTCTGCTAGTTTAATTAGGATGCTTTCTGTCTGTTGGGTTCCTGTAAGATCAGTTATGTGGTATTGCAATCTCGAATATGATTAATCCATTTCCACCTCCATATGATCTGGCATGTGATGGCTAAATTATTGTTGTGAAATCTGGCCGATTACCAATGTTAGTGGTCTGGGAACGTAAAAACTTGCGCGTCTTGACATTTCTGAGGTCTTATGCTAGAACAGAAATTAGCTGTAGTTTTCCTTGTATTTCTCAGTTATCCAATACTTATGCAAATAACTAGTTCTGCAAATGGCATATTGATAACAGGAAGGAATAAATTCTTGTGCCAACTTTCTTGTAGAGCAGAAATGAGTGTTCATTGCTGTTCTGAATCTGATGTCCTGGTTCATTGGTACTCCTACAGATGTCCTGGTTCAGGAACGAGAGAACTTGGGCATCATTTTGGTTTCAGAATCTTTTTGGACATATGTATATGGTACTAGTAGTTACTACAATTGCTATTGCTATTGAACCATTGTGAATCACTTGTGCTTCAAAGCTCAACTGATATCTGAAGTTGAATTTGATTTACTTTTTAAATTTGAGTGATACTGTTGCAAAGCTATGAGAACAGCTACTAACTTAAACATTATACTATATAGCTTCTGTTGTTTTAGAATCACCTATTATGCCTGCTTGCTTCTCCACTGCTGTTTTGAGTGTCTTGGATTCAGGCTTCTCTTTGTGCCATCCTCTTGCCTGTATTTCCTGGAATGCCTCATTGAGTCATGCTTCCTTCAGAAGACTTCTCGTCCAGTAATATCCCTTTGTAGAAAATGTAATTTCTTATGTTATTATGCATTTTGCTAGACTTGGATCCCTCACAGTATCAATTCCTATATTATTATGCATTTTGCTAGACTTGGATCCATAGTATCAATTCTGAGTTTAGTCATGGCACCAACTTTTGATGCTACGGCCTGGATAGAATGTTATGATAAACCCAAATGCCATAAGTTGAAAAGTAAGAGGGGATCTCTGCATTTGATCTTCAACAGAAACAGATGTGGAATTACCAGATTCTTTGCTATGCTAGACCCTTATCATGTGGAGAAGCCCAGACTCAGTGAACTTGTGGTTATAATAATTGCCTTTTTACATCATAGTCTTATCATGTGGAAACCCCAGGCGCATAATTGTAACTAGCATGTGTAATATTGATTTAAACCAATGCTCAGTTTCCCCCCTAAAGAATTTATGTCCCCAAGCATTGTGATCATTTTATAGAAGATAAACATGCTATTTCTGCACCTCACTTGAATGGTGCCGTGAGCTTTGGAGAATTCAGGTCCTTGAAATAACTGTAGAGAATTCGGCATATAAACAGCTGCTATGCTTTCTCTGGCCTACATATATGTGTATTTCTACGACACTGTGGTAATAGTTGATGGAACTGAATATTTTAGCAAAACAGCATTCTGCTATTTCTGCGCTCGGTTAGCTGAATATTTTTATCATTTACGTTTAACTGAGCGACATAACTGTACTATCTGTAAACTGACTATGCTATTTTCCAATTACGCGATTGTACTGAAACTAGTGCCTGTTGAATAAGCCGCCTAGGCTTTTTCGTTCACAAGCTTTTAGACTATCCATGTGTTGTTATGTAAACATGTGCTTCATGCTGCAATGAAACCAGCTGTTTATCGAGTATATGTGATTTATGGCGGTATAAATCACGGTGCGCATCACAAAAGCAAACATACATCATACTAATATACTTGCCACCGACCGATATATCTGTCTGAGAATACCAATGTAAGGCATAGACAACACATCTAGTACTAGATACGAACACAGAAGTAGTTCCCGAATACACGCAAAGCAAGTGGCATACTCCTCATTTACAAGCATCACCAAACATAATCTAGCAGTGCAATAATAACACACAAAGTGCAGTAAGATACTCCATCTAAGCTGGTTAGAACAACACAGTTCTAGAGCAGATTCAGACAGGGAAGCTCTGCTCATCAATCATCCTCCTCCATCAGTTGCGTCAGGCTCTGAGGAGTCTGCAGATGACACTGGTCAAACTTGATGAACTTGTCCCCCATAGATGCATTCAGTTCCATGAGCGATGAACACGAATTCCAGCAACACTCACAAACGACACGACGTACGTACGACAAAGACAAAAATGCTTACCAGAGACGGAGGACGTAGCCATGGATGTTCTCCTCCTGCAGGTTGGGCTGCAGCGGCTGGAGCTTGTACTCTTGCAGCTGCGGCGAGAGCTTCAGAGTCGTCATGGAGGACTCGCCGTCCTGGCCGTAGATCGGCTCACCAACATCCCACATAGGGAACAGCTTCGGGTTCATCATGTCAGCAGCTGCCTGGCCCTGCCCCCTGAACTGATTCTTTTGACAGACACAAAACAAATTCAAGGGTAAATAAATTGGAGCAGGCTGTTGTGGTTTCAGTTTGAACGAAATGGAAACCGGGGAGGTGGTGGAGCAAAAGGTCATCCGAGAAGAAAAATTAAGCTTAGATGTGGTACCATGGGGAACATGAAGTTGCTCTGGTCCTCTGAAATGTGCATCTCCTATCAGAATGAATTAAACAAAATTCCATGAAAACTCAGTTCATACATAAATCGAAGGTGAGATTAAGGATGCTGCAATGCCGAGCCAATCGGTGCATCTTGTTTTGCATACCCTGTGGCGCATCCCGAGCAGCTGCTGGTCAATTAGCTCTTGCTGCAACAGATCGGTTAGGGTGTTTAGCATTGTGCACTGAGGAATGCAGAGTTTTGTACTTAAAATAAAAGAACCTAGTAGAACTATTGCATCATGTTGTTGGCTGGTGGTTACCTTCTTCAGACGAACTTTGTACAGGGAGAAGTCAATCTGCTGTTCAAGGTTACTCACATCTTGCAGGGTCAGCGAACCCAGGTCCTCGCCCATGTACTGTCGCATGATGATCTTAAGCCTGTTGCTCTCATCCTTCATCCTTGTCATCTCATGGATGATTTTCTTCATGAAGAAAAATGAAGATTATTAGGTTGCACAAGTAAAATCTGATTGGTTTATGCTAAACTGGCGTACCTGCTGGATGTCCATCTCATCGAAGCGGGTGCTGGGGGCTTTCAGGTACCTGTCAAAGATATTTGCAATCCTGGCATACACATAATGAAAACAAGCAAGGGTTACTTGATCATTATCGGTTCTCCATGCACCTCAAAGGGGATAACTTAGTACAGATCAGTAAGGAACTTTTCAAATTGAACCTTGATTTCGTTACTACTAAAAGGCCATTGCAGAAAATGCTGGAACCTTGCAGATTATGAACAACACAAGTTCCCAACAAAAAGTTCAGAAAGAAGTAGTATAAACTTCGGGAAAAAATTGTGGAAGACTAAATGAACATGCCAAAAAAACCCGTTATATCTGCTCTAGAACAACATCATCCGAATTTTCCATTTCCCCTCAAACCAAAACGAACAGATAGTGGTCAAAATGCAGAGAACACACAAAGTTGGACTGGGAATTACTCACCTCCATGGAGGGCTGGAGTACTCATACATCTTGCCGCTGCCAGAGAAAACAATGACCCCAACCTGCGCATCACAAAGAATGGCTAGCTCATTTGCCTTCTTGAGCAGCCCCATCCGCCTCTTGGAGAAGGTAACTTGGCGGCTAGTCGTGTTCTCGATCTTCTTAAGCTCTACTTTCCCACGCCCCATTGGACCAGTCCGATGGTTCTGTTCTCCTCTGCAATCTACCAGAAAGTGATAGTCAAATCATGATGCCAATGTTACTTCCAAGATGGGAATCAAGTAATGGTTTCAAACCCACAAGAAGAGATGCACCAAATGGCTTCAAATGCAGGAAGTAAGAAGGAGCAAATGGTATGAAATGCAAGATTTCAGAAGAAAAGTCATATGAGATGGAGTTCACAGAGTTAAAGTTGAATCCCAAAAGATCAAAACCACCACCAAGATCAAGATGAAATGGAATCAAATGTATGAGATGGGGAAGAAAAAACTATAGACAGAAAGAGCATAAATCATATTTCCCACTGTGAACAGCAAGTGATAGCATTTGCAATACACATGTTCTTGCACCGAGTGTGTGCTGCAGAACAAGAGGGGCAGAGGTGTAGTGGCATTACCTGCGTGTGCTTCTTCAAAAGATGGAGGGGAAAGCAAAGGGGCCAGGGGCACCTTTATAAGTCTGGAAAGTTCTTGTTTTAAGCCTTGAAGACTAGTATTATTCTGATCATCTCTTGTCAGGCTGTCCCACTATATACTACACAGAAGTAACATAGTATATCACACTATTAAAGAAAGAGAACAAAGCAAATCAAGCAATGTAGCAAACTTAACTTCCTACAAATTATGCCCTCTATCAGATGACATGTGCAAACAGATTAGCAGAGTACCATCTATGTTGCACACATCTCCCGCGTAAAATACGCCATGTCCTTAAATTAGCACCATTAGGATAAGCATCCCAAATATGTGTGCGTTTAATGCATGTTAGTGGATTGCAAGTGCATTGTTGGGTGTGCATGAGAGGTGGCACCAGATGACTAAGAATGGTAATGCTGAAATGCTGAAACAGCTTTGCTGTGGACTGGTAACTGCCTCTTACTTAGCATAGAAAGTGGTGGTGAGCTTGCAGCTCAGGCTTCTCCTGTAAGAAGACCAACCTAGAATTGACCAAGACAGAGAATAACTAGGAGCAATAATGCTCTCCATAAGGTAGCTTTTGGTCCACACTACACCTAACCTACTGGATGTCAGGGAAGCATAGTCAAATGCATGACATATGTCACACACATATCCCCTGCCAATGTCATCAGTTTGTACTACCAAAGAAAGTCCCCAGCTTACAAATGATCAACATACATCTCTCTGGCAAGGTGTTTCTGTGATTGTTTCATTGTAAAATGCACTTTCACTTTCATATAGGAGGAGACACATCTAAATTTACAACGCTACGGTAACTATTTCACGGAAATTGCCATATTTTCACACCGATATTGAACATTCAGAACATTTTTCTCTGATTTTCATTCATGTTGCAAGAAAAAAAGTGCTAAGTTCATTCCATTGCTCAGCTTTCATTTTTCTTGTGTAACAGATGTGGGTCTTGAAGTGAGAGTATCACAAGGTGCCCAGAGCTCATTCATCAGCCATGATCAAGAGCCAGCAGAACATGATGGCAGAAGATATCTTTTCTAAAATAGAGGTACCTCCAAGGGAGCCTCCAGGCACCATCAGACCGGCTTATAAGGCAAGGAAATTATGCTCTCCCTCTCACGAGGCAGTTGAGGCACAGAACTGGAGGCTCACACATTTGCCTGGCCTGTCAGCATCTGACTATCTCTATCGTTTTTTTTTGTTTCTCTTGGACTACTGAATCATGTTCACACCTGGTAAGGAATATAGTTGTTGCTTGTAGTTTTGCACATACAAATTATTACACAAAAACAAGCTTTGGGTCACTGCCCTGAATTTTGCAGTGGTTATAGCTTCAATGCTGCCCATTTCAACATGGCTGACAAAAACTGTTTGTCCTAAAACTTAACTTTGTTCTGGGCTAATTAAACATGGGAGGTATGGAAGTAGTAGAAATCTACGACATGCAACACTTTTATCACCAATATGAAGGAGGTTGTGACTTGTTCACATGTATATATTACAAATCATGGAAAATTTGACAATGGACATCATTTTCGCTGGGATCCCAAATCAATCACAATATTTTCTGGTCATAGAGAAATCTCAAAATAACAGAGGTATAAATTGAGCTTGCTCGTTGAAACAAATTATTTCAGCAGATTACAAGGTTCATGTCGACAATAGAGTTGGCACCGGGCAGATGGCAACAGTACTGAAGGATGCTACATGACATACATAAGATCGTGACATAAACCAAGGATCTCATCACAATTTGCTGGATGGTACACCAATACCGGAGGCCCTAACCTTCTTCTCGATCACCTTTGAGAGCTCCTTCACTTCCTCCTTGGGAATGTGGCGAGGACGACTTAACCAAAGGCCTCCATCGACCACCAATGTAGTCCCATTGACATATTTGCCTGCAAAACAGATTGTTGAATGCATCAAATGTCTAACTCTTTGACAAAGGGAAGCCATTACTTTACTGATTTAAATATTTTGCAATGCGTGCCAATTTCTGGGAATAACAATGCAAAGGCAAGAAAATAAAAATTGAGCTAAAATAGCCAACATCAATAGCAGGACTCGTTAAACTTATAGCCCTAGCGATACCAACATCTTCCAAATGACCTCCAGGTAAGTGGATACTCAACTTTAACTTTTACAGTGAAAAGAACTTCTGGCTGTTTGGTTAGTGGAGAACTGAAGAACACACTGACCTGCATCAGAAGCAAGATACAACGCAGCCATTGCTATGTCCTGTGTCTCCCCTAACTTAAATAAAGGCATGATTTCCCTTTTTCCCTTGGCCATTTCATCAGGTGCAAGCTTCCTTAGCCCTGGAGTGCCTCCGATTGGTCCTGGTGCAATTCCATTGACCCTAATTTCATAATCAGTTCCCCATTCGAGAGCCAGTGTTCTTGTGATACTATCAACACCTGCCTGTAGAAGCCAATCCCGTCAGAAGAAGTCTACTACGAGTACCTATTTCAATCATCTCTTGAAAGCGGTTCAAACGTGATATAAGTACCTTAGCAGCGGAGACATGAATTTGGTACCAAGACGCGGTGTAATGCAGTGTCGCACTTATGTTAATGATGAGGCCACCAGTGGAGGGACCTTTCCCTGGCCCACCTTTTTTCAGATACTTCAGGGCTTCATAGCACATTGTGTATGTGCCCACAGTGTCAATATCAAGAACTGCAGAGACAAAATTCAGTCAATACTGAACTCTCCAAAAGAACAAAATTACATAGCAAAAAAGTTGCCAGGGCAACACTGCTTGAGCTCACAGCCTAACACAATCACACAAACTAGCAAGACCAGATTAGTTTTCAAACGTCGTGCAGGAAAATCATCATGTAGCGCTGCCAAATATTCACACGATTGTACCAAGCAACAATTCTTAAGTAAACCAGAGATGATATGGTTCAACGAAGCACCTGTTCGGAATCCCTTGGGCGTCAGATCCTCAGGGGAGGCAAGGAAGTTGCCCGCTGCACCGTTGACAAGGATGTCAAGCTTGCCAAAATGCTCAACGGTGGACGCAAGCACCCTCGCTGCATCCTCCTGCTTGCGGACATCTCCCTGGAACCCAACAGCCTGCACGCCACCGCAAGCTCATATTAATACTACAGACTAGGACTAGTTTATCCTCAGCACACGAGAGGATAGATCATTTAATCATGGTGGGCAACACATTTGTTTATGAACTTGGTTTCACAATTCAAAGTCAAACGAAACACGAACGCCGAGCAATTCGATTAGTATAGCATGTGCTCGTCACTTCAGAAAATAATAAGGTGATCTCGTTTGGTAGAGGGACACACCCTTCAACAGAGACGCTCACCGAGCTACTAGCTGGTTTCTTCTGTGTTGCTTGTGAACTGGTCTGAGCAGCGTTTGCTCTCAATTTAAAGCACGCCGAAATGCCTAAAATGAATTCCTGCAACCTAGGCGCTCACCGTTTGTACGCTTCCCTAACATTGCTAACAAAACTCAGATTGCCGTCGAACTGAATGAAGGAAACGCAAAAGTGCATACATAATCGAAACGATTTCCCTTCTTATTCGTTCAGCACCTAAAGACCGGAGCAGAGAGCACCAGATTTTATCATTTCAAGCAAGGGGGGGCCAAGGGTGAAAACATGGGTAGCAGTGGGTAGGTAGGGTTGTGGAGAGCGGAAGGAGGAGGGGAGGAGCTGAACCGGGGGGGCACGCACCCGTAGGCCCTCTGAGCGGAGGGCGGCGACGGCCTTGTCGAGGACCTCTTGGCGTCGGCCCATGATGGCGACGCTGGCGCCGTGGCGGGCGAGCTGGGCGGCGATCTCGAAGCAGATGCCGGAGCCGCCGCCGGTGACCAGCGCCGCCTTGCCCCTCACCACGTCCGCCCGGAACGGCGACTCCGTGGCCATCGCCTCCTCCCAGTCGTGCCGGCGTAGAAGGGGAGGTGGAGGGAAGAAGATGCGTGTCGCTGAGCTGCTCGCTGCCGGCCTCGTTCCGTGTTTGGCCCTTTGTCGTTGGTCGACACGAGGCGCTGACGTATGCTCCAACTCCCAACTGTGATGCGTGGCCGTGGTTTTGCGAGGGGATTTGACTGCCAAGTTCCCAACTTCAACTACAAATCGAAGTTGAATTAGTGGCGTGGACGCGTCGTGGTAGGTACAAATCGTGCCTATCTTTGTTGGGATTTTTTGAAAGTTCCAAACACCGATTTTTTTTTGAGGGTTTCCAAACACCGAAGTTTGACGAGGAATAATATTGCTGACTTGTAGCCGAAGCTCCAAACACTGGAAGCATCCACATAAAAAAAACTCATAGCCGCCTGCAAGAGAACGTCCCGCGTAGCCTAGATGAAATTGGCAAAGCGATGTGCTATACACACGACGGTTTGTGAACGATTGCGTGAGATGCATCTAACGTGTAGGTTCATTCTAAAACTACATGAAACTCTTTTACCCGCAAAAATAAAATAAAAAAATTTAGATACACTTTTTTCATAAAGCTAAAACACAGAGGAAGTATCAACAAAAAATAGCCAATCGTTCAAAAAGGATCATGTGTAAGGCAGTTTCGATTGACAAAAGAGACGGGAATCATCGTAACTTTGTAATTACCGTACATATGTACTCTGTCCGTTCCTCAATGTGAGAGTTTTTTTTGGCAAACTAAATATTCCCTTTGTTTTAGAATGTAAGATGTTTTAGCTTTATAAAGGGAATGCTTTTTTTAGTGTGTATGTTCACTCCAAACCTCTTCGAACCCACATTATAAAAGTGATCTAGATACATTATCTTCACAAAGCTAAAACATCTTATATTTTAAACGGAGGAAGTATTAGCGAACCCACCGAGCAAGTACATAACAAAATGTTTGATTATGTCCTTGGCAACAACTCTTTCGTGATGGAGTTGAATTGTTGATGTCGTATGAAATAAGAGTCTTGTGGTGGAACTTGTAGTGTTTTGATAATTCTACATCAAAAACCTTCTTTCTACCCATCAATTTAGTATTGATAATTCTTGTTATGTGGAATATGGTCCGTCTGGTTTTTCCATCAAGGATCTTCAAACCCAGCGCGAGATCATACGATATAGTAGTCTTGCTCCACTCTACAAGTTTTTCACAAGCACCAACTCCACATCACCCTTTGGCCTGGTCACCTCCACCAAGTTGTGGCATTACCGCTAAGGACATCCGTCCTAGCTTTCCTACAACTTGCTAGCTCACCCGTGTTTGCTTCCACCTCCAGCTCGCCCGCATGCTCTTCCCTCTCGCTCGCTAGCCCTACCAGCTCGCCTCCCTCCCCAGCTTCAACGGCATCGCCTCCCCCACCTTCTTCCCTACCATGTAGTCGTGTCGTTTTGGCCATCAAACATACGATGCTCACTCGTACAAAAAAGGGTGTTCCCATTTAGCCTAAAGGGTGCATGAATCTTTCAACTATCCACCCCTCTATATCTCCTATCCCTAAGACATACCGGGGACCTCCCGCACTAGCATGCCGCCATGCATGACGAGTATGCCGCCTTACCCATAATCGTACCTGGTCCATTGTTCCTCGTGTGATTGGTGCTAATAGTGTTTCGGGGAAATGAATCTACAAGCACAAACTTGGTTTGGATGGTGGTATCACTCGTTAGATGGCCAGATGGGTTGTTCGTTGCTTTTCTCAGCAACCCAGTGTTAGATTTTGAAGAGATTTTTAGTCATGTTGTCAAGCCAGCCACGATTTGGGTTCTACTCAGCATCACTGCCTCATGTGCTTCGGCAGTATATCATCTCGACGTAAAGAATGCCTTTCTCCATGGCAATCTCTATGAGGTGGTCTACTACGATGAACCACCTGGCCTCGTCGACCCTGCTCGTCCTCAACTTTTGTGTCGGCTTCACAAGTCCCTCTACGGCCTCAAGCAAGCTCCTCAGGCATGGTACCATCACTTCTCTCACTACGCGTGGCGTCGACTAGGGTTTGTTGCGTCACTCTGTGGTGCCTCCCTATTCGTTCTCCTCGGGCGTGTGATACGTCCATTTTGCATCACTATTCTATATCATAATTTACTGTTATTCATTGATATATTTCATATTAAGAGATGATACTTATGTTATTTCATCTATTTTTGTATGGTTGATGACTTTTGGAGCATGGACCGCTACAGTCAGGATTCTGATGGAAAAGATGTTGTTTGGATACAAAATTCGCGAAGATCAGAAAATCCAAGAAAATACATGGAAAATCCTATTTTTCCAGAAGACGAAGGAAGCTAGAAGGGGAGGCTGAGATGGGCCACAGGGGGCCCACACCACCCCCTGGCGCGGGCCAGCCTAGGCCACGCCACCAGGTGGTGTGGCCGCCTGTCCACCACCAGCTCTCCCCTGGCGTATATTATCCTCGAAACCCTAAGACTTGTGGAGCGACCACGAAGATTCCGCCACTCTGGTGATGGAAAACACTGAGAGAGAAAGATCTCTCCGATAGACAGAATTCCATCGGGGGAATTCCTTCCCGGAGAGGGGAGATCGTCGCCATCAACACCACCATCAAGCTGGACTTCATCAAGATCATCATCATCATCACCATCATCACCACTAGCACCCTCATCACCACCTCCATACGCTGTAACAATTGGGTTGAATCTCGCATAGTTCTTAGGGGAAACTTTCCGGGTGTTAATTACTCTTTGTAGTTGATGCTATTGAGTGAACCGTTGAATTATTGTTTATGTTCAGATTGTTATACATCATTATTCCATCTCTGATCATGATCCATATGATGTCTTGTGAGTAGTTCGTTTTGTTCTTGAGGACATGGGAGAAGTTGAAAGGGCATGTATGCCCCCATGTGTGGTTTTGGTAATTAATGACAATCCCTATGGACTAATGTGCAAATTGAGTTTCACTTGTAGGTTTGTCCATTTGCATCGCTTGGAACATGTGTTGGTTTCAAGGATGAAGAAGAAGAAGCAATTTCCAAGGCTTTGTGCCTATTTGAATCAAGTAGAAGAAGAAGAAGAAGAAGATCAAGTATGTCTTGAAGAAGAAGAAGATGGAGTTCCTCATGGCCATCTTCAAGACATCGTCAAGAATCGAAATGCGAGATCAAGATGCGTCATCTCTAGAAGATCTCATTCTTGAAGCTTGCCATCCTTGGCAATCATGGAATGATGAAGACAAGTTCGAAGAAGAGGCTTCCCCCATGGAGTATGGGGGAGCATTTCTCAAGTCTTCATCAAGCAAGAGCAAGCAAGAGCAATCAAGAAAGGTGTTCCATCTTGAAGATGACAAGATTGTCTACATCAAGCTCAAGTGGGATGCTCAAGGCAAAGGTATGATCTTGATAGGGTTTCTATTTTACCAGTCTCTTGTAGTGTTGGGAGACCGGGTTTAAGATAGGTAGCCGTACTATCAAGAGGGGCTCTCGAGTGGGTGACTCGTTCATATCTTTCGGAGAGAGCTCAAACCTTTGCATACATAGCATCATCTTTCTTGGTTGTTGTTTGGTTCTTGTCCATGTGAGGATCTAGAGCTTGTGGTTTTCTTCATAACAAGCTCTAGTTCATCAAAAACGGATTTCCCTTGCATATATTATTGCGTTTTTGATCTTGTGGGTTTTTCGGCTCCACACCTTGGGAGATATCTCACATATATATTCATTGTATCTTATTGCGTTTTTGATCTTGCGGATTCTACACGTCGTTATCTTTCCAACAAAATTGGTTTCATCTCGTTTGGAGTTCGAATGCATTTGTTGTGGTATTTTTGGTTTCGAGTTTTGCACGGCGGTAGTTTGGGGCCACCGTAGTACCGCTTAGGCATTTTGTCATGTAGTACCGGTGTTAGTCCGCCCAATTCCGATAACCCGTGCTGCTTCAAGATGCTCTCTCTGGTCTGCTTATTTGATGAACTTGATGGAATCTTAGGCGGTAGTACTGCCAAGCGGTAATCTTGGTGACCCATCGGTAATTTGTTTGTGTTCGACCTTGTTTTTTGTTTTTTTTTTGGACCGTTGGCTGAGTGCCACTTTAGTACCCACCACCACCCATTACTACCGGCCGTGTCTTGGTCTGGTAACGGCGGATCAGGGAGCCCCTTAAAAGGAGCTCCCCTTTCCCCTTCGGCCCCAACTTGCTATTTCTCGGTTTTTGACTTTCTCTCTCCTCCATTGTTTACCTTGAAGAGCTTGCCCTCTCCCCTTCTCCCTCCTATGATTCTTGCATCTTTTTGAGGGATTTGAGAGAGGAGATATAGATCTACAAGCCCCACCAAGCAAAATCCCTTCTTTGTGAAGGAATCCTTGGGATCTAGATCTAGGAGAGTTTTGTGTTCTCCTCTTGTGTTGTTCCTCCCTTATTCCCGCAATAGCTTTTGTAGCTTTGGTGGAATTTGAGAGTGAAGGACTTGCCTCTTGCATTTGGTGCATAGGTTTGAGTTCTCCTCGGAGATTTGGCGAGTTCAAGCCCTTGGGCTTGTTTCTCTTGGGTTCTTGGAACCCTAGACGGTTGTGTGGTTAGATTGTTGAACTTTTGTGGCCTTGTTGCCTTTTGTGGCCTTGTTGCCTTTTGTGGCTTTGTAGCCTTTGTGGCATTGTTGTTGGGAGCCTCCAATTGAGTTGTGGAGATTGCCCCAACCTTGTACGGGTTCGGTGGTGTCCCATAGTAGAACGTGAGTAGGCCTTTGTGGCGAGCTCATGGGAGAATAGGGTGAGCCTTTTGTGGCGTCGATAGGTTGCGTGCCTTCGCATCTTGGGGTGAGGCCTTGTGTGGCATTGGGTGAGCATCGAGCCACCACACCTCGAGGTGAGCCACTTGTGGCGTTTGAAGTACATTGTGCCCCCGCACCTCTCCAACAGAGACGTAGCTTCTTTGGAAGTGAACTTCGGAAAACAAATCATCGTCTCCGCGTCCATTGGTTATCTCTCAACCGAGCCCTTTCCTTATGCATTTACATTGTGATAGCTTTCGTGCTTGAAGTATTTTATCTTGATATCACCTTGTTGCTTGTATTGCTTAGCATAGGTTGTTGGTGCACTTAGTGAACCTAGTTGATTTAGGTTTGGCTTGATAAATTAAACGTTAAGTTTTATTCCGCATTTATTAGAGCCTAAACCGTAATATTTTTAAACGCCTATTCACCCTCCTCTAGGCGACGTCCATTTCCCTTTCAGAAGTCATGTTGTTAGTAGTGGAATTGTGTTGAGAAAGATTCAATAGTTTGATATTTAAGTTGTGGTGTACTTCTTCTAGTGGTGTCATGTGAACGCCGACTACATGACACTTCACCTATATGGGCCTAGGGGAATGCATTGCGTATTTGGCTACTAATCGTAGGGGTGCCGGAGTGACAGAAACCTGAACCCCCGTTAGGAAACCATTGCACAAGGGACATCAGGGTCTTAGAGTTTAAAGTTGTGGTTAGGTTTCTACCTTAATTACTTTCTTGTACTCGCGGATGCTTGCAAGGGGTATAATCACAAGTATGTATTAGTCCTAGGAAGGTCAGTACATTAGCACAGGTTCACCCACACAACACTTAGCAAATTAAAGCAGATTAATCAACTATATGAAGCGAAAGCACTTGACGATATTCCCGTGTGTCCTCGAGAACGTTTGGTCATCTTAAGTAATACAACCGGCTTGTCCTTTGCTGAATAAAGGATTGGGCCACTTGCTGCATTTATTCTTATTGTCTTTTATTTACTCGTACTTTATTTACTTGCATTATCAAAACCCCCTAAAAATCCGTTTGCTAAGTATTTGCAGAGAATTCCTGATCCATACCACTAGCCAGCACCTTCTGCTCCTTGTTGGGTTCGACACTCTTACTTATCGAAAATATTGCGATACACCCCTGATGTCTACGCACTTCTATTCTTGTAGACAGTTGTTGGGCCTCCAAGTGCAGAGGTTTGTAGAACAGCAACAAGTTTTCCCTTAAGTGGATCACCCAAGGTTTATCGAACTCAGGGAGGAAGTGGTCAAAGGTATTCCCTCTCAAGCAACCCTGCAATCAAGATACAAGAAGTCTCTTGTGTCCCCAACACACCCAATACACTTGTCAGGTGTATAGGTGCACTAGTTCGGCGAAGAGATAGTGAAATACAAGTGGTATGAATAATTATAAGTGGTAACGATGCGAGAAAATAACTTGATGGCGTGGAAAAGACTAAAGGAAAACTGAAATAAAGATGGAAACAGGCAAACATGTAACAGATCTAGTAGCAAACGGTGTATCAATACTTAGAAACAAAGATTAGGGATCATACTTTCACTAGTGAACACTCTCATATAAATATATTATCTTCATGATACTACGCTGAACTACTCTCCGGTTGGACACTCTAATCGTTGGTAGGGCTATAACAGCACACCTCAAAGTAAGCCTTTCCCATCTAGAAAACCCCACACTATCACCTTGAGCACTAGATGAGTCCAACAAACACCACAATTTCATAAAGACATCCAACTCCAAATATAACTCATAACAAGTATTTGTAATCTCTAGCCTAAGTGCCACCATGGTGTGCACGCTGTCACTTTCACACACATGGGGAGAGCAGAGATCTAATAAAGCACTTGAGTAGCAAGGTAGATCTATAGATTACAAGCTCATGATCTCAATAAGATCACGCATAGAGAGAGAGATGAACACATAGCTACCGGTAGAACCCTTAGCCTCGAGAGAGAACTACTCCCTCCTCATCATGGGAATCAGCAATGGTGATGGAGATGGTGGTGGAGATCGATGGAGATGGCTCCGAGGGCACTTCCCCGTCCCGGCAGGGTGCCGGAACAGAGACTTTATGTTCCTCGAATCTCCCCTTCGGAGGCGGCGGCGCTGCGGAACTTTTCGTGGTTGGAGGCTTGATTATTTAGGGTTTATGCCTCGGGAGGCTTCTTATAGGCCAGAGGGAAAGGTCGGTGGGCGGCCAAGGGGCCCACACCACCTGGTGGCGCAGCCAGGGCTAGCCCGCGCCACCCTATGGTGTGGCTGGACCCTGGCCCCTCTCCGTCTCATATTCTGGCATCTGATGACTTCCGGAAAAATAGGCACTTTGGCTTTTGTCCCGTCCAATTCCGAGAATATTCATTTTCTGACTTCCTGGAACCAAAAACAGCAGAAAACAAAAGCTGCACTGTGGCATCTTGTTAATAGGTTAGTCCAAGAAATCATATGAAAAGTACTCCAAAGTGTGGACAAAACACAAGAAAGTAAATAAAACCAAGCATGGAATATCAAAAATTATATATACATTTGCAATGTATCAACATCCCCAAGTTTAACTCCTGCTCGTCCTCGAGTAGGTAAGTGATAAAAAGGAAGAATAATTTTTGAGGTGACATGCACCATCATAAGCTTGATCAAAGTATTTGTAAAACATGGATAGCTAGGATCATAGTACTTCAACATAGCATGAAAGATAAAGTTCTAGCAATAAGACATAGCAACTATGTTGTAACATGAAAAGGCACAAACAAAAGATTAATGAATAACAATGCTTTGCAAGACGTTTGTTTGTTTCACATAAAGAAAACATATCATAATAGTATTCAGCTTGTCCCTCATAGAGTAGCAAATATAAATGCATAGGACACCTTCAAAGTTCATAAGAGTGACTAGATACAATAGTTTAAAACAAGAAATATCAAGTTATGCATCAATCAACTAGTCTTGGGACAATGCACATAGAACTAAGAATGGCCACTATGCTCTCAAAGTAGGTGCATAAAGATAGAAGGTGGAGACTCAATGTAATGGTGGAAGAAAGGCCTTTGTAAAAGGAAGTAGGGATTCAAGTATCATAAAGAGCTTCCAAAAATTATGGTACTTATAGCTTTCAGCTCTCATTTCCCCTATTATAAGCATCTTTAAGGTGATTAAGGTTAAAGTGACACAACTAAGAGGATATGCTTGACAAGTTATAAGCCGAAATCTCATGCCCCTTACTTACGAAGACCGAACCTCATGCTACTCAACTTTAGTCACGAGTAAGCTCTTGTCGTTGTAAGTACATATGTATCATAAAGAACCGCCAAGGGTACCCCTTGCACATGATACATGAGCTATCCCATAATCAAAATGACAAGGCAAGCAGACAATGAGCATCTCAGCGATCTTTTTATTTGCTATTTGCATAGGTTTTTATTGATGATGCTTCATAAAATGCTCATTACGGTGATGCTGCAAGTTTCCACCATGATTAGGCATGGCTTAGGCTAGCGGCCCAGGCGTTTCTCTAACACACATACAAACTCCATGATCTTACAAGTTCCACTTTTATTTCACACCGCCGGGATCCATAAGCAAAATAACATAATATCAACGGGGTACAAAGTACAAGTGCAATGTTGAAAGCGTTCCCCATGATACATGGTTCTGCTAACTTCAACTTATAAACCGCAAGCATATACGCAACAAAGAAGGACCCAATGGTTCAAGTTTATTAGATGCAAAAAATAAAGTGTGCCATCAAGTCCGTGAGAGCTTTAATCACTAGTTTTCTCATAACAAGTTTAATTTGGAAGGTAAACAAAAGCATGAATATACTTGGAATAGCATAAGCTAATAGGTAGGTATGGTGGACTCTTTGGAATAACTTGGTTTAGGGAGTTGGATGCATGAGTGGAACTCATACTTGGTTGTGGAGGCTAGCAAAAGATCGAGGCGATAAACTAAGAGAGCAATAATGGCCATAATCATGCAGAGCGACAAAACATCATTGATCAAAGCATAAAGTGATACTACAAGTTGAAAACTAAAGGATCATCAAGGATATGGTGACTTTGGATAGTCATAACATGGTGTGAGCATGCGCCAAGTCAACCCAAATAAAGCATCAAAGGAGAATACCACAATACTATGCTTTAATATGCTAAAACAACGCATGATTCATCCAAGGCACATTAAGCAATCTCAAATGTTTATAACAAGTCATGCTACAGAAAAGAATACTAAGCATAAAGCCAAAACAATATCCAGCATGGCATGACAAAGCATAGGCCACAGTCAAAAACAAACTCTCTTTGCCACATAAGCATGAACTTTCCTACTCTTTTCCAAACCAAACCAAACTATTTGAAAACCAATGTATGAAAGAGGGGGTCCAACCAATTTATTCAGCAAACTAAGCAAACCAAGCAAACTAAAAACCAAAACAAAAACGGAAAAGAAGACGCTCCAAGAACAACACAAGTATGCATGAAACAATAAAAATGAAGTGTTTGGAAGAACCTGAGATTTTTATTGATGAGGAAGGGGATGCCTTGGGCATCCCCAAGATTTGACGCTTGTACTTCTTGGACATTTCTTGGGGTGACACGCGTGGCATCCCTAAGCTTGAGCTTTAGTCCATCCTTCATCTCATTACTCGTTCCTTCCATACACCTGAAATTTTTCCTTCATACAAAACTTCACACAATCTTTATTAGCAACATTAGTGCATTCAAGATAATAAGTCTTTGGTTTCAGTTATAACACCAATAGAACTTCCATTAAAACACAAGATACTGTAGCACTTCCCTCAAAAAGCTCAATTCCTCAAAAGAACTCAAAAAGGAACGAACAAGAAGCAAATGCAGAAAATGGCAGAAATCTGTCAAAACAGACCAGCAGGTAAAGACGAATTTTTTAAAAGACATTCTGTTTCTCAAATCGAAAAGTGTTGAACTAACGAAAGTTATATAACAACCTGGGGCAGAAGCAAAAAAATTCACGCCTCAAAAAGACGTTCAGAGATTTTACACGAATTTTTACGGTGAAGCACAGAATCTGTTTCGGGACAGCAACTTTCTCAATTATTACTTCGCTCTCATTAGAGGTTACTCTTGGCACAAAAGGCAGATAAAAAGGATAAGGAGCGGTTATTACTGAAGTAATAACTTCCAAGACTCATCTAAAACTTTTGGGTTATCTATAAGTACTTTTCTTTAACGCCTTTAAGTTAGGCATGATAGTTTGAGAAGATGCTCACATAAGAAATATGAATTGAAGTAAAAGAGAGCATCAAGAAGCAAATTCAAAACACATTTAAGTCTAACCCACTTCCTATGCATAGGAATCTTGTAAAGAAACAAGTCATGAAATCACAAAGCAACAAGCATAGTAAAGCAAAACAAGTGCAACTTCGAGACTTTCAACATAAAGAGGGGAAATTTAATATTATTGAGATGCATAAAACCATGTTTCCCTCTCTCATAATAACTTTCAGTAGCATCATGAATAAAATGAACAATATAACTATCACAAGAAACATTCTTATCATGAGCCACATGCATATAATCACTATTACTCTCCACATAAGCATAGTTACTTTTATTAATTATAGTGGGAGCAAATTCAACAAAATAGCTATCATTATTATTCTCATCACCATAATCATCAAATATAGGAGGCATATTGTAATCATAATTAATTTTCTCCTCAATAGTAGGTGGACTGAAAATATCATACTCATCATTGTAATCATCATATATTGGAGGTTTAGTATCATCAAAGTAAATTTTCTCCTCCGTGCTTGGGGGACTAAAAAGATCATCTTCATAAAAACTAGCTTCCCCAAGCTTAGACTTTTCTATAGCATTAGCAATAATGGTGTTCAAAGAATTCATACTAATAACATTGCTATTAGCACGCAAATAAAGTTCCATAGGTTTTTTAATTTTCTCTTCAGACACTTCATGCCCTAACTCAACATAAATAATATAAAGCTCTCTAATTTTGTTGTTGTTTTCCATTAAGCCTAACTAGTGAAAACAAGAAACAAAAAGACAAAATTATAGAATCGAAAGGAAATAACTTTGAGCACTCACACCGGAGGATGTGAATACCTTTTACCTTACCTCCCCGGCAACGGCGCCAGAAAATAGGCGTTTGCCGTGGGAGGTTCTTCTTCTTTAATCCTCCGGTGTGAATACCTTTTACCTTACCTCCCCGGCAACGGCACCAGAAAATAGCTTGATGTCTACACACTTCTATTCTTGTAGACAGTTGTTGGGCCTCCAAGTGCAGAGGTTTGTAGAACAGCAGCAAGTTTTCCCTTAAGTGGATCACCCAAGGTTTATCGAACTCAGGGAGGAAGTGGTCAAAGGTATTCCCTCTCAAGCAACCCTGCAATCAAGATACAAGAAGTCTCTTGTGTCCCCAACACACCCAATACACTTGTCAGGTGTATAGGTGCACTAGTTCGGCGAAGAGATAGTGAAATACAAGTGGTATGAATAATTATAAGTGGTAACGGTGCGAGAAAATAACTCGATGGCGTGGAAAAGACTAAAGGAAAACTGAAATAAAGATGGAAACAAGCAAACATGTAACAGATCTAGTAGCAAACGGTGTATCAATGCTTAGAAACAAAGACTAGGGATCATACTTTCACTAGTGAACACTCTCATATAAATATATTATCTTCATGATACTATGCTGAACTACTCTCCGGTTGGACACTCTAATCGTTGGTAGGGCTATAACAGCAAACCTCAAAGTAAGCCTTTCCCATCTAGAAAACCCCACACTGTCACCTTGAGCACTAGATGAGTCCAACAAACACCACAATTTCATAAAGACATCCAACTCCAAATATAACTCATAACAAGTATGTGTAATATCTAGCCTAAGTGCCACCATGGTGTGCACGCTGTCACTTTCACACACATGGGGAGAGCAGTTATCTAATAAAGAACTTGAGTAGCAAGGTAGATCTATAGATTACAAGCTCATGATCTCAATAAGATCACGCATAGAGAGAGAGATGAACACATAGCTACCGGTAGAACCCTTAGCCTCGAGAGAGAACTACTCCCTCCTCATCATGGGAATCAGCAATGGTGATGGAGATGGTGGTGGAGATCGATGGAGATGGCTCCGGGGGCACTTCCCCGTCCCGGCAGGGTGCCGGAACAGAGACTTTCTATCCCCCGAATCTCCCCTTCGGTGGCGGCGGCGCTGCGGAACTTTTTGTGGCTGGAGGCTTGATTATTTAGGGTTTATGCCTCGGGAGGCTTCTTATAGGCCAGAGGGCAAGGTCGGTGGGCGGCCAGGGGGCCCACACCACCTGGTGGCGTGGCCAGGGCTAGCCCGCGCCACCCTATGGTGTGGCTGGCCCCTGGCCCCTCTCTGTCTCGTATTCTGGCATCTGATGACTTCCGGAAAAATAGGCACTTTGGCTTTTGTCCCGTCCAATTCCGAGAATATTCATTTTCTGACTTCCTGGAACCAAAAACAGCAGAAAACAGGCAACTGGCACTGTGGCATCTTGTTAATAGGTTAGTCCAAGAAATCATATGAAAAGTACTCCAAAGTGTGGACAAAACACAAGAAAGTAGATAAAACCAAGCATGGAACATCAAAAATTATAGATACATTTGCAATGTATCAACCCCCTATACTTGTGGGTCATCAGCGTGGTACCAACACTTTCCTCACTACGCGCGACATTGACTAGAGTTTGTTGCATCACTCTATCCTGCCTTAACTGGGTATGTATATTTCTAGGTTTTCATAGTTTTGGCTTGTACATTCATAACGATACCATGCGTGCTTTAGGTTGTCCGAACGCTTCCCTGTTTGTTCTTCAGCATGGACACGAGCTCGCGTATCTCCTACTGTACATGGACGGCATCATCACTGCCTCCAGCTTCAGGATTCTTTAGCAAATCACCGGCCTCCTTCATCGTGAGTTCTCTATGACCGATCTCGAGGATTTGTCCTATTTCCTTGAGATCTCATTCACTTGATCGCCATCAAAGATGTTGTTGTCTCAATGCAAGTATGCCATTTATATTCTCCAATGAGCTGACATGATGGATTGCAATCCATGCTCCACTCCCATCGACACGTGTTGCAAGCTTTTAGCTGATGAAGGAGATACTATTGTTGGTCCCACGTACAGGAGTTGCTGGTGCTCTCAATACTGACCCTAACACACCCTGAAATCATGCATGTCGTACAACAAGCTTTCCTCTACATGCATGCTCCTTGGGAACCATATCTGAACCTAGTTAAGCGGATCCTTTGCTATATCAAAGGCTCTTTGGATCTTGGACTTCGGTTGCACTCTACTACTTCTATGACCCTCACAACTTACTAAGACGTCGATTGGATTCGCTATCCGGATGCTCTTCGCTCTACTTTTGGCTATTGTGTCTACCTTGGCGACAATCTTGTATCTTGGTCCTCCAAACGCTAGGCTACAGTTTCTTGATGGGTTCGTAGCAGGGAAAACAAAAAAATTCTACCGCAAGAACGAATAAAACTAAGATCTAATCTATGGAAAAGCCAAGATCTAATCTATGAGATAAGTGCAACGAGATAGATCTGTACTAACCCTTGTAGATCCAAAGCCTTATTCGAGATCGGATCTCGTGGTTGATGTAGACGATCACTTGCCGATCTCAAGATCGAATAGACGATCCTTCCGGTGCCACGTTCTGATAGCGATTCCGCACTCGGTCACACGTACGACTCGATGTAGATGATCCTCTCCCCGTTCTAGCGGGTAGCTGAGGTGGTAGATCTCCACGGAATCCCAGCAGCACGATGGCGTGGTGGTGGTGGTAGAGAAGAGTTTCTGCAGGGCTTCGCCTAAGCTGCAACAGGAGGAAGGAGGAGGAGGGAGTGGCGGCTAGGGTTTGGGTGGAAGGGGCAAAGGGGGCGCCCCACGCCTCCTTTATATAGAGGGGAGGCGGCCTAGGGCTGCCCCTTGCCCTCCTAGGGCCAGCACACAAGGGGAGGGGGGAAGTTTCCTTCCCCCCAAGTCTTCCCCTTTTGTTTCTTGGTTTTCAAGCAAACTTCGTGGAACCTTCCAGAACCTTTCGAAACTGTCTGAAACCTTCTAAATGCTCTATAGAATACTCCAGAACATTTCCAAAACCCAGAAATTGATCTCCATTATATGAATCTTATTCTCCGGACAATTTCGGATCTCCTCGTGATGTACTGGATCCAATCCGATACTCCGAACAACATTCGGTATCCAACTCTTATTCCATATCTACCTAAACAACATCGAACCTTAAGTGTGTCACCCTACGGTTCGCGAACTATGCAGACATGATCGAGACACCTCTCCGATCAATAACCAGCAACGGGACCTAGAGATCCATAATGTCTCCCACATATTCAACGATGACTTTGTGATCAATAGAACCATTTACATCTGAAACCAATTCCCTTTGTCACGCGATATTCTACTTATCCGAGGTTCGATCATCGGTATCTCCATACCTAGTTCAACCTCGTTACTGATAAGTACTCTTTACTCGTTACTGTGATATGACATCCCTTGTGACCTAGTCACATGCTTGCAAGCTAATTGGATGACATTCCACCGAGAGGGCCCAGAGCATATCTATCAGTCATATGGATGGACAAATCCCAGTCTTGATCCATGCACTTCAACACATACTTTCAGAATACCTAATGCCACCTTTATAACCACCTAGTTACGAAGCGACGTTTGATGTCATCAAAGCACTCATCCAGTGATGGTGATTAACACGATCTCATGGTCGAAGGATTAGGTTACTGTGCATTTGAAAGCTTGTAGCAAAACGAACTTAATGACTTGATCTCATGCTATGCTTACTATGGGTGTATGTCCATCACATCATTCTCCTAATGATATGATCTTGTTATTAATAACATCCAATGTCCATGATCAAGAAACCATGATCATCTATTAATCAAGAAGCTAGTCTTAACAAGAGGCTTACTAGGGACTCTTTTATGTTTACAAAACACAAAAGTATCAGTGTTTCCTATTAATACAATTATAGCATGAATGTAAACATTTATCATAAACACAAATATATAATAATAACCACTTTATTATTGCCTCTTGGGCATATCTCCAACAGTCTCCTACTTGCACTAGAGTCAATAATCTAGACTACATTGTAATGTACCTAACACCCATGGTGTTCTGGTGTTGGTCATGTTTTGCTCTAGGGAGAGGTTTAGTAAATAGATCTGCCACATTCAGATCAGTCTGTACTTTGCAAATCTTTATATCGCCATCTTGGACATACTCGCGAATAACATGGAAACATAGCTTGATGTGCTTCAGATTGCTATGTGACCTTGGCTCCTGTGCATTGGCTATGGCACCCATGTTGTCACAATAGATGGCCATCGGGTCCAACGCACTAGGAACCACACCAAGCTCAGTAATGAACTCCTTCATCCATATCGCTTCTTGTACAGCCTATGAAGCAGCTATGTATTCCGATTCAGTTGAAGATTTCGCCACAACGCTTTGCTTGGCACTCCTCCAGCTCACTGCAGCACCATTCAAAATAATTATGTATCTAGATTACGACTTTGAGTCATCCGGATCGGTGTTACAACTAGCATCGGTGTAACTATTTACAACAAGCTGTTTCTCCATAAGAAATAACCATATCCTTAGTCCTATTTAGGTACTTAAGGATATTTTTGACCACTGTCTAGTGTTCCATTCCAGGATCACTTTGATATCTGCTAGTCAAACTAACAACGTGTGCTATATCCGGTCTTGTACACAACATGGTATACATGATAGAGCCTATGGCCGAGGCATAGGGGATTTTACTCATCTTCTCTCTATCTTCTGCCATAGCTAGACTTTGAGTCTTACTCAAGGTCTTACCTGGCAACACGGGCAAGAACCCTTTCTTGCTTTCTTCCATTCTAAATCTCTTTAGAACCTAGTCCAGATATGTACTTTGTGAAAGCGCTATTAAGCGTCTTGATCTATCTATATAAATCTTGATGCCTAAAATGTATGCCGCTTCGCCAAGATCCTTCATTGAAAAACTATTATTCAAATAGGCTTTGACACTTTCAAGAAGTTCTATATCATTCCCAATGAAAAATATGTCATCCACATATAGTATTATGAATGCTATAGAGATCCCACTCACTTTCTTATAGATACAAGCTTCTCCATAAGTTTGTATAAATCCAAAGTTTTTGATCACCTTATCAAAATGTTGATTCCAACTCTGGGATGCTTGCTTCAGTCCATAAACGGAGCGCTGAAGTTTGCATACCTTGTCACAGCATCTTTAGGATCAACAAAACCTTTTGGTTGTACCATATACAACTCTTCCTCAATGTCACTATTAAGGAACACCGTTTTGACATCCATCTGCCAAATCTCATAATTGAAATATGCAGTGATTGCTAACAAAACCGTCACAGACTTTAGCTTCGCTACCGGTGAGAAAGTCTCATCGTAGTCAACTCCTTGAATTTGTCAGAACCCTTTCGCAACAAGTCGAGCTTTATAGACAGTAACATTACCATCAGCATCTATTTTTCTTTTAAAGATCCATTTGTTATCGATAGCCTTGCGGCCATCCGGTAAGTCCATACTTGGTTTTCGTACATGGATCCCACTTCGGATTTCATGGCTTCTTGCCATTTGCCGGAATCTGGGCTCATCATAGCTTCCTCATACATCACAAAGTTGTCGATGCTGTCCACCAACATGACATTTCAATGCAGGGTCATACCAATCAGGAGTGGTACGAATCCTCGTCGACCTGCGAGGTTCAGCAGGAACTTCGTTCGAAGTTTCATGATCATCATCATTAGCTTCCTCTCCTATTGGTGCAGGCGGCACAGAAACATCTTCCGGTGTTGCGCTACTCTCAAATCCAAGAGAAGGTTCAACAACCTCGTCGAGTTCTACTTTCCTTCCAGTCACTTCTTTCGAGAGAAACTCCTTCTCAAGAAAGGATCAACTCTTAGCAATGAAAACTTTGCCTTCGGATCTATGATAGAAGGTATACCCAATTGTTTCTTTAGGGTATCCTATGAAGATGTATTTTTTTGCTTTAGGTTCAAGCTTGTCGGGTTGTAACTTCTTTACATACGCTTCGCAGCCCCAAACTTTAAGGAACGGCAACTTAGGTTTCTTACCAAACCACAATTCATACGATGTCGTTTCAACGGATTTAGATGGTGTCTGTTGGGGATATACTTTCCGGGTATCCTCACAGTTCCTCACTGACCAGGGTGGCCCACTTCGGGTTAGAGCTTTGCTTCATGGGCGAAAGATGGAGTCCAATCCGGCTATGGGAAGGCCCAGAAGACTTACCGACTTAGGCCCATAATGTTACCTGTAGTTCAAGATGTATTCTCAGAATCGCTCTTAGTCGAATGGATAGATCTCTCTGTAAACCCTAGGCCGGATATCTATATAAGCCGCCCTAGGGAGAGCCTTAGGGCACCCAATACTTTAGACCTCAACTCGCATAGAAGAAACCCTTGTAACCCATATTCCGCCAGACATCGGATTGCTAGTGAGTAGGATCCGTCCAAAGCCGGCGGATTTGAACCTGGGTAAACTTGTGTGCTCACCGTCCCAGAATACCGTACGTCTCACCCCCTCTCTTCCGCACGCCTCTAGGACCCCCTCATGGCGTACTTGTCATCAATCCGACGACAGCTATTTAAAGTGAATGTGGCTGTCTCTAATGCGTAACCCCAAAATGACAAAGGTAAATCTGTAAGAGACATCATGGACCAAACCATATCTAAGAGAGTTTTATTACGATGTTCAGACACACTATTACGCTATGGTGTTCCTTATGGTGTCAACTGTGAAAGTATTCCGCATTTCTTTAAATGCATGCCAAACTCGTAACTTAGATATTCACCTTCACGGTCAGAATGCAGAAACTTAATCTTCTTGTTATGATGATTTTCTACTTCACTTTGAAATTCCTTAAACTTCTCGAAAGTTTTGGACTTATGTTTCATAAAGTAGACATACCCATATCTACTCAAGTCATCCCTGAAAGTAAGAACATAACGATATCCACCACGCGATGCTACACTCATTGGGCCACACACATCGGTATGTATTATTTCCAACAAGTCCGTAGCTCACTCCATTTTACCAGAGAATGGAGTTTTAGTCATTTTTCCCATTAGACATGCTTCGCATCTTTCAAGTGATTCAAGAAGTCCAACGGAATGGAGTTTCTTCATGTGCTTCACTCCAATGTGACCAAGACGACAGTGCCACATGTATGTAGAATTATCATTCATTTTTATTCATTTAGCATCTATGTTGTGAACATGTGTATCACTACTATCGAGATTCAATAAGAATAAACCATTCATCTCTAGTGCATTACCATAATAAATATTACTGATATAAATCGAACAACCATTATTCTCAGACTTAAACGAGTAATCGTCTCGCAATAAACAAGATCCAGAAATAATGTTCATGCTTAACGCAGGCACCAAATAACAATTATTCAAGTTCGAAACTAATCCCGAAGGTAGATGAAGAGGGAGTGTGCCAACGGTGATCACATTAACCTTGGAGTCATTTCCAACGCGCATCGTCACCTCGTCTCTCACCAGTCTTTGTTTATTCCACAACTCCTGTTTTGAGTTAGAAATATGAGCAACCGAACCAGTATCAAATACCCAGGCACTACTATGATTACTAGTAAGATACACATCAATAACATGTATATCAAATATACCTTTCTTCTTGATGTTGTCGTTCTTCAAATCTTCCAGGTACTTGGGGCAGTTGTGCTTCCAGTGACCTTCACCCTTGCAGTAGAAGCACTCAGTATCAGGCTTAGGACAAGCCTTGGGCTTCTTAGCAGGTGCGGAAAATTTATTGCCGTCCTTCTTGAAGTTGCCCTTCTTCACAGGCTTGCCCTGTTTCTTGAAATTGGTGGTCTTATTGACCATCAAAACTTGGTGCTCCTTCTTAATCTCAACTTCAGCAGTTTTCAGCATGGAGAAGAGTTCAGGCAACGTCTTGTTCATGCAATGCATATTGTAGTTCATCACGAAGTTCTTATAACTAGGTGGTAGTGATTGGAGGACACGATGAATCCCCAATGTATTAGGAATCGTTATTCCCAATTCTTGGAGCCTGTTTGCGTGCCCAGACATTTTGAGCACATGCTCACTAACGGAGCTTCCCTCTTCCATTTTATAGTTAAAGAACTTCTCGGAGGCCCCATAGCTCTCCACGGCTGCATGAGTCTCAAAGATTAGGTTGAGCTCATTGATAATCTCAAAGGGGTCGCGGTGCTCAAAGCTCTTCTGAAGCTCCGATTCTAAACCGTACAGGATGGCACACTCAACTATGGAGTAGTGATTTTTCCGAGTGACGAAAACATTCTGAACATCATCGGAAGCATCCTCTGCAGGTGGGTCACCTAGCGGTGCATCGAGCACATAGGTCAACTGACCAGCGCCGAGGACAATCCTCAATACACGAAACCAGTCCATGAAGTTGCTTCCATTGTTTTTTAGCTTTTCTTTCTCTAGGAACACATAAATTTGATGGTGGGGGTCGCCATGATCTACGACATATTTGCAAAGAGTTTAGTCTGTGTTTATGACAAATTGAGTTCAAATTTAATTCTTAAATTAACTAGGTGAAATCTCACTCAAAACAACATCCCTCACATTGCCTTAGTGATTACATGAACCAAATCCACTACACCAAGTCCGATCTTCACGAGAGAAGATGTAGCTTCAAAGGCGAACAATCAACATGTTCATCATATCATTCATATGACCCATGCTTTACCTTTTGGTATTCCGTGTTCCGAGACCATGTCTGTACATGCTAGGCTCGTCAAGATTTTACCTTAGTATCCGCATGTGCAAATCTGGCTTGCACCCGTTGTATGCACACGTAGAATCTATAACACCAGATCATCACGAGATGCTTTTAAACGACGAGTCTTAGCAATGGTGCCTACTAAGGACGAACACTTTATTACTTGATATTTTAGTGAGAGGGATCATCTTATAATGCTACCATCGCGATCTAAGCAATACAAGATGCAAAAAGGATTAACATCACATGTAATTCATAATATGTGACATGATATGGCCTTTCTTCTCGTGCCTTTGATCTCCATCTCCAAAGCACAGACATGATCTCTATCATCACCAGCATGCCGTCAAGGTCAGTGGCGCCGCTTCATGGTTGTCCATTGATGGCTCAAAATATATTCGAGCTCGTTGGGAACCCCAAGAGGAAGGTATGATGAGCACAACAACAAGTTTTCCCTTAGTTATGAAACCAAGGTTATCGAACCGGTAGGAGCAAGGAAACACCTCCAAGGTGTTGTTTCCAACTTGGAATCCTGCACAACACAACCACAAAACTTTGCCCCAACTTATAGTGAGGTTGTCAATCTCAGCGGTTTTGCTGAAAACAAAGGATTAAACGTATTGTGTGGAATATAGTAATTGCTTGCAGAAAGTAAACAGTAAACAATAAATAGATGGTAGATTGATGGTAAAAGAATGGACCGGGGTCCATAGTTCACTAGAGGTGATTCTCCTTAAGATAGATAACATGTTGGGTGAACAAATTACATTGGGGCAATTGACAGACACCGAGAAAGCATACATGCATATACTAATCATCTTGACTCCTATGAACTTTGATTGGGCATTACAACATTATACATAGACCATAATCCAACTGCATCTATGACTAATAATCCACCTTCAGGTTATCATCCGAACCCCTCCAAAGATTAAGTTGCAAGCAACAGATAATTGCATTAAGCAAAGTGTGTAAAGTAAACAATACGATTGTCCCATGGACAAAGGATTGCTGTTTTCTCCCTAGTAGCAACAGCACATCTAGTACCTTAGAGATTCCTTTCACTTCCCTAGATTACTAGAGGCATGAACCCACTATCGAGCATAAATACTCCCCCTTGGAGTTGCTAGCATCTACTTGGCCAAGATAGTTGTAACTACCTCGGTGAATTACGCTCTTAGTTACATGCCTCGATGAGCGAAAATGGTTAAAATATTACGGTGGGGCCAAGGGCCACTCACAGGTAGACCTTTCGGCCGTCCTAACCATTTTCAGAACATCGGGACAAGAACGAGCGGTGTAATCGGCAGGCGAAGGGATCAACTACATACACAAGTGAGTATGTATGTAAGCCACATACAACAGTCCTCAGAGCCATTCCATCTAAAAGAAATAGAAATATTGCAATGCCATACGACAAGATCCAAATATCCTAGATAGAGATAATAATTTAGGATAGCTCCTCATACATCAAACATCAGAGTATCCGGCGGAAGCGGAAAACAAGATCCGAGTACGGATAAGAAGCAAATCGGCATAAGATGCCACATAAATAAACACATCCTGCCCACAGATCTCACGGATCCCCGTTCCCGGAATCTCTACACCGAGTGATCGTTGCTAACATCATCCGTCTCCTCCACCCAGTATCCATCTTGCGAGTATACCTGTTCATCTGAATCAAACAATTTATCGTGTGAGACCCTAGGGGTACTCAGCAAGTCTTAATGCCTCTAAAGGGGACATAACCTGGGGTGATGCCATTGCAGCAAAAGATAACAACTAACAAGTCTATAGATACTCGCTAACCATCCGCCTAACCAATGATAGACGGATGTTCGTTAATTAGTAACAACAGTTATAGCGGTATAATTAACAGATCCATCCTCCTTCTCGCTTACCAACGAGAAAGTGGATGAACAACCCCCATCCGTTGGCAGTTTTATTAACCATTCCATGAGTATTGCACTATTTACTAGTCAGGTACTTAGTCAAATTAAAAGCGGTACTTTAGTTATACTTGTCTATGATCGAGAAACTGTGCTCCAAGTCGTCCATAACCGCGAACACGGCTTTCAAAAAGATTTACCCTGCAGGGGTGCACAAATAGCAACACACACTCGATCAACCTTGAAAAAACCAAATCAAAACCCAACGAGGCATTCACGACAAAGCGATCACAGGATTCAGAAATATTTCAGGGGGCCACCCCATTAAGCTACCCGCAACGAAGTTGGCCGACTCCGAGACGGACCCAAGGTTTGCGCCAATGGCTGTTAACGACTGGGAACCCGAAAGTGTGACTGAGCTTGTCGATACCGCGAAAACACTCCGCAATCCTAAACAGTACAGGTGCTCCTCGCACAATCTTAAATAAAGAAGTAAAACATGGCATAAGTACAGGATAGTAATAAAGCCCCAAACTACTTTGTGGCCCCAAGAAATAAATCAAGCTCTGGCTCAGGGGGGTCCATAAGGCCTCCCGGATGTGGATAGTGCGAATAGTCAAGGAACAGGAATCAAGTACTCGGGGTCCTACGGGACACAAGTGAGTATGAAGAACCAAATAGCAGATATTTCTCACCGGTGCCACTTTCATTAGTTATCCCATTACTACTCAGGTTAAGTTGTTTAGGTACCTCATTATCCATCTGACACTCACATACCCTACACATGCTGTTCTACGACCCGCATGGCTCAAACAACTCATGTAGTAATGGCTCATGGGATGGAGGAACAAGCTTCGGTGGGGTTTAAAAGTAAAGGCTATGCAGTACTTGGGATTCAATTTAATGCAATCACGACTCAATGATGCAAGAATAAGATAGAGGCAATAGGTACTATATGTATGCAAGCATGTGGTAGTGCTTATCTGGCAGCTCAGTTGAAGCGAGAGAAGGATCTGGGTAGTGCTCCTGGGATTCCTGATATATCCCCTGCTCAGCGTCTATTCGAAGAAGAACCAAACAAACAAGGGCCAACATAAATAAAGTGCACAAGCATATGAATTAAAAATGCGACAAGCAAACAAGCATGCCATGATGAATGATGCACAATTTGCATGGCAATAAAGTAGCATGGCATGGGTGAGGTGTGGGGTACAAGAGTAAAACATTTTATTAAGTTTTAGTCATGTTTTGCTCTCATAACACTTGCTGTATACTTTATATTTATATGATGCATGCTGCAATTCAGAACAAGGAATGCATAGATAGAACGGGCTCGTCGCGCTGATCGATTTAGACATATTATTTGTCAAGTTTGGAGTTATAAAACTAAAGTTATTAATTAATTAAGAAAAGGGCAATTTCTTGTAATTTTAATCATCCCGAAAATTAAAGTGCTCAAATAATGTTTTGAATAGCATATTTGAATTCCTCTCATTTTTCTGATTCAAAAACATATATCATTTGTGTTATTTGGAAATATAATTTTAAAGTTATTTAAAACAGATTTGAATTTGTATTTAAACATTTTTCCAGAATCATTTTTATTAAACAGATAATTGAAAAGGGTTTTTGTACCCAGTCAGACCTAGACCCAGCCACAGACAGGTGGGCCGAGGCTGACTGTGTGACACGGTGCGCGCCAGACTTTTCTTACCGCGCGCTTTCCTAGCCCATGAGACCGACACGTGGGTCCAACGGGCCATGGTCCATCATATGTGCCACCGAATGGGTGGATCCGGGACTGCGGGTTAGGGCTTTTGGAACCTGGGGGCTTTTCTGCTAAAGAGTTAGAGGGGCTGACTGGTGGGCCCGATGGAAGTGCGGGTTAAGGAACTAAAAAGGGTGGGGGGTCTTCTGGAAAATTACCACGCGGTACTGTTGTTCTTCTCTGAACCTACTGACGACCGATCGGTGATCGGTAGGGACAGAGCGTGGCGCGGGGATCGAACCCGCGACCTGTAGCATGCGCGCCAAGGCAGGGAACCAGTCTTGAGGGCGAGGATCTTGACAGTGGGCGAACGGGGGCTAGCTCAGGCGTCGCGGGGCGACGGCCACGCCCTGCCGTCACCGAAAGTGTGCTTATACAATGTCTGGCGAGGCCAGAAGATTGCGGCGGGGCAGAGGATGTCTGGGGGGCACAGGGGCTCACCGCGGGCTCGACGGAGGGCTTGGATCAGGACGAGGAGAAGTAGGCCGACGGCGTTGCAGACGGCCGGCGGCTAGGGTTTCGTGTCGGCTCGTCGAGGGCAGCGGGTACTGGACCTCCTCCTCCTTGCTGCTGTGTACGGGGTCGACGCAGGGGTCCTCGCTGACTTCCTCGACAACCCAAACTCCACGCCCTCCTCCTGGATACGTTGTAGGTGGTGGATGCTGACGGTGAGGCTGCCGGGGGAACAAAGAGAGAGAGTGGCGTCAGGGAAGAAGGAGAGGGGAGGGCAAGGCCCTGGGGATGGATCTGGGCTGCTACCAGACGAGGGAGAGTGAGTAGATAGGGACGGGGAGAGAGGGCGATGCCGTGGGGGATCGGTGGAGCAAAAAGGTGGCTCGGCCACCTTCCCTCCTTCCTCACGTGCTGAGCATGGGGAGGCCAAGGTGCTGCCAGGGAGGGGGAGAGGGAAGGAGCTAGGCTCGGCTAGTGGGGCTGGCTTGGCAGAGAGGAGAAGGTAGAGAGAGCTAGGGTAGGAGGGAGGGGAGGAGGCTAGGTTTGGGAGGAAGGCTTGACCTAGGGTTGGAGAGAGGGCTGGGGCACCTTGTGAGGAGAGGGAGAGAGGCCAGCCTCGGCATGGGGTCTTGCATGGGATTAGGGTTTAGTTAGATATTAGGGTTTGGAGGGAGGGTTAGCGAGGGAGGGTGAGGCCTTAGGGTAGGCTTAGGGTTTAAGGGGTAAGGGATTAGGGTTTAACCCCTAAGGACAAGCATGAGGTAGCAAGGGTGGTGAGGAGAAAATGTGATGTAGGGTTTTTGGGAAGGGTTTGATATGAACAACACATGGCATGCATGGATGGGGGATGGTAAGGGAAACAAGATCAAGGTGAAAAGAATTGAGAGAGAAAAGGAGAGCTGACAAGAAGGATCCCCTCAAAAATTCCAAGCATAACCAAGGGAGATCAAAAGGTGGTGATTGTTGCATGGCCCATGCAAAGCATTAAATACCCTGTTTTAATCTTGTGAAAACAAAATAAATAATCATGGCATTTATACATGTGCATTCCAAAAATGATGGAGTAAGGCCAAGCTAAAAGAATAAAAGAATGTTCCATGTGGAGTAGATGGAGATGCTCATATTTGAATAAAAATGGGACATGCTAGTGTGTATGTGCCACTAGGTATTTAGTAAGCCCAAAAATATCCCAACATGAACATATATTCCAAAACAATCCATATGGAAGCTAGAATAAGAGGTATTACTCACAAAGCATGCCGAGGTGTCTCCACATATCAATAATGTGAAAACAACAAGATGCTAGTGTGAGAGCCTTTAGAAATAGAAATGGATCCATCCAAACCCACATGAGCTAGAGGTAAAACCAAATAAAATAAAATGCTCACATATGGTGGAATGGTGGAATGATGGGGTGGTGACAAGAAAGATGGTGGAGTTAGACAAAAGATATGCCCCCAAGTCAACCTGGGCATCAAGTATTTATCAAGAACCAATACAATATATCAAGAGGCAAATATAACTAATGATGCATATGAGGTAAGAACCAAATGAAAAGGTTTTATATGATGCTCAAATGCAATGTGGCATGATGACATGAGCATGATATAATTATGATGCAACAATTATATGTAGGAAGTAGCCATTATATTACTAAACCATGTAGCATTACATATGTTAGACAGATGGGATGCTACAACTCTCCCCCACTAAGCAGGAATCTCGCCCCGAGATTCTAGGAAGAAGAAGAAGACACGAAGAGGGTAGGATACTTGGCACGGAGCTCATATTCACGTTCCCAAGTGGCTTCATCAACTGAATGGTGCGACCACTGCACCTTGCAGAACTTGATGGACTTGTTGCGAGTCCTTCTTTCTGCGACTTCTAGAATTTTTATGGGGTGTTCTTGATAAGACAGATCTTCTTGGAGATTGATGAGTTCGTGGTCCACGGTCCTGCCGGGATCCTTGAAGCACTTCTTGAGTTGAGAGATATGGAACACATCATGGACTTTGAGTTTTTCAGGGAGCTCAAGAGCATAAGCAACTTCTCCTCTTCTTCCATGAATTTTGAAAGGACCGATGTATCTAGGAGCCAACTTTCCTTTGATACCAAAGCGGTGCGTGCCTCTCATGGGAGTGACACGAAGGTAAACGAGATCACCAGGGACATACTCCATGTCCGTGTGCTTTCTGTCATAGTTGCTCTTCTGGCGACTTTGAGCAACCTTCAGATTTTCAAGAATGATGTGAACCTTCTCCTCCGCTTGAGTTACAATGTCGGGGCCAAACAATGTTCTTTCACCTGCGCCCGACCAGCCAATTGGAGTTCTGCATTTGCGACCATAGAGATCCCCAAATGGTGCCATCTTTATACTTTTCTGGAAGCTGTTGTTGTAATAGAATTCAGCATAAGGAAGACATTCTTCCCACTTCATGCCCAAAGAGATGACGCAAGCACGGAGCATATCTTCTAGAATCTGATTGATCCTTTCCACTTGTCCTTGCGACTGAGGGTGGTAAGCTATGCTGAAGTTCAATTTTGTTCCCAAAGCATTTTGGAAACTTCCCCAGAACTTGGAAGTGAAGATTCTTCCACGGTCTAAACTGATCTCAAGAGGAACCCCATACAGAGAGACAATTCTGTTGATATAGAGCTCAGCCAACTGAATTGCAGAAATTGTTTCCTTGACTAGAAAGAAGTGAGCCACTTTGGAAAGCCTATCGATGACAACAAAGATTGCATTTTTGCCCTTCTGCGACCTTGGAAAACCAGTGATGAAGTCCATCTCTACTTTCTCCCATTTCCATTCCGGAGGTTTCAATGGCTGTAGAAGACCGGAAGGTTTCTGATGGACAACTTTAACTCTGCAGCAGACATCACACTCTGAGACATACTTGGCACAATATCGTTTCAACCCAGGCCACCAATACTGTGTTTTCAAGTCCATGTACATCTTAGTGCTGCCAGGGTGGATAGAAAGAACAAAATCATGCGCCTCCTTAAGAACTTGCTCTCTTAAACCCGGGTAGTTCGGAACAAACATCCGGTGTTCAAAGAAAAGAGTGCCTTGGTCATCGATGTGGAAGGACTCATACTTCGGAAGCTGAATGTTGGAGATGATGTTTTTAGTGTAAGGATCCCCAAGTTGAATGGAGCGAACTTTTTGTTCCAACAGAGGGGTTGCCAGAAGGTTCAGAAGATACCCTTGATCCATAATTTCAAGGTTGAGCCGACGGAATTCCTCGCACAAGAGAGGCTGTTGTTCTTCCACCATGAGGTTGCTGACATAAGCTTTATGGCTGAGAGCATCGGCCATCACATTAGCTTTGCCCAGAGTGTAGTTGATGGTCAAATCGAAATCATTGATTGCTTCAATCCACCTCCTCTGACAAAGGTTGAGATCATGCTGTGTGAAGATATACTTCAGACTCTTGTGATTAGAAAAGATTTCACAACGGTTGCCAAGCAAGTAGTGCCTCCATACTTTCAACGCAAAGACAACTGCTGCGAGTTCGAGGTCATGTGTAGGATAGTTGATCTCATGCGTCTTCAACTGTCGAGAGGCATAAGCAACAACTTGTTTGTCTTGCATAAGGACCGCACCCAATCCTTGCAAAGAGGCGTCACAGAATATCTGGAAAGGCTTGGATGTATCTGGAGGAATCAAGACTGGTGTGGAAGTGAGCTTCTCTTTAAGTGTTTCAAAGCTTGCTTGACATGCAGGAGTCCAAAGGTATCTCTTGCCTTTCTTGAGGAGATCGGTAAGAGGCTTCGCAATCTTCGAGAAGTTCTAAACAAAGCGACGGCAATAACTAGCCAAACCAAGGAAACTCCGGACTTCTTTGACATTTACAGGAGGAAGCCAGTCAACAATTGTCTTTACAGTTTCTAGGTTGACGGCAATGCCCTTGGCAGAGACGACGTGACCAAGATAGGTGACTTGAGGCAGCCAAAACTCACACTTGGAGAACTTTGCATACAGGCGGTTCTCACGAAGCTTGTTTAGGACACACCGAAGGTGTTCTTCATGTTCTTCTTTTGACTTAGAATAGACTAGAATGTCATCCAGATAGACCACGACGAACTTATCAAGATACTCCATGAAAACCGAGTTCATAAGCCTCGAGAAGGTGGCAGGTGCGTTGGTGAGACCGAAAGACATGACCGTGTACTCATACAGGCCATAACGGGTGGTGAAAGCTGTTTTAGGAACATCTTCCTTGCGAATCTTGATTTGATGATATCCACTTCTCAAATCAAGCTTAGAGAAACCACTCCCACTAGTGATCGAGATCATTAATCCGCGGAAGGGGATATTTATTCTTGATGGTTTTAGCATTGAGAGCCCGATAGTCAACATAAAGTCTATCAGTCTTGTCTCGCTTCTTCACAAAGATGGTTGGGCTACCCCAAGAAGAAATACCGTGCTGAATGAAACCCAACTTCTCTTGTTCATCAAGCTGATGTTTGAGTTTAGCCAATTCAGCAGGACCCATTTTATAAGGCCGCTTGGAGATAGGAGCGGTACCAGGTTCAAGCTCAATCACAAACTCGACCTCACGGTCAGGAGGCATACCCGGTAACTCTTCAGGAAAGACATCTGGAAACTCACAGACCACCGAAACACTCTGAATAACTTCCATAGCATCATCATTCAGAGCCACCAAAGAGAAAAGCTGAATAGCAGGAGTCAGACTTGGAGAATAGACTATATGGCCTTCAGGAATTTTCAGAGCAACCGAGTGTTCAGCATAATCAATCACAGCTGCATTTGCTGTTAACCAATCCATGCCCAAGATAACATCAATGTCAGAGTTGCCCAGAATAATTAAGGAAGCCGGGAACGAAGAACCACCAATCTCAATTTGATTGCCATGGCTGATTTTAGAAGATGCCATTGTTGCTCCAGGAGAAAGGACCATTAACCGCTTAGGGAGAGGATCCATAGGTAACCCATTCACATCAGAAAAACTTGTGGAGACAAAAGAATGCAATGCACCAGAATCAAACAAAATTCATGCAGGAACTGAGTTAACAGGAAGCATACCCATCACAACTCCAGGTGCATGCTCAGCTTGAGCGATGTTGACACAGTTGGCACGAGCAACAGTAGACCCGGGCTTGGTGTTGATGTTGAGAGCCCGAGGTGGTGGTGCACGGACCATAGGAGAGCTTGCCGTAGGTCTTGGAGGTGGTGGAGGAAGAGCTTTGTTGTTCATTGGACAGTTCCAGTGTTGATGTGCAGTGTTTTCCACAAGTGTAACAAGCACCAGGTGGACGTGGAGCAACGTAGCCAGGGACTCCGCCAGGCGCTCCAGGGAAGTTGTGGTTGTAGCCCCTGGGAGCAGCAGTGAAGGAGTTTGGTGGCCTTGCCGCGTAGCTTGAAGGTCTTGGTGGAGCCGAGAGCGGCGGTGGGGTGTTAGGAACCCAGACACGACGCTTAGAAGGAGTTGACATAGCTGAAGAGCTTGCTGCATCACAGTTATGTTTCTTTGACTCCTCAAACACTTGCCTACTTGCTTCTTCCTGTAGAGCTGTATGTTGGAGTTCCAGAAAAGACCCCGGCCTTGCATGAGTGATTGCATATTTGATTGATGCATTGAGCCCTTGTCTGAACCTCTTTTGCTTCTTCTTGTCATTAGAGATCTCATCGCCACCATACCGAGAAAGGTTCATGAAGTTTCTGATATAGGTATTGACATTGTCATTGCCCTGCTTGAGGTTGAGAAACACTTCCTTCATCCTCTCCATGACAATTTCTGACAGATATTGCTCTTTGAAAGCTCCAGTGAACTGTTCCCAAGTAGGCTGAAAACCAGTGTGGTTTGCCTTGAGGTAATTCTCCCACCATAGAGCTGCATCTCCCTTCAGAAGGTGAGTGGCACATTTTACCCATTCTTGCTCAGGAACATCAGCAGTCACCAGTAACCTTGACATCTCACGCAACCAATCATCCGCATCAAGTGGCTGATCAGACACCTCAAAGTGGCGCGGGTTGAAATTCAGGAAGCTTTTGATATCTCCTCGCTTGGGAGGTGGAGGTAGCGGAACAAACTCATTCCTCCTGACACTTTCTTCAAAACGCTGCTGGTTCTGCTGTATTGTACCCAAGGCATTAGCAATACTTGCCAACGCAGCCCCCAGTTCAGGTGGTATGTCCTCCTCAGAACGGCGTGGTGGTGCCATCCTGCGATTGATATAAAACTCAAGTCAGTACCATGATGGAGAATAATAATAATCCAAAATAGTACCAAAATGGAATTAACCAAGATTAAAGGATACAAATTACTAAGATGATATTAAAATATCAACAAAGTTCAAAGCACCAAGAAGATATATTAAGCATATCGCACACGACTGAACAAGGAGTGTGGTACACAAGCTAACAAAGAAAAAATTTCCGCAAATTTCGGCATTACAATACCACTATATGCGCAAAACCACTTACGAATCACAATTAGTAACTCTACCAATTCAATATACAAGAGCGAATGATAAAAGTAGTGGTATGGTCGCGACTCCATCCCGCACTCAAATCATTACTCCGCACATGAATAAGTAAAACACATATCCCAACACCTTCTTCTTCAGATGAACCTAAAGATTAGTAACTACGGAAACGGACACCCCAAACAAGATAATGTCGGATAACAAAGAGTAAGACAGATCGCACCGGTATACAACGAATCAGATAGATCGCGTCGGTTTACAAAGGCCTGTCGGTATGGAATGTACCAACAGTTGATAACCAAAAGGCAGATAGAGATAACATGTTGGATGCAACAGATAGGCAAGGAATTCTCTCACACACACACACACAACCTATGGTACTACGGAACCCAGAACACGTGAATCCTAGTTTGAATTTTTAGAAGAGGATTGAAAACGTTACACTTCCTTACCAGAAAAGGGTGGGTGGGTGGGTAATAAGAAAAATGGAAGCAGTCCTACTCTCACGTTTTGTTTTTCCCTAGTATACATAGCTACCAAAAATATTTGCTAGACTGACAACGACCATTTGGCTGAGACCTTGAAGGGCGGGATGGCTCTGATACCAATTGTAACTACCTCGGTGAATTACGCTCTTAGTTACATGCCTGGATGAGCGAAAATGGTTAAAATAGTACGGTGGGGCCAAGGGCCACTCAGTGAACCTTTCGCCGTCCTAACCATTTTCAGAACATCGGGACAAGAACGAGCGGCGTAATCGGTAGGCGAAGGGATCAACTACATACACAAGTGAGTATGTATGCAAGCCACATACAACAGTCCTCAGAGCCATTCCATCTAAAAGAAATAGAAATATTGCAACGCCATACGGCAAGATCCAAATATCCTAGATAGAGATAATAATTTAGGATAGCTCCTCATACATCAAACATCAGAGTATCCGGCGGAAGCGAAAAACAAGATCCGAGTACGGATAAGAAGCAAATTGGCATAAGATGCCACATAAATAAACACATCCCGCCCACAGATCTCACGGATCCCCGTTCCCGGAATCTCTACACCGAGTGATCGTTGCTAACATCATCCGTCTCCTCCACCCAGTATCCATCTTGCGAGTATACCTATTCATCTGAATCAAACAATTTATCGTGTGAGACCCTAGGGGTACTCGGCAAAGTCTTAATGCCTCTAAAGGGGACATAACCTAGGGTGACGCCATTGCAGCAAAAGATAATAACTAACAAGTCTATAGATACTCGCTAACCATCCGTCTAACCAATGATAGATGAATGTTCGTTAATTAGTAACAACAGTTATAACGGTATAATTAACAGATCCATCCTCCTTCTCGCTTACCAACGAGAAAGCGAACGAACAACCCCCATCCGTTGGCAGTTTTATTAACCATTCCATGAGTATTGCACTATTTACTAGTCAGGTACTTAGTCAAATTAAAAGCGGTACTTTAGTTATACTTGTCTATGATCGAGAAACTGTGCTCCAAGTCGTTCATAACCGCGGACACGGCTTTCAGAAAGATTTACCCTGCAGGGGTGCACAAATAGCAACACACACTCGATCAACCTCGGAAAAACCAAATTAAAACCCAACGAGGCATTCACGACAAAGCGATCACAGGATTCAGAAATATTTCAGGGGGCCACCCCATTAAGCTACCCGCAACGAAGTTGGCCGGCTCCGAGACGGACCCAAGGTTTGCGCCAATGGCTGTAAACGACTGGGAACCCGAAAGTGTGACTGGGCTTGTCGATACCACGAAAACACTCCGCAATCCTGAACAGTACAAGTGCTCCTCGCACAATCTTAAATAAAGCCGTAAAACATGGCATAAGTACAGGATAGTAATAAAGCCCCAAACTACTTTGTGGCCCCAAGAAATAAGAATGAATCAAGCTCTGGCTAAGGGGGGTCCATAAGGCCTCCCAGATGTGGATAGTGCGAATAGTCAAGGAACATAAATCAAGTACTCGGGGTCCTACGGGACACAAGTGAGCATGAAGAACCAAATAGCAGATATTGCTCACCGGTGCCACTTTCATTAGTTATCCCATTACTACTTAGGTTAAGTTGTTTAGGTACCTCATTATCCATCTGACACTCACATACCCTACACATGCTGTTCTACGACCCGCATGGCTCAAACAACTCTTGTAGTAATGGCTCATGGGATGGAGGAACAAGCTTCGGTGGGGTTTAAAAGTAAAGGCTATGCAGTACTTGGAATTCAATTTAATGCAATCGCGACTCAATGATGCAAGAATAAGATAGAGGCAATATGTACTATATGTATGCAAGCATGTGGTAGTGCTTGCCTGGCAGCTCAGTTGAAGCGAGAGAAGGATCTGGGTAGTGCTCCTGGGATTCCTGATATATCCCCTGCTCAACGTCTATTCGAAGAAGAACCAAACAAACTAGGGCCAACATAAATAAAGTGCACAAGCATATGAATTAAAAATGCGACAAGCAAACAAGCATGCCATGATGAATGATGCACAATTTGCATGGCAATAAAGTAGCATGGCATGGGTGAGGTGTGGGGTACAAGAGTAAAGCATTTTATTAAGTTTTAGTCATGTTTTGCTCTCATAACACTTGCTGTATACTTTATATTTATATGATGCATGCTGCAATTCAGAACAAGGAATGCATAGATAGAACTGGCTCGTCACGCTGATCGATTTAGACATATTATTTGTCAAGTTTGGAGCTATAAAACTAAAGTTATTAATTAATTAAGAAAAGGGCAATTTCTTGTAATTTTAATCATCCCTAAAATTAAAGTGCTCAAATAATGTTTTGAATAGCATATTTGAATTCCTCTCATTTTTCTGATTCAAAAACATATATCATTTGTGTTATTTGGAAATATAATTTTAAAGTTATTTAAAACAGATTTGAATTTGTATTTAAACATTTTTCCAGAATCATTTTTATTAAACAGATAATCGAAAAGGGTTTTTGTACCCAGCCAGACCTAGACCCAGCCACAGACAGGTGGGCCGAGGCAGACTAGGCGACACGGTGCGTGCCAGACTTTTCTTACCGCGCGCTTTCCTAGCCCATGAGACCGACACGTGGGTCCAACGGGCCGAGGTCCATCATTGTGACCCGGTATGGGCGACACGTGGTGGATCCGGGACTGCGGGTTAGGGATTTTGGAACCTGGGGGGCTTTTCTGCTAAAGAGTTAGAGGGGCTGACTGGTGGGCCCGATGGAAGCGCGGGTTAAGGAACTAAAAAGGGTGGGGGGTCTTCTGGAAAAGTACCACCTTGATCTTGTTGTTCTTCTCTGAACCTCTTGACCGATCGGTGATCGCGAGAGCCTTGGCTGAGGATCGAACCCGCGACCTGCGGCATCTCTTGCGAAGGGGGCGTAACCAGTGCGGTAGGGCGTAGGATGCTGACAAGAGGGTGAACGGGGGCTAGCTCAGGCATGTCGCAGCGCGGCGACGGCCAGACGCCAGCGCCTGCCGCTGCACCGAGTGTGCTCGACGCAACGTCCGACGAGGACAGAAGATTACAGCAGGGCAGAGGATGTCTGGGGGGCACAGGGGCTCACCGCGGGCTCGACGGAGGGCTCGGCAGGGGCAGCGTGGCGTTGGGCGCAGCGGCCCTAGGGTTCGCATCGGCTCGTCGGGGGCAGCGGGTACTGGACCTCCTCCTCCTTGCTGCTGTGTAGGGGCCGGAGGGGTCCTCGCTGACTTCCTCGACAACCCAAACTCCACGCCCTCCTCCTGGATACGGTGTAGGTGGTGGATGCCGACGGTGAGGCTGCCGGGGGATCAAAGAGAGAGTGTGGCGTCGAGGAAGAAGGAGAGGGAAGGGCAAGGCCCTGGGGATGGATCTGGGCTGCTACCAGACGAAGGGGAGGGAGTAGATAGGGACGGGGAGAGAGGGCGTCTTGTGGGGATCGGTGGAGCAAAAAGGTGGCTCGGCCACCTTCCCTCCTTCCTCACGTGCTAAGCATGGGGAGGCCAGGCTGGGTGGGCATTGGAGGTGGGGGAGGAGGGAGGGCAGGGAGCTAGGCTCGGCTAGTGGGGCTGGCTTGGCAGGGAGAGAGGAAGGTAGAGAGAGAGAGCTAGGGTAGGAGGTGGGGAGTAGATGGCTAGGTTAGGGGGGAGGCTTCGGCCTAGGGTTGGTGAGAGAGGGTCTGGTGGGGCCTGCTGGCAGGGAGAGGGAGAGAGGCCAGCCTCGGCATGGGGTCTTGCATGGGATTAGGGTTTAGTTAGATATTAGGGTTTGGAGGGAGGATTAGCGAGGGAGGGTGAGGCCTTAGGGTAGGCTTAGGGTTTAAGGGGTAGGGGATTAGGGTTTAACCCCTAAGGACAAGCATGAGGTAGCAAGGGTGGTGAGGAGAAAACATGGTGTAGGGTTTTTGGGAAGGGTTTGATATGAACAACACATGGCATGCATGGATGGGGATGGTAAGGGAAACAAGATCAAGGTGAAAAGAATTGAGAGAGAAAAGGAGAGCTCAGAAGAAGGATCCCCTGAAAAATACCAAGCAAAACCAAGGGAGATCAAAAGGTGGTGATTGTTGCATGGCCCATGCAAAGCATTAAATACCCTGTTTTAATCTTGTGAAAATAAATAAATAATCATGGCATTTATACATGTGCATTCCAAAAATGATGGAGTAAGGCCAAGCTAAAAGAATAAAAGAATGTTCCATGTGGAGTAGATGGAGATGCTCATATTTGAATAAAAATGGGACATGCTAGTGTGTATGTGCCACTAGGTATTTAGTAAGCCCAAAAATATCCCAACATGAACATATATTCCAAAACAATCCATATGGAAGCTAGAATAAGAGGTATTACTCACAAAGCATGCCGAGGTGGCTCCACATATCCATAATGTGAAAACAACAAGATGCTAGTGTGAGAGCCTGTAGAAATAGAAATGGATCCATCCCAACCCACATGAGCTAGAGGTAAAACCAAATAAAATGCAATGCTCACATATGGTGGAATGGTGGAATGATGGGGTGGTGACAAGAAAGATGGTGGAGTTAGACAAAAGATATGCCCCCAAGTCAACTTGGGCATCAAGCATTTATCAAGAACCAATACAATATATCAAGAGGCAAATACAATTAATGATGCATATGAGGTAAGAACCAAATGAAAAGGTTTTATATGATGCTCAAATGCAATGTGGCATGATGACATGAGCATGATATAATTATGATGCAACAATTATATGTAGGAAGTAGCCATTATATTACTAAACCATGTAGCATTACATATGTTAGACAGATGGGATGCTACAACTCTCCCCCACTAAACAGGAATCTCGCCCCGAGATTCTAGGAAGAAGAAGAAGACACGAAGAGGGTAGGATACTTGGCACGAAGCTCATCTTCATGTTCCCAAGTGGCTTCATCAACTGAATGGTGCGACCACTGCACCTTGCAGAACTTGATGGACTTGTTGGGAGTCCTTCTTTCTGCGACTTCTAGAATTTTTATGGGGTGTTCTTAATAAGACAGATCTTCTTGGAGATTGATGAGTTCGTGGTCCACGGTCCTGCCGGGATCCTTGAAGCACTTCTTGAGTTGAGAGATATGGAACACATCATGGACTTTGAGTTTTTCAGGGAGCTCAAGAGCATAAGCAACTCCTCCTCTTCTTCCATGAATTTTGAAAGGACCGATGTATCTAGGAGCCAACTTTCCTTTGATACCAAAGCGGTGCGTGCCTCTCATGGGAGTGACACGAAGGTAAACGAGATCACCAGGGACATACTCCATGTTCGTGTGCTTTCTGTCATAGTTGCTCTTCTGGCGACTTTGAGCAACCTTCAGATTTTCAAGAATGATGTGAACCTTCTCCTCCGCTTGAGTTACAATGTCGGGTCTAAACAATGTTCTTTCACCTGCGCCCGACCAGCCAATCGGAGTTCTGCATTTGCGACCATAGAGAGCCTCAAATGGTGCCATCTTTAAACTTTTCTAGAAGCTGTTGTTGTAAGAGAATTCAGCATAAGGAAGACATTCTTCCCACTTCATGCCGAAAGAGATGACGCAAGCACGGAGCATATCTTCCAGATCTGATTGATCCTTTCCACTTCTCCTTGCGACTGAGGGTGGTAAGCTGTGCTGAAGTTCAATTTTGTTCCCAAAGCATTTTGGAAACTTCACCAGAACTTGGAAGTGAAGAAGCTTCCACGGTCTGAACTGATCTCAAGAGGAACCCCATACAGAGAGACAATTCTGTTGATATAGAGCTCAGCCAACTGAATTGCAGAAATTGTTTCCTTGACTTGAAAGAAGTGAGCCACTTTGGAAAGCATGTCGATGACAACAAAGATTGCATTGTTGCCCTTCTGCAACCTTGGAAAACCAGTGATGAAGTCCATCTCTACTTTCTCCCATTTCCATTCTGGAGGTTTCAATGGCTGTAGAAGATCGGAAGGTTTCTGATGGACAGCTTTAACTCTACGGCAGACATCACACTCCGAGACATACTTGGCACAATATCATTTCAACCCAGGCCACCAATACTGTGTTTTCAAGTCCATGTACATCTTAGTGCTGCCAGGGTGGATAGAAAGAACAGAATCATGCGCCTCCTTAAGAACCTGCTCTCTTAAACCCGGGTAGTTCGGAACAAACATCCGGTGTTCAAAGAAAAGAGTGCCTTGGTCATCGACGTGGAAGGACTCATACTTCGGAAGCTGAATGTTGGAGATGATGTTTTTAGTGTAAGGATCCCCAAGTTGAATGGAGCGAACTTTTTCTTCCAACAGAGGGGTTGCCAGAAGGTTCAGAAGATACCCTTGATCCACAATTTCAAGGTTGAGCCGACGGAATTCCTCGCACAAGAGGGGCTGTTGTTCTTCCACCATGAGGTTGCTGACATAAGCTTTACGGCTGAGAGCATCGGCCATCACATTAGCTTTGCCCGGAGTGTAGTTGATGGTCAAATCGAAATCATTGATTGCTTCAATCTACCTCCTCTGATGAACATTGTGATCAGGCTGTGTGAAGATATACTTCAGACTCTTGTGATCAGAAAAGATTTCACAACGGTTGCCAAGCAAGTAGTGCCTCCATACTTTCAACGCAAAGACAACTGCTGCGAGTTCGAGGTCATGTGTAGGATAGTTGATCTCATGCGTCTTCGACTGTCGAGAGGCATAAGCAACAACTTGTTTTTCTTGCATAAGGACCGCACCCAATCCTTGCAAAGAGGCATCACAGAATATCTGGAAAGGCTTGGATGTATCTGGAGGAATCAAGACTGGTGTGGAAGTGAGCTTCTCTTTAAGTGTTTCAAATCTTGCTTGACATGCAGGAGTCCAAAGGTATCTCTTGCCTTTCTTGAGGAGATCGATGAAGAGCTTGCAATCTTCGAGAAGTTCTAAACGAAGCGACGGCAATAACTAGCCAAACCAAGGAAACTCCGGACTTCTTTGACATTTACAGGAGGAAGCCAGTCAACAATTGTCTTTACAGTTTCTAGGTTGATGGCAATGCCCTTGGCAGAGATGACGTGACCAAGATAGGTGACTTGAGGCAGCCAAAACTCACACTTGGAGAACTTTGCATACAGGCGGTTCTCACGAAGCTTGTTTAGGACACACCGAAGGTGTTCTTCATGTTCTTCTTTTGACTTAGAATAGACTAGAATGTCATCCAGATAGACCACAACGAACTTATCAAGATACTCCATGAAAACCGAGTTCATAAGCCTCGAGAAGGTGGCAGGTGCGTTGGTGAGACCGAAAGACATGACTGTGTACTCATACATGCCATAGCGGGTGGTGAAAGCTGTTTTAGGAACATCTTCCTTGTGAATCTTGATTTGATGATATCCACTTCTCAAATCAAGCTTAGAGAAAACCACTCCAAATTTAGCTGATCGAAGAGATCATTAATCCGCGGAAGGGGATATTTATTCTTGATGGTTTTAGCATTGAGAGCCCGATAGTCAACACAAAGTCTATCAGTCTTGTCTCGCTTCTTCACAAAGATGGTTGGGCTACCCCAAGAAGAAGTACTGTGCTGAATGAAACCCAACTTCTCTTGTTCATCAAGCTGACGTTTGAGTTCAGCCAATTCAGCAGGACCCATTTTATAAGGCCGCTTGGAGATAGGAGCGGTACCAGGTTCAAGCTCAATCACAAACTCGACCTCACGGTCAGGAGGCATACCCGGTAACTCTTCAGGAAAGACATCTGGAAACTCACAGACCACCGGAACACTCATCATCATTCAGAGCCACCAAAGAGAAAAGCTGAATAGCAGGAGTCAGACTTGGAGAATAGACTATATGGTCTTCAGGAATTTTCAGAGAAACCGAGCGTTCAGCACAATCAATCACAGCTGCATTTGCTGTTAACCAATCCATGCCCAAGATAACATCAATGTCAGAGTTGCCCAGAATAATTAAGGAAGCCGGGAACGAAGAACCAGCAATCTCAATTTGATTGCCATGGCTGATTTTAGAAGATGCCATTACTGCTCCAGGAGAAAGGACCATTAACCGCTTAGGGAGAGGATCCATAGGTAACCCATTCACATCAGCAAAACTTGTGGAGACAAAAGAATGCGATGCACCAGAATCAAACAAAACTCGTGCAGGAACTGAGTTAACAGGAAGCATACCCATCACAACTCCAGGTGCATGCTCAGCTTGAGCGACGTTGACACAGTTGGCACGAGCAACAGTAGACCCGGGCTTGGTGTTGATGTTGAGAGCCCGAGGTGGTGGTGCACGAACCATAGGAGAGCTTAACGCAGGTCTTGGAGGTGGTGGAGGAAGAGCTTTGTTGTTCGTTGGACAGTTCCAGTATTGATGTCCAGTGTTTCCACAAGTGTAACAAGCACCAGGTGGACGTGGAGCAACATAGCCAGGGACTCCGCCAGGCGCTCTAGGGTAGTTGTGGTTGTATCCCCTGGGAGCAGCAGTGAAGGAGTTTGGTGGCCTTGCCGCGTAGCTTGAAGGTCTTGGTGGAGCCGGGAGCGACGGTGGGGTGTTAGGAACCCAGACACGACGCTTAGAAGGAGTTGACATAGCTGAAGAGCTTGCTGCATCGCGGTTGTGTTTCTTTGACTCCTCAAACACTTGGCTACTTGCTTCTTCCTGTAGAGTTGTATGTTGGAGTTCCAGAAAAGACCCCGGCCTTGCATGAGTGATTGCATATTTGATTGATGCATTGAGCCCTTGTCTGAACCTCTTTTGCTTCTTCTTGTCATCAGAGATCTCATCGCCACCATACCGAGAAAGGTTCATGAAGTTTCTGATATAGGTATTGACATTGTCATTGCCACCTTGAGGTTGAGAAACACTTCCTTCATCCTCTCCATGACAATTTCGAGATATTGCTCTTTGAAAGCTCCAAAGGAACTGTTCCCAAGTAGGCTGAAAACCAGTGTGGTTTGCCTTGAGGTAATTCTCCCACCATAGAGCTGCATCTCCCTTCAGAAGGTGAGTGGCACATTTTACCCATTCTTGCTCAGGAACATCAGCAGTCACCAGTAACCTTGACATCTCACGCAACCAATCATCCGCATCAAGTGGCTGATCAGACACCTCAAAGTGGCGCGGGTTGAAATTCAGAAAGCTTTTGATATCTCCTCACTTGGGAGGTGGAGGTAGCGGAACAAACTCATTCCTCCTGACACTTTCTTCAAAACGCTGCTGGTTCTGATGTATTGTACCCAAGGCATTAGCAGTACTTGACAACGCAGCCCCCAGTTCAGGTGGTATGTCCTCCTCAGAACGGCGTGGTGGTGCCATCCTGCGATTGATATAAAACTCAAGTCAGTACCATAATGGAGAATAATAATAATCCAAAATAGTACCAAAATGGAATTAACCAAGATTAAAGGATACAAATTACTAAGATGATATTAAAATATCAACAAAGTTCAAAGCACCAAGAAGATATATTAAGCATATCGCACACGACTGAACAAGGAGTGTGGTACACAAGCTAACAAAGAAAAAATTTCCGCAAATTTCAGCATTACAATACCACTATATGCGCAAAACCACTTACGAATCACAATTAGTAACTCTACCAATTCAATATACAAGAGCGAATGATAAAAGTAGTGGTATGGTCGCGACTCCATCCCGCACTCAAATCATTACACCGCACATGAATAAGTAAAACACATATCCCAACACCTTCTTTTTCAGATGAACCTAAAGATTAGTAACTACGATAACGAACACCCCAAACAAGATAACATCGGATAACAAAGAGTAAAACAGATCGCACCGGTATACAACGAATCAGATAGATCGCGTTGGTTTACAAAGGCCTGTCGGTATGGAATGTACCAACAGTTGATAACCAAAAGGCAGATAGAGATAACATGTTGGATTCAACAGATAGACAAGGAATTCTCACACACACACACACAACCTATGGTACTACGGAACCCAGAACACGTGAATCCTAGTTTGAATTTTTAGAAGAGGATTGAAAACGTTACACTTCCTTACCAGAAAAGGGTGGGTGGGTGGGTAAGAAGAAAAATGGAAGCAGTCCTACTCTCACGTTTTGTTTTTCCCTGGTATACATAGCTACCAAAAATATTTGCTAGACTGACAACGACCATTTGGCTGAGACCCTGAAGGGCGGGATGGCTCTGATACCAATTGTAACTACCTCGGTGAATTACGCTCTTAGTTACATGCCTGGATGAGCGAAAATGGTTAAAATAGTACGGTGGGGCCAAGGGCCACTCACAGGTAGACCTTTCGGCCGTCCTAACCATTTTCAGAACATCGGGACAAGAACGAGCGGCGTAATTGGCAGGCGAACGGATCAACTACATACACAAGTGAGTATGTATGTAAGCCACATACAACAGTCCTCAGAGCCATTCCATCTAAAAGAAATAGAAATATTGCAACGCCATACGGCAAGATCCAAATATCCTAGATAGAGATAATAATTTAGGATAGCTCCTCATACATCAAACATCAGAGTATCCGGCGGAAGCGGAAAACAAGATCCGAGTACGGATAAGAAGCAAATCGGCATAAGATGCCACATAAATAAACACATCCCGCCCACAGATCTCACGGATCCCCGTTCCCGGAATCTCTACACCGAGTGATCGTTGCTAACATCATCCGTCTCCTCCACCCAGTATCCATCTTGCGAGTATACCTGTTCATCTGAATCAAACAATTTATCGTGTGAGACCCTAGGGGTACTCAACAAGTCTTAATGCCTCTAAAGGGGACATAACCTGGGGTGACGCCATTGCAGCAAAAGATAATAACTAACAAGTCTATAGATACTCGCTAACCATCCGCCTAACCAATGATAGACGGATGTTCGTTAATTAGTAACAATAGTTATAACGGTATAATTAACAGCTCCATCCTCCTTCTCGCTTACCAACGAGAAAGCGGACGAACAACCCCCATCCGTTGGCAGTTTTATTAACCATTCCATGAGTATTGCACTATTTACTAGTCAGGTACTTAGTCAAATTAAAAGCGGTGCTTTAGTTATACTTGTCTATGATCGAGAAACTGTGCTCCAAGTCGTCCATAACCGCAGACACGGCTTTCAGAAAGATTTACCTAGGGTGCACAAATAACAACACACTCGATTAACCTCGAAAAAACCAAATCAAAACCCAACGAGGCATTCATGACAAAGCGATCACAGGATTCAGAAATATTTCAGGGGGCCACCCCATTAAGCTACCCGCAACGAAGTTGGCCGGCTCCGAGACGGACCCAAGGTTTGCGCCAATGGCTGTAAACGACTGGGAACCCGAAAGTGTGACTGGGCTTGTCGATACCGCGAAAACACTCCGCAATCCTAAACAGTACAGGTGCTCCTCGCACAATCTTAAATAAAGCAGTAAAACATGGCATAAGTACAGGATAGTAATAAAGCCCCAAACTACTTTGTGGCCCCAAGAAATAAGAATAAATCAAGCTCTGGCTCAGGGGGGTCCATAAGGCCTCCCGGATGTGGATAGTCCGAATATTCAAGGAACAGGAATCAAGTACTCGGGGTCCTACGGGACACAAGTGAGCATGAAGAACCAAATAGCAGATATTGCTCACCGGTGCCACTTTCATTAGTTATCCCATTACTACTCAGGTTAAGTTGTTTAGGTACCTCATTATCCATCTGACACTCACATACCCTACACATGCTGTTCTACGACCCGCATGGCTCAAACAACTCCTGTAGTAATGGCTCATGGGATGGAGGAACAAGCTTCGGTGGGGTTTAAAAGTAAAGGCTATGCAGTACTTGGAATTCAATTTAATGCAATCGCGACTCAATGATGCAAGAATAAGATAGAGGCAATAGGTACTATATGTATGCAAGCATGTGGTAGTGCTTGTCTGGCAGCTCAGTTGAAGCGAGAGAAGGATCTGGGTAGTGCTCCTGGTATTCCTGATATATCCCCTGCTCAGCGTCTATTCGAAGAAGAACCAAACAAACAAGGGCCAACATAAATAAAGTGCACAAGCATATGAATTAAAAACGCGACAAGCAAACAAGCATGCCATGATGAATGATGCACAATTTGCATGGCAATAAAGTAGCATGGCATGGGTGAGGTGTGGGGTACAAGAGTAAAGCATTTTATTAAGTTTTAGTCATGTTTTGCTCTCATAACACTTGCTGTATACTTTATATTTATATGATGCATGCTACAATTCAGAACAAGGAATGCATAGATAGAACGGGCTCGTCGCACTGATCGATTTAGACATATTATTTGTCAAGTTTGGAGTTATAAAACTAAAGTTATTAATTAATTAAGAAAAGGGCAATTTCTTGTAATTTTAATCATCCCGAAAATTAAAGTGCTCAAATAATGTTTTGAATAGCATATTTGAATTCCTCTCATTTTTCTGATTCAAAAACATATATCATTTGTGTTATTTGGAAATATAATTTTAAAGTTATTTAAAACAGATTTGAATTTGTATTTAAACATTTTTCCAGAATCATTTTTATTAAACAGATAATCGAAAAGGGTTTTGTACCAGCAGACCTAGACCCAGCCATAGACAGGTGGGCGAGGCTGGAGGCGACCTGCACGCCTTGATTTTTCTTCAAGGCTTTCCTCGCCCATGAGACCAACAGGTGGGTCCAACAGAGTCATGTCCTTGTGCTTGACCAATGGGCGACACGTGGTGGATCCGGGACTGCGGTTTAGGGCTTTTGGAAGCTGGGGGGCTTTTCTGCTAAAGAGTTAGAGGGGCTGACTGGTGGGCCTGATGGAAGCGCGGGTTAAGGAACTAAAAAGGGTGGGGGGGTCTTCTAGAAAAGTACCACGCGGTACTGTTGTTCTTCTCTGAACCTACTGACAACCGATCGGTGATCGGCAGGGACAAAGCACGGCGCGGGGATCGAACCCGCGACCGCATGGCGAGACATGGGGGAACCAAGTAGGGCTCACGCTGGGCTCTCGATGGAGGGCTCGGATCAGGATGGGGAGCAGCGATGGTGCAAGCCCGTGCTAGGGTTTCACGTCGGCTCGTCGGGGGCAGCGGGTACTGGACCTCCTCCTCCTCCTTGCTGCTGTGTACGGGGTCGACGCAGGGGTCCTCGCTGACTTCCTCGACAACCCAAACTCCACGCCCTCCTCCTGGATACGGTGTAGGTGGTGGATGCCGACGGTGAGGCTGCCGGGGGATCAAAGAGAGAGTGTGGCGTCGAGGAAGAAGGAGAGGGAAGGGCAAGGCCCTGGGGATGGATCTGGGCTGCTACCAGACGAAGGGGAGGGAGTAGATAGGGACGGGGAGAGAGGGCGATGCCGTGGGGGATCGGTGGAGCAAAAAGGTGGCTCGGCCACCTTCCCTCCTTCCTCACGTGCTAAGCATGGGGAGGCCAGGCAGGCCGCTGCAGGTGGGCCAGCAGAGGGGAGAGGGCCGGCAGGGAGCTAGGCTCGGCTAGTGGGGCTGGCTTGGCAGGGAGAGAGGAAGGTAGAGAGAGAGAGCTAGGGTAGGAGGTGGGGAGTAGATGGCTAGGTTAGGGGGGAGGCTTCGGCCTAGGGTTGGTGAGAGAGGGTCTGGTGGGGCCTGCTGGCAGGGAGAGGGAGAGAGGCCAGCCTCGGCATGGGGTCTTGCATGGGATTAGGGTTTAGTTAGATATTAGGGTTTGGAGGGAGGATTAGTGAGGGAGGTTGAGGCCTTAGGGTAGGCTTAGGGTTTAAGGGGTAGGGGATTAGGGTTTAACCCCTAAGGACAAGCATGAGGTAGCAAGGGTGGTGAGGAGAAAAAGTGGTGTAGGGTTTTTGGGAAGGGTTTGATATGAACAACACATGGCATGCATGGATGGGGGGTGGTAAGGGAAACAATATCAAGGTGAAAAGAATTGAGAGAGAAAAGGAGAGCTCACAAGAAGGATCCCCTGAAAAATTCCAAGCAAAACCAAGGGAGATCAAAAGGTGGTGATTGTTGCATGGCTCATGCAAAGCATTAAATACCCTGTTTTAATCTTGTGAAAACAAAATAAATAATCATGGCATTTATACATGTGCATTCCAAAAATGATGGAGTAAGGCCAAGCTAAAAGAATAAAAGAATGTTCCATGTGGAGTAGATGGAGATGCTCATATTTGAATAAAAATGGGACATGCTAGTGTGTATGTGCCACTAGGTATTTAGTAAGCCCAAAAATATCCCAACATGAACATATATTCCAAAACAATCCATATGGAAGCTAGAATAAGTGGTATTACTCACAAAGCATGCCGAGGTGGCTCCACATATCAATAATGTGAAAACAACAAGATGCTAGTGTGAGAGCCTGTAGAAATAGAAATGGATCCATCCCAACCCACATGAGCTAGAGGTAAAACCAAATAAAATGCAATGCTCACATATGGTGGAGTGGTGGAATGATGGGGTGGTGACAAGAAAGATGGTGGAGTTAGACAAAAGATATGCCCCCAACTCAACTTGGGCATCAAGCATTTATCAAGAACCAATACAATATATCAAGAGGCAAATACAATTAATGATGCATATGAGGTAAGAACCAAATGAAAAGGTTTTATATGATGCTCAAATGCAATGTGGCATGATGACATGAGCATGATATAATTATGATGCAACAATTATATGTAGGAAGAATCCATTATATTACTAAACCATGTAGCATTACATATGTTAGACAGATGGGATGCTACAATAGCTACTAACAATGGAAAACATACAAGATCACAAATAACATAGACATGATAGAATCAATAATCAATCTGAAATAGCATCTCAATATCTATCGGATCCCCGCAAACACAACATGTAAGATTACAAATGGATGATCTTGATCATGAACGGAGCTCACAAGATCTAAACATGGTAGCACAAAGGAGGAGAACCAACCATCTAGCTACTACATGGACCCGTAGTCCAGGGATGAACTACTCATGCATCACACCGAAGGCAGGCATGGTGATGAAGAAGGCCTCCCGGGTGATCTCTCCCCTCCGGCAAGGTGCTGGGAAGAGCTTCAGATCCCTCCCGATCTAGGGATGGAGATGGCGGCGGTTACAGACTCTTTCATCGAATTTTGATCGGGTAATTAGGGTTTTCGTCCCGGGAGGCTTTTATAGGCAAAAGGGCAAGGTCGGTGGATAAATAAGGGGACCCACACCCCTGGTGGCGGCCCCCCAAGCCGCGCCGCCACCAGGTGTGGCCGCCCTGGTGCGCCGCTTTGTCTCCCCTCCAGACTTCGTGTTGTTTCGGGTAAAATATTGACTTTGGCTTTTGTCCGGTCCAATTCTGAGAATATTTTCTTACTAGCTTTTCTGAAACCAAAAACAACAGAAAACAGGAAACTGGCACTGTGGCATCTTGTTAATAGGTTAGTTCCAGAAAATGTGTAAAAATACTCCAAAGTGTGGACAAAACATAAGAAAGTAGATATAAAACAAGCATGGAACATCAAAAATTATAGATACGTTTACAATGTATCAACACCTCGAGCTTAACTCCTCGTTGTCCTCGAGTAGGTAAGTGATAAAAAAGAATAATTTTTGAGGTGACATGCACCATCATAATCTTGATCAAGGTATTTGTAAAACATTGATAGCTGGGATCATAGTACTTTAACATAACATGAAAGATATAGTTGTAACAATAGGACATAGCAACTATGTTATAACATGAAGAGGTACAAATAAAAGATTCATGAATAACAATGCTTTGAAAGACGTTTGTTTGTTTCACATATAGAAAACATAATGAGAATGGTATTGAGCTTGCCCCTCATAGTGTATAAAAACATAAATGCATAGGACACCTTCAAGGTTCATAAGGGTGACTAGATACAAATAATTTAAGAACAATCAATATCAAAGTTATGAATCAATCAACAAGTTTTGGGACAATGCACATTAAACTAAGAATGACCACTATGCTATCTCAATAGGTGCATAAAGATATAAGATGGAGACTCAACATAAAAAGTAAAAGAAAGGCCCTTCATAGAAGGAAGCAGGGATTCAAGTCTCATAAAGAGCTTCCAAAAATTATGGTACTTATTAGCTTTCAGCTCTCATTGCCCCTATCATAAGCATCTTTAGGTGGTTAAGATTAAAGTGAACAAATATGAGGATATGCTTGACAAGTTATAAGTTGAAAATCTCATGCCCCTTGCTTACAAGTACCGAACCTCATGCTACTCAACTTTAGTCACGAGTAAGTTCTTGTCATTATAAGTACATGTGTATCATAGAGAACCGCCAACGGGGTACCCCTTGCCCGATGACACAGAAGCTTTCCCATATCAAAATGACAAGGCAAGCAGACAATGAGAATCTCAGTGATCTTTTTATTTGCTATTTGCATAGGTTTTTATTGAGGATGCTTCATAGATTGCTCACTATGGTTATGCTGCAAGTTTCCACCATGATTAGGCATGGCTTAGGCTAGCCGCCCAGGCGTTTCTCTAACACATATACAAACTCCATGAGCTTACAAGCTCCCCTTTCATTTCACAACGCCGGGATCCATAAGCAAAAGAACATGATATCAACTAAATAAAGTGCAATGTTGAAAGCGTTCCCCATGGTAACATGGTTCTGCTAATTCAGAACTTACAAAACGCAAGCATATATGCAACATAGATGGGCACAATGGTTCAAGTTTATTAAGTGCAAGAAAAGTAAAGTGTGTCATCAAGTTCGTGAGAGCTTTAATCACTAATTTTCACATAACAAGTTTAATTCGGAAGGTAGATAAAAACATGAATATACTTGGAATAGCAATAATGCTAATAGGTAGGTATGGTGGACTCTTTGGAATAACTTGGTTTTATTTGGAGTTGTATGCATGAGTGGAACTCATACTTGGTACATGTGGAGGCTAGCAAAAGACTGGGGGCGACCAACTAAGAGAGCAATAATGGCCATAATCATGCAAAGCGACAAAACATTATTAATGAAAGCATAAAGTGATATTACAAGTCGAAAACTAAATGATCATAGAGGCTATGATGACTTTGTATAGTCTTAACATGGTGTGAGCATGCGCCAAGTCAACCAAAATAAAGCATCAAAGGAGAATACCACAATATTATGCTTTTATATGCTAAAACAACGCACAATTCTTTAAAGGCACATTAAGCAATCTCAATTGTTTGTAACAAGTCATGCTATAGCAATAATCACTAAGCATAAAGTCAAAGCAATATCAAGCATGACATGATAAAGTCTAAGTCACAGTCAAAAACAAGCTCCTTTTATACCACTTATAAGCATGAACTTTCCTACTCTTTTCCAATCCAAATCAACTTATTTGAAACTATGTATGAATGCGGGGGTCCAACCAATTTATTCAAGCAAACTAAAACTAAAAACAAAATGAAGACGCTCCAAGAACAACACAATTGTGCATGAAACAATAAAAATGAAGTGTTTGGAAGAAACCTGAGATTTTTATTGATGAAGAAGGGGATGCCTTGGGCATCCCCAAGCTTTGATGCTTGTACTTCTTGAATATTTCTTGGGGTGACACGGGTGGCATCCCCAAGCTTGAGATTTTGTCCATACTTCATCTTATCATATTATTCTTCCCCTACACTTGAAATTTTTTCCTTCATACAAAACTTCACACAATCTTCATTAGCAACATTAGTGTACCCAAGATAATAAGTCTTTGGGTTCAGTTTCAACACAAGTAAAACTTCCATTAAAACACAAGCTACTGTAGCACTTCCTTTTAAAAGTTCAAGTGATCAAAGAGAACTGAAAGAGAAAGAGATTAAGAGGCAAATGCAAATAATGGCAAAAATTTGTCAAAACAGACCACCAGGTAAACCAATATTTTCGAAAACCTTATGTTGCTCAAATCGAAAAGTGTTAAACTAACAAAAGTTGGATAACAACATGGGGCAGAATCAAAAAAAAAATATAGCTCAATCTGACATACAGATATTTTTCACGAATTTTTACAGCGAAGCACAAAAATCTGTTTCGGGACAGAACCTTTCCCAAGCATTATTTCTCTCTTAAGTTATTCTTGGCACAAAACACACACAAAAAGGATAAGGAGAGGTTATTATAGAAGTAATAACTTCCAAGGCTCAATCAAAAGAAAAACTTACTGAATAAAAATTTGGGTTATCTCCCAATAGTTCTTTCTTTATAGCCATTAAGATAGGCATGATAATTTCGATGATGCTCACATAAGAAATATGAATTGAAGTAAAAGAGAGCATCAAGAAGCAAATTCAAAATACATTTAAGTTTAACCCACTTCCTATGCATAGGAATCTTATACACAAATAAATTCACAAAGAACAAAATGATAGGCATAGGAAGATAAAACGAGAGTAACTTCAAAACTTTCAGCAAATAGAGAGGTATTTCAGTACCATGAAAACTTTTACAACCATATTTTCCTCTCTCATAATAATTTTCAGTAGCCTCATGAATAAACTCAACAATATAACTATCACATAAAGCATGCTTTTCATCATCTACAAACACATAATTTTTATCAAGCTCAAAAATAGTGGGATTAAAACCTTCAAACCCACTTTTAACAATTTTATAACAAATTGACTGATCAATCTCATTTTCAATAGTAGTACAATTAATATTATCAACCAATATAGGACCATGATATAGAGCTTTATTATAAACATTTTCAAAAGAATCCACAGGAACATCACATTCATCCTCCTATGGTAAGCATGGGGACAATCAAATAATGTAAGGGGTAAAGAGTTACTCTCGTTAGAAGGTAGGAATGGGTAGATCCATTCTTCTCCTCTTAAGCATCACTCTGCTCCTATTTTTCATCCAATGAGCTTCTAGTTTCAGCAATTTGTTCTTCCATAGGCTCCTGCAAGACATTAGTCTCTTCCGTTGGTGGAGAGTATCTATTAAGATATTCAAGAATATAGCCATTTTCTTCCTTGTAATTATCAAAGCAAAATTTAAGTATATCATAAACCTAATATTTATAAGGTGCATTATCAGTATTTTCAAGCAAATAAGCAAGTTCGAATGCACCCTTCCAAGCAATAAATTCTTCAATTTGTTCTACATCATAAAAGTCATAATTTCCCTTAACATAAGAAGCTATGGTAACATCATCATTATACTCACATTGAAAAGGGAGGTGTTTATACCTCCTACAACAACAAGATTTATCAAAGAAATAAGTAACATTATAAGTAGAGCACACGTTTCTAGCAATGGTATACAATTTATTTATTTGTTCCCGTAAGTGTTTCTCTTTTTGTGACAAGCGATGTTCCTCATAATAATATTTTTGTTCTTCCGTGAACCCACCTTGCCAATAAGATCTAGTTTCAAAGAAACCAACCATTGATAGAAAGCATGATAAAGCAAGACAAAAATAGACCAACGAAAATAACCACTATAGTAGGAACTATTTTTTTTGTATTTTGAATAAAAAGAAACAAGAAAAACAAAAAAACAAAGTAAAGAGATTGGTTATGAGGGACTCCCCTTGTGAAGATGTCCTTGACTCCCCGGCAACGGCGCCAGAAAAAAGGCTTGATGGCTCGAAATATATTCGAGCTCATTGGGAACCCCAAGAGGAAGTATGATGAGCACAACAACAAGTTTTCCCTCAGTTATGAAACCAAGGTTATCGAACTAGTAGGAGCAAGGAAACACCTCCAAGGTGTTGTTTCCAACTTGGAATCCTGCACAACACAACCACAAAACTTTGCCCCGACTTACAGTGAGGTTGTCAATCTCACCGGTTTTGCTGAAAACAAAGGATTAAACGTATTGTGTGGAAGATAGTAATTGCTTGCAGAAGTAAACAGTAAACAGTAAATAGATGGTAGATTGATGGTAAAAGAATGGACCGGGGTCCATAGTTCACTAGAGGTGATTCTCCTTAAGATAGATAACATATTGGGTGAACAAATTACAGCGGGGCAATTGAGAGACACCGAGAAAGCATACATGCATATACTAATCATCTTGACTCCTATGAGATTTTATTGGGCATTACAAAATTATACATAGACCGTAATCCAACTGCATCTATGACTAATAATCCACCTTCAGGTTATTAATCCGACCCCCTCCAGTATTAAGTTACAAGCAACAGATAATTGCATTAAGCAAAGTGTGTAAAGTAAACAATACGATTGTCCCATGGACAAAGGATTGCTGTTTTCTCCCTAGTAGCAACATCACATCTAGTACCTTAGAGATTCCTTTCACTTCCCCAGATTACTAGAGGCATGAACCCACTATCGAGCATAAATACTCCCTCTTGGAGTTGCTAGCATCTACTTGGCCAAGATAGCTACTAACAACGGAAAGAATGCAAGATCACAAATAACATAGACATGATAGAATCAATAATCAATCTGAAATAACATCTAAATATCCATCAGATCCCCACAAACACAACATGTAAGATTACAAATAGATGATCTTGATCATGAACAGAGCTCACAAGATCTAAACATGGTAGCACAAAGGAGGAGAACCAACCATCTAGCTAATACATGGACCCGTAGTCCAGGGATGAACTACTTATGCATCACACCGGAGCCAGACATGGTGATGGAGAAGGCCTCTAGGGTGATCTCTCCCCTCTGGCAGGGTGCTGGGAAGAGCTTCAGATCCCTCCCAATCTAGGGATGGAGATGGCGGCGGCTACAGACTCTTTCGTGGAATTTTGATCGGGTACTTAGGGTTTTCGTCCCGGGGGGATTTTATAGGCGAAAGGGCAAGGTCGGTGGAGCACCAGGGGGCCCACACCCCTGGTGGCGCACCCCCCAGGCCACACCGCCACCAGGTGTGGCCGCCCTGGTGTGCCACTTCGTCTCCCCTCCGGACTCCGTGTTGCTTAGGGTAAAATATTGACTTTGTGTTTTGTCCGATCCAATTCCGAGAATATTTCCTTTCTAGCTTTTCTGAAACCAAAAACAGCAGAAAACAGGCAATTGACACTGTGGCATCTTGTTAATAGGTTAGTTCCAGAAAATGTGTAAAATACTCCAAAGTGTGGACAAAACAAAAGAAAGTAGATATAAAACAAGCATGAAACATCAAAAATTATATATACGTTTACAACGTATCATCCATCACTTAACAACAACTATTACAACTACTTGGAATAAAGCTATTACATGATGAATAGACATGCAGGTCTTAACAAAAATTAAAGACAACCATTAGGCTCCCGCCGATTGCCATATTACAATAAGGATCATTGCATACATCAAATATATTCACAATCACATCATGGCCATATCACATCATATGCCCCTGCAAAAACAAGTTAGACGCCTCTAATTTTCTTTGCATGTTTTACGTGGCTTGGAGCTTTCATATAAGAACCGATCTTACCTACGAACAAGAACCACAAAGCTGATACAAGTGTTTTCAGATGCTAAGTGTAAATTGAATCTTAACTATGGTGGGAGAGACAGACACACGCAAATCCACTTGTGCAATGCAAGTTGCACGTCAAGCGTGGAGCAAGTCTCATGTGCGAGGACATGTAAGGTTAGCCTGAGCCGCTTCATTCCACCATCCTGCAAGATGCAAAGTACATGTGAAGACAACGACAACAAAAGCATCAACATCCACAAAACCATTATGTTCTACTCGTGCAACAGATCTACGCATAGACACGGCTCTGATACCACTGATGGATTCGTAGCAGGGAAAACAAAAAAATTCTACCGCAAGAACGAACAAAACCAATATCTAATCTATGGAAAAGCCAAGATCTAATCTATGCGATAAGTGCAACGAGATAGATCTGTACTAACCCTTGTAGATCCAAAGCCTTGTTCGAGATCAGATCTCGTGGTTGATGTAGGCGATCACTTGTCGATCTCAAGATCGAGTAGACGATCCTTCCGGCGCCGCGTTCCGGCAGCGCTTCCGCACTCGGTCACACGTATGGCTCGATGTAGACGATCCTCTCCCCGTTCCAGTAGGCAGCGGAGGTGGTAGATCTCCACGGAATCCCAGAAGCACGACGACGTGGTGGTGGTGGAGAAGAGTTCCTGCAGGGCTTCGCCTAAGCCGCAGCAGGAGGAAGGAGGAGGAGGGAGTGGCGGCTAGGGTTTGGGTGGAAGGGGTAAAGGGGGGCACCCCACCCCTCCTTTATATAGAGGGGGAGGCGGCCTAGGGTTGGCCCCCTTGCCCTCCTAGGTCCGGCGCACAAGGGGAGGGAGTAAGTTTCCTTCCCCCCAAGTCTTCCCCTTTTCTTTCTTGGTTTTCAAGCAAACTCTATGAAACCTTCCAGAACCTTCCGAAACTATCTAAAACCTTCTAGAAGCTCCATAGAATACTCTGGAACATTTCCGAAACCTAGAAATTGATCTCCATTATATGAATCTTATTCTTCGGACAATTCTGGATCTCCTCGTGATGTCCTAGATCCAATCCGAGACTTCGAACAGCATTCGTTCTCCAACTCGTATTCCATATCTACCTAAACAACATTGAACCTTAAGTGTGTCACCCTATGGTTTGCAAACTATGCAGACATGATCAAGACACCTCTCCGATCAATAAACAATAGCGGGACCTGGAGATCCATAATGGCTCCCACATATTCAACGATGACTTCGTGATCGATAGAACCATTTACATCCGAAACCAATTCCCTTTGTCACGTGATACTCTACTTATCTGAGGTTTGATCATCGGTATCTCCATACCTAGTTCAACCTTGTTACCGATAAGTACTCTTTACTCGTTACTGTGATATGAAATCCCTTGTGACCTATTTACATGCTTGCAAGCTAATTGAATGACATTCCATCGAGAGGGCCTGATGTCTACGCACTTCTATTCTTGTAGACAGTTGTTGGGCCTCCAAGTGTAGAGGTTTGTAGAATAGCAGCAAGTTTTCCCTTAAGTGGATCACCCAAGGTTTATTGAACTCAGGGAGGAAGTGGTCAAAGGTATCCCCTCTCAAGCAACCCTGCAATCAAGATACAAGAAGTCTCTTGTGTCCCCAACACACCCAATACACTTGTCAGGTGTATAGGTGCACTAATTCGGCGAAGAGATAGTAAAATACAAGTGGTGTGGATATAAGACAACGGTGCTAGAAAATAGCTTGATGACGTGGAAGAGACTAAAGACAAACTGAAATAAAGATGGAAGCAAGCAAACATGTAACATATCTAGTAGCAAACGGTGTTTCAATGCTTAGAAACAAGGCCTAGGGATCATACTTTCGCTAGTGAACACTCTCATATAAATATTTTCTCTTCATGATACTACTCTAAACTACTCTCCGATTGGACACTCTAATCCATGGTATGGCTATAACAACACACCTCAAAGTTTGCTTTCCCCATATAGATAACCCCACACTATCACCTTGAGGTCTAGATGGTTCTAACAAACACCACAATTTCATAGAAACATCCAACTCCAAATATAACTCATAACAAGTATTTGTAATCTCTAGCCTAAGTGCCACCATGGTGTGCACGCTGTCACTTTCACACACATGGGGAGAGCAGAGATCTATTAAAGTGCTTGAGTAGCAAGGTAGATCTACTTGATTACAAAGCTTATGATCACAATATGATCATGCATAGAGAGAGATGAACACATAGCTACCGGTAGAACCCTTAGCCTCGAGGAAGAACTACTCCCTCATCATCATGGGAATCAGCATCGGCGATGGAGATGGTGGTGGAGATCGATGGAGATGGCTCCGGGGACACTTCCCCGTCCCGGTAGGGTGCCAGAACAGAGACTTTCTGTCCCCCGAATCCCCCCTTCGGTGGCGGCGGTGCTGCGGAACTTTTCATGGCTGGAGGTTGTTCCCCACGAATTAGGTTTCCTCTCTTTATATAGCTTCTCGGATTCCCGTGACCCCATCTTGGGCTGCAGTAAATCGGGCCTATTGGGCCTGTCCGGACTCGGAATCAGCTAAATTTTATGTCCAGAATGTTTGTCACGAAATTTCCAACAACTGTGTAGTTGAAGAGTTTTCCGTTTGACGCTGTCTTCGACCCGAAACGTGACCATATTCAAAAATATTTCTGAAACAGATTTCTAGAAAATCCCAATTTGACTCCAACAAGGTTTCCACTTGTATTCTTGGTAATTCCTACACATCAAAGTGTAAAACAAAAACATTGTGCACTTTTACAACTATTAGTAGGTTAGTCCAAATAAATCATAAACTTTATATAAAAATGAGTATCATAAGCATATTATTAGCATAAAACCATCAAAAATTATAGATACGTTATGGACGTATCAACATCCCCAAGCTTAGTTCCTGCTCGTCCTCGAGTAGGTAAACGATAAAAACAATATAATTTTTTAGGTGACACGTAGCCAACACAATCTTGATCATCATTATTGTAAAAGCATTGATAGTTGGGATTAAGTTACTCTAAACATGAATCATGAAAGTTAGAGTTCTAACAATAAGACATAGCAACTATGTTGTAACATTAAAAGGCACAAACAAAAGATTCATGGATAACAATGCTTTGCAAGATGTTTGTTTGTTTCACATATAGAAAGCATAATGAGAATGGTATTCAGCTTGTCCCTCATAGTGTAGCAAACATAAATGCATAGGAAACCTTTAAAGTTCATAAGGGTGACTAGATACAAATAGTTCAAGATCAAGCAATATCAAAGTTATGCATCAATCAATAAGTCTTGGGACAATGCACATTAAACTAAGAATGCCCACTATGCTCTCTTAATAGGTGCATAAAGGTAGAAGATGGAGACTCAACATAAATGTAAAAGAAAGGCCTTCATAGAAGGAAGCAGGGATTCAAGTCTCATAAAGAGCTTCCAAAAATTATGGTACTTATTAGCTTTCAGCTCTCATTGCCCCTATCATAAGCATCTTCAAGTGATTAAGGTTAAAGTGAACAAACTATAGAGTATATGCTTGACAAAGTATAAGTTGGCAATCTCATGTCCCATGAATACGAGGGCCGCTCCTCATGCTACTCAAGTTTAGTTACCGGTAAGTTCTTGTCATAATAAGTACATGTGTATCATAGAGAACTGCCAACGAGGTACCCCTTTCCCGATGATATGGAAGAATCCCCATATCAAAATGGCAAGGCAAGCAGACAACGAGCATCTCAACAATCTTCTTATTTACCATGGGAAAATGATGCTTTTTTCTCTCTTTCCTCTTTTCTCATCTCTTTTTTTTTCTCTTTTTCTCAATCTCTATCTCTTTTTTTATAAGAAGAATGCTTCATAGATTGCTCATTATGGTTACGTTGCAGGTTTCCACCATGATTAGGCATGGATTCGGCTAGCGGCCCAAGTGTTTCTCTAACACACATACATAACTCCATGGACTTACAAGCTCCCCTTTCATTTCACACCGATGATATCCATAGACAAAAGAGCATGATATCAACTAGGTACAAAGTACAAGTGCAAGAAAGTAAAGTGTTTCCATCAAGTTCATGAGAGTTTTAATCACTAATTTTCACATAATAAGTTTAATTCGGAAGGTAGATAAAAACAGGAATATACTTGGAATATCAAATGCTAACAGGTAGGTATGGTGGACTCTTTGGAATAACTTGGTTTTATTTGGAGTTGGATGCATGAGTGGAACTCATACTTGGTTATGGAGGCTAGCAAAAGACTGGGGCGACCAACTAAGAGAGCAATAATGGCCATAATCATGCAGAGCGACAAAACATCATAAATCAAAGCATAAAGTGATATTACAAGTATAAAACTAAAGGATCATAAAGGCTTATGGTGACTTGGGATAGTCATAACATGGTGTGAGCATGCGCCAAGTCAACCCAAATAAAGCATCAAAGGAGAATACCACAATACTATGCTTTAATATGCTAAAACAACGCATGATTCTTTCAAGGCACATTAAGCAATCTCAATTGTTTATAACATGTCATGCTACATCAAATATCACTAAGCATAAATCCAAAACAATATCGAGCATGGCATGACAAAGCATAGGCCACAGTCAAAAACAAACTCCTTTTACCACTTAAGCATGAACTTTCCTACTCTTTTCCAATCCAAACCAAACTATTTGAAAACCAATGCATGAAAGAGGGTGTCCAACCAATTTATTCAGCAAACTAAGCAAACCAAGCAAACGAAAAACAAAAACAAAAACAAAGACGCTCCAAGAACAACACAACTGTGCATGAAACAATAAAAATGAAGTGTTTGGAAGAAACCTGAAATTTTTATTGATGAAGAAGGGGATGCCTTGGGCATCCCCAAGCTTTGATGCTTGTACTTCTTGGATATTTCTTGGGGTGACACGTGTGGCATCCCCAAGCTTTATCTTTAGTCCATTCTTCATCTCATTACATCATTCTCTCCATACACCTGAAAATTTTCCTTCATACAAAACTTCACACAATCTTTATTATAAACATTAGTGCACTCAAGATAATAAGTCTTTGGGTTCAGTTTCAACACCAAAAACTTGCATTAAAACACAAGCTACTGTAGCACTTCCCTCAAAAAGCTCAATTCCCCAAAGATAACCCAAAAAGGAACCAACAAGAAGCAAATGCAAACAATGGCAGAAATCTGTCAAAACAGACCAGTAGGTAAAAACCAATATTTTCGAAGACCTTCTGTTGCTCAAATCAAAAAGTGTTGAACTAACGAAAGTTAGATAACAACCTAGGGCAGAAGAACAAAAATTCACGCCTCAAAACGACCTACAGAGATTTTACACAATTTTTTACGGTGAAGCACAAAAATCTGTTTCGGGACAGAAACTTTCCCAAGCATTACTCCCCTCTCATTAGAGGTTACTCTTGGCATAAAAAGCAAATAAACAGGATAAGGAGAGTTTATTACAGAGGTAATAACTTCCAAGACTCATCTAAAACTTTTGGGTTATCTCCCAATAAGTACTTTTCTTTAACGCCTTTAAGTTAGGCATGATAGTTTGAGAAGATGCTCACATAAGAAATATGAATTGAAGTAAAAGAGAGTATGAAGAAGCAAATTCAAAGCACATTTAAGTCTAACCCACTTCCTATGCATAGGAATCTTGTAAAGAAACAAGTCATGAAAGCACAAAGAAATAAGCATAGTAAAGCAAAACAAGTGCAACTTCAAGACTTTCAACATAAAGAGGGGAAACTTAATATTATTGAGATGCATAAAACCATGTTTCCCTCTCTCATAATAACTTTCACTAATAACATGAATAAAATTAACAATATAACTATCATAAGAAACATTCTTATCATGAGCCATATGCATAAAAGAATTTCAAGGAAATATGCCCGAGAGGCAATAATAAAGTGGTTATTATCTTATTCCATGTTTATGATAAATGTTTATTTTGCATGCTATAATTGTATTAATTGGAAACATTAATACATGTGTGTTTAATAAACAAAAGGAAAGTTCCTAGTTATGCCTCTCTTATAAACTAGCTCGTTGATTAACAAGATGATCAAGGTTTCCTGATCATGGACATTGGATGTCGTTAATAACAAGGTCACAACATTGGTAGAATGATGTGATGAGAATTCATTCGAAGTATAGCATTACAATCAGAGTCATTATGTTTATATTGCTATAACATCATACGAAGTAATCTTAGTCCTTAGACCATGAGATCATGTTAATTGCTAACACCGGAAGAGTATCTTGATAACATCAAACGTCACACCGTAACAGGGTGACTATAAAGGTGGGTTCAGTGCTACGAAGGTGTTGTGTTGAGGCTCATGGATCAAGAGTGGGATTTGTCCATCCCGATGACGGATAGATATACTCTGGGCCCTGTCGGTGATATCACATTTAAATATCTTGCAAGCAAGTGACGTGATCACTAGAATGTTATATCATGGGAATGAGAAAAGAGTGCATGTCGGTAACAAGATCAAACTAGGTATTTGGATGCCAATGATCGAATCTTGGACATGTAATATATCGCGAGACAAAGGTATTTAGTTACAACGTTAAAGGTTCACACGATCACAAGAGTCATTGTTGAATATGTGGGAGTCAGTACGGATCTCCAGGTCCTGCTGCTGATTATTGATCAGAGAGGGGTCTCGATCATGTCTGCATTATTCGCGAACCGTAGGGTGACACACTTAAGGGATACCGACACCATTTGGAGCAAATATGTTTCAGATAAAGATTTAAGAAAGTGATGGAATTATTTCAATAGACACCGAAACGATTTCAGGTGAAATTGCTGAAATTGGTACTGCATGTAATATTGAAATGTTGCAGGGGGTTTTATATGAATGTTTCTTAATTAAAGTAATTAACAAAATTCTGAATAAAATTAATAAAAGAGTTTTATTAAATGAGAGAGCATTAAATTTGGAGAAATTTAATGCATTTAAAGTGGAAACTTTAAAAGAGAATGTGAAGGGGCATTTTAATGTGGAGGGGGTTACCACCACATGAATGGGGGAGGTGCAGGGACACCCTCCCCTCCTCCTATAAAAGGCCCCCTCTCACTCCTTCTTCCTCACACCTCCTCATGAAGGATCTCTCCCCCCTCTAGTATTTTTCCCCATGGTCTCGGATTAGCGAGATACATGTTCCCGGTGGCTTTATCTGGAAAGGAGTTGCTACTTCCGCTGCTTCGCTAGAGCGAGGGACGGAGGTTGTCGGGTACCGGACGTGTGTGCGATCATGGATGCACCGCTGCTTTGCGATGCTGGACTTGGTGGTGCTGGACTTGCTGGAGCTGGATCTGATGGACGTGCTGGAGCCGGACCTGCTGGACTTCATCACGATCTTGAGATCGGCAAGTGTACGACTACATCATCCATGAGTTCCATCTCGTTAACAAAGCTTTGTTGTCTTCGAGGGTAAGTTCTCCATGGATGTATATCCACCCGTTGCTTGTATGTAGTAGATAGATCTTGGCGTATAGTTCCCATCGTAGGATTTTTTTTTGTTTTCTATGCTGCGAACCCAGATGGTATCGAGCACGATCTATGCGTAGGTGCTTTGCACGGATAGTACACATATGTTTATATGTGGGTGATGATGATTATGTTATTGCATCTTCTATGTATTTTGGATATTGGTGGCATAGTGGGATGAAGCGACCTGGACCAACCTTACATGTCATCGTACATGAGACCGGTTCCACGACTGACATGCAACTTGTTTTGCATAAGTAGCTGGCGGGTGTCTGTCTCTCCTACTATAGTCAATATCTGATTTACAACAAGTTGCTAATAACTTGGTTATCCTCGTTGTGGTTCATGTTCGTAGGTAAGACCAGTTCTATCTCCGAAAGCCCTAAGCCACGTAAAACTTGCAATTGATAAATTAGAGACGTCTAGTTTAGATTGTTGCTGGGCTAATGTTATTATATGGTAATGTTGTAAGTAGATGTATGATAGATACTCTTACAACACACTCAACGTGTAATTTCCATAGACCTTGACCTTACACACAAAGGAATGATAGAGATCATACCACGATGCAAATGATAGAGATCAAATGTATGGACCACATCATCTCACTTTACACATATGATGTTTGCATCTTATATTGCTAGTTTGGCATTTTAGTAGCATTTTAAGATGATCCCTCATTTAGATATCAAGATAAAAATGTGTTCTTCCTTAAGTATGCACCATTCTATGGATCGTGTTTCGAGACATCACGTGATGATTGGGTGTACTCGACTCTACACTTTCATACAACGGGTGTAAGACAGTTTTACACACACGAGTACTAAGGTTCTTACTTGGCGAGTCTAGCATGTACAGACATGGCCTCGGAACACGGACCGAAAGGTTAAGCATGAGTCATATAGTTGATGTGATGCCCATATTGATGCTCGCCTTTGAAGCTACACCGACTCACGTGATAATCGGACTTGGTGTAGTGGATTTGGTTCATGTAATCACCAAAAAGGCACGAGGGATGTCGTTTTTGAGTGGGAGTTCATTTCTAATTTGGATTAGTCGAACTCAATTTGTCATAAACTAAATCAAAGTGAATTTGCATAATTTGTTGTAGTCATTGGCGTCTCTTCACTACCTTATGCTTAGTTTTAATTGAGATAATAGAACTATATAATTCTGGATATTTACTTTACAAACTGGTATCATATTGTTTTGAATGTCAATTTAAAGTTTAAAAGTCCTATTGCAAAGTTTTAGCAAACTCTATTTACTCCGTGAAGTTTAGTAAGTAGTATTAAATCAAGAGTAAGAATTCCAATGTTAGTATCTAAAGTATCATGTTTGCCTTCATGATTCTTGATATTCAAAAGTTGTTTTAATATCGAGGTTATCTAGGAGCTGAAAGAATTGTTTCAGAAACCATCATGTGTGAAAGATATTGTGATATCTAAAACATTTTGGTTGCATTATGATAGAGTGTAATTTAGCAAAATACATGTTCTCATATTGTATGAGAATTTGTGAAGGATGGAGATGCTAGGCATCCGAATCTCCCAAAAAGGTTTCTGGAACTAAAATTATACTCGTCATTCTTCCTTATAGGCTATAGTAGCTTGATCATGAAAGTTGTCATGATAAGGATGAATATAAGATGTAAGTAAAATGTTTAATACACTAATAGATTACTAAAGAATGTATTTTTGAAAGAGACCAAACATTTGATGATGGTGATCCACTTCAAAGTGCAAGTACAAAGGTATTAGTATTTGACTATATACACTTTGTACTATGTGTCATGTGAATGACACCACTATTGATGTCGATAGATTATTTTAAAAGAAAAGGAATTGTTTAAAGAGAATTTATAAAATAATTGGCAGAAAAGAAAAGGTTGGAGATGTCCAACTTAGGTATATAGAAGATATACATGTTATGGCTGTATTCCTTGCTTGTTAAACAATGTGGTTCTGAGGTATTGGATACCGAATTGGTTGGTATGAAGTGTCATACAGGACAATGCAATTCATGAACTACAACGACCTAAGTAACTAGCAAGAGAATAAGTGATGATGATCATCAAAAACAAATAAAGTGTTATTGTGCTTTTCGTTGACGTCAAACCTAGTCTTCAAGATTTGTTTTAATAATTGTTATTTTGTTCCGGTATTATGAGAACAATGGTTGTTCACATAATTACCGTATTCCATAAAGGATGTATGTACTTTTACAAGTCTAGTTGGAGGAATTACATCCATAAACATTATTGCTAAAATGTCGCAAGACAAATGATTAAAAGATCACTTATGAAGTGACATTGCTGTTTTAAATTATATTGGAAAGAAAACATGAAGAAACTCCATGTTTATGGAATTTTGGAGTCTTTGATTTTGATCAATTGACGCTTGTGAAACTTTCCTCGAGATAATTGAAACTCCGTTCATAGGCCAAAGAGGAACGGATGACTAGCTTATTGGAAATTGTGCATGGTGATGTGCATAGTCCATTATGTGTAGCCATATGCGATGGATATTTTTGCTTCATATGCTTTATCCAGAAATTTGAGTGAATATATTTATATATTTACTTAATAAGGAAGAAGTGTGAAACATTTGAAAATTGTTCAAAGACTTTCAAGATGAAGTGGAAAATCATTGTAACAAGAAAATAAAGAGTTTATGATTCGATCATAAAGGAAGATATTTGAATTACATGTTTGGCAAAAACACCTAAGATTTGAGGAATTGTTCCAAGATTTGTGTTTCCCGATAAACCATAGGAGTATGGCATATTAGAGAGATGAAATCAAACCATGTTTGACATGATAAGATCAAAGGTGTCATTTATAAAACTGCCATTATGTTTTAAGGAGTGAAGCTTTAGAGACTACCGCTTTTACACTGAAAAGAGCACCATCGTGATCCGTTGAAATGACACCATATGAGTTATGGTTTGGGATAAAACCCGAATTGTCTTTTCTTAAATTTTGGTATGATATACATAAGTAAAATGTTTACAACCAAAGTCGGATAAGCACGTCTTTGTAGGTTATCCCAAAGAATTTGTTGGGAATTTCTCCATAACACCGAGGACAAAAGAGTTTGTCGCTTGGAACGTCAAGTTTCTTGAGAAGGAACTTTTCGTGAAAAGTTAAGTGGGAGGACAATAGAACTTTGATAAGATTGTTGAACCTTAGCTATATGTGCTAAGTAGGACAACGCCGGAAAGTGTCCCGGTGGTGGCCACATTGCTCATGGCTCCCGTTATTACAAAGGGTGTGATCTCGGAGATTAGAGTTCCCATTGAACCGTATGGGTCGGTAAGAATTAAATAGTAAGATTTGATAAACAAGTCGTTATTGTTTTGACAATGATGAACCGACTGCATGCAAAGAAGCGATGATGGGCCCTGACTCCATAAAATGACTAGAAGTCATAGAATTCGTGATAGTATCCATACACGAGAATCAAGTTTCTGAACTTGGAAGACCCTCTAAAAAGGCATAAAGCCTATCGGTCGTGTTTGGATCTATAAAGAAATAGACATGGATGTTTAACATCTATGAAATAGTCAACATGTCGGAAAGAAGTTTACGGCAATGTTCAAGGAGTTGACTATGACAAGATTTGATCTTTCATAGTGATATTTAGTCTTGACGGATTAATGTAGCAATCACTACATATAATTTGATGTATGGTCGTTGAACAAAAAAAACAATGTTCTTCTAATAGAATGGTTACCTAGGACGTGTACAAGACACGGTCCGAAGGGTTTTGTTAATTCAAAGGGTGCTAAAAGGGCATGCAAACTTCAATAGTTGAAGTAAGCATAGCGGAGTTGGAATCTTCACCATGATAAAAAATGTTAAAGGAGTTTAATTTCATAGGAGATGATGAGGATGCTTACATTTGCAAGAAATTAAGTGGGAGCGCCGAGACAAATTTCCAATACATTATGCAGAGTACATATTGTTGATTGGAAATGATGTATCTTTTATTGACACAAGTTAAGAATTTCATTAAAATAGGATTTCGATGAAAGACTTGGGCAAAACCGGAATATTTGGCATCAATATCTATATGGATAGATTGAGGCGCTAATATGGTTGTGCCAGACATACATATATGAGATATTGAAAGGGTTCAATATGGAAACAACAAGAAAGGTTCTTGCTGCATGGAAAGGATTGTATCAAAATTCAAGTGTTTCAACACTTGGTGAGTAAAATCACATGAAGATTTTGATCGATTATACCGTGATATGTATATATATAGAATGTCCTATGCTCTAAATGTTATGAGCACATACCAGAATGATTCATAAGATGATCATTGGACAATAGTAAAGTTATTCTTATGAGCTTTGGAAGAACTAAGAATATATCATGTATAAGTGACAAATAGTTAAAGGTAGTTCATTGTAAAGTGTTACATTGATACTAGTTTTGTCACAAGATACAAATTAAATTTATCTCAATTTAGACTATGGGTGGCACAATGTAATGGAAAGGATGTTCCATGCTGGATTTGGATAAGTTCCAAAGTTGAAACATTGTGACGGATACTACAACAAAAGGCTAAATATATGACTGCTATAGTAGCAACAAAGGAGGGCATTTGTGTTAAGAAGTTTGTTATCAAACTAGGTGTGGTTCAAAGTGGGCTAATACTATGAAGATATATTGTATGACAATAATATCAACATATTTTAACCTGAACGAACTAAAGGTCTCACCAAAGGACCAAATTTATACAATGCCATCTTATTTGAGAATGAGTGATGCGTAGAGACGCAAAGACATGCAAATACACACGGACCTAAAACTGTCAGATCCGGAGATTATGTTAACCACTAGCAATCGCGTATATGCAACACCAGAAAGCCATAGGTGTTCAATACGCAACGTTTTTCAAACTAGATTATTGACTCTAGTGCAAGTGGGAGACTGAAGGAAATATGCCCGAGAGGCAATAATAAAGTGGTTATTATCTTATTCCATGTTTATGACAAATGTTTATTTTGCATGCTATAATTGTATTAACTGGAAACGTTAATACATGTGTGTTTAATAAACAAAAGGAAAGTTCCTAGTTATGCCTCTCTTATAAACCAGCTCGTTGATTAACAAGATGATCAAGGTTTCCTGATCATGGACATTGGATGTCGTTAATAACAAGGTCACAACATTGATGGAATAATGTGATGAACATTCATTCTAAGTATAGCATTACAATCAGAGTCATTATGTTTATATTGCTATAACATCATACGAAGTAATCTTAGTCCTTAGACCATGAGATCATGTTAATTGCTAACACCAGAAGAGTATCTTGATAACATCAAACGTCACACCGTAACAGGGTGACTATAAAGGTGGGTTCAGTGCTACGAAGGTGTTATGTTGAGGCTCATGGATCAAGAGTGGGATTTGTCCATCCCGATGACGGATAGATATACTCTGGGCCCTCTCGGTGATATCACATTGAAATAGCTTGCAAGCAAGTGACGTGATCACTAGAATGTTATATCATGGGAATGAGAAAAGAGTGCATGTCGGTAACAAGATCAAACTAGGTATTTGGATGCCAATGATCGAATCTCGGACATGTAATATATCGCGAGACAAAGATATTTAGTTACAACGTTAAAGGTTCACACGATCATAAGAGTCATTGTTGAATATGTGGGAGTTAGTACGGATCTCTAGGTCCCGCTGCTGATTATTGATCGGAGAGGGGTCTCGATCATGTCTGCATTATTCGCGAACCGTAGGGTGACACACTTAAGGGATACCGACACCAATTGGAGCAAATATGTTTCAGATAAAGATTTAAGAAAGTGATGGAATTATTTCAATAGACACCGAAACATTTTCGGGTGAAATTGTTGAAATTGGTTCTGCATGTAATATTGAAATGTTGCAGGGGTTTTTATGTGAATATTTCTTAATTAAAGTAATTAACAAAATTCTGAATAAAATTAATAAAAGAGTTTTATTAAATGAGAGAGCATTAAATTTGGAGAAATTTAATGCATTTAAAGTGGAGACTTTAAAAGAGAATGTGAAGGGGCATTTTAATATGGAGGGGGTTACCACCACATGAATGGGGGAGGTGAAGGGACACCCTCCCCTCCTCCTATAAAAGGCCCCCCTCTCACTCCTTCTTCCTTACACCTCCTCGTGAAGGATCTCTCTCCCCTCTAGTATTTTTCCCCATGGTCTCGGATTAGCGAGATACATGTTCCCGGTGGCTTTATCTGGAAAGAAGTTGCTGCTTCACGCTTTTTGGAAGCGAGGGCGGAGGTTGTCGTACCGGACGTGTGTGCGATCACGGATGGACAGCTGCTTTGAGGTGCTGGACTTGGTGGTACTGGACTTGCGAGCTGGATCGATGGGCGTCTTTGGGCGGACCTGGACTTCATCACGATCTTGAGATCGGCAAGTGTATGACTACATCATCCATGAGTTCCATCTTGTTAACAAAGCTTTGTTGTCTTCGAGAGTAAGGTCTCCATGGATGTATATCCACCCGTTGCTTGTATCTAGTAGATAGATCTTGGCGTATAGTTCCCATCGTAGGAAATTTTATGTTTTCTATGCTGCGAACCCAACAGAATTAATACTCCCCACATAAACATAGTCATACTTATTAATTGTAGTGGGAGCAAATTCAACAAAATAGCTATCATTATTATTTTCATCACCATAATCATCAAATATAGGAGGCATATTATAATCATAATTAATTTTTTCCTCAATACCAGTTGGACTGAAAATATCATATTCATCATTGCAATCATCATATATTGGAGGTATAGTATCATCATAAGCAATAGAATAGTTATCTTCCAAAGTGTGTTCATTTGTAAACGTATCATCATTGGAAGGAACATGGAAAGCACTAATAGTACAACAATTATTAATATCCTCATTTTCAGAATTGGTACCGAAGAGATTTTCAATATCAAAAGTAGTGTGATTTTCCCAATCATGATCACTACTATAGGTAACAGGCATAGGAACATCATCGAGTTCAGACTCATCAAAAACTATAATAGGAGCAACATGCTTAGGGGAAAATACCGTTTCCTCTCTCCTTTTACTCCTCCTTTTTTTCTTTTTCTTCTTCTCTTTAGGAGGGAGAGGCTTGAAAGGAAGCTTCTCCATATACCCTCCTTTATTGTTAGAGACAATATAAGAAACTTTGGATGATTCCTTCTTTTCATTAATAAGATCAAAACACATATTAGTCCTGTCATATTTTGGTAAAATCTCATTTTTTATAATATTTTGTATGTAAGTATTTGTGTGGCAATTATCAGCACAATAAAGATGACAACCAAGCATGACACTATTCATACCAAAAGCACTCACTTCTACCAAAGATGTTTTTCTTGATAACTCTTCACACCCCAAAAATAATGTAAGTTCATCATGCTGATTAGGAGTGATCATGTCATCACAATACAAACTTGCAGTACTCATTGGATTAGAAGGGCTATTATTATGGCCTGAGCATTGAAAATTGAAATGACCCACTTCAAAGCAAAGTTCACAAATAAAAGGATAGAGGGCACACACTTTTTTACCAAGATCATTTAGAGCCCTATACCACGTTCTAGTTTTTTCATTCCTGTGGGTGATACAATATTCTTCTTCAATTTGATTATTATCACAAGGTCTATGTATTCCACAAAAATTAACATGCTTATAAGAAATAGTACTTTCAGAGGTTTGAGCATGTTTATTGCTATCATTAATAACAATTTCATTTTCCATGCAAGTGTCTTTAAAAGGCTCATGATACATTTCCCATTTTTCTTTAGGAGCATTAATATGAGAAGCAAAGGATCTAAAACAATCAATAGAATTTGAGGATCAAGACCATATTTAGCACTAAGCTCTTGAAAATCAGCAGTTTCAGCGAAAGACTTAATGCAATCATACTCATAGTTTATACCTGGTTCTTTACCTTTGTTGTTATCCCAATCTTCGGTATTGCTTTGAATTATATCAAGAAGATCCCACTTAGCTTTGACATCCTTACTTGTGAAGGATCCCTCTAAACACGTATCCAGATAGTCCTTGTAATGTCCTGAAAGCCTTGCATAGAAATTATTGATAACAATATTACTAGAGAACTCATGAATGGGACATTTGAGCATTAGTGACTTCAATCTCCCCATGCTTGGGCAATACTTTCTCCATCATGTGGATGAAAATTATAAATGTAATTCCTATCTTTATGAATTTCATAAGGAGGATAAAATTTAGAGTAAAAGAGAGATTCAAGTTCCTTCTACTCCAAATGATGAGGATCATCTAGTAGCTCATACCACTCCCTTGCTTTGCCCTTGAGTGAAAAAGGGAATAGCTTCCTCTTAACTTGGTTCATTGAAATACCTACACACTTGAATAACTTGCATAATTCGTGTATAAAGAGTAAATGAATACCAGGATAGACAGTTCCATCTTCCAAATAACAGTTGTTCATGACACATTCAACAATTTTTATATGTATTTTAAAAGAGATGCTTTCAGTATGTGGATTTAAAATATGACAAGTATCATTAGAATTACCAGATATGGGAGATAAAGTATCATCAGAGAAAATTTTCTTCTTTAAAGCTCGGGAACTAAAAATATCATTTTCATAAAAACTAACTTCCCCAAGCTTAGACGTTTCCATAGCATTAGTAACAAAGGTGTTCAAAAGATTCATACTAATAACATTGCTATTAGCATGCAAATAAAGTTCCATGTGTTTTTTAATTTTCTTTTTAGACAATTCATGTTCTACATTAGGAAAAATACTAAAAAGCTCCCTAATTTTTTTCTTGTCTTCCATTAAACCTAACTAGTGAAAATAAAAAATAATAAAAAAACTAAATTGCAGAATCTAAAGGAAATAACTTCGAGTACTCACGTCGGAGGATGTGAGTACCTTTTACCTTACCTCCCCGGCAACGGCGCCAAAAAATAGCTTTTGACGGGGAGGAAACAGGTTGAAGCTGTCCTGTATATTCCCGGCAACGGCGCTAGCTTGATGTCTACGCCCTTCTATTCTTGTAGACAGTTGTTGGGCCTCCAAGTGCAGAGGTTTGTAGAACAGCAGCAAGTTTTCCCTTAAGTGGATCACCCAAGGTTTATCGAACTCAGGGAGGAAGTGGTCAAATGTATCCCCTCTCAAGCAACCCTGCAATCAAGATACAAGAAGTCTCTTGTGTCCCCAACACACCCAATACACTTGTCAGGTGTATAGGTGCACTAGTTCGGCGAAGAGATAGTGAAATACAAGTGGTATGGATATAAGACAACGGTGCTAGAAAATAGCTTGATGACGTGGAAGAGACTAAAGGCAAACTAAAATAAAGATGGAAGCAAGCAAACATGTAACAGATCTAGTAGCAAATGATGTTTCAATGCTTAGAAACAAGGCCTAGGGATCATACTTTCGTTAGTGAACACTCTCATATAAATATTTTCTCTTCATGATACTACTCTGAACTACTCTCCGGTTGGACACTCTAATCCATGGTAGGGCTATAACAACACACCTCAAAGTTCGCTTTCCCCATCTAGATAACCCCACACTATCACCTTGAGATCTAGATGGTTCCAACAAACACCACAATTTCATAGAAACATCCAACTCCAAATATAACTCATAACAAGTATTTGTAATCTCAAGCCTAAGTGTCACCATGGTGGGCACACTGTCACTTCCACACACATGGGGAGAGCAGAGATCTATTAAAGCACTTGAGTAGCAAGGTAGATCTACTTGATTACAAAGCTTATGATCACAATATGATCATGCATAGAGAGAGAGATGAACACATAGCTACCGGTAGAACCCTTAGCCTCGAGGAAGAACTACTCCCTCGTCATCATTGGAATCAGCAACGGTGATGGAGATGGTGGTGGAGATCAATGGAGATGGCTCCGGGGGTACTTTCCGTCTGGCGGTCTTGCGAATGAGACTTTCAGTACTCGAATCTCCACTTGATTGGCGGCTCTTGAACTTTTCGTGGCTGGAGGCTGTTCCCCACGAATTAGGTTTCCTCCCTTTATATAGCTTCTTGGATTCCCGTGACCCCATCTTGGGCTGCAGTAAATCGGGCCTATCGGGCCCGTCCGGACTGGGAATCAGCTAAATTTTATGTCCAGAACATTTGTCGCGAAATTTCCATCAACTGTGTAGTTGAAGAGTTTTTCGTTTGACGCCGTCTTCGACCCGAAACGTGACCATATTCAAAAAGATTTCTGAGACAGATTTCTGGAAAATCCCAATTTGACTCTAACAAGATTTCCACTTGTATTCTTGGTAATTCCTACACATCAAAGTGTAAAACAAGAACATTGTGCACTTTTGCAACTATTAGTAGGTTAGTCCAAATAAATCATAAACTTTATATAAAAAGGAGTATCAAAAGCATATTATTAGCATAAAACCATCAAAAATTATAGATACGTTGTGGACGTATCAGGGCCCAGAGCATATCTATCCGTCATATGGATGGACAAATCACAGTCTTGACCCATGCACTTCAACACATACTTTCAGAATACCTAATGCCACCTTTATAACCACCTAGTTACGAAGCGATGTTTGATGTCATCAAAGCACTCATTCGGTGATGGTGATTCACACGATCTCATGGTCGAAGGATTAGGTTACTATGCATTTGAAAGCTTGTAGCAAAGTGAACTTAATGACTTGATCTCATGTTATGCTTATTATGGGTGTATGTCCATCACATCATTCTCCTAATGATATGATCTTATTATTAATAACATCTAATGTCCATTATCAAGAAACCATGACCATCTATTAATTAACAAGCTAGTCTTAACAAGAGGCTTACTAGGGACTCTTTTACATTTATAAAAGACACAAGTATTAGTGCTTTATATTAATACAATTATAGCATGAATGCAAACATTTACATAAACACAAATATATAATAATAACCACTTTATTATTGTCTCTTGGACATATCTCCAACATTTCTCGCTCCAGCGCCAAATTGGAGTATCATGCTATTGCCCATGCCATGGTTGATTGTTGTTAGCTCTATCAACTTCTTCAGGAACTTCATCATCCCCTCCATGGAACGGTGGTAGTGTTTTTCGATAATGTTAGTGTTGTTGACATGGCCTCCAATCCAGTTCACCATCATCTTCACAATAGTTTGTTGATATCATAATCACGAGTCTTCCATCCCCGTTATTTTTGGACTTTTGGTACAGTCTACAGGTTCTAGGATGTCACCTACCGTATCCTTCCGATTTACTCGGTTTGTTAGTTTGATACAGTTGTGGATCGCTTCCTTGGTTCCGAAGGCTACACATTGTATAAATATACACGAGCTGATTGCCCTTGTGTGGCGTGTTCCTCTCTCTCTCTATATCGTTTTGACCGTCGACATACATGTCTATACCGACGACTTTCCTCGACCATCAACAAAGAGGAACCGTTGGCAAAAATTTGCATCACGATCTATTTGACGGTGTCGTGATGTTCAGACGTCGGCATCAAGGCGACGTGGCAGGCTCCGGGAGCTTCCAGGTCATAGGATATGCCGATGGCCCTTCGATGGCCTGGCCGTCGGCATATCCTTTGACATGGTAGCCACTAGGAGCTCGCGGGGTGGATGGTATGCCGATGGCCCTGTCATCAGCATAAGAATTACCAGGACAAAAAAACCCAAACATATGAAGATACCATGGGGAATACATAACTAAATCCCAGATCTACGAACAAATCTCAAATAAGAATCTGGCTACAAGTAATGGGTATTAACAAGAGCAATACAACATTATAATACACAAAATGTTTCTAGATCTAAATAGGTTGATCTTTAAGCATATATAACAGTATAACAATGAAGAGTCTGAGATAATTCATTCTCGCACGTGTAGAATCAAGTATACAATTGAAAATGGTTAGCTATCCAATGGTACCACTCAAACTTAACGTGACACTTTATAAATAGAGCAACCATACTTTCAAAACCATCTCTAGTGTTTCTATGCCAACCAAAACATCGCCCACACTCAACAAGATTGAACTGTATAGCTCATGAGATGCCTCTAAAGAGGTTCGACATTCACTCGGAGACAAGACAAATATAAATCTAGCAGAAGCAACGTGTTGGTTACTTTCGTCAACTGTAATCGTTTTAAGGCAAATCCAGCAGATCGAGCGTAGGCATGATCCGCATAAGCAAAACACCACATCAACCATGTCTGAAAAATAAAAACACCACGTAAACCTAATTGACTATGTCAATTACCTATAGCCACACCGGAACGGGATAGAGTTGTGATATATGCTATTATTCCATGCGACTCTGCCTCCGCCTCCACCATCTCGAGGTACTATACCTTCTGCTGGTTGTTTTTGGTCATCTTTGTCATATCGTTTGTTTCCTCAATGAAAAAAGCTACTTTTATATCTATACCTATACCTAATAATAATAAAGGATAAATTGTTTCTTCCGGTCCAATATTTTTCTAGACCCTTTTAACCTCCCACCAAACCACATATATTATCTCCAATGCCACCGGTAAGTGAAATATAACATAACAGTTTTTTAAAAAATTGGTCGAGCGACCAGGGACACGTGCGATCGCTGAATTCTAGCTATGGGTCGCTGGCTATAGGAAGAATTCTTGGACTGGGTCTTGGTTAATTTCAAGCCATGGGCCGCTGGCTATAAAGAGAATTATTCGATTGGGCCTTGACGCAGGCCGCTAATTCTTGGCCGGTGCGTCACCTACATTCTAGCTATGGGTCGCTGGCTACAGGAAGAATTCTTGGGCTGGGTCTTGGTTAATTTCAAGCCATGGGCCGCTGGCTATAAAGAGAATTATTCGATTGGCCTTGACGCAGGCCGCTAATTCTTGGCCGGTGCGTCACCTACATAGAGTCGAAGAGGATTTTGATCATGGTTGGTAACGGCAGTCTTCGAATAGCTAACCAGTATGGGCTATGCGGGCTGAACAACCAGTCCCCGTTATTTCAATTACCTGGATGGGCTCCCGTTTCAAAAAACAAAAAAACTGCTTGGTAGGACTAGCATTTAGTCCCACACTGCTTCCTTAGGTAAAGTCCCACCAGTTTATATACGTTGGCAATTTGGGTGGAGTATCAACAAGCTGACTTGGGAACGGACATCAACATCTGTATAGCTTTGTGGTGTGAGAAAATTAAAGATGAGGGATTATGGCAAGTCTGCTGACATGGCGCATGATTAAAGGAGTTGGAATTTGTGGGCTTTCTTGCATGGTTGCAAAATTAAAAGGAGGGGAGTTGGGCTTTCTTGCATGGTACAAAATTAAAAGGAGGGGAGGTGAGTGGGATTGTGGGCCACTTTGCATTGTTGCGTAATCAAATCAAAGAGAAGAGGTGGACGGCTCGAACACCTACACGGTGTCGTAATGCTAGATATTTACAAAAGAACTTCTAGAATTAAGCCCAATGCTTTGCATGGATGCTAGATATTTAAAAAAAACTTCTAGAATTAAGCCCAATGCTGAATTTCACGCGGAAGAGTTTCTAAAAAAATTAAGCCTATTTTTTTCATGCGGTCCAACTCTTTTCTAGACCGGTTTATATCTATAGTTAAATCAATATTGTGGAGACTGCTACCCCTTGCGTCAAAATAACTATTTGCCAAACGTCACCGAAGCAATCAAAAATCCCCTCCTCCCATGCATACCTCTGTTTCAGCTGGATGTGTGCTATCGAACAGATATTGCGGCCACGGGGAAGAAATCTTCACATGTACTTTCATCGTGTTTTGTACGGTTTTCGAAACGAATCGGTATCGAGGTTTTGTTTGTCAAAGTTTGAAGGGAGGGGTTTTTTTGTTTCTCAAAGTTTGAAGGGAGGGGGGAGGGGACACCACAACAAAAGTGTCAAAAAGATCAATCCATAGCAACGCACGAGCAATTTTTCTATCTATACCTAATAATAAAGGACGGATTATTTCTCCCGATCCAATACTTTTTTAGACCCTTTTACCCTCCATCGAACCAAGTATTATACACACACCCTTCGGTTGGCGACCGTAACGCCTTTCGTAGAAAAAAGAAACAAAAGCGAGGCGGTGCTTGCACCTTGCAGACAAGGGAGCTCTTGGACTTCAAGAGCCTGGTCAACTTTTTAAATTCTTAGCTAGGATACGAAGAAAGGCCGGCATGCATTGGCCAAACATGGACTCGACCATCGTCACACGTGCACATGGGCCAAGGCCCAACGTCAAGCTTCGACTCGTCATTAGGTATAATTAAAACCTGGTACATCTCAAATTTAGTCCCACCCCGCTTTATTAGACCAAACCCCACCGGTTTATATACCTGGACAAGTTGGCTTTAGTATCAGCAAGCCAAATCAGGAACAACAAGGACCACCCTGATTAAACTAGGGAATGTGGGCATGAATTAAGATGAGATTACAGTCTAATTAGACTGATTAATGGAGGGATATACTTAGCAAGTTGGCTTGAATCGTGGGCATGATTAAAGATGGGATTGGCTGAATTGGATTGTTACATGCTTTGAATAATTATTATATTAGATTAATGGAGGAATATACTTAGCAAGTTGGCTGGAACATGGCATGATTAAAGATAGGATTGCAGTCTAATTAGACTGACTAATGGAGGATACATGGCAAGTTGGCGCTGCAGCGAATGATCTTCTAGTTACTCCCGACAAAATAGTCATTTTGCTATATATATATGGTCAGTTCTGTAATCATACCCACAGGTATATTTTAAATATAATTAATCAAGGATATGAAAGAGTGAGGCCATAGATATGCCGGTCAATCAATACTATTGCAAAATTTGGGTCGTACGGAAGTATTTGGACCAAATCTCTTTTAACTCCCAATGCAAGGTAATATGATTTATCTGAAAATCTAAAAATCATGTCATGAAAATACTTTCCGAGTTGCGGCCTAGCTCCGTAACTACTGTATAGGTTCGGCCAAGATAAGAAAAAGTCTAGCTCAAGACCTGTGTCATGAGGCAAGACAAAAAAAATCTCCATGTGAATCGGATATAAGTATATTGTTTCTTCCCGCCGCAACGCGCGGGCATTTGCTATAATAAAAAAGAAAGGATCGTTTCTGTCAACCAGTCTTTTTTTGGACGATATTACCCCTGACTTTTCTGAGATATTACCCACCATGCCACTGCTGAGTTCAACGGTTGGAAAAGAAAACTAGGAGCCGCGCCGGCGTGCGTGGACGGGAACGACCTGTCCGTCGAGCTCCCTCCACATCCCCTTCTCCGCCCCCAGCCCCCAACGCCGAGGCTGGGCGGCGCCGCCTACGCCATCGATTGATGTCACCTACACCACCTCCTCTTCAATCTCCTCCCCCGCACGTGCTTCCATGGAGCCTGGAGCTGAGCATGGCCATGGGCCCGACAGCCGCCGGATCTGGGCTTGGTGGCTCGGAGCTTTACCGCGGTGATGCGGTGCAGAAATTGAGGAGCCAACTACCTCCTATGCCTACTACACCCCTCACACACCCGTGGTATTCTTCCTCCGTGCAGTGTGAGATTGGGAAACCTTTAGATGCGGAGCTGAGAGTGAGAGACCTCTTCCCCGAGCTCGCCGGACGGAGTGGACCTCGTGCCCGTCGCAGTGGTGGCTAGATCCGGAGTTCCTCGGTCGCGTAGAGGTCCATGCGCCTTCCGCCTCCACGGCGTCACCACGCCCAAGGGCCTCTAGCTGCTCGACTGGCCGCTTGGTGTTGGGGATCTCTGCAGCTTCATCGCGTTACCCACCAGGTGGCGTGTTGCCGCTGAGTTTTTGCTTTGGTGTTGTCTTCCGTGCTCGTGTAGTGCTGAGCAGCGCGGGATGGTGCTCTTCGATCTAATTTTTCTCCAGGGTATGGGAATTTGTGATGGTAGTTTTCATATTGACAGGTTAATGTCGATGCTAACTGCAAGGAGCCATCCCGCACTACAGCGGGCAGCCATAGCCACATATGCAGTCTGGGACGATCGACCAAACGGCAACATATTCCTTTCTTTGCTGCTTACTCTCCTCGGGTGCTACCTCCTTGTATCTAAGAGTTGCAGATCATGGACCGATGACAAAACTAGCTCCTCTTTTTCCAAGTTATTTACTTTGTCTGTTCGTAGTTCACAAAATACAGTGGGGTGCCAGTATTCAATACAGATGCAATAGCGATTGTCCTTAATATTTGTTTTTCTTCACAAAGGTACATGCGGTACCTACCAACATTGACTGATCTTCACAGGCAAAAGTATTCAGTCTCATTAGCTCGTACATGGACATTTTAACAAGATTGTTATTACTGATTTTTTGATAGATGCTACGATGCTCAAAATGGTCCAGGCGCCCATGGACACATGTGATTTTACACCTACTACAGGCTGAGGTACGATTAGGAGATTGCTACGCAATTTAGGAGATTGCTACGCAATTTAGGAGACGCAACAGGAGGAGGTTGTTAACTATACGGTCGTCTAGATTATACCGAAGTGGCTTGATTTGCATCTATTGGCCAACAACTACTACTGCCTGAATTCTTCATCTTGGCAAGAGCTCAACTACTACTGCCTAAATGCTGCTGCAGGTTTACCGGATGTAAATAGTCAGGCTTTATACCAGTATGAGATCATCTTAATTATATGCTTGAGAGCCTGCATGAGATCATGTTAATTATATGCCTGAGAGGTACTTACAAAGCAGATTTTTAAAATTCTCTATTACTCCCTCCATTTTAATAAAATATAAGATGTTTTAGCTCTCTGAAATGAGTGTAGGTTTATCAAGGTTTGAAGCGAACCTATACACTAAAATAGGTCTAGATACACTTCTTTTACAAACCTAAAACATCTTATATTCTGAAACGGAGGGAGTAGTAATCTATCATTCTTTACATTATTGTTCAAAGTTGTTGTTTTCATGTTTGTAGTCTTTGAACATGAGGTAGACTAGATTTATAGAACAGCCACGAGAATTTTCTAAAGTTTCTCGACGGTGATCTATGTTTCTCCCGGTGCAACGCACGAGCATGTTTTTGCTATAATAATAAAGGACGGATTGTTTCTTCCGGCCCAACACTTTTCTGGACAACTTTACCCCTAAAGCTCCGATATACTACCCCTTTGCCACCGTAGAGTTAAAACTGTTCGGTGCTTAATTAAAAGGGTTTTTATCATTTCTGCCACTATGACCAACCCAAACCTCAATTTTGCCATTTGATCTCTCAAAACTTCAATTTTTACCACTGCTCCGTTACGACGTTTCTCAGTTTTGCCATTCTGTCATCTCTCCACCGTTAGTTTATAATCAGTTTTGCCATTTGAAGAGTCGGGCAGCTAGAAACACATCTAATACTAGAGGATTGCAGTGGGAATTGAAAAATAATTTAAGATATGCATAACGAAAGGAATTTGACAGTGATATTTCTCAAAGTGACACAACTTTGTAGGGAAAAGTTAGCACGTACGTATGCATCATCTCAATTTGAATCTCGTCAATCTTAATTGTAATATACATCTATAGTTTAGTCTAAGTGTTTAGAAAAAGATATGCATCTGCGGTTCGTTTAGGTGCTTAGAAAAAGTTTGGACCATGATTAATATAGAAACAACTTTGAAGTAGATTATGATATAAGTCGACGCTGATGCATCTATGCAATTCCAAAACATGTCGAATTCAACACCGATATCTTATAAAATCGTAACTGGAGGAGTAACTACTGCATGCTCAATAAGAAGAAATTAGATACAGAAAAAACTAAATTGCCCACATGTAGGCTCAACGGGATAATGGTTACTGGAAATACATTAGATACAATAAAACTAAACTGCTATAGGACACACGACTTGTTGCACGTCCACAACCAATCAGTGAGATATAAAATAATTAAAGCGAAACGATGAAGAAACTAAGAATGGCAAAACTGATTATAGATTAACGGTAAAGAGATGACGGAATGGTAAAATTGAGGAGCCTTGTAACGGAGCAGTGGTAAAATTGGAGTTTCGAGCGATCAAATGTCAAAAATGAGGTTGGGATCGGTCATAGTGGCAGAAATGATAAAAACCCTAATTAAAATGTTCGATGTGCTTAATTAAACTGTTCTTTTGGCCGGAGCAAGCATGCATCGTCTCCTCCTATGATCCTATCCCAAGCGGGCCACTTGCCACCGCACCGCCGGAGCAGCCTGCACCGTCTCCGTGCAAGGCAAGCTGCAACGCCGGCCTGCCCTGAACGACATCGCTTGCGGCCGCCGGAAATGTAGAGGCGGGGGCCACCCTGAATGGCATCGGCATCGCTCACGGCCAGAGGTGTAGAGGCGGGCCCGCTCGCAGCTGGCGTACGTGCAAGGTGAAGCAGAGGACGTGCGGCAGGCCATCCCCCCACCACTAAGAACTCGCGCCTAGGCCCAAGATGGAGCCACCCGTCACCGCAGCCACTTCCCGCTGCTCTCGCGCAAGGCACTCGCCGCCGCCCATGCGCAGGCCATCCTCTCCACCACTAAGAGCTCGCGCCCTGTTCGGGATGGAGCCGGCCGTCGCTGCACAGACACTCGCCACCGCTCGCGCGCAAGGCACTCGCCGCAGCCCACTCACACACTGGTCGTCGCGAAAGCCACTCGCCGGCCGCTCGCGGTCGAGGACTACCACCGCTAAGTCAAATTTTACCGGTTCAGTTCGGCCTTTTCTTTTCTCATCTGCCTGATCGGCGCATGTTTTCTGTCCTATTGTTCAGCTCGCACGCGTGCTCGCGAGGAGGAAGCGAGCAGCAATGCTGCTGGCTGGGAAAATTAGGCTCTAGCTAGGCCTTTAGCTGGGCTTAAAACGATTTGGAATTAAACTAAAAAAACCGGTGCTTTCAAAGACTGATGGTAAATAAGAGAGGTATATATTTTCTATGTTCAATAGTACCGCCTCGCCTCTTTATAACGAATCTCTCCAGTTTATATACGTTGTGGAATTGCTTGGGTATCAGCAAGTTAATTCAACCGCATTGAACATATGGTTGGCTAATTGTGTAAGCCATAATTAGATGGAAAGTATTGGGGCGGCCTGCTACACATATATGTGCGTGCATGACAGAAGGATCTGACATTAAATGGGATCGTGGGCCAGAGGAAGGAGGTTGCTACATGCATAAACCCCTGTGGCACTACTAGAGTGCTCAAGTGGATCCTTGGCAACGTGTGAACAAAAAAAATGAATTCAACAATGCGGTTGCATTCAACATATAAAAGTCATAAATTTCTCAATATTATGTGTTTGTAGAACCAGTTTGTACATCGGGATTGATCTTTGATTATGGATGTTATTTTAGAAATGTGTGGTGAGCTATGCATTAGAAATTACCACATATTTGTGCACGTTGGTTTCTTGGAAGTTATATTAACAATATATCTTTGAAATATCTACATTACATTGTGCCAAAAAATAGTTTACAAAATCGCTAGCAAGTTCCTAATCATGTCCTTTCATTTTATTTTTCAATTGCACTATGTATCCCGGTGTGACGCACAGACACTTCTGCTAGTATTATAAAACCTACAGAAAGCTAGAATACCAACGAGCACACCCAGTTTCAGCCCATGAGCACCAGGCTGTAGCAAACCTAGGGACGGGCGGCCCGGCCCGGCTCAGAAATGGACCTGGGCCTGAAATTTGCGGCCCAGAGGCAGGTCGGCCCGGGCTCGAGCTTGCGTAATGACGATTTGTACGAAGGGCCGGCCTGATTGCCCGGTGGTTTTTTATGGTCTGACCCAAAAAAAAAATGGCCAGGTAGCCGCCTCCCAAAGTCCAACGCGCGCGGCCCAGTCTTACATTCTACCACCACCCGACCCGAGCCACCGCAGTGACTGAAAGGAACACCAACTCTGAGAGAACACCAAAGACAGACAAAAAGTAACGCAAGACGATCTCTCAAAAACTACTGATCGGCAAGGCCCCTCCGATAAGCTTATCACCCAATTTCCCTAGCTAGTCGCTGTCCACCCATACGGAGATTCAGCGGATATTCGCCCGCCCACTCACTCGCCGATGAGCGATGACCACGACGGCACGTGCTCTGAACAACTGCAACGGCGCGGCACGTTTCTCTCGACTCTCTCCATCGACGACCGACTCCTGTAGACGAGTCGGGCAGATCGAGCGCAACCACACGCCAATGTCTGCTGACCCGCCGGCGGATCCGAACCAGTGCCCAGGCGATCGACGGCGTAGCCACATGTACAGGCTGAGCCCCCGCACTAGGCTAGGCTAGCTGCCTCAAAAGCTTATCCAACTAGACTACTAGGCGCGAGTGTTCCGGCCGGAAACGAACCTATAGCTAGCTATGTACGACGACGTTGCCACATGAGCCACAACGTCGTCGACCTCGCCTCGCCTCGTCTTCGTCGAGTGTTATGTCGTAGAGCGATGGATGCATAGACGAATGATTTGGCCAAGATCCACCAGAGAGATCAATACTCCCTCCGTCCTGAAATAAGTGACTTCACTTATTTCAGGACGGAGGGAGCACGGATATATCCTGAACACGCAGAGATATACTCCTCCTAGCTTCGTCGGTTGGTACATGATCAGATCGACCAACGTTGTGATAGGAACGGTCAGGCAGAGAAATACAGCTCCTAGCAGTCAGGCAGGACAGCCACCTATGTAAAACGGTCTCGATCTGCACTTCCGATTCATCTGCAGAGTCGTCCAGAGGTGCGTTTGAGAGATATCAACAACTCGCTTTCCCGCATAAATTTGCTTCGACGACAAATGGACCGGTGCAGGTCCACGTATGCGCGTCCGTACGTTTTACTCCGACAGATGATTGATGGTGGATTGGTGGGACGTCGGTTCAGGCTCCACAAGATTCGATTTTTTTTACAAATATGACCCTCTGCAATTCGTCATCGTCAAAAATACTCTCCTCGCGCCGCAAAAGCCAAAACTGTCTTGGCGGGAGGCTGAAAAGGCGACACGTGTCACCTCCCGCCACGGGGGTGGCGGGATGTTCCTATGTTCCTCCCGCCACAGGGGGTGGCGGGATGTTGTGGGCCCCACGGCCGGGCTAGCGGGGAGGTTCGACTTGGCGCTGGCGAGAGGTTCGACTTCGCACGCGCGCTGGTGGGCCCCACGACGTCATTCTGCCACCGCCAAAGGCGGAAGGAACATCCTGCCACCCCCTGTGGCGGGAGGAACATCCCGCCACCCCCCGTGGCGGGAGGTGACACGTGTCGCCTTTTTCAAAGACATCCGCCAGGCATTTTTTGTGACGCGAGCGGTATTTTTATGGCGGCAAAGCGAAGGGTCATATTTGTAAAAAAATCACAAGATTCCGACTGATTACTTGAGCTGGTTGATCATCGCTGTCCCGCGCGTTAAGAGCATCTTTATCTGATACTGTAAAATGCCCAAAGCCGTAAAAGGCCGGCGGGTTTACGGTTTTGGTCTCAAAAAGTGGCCCGAGCACACACCGTATCGTCGGCCGGCCCGTAAAAATTTTTGGGGCACGGAAAATCGGTCCGACCGACCGCTATATCTTCTGTTCGGAGGGTTTGATACGGATCGAGATCCGTCATCCCCTCCCTCGTCCACACCTCCGCCGTGCGCCGCCGCCACCCGTCGCCCAAATCGAAGACCTCTGGCGAGGAATCTGCGGCCGCTCGTTGCAAATTCGCCACCTCCGTCGTAACAAGAGCCAAAGGGGAGCTTCGAGGGGCGCGTGCGGTGGCTAGGTTGGCCATGCCACCAAGCACGCCGTGGGAGCGACGACGAGGAGGAGGAGCACCGCTGCTGTGTGCGTGCCGACGGAGCACGGAAGTGCGCGGCCCTGCACTACTGCTACCACAACGCACAAGTGCCGTGAAAGCTGCTCCGGCGCGAGGTGGAGGAGTTCGAGCGCCGCCGCCGCAACGCCGATCTCGACCACGTCGCCGCCGCACCCGCAGGCTCCGATGAGGGCCAATTCTTGGTTTTAGAGTTAGGGCGGCGACCACCGTAGATCCATCCTCGCGGTGTAGTATCTGCGTTTTGTAAGTAGGATCGCCGAATTGCGGCGATGAACTGGTGTCTGTGAATATGAACTCACGCCAGATTTTAAATTTCTTGTAATTTACAGTTTCGTACGTGGTGTCTGATGTGCCATCGCCATTTTCAGCCGTAAACGCGAAAAAACTCGACCTGTAAAATACGAGTGTACGTTGCTTAGACTACTCGTAGTGGAGATCGAGTAACATAATTATGTTACCGTTTCATAATGCATGATATTATAGTGATAGTAAATTAGGATATCTTATTTATTAATCTGTAGCCTCGTTAATTCTTAGTTATCACATGCCATTCTTTTCTCATTTAATGACATGTCATGTTTTCAAAACAGTCGGCATTGTATTTGAGTGCATGTTACCACCTAAGTTACTCTGGCTATGAGTAGTCTTAACGCCACATCGACCATAGGAGCACATGTTTCCCCACCCTGCACCAAGCAATCTATCTACCCTCGTTGTTTTCATACTACTGCGATGTGAGTACCGTTCCGATCATATTTTATCTATTTTTATAGATTATATTAAATAATATAGAAAAATACTCATATTTGCAACATTATGTACTTAGCTAGCTCTAAGCAATGGATGATTCATGATGGCCCTTGATCTCCCGCAGTGGATGATTCATGCTTGGGAGAAGCTTTGTCATGGATTCTTGTGGTGTGCTAAGGCTTCTGCAAAAGGCAGAGCCTGCCCTGTGGCGTGGGAACAGGTCTGCACCCCGGTTAAATTTGGGGTGCTGGGCATCCGCAGCCTCCACCTCCTGAACGAGGCCCTCAGGATGAAATGGCTTTGGAACTGTAGGGCTTCCATTGACAGACCGTGGACCCAACTGGAAAGCCCTTGTTCCTCGGTTTGCCATTCCATGTTCTTGGCTTCTGTCAGGATTCGGCTGGGAAATGGTACTTGTTGTATGTTCTGAACGAACAAGTGGATCCACGACCGGGACTTCCAACCAATTTCCCCCTGCTCTTGGCGGCTTTGGACCCCAAAATCCAAAGCAAACGTCGGTGGCCCAAGGCCTCTATGAGAATGCTTGGCTCTTTGATCTCGCCGTTGGTCTCTCGGTTCCGTCCATGATCCAATTCCTTTCTCTTTGGCATGAGATTCAGGACATCCCTCCCCTGAGGGGATGCCCTGACGTGTTCGAGTGGATTTGGACCCCGTCAAAAAATTTCACCGCCAAATCCGCGTACCTGGCTTTCTTCGAAGGCCGTGCAACCTAGCCCTTGTATGAGGTAATCTGGAGATTCAAGACTCCCCTCAAATACAAAAAATTTGCGTGGAAAATGGCTTGGAATAGGTGCTGGACTAGGGATAGGAGGCTTCGGCACGACCTCACTAGTGTGGATATTTGTCCCCTCTGCCTACAGGATTCTGAGACGATCGAGCATCTCCTTCTCCAATGTTCATTCGCGCCTGCGCTCTGGTTTGAGGTCTTGTCTGGCTTGGGGCGTCCTGACCTCTCTCCAGGATCGGACACTGTTTTGGCTGACTGGTGGAGGAATGCTACCTAGAGCTGGCCGTCCAAGATGAAGGCCAAGATAAGGTCGTTTTTTCTCCTCGTCCTCCGCTTGATTTGGCTGGAAAGGAACGCAAGGGTCTTCAAGGACAAAGCCTTGCTCCTGGCCAAGCTCCTAGGCGCCATTGTCGCTCATGCTGAGAGGTGGAAGTTAGTGGGTTTTTTGTGAGTTGTTGTTTTCTACTGTTTTTTTTTTGCCTCGAGACACCCTTGTTGTGGACTTTGTATGTGTTTTCCCCTTCTATCTATAAAAAAGGCGTGCATTCTCGCGCGTTCCTGAAAAAAGGTTACTCCCTCCGTTCAGAAATATAAGACATTTTAACTTTGTGAAATAAGTGTATCTAGAAGCTTTTAGTGTACAGGTTCACTTTGAACCTAAGCAATTTTTGCCAACAGGAACTGCACATACATCGTCCTAAACTGTTTTGGAAGATTGTGGTTGGCGCTTGAACAGAAAAACGTCCATAGATCTCGATTTCTCACAAGCAACAAAATTTATTGAAGTTTTTGGAGCAACTTTCGAAAAGCAACAATCTTTATGAACATGTTGAACAGTTGGAGGATTCTAACTCAACCATAGCCTAGAGTTTCATCAATACTCCATAATTCAAAGTCTTATCATTGCTGGAAGAGTTCAAGGAGTGAAAACGGCCATGTACACACGATTATAACCGGTAAGGCTTCCCGAAAGGAAAAAAATGGGTAAGGCGAAAGCGACCATGCCACATGTTCCTTTTGATTCCCTCGGCTGATCAGTGCGTAATGATGTGACCCGTCATTATTTATTTTTTGTTCTGACGTGTCCACTCGATCATATAGCCTAAATCGGCCATATCTACGCACTTAGATCAGTGGTAATCCTAGTAGCTAGTGATGTCGGCTTTGTTCAGCTAATGTAAACTACAATATACATCTAACTCATAGATTCAAGATATATGATAGTACAAAATTAGTGGAAGCATGTCGGAGTATACTGTATATATCAACAACAGCAGCTGCATAGACAAAAGGAACGCCGGCTCTGTCAGAACACCGTGGTGTTAAGGCCTTGATGGTAGAATGAAGCGGCCCTACTGCCCTATATATTCCAACCCCCTATCTAGCGGACTGATGACCACGACGACACCAGAAAGAACCGCTGCGGCCGGGCGCAGTAGGTTTCTCTCTCGATCTCGATCTCCATCGACCAACCATTGACTACTGTAGCTCGGTACGTACAACGTCGGGTACTGTCCGTGTCGTCCCTGTTCTTCTTGAGCAGACGAGTCGTGAGAGTGAGCCCAGCCGCACGCCCACGCCTGCCGACTCACCGGCTGCAGGGGTTGCTCGCCCGGGGTCCAGGTCGAGCCCACGCGGCGGCACAGCCACATGTTCAGGCTGCCGCGCGTGCGGGACGAGTCCACGTACATCGTCTACACGCTAGCTAGCTAGCTGCGTCCAAAGGATGATGATATTCGACTAGGCTGGCGTGAATGATCTGCAGAGGCGACCGGTTTGGCCATAGAATAGAACACGCATGCACGTGTAACCAAGCATCAGGGATACACACATCCTGAACTGAACACGCAGAGAGATATTCCTCGCCGGTATATGCAGCCAACGATATGATGTAATTGAAGGACAAGCTAGCAGGACAGGACATCCAGCAGCTCCATACTTGTAACACGATCTTTAATTTCCTTTTCTTTTCGGACAGATAGACGCGTGTATGTACCGGCCGGAGATAGTATTAGCAAGTCGCTTTCTCACGCATAAATCGCTGGGAAGACACCTGTGGCCTTGTCCACGTATGCGCGTCCGTACGTGTTAATTCCGACAGCTGAATGATGCGGCGATCGACGTTCAGGGTCCACCTCCCGATCGATCAGATAGCTAGCTAGGCTGGCGACTGACTTGTGCGGTACGTGTCCGGCGCCAAAGCCATGCATGCATGCTTGGTGATCGTCTCATCGATCCTTCTCTTCCTGGCTACTAGCTACACTACAGAATCTTAATAATGTTACTCTGAAGAAACAGTGTATGCGATCCGGCCGACAGTTACATAGTAATATTCCCTTCCCAATTGTCTGATGTTTTAGCACACTGCTATAGTATGCTAAAACAACCCCCCTATAATTAGGTACATAGAGAGTATGTGAACTACTGGTTGCCCGTCGATTAGACCTATGCGGATCGATGATGTGTCGGTCGGGATGCTACGCCGCCGTTCACCCCACTCGCTCCGTCGATCGTCATGACTAGCCACACACCCAACATCAAGATATATACGACCAAGGAGGTCTCGGGGTCAAGCCAAACCAGATCACTATATGCATATGTATACCGATCTCAAATGGAAAATTTATTGCACAAGGAAAAGAAATGCACGAGCCGTAGTACAGTATAGCTAGATAAACTAACCACAAGCGAGTCCGTACAACGCAGCTGTTATTGTGGAGAAAAAAAACTTCAAATCTAGTGCTATCTGTTTGATTACGACAGCTGTGTATATAATACATCATGGTACTACTAATATGTTTGACTTTGTCATGAAAAAAAATTCGATGTGCATGTCAAACTGTCTACAGTACACCGACATGAGGGATGGGGATAGGATGCTAAGTAACCATGAACACATGGGTGAAGCAGGTTGCATCTAGATAGGTGGCATTTGGTTCAGGTAATTTGATGATCTAGCTGTTTGATAATTATCCTGTACACTTGGGCTTAAGCTTTTTTTTAGCAAAGAAGACTTACACATAAGATGAGGGAGTTTGCATGGGGAGTTTTCTTTTGACCCATCGAAATCCATATCCAGACCTTGTATACTTCAGTATAGGTGTACTCGACCGAGTTGGATATACTCCAGGTTCTCACCGGCTTATCCCACCTCCGCTTATCGTGATATACGTATTTGCATGCCATGTTTTGAAATTTGTTATTACTGTTATATACCTCCCGATTTCCGCCTCCCACAGACACGTGAGTACACGTGTACGGTGAGTATACATCTGAGCGGACCATACGGGTTTCGGGTGGGTTCATATGGTCTTTGAAGAGGAATGGTATCGTGTGATCCTGGCCGTCCACGAGTTTGAAAAGAAGGGGGTGGGGGAGGGACACCGTACCGAAGCAAAAGTGTCGAACAACAATTTGAAGAAAAAATACCGTAATTCAAAGTCTCATGAGATGCACCTGCTGGAGTTCAAGAATTGAAAATGGGTTTACAAGTTAAGGCTGCCCGCAAAATATAATAAAGGTAAGGCGAAAACGACCATATGTCCATATGGTTTCCGTGCTCGCCGCACACATCTTTCCATTGATTCGCTCAACTGTTCAGTGCGTGATGATGTGACCCATCAAATGTTAACTTTTGGCTGACCAAATGTTTTTTTTGACGTGTCCACTCATATGGCCTAATTAGCCACATTTTTTTTTGCGGGGAAGCCACATCTAATTAGATTAGTCCTAATCCTAGTACTAATGTAGAGTATATGTTGCACTAAGGTATACAAAATACAGCTAACGCATAAAGTCAATATATTATAAACAATTTGTGAACTATGTATATACCAACTTGCAAACTGCATGATGGAAAAGGATGTTATCAGAATAGTTCTGACTATTTATATATCATATATACATTACCACCAGCATTTGTAAAGTCAAATATGTACTCCTTAGCATGTTATTTTTATCCATGATCATTGTTTTATTTTGATCTGTGCTTCTAGTCTTTGGACCACATATAATAAGCTTATAAATTTCTCAAATTCTAAATTCCATAAATATACTAGTAGGATGTTTATGACAAATTATATACACAGAAAATCACGACCAACAATTATGACCCATGTTTAAACCTTGGGAGGCCTTTTTAGAAACAGGAGTCCATAGGTTTGGCTTCTAACCCAAAAAGTAGTTCCTACCCCAAATGTTCGTTTGTCGCAACCCTTTCATCATAAATGATAAGGGAGGAATACATCTTGAATTTTTTTCTAGATGCTCTGAACTTTTGTTGCATATATTTGAAGATCAGATAAGTTACATACTAAAAGACATATATGTCTACACGTGTTGCCTAACCTCACGATTTGTTTACGTGTTGCCTAACCTCGTATTATGATTGTTTTTAATATACTAACCGGCAACAATTAGGTGAGGATTAGCTCATGTCATTCAACAAGCAGTCCCCTTCTTCATTATTTATTTTAATTATGTGCCATATGTACATCAGTCGACACGTCTTTTTTTTTAGATTTCGGTCGACACATCTTACTCAAGCACCATATATGCAGCTGCAGATCGATCTTTTGGTTCGGTCTTAATTAATGTAGTTAAGTAAATACTCCCTCCGATTCATAATAAGTGTCGCACATTTTATACTAAGCTAGTACAAACTTTATACTAAGTGGATGACACTTATTATGGACCGGAGGGAGTAGAAAACTTACACCCACATACTGAACTTTCATTCAATTAGAGGATATGAAGAACAACCTTTCTAGTAGAAAACATTTATTTATTCTAGAACAATGCTTTATTTTTTTCTTGGAGTGAGGATATGCCACCTCCACACTGAGTACGGGCAGACTTTAATTCTTCTCTCGTTCGCTCAGTGCAATTTTTTTTGTGAAAATTCTACCGATTTATTAATAATTATCAACAGTAGTATAAAGAGGTCTAAAAATAATAAAAATTATAAGTAGGTCGATGGACCACCTAGCGAAGACTACAAACACTAGCACGAGCCAAAGGGCCGCCGTCCTCGCCCCTCCATCACCGGAGCCGGGCAAAGCTTGTCGTTGTAGAGTCTGTTATAGTAGATAGACGGAAAGTCGTCGTGCTAAGGTTCCAAAGAGAACCAGGGCAGTAAAGCAACAACCATCGCCAATAATGAAATCGGTAGATTGGAAAAGACTGACATAAAGTTAACACGAAAAACGACTAGATCCGAGGAGATCAGCCGGACTCATGACTCCATGTGCCCTCCAACAGCGCTAGGCGCACCATCGGAGCAAGGATAAAGCGGGGAGAAATTTATTCTGACTTCAGGATGTAACCGTCGCCTCAACATCCCAAAAAGACACGAGAAAACAAGCTAATCGAAGAATAAAAACCACTCGCCGACGAGAGGCCGTGGTCTGCTACACCTCCAAGATCCTAAGACCATCGGAGACGAAACGGACTGATGACATCATCGGCGAAGGAAAGGAACCTAGATGGTTTTTTTCAGCCGCCGTGTGGGAGCAGCCGTACGTACCGGTTCAAAGATTGGCTCTTCCAACTTTGACCAGCATGCATCAAGCTACATGATGATAGCCTATAATATAACGAATCAAACACACGGAAGAGAAAAAGAGCAAGACAACCGAGGATGTGTACTGTGGAACTGTGCATGTATCCTTCATTAAAAAATTAAAGGATGAACCATTCTCGGTCGATGTTGCCTTTTTGGTATCTCGTAAGGTAAACTGATTTGGTTTTCAAACGTTATTTTATATTTTCAAAGATGGTGTGCCCCCTTTTCGCTTGATGCACTGTGCTCATGGCGACATATAAGTACATGCTAGCTAGAGACTAAGAGAAGGGAAAATAGGGTTAGTGTGGGAAGAATAATCACATCCATATACCAAACCCAGCCACCAACAAGGGCAACAGGCATGGTGGTGGAGTATATATTAAACCTGAAGAGAACAACAGCCACTGAAAATGCATAGATATTCAGAGAACCCCACGAGGTTGTCCATGACTTCTTGTCATGACATGACTCGAAGGTTCAGGTGCTCTCCTTTTGGAAAAAAAGCCACTGTAGCCAGGAAGGGAGGGACAGAAGCGTCATTTCATCGGCAGCAGGATGGGATAAACCCGATGACGATGATGCAACCGTCCGGTTCGTCAGTTGGTGCCCCCTGTCTCATGCACATCACTGCACCCGACGACCTACCTGCTAGCGGCTAGCTCTGCTTCCTGCTGTGGACATGCATATATATCCGGATGGATCGAGTCAGGTAGATGCCCAAACCCAAGCAAATCCACCTGGGGTAGGGGTGGGATCAATTAGCACCACACGCAAATGGCAACAAAAGTCGTCAGGTAGCACATCATATTCTTTGAGAATAATACAAGTAGCAATATTATTCCTTCTCGCATTATTGATTTGATTATTAGTATTTAGCATAATCAATCAATCATCGCATCCTATTCGATCGAGTTCCGCTCTCATAATTGGCGCACATTTTCTTACGATCCAGTAAATTTTGTTCGCAGTGCTTCCCTCTCGAGAATATATTTGTGCGTGGTGCCAACACCGGAATATTCCTGCGATCATATCTCGACAGGGGCTAGCTCGATCACAAGTAACATGGACAAGTTTGTCTTCACTCACTGGACGCTCTCTGGTAGTAACTAAATCGTTCTCTCTTCTCCACAAAAGAGTCTTGCAAGTTACATGTGAGGAAGTTTCATGGTTTTGTCTATGGAAGATAAGTACACGCGCAAGGTTACACGGTTGAGTTTGAAGATCGTGCATGTTTTTAGTTAACAAAAAATATAGTATAAGAGCAACTCAAACTGCCGTCCGGAAAACGCGGCGTGCTAAAAATAACCGCCGATTTAGCGCGCACAGCCGCTTTTGTTCCTCCAGCAGGCGCTACATAGCTGCGCATGCGCTAAAAAAAATTCTGTGCGCGGCAATTTGCGCTCCGTGGCACACCAAATTTGCTGCACGCCGTCCAACTACCGCTAAAAACTCACCCGTGTCCGCGCTGTCCCCATTTCCCATCCTCCATTCCACCGGCGCCGCCGAATCGATTCGCCACCGGCGGCGCTTCTCTACGAGAAGTGGCTACAGATCAGCCGTCGTCGCGCCTCCCCGCACCTTCCCTGAGCTCGCCGCGGCAACAATCGAAATGAGCTGCTGGCGGGACGCTTCTTTTTTCGCGTCGCCAAGCGGACTGCCGCCGTCGCGCCTCGGCCAACTCGGAGCTGCCGCGCTTGCCCTCGACGATCGCCATGACCTCCTCAAGCCGGCACGCTACTTGGCGCACGCCAGGTGCTCGGCAAAATGGCCGCAAGGTACGTTTTGCCGTCGTCCGCACAATTTTTCTCCCAAATTTTATTTTAGTTTCGATAGACGAAGTGAGTGTATTTTCGTGCTTGTAGATGTTCTCGTATGATTCATCCGGCGATGAACTAGAGCTCGAGGAAGATGAGAACATATCGATGCTATTAGCTTGGCGCGCGATGAAAGAACCGAAGCGTGGTAGCTCGGTTTTTGGTAGGTCCAAGTTATGGAGGGAAATGATCGAAGGGCACGAAAGGTTGATGCGGATGTATTTCAACGACAATGCCACCTTCCTGGAGAAGTATTTTCGTCGGCGTTTTAGGATGAGCATCGGTTTGTTTAGGCGCATTTGCGAAGAGGTGACCCAGTTTGATCGGTTCTTCGAGCGAAGGAGGAATGCTGCCGGAGAACTTGGCATAGCACCTACCAGAAGTTGACCGCCGCCTTGCGTATGATGACATATGGTATATCGGCGGATCTTGTTGATGACCACTTGGCAATGAGTGAGAGTCAAACCATTGAGTGTGTCGAGCGCTTTGCCGCCGCAATTGTGCGCGTGTTTGGCACCGTCTACTTGAGAGCCCCCAATGCCGAAGACATGGCTAGGCTTTTGGAAGAGAACAAGGCTCGGGGTTCCCTGGAAAAACCCGTTGTATTTGTTGTATTATTCATGTACCATTTGGCTGTGTGTAATAATAACTAGACTTTTTTTTTGAATTTATTTAGGTTTGTTTGATCTTGATCCTACAGTTCATTGTGAAACATGTTTGCGTCGGCGCTGCGTGCTGTATTTTGCCACGCCTGCTGGGTGCTTTTTTGCTTTATTTTTGCGTACCGCTTTTAGCGCTTCCGCCGGAGGAGAAGTGCGCGCCGCATCTCGGATTCAAATTAGTTTTCGTAGATTTATCTAGATTTGGATGTATGTAGCATTAAAGTATGACTAGATACATCAGAATCTAAACAAATCTGAGAATATTAATATGGATCGGAGGGAGTACTACCTGCTTATCTTGAAATTAATTCCAAAAGATATAGAATTATTGAGTTTAGATCTCAAGAATCAAGACACGAAAAAAAAAATAGTACATGCCCAACACATAAACAACTCAATAAAGTCAAACAAACAAACTGTATTCAGGTAGTACAGTCCAAGTTGCAAACCTGGGTGCTACTACCAAACAAAAGTGACGACCTTGGATCGGATCTGGGTACTATGAAGATTATTAGCAACTACTAATACTTGTTTAAGACTCTTTAGTCAAACAAGGAGCATCAGAACAGGTAGATTAGGAGCTACTAACTGACTAAGCTGCTGGATTAAGAACACGCCACGCAAGCGTCAGCATCAGCAATCAGCAATCAGCAGTAAGAACCAATTTGGTCCTCCTCCTCCACATCATCATCCTTGTCAGTTGTCACTGTCCCTAACAGCAACAGTACGATCCTCCAATGAGCACCCAAATCTGAGAGCTTTTCATTCATCAGTTAAAATTCCAGACAAAATAAGTGGGCGTCCACCCTGTGCCTCTTCTCCCCTCCCTCTCCCTGTCCTCATATGCCGCTCCTCTCCTGGCAGGCAATACTACTTCATTGCTTCTTTCGCTCTGCGTGGGTTCGTTGGTTGGTCTTGGTCGGTCGGCTGCTGCTCTCTCCGCCTCGCCCACCCTCCTCCCCCCTCTGACTCTCCCCTGTCGCCACGGAGCCCGGCCGTCCCGGCTCCTTTCTTGGCAGGCCGCTGGCCTCGGAGCCCGCCGCGCCAAAGTTTGATTTTGGGGAGGGAACAAAGGTTGTGATTTTTTCCGTGGTTTCAGGAATCCGTGGCCAGTTTCTGTCTGTACGGTGATTTCGATTGCTGTACGAGTCTTGGAGTTACGATTTGGGGTTTGCCATTCCTGGTTAGACCGGAGCTTCCATTTATGGTCCCTGCAGATATCCCCCAGAATTCAGACCGGTCGAATCACTTCTTCGGTGGGGGAAGAACGGCTTGGGCTTGAGATTTGGTTGCAAGACTAGTGCCTGCTTGGTGAGCCTGAATGCTCTACTACTTATTGATGTAAGCACGGAGGTGTGGATGTGGAGATTTGGGTCTCAACTCTGAGTTTCAGTTTGGCTGACGCAAAGACTTGAAGTGGGGGACTTGTTTCTTGGGACTGTTCTTTCTGTGAGGATTTGAGAGCTGTGGCAAAAGGAGACCGATGGCGTCCCTATCCGAGAGTGAGGCGACAAATAGGGGGAGCATGTGGGAACTAGATCAGAACCTTGATCAGCCCATGGATGAGGAAGCAACCAGACTGAAGAATATGTACAGAGAAAAGGTCTGACGTTTCTCTTCTTCAGTCAGTTACATTTTTTTTTATGATTTTGAGAGAATATAAAATCTGTCTCTGTATGTGACCAATTCATCAGAATTTCTTCCTCAAAAAAAAAAGTATCATCAGAATTTCACTGCGTGGACATGTTGTTCATCATCTGTAGGGCATGAAGCAATCTGGTTTGGTTCATATGATGGGAGTACCTTTTTTTATTTATCTTACTAGCGCGCGATTACAGAGTAACTGAAGAAAGTGGGATGATTTCGTTTTATTCAAGTTTTTTATGCAGTCCATTTCAATGAAACAATTCACAGACGAAGCTTTTTTAGTCCTAATAAAACTTAATGCTTGTGTGTTCTTGAAAAGGAACTGAATGCTTTTCTTATCACTGAAGTAGCTAAGCTACTAAAGCAGGATTTTGTACTGACTGTTATTTCCCTTGATGCAGAAATTTTCATCAGCTTTGTTACTACGGCTCGCATTTCAGAGCCTTGGTGTGGTCTTTGGTGACTTGGGAACATCACCGTTGTATGTGTTCTATAATGCCTTTCCTCGTGGAGTAGATGACGAAGAGGATGTTATTGGAGCTCTTTCCTTGATCATTTACACCCTTACACTGATCCCTCTTCTGAAGTATGTTTTTATTGTCCTGCGAGCAAATGATAATGGTCAAGGTGAGATAGTTGATCCTCAAGTAACATGCTGCTTCGACCTTCAATAAGATGGTGCCTCTTATGATCTGCCTTGCACTTGGAAAAAAAATACTGACTGCAATACATGACAATGTTTGTTTCTACACATTAGCCAACACGACACTTGAAGTTTATAAGCGGCAACGTTAGTAGTGCATTTTTTCCATCAAATTAGTAGGTGAATAAAATATATGAACAAAATGCCTGTCTATTCAGGAGAGATGCCAGAGTGGCAGCTAATTTGCTTTTTTCAGATTATGGAAAATTTAGTCTGAGAACGTTTTACTTTTGCTCAATATCGGAAACAACTGTTACATGCCGTGACTACTTGACTTGATAGCTTGCTTGCACATTTTCAGCAATGCTGACATCTTTTTGCCTTGCAGGTGGTACATTTGCTCTTTATTCACTACTCTGCCGTCATGCAAAGATCAGCACTATACCCAACCAACACAAAACTGATGAGAACCTCACTACATATAGTAGGCAAACTTATGAGGAGAACTCATTGGCAGCAAAAATAAAGAGATGGCTGGAGACAGGTGCATATAAGAGAAACTGTCTTCTTATTCTTGTTCTCATTGGAACTTGTACAGCTATTGGAGATGGAATCCTTACTCCTGCTATATCAGGTATTCTGCATAATCTCTTCTGAAGTCATGTTTAGCATCGTGTGTTTCTGAATAAATCCAGTGCATCCAGGAATCTGACTTATGATTCTGTGTTTCCACAGTTCTTTCTGCATCAGGTGGAATAAAAGTTCAAAATCCAAACATGAGCACAGGTATATCCTGCGTTGAATACGCTTTATTCTAATTCTGGCATACTGTAACTTCTGTGCATTCTTCAAGTAGCATGTAGAAACATATTCTCATCCCAATGATGAAAGTAAGTCAATGCAATTCACATCTGTGTGTTGTATTAATTATGATCTCATATGCATTGCTTACCTTTCTTGATCTTACTTCAAATTGTTTTGCACAAGTTAATGTTTTGAAGTCGCTTCATCTTTGATTTTCTCTTCATCTGGCAGATATTGTTGTACTTGTTGCTGTGATCATCTTGATTGGAATATTTAGCATGCAGCACTATGGTACAGACAAAGTTGGATGGCTGTTTGCACCCATAGTGCTGATCTGGTTCATTCTAATTGGAAGTGTCGGAGCACTGAACATACACAAGTATGGTAGCTCCGTGTTGAAAGCATACAATCCAGTCTATATATACCGGTATTTCCGAAGGCGAGGGAATACTCCTGACAGCTGGACTGTTCTTGGAGGAATCATGCTTAGCATCACAGGTCAGGCCGTTTTACCTATTAGAGATTATCTTCCATCAATTTATAGTTGACCCGGTGTAACATGCAGAAACTTGTTTCTTTCTTTTCAGGAACTGAAGCATTATATGCAGATCTATGTCATTTTCCCGTATTGGCCATTCAGGTAACATATACTTAGTTAGGCATTGTGTGATATATCTTCATGTAAGTATGCGCTCCCTAAAATAAAGAGGGTCTATTTTGCAGATTGCTTTCACCTTCATTGTATTCCCATGCCTTCTACTGGCATACACAGGGCAGGCAGCTTATATAATTTCCAACAAGAAACATGTGAATGATGCCTTTTATCGCTCCATTCCAGGTTCTCCTCGGTTCCTATCGCTTGTCATCCTTTGACTAATGTTAAGATATATCTGTCGGTGTACCATCACATCATGTCTGCTAGGTGCACATTGGCGTAGTACGTATTCGATTTTTTTTTTGAGATTCGTATTCATCATTGATAGTGCAAACTAGTGCGTATGAAATTTGGTTCTCGCAGTGAGATGTTTAATCATTGCAGATACCATATACTGGCCAGCCTTTGTTATAGCAACTGCTTCAGCCATAGTTGCAAGTCAAGCCACCATATCCGCAACATACTCAATAATAAAGCAAGCTCTTGCACTAGGCTGCTTTCCCCGTGTGAAGATAGTCCACACCTCAAAGAAATTCCTTGGGCAGATTTACATCCCGGACATCAATTGGCTCCTTCTGATTCTATGTGTTGCTGTGACTGCTGGATTCAAGAACCAAAGCCAAATCGGAAATGCCTACGGTAAGGTTTACATTTTATTATGTGAATTTTCATGTGTACTCCATGTCCATGTAGTTATATATATATACTGCTGAGCTTGGAGAGGCCAGGGGTTATCCTCCTTTTCGAAAAAAAAGTACTGCTGAGCTTGGAGAAGCTACAGAGTTTAGAAGAAAGGTTGGCATATAATAGTAACAATTTATGCTAATGGTATGTTTTGTTTTGTCCTGTTTTACCTGAACTCTGTATTTGGCTGGCTTCTCATAGTTGAGATTGGGCAAAACCCTTTCTTTAAAACAACAGTTTCTGGTAATACTAGCAGACTGAGATTGTCCTGAACTAAGAAGGGTGTTGCTGATTTTTCGTGATATAATCTCTATTGCATACATGAGACGGCTCTTAACTCACATTTCATGTTGTGTCAACAGGCACTGCAGTGGTTATAGTTATGCTAGTGACCACGTTCCTCATGGTACCAGTAATGCTGCTGGTGTGGAAGAGTCACTGGATCCTTGTCGTTACCTTTATTGTGTTCTCGCTGATGGTAGAGCTACCCTACTTCTCGGCTTGCATATTAAAGATCGACCAAGGCGGTTGGGTTCCACTTGTCATTGCAATAGCCTTCTTCACCATCATGTACGTGTGGCACTACTGCACCGTGAAGCGGTATGAGTTTGAGATGCACAGCAAGGTCTCGATGGCCTGGATTCTTGGCCTTGGTCCAAGCCTTGGTCTGGTCAGGGTTCCAGGGATAGGCTTTGTGTACACTGAGCTCGCAAGCGGCGTCCCTCACATCTTCTCCCACTTTATCACCAACCTGCCTGCTATCCACTCGGTTGTTGTCTTCGTGTGTGTCAAGTATCTTCCGGTCTACACTGTCCCAATGGAGGAGCGGTTCCTTGTGAGGAGGATTGGGCCAAAGAACTTCCATATATTCCGGTGCATCGCGAGATACGGATATAAAGACCTCCACAAGAAAGACGACGACTTTGAGAAGATGCTCTTTGACTGCCTCACGTTATTCATCCGACTCGAGAGCATGATGGACGGTTATTCTGATTCCGACGAGTTCAGCGTGCCAGAGCAGAGGACAGTCAGTGGTACACTTCAAGCAGAAAAAACCATCAACACAATGTGCTCCAATGGTGACCTGAGCTACTCATCACAGGACTCCATCGTGCCGGTGCAGTCGCCCCTCGGGGTGAACAATCTGCTGACGTACTCGAGCCACGCCAGCCAAGCGGTTGGCAACGAACTGGAGTTCTTGAACCGGTGCAGGGACGCTGGTGTGGTCCACATCCTAGGGAACACCATCGTGCGTGCACGGAGAGATTCGGGGATCGTCAAGAAGGTTTCCGTGGACTACATGTATGCTTTCATGAGGAGGGTCTGCAGGGAGAACAGCGTGATTTTCAACCTTCCTCATGAGAGCCTTCTTAATGTTGGGCAAATATACTACATCTGAAACATCTTTTTTTCTTCTTCTATCGAGTCTGTTGGATCGGAACCAAGTAGCTAGCTATGTTGCACTGCTCTCCTGAGTTTGGAGGGGAAGATTTTTAGGATGAAACCATAGGGACCTGTTGGGAAGTGTAAATAGGAAACGCATCGTTCATGGAGTATAAGCAGTGATAGCTTAAAATTTTGTTTTCTGTTCTGGCAGTGTTTACGCTGGAAATGGTAATGTTTTCTGTTGTGTCATGTAAGATTCAGATGGTTCTTTGCCATGATATATACTCTTTATATAGATAGACTATAGTGATGGTTTTTTCTATCTGGTTCTTGAAAACAAAACGTCTGACTGGGCATTATTCATGGATTCAAATACTCATATTTGCAACTCCCATAGTGCTACTTTTGTGGCAGAATTGAAGGTTTTAAGAATGGCTGGAATCAAACCAATGAATGAAGAGATAGTGGCAAAACAAAACAGCAAGTTGTTGCAAAAGGGCACAATATAGATAGATAAACCGAAGACTCACTAATACTCAGACTCATAGTCATAGGCATACTTATAATACTCTAAACTGGGCAACATGTTCAAATTCCGCGCGAGCTCCACATCCAGCTCGGAACTGATGAAGTGGACGAGGTCCATCTCTAGCATGCCATCCACGCTGCCGGTTCCAGGAGGGGTGATATCGTCTGCGATGTACTTGGCGTCATCCGGATACACGATCTTCCTCGCGGAGAGCTCCTCATAGTAGCAACGTCCCGCGTATGCGCAGGGTAGAGGGCAGCAGAACTCTGGCTTTGGCTTAGGCGATGACCACGAGAACTCGGCGAAAAATAGGGTCCTCTGAAGGTTGAGATCACAAGTAGCCACGAAGTTCACTTGGTAGCATTTATCAGAGAGAGGCGGGCGGGCTCGGTTCCTTTCCTCCACACCAAGGATGAAATCAAGTTTATAGTTTGGTTCCTGGAGCAAACAAGCAAGCGAGCAAGAGTGTCGTTGGTCAAATCAAATAAAGGTAAAGCGAATGAAGCAGCTATAGTGATCGAAAATAATACAGTAAGTTGAAGCAGAGGTGCCTACCCAGAAATGCCGGTCCGTGTAGTCCTTGAGCACTTGTCCAATCTTTGAGCGGAACCCGCTCCTTCGCTCCTCGTAGTCTGATTTCTTACTTGACACCCTGCTCAAAGCCTCTTCGCAAAGTTGAGGGGCTCGTTGCGCTCGTACCGACGGCTCTGGATCCTGCTTGGATCTGCTCAACACCAACTCTAAAAGAAGTACCATGTCATCGATAGGCAACACGGTACCGCTAGTCTGAGCCGCGGTTATACAGGAGAGCAGTTTGTTTCGCTCGACGGGCATGAGCAGCAGCTGCTGGTGCAGTTCACCCAGCTGGAGGGGCAGAGGGTGTGGAGCGGCCATGGCAGCCTCATGGAAGGGGTTCCTCTCTGTAGATGATGACGGTGATGGTAACATGTCAACAATGTAGCATTTTGCACCGCAGAGTTTCTCCATAGCACAAGCAGTTGAGGATTGGGGGTTGGCGAACAAGGCAAGCTTTTGGAGCCCCTCGAGGGAACGGACAACTAGTCTGAGCAGAGATAGGGGGTCTAGGATGTCGCTGTAGTCTTCCAGCTTGCTGCGGTCAGAAACCCGGAGAAGGCCGGAGCCACAGCAGGTGTCGTACCAGATTGAGTTGAGGATGATGTTGGAGAGAGGGTCCATGGAGCCGTAGCAGTGTCCGGCCTTGAGGACGCTGCGCATGAGCGAGCCCGAGGGTGTGGGCAGCAGCTTGAGCGCGTTTAGGTAGAGGTTGTGGATCATGCCATGGAGGTACATGTTGAGAGACTGCAGGTAATCGCAGGCGGCACACGGCGGGGACTAGTTCAGAATGTGTTTATCGTCATGGCCATCGTATGCTTTTCTCAGGCAATCTTGCAGCTTGTCAGGCAGTAGTCCGGACTGCAGAGACGAGATGGAGGTTCCGTCCCAGGAGAAGGCGGTGGAGGTGATCCTTGTTGGGGTGAGAGGAGGAGATAGACACACAACCTCCCACGCTTCAGCCTGTGGTGAGTCTTCGAGGATAGTTTCAATCAACGGATATGCAGCGGAAATAAAACAACGAGCATATGCACAGGTGACACAAGTATTTACGTGGAAAAACCTCCTCAAGGTGAGGAGGAAAAAAACACGGGTGTGGACCAATCGGTCCACGCGAGCTTCACTATAAGCAACCTAGATACAGAGTCTTCTCTAGAACATCTAGAGATGTACAACACACTCAGCACGTTGCCAACCGGCAACAACAACAACAACCACTTGAGAGAAAGATTACACCAAAGCAGAGTATCTCAGTTTCTGTCCTCTTCGGTAATCAGCAAACTGCTCTTAAACCGCAGATCCAATCAGCACCAAATTTAGTAGACAAGCTGACATACAAGTACCCAACATACACACCAAATTTCAGGTCAATCGGACACCGTTTGCCTGCCCAAACTGATCGTCTACCAAAACTGCTCTGTGCTGAAACTGCAGTAGTCTGAACTGAACAAACCGCTTCCAAATCTGAAGCTACACTAACCCAGACCTCAAACCAGCTAACCATATCGAAGTACTCAAAGCAAGGAACGAGCTCACCAAGTTTGGAGTCAATCCAAGCACCCTTGAGCCTCCAAACACTAGCTTGAAGACAGACCGGTCAGATCTCAGAAATCTGGACAAAAATCACCTCTCCTTCTTCCTCTCTTCTCACTGGGTTGTGGTGTTCTTGTGTGTTCTCTCACCCTCTCACACTTGCTCAGCTCACACTCTCACACACGGAGTGTCTCACACAGCCACCAAGGGTGGCTAGGGTTTTCTTTTCTACTCCTCTCCTAAGGAGCACCTCAGCCGTTGGATACGAACATCGATCAACGGTTGAAACGTGTTGGACTTCACGGGCTGACGTTGGGCTGCCAACACACCTCCATGTTGAGGGACCTGGCCCAACAAACTCCCCCTCTCGACATCATGGAGGGTCTCACTATCAACCGGCAGTCATGCCGGCGAGCCAACGGCATACCTCGAGCTTTCCCCTTGTCACCACCTTGGTCAACATACCCCATTGTCATCTGTGTGCACCTTCTCAATTTGCATTTTGCTTGGAATTCAGCACATCTCGAATCCAATGATAGCGCACATCAATATGCTTCGACCTTGAATGAAAACTTACATTCTTATTTAGGTGAATGGCACTTTGGTTATCACAAAACAGCACATACTTGTCTTGCTCAAAACCAAGCTCACAAGCCAATCGTTTCAGCCACAATAGCTTCTTGCTCGCCTCAGTTACTGCGATGAACTCGGCCTCAGTTGTGTTCAGCGCCACACACTTTTGCAACCTGCTTTGCCATGTCACTGCTCCCCCTGAATGGGTAATCAAATAACCTGAAGTAGACTTCCTTCCATCGACATCTCCAGCCAAGTCTGAATCTGAATATGCAATCAGCTTGGGCTCACTACCACCAAAGCAAAGCTTCATATTAGTGTTGCCCCGGAGATACCTCAAAATCCACTTCACGGCTTCCCAATGTGGTTTTCCTGGATTGGACATAAATCTGCTCACAGTACTAACCGCTTGAGCAATGTCAGGTCGTGTGCACACCATAGCATACATCAAACTCCCAACAGCTGAAGCATAAGGAACCTTTTGCATTTCCTTTTCCATCTCTTCAGTGGAGGGACATTGCTTTTTACTCAACTTGAAATGAGCTGCAAGTGGACAACTCACTTCTTTTGCCTTGTCCATCTTAAACTTGCGAAGTACCTTCTCAATATATTTCTCTTGAGACAAGTACAACTTGTTGGATTTTTTGTCTCTCTCAATTCTCATACCGAGAATACACTTTGTTGGACCCAAGTCTTTCATGGCAAAACTTTTGCTCAACTCTTTCTTTAGCCTAGCAATTCTTGAGACATTCTTGCCAACAATCAAGATATCATCCACATAGAGCAATAACATGATAAAATCATCACATGAGAACCTCTGAATGAATACACAATGGTCTGAGCTACACCTCTTGTAGCCTTGCTCCCCCATGATAGATTCAAACTTCATGTACCATTGTCTCGGTGCTTGTTTCGGGCCATAGAGACTTTTCTTCAATTTGCACACATAGTCTTCTTTGCCTTTAACAAGAAACCCCTCAGGCTGCTCCATGTAGATTTCTTCCTCCAACTCTCCATGAAGGAAAGCTGTCTTCACATCCATTTGCTCAACCTCCAAGTTGAGACTTGCTGCCATGCCCAGGATTATTCGGATTGATGTCATCTTCACCACCAGAGAAAATATTTCATCAAAGTCAATATATTTTCTCTGGCTGAATCCTTTTACAACTAGCCTGGCCTTGTACCTTGGTTGTGACGTGTGCTCTTCTTCCTTGATTCTGTAGACCCACTTGTTCTTTAGAACTTTCTTGCCCTTGGGCAACTTCACCAGCTCATAAGTATGATTCTTATGCAAGGAATCCATCTCTTCTTGCATAGCCTTATTCCACTCCTTCTTGTTCTCATCTTTCATTGCATGTTGAAAGCACTCAGGTTCTGAACCATCAGACAATAACACCACATATTGGTCTGAATCGTACCTGGTGGAAGGAACACGGTCTCGGCTGGACCGTCTGAATGGAGCAGCTGGTGGACTATCTGGTTCAGGTGCTTGCTGATCATGATCATCTTCTTCAGCATCATACTCTTGCTTTTGGGGAGCACCCTCACCTGTACCACTATGTGCATCACCTTGCACATCTTCTGCATCATCATCTTCAGCTTCTTCTTCAGCTGAATCTGCAGGAACTGGGTCAGAATCAGATCTGTCTTGTTGCTGATTTCGAGGAGGAACATGCACCAGAACTTGCACCTGCACCTTTGTCTTCACAATATCCTCAATTGTTTGGTCTTCAACAAACACAACATCACGGCTTCTCACAACCTTTCTTGCTATTGGATCATACAGCTTATAGCCGAACTGATCACCTCCATAGCCAAGAAATATGCACTATCGTGTCTTTGAATCAAGCTTTGACCTTTCATCTTGAGGGATATGAACAAAGGCCTTGCACCCAAAAACCTTCAGGTGCTCATACGAGACGTCCTTGTCATAAAAGACCCTGTTTGGAACATCTCCCTGCAATGGATAACTCGGTGAGAGATTAATAAGATAAACTGCAGTCGACAAAGCCTCACCCCAATAATGTTTAGGCAGCTTTACACTCGATAGCAAGCATCTAACTCTCTCAACAATTGTCCTGTTCATCCTCTCAGCAAGACCATTCAGCTGTGGTGTCTTCGGAGGAGTAAATTGGTGCCTAATTCCCTGTTCCTTGCAATAGGCATCAAATGGTCCAATATACTCTCCCACATTATCAGTGCGAATGCACTTGATCTTCTTCTCAGTTTCTCTCTCAACTGAGACTTGGAATTGCTTGAACATACTTAGTACTTGATGTTTGTTCTTCAAAACATAGACCCAAACCTTCCTGGAAAAGTCATCAATAAATGTGACAAAGTACTTTGCTCCACCCATTGACCTCACCGACATTTTGCAAACATCGGAATGTATCAAGTCCAGCACCTCGGGCTTCTTGTGAGGAGGTTAACTCTTGAACGTAACTCTGTGTTGCTTCCCCGCTAGACAATCTGAACATTTCTTGATGTGAACTCCCTTCACACCTTTCAACAGATTTTTCTTCACTAGCACCGCCATCCCTTTCTCACTCATGTGCCCAAGCCTCTTGTGCCATAAAGCACACGCATCCTATTTCTGCAACGCATTAACACAAGCAGCAGAAAGCTTAGCATGAACATGATATAAAACTGAAACCATGTTACCTTTAGCAACAATCAGATTTCCTTTGGTGTGCTCGTACTGTGTGTTTCCAAATCTGCTCAAGTACCCATCTTTATCAAGCAATCCAACTGAGATAATGTTGAGCCGAAGGGCCTCAACATGCCTCACCGACTTGAGGACTAGTGTCGTACCATTTTCAGTCTCCAAGTGCACATCTCCTCTTCCAATGATTTTTGCTCTATCATTATTTCCCATCTTCACAACACCAAAATCACCTGCTGTGTAGTTGGTGAAGAGCTCTCTACGAGATGTAGCATGTATGGTAGCACCGCTGTCTGGAATCCAAGTCATCTCATCACCATTTGCAAGGCTGATGGTATCATCAGAAACTACAGTGATCCTCTCCTCAATGGTGGAAACACTGCTGCCATCATGTTCTTCATGCATGAGAAACATGATCTCCTGTACCGCAGCAATCCGGCCTCCCTCACTGTCATTGTCACTGTCGGTTTGTTTCTGAACTTTCTTCTTTTTCTTTTTGTCTTTCTTCCATTGTTCACAATGCCACTTGATGTGGCCCTTCTCACAACAGTGATGGCATATAACACCAACATACTTGTCTTTGCCTCTTGATTTGCTTCTACTTCTTTCTCCTCCCTTACTCGGACCTTTGCTCTTGCTTCTCCCCCTTGACTCGGTCACTAACATTTCAGAATGTGAGGAAGAACTGTCCTTATCAGCAATTTTTCTGGATTCTTCATTTAGTACCTTGGTCTTCACAAGGTTCCAAGTGACAACTCTATTAGGTGCTGAATTGCATAAGGTGACCTTAAAGGTCTCCCAAGTATCCGGTAATGAGCCAAGTAGCAGCAAGGCTCGCACTTCATCTTCAAATGTAATTCCCATTGAAGATAGCTGATTTATAATGCCCTGAAACTCATTTACATGATCTGCAATTGGAGTGCCCTCTTTGTACCTCAAACGCATCAATTTCTTGATCAAGAACATCTTGTTGGTACCTTCTTTGTGGGCATACAGCTCCTCCAATTTCTGCCATAAGGTACGTGCATGTATCTCCTCAATGATATGGTTCAAAACATTATCATCCACCCATTGTCGGATGAACCCACAAGCTTGGAGATGAAGTACCTCCCATTGATCTTCTTTCATATCGCTGGGCATCTCAGTGGAGAATACCGACATCCAGTAATCCTTCACATATAACAAGTCCTTCATCTTGCACTTTCAAGATTGATAATTTGTACCATTCAAAGAAATCATTCTGTTGGTATTCACTTTCATCTTTCACCACAAGCAAATGCAATCATCCCAAAACAAACATTGCTCTGAAACTGAATACAAAACTGAACCTCAGCTCTGATACCACTTTGTTGGGGTGGGAGGGGATAGACACACAACCTCCCACGCTCCAGCCTACGGTGAACCTTCGAGGATAGTTTCAATCAACTGATATGCAGCGGAAATAAAACAACGAGCACATGCACAGGTGACACAAGGATTTACGTGGAAAAACCTCCTCAAGGTGAGGAGGAAAAAACGACGGGTGTGGACCAACCGGTCCATGCGAGCTTCACTATGAGCAACCTGGGTACAGAGTCTTCTCTAGAACATCTAGAGATGTACAACACACTCAGCACGTTGCCAACCGGTAACAACAACAACCACTTGAGAGAAAGATTATAGCAAAGCAGAGTATCTCAGTTTCTGTCCCCTTCGGTAATCAGCAAACTGCTCTTAAACCGCAGATCCAATCAGTACCAAACTTGGTAGAAAAGCTGACATACGAGTACCCAACATACACACCAAATTTTAGGTCAATCGAATACTGTTTGCCTGCCCAAACTGTTCGTCTACCAAAACTGCTCTGTGCTGAAACTGCAGCAGTCCGAACTGAACAAACCGCTTCCAAATCTAAACCTACACTGACCCAGACCTCAAACCAGCTAACCAGATCGAAGTACTCAAAGCAAGGAACGAGCTCACCAAGTTTGAAGTCAATCCAAGCACCCTTGAGCCTCCAAACACTAGCTTGAAGACAGACCGGTCAGATCTCAGAAATCTGGACAAAAATCACCTTTCCTTCTTCCTCTCTTCTCACTGGGTTGTGGTGTTCTTGTGTGTTCTCTCACCCTCTCACACTTGCTCAGCTCACACTCTCACACACGGAGTGTCTCACATAGCCACCAAGGGTGGCTAGGGTTTTCTTTTCTACTCCTCTCCCAAGGAGCACCTCAGCCGTTGGATACGAACATCGATCAACGGTTAAATCCTGTTGGACTTCACGGGCTGGCGTTGGGCTGCCAACACACCTCCATGTGGAGGGACCTGGCCCAACAATCCTGGCGTCAGCTGCACTAGCAGAGACCTTTGTTTTGGACCAGTGGATGGCGCCGTAGTCGAGGTTCTGGCGGACATGGACAACCAGCCCGTCTTTGGTTTCGCTAATGTTGGCAACGCACATCGGGGTCATCATCGTGTGTAGTACACGGTGGATTGCTCGGACATCCTCGGCCGTGAGAGGAGGGGTGCTACCTGCTGCGCCATTATCGGCAGCTGAAAAGTGCTTCTTCAGGAGGTCGAGGTCGCCGCCATGTTTATTGAGTCGGATTGCCATGACCTGAACCAAGACGCTGGGCGAAGGGTGACCTGTTGTGGTGGCCGAGTGCAGGAGGGCGGCTTGCGTCCTGTCGGATTCAGGGTCCAGCGGTGCTTCCTCATACAAATCGTGTTGGACGAGCATGACGGCGAGGAGGAGATTGGCGTCGGCCCTGTAGAGGTAGCGGATGGCCTGTGCCTCGTTGATGCATCCGAAGTATGCCACTAGGAAAGCCATGAGACTATGGCAGGCCCTGCTTGCAGCAACGTGCCAGGGGTCGAAACCGGGTCTGGTTCTCTTGGACCTCTTTGCGGCGGGTGGAGAGGAGGAGGAAGGTTTGGGGAGGAGGGCGAGGGTGTTGAGGATGATGTTGGAGACGGGGTCGAGGAGGCCGAAGAGGTCGGGCATGCTCTTGCAGGGCTGCTGGAGCCGGACGAACGCCTCGTCGTAGAAGCCGACCATGAGCTTGTACATGGCCTGCCGCAGATCCTGGTCGGAGAGAAGAGGCGCATCGTCGGTGCGGCAACTGTGGCTACACTGTAAGCACGAGATTAGGCCCCTCCTCCCAAGGGGAGCAGAGGCCGTAGAAATTGAGCTAGACGCTGATAGAGCTAAACTCACTCAGCTCCTTTCTTCTTCTCCCTCACGTTGCTTCTCACAACACACTCAAGAGAATAGATAATGGAGACACGATAATATTTGGTGTTGGCCTGCCTCACACAGCCCCAACTTTTCTCTCTTCTTAATCTCTCGGTAGAAACAAATATGCTGATTACAGTGCTACTTATAGACACACACACGCACCCACTAACCGTGCACACACACCACACCGGCCACTAAGCCAACTACACATGCACGCACACACTAATCACTAAGGGCATGTACAATGCGATGACATCAGCTTTCCCTTATGCTTGCCACGTTGGATTTTTATCTAGTTGGAGGAGAGAGAAACAAGAAAGAGAAGGTTGTCTTCCCTTAGCTAAGGGATGATCTCTTAGAAATAAGAGAAGACTATTTTCTCCATTGTACCATATGGCTTCCCTTAGCCAACCAATTTCTTACTAAAAATAGTTAATTCTCATTAATTGCTAGAGACATCAATAAGAGATAATGCATTGTACAAGTTATATCTTGTGTCTTCTCTAAATGATGTGGAGAGCTAAGAGAAGGCATGCCTTCCCTAGCATTGTACATGCCCTGACAGCTGATCTTATCGTCTCCTAGATTCGCTCTAGTACCACAAAACCAGGTCAGACATCCACATGCACTCATGCATGCGGCTAACAACCAGAGTATGCCTAACGGCCTCTCACCATCATCGGCATCTCGCCATACTCGCCGTCTCGCACGGCTGTCACAGCATCCCACCTTGCACCTCTGCTGGTTGATGTAGCGTCTTGCCGGTCTAACTACATGCATAACTAAATAGACTAATGCAGATACAGAGAGAAAATCAAGATTAGAACTAACAGACGCCATCGATCAGCAGCGATCTGCGAGATAACTTTTGTAGGGAGAGAAGTCGATTGGGCGGAGCTATATATTAATTTCTTCTTGACAGAGACGTGCCTACGCGCGGCCGGTCCGTATTTTGTTAGGAAACAGACCCATATTTCCTTACAAAACCTTCCCATTGTACTCCATTACCGACCTTTGTCTAAGGAAAGTCCACGCCAGAGGCATGTCCACCTAGACGAACACGTTAACACACATGCATGCATATACAAGGCTCAACACGAGATCGATCGGTGTTTGGGGCTCTCGATCGGCATAGCACAAATAATATTCGTGCCTTCAAAATAATTGAATTTAAATTTGTCGGGTAAGAATACAGAAAATTCGTCAATGGAGTTCACGTGCAAACACCCAGCAGTAAACAAAAACCAATACGGAAAACATGAAATGAATGGATGTTGTAAAATGTTACAGGTGTGGCACGACAATTAATTGGTCCCACCTCGGACCCATCCACCTATGGGCCTCTGAACTCTTCAAAATTGCGTCCAGAAAGAACCGAAGCGTCGCCAAGGAATTAAAGGCTGGCAACTGGATTCGATCGATTGCTCGTCTGAGCACGCCGGTGCAGCTCTCCCAGATCGAGGCCACGCAGTTGGTGACTGGTCAAGCAGACACCATCACTTGGACGCTAAAGCCGGACGGAATGTATAGTGCCAGCTCGGCATACCAGGCGTAATTTTATGGCACCTTCCCCAAGTTCAAAGCTCAAAAAATTGGAATGCGCATAAGGAGCCCAAATGCAAGCTCTTCGTCTAGCTTGCCATGTATGACAAACTGCTCACGGCTGATAACCTTGCTACTAGGGGATGGACACACGCCCCCGTTTGTGCGCTTTGCCGTCAAGCCCCGGAGACGGCGGTACACCTTTGCAAAGACTGTCCTTTTACCATAGAAATATGGAACCTCACCCAACCAAACAATACTGCTACGGGAGGGAGCTCTCGTCACGAGTACACCTCCATCTCGGAATGGTGGGACAATATGATGATGGAAAATACCACCAAAGAGAAACAAAGCATCATGGGCCGTTTTGTTTATGTCATATGGAACACATGGAAAGAAAGAAACAGACGGATCTTCACTAATCGTTGGCTAACTTATATCGAAGTGGCTGACATTGCCAAGGAGGATATCCGGCAACATGCTCGTGCATGCACGGCCTTTGGGCCTGGCATCCCGCATGAGCCTAATTAGGCTATGTTTCGCATTTGTATAAGTATGGTGCTTTCGGCATGTTTACACCTTAATTAAAACATGCCACTATGTACGTTTGGAATGCCCTATTCCCTCTATCTTTAATGAAAAGACAGAGCTCCTGCCGGTTGCTCAAAAAAAATGTTATAGGCAGATGACTAAAACACTACTACAGATTTGCCTATCAATGACGCACGGATTTGAAGGTCAGTGGCATACAGGCCGTGCGCCACTATCATCACGCCACTGGTATTTTTTATCAATGACGCACGTAGAAATGCGTCACGGATAGTGCACGCATCAATGACGCATCCCAGGCTTACGCCATAGATAGTTCACATTCCACAGATAGTGGGGCTTTATCCGTGGCGCACCTCGTGGACATGCGCCACTGATATGGTGCGCCACTAGCGGCTCAAAGATGTGCCACTGATATGTTTCCGCTTATTTTTTTATACGCTACCCTCATATTTGTACATGTATTGTACATGTATTATACAGTTATTATACAAGCATATGTACACACGATGACATTGATAATACTTAATAACACTAATTAGAATCCAAGACCAATTAAGTAAGGAATAGATTAATTGTTGCACAAGTTGAGGTCCCGAGACCGATCAAGTAGCAAGTTGGTCATCACATTACATATAAAGCGCTCATCTAAATTAAACTACGATCAAATATAGTAGAACCACAACGACGGTGAGCAGGACAGGGACCACGACCAAGGCCTTTATCAGGTTCTTCCACCTAGCTTCCTCTCGCAGGTAGTTCCTTCACCTAGCTTCCGTCATCTCTCTAGTCTTGTACCCTATGTAGTTGTTGCCTCGGAAACCATTCACTTGTTTCAGACAGTCCTCTCACTCTATGTAGACTCCTGGAACGACACCCTTGTATACCACGTACAACTTTGCCATTTGTGTACACAAGGCAGATAGAATATTATGCAACAAAAATCCAATTAATAATTGACATGATGCATGTTCACAAGAACTACAAAATAACAAAATGAACATCATGCAGATCGAGCCATTGCAAAAAATATGAACTAGGGCCTCATCATATACTTAGAGTGGACATAGAGAATCATAGGGACGGCGTGAGCGAGCCATGTAGGATGCACAAGATATGTATATGTATATATCACAAAGATCACTCACACCGCCCCAGGATCATATCCGAAATCATGGCACACCTGTAGTGGCACCCTAGCATTTTAATTATCGGTCGTTGCAACAAAAATAAGAACGAAAACTATGAACATCAAGTACTATAGGGCCTCATACTTATGTTGGACACAGAAAATCACAGGGATGGTGTAGCGAGCCATGTAGGATGCACAAGATATATATATGTGCATATCACAAAGCTCACTAATACCACCCTCAGGATCACATCCGAAATCAAGGCACACACCTATAGTGGTGCCCTAGCATTTTAATCATCGGCCGTTACAACAAAAATAAGAACCAAAACTATGAGCATCAAGTACTATAAGGCTTCATACTTATGTTGGACACAAAAAATCATAGGGATGGAGTGAGTGAGCCACAAGATATGTATATGTGCATATCACAAAGCTCACTCACACCACCCCTAAGATCACATCCGAAATCAAGGAACACATGTAATGGTGCCCTAGCATTTTAATCATCGGCCGTTGCAACAAAAATAAGAACGAAAACTATGGACATCAAGTACTATAGGGCCCCATACTTATGTTGGACACAGAAAATCTCAGGGATGGTGTTAGCAAGCCATGTAGGATGCACAAGATACGTATATGTGCATATCACAAAGCTCGCTGACACCACCCCCAGGATCACATACAAAATCAAGGCACACATGTAGTGGCGCTCTAGCATTATAATCATCGCCCGTTGCAACAAAAATAAGAACCAAATTAAAACTATGAACATTAAGTACTATAGGGCCTCATACTTATGTTGGACACAAAAATCACAGGGACGGTGTAAGCGAGCCAAGTAGGATGCACAATATATGTATTTGTGTATATCACAAGGATCGCTCACACCGCCTCCAGGATCACATCCGAAATAAAGACACACTGGCTCCGTGGCATTTTAATCATCAGTCGTTGCAACAAGCAAGAACCAAAATATATGAACACATCAAGTACTAAGGACCGATTATATAAGTAAGTCTAACGACCGTCAAAACAATATTATACATAGGGAGCTAGGCGCATCGTCGATCACAATAATTAAGTTCAATGACTGTAAAGTTTTGAGCTAGGCAAGTTACTAATTATTTTACAATGTCAAAGACATCCAACGATAGTTCAAAACTACATCCAACTGGTAAATGCAAACATCAAGACTTCTGACTCGGCGAGGGAATGGTAGTACACCGTCTTTCGTCATAAACTTCCTATCATCACCCTGCATTTCTTGGCGTTCTTATATATCGACATTTTGCAATATAATGTCGGTGTAGTTCAAGACCCCCCTACTTCTGAGGACATCTTGATTGATAATTTCCGACAACTGAGTCTGGATGCGAAAGAATTGTTCTATGAGATCGTCATCTGCGATGGTCGACCTATTTTGGGCCCACTTCTGGAGATGTCATGGCAGCTTAAGTAGCTATTGATCTCGGACGAACCTGCTCATGTGATAGAGGACATAGAAGGCCTCCTTTTGACTATCTATCGGCTGCTTGACGCAGGGGAGTTCCGTTACATGGGTAAACACGCGTTTGCCTTCCTTGCTGACATGTTCCCCCTTGCCAAAGTAGCCTCCATCTAAGGCGTAGGCATCGAGAGCATCATCCAGAACACTCTTTATGTTGTCATAGTCTTTCTTCTTTATCAAACTGCTCGAGTCGAAATACGTGGCTTGCGAAAGCTTCGGGAAAATGTTGATGAGTGTGCAGTATTTGTCTCTGCGCAAAACAATTTAAACGGAATGTATTCGAAATGAACGATGCAAATCTAATAAAACATGTTACGAGTGGCCAACGAATAAGTACTGTACTTACTCAGGAAAGAAAGGCACGAGAAGGTAATCCTTATTTCTCCTTCAGCATGAAGTCTTTGAGGTAATCCCGCACGAGTGACCGGTCCCTAGGGTTCAACAAGATCCTTTCACGCATGTAGAAGGGGTCCAATATCGCGATCCCTCAGTTCTCTCTCTCGACCTTCATCGCCATGTTGAGTGAGTATAGGCGGACTAGGGTATATCACAACCGTTTCGAGTGAAAAAAATTGTAGATGTCTTCGAACCGCAAGAAGAACAGATCCGTGGGGGGTGTATCGACGAAGCCCTTTCCCTCTGGCACCTTGACCATGAAAAGAGGGTGCGATGGATTTTTTCTTTTAGAAATTGAGTCTCTAGATATAGAATACTTGTATGCAGACTCTGCATAGGTGGACTTACCGCTTTTAGCATCCTCGATTCCAGCATCGGCTTACCCGTTATATGCATTTTGCACAATACATCCTTGGGTGCATATGGCACGCCGACCTGACCCCGGATAGTCCTCTCCACCTTCTTGATCTGTTGAATAGGGACCGCTAACTCCTTACTGGTCACTGATGACTGCAAGTGCACAGATCGTTTGTAGCTAGTTTCAAAATAAAGATATCGATCCCACAGGGAGCAGGAGTCTGAAGTCTAATAACTCTTGAAATAAATATTACGATAGAAATGCTAAATAAAGTTCTAAGTAACGAGATAAAATGCGAGTATTGTGTAAAAGGGTGTTTTGGGGTTTTAGGTATAAGAGCAACAATAAAGTAAAGTAAAACAACTGAATACAGAAAGTAAGTATCGCGTATGTAAGAGAGATTGGAACTGCAACAGGGAAAACACGTTCTCAGGGAGTAGCGGATATACCACTAGCATTATAAGGAGCTAAGATAAAGATTATTATCATAAACATTCACAACTATGTATGTGTGGGAGAAACTCCGTATTGGGATAAATAAGCAGCAATCGCTGTTCACATCATCCTCATAACCACAACAGTTAGCAATCGACATCAATCGATTTACTGTGCTATTAAGGGAAGTAATCCCGTAAGACGTATCACGTGGCATGGATAGTGTTAAGTGAGTTTCCTCGGTTTCCCAAGTTGATACGTAAGGAGTGTCAACAACTTTATAGTCACTATAAGTGCTAACACACCTCTGTCTACGAACAAATAGTTCCCTCCATCAAAGTCCCCATGAGAGGCAACTATTGAGAGGTCGACTTCTCTCAACATCAAGATGAAGAAAATCTAGCACATGGTCACAACAATGAATATCATAATAGACTTTATCTTATTTCAATATCATACTAGAGTTTCTCCATCTCTCCAAGAACTAATGATCTACTCAGACATGGAGGCAATCAACGTCATGGCAATAACAATGGAATCTATCATAGATGAATAGTACTTGTATAAATCCACAACGAGTACGAAAATTACAACAAGATCTAGACAAGATGTAGATGGGATGGATGGAGATGGTGGTGATCCAGCGGTGGATGATGAAGATCGATGCCTCAGCCTCCCGGATCTGCGCAGGGCGAAGATGGATCCCTGGTGGATGAGTTACCCCTCCAGATGCCTTTTGGAGGTGAGGTTTCAGCGATTTCTGGGTGTTCTGTATGTCGTCTCTCTAATCCAGTTGCACGGGGTGAAACTATTTGAGGAGGTGGAGGCAACACCAACTATATGGCCGGAACTATACGGCCGAAAAATTTATTCGGGTCGTATAGTTAGTCGTTGAACCCTCTGTCTCCTATATTCGCTTCTGGTTTTGTTCTGGTATTATTAATATTTCCTAAATAAGCGATTTATGTTGTTTTTGACTCCTTTTCTCAACATTACAACTGCTTCAAGAATTGTATCCATTGGATCCATCATCTATCCTGATCCTGGTAAAAATAGACATAAAATATGCGCACGAGCACCGTAAAATACCAAGATCCTACATCTACAATGAAAAATAATAATGTAGAACATGATGCAAGTATGCACTGATCAACTTCCCCAAGCTTAGACTCTTGCTCGTACCGAGCAAGTTTTAGCTTAATGGATGTGATCCTCATATTCATGAAGCTTAGTCGATTAAAATAAATGAGGCAGTTGCAGCATGTGTTTATCATATACGATACGTAGGAATAAGTTCATAAATAGAACCTTTCTCGAACCATCTGAATAGTATTAGCAGGCTTCCACACCTTAGTGATCAATACTTCATAAAAGATGAATCTCAACATAATGTAAAAGTATCCGGTTCAACCGAATGAGTTAGCCAGGTAGTCCCAATTGTTTTAGATCAACGTATTCACTTGGGATTCAAAATCTCAAAAGGGTCTCTTTGTCATACTACAATACGGTGATATATGCCTATTTGCTCTTTGCACACTGGCTCTTTTTCTTCTTTCTTTTCTTCTCTTTTGTATATATGCTCACACTTTTGTTTAAGTGATGTGCAAAGGAGCTAGCCATACATTCCACTTCATGTAGGAATTCAAAGTTTAACGATCTCAATTATCAAATTCCAATTGTATATGAAGCATTCTTATGACTTAGAGATTCTACCTCGACTTGTTCTCTCTCTATTTTGATAGCACTTTCATTTTCCTTTGTTTAAGGTTTCTTTTTCAACTTAACTGTATAGATAAGTTTTCTTTGTAAATCAAATCGTAGACTTACAACATATTGACCAAATTATATTTATGTGTTCCATTAATACCAATGGTGTGGAAGACTCCTATTGTTATCATCAAGCGCAAGTAAAATTATACTCAAGCCATTCATATATCAATAAAGCAAACACAAACTCAATATTGCTCCATATATAATAATAAACTCGGAATTTCATTAAAGGGATCGACTATTCTTGAAGGGAATTCTAATGATGCAAACTTTATTTCTAGTTTGAACAAATGCGAAAATAGTAATGTAAAACTTATGAGATATATTACAAGATCTTAAAAATCTCCCCAAGCTTGGAATCAAGCCAGTCGGGATCAAATAATCCCTTGCGATTATTTGATACCGTGATTGTTGTAGATCACTGTGGCGCCATGGCATGTAACATCGCGGTGCGTAGCTTCTTGTTGGTATCCTCCAGGGCAGTGATGCGGCTGTAGCACCTGCACAAATCAGATTGCAGAGTGTCCACTCTATCTGCGAGCTTACTTAGCAATGGAAGGAAGTCTTCCTTCTTCTCCATATCATTGAGACGGTGACGGACTTCAACGCGATGGAGTAGCTCCCACTTCTGATATATCTCTAGTGCCCGCACGCGATCCTTGGTCCTAGGGACAGCTTCTTCTTCCTCATCCATAATGGATGGATCCGGGAAGTGGAAACCGTACCTCCACTCTTCTTGAGGCTTAACCTTCATACGAGCACCAATGGTTGGCTTCGAGAGTGGTGCCTTTGCTCCCTTGCTAACACCTGCACCAATATTAGATAATTCCTTACGCTTGTGCGGCCTTCGATCCGTGGTGATGAACTTGACTATCTCCACACGCCCTTTTCCATGCGGCTTGCAATCTTCTCTCTGTTGTTGAGCTTTCTTCATTGCCGCCCAATCGATCTCCGGTGGATCATAGACATCACGGCGAATGTAGACGTCAACCACGTCATCATCGGAATCGTTGTTGTAGTAGCTTGGCTCAACATACTCCTTGTACCTTGGGTTAAACCTCTCCACTTCCTCGTCATCGTCCTCCATGGATGGGCTGCTAGAGCGGTCCCTGGAAGGAGCAATGAGCCCCATGGGTTTCCCACGGCCTAGGACGGGATAGTGCATTGCTAGACTGGTTCCTGGATATTATGATTAGAGAGAGAGACAATGGCAGTATATAAGGGGAGTCAGAGATCGGTAAAACTCGCGAGAAACACCAAATTATTTCCCAAGAAAAGAATCTTAACGAAATGGGGAAAGAAATCACAGATTTGGAAGTGTCCTGCCGCGTAATGACCAACTATACAGGCGCGACCCATATAGCTCCAACCGTATAGTTGGTTCCAGGCGAATATTTCCAAATATCTCGAGTCCAGGTCGATTAAATCACGACTTGGAACCGACAATAACATTTTTTTCATGAATGAGTTAACGAAAAGATAAACAAAAAGTGTCTAAGAGTTTAACGACCAACTATACGTCCAGAATTTTGGCTCTGGTCATATAGTTGCGACCGTATAGATACTGACACCAAAAATCAAAAGTGTCTGAGAGTTTAACGACCAACTATACGGCCGAAATTTTGGCTCTGGTCGTATAGTTGCGACCGTATAGATACAGACACCAAAAATTGAAAGTATATGAGAGTTTAACGACCAACTATATATCCGAAATTTTGGCTCTAGTCGTATAATTGCGACCGTATAGGCTCAGATATCGAAAACAATTTCACGAAGATGATACAGAGAGTTTAACGACCAACTATACGGCGGGATCTTCCTTTCTGGTCATATAGTTCCGCCCGTATAGTTGGTAAAAACCCTCTAAAATTTCAGAAAAACACAAGGAATTCAAAGGCAAAAAATTTAGAAGTAAAATTTGTGAAAACAAATCAATTATTTGGGTAAGAACACTTACCTTGCACTTACCGTTTGCTTATTCGGGGATGAAAAGTTCCTCCAACAACAAAGACTTCTTCTCTCTTGGAGGAATTGACCTTAGTTCATTGAGTAATTCTCGTAAACAAAAATCACCAGGACTAAAGTTCCTCTCAACAAGATTGGTGTCTTGCTGGGCAAACATGGACACTGCATCTAACATCTTTATTTCTTGCTTCTGCATAATTTGCAACTCAAATTCTTGAAGTGAAATAATCCAACGGATGAGTCTTGGTTTATGGTCTTTCCTCTCAAGGAGTTCTTTTAAACCATCACGATGCGTATGAACTCTTACCTTTGCATCAACTATGTAAGAACGAAATTTATCACAAGAGAAAATATAGTAAAAAGTTCCCTTTCTTCCTTAGGGTAATTCTTCTGAGCACCATTTAGAATTCTACTAGCATGATGTATAATGTTAAATCCGCGACCAATGTGTTGTCCTAGAGTTACTCCTACAGAATCATCACTAGCGACCCTGTTTGGAACATATCCTTGCAATGGATAACTTGGTGAGAGATTAATAAGACAAACTGCAGTCGACAAAGCCTCACCCCAATAATGTTTAGGCGGCTTTGCACTCGATAACAAGCATCTAACTCTCTCAACAATTGTCATGTTCATCCTCTCAGCAAGACCTTTCAGCTGTGGTGTCTTCGGAGGAGTAAATTGGTGCCTAATTCCCTGCTCCTTGCAATAGGCATCAAATGGTCCAATATACTCTCCCCCATTATCAGTACGAATGCACTTGATCTTGTTCTCAGTTTCTCTCTCAACTGAGACTTGGAATTGCTTGAACATACTTAGTACTTGATGTTTGTTCTTCAAAACATAGACCCATACCTTCCTAGAAAAGTCATCAATAAATGTGACAAAGTACTTTGCTCCACCCATTGACCTCACCGACACTTTGCAAACATCGGAATGTATCAAGTCTAGCACCTCGGGCTTCTTGTGAGGAGGTTGACTCTTGAACGCAACTCTATGTTGCTTCTCCGCTAGACAATCTGAACATTTCTTGATGTGAACACCCTTCACACCTTTCAACAGATTTTTCTTCACTAGCACCGTCATCCCCTTCTCACTCATGTGCCCAAGCCTCTTGTTCCATAAAGCACACAGATCCTCTTTCTACAACGCATTGACACAAGCAGCAGAAAGCTTAGCATGAACATGATACAAAACTGAAACCATGTTACCTTTAGCAATAATCAGATTTCCTTTGGTGAGCTTGTACTGTGTATTTCCAAATCTGCTCAAGTACCCATCTATATCAAGCAATCCAACTGAGATAATGTTGATCCGAAAGGCCTCAACATGCCTCACCGACTTGAGGATTAGTGTCATACCAATTTCAGTCTCCAAGTGCACATCTCCTCTTCCAATGATTTTTGCTCTATCATTATTTCCCATCTTCACAACACCAAAATCACCTGCTGTGTAGTTGTTGAAGAGCTCTCTACGAGATGTAGCATGTATGGTAGCACCGCTGTCCGGAATCCAAGTCATCTCATCACCATCTGCAAGGTTGATGGTATCATCAGAAACTATAGTGATCCTCTCCTCAGTGGTGGAAACACTGTTGTCATCATGTTCTTCATGCATGAGAAACATGATCTCCTCTACCACAGCAATCCGGCCTCCCTCACTGTCATTGCCACTGTCAGTTTGTTTCTGAACTTTCTTTTTTTCTTTTTGTCTTTCTTCCATTGTTCACAATGCCACTTGATGTGACCCTTCTCACGGCAGTGATGGCATATATCACCAGCATACTTGTCTTTTCCTCTTGATTTGCTTCTACTTCTTTCTCCTCCCTTACTTGGACCTTTACTCTTGCTTCTCCCCTTGAATCAGTCACTAAGATTTCAGAATGTGAGGAAGAACCGTCCTTATCAGCAATTTTTCTAGACTCTTCATCTAGTACCTTGGTCTTCACAAGGTTCCAAGTGACAACTCCATTAGGTGCTGAATTGCACACGGTGACCTTAAAGGTCTCCCAAGTGTCCGGTAATGAGCCAAGTAGCAGCAAGGATCGCACTTCATCTTCAAATGTAATTCCCATTGAAGATAGATGATTTATAATGCCCTAAAATTCATTTATACGATCTGCAATTGGAGTGCTCTCCTTATACCTCAAACGCATCAATTTCTTGATCAAGAAAATCTTGTTGGTACCTTCTTTGTGGGCATACAGCTCCTCAAATTTCTGCCATAAGGTACGTGCATGTGTCTCTTCAATGCTATGGTTCAAAACATTATCATCCACCCATTGTCAGATGAACCCACAAGCTTGGAGATGAAGTACCTGATGTCTACGCACTTCTATTCTTGTAGACAGTTGTTGGGCCTCCAAGTGCAGAGGTTTGTAGAACAGCAGCAAGTTTTCCCTTAAGTGGATCACCCAAGGTTTATCGAACTCAGGGAGGAAGTGGTCAAAGGTATCCCCTCTCAAGCAACCCTGCAATAAGATACAAGAAGTCTCTTGTGTACCAACACACCCAATACACCTGTCAGGTGTATAGGTGCACTAGTTCGGCGAAGAGATAGTGAATCACAAGTGGTATAGATAATTATAAGTGGTAATGGTGATAGAAAATAGCTTGATGGCGTGTGGTTGACGTGGGAAAAGACTAAAGGCAAACTGAAATAAAGATGGAAGCAAGCAAACATGTAACAGATCTAATTGCAAACGGTGGTTCAATTCTTAGAAACAAGGCCTAGGGATCATACTTTCACTAGTGAACACTCTCATATAAATATATTCTTCTTTATGATACTACACTGAACTACTCTCCGGTTGGACACTCTAATCCATGGTAGGGCTATAACAACACACCTCAAAGTAAGCCTTTCCCATCTAGAAAATTCCATATTGTCACCTTGAGCACTAGATGGTTCAAACAAACACCACAATTTCATAAAGACATCCAACTCCAAATATAACTCATAACAAGTATTTGTAATCTCTAGCCTAAGTGCCACCATGGTGTGCACGCTGTCACTTTCACACACATGGGGAGAGCAGAGATCTATTAAAGCACTTGAGTAGCAAGGTAGATCTACTTGATTACAAAGCTCATGATCACACATAGAGAGAGAGATGAACACATAGCTACCGGTAGAACCCTTAGCATCGTGGAAGAACTACTCCCTCCTCATCATGGGAATCAGCAATGGTGATGGAGATGGCGGTGGATATCGATGGAGATGGCTCCGGGGGCACTTCCCCATCCCGGCAGGGTGCCGAAATAGAGACTTTCTGTCCCCTGAATCTCCCCTTCGGTGGCGGCGGCGCTGCGGAACTTTTAGTGGATTTCTGATTAACCATCTAGGGTTTTTGCCTCGGGAGGAATATATAGGCGAAGGGGCAAGGTCGGTGGCCGGCCAGGGGACCCACACCATGCCCTGGCACGGCCTAGGGTTGCCCGCGCCAAGGGGGGTGTGGCCACCCTGTGGCCCCTCTCTGACTCTCCTTCTGGCTCCGTGAGTCTTTCGGGAAAATAACAACTTTGGCTTTTGTCCGGTCCAATTTCGAGAATATTGATTTTCTGACTTTCCTGGAACCAAAAACAGCAGAAAACAGGCAACTGGCACTGTGGCATCTTGTTAATAGGTTAGTCCAGGAAAGTGTATAAAAAGTACTCCAAAGTGTGGACAAAACATAAGAAAGTAGATAAAACCAAGCATGGAACATCAAAAATTATGGATACTTTAGCAACGTATCAACATCCCCAAGCTTAACTCCTGCTCGTCGTCGAGTAGGTAAGTGATAAAAAGAAAGAATAATTTTTGAGGTGACATGCACCATCATAAACTTGATCAAAGTATTTGTAAAACATTGATAGCTAGGATCATCGTACTTAAATCATATCATGAAAGACAAAGTTCTAGCAATAAGACAAAGAAACTATTTTGCAACATGAAAATGCACAAACAAAAGATTCATGAATAACAATGCGTTGCAAGACGTTTGTTTGTTTCTCATAAAGAAAGCATAGCATAATGGCATTCAACTTGTCCCTCATAGAGTAGCAAATATAAATGCATAGGACACCTTCAAAGTTCATAAGAGTGACTAGATACAAATAGTTTAAAACAAGCAATATCAAGGTATGCATCAATCAACAAGTCTTGGGACAATGCACATAGAACTAAGAATGGCCACTATGCTCTCAAAGTAGGTGCATAAAGGTAGAAGGTGGAGACTCAATATAATGGTGGAAGAAAGGCCTTCATAGAAGAAAGCAGAGATTCAAGTTTCATAAAGAGCTTCCAAAAATTATGGTACTTATAGCTTTCAGCTCTCATTGCCCCTATCATAAGCATCTTGAAGTGATTAAGGTTAAAGTGAACAAACTATGGTGTACATGCTTGACGAAGTATAAGTTACAAATCTCATGTCCCTTGAATACGAGGGCCGCTTCTCATGCTACTCAAGTTTAGTCACCGGTAAGTTCTTGTCATCGTAAGTACATGTGTATCATAGAGAACCGCCAACGGGGTACCCCTTGCCCGATGATACGGAAGAATCCCCATATCAAAATGACAAGGCAAGCAGACAACGAGCATCTCATCAATCTTCTTATTTACCATGGGAATATGGTGCTTTTTTCTCTCTTTCCTCTTTTCATAACCTCTTTTTTTCTCTTTTTTCTCAATATAGGACTCTTTTTTTATAAGAAGAATGCTTCATAGACAGCTCATTATGGTTACGCTGCAGGTTTCCACCATGTCATCATGGATTAGACCAATGGCCCAGGCGTTTCTCTAACACATATACATAACTCCATGGACTTACAAGCTCCCCTTTCATTTCACGCCGACGACATCCATAGACAAAAGAGCATGATATCAACTAGGTACAAAGTACAAGTGCAATGTTGAAAGCGTTCCCCATGACAGCATGGTTCTGCTAATCCCCAACAAATAAGTGCAAGCATATACAACATAGACGACACAATGCTTGATGGCTCAGTGTTGATGTAGAGCTTGTTGGGAACCCCAAGAGGAAGGTATGATGAGCACAGCAGCAAGTTTCCCTCAATATAAAACCAAGGTTTAATCGAACCAGTAGGAGCAAGGAAACACCCCAAAGGTGTTACTAGATGAGCCTTGGCAGGGCGCACTACCGGTGCTAGTAGCAACGTGGAGACCTGCACAACACAACCACAAAACTTTGTCCCCAACTTGCAATGAGGTTGTCAATCTCACCGTGTTTTGCGGAAAACAAAGGATTAAATGTATCGAATGGAAAGAAGTAATAGTTTGCAGAAAGTAAACACAAAACAGTAACAGTTTGTAGATTGTATGTAAAGAAAAAGGCAAGGACTCGGATCCATAGTTCACTAGAAGTGGCTCTCCTTAAGATAGATAACATGCTGGGTGAACAAATTACAGCGGGGCAATTGACAAACATCGAGAAAGCAATACATGCATATACTAATCATCTTGACTCCTTTGAGACTTGATTAGGCATTACAACATTATACATAGACCGCCATCCAACTGCATCTATGACTAATAATCCACCTTCAGGTTATCATTCGAACCCCCTCCAGTATTAAGTTGCAAGCAACATATTATTTCTTTATGAACTGCGTGTAAAGTAAACAATACGATTGTTCTATGAACAAAGGATTGTTGTTTTCTCCCTAGTAGCAATAGCACATCTAGTACCTTGGAGATTTCATCACTTCCCAGTTACCGAGGCATGAACCCACTATCGAGCATAAATACTAACTCTTGGAGTTGCTAGCATCTACTTGGCCAAGATAGCTACTAACAACGGAAAGCATGCAAGATCACAAATAACAAAGACATGATAGAATCAATAATCAATCTGAAATAGCATCTCAATATCCATCGGATCCCTGCAAACACAACATGCAGAATTACAAATAGATGATCTTGATCATGAACGGAGCTCACAAGATATAGACATGAAAGTACAAAGGAGGAGAACCAGCCATCTAGCTACTACATGGATCCGTAGTCTAAGGATGAACTACTCACGCATCACACCGGAGGCTTGCATGGTGATGAAGAAGGCCTCCAGGATGAATTCCCCTCTCCGGCAGGGTGCTGGGAAGAGCTTCAGATCCCTCATGATCTAGGGATGGAGATGACGGCGGCTACAGACTCTTTCGTGGATTTTTGATCGGGCACTTAGGGTTTTCGTCCCGAGGGCAATATATAGGTGGAAGGAGAGGCCGAGGGGGTGCCAAGGGCCACCACACCACCCCCTGGCGCGGTCCAAGCCTGGCCGCGCGGCCAGATGGTGTGGCCGTCCTCTCGCCCCTCTCCGTCTCGTATTCTGGCATCTGAAGACTTCCGGAAAAATAGGCACTTTGGCTTTTGTCCTGTCTAATTCCGAGAATATTCATTTTCTGTTTTTCCTGGAACCAAAAACAGCAGAAAACAGGCAGCTGGCATTGTGGCTCTTGTTAATAGGTTAGTCCAAGAAATCATATGAAAAGTACTCCAAAGTGTGGACAAAACACAAGAAAGTGGATAAAACCAAGCATGGAACATCAAAAATTATAGATACATTTGCAATGTATCAACATCCCCAAGCTTAACTCCTGCTCGTCCTCGAGTAGGTAAGTGATAAAAAGAAAGAATAATTTTTGAGGTGACATGCACCGTCAAAGACTTGATCAAAGTATTTGTAAAACATTCAAGGCTGGGATCATAGTACTTCAATAATAATCATGAAATACAAGGTTCTAGCAATAAGAAAAATAAACTATGATGCAACATGAAAAGGCACAAACAAAAGTTTCATGAATAACAATGCTTTGCAAGACGTTTGTTTGTTTCACATAAAGAAAACATAGCATAATAGCATTCACCTTGTCCCTCATAGAGTAGCAAATATAAATGCATAGGACACCTTCAAAGTTCATAAGAGTGACTAGATACAAAAGTTTAAAACAAGCAATATCAAGTTATGCATCAATCAACTAGTCTTGGGACAATGCACATAGAACTAAGAATGGCCACTATGCTCTCAAAGTAGGTGCATAAAGGTAGAAGATGGAGAGTCAATATAATGGTGGAAGAAAGGCCTTTTTATAAAAGGAAGTAGGGATTCAAGTCTCATAAAGAGCTTCCAAAAATTATGGTACTTATAGCTTTCAGCTCTCATTGCCCCTATCATAAGCATCTTGAAGTGATTAAGGTTAAAGTGAACAAACTATGGTGTACATGCTTGACGAAGTATAAGTTAGAAATCTCATGTCCCTTGTACACGAGGGTCGCTCCTCATGCTACTTAAGTTTAGTCACCGGTAAGTTCTTGTCATTGTAAGTACATGTGTATCATAGAGAACCGCCAACGGGGTACCCCTTTCCCGATGATACGGAAGAATCCCCATATCAAAATGACAAGGCAAGCAAACAACGAGCATCTCATCAATCTTCTTATTTACCATGGGAATATGGTTCTTTTTTCTCTCTTTCCTCTTTTCATAATCTTTTTTTCTCTTTTCCTCTGTTTCTCTTTTTTCTCAATATAGGACTCTTTTTTTATAAGAAGAATGCTTCATAGACAGCTCATTATGGTTACGCTGCAGGTTTCCACCATGTCAGCATGGATTAGACCAGTGGCCCAGGCGTTTCTCTAACACATATACATAACTCCATGGACTTACAAGCTCCCCTTTCATTTCACGCCGACGACATCCATAGACAAAAGAGCATGATATCAACTAGGTACAAAGTACAAGTGCAATGTTGAAAGCGTTCCCCATGACAGCATGGTTCTGCTAATCCCCAACAAATAAGTGCAAGCATATACAACATAGACGACACAATGCTTGATGGCTCAGTGTTGATGTAGAGTTCGTTGGGAACCCCAAGAGAAAGGTATGATGAGCACAACAAAAAGTTTCCCTCAGTATAAAACCAAGGTTTAATCGAACCAGTAGGAGCAAGGAAACACCCCAAAGGTGTTACTAGATGAGCCTTGGCAGGGCGCACTACCGGTGCTAGTAGCAACGTGGAGACCTGCACAACACAACCACAGAACTTTGTCCCCAACTTGCAATGAGGTTGTCAATCTCACCGTGTTTTGCGGAAAACAAAGGATTAAATGTATCAAATGGAAAGAAGTAATAGTTTGCAGAAAGTAAACACAAAACAGTAACAGTTTGTAGATTGTATGTAAAGAAAAAGGCAAGGACTCGGATCCATAGTTCACTAGAAGTGGCTCTCCTTAAGATAGATAACATGCTGGGTGAACAAATTACAGCGGGGCAATTGAAAAACATCGAGAAAGCAATACATGCATATACTAATCATCTTGACTCCTTTGAGACTTGATTAGGCATTACAACATTATACATAGACCGCCATCCAACTGCATCTATGACTAATAATCCACCTTCAGGTTATCATTCAAACCCCCTCCAGTATTAAGTTGCAAGCAACATATTATTTCTTTATGAACTGTGTGTAAAGTAAACAATACGATTGTTCTATGAACAAAGGATTGTTGTTTTCTCCCTAGTAGCAATAGCACATCTAGTACCTTAGAGATTTCTGTCACTTCCCCAGATTACCAGAGGCATGAACCCACTATCAAGCATAAATACTAACTCTTGGAGTTGCTAGCATCTACTTGGCCAATATAGCTACTAACAACGGAAAGCATACAAGATCACAAATAACAAAGACATGATAGAATCAATAATCAATCTGAAATAGTATCTCAATACCCATTGGATCCCTGCAAACACAACATGCAGAATTACAAATAGATGATCTTGATCATGAACGGAGCTCACAAGATATAGACATGAAAGCACAAAGGAGGAGAACCAGCCATCTAGCTACTACATGGATCCGTAGACTAAGGATGAACTACTCATGCATCATACCGGAGGCTTGCATGGTGATGAAGAAGGCCTCCAGGGTGAATTCCCCTCTCCGGCAGGGTGCCGGGAAGAGCTTCAGATCCCTCCCGATCTAGGGATGGAGATGACGGCGGCTACAGACTCTTTCATGGATTTTTGATCGGGCACTTAGGGTTTTCGTCCCCAGGGCATCTTATAGGCGGAAGGGGAGGCCGAGGGCGTGCCAGGGCCACCACACCACCCCCTGGCGCGGGCCAAGCCTGGTCGCGTGGCTAGGTGGTGTGGCCGGCCTCTGGCCCCTCTCCGTCTCGTATTCTGGCATCTGATGACTTCCGAAAAATAGGCACTTTGGCTTTTGTCCCGTCCAATTCTGTGAATATTCATTTTCTGACTTTCCTGGAACCAAAAACAGCAGAAAACAGGTAGCTGGCACTGTAGCTCTTGGTAATAGTTTAGTCCAAGAAATCATATGAAAAGTACTCTGAAGTGTGGACAAAACACAAGAAAGTGGATAAAACCAAGCATGGAACATAAAAAATTATAGATACATTTGCAATGTATCAACATCCCCAAGCTTAACTCCTGCTTGTCCTCAAGTAGGTAAGTGATAAAAAGAAAGAATAATTTTTGAGGTGACATGCACCGTCAAAGACTTGATCAAAGTATTTGTAAAACATTCAAGGCTAGGATCATAGTACTTAAATAATAATCATGAAAGACAAGGTTCTAGCAATAAGACAAAGAAACTATGATGCAACATGAAAAGGCACAAACAAAAGTTTCATGAATAACAATGCTTTGCAAGACGTTTGTTTATTTCACATAAAGAAAACATAGCATAATAGCATTCACCTTGTCCCTCATAGAGTAGCAAATATAAATGCATAGGACACCTTCAAAGTTCATAAGAGTGACTAGATACAAAAGTTTAAAACAAGCAATATCAAGTTATGCATCAATCAACTAGTCTTGGGACAATGCACATAGAACTAAGAATGGCCACTATGCTCTCAAAGTAGGTGCATAAAGGTAGAAGATGGAGAGTCAATATAATGGTGGAAGAAAGGCCTTTTTATAAAAGGAAGTAGGGATTCAAGTCTCATAAAGAGCTTCCAAAAATTATGGTACTTATAGCTTTCAGCTCTCATTGCCCCTATCATAAGCATCTTGAAGTGATTAAGGTTAAAGTGAACAAACTATGGTGTACATGCTTGACGAAGTATAAGTTAGAAATCTCATGTCCCTTGTACACGAGGGTCACTCCTCATGCTACTCAAGTTTAGTCACCGGTAAGTTCTGGTCATTGTAAGTACATGTGTATCATAGAGAACCGCCAACGGGGTACCCCTTTCCCGATGATACGGAAGAATCCCCATATCAAAATGACAAGGCAAGCAGACAACGAGCATCTCATCAATCTTCTTATTTACCATGGGAATATGGTGCTTTTTTCTCTCTTTCCTCTTTTCATAATCTCTTTTTTCTCTTTTTCTCTTTTTTCTCAATATAGGACTCTTTTTTTATAAGAAGAATGCTTCATAGACAGCTCATTATGGTTATGCTGCAGGTTTCCACCATGTCAGCATGGATTAGACCAGTGGCCCAGGCGTTTCTCTAACACATATACATAACTCCATGGACTTACAAGCTCCCCTTTCATTTCACGCCGACGACATCCATAGACAAAAGAGCATGATATCAACTAGGTACAAAGTACAAGTGCAATGTTGAAAGCGTTCCCCATGACAACATGGTTCTGCTAATCCCCAAAAAATAAGTGCAAGCATATACAACATATACGACACAATGGTTCAAGTTTATTAAGGGCAAGAAAAGTAAAGTGTGCCATCAAGTTCGTGAGAGCTTTAATCACTAGTTTTCTCATAACAAGCTTAATTTGGAAGGTAAACAAAAGCATGAATATGCTTGGAATAACCTAAGCTAGTAGGTAGGTATGGTGGACTCTTTGGAATAACTTGGTTTAGGGAGTTGGATGCATGAGTGGAACTCATACTTGGTTGTGGAGGCTAGCAAAAGACTGGGAGCGACAAACTAAGAGAGCAGTAATGGCCATAATCATGCAGAGCGACAAAACATCATTGATCAAAGCATAAAGTGATACTACAAGTTGAAAACTAAAGTATCATAAAGGCTTATGGTGACTTGAGATAGTCATAACATGGTGTGAGCATGCGCCAAGTCAACCCAAATAAAACATCAAAGGAGAATACCACTATACTATGCTTTAATATGCTAAAACAACGCATCATTCATCCAAGGCACATTAAGAAATCTCAATTGTTTATAACAAGTCATGCTACAGCAAATAATACTAAGCATAAAGCCAAAACAATATCAAGCATGGCATGACAAAGCATATGCCACAGTCAAAAACGAGCTCTTTTTACCACATAAGCATGAACTTTCCTACTCTTTTCCAAACCAAACCAAACTATTTGCAAACCAATGTATGAAAGAGGGGGTCCAACCAATTTATTCAGAAAACTAAGCAAACAAAAGCAAACGAAAAACCAAAATGAAAACGAAAAAGAAGACGCTCCAAGAACAACACAACTGTGCATGAAACAATAAAAATGAAGCGTTTGGAAGAAACCTAGGATTTTTATTGATGAAGAAGGGGATGCCTTGGGCATCCCCAAGCTTTGAATCTTGTACTTCTTGGATATTTATTGGGGTGACACGCGTGGCATTCCCAAGCTTCAGCTTTAGTCCATCCTTCATCTCATTACTCATTCCTTCCATACACCTGAAATTTTTCCTTCATACAAAACTTCACACAATCTTTATTAGCAACATTAGTGCACTCAAGATAAATGGTCTTAAGGTTTAGTTCTAACACCAATTAAACTACCATTAGAACACTAGATACTGTAGCACTTCCCTCAAAAATCTCAATTCCCAAAAAGAACTCAAAAAGGAACCAACAAGAAGCAAATGTAGAAAATGACAGAAATTTGTCAAAACAGACCAGCAGGTAAAGACGATTTTTTTTGAAGATCTTCTGTTGCTCAAATCAAAAAGTTTTGAACTAACGAAAGTTAGATAACAACCTGGGGAAGAAGCAAAAAAGAATCACGCCTCAAAAAGACGTTCAGAGATTTTACACGAATTTTTACGGTGAAGCACAAAAATCTGTTTCGGGACAGCAACTTTCCCAATCATTTCTCTCTCATTAGAGGTTACTCTTGGCACAAAAAGCAAATAAAAGGATAAGGAGAGGTTATTACTGAAGTAATAACTTCCAAGACTTATCTAAAACTTTTGGGTTATCTCCCAATAAGTACTTTTCTTTAACGCCTTTAAGTTGGGCATAAGAAGCAAAGAAAGAATTGAGTGTTCTCAAATGAAGAAGCATTAAGATCAATACCAGAAATATTTTCAACAAGGCAAGGTATATCATCCAAATAAGTTCTATAGGATCCTCTATCAATGCTCTTAGGTTCACTATTCTCATCAAAAGGGTTTGCAGGAACAATCCAATCAAGATTCTTTTCTATGGCATCATGTATTGCTACTAGTTTAAAGGGTATTGGTATCTTAGGTTCCTCCCCATTAGGTTCGGTTTTGTTCATCTTTTCTCGTGTACCAACAACACCTAGCATATTGAAACGTTCAAAGACTTTCCTAGCTTCCTTGGCAACATCATAGAACTCCTTAAACAAAGTTTCTAGAATAAAATCCCTCTTTTCATGGTATTCAATTTCTTTAAGCTTAAGAAACATTACTTGCATTAAGGGGTTGAGGTTAACAAACCTAGCTTCTAACATGTGAATTAAAGAAGCTGCAGCAATCTCATAGTTTGGAGCAAGTTCTGCAAGGGATCTATCCTCAGTATCTTCATGCTTACTAACATGATTAAAGAATTCTTCAATATTATCTTTCCCAATTATAGAACCACTACCAGTTGAAAGGTCTTTCAAGGTGAATTTAGGGATCAACATGGTGAGCTAAGGAAGAGGTGACAACTAAAGGAGACTTAATTTTTGTGTGTTTTTGAATAAGAAAGCAAACTAGTAAAACTAATTTTTCTGTGTTTTTGATAAAGAAACAAGCAAACAAAACAAAAAGAAACTAAGCAAAACAAAAATAACAAAGTAAAGAGATTGGTTATGAGGGACTCCCCTTGTGAAGATGTCCTTGACTCCCCGGCAACGGCGCCAGAAAAATGCTTGAGGGCTCAGTGTTGATGTAGAGCTCGTTGGGAACCCCAAGAGGAAGGTATGATGAGCACAGCAGCAAGTTTCCCTCAGTTATGAAACCAAGGTTTAATCGAACCAGTAGGAGCAAGGAAACACCCCAAAGGTGTTACTAGCTGAGCCTTGGCAAGGCGCACTACCGGTGCTAGTAGCAACGTGGAGACCTGCACAACACAACCACAGAACTTTTTCCCCAACTTGCAATGAGGTTGTCAATCTCACCGTGTTTTGCGGAAAACAAAGGATTAAATGTATCAAATGGAAAGAAGTAATAGTTTGCAGAAAGTAAACACAAAACAGTAACAGTTTGTAGATTGTATGTAAAGAAAAAGGCAAGGACTGGGATCCATAGTTCACTAGAGGTGGCTCTCCTTAAGATAAATAACATGCTGGGTGAACAAATTACAGCGGGGCAATTGACAAACATCGAGAAAGCAATACATGCATATACTAATCATCTTGACTCCTTTGAGACTTGATTGGGTATTACAACATTATACATAGACCACCATCCAACTGCATCTATGACTAATAATCCACCTTCAGGTTATCATCCGAACCCCCTCCAGTATTAAGTTGAAAGCAACAGATTATTGCTTTACGAACCGCGTGTAAAGTAAACAATACAATTGTTCTATGAACAAAGGATTGTTGTTTTCTCCCTAGTAGCAACATCACATCTAGTACCTTAGAGATTTACATCACTTCCCATTACGGAGAGGCATGAACCCACTATCGAGCATAAATACTAACTCTTGGAGTTGCTAGCATCTACTTGGCCAAGATAGCTACTAACAACGGAAAGCATGCAAGATCACAAATAACAAAGACATGATAGAATCAATAATCAATCTGAAATAGCATCTCAATATCCATCGAATTCCCGCAAACACAACATGCAAAATTACAAATAGATGATCTTGATCATGAACGGAGCTCACAAGAGCTAGACATGAAAGCACAAAGGAGGAGAACCAGCCATCTAGCTACTACATGGATCCGTAGTCCAAGGATGAACTACTCACGCATCACACCGGAGGCTTGCATGGTGATGAAGAAGGCCTCCAGGGTGAATTCCCCTCTCTGGCATGGTGCCGGGAAGAGCTTTAGATCCCTCCCGATCTAGGGATGGAGATGACGGCGGCTATAGACTCTTTCGTGGATTTTTTATCGAGCATTTAGGGTTTTCGTCCCGAGGGCAATATATAGGCGGAAGGAGAGGCTGAGGGGGTGCCAGGGGCCACCACACCACCCCCTGGCACGGGCCAAGCCTGGCCGTGCCGCCAGGTGGTGTGGCCGGCCTCTAGACCCTCTCCGTCTCGTATTCTGGCATCTGATGACTTCCGGAAAAATAGGCACTTTGGCTTTTGTCCCGTCCAATTCCGAGAATATTCATTTTCTGACTTTCCTAGAACCAAAAACAACAGAAAACAGGCAGCTGGCACTGTGGCTCTTGTTAATAGGTTAGTCCAAAAAATCATATGAAAAGTACTCCAAAGTGTGGACAAAACACAAGAAAGTGGATAAAACCAAGCATGGAACATCAAAAATTATAGATACATTTGCAATGTATCAATGGTTCAAGTTTATTAAGGGCAAGAAAAGTAAAGTGTGCCATCAAGTTTGTGAGAGCTTTAATCACTAATTTTCTCATAACAAGTTTAATTCGGAAGGTAGATAAAAACATGAATATACTTGGAATAGCATATGCTAGTAGGTAGATATGGTGGACTCTTTGGAATAACTTGGTTTTAGGAGTTGGATGCATGAGTGGAACTCATACTTGGTTGCGGAGGCTAGCAAAAGACTGGGTGCGGCAAACTAAGAGAGCAATAATGGCCATAATCATGTAGAGCGACAAAACATCATTGATCAAAGCATAAAGTGATACTACAAGTTGAAAACTAAAGGATCATAAAGGCTATGGCAACTTGGGATAGTCATAACAGGGTGTGAGCATGTGCTAAGTCAACCCAAATAAATCATCAAAGGAGAATACCACAATACTATGCTTTAATATGCTAAAACAACGCATTATTCTTCAAAGGCACATTGAGCAATCTCAATTGTTTATAACATGTCATGCTACAACAAAGAATACTAAACATAAAGCCAAAACAATTTCAAGCATGGCATGACAAAGCATAGGCCACAGTCAAAAACAAGCTCTCTGTAACACTTAAGCATGAACTTTCCTACTCTTTTCCAATCCAAACCAAACTCTTTGAAAACCAATGTATGAAAGAGGGGTCCAACCAATTTATTCAGAAAACTAAGAAAACAAAGCAAACGGAAAACCAAAATAAAAACTAAAAAGAAGACGCTCCAAGAACAACACAACTGTGCATGAAACAATAAAAATGAAGCGTTTGGAAGAAACCTAGGATTTTTATTGATGAAGAAGGGAATGCCTTGGGCATCCCCAAGCTTTGACGCTTGTACTTCTTGGATATTTCTTGGGGTGACACGTGTGGCATCCTCAAGCTTGAGCTTTAGTCCATTCTTCATCTCATTATATCATTTTCTCCATACACCTGAAATTTTTCCTTCATACAGAACTTCACACAATCTTTATTAGCAACATTAGTGCACCCAAGATAATAAGTCTTTGGGTTCAGTTTCAACACCAATAAAACTTCCATTAAAACACTAGCTACTGTAGCACTACCCTCAGAAAGCTCAATTCCCCAAAAAGTACTAAAAAAGGAATCAACAAGAAGCAAATGCAAATAATGGCAGAAATCTCTCAAAACAGACCAGCAGGTAAAGACGAATTTTTTCGAAGACCTTCTGTTGCTCAAATCGAAAAGTGTTGAACTAACGAAAGTTAGATAACAACCTAGGGCCTAAGCAAAAAAATGCACGCCTCAAAATGACGTACATAGATTTTACACGAATTTTTACGGTGAAGAAGAGAAATCTGTTTTGGGACAGGAAATTTCCCAATCATTACTTCTCTCTCATTAGAGGTTACTCTTGGCACAAAAAGCAAATAAAAAGGATAAGGAGCGATTATTACTGAGGTAATAACTTCCAAGACTCATCTAAAACTTTTGGGTTATCTCCCAATAAGTACTTTTCTTTAACGCCTTTAAGTTAGGCATGAAAGTTTGAGAAGATGCTCACATAAGAAATATGAATTGAAGTAAAAGAGAGCATCAAGAAGCAAATTCAAAGCACATTTAAGTCTAACCCACTTCCTATGCATAGGAATCTTGTAAAGAAACAAGTCATGAAAGCACAAAGCAACAAGCATAGTAAAGTAAAACAAGTGCAACTTCAAGACTTTCAACATAAAGACGGGAAACTTAATATTGTTGAGACACATAAAACCATGTTTCCCTCTCTCATAATAACTTTCAGTAGCATCATGAATAAAATTAACAATATAACAATCACATGAAACATTCTTATCATGAGCCACATGCATAAAAGAATTAATACTCCCCACATAAACATAGTCATTCTTATTAATTGTAGTAGGAGCAAATTCAACAAAATAGCCATCATTATTATTTTCATCACCATAATCATCAAATATAGGAGGCATATTGTAATCATAACTAATTTCCTCCTCAATATTAGGTGGACTGAAAATATCATATTCATCATTGCAATCATCATATATTGGAGGTATAGTATCATCATAAGCAATAGAATAGTTATCTTCCAAAGTGTGTTCATTTGTAAACATATCATCATTGGAAGGATCATGGATAGCACTAATAATATAGCAATTATTAATATCATCATTTTCAGAGTTGGTACCGAAGAGATTTTCAATATCAAAGGTAGTGTGCTTTTCCCAATCATGATCACTACTATAGGTAATAGGCATAGGAACATCATCGAGTTCAGAGTCATCAAAAACTATAATAGGAGCAACATGCTTAGGGGAAAATACCGTTTCCTCTCTCCTTTTACTCCTCCTTTTCTTCTTTTTCTTCTCCTCTTTAGGAGGGAGAGGCTTGAAAGGAATCTTCTCCATATACCCTGGTTCTTTGTTAGAGATAATAGAAGAAACTTTGGAGGATTCCTCCTTTTCATTAATAAGACCAAAACACATATTAGTCATGTCATATTTTGGTAAGATCTCATATTTTATAATATTTTGTATGTAAGTATTTGTGTGGCAATTATCAACACAATAAAGATGACAACCATGCATGACACTATTCATATCAAAAGCACCCATATCTACCAAAGAGGTTTTTCTTGATAACTCTTCACACCCCAAAAGTAATGTAAGTTCATCATGCTGATTAGGAGTGATCATGTCATCACAATACAAACTTGCAGTACTCATTGGATTAGAAGAGCTATTATTATGGCCTGAGCATTGAAAATTGAAATGACCCACTTCAAAGCAAAGTTCACAAATAAAAGGATAGAGGGCACAAACTTTTGTACCAAGATCATTTAGAGCCCTATACCATGTTCTAGTTTTTCATTCCTGTGGGTGATACAATATTCTTCTTCAATTTGATTATTCTCACAAGGTCTATGTATTCCACAAAAATTAACATGCTTATAAGAAGTAGTACTTTCAGAGGTTTGAGCATGTTTATTGCTATCATTAATAACAATTTCATTTTCCATGCAAGTGTCTTTATAAGGCTCATGATACATGTCCCATTTTTTATTTAGGAGCATTAATATGAGAAGCAAAGGTTCTATAACAATCAACAAGAATTTGAGGATCAAGACCATATTTAGCACTAAGCTCTTGAAAATCAATAGTTTCAGCAAAAGACTTAATGCAATCATACTCATAGTTTATACCTGGTTCTTTACCTTTGTTGTTATCCCAATCTTCGGTATTGCTTTGAATTGTTTCAAGAAGATCCCACTTAGCTTTGACCTCCTTACTTGTGAAGGATCCCTCTAAACAAGTATCTAGATAGTCCTTGTAATGTCCTGAAAGCCTTGCATAGAAATTATTAATAACAATATTACTGGGGAGCTCATGAATGGGACATTTGAGTATTAGTGACTTCAATCTCCCCCATGCTTGGGCAATACTTTCTCCATCATGTGGATGGAAATTATAAATGTAATTCCTATCTTTATGAAGTTCACGAGGAGGATAAAATTTAGAGTAAAAGAGAGATTCAAGTTCCTTCCACTCCAAATGATGAGGATCATCTAGTAGCTCATACCACTCCCTTGCTTTGCCCTTAAGTGAAATAGGGAATAGCTTCCTCTTAACTTGGTTCATTGAAATACCTGCACACTTGAACAACTCGCATAATTCATGTATAAAGAGTAAATAATCACCAGGATGGACAATTCCATCTCCAAAATAGCAGTTATTCATAACACGTTCAACAATTTTTATAGGTATTTTAAAAGGGATGATTTCAGTATGTGGATTTAACATATCACAAGTATCATTAGAATTACCACATATGGGAGATAAAGTATCATCAAAGCAAATTTTCTTCTTCAAAGCTGGGGAACTAAAAAGATCATTTTCATAAAAACTAACTTCCCCAAGCTTAGACGTTTCCATAGCATTAGTAACAAAGGTGTTCAAAAGATTCATACTAATAACATTGCTATTAGCATGCAAAGAAAGTTCCATGGGTTTTTTAATTTTCTTTTCAGACAATTCATGTTCTATCTTAGGAAAAATACTAAAAGTATCTCTAATTTTGTTGTTGTTTTCCATTAAGCCTAACTAGTGAAAACAAGAAACAAAAAGACAAAATTGAAAAATCTAAAGGAAATAACTTTGAGCACTCACACCGGAGGATGTGAGTACCTTTTACCTTACCTCCCCGGCAACGGCGCTAGAAAATAGCTTGATGTCTACGCACTTCTATTCTTGTAGACAACTGTTGGGCCTCCAAGTGCAGAGGTTTGTAGAACAGCAACAAGTTTTCCCTTAAGTGGATCACCCAAGGTTTATCGAACTCAGGGAGGAAGTGGTCAAAGGTATCCCCTCTCAAGCAACCCTGCAATCAAGATACAATAAGTCTCTTGTGTACCCAACACACCCAATACACTTGTCAGGTGTATAGGTGCACTAGTTCGGCGAAGAGATAGTGAAATACAAGTGGTATAGATAATTATAAGTGGTAATGGTGATAGAAAATAGCTTGATGGCGTGTGGTTGACGTGGGAAAAGACTAAAGGCAAACTAAAATAAAGATGGAATCAAGCAAACATGTAATAGATCTAATTGCAAACGGTGTTTCAATGCTTAGAAACAAGGCCTATGGATCATACTTTCACTAGTGAACACTCTCATATAAATATATTCTTCTTTATGATACTACGCTGAACCACTCTCCGGTTGGACACTCTAATCCATGGTAGGGCTATAACAGCACACCTCAAAGTAAGCCTTTCCCATCTAGAAAATCCCACACTGTCACCTTGAGCACTAGATGGTTCAAACAAACACCACAATTTCATAAAGACATCCAACTCCAAATATAACTCATAACAAGTATTTGTAATCTCTAGCCTAAGTGCCACCATGGTGTGCACGCTGTCACTTTCACACACATGGGGACAGCAGAGATCTATTAAAGCACTTGAGTAGCAAGGTAGATCTACTTGATTACAAATCTCATGATCACAATATGATCACGCATAGAGAGAGAGAGAGAGATGAACACATAGCTACCGGTAGAACCCTTAGCCTCGCGGAAGAACTACTCCCTCCTTATCATGGAAATCAGCAATGGTGATGGAGATGGTGGTGGAGATCGATGGAGATGGCTCCGGGGGCACTTCCCCATCCCGGCAGGGTGCTGGAAAAGAGACTTTCTGTTCCCTGAATCTCCCCTTCGGTGGCGGCGGTGCTGCGGAACTTTTCATGGATTTCTGATTGACCATCCAGGGTTTTTGCCTCGGGAGGAATATATAGGCGAAGGGGCAAGGTCGGTGGCCGGCCAGGGGGCCCATCATGCCCTGGCGTGGCCTAGGGTTGCCCATGCCAAGGGGGGGTGGCCACCCTGTGTCCCCTCTCCGACTCTCCTTCTGGATCCGTGAGTATTCCGGGAAAATAACAACTTTGGCTTTTGTCCGGTCCAATTCCGAGAATATTAATTTTCTGACTTTCCTGGAACCAAAAACAGCAGAAAATAGGCAACTGGCACTGTGGCATATTGTTAATAGGTTAGTCCTGGAAAGTGTATAAAAAGTGCTCCAAAGTGTGGACAAAACATAAGAAAGTAGATAAAACCAAGCATGGAACATCAAAAATTATGGATACGGTAGCAACGTATCAGTACCTCCCACTGATCTTCTTTCATATCACTAGGCATCTCAGTGGAGAATACCGGCATCCAGTAATCATTCACATATAACAAGTCCTTCATCTTGCACTTCCAAGATTGATAATTTGTACCATTCAAAGAAATCATTCTGTTGGTATTCACTTTCATCTTTCACCACAAGAAAATGCAATCAGCCCAAAATAAACCTTGCTCTAAAACTGAATATAAAACTGAACCTCAACTCTGATACCACTTTGTTGGGGGGGGGAGAGGATACACAACCTCCCCGATCCGCCTGCGGTGAACCTTCGAGGATAGTTTCAATCAACATATATGTAGCGGAAATAAAACAACGAGCACATACACAGGTGACACAAGGATTTATGTGGAAAAACCTCCTCAAGGTGAGGAGGAAAAAAACCACGGGTGTGGACCAACCGGTCCACGCGAGCTTAACTATGAGCAACCTGGGTACAGAGTCTTCTCTAGAACATCTAGAGATGTACAACACACTCAGCATGTTTCCAACCGGCAACAACAACAACAACAACAACCACTTGAGAGAAAGATTACAGCAAAGCAGAGTATCTCAGTTTCTGTCCCCTTCGGTAATCAGAAAACTGCTCTTAAACCGCAGATCCAATCAGCACCAAACTTGGTAGACAAGCTAACATACGAGTACCCAACATACACACCAAATTTCAGGTCAATCGGATACCGTTTGCCTGCCCAAACTGTTCGTCTACCAAAACTGCTCCGTGCTGAAACTGTAGCAGTCCGAACTGAATAAACTACTACCAAATCTGAAACTACACTGACCTAAACCTCAAACCATCTAACCAGATCAAAGTACTCAAATCAAGGAACGATCTCACCAAGTTTAGAGTCAATCCAAGCATGTTTGAGCCTCCAAACACCAGCTTGAAGACAGACCGGTCAGATCTCAGAAATCTGGACAGAAATCACCTCTCCTTCTTCTTCCTCTCTTCTCACTAGGTTGTGGTGTTCTTGTGTGTTCTCTCACCCTCTCACACTTTCTCAGCTCACACTCTCACACACGGAGTGTCTCACACAGCCATCAAAGTTGGCTAGGGTTTTATTTTCTACTCCTCTCCCAGGGAGCACCTCAGTCGTTGGATACGAACATCGATCAACGCTTGAAACGTGTTGGACTTCACAGGCTGATGTTGGGATGCCAACACACCTCCATATGGAGGGACCTGGCCCAACACTTTTTTGTTTAGTGAGGCTCTCACAAAGAGGACCATGGTAATGTCACTAGTAGAGAATGGATCTTTAGTCCCGACCCGTAAGGGCCTTTTGTCCCGGTTTTGGAACCGGGACTGGCGAAGTGGGACTAAAGACCCATGCATTAGTACCGACATGATTACCAGTCGGGACCAATGGGCGTCCACGTGGCCGCTGCTGCGCGTGGGGTACCGCCCCCCCCCCCAATTAGTCCCGGTTCCGCCTACGGACCGGGACAAATAGTTCTCTGTCACGGCAGCATTTTGGGCACTTTCTCTGCCGCGGCAGAGAATTCGTTTTGTATTCTTTTATTTATTTCTTTTTTCATTTCAAAATAGGTTTCGAATATTTCTACACTACCACGTACCGTACATGTTTGAGCATATATAAGATAACTTGCCTTACGATTGAGCATGCAAATATATACATGATAGTTACATGGGGATCATAATTACCGGGACTAGCCCGTCTATTTGATTACACGGCCAGGGATCATTGGTAGCGCCTATTCACACTAAATTCCCCGGCATCATCTACCATCTCTTTCAAAAAAAATCCCACCAATTCTTCTGCCATACCTAGTACGTGTTGCTCTGGTAGAAGCTGATCCCGCATGCTCACGAACTATATAAGAAAAGAAGATCAATATGAACATCAATCATGATAACAAAAAGTAACAGTAATAAAATAATGTTGTAAATATATTGCTTACATCGGCGCTATCATCTTGGTGCTCAGTGGTAAACATGCGAATGAACTCGCAAACGTAGAATCCACATATATTCGTCCCCGGTAGCTGCCTCTCGCACTTTACGAGAATAGAATTCAATCAAAATAATAATCTAGCATCATAATTGTATTGAAAACTAGAAGTAAAGAGATACACGGACATATCACGTACTACCTTCCGAGACCGTCTTAAACATCAGCTTCTCACTAAAGTAACCTGTAACCACACTCTTAAACAGGTTCCAAACCCTGTCCGGTAAAGAAAATGAATGAATGTGTTATTTATTACCCGATATCTCAGGAAATCAATAAAAGAGACCGATATAGCGCGAAAATTACCTCTAGAGCATGTCCCTAAACTCTTCCAGGTGTCTCTTTAATGGGTCCATGACTTCAACTATTCCTTTATCAAGTCGAATGTTTAGCAGAATCTAGTGGAACCTGCACACGTTTATATATACATCAGAAACTCATCAATTACGCTTAACATCGAGTAAGCAAAAGTGAATGTGTACAACAGAGTAAGACCCTTACTTGAAATTGTAAGAAAACAGTATGTGGTCACAGAAATTTTGCTCCGTTAGAAACCTTAGAAGGTTTTCCTGTGTCTCCTCGGGATTATCTGTTAGCGTCTTTATATGTACTTTATCTGGGTCAATGAACCCAACACTATAGAGTGACTTTCTTTTACATTCATGGATCTTCATTCTGTATAATTATAGAGTACAAAAGGGTATAATGAGGATAATTACATGCAATAAACTGAACATCTGAAAAATTGAATAACTTATATGTAGATAATGAATTCAACAACTTACAGACAATAGCAACTCATGAGAGATTTGTCGAGGACGTCAAAATTGTATAACTGGAAGAGTTCTGAAAAGTCAACATGGACCTCGTCGGCTCGGAAGTAGTACTCATGTGGGACTTTCGCCATGATCATTATTATATCGTCCTTTACGGCTCTCAAGTACCATTTATGTAAACTCTGCATTTGTGTTGACCGTTGTTGGAACTGCTCTTCGCTGACCAGAGGCATCCCTAGGACATATGTAGGGACTACATCAGCCTTGGGTAACTTGTCGTCTTGGGAACCTAGCAATTCAGCAACACTCACACCCATAGAGGCCGCCAACTTCACAGCTTCTTCCATATTCTGCTGGGGAACGTCTTTGGATAACACCCTGGGGGGTGGGATCGATTGTTTGGCCTGTTTCCCGAGCTGGGGAATGTCCCTTTTTGTCCGCTTGCTTTGCTCTCGCTTGGATTGTTTGCACTTGGTTTGTTTGCACTTTTACTTGATTTGCTCCCATTTGCACTTCTACTTGATTTGCTCTTCTTCACTTCCTTCTAAAGTGTGCATAGATAGTCATCTGGCTTATGGTGCAACTCATATTGTGATTTTGTGTTCAGAAAACCAAGTGCATACTCTTTTTGCTTCTCGGTGTATACCAGGGCGGGCTCAGGTTTCTTCTTTTGATACCTTTTGTCATTTTTTTTGACAATCAATACCACTATATAATGGTAGTAGCAAATAGTACATGGTAGAGATAATAAGCTGACGTAGAGTGATTTGTTAGAGGGGGTACGCAGGGGTAAGCAGCCGCCAGGGAAGAGAGATAGCTAAAACCCCATCTAGGGTTCCGTCCCCTTGTCGGCTGATACATTGCAAATGTATCTATAATTTTTGATGTTTCATGCTTGGTTTTATCTACTTTTTTGTGTTTTGTCCACACTTTGGAGTAATTTTTATATGATTTCTTGGACTAACCTATTAACAAGAGCCACAGTGCCAGCTGCCTGCTTTCTGCTGTTTTTGGTTCTAGAAAAGTCAGAAAATAAATATTCTCGAAATTGGACGGGACAAAAGCCAAAGTGCCTATTTTTTCGGAGGACATCTGATGCCAGAATACGAGACAGAGAAGGGCTGGGGGCCGGCCACACCACCTGGCCGTGTGGCCAGGCCTGGCCCACGCCAGGGGGTGGTCTGGCCGACCCCAGCACCCCCTCGGCCTCTTTTTCCGCCTATATATTGCCCTCAGGACCAAAACCCTAAGTACCCGATCAAAAATCCACGAAAGAGTCTGTAGCCGCCGTCATCTCCATCCCTAGATCGGGAGGGATCTGAAGCTCTTCTTGGCACCCTGCCGGAGAGGGGAATTCACCATGGAGGCCTTTTTCATCATCATGCAAGCCTCCGGTGTAATGCGTGAGTAGTTCATCTCTGAACTACGGGTCCATGTAGTAGCTAGATGGCTGGTTCTCCTTCTTTGTGCTTTCATGTCTAGATCTTGTAAGCTCCATTCATGATCAAGATTATCTATTTGTAATTCTGCATGTTGTGTTTGCGGGGATCCGATGGATATGGAGATGCTATTTCAGATTGATTATTGATTCTGTCATGTCTTTGTTATTTGTGATCTTGCATGCTTTCCGTTGTTAGTAGCTATCTTGGCCAAGTAGATACTAGCAACTTCAAGAGTTAGTATTTATGCTCGGTAGTGGGTTCATGCCTCTAGTAATCTGGGGAAGTGACAGAAATCTCTAAGGTACTAGATGTGTTGTTGCTACTAGGGAGAAAACAAAAATTCTTTGTTCATAGAACAATCATATTGTTTACATTACACGCAATTAGTAAAGCAATAATCTGTTGCTTGCAACTTAATACTAGAGGGGGTTCGGATGATAACCTGAAGGTGGATTATTAGTCATAGATGCAGTTGGATGGCGGTCTATGTATAATGTTGTAATGCCCAATCAAGTTCCAGAGGAGTCAAGATGATTAGTATATGCATGTATTGCTTTCTCGATGTTTGTCAATTGCCCCGCTGTAATTTATTCACCCAGCATGTTATATATCTTAAGGAGAGCCACCTCTAGTAAACTATGAATCCCGATCCTTTCTTTTACATACAATCTACAAACTGTTTACTGCTTTGTGTTTACTTTCTGCAAACTATTACTTCCTTCCATTCGATACGTTTAATCCTTCGTTTTCAGCAAAACCAGTGAGATTGACAACCTCATCGTAAGTTGGGGACAAAGTTCTGTGGTTGTGTTGTGCAGATCTCCACGTTGCTGCTGGCACCGGTGCGCCCTGCCAACGTTCAGCTAGCTACACCTTTGGGGTGTTTCCTTGCTCCTACTAGATTGATAACCTTGGTTTCTTACTAAGGAAAAACTTACTGCTGTGCTCATCATACCTTTCTCTTGGGGTTCCCAACGAGTTCGATATATTTTGGGCCATCAACGGCAACGTCGTCGGTCCGCTCCGTCTCCGGTGGCCCTAGGGCCTTGGAGGTGTAGCATACCACGGCCTCTCACCGGCGGGAGGTTTTTAGTTTTTTGTTTAGCCTATTTTCGAGTGTCTTCTTCGGGATATTGAGGCGACGACTATATCCTGAAGTCAGAATAATTTCATCCCCGCTCTATCCTCGCTCTGGTGGTGCATGTAGCACCGATGTAGAGCGTATGAAGTCGTTTGTCTGGCGGATCTCCTGGGATCTAGTCCGTTTTCATGTTCGTTGGTTTGTTTCCAGGCCCGCCTCTTCCGATATATGGTTGTCGTCATTATCGATGGTTACTGGTCTCGTGGGTTGGTCCTTTGTGGCCTTAGCACGACGACTTCTCGTCTGTCTACTACAAGTCTACAACAAGCTCTACTACGATAAGCTTTACCTGACTCCGGTGATGGAGGAGCGAGGATAGCGGCGCGCCTTCGGCTCGCGCTAGCGTTTGTAGTCGTCGCTATGCGGTCCAATGACCTAATTTTAATATTTATTATTTTTAGGCCGCTTTGTAGTGATGTTGATGATTATTAATAGATCGGTGATATTTCGCAAAAAAGAGATAATAAGCTGAGTCTATCGATTACAAAATAAAGTCTAAAAGAAACTAGTAAATTTTTAAGATCTTCAATCTCCTTCTTTATTCAAGACATATTCTTGCACTTTTCTCAAGGCAGACGAGGACTACAGATATCAAACCATAACCTGAAAATACAATGAGGGTTCTTACATAATTTTTTGATCCGCAGTGTCAAGGCTAGGGTAATCAATCAACATCGGCAAGAGTTCTAACACAAATATTTCAGGAAAAATTAACTAAACATCATGGTCGACGTCGCTAGTGAACCGAGAGGACAAATCATCATTGTCGATGACGTAGCAGACGTACAAATATTAGGAGGATGATCATTCTCGCGACAACCGTGAGAAAACAAAAATCTAAATCGATTTGGTGAAGCAAATCTTTAATACCACCGTTGGTGCTGGGAAGAAGATCTCAGCGTTGAATGACAGGCCGGAATCACTTATTATAGACAACGCTATCTCCGCGGTTATTATGAATAAGCATAAAAAAGGAGTCCATCTCGGTCGTGATTGATGGGATAATAAGTTCTCTAGCCCACGACACTGACATCGATTTGGAGGGAGGCGCGTATGTTTCTGTACACGTATTACTCCGCAGATCGATATAAGTGTCCGTGATTTCGCGGAACCGTGGCAACAAACAGCTCGACGAATCCGCAGATCGCGGAATCGAGCAAATTGCCCTAGACGATATGGTCAATCCGCGCGTAGGCGCCGGCAGCGAGATTGCGGACGACATCCTCCTCGACGTCTTCGCGCGCTTGCCGGGCTTCCAGGACCTCGTCCGCTGCGCGGCAACGTGCAGACGATGGCGCCGCCCCGCCACATCCCGAGCTCTCCTCCGACAGATCGGCATCTGGCCGGAGACGGGGCGCCACCCGTCAGTCCTCGTCGGGATCTTCTCGCAGACCGTGCAACAAGTTGGTGGCAGGTTTGCGCCCCTGAAAAGGAAACCGGACACCCCTCCCCGATTCTTGAGCCTTGAGGCCGGCGATCCGCATCGAAGCTTCGACTCGATCGTCGACAATGGTGACGGGCTCTTCAACCTAGCAAGGCCACTGTCTTCACGTCGCGGTCTTCTCCTCGCCCACGTTTTTCTACCTAGCAGCCCCGCCGACGGCGACGACCACCGTCGCAAGAAGCTCCACCTGGCGGTGTGCCGCCCATTGATTGACAGGCGGTATAGCCGACTTCTCCCGCCGCCTCCTTTCTTCCTGAACCCTCATTTCTCCTACCGCCAGCTTACCGGCTGCACGATTCTTACCGATGCAGACCACGGCGGTGTTGTTGCTGATGATTTGGATGCGAAACAACAGAAACCGGTGTATTTTCAGGTGCTCTTAACCTACACCGATGAGCATGGACCCGTGCTGGCCTACACATACTACTCCTCCACCGACAGTTGGGCCGCACCCGTTGACTGTGGAAAGGCATCATGGGATTCGAACCTCGTCAGTTGCGGACCGCGAGCTGGGGTCGTCGCTCGCGGCATCGTTCACTGGTTGTACACGGACAAGACAAGCTTCTATACTCTCAACATAAACGTCGTAGCCCCGACGACACATGCTGATGTCTCCTGGACCAAGATCCCAATCAAGGTCCAAGACTGTGGGGAGTGGTGGCGAGTGCCGTTTCCATGCGTCGCCGGAGAAGGGAGTCTTTCGTTTGTCACTATACCTGACCATGGCAAGCTAGAGCTTTGGACAAAGCAAGGGCAAGACGCCGGTGGGGAGGATGCTGGCATGGGAGCGTGGTCGCGCTCTGAGCTGATAAATCTAGAGATCAGGAAAATAGACCTCGTCTTCTTCGCAGAGAGGAGAGGTGCCATGCTCGTTGAGATGGAAGGTGTCTACTTCAGCATCGACCTCGAGAGTAAAAAAATGGCGATGATTAACATAATCGGCGAGGAAATGGGGCATCATAAGGCAGGCACGAGGAGGTTTCCGGCGGAGACTTGTAGCAGCACTTGGTGTGGCGGGCGGCATATGCCGTGCCGACACAACCCACCTGTGTTGTACGAGATGGACTGGGTATTTCGCCCCTTCTGGGATGATAGCTAGGAAAGACAAAAACAGCGGAGTGAGTTCATGCGGGGTTTAGTGGTGTCTAGCTAGTCTGCCTATGATCGATGATGAGTCGATCGATCATGTATATGTGTTGGACATACCGTTTCTTCTTTCTTGCATGTCTTGTTGCTTCCGATGTCTAGCCATGTACTCCCTCTGTTTAGAAATATAAAACGTTTTAGCTTTGTGATTCCGAATGTACCTATACGTCTTTTAATATATAGTTTCGTAGACACCCTTGCTGCCGACGGTTGGTGGCAACGGTGACACACTTGCTAGCGACGGTTGGCGACGACGGTGACACCCTTGCTGCAGTGTGGCGACGGGGCTTCACGAGCCCTCTTGGGAGAGGACGGGCCAGTGAGGGCCTGGTTTGCCCCTGCTGCTACATCCGGTCGGCTATCGCCCTCCGGCGGTGGAGGTAGTCCCCTCTCGCGTGTGACTGTACCACCGACCCCCGCAGAAGTTCCTCCCTTTCGGTCGTACTAGTTTCACACCGTGGCTCACAGTGAGAAGACGGGGGTGACTGCAAGACCGTGGTGACGTGTGCTGGTGGGCGGCCTGCATGGTGGAGCAATTTGAAGTGTCCGGAAGTGTAGTTTTTGAGAGATCAAGAGAAATCCTTGTCGTCTTGACACCGACGCGGTGACGCCTGCGGGTGTCGCCGTCCTTCCTGAACGGCGTCGGTTGTATCTCTTCCTCACCTTCCGTAGCGTATCGGGGAAACACTAGGACCAGTCCGGGCAGCAGCGTCGTCGTCGTCGCTTTCCTTCTTAAAGGTGCTGCTTAGTACGCGACGCTTCGGAGCGATAGGAGCGTGGTGGTAATCTTTCGGACGGCGCAACGTTTGCGGGTGTTTTCGTCAAGCCACTTTTATCGGCATTGTTTTCTCTTTTTTTCTTTTTTCTTTTTGTTTTGTCTTTTGGACGTTGTGCTGTCTGGCCCAGCAGCGCTGCAGCGGTCTCAAACGGTTGCTATATTTATATAGCTGGGTGAAAGCCTGATTCGAGGAGGAGGTTCGTACACGTTCGGAGTGAACCTATACATAAAAGACGTCTAGATACATTAATTTCACAAGTTAAAATGTCTTATATTTATAAACGGAGAGAGTATCACTTTGTTAATGGTTGTTGGGTCTAGTCTGGTGCGGCCGTTGTGGTGCATCGGGCCACCGCAACCTAGGCATGTAAGTGGGCGCGCCCGCGGCTGTCCGTGGGCAATGCCGTTTGTTTCTGTTTTATTAATCGAGACCTCGGTACTAACTAGTTAGTACTTGTCTGTAAGCTGAATAGCTGTTACAGTTGCTTTTTGGTAAGTTTAATTAGATGGCGGACATCGGTCAGCACGAAGCGGTTATTTAATAGACGAAATGATAGTTCTAGTTAATTAAACGGGAATAAACGGACAAGCCCAAAAACAACCATACAGGTGCCCACTTGCAGCCCTACCGCAGACTGCAGGTCCAACCGGCCGCTAGCCTTCCTTGCACCGCCCTTCACCCATCACTCACCCTCCCCCACTGTGGCCTCCAACACTAACCCCACCGCTGACAGTCATGCCTGCCGTTTCGACCACATTGTCAAAACGGTACAAACAAATCAAACAAGTATAAACGTGCACATTTGACCCTTTTGTGTGTAGTGGATTACACTCCAGGATGATGAGGTGCCCAGTTCCTACAGATTCGGTAGAAATATGTCTTTTTAACGAGGGGGGAGAAAGGTTTAAGATACCCCGGTTGGAACATTGTCCATTTAAAGTGGTCTAATATTTTTGAAAAATGAGGTGGTACCATTTTAAAAACTTTATTTGGTGGTTGCTTCATAAAACACCCCATTTTTGGCACTCGAAAAATAGAATTCCTCTTGCAACATTGTTTTTCATCCTATGGTACATATGTGTGCACAATACAGACATATTATCACAAACTATGTCAGATTCTAGCCATAATATTGGTCATTGATGACTGCAAGTGTACAGATCGTTTGTAGCTAGTTTCGAAATAAAGATATCGATCCCACATGGAGCAGTAGGCGAAAGACTAAAATGCTTTTAACTATAAATAAGCGAAGTACTTAAGAAATAACTTTAAGATGCAAGTAAAGTAGAGTTGTTTTTGGTTTTTTGGTTGAACAAGGTGATTTAAAGTAAAGCAAAACTTAATGCAGAAAGTAAGAATCGCGTGTGTAATAGAACTTTGGAACTACAATAGGGAAAAGGCGTTCTCGAAGAATAGTGGATACACCGCTAGCAATTTAAACTAAGTAGTTGAGATTATTATAACGAATATTCTCATAATGTGTATGTATGTGGGAGGAGCTCCATATATGGACGAATAGCCAGCAACCGTTGCACACATCATCCTCATAACCACAACAGACGGCAATCATCATCAATCGAATTACTGCGCTATTAAGGGATTTCTCCCATAGCATGGACATGGCTTTGTGAGTTCTCCTTGATTGCCGAAGTTAGTACATAAAGAATAACAACAGCTTTATAGTCACAGTAAGTGTTATCATCCTTCCGTCTATGAACAAGTAATCACCTTCATCGAGTCTCCATAAGAGGCGAATGTTAGGAGGTGCATAACTCCCAACATCAAGATGAAGACAATTAACACGTACACAATATGATGTATAACATAATAGTCTCTATCTCATCTCAGTCATATGCTAGGGTTTCTCCATCTCCCCAAGAACTAGAGATCTACTCAGACATGGAGGCAATCAACATCATAGCAATGGTAATGGAAACAATCATAGATGAATAGTACTTGTATAAATCCACAACGAGTAAAGGAATTACAACAAGATGATGCAACGTGGATGATGAAGATCGCTGCCTTAGCCTCCTGGATCTGCGCAGGGCGAAGATGGATCCCTTGTGGATGAGTTCCCCATCTAGATGCCTTCCGAAGGTGAGGTTTCTGCGATTTCTAGGTGTTCTGTATATCGTCTTCTCGAACCAATTGCACGGGGTGAAACTATTTGACGAGGCGGAGGCGGCGCCAACTATATGGCCGGAAAAGTTGCTCCGGTCGTATAGTTGGTCATTGGACTTTTTGTCTCCCTTGTTCGCTTCTGGTTTTCTTCTGGTATTATTAATATTTCTCAAATAAGCGGTTTATGATGTTTTTGGCTCCTTTTCTCCATAGTACAACTGGTCCAAGAATTGCATCCATTAGATCCATGATCTGTCCTGATCCTGGTAAAAACAGACATAAAATGTGCGCGCGAGCGCCGTAAAATACCAAGATCCTACATCTACAACGTAAAATAATAATGTAAAACATGATGCAAATATGCACTCCTCAACTTCCCCAAGCTTAGACCCTTGCTCGTCCCAAGTAAGTTTTAGCTTAATGGATGTGATCCTCATATTCATGAAGCTGAGTCGATAAAATAAATGAGGCATTTGCAGCATGTGTTTATCATGTACGATACATAGGAATAAGTTCAACCATTTGAATATTATTAGCAGGCTTCCACACCTTAGTGATAAACAGTTTATAAAAGATGAATTTCAACATAATGTAAAAGTATCCGGTTTAATCGAATGAGTTAGCGTGGTAGTCCCAAGTGTTTTAGGATTCACGTATTCACTTGGGATTCAAAGTCTCAAAAGTGTATCTTTGTCATACTACAATACAGTGGTATATGTCTGCTTATCTTTGCACACTCACTCTTTTTTCTTCTTCCTTTGCAAAGGAGCTAGCCATACATTCCACTTCATGTAGGAATTTAAAGTCTAACAATCTCAATTATCAAATTCCAATTGTATAAGAAGCATTCTTATGACTTGAAGATTCTACCTCGACTTGTTCTCATTCTGTTTTGATAAAACTTTCATTTTCCTTTGTTTAAGGTTTCTTTCTCAACTTAACTGTATAGATAATTTTTCTTTGTAAATCAAACTGTAGACTTACAGCATATTGACTAAATTATCTTTAGGTGTTCCATTAATACCAATGGTGTGGAAGACTCCTATTGCTATCATCAAGTGCAAGTAAAATTATACTCAATCCATTCATATTCAATAAAGCAAACACAAACTCAATATTGCTCCATATATAATAATAAACTCAGAATTTCATAAAAGGGATCGACTATTCGTGAAGAGAATTCTAATGATGCAAACTTTATTGCTAGTTTGAACTAATGCGAAAGCGATAATATATAACTTGTAAGAAAGATTACAAGGTCTTTAAGATCTCCCCAAGCTTGGAATCAAGCCAAGCGGGATCAATTAACTCCTTGTTGGTACCTATTCCTCCTCATGGGTAGAAAGAGCGTCGCCTTCTTCTTTCATGTTGCCCTCTTTAACTATGCTTGCAAAGCGAATGATGAGCTCGGACATGTCGTATTGGAGCTTCAACATTTTCCTCTTGAGGAATTTCTTCTCATCTGTCAACTCAAAGACAGTTTTAATTAAGAAACCAACTCTACCATCGATGTCATGGACCTTCTTCTCAAGGTCTTTTCTCATCATCTAGTAGGAGTCAATCCCTTCTCCAATTGTTTCAACACATGCCTTAGAAGCCTCTCCAACTCACAGATCTTATCATGAATCTCGTCTTGCTGCACCTTATTAGGTTTAAAAGGTGATGGACCAAGAGGAGGTTTGTAATAGGATCCTATGTTGTAACGATAAGGATTAGGGAGGTACTCATCCTTGATTCTTCCTCGCTCTACTTGTCTCATCATCTCCATCCTTTGCGGGAACATGTCCTCCCAATTTGGGAGAGGCTTGATCTCCGCGCCGGATGATGACGACGATCCTTTGGGTTCTGCTTCTTCGATCCTCTTCACGGGCTTCTCTTCTTTCTTCTTCCAGATCTTGTTAACATGGAAGGGCTGCATGGCTTTCGTGGATGGAAGTGTTGATGTCGTAACAACTATACGACCGGAACTATACGGCCAGAATTTTTATTCCCACTGTATAGTTGGTCGTTAAACCTTCTGTGTCCACCAAAAAAATTCTGCTTCTCCAAGGATTCTTTATTAATCTAAAACTTAACGAAATATCGAGTTTTGATAGAAAAATGTCAGCTTAGATTTTCGACCAATTTTGGCATATCAATTTTCCTTGTTCTTTGCTAGAGCATAAATTGTTTCTCTTTTAACACAATACTCAAACTAGACCTTAACTAAAAATTTAAAAACTTAGTCAAACCTTTATTTCACATGGGTTGCCTCCCATGAAGCGCTCTTTTATGGTTAATAGTTTGACCGTAGTATTGCTCATTCCGTCTCGAGTCCATTCTTCTTGTAATTTCCATTCCTTGTATATCTTCGCTTTATCACTTCTTCGGGGGTGCTCAATTCTATGGTGACTGCGTTTATATCTTTTTTTACCCAATAATGCTTCAAGCGTTGTCCATTTACACCCATGCAAGAGAGGGTGTTTTTCCTTGGAGCTTCATTGCTCCCAACGAATAGGCTTCTTCAACTACATATGGACCTTCCCACTTTGATCTGAGTTTTCTTAGAAACAACTTAAGATGAGAATTATAGAGCAACACTTTGTCTCCACTTTTAAAAGTTTTATTCTCTATTTTTCTATCATGCCATCTTTTAACTTTTTCCTTAAACACCTAGCATTCTCATAGGCTTCACTTCTAAACTCATCTAGAGCATTATTATTTAATAAACGCTATTCCCATGCTGCCTTGATATCATAATTTAGATTCTTGATTGCCCAAAAAGCTTTGTTTTCCAGTTCTAAAGGTAAATGACATGCCTTACCGTACACCATCTTATAAGGTGTCATACCCATTGGATTTTTAAATGCAGCACGGTATGCCCATAGAGTGTCATTTAACTTGTATGACCAATCTTTTCTTGATTTGTCCACCGTCTTTTCGAGTATGGTCTTCAGTTCTCTATTAGAGAGTTCCACTTGACCACTTGTTTGGGGATGATATGGTAAAGCAACGAAGTGAGTTACTCCATACTTGCCGAGGATTTTCCTGAAAGTCCCTTTCATAAAATGAGAACCACCATCAGTAATTCAAAATCTAGGAACTCCAAACCTAGGGAATATGATATCCTTGATCATCTTCACTGAGGTAGCTGCATCCGTGTGATTTGTTGGGATAACTTCAACCCATTTAGTGACATAGTCAACAGCAACAAGAATATGAGTATAACCATTCGACTCTATAAATGGTCTCATGTAATCCATTTCCCATACATCAAAGGGTTCAATTATGAGACTATAATTCATTGCCATTTTTTGTCTCCTACCTATATTACCTCTTCTTTGGCAAACATCACAGTATTCCACATACATGTGTGCATCCTTGAGCAAGGTAGGCCAATAGAATCTGGACTGAAGTACCTTTGCAGCAGTTCTCTTTCCTGCATGATGCCCTCCATATGGACTGTCATGACAAGCTTTCAATATCGCATTCATTTCATGGTTAGGGACACACTTCTGAATCATTCCGTCAAGTCCATGATGATATAGATCTGGATCATCCCAAAAGTAATATTTAAGATCATTAAAGAATTTCATTCTTTGATTTCTTGACATATCAGGAGGTATAAATTTTGTTGTTGGGGATATACTTTTTGGGTATCCTCACAGTTCCTCACTGACTAGGGTGGCCCACTTCGGGTTAGAGCTTTGCTTCACGGGTGGCCCAGTCAGGGAGAAAGACGGAGTCCAATCCGGCTATGGGAAGGCCCAGAAGACTTACCGACTTAGGCCCATAATGTTACTTGTAGTTCAAGATGTACTATGTAACCGACTCTTAGTCATAGCCGGATGGATCTCTCCTGTAAACCCTAGGCCGGATATCTATATAAGCCGTCCTAGGGAGAGCCTTTAGGGCACCTCAATAGTCTACAATCTTAACTCGCACAGGCAAAACCCTTGTAACCCATATTCTGGTTCTGCCGTATTACTGGATTGCTAGCAGGAGTAGGGATCTATTCAAAGCCGGCGGATTCGAACCTGGGTAAACTTGTGTGCTCACCGTCCCGGAATACCGTACGTCTCACACCCCTCTTCCAAGACGCCGAGGACCCCCTCATGGCGTACTTGTCATCAATCCGACGACAGTTGGCGCCCACCGTGGGGCAAGTGAGCTACGGATCTACGTTCCGAGCAGAATCTGCAAGAATCAGAATCGGCAAGACTATCGCCGTCGGTCGCATCCTCTACGCCGACGACATCCCTCTCATCGTTCTCGACGAGACTTGGATTCCGGCAAAGGAGGCCGTGACTGCCTACACAATCATGTCTTTTGGCGAGATCGATGTTTACATCGGTTTCGCTGAACCTGCCCAACCCACCCCAGCGGTGATGATAGAGGCAGAAGAATTTTCTGGGTCCCCTTTGTCCATGGAGGCGGCAGAATTCTGGATCTCAGAAAACCCTAATCCCACCCAGCCCACACCAGTTGCGGAGACAGTGGAGAAATCCGAACCTGAAGAAGACCTAGCGGTCAACGTCGAATCTGGAGTGGATCTCCCCGGAGGAGCCGGATCCCAGATCGACCCACCTGTGGAACTCGAAATCCAGAAGGAGCATATCAATGACACTGATTCTGGCTCTGATGATGCCGGAATAGACAGGCCTTTCCTAAGGTACACACTACGACGTATGATACTGCAAGGCGAAAGCGCAGATGCAATCCTCGAGACCATCAAAAGTTTCGATATGGCTGATCGCGAAAGCCGCAGGTACCTCAGGAAGCACGCGTCGCACTTCGTCGGATACGTGGGATCCAGATCCGGCTCTGCCGATGCTGGAGAAAACACCAACTCGGTGCTGGAGGCAATCGGAACAAACACTGATGTACCCGCATCCTCGGATGAGTCGATGCCGTCAGCAGATTTCTGAAAGTTCTCCGCAGAATATGAAGAGGAGTACAACTCCAAAGCTGCAGAAGAAGGAGAAGCCATGGATAAAGGATCCGGGGAACACTCTCCCAAAGCGCAGGATGACGTGGACGTTAGAGATAATCCCGAAGTCCAAATGTCCGGAAGTACCGATCAGAGCTTGACTCCAGGAAACGGACCCAAAGCCGTCTTTGCTTTCAGCGCTGCCAAGAAGGCAAAGAAGAAGAACAAGAAAAACAAGACCCCGGCCAAAGACCCTCTGGCAGATGAAGTGATTGCTGAGGAATACGAAGAAGACTCGGATGGAGCACTTATCCTAGACGAGCTGAAAAAAGAAGCATCGGTGGATGGACACGTGATCACTGAAGGTGCGCATAAACTCATCGATGCCGCATTAACCACACCTATCCCTACATCTGCAGAACTTACTGCAGATGAGCTGGATGAAAGGGCACAAGCCCTAGAAGCGCGTCGTCAACAACTCCTCGATGAAGCCAAAAACATCGAGGTGGAGAAGAAACGCATGTCGAATAAGGAGTACATGTCTCGTCTGCATCAGAAGACACGGAAGCGTCACATAGATGACAACCAATTCCCACGTGTCCGTGCCGTCCTTTTTGGAGATGAGATGGGGAAGCCACGGAAAGATAGCAGCGGAGATTAGGTATACCCAACACTAGTACAAAATACCGTGGCAGCCCGAGAAATTCTATCGGCTAATCCAGGACCAGAGGAGATCCGTTTGGGTATCAAGCTACTCAACAAGGGACTGGAGCAGCAAAAGGTCGCCCTGTCCGAAAGTCAAAAACTGGTCTCAGATGCTGACCAATGTCGCACAGACCCGGCATGGGCTGACATAAGACCCCATTACGTTCTGGAGCAGTATTATCGCCCCGAACGACGGGAAGACAATTATTCAAGAACCGGATCGTCAGGACAGAATCGCAAAACTACACGCGGCTGGAGAAACATCGCACCAGCGGCCGAGAAATACGCCATCGCTGCCCTGAATCCGACGAACCCTCCCCGACGAGAATCTAAGGATCGAAGGGGAGAAGATAAAGAGAAACGTCGGGAGGAGGATCGTCAGAGAATGCCACCTCCTAGACATGAGAACCGTCCGGCTGAGCCTCACTATGGTGGGAACGACGGACGAAGAAACGACGGAAACCATGCAGGTACAAGCCGGCAGGGGGCTCGTCGTAGTCAGGACCCTCCCCGGAATTGGAATAATGAAGTTCCGGACGGAGGCCAGTGATCAGCCGGAAACTATCCAGCTGCTCCACTCTCTCCACCACACAGTCATCACAATGGCTCCCATGGAGGACAAGGAGGACGACATGGTGGAGGAGGTGGTGGCAGAAGCCGAAGTCTGGCTCCACGGCACCACAGCCACAGTCGGCATTCGGGATGATCTCTATCCCCGAATGACGCAAGACATAGGATCAACTCCAACATAGAGGCTCGGCGCTATGAAAACGATGACGTGTACGTGGGCCCAAAGTTCTTCGGTCCATGCAACAGAGCTACAAAATTCACGGAAGGATTTGCTATCTCAAGACATATCCAAGCCTACGACAGCATTGCTCGGCCAGACACCTGGTTACATGACTTCTTCCAAGCTTGCTACATCGCCAAAGGCGGAAACAACCTGGTCACAACCCGATATCTCCCACTTATGTTGCGGAAGACGGCACGATCATGGCTCAATGAACTTCCGGCAAACACCATCCATAACTGGTATGATTTACAAAGCGCGTTCTTTCGGAATTTCGAAGGCACATATCGGAAGCCCTGTACGGTTGGAGACCTACAGCATTGCGCCCAAAAAGCCGGAGAAACTTGACGGGATTACCTCGGATGATGGATCGACACCAAGAACTCCTGCGAAGGAGTAAATGATCAAACTGCGATTGAAGCTTTCATCGCAGGTCTCCCTATTGGTTTACTACGCCATGGCTTGAAGTGTGACAAAGTTACCGATTTGGGAGAGATGATAGAAACAACGAGCAAGTACTCAGATGCTGACGACGATGCAGAAGGACTACTTAATGCAATAGCTGTGCCTCAGTCGGCAAAACAACCAAAGCAACAAGCTCAGAAGCGCAAAAACACCTCGGAAGAAAAACCCAACGCGGAAATAGCGGTAGTCACTACTGTTTCCGGGTCTGGAGGACGAGGAGGCCACGGGCGTGGCCGTGGGACATCAAGGGTGCAAGGTAGAGGAGAACAACAACCAGACAAAACCTACTCTTGGGCCGACATTGCCAATAACCCATGTGTGCATCACCTAGACGCCAGTGGGGGCTCGTCCCACACCAACGCTGAATGTCGTTTCAATGACGACATCAAAAGAGATGACACCGCGGGCTACAAAGCTAAGCGGAAAAAGGAAAAGAAAAATCCCGAAAAAGACAAGGAGACCAAGGAAGATTCCGACATGGAGGAGGCTGATGCTTCAAATCCCAAGTCGGAAGGGAAGAAGACTTTTCCCACCAAGAAGGACACTTATGTCACCTTCCTCGGATCTCAACCAGCAAAGGTCAAGAAAGCAGTTCTACACGATCTCAATGCAACAGTTCCGGCTGTCCCCTAGTATCTGGACTGGTCGGAAGTGGCAATCATGTTTGACCGCGATGATCATCCGCCTAAGCTACACAGGCGAGGAAAATACGCCTTAATTGTCAACCCACTTATTGATGGTTATGGTTTTTCCAACACCCTCATGGACGGTGGTAGCAGCATCAATATTCTCTATGTCGAAACGCTACGCCGGATGAAGATCTCGGAGACCCAGATAAACCATAGCTCTGTGATTTTTCATGGAGTTGTCCCAGGAAGACAAGCTTATTCCCTGGGAGAGATCACTTTGGATGTTACCTTTGGAACTCCAAAAAATTATCGGACGGAGGCACTTTCCTTCGAAGTGGTCCCGTTCAAGAGCGCATACCACGCTATATTCGGACGTCCGGCTTACTGGGATTTTATGGCTCGTCCGTGTTACATTTACAATATGATGAAAATTCCAGGTCCCAACGACGTGATCACCATCAGGGGAGAACTGAAGAAAGCGCGAGAGTGCGAGGATGGAAATGCCGCCTTTGCTGAAGTCGTGCTGCACGCCTAGGAGTACCAAGAGATCAAGAAGAGCATAGATCTGTCCGAGATGCCCGCAACGAAGAAGGAGGTTACCAATCCAAATCCGGAGTTCAAGGCATCAGAAGAGACGAAGAAAGCGTCGTTGAAGGATGATGACCCCTCCAAGGTGACCCAGATAGGCGTAGGCCTAGATAGCGCATAGTAAAGCGCGCTCGTCAAGTTCCTCCAAGCAAATCAAGATATCTTTGCATGGCAGCCATCTGACATGACCGGAGTACCCAGGGAACTTGCCGAGCACTCTCTAAATGTAAACCCGAACGCTAAACCTGTCAAACAGTCCTTATGACGGTTTGGCAACAAAAAGCGTAAGGCAATAGCTAAGGAACTAGAACGGCTCGAGTTAGCCGGATTCATAGAAGAGGTCATCCACACTGAGTGGTCGGCCAATCCTGTAATGGTCCCTAAAAAGGACACCACTGATTTAAGGATGTGTGTTGATTATACTGCCTTGAACAAGGCTTGTCCAAAAGATCCGTTCGCTCTGCCTAGAATTGATCAAGTTATCGATTCTATGGCAGGCTCGGAACTCCTCTGTTTTCTCGATGCATATTCCGGATATCATCAAATCCGGATGAAGGAATCTGACAAAATCAAAACTTCATTCATAACCCCCTTCGGAACCTTCTGCTTTGTTACAATGCCCTTCAGGCTGAAGAACGCATGAGCTACGTACCAACGCACGATGCAGCGTTGCCTCCACGACCAACTCGGACGCAATGTACATGCATACGTGGATGATATTGCGGTGATGTCCAAAAAGAAGGAAACACTCATTTCTGACTTGGAGGAAACGTTCGCCAATCTACGAAAATACAACATCATGCTTAACCCGAAGAAATGCTTCTTTGGAATACCAGCCGGAAAATTGTTAGGCTTCATCGTGTCTCAAAGAGGCATAGAGGTGAACCGCGACAAAATCAAGGCTATACTCAATATTTCCAGGCCAACCCACCTGAAGGACGTACAAAGACTAACTGGTTGCATTGCTGCGGTCACTAGATTTGTAAGCCAGCTTGGTGAAAGAACCGCACCATTATACAAACTCCTGAAGAAGACCAAGGATTTTGTCTAGACTGACGAAGCGGAAGCTGCACTGCAAGACCTGAAGAAAGTACTCTCATCTGCTCCTATCCTCGCAGCGCCGGAACCTCAGGAACCGATGTTGCTTTATATTGCTGCGACAAATAAGGTCGTTAGCATCGTCATGGTGGTGGAGAGACTAGAGGAAAATCAGGAACACTTGGTGCAGCGTCCAACTTATTTTGTCAGCGAGGTCTTCACAGAATCAAAACAGCGATATCCGCACTATCAAAAGTTGGCTTACGGTGTTTTCCTAGCATCTCGTAAGTTACGACACTATTTTCAGGAGCATCCAATTACCATGGTGAGCAAAGCTCCCATGAGAGACATAATCAACAACAGCGACGCCACAGGACGTGTCGCCAAATGGGGCATAGAGCTCTCAGCTTTCGATATTGAGTATAAACCCTGACGAATCAAATCCCAGATCCTTGCCGACTTTGTCGCTGATTGGATAGAGACAAGGAGAACATGGTCCTCCCCGAGTCGGAATCGGACCCTCTTTTTCGATGGGTCTAAGGCTCGAGGGGCTCGGGGCGTGGTGCTCAAATCACCCCAAGGAGATAAACTATTATACGTGTTGCAGATCCACTTCACAGCGACAAACAATATTGCTGAGTATGAAGCACTACTGCATGGAATCCGGATTGCCAAGGATATTGGCATCCGACGTTTGATGTGTTACGGAGATTCGGATCTTGTTGCTCAGCAAGTATCGGATATTTGTAATGCAAATAAGCACATGGCAGCATATAAAGCCGTCGTGGATGATTTATCTAAATCGTTCGAAGGGTTTGAAGTTCAGCACATCCCTCGAGCAGAAAATGAGGAAGCAGATGCACTATCTCGAATAGGCTCTGCACGGAAAGAGGTCCCGGGTGGCGCATTTTTAGAGCACCTCAAAGTTCCCTCAGTAAAGGGAGTAGATGAGGAATATCTGACCAAATCCGACTCACCTTTAATAGCAGTTCTGGCTGTAATTCCTAGCTGGACTCAACCCTACCTTGATTATTTGGTAGATGGCAAATTCAAGAAGAGCCGAGCGGCAGATTATCCGACGAGCAAAAGCCTATACTATTGTTAAGGGTGAGCTCCATAAACGGAGTGTTTCTGGGGGGTTTCCGCGCTGTTTATCTCCAGAAGAAGGAGTGAAAATCTTAAGGGAAATCCACGAAGGCGAGTGTGGTCACCACGCTGCAGCCAAATCTTTAGTGGCAAAAGCTTTTTGACATGGTTTTTTCTGGCTTACAGCTCAAGCAGATGCTGAACTGTTAGTCAAGACATGCAAAGGCTGCCAAAAGTACGCCAAGCAAGCTCATGTTCCGGCTGATCAGCTGTGAACAATACCTATAACATGGTCTTTTGCTGTCTGGGGGCTTGACATGGTAGGACCCTTTAAACGAGCTCCAAGAGGATTTACCCACCTCTTAGTGATGGTGGATAAGTTCACCAAGTGGATCGAGGCTAAACCTGTCACTAGTTGTGATGGAGCAACAGCCAAAAGATTTGTCGAGGATGTTATAATCCGGTATGGTTATCCGCATAGCATTATCACGGACAACGGGAGTAACTTTTCTATGGGAGAACTGGCTGAATTCTGCGATGAGCAAAATATCCGGCTTGATATTGCCAACAGACATCCACAAGCTAACGGACAAGTCGAAAGAGCAAATGGTTTAATTCTACAAGGCTTGAAACCAAGACTCGAAGCACCACTACGACGTGCTGCGGGGGCTTGGGCAGAAGAATTACCTTCTGTAATTTGGAGTCTTCGAACAACTCCGAACAGGTCAACAGGATACACGTCTTTCTTCTTGGTCTATGGTGTAGAAGCAGTTCTTCCTAGTGATTTAATTCATACTTCTCCTAGAGTGGCCGCGTATATCGAAGAGGATGCCGAGATTTCTCGACAAAATGATCTCGACTTAGTCGAAGAAGTTCGCGTCGTTGCTGAAATGAGATCTACAGCCTATCAGCAGAAGTTACACAAGTATCATAGCCAGAGAGTCCGAAATAGATCTTTCAATAAAGGTGATTTGGTTCTCCGGCTTGTGCAACAAAGAAAGCACAAACTTTCCCCGGTATGGGAAGGGCCCTTTTTAGTTAGTCAGGTATTGCACAATGGATCGTTTACTTAATCGACATGAGGCCACCAAAGAAAGACCTGCTACTAAGAAGAGAAAGAGAGCTGGAGGCAGTACAAATCCGGATGAGTTAGACAGACCATGGAATATTGCTCAGCTACGTCCCTTTTATTCTTAGTTTATCCTTCTTTGTAATCATACATATGTACATGTTCTGTGAGAAATAAAAGTTTTGGTTGCCTCAAAGTTTTCTGAGAAGTTTTTACCATCTTATTTCCAAATGATCATGTCATAGTCGAAAATCCTAGAATGCTTGAAAGTACTTTATGCTCATGTTTGTTCTGGTCTAGATTTCCGATTCTAAAAGCTGCTACCTTCGGGTATAACTCTAAAGAAAATTCTAGTCTTTACTTTGGTTATTTATCTGATTGCCGGATGCGGGCATTTTCTGAGTAGTGAATTGTTGGTACTGGAAGCCGGCTCTGTTTCCGAGTTTAAACTGGTTTAGCAATTGAGCTCCGTTGCTCGGCAAAGTTTCCGGCTGAAGGTTTAGCCGGCTCACGAAAGGGACGAGGCGGAAAGCCAGATAAACGATAAGTAGAGACGAAAAAATATAAGTGCTTGTGTAAATATTTCAGGCACGCAAAAATTTCAAAAGTCAAAAGTGTTGAATAAGTTCAAAAGCTTGGCACTAGCAAAAAAGTCAGAGTACTTAATATTTACAAGCGCATCATGTTCTTTCACAGAATAATACATAAGTTTGTGGTCTATGATGCAGGAGGAGATGAAGGAACTGTCGGCTCGCTGGTCACTCTGCCTTGATATTGTTCCGAGATGTCCGGATTCGAGGTGGTCCGCTCATCGTCAGAAACTTCTTCAGCTTCTTCTGGAGGAGGAGGCAGGGTATCCACACGGGTGAAGAAGGGCACCTCATAGCTGGTCAGATCAGCTATGTGGCACCCATATCCGGCGCGGGAGTGCATGATGGCTTGAAGGTCCTGCTCCTGGCCGTCTTCGTCTACTTTGCAGTACCCTCTGGTCACTTGCCATATTTCCATGTTTCCATGGTGGCTCATGACCATGGTGAGAGCGTTCTGCACAGTAGTCCGCGCGTAGGACATGTTCCAGTCCCGAACAAGCTGTGGCATCTCCTTGGCCTTCTCCCGCACTTGGAAGTCCGACATGCTTGGCATGTCCGGAATCCTGAGAGACTCGCCAATGTCTTCAAGGGACTGACGGTAGTCATGAAGAAGATCACCGACTTGGGTAAGCCGGTGGGTGCGGGGCTCGGACGAGGAAAAGTCCATCAAGTTCAGAGGACCTATACACAAAATAAAGATAAGAAAAAAACCGACATTGAGAAGAGTCGAAGAAAAAGATAAGTCAGAGAGGTGGAACGTACCGAAAATGACGTCGTCAACCTTGGTCTTCTCCTCCCGAAGACTCTAGAGTTCAGCCCGGAGCGCCTGGGAGATGTCCTTCTCTCTGCCAAGCTCATTCTTGAGATCCGAGATAATTTTATCTTGAGCGGTAATCTTGCGATCGCGCTCTTCAGTGGCCATGGAGGAGGATTCCAGGAATTCAGCTATGCTCGTTTCGTGAGCCGCCTTGAGCTTATCTAGCTCTTGGCAAAGTCCCTTGTTCTCCACCACCAGGGTCTTGAGGTTCTCGACCTCTTCAATCATAGCGATGGATTGTTTCACCAACGCTATAAGTCAAAAAAGAACAACAGTTCAGAAAAATTCGACATTGAACAAAAAGCAAAGGCAAGGTTTGAATATCGGAATATTTACCTTCGGCTTCATCCTTGGCTACTTTGAGCTCAGCATTTTTAAGCCGGAGAGCTTTGATCTCTCTCTGCTTATCACAGACATTGGTCAATAATTCCTGGTTATAGGAACATACTTTCTGTAAGTCAGAATACCCAAGGTCAGAAGGCTACTTAAGACTCGGGCTAATATTTTTTGCTCAATATCAGCACGAGCCTTGGGGGCTACACTAGTTCATTCTTTGGCATCCTAATGAAAGCATAAACTCGGATTCTATATCCTACTTCATGCTTGGGGGCTAGAGGATATGATATAACATAATGTAAAAACAAGAGTTGGAATTCCGACTTACATATTGCTCGCGGGTGAGTTTGTCTAAACCCGCGTTCACTTCAGCTACCACCTTCTCGGCGAGAGTAAGAGGGATCACTGGAGCAGTTGGAAGCTCGCCAGTCCTGATCCTCTCATCGCGAAGGCAGACTTGAGTGAGAAGGTCAGAGAACTTGACGTCCTCTATTTCTTGCGCCTCCTCTTCGGGGGATAGATGGCTTTTGTCCAGGACTTGCCTGGCTAGCCGCTGGATCTCCTCTGCAGATTTCCGGGTCAGGCCAAACTTGGCAAGACCCGGATTGTTGAGGAGGTTTTCGGTGAAGACTTCAGCCGAGGGATCATTACCCGAAGAGGGTTCACCCTTATCTTGACCTGACGCACCCACAGTGGCGTCAGTATGTGACCCAAGGATCACAAGCTCCGTTTGAGGAGCCGGATCTTCTGCAGCTTCCGACGAGATAACCGGAGTTGCAGAAGGTTGAGGAGCCGGAGTCGCAGGAGCTATGGTAGGCGAAGCTATGATAACCTTCGTATGGCGTAAGGGCTTCGAAGAAATCCCTTTCCCCTTGCCCTTGATGATCGATTTTGCTCTGAGAAGGTAACAAAGTCGGAAATGTTACATCTCGGAAAGAAGTCTAAGTAAAGCACAAAGATGGAAAAGTTGTGACAGAAAAGATACCTCTTCACGACAGGCACCTCCTTTGTTTAACTGCCATCTTGTCGAGCTTTGCGCTTCTTGAGCGCAAGATCCGGCAGTGGAACTACTTCCAGCTCCTGAGAGAACTCCGGAGGGTATCCTTCGAGCGGAGCAAGTTCCGACTCGGGGATGTCAGCAAGCTGAAAACAAGAAAACATATCAGCATTGCAATATAACTCGAAGATAGAAACACATAAAAGATGTGATGATAAAAGCTTACCAGCACCACGGGGTTTTCCGCCGTGTGCATGTCCAGAGAAACCTCTGGAATCCGCCTCTCGATCTGCTCCTTGATCAGCCACTTGATTTGGCTTATGTAGCCTTGAGTGGTGTAGGCCTTGGGACTGATGCGGAGGGAGTCGGTCAGAGAAGACGTGACGGAGTGCATCAGTCTATCCCTGTGGTACTGAAGTGGCTGGATCCGGCATGAGACCCAGCACTGGACCAAGTCGGATCCCTTCAGACCATTGTGCTTGATCAGATATTTGATCCGCCTCTTAGCGAGGATCAGATCATCTGTGAGAGCCGGAGCAGCCTCGTCCCAGGAAGGCTGGGCCGTGGTGGCTCCGTCAACAAAAACCGGCAAAGCAGTATCTTTGCCGGGAGCCGGAATATCCCTATGATAGAAAAATGTGGCTGGCCATTGTTTGACCGAGTCATTGGCAGAAATTTTGGGACATGCCCGGTCTCATCTAAGAGAAAAACTAATGGTACTGGTGATGTAAGGAACACCGGCAGTGATGGAATTCCTCCGGACATGAAAGTAAAACCGGAAGAGAAGCAAACTCGGCCTAATGCCGAGAAAGCCCTCGCAAAGCGCAGCATATGCGCTCATTTCTAGAAGAGAATTGGGAGGAAGATTGTGGAGTTGAACTCCATAGTGATATATCACCTCGGAGAAGAACTCCGAGGGAGGAAAGGACAAACCTCGGTCCATATGAGTACCAAAGTGAACTCGCTCGCCCTCGTGTGGGTTGGGTATGGTTTCCCCGGAGCCAGTCGCCGGCGACGAGCAGCCCCTCCTTCTCCACATTCTTGAGGCCTGCCTCGTCGAGGGCGCAGGGGATCCAGATTCCCCTGTAGCTTTCCTTCTCCACTACAGCTTCCGCCCTCGCCGCCGCCGCCGTGCCGCCAAACCGGAGGAAGAAGATGAAGAAGCCATTTTTCTCCGGTGAGAAAAATGACCTTAAAGGGGCGGCGCTCGGAGTTTCTGTGGGGGAAGGACGAGGAGGCTTTGTTCGCGCAGGAGGATTGGGAAGAAAGGAAACGGCAAAGGACTGGTGGAAAGGAGAAGAGGAAATCTAAACCCCTTATATCCACCTACCTGCGCCAAGATTCGTGCAAACACTACAGCGCAACCGACACGCATCGTGGAAAGAACTGGGAAGGACCCGCGCGGTGATTGCGTCGCCTCGATCTCCACGCACGCATTGAAACGGCGCCTCGGTTCTGCGGACCGCGGACCCACCAACGGTTGTGCTGACGGAACACTGTCAAGTGACGTGACTTGACCATGCTTGTGGCAGGTGGCGTTAGAGACCAAGTTCTGGCTTAGTTTGAAAACGAGCTGGAAAATCTGAGTAACCAACTGAAAGGTCCGACTTATTTTTTAAGACCCGGATCGTATCTTTTGTTGTGAAGTTTTAGGAACCCTTCAAGATTCTGCAAGCCGAAGATCAAGCTAGACGATGATGAATCCGACTCTGGATCTTGGAGGCCTCCGGGGGCTGCTGTTAGGGATATACTTTCTGGGTATCCTCACAGTTCCTCACTGACCAGGGTGGCCCACTTCGGGTTAGAGCTTTGCTTCACGGGCGGCCCAGTCAGGGAGAAAGACGGAGTCCAATCCATCTATGGGAAGGCCTAGAAGACTTACCGACTTAGGCCCATAATGTTACTTGTAGTTCAAGATGTACTATGTAACCGACTCTTAGTCGTAGCCGGATGGATCTCTCCTGTAAACCCTAGGCCGGATATCTATATAAGCCGTCCTAGGGAGAGCCTTTAGGGCACCTCAATAGTCTACAATCTTAACTCGCACAGGCGAAACCCTTGTAACCCATATTCCGGCTCTGCCGTATTACTGGATTGCTAGCAGGAGTAGGATCTGTCCAAAGCCGGCGGATTCGAACCTGGGTAAACTTGTGTGCTCACCGTCCCGGAATACCGTACGTCTCACACCCCTCTCTTCCGCACGCCTCGAGGACCCCCTCATGGCGTACTTGTCATCAATCTGACGACATTTGTTGCTATATAGTTAGCATAATCTGCATACCAAGGATCAGCAATTTCCACATTTACTAAATATTCTCCCGGAAATAATTCATTAATAGGTACATGGTCATTAATGATTCCCTTCATCCTAGAGAGATGATCTACTACCGGATTATCCTTACCCCTCCTATCTACTATTTGCAAATCGTATTCTTGTAGTAATAAAACCCACCTAATCAACCTGGGCTTAGCATCCTTTTTCATAAGGAGGTGACACAAAGCTTGATGATCCGTATGAATTATTACCTTAGAATTAATTATGTAAGATCTAAATTTGTTGCAAGCAAAAAATTATGGCTAGAAACTCTTTTTCTGTAGTAGCATAATGTTTCTGAATCTTATTAAGAGGTCTACTAGCATAATAAATAACATTCAAATTCTTTCCATCTTGCTGTCCCAAAACAGCCCCTAAAGCATAGTCACTAGCATCACACATGATTTTGTAAGGTTCATCCCACTTTGGAGATTGCATGATAGGTGCTGAAACTAGTTTATCCTTAAGGTTGTCAAAAGATGCAATGCAGTCATGATCTAAATAGAATGGAGTTTCTTTATCAAGAAGATTGGTGAGGGGCATAGCTAGTTTAGCAAAATCTTTTATAAACCACTTATAAAAACCCACATGTCCCAGAAACATTTTTACGTTTTTGATGTCCTAAGCTATTGGAAGATTCTCTATAGCGTTTATATTAGTTTTATCTATTTATATTCCCTTCTCCAAAACTTTGTGCCCGAAAACTTTACCTTCTCTTTCCATTAAATGACATTGTTCCCAATTCAAAACCAAGTTTGATTGCCTGCATCTCTGCAAGACTTTGGTCAGATTGTAGAGGCAATTATCAAAAGTTGTTCCACAAACAACAAAATCATTTGTTAGAACTTCCATAGTCTTCTCAACAAGATCATCAAAAATCTTTAGAACACATTCCTGGAAAGTTGTTGCTGCATTACATAAGCCAAATGGAATTAATCTATAAGCATATGTGCCATAAGGACAAGTGAAAGTTGTTTCTTGTTGATCTTCCGGTTGTAAGGCAATTTGAGAATATCCAGATTAACTGTCAAGAAAACAAAAGTAAGAATTATTACTAAGCCTTTCTAAAATTTTATCCATGAATGGTATAGATTTATGATTTTCCTATGTCTCGCGGTTTAGCTTCCTAAAATAAATGCACATACGATATCCTACAATTGACCTCACTGGAACTAGCTCACCATTCTCATTCAAAGTAGCATCAAGACCACCTTGTCTTGGTATGCAATGAGTTGGGTTAACCCACTTACTGTCAGAAATAGGATATATGATGCTAGCATCTAGTAAGCGTATTACTTCTTTTCTTAGTACTTCCTTCATTTTAGGATTAATCCTTCTTCGTGTATCTACTACAGGTTCAACATCATCAAGCATGGTAATCTTATGTGTTACGATAGATGGATATATTCCTTTAATATCACTCAATGTATATCCAAAGGCCTCACGATGCTTAACCAAAACTGAAATGAGTTTATTTGTTTCATTTTCCGATAGATTCTTGCTAATAATGACAGGACATTTATTTTCATTATCTAAAAACTCATACCTTATATTGTTTGGAAGTTTTTTCAACTCTATCGGTGGAGGCTCTTCATCTCGTGTTCTTACCAGTTCTTCATAGTCATGTGGATTTTGTCCTTCTGGAATTGAATCAAGGTAATCATCCATGTCTTATTTCTCCTCATCATCTGGTGCTTCCTCCCAATTAATCAAGCTCCTTTCTAATTCATCTTGTGGAGTACTGAAATGAATTGCCGCTAGCTCAGAAATCGTCTTCTCTTCGTCGATATCCTCCACTTCATATGGCCTCTTCTTTAGTTTGGCGAATTGGAATGTCATTTCCTCTTCTCCAAACTTCAGTGAAATAGTTTCCTTCTTATTATGTACTCGAGCTTTGGTAATGGAAATAAAAGGCCTGCCCAGAAGAATAGGACAAAAAGAATCTCAAGGCATATCAACAATATGAAAATCAAGGGGGTACATGAGTGAGCCAATAAATACATAGATATTTCTGATTACTCCTTCCAGTTTTATATTGGTTCTATTAGACAATTTAATAATAGTGTCTACCGGTTCCACATCTAGATTATTTAAATTGTAGCGGAGTTCCTCATAAAGTGATGAAGGCATAATATTTATAGTGGAAAAAGGTTCGCAAAATCCATATAAGAAAGTTTCTCCATAATACATATGAGTCATTGGTTTAGAAGTTTCGTTACCTCAAACCTTACCTTTGATGAATTCTGAGGTTTCAAGGTCTAACATAACCACTTCATCTTCCACTATCCGTGCTTCCATAAGATCCTTTATTATAACATTATTTATATTTGTAGCTTTGGAATTCCTTTCTGGTTTCTTCGATCTCTTCTTTACTTGTTCTTCCTCTCTTTGTCTTTTTTCGAAGATCCCCTATATGGGTATCGAGGAGAACTCTTCCATTAGCGCTCTTGCACGCTTCTTTTCTTCGAGAGGTTTACGGAGTTCCCGCTCTGTGGGTACCTGCAAATGCCCTGCATAATCTCAATAATTTTCTTTACTGAGTAAGAATCAATACCGAGGGTTTTAATCATTGTATCTGTCCTCTCATCTGGAAGTAAATCATTAATGCAAGAAAATTCAGAAAAACTATTTGTAATGTTTTCCTTATCTTTAATATTTTCCGTTGCTTCTCTCATTTTTATTATTAGATTCCAAGCCTCATTATAGGTATAAGATAGAAAACTGCCATTAGAAGCAGTGTCTAGATTCATCCTATTTTCAATATTTAGCCCTCCATAAAAGGTATGGGTGATTAACCAATCAGGTAAATGATGATGGGGGCAATTGTCTAGGTAGCTTTTGTACCTTAGATATCCTTCATATAAGCCCTCACTAGGATTATTTTTGAAACTAATAAAAATACCTCTCATCCTGCGAGCTTTGCTTTCAGAATAATATTTTGGTAGGAACTTTGTTGTCAATTTCTCCCAAGTCCTTGGTGCTTCTGCACAAAAAGATCTGTACCAGTCGCAAATATTATTAGAGAGAGTTTGTCTAAACAATTGGGTTTTAACCATACCAAGATTACAGTCATCGAAAATAAAGGAACTAAGAATGTCTTCAAAGAATTGTAAGTGTCCATATGGACTCTCTTCATTGGTTCCTGCAAATTTCTTAGAATGCAATAATTCAACTAACAAAAGGATGGATCTCGATGATGGCTCAGTGCACAGCGCCTAGAAAAGTGCTGGTGCGGTGTTGATGTAGAGCTCGTTGGGAACCCCAAGAGGAAGGTATGATGAGCACATCAGCAAGTTTCCCTCAGTTATGAAACCAAGGTTTAATCGAACAAGTAGGAGCAAGGAAACACCCCAAACGTGTTGCTAGCTGAGCCTTGGCAGGGCGCACTACCGGTGCTAGTAGCAACATGGAGACCTGCACAACACAACCACAGAACTTTGTCCCCAACTTGCGATGAGGTTGTCAATATCACCGTGTTTTGCTGAAAACAGAGGATTAAACGTATCGAATGGAAAGAAGTAAAAGTTTGCAGAAAGTAAACACAAAGCAGTAAACAGTTTAAGATTGTATGTAAAAGACAAGGACCGGGATCCATAGTTTACTAGAGGTGGCTCTCCTTAAGATAGATAACATGTTGGATGAACAAATTACAGCGGGGCAATTGACAAACATCGAGAAAGCAATACATGCATATACTAATCATCTTGACTCCTTTGGAACTTGATTGGGCATTACAACATTATACATAGACCGCCATCCAACTGCATCTATGACTAATAATCCACCTTGAGTTATCATCGAACCCCTCCAGATTAAGTTAAAAGCAACAGATTATTGCTTTACGAATTGCGTGTAATGTAAACAATACGATTGTTCTATGAACAAAGGATTGTTGTTTTCTCCCTAGTAGCAACAACACATCTAGTACCTTAGAGATTTCTGTCACTTCCCCAGATTACCAGAGGCATGAACCCACTATCGAGCATAAATACTAATTCTTGGAGTTGCTAGCATCTACTTGGCCAAGATATCTACTAACAACGGAAAGCATGCAAGATCACAAATAACAAAGACATGATAGAATCAATAATCAATCTGAAATAGCATCTCAATATCCATCGGATCCCATAAACACAACATGTATGATTACAAATAGATGATCTTGATCATGAACGGAGCTCACAAGATCTAAACATGAAAGCACAAAGGAGGAGAACCAGCCATCTAGCTACTACATGGATCCGTAGTCCAAGGATGAACTACTCACGCATCACACCAGAGGCTTGCATGGTGATGAAGAAGGCCTCTGTGGTGAATTCCCTCTCCAGGTGCCGGAAGAGCTTCGATTCCTCCCAATCTAGGGATGGAGATGGCTACAGACTCTTTCGTGGATTTTTGATCGGGTACTTAGGGTTTTCGTCCCGAGGGCATCTTATAGGCGGAAGGGGAGGCCGAGGGGGTGCCAGGGGCCACCACACCACCCCCTGGCGCGGGCCAAGCCTGGCCGCGCGGCCAGGTGGTGTGGCCGGCCTCTGGCCCCTCTCCGTCTCGTATTCTGGCATCTGATGACTTCCGGAAAAATAGGCACTTTGGCTTTTGTCCCGTCCAATTCCGAGAATATTCATTTTCTGACTTTCCTGGAACCAAAAACAGCAGAAACAGTAGTGGCAATCGTGGCTCTTGTTAATAGGTTAGTCCAAGAAATCATATGAAAAGTACTCCAAAGTGTGGACAAAACACAAGAAAGTGGATAAAACCAAGCATGGAACATCAAAAATTATAGATACATTTGCAATGTATCAACATCCCCAAGCTTAACTCCTGCTCGTCCTCGAGTAGGTAAGTGATAAAAAGAAAGAATAATTTTTGAGGTGACATGCACCATCAAAGACTTGATCAAAGTATTTGTAAAACATTCAAAGCTAGGATCATAGTACTCCAATCATAAGATGAAAGACAAAGTTCTAGCAATAAGACAAAGAAACTATGATGCAACATGAAAAGGCACAAACAAAAGATTCATGAATAACAATGCTTTGCAAGACGTTTGTTTGTTTCACATAAAGAAAACATAGCATAATAGTATTCAGCTTGTCCCTCAATAGAGTACCAAATATAAATTGCATAGGACACCTTCAAAGTTCATAAGAGTGACTAGATACAAATAGTTTAAAATAAGCAATATCAAGTTATGCATCAATCAACTAGTCTTGGGACAATGCACATAGAACTAAGAATGGCCACTATGCTCTCAAAGTAGGTGCATAAAGATAGAAGGTGGAGACTCAATATAATGGTGGGAGAAAGGCCTTCATAAAAGGAAGTAGGGATTCAAGTCTCATAAAGAGCTTCCAAAAATTATGGTACTTATAGCTTTCAGCTCTCATTGCCCCTATCATAAGCATCTTGAAGTGATTAAGGTTAAAGTGAACAAACTATGGTGTACATGCTTGACGAAGTATAAGTTAGAAATATCATGTCCCTTGTATACGAGGGTCACTCCTCATTCTACTCAAGTTTAGTCACCGGTAAGTTCTTGTCATTGTAAGTATATGTGTATCATAGAGAACCGCCAATGGGCTACCCCTTGCCCGATGATACGGAAGAATCCCCATATCAAAATGACAAGGCAAGTAGACAACGAGCATCTCAACAATCTTCTTATTTACCATGGGAATATGGTGCTTTTTTCTCTCTTTCCTCTTTTCATAATCTCATTTTTTTCTTTTTCTCTTTTTTTTTCTCAATATAGGACTCTTTTTTTATAAGAAGAATGCTTCATAGACAGCTCATTATGGTTACGCTGCAGGTTTCCACCATGTCAGCATGGATTAGACCAGCTACCTGTGCTTCTCTAACACATATACATAACTCCATGGACTTACAAGCTCCCCTTTCATTTCACACCGACGACATCCATATACAAAAGAGCATGATATCAACTAGGTACAAGTATCAAGTGCAATGTTGAAAGCGTTCCCCATGAAAGCATGGTTCTGCTAATTCCCAAAAAATAAGTGCAAGCATATACAATATATACGACACAATGGTTCAAGTTTATTAAGGGCAAGAAAAGTAAAGTGTGCCATTAAGTTCATGAGAGCTTTAATCACTAGTTTTCTCATAACAAGTTTAATTTGGAAGGTAAACAAAAGCATGAATATACTTGGAATAGCATAAGCTAGTAGGTAGATATGGTGGACTCTTTGGAATAACTTGGTTTAGGGAGTTGGATGCATGAGTGGAACTCATACTTTGTTGTGGAGGCTAGCAAAAGACTAGGAGCGACAAACTAAGAGAGCAATAATGGCCATAATCATGCAGAGCGACAAAACATCATTGATCAAAGCATAAAGTGATACTACAAGTTGAAAACTAAAGTATCATAAAGGCTAATGGTGACTTGAGATAGTCATAACATGGTGTGAGCATACGCCAAGTCAACCCAAATAAAGCATCAAAGGAGAATACCACTATACTATGCTTTAAAATGCTAAAACAACGCATGATTCATCCAAGGCACATTAAGAAATCTCAATTGTTTATAACAATTCATGCTATAGAAAATAATACTAAGCATAAAGCCAAAACAATATCAAGCATGGCATGACAAAGCATAGGCCACAGTCAAAAACGAGCTCTTTTTACCATATAAGCATGAACTTTCCTACTCTTTTCCAAACCAAACCAAACTATTTGCAAACCAATGTATGAGAGAGGGGGTCCAACCAACTTATTCAGAAAAACTAAGCAAACAAAAAACCAAAACAAAAACGAAAAAGAAGACGCTCCAAGAACAACACAATTGTGCATGAAACAATAAAAATGAAGCGTTTGGAAGAAACCTGGGATTTTTATTGATGAAGAGGGGGATGCCTTGGGCATCCCCAAGCTTTGACACTTGTACTTCTTGGATATTTCTTGGGTGACACGCGTGGCATCCCCAAGCTTGAGCTTTAGTCCATCCTTCATCTCATTACTCATTCCTTCCATACACCTGAAATTTTTTCCTTCATATAAAACTTCACACAATCTTTATTAGCAACATTAGTGCACTCAAGATAAATTGGTTTTAAGGTTCAGTTCTAACACCCAATAAACTTCCATTAGAACACTAGATACTGTAGCACTTCCCTCAAAAATCTCAATTCCCCAAAAGAACTCAAAAAGGAACTAACAAGAAGCAAATGCAGAAAATGGCAGAAATCAGTCAAAACAGACCAGCAGGTAAAGACGAATTTTTTCGAAGACCTTATGTTGCTCAAATCAAAAAGTTTTAAACTAAAGAAAGTTAGATAACAATCTGGGGCAGAAGCAAAAAAATACACGCCTCAAAACGACATTCAGAGATTTTACACGAATTTTTACGGTGAAGCACAGAAATCTGTTTCGGGACAGCAACTTCCCCAATCATTACTTCTCTCTCATTAGAGGTTACTCTTGGCACAAAAAGAAAATATAAAGGATAAGGAGAGGTTATTACTGAATTAATAACTTCCAAGACTCATCTAAAACTTTTGGGTTATCTCCCAATAAGTACTTTTATTTAACGCCTTTAAGTTAGGCATAAGAAGCAAGAAAAAATCAAGTATTCTCAAATGAAGAAGCATTAAGACCAAATTTTGTTTTCATAGGAGAAGCAAAAGAAATCTTCTCTCTCTTCTTAGGGAAGTGTTCTATACCTTTCTTGAGTGGGATTTGATATTTAATGGTGCCTTCTTTCATATCAATAATGGCACCGACAGTTCTAAGAAAAGGTCTTCCCAAAGTAATAGGACAAGAAGCATTGCATTCAACATCCAAAACATAGAAATCAACGGGGACATAGGCATTGTTAACCATAATAAGAACATCATTAAGACTCCCTGTGAGTTTCTTTTTAGCATTATCATCAAGTGGGACATTCAAATAACAATCTTCAAGAGGAGGCAAATCAAGCATATCATAAATTCTTCTAGGCATAATAGAAACACTACTATCAAGATCACATAAAGCTTTGAAATCAAAGTCATTCACTTTCATATTAATGATGGGTTCCCAACCATCTTCTTGTTTTATAGGAATAGAAGCTTTATGTTTCATCTTTTTTTCTTTAATCTTTATGAGAGCATCAGTAATGTGTTTTGTAAAGGCCATGTTCATAGCACTAGCATTAGGACTTTTAGCAAGCTTTTGTAGGAACTTAATAACTTCAGAGATGTTACAACCATCAAGATCAAAATCAAATTTATAATCTAAAGTAGTAGAACTATTACTAGCCTCAACACTAGTGGTGGTAATAGTAGAAACACTAATGTTTCTAGCAATTTCATCTTCTCTTTCCCACTTAGCATGTAATTCAACTAATAGTCTAACATTTTCATCAATTCTTACTTGTATAGCATTAGTAGCTGCAAAGGGATTATCATTAGTTTCAGGTTTAGCAGCCATTTTATTTAAAGAAGATTGGGCTTCAGCCAAAGATGCTATATTTCTTTCAGCATTAGAGCGTTTTTCCTCAATAGTTTTATTGAAAGCAGTTTGCTTACTAATAAAGTCTTTAAGCATAACTTCAAGTTCAGAGGGAGCACTCCTATTATTGTTGTAAGAATTTCCATAAGCATTACCATTGTTGGGAGGATATGGCTTATAATTGTTGTTACCAAAATTGTTCCTATAAGCATTATTGCCAAAGTTGTTATTTCTTATGAAGTTCACATCAACTTGGTCTTCTTGAGCAACCAAAGAAGCTAAAGGAACATTATTTGGATCAATATGGGCTTTCCCATTCACAAGCATAGACATAATAATATCAATCTTATCACTCAAGGAGGAGGTTTCCTCAATAGAATTTACCTTCCTACCTTGTGGTTCAGAATAATTAACCATCATATTGTCCAGAAGTTTTGTTGCAACACCCAAAGTGATGGTCATAAAGGTACCTCCAGCAGCAGAATCCAATAGGTTCCTTGAAGAATAGTTCAATCCTACATAAAAAGTTTGGATGATCATACAAGCAGTCAGTCCATGAGTGGGACAATTCCTTACTAAAGAATAGTTAAGGAATTCAACCATTCTTTAGCTTTTCCTCTCAAAGAGAAAGGAAACAATTTCAGCTTAATAATATCACCATCTACATCCCTATGCTTTTGCATCTCACAAAGTTCAACAAAGTTATTTAGATGGGAAGCAGCAACTTCATTACCAATACCAGAAAATTGTTCTCTCATAACAAGATTGAACAAAGCAGGTTTTATCTCAAAGAAAGTATCTTTAGGCATAGGTGGAGCAATAGGTGTGCTCATAAAATCATTGTTGTTGGTGCTAGTGAAATCACACAACTTAGTGTTTTCAAGAGTAGTCATTTTTTTGGGTTTTCAAATAAGAAAGCAAACTAGTAAAACTAATTTTTTTGTGTGTTTTTTATAACAAAGCAAGCAAACAAAGCAAAAAGAAACTAAGCAAAACAAAAATAACAAAGTAAAGAGATTGGTTATGAGGGACTCCCCTTGTGAAGATGTCCTTGACTCCCCGGCAATGACGCTAGAAAAATGCTTGATGGCTCAGTGCACGGCGCCTAGAAAAGTGCTGGTGCGGTGTTGATGTAGAGCTCGTTGGGAACCCCAAGAGGAAGGTATGATGAGCATAGCAGCAAGTTTCCCTCAGTTATGAAACCAAGGTTTAATCGAACCAGTAGGAGCAAGGAAACACCCCAAAGGTGTTGCTAGCTAAGCCTTGTAGGCGCACTACCGGTGCTAGTAGCAACGTGGAGACCTGCACAACACAACCACAGAACTTTGTCCCCAACTTGCGATGAGGTTGTCAATCTCACCGTGTTTTGCTGAAAACAAAGGATTAAATGTATCGAATGGAAAGACGTAAAAGTTTGTAGAAAGTAAACACAAAGCAGTAAACAGTTTATAGATTGTATGTAAAAGACAAGGACCGGGATCCATAGTTCACTAGAGGTGGCTCTCCTTAAGATAGATAACATGCTGGGTGAACAAATTACAGCGGGGCAATTGACAAACATCGAGAAAGCAATACATGCATATACTAATCATCTTGACTCCTTTGGAACTTGATTGGGCATTACAACATTATACATAGACCGCCATCCAACTGCATCTATGACTAATAATCCACCTTCAGGTTATAATCTGAACCCACTCCAGTATTAAGTTGCAAGCAACAGATTATTGCTTTACGAATTGCGTGTAATGTAAACAATACGATTGTTCTATGAACAAAGGATTGTTGTTTTCTCCCTAGTAGCAACAGCACATATAGTACCTTAGATATTTCTGTCACTTCCCCAGATTACCAGAGGCATGAACCCACTATCGAGCATAAATACTAACACTTGGAGTTTCTAGCATCTACTTGGCCAAGGTAGCTACTAACAACGGAAAGCATGCAAGATCACAAATAACAAAGACATTATAGAATCAATAATCAATCTGAAATAGCATCTCAATATCCATTGGATCTCCGCAAACACAACATGTATGATTACAAATAGATGATCTTAATCATGAACGGAGCTCACAAGCTCTAAACATGAAAGCACAAAGGAGGAGAACCAGCCATCTAGCTACTACATGGATCCGTAGTCAAAGGATGAACTACTCGCGCATCACACCAGAGGCTTGCATGGTGATGAAGAAGGCCTCCAGGGTGAATTCCCCTCTCCGACAGGGTGCCGGGAAGAGCTTCAGATCCCTCCCGACCTAGGGATGGAGATGACGGCGGCTACAGACTCTTTCGTGGATTTTTGATTGGGCACTTAGGGTTTTCGTCCCGAGGGCATCTTATAGGCGGAAGGGGAGGCCGAGGGGGTGCCAGGGGCCACCACACCACCCCCTGGCGCGGGCCAAGCCTGACCGTGCGGTCAGGTGGTGTGGCCGGCCTCTGGCCCCTCTTCGTCTCGTATTCTGGCATCTGATGACTTCCGAAAAAATAGGCACTTTGGCTTTTGTCCCGTCCAATTCAAGAATATTCATTTTCTGACTTTCCTGGAACCAAAAACAGCAGAAAACAGGCAGCTAGCACTATGGCTCTTGTTAATAGGTTAGTCCAAGAAATCATATGAAAAGAACTCCGAAGTGTGGACAAAACACAAGAAAGTGGATAAAACCAAGCATGGAACATCAAACAATATAGATACATTTGCAATGTATCACTCGACTCCATCCGGATTTAAGCTTTTATTGATAGCTATAAAAGTGTCCATGGGCAAACCCATTTTCCTTACTGCCTCAAGCTGGTTTAAATGCTGAGTGTTGTCCATTGTTGTGGACCTGCAACTCAAGTAAAAATTAGTACAACGAAAGAAAATAATTAAAAGTAAAGTGACTTATAGCGCTAAGCTCCCCGGCAACGGCGCTAGAAAATAGCTTGATGACTGCAAGTGCACTGATCTCTACGCACTTCTATTCTTGTAGACAGTTGTTGGGCCTCCAAGTGCAGAGGTTTGTAGAACAGCAGCAAGTTTCCCTTAAGTGGATCACCCAAGGTTTATCGAACTCAGGGAGGAAGTGGTCAAAGATATCCCTCTTAAGCAACCCTGCAATCAAGATACAAGAAGTCTCTTGTGTCCCCAACACACCCAATACACTTGTCAGGTGTATAGGTGCACTAGTTCGGCGAAGAGATAGTGAAATACAAGTGGTATGGATATAAGACAATGGTGCCAGAAAATAGCTTTATGCATGGAAGAGACTAAAGGCGAACAGAAATAAAGATGGCAGCAAGCAAACATGTAATAGGTCTAGTTGCAAACGGTGTTTCAATGATTGGAAACAAGGCCTAGGGATCATACTTTCACTAGTGAACACTCTCATATAAATATATTATCTTCATGATACTACTCTGAACTACTCTCTGGTTGGACACTTTAATCCATGCTAGGGCTATACCAGCACACCTCAAAGTTCACTTTCCCCATCTAGATAACCCCACACCGTCACCTTGAGCTCTAGATGGTTCCAACAAACACCAAATATAACTCATAATAAGTATTTGTAATCTCTAGCCTAAGTGCCACCATGGTGTGCACGTTGTCACTTTCACACACATGGGGAGAGCAGAGATCTATTAAAGCACTTAAGTAGCAAGGTAGATCTACTTGATTACAAAGCTCATGATCACAATATGATCATGCATAGAGAGAGAGATGAACACATAGCTACCGGTAGAGCCCTTAGCCTCGAGAGAGAACTACTCCCTCCTTATCATGGGAGTCAGCAATGGTGATGGAGATGATGGTGGATTCAATGGAGATGGCAGTGAAGAGGCGGCGGTGGCGGTGCCGGCGGCGGCAGCGCGGAGGACTCCTTCCCCACGGCCGGTATTACAGGGGAGCACCGCCCCTTAGCACCCTTCCTTCATGGCTTCTTGGGAGCCCTTCCCCATGGAGATGGGATCCATGAGGAGGCAAAAACATGGCTTTGGTGGCTGCAAATTCGTGGGTGGAGGTCTGTCCCACGAATTAGGTTTCCTCCCGTTATATAACTTCTTGGATTCCCGTCACCCCATCTTGGGCTGCAGTAAATCAGGCCTATCAGGCTCATTTGGACTCGGAATCAGCTAAAATTTATGTCCAGAACGTTTGTCGCAAAATTTCCAACAACTTTGTAGTTTAAGAGTTTTCTGTTTGACGCCATCTTCGACCCGAAATGTGCCCATCTTCAAAAAGAGTTCTGAGACAGATTTCTGAAAAATCTCAATTTGACTCCAACAAGGTTTCCACTTGTATTCTTGGTAATTCCTACACATTAAAGTGTAAAACAAGAACATTGTGCACTTTTGCAACTATTAGTAGGTAAGTCCATAAATCATAAACTTTATATAAAAAGGAGTATCAAAAGCATATTATTAGCATAAAACCATTAAAAATTATAGATACGTTATGGACGTATCAACATCCCCAAGCTTAGTTCCTGCTCGTCCTCGAGTAGGTAAATGATAAAAACAATATAATTTTTGAGGTGACACGCAGCCAACACAATCTTTGTCATCATTATTGTAAAAGCATTGATAGCTAGGATCAAGGTACTCTAAACATGAACATGAAAGATAGAGTTCTAACAATAAGACATAGCAACTATGTTGTAACATTAAAAGGTACAAACAAAAGATCATGAATAACAATGCATTGAAAGAAGTTTGTTTGTTTCACATATAGAAAAAAAATAATAAGAATGTTATTCAGCTTGTCCCTCATAGTGTAGCAAAACATAAATGCATAGGATACCTTCAAAGTTCATAAGGGTGACTAGATACAAATAGTTCAAGAACAAGCAATATCAACATTATGAATCAATCAATAAGTTTTAGGACAATGTACATAGAACTAAGAATGACAACTATGCTCTCTTAATTGGTGCCTAAAGATAGAAGATGCAGACTCAACATAAAAGTAAAAGAAAGGCCTTCATAGAAGGAAGCAGGGATTCAAGTTTCATAAAGAGCTTCCAAAAATTATGGTACTTATTAGCTTTCAGCTCTCTGATACGTTGCAAACGTATCCATAATTTTGATATTCCATGCTTGGTTTTATCTACTTTCTTATGTTTTGTCCACACTTTGGAGTACTTTTCATATGATTTCTTGGACTAACCTATTAACAAGAGCCACAGTGCCAGCTGCATGTTTTCTGCTGTTTTTTGGTTCCAGGAAAATCAAAAAATGAATATTCTCGGAATTGGACGAGACAAGCCAAAGTCAGTTTTTCACCGAGGGACACCAGGAGCCAGAATACGAGACGGAGAGGGGCTGGGGCCTGGCCACACCACCTGGGCGCGGGCTAGGCCTGGCCGCCCCAGGTACCCCCTTAGCCTCCCTCTTCGCCTATAAGTTGCCTCCTGACCTAAAAACCCAGGGGGCGTCAACGTTTTTCTAGAAAGAGTTCCGCTCCGCCGCTACCACCAGATTCCACGATTCGGAACCACAAACTCTGTTCTGGCACCCTGTCGGGATGGGGAATTGGAGGAGATCATCGCCATCATCATCACCATCGCTTCTCCATCGACCATCTATGTTTCCCCCATCTATGAGTGAGTAATCCCCCGCTGTAGGCTATGGGGATGGTAGGGATTGGATGAGATCATTCATGTAATGGCATCGGATTGTTAGGGCATGGTGCAATTGTTACTACTGCTATTACTTTGCTATTGCTACAACAAAATTGTTGCTACTGATAAATTGCTGTGAGTAAGATTGTTTCCAAGTGCAGCTGAATTGACAACTCAGTTTTTAAAGCTTATAAATATTCTTTGGCTCCCCTTGTGTCGAATCAATAAATTGGGTTTCACTTCCCTCGAAAATACTGCGATACACCCCCTATACTTGTGGGTCATCAAGACTATTTTCTGGCGCCGTTGCCGGGGAGCATAGCTTTATTTATCAAGTCCACTTGGAATCACTATTGTTCAAGCTTAGTTTATTTCTGCCTTGTTTGCTTGTTTCTTTATCAAAAATACAAAAAAATTAGTTCCTACTCTAGTTGTTATTTTTGTTGGTCTGTTATTGTCTTGCTTTATCATGCTTTCTATCAATGGTTGGTTTCTTTGAAACTGAATCTTATTGGCAAGGTGGTTTCACGGAAGAACAAAAATATTATTATAAGGAACACCGCTTGTCACAAAAAGGGAAACACTTATGGGAACAAATTGATAAATTCTATACCATTGCTATAAACGTGTGCTCTACTTATAATGTTACTTATTGCTTTGATAAATCTTATTGCTGTAGGAGGTACAAACACCTCCCTTTTCAATTGGAGTATAATGATTATGTTACCATATCTTCTTATGTTAAAGAAAATTATGACTTTTATGATGTGGAACAAATTGAGGAATTTATTGCTTGGAAGGGTGCATTTGAACTTGCTAGTTTGCGTGAAAATATTGATGATTCACCTTATAAATATGAGGTTTATGATATACTTAAATTTTTCTTTGATAATTACAAGGAAGAAAATGGCTATATTTTTGAATATATTAATAGATGCTTTCCACAAATGGAAGAGACTAATGCCTTGCAGGATCTTATGGAAGAAGAAATTGATGAACCTGAAAGCTCATTAGATGAAAAAGAGGAGGAGAGTGATGAACAAAAGGAGTAAGAATGGATTAGCTACCCATGCCTACCTTCTAATGAGAGTAACTCTTTATCCCTTACATTATTTGATTGTCCCCCATGCTTACCAAAGGAGGATGAATGTTATGCTCATGTTATCTGTGATAATCCTTTATTTGTGCCTAACTTAGAGATGCATGGTACTAAAGAGTTTTTCTTAGAAATTGTTTATGATAAAGCTCTAGACGATGGTCCTATATTGAAGGATCAGTCATCTTGTTATAGAATTGTTAAAATTTGGTTTGAAGGTTTTAATCCCACTATTTTTGAGCTTGATAAAAATTATGTTTTTGTAGAACATGAAAAGCATGCTTTATGTGATAGTTATATTGTTGAGTTTATTCATGAGGCTACTGAAAATTATTATGAGAGAGGAAAATATGGTTGTAGAAGTTTTCATGGTATTGCAACACCTCTCTATGTGCTGAAAGTTTTGAAGTTACTCTTGTTTTATCTTCCTATGCCTGTCACTTTGTTCTTTGCGAATTTATTTGCATACAAGATTCCTATGCATAGGAAGTGAGTTAGACTTGAATTTGCTTCTTGATGCTCTCTTTTACTTCAATTCATATTTCTTATATGAGCATCTTCTCAAACTATCATGCCTAACTTAAAGACGTTAAAGAAAAGTACTTATTGGGAGATAACCCAAAAGTTTTAGATGAGTCTTGGAAGTTATTACTTCAGTAATAACCGCTCCTTATCCTTTTTATTTGGTTTTTGTGCCAAGAGTAACCTCTAATGAGAGAGAAGTAATGGTTGGGAAAGTTGCTGTCCTGAAATAGATTTTTGTGCTTCACCGTAAAAATTCGTGTAAAATCTCTGTATGTCCTTTTGAGGCGTGAATTTCTGTGCTTCTTCCCCAGGTTTTTATCTAACTTTCGTTAGTTCAACACCTTTTTATTTGAGCAACAGAAGGTCTTAGAAAAAATTAGTCTTTACCTGCTGGTCTGTTTTGACAGATTTCTGCCATTTTCTGCATTTGCTTCTTGTTGGTTCCTTTTTGAGTTCTTTTGGGGAATTGAGCTTTTTGAGAGAAGTGCTACAGTAGCTTGTGTTTTAATGGAAGTTTTACTGGTGTTAGAACTGAACCTAAAGACTTATTATCTTGAGTGCACTAATCTTGCTAATAAAGATTGTGTGAAGTTTTGAATGAAGGAAAAATTTCAGGTGTATGGAAGAAACGAGTAATGAGATGAAGGATGGACTAAAGCTCAAACTTGGGGATGCCACGCGTGTCACCCCAAAAATATCCAAGAAGTACAAGCGTCAAAGATTGGGGATGCCCAAGGCATCCCCTTCTTCATCAATAAAAATCCCAGGTTTCTTCCAAACACTTCATTTTTATTGTTTCATGCACAGTTGTGTTGTTCTTGGAGCGTCTTCTTTTTTGTTTTCGTTTTGGTTTTTCGTTTTCTTGGTTTTCTTAGTTTTCTGAATAAATTGGTTGGACCCCCTCTTTCATGCATTGATTTTCAAATATTTTAGTTTGGATTGGAAAAGAGTAGGAAAGTTCAGGCTTAAGTGCTAACGAGAGCTTGTTTTTGACTGTGGCCTATGCTTTGTCATGCCATGCTTGATATTGTCTTGGCTTTATGCTTAGTATTCTTTGCTGTAGCATGACTTGTTATAAACAATTGAGATTGCTTAATGTGCCTTTGAAGAATCATGCGTTGTTTTAGCATATTAAAGCATAGTATTGTGGTATTCTCCTTTGATGCTTTATTTGGGTTGACTTGGCGCATGCTCACACCATGTTATGACTATCCCAAGTCACCATAAGCTTTTATGATCCTTTAGTTTCCAACTTGTAATATCACTTTATGCTTTGATCAATGATGTTTTGTCGCTCTGCATGATTATGGTCATTATTGCTCTCCTAGTTTGTCGCTCCCAGTCTTTTGCTAGCCTCCGCAACCAAGTATGAGTTCCACTAATGCATACAACTCCCAAAACCAAGTTATTCCAAAGAGTCCACCATACCTACCTACTAGCATATGTTATTCCAAGTATATTCATGTTTTTGTTTACCTTCCAAATTAAACTTCTTATGAGAAAACTAGTGATTAAAGCTCTCACGAACTTGATGGCACACTTTACTTTTGTTGCCCTTAATAAACTTGAACAATTGTGTAAACTATGTTGTATATGCTTGCACTTATTTGTTGGGGATTAGCAGAACCATGCTGTCATGGGGAACGCTTTCAACATTGCACTGGTACTTTGTACCTTGTGGATATCATGCTCTTTTATCTATGGATGTCGTTGGTGTGAAATGAAAGGGGAGCTTGTAAGCCCATGGAGTTATCTATATGTGTTAGAGAAACGCCTGGGCCGCTGGTCTAATCCATGCTGACATGGTGGAAACCTACAGCGTAACCATAATGAGCTATCTATGAAGCATTTTTCTTATAAAAAAAGAGTCTGATATTGAGAAAAAAGAGAAAAAGAAAAAAAAGATTATGAAAAGAAGAAAGAGAGAAAAAAGCACCATATTCCCATGGTAAATAAGAAGATTGCTGAGATGCTCGTTGTCTGCTTGCCTTGTCATTTTGATATGGGGATTCTTCCGTATCATCGGGCAAGGGGTACCCTGTTGGCGGTTCTCTATGATACACATGTACTTACGATGACAAGAACTTACCGGTGACTAAACTTGAGTAGCATGAGGAGCGGCCCTCGTATTCAAGGGACATGAGATTTCTAACTTATACTTCGTCAAGCATATACACCATAGTTTGTTCACTTTAACCTTAATCACTTCAAGATGCTTATGGTAGGGGAAATGAGAGCTGAAAGCTATTAAGTACCAAATTTTTTGGAAGCTCTTTATGAAACTTGAATCCCTTCTTCCTTCTATGAAGGCCTTTCTTTTACTTTAATGTTGAGTCTCCACCTTCTATCTTTATGCACCTACTTTGAGAGCATAGTGGCCATTCTTAGTTCTATGTGCATTGTCCCAAGACTTGTTGATTGATGCATAGCTTTGATATTGCTTGTTTTAAACTATTTGTATCTAGTCACTCTTATGAACTTTGAAGGTGTCCTATGCATTCATGTTTGCTACTCAATGAGGGACAAGCTGAATGCCACTATGCTATGTTTTCTTTATGTAAAACAAACAAACGTCTTGCAAAGCATTGTTATTCATGAATCTTTTGTTTGTGCCTTTTCATGTTGCAACATAGTTGCTTTGTATTATTGTTAGAACTTTATCTTTCATGATTATGTTGAAGTACTATGATCCCAGCTATGAATGTTTTACAAATACTTTGATCAAGTTTATGATGGTGCATGTCACCTCAAAAATTATTCTTTCTTTTTATCACTTACCTACTCGAGGACGAGCAGGAGTTAAGCTTGGGGATGTTGATACGTTGCTAACGTATCCATAATTTTTGATGTTCCATGCTTGGTTTTATGTACTTTCTTATGTTTTGTCCACACTTTGGAGTACTTTTCATATGATTTCTTGGACTACCTATTAACAAGAGCCACAAAGGTCGCCTGCTTTCGCTATTTTTGGTTCCGGAAAGTCGAAAGAAAATGAATATTCTCGAATTGGACGGGACAAAAGCCAAAGTCAGTTTTTCACCGAGGGACACCAGAGCCAGAATCTGAGGCGGAGAGGGGTCTGGCCACACCACCTGGCCGCGTGGGCTAGGCCTGGCCGCGCCAGGGGGTGGTCTGGCCGCCCCAGGCACCCCCTCAGCCTCCCTCTTCGCCTATAAGTTGCCTCCTGACCTAAAAACCCAAGGGGGTCGACGATTTTCCAGGAAGAGTTCCGCTTCGCCGCCACCACCAGATTTCACGATTCTGAACCAGAAACTCCATTCTAGCACCCTGCCGGGACAAGGAATTGGAGGGGATCATCGCCATCATCATCACCATCGCTTCTCCATCGACCATCTATGTTTCCCCCATCTATGAGTGAGTAATCCCCCGTTGTAGGCTATGGGGATGGTAGGGATTGGATGAGATCGTTCATGTAATGGCATCGGATTGTTAGGGCATGGTGCCTAGTATCTACTATTAGTGCTTTTTGACTTTGTTGCGACTTGTTATGCTTAATGCTTGTCACTAGGGCCCGAGTGCCATGATTTCAGATCTGAACATGTTATTGATTCATTATGATAGTATTGTTTATGGTCTTACCTGCAAGTTGTATACACACGTTGTTGTCCGGAACCAAAGGCCCCAAAGTGACAGAAATCGAGATAACCGGAGGGAATGGCTTTGATGTGAGGATCACATGTGTTCACGGAGTGTTAATGCTTTGCTCTGGTGCTCTATTAAAAGGAGCACCTTAATTGCCAGTAGTTCCCTTGAGGCCCCGCTGCAAACGGGCTGGCAGGACAAAAGATGTTGTGCAAGTTCTCATTGCGAGCACGTATGACTATATATGGAACACATGCCTAGGATTATATAGTACTTGGATGCTTTATCTTATTTATCTGCAATTGCCCTATGTTCTGATAGCTATGTGAATTATCTTGTCCATGCAACGCCCGTCCAGCCATCCCTATGCCTACCACGCTCTAATCCTACTGTTCACTGCAATTGTTACTACTGTTATTACTTTGCTATTGCTACTACAAAACTGTTGCTACTGATAAACTAATGTGAGCAAGATTGTTTCCAGGTGCAGCTAAATTGACAACTCAGTTGTTAAGGCTTATAAATATTCTTTGGCTCCCCTTGTGTCGAATCAATAAATTGGGTTTCACTTCCCTCGAAAATACTACGATACACCCCTATACTTGTGGGTCATCACTCTCATTGCCCCTATCATAAGCATCTTGAAGTGATTAAGGTTAAAGTGAACAAACCATGGAGTATATGTTTGACAAAGTATAAGTTGGAAATCTCATGTCCCTTGAATACGAGGGCCGCTCCTCATGCTACTCAACTTTAGTTACCGGTAAGTTCTTGTCATAGTAAGTACATGTGTATCATAGAGAACCGCCAACGGGGTACCCCTTGCCCGATGATATGGAAGAATCCCCATATCAAAATGACAAGGCAGGCAGACAATGAGCATCTCAGCAATCTTCTTATTTACCATGGGAAAATGGTGCTTTTTTCTCTCTTTCCTCTTTTCTCATCTCTTTTTTTCTTTTTTCTTTTTCTCAATCTCAATCTCTTTTTTTATAAGAAGAATGCTTCATAGATTGCTCATTATGGTTACGCTGCAGGTTTCCACCATGATTAGGCATGGATTAGACCGGCGGCCAGCGCTTTCTAACACATACATAACTCCATGGACTTACAAGATCCCCTTTCATTTCACATTGACGACATCCATAGACAAAAGAGCATGATATCAACTAGGTACAAAGTACAAGTGCAATGTTGAAAGCGTTCCCCATGACAGCATGGTTCTGCTAATCCCCAACATATAAGTGCAAGCATATACAACATAGACGACACAATGGTTCAAGTTTATTAGGGGCAAGGAAAGTAAAGTGTGCCATCAAGTTCGTGAGAGTTTTAATCACTAGTTTTCTCATAACAAGTTTAATTCGGAAGGTAGATAAAAATATGAATATACTTGGAATAGCAAATGCTAATAGGTAGGTATGGTGAACTCTTTGGAATAACTTGGTTTTATTTGGAGTTGGATGCATGAGTGGAACTCACACTTGGTTATGGAGGCTAGCAAAAGACTGGGAGCGACCAACTAGGAGAGCAATAATGGCCATAATCATGCAAAGCGACAAAACATTATTAATTAAAGCATAAAGTGATATTTCAAGTCGAAAACTAAAGGATCATAAAGGCTATGGTGATTTGGGATAGTCATAACATGGTGTGAGCATGCGCCAAGTCAACCCAAATAAAGCATTTAAAGGAGAATACCACAATATTATGCTTTTATATGCTAAAACAACACATGATTCTTTTAAGGCACATTAAGAAATCTCAATTGTTTATAACATATCATGCTATAGTAATAATCACTAAGCATAAATCCAAAACAATATCAAGCATGACATGATAAAGTCTAAGTCACAGTCAAAAACAAGCTCCTTTTATACCACTTAAGCATGAACTTTCCTACTCTTTTCCAATCCAAATCAACCTATTTGAAACAACTCACAAAGATAATAATAAATAAAGATCAGTGAGCTTGTCTCACAAATCAACAAAGAAGAACTAAAAGGTTCTAAGATGAAAGCACAAGAAAACTAAGGCTAAACATAGTGCTAGCAAAAGAGAACACTCACAGAACAATAAGAATGAAAACTAGAGTGTTCTAGGCAATGAATAACAGGGTGTGTCTCTCTCCAAAAGAAGTGTGTTGGGATCCAACCAACTTATTCAAGCAAACTAAGCAAACTAAGAAAACAAAAACCAAAAACGAAAACAAAAATGCTCCAAGAACAACATAATAGTGCATGAAACAATAAAAACGAAGTGTCTAGAAGGACCTGAGATTTTTATTGATGAAGAAGGGGATGCCTTTGGCATCCCCAAGCTTTGACGCTTGTACCTCTTGAATATTTCTTGGGTTGACATGGGGTGGCATCCCCAAGATTGAGCTTTTGTCCATTCTTCATCTCATTACATCATTCTTTCCCTACACCTGAAAATTTCCTTCATACAAACCTTCACACAATCTTCATTAGCAACATTTGTACTCAAGATAATAAGTCTTTTGGTTCAGTTCCAACACAAGTAAAACTTCCATTAAAACAAAAGCTACTGTATCACTAACCTTAAGAAGTTCAAATGATCAAAGAGAACTCAAAGAGAAAGAGATTAAGAGGCAAATACAAATAATGGCAGAAATCTATCAAAACAGAACAGCAGGTGAAAACCAATTTTTTCGAAGACCTTCTGTTTCTCAAATCGAAAAGTGTTGAACTAACGAAAGTTGGATAACAACCTGGGGCAGAATCACAAAAAATTACAGCTCAAACCAACGTACAGAGATTTTTCAAGAATTTTTATAGCGAAGCACAAAAATCTGTTTCGGGATAGCAACTTTCTCAAGCATTACTTCTCTCTCATTAGAGGTTACTCTTGGCACAAAAACCAAATAAAAAAGGATAAGGAGAGGTTATTACAGAAGTAATAACTTCCAAGACTCAATAAAACTATTGGGTTATCTCCCAAGAAGTACTTTTCTTTAACGCCTCTAAGTTAGGCATGATAGTTTGAGAAGATGCTCACATAAGAAATATGAATTGAAGTAAAAGAGAGCATCAAGAAGCAAATTCAAAGCATATTTAAGTCTAACCCACTTCCTATGCATAGGAATCTTGTAAAGAAACAAGTCATGAAAGCACAAAGCAACAAGCATAGTAAAGCAAAACAAGTGCAACTTCAAGACTTTCAACATAAAGAGGGGAAACTTAATATTGTTGAGATGCATAAAACCATGTTTCCCTCTCTTATAATAACTTTCAGTAGCATCATGAATAAAATTAACAATATAACTATCACATAAAACATTCTTGTCATGAGCCACATGCATAAAATAATTATTACTCTCCCTATAAGCATAGTCATTTTTATTAATTGTAGTGGGAGCAAAATCAACAAGATAGTTATCATTATTATTCTCATCACCATAATCATCAAATATAGGAGGCATATTGTAATCATAATTAATTTTCTCCTCAATAGTAGGTGGACTGAAAATATCATATTCATCATTGTAATCATCATATATTGGAGGCATAGTATAATCAAAGTAAAAAAAATTCTCCATGCTTGGGGGACTAAAAATATCATGCTCATCAAAACCAGCTTCCCCAAGCTTAGACTTTTCCATAGCATTAGCAATAATAGTGTTCAAAGAATTCATACTAACAACATTGCTATTAGCATGCAAATAAAGTTCCATAGGTTTTTTAATTTTCTCTTCAAACACTTCATGTCCCAACTCAAGATAAATACTATAAAGCTCTCTAATTTTTTGGTTGTTTTCCATTAAGCCTAACTAGTGAAAACAACAAACAAAAAGACAAAATTGCAGAATCTAAAGGAAATAACTTCGAGCACTCACACCGGAGGATGTGAGTACCTAATGTCTACGCACTTCTATTCTTGTAGACAGTTGTTGGGCCTCCAAGTGCAGAGGTTTGTAGAACAGCAGCAAGTTTCCCCTTAAGTGGATCACCCAAGATTTATCGAACTCAGGGAGGAAGTGGTCAAAGGTATCCCCTCTCAAGCAACCCTGCAATCAAGATACAAGAAGTCTCTTGTGTCCCCAACACACCCAATACACTTGTCAGGTGTATAGGTGCACTAGTTCAGCGAAGAGATAGTGAAATACAAGTGGTATGGATAATTATAAGTGGTAACGGTGCTACAAAATAGCTTGATGGCATGGAAAAGACTAAAAGCAAACTGAAATAAAGATGGAAGCAAGCAAACATGTAATGGATCTAATAGCAAATGGTGTTTCAATGCTTAGAAACATGGCCTAGGAATCATACTTTCACTAGTGAACACTCTCATATAAATATCTTCTCTTTATGATACTACTCTTAACTACTCTCCGGTTGAACACTCTAATCGATGGTAGGGCTATAACAGCACACCTCAAAGTAAGCCTTTCCCATCTAGAAAACCCCACACTGTCACCTTGAGTACTAGATAGTTCCAACAAACACCACAATTTCATAAAGACATCCAACTCCAAATATAACTCATAACAAGTATTTGTAATCTCTAGCCTAAGTGCCACCATGGTGTGCACACTGTCAACTTTACACACATGGGGAGAGCAGAGATATATTAAAGCACTTGAGTAGGTAGGTAGATCTATAGATTACAAGCTCATGATCTCAATAAGATCATGCATAAAGAGAGATGAACACATAGCTACCGGTAGAACCCTTAGCCTCGAGAGAGAACTACTCCCTCCTCATCATGGGAATCAGCAATGGTGATGGAGATGGTGGTGGAGATTGATGGAGATGGCTCCGGGGGCACTTCCCCGTCCCGGCAGGGTGCCGGAACAAAGACTTTCTGTCCCACGAATCTCCCCTTCGGTGGCGGCGGCGCTTCGGAACTTTTCGTGGATTTCTGATTGACTATTTAGGGTTTCTGCATTGGGGGACATATATAGGCGAAAGCGGCAAGGTCGGTGGCCGGCCAGGGGGCCCACACCATGCCCTATAGCAGCCTAGGTGGACCCGTGCCCAGGGGTGGTGTGGCCACCCTATGGCCCCTCTCCGTCTCGTATTCTGGCTTCGTGAGTCTTCTGGTAAAATATCAACTTTGGCTTTTGTCCCATCCAATTCTGAGAATATTCATTTTCTGACTTCCTGGAACCAAAAACAGCAGAAAATAGGCAACTCGCACTGTGGCATCTTGTTAATAGGTTAGTCCAAGGAAGTGTATGAAAAGTACTCCAAAGTTGGAATAAAACATAAGAAAGTAGATAAAACCAAGCATGGAACATCAAAAATTATAGATACATTTGCATTGTACCAGTACCTTTTACCTTACCTCCCCGGCAACAGCGCCAGAAAATAGCTTGATGTCTACACACTTCTATTCTTGTAGACAGTTGTTGGGCCTCCAAGTGCAGAGGTTTGTAGAACAGCAGCAAGTTTCCCTTAAGTGGATCAACCAAGGTTTATCGAACTCAAGGAGGAAGTGGTCAAAGGTATCCCTCTCAAGCAACCCTGCAATCAAGATACAAGAAGTCTCTTATGTCCTCAACACACCCAATACACTTGTCAGGTGTATAGGTGCACTAGTTCGGCGAAGAGATAGTGAAATACAAGTGGTATGGATATAAGACAATGGTGCGAGAAAATAGCTTGATGGTGTGGAAGAGACAAGAACTTACCGGTAAACTGAAATAAAGATGGCAGCAAGCAAACATGTAACATGTCTAGTTGCAAATGGTGTTTCAATGCTTGGAAACAAGGCCTAGGGATCATACTTTCACTAGTGAACACTCTCATATAAATATATTATCTTCATGATACTACTCTAAACTACTCTCCGGTTGGACACTTTAATCCATGGTAGGGCTATAACAACACACCTCAAAGTTCGCTTTTCCCATCTAGATAACCCCACATTGTCACCTTGAGCTCTAGATGGTTCCAACAAACACCACAATTTCATAGAAACATCCAACAGCTCATAACAAGTATTTGCAATCTCTAGCCTAAGTGCCACCATGGTGTGCATGCTATCACTTTCACACACATGGGGAGAGCAGAGATCTATTAAAGCACTTGAGTAGCAAGGTAGATCTACTTGATTACAAAGCTCATGATCACAATATTTTTTTTCGAGAACCTGCAATGGAGTGCGTGTCTTTATATTAAGTTGACAAGAAACGCCATAGAAAGGCTACAACACCACAAACGCCATTTGGCTTACAACACCCTCCTACAACAACGACGGCAAGCACACCTAGCCCAACCCAAGCCAAAAAATGGCAAGAATTCGGGCACCAAGCCTCCGGACCGCGTCACAACCAACACCAAACACCACTAAGGCACGACCAAACACCAAAGTTGCATCAGGCCAACGCACCACCAATACGCCTAGAAGATGAAGCGAGCGAGTGGCAGGGTCTGGTAGAACTTAGGGTGGAGTCGACTAGAGCATATTGGTGATGATGTACATTGCGCTTCGAAGACTCACACCATGAGCAGCAGCCAACACCAGCGAGGCCACCATCTCCGAATGCCACATTGGGGACACCCCTCGCACCTAAGCAGCGCCTTCATGAAGGAAAACGATGTGGATGCACCGCCGCTGCCCGGTCCGACAAAGAAGACCTAGGGTTTCCCCTGGCGCGAGGGAAAGAACGGTCAGGCCCATGATCACACCTCCAAGGAAGGGAATGGCACCCTCAGGCGTCACTATGATCGGCATTGGAATCACCGAGCTAGGTTTTCACCCGGTCCATGACCGCCTCCCTAGCGAGATGAAGAAGGTTGTCGGCTTGAACCGCCGTTGCAGGGAGTAGACGGTTGCCGATGGAGGAGAATGGAGTCCACTATGCCACCACAGCAACTTCCCAAAGCTCACCAGGAACAAGACCGAGATAGTCTGGTCCAGGCAAACTGGGCCACTGCCACCACTAGAGCAACGACTTCGGCCACCACCGCCGCCGGAGGAGGACCATCAAGGGAGCCAACCCTCCACAAAGGGCCAAGCCGGCGCGACCTGGGGGAGGCCTGCACAAGCCCATCTAGGCCCGCACGAGCGCAGGCGCCACGAGATCTGGCCGAGCAGAACAGGGTGCTAGGGCTCTGCTGCCATGGAGCCGGTCGCCGTGACCCAACAAAGACGCGCGGACCAGGAGTCGCCGCTCGCCCCAGCCATCCAGCCTGACGCGCAGCCTAGGTCAGGTCCTGTTGGGCCTAGATCAGGCCCGATTGGGCCCCGCCGCCGCCGCAGAAAACGTCGCTCCCTTCATCAGCCTCCACTGGTTGGACACTTCAATCCATGGTAGGGCTATACCAGCACACCTCAAAGTTCGCTTTCCCCATCTAGATAACCCCACACTATCACCTTGAGCTCTAGATGGTTCCAAAAAACACCAAATATAACTCATAATAAGTATTTGTAATCTCTAGCCTAAGTGTCACCATGGTGTGCACGTTGTCACTTTCACACACATGGGGAGAGCAGAGATCTATTAAAGCACTTAAGTAGCAAGGTAGATCTACTTGATTACAAAGCTCATGATCACAATATGATCATGCATAGAGAGAGAGATGAACACATAGCTACCGGTAGAGCCCTTAGCCTCGAGAGAGAACTACTCCCTCCTTATCATGGGAGTCAGCAACGGCGATGGAGATGGCGGTGGATTCGATGGAGATGGCAGTGAAGAGGTGGCAGTGGCGGCGCCGGCGGCAGCGCGGAGGACTCCTTCCCCACGGCCGGTATTACAGGGGAGCACCGCCCCTTAGCACCCTTCCTTCATGGCTTCTTGGGAGCCCTTCCCCATGGAGATGGGATCCATGGGGAGGCAAAAATGTGGCTTTGGTGGCTGCAAATTCGTGGGTGGAGGTCTCTCCCACGAATTAGGTTTCCTCCCGTTATATAACTTGTCGGATTCCCGTCACCCCATCTTGGGCTGCAGTAAATCGGGCCTATCAGGCTTATCCGGACTCGGAATCAGCTAAATTTTATGTGCAGAACGTTTGTTGCGAAATTTCCAACAACTTTGTAGTTGAAGAGTTTTCCGTTTGACGCCGTCTTCGACCCGAAACGTGACCATCTTCAAAAAGAGTTCTGAGATAGATTTCTGGAAAATCTCAATTTGACTCCAACAAGGTTTCCACTTGTATTCTTGGTAATTCCTACACATTAAAGTGTAAAACAAGAACATTGTGCACTTTTGCAACTATTAGTAGGTTAGTCCAAATAAATCATAATCTTTATATAAAAAGGAGTATCAAAAGCATATTATTAGCATAAAACCATCAAAAATTATAGATACGTTATGGACGTATTATGCACAGATCGTTTGTAGCTAGTTTCGAAATAAAGATGTCGATCCCATAGGGAGCACTAGGCGAAATACTAAAATGCTTTTAACTATAACTAAACTAAGTATTTGAGAAATAACTTTAAGATGCAAGTAAAGTAGAGTTGTTTCTGGGTTTTTAGTTGAACAAGGTGATTTAAAGTAAAGGAAAAATTAATGCAGAAAGTAAGAATCGCGTGTGTAATAGAATTTTGGAACTACAATAGGGAAAATGTGTTCTCATGGAATAGTGGATACACCGCTAGCAATTTAGACTAAGTAGTCGAGATTATTATAACGAATATTCTTATAATGTGTATGTATGTGGGAGGAGCTCCATATATGGACGAATAGCCAGTAACCGCTACACACATCATCCTCATAACCACAACAGACAGCAATCGACATCAATCGAATTACTGCGCTATTAAGGGATTTCTCCCATGGTATAGATATGGCTTTGTGAGTTCTCCTTGATTCTCCAAGTTAGTACGTAAAGAATGACAATAGCGTTATAGTCACAGTAAGTGTTATCATCCCTCCGTCTACCAACAAGTAATCACCTTCATCGAGTCCCCATAAGAGGCGAATATTAAGGAGGTGCACAACTCCCAACATCAACACGTACACAATATGATGTATAACATAATAATCTATATCTCATCTCAGTCATATGCTAGGGTTTCTCCATCTCCCCAAGAACTAGAGATCTACTCAGACATGGAGGCAATCAACATCATAGCAATAGTAATGGAAACAATCATAGATGAATAGTACTTGTATAAATCCACAACGAGTACAGGAATTACAACAAGATCTAGACAAGATGTAGATGGGATGGATGGAGATGGTGGTGATGCAGCGGTGGATGATGAAGATCGATGCCTTAGCCTCCCGGATCTGCGCAGGGCGAAGATGGATCCCTTGTGGATGAGTTCCCCCTCCAGATGCCTTCCGGAGATGAGGTTTCTATGATTTTTGGGTGTTCTGTATGTCGTCTTATCAAACCAATTGCACGGGGTGAAACTATTTGACGAGGCAGAGGCGGCGCCAACTATACGGCCGGAAAAGTTGCTCCAGTCGTATAGTTGGTCGTTGGACTCTCTGCTTCCCTTGTTTTCTTCTAGTTTTCTTCTAGTGTTATTAATATTTCTCAAATAAGCGATTTACGTTGTTTTTGGCTCATTTTCTCCATAGTACAACTGCTCCAAGAATTTCATCCATTGGATCCATCATCTGTCATGATCCTGGTGAAAACAGACATAAAATGTGCGTGCGAGCGCTATAAAATACCAAGATCCTACATCTACAACGTAAAATAATAATGTAAAACATGATGCAAATATGCACTCATTAGTCATTTGGCCTGAAAACCATGAAATCTCGAACATGATAGTTCATTTCTGAGAAAGTTTTTTGAGATGCAATCAATATGCCAAGTTTGATATTTTTCCTTGCAACTATGTCACATAATATGACACCACGGGAAGGGTTTATATTGTTTGGATTGTTTTTGAATTTCTTATGCCCATTTCAAACTATGGTCAAAACAGCGGGCATGGAGATTCTTAACTCAGTGCTGAGCCTCGCTAAATTTGCCATGGATCTTTGATGAAATAGCATATTGTGAATCTAAAATTTTTTTTGCAAAAAAAATCATGAGCATCAGATCATGTACCTGTAGTTCAAATCTGACCCACTTCCTACGATTCGACAGAGATTTGTCTTTTTCACGAGGGGTGGATGGAAAGGTTTAAGATACCTCTCGATGCGCAGGTGCGGAAGCTAAGGAAGCGCGTCGTGGTGGTGCCGTACGTTCTCCTCGTCTCGTTCGGCTCCGGCGAACTGCTCGATCCTAGGACCACCTCGTCGCTGGCTCCGTGCTCCTCCTCCTTCCGCCTCCGACTTTGCTGCCCAACATCACTGACGAGAACCGCAAGTGTGGTGCCTATACTGTCTCACACACGTACAAGGTGGAGCAACAGCAAGTAAGATGCTAGTCTCGGTCTTGCCACCGCGGGATAGGAAGGTAGAATTTCCAGGTCTAGCGAAACCCTAGGAAGTAGCACTATGTTGTCTTGTACGCCTCCACCCACCTTCCTTTATATAGGCGAGTAGGTGAGGGCACACAACACTTGTGTCCCTCGGTCCTAAACCCTAGTCAAAGTGGGTCCAATCCATTGACATGTGTCCCTGTCCGAACAAGTCTAACTTGCTAGCTTGTGATAGTCGGATCATCATCCTCCTAGTTCCACTCTTTTAAGTGTGCAACCCCGCAGGCTTACGGTAAGCTAGACACAACTCAGTAATCATTCAGTCAGAGCAGTAACTCAGTGACTTTCTGACTAGAGCTGATAATCGATAGCAGCCTCTAGCAAGACTTGTCGACTCTCGATTTCTGCAAGTTCCCTCAATGTGACGATTTTTCTAAGTTCCTTTGCCTCACAATATTGGTGATAAACCGCAGGGTAGATTCCGTCATCCTAGTGCCGGTTTAACTCTCTTATTGCAGTTGTAACTGATTCCCTCCGGCTTCACTAAGTCGGACTACCTCGATTAACACTTTATCAAGTAGTGCATGGCCATGCTTCTGAATCATATCACAAGAGAAGGCCCAGAGACCACGTCACGCAGCTTGCTTCGAATTGGCCCAAGACCACCCTTATGACTCCTAGTTACGGTGAGCATTAGATGGAGTCAAAGTCGTCTTTTCCACAACTCGGATCGTGCGATCCCCTCGGGTCTAAGGATTCCATTGTGTTAGTCGGTGCGTATGGCGGTGTACTCACGTCCTACTAACCTTTGGATCGGTCTGGCTATCATACCTCTTCCGACTAGCCAATGCAAGGTGGATAGCATCTCCATGCTCATGACACGTAAAAGATTATCATCTTCCGACTTACAAATTAGTCTCGGTAGTGGGTTTCCCTCCCAATCTCAAACGACTAAGGACAAACTGGCTAGATCTAGATACAAGTATATGGTTCCAGACCTGCAACAATTGCAGTGACACGTACAACTAGCTCTAAACCGGATACTGGGTTATAAATACAAGGCGAAATGTGAGCCTCTAGGGCATCATTCCTAACACTGTTTCCTCTAACTGCAATATCTACTAGTGATTCTCATTAGATCTTATACCTAGTGGAGATTGGGGTTGGAGGGAAAATCATTCTTTTAAGTAGATGTGTTTATGATCAAATGATCAGTTAATGGTGAGCCTGGGTTGTGCACTAGGTGCAGATCCTAGTTATTATTTGTGATGCCTCTTAAATGAATGTACATAAAAAGTGATCAAGGATTTGTGTATATGCTTTCTTCCTAGTAAAATGATCATGATATTACATGATCTACTAGTGCAGTGCACCACAATTACTGCTACAATTCTACCCTTCCCTGGATTCTCATGATCATTAGCTATCAATTTACCTATAACTATAATTCTATCCATTTCTAAAGTTTCTAGACTAAAAACCTTTGTAGATTTTAAAATGTGTGCTTGTTAAATATCTGTAGTTGCTTCTCCTTTTCCTTCCTCCTGCTCTTGAAGTGGTCTTCAAGTTCTTGCTTCACTTCTAGCTTTCTCTCTCACTTAGATCTCCCTCTAACTAGTGTGTTTGTGTTTAATCTAAATTAGACCAGTGAGTTGTGAGCTCTGGGGTTTGGGATACCCATCTATTTATAGTGTTCCCAAATCCATGAGGTGTTGACACCTAATACTTGTATTTAGGTGAATCACCTACTTGGGTATGTGCGAAACCGTCTTTGTAGCTTAACTTATGCGCATGTGGCACAAGATTTTCGGTGGTTAAGCCCATGCTGGTTTAACTTTTATGAATTTTCCAAAATTGGCATATGAAATTTGTTGTCCTCTAGTGTAGATTCATTGTATCTGCATATTCCTATTAGGCATGTCGGTTTAGTTTTGTCCTGTTCTGGCCTTGGATAGAGAAAAGTGGTATTTCATTTTATTAACTTATTTTTGTCATTTAGAGTTACTTACTTATGGTTCCATTTGAGTTTTGGTTTGGAGTGGTGAACTGCTTAGTGTTCATCCTCAAATATTTTGTGTTCTTTATAAAAAATCCATGGCTGGAAAATTCTTCTAGTTTTGAGTTATTACTGCCAACTAGTATTTTCTAGATGTTCTACTGACGATCCATTCCTACTTAGTGTTGTGGTGTTCTTGGCTCACCACAGCATCTTTCTGTTGGTTTAGATTTTATATGACTGGTTGTGTACCAGATCTTTATTCTTCTACCTCTAGTTATTGCTCTAATCTCTACTAGTTACTATTGTTGTGAACTACTACTGACTCTTTGAGTTTCTGTCAGTCTTAAGATCTGATGTTGTTGTGGTGTACCTACTGGTGATGTTCTTCTATTATCTACTATGCTACTCTTAGTGATCATATTCAGCACTAATGTTTTTTACTTTGGATTCTTTACAATTTTCTTGATTTGCATTTGTCTATTTCCCAGGTCTAGGATATCAGGACTAGTTCCTAATGTTCTTGTATGGGTTCCAAATAGAATGGATTCATCTCAGGTGAATCCAACATTTTAACCTAACCTTGGTTTTTTTGTGTTCTTTTGTTCTGCTTGCTTGCAGTTTCCAGCAAGAATCATGATAAGAATTTGGATTGAAGTGGTGATGAGAAGATTTTGGAGATAAGGAGATGAAAATATGAAGGTTTATATAGGTTTAGTTCTAGGCATTTTCCATTTTTAGTTTGTCTTCGGGTCATTCTTTAATTGCTCTTTTTTAAAATATATATTCAAATCTTGTATCCATTGCAATATGAAAAAAATGTCTTTGAATATTACTTGTGTCAACTTTTATTTCTACAATATTCTTATAGTTTTTGTACTTAATCTCAAGTTTGACTAATTCAAACTTCTATTTTGAAATCAATGGTTTGAATTTGATCTAGTTATAATCTTCTTGTTCTTGAGAGTGTATGAATATGACCACTTGTTTTAGGGTGAATAGTTATTGATTTGAAACGACTGACAATCAAATTACCTTTAAAATTTGAATTTCAAATCCTAGTGTTGACTTGAGTCAAACTCAACACTAGGCTCAAGTTTCAAGTACTTAACCTTAAAAACAAAAAAGGTTCAAATTCCCGATTAATTTTAAGATGCATGAGATGTAATGCACAATTTCTACATTGATCCTTTTCCATTCCTATTCTTCGAGATGTTACACGGCCGCTCGACGTGGACATGGCCGATCTTGTCGAGGACGCGCCGGCCACGGCATGTCCAAGGGTAGCTAGAGGTAGAACAACAACGTTGTTGCCAAATGCGACGTTTAGCGCCTCCCGCTTCATCATGATGATGGCATGCTCGACGATTTTCTTGTCCAGCGTATTGCCATTGGCCTCGGCCTGCGTGGCGGGGATATAGTCGTTATGTTTCTATCGCTCGTCTTCGAGCTTGGCAAGGGCCGCCCGATTTCTGGCGACTTCTCTCCGGCCTACGCGCTTTTTTTACTCGACCCGACACTCCTCCTGGGTCAGATCCTTGGCGAGTTTCTTCGGCTTTGCCCGCTTCTTGGTGGCTCCCTTGGCAGCATGCGCAACTGTGGTGGTGGTGGGAGAGGGTTTATGGAGAAAATTGAGTGGTTTGTGTAGGACTGGTAATGTCAAGGGGAGGATGCGGAGGCGCAGTTCAGCCCAACGCAACCGTGGCCAGTTTTGGCGGTCGGATAGATCGATCCGTTTGAATTGTTCTAGCCGCTAGAGTGTGCTCGGTGTGTCCTGCTGTCCATGCGGATCGATTTGAACGAGTCAGATGCCTGGAAAGGGAAAGGACTTGCATTGACACGTAGTGTCCTTGGGCTGCATAGGCGGGCAGCACTAGTGACAAGAGTTGTCATGTCGAACTAGCTAGTCATTTATTTTCTGTCGTTTGGACAGGACGCACCCGAGTTTCTCAAAGCAGTATAGCGTGACGATTTTTCATCGGAATGGAAGATTGGAAGAAAACGAAATTCTGAGATTCAGCAGGTGGGAGCAACACCAACCGGCATCATGGGCGGTTGAGGACTTGAGGTTAATGCTGACTATGTGCGTGGTTTTTCCCACGTTGGAACGCTTGGCATAGGAGATACTATGCCGTGGTCCTGTTGGAGTACCAAGCTTTAAACACGCACCTGCTAACATGTTTTCCCGTTAACCACATCGATCCAGCTAGCTAATCCTTGCAGAGGAGAATTGGATTCCCTGTCGTTATCCGTCTTATCCAATCGACCCTTTTTTTTACTTGTGTACTACTAGTACTAGTAGTGGTAGTGACTTGCCGTCGAAGGGTACCTTCACGTGTACGACAGCTCTAGCACACTACACTACAGACGCCTAGCTAGACCTGGAGCTGGATGGGCAACGCTACCGCATGCATTGATGAAGCGATACTACTGTACTATGCAGCAGCGGCTAGTGGTGAGTCAGCTGGAAGCAGGGGATCACGCTGACTTGAATACGCAAGGACAAATGCAGCACAACGTAGAGGGGTTTCTGACCGTGGTTTTGCCTCATTTACGCAGGCAGTAAAAACCGAATCCGCAATCAAGGACGACGGTTTTCCAATGGCCGGCCGCCGGTGAACGAGGTCGCACGCGCCGGCACGTGCGTTGTTGTTTGGAGGAACGGCTCTCACCAGGAGCAGAGCAGGACGGAGGACTCTCCTTGTCCTCGTGGCCCGATCCATCCCGATCCAGGAAATTATTACTACCTCCACGGACGGACGACACTGTCACAGTCGACGCATGACGGAATCACGAGACGGGGGCAGGGGATGGGGAGAGACCACGAAGCGAGAGAAAAGAAAGGCAACCCTGCCGCTTTCGCTGCGCTCCTCCCTCCGACTAGGCTGCGCTGCGCCCCCACACCCCTAGTACTAGTGCCCGCGGTCGTCCTCTAGTGGAGCCTGTCACCTCCTCCTCGCCCTCTCCTGCGTCTCCTCCTTCCTTCCTTCCTTCCTTCCTTCCTTCCCGGGCAGGTCTCCTCCCCTCCCCTTCCCAACCGCTTGTTGGTGGCGACGAGCTCCATGGCCGCGGCGACGAGCTCCATGACTGGGTGAGTCCCTGCTCTGCTCCACCTGATCGTTTCTTGCCGCGCGCACTCATTTTTTTCCTGCAAAATAGGAGTATCTCAGCTTAGTTGGTGCGAAATATTACTTCTTTTTCCCGATATATTCCGACCAACTTTTTCAAACTGCTTCCCGGAGGCTTGGCGCTCGGGCTTTCTCGCAACAACATGCTCATGCAGTCATGCTCTTCTCCAAAGTAGCGTCTCATGCTCTTGCTGCCTCCCGTGCTGCTCTGTTTACTTTGCCGGCCATAATCTGCCTGCGCGAGGTTCTGGATCTGGAAGATTTCCGAGACTCTGCAAAAGATGAAGGAGTACTCCTCCTACTCTTGCTGCATGTGCGTTATTTTTGTTCAGAACACCCACCAAGTTACTGCTAGCTAGTTCGAGGCCAGATTTCCTTTTTCCGCTTCAACGTTTCCTCTTCTGATTTACCCATCCATGGAAACGCCAGATTTTCCTCCAATAAAAACAATTATAATAAGGTCGTCTATTGCGGGGAGCTTCATGCTGGAGCTTTGACCTGCCAAGTTCCTAATATATCCACTGCGATTTTTTATTTTACTTTACAGGGTAAAGAGATTATTTATTTATTTATTCAACATAAGCAAGTGTCAAAGTGTTAACAAGCAGTAGCAACAGCATATGCCTTTCTTTCCCCTCGAACAATGAGCAACTTGACTGGGGACATGCATGTGCAGTCCACACACCACCACACTAGTCAGCATCTTTCTAAATATTAGCTACCCCTCATGGTTAACGGTTCTTTTTTAGCTGCTCGACACTGGGAGTTTGTGTGGCTAGATCCCTTTCGGAAGGGGCTAGGATTAACAAGTTCTATTAATAGCTGAATTTGAGGTACTATCATATCAGTGGATCTGAGCCCCATAGCCTTTGTGCAAACTACTTTCCTGGCAGACTACTTCAGGCAGTGCGTATTGTTCCCTTAGTAAAGTACTCTACAATTAGTTCTTGATTGGTAGTAACAGAGCCATTTTTTCTTCACATTAAGCTCCATGCATCTGTGTGTTTAGTAGATGCTTATCATATTCCTTGCATGATTTAGGATGTTTTAGGCCAACAGGACCTTTTGGATCGCATTCCACAAACGGGATCATGGTATGGAAACTTTGAAATCTCCCCCTTTTTTGTTTATGTAACCAAGTACTATTTGGTAAGTTTGCTTAATTACTACCTGCTAGGTTGATACCAAGAATGAGCCTGCCGGAGAGGGGTTGCCTGATGGTTGGTCCAAAGAATACAGGGCCAGAAAGGTTCGACCTGGAGCTAGGGCCAGGAGGGACATGGTAAGCTGTAGTTCCCTTGGTCAACTTGACAAAATATTTCTACTCGTGCATTAGATAATGGGCAATCTGTGAATGCATCAAGTTGATACGAACTATTCTAATATCCAGAAGAAAATTCCGAGATTGAACAAAAGAACAAGTGTTGTTATGATCTGGTACAAAAAACAGCTGCTTAACTCCCCACTTGCATTAGGGTTTGTACAGTTTTCTCTTAGTGGAGGTTAGACCACTGCCTTTAATTTTTCACTAGTAATACGCTGGTCAATTTTTGTAAAAAATCATTGAATCTTGTCCTTGTCATGGTATGCACTATGCAAATGGACAAAACATAGAAATATGTTACTTTCAACCTTATATAGATATATAGTACGATGACTTACATGCCGTTTAACTGAATGAATGCACATTAACATGCCTTTTTTGTTAGAATACGGATACATATACGTATATGAGATAGACTAGGACTCTAAGATCATCTTGTACTCCAAGTCTACCTACCCCATGTAACTCTATATATACCCCCCACGAGGGTCAAATCAATACAACACAATATTTAGGGATTCATAATTTAACTGAATGAACTCACATTGGCATGCCTTGATGTGTTCTTAGGGAATGAGTTCTAGGTAAATAGAAATTAACTGATAGTAACTTCTCCTTGAGTTGTTTTGCCACAAGATGGTATGGATAATTTATATGACATTCGCATCATTTTGCTTATTTTCCATTCAATCTCTGGTTTGTATTTGTAACTGATCTAATCATTTGATCTCTACAGTTCTACATTGATCCTACCAATAGTTATGAATTCCGTTCTCTGAAAGATGTTTACCGTCATCTGGAATCTCGAGATGCCAGTAATTCCACTGTGACACCAAACAAGAGAAAATCTGAAGACCTGCGGGTTCCACAGAACCAATCTCATCATGTATGTTCTTTATCTTGTGGCATTTCTTATTTTACCCATGTCTAAACGTTCCTACCATCACCCACCCAGCTAAAAAATCTTGTATAAGCTAATTATTCATTGCTGAAGTAAAAACAATGTGAAATAAAATTTATTTCAGGTAGTATTAAATTAGTTCTATGATTAGCAAAGAGAGAAGGGGCACAAAACATTTAAATTGCTGAACGAATTCTGAAACAAAGTTGGAGTGGTTAAATTATCAAGTCTTGAGGCCAGATTATTCTTGTAAGTTGGACTACTTCACGCTTGTAAGTGTCTCAACCAATATGAGATGCAGGTGAAATGCATTACGGCTGTTAATTTCTGCATTTCACTCCCTTTATCCTCCTAAATTACAAAATATTGATATCTTAATAGCTATAATGTGTTTTGGCATTGAACTGCAATTTTGTAGTTTACATCAGCGAATTATCAATTTTATATCATCCTTCAGGGCATGCCACTCTTTGGCAGCCCAATATATTTCCTATCCTGACCTTAAACACCAGCATTGCTGTTCTTAAAATGAACTGCCGATGCCCTCTGATTTCCCTTATTATACTGCAGAAGTGCAGATGAGTGAATTGCAATGATTTTTGTTTGTTACTTCCTCCATCTTTGAATACAAGACCACTACCAAAAATATTTTTTCTACATATACAAGGCCACTATCTCTTCCCGAGATGAATTCATTAGATTTCTACCTCGTACGATGGTCCTTACTAATGTGAGTGTTGCATGCAGCCATAGAGAAAGAGGCACTACATACAACTTCTTTAACTAGCCCGGAGCATGAGAGGTTTTCCAAACAATTAATCATGCTAATTGTTAGTTGGCATTGTATACAAAAACGGAGGGAGTACCTATGTTTGCCTTTTCTACTTAATTATTATTGCACCGTCTTATATCCTTTATTTTGAAATATACAGGAAGAAAGGCCTTCAGATAACATACAAATGGATACTGTTCATGAGTCTCCGAAGCATGAATCAACCGGGAGAGAAGAAGCAAATGGGGAGCCAAAACCCAAGGAAAAGAAGCAAAGAACTAAACCTGCGAAACAGATTTCTACACCTCTTCGAGCGTCGCCTCGTTTAACTGCACTGAAAGTCAACCAGGAACTGAAACTCAACGAGGAAGCCAGTAATGTGCACAGAGATTCGCCTGTCAGCACACGGACGGATATTGCCGATCAGTTAAAACCAACAAAGCAGGTCGAAAATCCTAAATCAAAGACTATTCCCTCTTTACTTCCTCGGAAGAAAGATGGAGCACATACCGCAAGTGCTTCTAAACATACTGAAGACAAGTATCCTTCAGCTCCTGAACTGATACCAGGAACGTCTGCTGCATGCTCTATAACAAATGTTGGATACCAGAATGCGCCCGCTGAGATACATGTTCCACCAAAACAGTCTGGGCTCTTTGAAACAGCTGATGCTATGCCTGGTTCCTCCTTATCGTCGCTGCTGCAAAGCATCTGCTCAGACCCATGCCTTGAGTTTGCATTCAAGACTCTTACAGGTGACATCCCTGTTCTTGACAACAATATAGCTGGCGCAAACTACTTCCTTCCACCACAGGACTTGACCAAAGGGGATCCATGCCTTGAGTTTGCATTCAGGACTCTTACAGGTGACATCCCTGTCCTTGACAACAATCTAGCCATCGCAAACTACTTCCTTCCACCACAGGACTTTAACAGAGGCACAGCACCCAGTCGTTCCGCTTCCACTTACGATGGCACTAGGATGAACCATGTGCAAGGCGACCGTGTCAGGATGCCAGTGCCAAGGCCATCAGATAAGCTCTACAGCAGTGGTTGGTTCCCTCCCCAGTGAACCCCATCATCCTTAGTTTGGGCCATACATAGGCTTCTTATCTTAGCACTCATCATCTCTAGGTAGGTACCTTCGACAAGGATGCATGTTGTAAGAAAGACTGGATCTTGTTGTGACTGTAGTAGAGGATCTATCACTACCATCATATGCTAGACTTGACAAACCTTTTGATTTTGTGTAGCAAGCTGACCAATAACTCGTCTGCCTTGTGGTTAGCAGATAGCGATGATGCCGACAGTACTGTGACGCTCCCTTTTTATTTTCGTGGCTAGGGTTTCACTCTGTCTGCATGTATGGTTAGCCATTTGATGTGAACTGGACTAAGTTCTGCCTGAATTTGGTTTCTGTTTTACTGCCTCTGAATATCTCTTTTTTGAGATGCTGAATATCTCATTTGATGGTGTAGCAATATGCTGTTGTGATGTACCACTCTCCATTGATTCCTGAAGTACTTCAGTGTGGCTGGCAGTGGCACCTTATGTTGTTTTATGTCTCTGTTTGCTTTGCCATGTAACAACTGTGGTTGGGTAATAATTGAACTTGCCTCCAACAGTTGTTGGGATGGCGATGCATTGGATGCCATGGAAGTACAGATCAATGGTCTAATGATCTGTGCCTGTGGTCCTTTTGGACTGTTCCTGGACCAGTAATCAGACATCAAAAGAATCTGCTATGCTGAGAGGTCCACAAACACACTACTGGCTTGCATTGTGAGACTACAGGTCAAGCTTTCCGTGCAAATTAAATCTGATGTGATGCATTTGTTGGGCTTGGTCACTTAACAATCTTTTAATTGGAAGATGATCTTGCAATAATGCAGAACTGTCTGCTGGCACTTTTATCTTCTGTACAGTAGAGGTACTCGAGTGTATCTAGTTCATGGATAGTGCAAACAAAGCTGACAAGGATTCCAAATGGAGTATGCAGGCTAAAAATTTCACTCAAGTTGCAGCTGCAATAATAAGCTAGAGATCCTGGGAGCCTAATACTATATATATGATCCCAATATCCTTGCTGTCTCATGATGAGATGTAACTTTGAACAGAATAATAATGTGCTAATCACCAGCACTAAGCAGCAGCAGCACTAAGCGAGCATATTCGTCGCTTGGATATGGTACATGCCTGCGTGGTGCGTCCAAATCAACAAGACCTTTGCTAGCAACTAGGCATTTCTTTGTTGCTTGCTTTGCTCTAGTTCAGCTGTCAAGATTTTGTCGTAAATTTCTTGATATTTTTCTTGCAGGTAGAAAATGTTTCCTTGACTTTCTAGTACAACCTATCTTGACTTTTTGTTTGGTGAGAAAGATTTGTTTTTCTTGACTTGTGAGACTGCTAATCTGCGGTGCATAACTGTCCCCAGTTCACAGCTAGAAAATGTACTGATCACCAACACTCCAACAGGGCACCAGCTAGCAGAGATCCAGGAACGCCGGTTCCTAGCTCTTGCCAAAATTTGCCTTCTATAAATAAAATAAATAAATTGTCAAAGTTCAAGCAGGGGGTGTAGAAAAAAAAATCTTGTAAAATGCTTGGTACGATTAAACCTGAAGAATCTGACAATTCTTTTGCATGTCTGATTACCTGTAGCATGGTCACGTCTAGACAAAAGAAATCAGTTTTCTTTGTGTTGAAGGCTTAATGTCCATCTACGCATTATCCATTCATTCCCTCCCAAAAAACTATCAACATAAATTGCAAGGAATATGTGAGTGTTTCTAGTTCGGATGTCAGGTTCTGTTGCAGCTAGAGGTTTAGCTAATTAGCTTGCATGACAGCGACCTGAGACCTGTGAACATAATAATATGGTGACGATGATGATGAGTGCAGTGCTAAAGCAGGTGCTGGCCGTAGCGGGCGAAAAGAAACCAACACCAACTATCGTTGATAAGGCCGACGCCGTCTGGTATTTCCCGTTCCATCGTTAAAAGAAACCAACACCAACTATCTATCGTCGATAGCTTGTTGGAATCCTTTCTTCGGATGACGTGCATGTATACTGTGTTGGATAAAATAGAAGACGTGCAACAGGACATTGCTGACCATTTTTCCTATTTTTGTCTTTGCGATTTTCTTCGGCCCACCACTTTGACGATTAGAAGATTTTTTAAGCCCAGTCCCGAGTTTTTTTTTCTGCAGTCCTGAGTTTTCAGACTAGAAAATGCTCCTATATAATGATAGATACTTCCTCCGGTTCATATTAATATACTAGTACAGATTTGCTCATAGCTGGCACTTTACCGGTGGCGTCCCAGGAGCATGGTACGCGTATAGTAGAGACGTGTCTTCTTTTCGCCACGCCACCTGTCTCTGGGCTCTATGTTTCGGTTTGGAGCAAAATACTAGTGGTGTGACACTTTATAAGACACGCACCCCACTAGTCTACTCTCTCCCCTCCAACCCTAGCTATCGTCGGTCCTCTTTGTCGATGTCCACTCCGCCACATCTCCGCTCCCCCGCGGTGCCCCGAGTCTCTCGCCGCCACCCGCCTCGTCCCAGGTCGCTCCGCTCCACCGCGCTCGATCGGAGGTGAGATCCGCCAGGCCTACCTTTTTTACATGTTATTTAAAAATGTTAGGATGATTTTAGATTGAAATGTTATTTGCAGAAAATCATTTTAGGATATATTAGTTGTAGAAAATCATTTTTGAGGAACTCATCATATAGGCGTTTCCATATATGTGAAATTTGTTAGCGCCTGTCGTTACCCTGACACAATCTAATGAAAAATGGTGTTCCCAAGACATTGTCATATACACATGAGAAAATTCCTTATTAGACACTGGCTTAAAACCTCCGTATTTGACACTATAAAAAAATCTTCCCATTTTGACATATAAATTAGCTTTCTTTCCTCAATTGACATTGTCGTTGTCGTCTGATTGATGACAAGTACGCCATGAGGGGGTCCTCGAGGCGTGCGGAAGAGAGAGGTGTGAGACGTACGGTGTTTCCGGGTCGGTGAGCACACAAGTTTACCCAGGTTCGAATCCATCGGCTTTGGACGGATCCTACTCTTGCTAGCAATCCAGTAATACGGCAGAGCCGGAATATGGGTTACAAGGGTTTGCCTGTGCGAGTTGAGATTGTAGACTATTGAGGGTGCCCTAAAGGCTCTTCCTAGGACAGCTTATATAGATATCCGGCCTAAGGTTTACAGGAGAAATCTATCCGGCTACGCCTAAAAGTCGGTTACAGAGTACATCTTAAACTACAAGTAACACTGTGGGCCTAAGTCGGTAAGTCTTCTGGGCCTTCCCGTGGCCGGATTGGACTCCGTCTTTTCTCCCTGACTGGGCCGCCCATGAAGCAAAGCTCTAACCCGAAGTGGGTCACCCTGGTTAGTGAGGAACTGTGAGGATACCCGGAAAGTATATCCCCAACAGCAGCCCCCGGAAGTCTCCAAGATCCAAAGTCGGATTTATCAACGTCTAGCTTGATCTTCGGCTTGCAGAATCTTGAAGGGTTCCTAAAACTTCACAACAAAAAATACGATCCGGGTCTTAAAAATAAGTCGGACCTATCAACATGTTACTCGGATTTTCTAGCTTGATTTTAAACTAAGCCGGAACTTGGTCTCTAACGCCACCTGACACCAGTCATGGTCAAGCCACTGCTTTGCCGGCTTTCATCGACGGAGCCGCCACGGCCCAACCATCTTGGGACGAGGCTCCTCCGGCTCTTAGTGACGATCTGATCCTCGCTAAGAGGCGGATCGAATATCTGATTAAACACAAAGGACTGAAGGGATCCGACTTGGTCCAATGTTGGGTGTCATGCCGGATCCAACCCCTTCAGTACCACGGAGACCGACTGATGCACTCCATCACGTCGTCCAAAAAGGATTCCCTCCGTATCAGCCCTAGAGCCTATACCACGGAAGGTTATATAAGCCAGATTAAATGGCTGATAAGGAAGCGGATTGAGAGGAGGATCCCGGAGATTTCTCTGGATATGCACACAGCAGAAAACCCCGTTGTGCCGGTAAGTTTCTATCAATAAACCTTTTTAGGTATTTCATTCTTTAGGTTATATCGCAATACTGAAATGTTTTCTTCTTTTCAGCTTGCTGATCTCCCCGAGTCGGAATTTGCTCCTCTCGAGGGATATCCTCCAGGGTTTTCTCAGGAGGCGGAATTGGTCGCATTGTCGGACATTGTGCCCAAGAAGCGCAGGGCTCCGACAGTGGCTGTTGGCACAAAGGAGGTGCCTGTTGTGAAGAGGTAACTTTCAACACAACTTCCAACTTTGTACCTTACTCGAATTTTCTTCCGAGATGTAATGTTTTCGACTCTATTACATTCTCAGAGCTAAGCAGCTCATCAAGGGCAAGGGGAAGGGAACTTCTTCGAAGCCCCTGCGACAGACGAAGCTTACCATAGCTTCTCCTGTCGTGGCTCCTCCGACTCCTGCCCCTCAACCTTCCACAACACCGGTGATCACTCCTTCTCCGGCTGTCGCAGAAGATCCGGCTCCTTCAACGGAGCCTGCGATCCTTGAATCGCAAACTGACTCACCATGAGTGAGTCAGGTATAGATAAGGGTGAACCCTCTTCGGGTAATGATCCCTCGGCAGAAACCTTTGCCGAAAACCTTCTCAGCAATCCGGGACTTGCCAAGTTTGGCCTATCTCAGAAATCTATAGAAGAGATCTAGCGGCTGGCCAGGCAGTGCCTGGAGAAAAGAAATCTATCTGCCGAAGAAGAAGCACAAGAGGCAGAGGTGAAGGAAATATGCCCTGAGAGGCAATAATAAAGTTGTTATTATGTATTCCTTATATATGATAGATGTTTATTTTACATGCTAGAATTGTATTGATCGGAAACATCAATACATGTGTGTTTAATAAAAAAAAGGGTTCCTAGTTATGCCTCTCTTATAGACTAGCTTGTTGATTAACAAGATGATCAAGGTTTCCTGATCATGGACATTGGATGTTGTTAATAACAAGGTCACACCATTGGTGGAATGATGTGATGAACATTCATCCGAAGTATAGCATTACGATCAAGTCATTATGTTTATATTGCTATAACATCACACGAAGTAATCTTTATCCTTAGACCATGAGATCATGTTAATTGCTAACACCTGAAGAGTATCTTGATAACATCAAACGTCACACCATAACAGGGTGACTATAAAGATGGGTCCAGTACTACGAAGGTGTTATGTTGAGGCTCATGGATCAAGAGTGGAATTTGTCAATCCCGATGATGGATAGATATACTCTAGGCCCTCTCGATGATATCACATTGAGATAGCTTGCAAGCAAGTGATGTGATCACTAGAATGTTATATCACGGGAACAAGAAAAGAGTGCATGTCGGTAACGAGATCAAACTAGGTGTGGAGATACCGATGATCGAATCTCGGACATGTAATATATCGTGAGACAAAGGGATTTAGTTACAAGCGTTAAAGGTTCTCACGATCACAGAAGTCATCGTTGAATGTGTAGGAGTCGGTACGGATCTCAGTCCATTGATGATTATTGATCGGAGAAGGGTCTCGATCATGTCTGCATTATTCGCGAACCGTAGGGTGACACACTTAAGAGTTACCGGACACCATTTTGGAGCACATATGTTTCAGACGAAAGAATTGCAAAGTGCAGGAATTGTTTCAATAGAAACCGGAAATTGTTTCGGGTGAAATTGCAGAAAGTGGTTCTGCATGTGATATTGAAATATTGCAAGGGGCTATATGTGAATGTTTGTTAATTAAAGTAATTAACAAAATTCTGAATAAATTTAATAAAAGAGTTTTATTAAATGAGGGATCATTAAACTTGGAGAATTTTAATGCATTTAAAGTGGAGACTTTAAAAGGGAATGTGAAGAGGCATTTTAATGTGGAGGGGTTACCACCACATGAATGGGGGAGGTGAGGGGTCACCCCCCATGCGCCGACCATGGAGAGGAGGGGCACCCCCCCTCCTCCTATAAAAGGCCACCCATTTCCTCCTTCATCCTCACACCTCCTTATGAAGGATCTCTCCCCCTCTAGAATTATTCCCCCATAGTCTCGGATTAGCGAGATACATGTTTCAGTGGCATTTTATGCGGAAGGAGTTCTTTGCTTCATTGGATCGCTGGGCGAGGAGGTGGAGGTTGTCCGGTGGCTTGAACGTGTGTGCGAGTACGGATGCGCTGCTAAGTTGCGGCGCTCGGACTTCCTCACGATCTTGAGATCGGCAAGTGTACGACTACATCAACCACGAGTTCCTACTCGTTAACAAAACTCGTTGTCGATGTATGTCCACCCGTTACTTTGTACCTAGTAGATAGATCTTGGCGTGTAGTTCTCATCGTAGGAAATTTTTTGTTTTCTATCTGTGGACCCAATGATGGTATCGAGCCTGATCTATGCGTAGGTGCTTTGCAGGTAGTACACATATGTTTATACGTGGGATGATGATCATGTTATTGCATCTTCTATGTATTTTGGATATTGGTGGCATAGTGGGATGAAGCGGCTGGACCAACCTTACATGTCATCGTACATGAGACCGTTTCCACGGTGACATGCAACTTGTCTTGCATAAGTGGTGGCGGTGTCATCTCTCCTACTATAGTCAATATCGATTTACGAGTTGCTAATAACTTAGTTATCCTCGTTGTGGTTCATGTTCGTAGGTGAGAACGGTTCTATCTCCAAAAGCCCTAAGCCACGTAAAACTTGCAATTGATAAATTAGAGGCGTCTAGTTTAGATCGTTGCTGGGCTAGTGTATTGATATGGTATTTTTGTAAGTAGATGTATGATAGATACTCTTACAACACATTCAACGTGTAAGTTCCATAGACCTTGGCCTTACACACAAAGGAATGATAGAGATCATACCACGATGCAAATGATAGAGATCAAATGCATGGACCATGTCATCTCACTTTACACATTAGATGTTAGCATCTTATACTGCTAGTTTGGCGCTTTTGGTAGCATTGTAAGATGATCCCTCATTTAGATATTAAGATAAAATGTGTTCTTCCTTGAGTATGCACCGTTCTATGGATCGTGTTTCGAGACATCACGTGATGATCGGGTGTACTCGACTCTACGCTTTCATACAACGGGTGTAAGACAGTTTTACACACGCGAGTACTAAGGTTCTTACTTGGCGAGCCTAGCATGCACAGACATGGCCTCGGAACACGGACCGAAAGGTTAAGCATGATTCATATGGTTGATATGATGCCCATATAGATGCTCGCCTTTGAAGCTACACCGACTCACGTGATGATCGTACTTGGTGTAGTGGATTTGGTTCATGTAATCACCAAAAAGGCACGAGGGATGTCGTTTTTGAGTGGGAGTTCATTAGTAATTTGGATTAGTTAAACTCAATCTATCATAAACTTAGTCTAAATAAACATTACAAATTCTGTTGTAGATGGCACCACCTGCTTTTAATTTCAATGTGTTCATGGAGAAAGAGAAACTTGCTGCGAATGGTAGCAACTTCACCAACTGGGCTATGAATTTGAGGATTCTCCTCACTGCTGCACAAAAGCAATATGTGCTAGATGCGCCGCTAGGCCCCCTACCAGCTCCTGATGCCCCTGACAAAGAAAAGGATGTCTATGTGACTCGTCAGGAGGACCACAACTTAGTTCATTGCAGCATACTGTTTGGGCTAGAGCCAAAACTTCGAAAGCGTTTCAAAAATGGCAATGCCTTTGATACCATGGGAGAATTGAAAATGATTTTCGATACCCATGCTGCCGTAGAGAGTTATAATGCTACTGAAAAGTTCTTTAGCTGCATGATGGAGGAGAACAGCTCCATTAGTGAGCATGTACTCAAAATTTCTGGGTATGCCGATAAGCTTGTGTCCTTGGGAATAACGATTCCCATTGACTTAGGCATACATCGTGTTCTCCAATCTCTGCCACCTAGCTACAAGAGCTTCGTGATGAACTATAATATGCAGGGCATGAAGAAGACTCTTCCCGAGCTTCTGTCAATGCTTAAGACTACAGAAGTGTTGATTAGGAAAGAACATCAAGTGTCGATGATCAATAGGACCACCGGTTTCAAGAAGGAAAAGAAAGGCAAGCACAAGGGAAAGAAGGGTGGCAAATCTGTTGTCGCGCCTGAAAAAAACCCCGAGCTGGCCCTAAGTCCGATACCGAGTGCTACTATTGCAAGGGAACTGGCCATTGGAAGCGCAACTGCCCCAAGTATTTGGTGGACAAGAAGTCCGGCAAGGCAAACAAAGGTATATGTGATATACATGTTATTGATGTATACTTGACTAGCACTCGCAGTAGCACCTGGGTATTTGATACGGGATCGGTTGCTAATATATGTAACTCGATTCAGGGGTTGCGGAACAAGCGACAACTAGCAAGGGATGAGGTCACGATGCGGGTCGGCAATGGATCAAGAGTTGATGTGATCGTCGTCGGAATGCTGCCTCTCCATATGCCATCGGGATTAGTCATAAACCTAAATAAATGTTATTTGGTGCCTGCACTTAGCATGAACATTGTATCCGGATCGTGTTTGATGCAAAGTGGTTATTCGTTTAAATCTGAAAACAATGGTTGTTCGATTTATATGGATAATATCTTTTATGGTCATGTACATGTGTTGAATGGTTTATTTCTGATGGATCTCGATAGTAATATTACGCACATTCATAATGTTAATGCTAAAAAAGATTAAACTTGATGATGATATATCTGCATATATGTGGCACTGCCGTCTAGGTCATATTGGCATTAAACGCATGAAGAAACTCCATTCTGATGGACTTTTGGAATCCCTTGATTTTGAATCATTTGATACATGTGAGCCATGCCTTATGGGCAAGATGACTAGAACGCCGTTTTCCGGTTCAATGGAACGGGCGACAGATCTATTGGAAATCATACATACTGATGTGTGTGGACCAATGAGTGTGTCGACGCGAGGTGGATATCGTTATTTTGTTACTTTCATTGATGATTTGAGTAGATACGGGTATATCTATTTGATGAAACACAAGTCTGAAACTTTTGAAAAGTTCAAGGAATTTCAGAATGAAGTGGAAAATCATCGTAATAGAAAGATCAAATTTCTATGGTCTGACCGTGAAGGAGAGTATCTAAGTTATGAGTTTAGCACACACATGAAAGAGTGTGGAATAGTTTCACAACTCACGCCTGCCGGAACACCACAACGTAATGGTGTATCGGAACATCGTAATCGTACCGTATTAGATATGGTTTGATCTATGATGTCTCTGACTGACTTGCCACTGTCATTTTGGGGTTATGCACTGGAAACAGCTCCATTCACTTTAAAACGGGCACCATCTAAATCCGTTGAAACGACACCGTATGAATTATGGTTTGGAAACAAACCTAAGCTGTCATTTCTTAAAGTTTGGGGATGCGATGTTTATGTGAAGAAACTTCAACCGGATAAACTCGAACCCAAAGCGGAAAAATGCGTCTTCATAGGATACCCTAAGGAAACGATTGGGTATACCTTCTATCACAGATCTGAGGGCAAGGTTTTTGTTGCCAAGAATGGATCCTTTCTTGAGAAGGAGTTTCTCGCGAAAGGTGTGAGTAGTCGGAAGGTAGAACTCGAAGAGGTTATTGAACCTTCTCTTCATGAAATGGCGAGTAGCGCAGCACCGGAAGTTGTTTCGGAGTTGACTTCACCTAATGAAGAGAGAGCTAATGATATTGATCATGAAACTCCGAAAGAGGAAACTACCGAACCTCGCAGGTCAAGCAGGACACGTGTAGCTCCTAAACTGTACGGCAATCCTGTTGTGAATTTCATGGTTGATGAAATGGATGACCCTGCGACGTATGAAGAAGCGATGATGAGCCTGGATTCCAACAAATGGCTAGAAGCCATGAAATCCGAGATGGAATCCATGTACGAGAACCAAGTTTGGACCTTGGTGGACTTACCTCATGATCGAAAGGCTGTTGAGAATAAATGGATTTTCAAAAGAAAACCTGATGCTGATGGTAATGTGACCATCTATAAGGCTCAACTTGTCGCAAAGGGGTTTCGACAAATTCAAGGAGTTGACTACGATGAGACATTCTCTCCCGTAGCGATGCTTAAGTCAATTAGGATTATGTTAGCAATTGCTGCACATTTCGATTATGAAATCTGGCAGATGGATGTCAAAACTGTGTTCCTCAATGGTAATATTGAAGAAGAGTTATATATGATACAACCTAAGGGTTTTGTCGATCCTAAGGATGCTAATAAGTATGCAAACTTCAGCGATCCATCTATGGACTGAAGCAAGCATCCCGGAGTTTGAATCTCCGCTTTGATGAGGTGATCAAAGAGTTTGGATTTGTCCAAACTTATGGAGAGGCCTGTATTTACAAAAAAGTGAGTGGGAGCAATGTGGCATTTCTGATATTATATGTGGATGACATATTATTGATTGAAAATGATATAGATCTTTTAAACAGTGTTAAAAGTTATCTAAACAGCAAATTTTCGATGAAAGACCTTAGTGAAGCATCATATATATTAGGCATTAAAATCTATAGAGATAGATCAAGGCGCCTAATTGGGCTATCGCAGAGTACATACCTTGATAAGATATTAAAGAAGTTTAATATGGACGAAAGTAAGAAGGGGTTCTTACCTATGTTGCAAGGCAAGACATTGAGTAAGACTCAAAGTCCGCTCTGACGGAAGAAAGAGATGATGGATAAGATCCCCTATGCCTCGGCCATAGGATCTATTATGTATGCCATGCTATGTACAAGACCGGATGTGGTACATGCTATTAGTTTGACTAGTAGGTACCAATTTGATCCAGGTTTGGAACACTGGATAGCGGTAAAGAACATCCTCAAGTACTTGAGAAGAACTAGGGATATGTTTCTTATATACGGAGGTGAAGAAGAGCTAGTCGCTAAGTGTTATGTCGATGCTAGCTTTGACACCGATCCGGATGACTCTAAGTCTCAATCCGGATACGTATTTCTCTTGAACTGAGCAGCAGTTAGTTGGAGGAGTTCCAAACAACCTATGGTGGTTGGATCAACGACGGAGGCGGAATATGTTCTTTGCTTGAGCGGTGCGAAGCGGTTTGGATGAAAGAGTTCATTACGGAACTAGGTGTGGTTCCTAGTGCATTGGACCCAATGGTGATCTATTGTGACAACAATGGAGCCACAGCCAACGCAAAGGAACCGAGGTCTCACAAGAATTCCAAGCATATTAAGCGCCGGTTTCACTCCATCCGCGAGCATGTCAAGGATGGAGATATAAAGGTTTGTAAAGTACACACGGACCTAAATGTAGCAGATCCGTTGACTAAAGTTCTCCCTAGGGAAAAACATGATCAACACCAGAACTCCATGGGTGTTAGATTTATCACTATGTGAACTAGATTATTGTCTCTAGTGCAAGTGGGAGACTGAAGGAAATATGCCCTGAGAGGCAATAATAAAGTTGTTATTATGTATTCCTTATATATGATAGATGTTTATTTTACATGCTAGAATTGTATTGATCGGAAACATCAATACATGTGAGTTTAATAAACAAAAAGGGTTCCTAGTTATGCCTCTCTTATAGACTAGCTTGTTGATTAACAAGATGATCAAGGTTTCCTGATCATGGACATTGGATGTTGTTAATAACAAGGTCACACCATTGGTGGAATGATGTGATGAACATTCATCCGAAGTATAGCATTATGATCAAGTCATTATGTTTATATTGCTATAACATCACACGAAGTAATCTTTATCCTTAGACCATGAGGTCATGTTAATTGCTAACACCTGAAGAGTATCTTGATAACATCAAACGTCACACCATAACAGGGTGACTATAAAGATGGGTCCAGTACTACGAAGGTGTTATGTTGAGGCTCATGGATCAAGAGTGGAATTTGTCAATCCCGATGACGGATAGATATACTCTGGGCCCTCTCGGTGATATCACATTGAGATAGTTTGCAAGCAAGTGATGTGATCACTAGAATGTTATATCACGGGAACAAGAAAAGAGTGCATGTCGGTAACGAGATCAAACTAGGTGTGGAGATACCGATGATCGAATCTCGGACATGTAATATATCACGAGACAAAGGGATTTAGTTACAAGCGTTAAAGGTTCTCACGATCACAGAAGTCATCGTTGAATGTGTAGGAGTCGGTACGGATCTCGTGTCCCGCACGATTATTGATCGGAGAAGGGTCTCGATCATGTACGCATTATTCGCGAACCGTAGGGTGACACACTTAAGAGTTACCGGACACCATTTTGGAGCACATATGTTTCATACGAAAGAATTGCAAAGCGCAGGAATTGTTTCAATAGAAACCGGAAATTGTTTCGGGTGAAATTGCAGAAAGTGGTTCTGCATGTGATATTGAAATATTGCAAGGGGCTATATGTGAATGTTTTTTATTTAAAGTAATTAACAAAATTCTGAATAAATTTAATAAAAGAGTTTTATTAAATGAGAGAGCATTAAACTTGGAGAATTTTAATGCATTTAAAGTGGAGACTTTAAAAGGGAATGTGAAGAGGCATTTTAATGTGGAGGGGTTACCACCACATGAATGGGGAGGTGAGGGGTCACCTCCCATGCACCGGCCATGGAGAGGAGGGGCACCCCTCCTTCTCCTACTATAAAAGGCCACCCATTCCCTCCTTCATCCTCACACCTCCTTGTGAAGGATGTCTCTCCCCCTCTAGAATTATTCCCCCATGGTCTCGGATTAGCGAGATACATGTTCCCGGTGGCATTTTGTCTAGAAGGAGTTGCTGCTTCCGCTGGATCGCTGGAGCGAGGAGGTGGAGGTTGTCCGGTGGCTTGAACGTGTGTGCGAGTACGGATCTTTGAGTTGGCGCTCGGACTTCCTCATGATCTTGAGATCGGCAAGTGTACGACTACATCAACCACGAGTTCCTACTCGTTAACAAAACTCGTTGTCTTTGAGGGTAAGTTCTCGTTGGATGTATGTCCACCCGTTGCTTTGTACCTAGTAGATAGATCTTGGCGTGTAGTTCACACCGTAGGAAAATTTTTGTTTTCTATGCTGCAGACCCAACAAGAGGACATCAAGCACTCTGACCTTCTTGAACAAGTGCGTCTTTGCAACGAGAGGATAAGGTCCGGTGTGCTTCCAACTTCTCCAGTGACTCCTCTGACTCTCGCCGAGAAGGTTGCTGTTGAAGTGAATGCGAGTTTGGATAAACTTACTCGCGAACAATATGTAAGTCGGAATTCTAACTCCTGTTTTTCCTTTATTTCATATCATATCCTCTAGCCCCCAAGCATGAAGTAGGATATATAACCCGGGTTTATGCTTCCTTAGGATGCCAAAGAATGAACTAGTGTAGCCCCCAAGGCTCGTGCTGATATTAGTAAAAATATTAGCCCAAGCCTTTAGTAGACTTCTGACTTTGGGTATTCTGACTTACAGAAAGTATGTTCCTATAACCAGGATTTATTGAAGAATGTCTGTGATAAGCAGAGAGAGATCAAAGCTCTCCGGCTTAAAAATGCTGAACTTAAAGTTGCCAAGGATGAGGCTGAAGGTAAACATTCCGAGACTCAAACCTTGTCTTTGTTACTTTCAATGTCGAATTTTTTCTGAACTGTTGTTCTTTTTGACTTACAGCGCTGGTAAAACAGTCATGCGCTATAATTGAAGAGGCAGAGAACCTCAAAACCTTGGTGGTGGAGAACAAAGAAGTTCGCCAAGAACTGGATAAGCTCAAGGGGGATCATGAGAAGAGCATAGCTCAAGTTCTCGAGTCCTCCTCCATGGCTACTGATGAGCGTGATCGTAAGATTGCTGCTCAGGATCAGAAAATCTCGGACCTCAATAATGAGCTGTGCAGAGAGAAGGATCTTTCCGAGGCGCTCTGGGCTAAACTCCAGAGTCTTCAGGAAGAGAAGACCAAGATTGACGACGTCATCTTCGGTATGTTCCATCTGTCTGACTTGTATATTTTCTTCGACTTCTTTCCATGTCGAATTGTCTTAACTGTTTTGTGTATAGGTCCTCTGAACTTGACGGATTCCACCTCCGCTGAGGCCCGCACCCACCGGCTTACCCAAGTCGGTGACCTGCTTCATGACTTCCACCAATCCCTTGAGGATATTGGCGAAGCTCTCAAGATTCTGGACATGCATAGCATGTCGGATTTTCAGGTGCGGGACAAGGCGAAGGAGATGCCGCAACTTGTTCACGATTGGAACATGTCCTACGTGCGATCCGCAGCGCAGAATGCTCTCACCATGGTCATGAGCCACCATGGAAACATGGAAATATGGCAAGTGACCAGAGGGTACTGCAAGGTGGATGAAGACGGCCAGGAGAAGGACATCAAGGCCATTATGGACTCCTGTGCCAGATATGGGTGTCACGTGGCTGATTTGACCAGCTACGAAACTCTTTTCTTCACCCGCGTGGACACTCCGCCTCCGCCTCCAGAAGAATTAGCAGAAGTTTCTGACGATGACCACACCGTTTCGGATGTGGACATCTCGGAACGATATCAAGGCGATGTATCCAGCGAGCCGGCAGCTCCTTCCTCTCCTCCTGCATCGTAGATTGCCAGAAACATTTGTATTATTCTGAGAAACATGATGGGTCTGTAAATATGCAGTACTATAATTTTGCTAGTGCTAAGCTTTTGATCTATTCAGCACTTTTGGCTTTAAATTTTTTGTGTGCCTGAAATGTTTACATAAGCACTTGTATTTTTTCGCCTATACTTATCGTTTATCTGGCGTTCCGCCTCGTCCCTTTCGTGAGCCGGCTAAACCTTCTGCTCGAAAACTTTGCCGGGCAACGGAGCTCAATTGCTAAACCAGTTTAAACTCAGAAACAAAGCCGGCTTCCAGTACCAACAATTCACTACTCAGAAAATACCCGCATCCGGCAATCAGACAAATAACCAAAGTATAGACTAGAAACTTTAGAGTTATACCCGAAGGTAGCATTTTTAGAATCGGAAATCCAAACCAGAACAAACATGAGCATAAAGTACTTTCAAGTATTCTAGGATTTTCGACTATGACATGATCATTAGGAAATAAGATGGTAAAAACTTCTCAAAAAAAACTTGAGACAACCAAGACTTTTATTTCTCACATAACATATACGCATATATGTTTACAAAGAAGGATAAACTAAGAATAAAAGGGATGTAGCTGAGCAATATTCCATGGTCTGTCTAACTCATCCAGATTTGTACTGCCTCTAGCTCTCTTTCTCTTCTTAGTAGCATGTCTTTCTTTGACTAGCCTCATGCCAGTTAAGTAGTACGAACCATTGTGCAATACTCGACTAACTAAAAAGGGTCCTTCCCATACTGGGGAAAGTTTGTGCTTTCTTTGTTGCACAAGCCGGAGAACCAAGTCACCTTTATTGAAAGATCTGTTTCTGACTCTCTGGCTATGATACTTGCATAACTTCTGCTGATAGGCTGTTGATCTCATTTCAGCAACGACATGAACTTCTTCGACTAAGTCGAGATCATTTTGTCAAGAAATCTCGGCATCCTCTTCAATATACGCGGCCACTCTAGGAGAAGTATGAATTAAATCACTAGGAAGAACTGCTTCTGTGCCATAGACCAAGAAGAAAGGTGTGTATCCGGTTGACCTGTTCGGAGTCGTTCGTAAACTCCATATTACAAAGGGTAATTCCTCTGCCCAAGCCCCCGCAGCACGTCGTAGTGGTGCTTCGAGTCTCGGTTTTAGGCCTTGTAGGATTAAACCATTTGCTCTTTCGACTTGTCCGTTAGCCTGTGGATGTGCGACTGACGCAATGTCAAGCCGGATATTTTGCTCGTTGTAGAATTCGGCCAATTCTCCCATAGAGAAATTACTCCCGTTGTCCGTGATAATGCTATGCGGATAACCATACCGGATTATAACATCCTCGACAAATCTTTTGGCTATTGCTCCATCACAACTAGTGATAGGTTTAGCCTCAATCCATTTGGTGAATTTATCCACCATCACTAAGAGGTGAGTAAATCCACTTGGAGCTCGTTTAAATGGTCCTACCATATCAAGCCCCCAGACCGTAAAAGGCCATGTTATAGGTATTGTTCGCAGTTGATCAGCCGGAACATGAGCTTGTTTGGCGTACTTTTGGCAGCCTTTGAACGTCTTGACTAATCGTTCGACATCTGCCTGAGCTGTAAGCTAGAAAAATCCGTGTCTAAAAGCTTTTGCCACTAAAGATTTGGCTGCAGCGTGGTGACCACACTCGCCTTCGTGGATTTATCTTAAGATTTCCACTCCTTCCGGAGATACGCAGCACTGAAAAACCCAAAAACACTCTGCTTATAGAGCTCACCTTTAACTATAGTATAAGCTTTTCCTCGTCGGACGATCTGCCGGCTCAGAACCTCGTCTTCGGGTAATTTGCCATCTACTAGATAATCTAGGTAGGGTTGAGTCCAGCTGGGATTTACAGCCAGAACTGCTATTAGAGGTGAGTCATATTTGGTCGGCTATTCCTCATCTACTCCCTTTATTGAGGGAACTTTGAGGTGCTCTAAAAAAGCGCCATCCGGGACCTCTTTCTGTGCAGAGCCTATCCGAGATAATGCATCTGCTTCCTCGTTTTCTGCTCGAGGGATGTGTTGAACCTCAAACCCTTCGAACGATTTAGATAAATCATCCACGACAACTTTATATGCTGCCATGTGTTTATTTGCATTACAAATATCCGACACTTGTTGAGCAACAAGATCCAAATCTCCGTAACACATCAAACGTCGGATGGCAATATCTGTAGCAATCCGGATTCCATGCAGCAGTGCTTCATACTCGGCAATATTATTTGTCGCTGTGAAGTGGATCTGCAACACGTACAGAAGCTTATCTCCTTGGGGTGATTTGAGCACCACGCCAGCCCCCAAGCCCCCTCGAGCCTTATACCCATCAAAGTAGAGGGTCCAATATTCCGACTCAGGGAGGGTCATATTCTCCTTCGTCTCTGTCCAATCAGTGACAAAGTCAGGAAGGATTTGGAATTTGATTGTTGTCCGAGGTTTATACTCAATATCAAAAGCTAAAATCTCTATGACCCATTTGGCGAGGCGTCACTGTTGTTGATTATATCTCTCATGGGAGATGTGCTCACCATGGTAATTGGATGCTCTAGAAAATAGTGTTGTAGCTTACGTGATGCTAGAAAAACACCGTAAGCCAACTTTTGATAGTGTGGATATTGCTGTTTTGATTCTGTCAGGACCTCGCTGACAAAGTAAGTCGGACGATGCACCAAGTGTTCCTGATTTTCCTCCGGTCTCTCCACCACCATGACGATACTAACGACCTTGTTTGTCGCAGCAAGATAGAGCAACATCGGTTCCTGTGGTTCCAGCGTAGCAAGGATAGGACCAGATGAGAGTACTTTCTTTAGGTCTTGTAGTGCAGCTTTAGCTTCGTCGGTCCAAACAAAATCCTTGCTCTTTTTCAAGAGTTTGTATAATGGTGCGGCTCTTTCACCAAGGTGGCTTACAAATCGACTGACCGCAGCGATGCAACCAGTTAGTCTTTGTACGTCCTTCAGGCGAGTTAGCCTGGAAATATTGAGTATAGCCTTGATTTTGTCCCGGTTCACATCTATGCCTCTTTGAGACACGATGAAACCTAACAATTTTTCGGCTGGTATTCCAAAGAAACATTTCTTCGGGTTAAGCATGATGTTGTATTTTCGTAGATTGGCGAATGTTTCCTCCAAGTCAAAAATCAGTGTTTCCTTCTTTTTGGACATCACCGCAATATCATCCACGTATGCATGTACATTGCGTCCGAGTTGGTCATGGAGGCAACGCTACATCGTGCGCTGGTAGGTAGCTCCTGCGTTTTTCAGCCCGAAGGGCATCGTAACAAAACAGAAGGTTCTGAAGGGGGTTATGAATGAAGTTATGACTTTGTCAGATTCCTTCATCTGGATTTGGTGATAACCGGAGTATGCGTCGAGAAAACAGAGGAGTTCCGAGCCTGCCATAGAATCGATAACTTGATCAATCCTAGGCAGAGCGAACGGATCTTTTGGACAAGCCTTGTTCAAGGCAGTATAATCAACACACATCCTTAAGTCAGTGGTGTCCTTTTTAGGGACCATTACAGGATTGGCCGACCACTCAGTGTGGATGACCTCTTCTATGAATCCGGCTAACTCGAGCCGTGCTAGTTCCTTAGCTATTGCCTTACGCTTTTCATCGCCGAAACATTGTAAGGACTGTTTGACGGGTTTAGCATTCGGGTTTACATTTAAAGAGTGTTCGGCAAGTTCCCTAGGTAGTCTGGTCATGTCAGATGGCTGCCATGTGAAGATATCTTGATTTGCTTGGAGGAACTTGACGAGTGCGCTTTCCTATGCGCTATCTAGGCCTACGCCTATCTGGGTCACCTTGGAGGGGTCATCATCCTTCAACGGTGTCTTCTTCGTCTCTTCTAATGCCTTGAACTCCGGATTTGGCTTTGTCACCTCCTTCTTCATTGTGGGCATCTCGAACAGATCTATGCTCTTCTTGACCTCCTGGTATTCCTAGGCGTGCAGCATAGCTTTAGCAAAGGCGGCATTTCCATCCTTGCACTCTCGCGCTTTCTTCGGGTCTCCCGGGATCGTGATTACGCCATTGGGACCTGGAATTTTCATCATATTATAAATATAACACGGATGAGCCATAAAAGCCCAGTAAGCCGTACATCCGAATATAGCGTGGTAAGCGCTCTTGAACGGGACCACTTCGAAGGAAAGTGCCTCCGTCCGATAATTCTTTGGAGTTCCAAAGGTAACATCCAAAGTAATCTCCCCCAGGGAATTAGCTTGTCTTCCTGGGACAACTCCGTGAAAAATCACAGAGCTATGGTTCAGCTGGGTCTCCGAGATCTTCATCTGGTGTAGTGTTTCAACATAGAGAATATTGATACTGCTGCCACCGTCCATGAGGGTCTTGGAGAAACCATAACCGTCAATAAGTGGATTGACGATTAAGGCGTATTTGCCTCGCCTATGTAGCCTAGGCGGATGATCAGCACGGTCAAATGTGATTGCCAATTCCGACCAGTCCAAAAATTGGGGGACAGCCGGAACTGTGGCATTGAGCTCATGTAGAACTAATTTCTTAACCTTTGCTGGTTGAGATCCGAGGAAGGTGACATAAGTGTCTTTTTTGGTCGGAAAATTTTTCTTCCCTTCCGGCTTGGGATTTGAAGCATCAGCTTCCTCCATCTCGGAATCTTCCTTGGTCTCTTTATCTTTTTCGGGATTCTTCTTTCCCTTCTTGCGCTTAGCTTTGTAGCCCATGGTGTCATCTCTTTTGATGTTCTCATTGAAACGACATTCGGCGTTGGTGTGGGACGAGCCCCCATTGGTGTCTAAGTGATGCACACATGGGTTATTGGCAATGTCGGCCCAAGAGTAGGTTTTGCCCGGTTGTTGGTCTCCTCTACCTTGGACTCTAGAAGTCCCACGGCCACACCCACGGCCTCTGCCGCGTCCTCCTCGCCCTCCAGACCCGAAAGTAGCAGTGACCACTGCCATTTCCGTTGGGTTTTTCTTCCGAGGTAGTTTTGCGCTTCTGAGCTTGTTGCTTTGGTTGTTTTGACGACTGTGGCATAGCTAGGGCATTGAGTAATCCCTCTGCATCGTCGTCGGCATCTGCATACTTGCTCGCTGTTTCTATCATCTCTCCCAAATCAGTGACTTTGTCACACTTCAAGCGATGGCGCAGTAGACCAATTGGGAGACCTGCAATAAAAGCTTCAATCACAGTTTGATCATTTACTCCTTCACAGGAGTTCTTGGTGTCTATCCATCGTTCGTGCTAATCCCGGCAAGTTTCTCCGGCTTTCTGGATGCAACGATGTAGGTCTCCGACCATACAAGGCCTCCGGTATGTGCCTTCGAAATTCCGAAAGAATGCACTTTGCATGTCATACCAGTTGTGGATGGTGTTCTCCGGAAGTTCATTAAGCCATGATCGTGCCGTCTTCCGCAACATAAGTGGGAGATATCGAGTTGCGACCAGGCTGTTTCCGCCTTTGGCGATGCAGCAAGCTTGGAAAAAATCTTGTAGCCAGGTATCTCGCCGAGCAATGCCGTCGTAGGCTTGGATATGTCTTGAGATAGCAAATCCTTCCGGGAATCTTGTAGCTCTGATGCGTGGTCCGAAGAACTTTGGGCCCACGTAGATATCATCGTTTTCGTAGCGCCGCGCCTCTATGTTGGAGTTGATCTTGTGCCTTGTGTCGTTCAGGGATAGAGATCGTCCTGAATGTCGGTTGTGGCTGCGGTGCCTTGGAGCCGGACTTCGGCTTCTACCACCACCTCCTCCGCCACGTCGTCCTCCTTGTCCCCCTTGAGAGCCGTTGTGATTACTGCTTGGTGGAGAGGGTGGGGCAGCTGGATTGTTTCCGGCTGTTCGTCGGCCTCTGTCCGGAGCGTCATTATTTCGGTTCCGGGGAGGGTCTTCACTATGACGAGCCCCCTGCCGGCTTGTTCCGGCATGGTTTCCGTAGTTCCTTCGTCCGTTGTTCCCACTACGGTGAGGCTCATCCGGACGGCTTGCATGTCTAGGAGGTGGCATTTTTGATGATCCTCCTCCCGACGTTTCTCTTTATCTTCTCCCCTTCGATCTTTCGACTCTCGTCGGGGAGGATTCCTCGGATACAGTGCAGCAATGGCCTCTTGCTCGGCCGCTGGAGCGACGTTGCTCCAGTCACGTGAAGATCTGTGATGTTGTCTTGACGATCCGGTTCTGGAGTAGTTGTCTTCCCGTCGGTCGGAACAGTGATGCTGTTCCAGAACACGCTGGGGCCTTATATCATTCCAGGCTGAGTCCGTGTGACATTGGTCGGATTTCGAGACCAGCTTTCCGCTTCCGGATTTCGTAGCCATTTGTTGCTCCAGACCCTTGGTGAGTAGCTTGATGCCCAATTGAACCTGTTCTGGGCCTGGGTTATTTGACAAGATATCTCGTGCTGCGATAGTGTTCTATACCGGTGTTGGGTACACCAAATCTCCTTTGCTGTCGAGACGAGGCATCCCTGGATCTCCTTCAAAGAGGACCCTGTTCACTTCCGGAAATTGACCGTCACGTGTGTAACGTTTCCGTGTCTTCTGATGCAACCGAGACATGTAATCCTTAGTTGCCATGCATTTCTTTTCCTCCACGATGTTTTTGGCTTCATCCAGGAGTTGTTGACGACGCGCTTCTAGGGCTTGGGCCCTTTCGTCCAGCTCTCCAGCAGTAAGCTCTGCAGTTGTAGGGATATGTGTGGTTAATGCAGCATCGATGAGTTTACGCGCACCTTCAGTGATCACGTGTCCATCCACCGATTCTTCTTTTTTCGGATCTTCTAGGATAAGTGCTCCATCCGAGTATTCCTCATATTCCTCGGCAATCACCTCCTCTGTCAGAGGGTCTTTTGCCGGGGTCTTGTTCTTCTTGTTCTTCTTCTTTGCCTTCTTGGCAGCGCCGATAGTAACGACGGCTTTGGGTCCGTTTCCCGAAGTCAAGCTCCGATCGGTACTTTCGGACATCTGGACTTCGGGATTATCTCCGACCTCCATGTCATCCTGCGCTTTGGGAGAGTGTTCCCCGGATCCTTCATCCATGGCTTCTCCTTCTTCTGCAGCTTTGGAGTTATACTCCTCTTCATATTCCATGGAGAACTTTCGGAAATCTGCTGACATCATCGATTCATCCAAGGATGCGGGTGCCTGCGGCTCTCGCGATCAGCTTCGTCGAAACTTTTGATGGTCTCGAGAATTGAATCTATGCTTGAATTTTGCATTATCATACGTCATAGTGTGTACCTTAGAAAAGGCCTGTCTATCCCGGCATCGTTAGAGCCGGAATCAGTGTGGTTGATATGCTCCTCCTGGATTTCGACTTCCACGGGCGGGTCGATCTGGGATTCAGCCTCTCCGAGGAGATCCACTCTAGATTTGACTTGGGCCGCTAGGTCTTCCTCGGGCTCGGATTTCTCCACTATCTCCGCAACTGGTGCGGGCTAGGTGGGATTAGGGTTTTCTGGGATCCGGAACTCTGCCGCCTCTGCGGACAAAGGGGACCCAAAAGATTCTTCTGCCTCTATCATCACCGCTGGGGTGGGTGGGATAGGTTCAGCGAAACCGATGTAAACATCGATCTCGCCAAAAGACATGATTGTGTAGGCAGTTATAGCCTCCCTAGCTAGAATCCACGTCTCGTCGAGAACGATGAGAGGGACGTCACTGGCGTAGAGGATGCGACCGACAGCGATAGTCTCGCCGATTCCGATTCTTGCAGATTCCGCTCGGAACGTAGATCCGAAGATCACTTGCCCCACGGTGGGTGCCAACTGTCGTCAGATTGATGACAAGTACGCCATGAGGGGGTCCTCAAGGCGTGCGAAAGAGAGGGGTGTGAGACGTATGATGTTTCCGGGTCGGTGAGCACACAAGTTTACCCAGGTTCGAATCCACCGGCTTTGGACGGATCCTACTCCTGCTAGTAATCTAGTAATACGGCAGAGCAGGAATATGGGTTACAAGGGTTCACCTGTGCGAGTTGAGATTGTAGACTATTGAGGGTGCCCTAAAGGCTCTCCCTAGGACGGCTTATATAGATATCTGGCCTAGAGTTTACATGAGAAATCTATCCGGCTACGACTAAGAGTCGGTTACAGAGTACATCTTGAACTACAAGTAACACTATGGGCCTAAGTCGGTAAGTCTTCTGGGCCTTCCCGTAGACGGATTAGACTCCGTCTTTTCTCCCTGACTGGGCCGCCCGCGAAGCAAAGCTCTAACCCGAAGTGGGCCACCCTGGTTAGTGAGGAACTGTGAGGATACCCGGAAAGTATATCCCCAACAGTCATCTATTCCATTAGTTTTTCCGTCGATCAATTTGTTCAGCGGACAAATATACCCTTGGGTCATATCCTCTCTCGTCCCTGAGGCTCGCGACCAAACGATAGTCATATCCTCTCCCATCCCTGAGCTCGCGACCAAACGAGATCAACCCTAGCGCCCGGAGTGGCGGCGGCGTGTGATGGCGATGGGCGGGGCCGGCACGATGGCGGCGGGCGGCATATGAAGAGCGGCCGCAGGCGGCGCAGGAATCGCCACTGTTGGTGGTGCTGGCATGGATGAGGCAGCAGACACTTGTGTGCCTCTAGGGTCTAGTCATGGCGCCGCCACGGGTGTGCCTCCAGGATGAGTTTCTCTGTTCCTCTGCTCCTTTAGCCTCCAAATATTGTAGTAGATGGCTCTATGCAGTAGGAAAACAACCGATGACTCAAATTCCACTTGTTTTGATTTGCATTCACAGGATGGATCCAAATTCAACTTAATTGCTGAAAATAAGTTTGATTCCCAACCCAAAAAAGGCTAGAAAATAAGTCAAATCATTTTGATTTGAGAAGGTTATTGATAGTGACTTGACAAATTATAAGGATTTGCTTGAAGAAATCGTAGAGGATTACCCTCCATGATATTTGGAAGTTGCGCATTTACAATACTATGATGATGTGTTGAAAATATATCCAGAGGTACATTCTGACCAAGAGCTAATGTCTATGTTTGAGAAACCCTCCCAAGAAAAGGTTGTGCACGTCTTCATTGCATATTGTGATCCTGCTGAACCATATGAGTCAATCACTGAGTATTATGAGGATAGTGAAGTGCATATCCAACCAGAAAACAACAAAGATCAAGATGATGATAGTTATCTTCGCAACCCAATACCTGAGAATGAGCATGTTAGTATTGACAAGGAGAATGCATATTTGGAGAAAGAGACTATGACCTCTAAATGTGATTCTTTTTTCTGATAAAGAGAAGGGAACGGAGTATGTTCCCGAGGATGAGAGCGAGGGTGGGAGTGAGTGTGGGAGCGAGGATGAGCTTGAAATAGAGGAGGACAAGGAGGTGCATGAGGCAGATCATGCGCCAAATGTAGAGTACAATAAAGAAGACCCTCCGATGACCGAAGGTTCCACATATCCCAATATGCTAGAGTTTAAGTTGTCACTTTCTCAACATGCAGTCAAACATGAATTTGAATATAACACTAAGAAAAGTATGCTACATAGGTTCAGGGGTTATTGTAAAAGAAAAGATGAAGATCGTTGTCCATGGAGGATACATGCTTCTACAATGGATGATTTGTGTACTGTCGTGGTAATGATCTAACTCTAATACCCCATTGTTTACTTGTGTTGCATAAATTGTTAAGTGTTTCAAACTAATCTCTTAACTATATCCCTATTTTGTAGGTGAAAAAAAACCCATGAGCATGATTGCTCTAGTGCAAGAAGGAAAAAGAAGGTGCAAAATGCAACTAAGCGTTGGATATGTGAGAAGGTGCAAGATTGGCTCATTGAAGATGCAACTCTTGGAGCCAAGGAATTGCAAAAGAAGCTCAAAGAACATCATAGGGTCAAAATCCACTACAAGAGAGTGTATATGGGTAAGCTGCTAGCCTTGAATGTATTATTGAGACTTGAGCGAGTATATATATGTGTATAGGGAATCATCTTGGAGTACAAGACAAGTTACGCTGGAATTCTAACTATCCTAAACTACCATAACAACCATGTGCGTACAATACTCTAACATCCCCCCGCAGTCGTAGTGGTAGCTTCCTGAACAACTAGAATGTCATAGATGGTCAGACTGGAGATAAATCGAAGTAGCATCTAGTAGGCTGACATTCCCCCGCAGTCAGAGCAAAAACATTGCGGATGGTGTCGTGGCGCGGTAGCTTGGACTATAGAGGAAGCTGATGATGCTCAAGCGAGGTGGTAGCCCTTGTGCCGATGTCGAGGGAGCCGAGAGCGTTGGGCGTTGCAACCCTAGTTGAGGTAGCCGAGCGAGGAGTCACCATGGTCGATGTCGTGGTCGGGGATGCCGGTGTCGAGGTAGACACACATGAAGCCGTGAGAGCATAGTGCGTGAGGAGAATGACGGAGACGCGTAGAGGGTCCGCGGCAGCATGCCGAGGGTCCGCGGAGGATTGTCGAGGGTTTGATGCAGTCCGAGCCCTCACTAATATCTATGGTCCATGTCAAAATGATAGAAAGATGGACTTCTTAGACTGGTTTTCAAACATCACTATGCCTGATAATATGGATTGGCTAGTGTTAGGTGATTTTAACCTTATCAGAAGTCTCACTGGTAGAAATAAAAGTGGGGGAGATGTTAATGAAACTATGCTCTTCAATGATGCTATCTACAACCTGGGTCTTATTGAGTTGCCACTAAAGGGTAGAAAATTCACCTGGAGTAACATGCAAAAAGATCCACTCCTGGAAAGACTGGACTGGTTTTTTACATCTAGTTATTGGACAACCAAATACCCATACACTATGGTTACTCCACTATCCAAACCTACTTTTGATCATCTCCCCTGTGTCATATCCATTGGAACTAACATCCCCAAGGCTCAAATCTTTAGATTTGAAAATTACTGGCTTCATCATTCTGATTTTAAGATGATTGTACAAAATGCTTGGAATATTCCTGTGAATTATCAGGACATGGCAAAAAGAATTTGTGCCAAGTTAAAAAATGTGAGGAGAGGCATCAAGATTTGGGCAAAACAGTTACCTTGCTTAAAAGATCAGATTGCTAACGTGAATGACACCATTGATCTCCTGGACCTACTTGAATAATCTAGAACATTAACCATCAATGAGTGGCACCTCAGAGATATCCTAAAATCCCATATTATCTCTCTTCTTCAGAACCAAAACACCTATTGGAAACAAAGAGGGAAAATTAAATGGGTAAAACTTGGAGATGAAAACACTAAGTTTTTCCATTCCAAAGCTACCATCAGTTACAGACATAACTATATCAATAATCAAGAATGAATCTGGGCAGGAATTTACAAATCATTATGACAAGGTTGATATCTTTTGGAATGACTTCAGGGCAAGAATGGGTACATCAGTCAAAACTGAGATGCACTATAATCTTGCAGACTTCTATGGAAATGGAATGACTGATGAGATGAAGGATTCACTTGAAAAACCATTTCTTGACAAGGAAATTGAGGAGGTTATCACTGATCTACCAAATGACAAGTCACCTGGACCTGATGGTTTTAATAATGAATTTATCAAAAGTTGTTGGTCTATCATTGGATATGATATCAAATTACTGATTCATGATTTCTTCAATGAGAAAGTGTCCCTTGAGAGCATCAACTCTTCTTACATTACACTCATACCCAAAGTCACTTGCCCATCTACATCAGCTGATTTCAGACCAATCTCTCTATTGAACTGTATATTCAAAATAATTACCAAACTTCTTGCAAATAGACTGCAATCTATCATTCTGAAATTGGTACATAAAAACCAATATGGTTTTCTCAACAACAGATCTATTCAAGATTGCATTGGTTGGGCATTTGAATACTTATTCCAATTCCACAAGTCAAAGGAGGAAATTTTAATTCTCAAACTTGATTTTGAGAAGGCATTTGATACAGTTGACCACTCTGCCATCATAAATATCCTTAAAGCTAGAGGATTTGGGAGAAAATGGATTAGATGGATTGAAATGATCTTTGAATCTGGAACTTCTAAAATTCTTCTCAATGGTGTGCCTGGTAAAAAGTTTTACTGCAGGAGAGGTGTTAGACAAGGAGACCCACTTTCACCATTACTATTTGTCCTTACTGCTGACCTCCTACAATCTATCCTAAACAAGGTCATGCATATGAATCTTCTAACTCCACCTATTGTGGGACCACCCAATAGTGACTTCCCAGTTATTCAATATGCTGATGACACATTGGTGATTCTTAAAGCTGATGCATCTCAATTATTATGCTTGAAAGCACTTCTTCAAACATTTGCAATTTCCGCTGGACTCAAAGTCAATTACCTGAAATCTAGCATGATGCCAATAAACACATGTAATGATAGACTTATGCATTTTGCTATGACAATCAACTGTCAAACTGGATGCCTCCCTTTTACCTACCTTGGGCTTCCATTAAGCATTACAAAGCCATCTATGGAGCATTTTCTTCCCATTGTTCAGAGAGTGGAAAGAAGATTATGTGGAATTGCTGATTTCTTGAATTATGGAGGAAAACTGCAGCTGGTCAAATCTGTTCTCTCATCACTTCCTCTATTTTATATGAGCTGTTTGGAGGTGCCAATAGCCATCAAGGATCAAATTATTAAATATATGAGATATTGTCTATGGAGAAATAAGACTGATGATGTGCAAGCAAAAGGACAAGCACTTGTATCATGGGACAAAATCTGCCGTCCTAAAAACCAAGGGGGTTTAGGGGTACTGAACCTACAGATTCAAAATAATGCCCTCCTTCTGAAAAAATTGGACAAATTCTACAACCACCAAGACATACCTTGGGTTCATCTCATATGGGAGACTTATTACAAAAATGGAAAATTACCTGGAAGAAGCATGGAGGGATCTTTCTGGTGGAAGTCACATATCAAATTAATTGATAACTATAAAGGCATGGCTAAATGCAATGAAATCGAGCAAATCTGCTTATTTCGGATGACCTTTGGCAAGAGGAATGCTTGATGAACAAATTCCCTCACCTTCTGTCCTATGCTAAGTCCATAATCATCAGTGTTCATGATTTCCTTCATGCTGAATTCCTTGAAGATAACTTCAACCTACCTCTCTCTCATCAAGCTTTCTCTGAGTTTTTAGTCCTGGAAGAAAGATGCCAGGAATTCAGGCATGACACTCAGGACACCCATGATAATTGGAACTATATTTGGGGATCAGATAAATTTGAAGTTAAAAAGGCCTACTCAGCCATGATTGGATACTCACCATCACCACCTCACTTTTCCTGGGTTTGGGCAACCTCCTGTCAAAATAAACACAAGTTCTTTTTCTGGCTTTTGTTACTAGACATATTGAATACAAGAAACCTCTTGATGAGAAAGAATTTCAACCTTCCGATTACAATTGTGTTACATCAAGCGCATCACAGAAGAATCAGCAAATCATCTTTTCAGGATTGTCCATTCGCAAAAAATGTTGGGAACATATTTCCGAAGTAAGCGCAAATCTAACAGGATTAGAAGCTATTTCAAACATCAAAGAAAAGTTACATCTACCATTTGCAATGGAAATTATTATCATGACTTCCTGGGGTATCTGGATTTGCAGAAATGAGAAGATTTTTAATGACAAAAGACCCACTTTTGATAGATGGAAAGCAATTTTCTACCAGGAAATGAGATGGATACAATTCAGAATCAAAGGAAAATACAAGGAGAAATTCAAAGCCTGGCTCAGTCAGCAATTAGATCAGGGATAGAATAGATTGTTTCAATTTAGATGTAACTATTTATGATCTACCTTAGATCATTTTATCTTTGTAACATACACATATATAATAAAAAAATTGCAGTGGGGATTTTTCCCTACTGTTTCACCTCAAAAAAAAGGACGAGATGCATCCATATTTTTGCCAAAACTAGGTGGATGTCAGGGACGAACACACACTCCGGTTTTGCCAGAACCGAGTATGGAAAGAAGAAATCATTGGTGACATAGTCGAGGCAGTCATAGATGATGTAGTCGATGCTGAAGAAGACATTGTCGAGGCCAATGAAGATGAGGCATCGATCCGAGTTTGCCAGACTCGAGAACGCATCGGGGACGAAGACACTCCCGGTATTGCCAGTACCAGGCGTGCGGGGGCAGGGACCATCATGAACTTGTCGTCATGTCTGAAAGACTAGCAGAGGAGGCCTCCAGAGCAGTTGCGAGTCGCAGAGCAGCAAAGGGAGAGATGCTGATGCTGTCCGCGATTGTCGGGGTAGAGGAGTAGGTGGTGTAGTCGGGGATGAGGTGATGATGCTGTCGACGAAGTTGGAGTGGACGAAGACGTAGAAGGTGGCAAAAACAGTGGTGACCTAGGGTGGTCGTGCTGGATGCCTAGAGGCGAACCTGCTGTGAGACCGTGACAATCCGCCTAGGTAGGTGCAGCAGCAGAGAAGGCAGGCGCACAAACGTGGTGTAGATCGTCGATGCCGATGGTCGGAGTAGAGGCACGGCGATGGACGACTCAATCTGATCTATGATCGGTAAACCAAAAAAGAAAACTGATTAAGAGATTGGAGAAAAATACTTACAGGGCAGCCGATCATGGATCGCCGGGTGAACCCTGCGTACGGGTTGCATAGCCCCTAGCGGGGATCATGGAGATCGACCTCCCCGAGGGCGACGTGGTGCAGAAGCGTGTGCGGCGGCTAGGTCAAGGATCCTTCCACTCTGATACCATGTAGAACGATAGAGAGGGAGGGAGATTAGCAAAATATGATGGATGTATTATTGAGCCTCACGAGCAAGTATATATATGCGTATATGGGATCATCTTGGAGTATAAGAAAAATTAGGCTAGAATCCTAACTATTCTAAACTACCATAACAACTGTGTGCATACAATACTCTAACAGAGGCTGAGTGAAAATGCTCTTAAGGCCATTAGGGCATCTCTAACCAATCCCCAATAATCGGTTAGCGCCTAACCGATGTCCAAACGATATTAGAGGAGTAAAAACTTTACTCATCGGTGCGGCCGAAGAGTAAATATAGGAGTAAGTCACATCAATAAGTAAAAGATTCCCCTCGTTTCTCTTGCGTTCACACCATTCGCCTCGTGCCCTCCTCCGTCTCCGGTGACCACCTGAAAGGACAGAGATGTCGCCTAGAGGGGGGTCAATAGGCAATTTCAAAACTATTACGGTTTTGGCTTGATAGAGTGCGGAATTAAACTAACGTTTATTTTACAAGCACAAAACCTAAAAACACTAGGATCAACTAAATGCACCAACAACAAGTTAAGCTAAGAAAGATAGCACAAGATAAATATACCACAAGAGATAAGCAAGATATAAGTACTTCAAACTCGATGGCTATCACAAGGAAAGTAAGCTCGGGTATAGAGATAATCGAGGCACGTGGAGACGAAGATGTATTCCCGTGTTCCCTTACAAGTAAGATACATCACGTTGGAGAGGTGTGAGATTCCACGAAGGATTTCCCAACGCCACAAAGGCTCACCTTCTTCTCCGAGCCTATCCCAGGAAGGAATAAGCCCTTTACTTATGGCTAGCTTTTCCTCCACTCCGGAGATGGCAAGCTCCACAACCACTTCACAAGCTCCACGCAGGAGAAGCCCGGGTCTCTTCACAATCTTCCACGAAGAGGAAACCGCGGCACCAACCGCCAAGCCAACTAGGAGGTCACCCTCCAAGAGCAAGAATCCCACGGTCTCTCAGTCGAACAAATCATAGTGGAGAGCTCAACACTTATGCAAGAATGCAAAGCAAGAACACCAAGGGCATTCAAATCCCTCACTCTCAAATCCCACCAAAGCAACAAGTGCTAGGGAGGAATTAGAGAGGAAGAATAATGGTGGAAGTCAATCAATGACTCCAAGATCTAGATCCAATGGGTTCCCCTCACTTAGAGGAGGAATTGATTGGTGGAGATTGTAGATCTAGATCTCCTCTTCCAAAGCCCTCAAAAAGATGCAAGAATCATATGAGGGAAGGAGGAAGCAAGCTCAAGAGGGTCAACAATGGAGGTCAATTGCGGGCTCAAGAACTCCCAAAAACATTGGGGGAAGAACCCCCTTTTATAGGGGAAAGCAAATATGGCCGTTGGGAGGAAATCTGTGAAAACTCGATTTAAAAGTCGGTTGAACCGGCCCCAGAACCGGGAAACTCGGTCCCTAGGCCGAAAGACCGAACTACAAACCGGAATACCTCTGTTTGCCAACCCGGAATAGACTCGGTCGCGAAAACTGGAAAATCCAGTCTGAGATCCGGTCTACCGGAGCTGGAACCGGACCGTCCGGTGTGGGACTCGGTTGAACCGGATCCACAACCGGGATGAAACAGACTTCACGAAAAATGCAATAACTTTTGCATCCGGACTCCGATTTCGATGATCTTGGGCTTGTTTTGACGAGGACAACAAGCTCTACAATATGGTGCATGAAAACATCATAGTACAATAAAGGAGGGTAGAACCAAATTAGGAAAGGTATGAAGCCTCCCTATAAGAAGAATCGGTAAAACCTTCAAACTCGAAAACACCATAGAAGATGCATACGAATTCCGTTTTCGATGAACTTGGGCTTGTTGAAGAGCTAGCAACAAGCTCAACCTAACATGGAGAAACACCAAGAAGCAACAAAATAGGAAGATGCAAAGTATGCAAAGTATTGAGCTCCCTACGACGATGTGATTAAGTTACCCAACCGAAAGCCCCTCTTGATAGTGCGGCTAGCTATCCTATAACCCGATCTCCCAACAACCACCTTGAGACCGGTAAAAGGAAAACCTAGCAAGGCCATACCTTTGCCTTGCGCATCCCGCTTGATCTTGGTGACAACGCTTCAAGCTCCATCCAAGCTGGAATGCACCACTTGATCATCGTTGCTTCGTGAAGACTCATAATATGCTCCCCCATACACCACTATGGGATAGATTCATTAAGACACGTCTTCACATGTCCATTATCACCAATATGGACAACAAGCTTCAAGCAAATGATCTTCTCGAGATGATTATCTTGAACTTGCCCTTCTCAACCTTGATGATGATCACCACTTGATGCCATCCTCTCATAGGCTATATGAGATCTTCACTTTTGAAGCATGCCCATGGAAAGATACCTATCCCATATAGAAAACACAAAGTCACATATATAATGGGTTAGTTCATGATGCATAAATGACAAGGATTACATACCACAAGATCCACGTGGTACATTCTTTATGCTTCATGTGTTGACCAACTTGAAATCACTCTTCCCTCTTTGTATTGGTCAACCAAGCATCTTCTCATGCTCCATCTCAATATCTTGAGGTACATAAAGAATTCTTCATTTGGTTACATGCTCTAAATCTTAGTCAACCATAGCTCAACTAATGAGGCTATCATGACACCGACTTAGAGCCATATCTTGAATTCTTCTATTGAGATCGCACTCTCAAGATCTTGAACATATCATATTCTTCTCTTTAATTTGATGATCTTGATGCCAAAACTCAAGGTATATCTTTATCTTCATGGCATCCATACTTGAATCCAACATATGGACTACAAGCATGACCTATGGAATATTCCTTCATATAAAACTCAATGAAAACATTAGTCCATAGGGATTGTCATTAATCACCAAAACCACACACAGGGGAAATTACCCTTTCAATCTCCCCGATTTTGGTAATTGATGGCAATCACAACAAGAGGGTTTATATAATGAATATTAGAAACAAGTACACAACTTATCCGAGAATAAGTTGTATACAAGAGGTTGTATTTGATATGGTTAAGTAACACAAAGATACTAGCCCATATCAAAACTAACTCTACTCACACAAACTACAACTAATGCAAGAGATGTGGGTAGAACCAACATATATAGAGCAAACTCCCCCACAATATATGCATGTGTGATGAACTTGAATTTCATTGCATACATTTTCAAGCATAACCTTTGGGAGAGTTTCCACTATATATTCAACCATGCAATACATAATAAAGATGAAATGCATGAAAGGCAAACACTTAAGAACAAACCAATCTTAAGTAGAAAACCCTTTCCCTTAAAACCCTCTAAACTTCTCCCCCATTGACAACAAGTGCCAAAATGGATGACAAAGTTAGAAGGCCAATATAGTTCAAGTTCCTCCCAAGGTGTGCATTTCTCATAATATGAGTGAAATCATATGCACATATCCAATGACGAATACTTGGAGGAAATTAACTATATTGAGGATCAAATATTGCTAAAAGGATAACAAGGTGAAGAAACTTCAACGGATGAAGCAAGCAATCAAAAGATCCAAATAATCAAATGGACAAATAGTGATCTAAATGAAATAAGGAATCTCCCCAAGGTTTGTGCATAAATGAGTTGTTTCATTTGAATACAATATGCACAAACATGGAATCCTCACTTCCTCTATATCATTTAGAACACAACTAAGATACAAGGAGTAGAGATATAAATCAATACACTTGTCAAGACAAGCTTAAGTCCAAAAGAAACCAAATATGAGATATGAGTGCGTGAAGATGCAATAAAAGTAAACCGAGCACTCATAAATCAAGACCTTACCAAAACCATTAAAAAACTAAGCGGATAAGTGAGATGGTTGGCAAAAGGCGAGGATATCAAGGCGAGAGATTAACACTCTTGTGTATATAAGTTTATAAGTGGAAAACATGAGAATAATCCACAAAGAAACATCCACACCTAAGAGGTTAATAAAAATAAGAAAACATGATATCCAAGAGGAAGTCATAAGATATACCAAAAAAATGATATTTTGCTTAAGTGCATATATATAGCCCATGGCTCTATTTTCTCTTATGGTATATCAATGAACTTCACCAAAGAGAAATAAAACCTCAAAAACATCACAACTAACACTAAGGGGACTAATGCTAGTTGGGATATTTTGGGAAAGGCAACAAGTATCAAAAGGAAGGATTCGATGCAATTTCAACAATATTGCACATGACAGTACCTTGAGGAATTGATATGCAATAAATTTCTAGAAGGCATATTTGGGATTGGTGAATCATGAACATGATTTTATATACTCCCCATTATATGCATCATCTCAAATTACTCACATAAGCAATAAGGATAGAAAAGTCTTTCAAAGATCCTTGCAAGAACCGCAACATTTACAAACAAATAAATTCATGCCAAGATGCAACCTACAAGAGATTGGATGGAAGAATAGTATGCATGAATAAGATACTTGTTACCGAGATATCAATGGTATGATGTAGTAGATAAGAATTCTTCGATCATCCTAGCTTGGCTCCAATTATCATGTGGTGACAACACGTTCCTTATAGATAAGACAAGCATCCATTGCATCTCCAATGTACCTAAAACAACATTCAAGTACATCTTGGTCCCCAAACTTATTGGGTCCAAAGTGGTTAGACTAACCACAACACATAGGACATACTCCATAAAAATATGTGCATATTTAGAGATGAAATTTGAATTTCATGCACTTCATAGCCGTTTAAGGATTTGATGGAGTATACCCTAATATTGGATCAAAGAAAGCAAAACATGATATAAGATATACATTTAGTAAACATGCATGCACGAGACTTTCAAGAACCAATGAATATATAATTTGGACAAAACACCAAAATATTCAAGAAGGCATACAAGGTGTGACAAAACACATTGGTTATCCAAACTATATCAAAGAACCAAATCAACACAAGATTTGTTCAATAAAGTTCAACAAATGAACCAAGCAAAAACGATTGAGCATAAAAGATGAGATAAAAACACAACTGCTCAAAGATTTATCTCATTCAAGCAAATAATATAGAGAAGAAAGAATGAGATAACATACTCCCAAAAGAGCAAGGTTTCAACAAATAAACCAAACCCTTAACACTTTTCACAATGGCACAAGGTTCCGAGAAGAAAATGTTTGTCTTCCACTAAAAACACATTTGATAATAATCAAAAACACCATCAAAGAGATGTTCAAAAGCCAAGGAAGACAATGGGAGCCACAACAATTTTTGGAAAGAAAAAAAGCAATAGGAGGTGAAATCCAAGGTGAAGATGATCCAAAAATGCTACCACACCCAAGTATATCAATTGTCAAAGACAATGAGTGTATTGGAATTTATTTCTGGTGGTATATTGCATGGATATTAAAGATAAATCTTCACAATAAAAAGCATAGGATAGGAATAAAAAGATTAAGCACTATGCAAAGATAGAGATTCTTGATAGCTTCAACTAGTCACACAATCATGCAAAGCAATGATTAGAATAACTTGAAGCAAATGGTCTCCCAAATAAGATATAGAGATATGCATTTGAGGAAGGCCACACCAAGAATTTCTTACTCAAGCAAAGGCCGAAAAGATGAGCAATAAAAGCTTCTAACAAAGGTTAGGATCTTGTTTGAGCTAACATGCCACCTAGATACAAGATAATCAACAATATCAACTCTAAGTGGCACCACCTAATATGTTCACATTTCCTAGGATTGTGATATGCAAAGAAGCATATTACTCCCCCATAATGTGGTATTCAATTTTTCTTAATAAGAGGAAAAACAACCTAAACTAGAGATAATTAATGGACATTTAGAATTTGAATTTCTCATGAGTATGACACACCACATAGTGACTAGATAAGCTTGCAATATCAATACTAAGTGGTAGTACTCATGTACAGACATTTTAAGGTTTGAGAGATGCGTGAGGCATATCACTCCCCCAAAATGGGATGTTCCATTAACCACTTGAAAAGAGCCAAAAAGATATCATCAAGATGCATTAGAGGCTCAAAGCAAAACACATAAGTAAATGATGTGCCAAACACATATACATACTTGAATACACAAAATAAGAAAGCATGAGGCACAAAAATACAAACACATACTTGGTACAAAACCAAAACAAGTAAAGGGGCAAGTAACATACAATATAAAAGAGTTGAGTTCGAGTTACCGCAACGAGGCACATTGGGTATATGGTAGGGAGATGATAATCCTTATAACTTGGCTTTATAAAATATAATATATGAATATCCCTTAATTCTTCATGAGTTAGCCAGTCTCCAATGCCCTCCACAAACACCTATTGATCAAGTTTGAGCTTGTTGGTCCCTAACCAAGTTGGGTCCTAAGAGGTTAGTCACAATAGGCTTGCCAACCCAAATGGTTCTTTTTCTTAACACCACTTTGAGTTCCAACAAACTTGGCAAACACAGTGTCATCCTTATCCTTCCCAAGAGAATAATCATGATCAACAATGATACGGTTATATAAGGTACCGTTTGAACATGAAGAGGCCAAGTGTCCCTTCTCACGACATATATAGCAACAAGTGCTCCCCTTTCTCTTCTTTATTGATTTCTTGTCTTGGGGAGCCTTATCTTGATTATTCTTGGGAAGTGGCCTAGCTTCAACTTGAGGTTGAGATTGGGCTTGACCTTGAACTTGTTGTCGCTTCCCTTGTTGCTTCTCATTCAAGTGTTTTTTCTTCAATGGACAAGATCTTACATGATGTCCTACAACATTGCACTTGAAGCAAATAATCTTGGTCGAATCCTTGACTTGGTATTGGCCCTTCTTCTTGTTGCTCTTGGACTTGTTCTTGTTATTGGAGTTGAACCCAAGTCCACTTTTATCATTGGGGTATTTTTGCACACTCAAAATATTATCGAGTGTGGATTTGCCTTCATGACTCTTTTTCAAGTCTTTCTTCAAAGAAGTGACTTGGGCCTTGAGCTCTTTGATTTCCTCTACATGGTTAGTATAAATAGAGGTACTAGAGGAAGTAGAAGCTTCATTGTTAGAGCAATAAGACAAAGCAAGTAATCCAACACAAGGTTTATCACTAGTATGACTAGAAGGATCACTAGGAATAGCACATGGCAAAATAGAATTTTGATTAGAAGTTGTGCTAATGTCCAAAATAGGCTCACAAGATGTTACCTTAGTTATAATTGCCTCACGAGCTAATTTTAGCCCATCATAGGAGATTAGAAGATCATTATGAGAGCCCGAGAGCATTTCATGACTCTCTTCCAATTTCCTATACTTGCTAGTTAGCAACTCAAGTTGAGCCCTTAGCTCAACATTCTCCTTTAACATAGATGCTTCACAAGAATTAGAGTTAGTAGCACTAGCATCATTAATAAATTTTTCATTTTCAAGCTCATAATATTCAATTTTTTGTGTGAGGAGACAATTAGTGTGCTTCTCCTCAGCAAGCTCTTGCTTAAGGAGATGGAATATACGACTCCCATCATCAAGTTGGAAATCCAACTCCTCTATGGTTTCCGTTTGTTTAGTTATGGTGTCCATAACATGTTTGAGACAAGCAACAACCTTATTATTACCACGAAGAGAGGTACACAAAAATGTTAACTCAAGCACAAGAGCACTAGTATCCTCATCAAGGTCATCATCACTATCATCATTATCATTACTATTATCTAGAGAACATATGTTGGGATCCAAAGTAGGAGATACCTTTGATCCTCTTGCCATAAGGCAGATGTGACCACGGGAGGATGAAGATGAGGATATTCTTGAATCTTCATTCATGATCGTGTCTTGCTCCATAGGGTGTTTGATTTCCTCTACATTGTTAGATACACAACTAGAGGAAATAGAAGCATTTTGTTTATTGGAACAAGACAAATCAAGCATATCATCTACACTAGTACTCAAATAATTTCTAGACAATATGCAAGGACTAGCAACACAAGGGGATATATAATTATCGTTGCAAGAAGTGCTTAAGTCCAAACTCTCTACACCATTAGCATTTATAGAACATGAACCATTGGTGTAAAGATAACCACTACCATCATTACATATGATTTCTCTACTCACCATGCCATTACCTTGTGATTTGTCACATGTAGGTGAAGTGGAGGGAATTGAAATCTCATCACGGTCGGAGGTGGAAGCCACTTGGAGCTCTTCATGATGTGAAGGATAAGAGAGCTCCTCGGAGATACCACTGACCCTATGAGAAATGGACCCACCAAATATTTCTCTAAGCTTGGTCCACATCTCATAAGATGACGTGCGCTTCACAATCATCAAGAACAAATTAACTGTGGGGCTCAAGGAGAAAAAGAGATTCTTAGATACTTGAGCTTCGAGATGTAAATTTTTCTCATCCTCTAAAGATAGATTTTGAGGATCCATCGGAGGAGAAAAACCTACATCTAGAAATCGCTCAATATTTGCATACAAGGTCTGAAGATTACAAAGCAAGCAATTTCTCCACAAAATATAATTTGTGCCATTAAAGATAATTGTGTCATTGTGCACTATACTACTAGCCGACATCTTTACACTCTAGGAGGTGAAGCCTAAACAAGGAGAGACCTTGCTCGGATACCAATTGAAAGGACAGAGATGTCGCCTAGAGGGGGGTGAATAGGCAATTTCAAAACTATCACGGTTTTTGCTTGATAGAATGTGGAATTAAACTAACGTTTATTTTACAAGCACAAAACCTAAAAACACTAGGCTCAACTAAGTGCACCAACAACAAGTTAAGCTAAGAAAGATAGCACAAGATAAATATACCACAAGAGATAAGCAAGATATAAGTACTTCAAGCTCGATGGCTATCACAAGTAAAGTAAGGTCGGGTATAGAGATAACCGAGGCACGCGAAGACGGAGATGTATTCCCGTGTTTCCTTACAAGTAAGGTACGTCACGTTGGAGAGGTGTGGGATTCCACGAAGGATTTCCCAATGCCACAAAGGCTCACCTTCTTCTCCGAGTCTATCCTAGGAAGGAATAGGCCCTTTCCTTATGGCTAGCTTTTCCTCCACTCCGGAGATGGCAAGCTCCACAACCACTTCACAAGCTCCACGAAGGAGAAGCCCGGTTCTCTTCACAATCTTCCACGAAGAGGACACCGCGGCACCAACCACCAAGCCAACTAGGAGGTCACCCTCCGAGAGCAAGAAGCTCACAGTCTCTCACTCGAACAAATCGTAGTGGAGAGTTCAACACTTATGCAAGAATGCAAAGCAAGAACACCAAGGGCATTCAAATCCCTCACTCTCAAATCCCACCAAAGCAACATGTGCTAGGGAGGAATTAGAGAGGAAGAATAATGGTGGAAGTCAACCAATGACTCCAAGATCTAGATCCAATGGGTTTCCCTCACTTAGAGGAGGAATTGATTATTGGGATTGTAGATCTAGATATCCTCTTCCAAAGCCCTTAAAAAGATGCAAGAATCATAGGAGGGAAGGGGGAGGAAGCAAGCTCAAGAGGGTCAACAATGGAGGTCAATTTCGGGCTCAAGAACTCCCAAAAACATTGGGGGAAGAACCCCCTTTTATAGGGGAAAGAAAATATGGCCGTTGGGAGGAAATCTGTGAAAACTCGGTTTAAAATTCGGTTGAACCGGCCCCAGAACCGGGAAACTCGGTCCCTAGGCCGGAGGACCAAACTACAAACCGGAATACCTCTGTTTGCCAACCCAGAATAGACTCGGTCGCGAAAACTGGAAAATCCGGTCTGAGATCCGGTCTACCGGAGCTGGAACCGGACCGTCCGGTGTGGAACTCGGTTGAACCGGATCCACAACCGGGATGAAACAGACTTCACAAAAAACGCAACAACTTTTGCATCCGGACTCCGATTTCGATGATCGTGGGCTTGTTTTGACGAGGACAACAAGCTCTACAATATGGTGCATGAGAACATCATAGTCCAACAAAGGAGGGTAGAACCAAATTAGGAAAGGTATGAAGCCTCCCTATAAGAAGAACCGGTAAAACCTTCAAACTCGAAAACGCCATAGAAGATGCATATGAATTCCGTTTTTGATAAACTTGGGCTTGTTGAAGAGCTAGCAACAAGCTCAAGAACCTCACATGGAGAAACACCAAGAAGCAAAAAAATAGGAAGATGCAAAGTATGCAAAGTATTGAGCTCCCTACGACGATGTGATTAAGTTACCCAACCAAAAGCCCCTCTTGATAGTGCGGCTATCTATCCTATAACCCGATCTCCCAACAACCACCTTGAGACCGGTAAAAGGAAAACCTAGCAAGGCCATACCTTTGCCTTGCGCATCCCGCTTGATCTTGGTGACAACGCTTCAAGCTCCATCCAAGCTGGAATGCACCACTTGATCATTATTGCTTCGTGAAGACTCATAATTTGCTCCCCCATACACCACTATTGGATAGCTTCATTAAGACACGTCTTCACATGTCCATTATCACCAATATGGACAACAAGCTTCAAGCAAATGATCTTCTCAAGATGATTATCTTGAACTTGCCCTTCTCAACCTTGATGACGATCACCACTTGATGCCATCCTCTCGTGGGTTATATGAGATCTTCACTTTTGAAGCATGCCCATGGAAAGATACGTATCCCATATAGAAAACACAAAGGCATATATATAATGGGTTAGTTCATGATGCATAAATGACAAGGCTTACCATACCACAAGATCCATGTGGTACATTCTTTATGCTTCATGTGTTGACCAACTTGAAATCACTCTTCACTCTTTGTATTGGTCAACCAAGCATCTTCTCATGCTCCATCTCAATATCTTGAGGTACATAAAGAATTCTTCATTTGGTTACATGCTCTAAATCTTAGTCAACCATAGCTCAACTAATGAGGCTATCATGACACCGGCTTAGAGCCATATCTTGAATTCTTCTATTGAGATCATACTCTCAAGATCTTGAACATATCATATTCTTCTCTTCAATTTGATGATCTTGATGCCAAAACTCAAGGTATATCTTTATCTTCATGGCATCCATACTTGAATCCAACATATGGACTACAAGCATGACCTATGGAATATTCCTTCATATAAAACTCAATGAAAACATTAATCCATAGGAATTGTCATTAATCACCAAAACCACACATAGGGGCAATTACCCTTTCACCACCGACACCCCCGCCGCCACCACAACCACCGGCAGAGCCCCGTGATGGCCGGATCCTCTCGTTGGCCGTCTCCGCCACCAATCCCCAATGCTCGCTAGCACCACAACCCCCGTCGCGAGCTCAAGCCTCTTCCTCTTCTTGCCGTCATTCTACTCCTTCTCCTCCGTGATTGGCGCCACCCAAGTGTCGGAGGCAGCTCCGACGCTCTGCCAACACCCTCGACTTGCCGGTGCCGCTGACGCCGGTCTATCGCGGCGTGCGACAGCGGTCGTGGGGGGGGCGTGGGTCGCCGAAATCACCAACCACAACACCCACAAGAAGGTCTGGATCGGCAGCTTCCAGTCGGCGGAGCAGGCGGCGCTGGCGTACGACGTGAAGAACGTCGAGCTCCACGGCGTTGACTTCCGCGAGCTCAACTTCTAACTAGGATGCGGCACGGTGACGGAATTGGAGCCGGCCGGCCTCCGAATCGTCTCCAACCGCGAGCGACGGGAGGATAGGGAGGCCGACAGAGCGCCACGACGCGGCGATGGTGGCAAAGCTCGCCGGGCTCAACCCGGAGCTCGTCGAGGAGGAGTGGAAGATGCTCGAGGAATTCGCCGAGGCCAAGCGGAAGGCTGACGCGGCGAACAAGAAAGGGGTCGTCGATGCTGCGGGGCCGTCGACAGCTCCGGCGCCAGCCAGGGTGAGGGAGGAGGACGTCGGCAGCTCCGCTGGCGAGTCTGCTACATGCCAGCGTCCGCGTCTGTCCGGACAGACCCATCTAAGCATCGATTTAGGTAACCGATGGGTCATTCTGGCCTAAGTTAGGCTAGATAGTTCGTCCCGCTAGAACACCGCGCACATTCCACGGACCGATTAGGACACGCCGTAGATGCCCGTGGAGATGCCCTTAGTATGGATGGGAGAGATATCGTTTTCTGTGAATCTCCCCGAGGGGATATTTACACGTGCCAATGCTTGCGTGCTTGCCGGGCAACATTATCATGGCAATGAGCTTTTCTTTTGTTTTCCAGCCTGACCACCCTGCGTCCGGCCGTGTCAGGCGTCTCCTGAGATCATCTTGGCATTCATGTCTGCACCGCACCGCACTCGCACTCGCACTAGTACTACATGGTTGGTTGGTGCATGCGGTTGCATCTACTACTGCTACCGTCCGGTCGTCAGAAATCAACATTTAATTTAAGAAAAATAGCTTTTCGGCCGACGATGCGATGCTGCATGGTCGACGCGTCTTCTCCCCCATCAAGAGCGACGCACCACCAAACAGTTGGTCGATGGTAGTAGTACGTACAAACAGGGTGATATTTTCACATCATGGGTTCTGGATTGGTCCGCTTTGCTAGCTCTCTCTTGGGTCTTGAGTGAGGTGCACGCTCAAGAAAAATGCTGCATACATGCAGGTAGTGACAGAAAAAGGATCTACTTACTAGAAAGAGAAGAAAAGAAGATGTGGAGAGGGAAAAAGAGAGAAGGATGTAAAAGCTAGGCTGCCTATTGGTAGTGGATCGTGCAACAAGAAGAGAGAGAGAGAGAAAAAAATATGTATCATGGTGGTGCGGCGCCTTTCTTTGGGCAGAAAGAAAGACAACCTAACTTGGAATTCAAGCCTTTGGGCGATGATCCATCAGCTTGTCCTGTCGGTGATCGGTTCGGTTCGCTTCTTCTGGATAGGTACCTTGTCTGTCTTGTCAATTTTTGTCCAGTTGCGTGCGTGCATTAACCCAGCCGATCTGATTAATTATATGTGGTGTTTATTCGCATTGATTTTTATGCACTAATAACTACTTTCTTTCATCCTGGTTTAAAAGACACATATTGTAAATCTCTAAGCACTAGGTTTCCTCTAATTGGAACTAATTTGACTCTTACTAATTCTCTGCTCTTCTCCTGAAATTAAATGTTTATGTGCCTAGGAGGTGAAGAGATTTTGGGATTGCATAATTTCCAATGTGTGTGACATGTGTCCTTTAAACCTGGATCGAGGGAGTAGACTGCCGGGAACACTAACACCGCCAAGATGTCGTTGCATATCGGTACACGAGAGTGATTTTTCTAGCATGCATGTTAGGTAGCGTGCATGTCCCAACCATTGATTTACAGTGATTTGTTGCTTTGAGATTAGTGCAATGTTGTATCGTCATGTTCAAACAGGTTTCACAAAAACTAGACATTTTGGCACAAAGTAAAACAAGATGAAAAAGTGCATGCTAGGCTGTAGAATCTCTTTTCTGATCGGTATACTCTCTATTCTTTAGGGATATCGGTATATATAGTACTCTCTAAAGAAGCAGGCATTCACTTTTTTTTTTGAAACATCATATATTTTGATATTGGTATATGATGTTTCAAAAAAAATCAAATCCTCTTAGGTACTCTGGTAAGAAAAAAGAGTACGTCTGAAACTTGCAGCCCATCAGATAATTATTACATCGTTTACAAGTGTTTGCAAAATAAAGCTAGGGGTTGGCTCCCATTACTCGATAAACACATTTCAAATTCTCGGAAATGGACTGCAAAAATTCTCGCGCGTACATGTTCACATTCAAAGGGCGCACGTAAGGTTGCGTGAAAAAAACCGACTTTTTTGTGGCATGGTGTAATAAAATTAAATAAAAAACTATCTTGGGGAAAAGCTTTGCTTGACAACAAATTTGTTTTTTTGCATAGGCCAAAATGGCTGGCTCTCACTGAAAAATCTTCGCGGACGTACAGAATGTGGAGATGAATGAGTGATTTTCTTTTAATTATTTAACAGTTCAAAATACGTTCCGAATGCTTTTAAATAAAGAGAGAATATGCGCCCGTGGTACCAAAACGTTGTGTAGAAAAAGTGTCTATGACTATGGACTTCTTGTCAGATGATATTTTCCAAATGTATTTCTTATCAATTCATTATTCATTCAGAAGCTTAAGATAAGGTGTCCTAGCCCACTACTATACTCGGAAAGTGTCATTAGCTCCCGAACTCTATTGCTCTCTTTATTTAAAAAAAAAATCAAAAATCAGATTTACGCATTTGTCATTTTTTAGCTTATAATACGGAGTATCTGAATTGATAATTTGCACGTAGTGTGATGCATATCATTGGCTACACCTGGATTTTTTTCAGATTATTTTTGGAAATTCAAAAATATGATTTTCGATCTTTTTTAAAAACAGGGGCACTAAATCTCCACTCCACTATACAATTGTACAATCAGAGATTTCAATAGCCCAAAGTGTGTTCATGTCCATGGTATGCATTGATGCATGCCAGTTCATTCACTGCATGTGGTCCATGGCAGCATGAATGCAGAGCAAGTGAGTGTAACGCCATGAATGAATCTGAAGCTGGACAGACACGCTTCTCCCGTATATACAGAGACCATTTCCATGTGGCAAGATCACATGTTACACTAGATAGCTAGGCTCCTGTCCCAAGTGCCAGAAACAATGTGGAGTGTACTACTAAGCACCACGTGATCAACCCCAAAATGGAACAAGCGGCGGTGCATAGGACTGTCGTGTGACAATATTAATGGAAAAACCTCGGCTTGTTTTTTCGATCAAAATTCCATATTTAAAATTCAGAAAAATGCAATGTATATTTAGCTTTAGGTTTATCCTTGTAAACTTACACAACCAAAAAGAACAAGCTTTTGTATTATATATCCATGTAAATAAAAATAGCGCCGAAAACAAAATAAAATTTTAACGAACGGGCTCAGTTTGTGTTTGCATTCTGCTATAATTGTTGTACGTACGTACTAGTAGTTTGATCACGAAAAATAAAAAATGATTAATAATTAATATAAATAACAAAAGAAAAAACATACAATCACATGATTACGGTAACAACCAAATTGGCGTCGCCGCCATGGCACGTGTTTCCCTTGTATCGACGCAACCTGCTCCCATCCAAAATCCAGTGAGGACCGAGTGGAGACACCTGAACTGCACAGGCACCCGCACCGCCACGGTATATAACCTCGCGCGGCGGCCCACGCACCGGCGACGCGACCCGAGAACATTCCCAGCTGCCGCCTCCTCCGGCCACACCGCGTCATTGCCCAATCACGGATCTCCCGTCTCTAGCACTACTTCCTCTCTTCTCGCAGCTGCTCTGCTGCTAATCTCCCTCGCCTCGCCACCCTCTCTGCTTCTTCTTGCGTTGCCGCGTCGACGAGATGAAGGAGATGATGGTGGGTTCGGCGGCGCCGGTGGGGCCGGTGGGGAGGTGGGGCGCGGCGCCGCCGCAGGCGCTGCTGGAGAGGATGAAGGACTACGGCCAGGAGGGCGCGTTCGCGCTCTGGGACGAGCTCTCGCCAGAGGACCGGGACCTCCTCGTAAGGGACATCGAGGTGAGCCCAATGCCGCCTCCGAGGCCCAAGATTTCATTTCTTTTTCCTGCAATAGAGGTTCTGTTTACGCGTCGGGATTATGAGAAGAATATCTCGGTTTTGGGTTGGAAAATTCTGCATGTTGATTTGGTTGTGACACGGAATTCTACACAAAGAGCTGGTCTGATTTGATTTATTTTTTCAGTTGAGTGTTGCTAAAGAGATATGTAATTAATCTCCATCTTCTTACGGTATCCAGTTGGACAGGTTGCCTTAGCTCACCCTGTGATCCCGCAGACAACACCACAATCCAAAATTTGCAGCATTTCTTTACAATACTGTCGGTGATTGAATACTGTCTGATGCAGCTGTGCATAATAAATTGCAGAGTCTGGACCTTTCAAGGATTGATCGGATCATTCGGCGCTCGCTTGGATCACAAGGTCGGTTGAATAATAATCCATCATTCGTACTGAACCTATGGGATTTCATTGATAGAATGGAGCCGGGGAGATGCCTTTGTTTTTTTTCTAAGAATAAAACATCATTCCAGCGAAGATGTGTATCTTTCATTGGCATTCTTAGCTAATGCGGTGGTCTTGCTAAGCACAGGCTTTCTGGCGCCCGCCGTCGAGCCCGTGCCGGAATCCAGCGTCTCCAGGGTGGAGGACAGGTCTCCAGAGGACAAAGAACGGTGGTGGAAGAAGGGGCTGAGAGCCATTTCAGAGGGGAAGCTGGCCGTTGTCCTTTTGGCTGGTGGTCAGGTAATCTGATGAAATAGAATCCTCCCACCCAATCCTGTTATCTGATATTCCAACCTCTGCAATCTAATCCGAGGGGAAGCATTATACATGTGATCTGATCTCTTCTCGTGTTGTGCGTAGGGGACTCGGCTTGGTAGCTCCGACCCTAAGGGATGTTTCAGTAAGTTGATCACACCTGAATTCTTGTATGTTGCGACTTGACTGCATATATTCAGTGGCATGCTATCTTTTTTAACACATAAATGTATGCCGTGCCAAGTTTTTATTTGTTCATTAATTATTCTACTATGCATTAGCATCTAATTAGGACAACAAAATATTTATTTGCTATTACTATATCTGGTTTTGCATCTTTGTTCATTCCTACTAGTGTGGAATTTCACTATGCTGATAATTTCAACTCCAATTCTGCTTACACTATGTATGATGGTTTGTTTTTGACACGTCATTTTTCGCCCTTCAGACATTGGACTTCCATCTGGAAAATCTCTTTTCCAGCTCCAAGCGGAACGAATTTTGTGTATTCAAAAGTTGGCTGCTCAATCCAGTGATAGTAATGTCTTTTTGATCACAAGCTCCTTTCATTTTTTTGCTTCACGTCCTTACCCTTGATTTGAAATATTTGCAGCTCCGGGCAATATTTTACCGATCCACTGGTATGTAATGACCAGCCCCTTCACCCATGATGTCACACGCAAATTCTTTGAAAGCCGTAAATATTTTGGCCTAGAGGCTGACCAGGTAAGAACAAGTTAGACTGTTACGTTGAATATTCATGGAATTCCACAAAAATGCAAATAATGTCCAATTCAATAGTTAGGCTTGAAATGTTGAACCTATTTTTTTTTGGCAGGTGACCTTTTTCCAACAAGGCACCCTTCCATGTGTTTCTGACGATGGCAGATTTATTATGGAGACACCATACAGGGTACTATGTTGCACCTTCTCTTACTTTTATCAATCATTCATCTGACCAAGGATTGCCAGGAGGCAGATTTCTGGTTATTGCAAATTGATTTCAAGTTCACTCATGGTGTGAGATCTCAGAGTTTAAATGCAAGTTATAATTCCTGCAAAGCTACTTTGACACTGCATATCTTGCAACGCTAAATGATTGTATTGTTTTTACATGATCTGCTGAAACCAGGTAGCAAAGGCTCCTGATGGAAATGGAGGACTTTATTCCGGTAATCTCCCATAAATATGGAACAGTTGTTATGCATCGTACAGTAGTTCTATTTTATTAAATATATAATCATTTGTGATGCTTAGTTTTTACAACCGTAACATATCACAGCCCTGAAGTCCAAGAAGTTGCTTGAAGATATGTCTGCACGGGGTGTAAAATATGTAGATTGTTACGGAGTTGATAACTCATTGGTGAGGGCATTGTACTTTGAGGTGTCATCTGATTTCCCCACCTCAGTGGCTAATCGATGTCTTACGTGCAGGTTCGTGTTGCAGATCCAACGTTCCTAGGGTACTTTATAGAAAAGGGTGTATCTTCTGCTGCAAAGGTTGTTAGGAAGGTAAAGTCAAATATCTCGTCTGTCGATCTTGCAAAAGGAAATTCTCTTGGTTCATCACTTGATGGCTTATCTTTTACCAAAATATACACTTCGCTAATAGTCAGCCGTATTCTGAACAGGCTTATCCACAAGAGAATGTTGGAGTATTTGTTCAACGAGGTCGAGGTGGACCTCTCTCCGTAGTCGAGTACAGTGAAATGGATGCGGCTATGACTACTGAAATCAATCAATCAACAGGGCGCCTTCGTTACTGTTGGAGCAATGTATGTTTCTGTCATTAGCTTGTCGCTCCAGCTCCTTCCTTCCCTCAATCACTGTGACGCATGAAAGCTGTGTATTCTTTTGTTTCTTTGCAGGTATGCTTGCATATGTTCGCTTTGGATTTTCTGAATCAAGTGGCAAACAGCCTTGAAAAGGACAGTGTGTGAGTACTTGCATATCCAATTTGAGTTCTGAAGCATTATGAATTCATTGTATGTTTGCTTCCTCTTCCAAACTGTGTGGGTTTGGTGTTAACTGTAGATGATTACTTTTGTTACCTATTTGCTGCTTATCTCTCTTAATCTTCTCACCTTCTGGGAGAATGAGAGTTACGTCTAGAACTACACTTGTGATTTAAGGATCAGCTAGTCGTGTCATGACAACTAAATTTTACCTCGCAATTGCCATCTCCAGCATAAACTATGTTCTGTTCAGGCACTTGATATTTAGAAACTTGGTGGTCAGGTATCATCTTGCGGAGAAGAAGATACCTTCCATTCACGGGTGGACAATGGGCCTGAAGCTTGAACAATTCATATTCGACGCATTCAGTTACTCCCCATCCACGACACTTTTCGAGGTTCACTTCTCAGCCACCTATCTTTGATATAGCATCCTATGCTCCCTCCATATTTCCTGTTTTCTTCTTTGTTAGAAGCTCCAGACACTTACTGGCGCAAATCTAAGAATCCAGGTGTCACGCGAAGAGGAATTTGCGCCAGTGAAGAATGCAAACGGCGCAGCTTACGACACCCCTGATACCGCCAAACTCATGCTGCTCCGGCTCCACAGCAGATGGGTAGTTGCTGCTGGTGGCTTCCTGACCCATTCAGTACCCTTATATATGACAGGTAATGACTCCTTTTGCCCAGAACCTGTAAGAAACAACATTCTTTTACCCAGTTTCTTTTCTTGACATCTTGCTCATGATCCATGTTCCTCGTAGGCGTTGAGGTCTCACCGCTCAGCTCTTACGCTGGAGAAAACCTGGAGGCAATCTGCCGCGGGCGGACATTCCACGCACCCAGTGAGATTTCGTTCTAGGTGCATCTTTTCGTGACCACAATAGCTATGCACGGATGGAAACCACAATAGCTATGCACGGATGGAAGCTACGGTGGGGGGCGGGTACAGTGTGGATGGGGCTGAGCTCTTTGTATAATGACAATTGATTTTCAGATACTGGCCAGAATGTTTTATTGTTTGTGAGTAATTTGGCCAAGGTTCTGAAGACTTTGTAATTCTGAGTTAATGCTGCCCATGTAGAAGTTGTTTCTTCTTGTCAGTCCCATGTCTAAACAATGATACCATTTGGAATATAAAGCTAGACCAGACCCTACTTTGAAGTTTAGATCAAACCGTCCCAAAATTCTACTAAGCTGAAATTCGGAGTCAATGATACTAGTAAACATTGCATACATCTCTTCAAGCCCTCTATCGTTCAGACAATATTCTAAAGAAAATGCTCTAGATGGATAGTGGGAACATGACACCATGTTCACCTTAAAAGTGTTTGGTTTAATATCCTTTGTTGGTAAGACATTATGTGTTTTTAACTTCTGTGAAGATTGGGAATTGCACGTTCCACTTAGCAAAAATGCAACAGTGTGACTGGACTTGAATAACTTAGTCAGCCCTGGAGAAGAAACAAGTGAACTGTTTGAGAGGAGGGGAAGATAGGAGTAGACTGCCAGGATAATGTGACAGGAGGAAGCTTTGCTTCCGACGATAGCGTGACAGGGATCAGAGTTGCTTCATGCAGCACAATCTGGAAGAGGTTGTTCCGTACTGAAGAGGGCAAGATGGAAGGGGCTGCAGGGCAGCAGCAGCCTTTGAGTCCAAGCTCCAGCAGCACATTAGATTAAAAGTAGCAAGTTACCCTAAACTGAGTTTGACCTGTAACCCTTCCGAGGATTAGCCTAAAGTGTTAGGTTGCATAAGAACTCAGGCTGCCTATTTAAATACTGATAATGAGAACACTTTGACAGCATTACACTGATTCTTAGGAGTAAGCATCACAGCAGACTTCAGTTTGACAGAAAATATGTAATCCAATGCCAAAACAACAGCCCGGTAGGTCCTTTAGTGAAAAGCTTCTGGCTATGAAACTACTCATGAATAAGAGGCAAAGCTTAGGCAGCGATGAAAGCCTTCTTCCCACCACCAGTGGTTCCAGCTGGAATGACCTTCAGGACATTGAATCTCACAGTTTTCGACAGGGGCCTGTTGACAATAGAGGGGGAAAATACATCAGAAACGAAATCAGAATCATGTTATGGAGTAACCAATAGTAGGTGATAATCATGTTCTGAAGTAGTTTAAAAGCACCACACCAGGTAATGGGGTGATGGTTTAGCATGTCTACTGACTAACAAGGCTAAATTTCCAAAGTTAAATGTGTCATTTAGAAGTATATGAGTGTTACCTGCACTGGCCAATGATGACATGGTCCTTTTCCTTGACACGGAAGCACGGGGAGATGTGAGCTGGAATGTTTGAGTGCCTCTTCTCATACCTGAATGGTGGATAGTTGTTTTCTGAGTTAGAAATGCAATTGCCAAGTAGAAAATGCATAGAACCATTCATCATTTTACTTGCCTCTGGTACTTCTTCACGAAGTGGAGGTAGTTCCTGCGGACGATGATGGTCCTGTTCATCTTGGCACTGTGGCATGTTCCAGCGATGATTCTGCCCCTGATGGCAACAGTTCCAGTGAATGGGCACTTCTTGTCGATGTAGGTACCTGGAAGGGAACCAATATTAATAGAATTCCCAATGAGTGAAAAAAATAATTTAGCTTACTTAATGATCTGTAAGGTACTTGTGAGACATTACCAAAAGATAATTGTAAGTGGGACTAGACTAGAAATGTTTGGAGCAACACAACAACAATTTACTCTGAACTATTCAAAAACAATTTCTGAAACACAACACAGCTTGTTTAACCCGAAAAAACAGTACATATGTGAGAAGGTGAGCATCATCAAGCAACAACTGATTCAATTCCTATTAGAATATACTCGAAGACAGAGCTAAGGGAAGGCCTGGTATTTTACCTTCGATTGCTTCCTTTGGGGTCTTGAAACCAAGGCCAACACTCTTCCAGAAGCGGTTGCCAGCCTTTCCTGGCCTCTTAGACTTGTCAGCCTTCTTTGTGCTGAATTAATCAGAAAAGCATTGTAAGTAACGTACAATAATTTCGAACAAGAAAACATATGTCCATTGCAAAACAACAAGACAGCCCATGAAATGAACCAAACTCCTGACCTGAGGAAAACCTTTGGCTGCTTGAGGAAAGACTTCTCGGTCTGCAAAAAATGGAAGTAATAAACCCATTAAAGCATCACGGCTACAAGCTATGATAAAATAAACGCAGGACTAAATCAGGTAACTAAGAACAAATCTGTCCTCCGTTCAATCCTTGCAAAACTACAAATGAACCATATACAGCAATAACAACCATATCAGTGTGCAGGAAACTAGAAGAACAAATCTAGACTTCGTTCAGTTCTTGCAAAACTACCAAGGACAAATGCAACAATCACAACCATATCAGCGTACAGCTATATCAGATCCCCAAAAAAATAGCACGGGCCTACAAACAACAAATCCTACGGAGTTCAAATGAACAGAGAAGATGGCCTATTCAAGATACCAGACAGGGCAACATAAAACGCCACTTACTATGCTAATGACTACGCAGGAACAGCAAAAATTTACAAACGAAGTGACAGAAGTAGCACAGTAAAACCCAATCGCACCACCCACAAATACCAAAACCTGATCAGGATCGTCTGGCAGCGGAAACTACCAAGATACGGTACCACTAGATATGCGACGAATACACGAACATCTCGACGAATAGATCTAACTATACATGGTACAAAAGCATAAGGGCGCATCACATATCGAAGTAGACGGCGCAAGCATGTGAAAGGGAGAGGCGAAGCAGAGCTCTAAGGAAAGGACAGGATGAGCCATTACCTGCTCCGCCATGGCTGCGCTGCGGGCTTCGAGCGGCGACGAGGCGGCGGCGCGCGCGGGGAGATGCGGAAGCAGAGAGAGCTGAGGCTTCAAGAGGAGGTGGCGGCGGGGCGCAAACCCTAGGGTGCCTTCTTATGACGCGGGGGCGCCGCTGCGGAATGTGCAGATACGCCCCCGGCCTTCCCGGGCTTTCCACGGATCTCCTCGGGCCAGCCCGTCTCGAGGCCCACGCAAGGCCCATATCTACCGTACTCGCAGCGGGCCCCAATCCGCGCTCTAGTAGTTCACGCCGTTGATGGTGTATTAACCGTGCTGTTACGTGGGCCGTCCGATCTTAAACTGCTCCGACCGAGAGACATAACCCGAGAGATCCCTTGGTCGTGGCCTGTCCCCTCCTGCTTTCCCCTCCCCGTCGAGGCCAGCTCCGGTGGTCTCCGGCGCGGCGAGGCGAGGCGGCGCTCTGCTCGCTGCGGTTGTCTCCTCCCCATCCACCCCTCTCCCCGTGCTCGGGTTTTCCTGGAGCAGTGTACAGTGCAGATCCGTCCGGAACTCCATCGAGCTGATTTGTTCGGTAATCTCCAAACCTTGGCTGGTTGTGCATCTTCCCCGATCCACCCTGTGCTTGCGTCAATGGACAGCCGGAACGGATGCACGGGAGGCTTGCGATCCGTGCGAATGTGCTATGTGCTCGTTGCTGTGGGTCGACTCGATTAGCTGCGGGTGCTATTTTTTTTGTTGTTGAAGGGTGTTTCGCTGGTTTTTGTGCAGTTATGGCGAACCTGCAGCCTTCCGTCCCCATGCCCCCCTCCTTCGCCGGGGCCTCGCCGCCGTCCCCCTCCCCGATTGGTGGAGGCGCCGGCGCGGGCGGCGCTGCGGGGGTGCAGGAGCCCAATGACAGGAAGATGGCGTCGGCAGAGCAGCTGGTGCTCGACCTCTGCGACCGCGAGCTGCGCGAAAACGCCCTCCTCGAGCTATCTAAGGTCCTTCCCGTGCTCGCCGAGTTCTTCTAGGGTTCTAGCGTCTTCTTCGCGAGGAGGGATTGTGTGATTTAATTTATCTCTGGGAGGGATTTTATCTTGAGTCCAGATCACCATGAACAGAACAGCTGTTGACTGCGTGTTCAGTCATTATCATGCTGGCCAAAGAAAGTTATTACTAACTAAATTTACTCATTTCAGAAACGAGAGATATTCCAAGACCTGGCTCCCCTTCTGTGGCACTCTTTTGGCACAATTGCTGCACTACTTCAGGTATCCATAATTCATCTGTCTCCTATGTTTATGATTTGCATGCTTGACCATGAAAATTGAAAAACCATGAGCCGTGACCCTGCTCTTTACCTTATGTTCTGTTTATGTTGTCGAACTGTTGAAATCAGTCACTATTTGTTTTTCAACTTGGCACTTGCTGTTCTGAATGCAAGTTATCAAAGTTTAAGCCTGCCTTCCTCACCTGGTATATTTGGCAACTTGGAAAAACTCGCAGGAAATTGTGTCGATCTACCCTTCCCTTTCACCCCCAACTTTGTCGCCAGGTGCATCAAACCGAGTTTGCAACGCACTTGCACTTCTTCAGGTGCAGTTTCGATGAAAATTACATTCGCGAAATTGCTTGAAGTTTCCCATGTTAGAGTTGGTGCATGTATTTATTGTCTGATAAATTATATTTTTTTCTTACAATGATTGCAGTGCGTTGCATCACACCCTGATACCAGAATCCCTTTCTTACATGGTAATCAGTAGAACCATTTGCAACCTGTCTCACAAATATCTTGATATCTAGTAGTATCATACGACCAAAGAGCCATTTACCTCTTGATATTGTTGCTGTAGATTCACTTTCTCCTTTCTGTCCTCCATTTGTTCCTTTCAGCTCACGTGCCACTGTTCTTGTACCCGTTCTTGAATACATTTAGCAAGACACGACCCTTTGAGTACTTGCGGCTTACCAGCTTGGGTGTCATCGGTGCTCTTGTTAAGGTAATTTATTTGTGCTAAGTTTTCATGAATCAGAAGATTACGTATACTGCACCCAACTCTGCAGAACATGTCATTTCACTAATTCTACAATACACCACCAAATGAAGATTGATGCTGTTGTCATACCAATGCTCTGGCATGAAATGATGAATCTAATATGGTCATAAGTGATACATCCTTGTTACTCTGTGTAATGAAGAGATAATCAATTGTATAGTTTATAAACAAGCAATGTTCTAACTAATGTTTTCATCTTGTTTTTGGAATGTACCAATTTTCTAAATGGGAATGAAGCTTAGTTACCTTCTGGTGCATGCAGGTCGATGATACTGAAGTTATCGGTTTTCTGCTGCAAACTGAAATTATTCCTTTGTGCTTGCGCACCATGGAGATGGGCAGTGAGCTGTCAAAAACTGTATGTAGCTAGCCATCTCAATCCTCATCTAAAGTATCAAAATCTTTCTCTTCTGTTTAGCCTTGGCAAAGATCAGATTGCTTCTTCTTTTCAAAAAGTATATCATGCTGTTTGAAGTTTGTGTGGAATGCTGTGTACCGATTTACTATTAATTCAAAGGTTTGTCAGGTCTGGAATGTAAAGTAGGCCCATTGATTATCATCACAGTCTTTTTCTGCCATGCCATGCTTCTCTTTGACAAGTGCTTAAAATCACTTCACAATTTATAAACCTAAAATGTCTATTATGTGAGAAACCACAAAAGCTGTTTGGCTTTGGCAATTCAGGAACTGCTCTATGCTTCTAATTTCATTGCCATACTTCTATCAGTTGTCTTTTGAACTGGAAGATATATAACTTTGTTGAAACATAAATATGCCAACGTTTTTGCAACTTCTTTCCTGTATAACCTACGGAAGTTGGATAGGAACTTGGAGGTCGTAGAGTTCCAAGTTGAGGCTAGGCCAAACGGTGTATTATTCAGATAATTAGATAAATTAATAGTGGTCACTTCATATTCGCTAATTTAGTCAAATGTATAAGCAGGTCGCTACCTTCATTGTCCAAAAGATTCTGCTGGATGATATTGGGCTGCGTTACGTCTGTGCCACCGCTGAGCGTTTCTATGCTGTGGGCAGCGTTTTAGGAAACATGGTAATATCACTTGCTGATCAGCCTTCCACAAGGTTGCTCAAGCACATTATCCGATGTTACCTCAGGCTGTCAGATAATCCCAGGTTCGTGCTGTCATTCTTATGTTACAAAATGACTTTACATCTATCTTCAAGTCTGCTAATTTTCTTCTTCCCCATTTTACCTTCAGGGCCTGTGTTGCACTGCATAACTGCCTCCCTGACATGCTGAAAGATGGGACATTCAATGTATCTCTTAGGGTGAGTCATGCCCTATTAACCTATCTGTCATTACCAACTCATGACTTATTCCTTGCAAGTGAATTGATGCATACTAAATTGAAGTCAAGGACCAGAATACTGACTGTGTTATTTGTCTGTAAACAAAGGATGACCCTGCGACAAGACGCTGGCTCCAACAACTGCTGCACAATGTGACAGTCGGTGGCATGGGAGGACCTGGCATGGGAGGTCCTCCCCAGCCAAGCCTGGATCATATGATGGGAATATAATCCAGTTTAGGTGTTGCAATTCACAGCAATAATACATTATATTCGCTTGTGAATTGCAAGTAGGGGAAGATATCGTCCCCTCGGGTGTCTAGAAGAAGGTTTATATGGTGTAGTTTCAACCTTCCAAAAAGGGAAATGTTTGTTGTGCTGTGTCTTAGTATCTTTAGCAGTTATAAACTGGTCTGCTTATCATGTAATACTGTGAACACAAGCAAGGCAAGTTGCTATTTTATCTGGTCTTGCGCCAGGACTGTTGTTGCTAGTATCTAAGTTCATCGTCCTAACTGAAACTGTGAACACATTGTCTTGTTGAATTGCAAGAGCGGAAGGAACACATTGTCAAGGTGACAGTCCAGGCCTGCAGAGTGATTAAACATTAGTAACATGCAGCAGTGAGACGATCTTCAGAAACCTCAGTAGGAGGGATTTGGGGAGTGCGTCATTTTGGCACCTGAGCTCCATGGACCTTGTTTTTCAAAACTTTGAAAAATTCAAATTTAAAGCTTCAAAAAATTCAATAAAAATATCAGAATGTAGTCAATGATTTATTCTACCCGCGTGTAAATTTTTAACACAGAAATACATTGTATTCCATACTCAGCAAAAATGACAAAAATGCAAATCTGGGAGCATGAATAGTGCAACTTTTGAATATTCTAAAATCGTCTAATTTGTCATTTCAGCCTAAAATACAAAGTATTTCACATTTCCAATTTGCATGTTCGTATTGTACATAGTTTACTATATATCTAGGTATTGTTTGGGGGAACTATCTGAAACTTCGACCAAATCAAGTTTTTAATTTTCTTTAAAGAAGCTCCAGGGTGTTCAAGTGCCAAAGCCATTTTCGGGATCTAGCACTCCTTCACACCTAGTGCTTTTAGACCGTGACGGACCGTCGGTGGCCAGCTCAGGAGGTGGTGGTGAAGTCTTTCGATGATCTCCACATTAAACTCATGGAAAAGGTTCTTTGACGAGATTTTGGAGGTCCTAGGGCAATATGCCACCAATGGCCACTCGTTTGAAGTGGCAGAGCTTCGCTAGGATCGAGGAGGAAAATCCCCACCCCCCTACTCCAGAAAACTCATTAAAGATATTTTTAATATTTATACTAAAATCATAAGAGATTACTCTATGTTTAAACATGATTAGTGTTCTTGAGCTTCTCAACAATGTTTATCAAGCTCCATCACTTGTTCACACACAAAATATATAAAAAATATTAGTATCCCGGATGGCAAATATTACTGTAATGTAATAGCAAATTAAATAATCCATACATTTGATATATCCATGATCTTTGGAATCTTAGTGGAAAAAATCGAAACTACTTATTTCTATTGATCGAGCAAACTATATATTATGATACTTATTTCTACCAGTGCCCCTTTGTGTACACTCTCTCAAACATGTATGATAGGACAAGCAGAATCGTTGAAATCGGAGAGAGAAGTTTGCAGAATGGTATAGTTATCTGGTTGCGTTGTTAGTCTCTACTATCTGGTTCCATACTCAGCCTGCTTGGGATGTGACGCTGGTTTTTAATGAGGCTTATTTAGTAATGTTTACTTTTTATCCCATATGACAACTTGCCTCATATTAATAATTTTTTATGTATTTTTTATTGTTTCATTTTGGGGGCGAAATCAGGCAAAACGAGCCAAAATTGGTCCCCACGTGCATGTCGGGTCAACAGATTTTGGGATCCCTAGGGAAACATGACACGAAGGCCTCATTGTTTAAAGTGAGAGAGCTTCCCTCGGTTCAGGGGGCTTACTCCGGGGGCCTCTCAACATGATTAGCATTTTTTTAAATCATTTTAATATTTTTTCTAGAATTTTAAAAATTACTCTATGTTTAAGCATCATTAGCATTTTTTTACCTCTCAACAATGTATGTCAAGCTCTATCACTTGTTCAGACATGAAAGACATAGAAAATATTAGTATTACAAAAGAGAACTATTACTTTAATATAATAGCAAATTAAATAATCTGCATATTTGATAGATCCATCGTTTTTGGAATCTTAGTAAAAAAATTACTTATTTCTATTGATCCAGTAAACTATATACACGTTGTATACCCGTTGTAGCATGTTGACGTGCCCCGCACCGTACCTGCACTTTCCATGTTCAGGTATTGTGCGGCTCGGTAGGACCAATGCGAGCCAACGCCCACGGGGAGCTTGATTTAATCATCTGATTTCTCCGAGTTATGTAATGTCGAACCATAGTTGTACATGGGGGATATCATGACCTGTCGACTTGAGTAGCATGTTGTCCCTGAGGGACAACCACGGGCCAAGCGCACAACCCATGTGTCTCGGGTTCGGCTTCCGTATCCATTTGTGGTGCAGTAAAGGTCGGGCTAGACCTCACCGGCTTCTTTTCACTGAAGGTAGCTCTCCTTGATGCCAATCCAATTTGCATGATGCAGGTTCCCCATGCCTGGCACGCCAACTGATGAAATATAGTTTTCACGATCCTACGATAATCTCACTTCCGAAGATCGAAAGAGATTTTATTTTTCGGCAATCACCTTAGGTCAGCCGGTTTGGATCATCAAGACAAAGGTAATGGTAACGAAGGGTTTCCTTAGACTTTATTCATGAGATAATCGAGAGATCATACAAGTATTTACAGGATGGACCTTGTCGGGTTTATATAGACACCTGACGAGAGTATATGAATCGAGGGCTTAAGGCTAAAGACTAAGAGCTACGACGTAGGCGTAGATGATGTGTCCCTTCTAGGCGAATGTCATCTGGTATATATAGCCTTCGGAGGTGTAAGTGTCCTCGCTATCCCCGCTAGGTCTTCATATTGACTTTCACGTTAAGTTGATCTTCGATCTCGCTTTAATGTATCTTTGGTGGCTAGAATCCTTCGAGATGTCTCACTACAAAAATACCCCCCTTGCCCGAGATATTTTTTGGACGGCACAAGCGAAAAGTACCTGCAGAAGTTGGTTACCTGGAAGATGGTATTCACGACACCATTTTATCCCAGCGGCCACTTATACTCCATGACAGACTCGATACCGGCACATATTAGTGATGTGTTATGTGGTACGCAAGGACGACGGTTTTTACACCGCGCTTGGCCAACAGAGCCATTCCCCCATTGCACTGTCTATTGCAAGCGTTGTTAATTGCCCAACTAACAGGTGCGGTACAATATTGTCCACCTGAGCCTTGCCTTTTTATGTATGAGGAAATTTCATATAACACCAACTATTGCACAAAACCACCACCACAATACGCTTTTTGCGGTAATTACTTTGTTAAATATAATAAAGCATGATCCCACGTATAAGTAGCCACTGTGGTTGCTGGAGATCGACATATGGGACTTTGTGCAATTTGGCCACGTGACTGGCCGCGCTAGTTCTACAACCCAAGTAACAAACCTTAGATACCACCAACTCCCTAGCCCCGTTCCCTATATAATACAGGGAACCCTTACACCCCACTCCCCACTGCTCTCTCTCTCCGTACGACACCGCGCTTCCACTCTTAGCAACCCTTAGCCAATTCCTCTATATATGAACATAATTATTTTCAAAAATATCCTAATATCCCACCAATTCTCATCTCTGCTACTATCTACCCTCACAAATGTAGTGATGCCTAGGAAGCTGAAGACTTGTAGCCTAGGTACTTACTACAAATCTGATGCAGCCTCCATGTCGGAATCCTCCCAGCATACGGTATCTTCATCTCTAGAGATCGATATTTTGTCTAATCGTTCTTGTTATTGTTCTTTCTCACCATATTTCATCGTGTGCTTTATCTAATTGATATGTTATCTCTTGCAGATCCACGGCGATGTCGTCATTGTTAGGTGCACGGATGATAGCAGTCATGCCATTGTGGCCATGCCACTGCAGCCATGCTGGTGCAGCCATCGGAGTGAGGCACATGGAGGACGATAGGCCTGTCACGGCACTAGGATCACGGGGTGGCGAAGCGTTGCTTCGACTATAACACTACCTGGCATGGAAGATGGTGGTTGCGTGTGCGCCGCTAGTGTAGTGGCATGCATGGATGACATGTCACGCAGTCGTTACCATAGTGCGAGAAGAATAGAGAGCGCCTCAAGAATAGGGGGATATGATTAAGGAGGTTTATCCACTTATCCTTAATTAGTTTTAAATTTTTTCTTTGAAATGAATTTATATTTTTCGAAGTGGTATCACGGTAGATGCCATGGGATGTCTTAACTTGGGTCTGAGTGGACACCGGAGGATCTGAGAAGGGAGGATGCGCTAACAAGCACACTCATAACAACACACGAACACACGATGTACCCATGTTCGGGGCTCTCTTATTGAGATAACACCCCTACCTCTGCATGCTAAATGATATATCTCTGAGTATTAGCTACAATGGTGCTCCTTGAGTTATATGCGAGAGGAGGAAGATGGTGCTCTCTACTCTCGCTCTTCTCCAAGTGAGTTCGGGGGAAATGAGGAAACAAGGGTCAATCCCCTTCTATGGAGGGCCTGAGGTACCTTATATACGGTCCCTAGGTTACAAGATTAGGGCACAGGTGGCAAGGAATATCCTCTACTGGTGGTACCAAAGTCGTTGCCTTGGGCTCGCCAGATGCTGACCTTGTCGTTGTGTCACCTCCTGGTTATCCTCTATGGGACAAGACGTGCCCATCCATGACAACCGTTACCATGACAACAACGGTCACCTCCGGGTTCTCCTCGATGGGACTGTTCACCATAATCCAGGGGCACGCCCGATCCTCTCCGTGATTCATGGGAAGAGACTAGAGCGTTGACTTAGGGGCTGGCATATGATCTTTGATCATAGGCTAGTCCCTATGTCGACTCCAAGGCTCCAACCGACAACTCGACCTAATCGTACCTACATAAAGGAGATAACTTGGTGATACCTTCGATCCGGATTACGGATGTAGTATAGCTTCTTTTTCCCTAGTAGACCTAGTTTATCGAATCCTCGGGAAGCGAATGCGTAGTGAAGTTACTTTAACGGACCTTCGGGAGTTTTAGAATTCCTTTTGTGTTTTTACCGGACCAATAGCTTGCGTTGTTGTTGTTGATGATGGAGAGAGAGGGCCTAGGCGTTCGGTTTCACCTGTAGCTGTGCAAAACATATGATGGGAATAAAAGATAGAAATAAAGTATGCATGTACTTGTTAGAGCAAGATAAATTATATGTGGGCAGTGCATCCATAATTGCTATTTCCTCCGCAACCGCTTATAGCAATAACCTACTAGTCTCATCCATAGAAGAAAGAGAACTAATGATATGCATAGTGATGTCACCGTTAATCGCAAGTAAATCCCTTACATACAGCCGTACTACTCCTTCTGTCACTAGGGTTCCTAACCTGCAGATTAGTCATTACTCATACTCCCTATACCTGGCTAAACCCTCGGGGTCTTGGGTACCTGACAAGTCATTGGATTGAGGCAAGAGAGGATACAATAATCACCATGTTATACAAACTAATACATGATCCCATCTATGATAAATAACATGAACAAACGCTACATGGCTAGGCCGAAGCCCTTAGCCTAAGGAGAATTACTCACAGATAGAGATGAGATCAACAATCATAAACATTGTAATGAAAATCATAAGATTGATAGCAATAGTCTTACAATGTCGCCAATCGAAAAAGAGATCTACTATTACAAGTGGTGGAATATAGCTATGGATATGGAGAAGGGTTTCGAGATCTAGAGGTGGCTGGAGATGTCTATGGTCTAGGGGCAGCTGGAGCTTGTTTTCTCGTCGCCCGAGGCTTCTTTATATATGGGTCCCTTCATGAAAGTTGTTCTGTTTGACGAGTATCGCGTATGTAAGAGAGATTGGAACTGCGGTAGGGGAAAAGCATTCTCAGGGAGTAGCGGATACACCACTAGTATTATAAGGAGCTAAGATAAATATTATCATCATGAACATTCTCAACTATGTATGTGTGGGAGGAACTTCGTATTTGGATGAATAGGCAGCAACCGCTGCTCATATCATCCTCATAACCACAACAGTCAACAATTGACATCAATCGAATTACTGCGCTATTAAGGGACGTAATCCCGTAGGACGTATCCCAAGGCATGGATAGTGTTCCATGAGTTTCCTCGGTTTCCCAAGTTGATATATAAGGGGTACCAACAGCTTTATAGTCACTGTAAGTTCTAGCACACCTCCGTCTACCAACAAGTAGTTTCCTCCATCAAGTTCCCACGAGAGGCAAATATTGAGAGGTCGACTTCTCTCAACATCAAGATGTAGAAAATTTAACACATGGTCACAACGATGAATATCATAATAGACTTTATCTTATTTCAATCTCATACTAGGGTTTCTCCATCTCCCCAAGAACTAATGATCTACTCAGACATGGAGGCAATCAACATCATAGCAGTGGTAATAGAAACAATCATAGATGAATAGTACTTGTATAAATCCACAACGAGTACGAGAATTAGAACAATATCTAGACAAGATGTAGATGGGATGGATGGGGATGGTGGTGATGCAGTGATGGATGATGAAGATCGATGCCTTAGCTTCCCGGATCTGCGCATGGCGAAGATGGATCCTTGGTGGATGAGTTCCCCCTCTAGATGCCTTCCGAAGGTGAGGTTTTTGCGATTTATAGGTGTTCTGTATGTCGTCTCCTCGAACCAATTGCACGGGGTGAAACTATTTGACGAGGCGGAGGCGGCCTCAACTATACGACCGGAGCTATGGCCGGAAAAGTTGCTTCGGTCATATAGTTGGTCGTTGATACGTCCATTTTGCATCACTATTCTATATCATAATTTACCGGTATTCATTGATATATTTCATATTAAGAGATGATACTGATGACTGATGACCCACAAGTATAGGGGGTGTATCGCGGTATTTTCGAGGGAAGTGAAACCCAATTTATTGATTCGACACAAGGGGAGCCAAAGAATACTTATCAGTCTTAACAACTGAGTTGTCAATTCAGTGCACTGAAACAATCTTGCTCACAAGCTTTATCAAGAGTAACAGCTTTTGTAGTAGGAATAAAAGCAAAGAATGAGTAAAGCAAAGACAATAGTAACAAAAGCAGTAAACAGTGGGATTCGAGTGCGGTAGGCATAGGGATGGATGGACGGGCGTTGCATGGATAAGACAATTCACATAGCAATCAGAATATAGGGCAATTGCAGATAAATAAGATAAAGCATCCAAGTACTAGACAATCCTAGGCATGTGTTCCATATATAGTCATACGTGCTCGCAATGAGAACTTGCACAACATCTTTTGTCCTGCCAAATTTGCGGTGGGCCTCTAGGGAACTATCGGCAATTAAGGTGCTCCTTTTAATAAAGCACCGAGCAAAGCATTAACACTGCGTGAACACACGTGATCCTCACATCAAAGCCTTTCCCTTCCGGCTACCCGATTTACATCGCCGGGACCATAGGTTCCGGACAACGACGTGTGTAAACAACTTGTAGATAAGACCCAAAACAATACTATCATGATGAATCAATAATAAGTTCAGATCTGAAATCATGGCACTCGGGCCCTGGTGACAAGCATTAAGCACAACAAGGTGGCAACAAAGTCATAAAGCACTAATAGAGATACTAGGCACTATGCCCTAACAATCTGATGCCATTACATGAACGATCTCATCCAATCCCTACCATCTCCATAGCCTACAGCGGGGGATTACTCACTCATAGATGGGGGAAACATGGATGGTCGATGGAGAAGCAATGGTGATGATAATGGCGATGATCTCCTCCAATTCCCCGTCCCGGCAGGGTGCCAGAACGGAGTTTCTGGTGCTGTTTCGTGGAATCTGGTGGTGGCGGCGGAGCGGAACTCCTTCTAGAAAAATGTTGAACCCCCCGAAGTTTTTAGGTCAGAAGGCTCCTTATAGGCGAAGAGAGAGACCGAGGGGGTGCCTGGGGGGGACACACTAGCGTGGCACGCCTGGCTCAAGGCCCAGTGGTGTGGCCACCAGGCTCTTCTCCGCCTCGTATTCTCGCTCTGAGTCTTCGGGTGAAATAGGATTTTTGGCATATTTTCCGGGATTTTTCCTGATAGTTGATTTTCTGCACAAAAAGTAGACACCAAGGCAATTCTGCTGAAAATAGCGTCAGTTCGTATTAGTTGCATCCAAATCACACAAGTATAGAGGAGAAACAATAGCAAAAGTGTTCAGGAAAGTAGATACGTTTTGGACGTATCAATGACCCACAAGTATAGGGGGTGTATCACGGTATTTTCGAGGGAAGTGAAACCCAATTTATTGATTCGACACAAGGGGAGCCAAAGAATATTTATAAGCCTTAACAACTGAGTTGTCAATTCAGCTGCACCTGGAAACAATCTTGCTCATAGCAGTTTATCAGTAGCAACAGTTTTGTAGTAGGAATAGCAAAGTAACAAAGTAGTAAAGCAAAGATGAGTAACAAAAGCAAGAAATGGGATTCGAGTGCGGTAGGCATAGGGATGGATGGACGGGCGTTGCATGGACAAGACAATTCACATAGCAATCAGAACATAGGGCAATTGTAGATAAATAAGATAAATTACCAAGTACTAGATAATCCTAGGCATGTGTTCCATATATAGTCATACGTGCTCGCAATGAGAACTTGCACAACATCTTTTGTCCTGCCAGCCCGTTTGCAGCGGGGCCTCTAGGGAACTACTGGCAATTAAGGTGCTCCTTTTAATAGAGCACCGGAGCAAAGCATTAACACTCCGTGAACACATGTGATCCTCACATCAAAGCCTTTCCCTTCCGGTTATCCCGATTTCTGTCACTTCGGGGCCATAGGTTTCGGACAACAACATGTGTATACAACTTGTAGATAAGACCAAGAACAATACTATCATAATGAATCAATAACATGTCCAAACCTGAAATCATGGCACTCGGGCCCTAGTAACAAGCATTAAGCACAACAAGTCGCAACAAAGTCATAAAGCACTAATAAAAGATACTAGGCACCATGCCCTAACAATCTGCTGCCATTACATGAACGATCTCATCCAATCCCTACCATCCCCATAGCCTACAACGGGGGATTACTCACTCATAGAGGGGGGAAACATGGATGGTCGATGGAGAAGCGATGGTGATGATGATGGTGATGATCTCCTCCAATTCCCCATCCCGGCAGGGTGCCAGAACGGAGTTTCTGGTGCTGTTTCGTGGAATCTGGTGGTGGCGGTGGAGCGGAACTCCTTCTAGAAAAACGTCGAACCCCCCGGAGTTTTTAGGTCAGAAGGCTTCTTATAGGCGAAGAGGGAGACCGAGGGGGTGCCTAGGGCCACCACACCATGCCCTGGCGCGCCGGCCCTGCCTGCCTAGGGAGGTGTGTGGCCAGCTGCCCTCCTCCGCCTCGTGATTCTCGCAGGAGTCTTACGAAAAATAGACACTTTGGCTTTTGTCCCGTCCAATTCCGAGAATATTCATTTTCTGACTTTCCTGGAACCAAAAACAGCAGAAAACAGGCAGCTAGCACCGTGGCTCTTGTTAATAGGTTAGTCCAAGAAATCATATGAAAAGTACTCCAAAGTGTGGACAAAACACAAGAAAGTGGATAAAACCAAGCATGGAGCATCAAAAATTATAGATACATTTGCAATGTATCAACATCCCCAAGCTTAACTCCTGCTCGTCCTCGAGTAGGTAAGTGATAAAAAGAAAGAATAATTTTTGAGGTGACATGCACCATCAAAGGCTTGACCAAAGTATTTGTAAACATTCAAAGCTGGGATCATAGTACTTCAATCATAACATGAAAGACAAAGTTCTAGCAATAAGACAAAGAAACTATGATGTAACATGAAAAGGCACAAACAAAAAATTCATGAATAACAATGCTTTCCAAGACGTTTGTTTGTTTCACATAAAGAAAACAAAGCATAGTGGCATTCAGCTTGTCCCTCATAGAGTAGCAAACATAAATGCATAGGACACCTTTGAAGTTTACAAGAGTGACTAGATACAAATAGTTTAAAACAAGCAATATCAAGGTATGCATCAATCAACGAGTCTTGGGACAATGCACATAGAACTAAGAATGGCCACTATGCTCTCAAGAAAGTGCTCATAGAATGTGTGGAGACTCAACAAGGAAATGAAAAGGTTTTGAAAAGTTTGAAAGGCTTCCAAATGCTGAAAGTATGATACTCGTTAGCTTTGAGCTCTCATTGCCCCTATCATAAGCATCTTTAAGTGGTTAAGGTTAAAGTGACACAACTAAGAGGATATGCTTGACAAGTTATAAATCAAAGCCTCATGCCCCTTACTTACGAAGACCGATCCTCATGCTACTCAACTTCAATCACGAGTAAGCTCTTGTCATTGTAAGTATATACGTATCATAGAGAACCGCTAATGGGGTACCCCTTGCACATGATACAGGAGCTATCCCATAATCAAAATGACAAGGCAAGCAGACAATGAGCATCTCAGCGATCTTTTTATTTACTATGTGCATAGATTTTTATTGAGGATGCTTCATAGAATGCTCATTATGGTTATGCTGCAAGTTTCCACCATGATTAGGCATGGCTTAGTCTAGCGGCCCAGGCGTTTCTCTAACATACATACAAACTCCATGATCTTACAAGTTCCACTTTTATTTCACACCGTCGGGATCCATAAGCAAAAGAACATGATATCAACGAGGTACTAAGTACCAATGAAATGTTGAAAACGTTCCCCATGATACATGGTTCTGCTAACTTCCACTTATAAAGCGCAAGCATATATGCAACAAAGAAGTACGCAATGGTTCAGGTTTATTAGATGCAAGAAAATAAAGTGTGCCATCAAGTTCGTGAGAGCTTTACTAACTAACTTTCTCATAACAAGCAAACATTTTACTCGGAAGAAAACAAGGCATATTGAATATGCACGGAAGTAGCAAATGATGCTAATAGGTAGGTATGGTGGACACTTTGGCAATATTTGGTTTAAGGGAGTTGGAAACATGAGTAGAACACTCAGTGTAAGTGAAGGCTAGCAATAGTAAGGGAGCGACAAACGAGAGAGCAATAATGGCCGTAATCATGCAGAGCGACAAAACATCATTGATCAAAGCATAAGGTGACACTACAAGTTTAAAACTAAAGGATCATAAAGGCTGATGGTGACTTGGGATAGACATAACATGGTGTGAACATGTGCCAAGTCAACCCAAATAAAGCATCAAAGGAGAATACCACTATATTATGCTTTAATATGCTAAAACAACGCATGATTCATCCAAGGCACATTAAGCAATCTCAATTGTTTATAACAAGTCATGCTACAACAAAGAATACTAAGCATAAAGCCAAAACAATATCAAACATGGCATGACAAAGCATAGGCCACAGTAAAAAACAAGCTCTATTTACCACTTAAGCATGAACTTTCCTACTCTTTTCCAAACCAAACCAAACTATTTGAACACCAATGTATGAAAGAGGGGGTCCAACCAATTTATTCAGAAAACTAAGCAAACCACGCAAACTAAAAACCAAAACGATAACGAAAAAGAAGACGCTCCAAGAACAACACAACTATGCATGAAACAATAAAAATGAAGTGTTTGGAAGAAACCTGGGATTTTTATTGATGAAGAAGGGGATGCCTTGGGCATCCCCAAGCTTTGACGCTTGTACTTCTTGGATATTTCTTGGGGTGACACGCATGGCATCCCCAAGCTTGAGCTTTAGTCCATCCTTCATCTCATTACTCATTCCTTCCATACACCTGAAATTTTTCCTTCATACAAAACTTCACACAATTTTTATTAGCAACATTAGTGCACTCAAGATAAATAAGTCTTAAGGTTCAGTTATAACACCAAATAAACTTCCATTAGAACACTAGCTACTGTAGCACTTCCCTCAAAAGCTCAATTCCCCAAAAGAACTCAAAAAGGAACCAACAAGAAGCAAATGCAGAAAATGGCAGAAATCTGTCAAAACAGACCAGCAGGTAAATACGAATTTTTTTGAAGACCTTCTGTTGCTCAAATCAAAAAGTGTTAAACTAACGAAAGTTAGATAACAACCTGGGTCAGAAGCACAAAAATTCACGCCTCAAAAAGACATTCAAATATTTTACACGAATTTTTACGGTGAAACACAGAAATCTGTTTCGGGACAGCAACTTTCCCAATCATTACTTCTCTCTCATTAGAGGTTACTCTTGGCACAAAAAGCAAATAAAAAGGATAAGGAGTGGTTATTACTGAAGTAATAACTTCCAAGACTCATCTAAAACTTTTGGGTTATCTCCCAATAAGTACTTTTCTTTAACGCCTTTAAGTTAGGCATAAGCAAAAACTAAAATAGAAAGAATAGAAGTAAGCGGAGATAATCATGGTGAAAACATTGTTTTGTTCAATGAAATCCTTTTGTTAACAAGGTTGATCAGGTCTTGCTACCAAAACAATTCCATATGAGACAAAACTTTGTATTCCACTAATGATTATGTTACCTCAACCTTGATAGCAATGGTCCTAATCATAATAGTTTCAAATTTTTCTCTCGGTATGGGACAATATATTTCTCCAACTTGAATGCCTTCAACATGTTCAATTGAATTCAAACCATAAGTCCTTTCAATCTTCTTGGGGAAATAGACAGTATGTTCCTTGTCATTAACATTGAAGGTCACCTTTCCTTGATTACAATTAATAACAGCTCCTACAGTATTAAGAAAAGGTCTTCCAAGAATAATAGACATATTATCATCTTCAGGCATTTCAAGGACAACAAAATCAGTTAATATCAAGCAATTGTGAGCCACCTGAACAGGTACATCCTCACATATACCCACAGGAATGGTGGTAGATTTATCAGCCATTTGCAAAGATATATCAGTTGGTATCAATTTTTCAAGTTGAAGCCTCTTATAGAGAGAGAAAGGCATAACACTAACTCCAGCTCCCAGATCACACAAAGCAGTTCTAACATAACTGTTCTTAATAGAGCAAGGGATAGTTGGAATCCCTGGGTCTCCAAGTTTCTTAGGAACCTTACCATCGAAGGAATAATTAGCAAGCAAAGTAGAAATTTCTTCATTAGGGATCTTCCTTTTATTCGAGACAATGTCCTTCATATACTTTGAGTAAGGAGGCAATTTAATAGCATCAGTCAAAGGAATTTGCAAGGATAAAGGCTTCATCCACTCACAAAACTTATTATAGTGTTCATCCTTTGACTTGTGTTTCTTATCAGGGAATGGCATAGGTTTTTGGACCCAAGGCTCTCTTTCACTACCATGTTTCTTAGCAATAAAATCTTCTTTGGTGTATTTAGTATTCTTAGTGTGGTTTTCAGGTTCTTCTTCAACTTTTTCTTCATTAGGAACAACATTTTCTTCATTACCACTTTCAGTTTCAGCATCAGAGATAGATATAGGATCTATAGCAGGTTCAGAGGGTTCTACAACAGTTTTATGTTTCTTTTTCCTTTTCTTACGAGTAGAACCACCATTTTCAGCTTGTTGAGAATCCTGCTCAATTCTTTTGGGATGCCCCTCAGGATATAGAGGATCCTAGGTAGCAGCTCCACTTCTAGTTCTAATTTCATAAGCATGTTTTTCTTTAGCAGCATTAACTAGCAAGTCGTTTTGCACTTTAACGAGTTGATCTATTTGAGTTTGAACCATTTGAAAATGTTTAACAATCATTTTAACATCATTAGAGGTTCTTTCTACAATATCTTTCAACTCAACAATAGCTCTAGTGTTTTCCATTAGATGTTTTTGCACCCTTTTATTAAAGTTATCTTGCTTAACAATAAAGATATCAAATTCTTCTAAGCATTGATCAGGAGGTTTCGAGTAAGGGATATCACCTTCATCAAAGTGTTGGAGAGAGTGTACCTCAATAGTGGATGAGTAGAGAATAGGCTTACATAATTCTTCTATAGGAGGTAAATTCTTGACATCTGCAGCTTTAATTCCCTTCTCCTTAAGACATTTCTTAGCTTCCTTCATCACTTCATCATTTAATTCAATAACTCCCCTCTTCTTTGATGTTAGAATAGGCACAGGAATAGATGGTTCATGTACAATTACTTCAGGTATAACTTGTTTAGGAGGAGTCCAATCTTCATAATTCTTGCTTATTTTAGCCATTAATTCCTCAACTTCCTTAGGAGTCCTATTCCTGAAAACATAATCAGCACAACTATCTAGGTATGTCCTAGATTCTTTGGTTAGTCCATTATAAAATATATCAAGAAGCTCATTCTTAGGTAATGGACTTCCAGCCTGTGCATGAATCAAAGCACAAAACCTTGCCCAAGATTCGGGCAATACCTCTTTTTCTCCTTGTTTAAAATCAAAAAGTTCCTGCAAAATAGCATGTCTAGCACTGGGCGGAAAATATTTCTGCAGGAAAGTACTAATCAAGCACTCAGGGCTATCAATAGATCCAGGAGGTAAATTACTAAACCAAGTTTTAGCTTCTCCTTTCAGTGAAAAGGGAAAAATCTTAGCAACAAAGTAAGTACGCATCTTAATATCATCAGAAAACAAGCCACTCATGGTAGAAAGTTCATTCATATGTGCTACTGCACTTTCATTCTTAGTCCCACAAAAATGTTCTTTCTCGACAATAGCTATGTAAGATAGATAGAGAGAGAAATCATAATCTTCATCTATAATGTTTATGGGAGAAGCAGCAAACTTAGCAGCAGGATATAATTTCGGTCTAATAGTACGCCTCTCAAGGAGACTCTTAGCAGCGCTCCTATCATGGGTGTTCTTACATTCTTTAATAAACTCATCGGTCATCTCAACATAACCATCTTCAATATCATAACTCTCATTAGACTCAGGTGAGCTAACAGGTGTGGTAGTGTCTTCATTAGGAGTTTTGGTATTTCCAGCTATAGTTCTAGCAATCGTAGCATCTAGGAAAGGACCTAATGAACCACTCTTATCGAGCACAGTAGAAGCAGCATCATAAGCATCAGAAGTTTCAGATTCAACAGTAGTAGCAGTGTGTGTAGCATGTATATGTGGTGGTGTAAGGAACTTACTCAAAATAGAGTAATAGCATGTGTATGTGGTGGTGTAAGGAACAATACGATTGCTCTATGAACAAAGGATTTTTGTTTTCTCCCTAGTAGCAATAGCACATCTAGTACCTTAGATATTTCTGTCACTTCCCCAGATTACCATAGGCATGAACCCACTATCGAGCATAAATACTAACTCTTGGAGTTGCTAGCATCTACTTGGCCAAGATAGCTACTAACAACGGAAAGCATGAAAGATCACAAATAACAAAGACATGATAGAATCAATAATCAATCTAAAATAGCATCTCAATATCCATCGGATCCCCGCAAACACAACATGCAGAATTACAAATAGATGATCTTGATCATGAACGGAGCTCACAAGATCTAAACATGAAAGCACAAAGGAGGAGAACCAGCCATCTAGCTACTACTGGACCCGTAGTCCAGAGATGAACTACTCACGCATCACACCGGAGGCTTGCATGATGATGAAGAAGGCCTCCAGGGTGAATTCCCCTCTCCGGTAGGGTGCCGGGAAGAGCTTCATATCCCTCCCGATCTAGGGATGAAGATGACGGCGGCTATAGACTCTTTCGTGGATTTTTGATCGGGTACCTAGGGTTTTGGTCCCGAAGGCAATATATAGGCGGAAGGAGAGGCCGAGGGGGTGCTGGGGTCGGCCAGACCACCCCCTGGCGCGGGCCAGGCCTGGCCGCGCGGCCAGGTGGTGTGGCCGGGCCCCAGCCCTTCCCCGTCTCGTATTCTGGCTCTAGATGTCTTATGGTAAAATAGCAACTTTGGCTTTTGTCCCGTCCAATTCTGAGAATATTCATTTTCTGACTTCCTGGAACTAAAAACAGCAGAAATGTACCGCTGTGGCTCTTGTTAATAGGTTAGTCCAAGAAATCGTATGAAAAGTACTCCAAAGTGTGGAAAAACACAAGAAAGTAGATAAAACCAAGCATGGAACATCAAAAATTATAGATACATTTGCAATGTATCAAGGAGTCAAGATGATTAGTATATGCATGTATGCTTTCTCGATGTTTGTCAATTGCCCCACTCTAATTTGTTCACCCAACATGTCATCTATATTAAGGATAATCACCACTAGTGAACTATGGACCCCGGTCCATTCTTTTACCATCAATCTACAATCTACTATTTACTGTTTTCTGTTTACTATCTTCCACACAATACGTTTAATCCTTTGGTTTGCAGCAAAACCAGTGAGATTGACAACCTCACTGTAAGTTGGGGGCAAAGTTCTGTGGTTGTGTTGTGCAGGATTCCAAGTTGGAAACAACACCTTGGAGGTGTTTACTTACTCCTACTGGTTCGCTAACCTTGGTTTCATAACTGAGGGAAAACTTGTTGCTGTGCTCATCATACCTTCCTCTTGGGGTTCCCCAACAAGCTCTACATATTGAGCAAGCAAGACTTTTTCTGGCGCCATTGCCGGGGAGCTAAGGACATCTTCACAAGGGGAGTCCCTCATAACTAATCTCTTTACTTTGTTTTATTTGTTTTGCTTAGTTTATTTATGCTTTGTTTGCTTTTCCTTTATCAAAAACACACACAAAAAATTATTTCCTACTTCAAGTTGTTTTTATGTCTAGTTCTGCTCCAATGACTATTACATCATGGATAGCCCACTCGGTTTCCTATTTGGGAAAACTATTATCACTACTAAGGTAGTAGATGAACCACCGCCTGCTAGAACCTCCATGGGAGATTTTATAATGTATAAAGAATCTTATAAGGGTAAAGTCATGAAAGCCGTGTTAAAAAGGTTGGATCTAATTGCTAAATTTTTGCTTAAACGCCATGATATAAATTGTTGCTCTGAACAGGATACTAAACATCTTAAATTCCAATGTGGCTTTAGTAAAGAATTTTTAATTATGAACTATCATTGGAATAACTATATTCATCTTGGATTTGAAGAAGTAGAGCAATTCATTTTGTTTATGGGAGCTTCTGAAATAGAATCCTTCATGTGTAAAAACTATGAAACTTGTGTTGCTTGTAAAGACCTTAAAGATATGGTCTCTTCTATCCTTGATCATTGCATAGAAAATTTCAGCAATAATTGTTATATCATTGATTATAAAGAGAGACTCAGTCACACATAAGAATGTGTCCACAATTTTCAGAAGCCTATGGAAGAAGAAATTGCTGAATCTAAAAGCTCATTAGATGAAAAAGAGGATGAGAAGGATGGACAAAAGGAGGAAGAATGGATTAGCTACCCATGTCTACCTTCTAATGAGAGTAACTCTTTATCCCTTACATTATTTGATTGTCCCCCATGCTTACCAAAGGAGGATGAATATTATGTTCCTATGGATTCTTTTGAAAAATCTACTATGGGTAAAACTTGTGATAATAATTATGCTCCTGTTATCTATGATAATCCTTTATTAGTGCCTAACTTCGAAATGCATGGTACTAAAGAGCGTTGCTTAGAAAATGTTTATGATAAAGCACTAGATGATGGTCCTATATTGGTTGATAATATTAATTGTACTACTATTAAAAATGAGATTGGAGGGGTGTTGCCTTATCTTGGAACCCCATACCTCTTGAGAATGATCAGTCACCTTGTTATAAAATTGTTAAAAGTGGGTTTGAAGGTTTTAATCCCATTATTTTTGAGCTTGATAAATTTGTTGTGTTTGTAGATCATAAAAAGCATGCTTTATGTGATAGTTATATTGTTGAGTTTATTCATGAGGCTACTGAAAATTATTATGAGAGAGGAAAATATGGTTGTAGAAGTTTTCATGGTACTGAAACACCTCTCTATGTGCTGAAAGTTTTGAAGTTACTCTTGTTTTATCTTCCTATGCCTGTCACTTTGTTCTTTGTGTATTTATTTGCATACAAGATACCTATGCATAGGAAGTGGGTTAGACTTAAATGTGTTTTGAATTTTCTTACTCTCTTTTACTTCAATTCATATTTCTTATGTGAGCATCTTCTCAAACTATCATGCCTAACTTAAAGGCGTTAAAGAAAAGCATTTATTGGGAGATAACCCAAATTTCATTAGGAATCTTTTGTTGAGTATTGGAAGTTATTACCTCCGTAATAACCACTCCTTATCAATTTTGTGTGATTTTTGTGCCAAGAGTAACCTCTAATGAGAGAGAAGTAAGATTTGGGAAAGTTGCTGTATCGAAACAGATTTTTGTGCTTTGCTCTAAAAAATCGTGAAAAATCTCTGTACATCGGTTTGAGATGTAATTTTTTGTGCTTCTGCCCCAGGTTGTTATCCAACTTTTGTTAGTTCAACACTTTTCGATTTGAGCAACAGAAGGTCTTCGAAAAAATCGGTTTTTACCTGCTGGTCTATTTTGACAGATTTCTGTCATTATTTGCATTTGCCTCTTAATCTCTTTCTCTTTGAGTTCTCGTTGATCATTTGAACTTTTTAAAGGAAGTGCTACAGTAGTTTGTGTTTTAATTAATGGAAGTTTTACTTATGTTGGAACTGAACCAAAAAGACTTATTATCTTGAGTACACTAATGTTGCTAATGAAGATTGTGTGAAGTTTTGTATGAAGGAGATTTCAAAGTGTAGGGAAGAGTAATGTGATAAGATGAGACAAAATCTCAAGCTTGGGGATGCCACCCGTGTCACCCCAAGTAATATTCAAGAAGTACAAGCGTCAAAGCTTGGGGATGCCCAAGGCATCCCCTTCTTCATCAATAAAATTTCAGGTTTCTTCCAAACACTTCATTTTTATTGTTTCATGCACATTTGTGTTGTTCTTAGAGCGTCTTTGTTTTTGTTCTTTGTTTTCGTTTGCTTAGTTTGCTTGAATAAATTGGTTGGACCCCCTCATTCATATATTAGATTTCAAATAAAGTTGATTTGGATTGGAAAAGAGTAGGAAAAGTTCATGCTTAAGTGGTAAAAGGGAGCTTGTTTTTGACTGTGACTTAGACTTTATCATGTCATGCTTGATATTGTTTTGGCTTTATGCTTAGTGATTTTTGTTGTAGCATGACATGTTATAAACAATTGAGATTGCTTAATGTGCCGTGAAAGAATCATGCGTTGTTTTAGCATATTAAAGCATAGTATTGTGGTATTCTCCTTTGACGCTTTATTTGGGTTGACTTGGCGCATGCCCACACCATGTTAAGACTATACCAAGTCACCATAGCCTCTATGATCCTTTAGTTTTCGACTTGTAATATCACTTTATGCTTTAATTAATGATGTTTTGTCGCTTTGCATGATTATGGCCATTATTGCTCTCTTAGTTGGTCGCTCCCAGTCTTTTGCTAGCCTCCATACCAAGTATGAGTTCCACTCATGCATCCAACTCCAAATAAAACCAAGTTATTACAAAGAGTCCACCATACCTACCTATTAGCATTTTCTATTCCAAGTATATTCATGTTTTTATCTACCTTCCAAATTAAACTTGTTATGTGAAAATTAGTGATTAAAGCTCTCACGAACTTGATGGCACACTTTACTTTTCTTGCCCCTAATAAACTTGAACCTTTGTGTCATCTATGTTGTATATGCTTGCACTTATACGTTGGGATTAGCAGAACCATGCTGTCATGGGGAACGCTTTCAACATTGCACTTGTACATTGTACCCAGTTGATATCATGCTCTTTTGTTTATAGATGTCATTAGTGTGAAATGAAAGGGGATCTTGTAAGTCCATGGAGTTATGTATGTGTGTTAGAGAAATGCCTGGGCCGCTAGCCTAAGCCATGCCTAATCATGGTGGAAACTTGCAGCATCACCATAGTGAGCAATCTATAAAGCATTCTTCTTATAAAAAAAAGAGATAGAGATTGAGAAAAAGAAAAAAAAGATGAGAAAAGAGGAAAGAGAGAAAAAAAAGCACCATTTTCCCATGGTAAATAAGAAGATTGCTGAGATGCTCATTGTCTGCTTGCCTTGTCATTTTGATTATGGGATAGCTCCTGTATCATGTGCAAGGGGTACCCCGTTGGCGGTTCTCTATGATACACATGTACTTACTATGACAAGAACTTACCAGTAACTAAACTTGAGTAGCATGAGGAGCGACCCTCGTATTCAAGGGACATGAGATTGCCAACTTATACTTTGTCAAGCATATACTCCATAGTTTGTTCACTTTAACCTTAACCACTTCAAGATGCTTATGATAGGGGCAATGAGAGGTGAAAGCTAATAAGTACCATAATTTTTGGAAGCTCTTTATGAGACTTGAATCCCTGCTTCCTTCTATGAAGGCCTTTCTTTTACTTTTTATATTGAGTCTCCATCTTCTATCTTTATGCACCTATTGAGAGAGCATAGTGGTCATTCTTAGTTTAATGTGCATTGTCCCAAGACTTGTTGATTGATTCATAACTTTGATATTGCTTGTTCTTAAACTATTTGTATCTAGTCACCCTTATGAACTTTGAAGGTGGCATATGCATTTATGTTTTGCTACACTATGAGGGACAAGCTGAATACCATTCTTATTATGTTTTCTTTATGTGAAACAAACAAACGTCTTTCAAAGCATTGTTATTCATGAATCTTTTGTTTGTACCTTTTCATGTTACAACATAGTTGCTATGTCTTATTGTTAGAACCATATCTTTCATGCTATGATAGAGTACTATGATCCCAGCTATCAATGTTCTACAAATACTTTGATCAAGATTATGATGGTTCATGTCACCTCAAAAGTTATTCTTTTTTATCACTTACCTACTCGAGGACGAGCAGGAGTTAAGCTTGGGGATGTTGATACGTTGCAAACGTATCTATAATTTTTGATATTCCATGCTTGTTTTATATCTACTTTCTTATGTTTTGTCCACACTTTGGAGTATTTTTTATACACTTTCTGGGACTAACCTACTAACAAGATGCCACACTGCCAGTTGCCTATTTTCTGCTGTTTTTGGTTCCAGAAAAGCCAAAAAATGAATATTCTCAGAATTGGACGGGATAAAAGCCAAAGTCCATATTTCACCGAGGGGAACACGGAGCCAGAAGACAAGACGGAGAAGGTCCTCGAGGGGGCCACACCCCCTGGCCACGCAGCCTAGCCTAGCCCGCGCCTGTGGGGTGCAGCCACCTCGGACACCCCCTTGGCCTCCCCTTTCGCCTATAAGAAGCCTCCGATACAGAAACCCTAAGTTACCCGATCAAAACTCCATGAAACAGTCTGTAGCCGCCGCCATCTCCATCCCTAGATCAAGAGGGATCTGAAGCTCTTCCCGGCACCCTACCAGAGGGGAGAGATCACCATGGAGGCCTTCTTCATCACCATGCTTGCCTTCGGTGTGATGCGTGAGTAGTTCATCCCTGGACTATGGGTCCATGTAGTAGCTAGATGCTTGGTTCTTCTTCTTTGTGCTATCATGTTTAGATCTTGTGAACTCCGTTCATGATCAAGATCATCTATTTGTAATCTTACATGTTGTGTTTGCGGGGATCCGATTGATATTGAGATGCTATTTTAGATTGATTATTAATTCTATCATGTATTTGTTATTTGTGATCTTGCATGCTCTCCGTTGTTAGTAGCTATCTTGGCCGAGTAGATGCTAGCAACTCCAAGAGGGAGTATTTATGCTCGATAGTGGGTTCATGCCTCTAGGAATCTAGGGAAGTGACAGAAATCTCTAAGGTACTAGATGTGATGTTGCTACTAGGGAGAAAACAGCAATCCTTTGTTCATAGAACAATCGTATTGTTTACTTTACACACTTTGCTTAATGCAATTATCTATTGCTTGCAACTTAATACTGGAGGGGGTTCGGATGATAACCTGAAGGTGGATTATTAGTCATAGATGCAGTTGGATTACGGTCTATGTATAATGTTGTAATGCCCAATCAAATCTCATAGGAGTCAAGATGATTAGTATATGCATGTATGCTTTCTCGATGTTTGTCAATTGCCCCGCTGTAATTTGTTCACCCAACATGTCATCTATCTTAAGGAGAATCACCACTAGTGAACTATGGACCCCGGTCCATTCTTTTACCATCAATCTACAATCTACTATTTATTGTTTTCTGTTTACTTTATGCAAGCAATTACTATCTTCCACACAATACGTTTAATCCTTTGTTTTCAGCAAAACCGGTGAGATTGACAACCTCACTATAAGTTAGGGCCAAAGTTCCGTGGTTGTGTTGTGCAGGATTCCAAGTTGGAAACAACACCTTGGAGGTGTTTCCTTGCTCCTACTGGTTCGATAACCTTGGTTTCATAACTGAGGGAAAACTTGTTGATGTGCTCATCATACCTTCCTCTTGGGGTTCCCCAATGAGCTCTACATATTGAGCAAGCAACTACTATAAAAATTGGGTTGCATCTTGCATAGTTCTTAGGGGAAACTTTCCCGGTGTTGATTACTTGTTGTAGTTGATGCTATTGAGTGGAACCATTGAATTATTGTTATGTTCAAATTGTTGCTTATCATTATTCCATCTCTTATCTTGATCCATATGATGTCTCGTGAGTAGTTCGTTTAGTTCTTGAGGACATGGGAGAAGTCATGTTGTTAGTACTGGAATTGTGTTGAGAAAGATTCAATAGTTTGTTATTTAAGTTGTGGTGTTATTCTTCTAGTGGTGTCATGTGAACGTTGACTACATGATACTTCACCTTTATGGGCCTAGGGGAATGCATTGTGTATTTGGCTACTAATCATAGGGGTTGCCGGAGTGACAGAAACCTGAACCCCTGTTAGGAAACCTTTGCACAAGGGAGTGTAGGATCTCAGAGTTTAAAGCTGTGGTTAGGTTTCTATCTTAATTACTCTCTTGTACTTGCGGATGCTTGCAAGGGGTATAATCACAAGTATGTATTAGTCCTAGGAAGGTCAGTACATTAGCGCAGGTTCACCCACACAACACTTATTAAACTAAAGAAGATTAATCAACTATATGAAGCAAAAGCACTTGACAGTATTCCCATGTGTCCTCGAGAACGTTTGGTCGTCTTAAGTAATACAACCGGCGTGTCCTTTGCTAAAGAAAGGATTGGGCCACTTGCTGCAATTATTATTATTGTCTTTTATTTACTCGCACTTTATTTATCTGCATTATCAAAAACCCCTAAAAATCCGTTTGCTAAGTATTTATAGAGAATTCCTGCTCCAAGACACTCGTCAACACCTTCTGCTCCTCGTTGGGTTCGACACTCTTACTTATCGAAAATACTGTGATACACCCCTATACTTGTGGGTCATCAAGACTATTTTCTGGCGCCATTGCCAGGGAGTGAAGCGCTATTGGAGAGTGGAATTGGTAAAGGAAACTTCTGTTGTGAGTATTGTTTATTTTTGTTAGTTAATTTATTTCAATATGGATAATTCACTTAGTTTATTATTTCGTAATGCTACTACCACTGCTAAGGTAGTAGATAAACCTCCACCTGCTGAAAATGATACTTTTAAAATACCTACAAGAATTATTGATCGTGCTATGGATAACTACTATTTTGGAGATGGAACTGTCCATCCCGGTGATCATTTTCTCTTTATACACGAATTATGCGGGTTGTTCAAGTGTGCAGGTATTACAACAGATCAAGTTAAGAAGAAGTTATTCTCATTATCACTGAAAGGAAGAGCTGAGGAATGGTATAAGCTGCTGAACAATGGTCAAGCTCTTGAATGGGAGGAAATTGTACCTCTCTTTTATTCAAAGTTTTATCCTCCTAGTTATATCCATAAAGATCGGAATCAAATATACAACTTTTGGCCTCGTGATGGAGAGAGTACAACTCAAGCTTGGGGGAGATTGAAGTTACTAATGCTCAAATGTCCTATTCATGAGCTCCCCAACAATATTATTATCAATAACTTTTATGCAAGACTTTCTCTTCATGATAAGGATCTATTGGATGCTTCTTGTGCTAGATCATTTACACGCATGGAAGAAGAAGCTAAATGGGATCTTCTAGACCATATTCAAGACAATGATGAAGCATGGGAGAATGATAAAGGATGAAAGTCAGGTATAAATTATGATTATGAATGCATTAAATCTTTTATGGGAACTGATGACTTTCATAATATTAGTAATGCTCATGGTCTAGATTCTCAAAGTATTGCAAATTATTTTAAGGCTTTTGCTTCTTATATTGAAATTCCTAAAAAGAAATGGAATAAGTATCATGAGCCATATAAATATATTGCTAATTGTGTTCCTGCAAGAGATACCGAAGTTTATACTGCTAATCATATTTTACCTGAACCTTACATTGAGAAAATGCCTTTCCCAGTTAAGATAAAGGAACATTCTATGATATCTAGTATGGTGAATGAAAGTACAAACAAAGCTGTTGAACCTGATGAACAAATAACTGTTGAACCTGTAATAGAAAATGTGAAAGACTTTGTCACTAAATATGTAGAAGATGGACACACTATCCTCTGTGAGGATACTTCTAATATTGTCTCACAAAGTAGAGTTAGGAGAGCCAGTGTCCCTGTTTTCTCTGTTAGAATAAGTGATCATTGCTACAATGGTTCATGTGATAGTTATATCGTTAAATTTATGCATGATACTGAAAGTTATTATGAGAGAGGGAAGATTGTTGTAATGCATCTCAATAATATTAAGTTTCATCGCTTTATGCTGAAAGTCTTTATGTTGCACTTGTTTTGCCTTCCTATGCTAGCAGCCTCTGGTTTCAACAATTTATTTTATTACAAAAATCCCTTGCATAGGAAGTGGGTTAGACTTAAACATGTGTACTTTTGCTTCTTGATGCTCTCTTTTACTTCAATTCATATTCTTATGTGAGCATCATTGAAATTATCATGCCCATCTTAGTGGCTATAAAGAAAGAGCTTTTTGGGAGACAACCCAATATGTTTATGCTTTAAGTTTGTTTTTGTTTATTTGAGTATTGGAAGTTATTGCTTCTGAAATAACCTCTCCTTATCCTTTTGTTTGGTTTTTGTGTCAAGATCAACCTCTATGAGAGAGAAGTAAGATTTGGGGAAGTTGCTGTCCCAAAACAGATTTTTGTGCTTCACTATAAAAAATCGTGAAAAATCCTAGAACATCATACTGATCTGTAATTTTTTGTGTGCGTGCCCCAGGTTATTATTTAACTTTTTTTAGTTTTGCACTTTTTGATTTGAGCAACAGAAGATTTTCGAAAAAAATTGATCTTTACCTTCTGGTCTGTTTTGGCAGATTTCTGCCATTTCTGCATTTGCCTCTTAAATCGATTTCCTTTTTTAATTCCTTTTTGGGCTTTCGAGAGTAGTTGTTTCAGTAGCTTATGTTTTGATGGATTTCAGTTGAAATTGAACTTAAAAGGTTTATTACCTTGCATGCACTAATGTTGCTAATGAGAATTGTGTGAAGTTTTGTGTGAAAGAAATTTCCAGGTTGTAGGAGAAAATGGTGTAATACGATGGTGAATGGTTAAAAGACTCAAGCAATAAGTTTATGAGGATAAAGATATTGTTGTTATTCAAATGGTGACTCCGGAAGAATTTATTAAATGCCATGTTCAGAGACCTGCAGAGTCCGTTTTCGAATAGGTAATAGTTGTGGTAAGAAAAGGTCCGCGAAAAATCTGTCAAGTTATATTTTTGCAGTTTTTATCTAACATGGAAAGCAATGAGTATAAAGAGGGACAGAAACGGAGCCCAGGTGGCTCACACCACCCCGTGTTGCGGGCCCACCTGGCCGCACCACCAGGGTGTGTGGCTACCACGGAGCCCGTCTCCGACCCGTTTTCTCTCAATACTTTCCTTTTGTTGTCAAACTTCGTAATATATAATCCCCCGGATCCCCCGAGGTTCGTATATCATGTTCTTGTCGTATTTTCATTTCGATCTGTTTCTTCTAGGAACTATTCTTAAAGTTTAGAAGCACAATGGTCTCCACCAATGATAAGGGCAAGGAGCCTGCAGAAGAGTATCTCCAAGACTCTGAGCAGGAGGAGGAGATCGAGAGTGAAGTTGAAGAGGAGGCAAAGGAAGACCAGCATCCGCACACCAACACCACCATTGCAAGCATTGGAGTGGTGGCAAATCCTACCAGGTTCAAAAGGACTGCACGGATGTCCACTGGAGGGAAGGTTCCACGTCATTGCTTGGCTTCACGGTCACCTCCTCCATGCACCAAGAATCCCTTCCATACCCTTATCCATGAATAACAATTCCAGAATATGCCAAAGGAAAAACTACCCTCCAATTGGGATATGCCTCGTTCTAACCATGTAGGAAAAGAAGACTTCAAGGAGGAAGAGTGGGGAAAGAATCGCAAGAGCTGGGATTCACAGCCTGACATGATCATGAATCGCATTGAGCACAATTTGGAGTTGATTCGTACTCTCACCTTCGAGATTAAGGACTTGAGAGAATTGATTGAAAAGCTCATCGAGAGAACACCACCACCACCGAAGGAGTAATTCGTCATCAGGTTTTGGCATCCCCTTGGTTTATTCCAAGCTTGGGGGAGTGCCACGGTATCATATAATTATCTTTTATCTTTTTACTTTTTAAGTAGAGTCATATCATGAATAGAGAAGTTATCATATAGGATGGTTTGCATTGTGGAAGTATCCCCCCTCTCATTAGTTATCTATGTATCCCTTGGTGTGAGTTGCTGTTATGGAATATTAATGAGAAGTTTTATCATTTACTCTGTTGCATATCTTATTTTAGTTTGCAATTTCTGTTATATGATTTATCTTGTTGTTAGTATTGGTATCACTTTGCGATCATTAAGTAAATTTATTTGGTTTTGGCAAATCTGGCTTGGTCAGTAGCAACACTATTATGAGAATTGAATGAAAAAGATAAAAGTACTCTTAAGAAATATAATTTCATCATCTTTCTTTCTTGATTTGCTCATAAGCTTAGTATTCTCTAGTTAAGATCTTTTGTGCTTCCAAATAAGATTACATGTTTGTTTTTATCACTTGTATGTTTGTTTGTTTCCTTCCATTCTTATGCTTGCTACCTAGCCTTGCTAGCCAAAAACCTGTACTGAGAGGGAATGCTTCTCGTGCATCCAATCCTTGAACCAAAACCTATACCATTTGTGTCCACCATACCTACCTATTAGCATTAATGCTATTCCATGTAAATTCATGTTTTTATCTACCTTCTGAATTAAACTTGTTATGTGAAAATTAGTGATTAAAGCTCTCACAAACTTGATGGGACACTTTACTTTCTTGCACTTAATAAACTTGAACCATTATGCCCATCTATGTTGCGTATATGCTTGCGCTTTATAAGTTGTAAATTAGTAGAACCATGTTACCATGGGGAACACTTTCAACATTGCACTTATTTAGTTGATATCATGATTCTTTTGCTTATGGATCCCAACAGTGTGAAATAAAAGGGGAGCTTGTAAGCTCATGGAGTTTGTATGTGTGTTAGAGAAACGCCTGGAAGGCTAGCCTAAGCCATGCTTAATCATGGTGGAAACTTGCAGCATAACCATAGTGAGCAATATGTGAAGCATCCTCAATAAAAACCTATGCAAATAGCAAATAAAAAGATCGCTGAGATGCTCATTGTCTGTTTGCCTTGTTATTTTGATATGGGAAAGCTTCCGTATCATCGGGCAAGGGGTACCCCGTTGGTGGTTCTCCATGATACACATGTATTTACAATGACAAGAACTTACTCGTGACTAAAGTTGAGTAGCATGAGGTCTGGTACTAGTAAGTGCAGGGCATGAGATTTTTAACTTATAACTTGTCAAGCATATCCTCATATTTGTTCACTTTAACCTTAATCACCTCAAGATGCTTATGATAGGGACAATGAGAGCTGAAAGCTAGTAAGTACCATAATTTTTGGAAGCTCTTTATGAAACTTGAAATCCCTGCTTCCCTCTGCGAAGGGCCTATCTTTTACTTTTTAGTTGAGTCAGTAAACCTATTCCTTTCTATCTCAGCAAGTATTTTGAGTTGTTGTGTTTCATTCATTCATATGCTGATTTATTCAATCATGTTTCTTATGTTCCTTGTTTTGCACACTGCTCCTATCTTAGTGAATATTAGTTTGAAAGCTATCATTGAAAAACCCATTATGTTTGAACTCCTGCAAATTGTTAACTATTCTTTGACCAAGAACAAAGTTTGCCATTACCAATTATGATTTACCTTGTGTATCTTTATTGTGTTTCCTTTACTTATTGCAAGTTAAGTTATATAATAGTGAGTTGTCTTCTATTATAATTTATGTATTGATGAATGCGACACTTCTTGTCCGTATTCTTTTATCGACACTTCACTCCATAAACTTGAGGTCATGTTTATTGAGCTCAGTTTTCGCTTGGGGACAAGCGAAGTCTAAGCTTGGGGGAGTTGATACGTCCATTTTGCATCACTATTCTATATCATAATTTACTACTATTCATTGATATATTTCATATTTAGAGATGATACTTATGTCATTTCATCTGTTCTTGCATGGTTGATGACTTTTGGAGGATGGACCGCTGAAGTCAGGATTCTGATGGAAAAGGCACTGTTTGGAGGCAAAATTTGCGAAGATCAGAAAATCCCAGAAAATATATGGAAAATCCTATTTTTCCAGAAGACAAAGGATGCCAGAAGGGGGAGCGGAGATGGGCCACAGGGGGCCCACACCACCCCCTGGCATGGGCCAGCCTTGGCCGTGCCACCAGGTGGTGTGGCCACCCTGGCCCACCTCTGGATCAGCTCTTTGGCGTATATATTCCCCATGAAACCCTAAGACTCGGGGTGCGACCACAGAAAGATTCCACCGCCTCTACGAGGAGGAAAACTGCAGAAAGAGAAAGAGCTCTCCGGCAGGCAGAAATCTGCCGAGGAAATTCCGTCCCGGAGAGGGGAGATCGTCGCCATCAATACCACCATCAAGCTGGACTTCATCAGGATCATCATCATCATCTCCATCATCATCTCCACCAGCACCACCATCACCACTCCATACCGCTGTAACAATTGGGTTGAATCTTGCGTAGTTCTTAGGGGAAACTTTCTTGATGTTGATTACTTGTTGTAGTTGATGCTATTGAGTGGAACCATTGAATTATTGTTATGTTCAGATTGTTGCTTATCATTATTCCATCTCTGATCTTGATCCATATGATGTCTCGTGAGTAGTTTGTTTAGTTCTTGAGGACATGGGAGAAGTCATGTTATTAGTAGGGGAATTGTGTTGAGAAAGATTCAATAGTTTGTTATTTAAGTTGTGGTGTTATTCTTCTAGTGGTGTCATGTGAACGTCGACTACATGATACTTCACCTTTATGAGCCTAAGGGAATGCATTGTGTATTTGGCTACTAATCGTATGGGTTGCCTGAGTGACAGAAACCTGAACCCCCGTTAGGAAACCTTTACACAAGGGAGTGTAGGATCTCAGAGTTTAAAGCTGTGGTTAGGTTTTTATCTTAATTACTTTCTTGTACTTGCGGATGCTTACAAGGGGTATAATCACAAGTATGTATTAGTCCTAGGAAGGTCAGTACATTAGTGCAGGTTCACCCACACAACACTTATTAAACTAAAGAAGATTAATCAACTATATGAAGTGAAAGCACTTGACATTATTCCCATGTGTCCTCGAGAACGTTTTGTCATCTTAAGTAATACAACCGGCTTGTCCTTTGCTAAAAAAAGGATTGGGCCACTTGCTACAATTATTATTATTGTCTTTTATTTACTCGTATTTTATTTATCTGCATTATCAAAACCCCCTAAAAATCCGTTTGCTAAGTATTTACAGAGAATTCCTGCTCCAAGACACTCGTCAACACCTTCTGCTCCTCGTTGGGTTCGACACTCTTACTTATTGAAAATACTGCGATACACCCCCTATACTTGTGGGTCATCAGTCGTTGAACTCTCTGCCTCCCATGTTCACTTCTAGTTTTCTTTTGGTATTATTAATATTTCCCAAATAAGCGATTTACGTTGTTTTGACTCCTTTTCTCCACAGTACAACTGCTCCAAGAATTGTATCTATTAGATCCATCATCTGTCCTGATCCTGGTAAAAAAAAGACATAAAATATGCGCGTGAGCACCGTAAAATACCAAGATCCTACATCTACAATGCAAAATAATAATGTAAAATATGATGCAAATATACACTCATCAATAAGCCACAGTTGATGTAAGCAGCCCTTGCAAGGACTAAGATGTCCTTCTCGTTGAGTCTCGTGAACTCATTACGTGCCTATAAGGTGTTAGCAATAACATAGAACAAATAGTCAATTGCAGGATGTTGAATATTCTTCCCCTTGTTCACTCTAGTAGTGAAACTCATTCCATTATAGTATTGTTCAGGGGTAGGTTTTAAGCCAGTAAAGAATGCACGTAGGGCATTAACATCATTGTTTGGCATATTAAAGCATGCACACCATTCATCTAATGTTAAAGTGTAGTTGTTGTTCATAAGTTAGAAAGAAATAGTGTCCTCTCCTTGCCATTGTTTAACGGTGCTTTGCAACGAACTTAGAAATTCAATGGTTAAGCGGTGATAAGTAGGCACATTATTGTACACAAAGTTTTGCAGGCCAGCTCTATTGCAAAGTAAATTAAATTCATCGGAAATATTGATACATTGCAAATGTATCTATAATTTTTGATGTTCCATGCTTGGTTTTATCTACTTTCTTATGTTTTGTCCACACTTTGGAGTACTTTTCATATGATTTCTTGGACTACCCTATTAACAAGATGCCACAGTGCCAGTTGCCTGTTTTCTGCTGTTTTTGGTTCCAGGAAAGTCAGAAAATCAATATTCTCGGAATTGGACCGGACAAAAGCCAAAGTTGATATTTTCCCGGAAGATTCATGGAGCCAGAAGGAGACACGAAGGGGGGCCACAAGGTGGCCACACCACCCCTTGGCGCGGGCCAGCCCAGGCCGCGCCAGGGCATGGTGTGGGCCCCCTGGCTGGCCATCGACCTTGCCTCTTTCGCCTATAAGAGCCTCCTGATACCAAAACCCTAGGGGGTCAATCAGAAATCCACGAAAAGTTCCGCAGCACCGCCGCCACCGAAGGGGAGATTCGGGGGACAGAAAGTCTCTGTTCCGGCACCCTGCCGGGACGGGGAAGTGCCCCCGGATCCATCTCCATTGATCTCCACCACCAGCTCCATCACCATTGCTGATTCCCATGATGATGAGGGAGTAGTTCTCTCTCGAGGCTAAGGGTTCTACCGGTAGCTATGTGTTCATCTCTCTCTATGCATGATCTTATTGAGATCATGAGCTTGTAATCTATAGATATACCTTGCTACTCAAGTGCTTTAATAGATCTCTGCTCTCCCCATGTGTGTGAAAGTGACAGCGTGCATACCATGGTGGCACTTAGGCTAGAGATTACAAATACTTGTTATGAGTTATATTTGGAGTTGGAAGTCTTTATGAAATTGTGGTGTTTGTTGGACTCATCTGGTACTCAAGGTGACAGTGTGGGGTTTCTAGATGGGAAAGATGAACTTTGAGGTGTTTTGTTATAGCCCTACCATCGATTAGAGTGTTAAACCGGAGAGTAGTTAAGAGTAGTTTCATAAAGAGAAGATATTTATATGAGAGTGTTCACTAGTGAAAGTATGATCCCTAGGCCTTGTTTCTAAGCATTGATACACCGTTTGCAACTAGATTTGTTACATGTTTGCTTGCTTCCTTCTTTATTTCAGTTTTACTTTAGTCTTTTCCATGCCATCAAGTTATCTTGTATCACCGTTACCACTTATAATTATCTATACCACTTGTATTTCACTATCTCTTCGCCGAACTAGTGCACCTATACACCTGACAAGTGTATTGGGTGTGTTGGCGACACAAGAGATTTCTTGTATCTTGATTGCAGGGTTGCTTGAGAGGGGATACCTTTGACCACTTCCTCCCTGAGTTCGATAAACCTTGGGTGATCCACTTAAGGGAAAACTTGCTATTGTTCTACAAACCTCTGCACTTGGAGGCCCAACAACTGTCTATAAGAATAGAAGTGCGTGGACATCAAGCTATTTTCTGGCGCCATTGCCGGGAGGTAAGGTAAAAGGTATTCACACCGGAGGATTAAAGGAGAAGAACCTACCACGGCAAACGCCTATTTTCTGGTGCCGTTGCCGGGGAGGTAAGGTAAAAGGTACTCACATCCTCCGGTGTGAGTGCTCGAAGTTATTTCCTTTAGATTCTGCAATTTCGTCTTTTTGTTTCTTGTGTTCACTAGTTAGGCTTAATGGAAAACAAAAAAAAATTTAGAGAGCTTTATAGTATTTATCTTGAGTTAGGACATGAAGTGTTTGAAGAGAAAATTAAAAAACCTATGGAACTTTATTTGCATGCTAATAGCAATGTTGTTAGTATGAATTCTTTGGACACCATTATTGCTAATGCTATAGAAAAGTCTAAGCTTGGGGAAGCTAGTTTTTATGAAAATGATCTTTTTAGTTCCCTAGCTTTAGAAGATAGCTATTTTATTGCTTATGATGATACCAAACCTCCAATATATGATGATTACAACAATGAATATGATATTTTCAGTCCACCTGCTATTAAGGAGAAGATTAATTATGATTACGATATGCCTCCTATATTTGATGATTATGGTGATGAGAATAATAATGATAGCTATTTTGTTGAATTTGCTCCCACTACAATTAATAAGAATGACTATGGTTATGTGGAGAGTAATAATGATTATATGCATGTGGCTCATGATAAGAATGTTTTATGTGATAGTTATATTGTTAATTCTATTCATTATGCTACTGAAAGTTATTATGAGAGAGAGAAACATGGTTTTATGTATCTCAACAATATTAAGTTTCCCCTCTTTATGTTGAACATTTTGAAGTTGCACTTGTTTTGCTTTCCTATGCTTGTTACTTTGTGCTTTTATGACTTGTTTCTTTACAAGATTCCTATGCATAGGAAGTGGGTTAGACTTAAACGTGTTTTGAATTTGCTTCTTGATGCCCTTTTTTACTTCAATTCATATTTCTTATGTGAGCATCTTCTCAAACTATCATGCCTAACTTAAAGGCGTTAAAGAAAAGTACTTATTGGAAGATAACACAAAAGTTTTAGATGAGTCTTGGAAGTTATTACTTCAGTAATAAGCGCTCTTTATCCTTTTTATTTGCTTTTTGTGCCAAGAGTAACCTCTAATGAGAGAGAAGTAATGATTGGGAAAGTTGCTGTCCCGAAACAGATTTCTGTGCTTCACCGTAAAAATTCGTGTAAAATCTCTGAACGTCTTTTTGAGGCGTGAATTTTTGTGTTTCTGCCCCAGGTTGTTATCTAACTTCCGTTAGTTCAACACTTTTCTATTTGAGCAACAGAAGGTCTTCGAAAAAATTCGTCTTTACCTGCTAGTCTGTTTTGACAGATTTCTGCCATTATTTGCATTTGCTTCTTGTTGGTTCCTTTTTGGGTTCTCTTTGGGAATTGAGCTTTTTGAGGGAAGTACTACAGTATCTTGTGTTTTAATGGAAGTTTTATTGGTGTTGGAACTGAACCTAAAGACCTATTATCTTGAGTGCACTAATGTTGCTAATAAAGATTGTGTGAAGTTTTGTATGAAGGAAAGATTTCAGGTGTATGGAAGGAATGAGTAATGAGATGAAGGATGGACTAAAGCTCAAGCTTGGGGATGCCACGCGTGTCACCCCAAGAAATATCCAAGAAGTACAAGTGTCAAAGCTTGGGGATGCCCAAGGCATCCCCCTCTTCATCAATAAAAATCCCAGGTTTCCTCCAAACGCTTCATTTTTATTATTTCATGCACACTTGTGTTGTTCTTGGAGCGTCTTCTTTTTCATTTTCGTTTTAGTTTTTTATTTGATTTGTTTTCTTAGTTTGATGAATAAATTGGTTGGACCCCCTCTTTCATGCATTGGTTTTCAAATAGTTTGGTTTGGATTGGAAAAGAGTAGGAAAAGTTCATGCTTAAGTGGTAAAGAGAGTTTGTTTTTGACTGTGGCCTATGCTTTGTCATGCCATGCTTGATATTGTTTTGGTTTTATGCTTAGTATTCTTTGCTGTAGCATGACTTGTTATAAACAATTGAGATTGCTTAATGTGCCTTGGAAGAATCATGCGTTGTTTTAGCATATTAAAGCATAGTATTATGGTATTTTTCTTTGATGCTTTATTTGGGTTGACTTGGCACATGCTCACACCATGTTATGACTATCCCAAGTCACCATAGCCTTTATGATCCTTTAGTTTTCAACTTGTAGTACCACTTTATTCTTTGATCAATGATGTTTTGTCGCTCTGCATGATTATGGCCATTATTGCTCTCTTAGTTGGTCGCTCCCAGTCTTTTGCTATCCTCCATAACCAAGTATGAGTTCCACTCATGCATCCAACTCCTAAAACCAAGTTATTCCAAAGAGTCCACCGTACCTACCTATTAGCATTTGCTATTCCAAGTATATTTATGTTTTTATCTACCTTCCGAATTAAACTTGTTATGAGAAAACTAGTGATTAAAGCTCTCACGAACTTGATGGCACACTTTACTTTTCTTGCCCTTAATAAACTTGGACCATTGTGTCGTCTATGTTGTATATGCTTGCACTTATTTGTTGGGGATTAGCAGAACCATGCTGTCATGGGGAACACTTTCAACATTGCACGGGTACTTTGTACCTAGTTGATATCATGCTCTTTTGTCTATGGATGTCGTCGGTGTGAAATGAAAGGGGAGCTTGTAAGTCCATGGAGTTATGTATATGTGTTAGAGAAAAGCCTGGGCCATTGGTCTAATCCATGCTGACATGGTGGAAACCTGTAGCGTAACCATAATGAGCTGTCTATGAAGCATTCTTCTTATAAAAAAAGAGTCCTATATTGAGAAAAAAAAGAGAAAAATAAAAAAAGAGATTATGAAAAGAGGAAAGAGAGAAAAAAGCACCATATTCCCATGGTAAATAAGAAGAATGTTGAGATGCTCGTTGTCTGCTTGCCTTGTCATTTTGATATGGGGATTCTTCCGTATCATCGGGCAAGGGGTACCCACATGTTCTCTATGATACACATGTACTTACAATGACAGGAACTTACCGGTGACTAAACTTGAGTAGCATGAGGAGCAACCCTCGTATACAAGGGACATGAGATTTCTGACTTATACTTCGTCAAGCATGTACACCATAGTTTGTTCACTTTAACCTTAATCACTTCAAGATGCTTATGATAGGGGCAATGAGAGATGAAAGCTATTAAGTACCATAATTTTTGGAAGCTCTTTATGAGAGTTGAATCCCTGCTTCCTTCTTTGAAGGCCTTTCTTCCACCATTATATTGAGTCTCCACCTTCTAACTTTATGCACCTACTTTGAGAGCATAGTGGGCATTCTTAGTTCTATGTGCATTGTCCCAAGACTAGTTGATTGATGCATACCTTGATATTGCTTGTTTTAAACTATTTGTATCTAGTCACTCTTATGAACTTTGAAGGTGTCCTATGCATTTATATTTGCTACTCTACGAGGGACAAGCTGAATACTATTATGCTATCTTTTCTTTATGTGAAACAAACAAACGTCTTGCAAAGCATTGTTATTCATTAATCTTTTGTTTGTGCCTTTTCATGTTGCAACATAGTTTCTTTGTCTTATTGCTAGAACTTTGTCTTTCATGTTATGATTGAAGTACTATGATCCCTGCTTTGAATGTTTTACAAATACTTTGATCAAGTTTATGATGGTGCATGTCACCTCAAAAATTATTCTTTCTTTTTATCACTTACCTACTCGAGGACGAGCAGGAGTTAAGCTTGGGGATGTTGATACATCGCAAATGTATCTATAATTTTTGATGTTCCATGCTTGGTTTTATCTACTTTCTTATGTTTTGTCCACACTTTGGAGTACTTTTCATATGATTTCTTGGACTAACCTATTAACAAGATGCCACAGTGCCAGTTGCCTGTTTTCTGCTGTTTTTGGTTCCAGAAAGTCGAAAATCAATATTCTCGAATTGACCAGGACAAAAGCCAAAGTTGATATTTTCCCGGAAGATTCACGGAGCCAGAAGGAGACACGACGGGGGGCCACACCACCCCTTGGCGCGGGCCAGCCTAGGCCGCGCCAGGGCATGGTGTGGGCCCCCTGGCCGGCCACCGACCTTGCCTCTTTCGCCTATAAGAGCCTCCCGATACCAAAACCCTAGGGGGTCAATCAGAAATCCACGAAAAGTTCCGCAGCACCGCCGCCACCGAAGGGGAGATTCGAGGGACAGAAGTCTCGTTCAAGACTGCCGACGGGAAGTGCTCATGAGCCATCTCCATCGATCTCCACCACCATCTCCATCACCATTGCTGATTCCCATGATGATGAGGGAGTAGTTCTCTCTCGAGGCTAAGGGTTCTACCGGTAGCTATGTGTTCATCTCTCTCTCTATGCATGATCTTATTGAGATCATGAGCTTGTAATCTATAGATCTACCTTGCTACTCAAGTGCTTTAATAGATCTCTTCTCTCCCCATGTATGTGAAAGTGACAGCGTGCATACCATGGTGGCACTTAGGCTAGAGATTACAAATACTTGTTATGAGTTATATTTGGAGTTGGATGTCTTTATGAAATTGTGGTGTTTGTTGGACTCATCTAGTACTCAAGGTGACAGTGTGGGGTTTCTAGATGGGAAAGATGAACTTTGAGGTGTGCTGTTATAGCCCTACCATCGATTAGAGTGTTCAACCGGAGAGTAGTTAAGAGTAGTTTCATAAAGAGAAGATATTTATATGAGAGTGTTTACTAGTGAAAGTATGATCCCTAGGCCTTGTTTCTAAGCATTGATACACCGTTTGCAACTAGATCTGTTACATGTTTGCTTGCTTCCTTCTTTATTTCAGTTTTACTTTAGTCTTTTCCACGCCATCAAGCTATCTTCTATCACCGTTACCACTTATAATTATCTATACCACTTGTATTTCACTATCTCTTCGCTTTAACTAGTGCACCTATACACCTGACAAGTGTATTGGGTGTGTTGGGGACACAAGAGACTTCTTGTATCTTGATTGCAGGGTTGCTTGAGAGGGGATACCTTTGACCACTTCCTCCCTGAGTTCGATAAACCTTGGGTGATCCACTTAAGGAAAAACTTGTTGCTGTTGTACAAACCTCTGCACTTGGAGGCCCAACAACTGTCTACAAGAATAGAAGTGCGTAGACATCAAATACCGAGTTGGTTCAATATAATGGGGCAAACCCACTTGGTGGCCTTCACTTCACGGTTCTTGATCTTGTTAAAGCGATCACGTTGGGGCTCATCCCTGAACCGTATCCCCATGCGTTCTTGAGTGACAGCCCGAGAAGAGCTAGCAGTGGCACGAGCACGCGTTTGGATCCTTGTGTTCATCATCTAAAATATTAAAGAAAGACAAAAATAAAACTTTTTGATCCAACAACAGTAAGTACAACATATTACTCATCATATCACACTAAAGAATCTCCTCAAAATAATAATCTAGGCAAGAAAATTATGGCAATTGGTTCATAGTAGGTCTCACCCTAGATTGATAATGACAATAGATTGAAGATGAATTTGCAAAAAGTAATTGGAGGATCGGAGGAGAAACATACCGTAGATCACTTGTGTGTGAGGAAATCGAACGAAATTAAGTAGAGATGAAGATCTCTTGAGGTTTTGAGAGAGTTTGGAGGTATAAGAGAAAAAATCATTAAAGTTTTGGAGTTGGAGGTACCTTCCTGTGCGATTTTATGGTCGGACACAACTATACGGGCGCAACTATACGGGTGGAACAATGCATTCCCGCCGTATAGTTGGCCTTCTGTCAAAATTTTAGGGTTTCCTCCTGGTAGCGTAGCCATACGGCCGGAATAATATGTTTCCGCCGTATAGTTGGTCGTCAAACTGTCTATCCCTAGGAAAAGAAATATACAAAGGCATCGATATCTATATGACCAGAACTATACGGCCAAAAAATTTATTTGCATCGTATAGTTAGTTTTTAAACTCTCAGTACATATTAAAGAAAAAAATTCGATGGCAAAGATATTATACGACCAGAGCTATACGGCCGGAATTTTTGTTCCCGCCATATAGTTGGTCGTAAACTCTTAGTACATATTAAAGAAAAAATTCAATGACAAAGATATCTATACGATTGGAATTTTTATTCTCGCCGTATAGTTGGTCGTTAAACTCTCAGTGTACATAAAAAAATTCGTTTCTTCGAAAATTACTTCTTTTCCTTTAACTTAGTGATATACCTTGTTTTTGACAGAAAATTGACAGTAAATATTGTTGACCAACAACAACATGAATAAAGCAGGATTTTTAGTACTACCGAACTTCTTCCCCTCAATTGGAGTTTTTTAGCACTCTTTATTAAACATAAACTTAAACTAAAACTTAAAAACTTTACTTAAACCTTTATTTCACATGGGTTGCCTTCCATGAAGCGCTCTTTTATCGTCAATAGCTTGACCTTAATGTTGCTCACTTAGGCCAGATGAGTGGAGCACCCACTCCAAAGTAATTGGCCTTCAAAGTGATGGCCTCCTTTTCGGCATGCTTGGCTTTCTTCTGCCCGAGGAAATGAATAACAAAAGGATCCCGCGAAGGCAATTGAAGCTTCATGTTCCCTTCATGTAAATTAATCAAAACCTTAATAGTTCTTAAGAAAGGACGACCTAATATAATAGGAGCAGTAGCATATTCAAGCATGTCAATAATAACAAAATCAATGAGAGCGGGACAGCCTTTAATGTATACTAAAGTATTCTCCTTAATTCCTACAGCTTTTTTGTAGGTAGAATCTACTAGATGCAATTTTAACTCAGTGATTTTAAAGGATCCAGGATTTAACTTGTTAAAAAGACTCTTTGAAATTGTTGAGACGCTTGCACCTAGATCACAAAGTGCAGTTATCTCATTGGTTCCAATTTTAATCTTAATAGTAGGCTCAAATATGTCATCAAGCTTCATAGGTAATTTTTCAGCAATTTGCTTATATTCTTCCTCAAGCTCACGTACCTTAATTGCTACCTGATTAACAAAGTATTGGTACATAGCTTCCTCACTACCTTCACTTACCAGAATCTTGACGTTGATCCTTTTTATGATATCTTCAACGGTGTAGCTTGGTGGAGGAGCATTACTATAGTCAAGTTCTTTAGGTTCCTCCCTTTGGATTCTCATCATCTTGAGGTCTTCAATGGGATTTGGCTCAGCTTTATCTGCAAATTTAGCTAGAATGAGAGTTTGACTCTCGGTTATCTTACCTAGTTGTGCCTCAATGATCCCCGTTCTTTCTTGGAGGGCCTGCAAATCATTTCTCAAACTAACAGCTTGGTTAGATAAATTACCAAGCATAGCATCATGGTTCTCCATTATTTTAACAAGAATATTGTTTTGTTCATTTTGCGAGTCTATAAAATACTTTAGTGTTTCTTGGAGACTACCATTACTAGTTCCCATATTATTATTAGAGTTACCTATAAGACTAGAATAATGTTTCTAAAAATTAGGATTATAATTCTTCTTCCAAGCAGGGTTATAATCATTACGAGCTACGAAGTCTATTTCTTCAATATTTGTTTCAGGGGTAGCTCTTACCTGGGTTTCCTTACCTTTTACGGCTAGTACGAGCTCATCCAACTTAGCATTGAGTTCTTCATTTTCTTGTGGTGAGATGAAGTTCACCTTCTTCGTGTTAGATCTATCCACATGCCATTGGGCATGGTTATCTTGCATATTGTCTAGCAGCTACTTTGCTTCGGTAATATGTTTACCCATAAATGTTTCTCCAGCTGCAGTATCAAGCATAGACTTAGACACAGGGTTAAGAGCATTATAAAATAGATGGAGAATTAACCAGTCTTCCATCCCATGACTAGGACAGTTTCTCATGCATTCTTTCATCCTCTCCCATGCAAGCGCTAGTGGCTCACGCTCTTCTTGTCTAAAGCTAGTAATATTAGATCTAAGTTGCATAGTCTTTGCAGATGGGAAAGATTCAGTCATAAATAAAGAAGTACATCCCACCCATGATGTAATAGTATTTCTAGGCAAAGATAGCAACCATTCTTTTGCTCTTCCTCTAAGAGAAAAAGGAAATCGACGCAATTTGACCGCATCAGGGTCAACGTCTTTTATATGCATTATATCACATATTTTAGTGAATGTATTCAAGTGCATACCTGCGTCTTCGACAACAGAGCCTCCAAACTGATTCTATTGAACCAGACTTAAATAATGGGGCTTAATTTCATAGTCATCAGCAACAATTGCTGGCTAAGTAATAGAAGTACGCAAATAATCATTGTTGGGAGTAGCAAACTCCCCAAGCTTCTTTTCAGCCATATTTCCTATATTTTTGGATTTTCTTAAATAGAGAATTATAATAGTAAAAGCAAGAATTTAAAGGCTAACTAATTTTTTGGTTTATCAAATAAAGACTGAAAGCAAACTAACAAAATTAAAAAAAGAATAAAAACTAGTAAGGTTTCTAATAATCTCACCAGGGTAGCTATTGCTTCCCCGGCAACGGCGCTAAAAAAAAGGGTTGATACCTTCGATCTAGATAACGGATGTAGTATAGCTTCTTTTTCCCTAGTAGACCTAGGTTATCGAATCCTCGGAAAGCGAATGCGTAGTGAAGTTACTTTAACGGACCTTCGAGAGTTTTAGAATTCCTTTTATGTTTTTACCGGACCAATAGCTTGCGCCTTTTTGTTTTTGTCAATGATGGAATGAAAATCATTGATAGGAATAGTCTTACAATGTCGCCAATCGAAGAAGAGATCTACTATTACAAGTGGTGGAATATGGCTATGGAGATGGAGAAGGGTTTTGAGATCTAGAGGTGGCTAGAGATGTCTATGGTCTGGGGGCGGCTGGAGCTTGTTTTCTCGTCGCCCGAGGCTCCTTTATATAGGGGTCCCTTCATGAAAGTTGTTCTATTTGACCTAACGGTGGCGGCGCCAACTATACGACTGGAGCTATACGGCCAACATTTTGCTCCGGTCGTATAGTTGGCCGTTAAAGCGTCTGCCTCCGCTTCACGGCTCCTGGTTTCTTCTGGTTGTTGGAAATCTCATATCTTTGACTTTAATATGGTGATTTCCATCTTCAAACGATATTATCTATGCAGGAAAATATAAAAAAGAAAGGATTGCATACCTCTATGAATATTAGGCATTAGTGGCAGGGTTTAGAGAGATATTTCATAAAAAATATGAATAATATCCAGTTTAAATATGGACATAGATGGCTATATGTCAGAGCCATCACTTGGTTATGCTGACATACTTTGTATATATCGGCCGGGGTATGTTGTCCTATGTCGGCTCCCCTATGTCGGTCAACCTTAGTCTTGGTCAACCTCTCAACTTATCATTATACGGTGCTTTGACCCTACCGGGGTCATCCCCCCGACATTAGTCCTCGAAGCTGTCGCGGTCTTACAGTGCTAGCGGAAAGGCCATGGCAGGTTCCTTTAGCTTAACAAGAAACACATCATATCAGCCGACATACTTTTATGTCGGTAGAACTCGATTCTCAATCAATCTTGGCATCTCAACTGGTAATTCTTAGCCATTGCCGACTTTGATCGGCCAGAACCGAACTTTACCTCTGCCAAGAAGCTATCTCACGCTCTATATATCGGCTTCATTCTGGCCTACAATATTGCCTTAGGTTTCTCCTACTTTATTCTGCTCTACCTTACATGGCACACACATACCGTGTGGTGACCCAGCATACCACTTCATGATGTAGTACATTATAGTCATTGACATAACATCAATGAACACCATTCACCAGTATTACATCCCTCAGAATGGCACAACAGAAACATCGTGGGTCCAAAACATGTCTTTATATTACATATATCACATTACAGAATATCCAATAACTTCTTGACATAGCAAGAATTATAATGTACAAAAGAGAACCAGAAATAGGAACTCGAAGTCGATTCTAGAAGTACTACTACTATATAACTATGGCTTGTGATTGTTGTTATAGCAATTCTCTACAGAAGTAGGTTCTGGTTTCTAAGATTATTTATATGCTACACTTCATCTTAACTTCTAGGTTTTCGGATGTAGACGTCGACCCTGTTATTCTCCGTTGGATATCTTCAGTTCTTCAAGGTGTTTCACCTCCTAGGTTCACCATTGAGTGCTCCAGAATCTAGTAAGGATTAAGAAGGTACGATTGAGTACGAGCGTACTCAACAAGTTCATTAAAAAGAACTGTTTGATGCACTATCTACAGCCGTAGACCATATAGGTCGTGGGCTATGCAGGTTTTCAAAAACATTTCTTCAAAGCTTGCTTTTCTTCTGAAAAGCTATGTCCGTTAGTCTTCACAGGTTGATTAGAACTTCGTGGAGTTTCTTTCCTGTAGTGTTCATAACTCCTTCCCGGAATAGGGAGTAACATGTCACACTTTTATACACTCCGCAGAGGTGCGTTGCTTTACCCATGAGAGATCCTTATCCTTGTTGCATGATAGCTCCAAAATTTCATCACTTTTTACTATTGATTTTCCTCGTGCTTATTGCCAGATTTCACCGAAGTGTACCCCTTTCTACTAATGTTAATGTCGCAATTAGCGAATCCTTGCTTTCTTGTGATGGTTTTCAGGTAATGAACATTTATTGAAGATCTAATAGCATTTATGGGCTAATTGCATCTAAAGAAGTAAATCCCCAATTGGAGCCCCTTTCATTGGAGGCATTCAGCATGCTTAATGACCAGCGGTACGGTCGGGACGCGCCCGTACCATCCGCCCGTACTACACGCCGACGGCTCCCTTGTATCAATATAAGCAACTTTCATGAAGAGGGAGAGACGAGAAGAACAACAGAACAGAAAACACATCCGCCACAAGCCATACACAGAGGGTTAGATCAGATCTGGAAGAGGAAAAGAACTTCACCTTGTTCCTCAACAATCTCCAACCTCCAAACCACATACTCCACCATCATTCCCATCATTACTTAGAGAGAGAGATTGGCACTTGTAAGATTAGGGTTTGATACTTTGATCTACCTTTGGTTTGTATATGATTTGATCTCTGATCGCTATTGTGGTTTGCTACAATAACTTTGAGATGATTTCTACTTGCAATACAATTATGCCTTTGATTTGCCTTCCTCTCATGTCTGAGCAAATCTCCATAGGCGCGGGAGATGTAGGGGATTGGTGAGATGTGTTGTGCCTCCTTTAAATCCATCCATTTGTGGTCGTTGTAGTGTTTATTTAATAGTGAGAATGATTATCTATGTTTGCCTAATGCTTGTTATCTAATTTAAGGGCTCAGGTAATATGATCCAAAGATCTCATAGGAATGAGGTTGTATGCTAGCAATTCGGTGACCCCCGAGTGACACGGCCGATATCAATGAAGAGCTAGCACTACTCGAGGACAACAAGGAACCATCAAGATTAAAGCCTTTATCTAGTCGCAAGACCTTAATTAATGTGTTGACCATGGTCGTGGTAACAGGCAGATGGATCATTGGGACTAGGGAGAATTGGCCATGAGGACTCCTAGTCGGTATATGGGTTGCTTGCCTACTCACTTATAAATAAGAAATATCACTATCACTTATTCCACTTTATCCATTTGGCACTTTCACTATCATCATGAACTGTTTCGCTCCACACCTAACTTCTCATCTGTAGGACCTTTACACACTTTTCGCATATTTAATTTTATGCAATTTATTTATTTCCTAAGCAAGTTTCCTCTATCTTTTACTCACCACTTCCACCGTCAACTTTTGCAGTCAATTCACTCAAGACATGTGACACCTTGAGTGCGACAGAAACACCACCTAAAAACACTTACCTAGGCTCCTTATTGGGATCGATATAAAAACTAGAATTAATACTTCCGTGAAAACATTCTCTAACGAACTTGTGCACTTGCAGGCCATCATTGCACAACCGGGTAGCTTACCCATCCACACTGCCTTAGACGTGGGGCCTAGTATAAGAACCCAAGCCGATCATTGTTCTTCTCCGTGACCCCGCATGACTCCTTGGTGTACGCCATGCCCACATTTCGAATTATGGCAATGGGAAGAATAGGTCGTTATAGATGCTAGAACTACCATGGGACGTTGAGGGCTCCCACCCATATGCTTTATATCCTCTACGAATTGCATACTCATGCTACAAGGATAACAACCACGTCCTATGCATCCGGCTACATGCGAAAGGAAGAAGATCTAACTGACTTCCCCATAGCCCATATAGATCTCATGGTTAACGCGTAATTTACGGCACAAGAATCATTGATGACATTGGTTGTTAAGTCCTAGATGTTATATTCCCGTACAATGTGGTTTCTATTGATGGTCTTAATAGATTAACTGATCACCCTGGACCAGTAACCAGTAGTTCATATTTAATCATGAAAATAGTGTTTTCTGACCTTTTTGAAATGCAGGTGATGACAATATTTGATTTGCAAATACTTGATAGAAAATAATCAAAGGACATGAGCAAGTGTGAACTTATCTTTTTGACTACAAGATTATGTAGTCAAGGTCTTCGAGTCGGTATGAACTCCAATATATGAAAATAGCATCATTGGTCCGGTAAGGACTAATGTTTAAAAAAGCAACATGCTATTATGTAGAGATAATGATATGCATTTTGTATAAATCCCAAAGTAAATCCCCATGTTTAATTTGGATTGAGTTTGGTGATTTATGAAAGATTTGTGTTGCAATCAAGTTTTACTTTATAAGTAAATTCCTATTAAGCTTCTAAAAGTAATTGACAAGTGATGATAGTAAAGTACAACAGAAATTGTTAGTAGATGTTATTTGATAAACACTCTTAAGGATAACATATTTCAAATAGATAATGTTTAGTAGATTGACTAAAGCTTTTGTATGAAGTGGTAAAACGAATAACTTTTGAAGAAAATACTTATTACATCAAGTTAAGTAATTTGTGGTTTTCTTAGATTACAATTGATGGCTATTTGGATCGCTTCAATGATCTTAGGTTAATGTGCTTGTAGTTGGTTAAGTAACAGACCAAAGTTAACTAGAAAAGATAACTTGGATTAGGATGTGGTATTTTTATATCGTGGTCGAGCTTAAAAACTTCTTCGATATGATCAAAGACAGATCTGTATAGGTATTAAGTATAACTCTATGAATCTAAGCTTAGCAAATCGATGCTAAGTAGATTATAGAGTTAAAGCTAATTATGAGATATGGTGATCTCATTATATGGTTTATTGAATTCCTATTAAACTCTAAAGTCGTTTAGGTAAGGTTTGAGATATGAGATCATTCACCATCAATATAAGTGAATGATGCTAAATGTTATGTTAAGTTTATTAGTTATAATTAATTTAAGACTCTAAAGGAGTATTAAATTTGTATTTAGACTTTATTAGAGTCTAAAATTATGATTTTAAGTTTAACATTTAAATTTAATGGATTATTCAAGATTGAAATATTTTATAAGGTTATAGGTTATAGAGCAGTTTCTCGGGGACGTACAAGCTCCCCGTGCAGCGCAGGTCCAGCAACACCGTGAAGCAGGCCGGAAAGGAGCTCGTCGGGAGGAGAAATGGAGAGGTACCCTGACCCTGACATAGATCAGCATTTGTTCTCTCCCCTAGGCACTAGAATGGCGTAGGACAACTGTAGAGTGTAGAGTGTAGACTAAGAAAAGTATGTCAGGTGGCGGAAAGAAAGGAAAAAAGACAATTCAGACACGACAGGAAAATTTGGGAACGAAAATCACAAATTGTTTGGATGTATAGTGGGCATGGATCTCGGAGCCTGAACGAACGGTCAGATAGATCTTGTACGCATGTGTACAAGCACAAAATCCATTCTCTATATGAATGTGTGCTATTTTTTTTAAATAATACTCCCTCCGATCCATATTACTTGTCGTAGAAATGGATGTATCTAAACATGTTTTAATACTAGATACATCCAATCCAATGACACGTAATATGGATCGGAGGGAGTACGATTTATTTAATAAATTTCTTGAATAATACACGGATTTGAGGAATTACGAATCTAGCGTGGCGTCGGTGTTTGAAACACCAACCAATACCTATCGGCATTTGAAATACCGACTAGACCTATCTGCATTTGAACTACCGACTGTGCTCTCTTTCCTTTATTAAAAACAAGATGATGACATGTGTGGTCAGTATTTCAAATGCTGATAGTTTTTGGTCGGCATTTCAAACACCGGTAGGGTGTGATCGGCATTTTAAATGCTGATAGGTTGTGGTCGGCATTTCAAACATCGACGTCGCGCTAGATTCACAATTTCTCATATTCATGTATTATTCGTGAAATTTGTTAAATAAATCATATTATTTTAAAAAACAGCCGAATGTGTCTATGATTTTATTAATAACTTTTATACATCCTTTTATGATTTTATCAATAACTTTTAAGCATCTTATACTCTATACTTAGTTTTTTTTGAAATCATTATATATTAAACAAATAGGCCGCCTCATTAAGAAATAGTTAATCTCGCATATTCTAGCTAAGAATGCCTGAAGGAAACACAGATGCCGATAGAGCTGTATTCGTTACAGCATTGTAACGTCCGCGACCGTCTCTCTCGCGCGCAATGGAGCTCGTTGCAGCTTCGGCAGCCACTCAAAGCCACCCTCTTTTCTCGAGCACACACGATACACGACACGACCGCACCACAGTCCACACGCACCCAAGAACGCAATTTGAAGCTTCTACATGGAACACCTAGGGCTCGTAGGAGAATACGACAAGTAGCAGACGTCAAAATCAGCTCGGAGGAGAAAAAATCGAGAGCAGGAAGCCATGGCCTTCCTCCTCCCCAAGCTCACCACGCCGCCCTGCAGATCGCCCCTCAAATCCCAGCTCGCCCTGCCGAGCCATGGCGGCGGCGGCAGGCTCCACGGCTTTGGCTCGGCGCAGGCCGCGGCGCCGATCCACCTCAACCTCCCGCTCCTCCTCAGCGGCTCGCAGCAGGAAGCCCCCACGGCCAAGTCCGCGGAGACCAGGAACCGGGGCGCGAGCAGCGGTGGCGGCGGCGGGGACCCACGAAGGTCGGATTTTTACCTCAACCTTGGGACGGCGGTGCGCACGCTGCGGGACGACCTGCCGGCCGTGTTCGTCCGGGAGCCCAATTACGACATCTACCGGTGAGAGTTCCCTATCTGACTGCTTCTGTTAATTCTTGTCGCTTGTTCAGTACCTAAAAAGTTCGTTGGTGACTAGCCATGGAAACATCTTACCACCAAATTGTAGCTCGGTGGTGATGACACTTCAACTGAAATTGTGCAGCTAATAGAAACTGGTCATAAAATGGGCAATCGTGCAAAAATTGACACAGCTTGCCAGTGATACGAGTCGTGATTCAGAATGAAGGATAGTCTGTATGTGGTGGTCATATGTTCTACTGTCCCAATTTTAGCGTTTTATTAACTGATAATATGTCGTATTCAAGATCAGAGCTGAATTAATTGAGGAACACAACAAATAATAAGAGTTTAAGGACACTGACTGTGACAGTCCATCATCAGCAATTTTGACAGTAGGTGACCTAGTACTAATACGCATAACTGACTGTGATTCTGGTTATTTCTGACAAGAACCCTATCTGCATGAATTTAATTTTTGCAAACATCACTTCGTTCAAAATGGTGATTATAAACGTTCTTTACATCCTTTTGCAGCGAAGACATCACGTTTGTCGATCCGTTGAACACTTTCCATGGGGTTGACAACTACAAGACAATATTCTGGGCTCTCAGATTCCACGGGCGTCTATTATTCAGTGAAATTGGGCTTGACATATCACGCATTTGGCAACTAACAGAGAACTCGATAGTTGTCCGCTGGGAACTGTGGGGTACCCCGCGTGTACCATGGGAATCATATGGATGCTTCAGTGGCACATCCAGGTACAAAGTCGACAGGAATGGGAAAATTTACGAGCACAAAGTTGACAACTTGGCATTGGACTTCCCCCGGCCAGTAGCCAAAGTGGGCAGGATTGCTGACTTAGTAGTTGCTGCTTACCCGCCGAGCCCCAACCCGACTTTCTGGAATGTAGTAGGGACAGACGATCGATGCTCATGGACAAAGCTTTACCGAGCGGTGCTGGAGACTGTAGAGCGGGAAGGCGATGCTCCCGCAGGCATTTGCATGGAAGGTCTACTCACTTGTTCATAGATAGAATCAAATTCAGGACTAGCTGCTTGTTAGCGACTTTTTCTAGATAAAATGTATAGAATGTGGGTACATAAATTAACCACATTACTGTCAGTTCTCTCTTTGTATACTGTAGCTCAGCTCTAGAACAACAACTTTACATCAACTACATGTTAGATGACTACATCTCGTTGTCCTTGTGTATTTTAGTATATTATTACTGCCACTTATTTACATACTGTGAGATATGAATACAAAAGTTGTAGTTTGTATTCATAGGTTGGGCAAACTTTGCTCCCTAAATTATTTAAATATATATATAATATCTCCAAGAATTTGTGATGCATCATTTATTTTGCTTTGCAATTTTTGAGCTGCTTGCTGAGTGAGCTGGGTCATTTGAATTGTGAACTATAAAAGAACACTACGTGAGATGCCATTGAGAGTGGTATCAGTTTTTGTTCTCTTAATTTAACTTGACTATGCAGGATTTACATGATTAGACATAAGCCTAGTTAAACATTCAAAACTTTGACTAACAATAATTTTTCAAATATTCAGACTGGAAACTTTGAGAGTCATGTCAGTTTTTCTAGAAAAAAAACTTACGCGATTAAATTTGTTTTTAATTTATTATAAAAATAACGTCAAAGTAATGTTTTGTATTGATGTCCAAAACTACAGATTTTTTAGTTGGAGTGAGAATAAGATACGTGTGAGTTTATCGATATTTTTTGCTTCGTTTGGCCTTTTATCATGTCTTATCTCTCCTGTTATCAAGGCAGCATGGCAATTTCCCTTGTCCTTCAGTGGTATAACCTTCTTATAATTCTTGGAGGTTATCCTTTATATGCTTGTAGGCCATCCTTCATCTAAACTAAGTATTTGCAAAGAAAGGGACATATATACTTGTTCCCATATGACTGATAAACAACCATCCTAACAGCCGGCTGGCCAGCCGGCCGCCTGCTTCCCTAAAAGGTTTTTATCTGTGGTGCAGCACATCACTACCTGTGGTGCAGCGAAGCAAATTTCTAGTGTCTAGTTCTTAGCTATCATCATTCCAATCATCAAAGCGTGGAACTTCTATCCTGCCTGCTGAATCTTTTTGATCTGACTGTCCACACCCTAGCCACCATGAAGCAGCTTCTACTATCCTGCACCTGTCTTCTACTCTGTGCCATTGTCACACCAGTGAGTTCCGACATCGGGCATAAAGCTGAAGCTCTTCTGAAATGGAAGGCTAGCTTGACCGGTGCCGAGGAGTCGCTAAGTTCATGGTCGTTCTCCAACTCTCCCAGCCTCTGCCTCTGGATGCACATCGGTTGCAACTCAGTGGGGAACACCACTAGCCGTGCAAGTCTGAATGGCACACTTGACAAGTTGGACTTCTCGGCTTTCCCCAACCTAAAGATGCTCATCCTATCTCGTAACGGTCTGCACGGCGACATTCCAGGAGGGATTGGTGACCTGACAAGCTTGGTGAAGTTGCAGGTCAGCAGCAACCAGTATCTGACAGGCACAATTCCTCGTGGCATTGGCCAGGTGAAGCAACTCACTGAGCTGCAACTGGAAGGTTCAGGTCTTGATTGTGCACTACCTGAAGAGATTGGTAACTTGACAAGTTTGAAGAAGCTCTCTCTCTCTCTACTCAATCAATTTGGGCGGATCAATCCCGCTAACAATCGGGAAACTGAAGAAGCTCCGCTTGCTGAACCTAAGAAAGAGCAATCTGATAGGGCGCATCCCCCCTGGAGATAGGCAAACATGACAGAATTGGGGCGCATGGACTTAACGCAGAACTATTTGGACGGCAAGATACCAGGTACAATCTCTGATTTGGTAAAACTAAGTGGCTTGTTGCTGTCAGAAAATCAGCTCAGAGGCGACCCGGCCCTGAGCTAGGGGATTATATCAACATCGCAAATAACCGCTTCTCTGGGCTGTTCCCACCATCCATTTTGCGCTGGAGGAGCACTGATTACAGTCGTTGCTGCATACGGAGTACAATGGATTTACGAGTCTTGACGACCTGACCTTCCAAAATTGCACGACCCTGAAGCACATTGACTTCACGGAAAACAACATTCTAACTGACCTGATGGGTTGGTTTGCCAGGCCTCCAGAACAACTTCGGGGGATGGCTTTCAGTAAGAACCAACTGTCTGGCACTCTTCTGACAGATCGGGGTGAGGTATTTCTCTGTAACTATACTGAAGTAAAACTTCTGGATCTATCAGACAATGCGTTACTTGGGGACCTTTCCAACTTAAGTGTTTATGGAAGATGCGGCATTTGGAATTCATGGATCTTTCCAGTAACTCACTCAGTGGTGCAGTTTCATTCTCGGCAACACCTAACCATAAGCTTCAGTCTCTACACCTAGCCAATAACTATTTCAGAGGAACCTTTCCTTCAGTTCTTAAGAAAAGCAAGGAACTTATCTCCGAGCTTGCCTAAACATGTTTGATGGCAGCATACCCTCCCAGATATTGCAATTTCATCAACTTCAGCTATTGGACCTGTCAAAAAACAGGCTCACTGGACGCATCCGAGACAATTTTGTGAACTTTACTTCCATGATGCAAGAACGGAAAAATGGAAACATCACATACTGCAACCTGCCAGTGGAGCAGCTTAAAATAATCTGGAAGAATGAGGCTTATCTTTTCAACAACACGATAGCATTCATAGCGGGTATCGACTTATCTGGCAACTGCCTTTCACAAGAGATCCCAAAAGGGCTCACATCACTTTTGGGACTCAGGTACCTCAATTTGTCAAGGAACCATTTCTCAGGTGGTATTACCAGAGAGGTTGGCAATCTGACATTGCTAGAATCCTTGGACCTTTCATTAAACCAACTCTCTGGGAAATTCCTCCAAGCCTTGCAGATTTGACAATATGCTATTCCTATGTTGTAATTTCTTACTTGACCGAGTTGCGCATCATCAAGTCGAAAGTTGCACAAAAACATTCTATGTAACTTTAGGCTCGCCTAAATTGTTGACCACATTTTCAGTTCAGAAAATGTTGACCTGATATCCAGTCACAGGTAGTTGGCCTCGTCAGATTAACTCACCAACAACAACCAGTTCCCAGTTTCTAGATCTATTAGCAATGAAGTCTAGTAATTGGACTTTGGTGAATTGCTTGTCAGATACGCTGGCATTGAATTGTGTAGTTCAGACTTCGGACATTGTACAGTTCAGACTTCAGGCATTGATGTTCAAATTTCAGGCGATTTGGTTGTACATATCGCACCTTTTTTTTAGGACACCTCCTTTATAGACCATGTATGTTCTTCTCAACATGATGCTCGTTTAAATCAGCAGGAAATATAAACTTAACAGGCAAATCATCCTTACAGATTACTGAACTGTAAAATCTTTATTAAGAGAGGTATTCTTCAGCAATTAAATTTTTATTATTGTGAGTAATGAGATCTTTTTTTCAGATGAACTAGTGACATCCGTTGGCCTTAAAGAGAGGCCATAATTCACATGGGCTGGGGACAGTCGACCACCTCCCACCTGCTCCACACTATGTATGGTATAGTGTTCCGAAAGAACATAAACTAGGGGAAATATGGTGGAGAACCTAGGGAAAATTGAACATTGCTATTTAAATGTTTCAATTTTTTTTTGAAAAATTCACGCACGTACATGTCATCTTGATACTTACTCGTGCAAATGTTCAAGAAAAAATAAGACTGTATGTGACCTGCACAAAAAATTGAAACTGGAACTTTGTTATACTATGAAGAGTCTGCTCGTTATATTGCGAACAATACAATTTTCATTTTTGTGTAGGTTACATAATTTTATATTTTACGTTCAGACTTGACACATACCTGCATATTCTCTACACGCATGATTTGTGCTGTTTTTTTTAATATTTTTTAAGAGTAAAATGCACCGGAGGTTCTAAAAGTCTAGAGGAAACCGTATGCAGGTCCTAAAAGTTTCAACTTGTGTACGAGAGGTTCTAATTCTCAGTTAGTTGTGCACTGCAGGTCCTAATTCTCAGTTAGTTGTGCGCTGCAGGTCCTAGTTCTTAGCTATAGCCCCTGGCTACAGTACATATAGATTTGATAATTAGAACCTCCAGTACACAAGTTGAAACTTTTAGGACCTGCATACGATTTCCTCCAAACTTTTAGGACCTCCTGTGCATTTTACTCATTCTTTAATTTAATTGTTCAAAACGTGTTCGTGCACATCTGAGAGCCCAAAATTCGCGCACATACATTTGTTGGGCTTCCTGTGAAAGCTGGAAAATAATTATTATATTTAGTATTACGCAACAGTACTGAGTAATTAACTCAGCAGGAACTGGCAAAATTCTTTTACACAGAACAGGAACCTTATGTTTCAGTTGCTGGTGATGTGTAAACAATAAAATTGAACAAGATGAATTGGTGAGCTGCTTCGATGTTGAGAAACCAACATACTGAATTAATTTTCCACCTACATGATTAATGGATGCCAAGAAGATCAAGAAAGAGAAGTCTGCCAACTAACCACATGACCATATGACCATGTCCAAATATACATCAAGAGAGACTCGAAAGGTAACACTTTCCTTGACTTTTTAAGAAGTTTCCTTGACATTTCAGACCAACTAGCAAGGAAGGAAAGACCAGTTTTGCATGCAGTTAAAAGGGGTAAATTTTAGCATCAGATGGTCATTCCTTTGATTGTTCTGAAACTGATTTAAGTGATGTAAACAAGTAGGGAATAAAACAGAACGGGCAATCTTATTCGTTATGCTTATTATCAGTTGAGTGAGGACACAACTACTAACATTCCAAAATAACAATCCACTAACACTAATACTCCCTCTTTATCTAATTTGATGTTATAGATTTGTCTAGATTCGCATATATCTAAACGTGTTTTAGTACATGTATATAAGACAAATCTGCACATCTAATTTGGAGCGGCCGGAGTACTAATCAAGGAAAAGTGATAAGTTACCCTCCATCTAAAGCTACACGCCATTGTAGTTGGATTACGCATGAAGAGGCCAAGAAATGGCCGTTGCCGACAGATCGAAAATTAGCGAGGAAAACTTTTGTTTCAAGAACTAGCCGCCAGAAAAGCTGGTACAGCTACTTGCAGCGCTTTATTAGAAAACACGGTAGTAGCATACTTTAATCTGGGTTTCCTAATCAGGAACGGGGAATGATTAGGCGTGCATGAACGAACAGGTTATTCGAATGAAAGTTGGTGCACTATAAGAGATCGACAGAAAAGTTGGTGCACTTGAGATTGATACGTTACCAGCGAAACAAGTAAAGGCTGATGCCCAACGGCTCCATAGATTTCGTTTGTCCTCTGGCACAAGTAATGATTAATCATCAATTCTTGCATGATTATCACTGGTTCTTGCATGATCCCGCAGATGTTTTGATTTTGGACGAGGGTGTGATCCGGTCTGAATCAATCACTATGACTAGTATTACTCTCTGCCAAGTGCCAATGACACCGAATGTGCCACGATAAATCGCGAGTACAAATGAAGTGTGGGGTACACACTTTCGACACGTACGTACTCTCGCTTCCTAACTAGGTTTTCCGTCCAAGATTGAGGTGGCCAGCAATCCATGAAAAATGTCGCAAGAATTAGAAACGAATGACGACGCCTTGCTGGCACGCACGCGCAGTGGCAGCAGGCAGCATTTCTGGATCGATCGATGGATCAGTTGCTGTTCTGGTCGACGAGCACGTGCACGGTGGCGGAGACGGCCTTGTCCGTGGCGACGACGACCTGGTTGCCGGACACGTTCCTGAGCGTGTGGCCGGGGAACTCGTCGCCGGAGACCAGCGAGTACTGCACGTGGCCGATCCTGTCCGGGAAGAGCAGCACCGACGCGAAGTCGACGGTCCAGGAGGTCCCGTTCCCCTCGACTGACCCGCGCGCCGCCGTGGCCTTGACGTTCATCCCCATGGCGGAGTTCTGCTGCACGTAGACCTGCTCCACGGTCTTGAACGCGCCGTCCAGCTGCACGATGTCCACGCCCTTGCCCCTCCCGTTAAACAAATTCCCGGTGATCTGCACGCCCCGGGCGACGCCGTTGACGGCCTTGAGCACGACGTTGGCGTCGCCGAGGAAGAATGATCCGGAGACGTGCAGCAGCACGGGGTCCTCGGCGACGATGCTGGTGTAGTCCATGTAGCAGTTGGAGAGCCACGTCTGGGTGAGGCCTGGCACCTTGAGGTAGATGCCCGTGCCGCCGAACCCGGACGCCTTGTTGTAGCAGTGCACGCCCGAGATGGTGTTGGCGCCGCCGGTGACCATGATCCCCGTGGCCGCCGAGAAGACCACCACGTCGGACACCGAGTTGTCGTTGCCGTCGAGCCGGATGCCCGTGCCGGTGAAGGAGCGCTCGCCGGGGTCGGTCCCCGCCGTCATGTGCTGGCCCAGGAAGGTGTTGCGGATGTACGTCTCGTGCCCGCCGCGCACCGCGATGCCGTCCGTGCCGAAGTGGGTCACGTAGAGGTTGTCGATGCTGGTCCGGAGCGAGTCGACGACGGTCACGCCGCCGCCACGGTAGCCGCAGTCCAGCATCAGGTCGCGGAGCGTCACGAACTCGTAGTGGTACCCCGACGACGAGCCGGCCGAGAGCTCGATCAGGTACCGGTCCGTGGGGAACTCCGCCGACGCGCGCAGCGAACCGCTGTGGATCTGACACGTCCACGTATTTATACATTATTAGTCAGACACTGAAGACTTTTATGCATTGCGCATTGCACGGTACAATGCGGTAGTAGTACTAGGTTTGTTGTTTACCTTGAAGTTGCCGCCGCCGGAGGCCGGCAGGGTGAGCGGGCCGTTGACGAGGTAGGTGCCGCCGTCGAGGTGGATCTCGGCGCCGCCCAGGTCAGGGATGCCGCCGGTCATGGTGGCGTTGGACGGCAGGCTGAAGGCGTCGGCAATGGCCTTCTTGATGGCCGCCGTGGCGTCCGCCGCGCCGGTGGGGTCGGCGCCGTAGTCCGTCACATGGTACACCCGCGACGCCGAGGCCTGCAACGAACGAAAATACGTACGTACACACGTACGCCGCCACGTCAGATCGTGACAGTACCAGTACCACGGCAAGCTGGTGAGTGCGGTAAGCGGCCAATGATACGAGCAGGCGAGCATTGGACGTTTGTCGGGTGGGTGGTTGTCAGCTGTGAGGTGGGGCAGTTACTACTACTTTCGGCCAGGAGCATTACCAAACACGGAAGGAAAATGATGAAAGAATTATTTGTTTGTTGGGATGCAAATTTTCTTTGCTGATATACCTACCTAACCTTCTTGACAAAATTGCGTGTGAAAAACTGGAAAACGATCTAAGCTGATGAAACATGCATGAAGAAGACTGAGACAAAGAATCACATGCACGGCGGCGTTTTGGACTGCGGTCAAGAAAAACAAAGGGAAGATGATGATGTTTTTCTAAAATAAAACCCCTTATATCCAGAAAATAAGGAAAAGGTGGTATCCTTTTAGGTGAAAGGAACCGCTTATATATTTTCCTTGGTATAAAAGCGAAAGAAAGATATCCCAGAAAGCAAACCGACCCTTTCGTCTGCTGCTCTGTTCTTCCGAGTAAGAAGGGAACTACGGAAGGATTCCACCCTCTCATTTCAATATGAACAGAAGTGATTAGAAGCGGGGATATTAGTCCAAATGGAGGAAGCACCAGCATGCACGGTGTGTCTCTCATTGCATTCAAGATCTGACGACGCACTTTGCCCCCTGCCGTCTTGCGCAAAGAAAAATAACGGGAAGATGATGTTTTATCATTTTTTATATTAAAAAAATAAGTAAATATAAAAGGTTCCTTTTTTGAGGTGAAAGAAACGGCTCATCTGCCTTTGCAAAAAAGCTACTAGTAACGAATAATCAACCTCCCAGAAAGCAAACCGGCACTTTCCTCAGTTCCTCTGCGCTTCTAATAAGAAGAAAATGGGGATTTACTAAGTATATATGGTCCCATGTAGTAATTAAATCACCACTACCAGCACACAAATGATCAGTTGGAATAGAGGCAGGGACGTGAAGCGAACGTGAAGAGCAACTGCTCCACGAAGGGCGAATGAATGCACCACATGATTACGCCGTTTTAATTTGAACAGAGGTGAGATTAGAAGCAGAGAGATTAGGGGTCGTAATGGAAGAAGGCACTACTAACTATGCATGTTAATGGTGCTTAGTAGTTACAGTACTGACCGTGGCGAGGCCCCTCCTTGCTGCGCCGAAGGAAGATCTGACGCTGGCCATCCTGCCCGCCGCGAGATCCCTGTACCGCCGCTCGGGAACTCCGCCGCCGACGGCGGCTACGTGGTGACCCCAGGCCTCTGCGCCGCCCGCCAACGCAAGGAGAAGGTGCAGCAGGGCACCGAGAAGCAGGACAAGCGCCAGGAGGCCGCGCTTCCCTCCCGCGAGAAGGAGCTCCATGCTTCCTCCTCCCCCTTTCCCCTTCCTTCTCTGCTTCTTCAACCTGGCAGCCCTGGCTGCGGCCACAGCATCAATGGCGTCTCTCTGATGCTGCTATGTTTCTCTGTCTGTCTGTGTGGGTGGCAGTCAGGGGCGCCGCGCGTTTGCCCTCTAGCTAGCTAGCGCCGGAATAAATGGTACTAGTAACGCTTCCGGGGTGGTGTAGAGTAGACGGATACAGTACTATATAGCCAGGTTCCAAGCAGCAGAGCCGCGTCGTATGCGACCACTAGAGAGAGGATGGTTCCGTTCCGTCGCGATGGTTACAATGTTGGTGGAGTGGAACTGAAGGAGAGCGACGAGTTATACAGCTAGCAGTGTCAGGTTAATAATGGCAAAAGTACACGGCGAGTTTTCGATTATGGACAAAGTCCATTCAATGCAACCAAGCGAATGGGTCCTGCTGCACTCTTTTCAGTTCCAAAAATAATAATCATCTCCTTTTTCTGGCTGTCAAAGTGCTGCACCTCGTTGTAGTGTTCTCCCCTGATGACGACTAAGTAGCTGTAACAATTTCCATTTAGCGATTAGCCACTGTCAAGACGTGCAAATCTAGCTTAGATCCTGCTGCTCAGCGACCGACCGGTTTTGATCAGCGACGGACGCGTGTCAAGCGTCGAGCCGCATGTATGCCCGACCACATTTTTTTACTTTATTTATTTACCAACGGTAAGTAACTCTCTTGGCGTGACGATGCTGTGTCTGGGTAAACAATGTAGTAGGAGCTGTAGAAGAAGAGGAGGAGCAGGACAGGTGGTGTGCATCTTGGTGCGTGCGGCCTTGTTTACTCGGATGCAAGGGGAGCCGATAGAAAGTTGCTTTCGTGTGTGGGGGTGCTCATATTCTTTGGTTCTCTTCTTTCCTCCTACTACTCTGCTTTCGCAAACCTTTTCTCCTTCCTCTTCTCCTTCTTCTTTTCTTTTCTTTTCTTGTGTGCTTTCCTTTTCCTTTGTTCCCACCCCATGACTCAGATGCCCCTCTTAAATCAATTTCAAATTAAAAGCACATATCTAGCAGGTCCTTAAATCCTCAGCATACATAATTCCGACCAATATGTGGTTTTGGAGATCTTTGTTTGCGTCCCGACCAGAAACCAAATATCGGGCCGGCTAGAGAAATATATCTGTGCGTTGGATATCGGTCCATGCGGACGCTATATATCCATGCTAGAGGATGGTTTCAAGTTTGATTTCCCCATCCCCTTGCATCGCCTGCTCCACCACCGCAATCCACTACCCCACCTCCGGTGACCTTCCCCGTCGAATCCGGCAAGACTTGTGACGGATCTAAAAAATGTGGCCGGTGAATAGATCGGCTTCCCGCCATGGGGGCTCCTCTATCTCATGACGCGGCCATGGAGGCTCCCTCCGCGTCTCTATGTGTCACTCTCCACTGCTGATGACCGTGCATGACAAAATCTATCGCTGACGCGCGTCAGAGGGCGCAGGAGCACCCGCCTGCCTCCACCGCGTGACCTAATTCTTCGGACACTACACACCGGGAGAAGTGGAGGAGAGCTCCCGAGCCACCGCGTGCCGCACACCCCTTCCATCCTACATCTTTGAGCACCCTCCGTCCTGCGAGGAGGTCGAGACCGAGGCATAGTAGGAGGAGGTCGATCCCGAGCTAAAGGCGGAGGAGGACGAGCTTGAGCTGAAGGAGCAGGTGGTCGAACGGGTGCTCGCGTGGTCAGTGCACACGGAAGCGTGCATGACGGGGCACGAGGCAAACCCGCGCCACGACATTGTGGTGTTCAATGCCGACCACCAGCTCGGGCAATGGCTCTACGCCTCAGAGTTGCACGAGGCAAATCGCCAATCTTGGTGCATCGAGGCACTTTCCAGGCCTATATGGAGGATTTGTCGACAACGAGGGATGAAGGTGGCCGCGAGCTAGCTACTCCTTCCGATCCATATTACTTGTCATTAAAATAGATGTATCTAGCACAAAAACATGTCTAGATATATCTATTTCCGCGACAATTAATATGGATCGGAAGGAGTAGTAGGTTTTGGGGTTTGGATTTGTTAGCTAATATCTTGTTCCGGTCTTTGGTGATAAATTCTGCATGATCGTAATCATGGCGCCACGAGTTTTTTAATTTGCATTTTGAATTTCCAGGCTCTGCTCTAGCGGACGAAATTTTCGTAGTACTAGAAAACGCTTTTCGATTTTCGGTTTAAGTTTATGAGATGCTCTATGCTCTGGGCCCTACTTTGTGCTCCACGATAGTATGCGTGTGTAACTTGTTTGTTGAGAACAGTAGTGATGATGATGATACTATAACGTTCTCCTATACATACGTATGCTCGTACGTACGTACCTATGGTCGTTGCAACTGCTGCATAATGTAATGCAGCAATACGTACGCACCGTTAGATTTAGATAAGAAAGTTCCTTTGATTTGTTGGGGTTCCTGCCAACTTGTTGACGGAACCGTTTAAAGGCCTTGGCTTTCCTTCGATATTTTTCTCCAGCCAAGCTGAATTTACTTGACCTTTTACACCTGGTGCTGCTGGAGGGTACTACGTGGTCCGTTCAACGATAAACCCGAGAGCTAGTAGTCTCCACGGTCCGGTTGGAAAATTGGAAAAGAGGCCGGAGCTCGATGGACTGGTTACGCGCACGCGCGCTGCCGCGTGTACAGTCGCACACACGATCCACCAAGCTGCTAGCTAGCCTACAATTTCAGCTGGAGCACGTCGTTGCAACACAAAAGATTTGTCAGGGAGGTCATTTAGAAAGACTTATCTTTTGTTGCTTCCAGGTACGGACGGCCGTTCGGAGGGCGCATGCATGGAATCGAGAGCGCACATGGATCGGATCGGAGGTGTATCCCAAGCGCTTGTCCGACGTGCATCTCCGTCGTGTTCGAACCTTGCGGAGCGTGCGCGCGGCTGCGGCCGAATGCGAAGCTGCTACGTGTGCGCGTCTCACGCGCCCCCGAAGTTTATTTGGAAACTCTCCGATCAAGCTGCTACGTATCCTAAGAGCAAGTACAATACGGTTCGGTCAGCAGACTATAGGATTTAAAATAGTATATTTGTGCTTAGTTGGATGAAAGAGAAGATGAGAGAGAAGAGGAATGGGTGCTTAGTTAAGAGCCAACTGCAGCACGTGCTCCTAGGCACTATGTGAGAGTGAAAAGTGGGTCATACATTAATAAAGTAGTATATTTTGACATCTAACTATTGTACATGTTGACTATTAAATTGACTCTAAATGACATGAACATGACTTATAGCCAACAGCTGGCTCTACTATTGCCCTTGCTCTCAGAGTGTGGTTGGCAGTCTGCATTTCCCGGGCAGGCATGCCGGTGACAAAATTAGTCTGTTCAGTTCCCTGCAGCCTCTCCGTGTTGTGTACAATACGATTACTAAAACAGTTCAAGCACAACGGCTGAATAGGCATTTTTTTGAAAGCTTTGCGTTTCGATTCATCGATAGAAAATGAGTTTGATTTACAAGCCTAATAGAAGGCCAAAACACCCATATATATAACACACCCAACACTCAAAACAAGACTACAACTAACGTCAAAATCCGTCGAGTGATTCTCTAGGACGCCACAGAGCAAGTTCCTCCGCCGAACAGAACCCTTGCCGATGAAAGTCGCAGTGCTGCGCGTCGTCGATGTCGCTAGGAGCATGCCATTCGTAGCCAAGATGGGTCCCACCTGGATCCCACGAGCCATCCAGGCTCAGCCCAGATCCGTAGTATGCCGTCGGTGAAGTGGCTACCTCCCTGCAACCTCAACAGACTTACTAGCATGCAGTCTTCACCGACCCTCCATCAACCATAGAGGCCAGCCCACCACTGGTCATCCGGAACGCTGTCCGGGGAGGATCCCCGTCGCGCAAGCCATCCGCAATACCACTCGAGAGGCCGACAGTCCATCTGCACTAAGACGCCACATGAGGCCAACACCGAGGACCATGACGATGAGCTACGACTCGTACCCGGGGAATCGGGTTTCCAAGACGACGCCTCTGTTGGAGATATGCCCAAGAGGCAATAATAAAAGTGGTTATTATTATATCTTTGTGTTTATGATGAATGTTTACATCCCATGCTATAATTGTATTATAAGGAAACACTAATACATGTGTGTTTTGTAAACATAAAAGAGTCCCTAGTAAGCTTCTTGTTGAACTAGCTTGTTGATTAATTGATGATCATGGTTTCCTGATCATGGACATTGGATGTGATTAATAACAAGGTTATATCATTAGGAGAATGATGTGATGGACACACATCCATAGTAAGCGTAGCATAAGATCAAGTCATTAAGTTCGTATTGCTATAAGCTTTCAAATGCATAGTAACCTAATCCTTCGACCATGAGGTTATGTTAATCACCATCACCAGATGGGTACTTTGATGACGTCAAACACCGCTTCGTAACTGGGTGGTTATAAAGGTGTTATTGGGTATTCTGAAAGTATGTGTTGAAGCGCATGGACCAAGATTGGGATTTGTCCATCCATATGACGGATAGATATGCTCTAGGCCCTCTCGGTGGAATGTCATCTAGTTAGCTTGCAAGCATGTGACTAGGTCACAAGGGATGACATAACATGGAACAAGTAAAGAGTACTTATCGATGTGAGGTAGAACTAGGTATGGAGATACCAACGATCAAACCTCGGATAAGTAGAATATCGCGTGACAAAGGGAATTGGTTTCGTATGTTAATGGTTCTATCGATCACGAAGTCATCGTTGAGTATGTGGGAGCCGTTATGGATCTCTAGATCTCGCTGATGGTTATTGATCGGAGAAGTGTCTCCATCATGTCTGCATATTCACGAACCGTAGGGTGACACACTTAAGGTTCGAAGTTGTTTTAAGTAGATATGGAATGTACGTTGGAGACCGAATGTTGTTCGGAGTCTCGGATTGGATCCAGGACATCACGAGGAGATCCGGAATTGTCCGGAGAATAAGATTCATATATTGGGGATCATTTTCTAAGTTAGGAAATGTTCCGGAGTATTTGTATGGGGATTCTAGAAGGTTTCGGAATGTTCCGGAAGGTTCTAGGAGATTTCTTGGAGTTTGCTTGAAAACCAAGAAAGGATCAAGGAGTCCTTGTGGGGCAAGACAAGGAGTCGTGGGGGAGGAGGATTCCTCCCCCTCCCAATCCGTCGGCCAAGGAGGGAGGGGAGTCCTACTAGGACTCCCCTCCCATGGCGCCTTCCTCCTTTAAATAGAGGGGAGGGGGCGCCACCCCCTAGCTCCCTCCATAACAAACCCTAGCCGCCGCCTCTCTCCTCCTCCTTCCTTCTGCTCAGGCTTAGGCGAAGCCCTGCAGAATTCTCTACTCCACCACCACCACCACACCGTCGTGCTGCTGGGATTCCGTGGAGAAGATCTACTACCTCACATTGCTTTCGGAACAGGGAGAGGAAGGTGCGCCGAATCCGCACGTGTGACCATCTGAAGCTACCGCGAACATCTGCGGAAGGATCGTCTACTCGATCTTGAGATCGGCAAGTGATCGACTACATCAACCACGAGATCCGATCTCGAACAAGGCTTTAGAAACTACGAGGGTTAGTACAGATCTATCTCGTTGCACATGTCTAATAGATTAGATCTTGCCTTTTATCTAGATTAGATCTAGGTTTTGTTCGTTCTTGCGGTAGAATTTTTTTGTTTTACATGCTACGAACCCATCAGTGCTATCAGAGCGGTGTCTATGTGTAGCTCTGTTGCACGAGTAGAACATAATGATGTTGTGGGCGTTGGTGCTCGTGCCGTCTTTTGCTTTGTGTACTTTGCATCTTGCGGTATGGTGGGATGAAGCGGCTCGGGCTAACCTTACATGTCATCGGACATGAGACTTGCTCCACGCTTGACGTGTAACTTGCTTTGCACAAGTGGCTTTGCGGGTGTCTGTCTCTCCCACCATAGTATAGATCCAATCTACACTTTGCACTTGATAGCACTTGTATCAATGTTGTGGTTTCAGTTTCGTAGGTAAGATCCGTTCGAAAACCCCAAGCCACGTAAAACATGCAAAGAAAATTAGAGGCGTCTAACTTGTTTTTGCAGGGGTTTTGTGATGTGATATGGCCATCATGTGATTGTGATTATATTTGATGTATGCAATGATCATTGTTGTAATATGGCAACGGCGAAACTAATGGTTGTCTTTAATTCTGTTAAGACCTGCGTGTCTATTCATCTTGTAATAGCTTTATTCCAAGTAGTTGTAATAGTTGCTAGTGATGATGGACAACCATAAAGCGGCGCCACTGACCTTGACGCAATGCTGGTGATGATGGAGATCATGTCCGTGCTTTGGAGATGGAGATCAAAGGCATAAGAAGAAAGGCCAATATCATATCACACAAATTATGAATTGCCTGTGATGTTAATCCTTTATGCATCTTGTATTGCTTAGATCGCGACGGTAGCATTATAAGATGATCCCTCTCACTAAATATCAAGTAATAAAGTGTTCGTCCTTAGTTGGCACCGTTGCTAAGACTCGTCGTTTCGAAGCATCTCGTGATGATCGGATGTGATAGATTCTACGTGTGCATACAACGGGTGCAAGCCAGATTTGCACATGCGGAAACTAAGGTTAATCTTGACGAGCCTAGCATGTACAGACATGGTCTCGGAACACGGAATACCGAAAGGTAGAGCATGAATCATATGAGTGATATGATGAACATGAAGATTGTTCGCCGATGAAACTACATCTTCTCTCGTGAAGATCGGACTTGGTGTAGTGGACTTGGTTCGTGTAATCACTAAGACAATGTGAGGGATGTTGTTTTGAGTGGGAGTTCACCTAGTTAATTTAAGAATTAAAATTGAACTCAATTTATCATAAACTTAGTCTAAACTACTTGCAAATTTGTTGTAGATTATGGCGAACCTCTCCATCAATTTCAATGCATTCCTAGAGAAAGAAAAGCTTAAGAACAATGGAAGCAACTTCACGGACTGGCTCCGTGGTCTGAAGATTGTCCTCAGGGCTGGTCAGATGACCTATGTGCTCGAAGCACCGCTAGGTGACCCACCTGCAGAAGATGCCACCGATGACGTAAAGAATGTTTACGCCACTCGGAAAAATCATTACTCCACAGTTCGATTGTGCCATCACATGACGGTTTAGAAATGGAGCTTGAGCACTTTGAGCACCACGACCCGTTCGAGATCATTAAGGAGCTCAAGCTCATTTTGAGACTCACGCGCCGTGGAGAGCTATGAGGCCTCCAAAAGTTCTTTACCAAGATGGAAGAGGAAGCTCCGTTAGCGAGCACGTGCTCACCATGTGCAGGGCACGCAAACAAGCTCAAGAGTTGGGGATAACGATTCCTAATGAGTTAGGGATTCACCGTGTCCTCCAATCACGCCACGAGTTATAAGAACTTTGTGATGAACTACAATATGCCTTTGCATGAACAAGGCGTTGCACGAACTATCGTCCATGCTGAAAAGCTATGAAGTGGAGATCAAGAAGGAGCACCAAGTGTTGATGGTCAATAAGACCACCAATTTCAAGAAACAGGGCAAGCCTAAGAAAAGGGCAACTTCAAGAAGGATGACAAGAAAAGCTGCCTTTTGCTAAGAAGCCCAAGGTTGGTCCTAAGCCTAAAACTGAGTGCTTCTCTTGCAAGGGTCTGGTCCTTTGGGCGTAATCGCCCCAAGTACTGGCAGATCGAAGAGCGGTAACATCAAGAAGAAAGGTATATTTGATATACATGTTATTGATGTGTATCTTACTAATGTCGTAGTAGTGCACGGGTATTTGATACTAGTTCGGTTGCTCATATTTGTAACTCGAAGCAGAGGCTGCGGAATAGCGAAGACTAGCGAGAGACGAGGTGACGATGCGCGTTGGAAATGGCTCCAAGGTTGATGTGATCGCCGTCAGCACGCTCCCTCTACATCTACCTTCGGGATTAGTTTTAAATTTGAATAATTGTTATTTGGTGCCTGCGTTAAGTATGAACATTATATCTGGATCTTGTTTATTGCGAGACGGTTAGTCTTTTAAGTCTGAGAATAAAGGTTGTTCGATTTATATGAGTAAATATCTTTTATGGTAATGCACCTGAGATAAATGGTTTATTTTTATTGAATCTCGATAGTAGTGATACACATGTTCACAACATAGATGCTAAACGAATAAAATTGAATGATAATTCTACATACATGTGGCACTGTCGTCTTGGTCACATTGGAGTGAAGCGTATGAAGAAACTCCATCTGATGGACTTCTTGAATCACTTGAAAGATGCGAAGCATGTCTAATGGGAAAAATGACTAAGACTCCATTCTCTGGTATAATGGAGCGAGCTACAGACTTATTGGAAATAATACATACCGATGTGTGCGGTCCAATGAGTGTAGCATCGCGTGGTGGATATCGTTATGTTCTCACTTTCACGGATGACCTAAGTAGATATGGGTATGTCTACTTTATGAAACATAAGTCCGAAACTTTCGAGAAGTTTAAGGAATTTCAAAGTGAAGTGGAAAATCATCATAACGAGAAGATTAAGTTTCTGCGTTCTGACCGCGGAGGTGAATATCTAAGTTATGAGTTTGGCATGCATTTAAAGAAATGTGGAATACTTTCGCAGTTGACACCGCCGGGAACACCACAGCGTAATGGTGAGTCCGAACATCGTAATCGAACTCTCTTAGATATGATTCGGTTTATGATGTCTCTTACAGATTTACCACTATCGTTTTGGGGCTATGCATTAGAGACAGCCGCATTCACTTTAAATAGGGCACCATCTAAATCCGTTGAAACAACACCGTATGAATTGTGGTTTGGTAAGAAACCTAAGTTGCCGTTCCTTAAAGTTTGGGGTTGTGAAGCGTATGTAAAGAAGTTACAACCTGATAAGCTTGAACCCAAAGCGGAGAAATGCGTCTTCATAGGATACCCTAAAGAAACAATTGGGTATACCTTCTATCATAGATCCGAAGGCAAAAAATTTCGTTGCCAAGAATGGATCCTTTCTTGAGAAGGAGTTTCTCTCGAAGGAAGTGACTGGAAGGAAAGTAGAACTCGACGAGGTTATTGAACCTTCTCTCGGAGTTGAGAGTAGCGCAACACCGAAAGATGTTTTTGTACCGCTTGCACCAATTGGAGAGGAAGCTAATGATGGTGATCATGAAACTTTGAACGAAGTTACTGCTGAACCTCGCAGGTCAACGAGGGTTCGTACCACTCCTGATTGGTATGACTCTGCCTTGAACGTCATGTTGGTGGACAACGCTGATGACCCTGCGACGTATGAAGAAGCTATGGTGAGCCCAGATTCCGACAAATGGCTAGAAGCCATGAAATCCGAAATGGGATCCATGTACGAAAATCAAGTATGGACTTTGGTGGACTTACCGGATGACCGTAAGGCTGTCGAGAACAAATGGATTTTCAAAAGAAAAACAGATGCTGATGGTAATGTTACCGTATATAAAGCTCGACTTGTCGCGAAAGGGTTCCGACAAATTCAAGGAGTTGACTACGATGAGACTTTCTCACCAGTAGCGAAGCTAAAGTCTGTGAGGATTTTGTTAGCAATTGCTGCTTTTTTTTGATTATGAGATTTGGCAGATGGATGTCAAAACGGTGTTCCTTAATGGTGACATTGAGGAAGAGTTGTATATGGTACAACCCAAGGGTTTTGTCGATCCTAGTGATGCTGACAAGGTATGCAAACTTCAGCGCTCCATTTATGGACTGAAGCAAGCATCCCGAAGTTGGAATCAACATTTTGATGAAGTAATCAAAAACTTTGGATTTATACAAACTTATAGAGAATCTTGTATTTACAAGAAAGTGAGTGGGAGCTCTGTAGCATTCCTAGTACTATATGTAGATGACATATTGTTGATTGGGAATGATATAGAACTTCTTAATAGCGTCAAAACATATTTGAATAATAGTTTTTCAATGAAGGATCTTGGCGAAGCGGCATATATTCTAGGCATCAAGATTTATAGAGATAGATCAAGACGCCTAATAGCGCTTTCACAAAGTACATACTTAGACAAAGTTCTAAAGAAGTTTAGAATGGAAGAGAGCAAGAAAGGGTTCATGCCCATGTTGTCAGGTAAGACCTTGAGTAAGACTCAAAGTCCAGCTACGGCAGAAGATAGAGAGAAGATGAATAAAATTCCCTATGCCTCGGCCATAGGTTCTATCATGTATGCCATGCTGTGTACAAGACCGGATATAGCACATGTTGTTAGTTTAACTAGCAGATATCAAAGTGATCCTGGAATGGAGCACTGGACAGCGGTCAAGAATATCCTAAAGTACCTAAATAGGACTAAGGATATGGTTCTTTCTTATGGAGGTGATGAACAGCTTGTTGTAAACGGTTACACTGATGCTAGTTGGAACACCGATCCAGATGACTCGAAGTCACAGTCTAGATACGTATTTATTTTGAATGGTGCTGCAGTGAGCTGGAGGAGTGCCAAGCAAAGCGTTGTGGCAAAATCTTCAACTGAATCAGAATACATAGCTGCTTCGGAGGCTGCACAAGAAGCCATATGGATGAAGGAGTTCATTACTGAACTTGGCATGGTTCCCAGTGCGTTGGACCCGATGGCCATCTACTGTGACAACACAGGTGCCATAGCTAATGCACAGGAGCCAAGGTCACATAGCAAGCTGAAGCACATCAAGCTACGTTTCCATGCTATTCGCGAGTATGTCCGAGATGGTGACATAAAGATTTGCAAAGTACACACTGATCTGAATGTGGCAGATCCGTTGACTAAACCTCTCCCTAGAGCAAAGCATGACCAACACCAGAACGCCATGGGTTTTAGGTATATTACCATGTAATCTAGATTATTGACTCTAGTGCAAGTGGGAGACTGTTGGAGATATGCCCAAGAGGCAATAATAAAAGTGGTTATTATTATATCTTTGTGTTTATGATGAATGTTTACATCCCATGCTATAATTGTATTATAAGGAAATGAAGGGTTTCGCAGCATAGTAAATCAAAATTTTCTACGGAAGTGAACAGAGGGAAAGCCAAGATCTAATCTAGGAGATGCAAATAACGAGAGAGATTGGATTAGATCTTCATACCCTTGAAGATTCAAGACAGAACGTTCATCTAACGTGGGTGATGTAGTCGTACTCGCTTCTCCTCCTCGCGATCCGATCCGATCTAGCACCACAAGTGGCGGTGCCTCCGTGAGATGCACATGTGCGGCACCTCGACGTCTCCTCCCTCGGACCAGCAAGTATGGTGGAGATAGATTGGATCTACAGCACGGCGTGTGTATATGGTGGAGAATTTACGCATGAGGCTTCGCCTACAAACAGTCGGGAGGGAGAGAGAGGAAGGCGGCAGGCAACTGGGTTTGGAGGAGGTGTAAGGGGAGTGTGAGAGGCGCACCAGCCCTCTATATATAGAGGGTGCGGCCAGCCCTAGCCTCTCCTCCAAGCCTATCTCTAGTTTAAACAATTTAAACTCTCCTATCTAGAAATCCTATCTTATCTTATCTCTAGTTTAAACGATTTAAACTCTCTAGGATCATTTGGGACCTATGGGGCCTTGTGCCCTGGCCCAATGTGGCCAGGACACTCCCTCATAGGCCCATGCCCCCTCCGGAAGGTGGGACCACGTTGGCCCCTTCCGGAAGGTTCTAAAGCTCCGTACAATACCGATTAACCGGAACTATTAGAACTCCAAAACTGCTTGCCTTATATGAATCTTATTCTCGGACCATTCGGAACCTCTCGTGATATCCGGATCCCATCCGAGACTCGAACAAAAATTCATAAACCAATTATCCAATCTATCCTAAGCGCCAAGACACGTTAAGTGTGTGACCTGCGGTTCGAGAATATGAGACATGATCTTCTATCAATAATCAACGGTGGTGCAGGCACCCATATTGACTCCCACACATTCATCGATGATCATATCGGATGAACCACGATGCCAGGATTCAATCAATCCCATATATATATTCCCTTCGTCTCGCGATATTTTACTTGCCCGAGATTCGATCGTTGGTATCGTCATACCTAGTTCAATCTCGTTCACAGCAAGTACTTTACTCGTTTCGTAATCCGATATCACTTTGTGATTAACTCCTTAACCACATGCTTGCAAGCGGTGTTGATATCGATTACCGAGTGGGCCCGAAGTATATCTCTCCGACTTGGGAGGGACAAATCCCATCTCGATACATACAACCCAACAGATACTTTCCGATCACCTCAGAGACACCTTTATGATCACCCTCTCATAGGATGACGTTTGATGACCTCAAAGCTTTCTTCCGGTACCAGGGAGTTGCATTATCTCATGGTCTAAGGAATACAATATTTGACATAGGAAAAGCTTCGCAAAGATGAACACGATGAAACGATCTAATTGCTTTGCTTTGTTTGGGTCTATCCATCATATCATTCTCCCAATGATATGATCCCATTATCAATTGACAACTCATGTCTATGGTTAGGAAACCTTAACCATCATTGATCAATGAGCTAGTCCATAGAGGCGTAATAGGGACACGGTGTTGTTCACAAACCACACAAGTATTAAAGTTTCCGCTTAATACAATTCTAGCATGGAATATAAACTTTATCATGAACAAGAATTATAATAATAACATCTTTATTATTGCCTCTAGGGCATAATTCCAACAGTCTCCCACTTGCACTAGAGTCAATAATCTAGTTTACATCTGGCAACAATCTCACACCCATGGCACTGAGGTGCTGATCATGTTTTACACGTGGAAGAGGTTTAGTCAATGGATCTGCGACATTCAGATCCGTATGTACTTTGCTAATCTTCAGATCTCCATCCGCTATATAATCTCGGATTATATAAAACTTATGTTGATATGCTTGGTCTTTGGATGATATCTTGGTTCCTTAGCGAAAAGTTATGGCGCCATGTTGTCACACAATATCTCCAGTGGATCCAATGCACTTGAACCACGCCAAGCTCAAAGGATGAAGTTTCGATCCAAACTCCTTCACTTGACGCTCGCAGCAGCCATGTATTCCGCTTTCATCAGATCCCGCGATCACGCTTTGCTTGCAGCTTCTCCAGCTCAGCTCCTCCATTCAAAATATACACGTATCCCGTCTCGAGATTTAGAATCATCCTTGTCGGTTAAACTAGCATCGACGTAACCTTTTACGACGAAGTGTTCATCACCCCCATAGACTAAGAGCATTTCTTTAGTCCTATTCAGGTACCTTAGGATGTTCTTCACGGCTGTCCAAAGGTTCCACTCGGATCACTTTGATATCTCGTCAAACTAAGAGCATTGGACACATCCGTCTAGTACACAGATGTCATACATGATGGAACCTATGGACGAGGCATAAGGCACTTTGCTCATAGCTTCCTATCATTTATCAGAATGGACACCGAGCCTTGCTCAATATCTTACTCGACAACATAGGCAATCGAACCTTTCAATGCCTTATCCATTCTGAACCTTTTCGAACTTTGTCTAGGTATGTACTCGCTTAAAGCTATCAGCGTCTTTGTCTATCTCTATAGATTTTGATGCCCAATATATAAGCAGCTTCACCTAGGTCTTTCATTGAAAACACTTGTTCAAATAACTCTTCACATCGTTAAGCATGTTGATGTCATTTCCAATAATCAATATGTCATCCACATATAGTACCGTAAACGCCACCGAGCTCCCACTCACTTTCTTGTAGATGCAAGCTTCAGAGCAATTTGGAACAAATCCAAAGCTCTTAATCACTTGATCAAAACGAAGGTTCCAACTCCGAGATGCTTGCTTGATCTATAAATGGAACGCTGAAGTTTGCATACTTTATCAGCATCCTTAGGATCGAAAACCTTCGGGTTGCATCATATACAACTCTTCATCAATGTTGCCATTGAGGAAAGCGTCTTGACATCCATTTGCCATATTTCATAATCATGAAATGCAGCAATTGCTAATAAAATCGAATGGACTTAAACATCGCCACGGAGAGAAAGTCTCATCGTAGTCAACACCTTGAACTTGTCGAAAACCTTTCGCAACAAGTCGTGCTTTATAGACGGTAACATTACCATCCGTCCGCTTTCTTCTTGAAGATCCATTTGCACTCAACGGCCTTTCGGCTAGGAGGGTCCACCAAAGTCCATACTTGGTTTTCGCCATGGATCCCAATTGGATTTCATGGCTTCTAGCCATTTCTCGAGTCCGGGCTCATCATCGCCTCATAGTTCGTAGGTTCACCGTCTTCTACTAACAAGACATTCAAGACAGGGTTGCTGCATTCACTCAGAGGGGCACGCGACCTTGTCGACTGCGACGTTCAAGAGCAGCATCGTCCAAGCTTCATGATCCTTGTCATTAGCTTCCTCTATTGTTGGTGCAGTGATCGAACAATTTCAGGTGCTTACTCTCCAATTCAAGAGAAGGTTCAATAACCTCGTCTAGCTCTACTTTCCTCCCACTCACTTCTTTCGAGAGAAACTCCTTCTCAAGAAAGGAACCGTTCTTTGCATAAACACTTTGCCTTCGGTTACGTGATAGAAGGTATACCCAATAGTTTCCTTTAGGGTATCCTATGAAGACACATTTCTCCGCTTTGGGTTCGAGCTTGTCCGCATCAACTTCTTGACGAAGCCGCATCCCCAAACTTTAAGAAATGACAACTTAGGTTTAGCACCAAACCACAGTTCATACGGTGTCGCCTCAACGGATTTAGATGGAGCCCTATTTAAAGTGAATGCAGCGTTTCTAATGCATAACCCCAAAATGATAACGGCAAATCAGTAAGAGACATCATCGATCGGACCATATCTAATAGGGTTCGATTCCGCTTCGACACACCATTGCGCTGTGGTGTTCCGTATGGCGTGAGTTGTGAAACGATTCCACTTGCTTTGAGATGCGTGAGAAAATCATAACTCAAATATTCGCCTCACGATCGGATCGTAGAAACTTAATCTTTACATTACGATGGTTCTCCAATTCATTCTGAAATTCTTTGAACTTTTCAAACGCTTTCAGATTTATGTTTCATTAAATAGATATACCCATATCTACTTAAGTCATCGGTAAAAGTGAGAAAGTAGCGATATCCACCGTGCGTCGAAACACTCATCGGTCCGCATACATCGGTATGTATGATTTCCAACAAGTCCGCTGTTCGCTCCATCATACCTGGGAGAACGGGTTTTGATCATCTTGCCCATGAGGCATGGTTCGCATGTGTCAAATGATTCAAAATCAAGAGACTCCAAAAGTCCATCGAATGGAGTTTCTTCATGCGCTTTACACCAATATGACCTAGACGACAAAGTACACAAATAAGTAGTATTATCACTATCTACTTTGCATCTCTTAGCCTCAATGTTATGGATGTGTGTCATCCCTTTCGAGATTTAGAAGAAATAAACCATTCACAAGAGGTGCATGACCATAAAATATGTTACTCATATAAATAGAACAACCATTATTCTCCGATTTAAATGAATAACCGTCTTGCAATAAACACGATCCAGAAATAATGTTCATGCTCAACGCAGTAGAATAATAACATATATTAAGGTTTAAAACTAATACAGAATGTAAAACTAAGGATAGCGTCGACGGCCATCACATCAACTCTTGATCCGTTGCCAACGCGATCGTCACCTCATCCCTCGCAAGTCGCCTATTCCGTAGCTCTGCTTCGAGTTACAAATGTTAGCAACCGAACCGTATCAAATACCTGCACTACAACGAGGGCTAGTAAGGAAAAAATAAATAAAATGTATATCCAATATACCTTTGATTGTGCCAGCCTTCTTGTCCGCTAAGTACTTGGACGATGCTTCAAAGGACCCTTGTCCTTGCAATAGAAGCACTCAGTGTCCGGCTTAGGACCAGACTTGAGCTTCTTCTCAGCAGGGGCAACGCGCTTGCCGCCGCCTTTCTTGAAGGGCTTCTTTGCACCTTTACCTTTCTTAAAGGAGGTCTTGTTGACCATCAACACATGATTATCCTTCTTGATGTCCACCTCCGCTGCCTTCAGCTTTGTAAGAGCTCGTGATCGATCGATGGAACCAATCTGATTATGAGTCACTACAAAACTTTTGTAGCCGGGAGGAGTGATTGCAGAACCCTGTCAATCTTGAGCTCCTCCGAATCTTGCGATCCAGTTGCTCACATGCTGAGTGTAGCAGACATCTTAATGGCGTGCTCACTAACGGAACTCCCTTCCTCCATCTTGCGCTTAAAGAACTTCTCGGAGATCTCATATCTCTTAACGGGCCTGAGTCCAAACATGGTTTTCAACTCTTGAGAATCTCAAAGGGCCCGGATAGCTTTCAAAACGATTTTGAAGTTCGGTTCCATAGCAAACAACATGGTGCTCTTAATCACACCATAATCATCTTTGCCGATCGATAGACAGCTTTCTCATCAGCCCGCAGCTTGCAGCAGGGGGTGTCACCTAACGCTTTCAAGGACATAGTCCTTTTGTCCGCCAGATGTAATGATTCTTAGATTGCGGAACCAGTTGGTGAAGTTAGACCCATTGTTTCTAAGCTTTTCTTTCAAAGCAAAACGCTGAAGTTGAAGTTGGACTTGGCCATGTGATCTACAGTATGTGCAAGTACAATTTAGACTATGTTCATGATAAATAGTTCAACTTAATCAAATTACTAGATGAACTCCCACTAAATTCAACATCCCTCAAGTTGTTTAGTGAACACGATCCAAATTCACCACACCTAATCCGATCTTCACGAGAAGAGATATGGTTTCAATGGTGGACAACGGTGTCGATCATATCATTCATATGACTCATGCTTAACCTTTCGGTTCTTGTGTTCCGAGGCCATGTCTGTACATGCTAGGCTCGTCAAGTTAGACCCAAGTATTTCCGTGCAGTAAACTGGCTTGCACCCGTTGTATGTGAGCGAGAGTCTATAGCACCCGATCATCACGTGATGCTTGGACACGCATTTAACTTTCGCAACGGTGCATACTTGGGGAGAACACAGCTTTTATCTTGATCTTTAAGTGAGGAATCATCTTATAATGCTACCGTCGCGATCTAAGCATAATAAGATACATAAAAGGATAAACATCACATGCATATAACTTTATGTGACATGGTATAGCCAATCTTCGCGCAATGATCTCCATCTTGTGCGTTCCGGCATGATCTCCATCACTCCACCATGATTGCCTCCACCACGAATAGCAACTACAACTATTGCTAACTACTTAGCGATAAAGTAAAGCTATTACATGGCGTATAAGAAGTTGACTCAGGTCATACACAATTATAAAGACAACCATATGGCTCGCCGTTGTGTACTCATCGACATGCAAGTCGTGAAACATTACAAAACATGATCATCGCATACAATATACACATCACATCTTGGGCCATACCATATCACAGAAAACACTCCTGCAAAACAAGTTAGACGCCTACTTTGTTGTTGCATGTTTTACGTGGCTCATGGGAGTAGATGCTAAGAATGATTCTTACCTACGGAAAGCCACAACGGTGATATTATGGTTGCCAAACTCCGGTGTTAATCCCATGACAACTATAGTGAGAGAAACTGACATCCACCAGCCGCATGTGTGGTACAAGCCACACGTCAAGTGCGGAGCCGGTCTCGCGAACGACGTCGCGTAAGGTTGGCCTGGACCGCTTCAATCTCACTATCCCGCGTCATAAGAAGAACACAAACAAGAGGCTTGCAACAGAAAACATCAACGCCCGCAACAACCATGTTATGCTTCTACTCGTGAATCACATCTACGCATAGATCTAGCTCGATACCATCAAGGGTTTCGCAGCATAGTAAATCAAAATTTTCTACTAAGCGAACAGAGGGAAAGCCAAGATCTAATCTAGGAGATGCAAACAACGAGAGATTGGATTAGATCTTCATACCTTGAAGATTCAGACATGGAACGCTCATTTAACGTGGGTGATGTAGTCGTACCGCTTCTCCTCCTCGCGATCCGATCCGATCTAGCACCACAAGTGGCGGTGCCTCCGTGAGATGCACACATGCGGCACCTCGACGTCTCCTCCTTCCTCGGACCAGAAATTATGGTGGAGAGATAGATTGGATCTACAGCACGACGGCGTGGTGTATATGGTGGAGAATTTCTGCCGCAGGGCTTCGCCTACAAACAATGGGAGGGAGAGAGGAAGGCGGCAGGGCAACTGGGTTTGGAGGGAGGTGTAAGGGGAGTGTGAGAGGGGGCGCACCAGCCCTCTATATATAGAGGGGGGTGCGGCCAGCCCTAGCCTCTCCTCCAAGCCTATCTCTAGTTTAAACAATTTAAACTCTCCCTTATCTAGAAATCCTATCTTATCTTATCTCTAGTTTAAACGATTTAATCTCTCTAGGATCGGCTGGGCCCTATGGGGTCTTGTGCCCCTGGCCCAATGCGCCAGGACACTCCCTCATAGGCCCATGCCCTCCCGGAAGGTGGGACCACGTTGGCCCCTTCCGAAGGTTCTAGAGGCTTCAGACAATACCGATTAACCCGAACTATTCCGAACTCCAAAACTGCACCGCCTTTATATGAATCTTATTCTCAGGACCATTCCGAACCTCTCGTGATATCCCGGATCCCATCCGAGACTCGAACAAAAATTCATAAAGCAATTATCCAATCTATCCTAACCGAGACACGTTATGTGTGACCTGCGGGTTCGAGAATATGCACATGATCTTCTATCAATAATCAACAGTAAAGTGCAGGCACCCATATTGACTCCACACATTCATCGATGATCATATCGGATGAACCACGATGCCGATTCAATCAATCCCATATATATATTCCCTTCGTCTCGCGATATTTTACTTGCCCGAGATTCGATCGTCGGTATCGTCATACCTAGTTCAATCTGTTCACGACAAGTACTTTACTCGTTCCGTAATCCGATATCACTTTGTGATTAACTCCTTAACCACATGCTTGCAAGCGGTGTTGATATCGATTACCGAGTGGGCCCGAAGTATATCTCTCCGACTTGGGAGGGACAAATCCCATCTCGATACATACAACCCAACAGATACTTTCCGATCACCTGAGAGACACCTTTATGATCACCCTCTCATAGGATGACGTTTGATGACCTCAAAGCTTTCTTCCGGTACCAGGGAGTTGCATTATCTCATGGTCTAAGGAATACAATATTTGACATAGGAAAAGTTTCGCAAAGATGAACACGATGAAACGATCTAATTGCTTTGATTTGTTTGGGTCTATCCATCATATCATTCTCCCAATGATATGATCCCATTATCAATTGACAACTCATGTCTATGGTTAGGAAACCTTAACCATCATTGATCAATGAGCTAGTCCATAGAGGCGTACTAGGGACACGGTGTTGTTCACAAACCACACAAGTATTAAAGTTTCCGCTTAATACAATTCTAGCATGGAATATAAACTTTATCATGAACAAGAATTATAATAATAACATCTTTATTATTGCCTCTAGGGCATAATTCCAATAGGAAACACTAATACATGTGTGTTTTGTAAACATAAAAGAGTCCCTAGTAAGCTTCTTGTTGAACTAGCTTGTTGATTAATTGATGATCATGGTTTCCTGATCATGGACATTGGATGTGATTAATAACAAGGTTATATCATTAGGAGAATGATGTGATGGACACACACCCATAGTAAGCGTAGCATAAGATCAAGTCATTAAGTTCGTATTGCTATAAGCTTTCAAATGCATAGTAACCTAATCCTTCGACCATGAGGTTATGTTAATCACCATCACCAGATGGGTACTTTGATGACATCAAACACCGCTTTGTAACTGGGTGGTTATAAAGGTGTCATTGGGTATTCTGAAAGTATGTGTTGAAGCGCATGGACCAAGATTGGGATTTGTCCATCCATATGACGGATAGATATGCTCTGGGCCCTCTCGGTGGAATGTCATCTAGTTAGCTTGCAAGCATGTGACTAGGTCACAAGGGATGACATAACATGGAACAAGTAAAGAGTACTTATCAGTAACGAGGTAGAACTAGGTATGGAGATACCAACGATCAAACCTCGGATAAGTAGAATATCGCGTGACAAAGGGAATTGGTTTCGTATGTTAATGGTTCTATCGATCACGAAGTCATCGTTGAGTATGTGGGAGCCGTTATGGATCTCTAGATCTCGCTGATGGTTATTGATCGGAGAAGTGTCTCCATCATGTCTGCATATTCACGAACCGTAGGGTGACACACTTAAGGTTCGAAGTTGTTTTAAGTAGATATGGAATGTACGTTGGAGACCGAATGTTGTTCGGAGTCTCGGATTGGATCCAGGACATCACGAGGAGATCCGGAATTGTTCGGAGAATAAGATTCATATATTGGGGATCATTTTCTAAGTTAGGAAATGTTCCGGAGCATTTGTATGGGGATTCTAGAAGGTTTTGGAATGTTCCGGAAGGTTTTAGGAGATTTCTTGGAGTTTGCTTGAAAACCAAGAAAGGATCAAGGAGTCCTTGTGGGGCAAGACAAGGAGTCATGGGGGAGGAGGATTCCTCCCCCCTCCCAATCCGCCGGCCAAGGAGGGAGGGGAGTCCTACTAGGACTCCCCCTCCCATGGCGCCTCCCTCCTTTAAATAGAGGAGAGGGGGCGCCACCCCCTAGCTCCCTCCATAACAAACCCTAGCCGCCGCCTCTCTCCTCCTCCTTCCTTCTGCCCAGGCTTAGGCGAAGCCCTGCAGAATTCTCTACTCCACCACCACCACCACACCGTCGTGCTGCTGGGATTCCGTGGAGAAGATCTACTACCTCCGCATTTCATTTGGAACAGGGAGAGGAAGGTCTGCCGACTCAACGTGTGACCGTCTGGAAGCGCTACGAGCAGCCTTGGGAAGGATCGTCTACTCGATCTTGAGATCGGCAAGTGATCGACTACATCAACCACGAGATCCGATCTCGAACAAGGCTTTGAAAACTATGAGGGTTAGTATAGATCTATCTCGTTGCACATGTCTAATAGATTAGATCTTGGCTTTTATCTAGATTAGATCTGGGTTTTGTTCGTTCTTGCGGTAGAATTTTTTTGTTTTACATGCTACGAACCCATCAGCCTCCATAGAGGGTACAATATCGAAGACGCCACCGTCGCCCGATCGGGCAAGCCAAATCTGGGGTTTTCACCCGGAACTTGACACCCTAGGCGTGGGAGGTGCCGAAGCTCCTCGATGACGCCTCAACGACACGACACCCACGGGAATCGCCATCACCGGCCCAAAGGCAAGGCTTTCGCCCGAGGCTTGGAACCTCGCCCCCGCAACCGGGCACCCTGTTCCTCACATGGAGCCCCCGCGCTGGCCCTTGGAGGAGTCACCGACATGTTTGTGCACATCCATCTCAAAGAGGCATCGCCGGTCACCCAACACCGCCACCCCGCCGTCGGTGTCACAAAACGCCTCGAGCCACCACACCAAGAAGGCGTTAGGCTCCACTCGACCCGCCCAAAGCAGCAAGATCCCTGCGCTTAGGGTCGGGGAGGATGGCAAGGGGAAGTGGGGGGCCGCACCTGGCCGCCGATGCCGTCTCCATTGCCAGCAACATGGCCTAGGCGACCCAACCTGCGCGGAGCAAGGATCACGCGCACACCAGGGCCAGAGGGGCTGGGATCAGACAACCTGTGATCGAGCCCAAAAGGGCACAGATCTGGGTCGGTCGGCCCGCTCCGCCCGTAGTCGCCTCCCATCCGGGGCCATCCTAATTCTAAAGTCGTTACTTTCGCCGCTTTATTCGGGTTCAGCGTTTATTGGGCTCGATCCACGTGGTGGCGTTAGCTGAGAGTCCGATCCAAGGGAGAGACCATCATAGAGACCGTCAAGATCCCTAGATCTGCCGATTCTCTAGAGTTTGCTTCGCTATAATTCTTCGGATGATCCGATGGAGGATGCAGGCATCGCCGTAGGCGCAACTTTTCCAACCTATGGTCCCGATGATATCGGAGCCGATAGGTATGGTTCTTCAGGTTCCTCCACACAAAAGTGGAAACTTTCGATGATAAGATCGGATTCGCCATTGAAGCCGTCGAGAACCGAGATAGGGGTGGGCAGGCGTGGTGTCGCTTCTGTTGGATTGTTTCTTGATAAAAGGGAGTCCGCCGAATCCATGACTCCAACATTCAGGTTTTCCACAGACGGCGCCTATTGTCGAGAGATAATCTCGGCAATGCCCATGATTATGGACTTAGGGTTTCAAGGAAAAGAGAACACTGGAGATTTCATCGGGTGATCAGATAAACTAGGGTGTCAAAGTCGTCTGATTGCTTATGGTCAAATCGATTACAGATTGCTCAAGATTTTTTTCGGCACCTCTCTGTTGGCTCCTCCTAGCCTATATATAATAGGCTGGGTCCTGAAGCCGTATGCGGATACGTTACAGACTATGATTACAACAGCGATACAATGCCGGTTTCTATTTTCAAACTATATCTTCCGTCGGATGCTTCCTAGGCCTTCTTGGGCTTTGTGATACTTTATGCAGCTAGGGTAACTAATCATAAAAATCTGAATAGTCATACCTATATCACACATAATTATCCTATGGTGAAGGAACTTCAATATCACGTTTGTTGCAAAACAATTTTAAGAAATTCCTCCCGTCCATGAGACCTCATACATTGCATTTGATCCTTTGGCACTCTAACAAGTACCATTGCATAAAGCCATAAACAATTAAACATGAGCTTAACTGCCACCGAATAGTTCTCTGGCGTGTGCGCATGGGGTCCGTGCTTGCCGAACTACTGGTCGTAACAAGCACTCCACGATCATCGGAGCATAGGCTGGAGCAGAGCGGGAGAGATGAGGCAGTGACACTGCTACACTCCACGATGGCAGGCTCACGGGGGTGAGCTGGTCTGTTGGTGAGCTTGAGAGGAGGGAGACCCGGTAGGGTCAATTCATCGCACGCCTTAGTCCTCACGTGACAGGGAGAGAAAATGGGCCAAAATATTAGGGGTGCTTAATATTTTTCCCAGAATTCTGGGTGTGCCTCGGGCCACACGGGCCACCCACTTTAGAAGCCCATAGTAGAAGCATGGCAGCTGCAATTGACAAATACTTCATGATTTTTGATGACGATACAAAAAAATACCTGCCTCTATAGCGTGCAAATTAAGTTTGTACCTAAAATGTATTTGTTTCTATAAACAAAAATTATGCATGTTTTTGCAGGTATAGAGTTTCAATATTCTACTGTTGGTGTGGACCTAAATGATCAACCCAGGGAGAATGAAGATGTGCAAAACTTTGCGAGCGAGAGAGGTCAAGATCGTGCAGCACAAGAAGAACAAGTTACATCACATGTGCAAACTTCTGGGAGCAACATAACTCATTTTGCAGACACTTTATGTATAGACAAAGGGTGACCCCGTGGGGATAGATAAGTTACAAAGAAGAATAGACATGCAGTGATGTCTGGACAAAAACCCACCATGTTCATACCATGTCTATTAAACTTGAGTACTCCTTTAAAACATATGGAAAATATACATATTATTTCTCCTTGGTATGTAGTGTCGAAGATAAATTTGGAACCAAACATATGTATATGGCTTAAAATATACATCATATTTCTCCTTAATTTATTACAAAAAATTACATTATATTTCGCAAAAAAAGGGTTAATTGGATAAATGCCACTACAATTTCGGGCTATTTGAGAAACGTCACTACAACTTTCAACTTTTAAAAAATACTACTACAATTCTAAGTACCTCTCATATATGCCATTACACTCATTTAAACACATATACCATACAATATATGCATGTATTTCGGTGGTACATGCGTATATATGGTGGAATCCAAGCAGAAGCGGTGACTGCGAGGTTAGTCAACATCCTGCCGTGCAGGCCAAGTTTATGGGTCAGCTCCGATGTCTACCTGATGTTCTCCTAAGAGCCTAGCTCTAGTGAGTACATGGAGCTCAAGTGCATGTGCTGCCATTTGGAGACAAATCTCTATTGAATGTTTCCAATACGTATACATATATGATATCCATTTGGACCGTGGATCAATCTTGAATGGCTTTTATATGCATGTAAAATATTTTGTATGCATGTTACGATTTTTTGAATGTTGTTGGACCTGGAGCTATATAAAAGAAGATCCTAACATTATCCAAAATAAATTCATGCTCTTTTTTCTGTTTGAGCCAGACAACATCAGCCTGATTTAGGTGGGGCTCACATTTTATACGTATGCACGATTAAAATACAAGTGTATATGGCATGGTATATGTGTTTAAGTGAGTGTAATGGCATATATGAGATGTGCATAGAATTGTAATGGTATTTTTCAAAAGTTGAAAGTTGTGGTGACGTTTTTCAAATAGCCGAAAATTGTAGTGGTGTTTATCCAATTAACCCAAAAAAATACAAAAATTACATCCAAGAACTGAAACTCTAAAATACAACAATCACCTACGAAATGCGTTTTCGGGTATATGTGAGAATTACATCCTACAAACCAGTACTAGTTGTAGGATGTATTCAGTGCAGAAGAATTTCATTCATAACAAGTAGTACATGAGTAATTATATGTACTTAGATACATGGGCGTAGGGTTATTTTGTGCACAAGAATTTCATCATGGCACATGAAATTTAACTAAGAAGTACATAACGATTCATGTTCTACTTATAACTTTATCCAACATGCAGAAAACATCAAAATTGGACAAAAAATGTACATCCACTAAAAAAGTGCATCCATGATGAAGGTTTTCGCATGATAACTGCTTTACTCGATGTCAAAAAATAGAGATGGGAGATATAATACAATACACAGAGCATGTAAAAAAATTAGCAGAACAGATAGTAGAGCTCGTTGAAATGTACATCTTGACACTAAAAAAACACATCCATGTAGATTTTTCTTGCATGATAAATGATCTGCTATATGTGATAAAATTCAGAGATGCAAGATATAAGACGAAGTACATTAGAAGTGTGCAAATAGTACATCTTGTAGTAGATGGATTAGGGGAATTGGTGGTCTAGGGGATGTAAAAACTCGTAGGAAGTACGGCTCCAAATATAAAAAACATGACAAGTTGTAGAAACCCGTTTAAATTAATTAAACTTACATGCATAAAGAAGAAAACACATTTACATGCACATGACACAAAAAATCCATAATGAAAAAAAGTTAGAACCTGGATACTATGCAAAAATTTACTTGCTAGTTACAATCCATATGTAAAAACCTCCCCGCAAAAGTTAAATCCGTTAAAATTGACAGCTATTGTATCAAATGCATCCGTATTTGATTAAAAGTTACATGCGTATATATACAAATTAACAAAAAGTTACATGTACATGACAAAAAATACAAACAAAAGTTATAGGCCATAATCAAGAAAAGTTACATTCTATATGCAAAAATTTACAGGCCATAAGCAAAAAGTAGCAACCTAGGGTGTATAAAATGTTACAGTCCATACAACTCATGACCCCCCTAATGTACATGAGTAAGCACAAAGTTAGAGCAAGTCTAACCGCACCCTTAAAACGATGACGCCCTTAAAATTCCGGCGGTTACACGGGCTTGTGGCCGGGCCGTCGAGCTAACAACGCCTGTAAACGGCCCGGCCCGTAAACGGAATTCACAGGGGCCTGTGAAAGGCCCGTTGCAGCCCCTATTGCTACCGGTCGGGCGGGCGGAGACGGGTCAGAACCTGTGTCCCCCCGCCGCAAACTCTAGCCGTCGCCGCATTTCCGCGCGTACTCCGGCGAGCAATTCCTCCCATTTCCGCGCGAGAGAGATGGCGAGCAGGAGCAGGAGTTGCGGACTCAGCGACGGACGTGCTGGGGGGGAGGAGGAGAAGGGAGTGGCCATCGCGCACCCAGCAGCAACGACAAGGAGCGGCACTGCATTCGCTCTGTCGGGGCCAAGAAGCGCACCTGCAGGCGCTGGACAAACTGGGGGCTGACCCCCTAGCTTCTCCGGCCCCCTACGCCGCCGGCGCGCACCGTGCCGGCTCCGCGGTTCGAGCTCGTGGAGGCATCTTCCTTTGCGAGCTTGTCCGTCGCGTCTTCCCACCCGCGCCCGCGCCGCGGAGATGATGATGAGGAGGCAGCTGTCCGTGCAGCGCTCGCTGCGTCCCTCGCCGACCTCAAGGCCAAGAAGCGGCGCGAGGATGAGGAGCTCGCCGCCGTCGAGCTCTCCAAGAAGCAGGAGGAGATCGAGGAGGCGGTCGCTGCCATCCGCGGCGAGGAGGAGGAGACCGGACTGGCATCCGTCGACGACATGGACGTCGACGTGATCGTCCTCGACAACTAGGAGCTCGCCGACAACGGCAGGCGGCGACTTAGAGATCGCCACCGACTAGGAGCTCGCATCTTGGACATACGAGGACGCGGCGGCGTCCTCCGCGAGCTCTCCCAACACTATTTTTTAGATGTAATTTTGCAATATGTATGTACTAGATGATGAACGCACGCACGATCTTCCCTCGTTAATTTAAATTTCAGTTCAAATCGCAATTTAAGGGTTGGATTTACAAGCACTGTTCTCTGCTGACAAGGGTTGCCGATTTGAGGGTGTTGTTAGTCATGCTCTTATATGCTAAGATAAATTAGTGCCCCTTCATCTAAATAGCCAAGTTGAACATAGAAGTTACATCCTAATATGAATTAGTTTGCTTACTGTCCAAGCGCAAAACAGATCTTCAACAAACACAATCCATAAAACAAGAAAAATAGGAGAACATAGCAAAACTCCGATGCATGTAACAAATGCCTACCGACTAAAATCTAACAAAGCTTATGAGCATATAACTATGACTTCTGATGTACATGATCAATCAAACTGCTCCTGACAAATTTGATACCAAGAGATCTACATGCCCGTGACACCTTGCTATACATGATCAAACTTGTACTACCAAGTTTATTTTCTAGAGATTCACACACCGATGACCACCCCCTAGATACTATCCATATGAAAAATATTTATAGGACATTGTCAAAAATTTACAGTCCATACTCAAATAAAGCTGCCAAGTTTGATTTCATGGGATCCACACATGACCACCCCTATTGTACATGAGTAAGCAACTAGTCCAACCGAGTTCAAATTCATTGGATGTACACACCCATAACCCTATTGTACATGAGCAAAACTAGTGGACAAGAAATTTCACTTCGATTTCAGGGGGATCTAAACATCCATAGCCCCTGCTATACACATGAGAAGCTAGAGCTGCACATGAACACTACAACTCAACTAAAAAGGGACGCGGCTAGGCAGCTCCCTATGATATCCCCGGTGCTACTACGGACGGTGGTAAGATAGATAGGGGATGGACAGTAAAGTACTCATTGCACAGAATCAGCACGCGTACACAGGAAGCTAGGACACAGGACCTCACGAATGATGCTCTCCAACGTACTATGCTCTCATCCTGGCCCAATTGACCGCATCTCCCCATTAATGATACGCCGATTCGTGACATCGATGAAGCACTACCGCTCCAGTCCACGAACACGAACCACCGCTTGCGCTCGATGCGTGTTCCGCCGGACAGCTCGGCGGCGACGACAGAGATTGGCACGAGTTGGAGTAGTAAACACATTACAAGCATCGTGACCTAAGTCCTAACAAAGGGTGAGGAGAGGGGAAAGGAGGGAGTCATGAAAATCCCGCACTGAATAAATTTGTAGATTATAGGTGAATAAATGATGGCAAAATTTGTACACGGACTTCAATTTTATTGGCAGGTACGTTGATCAGTGAAGCATGGGAGTCGTGGTCGTGCTACGGTGAAGTCTCGTTTTGATCGTGACACAGTTCGGTTGCTTAGTGCCCCGTCTCCTCACCTTTGGCGGCGGACTTGGCAAAACAAGGTTCCTTTCTTCGGGTCATCGTGTAGTGTGTGTTGTAAGACGCTTGGCTTTATATCGTGTTGGGTGCGTTTGTATCGGCCGTCGGCCTTTTCTTCTATGTGATTGATACATCTTCGAGGACATATTCTAGAAAAATAAATTTATTGGTAGGTTAAAACCATTCCACCTTCTCGATAACACCGTAAAACCTCTAGCTCTAGTATCTATTTTCCATACATCTAAAACCTTGGCGTTATCCAGATGGGAGCCGGTAAATCTAGCCAAGAATGCATGATTGGCCACGCATCCACAAGGTTCTGCATACTCCTCTTCTTGATGTTCCAAATACAAAGATCCTTCCGTAACATCGGGCCATATGCGGAGTAGTCATCGGTCAGATAGGCACGGTTTGGTTCCAATGGTGGTAAGTCCTCAGTCGTACGGCACACGGTGGCATTGAACCCAAGGAAGATCGCGTGGTCTCCAATATCCCTAAGCTCAACCAGCTTTTGTGTATCAAAGTTAACCTTGAAGACCAAGAGCTTGTTCGTGCTGACCTGGTCATCTTTTTCCACGTCAGTCAGCTCGTCATCTTCGTCGTCATTTGCTTGTAGATTAGTGAGCTTAATGTTGTCATTTTCAGTTGCAAAATCTATGCAATCTTGGAGCACATATCTCCCTATGTCTCTGTAAGCCCATTGACACTTGAGTGGAGTACCTACGAAATCCGACATCCTCCATACCTGCATGAGTTCACCCGATGGCATCAGGGCGAGGTACATATTAGCAACGCTCCCTTTTACCACATTGCGCATAATCGTGGCCACGGACGGCGAAGGGCCCCTGAGATCCAAAGTACAAATGGAACCCCGAGAATGTAGAATGTAGAACAAGCCGTCCTTGTCGTTATAAATGACATCGCTGACGGGACATAGATCCTTGGGGAGCAATGTCCATCTCTCGTCGCCCGGCCTAGCGAATGCGAGTCTGTGCTCTGGCTGGTGCACGATCACGACGGTGCATGCGGCCACATCGGCGGCGGAGGAGATGGCGACGCGGGCATACTCTGTATGTCGTGCCCAGATGACGCCGATCCTCGAGACTCCGTCGAAAACTACATGCTTGCCTTCATCATCGTAGTAGTCGTCCTCGTCGCGGCCCATGATCGTCTTGACCGGCGGGAGTGTGGCCTGGACGCCGGTGATGGGGTTAAAGAGGTACGGGTTGCCGACCTCGTCCACGGCGAATACCCAGCCGTCGCACGAGAAGACAAAGCCCCGCTTCTGGTGCGGAGGGCCCGGGAAGGGGACGCGGAACGTGGCGTCGACTGAAGGGCAATAAAGAGCGGCGTCGCTAGGCCCGTACTCGATGGAGCTCTTTTAGCGGATTATGATGGAGCTCTTTTAGTGGAAAACGGTAGTCTCTAAACCTTTTAATCTTTAAAATATAATAGCAGTTTTATGAATTATACCTTCGATCTTACCATGTCAAACAAGGTTTAATTACATATCTCGAACGCTCCATACTCTTATGGTGTTTCGGGAAATGCAAATCCATAGAACGATTCCTTAAATCTTAGGTATTATGCTAAACTTGTAATTCAAATATCTTCCTTTATGATCTTATCATAAACTATTTATATTTTTGTTACAATGATTTTGCACTTCATCTTGAAAATCTTTCGAACTTTTCAAATATTTCACACTTCATCCTTATTAAGTAAATATTCACATATTCACTCAAATTTTCGGAGAAAGCATATGAAGTTGAAATCCATCGCTCTTGACTACACATAATGGAGTTCGTACAACAATATGCACAAGTTCCAATAAGCTAGTCATTCATTCCCTTTTGGCCTATGAACGAAGTTTTAATTATCTCTAGGAAAGTTTCACAAACATCATTTGATCAAAAATCAAAAGACTCCAAAATTCCATCCACATGGAGTTTCTTCATGTTTTCTTTCCAATATAATTTAAACGGCGATGTCACTTCCTAAGTGATCTTTCAATCAATTTGTCTTTCGACAATTTTAGCACTAGTTTTATGGATGTGATTTATCCAACGAGATTTGTGAATCATCCATCTTTTATGGATTACGGCAATTATTTGAACAACCCTTTTGTTCTCATAATACCTGATAAAACAAATCCTGAAGGCAAGCTTTGATGTTTAACGAGCAACACAATAACCCTTTATTTGTTTTCGATGAACATCATCACATATTCTTTTGCTAGTTACTTAGGCCATTGTAGTTCATGAATTGTGTTGTTTCGTATGACGATTCACACCAACAAATTCAGTATCAAATACTTAAGAACCACATTGTTTAATAAGCAAAGAATATAGCCATAACACGATATCATCTATATACTTAAACTGAACAATTCTAGTTTTTCTTTTCTGCCATATACTTATGAGATTCTCTTTCAGATTTCCTTTTACATTTGAAAGAATCTATCAACATCAATAGTGGAGTCATACATATGACACATAGTCCAAAGCGTGTATAGTTAAATACCAATGTCTTTGGACTTGCACTTTGAAGTAGATCACCATCATCAAATGTTTGGTGTTCTTTCAAATTCCTTTCTTTAGTAATCTCTTGGCGTAGTAAACATTTTACCTACATCAAATATTCACCTTCATCATGGAATCGTCCATGACCAAGCTACTTTTAGCTTATAACGGTGAATCACGAGTATAATGTTGCTCTCCAAAACCTTTTGGAAGATTAGGACAACTAGTGTCTCCAACCTTTTGCAAATTCTCATCAAAATATGAGAACATGAACTTTGCCATATTATACTCTATCATGTTGTAACCAAAACTTCGTTTCAGATATCACAATATCTTCCACACATCATGGTTTCTGAAACAACTCTTTCAGATCCTAGATAACCTTGATATTAAGATAATCTTTTGAATATCAAGAATCATGGAGACAAACATGATACTCATATACTAACACTTGGAATTGTCACTCTTGTTTTAATACCAATTATTAAACTTCATAGAGTAACCGGAACTTACTGAAAGTTTGCAATAGGACTTTTAAACTTTAGATTAACACTTCAAAATAATACGATACCAGTTCGTAAAGTAACTAACCAGAATTCTATAGTTCTATCATCTCAATTATAACTAAGCGCAAGGTGGTAGCGGATGCCAATGACTACAACAACTATGCAAATTCACTTTGATTTAGTTTATGATAAATTGAGTTCTAATTAATAATTAAATTAATCTAGGTGAACTCCCACTCAAAACAACATCCCTCACATTGTTTTAGTGATCACACGAACCAAATCCACCACATCAAAACCGATCATCACGAGAGTTGATATAGTTTCAATGGCGAACAATCAACATGTTCATCATATCTACTATATGACTCATGCTCTACCTTTCGGTAATCCGTGTTCTGAGGCCATGTCCATACATGCTAGGCTCGTCAAGATCAAACCTTAGCTACCGCATAAGCAAATCTGGCTTGCTTACGTTGTATTCACCATGGAATCAAAGACACCCGATCATCACGTGGTGCTTCGAAGCAGCAAGCTTTGGCAACGGTGCATACTAAGGGTGAACACTTTAGAACTTGAAATTTATGTGCATGAGGGATCATCTTATAATGCTACCGTCGTCTACTAAGCAATACAAGATGCATAAAGGATTAACATCACATGCAATTCATAATATGTGATATGATATGGCCTTTCTTCTTTGTGCTTCCGATCTCCATCTTCAAGCGAACATGATCTCCATCATCACCGGCATAGCATCAAGGTCAATGACGCTTCTTCATGGTTGTCGTCCACCAGCTTCAACTATTACAACTATTTTGAATAGACGCAGGTCTTAGAAATTAAAGACAACCATATGGCTCTGCCGTTGCCAACTTACAATAAGGAACATTGCATACATCAAATATAATCACAATAATGGCCATATCAAATCACTACACACCCCAGCAAAACAAATTTAGACGCCTCTACTTTCTTTGCATATTTTAAGTGGTTTGGGGCTTTCAAGTGTCGTTCTAACTTACGAACAAGAACCACAACATTGATACTAGCATTGTTGATCACCGTTGTAAATTGGATCTTTACTATGCTAGGAGAAACAGCACCCATAAAGCCACTTATGCAATACAAGTTGCATGTCAAGCGTGGAGCAAGTCTCATGAACGATGTCATGTAAGGTTAGCCGGGCGCTTCATCCCAACATACCGCAAGATGCAAAGTACACAAAAAGCAATCTATAATAAAGCATCAATGCCCACAATGACCATTGTGTTCTACTCGTCAGATCTACATATAGACACGGCTCGATACCCTTTGTAGGGGTTCGTAGAATGTAAAACAATAATTTTCTTTCGCATACAAACTAACAAGAATAGTTCTATCTACTAGATTGTATAAACGAGTCTATAGAGGAACTCACCCTCGAAGATTCCAAAGCGGTTAACGATTGCTGATTCTCGTGGGTGATGTAGTCGTACTCTTTCCGTTCTCAAGATCGTGAGCGATCCTTCGGCGCCACGTTCGGCAGCGCTCCTTGATCGGTCACACGTTCGATACTCGTGAAGACCTTCCTCTCCCTTGTTCCAGTGACAATGGAGGTTGTAGCACTCTCCTCGCGATTCCGGCAGACAACGGCATGGTACCAGGAAGTAGAGGGAGATCCCGCAGGCTTCGCCTTAAGCCAAAGTAGTATGGTGGAGCTTATGAGAGAGGCTATTAGTGGTCTAGTAATTAGACACACCAATTAGAAGGCTCTAAACCAATTAGAAGGCTCTAAACCGAAATAGCTCTAAACCGGGTTTAGGTCTAGGGTTTAGTTTAGAGGATAGGAACTAGTGTGTACTAGGAGGGAGCCCTGCCTCCTTATATAGGTGGGAGGGCTGGCCGGCCAAGGGAGGAGTGGAGTCCCTCCCCAACTCGGCAGGTGGGCGCCCGGCTTGGGAGGACTCTCCCAACTCGGTTTCACCTCCTCCTCTTTTCCCACTTCCCAAAATTGTTGTTTGACTTTCAAACTAGCCGTTTGACTTTTCAATTTAGGATTTAATTTAATCCTTTATTTGGGACAGCAAGAACACTTAGTACATGATGCAATCATTCCAACTTACAATGACACATTCATGTACCCTTCCCCGGAGTGCGGACATTCCGGGACCTTCTAGAATGTTCCCGATGAAAACACGGAACCATTCCCCAACTCCGAAATGGGACTTTCCTTATATGAATCTTATTCTCCGGACCATTCCGGATCTCCTCGTGATATCCGGATCCCATCCGAGACTCGAACAACATTCGGTCTCTTTCTCATAATACCATAACTACTCAAACAACGTCGAATCCTTAAGTGTGTCTCCCTACGGTTCGTGAATTATGCGGACATGATCGAGACACTTCTCAACAATAACCAATAGAGGAATCTGGAAATTCATATGGCTCACATATTTCTACGATTACTTTGCAATCGAATGAACCACTTAAATACGATACCAAATACACTTTCTATCACGATAGTATACTTATAATAGGTTATGATCGTCGGTATCTGCATACCTAGTTCAACCTCGTATCGATAAGTACTCTTTTCTCGTTCCCGTGATATGTGATCCCTTGTGAGCCAGTCACATGCTTGCAAGCTAATTGGATGACATTTCACCGAGAGGGCCCAGAGTATATCTATCCGTCATATGGATGGACAAATCCCACTCTTGATCCATGTGTTTCAACCAATACTTTCGAACACTCAATGCCACTTTTATAGCCACCCTGTTACGGTGTGGTGTTTGATGACATCAAAGCATCCATCCGGTAAAGGTGATATGCATGATCTCATGGTCGAAGGAATTAGGTTACTATGTATCAGAAAGCATATAGCAATTGAACTATTGAAATGACTTGATCTTTATGCTACGCTTATCTATAGGAGTATGTCCATCACATCATTCTCCTAATGATATGACCCTGTTGTTAATAACATCTCTATGTTCATGATCAGGAAACAATGATCATATATTAACCAACAAGCTAGTTTTACAAGAGGCTTTACTAGGGACTCTTATTTTAGTTTACAAATCACACAAGTATTAATGTTTCCGGTTAATACAATTATAGCATGGTATGTAAACATTTATCATAAATATGAAGATATGATAATAACCACTTTATTATTGCCTCTTGGGCATATCTCCAACAGTCTCCCACTTGCACTAGAGTCAATAATCTAGTTTCAAACCTTTGTGTATTCAACACCTATGGCTTTCCGGTGTTGTATGTACACGATTGCTAGTGGTCAACTGATCTCCGGATCTGACACTTCCAGGTCCGTGTGTAATTGCATGTCTTTGCGTCTCTACGCATCACTCATTCTCTAATGAGATGGCTTTGTATAAATTTGGTCTTTCGGTGTGACCTTTAGTTCTTTGGGGTTAAAACATGTTGACAATATTGTCGTACAATATATCTTCATAGTATTATCCCGCTGTGAACTACACCTAGTTTGATAACAAACTACTTGACACAAATGCCCTCTTTTGCTGCTATAATAGCAGTCATATACTTAGCCTTTTGTTGAAGTATCTGTCATAATGTCTTAACTTTGGAACTCATCCAAATCCATTATGGAACTTACTTTCCATTATATTGTGCCACCCTTAATTTAGATTGAGATAAACTTAATTTGTACTTTGTGACAAAACTAGTATCAATGTAGTACTTTTACAATGAACTAACCATCTATTTGTCACTTCTACAAATAATATACTCTTAGTTCTTCCAAAGATCATAAGAATATCCTTACTATCGTCCAATGATCATCTTATGAATCATTCTGGTATATGCTCATAACATTTAGAGCATAGGACATATCTGGATTTGTACATACCACAGTATGATTGATATAAACACTCTTTGTGATTTCATACATCAAGTATCAATCTATACTTGAATCTTCGTTTCACTTACCAAATGTCAATACATTTGAATATATCATCAACATTGAACTCATTCAATCCTTTCTGTGCGACAAGAACCTTTCTTGTAGTTTCTATATTGAACTCATTCAATATCTCGTCTATGTACTTCTGGCACAACCATATTAGCGTCTATTGATGCCAAATATTTGGGTTTTGCCTAAGTCTTTCATCGGGATGAAATTCTTAATATGTGTTAATAAAAGATACATCATTTCCAATCAACAATATGTCCTCCACATAATGTATTAGAAATATGTTTTAGCGCTCCCACTTAATTTCTTGCAAATGCAAGCATCTTCATTGTCTCTGATGAAATTAAACTCTTTTAACAGTTTCATCATAGTGAAGATTCCAACTCCGCTATGCTTACTTCAACCATTGAAGTTTGCATATGCTTTTAGCATCCTTTGAATTAACAAAACCCTTTGGACCGTGTCATGCACACGTCCTAGGTAACCATTCTATTAGAAGAACTTGTTTTGTTTATTCTACTACCACATAACAAATTATATGTAGTGGTTGCTACATCAATCCGTCTAGACTAAAAATTGCTATGAAAGATCAAATCTTGTCATATACAACCTTTGAACATTGTTGTGAACTCTTTCCCAACATGTCGATTATTTCATAGATGTGAAACGTCCATGTCTACTTCTTTATAGATCCAAACACAACTGCAAGGTCTTATACCTTTTTCGAGGGTCCTTCAAGTTCAAAACTTGATTTCTCGTGTATGGAACTATCACGGATTATATGGCTTCAAGCCATTTGACGGAGTCAGGGCCCATCATCGCTTCTTTGCATGTAGTCCGTTCATTATTCTCAAATAATGATTCAACCCTCAAATCTTGGTATTTGATTGTTTACTTGACCTACTTGGTTCAATAGAAACTTAGACCTCCGTGACCACAACCTTTGAGGCACGTGAGCCATGAGCATTGTTGCTGCCTCCGGAACACTTTTCGGTGCTGCGCAACTCTGCACATATAGCTAAGGTTCCTTTAACCTTATCAAAGTTCTATCGTCCTCCCACTTAACTTTTTACGAAAAATTCCTTCTCAAAGAAACTTGACGTTCTAAGCGACAAACACTTTTGTCTCCGGTGTTTATGGAGGAATACTTAACAGTAATACAAAGACAGGTTTATCCGACTTTGGTTGCAAACATCTTTCTTATGCATAGCATACCAATGTTTAAGAAAGGACTACTTGGGTTTTATCCCAAACCATAACTTTATATGGTGTCATTTCAGCGGATTATGATGGAGCTCTTTTAGTGGAAAACGGTAGTCTCTAAACCTTTTAATCTTTAAAATATAATAGCAGTTTTATGAATTATACCTTCGATCTTACCATGTCAAACAAGGTTTAATTACATATCTCGAACGCTCCATACTCTTATGGTGTTTCGGGAAATGCAAATCCATAGAACGATTCCTTAAATCTTAGGTATTATGCTAAACTTGTAATTCAAATATCTTCCTTTATGATCTTATCATAAACTATTTATATTTTTGTTACAATGATTTTGCACTTCATCTTGAAAATCTTTCGAACTTTTCAAATATTTCACACTTCATCCTTATTAAGTAAATATTCACATATTCACTCAAATTTTCGGAGAAAGCATATGAAGTTGAAATCCATCGCTCTTGACTACACATAATGGAGTTCGTACAACAATATGCACAAGTTCCAATAAGCTAGTCATTCATTCCCTTTTGGCCTATGAACGAAGTTTTAATTATCTCTAGGAAAGTTTCACAAACATCATTTGATCAAAAATCAAAAGACTCCAAAATTCCATCCACATGGAGTTTCTTCATGTTTTCTTTCCAATATAATTTAAACGGCGATGTCACTTCCTAAGTGATCTTTCAATCAATTTGTCTTTCGACAATTTTAGCACTAGTTTTATGGATGTGATTTATCCAACGAGATTTGTGAATCATCCATCTTTTATGGATTACGGCAATTATTTGAACAACCCTTTTGTTCTCATAATACCTGATAAAACAAATCGAAGGCAAGCTTTGATGTTTAACGAGCAACACAATAACCCTTTATTTGTTTTCGATGAACATCATCACATATTCTTTGCTAGTTACTTAGGCCATTGTAGTTCATGAATTGTGTTGTTTCGTATGACGATTCACACCAACAAATTCAGTATCAAATACTTAAGAACCACATTGTTTAATAAGCAAAGAATATAGCCATAACACGTATATCATCTATATACTTAAACTGAACAATTCTAGTTTTTCTTTTCCGCCATATACTTATGAGATTCTCTTTCAGTATTTCCTTTTACATTTGAAAGAATCTATCAACATCAATAGTGGAGTCATACATATGACACATAGTCCAAAGCGTGTATAGTTAAATACCAATGTCTTTGGACTTGCACTTTGAAGTAGATCACCATCATCAAATGTTTGGTGTTCTTTCAAATTCCTTTCTTTAGTAATCTCTTGGCGTAGTAAACATTTTACCTACATCAAATATTCACCTTCATCATGGAATCGACCATGACCAAGCTACTTTTAGCTTATAACGGTGAATCACGAGTATAATGTTGCTCTCCAAAACCTTTTGGAAGATTAGGACAACTAGTGTCTCCAACCTTTTGCAAATTCTCATCAAAATATGAGAACATGAACTTTGCCATATTATACTCTATCATGTTGTAACCAAAACGTTTCAGATATCACAATATCTTCCACACATCATGGTTTCTGAAACAACTCTTTCAGATCCTAGATAACCTTGATATTAAGATAATCTTTTGAATATCAAGAATCATGGAGACAAACATGATACTCATATACTAACACTTGGAATTGTCACTCTTGTTTTAATACCAATTATTAAACTTCATAGAGTAACCGGAACTTACTGAAAGTTTGCAATAGGACTTTTAAACTTTAGATTAACACTTCAAAATAATACGATACCAGTTCGTAAAGTAACTAACCAGAATTCTATAGTTCTATCATCTCAATTATAACTAAGCGCAAGGTGGTAGCGGATGCCAATGACTACAACAACTATGCAAATTCACTTTGATTTAGTTTATGATAAATTGAGTTCTAATTAATAATTAAATTAATCTAGGTGAACTCCCACTCAAAACAACATCCCTCACATTGTTTTAGTGATCACACGAACCAAATCCACCACATCAAAACCGATCATCACGAGAGTTGATATAGTTTCAATGGCGAACAATCAACATGTTCATCATATCTACTATATGACTCATGCTCTACCTTTCGGTAATCCGTGTTCCTGAGGCCATGTCTGTACATGCTAGGCTCGTCAAGATCAAACCTTAGCTACCGCATAAGCAAATCTGGGTTGCTTACGTTGTATTCACCCGGAATCAAAGACACCCGATCATCACGTGGTGCTTCAAGCAGCAAGCTTTGGCAACGGTGCATACTAAGGGTGAACACTTTAGAACTTGAAATTTATGTGCATGAGGGATCATCTTATAATGCTACCGCTGCCTACTAAGCAATACAAGATGCATAAAGGATTAACATCACATGCAATTCATAATATGTGATATGATATGGCCTTTCTTCTTTGTGCTTCGATCTCCATCTTCAAGCACGAACATGATCTCCATCATCACCGGCATAGCATCAAGGTCAATGACGCTTCTCCATGGTTGTCGTCCACCAGCTTCAACTATTACAACTATTTTGAATAGACACGCAGGTCTTAACAAAATTAAAGACAACCATATGGCTCTGCGGTTGCCAACTTACAATAAGGAACATTGCATACATCAAATATAATCACAATCATGGCCATATCACATCACTACACACCTGCAAAACAAAGTTAGGCCTCTACTTTCTTTGCATATTTTACGTGGTTTGGGGCTTTCAATAAGTGTCGTTCTAACTTACGAACAAGAACCACAACATTGATACTAGCATTGTTGATCACCCGTTGTAAATTGGATCTTTACTATGCTAGGAGAAACAGGCACCCATAAAGCCACTTATGCAATACAAGTTGCATGTCAAGCGTGGAGCAAGTCTCATGAACGATGTCATGTAAGGTTAGCCCGGCCGCTTCATCCCAACATACCGCAAGATGCAAAGTACACAAAAGCAATCTATAATAAAGCATCAATGCCCACAATGACCATTGTGTTCTACTCGGCAATGATCTACATATAGACACGGCTCGATACCCTTTGTGGGGTTCGTAGCATGGAAAACAAAATTTTCTATCGCATACAAACAAACAAGCCAAGATCTATCTACTAGATTGTAGCAACGAGTCGATAGAGGAACTCACCTCGAAGATTCCAAAGCGGTTAACGAGCAGATTCTCGTGGGTGATGTAGTCGTACTCTTTCCGATCTCAAGATCGTGAGACGATCCTTCCAGCGCCACGTTCGGCAGCGCTCCCTTGATCGGTCACACGTTCGGTACTCGAAGACCTTCCTCTCCCTTGTTCCAAAGAAAGGCGGAGGTTGTAGCACTCTCCTCGCGATTCGGCAAAGACAACCAGCATGGAGTAAGAGGGAGATCCCGCAGGGCTTCGCCTTAAGCCGGTGCGAGTATGGTGGAGCTTATGAGAGAGGCTATTAGTGGTCTAGTAATTAGACACACCAATTAGAAGGCTCTAAACCAATTAGAAGGCTCTAAACTGAAATAGCTCTAAACCGGGGTTTAGGTCTAGGGTTTAGTTTAGAGGATAGGAACTAGTGTGTACTAGGAGCGAGCCTGCCTCCTTATATAGGTGGGAGGGCTGGCCGGCCAAGGGGAGTGGAGTCCCTCCCAACTCGGCAGGTGGGCGCCCGGGGAGGACTCCCTCCCCAACTCGGTTTCACCTCCTCCTCTTTTCCCACTTCCCAAAATTGCCGTTTGACTTTCAAACTAGCCGTTTGACTTTTCAATTTAGGATTTAATTTAATCCTTTACTTGGGACAGCAAGAACACTTAGTACATGATGCAATCATTCCAACTTACAATGACACATTCATGTACCCTTCCCCCCCCCGGAGTGCCGGACATTCCGGGACCTTCTAGAATGTTCCCGATGAAAACACCGGAACCATTCCCCAACTCCGAAATGGGACTTTCCTTATATGAATCTTATTCTCCGGACCATTCCGGATCTCCTCGTGATATCCCGGATCCCATCCGAGACTCAACAACATTCTCTTTCTCATAATACCATAACTACTCAAACAACGTCAATCCTTATGTGTCTCCCTACGGTTCGTGAATTATGCGGACATGATCGAGACACTTCTCCGAACAATAACCAATAGAGGAATCTGGAAATTCATATGGCTCCCACATATTTCTACGATTACTTTGCAATCGAATGAACCACTTACATACGATACCAATTTCCCTTTGTCTCACGATAGTTTACTTATCCGAGGTTATGATCGTCGGTATCTCTGCATACCTAGTTCAACCTCGTTACTGATAAGTACTCTTTTCTCGTTCCCGTGATATGTGATCCCTTGTGAGCCAGTCACATGCTTGCAAGCTAATTGGATGACATTTCACCGAGAGGGCCCAGAGTATATCTATCCGTCATATGGATGGACAAATCCCACTCTTGATCCATGTGTTTCAACCAATACTTTCCGAACACTCAATGCCACTTTTATAGCCACCCTGTTACGGTGTGGTGTTTGATGACATCAAAGCATCCATCCGGTAAAGGTGATATGCATGATCTCATGGTCGAAGGAATTAGGTTACTATGTATCAGAAAGCATATAGCAATTGAACTATTGAAATGACTTGATCTTTATGCTACGCTTATCTATAGGAGTATGTCCATCACATCATTCTCCTAATGATATGACCCTGTTGTTAATAACATCTCTATGTTCATGATCAGGAAACAATGATCATATATTAACCAACAAGCTAGTTTTACAAGAGGCTTTACTAGGGACTCTTATTTTAGTTTACAAATCACACAAGTATTAATGTTTCCGGTTAATACAATTATAGCATGGTATGTAAACATTTATCATAAATATGAAGATATGATAATAACCACTTTATTATTGCCTCTTGGGCATATCTCCAACAATGAATCCTTTTGGGGAGCAGAGTTCCAGTCATAGCACCTAGCCTATAACTCTATGTATCTATAACCTTCCTTCTTGGTTGTGCATGCAGCAGAAGTTTATTATGATGCCAGTGCTTATCCAAGGCCCAAAGCAACCCGGCAACAACATTGATGTGTACCCAAGGCCATTAGTTAAATAACTTATATAGTTGTGGCACGACGAATATGTGTGTGTGTGGATGAGCACAAACAGGAGCCATTGGACCTACGAGCGTTGTTGTTCGTAACCATCAATGATTGGCATGCTCTTTGTAACTTTTCAGGACAGTCAAACAAGGGATATAATGCATGCACGCACTGTTTAGATGAGACTAAAAGTATATATTTGGAACATTATAGGAAGAATGTGTACCCGGGGCATCGTCAATTTCTTTTGGCCAAGCATCCCTTAAGAAAGAAAGGCAAGCATTTCAACGGTCAGGCATGTCACCAGTTAAAGCCTAATGAATGTACTGGTGCTGATATATTCGATATGGTCAAAGATTTGGATCTAACAGTAATCTTTGGAAAAGGTCCTGGTGGACAATCTGTTCCAAAGGACGCTGACGGACACGCACCCATGTGGAAGAAGAAATCTATATTTTGGGAGCTACCCTATTGGAAAGTCCTAGAGATCTGCTCTGCAATCGACATGATGCATTTTAGGAAGAATCTTTGATTGAACCTGCCAGGCTTCTTGGGCATGTATGGGAAGGCAAAAGATACACCGAAAGTACGGCAGGACCAACAACATATGAAAGACCCAGAAGGCCTGCATCCAGAATGGTTTAAAGGTCATTCTAGCTACACTCTTACCAAATAATAGAAGGAATTTTTTTTGAATGCCTGAGCAGTATCAAGGTTCTGTCTGGCTTCTCGTCAAATATAAAAGGAATAATAAATATGGCAGAGAAAAAGTTTCAAAACCTGAAGTCTCATGAGTACCACGTGATTATGACACAATTGCTTCCGATTGCATTGAGGGGGCTTCTACCAGATTATGTTCGAGTACCCATTGTGAAGCTTTGTGCATTCCTCAATGCAATCTCCTAGAAGGTAATCAATCCTAAATATCGAGAACGGTTATATAATGATGTGGTCCAATGTCTTGCTAGTTTCGAGTTGGTGTTCCCACCATCCTTCTTCAATATTATGACGCACCTCTTGGTTCACCTAGTTGAAGAGATTTCCATTCTTGGTCATGTATTTCTATACAATATGTTCCCCTTTGAGAGGTCCATGGGAGTCTTAAATAAATATGTCCGTAACCATGCCAGTCTAGAAGGAAGCATCTCCAAGGGCTATGAAACAGAGGAAGTCATTGAGTTTTGTGTTTACTTTGTTCCTGACCTTAAGCTGATTGGTCTTCCTCAATAGCGGCATGAGGGGAGGCTGAGTGGAAAAGGCACTCTAGGAAGGAAATCAATAATATGTAAGGACGGGAATTCTCACACTGAAGCACATTATACAGTTCTACAGAATTCCACCTTGGGGGCTCCGTATATCAAGGAACACAAGAATATTGTACGCTCCAAAAACCCTAGGAAGCATGATGACTATATTAGAAATGAACACATGAAGACTTTCGGCGACTGGTTGCAAGCACGTGTCATCAAAAACAACACTCTTGGAGATGATGAGTTGTACTTGTTGTCTAGGTCACCATCTTCGACTATATCAACTTTCCAAGTGTACAGGATAAATGGGAATATATTTTACACGATCGCCCAAGATAAAAAGAGCACCAACCAAAACAATGGTATCCGCTTTGATGCAACAAACAACAATGGATCAAATATCACATATTATGGTTATATAGAGGAGATATGTGAACTTGACTATGGACCTACTTTTAAGGTCCCCTTGTTTCGGTGCAAATGGGTCAAGCTAGCAGGAGGCAGGTTAAAGGTAGACGAGCAGTACGGAATAACAATAGTGGATCTCAACAATCTTGCATACTTAGAAGAACTATTCGTCCTAGCCAATGATGTGGCTCAGGTTTTCTATGCGAAGGACATGTCTACCAAATCGAGAAAAAGAAAAAATAAGCAAAAGAATACGTCAGACGATGAGCCAAAGCGCCACATAGTTCTTTCAGGGAAAAGAAACGTCGTGGGAGTGGAGGACAAGACAAACATGTTAGAAGATTATGATAAGTTTCATGAAATTCTGCCCTTCGTAGTGAATACTCATCCAACAACCCTATTAATTAATGAAGATGCTCCATGGTTACGGTGCAATCAGTAGGGGACACATGCGAAGAAATGATGTGTAGTAATGTATTAAACATTTTATGTAACTATGTTCTGAAAACTCAGAAGAAAACATTTATGTAATGTTTGTTCCCGAGCATTCAGGGTTGTAGAGAGACCAACATGCAAGACATGCATTTATTAGTCATAATCATGTCTAGCCCTATAGTACACAACTTTAGGGTCGTCTTCGGAATCGTCATCGTCATCGTCGTCATAGCTAGGCGCATGCGACTGGATCCTCATGACATGCAGGGGGAGGGGGCACCTGCCACTCTGGCCTCGGATTCACGACGCGCGGAGGATGGGGCACCTGCCACTCCAGCCTCGGATTCACGACGTGCGGGAGAGGGGGCACCTGCCACTCCTTCGTCGGATTCACGACACACGGGGGAGGGGCTCTCGGATGACGACACCACTACACCCGCTGCCTTCACCACCCCACCCTTCTTGTGGCTTTGCGGCAGGCATAATTGCGGGTACCATAGGCGTGGATGATCTCCCTCGGCGATGTAGAGCATCACGCCAGGGATAGTCCGGTTCGCCCACCACAAGCGGCGACCGGCTTCGTTGTGGTTCACCAGGGGTGGGCCATCACACTCGTACCTGGCGGGCTCCCTTTCCTATTGGTTAGCAAAGAAGGCATTCCAGGTGGCGTAGTTGTCGGGATCCCAATGGGGGATCCATCAGCTTCTCCAGTGTGAGCTCGAGGTAGAAGTGGTTCATGATGGCCACCTGTCGAGCAGAACCTTGAGGCACAGGAGGGACAAGAACCCCTCCAGAGCTTAACATCTAGTCGGCAGGCAGCTAGTAGCCCAGCATGCATGGGTAGCTGGAGGCGCATAGCGCCTCGGTCTCCTCGAGGGTCAGAAAGTCCCAGTATGCGGTGTCCATTGCTGTGAGAGAGAAATGTGTGGATGACCATGGTGGTCAGCCTAGATATAGAGGGAAAGGGCAATAAAACATGGCGGGAAGTGGAGGGAAATGGCGGGAAAGCATGGCGTGTGGCTTGACGACTCTGATTTGGCAGAAAATATCTTTAGTCCAGGTTGGTGTATCCAACCGGGACTAAAGATGAACCTTTAGTCCCGGTTGGAGTCACCAACTGGGACTTAAGGGGTTGCGGAAGTCTGGGGCCGACGTGAACCATGTTTAGTCCCGGTTGGTGTCTCCAACTTGTACTAAATATGAATCTTTAGTCCTGGTTGGAGACACAAACCTGGACTAAACATGGGTGGTGACATTATTTCAGTGGGTGGAGGCACTATGCGAGTGAGTGTCAACACTATGTCATGAGTGGCGACACTATTTTGATGGATGGCGGCACTATGACAGGGCTGAGTGATGGTTGTGAAATACCACCTCTTTTAGCCATATAAGATGAGCCATTTATCTCTCACATCATGTTTCTTCCAGCTATAGCTATGCCTTATATGCATGACTTCTTGTTCTCATTTACTTTCATATGAGCTTTGCACATTTAGTAGTTTAGGTAGAATTTTATCACTTTCCTTGTCTATGACATGTGTGTAGGTGTTGATGATGATTATGGATAAATCAAAGGCAAAAGGAACAGAGCGAGCATATTATGGAGGAGCTACAGGGACCAGACTTAGCCATTTGGGTGTTTTCAAAAGTGAATTTTACAACTTCCCAAAATAACTATCCAAGACCACTGGATTGTAGCCCTCGTTGATACGAATCCAACGAGTCCAATAACACCCAAATCGGAGTTCGTATGAAGAAACAGCGGCCAAAACACTGCGGAACCCGAAGGTTTGACGAGCAACTATACGGCGGGAACCATTTTTCCGGCCATATAGTTCCCGTTGTATAGTTGCGAAAAAGGTCGCAAATGACGGGATTTCGCTCTAGAGAAGTTCCAGAACCTTCCCTAAGTCATATGATAGTATTGGGGGAACCCTAGGGCACCCCAAGGCCTATATAAAAGTGGGAGGAGCCAACAGAGAGGGACGAAGCCATATCCTCCGCCACGGTGGAGCCCTGCCGCCATGCCACCACCATAGCCGCCTCCAATCATATCTACACCATCACCATCACACAAGAGAAGGGAATAGGATCTTGAAGGCATCCACATCGATCTACATCGTCATCTTCATCAACAACGTCTCCATCATCGATCCCCTTTGGTTACTTGTTGTAATTCTAGATTGAATCTTGGATTTGCACTTGTCTTCAATTGTATCATCATATTTAATCCATATTCTATCCATCGTGTTGATTGCCTTCATGTGTGAGTAGTTTCCTTTGTTCTTGGGGAGATGGAGAAACCCTAGTATGAGATTGAATTGAGATAAAGATTATTATGTGATATTGTTCATTATATGTCTGTGTTAGTTTTCCTTCATCTTGATGTTGGGTGAAGCGCGCCACTAAATATTTGCCTCACTGAGGACTAGATGGAGGGAACTACTTGTTGGTAGATGGAGGGATGCTAGTACTTACGGTGACTATAAAGCGGTTGTCATTTCTTACGTATCAACTTGGAAACCGAGGAGAACCCACGGAACATTGTCCATGCCATGGGATACATCCTACAGGGTAAAGTCCCTTAATAGCACAGTAATTTAATTGATGTTGATTGTTGTCTACTATGGTTATGATGGATGATGTGTGCAATGGTTGCTGCCTATTCGTCCATATATGGAGCTCCTCCCACACATATCATAAATGGTCTTATTCTTTATAATAATTTTGATCACTCTTTTTCTAATTACTAGAGGTGGATCCACTACTCCCTGAGAACTCTTTCCATCATCTTGCAGACTTTTGTAATCATACTTGCATGCTCTTGTTTACTTACAGCTTTAGTTTACTTATTGTTCTCTTATTTGAAAACCCAAAAATATCTTTTACACAAAACTTGCATTTTATCTTGTTACTTAGAATATTATTTAGCATTACTAGTTTCAGTATTTAGTTCAAAGATTTATTAGACTTCAGACTCCTGCTCCCTATGGGATCAATATCTTTATTTCGAAACTAGCTACAAACGATCTGTGTACTTGCAGTCATCAAGCTATTTTTTAGCGATGTTGCCGGGGAGCTAAGTGCTGTAGGTCTTTTAATTAGCTTTTTGTTTATTTATTTTAGTTTTGCTAGGTTTTTTTAAGCTTTCTTTATTTGCTGGATTTGTATTTTTTTTCTTTCGTTTACAAACCAAAAACCCATAAAAATATTTGTTACTAATCATGTCTTTCGAGATAACTACCTTTCAATAGATGAAATCTATAATGGAGGAGTCAAAAGGAAGGACTTTGGGAGACATTCATAAGAGGCAAGGCATATTAAAAGAATGATTGACTTGGGTGGACAAGTATTCATCCACACTATGTGCCTCTTATCAATTATGTTGTGATTGTTGCGAATCTCTAGACCACCTCAATTATCAATGTAAGTATAATTTTGATACCGAACTAGCAGACTATAATAGAGATGAGTTTAAATGCCTTGCTGGGGAGGCCACATTAAAATTTGTGATTTTTACTAGTTGCAAAGAGTTGTTATTTCGTTTAAGAGATATACAGGTAGAAAGTAAATCACTCGATATGATCTATAAAGAAGTTCACCCTATGTTCTGCTATTGCCAAGATAACTTCCATGATAATGAATTTATTGTTGGACGGATTAAATCTACCATGGAAGAATCTAACCTTTTGCAGGGTGCTCCAAAAGATAACATGGAGGGAACTCCACTCAAAGAACCTCCACCTAAACCACCAGAACATGTTGTTAATAAAGAGGTGGCACTTGATGTTGCACCCTCTCAACTAGTGCAAGGTAAGCCCGAAGGTAAGACTATCGCTGAGCTACTCGCAAATTATCTTAGTAAGAATAAAGAGGAGCAACTTGATCAACCACTTGAATCTCCTACTTCTGAAAATAACTTTCCACACAAATAGTATGCATGCAAACGATATCTCATTATCTAGTAATGATTTCTATAAGTCCCAAACATATGATGATTGTTCTGAGGAGGATTTGTGCCTAGACAGTGATTTTGGGGACTTTGGTGAGGAACTAGAAAATGAATCTTTCAATGGATATTGTGATGCTATTAACATGGGACGAGAATCCTCATTGGAAGAGGAGGATGAGTATTTTGAAGAACAAATGAGCAATATGACGGCAAGAGAAATGTATTCCCAGATAGTGGAATATGCTAAAAAGTTAAATTCTTCGGATACGATAGACGATCCAATAATATGTCCTCAATGTATGAAACTTGGGCACTACTTTCATTTTCAATGCTCTGATACCTTTAATCAATATTTAGTGTCTTATAATAATGGTGATACCACTAGTGAAGTATTAGAGTATGCTATCTTTGAAGGTGCCCATGAGCTGATAATACATGTTATATCATGTATTAATAGTGAAGATAATGTTCTCGTAAAATGGCTTATAAAATCCTGCAACATATTTATTGGTATTGTCAAGAACATTTTAGTGAGAATTCACTTATTACGAAGGCACGACGTAGGACCGTAGTGCCCTATGTTAATCGTTTGTAGGAAATCCCATTGGAGAAGGATGAAGTTCCTTCCCAAGAAGAGGATGAACACGAAGAAGAACTGCTAATCCTTGAGGATATGCAACTACTAGACATGTGGGAGCAGGTGGATTACCGTTCTAGTAATTTGTCAAATTTATTTGAAGGTATGAGGCAATATAATGGTAAGCCTAACAAGCTTTATGATTATGAATGCATTCCTATCTTTAAAGATTTTTTATCAACCAATACTCACATAAATGGTAATAAAATAAAACTCTTGGAATACATAGTTTATGAAGGGTCTCATGAGCTGCTTAGGAAAATTGGTATTATTATGAAAAGTAGCGATAATGAGGATTTAGCAAGGTATCATAATATTATGGATTATATTGTCAAGAACATTTTAGTGGGAATGCACTTGTGATAAAGAGTAAGGAGCTATGTAAAACAATAGTTTCCGAAATTAACATTTTGCAGGAACCACTGGATAACGAGGAGGAACACCAAAAAGGTGAGGCTGAAGACAAACATCATTCTACTAATAATAAGTTTGTTTATGATGCCTCAGTCTCTAGTAATGATTCTTATTGTGTTGAAACTAAAGATAATTTATCTGCGGAGGCTTTATGCCTAGATACTCATTTGGAGAACAATAATAATTATGAACTGGAGATAAATCCTTGTAGTATTAATGAGCAAGTTTCGGGAGAGCACATCTTTGATGCAATATTTGTTGATGACGCTTCTTTTTCTGAGTGGGTTGATAACTCTAGAACTAATGAACTTGATATCAAGGGTGATGAACTAGAGAACAGAGACACTTTTGAATTTTCCCTGCTGCTAAATATGAGTATTATGAAGTGTTCCCTCGTGATAGTGTAGCCCAAGAAGAGTACTATAAATTGTATCCCGATGATTCTATTAAAGGTAAAAGGTTTGAATTTATATGTAAATGTCTAATCCTTTTGTTGAAGCAATCTAGGGAGGTATGCTCACCACACATGGCGCATCAATCATCATTTGTGAGCAATAAAACATTTATCTACATGACTTCGATGCACCGTAAGCGGGTGAGACCTCGACCAGGCTATAATAGTAAGTGCTCCTCTTTTGGAGGTAAGAATAAATAATTCTCTGGCTCCTATCTATTAAAATAATAATGGAGAAAAGCCTGGCTACTTGGTTATCAGAAAGCGCTTCTCGGGAGGCAACCCGGAAGTCATTAGGTGTCTTTCTTAGTTTTTTTATCTTGAGTCTTGATGCATTCTTGTTGCATTGGCATTTTTATTCTTTGCATGATTTGCTATTAGAGTTATCTTGTTGTAGTTTTCAAAAGGTAGAATTATTATTACTATGTGTTGCATAACTCGGTTGTACTTAAATCCCGTTTTATACATGCTGTTGTTGGTCGAAAATTAAAGTTATTATTTTACCGTCAAAACATGGTGTTTCTCTAAGTTTCAGGATAAGAAAGAATTCTCGAAGAAATATTTTTTTTTTGATGTCTACTGAAGGTTGACCAACTATACTGCGGGAATAAAAAATTCAAGACGTATAGTTTGGCTGTATAGATATCTTTGCTATCGACAAATTTTCTTTCTTAGTTACAGAAGGTTTAACGACCAACTATACGGCGGGAATAAAAATTTCAGCCATATAGTTCCGGCTGTATAGTTATCGTTGCCTTAGTAAAATTTATTTTCCAAGGTACAGTAAGTTTAACGACCAACTATACGGCGGGACCTTTTTGGTCTGGCCGTATAGTTGCGCCCGTATAGTTAGGAAAACCTATCGAACCCCAACTGGAAGGTAACCATTGCTCAAAATTTTATTCTTACTTCTTCTTTCTTCTTCTAGAAACCTCGAAACACCACCTGGGAGCTTCTCCCATGATCTAGAGAAGCCGAGCATATATAAGCAATAAAATTCTATCTCAGAAACCTCCTAGACTATAGTTCTCTATAAAAGTTCATGTTTTCTTTTTACTTTATTTTTGTCGGTAGGGTGAACGAACTTCGTTCGTACACCAAAACAATGTCTTTTATTTTATGTGTTATTTTCACAGGGATTTGAACCTTGTATACGGTAGTGCCGACCATGCAAACACTCACATGAGCCACTTGGTTGCTTCAAATCAACATGCTTACATATTAATGGCTGGTAAAACCTTCCAAACTCAAACTTCTCCCAATTAAGCACATAGGGGCTGCACACTCGTGTTTCATATTTTGTCTCACTTGCACTTCATCAAAATCTGGGGGTATGTACAATTCTTGGACTTAGCTTGTTGACTTAAGAGTGGTGCTTAGGTTGACGAACCAACTCAGTGGGACTTATATTTTTATCACTTTGAGCTAATCCCCGTGCCTTAAAAAAACAAAGTGTTTTATTTTATTCTTAGTTTCCAAGCATGTTCGCAAGGAAGGCAGCCACCAGGCTATATCAATAAATATAAGTTAAAGCAAAGGTTCTTTGCCCATCAAAAGATAGGTTACTTGTACCTCAAAGGTAAAGTGTGTCACCCTTGTTTTCAACTAAGCTTGGGGAGGTAACCACTTATCACACTCTCTTTTGGAAACTGTATTTTTTATTTTCTTTTGGTGATATACTCAAGTTTGGTTCATGCAAAGTTCTAAGCTTGGGGAGGTTACTTCTGCATGTGTAGAGTCTTGTGCAATGTTCGTATTCGATGAAGATTTAATGCAATCATGTATCCCGACGTTTTCGAATTCTTGTTTAAGTGAGTCTAGTTCTGTATTCATAAAGGGATACACTTGCTCATGATAGGAACCATAGGAGTTGACTTAGAGCTTGTATGCATCTTGCCAAAAAAAATATCAAGCTTGTGACACTATTTGTAATCCTCAATCTCTACACTTGGAAAGAATGAATACTCGATCAATATCTTTTGAAATTTGTTAGTTGTCACTAATAGCTTTGTCTTAAATAAATAAGTTATGCTCGACCCCATATTGTCAAAACAATAGACTTGATAGTTTACAGAAGGAGTTGTCAATTGGAAATGATATTTCTAAGTTTTATGTTCTATGCTAAATAAGGTGTTGTTTATTTGTCTTAAGAGTTTAGCCTTAAAGATACTCAACACCATAGATGTGATGATCGGCTTGATAGTACTCTTTGAAATGATTTGTTTGAAGAAACTAATATTTAGCAGTAATTGAGATGCATACCAAATCTTGACCCGTTGATTAAAGTATGACATTGCTCTATGCGTGTCTGCACCACTGTCGCATAACATGGGATGCTAACAACTCCGCTGGCCTTTGAACAATCCAAAAAGAGGAAACTCTTGGAGTTTGGCTATGAGTTGCCTAACATATGTAGCAGAAATGCTATATTTGGGTATGCATTGGTATTCTCATGGGCCTGCGTTCAAAGCAAAAGAGGAAATACTCCTTTGACTGTTATGCGAAATCATTATACCAAAAAGATAAACCTTGGTAATGGTCACGAGTATCCATTCTTAGCCGGCATAGTCTGATTAAACACACTAAGTTTTGGCATGATCTCATTACTGATGAACTGAAGTTTTAGAAAGACAAAGAATAGAAAATGAGTGTTTGATAGCCATGATTCATTGATGTGGATGACCAAAAGAGACAGTCTAATGCTATGCTTCTTTTGACATGTTCTCGCATTTCCTTTTGACATAAATCTCGTTACTAAGAGATAAACTTTCTGGAACTCAATAACTGATGTTGCACTTGAGAGCCTTAACTAGATGACATGATTGGGTAGAATCGATAAAATTTATTCCTATTTATGCTTGACATCTATTTGTGACTAAGTTTTGCCTCATAAAAAATAATGATATGAAAAGTTATACAAAAGGTGCAATAAGAGGATCACAAGTTTGTCTGCAACTTAGATTCACTGTTGACATGGAGCATATAATTTTTGATGAATCTTTAGTGGTCTTTATAACTGAGCTTGTGTTGCCTTATATGAATACATGTTTTCTCTCTTCAAGCCTGTAGAAGAAATAAGGATGCAAGACATTGATTTCCAATGATAAGCTATTTAAAAACCATTAATTTATTATCGACCCTTCCTGCTCGAGGACGACCAAGGTCTAGCTTGGGGAAGTTGATGGCTGTGAAATACCACCTTTTTTAGCCATATAAAATGAGCCATTTATCTCTCATGTCATGTTTCTTCCAGCTATAGCTATGCCTTATATGCATGACTTCTAGTTCTCATTTACTTTCACATCAGCTTTGGACATTTAGTAGTTTAGGTAGAATTTTATCACTTTCCTTGTCTATGACATGTGTGTAGGTGTTGATGATGATTATGGATAAAACAGAGGCAAAAGGAACAGAGAGAGCATAGTATGGAGGAGCTGCAGGGACCAGACTTAGCCATTTGGGTGTTGGAAAAAGTGAATTTTTCCAACTTCTGAAAATAACTCTCCAAGACCACTGGATTGTAACCCTCATCGATACGAATCCAACGAGCCCAAGAACACCCAAATCGGAGTTCGTATGAAGAAACGGCGTCCAAAACACTGCGGAACCTGAAGGTTTGATGAGCAACTATACATCGGCAAGCATTTTTCCAGCCGTATAGTTCCCGCCGTATAGTTGCGAAAAAGTTCACAAACGACGGGATTTTGCCCCAGAGAAGCTCCATAACCTTACCTAAGTCATATGACCGTATTGGGGGAACCCTAGGGCACCCCCAAGGCCTATATAAAGGTGGGAGGAGCCAAGAGAGAGGGATGAAGCCATATCCTCCACCACGACGGAGCCCTGCCGCCGTGCCACCGCCATAGCCGCCTCCAATCAGATTTACACCATCACCATCACACAAGAGGATAAGGGACTATGATCTTGAAGTCCTCCACATCGATCTACATCATCATATTCATCAACAACGTCTCCATCACCGACCCCCTTTGGTTACGTGTTGTAATTCTAGAGTGAATCTTGGATTTGCACTTGTCTTCAATTGTATCATCATACTTCATCCATATTCTATCCATCATGTTGATTGCCTTCATGTGTGAGTATTTTCCTTTGTTCTTGGGGATATGGATAAACCCTAGTATGAGATTGAATTGAGATAAAGATTATTATGTGATATTGTTCATTATGTGTCTGTGTTAGATTTCCTTCATCTTGATGTTGGGTGAAGCGTGCCACTCAATATTTGCCTCACCGAGGACTAGATGGAGGGAACTACTTGTTGGTAGACGGAGGGATGATAGCACTTATGGTGACTATAAAGCTATTGTCATTCCTTACGTATCAACTTGGAAACTGAGGAGAACTCACGAAACATTGTCCATGCCATGGGATACATCCTACGGGGTAAAGTCCCTTAAGCGCAGTAATTCGATTGATGTCGATTGCTGTCTGCTGTGGTTATGACGGATGATGTGTGGAGTGGTTGCTACCTATTTTTCCATATATGGAGCTCCTCCCACACATATCATAAATGGTCTTATTCATTATAATAATTTTGATCACTCTTTCTAATTACTAGTGGTGGATCCACTACTCCCTGAGAACTCTTTCCATCATCTTGCAGACTTTCATAATCATACTTGCATGCTCTTGTTTACTTATAGCTTTAGTTTACTTATTGTTCTCTTATTTGAAAACCCAAAAATATCTTTTACACAAAACTCGCATTTTATCTTGTTACTTAGAACGTTATTTAGCATTACTATTTTAGTATTTAGTTCAGAGAGTTATTAGACTTCAGACTCCTGCTCCCTGTGGGATCGATATCTTTATTTTGAAACTAGCTAAAGATGATCTATGCACTTGTAGTCATCACTGAGTGTCGACATTATGTCGTGAGTGTCGACACTATGTTGTGTTGCTTAATCTTAAGGGGCTGCAATAGGCTGGGCCCGACACGAACCATGTTTAGTCCCGGTTTGTGTCTCCAACTGGGAGAGCAGGGACACCACTATGGCGGAGCTTCTCGAAGATGTCTTAGGATCCAGTCCTTAGACATCTTCGAGGAGCTCTCCATAGAGGCACTCCCTAATATGTGAAATTAGTTAGTTGCCCGACGTATTGATCTAGCTAGAGAAGTTATAAACTGCAAGATGGTGTGTGAGAGCAGGGACACCACTATGGTGGAGCTTCTCGAAGTTGTCTTAGGATCCTGTCCTCAGACATCTTTGAGGAGCTCGCCATAGATGCACTCCCTAATATATGAAATTAGTTAGCTGCCCGGTGTATTGATCTAGTTAGCTGCCCGGTGTATTGATCTAGTTAGAGAAGTTATAAACTACAAGATGGTGTATGAGAGTAGGGACACCACTATGGCGGAGCTTCTCAAAGATGTCTTAGGATCACGTCCTCAGACATCTTCGAGGCGCTTGCCATATATGCACTCCCTAATATATGAAATTAGTTAGCTCCCCGGCATGTTCATGTTTTTGGTTCTTGCTTGTTGCAACGGACGATGGTTAAAATTCTAGGGTGCCACTATACGTGTGTGCCTTTATTTTGGATGTGATCCTAGGGACGATGTGAGAAAGCCTTGTGATATGCACAATGACATATTGGGCACCCTACTTGGCTTGCTCACTCCGTCCCTGTGATTTCTGTGTCCAACATAAGTATGAGGCCCCTATATATTACTTGATCTTCATATAGTTTTGAGTTCTTATTTTTGTTGCAATGTTAGTGTAGATGCAACTAGTTTTTTATGTTGAAAGTTTAATCATATTCAAAAGTATGCAAAATATATGATTTAATATATTTTCAATTTAAAATGGCAAAATGGTTAATAGTTTTAATAGTTAGATAGATAGAATCCAATTTTTTAATGTGCCAAAACAAGATATAGATAGAATCCACATATATTGAAAATGATATTGAGCTTGGAGTTTATCACATTAATATAAGATAGATAGAATATAAATTAATACAAGTTCATCTCATATTATTGTTGCAAAAATTACTCCCAAACTAAACTCACAAAACCCTTAAATTATATTTTTATTAGATTGATATTTTGTTATGCTAAATATATTTTGTTAGATAGATATTCTTTTATTTTCTTTTATTTAACATTGTATATATGGCGAGAACCATATATATATAGTTTGTAGCAAAAAAATTAATTTTTTTCCAAAAGGACCTTTAGTCCCGGTTCATGTCAGAAACCGTGACTAAAGGGGGCGGTTTTGGTGCCATAGGCTCCTACCAAAAACCTTTAGTCCCGGCATGTTGTTTGACCCAGGACTAAATGTCCCACCTTTAGTACCAGTTCACTACACAACCCGGGACTAAAGTACCATTAGTCTCGGGTCATTCCATGACTCGGGACTAACGGTCCTAGCCCTATAAATTTCGCGCGCGCCCTGCTCCTCTTCGTGCACCGCCATATCTTAATTTCGCACGCGCAGGAGGCGCTGCCAAAGATCGATCTACCGGCACGCTGCCCAACTCCGCCGCATCGTCTTCCTCTCCGTCGCCATTTGATACCTTCGATCCGGATATCGGATTTAGTATAGCTCTTTTGCCCTAGTAGACCTAGGTTATCGAATCCACGGGAAGTAAATGCGTAGTGAAGTTACTTTAACGGACCTTCGGGAGTTTTAGAACTCCTTTTGTATTTTTACCGGACTAGTAGCTTACGTCTTTTTGTTGTTGTCGATGATGGAGAGAGAGGGCCTAGGGTGTTCGGTTTCACATGTAGCTGTGGAAAAACATCTGATGAAAATAAAAGATAGAAATAAAGTATGCGTGTACTTGTTAGAGCAAGATATATCATATATGGGAAGTGCACCCATAATTGCTATTGCCTCCACAACCGCTTATATCAATAACCTACTAGTCTCATCCATAGAAGAAAGAGAACTAATGATATGCATAGTGATGTCACTGTTAATCCCAAGCAAATCCCTCACATACAGCCGTGTTACCCCTTTTGTTACTAGGGTTCCTAACCTGCAGATCGGTCATGACTCATACTCCCTATACCTGGCTCAACCCTCGGGGGTCTTGGGTACCTGACAAGTCCTTGGATTGAGGCAAGAGAGGATACAATTATGGCTATGTATGCACATTGTAACATAGTTGAACTTGATAAAGAGACTTCCATATTGGTTGAAGGTAAAACAAAGGTAAAAGATGTGGGTAAGCCTATCCTTCCTTGCATACTTAAAGAAACCTCGCATTATGGTTTATGCGATCTCGGCACTGAAGTTAATGTTATATCTTATGATTTCTATTTATAAATAAAAGAAGAAATAGAACCGGCTACAATCGAAAATACTGATATGACAATCATGTTAGCAAATAAAACTCTTGTAATTCCAATGGGAGTAGTTGAAGATGCAACTGTCACAATTGGCAATAAACACTTTCCTATAAATTTTGTAGTTGTTGATATGCCAGCTGACACTCTTTGCCCTATTATATTTAGAAGAAACTTTTTGAGTGACGTAGGTGCCCATGTTGATTTCAAAAAGGAGATTATGTCTCTTAAGCTTGGGGAAGCAAAAAAGAATTCCACTTTTCCAAATTTAAAGACATGCCTCCACAAATACAAGAAGAAGAGAAAGAGAAAACTATTGAGGAAATGGAAACTCTCTTCTTTAGTGATCAAAAAGAAGAAATAAATGAAGACTTAAATTATGAAGAAATAGTTATGGAGGACAAGTCCCTAGAAGAACTAGAAGATGAACTTGATTCACTTCCTATTATAGGGTCTCCAACTAATGAGGCTTTCGAAGAGCCAAAAAAGAGAGGGGATGAGGAATTACCACCCCCTGAATTGAAAATTCTACCAGATAATCTTAAATATAGATTTTTAGATGATACAAATAAATTTCCTATTATTATTAGTGCTAAACTTTCAGGAGAAGAAGAAGAAGAACTCATGAAAATACTTAAGGAGCAGCGCAAGGCCTTTGGGTACTCAATGGATGATTTGAAGGGCATTAGTCCCATGATAACCATCCATCGAATATTCATGGAAGAAGGTGCTAAACCAGTTGCGGAATTTAATAGAAGGCTGAAGCCCAAAATGAAGGAAGTGGTAAGAAAAGAAATTGTACGCCTATTCGACGCAAGTATAATCTATCCTGTTAAAGAAAGTGAATGGGTAAATCCTATTCATTGTGCTCCTAAGAAGGGCGGCTTTACTGTTGTTCCTAATGAAAATAATGAATTGATACCTACTAGAACTATTGTTGGACATAGGATGTGCATAGGTTTCAAGAAATTGAATAAAGAAACTAGGAAAGATCATTATCCTTTGCCGTTCATAGATCAAACTTTAGAAAGGTTAGAAAACCACACTCATTTTTGCTACTTGGATGGATATTCTAGTTTTTCTCAAATAGTTGTTCATCCTGATGACCAACTTAAAACAACCTTCATTAGTCCTTATGGTTTACATGCTTACCGACGTATGCCTTTTGGTTTATGTAATGCTCTAGCTACTTTTCAAAGATGCATGACCGCTATTTTTGTGGATTTCATAGAACTAATAATGGAAGTGTTTATGGATGATTTTTCTGTCTATGGAACTTCATTTACTATTTGTTTGAATAATCTCAAAAGAGTTTTGCAGCATTGTGAAGAAACCAATCTTGTTCTAAACTTAGAGAAGTGCCATTTTAGGTCAAAGAAGGTATAGTCCTTGGACATAAGGTATCAGGTAAGGGAATTGAAGTGGATAGAGCTAAGGTTGAGGCAATAGAGAGAATGCCACAACCTAGAGATATAAAAGGTATAAGAAGTTTTCTTGGTCATGTGGGTTTTTATAGAAGGTTCATTGGAAATTTCTTTGAAATATCTAAACCTTTGACTAACCTCCTGCAAAAGGGAGTAAGATTTAATTTTGATGATAAACGTCTTATAGCCTTTGATAGACTTAAAAATGCTTTATCCCATGCTCCTATCATTAAACCACCTATCTGGGATATGACTTTTGACTTAATATGTGAAGCTAGTGATGATGCTATGGGAGTAACTCTGGGAAAACACATAGGTCGCAGATTTAATATTATACATCATGCTAGTAGAACTCTCAATAGTGCTCAAAAGAATTATCCTAAGGAAGAAATGGAACTGTTTGCTATATTTTTCTCTTGCGATAAATTTCGTTCTTATATAGTTGATGCAAAAGTAAGAGTTCATATGAATCATGATGGTTTAAAAGAACTCCTTGAAAGGAAGAACCATAGGCCAAGAATGATCCATTTGATTCTTTTACTTCAAGAATTTGAATTACAGATCATGTGGAGGCAAGGAATAAAGATGTTGGATGCAGTGTCCATATTCGCCCAGTAAGACACCAATCTTATTGAGAGGGATTTTAGTCCTAGTGATTTTTGTTTACGAGAATTATTCAATGAACTAAGGTTAATCCCTCCAAAAGAGAAGAAGTCTTTGTTGTTGGAGGAGCTTGTCATGCTAGAATAAGTAAACGGTAAGTTCAAGGTAAGTGTTCTTACTCAAATAAGTGATTTATTTTCACAGATTTTACTCATAATTTTTTGCCTTTGAATTCCTTGTGTTTTTCTGAAGTTTTTGAGGGTTTTACCAACTATACGGGCGGAACTATACGACCGGAGAGGAAGCTCCCGCCGTATAGTTGGTCGTTAAACCCTCTATATCTTCTTTCCGAAATTGTTTTCGATGTCTGGAACTATACGGGCGCAACTATAGTACTGGAGGAAATAATTCCGGCCATATAGTTGGTGGTTGAACTCTCAGGCACTTTCGATTTTTGGTGTTTATATCTATACGGTCGCAACTATACGACCGGAGATGAAATTCCGGCCGTATACTTAGTCGTTAAACTTCCAGACATCTTCGTTTACTTTTTCGTTTTTTCCGATTTTTATCCAAAAAACACCAAAAAATGGTATTGTTCGTTCCAAGTCGGTACTTAACCGAACTAGACTCGAGATATTTGGAAATATCTGCCCGGAACCAACTATACGGCTGGAGTTATACGGGCCGTGCTCGTATAGTTGGTCATCACGCGGCAGGACTCTTCCAAATCCGCGATTTCTTTTTCTATTCTGTTAAGATTCTTTTCTTGGGCGTGAATTTGGTGTTTCTCGTGAGTTTTACCGACCTCTGACCCCCTTATATACTGCCATTGTTTCTCGCTCTAATCATAATCTCCAGGAACCAATCTATCTCTTCTCCATACTCAAATACACGCAAACCAAGGGACAGAAGCCATGGAGAGAAGTTCCTATGGAGATCGGGAGCAATAGCGAGCAAGGCAAGGAGATCAAGGCCATCCCTATGGAGTTCCTCGACACCGACCATGGACGTCGGAATAAGGAGTTGAAAGTCCTCGAGCAGAAGATTGAACAGATGGACAAGGAGACTCCAGGGACTCCCAAGCATCTTCGCTTGTTGCGACTTTATCTTGACAAACTTGATGAAGATATTAAGCAGACAACCGAATCAGGTTTTTCTATGAGTCTTAAGGCGATCCAAACCCTTCAAGACAACAATGAGCTCATTAAAGAACAAGTGAAAGTGCTGGAGAGGAATAACCTTTTCTACAAGCTGTGTGTTAAGGAATTAGAAGATGTTCAATCAATCCCTCTGCCTCAGGCTGGCCCGTGAAGAGAAGATACCACGCGCCATGGCACCACAGTGATCTACAATAATCACTGTATAAAATTGCTCAAGGGATTATTTGATCCCGCCTGACTTGATTCCAAGCTTGGGGAGATCTTTAAGACCTTGTAATCTGTCCTATAAGTTTTATATTACTATTTTAGTTTTGCATTAGTTCGAACTAGAAATAAAGTTTGTATCAGTAGAATTCCATTCAGGAATAGTTGATCCCTTTTATGAAATTCCGAGTTTATTATCATATATGGAGCAATATTGAGTGTGTGTTTGTCCTATTGGATATATAAATGGCTTGAGTATAATTTTACTTGCACTTGATGATAGCAATAGGATTCTTTCACACCATTGGTATTAATGGAACATACAAAGATAATTTGGTCAATATGTTGTAGGTATATGGTTTGATTTACAAAGAAAGAAAAACCATCTAATCAGTTAGAATTGAAAAGGAAACCTTGAACAAAGGAAAATAAAAAGTGCTATCAAAATAGAGTGAGATCAAGACGAGGTAGAATATTCAAGCTATAAAGATTGCTTCATATACAATTAGAATTTGGTAATTGAGATCGTTAAACTTTGAATTTACTACATGAAGTGGAATGTATGGCTAGTTCCTTTGCACAACACTTAAACAAAAGTGTGAGCATATATATAAAGAAGAGAAGAAAAGAAAGAAGAAAAAGAGTGAATGTGCAAAGAGCAAATAGGCATACACCACTATATTATAGTATGACAAAGAGACGTTTTGAGATTTTGAATCCAAAGTGAATCTGTTAAATCCTAAAAGCACTTGGGACTACCTCACTAACTCATTCGGTTGAACTGAATACTTTTACATCATATTGAGAGTGATATTTTGTGAACTATTAAATGCTAAGGCGTGGAATCCTGCTAATATTATTCGGATAGTTCGAGTAAGGTACTATTCATGAACCTATTCCTGTGTATCATATACGATAAACACATGCTGCAACTGCCTCATTTATTTTATCGACTCAGCTTCATGAATATGAGGATCACATCCATTAAGCTAACTTGCTCGGAACGAGCAAGAGTCTAAGCTTGGAGAAGTTGATGAGTGCATATTTGCATCATGTTTTATATTATTATTTTGCATTGTTGATGTAGGATCTTGGTATTTTACGGCGCTCGCGCGCATATTTTATGTTTGTTTTCATCAGGATCAGGACAGATGATGGATACAATGGACACAATCCTTGGAGCAGTTATACTGAGGAGAAAAGGATTCAAAAACAACGTAAATCGTTTATTTGGGAAATATCAATAAAGCAGAAGAAAACCCGAAGCGAACAAAGGACACAGACGGTTTAACGACCAACTATACAGCGGAAATAAATATTCCAACCGTATAGTTCCCGCCAGATAGTTGGCGCCACCACTGCCTCCTCAAATAGTATCATCTCGTGCAACTGGATCGAGGAGACGACATACAGAACAACCAGAAATCACCAAAACCTCACCTCCGGAAGGCATTTAGAGGGGGAACTCGTCCACCGGGGATCCATCTTCGCCCTGCACAGATCCGGGAGGCTAAGGCATCGATCTTCATCATCAACCGCTGCATCACCACCATATCCATCCATCCCATCTACATGTTATCTAGATACTGTTTTAATTTCCATAATCGTTTTGGATTTATACAAGTACTATTCATCTATGATAGATTCATTTGTTATTGCCATGATGTTGATTGCCTCCATGTCTGACTAGATCTCTAGTTCTTGGGGAGATGGAGAAACCCTAGTATAAGATTGAAATAAGATAAAGTTTATTATGATATTCATCGCTGTGACCATGTGTTAGATTGTCTTCATCTTGATGTTGGGAGAAGTCAACCTCTCAATATTTGCCTCTTATGGGGACTTGATGGAGTGAACTACTTGTTGGTAGACGGAGGTGCGTTAGCACTTACAGTGATTATAAAGCTGTTGGCACTCCTTACGTATCAACTTGGGAACCGAGGAAACTCATGGAACACTATCCATGCTATGGAATACATCCTACGGGATTAAGTCCCTTAATAGCGCAGTAATTTGATTGATGTCGATTGCTGACTATTGTGGTTATGAGGATGATGTGAGCAGAGGTTGTTGTCTATTTGTCCCTATACGGAGTTCCTCCCACACATACATAGTTGAGAATGTTTATAATAATAATCTTTACCTTAGCTCTTTATAATGCTAGTGGTGTATCCGCTACTCCCTGAGAACGCTTTTTCCCTATTGCAGTTCCAATCTCTCTTACATATGCGATACTTATTTCTGTGTTCAGTTGTTTTACTTTACTTATTATTGCTCTTATACCAAAAACCCCAAAACACCTTTTTACATAATATCGCATTTTATCTTGTCACTTTGAACTTTATTTAGCATTTTTATTATAGTATTTAATTCAAGAGTTATTAGACTTTAGCCTCCTGCTCCCTGTGGGATCGATATATTTATTTTGAAACTAGCTACAAACGATCTGTGTACTTGCAGTCATCAGCCTCTCAACTCAAGTATGTAGTGGGACAGCAAATTCGGACATGATAGGCATTGTCAGGTGCCCCAAACGAACCAATTATACATAAAGACATCCTCAAACATCGTCAGGTCAATAAAGGGTGGGGTTTTTGTTCCTCAAATTCTTCTACAATGGTCTGGTTTGGATGCAAGTTTGGTGACATGGGAGTCAGAAGCTGAGCTAAAGGAGAATTTCCCACAAGCTGTAGCTTTGGGTCAAGCTACTATTGAAGGGGGGATGTAACTAGAAGGAGAGTACAAAAATGGAGACAACTTCGGGATTATGCTACTCGCAAGTGTTTGGAGGCAGAAGAGTTCTGCTTCCACAATAGAGCCAAGTGGGAGTGGGCTACAAGTCAAACCGAATTTGTGCTTCGTTGGTGACAACTGAACAACACGATGAGTTGGGAGTGGTGGGATAACTTGGACCAGGCCGCCTGTAAGTGTCTGGAGGTCATAGTTAACTAGGAAGGCAAGTGTGTTGTAGATGGCATCTGGGATTAGATCATGGAACTAGCAGCCCTGGTGAGGGAATCATGTTTGTATTCGTCTGACTCGCTACTGTTCATATGGATCTCGAAAAATTTCTGAATAATTGTGATTTGTGTTCATTTGGCAGGGCAGGCGATGGCCCGGGACCCCGCAGTTCAGTTGCTGTGGTGGCCACGACAACAAGATGGTAATCGGTTTTAGGTGCTCGCTCTTGTAGCCGTCTGCTGATTCGAGCCCGCGTCAACCCTGGCGTTGGCGGTGCCTGCGGTCCGGTTGGTGCCAGGTGGCAGCCGCCCGTTCTCCATCTCCTCAAGGTGCGAGTGGTGTTGGTGGTGCTCGCTCAGCGCTACGGGCTGCTTGTGGTGGCTACAAACGGCTTGTGTCGTGGGGGCTACTAGCTCAGAATGAATAAATGGAAGCGGTCCTTGGGTTCCTCTCGTGCCAAGACAATGATCTGCTTGATACCAACCCTCGTTGATCAAGCGGAAATGTCGAGTTTCGGAAGGCTCCGCTAGCGAACTCTCATGGGCACCTCATGCTTGGAGATTGCTGGATCGGATGAGATTCAACTGTGCGCACCCATGTTTTTTACTGACTGTTTGATTTTAGAGGGATCATTGCGAAGCTCTGTTTTCTGTTACTATCATGGGACAAGTCTTTCATTCCATGGTGAAGTCAGAGGCGGGAATGTCATGAAAGACGAGATCTGATGACTAGCAATGGTGGTTCGAGGTATTGTGGTGATAAGGAACTGGCTTGATGATTCTTGACTCGTACCTATACCTAGACGCGAGCCGGCTCAGGCTGGTCCGGGCCGAGCCTACCAAAAGCTCGAGTTGAAATTGGCGAGCCCGAGCCAGCTCGACACTGAGGATGAGCCTCCTCCTTGGGCTCGGCCAGAGCTTGCTACAAACTTGAGCCTGGACGAGTCGGCTTGCGAGCCAGACGACCATGGCTCATAACAGGTGGGGTCATCTCCTCACCGATGGACCTGGAGCTGGATGGCGCGGCAGACAGGGAGGGGCGTGGCCAACGGGTATGTTGTGCTAGGGGCGCGGCCAACGGGGAGTCTGTGTCAGGGGCACGACGGATGGGTAGGTGTTCTAGGGGCGCGAGAGAGGAGAGGGTCAACGGGAGGAGTTAGGCCGACGCGGGCGGATCACACTAGATGGTGCAGTCGCGTCCCTGGATAGCGCCAGGAGAGGAGCGATGACCAGGACTCCCAGGTAGTGCATAACAGGGTGTGGTATCGATCATATTCAGCCCTTAACCTCCCTATTTATTCAATTCAGCCCGTCCATTCCAAAAAAAATGAGCCAACGAGCCGAACCGGGTCGAGCCCAGAAAACTTGGGCCGAGCTTTCTGCCCGAGTTCCGCGTCCAGGTATACTCGTAGCAGCGGCATCGGCAAATGGGAGCGAGAACACAGAGAAGTTCAAAGTCCCATCTTGTAGGGTGAAAATCTAAGGTCTGGACTTAATTGGTTGTGTTGGACAATATGACCTTGTTCAAATCATTGTTTTATGAGTGTGGACTTTTTACAAGGTGAAAACCTATGATCTATGTTCGGGCAATTACGGCGATTGTGCGCTGTTTCTTTCTTGGAGGTGTCGCTATGGGAGAAACTGGATTTCTGGTCCTGTCTTAATGGTGTTAGTAGTGCTGCTATAAATAATAGGTCATTATAGTGGGACTTTTTTTTTCTGTAATTTTTTTACTGTGTGCATCTTTTTTTTATCAGAACACTGCGTTGTTGTAGAGGTTCTGTGTAATGGTATATTCACGATATTAATGTACTCTTATCGATTTTTTTTATCATCTCATCCTCTAATTGTCCGGGAAATATCATGGAGTTTTAGAAGTTCTACGCGCGTAGGTATACATAGCCGTACTGTACTAGTACTATAGGAGACGATCGACACAGAAACTACCCAAATTAACGCGTGCATCGAATCAAGGCAACTCTATATCAGAATTGCATACCTTCCTCCGAGTCGGCGTGGTATACGGGCTTCTGCTGGTATATCCGACTCGGAGTGGATGTCTGGTTCACCTTGCTATACATACATGGCCCTGCACCGTCTCGCAAGCACCGATCAGCACCGCAGGTTCGATCAAGACGCAAGCATACACATTATGGGAGCAGCTTTGTCCTCCGCCGCCACGGTCTACTCACTTCTCAGGGCGACCAAGAACTACGCCCGACGACGGTGGTTCATGGCTCAACAAGATGCCGCAGCCGTCGACGTCGACTGGACTAGCCTTCCGGAGGACCTCCTTCTCACCGTCGTGGCGGCGCTGGATATCCGTAGCCGCGACCGTTGTAGTGCCGTCTGCTCGTCCTGGCGCGACGCCTGCATCACCGTCCGCTCCAGCATCCTCGCGCTCAAGCGAGCGCCCTGCCTTCTCTACGCGTGCCACGAGTACGGGCCCAGCGACGCCGCTCTCTACTGCCCTTCCACCGACACCACGTTCCGCGCCCCCTTCTTCCCAGGCGGCCCGCACCACAAGAGGGGCTTCGTCTTCTCGTGCAACGGCTGGGTGTTCGCCGCCAACGAGGCCGGAGACCCGTACCTCTTTAACCCCATCACGGGCGACCAGGCCGCGCTCCCGCCGCTCAAAACGATCATGTGCCGCGACGAGAACTTTTTCGACGATGAAGGCAAGCGCGTCTACGAGCCTAGCCTGGAGGACGGAATCCCGACGAGGCAGGTCCTCTGGGCACGCCACTCAGAGTATGTCCGGGTGGCCATCTCTTCCGCCGCTGAGGTGACCGCATGCACCGTCGTGATCGTGCACATGCCAGATCACAGGCTCTCGTTCGCCAGGCCGGGCGACAAGAGGTGGACACTGCTCCCCGAGGATATACGTCACGCCCCCGATGTCCTGTATAACCACAAGGATGGCTTGTTCTACATTTTACATTCTAATAGTTCCATCTCTACTTTGGACCTCCGTGGGCCTTCGCCGTCCGTGGTAAAGATCATGGATCACGTGACAAGGAGGTGGATTGGCCAGCCGTACCTCGCATTCACGCCGTCGGGTGAACTCCTGCAGGTGTGGAGGATGGGAGATCAAAGAGTTGTACCACTCAAGCGCCACTTGACTCGCCGGGATATCGGAAGATTTGTGCTCCAAGATTGCATAGAGTTCGCCGACGAAGATGGCAGCGGCGAGCTCATTCTAGAAAGTAACTACGATGAGGAAGACTACTGCCTGAGAGATGAAGCGGACATCGATGATGATCATGACTGGATCAACACGACCGAGGTTATAGTTTTCAAGGTTGACATTCACAGGAAGAAGCTGGTGGAGCTTAGGGACATTGGGGGCCACACGTTATTCCTTGGGTTCAATGCCACAGTATGCCTTCCGGCCAAAGACCTGTCGCAGTTGGAAAAAAACTGTGTCTACCTCACAGACGACTGTTGCCTCGACGGCCCGCTGTTGCGGAAAGATCTTCGTATCTGGAACATGAAGAAGAGGAGTATGCAGAAACTTGCTGATGCATGGCCAAACGTGCATTCTTGGCTACATATACCGGCTCCAATATGGATCACACCACGGTTTTAGCTACCAGCTCTGCTGTAAACGTAACTACTAGAGGGTTTGATTAATAGAATAAAATTTAGGACCTTATTCAAATTTTGCCGTATGTATTCAACATTTGCTTCAAATTTATTCAATCCAGAATTTGGATGTCCCACTTCTTTTCCCTCGTCCCTGCCCTTTCTGAGCATTACGCCATGTGGTTGTACCGTGTATATATGCGTGCCATCATAAAAGTATGAATACTTAGAACTGGAACATGAAGACGTGTTTTTCTCTCTGGAATTTTGCAGATTCATTACTCATTAACATGGTGATATTCAACAGTACTCAACTGCTGTGGACAGTTGGAGCATGACGGAACCAAATAGTCATGGATCCACTCTATAATCCTGTATATATCAAGTTTATATGAACGGGGTTCCAAAGGTCTATTGGCCGCCCTAGAGGGAAAAAGGGGCTGTAGGGCTCCAAAGCAGTCTCCCAGGTATGGAGGATGTCGGATTTCGTAGGTACTCCACTCAAGTGCCAATGGGCTTACAGAGACATAGGGAGATATGTGCTCCAAGATTGCATAGATTTTGCAACTGAAAATGACAACATTAAGCTCACTAATCTACAAGCAAATGACGACGAAGATGACGAGCTGACTGATGTGGAAAAAGATGACCAGGTCAGCACGAACAAGCTCTTGGTCTTCAAGGTTAACTTTGATACACAAAAGCTGGTTGAGCTTAGGGATATTGGAGACCACGCGATCTTCCTTGGGTTCAATGCCACCGTGTGCCGTACGACTGAGGACTTATCACCATTGGAACCAAACCGTGCCTATCTGACCGATGACTACTCCGCATGTGGCCCGATGTTACGGAAGGATCTTTGTATTTGGAACATCAAGAAGAGGAGTATGCAGAACCTTGTGGATGCGTGGCCAATCATGCATTCTTGGCTAGATTTACCAGCTCCCATGTGGATAACGCCAAGGTTTTAGATGCTAGTATGGAAAATAGATACTAGAGCTAGAGGTTTTATGGTGTTACCGAGAAGGTGGAATGGTTTTAACCTGCCAATAAATTTATTTTTCTAGAATATGTCCTCGAAGATGTATCAATCACATAGAAAAAAAGGCCGACGGCCGATACAAACACACCCAACACGATATAAACACAAGCGGCTTACAACACACCCTCCACGGTGACCCGAAGAAAGGAACCTCGTTTTGCCAAGTCCCCTGCCAAAGGTGAGGAGACGGGGCACTAAGCAACCAAATGATCAAAGTGAGACTTCACCGTAGCACGACAACGACTCCCATGCTTCACGGATCAACGAACTTGCAAATAAAATCGAAGTCCACGTACAAATTTTGCCATCATTTATTCACCTATATTCTTCAAATTTATTCAGTGCGGGATTTTGATGACTCCCTCCTTTCCCGTCGCCCCACCTTTTGCTAGGAATTATGTCACGATGCTTGTAATGTGTACATAGGGTCATACAATATGAGATTTTTTTGGTACAATTTACTACTCCAACTCGTGCCAATCTCTGTCGTCGCCGCCGAGCTGTCCGGTGAAACACGCAGCGAGCGCAAGCAGTGGTTCGTGTTCATGGTCTGGAGTGGAAATGCTTCATCGATGTCATGAATCGGGGCTCCATCGTATCACCAATGGGGAGATGCGGTCAATTGGGCCAGGATGAGAGCATAGTACGTTGGAGAGCATCATTCGTGAGGTCCTGTGTCCCAGCTTCCTGTGTACGCGTGCTGATTCTGTGCAATGAGTACTTTACTGTCCATCCCCTATCTATCTTACCACCGCCTGTAGTAGCACCGGGGATATTATAGGGAGCTGCCTAGCCGCATCCCTTTTTAGTTGAGTTGTAGTGTTCATTTGCAGCTCTAGCTTCTCATGTGTATAGCAGGGGCCATGGATGTTTAGATCCCCCTGAAATCGAAGTGAAATTTCTTGTCCACTAGTTTTGCTCATGTACAATAGGGTTACGGGTGTGTAGATCCAATGAATTTGAACTCGGTTGGACTAGTTGCTTACTCACGTACAACAAGGGTGGTCATGTGTGGATCCCATGAAATCAAACCTGACAGCTTTATTTGAGTATGGACTGTAAAATTTTGACAATGTCCTATAAATATTTTTTTCATATGGATAGTATCTAGGGGGTGGTCATCGGTGCGTGAATGTCTAGAAAATAAACTTGGTTGTACAAGTTTGATCATGTATAGCAAGGTGTCACGGGCATGTAGATCTCTTGGTATCAAATTTGTTAGTAGCAGTTTGATTGATCATGTACATCAGAAGCCATAGTTACATGTTTATAAGCTTTGTTAGATTTTAGTCGGTAGGCATTTGTTACATACATCGGAGTTTTGCTATGTTCTCCTATTTTTCTTGTTTTATGGATTGTGTTTGTTGAAGATATGTTTTTCCCTTGGACAGAAAGCAAACTAATTCATATTAGGATGTAACTTCTTTGTTCAACTTAGCACTACTTTCGAGGCTATTTAGAAGAAGGGGCACTAATTCATCTTAGCATATAACTTTGTGCTTACTCATGTACATTAGGGGGGTCATGGAGTTGTATGGACTAACATTTTATACACCCTAGTTTGCTAATTTTTGCTTATGGCTTGTAAATTGTTGCATATAGAATGTAACTTTTCTTGATTATGGCCTATAACTTTTGTTTGTATTTTTTTGTCATGTACATGTAACTTTTGTTAATTTGTATATATATGCATGTAACTTTTAATAAAATACGGATGCATTTAATACAATAGTTGTCAATTTTAACGGACTAACTTTTGTGGGGAGTTTTGTACATATGGATTGTAACTAGCAAGTAAATGTTTGCACCTTGATAGTATCCAGGTTCTAACTTTTTTCCATTATGGATTTTTTGTGTCATGTGCATGTAAATGTGTTTTATTCTTTATGCATGTAAGTTTAATTAATTTAAACAGGTTTCTACAGCTTGTCAAGTTTTTTACATTTGGAGCCACACTTCCTACGAGTTTTTACATCCCCTAGACCACCAATTCCCCTAATCCATCTACTACAAGATGTACTATTTGCACACTTATAATGTACTTCGTCTTATATCTTGCTCTAAATTTTATCACATATAGCAGATCATTTATCATGCACGAAAAATCTACATGGATGTGTTTTTTAGTGTCGGGATGTACATTTCAACGAGCTCTACTATCTGTTCTGCTGATTTTTTATATGCTCTGTGTATTGTATTATACCTCACATCTCTATTTTTTTGACATCGAGTATAGCAGTTATCATGTGAAAACCTTCATCATGGATGTACTTTTTTTAGTGGATGTACATTTTTTGGGTCCAATTTTAATGTTTTCTGCATGTTGGATAAAGTTATAAATAGAACATGAATTGTTATGTACTTCTTAGTTAAATTTCATGTGCCATGATGAAATTCATGTGCACAAATCAACCCTACGCCCATGTATCTAAGTACATATAATTACTCATGTACTGCTTGTTATAAATAAAATTCTTCTGCATTGAATACATCCTACAACATAGTACTGGTTTGTAGGATGTAATTCTCACATATACCCGAAAATACATTTCGTAGGTGATTGTTGTATTTTAGAGTTTCAGTTTCTGGATGTAATTTTTGTAATATTATTTTGGATTAATTGGATAAAATCCGCTACAATTTTCAGCTATTTGAAAAACACCACCATAACTTTCAACTTTAGAAAAATACCATTACAATTCTATGTACATCTCATATATGCCATTACGCTCAATTAAACACATATACCAGGCCATATACATTTGTATTTTAATCGTGCATATGTATAAAATGTGAGCCCCACCTAAATCAGGCTGATGTTGTTCGGCTCAAGCAGAAAAAAGAGCATGATATTTTGGATAATGTTGGGATCTTCTTTTATATAGCTCCAAGTCCAACAACATTCAACAAATGTAACATGCATACAAAAACATTTTACATGCATATAAAAGCCATTCAAGATTGATCCATGGTCCAAATGGATATCATATATGTATATGTATTGGAAACATTCAATAGAGATTTATCTCCAAATGGCAGCACATGCACTTGAGATCCATGTACTGACTAGAGCTGGGCTCTTAGGAGAACATCAGGTAGACACCGGAGCTGACCCATAAACTTGGCCTGCACCTACGGCAGGATGTTGACTAACCTCGCAGTCACCGCTTGCGCTTGGATTCCACCGTATATACGCATGTACCACAGAAATACATGCATACATTGTATGGCATATGTGTTTAAATGAGTGTAATGGCATATATGAGAGGTACTTAGAATTGTAGTGGTATTTTTTAAAAGTTGAAAGTTGTAGTGGCATTTCTCAAATAGTCCGAAATTATAGTGGCGTTTATCCAATTAACCCTTTTTTGTGAAATATGATGTAATTTTTTGTAATAAATTAAGGATAAATATGATGTATATTTTAAGCCACATACATATGTTGGGTTCCAAATTTATCTTTGACACTACATACCAAGGAGAAATAATATGTATATTTTCCATATGTTTTAAAGGAGTACTCAAGTTTCAAATAGACATGGTATGAACATGGTGGGTTTTAGTCCAGACATCACTGCATGTCTATTCTTCTTTATAACATATATATCCCCACGGGGTCACCCTTTGTCTATACATAAAAGTGTCTGAAAATGAATTGTGTTGCTCCCAGAAGTTTGCACATGTGATGTAACTTGTTCTTCTTGTGCTGCACGATCTTGACCTCTCTCGCTCGCAAAGTTTTTCACATCTTCATTCTCCCTGGGTTGACCGTTTAGGTCCACACCAATAGTAGAATATTGAAACTCTATACCTGCAAAAACATGCATAATTTTTGTTTATAGAAACAAATACATTTTAGGTACAAAGTTAATTTGCACGTTATAGAAACAGGTTTTTTTTTGTATCATCATCAAAAATCATGAAATATTTGTCAACATGTTCAAGTCTGCAAAATTGCAGCTGCCATGCTTCTACTATGGGCTTATAAAGTGGGTGGCCTGGGTGGCCCCGGGCACACCCAAAATTCTGGGAAAAATATTAAGCACCCCTAATATTTTGGCCCATTTTCTCTCCCTGCCATGCGTGAGGACTGAGGCGTGCGATGAAATACAATGGCTGCCCCAAATCGATCAGCTCGGTCAGATTGATTACATCGACATGGTGGGGAATAGCAAGACCTAAATCTAGCGCCTGCACAAATTGACCCTACCGGGTCTCCCTCCTCTCAAGCTCACCAACAGACCAGCTCATCCCCGCGAGCCTGCCATCGTGGAGTGTCGCAATGTCACTGCCTAATCTCTCCCGCTCTGCTCCAGCCTATGCTCCGATGGTCGGGCCTCCCGGTGCTTCCTACGACTAGTAGTTCGGCAAGCACGGACCCCACACGCACAAGGCAGAGAACTATTCGGTGGGAGTTAAAGCTTATCTTTAATTGTTTATGGCTTTATGCAATGGTACTTGTTAGAGCGGCAAAGATCAAATGCAACGGATGAGGTCTCATGGACTCAGGAAGGATTTCTTAAAATTTTTTTGCAACAAACATGGCATTGAAGTTCCTTCACCATAGGATAATTATGTGTGATATAGGTATGACTATTCAGATTCTTATGATTAGTTACCCTAGCTGCATAAAGGATCATAAAGCCCATGAAGCCCACAAAGAAGGCCTAGGAAGCATCCGACGAAGATATAGTTTGGAAATAGAAACCGGCATTGTACCGCTGTTATAATCATAGTCTGTAACCTATATGCATACGGCTTCGGGACCCAGCCTATTATATATAGGCTAGGAGGAGCCAACAGAGAGGTACCATAAAAAACCTTGAGCAATCTGTAATCGATTTGACCATAAGCAATCAGACGACTTTGACTCCCTAGTTTGTCTAATCACCCAACGAAATCCCCGGTGTTCTCTTTTCCTTGAAACCCTAAGTCCATAATCATGGGTATTGCCGAGGTTATCTCTCGACAATAGGCGCCGTCTGTGCAAAACCTGAACGTTAGAGTCATGGATTCGGCGGACCCCCTTTTATCAAGAAACAATCCAACAGAAGCGACACCACGCCTGCCCACCCCTATCTCGGTTCTCGGCGACTTCAACGGCGAATCCGATCTTATCATCGAAAGTTTCCAATTTTGTGTGGAGGAACCTAAAGAACCATGCCTATCGGCTCCGATATCATCGGGACCATAGGTTGGAAAAGTTGCGCCTACGGTGATGCCTGCATCCTCCAGCGGATCATCCAAAGAATTCGCACCACAGCCGGCAAAACAGCGAAGCAAACTCTAGAGAATCAGCAGATCTAGGGATCTTGACGGTCTCTATGATGGTCTCTCCCTTGGATCGAACTCTCAGCTAACGCCACCACGTGGATCGAGCCCAATAAATGCTGAACCCGAATAAAGCGGCGAAAGTATCGACTTTAGAATTAGGATGGCCCTGGATAGGAGGCGACTGCGGGCGGAGCGGGCCAGCCGACCCAGATCTAAGCCCTTTTGGGCTCGATCTGGGTTGTGCGGGTCCTAGCCTGCTGGCCCCTGTGCTGGGTGTGCGCGTGATCCTTGCTCCGCGCAGGTTGGGTCGCCTAGGCCATCTTGCTGGCAACAGAGACGGCGCCGGCGACCGAGTGCGCCCCCCCACTTCCCCTTGCCATCCTCCCCGGCCCTAAGCACAGGGATGTTGATGCTTTGAGCGGGTCGAGTGGAGCCTAACGCCTTCTTCGTGTGGTGGCTCGAGGCGTTTTGCGACACCGACGGCGGGGTGGCGGTGTTGGGTGACCGGCGATGCCTCTTTGAGATGGATGTGCGCAAACCTGCCGGTGACTCCTCCAAGGGCCAGCGCGGGGGCTCCATGTGAGGAACAAGATGCTCGGTTGTGGGGGCGAGGTTCCAAGCCTCGGGCGAAAGCCTTGCCTTTGGGCCGGTGATGGCGACGCCCGTGGGTGTCGTGTCGTTGAGGCGTCATCGAGGAGCTTCGGCACCTCCCTCGCCTAGGGTGCCAGGTTCCGGGTGAAGACCCCAGATTTGGCTTGCCCGATCGGGCGACGGTGGCATCTTCGATGTCATACCCTCCGTGGAGGCGTCGTCTTGGAAACCTGATTCCCCTGGTACGAGTCGTAGCTCATCGTCATGGTCCTCGGTGTTGGCCTCATGCGGCGTCTTAGTGCAGATGGAGTGTCGGCCTCTCGAGTGGTATTGCGGATGGCTTGCGCGACGGGGATCCTCCCCGGACAGCGTGAGCAAGCCTCCGGATGACCAGTGGTGGGCTGGCCTCTGTGGTTGATGGCGGGTCGGTGAAGACTGCATGCTAATAAGTCTATTGAGGTTGTAGGGAGGTAGCCACTGCACCGACGGCGTACTATGGATCTGGGATGAGCCTGGATGGCTCGTGGGATCCAGGTGGGACCCATCTTGGCTGCGAATGGCATGCTCCTAGCGATATCGACGACGCGCAAGCACTGCGACTTTCATCGGCAAGGGTTCTGTTCGGCGGAGGAACTCGCTCTGTGGCGTCCTGGAGAAGCACTCGACGGATTTCGACGTTAGCCGTAGCTTGTTTTGAGTGTTGGGTGTGTTGGATATATGGGTGTTTCGGCCTTCTCTTAGACTTGTAAATCAAACTTCTTTTCTATTAATAAATCGAAACGCAAAGCTTTATATACAAGGCCATGGTTACAATAGCCGCGTGCGGTTGCGCGTGCGTGACTTGTGACTTTAGATTTTGGCGTGGCGTGGCATGGCATGGTGTTGCGAAAAGCCGTCATTCCTTCGTCGTCATCAAGCTCTTCTCTTCATCCGTCATCAACTCTTTTTTTCTCCATCGATCCTTCTCTTTATGATGTTACCTGTTTTGTTTTTAATTAGCACGCATACATGTTCAGTCTAGCCTGGCTTGGATACGTTCTTATTTTCGTGTTACAAGAATGGTAGGAGTCAGATGTTGGGGACGATGGTGTAGCAGGGGAAGAAGTCGAAGAGGGCGGTGGCGTTGGAGAAGACGGTGGGGTGGACATGGGAGGCGCCGTGGAGCAGGTCTACGTGCAGCAGAACCCCGCCATGGGGATGAACGTCAAGGCCACTGCCGCGCGCGGCTCCGTCGATGGCAACGGGACCTCCTGGACCGTCGACTTCGCGCCAGTGCTGCTCTTCCCCGACCGGATCGGCCACGTGCAGTACTCGCTGGTCTTCGGCGACGAGTTCCCCGGCCACACGCTCAGGAACGTCTCCAGCAACCAGGTCGTCATCGCCACTGACAAGGTCGTCTCCGCCACCGCGTATGAAGTTTTGTTGATGAAGTTTTCTAACGGACTAGCGGTATGGATTTCCGAAATTTGGCTTGGCATGCTTTCTTCGATGGTGGTCAGTAGAGTAGCATGTTAAAACATAAATGCTTCAATTATTACTTCTTGGATGTCCTGTTTTTTCTCTTCTTTTTTGCGAAACTGTCTTTTCTTTTCTCAACCGTGAAGATTCTGAGTTCCTCCGCCGAACAGAACCATTGCCGATGAAAGTCACAGTGCCAAGAATGGATCCAAATCGGCGCTGGTATATGTAGCCAAGAATGGAGGTTAGCCCATGCATCACCAAGTTTATGCATGCTCCTCTTGTTGATGTTCCATATACCAAGATCTTTCCGTAACATCGGACTGTACTCACAGTCGTCCGTCAGGTAGGCGCAGTTGGGTTGGAACGCTGATAAATCTCTAGTCGGAAGGCACAATGAGCCATTGAACCCAAGAAAGAGCGTGTGTTCTCCGATGTCTCTTAGCTCCAACAACTTTTGCTTGTCGATGTCAACCTTGAAGACAAGGAGCTTGGTGGTGTTGACCTCGTAGTCAAGTAGTAGTTGTGGCAGTTGAATGTCTTGGTCACCGCCGGTGGCAGGTTCACGGCGCTTTTGGTTGTAATAATCTTCGTTGGCGAAATCTATGCAACCCTCGCGCGCACTGTCCATGATACCTTGGTGATTGAATCCATCATCCTCCAATGGAGTATCTACGAAGTCCCACATCCTCCACACCTGCAGGAGTTGGCCTGATGGCGCGAGTGCGAGATACATGGTTGGGGCAACGCACAAATCTGTAACTGATATTACATGATGCAAGATCATGATCACTGTCGGTGATGAAGGCACATCGAGATCTAAGGTAGAGACCGAGCCATCATAATGCAGAACATAGAACAAACCATCCTTGTCGTTATAAAGAACATCGTTCACGACTGATTTAATGTCCACTGCTCGTCGCCCGGCCTGGCGAACGAGAGCTTCCACAGCGGCCTGTGCACGATCAGAACAGTGCATGCGGTCACCTCGGCGGCCGGGGACATGGCGATCCGGGCATACATGGCATGTCGTGCCCAGGTGATGTCGTTCCTCGAGGCTCCGTTCGCCGTGTCAACCTCCTCGACATGTTTGCCGTCATCATCGAAGAAGCTATCGGCGTGGCCCGTGATCGTTTTAAGCGGTGGGAGCGCGGCCTGGACGCCCGTCATAGGATTGAAGATGTACGGGTCGCCTACCTCGTCGGCGGCGAACACCCAGCCGTGGCACGAGAAGACGAAGCCCTGCTTCTCGTGGAGGGGCGGCCCCGGGAAGGGGACCCGGAAGGTGGAGCCGGTGGAGGGGCAGTAGAGAGCGCCGTCGTTGTGCCCGATCTCGTCGCACGCGTAGAGCAGACAAGGGGCTTGCTCCAGTGCGGAGAGTTGGAAGGTGTTGCGGACGTTTCGCCAGGACGTGCAGACGGCGCCGGAGCGGATGAGGTTGGGGATATCCAGCCCGGCCATGATGGCGAGCAGGAGGTCCTCTGGCAAGCCTGACCAATCGGGTGCGCGGCCGGCGGCGCCATCTTGAGCCATTAACCTCCGCTGCAGCTACGTAGTTCTTGGTAGCCCTCGGCCCTAGCTAATTGTATAGATTTATATATGCAAGTATTGTACTGGCCCGCTACTGCAAAGTAACGTAAGAAGAAAGAGCTGTTCAATAATCCGCTTCCTTCTAAATGGCGTTAGACTTATAGTAAAATCAAAGATTAAGGAAAGATGGCACGGTAACCGGCTGTACGTCCACAAAGAACATAAAGTCTAGATTTTTCTGTACGTCGTGTACAAAAATAAAGTTTGTGTCTTTTTTTTAAGTAAAACATCATATGTTAAGCATGCAAGCCACATCATTAAAACCTTCCAGTCCCCTACCCTGGAAAGGAAAAAGAGTGTGTGCGAAACTTGTAGCCCATCAGATTACATCGTTTACAAGAGGTTACAAAATAAAACTAGGGGGCTCATCGACCTAATTACAGGAATTTTTATTCTGAAAACTAAACTTAGCTAACTCATGAGCCATTCGTTTGCTTCCCTCGCGCAATGTTGAAAATTGACGGTACCAATATTAGACGACAAGTCCATGGCAATCCACGAAGATCGTCGCCGACTCATTCCACCATGCCTCCTGGCCAGAGCATGCATCGACGACCTCAGTAGAGTCGGATTCAGTCTCCACTCTATTGCATCCCATTGTCACTGCCAATGATAAGCCTTCCTTCATTGCAAGTGCCTCTGCCATGCTGACGATGCCACATAAGGGAGATAGCGGTTAACCGCCGCGATGAAATTTTCCTGGTAATCTCTCACCACGGCACCCACCGCACCTGCACAGACGTCGGAATGGTAAGAAGCATCAACATTCACCTTTACATGCCGAGGTTCAGGTCTCGTCCATTTTGCTCCTATTGCCTATGATGGCTTAGATAGTGCCTTTGCCGCGTTCGCTGTAATCGAGAGTATTGACATTTTACACTTGTTGGCGGCACATCCTCGTTCTGGGTACAACGACATCGCATCCACCATAAATACCAACAGGCTACAACCACTGTCTCCCGCAGGTCAATCTGCTCCACACCTGGTTGCGTGTCGGAGTGTCGAATCAAATTTTCAAGAATTACCGAGCCGGATCTATCCAAAGCCATTGCTTCCTCTATTATTTCATGCAGCCCCAACGCCTCTCATATTTCTTGTGCAACTAGGCATTTAAATACCATGTGCGCAACATCCTCGGCACCTTGTCTGCATATTGGGCACTCGCCACTATCCCCAATATGACGATTAACTAGGATACACTTCAGTGGCGGAATACCATGGAGTGTCGGCCACACAAATATTTTAACTTTACTAGAAATCTTTAATTTCCAAGGAATCTTTAATTTCCAGAGAATTTTCCAAACAAATTTGTTTGTTGATCTGAGCTTCCAGACAGAGACAATAGATGACTCGGTTGTCCAAACTTGTGTTTCCATTCAAGATGATAACCAAATCGTACTGTATAGCGTCTATGCTTGGTAAACTTCCATGCAATAAACTCTTCAAAACCCTACGTATTAGTCAAAATTTCGAGTATACGGCCAACATCCAGAGGACAAAACAATCCACTTATGATCTCCTCATCCCACCCGCCGTTAATTATCTCAGCAACCTATGCATATCTAACTTCATCGCACAATATCTAGATTTCCCGTTTCTTTTATTCTTTATAGAGTGCATGCACTCCTAAGCCATAAGAATATTATCAGTAATGAGGCGTCCTGGGACAAACGCACTCTGAGTGGGAGAAACAACATCAGGTAAGATATCCTTGAGCCAGAGAGTTAGCATCTTGGATATAATCTTGTAGATAACATTGCATAGACTAATAGGACGGAATTGAATGATTTATTCAGGATCATCAACTTTTGGTATGAATACCACAGTAGTATCATTCCATCCATCAGGTATTACCCTGAAGTTCCTTCTAGGTAATCTCCTCCCCACAAACATTCTAGATTTCTTTTATAGAAAACAGCGTGAATACCATCCGGGCCAGGGGCCTTACAATTCCCAATACTGAAAACTTCTTTTTAAACCTCCTCGGCAGTAAAGGGGTTCAGCATCTTCTCATTCATCTCCAAAGTCACGCTCGGCAGAATCTTTTGTAGCATTGTTGGATCAGTAGCAAAAACTTCAGAAGTAAACAAGTTAGAAAAGTAATCAAAAATAATTGGCTTAAGTGGTTCGTACCTTCCACTCAATCATTTAAATTGTTCTTCAATTTCTTGATAAAATTCTTCTTGCGCCTAGCTAAAGAAAAACTGTGGAAAAAAGAGGTATTTCGATCACCCATTTGTAACCAATTATCTCACGACCCAATGAACTTCCTCTTGCTCCATTAAAATTTCAATCAGGTTCGCCATTTCTTTTGCTATAGCTTCACTCTCGTCCGTTACAGAACCGTTCATGGCTTTATTCACTTTATTCAATTCTCGCTAAGCCTTTCTCAAGCGCCGCTTAGGCCTCTTTAAGACTCTGACATCCCAATCATGGAACACATCATGCATGTGATTCAGTTTTGCGAACACATCGCCTGATGTTGCGCATCTAGCCTCCTCCCATGCATGTTCCACTTCCTGCTTAAACCCTTCTTCTTTCAACCATTTAGCTTCAAACCGCTTTGGTCTGGAGTTTGAGTGAATCGCTGTAGGCTGAAAATCTGTATCCAACAGTAGTGGTCTATGATCAGAGCGAATAAAGTCTAGGTGTTGTAGCACTGCCCCCGGGTGCATGTTCATCCATGACTTGCTTGCCACGGCATGATCCAGCCGCTGTCGGATAACACCTCTCTTCCAAGTAAACGGCTCTCCCGCAAATCCCAAGTCCTCCAGTTCACAATCAGTCAGAGTGTCCCTGAAAGCTTGCATGTAACATTCAGGTCTCGGGTTACCTCCTTCTTTCTCATTAGGGAACAATATTTCATTAAAGTCTCCAATAATCACCCATGGGATATTTGACTTAGCATGTAGCTCCCTTAGTTTATCCTAGGATTTATATTTATCTTGCCACTGTGGTTCTCCGTAGGAACCAGTCAGCCTCCAAATTTTCTGAGGATTTTCAATCATTCTCACATCAATATATTTTGGAGCTGAAAACATTTGTTCAACTATAATTTCCCTTTTCCAGATGAGAATAACGCCAACACTTCTCCCATCGCTTGCATTTACAATTTTGTAATCCATCTTTAGCCTCTTTCTCAAACAATCAGCTGGGTAATCATTAATATGTGTCTCAGATAAGAACAATACATCCGGGTTAAACCGCCTTTGGACATCCAAAAGCGCATTAACTGTCGGGGCATTACCCAAACCCTGACAGTTTAGACCTAATACCTTCATTGCAACCGCACAGGCGCCTCGCGGACACCCACTCATCCTAGTGGCGAGGAGTCAGCTCCATCCATCTTTGAACGCTTCGATCTAATCTTCTCATTTGTAACTTCCACATTTTCAGCAGTGGGAGTGCCTCCATCCCTAACCATAGCGTCAGTGAGGTCCCCAATCTGCTCCACTTCAGTCCCACCATTTTCCATGGTCATTGTTAAGGCCCTTTTTGCACTTGGATCATTTGCATCTCGATCAACCATTGCTATATCCATAGTCTTAACTGGGCTCGTAGCCGTATCTTTTAGAGCAAGTACTTGGTATCTGATATTCATTAATACGCCCAGTAGCCAAAGGAGGATCTCCACGGCCAGGAAAAGTCCAGCCACGACCTCTCCATCATGAGTCTGATCTGCCGCGTCCAGCGCTTCTTCCTCCACAGAAGCCTCCTCGACCAGCAGCAGCAAAGCGGCCATGCCAAGTACCCCTCTCGGCTTTCAGAAAATCTCCCCACTTCCATTTCTCTACATCATGTTCACCCATACCACATTCCAGGTAAGAGTGTCCAAACATGCCACACGCACCACAGAATTTGGGTGTCTTTTCAAACTAGATCTTAAAGAATTCTCTCTTCCCCTCATCGTGAGATGGTGACAAACTAGGCTATGGATTTGCGAACATCCAGCTTCACACGTACTCTGATGAAATTCCCCAGTCCATGCGAAGCTGTTTCCACCTCTTCCACTGGACCGATCCTCCGTTCAGCTAAATTTTTCACCAATGAAGCCCCCGGCATCCATCTGGCAGTCGATGAATCTGTACCCACACCGCTAAAAAAATTCAGGTCAGTCAACCTTGGATCGCTTAGACCGTCATACTCTTCAATAGTAACAGCGCATTGTCTAAATAACCACGGGTCGCCTTTTGTAATTTCCAGCCAATCTCCTAGGCAAGAACATTGAATTGTGAACATAGTCTCTTCCAATGGCATGAAGATCACATCCCTCGTCGGACTCCACGCGACACACATGTTCTGTTCGAAAGTCGAGGGGCTGAAATAATTCATCATATGAACTTTCGCAAGTGCCATCCACTTGATTCCTTCCTTTGGCGCATCTTCATGTTCCTCGAAGACGAGGTCATCAATCTCGTCGTCATCAAACCCTAGACGCTCTAGCATCTCTCCCAACTGTTCTTCCTTCCGCACACCAGAACCCTCGCTAGATTGGCTTGCCGAACTCGAGGATGGAGACGACGCCATTGCCGCCTTTCCGCCAGCCCTAGATTCCTGCGAACGAAGCCTCCAAAAAAACATGAGCCACCTCGCACCGTAGGGCAAGACTTAGCATCGGACCAACAACTGGATTTGGACTCCTCGTCGGTGGAGTCACCGTCGAGGGTAAGGAAACCCTAGTCGCCTAGGTCAGGAAACTTTTTTGAGAGGGGTCGCGTGACGAAGCAAATTATTTTCCCCTGCTTGATAAGTTCATGTGTCTTAATTAAAGAAAGACCATGCATTAGGATTTAGGAGTCTTGTTTTGGAAGTGCTACGTATAATTTTGATTTAATTTGGACACTGAGAAAGATAAAAAAATATTGTTCCATTTTTTTTAAACCCGGTACAGACGCAGACGCTCACAGATACGTACATACACACCCATATCCATATGAATGCATGCATGCACACCCTATCCCTATGAGCACCTCCGAAATACTGAGTCTGAGAGACTGATATGTCAGGTATTGAGATTGACGAAGTCACCACATGCGTCTCGCTATTGACGGGAACATCACCTCCTATTGAAGAATATTTTGTCTTTTATGAGATATCAAGGCGTCAAACCTAGGGTTTGAACTCTTCTAGGCTAGAGGTACCACTTCCCTCCTAACCATCCAACCGCAGGTTCTAAAGCATGTTTTAACTTAAGCAACACTGTGTGGAATAAAAGTTACACAACTCTGTCATCATCTAAGTGTGGTATTCAAGGCCAACATCAAATCCTTTATATGAATACCCATGCCGTCAAATTTGACCCAAATTTGAATATGACCGAAGGAAATTCAAAATAATAAAAACGAAAAATATGTGGAGTACTTATATGACCCACTTTCCATGAAAAATCATAAACATGACATTTTACAATTTTAGACATGCAAGGATTCACCTGAATGGCTAACTATAGAAGTTAACTTGGCTTTCAACCCTAGTTGTCATGCTCAGTGCTAAAAACCATGCCATCCTTCGATGGAATGGACTTAAAATCGGCAGAGAGGTGCCTCTTGGCATTGCAAATAACTTATCCAACTAGGGATTTTAGAGTTTAGTCACAAAATCTTAAATTTTCATTTGTCGAGTCCAAAAATTGAATCCTAACTAGATTTTTCCAAACGAGGTGCAAAAAACTCACATGTCTACAGCCCTGTGGCATTTTCCACATATGTTAGATCACATTGGATGGCCATTCCCGGGAGATGGATAGTTGTCTCGAGGTGGAGCCATATTTTTTTTGGATAATTCAAAATTTGAAGTGCATGTACCCTAAATATTGGTCTCAAATTCAAACAAAAATGGTTTGGGTGCTCGGCGGATGCCCAAGGCGGGATCCATCCGTAGGATTATAAATTTACTAATTATTCTCCAATTTCATTCACATCCTCTATAGAAAAAAATAATTAAAGCTATTGTACAGCTAATGCTCATATTATTATGAAGAATTGCGTGCAGTAGAAAAACATTCATGCCTACATCGTCTAGACCCTACCAAACACGCATAAACCTAATTGTAGAAACCTTATCTACACACTCTCTTGAATTAGACTTTCGCCTTTTTATAAATAAAGCCAAACGGCCAAACCGATACAAAGTGGTGAGGGGTTCCTCTTACAAGCAGACAAAAGATAAAACACTGAAAACTAGGAAGCGACTAGCTTGACCGAAGACGGCGAGGCTACGGAGACCGGAGCTCCACAACAACGCCTTCAAGAAGGTAACGACGCCCTAGGCGCCGCCGTCGCCGAGACCACAGGGATCTAGGGTTTTCACCCGGAGTCCTCTGGGTGAGAGTAGCTGATAGTTTGGGAGAGAAATAACTTGTATTGATTTAGACAATATTACAACGTTTATATAGAAGAGAGGGAGGCCCTAAACCGACTTAGGCTAGAGTCCTACTCCAATACAAAACAAACTCTAATACCCCCCGCAGTGTCAACGTTGGGTGCCACGATGTTGAGACTGGAGCGAATATCGATGAAGGACGAAGGATGTAGTCCTTTGGTAAAAATATCTGCAAACTGTGCACTCGTTGGAACATGTAAAACACGAACTTCTCCAAGAGCAACTTTTTCTCGAACAAAATGAATGTCGATCTCGATGTGCTTGGTACGACGATGTTGCACGGGGTTGGAGGCCATATAGACAGCTGATATGTTGTCACAGTAGACAATAGTGGTGTGCTGGACGGGACGCTGAAGTTCCACAAGTAGTTGGCAAATCCAAACTGCTTCAGCAAAGATGCGAACCGCCAGATTCTGCTTCAGCCAAGACCGGAGACCGTAATCTGCCTTTTTGATGACCAAGAAACAAGATTATCACCCAAATAAACACAAAAGCGGATGTGGATCGTCGAGTATCCGGACAACCTGCCCATCGCATCGTAATAAACCGCTGCTTGTTGGGGAGGATGAATTAAGAAGTAGACCATGATCAAGAGTGCCTTTTAAGTATCGAAGAATCTTTTTGACATGAGCTAGATGGGTTAAACGAGGATCATGCATATAGAGACATGCTTGCTGAACAGAATAAGAAATGTCAGGTCCGGTGAGAGTGGCGTATTGCAAAGCACCAACAAGACTACGATATAGAGTTGGATCGGGGACAGAATCACCTTCAGCTGAAAGTTTTGAGCCAACATCAGCTGGTGTACGACAAGGTTGACAGTCTATCATGCCTGCTCGGTTTAAGAGATCAAGAATGTATTGACGTTGAGAAAAAAATAGAGTAGAAGATGTTCTAGTGGCGGTAACACCGAGAAAATGATGAAGTGGTCCTAAATCAGTCATAGAAAATTCTTTGTTGAGAAGAGTAATGATATGTTTAAGAAAAGAATCAGAAGCTATAAGAACAATGTCGTCTACGTATAGAAGAAGATATGCTGTGTGAGAGGAAGAATGAAAGATAAAAAGAGATGTATCAGATTTGGAAGGAAGAAAGCCAATAGTTTGAAAAAATGTAGCAAAACGTTGAAACCAGGCATGAGGAGCTTGTTTGAGACCAAACAAAGCTTTCTTGAGAAGACATACAAGATTGGAATTAGAGGAATCTTCAAAACTGGAGGGTTGTTGGCAATATACAGTTTCATTGAGAGTACCATTAAGAAAAACATTTTTTACATCAAGTTGATGAATAGACCAGGAAGAGGAGACTGCAAGACTGAGAATAATGCGAATAGTGCTAGGCTTAATAACAGGGGAGAAAGCTTCATCAAAGTCAATTCCTTGTTGTTGAGAAAAACCTCTGCAAACCCAACGAGCCTTGTACCGAGCCAAAGACCCATCGAAGTTATACTTATGACCAAAAATCCACTTTCTCGAGACAATATTGGCGCCAGATGGTTTAGGAACGAGAGTCCATGTATTATTTTGAATAAGAGCATTGAACTCATATCGCATGGCAGAGTGCCATAATGGATCGAGAAGGGCTCGTTTGTAGGAACTTGGGATAGGAGAAATCAATGGAGTAGCCGAAAGATTGAGAAAACATCGGGGAATATGGAAGCCCAGTTTGCCACGAGTACACATAATATGATCATTTGTAGGAATGGGTATTGGAACAACATGAGAAGGAATGTGAGTAGTTGGGGAAGGATATGATTGAGTAAGGGGTGTGTTTGAGGCGGGAGAGACAGAGTTGGATGATGTGCTAACGGGAGACTCTGCCGCGGCAGGAGAAGGAGACGCGGCAGGAGGTGAGGCTGCCACGGCAGGGGTTTGGGCAGATTCAGCTGTCGCGGCAGGGTTTTGGGGGGGTTTGGCTGCCGCGGCAGGGGGATCGACGGGAATAAAAACATGACGCGATATAGGGGCAGTAGATATGGATAAAGGGGTAGGGACCGTCGTTGACTGAATGGTCGAAAAGGGAAAAGTATTTTCATCGAAAGTGACGTGACGAGATATAAGAACACGACCGGAGGAGGGATCAAAACATCGTGATCATTTGTGATCATCGGATGGACCTAAATATATACATGGCAATGATCTTGGAGCGAGTTTATTGGCAGCAGTAGATGAAGTGTTAGGAAAGAAAAGACAGCCAAAAACACGTAAATCAGAATAATCGGAGTGAGATAGAAAAAGAGATTGAAAGGGGGAATAAAGAGGACATGTTTTGGGTTGTCGTATATTTAGAAGATAGGTGGCGGTCCGGAGAGCCTCAGCCCAAAAACACGGTGGAAGAGATGCTTGAATGAGGAGAGTGCGTAAGATGTCGTTGATAGAGCGAAGAGAGCGTTCGGCCTTGTCGTTTTGAGGAGAAGTGTAAGGACACGAAAAACGAAATAGGATGCCTTGGGAGAGAAAGAAAGTTCTATTTTGGTTGTTATCAAATTCTTTTCCGTTGTCACATTGGATGAAACGAATAGGGAGGCCAAAGTGTGTTAGAACATATTGTCGAAAGTTAAGAAAAAGTTGATGAACAATAGATTTAGCACGAAGAGGAAAGGTCCAAACATAATGAGAATAATCATCTAAAATAACAGGATAATATTTGAAACCAGAAACACTTGGTATTGGAGAGGTCTATAGATCACAATGTAACAATTCAAACGGAAAAGAACTATAGGTTGAAGAAGTGCCGAAAGGTAATCTAAGATGTTTGCTGCATTGACAGGCATTACAAACTGAGGAATCATGCGAAGAACTATCACTAGATATGCGAAACTCTTGAAGCAGGGATGACATGGTATGTTTATTGGGGTGACCAAGACGACGGTGCCAAAGAGTGACGGAGGCAATCATGGCTTGAGGTGTGGAGGTGGGTGCGCCATGGAGAGGATAGAGGTCGTCCGAACTATTGTAACGAGCGAGGACCGCCGCCGTTTTCAGATCTTTCACAGACAAACCAAAGGGATCAAATTCTATGGAAACATTATTATCAATAGTAAATTGTCGAACAGATATTAGATTTTTAATTAATGAGGAAGCAACTAGGATATTTCATAGAATAAAATTGGTGTTTGGATTAATGATGTAAGATTGGCCGGTGCAAGAGATGGGGATAGAAGATCCATCGCCAATGGTGATAGAAGAAAAAGGAGAGGAAGAACAAGCTGACAGAAAATCCATATTTGAAGACACATGCGAGGAAGCACCAGAATCAAAAATCCAATCCGTACCTTCGTAATTGTTGAGTGTAAAATTGTTCATGGCAGCGATGAAGGCGGCTTGGTCCCAGCTTGGTGGAGCGGTTGACGGAGCGGGAGACGCATGCATGTACTGAGGAGCTGGAGTAGCATTGTACATGTAGGGCAGCGATGTTGGCGAGGCCACGTATTGAGGTGGCGCCATCTAGGCCATGTAGGGAGGGGGTGGCGCCTGCGCGGTGTAGACTTGCTGAGGCTGTCGTCCAAGGAGCCCGGGGGAACCGATTGTAGGACGGAGCCCAGGACTCCAGGTTCCGGTGTAGGCGGGAGGGGCCCCGTAGGAAGACGGAGCAGACCAAGGCATGGACCACGCCTGAACAAGTCCAGTCCACGGGTCGTGCGGAGGTTTCCATGTCAGAGCCGATGATGGTGCTGTCGGGGGCGCCGTAGGTGGAGCAGGAGCAGGTGGTCGAGGTTGAGGCGGTCTATACGTGGGATTCTTCCCGCGATAATTTGGACTTGGACGCCATCCAGGTGGGGGCTGCGGGGAAGTGTAGGGAGGGCCGGCGGAGGGGGCCGGAGGGGGAGCCCGAGCCACCGTGTGGAACACCTGAGCTTGAGTGGGGCGCGATGCTTTGCGAGCTTGTGTCGTGGCCTCCAGTTGGAGGAGAGATCGGACTTCAGCGAAAGTGGGACGCGGTCGCATCATCGGAATAAAGGCCACCTGCTTGTCGAATTGCTCGCCGAGGCTGACGAGGAGAGCATTGATGAGTGTGCGATCTTCAACAGGGTCGCCGAGCTCACGTAATTCGTCGCCGATAGCCTTGATCTTCTGGCATAGAACGGTGACAGAGGCGTCTCCTTGAGACATGGTACGGAGCTTGGTATGTAGGGCATTGATGCAGGCGTCGCTATTATCCTGGAAAAGCTGTTGAAGAGAGGCCTATAGATGTGCGGCGGTGGCGTCGTCGTTGGAGACGAGATTGAAAAGCTCGGTGGATATGCGGGTGTAGATCCATTGTATAATTGCTAGATCATCTTGGACCCAGCGAGGATCGGCAGGACAACGCACCGAGTTCGGATCGACGTGATAACGGAGACCACATCGGCCGAGATGAACATGAAATAAGTGGCGCCAATGGTAGTAGTTGTGGAGTGCAAGATCTAGGGTAATAGGTATGAACGGAGAGACGTCGAAGATTGTATCGGCTAAAGAAATTGGGGCTATTTGGATAGGATTTTGTTGGGTAATAGGGGTAGAGGTGGAGATAGAGGAGGTAGAGGAGGATGGTTTCACGCCGGCGGCGCGGGCTTCTGCCGCGGTCTAGAGAGGACCTTTCGGCGGCGGTGGTGGAGTAGGCGGAGCCATCTAGGTGCGGAAAAACCTAGGCGTCTAATACCATGATAGTTTGGGAGAGAAATAACTTCTATTGATTTAGACAATATTACAACGTTTATATAGAAGAGAGGGAGGCCCTAAACCAACTTAGGCTAGAGTCCTACTCCGATACAAAACAAACTCTAATAGTAGCCACAACAACACCCCCAAGAGGGTCGCGACACCCGCGGGCGTCGCCGTTGCCGGCGCCGAAGCACTGGGCTTTCGCCCAGAAAAACTCTCGCCCCCAATGGTACCGCGAACCCCCACCATGCTTCGAGCCGAGCTTCCAAACGCGATCTAGGCACTGCCACCACCAGGAGGCCCCGAAGCCCACACCTTGCCACCCACATGGACCAAAGAGAAGGCCCACCACTACTGCAACGCCGTCTCGCTGCCAAGACACCCGTGTAGTCCACCTTCCGGGGTCGTCGCCCCGGCATCCACGAACTAGCATCAAGGCTCCAACAAGCGTCGCACCACAAGGCCGTCGGGTAGGACCTGGTATGACAGCAACGAAGCAGCAGGGGTCGAGCCACCCAGCCGTCTAGGGGAGGGAACCGCCCTCCATCACCATTACCATGGAGATTGCCGTCCAAAGCCGCAGCAGCAGTGCCAACGAGGCTTAGATCAGGCCCCCCGGCGCCCCCGATCGGGCCAGGTCCGGTCGTCGGCTCACGGCCATTGCGCACCGTCACCCTGCGACCTGCGCCGCCCTACCCCGTCAAAGTCGTGCCGGCCAAGCTATCGATTCCTGCCGCCGGGAGCCTCGGACGCGCCGCCGCAGCCGCCCCGTCCCGAGCAGGTCGCCAGCGATGCCGGAGCGACCCTACCGGATAGCGCCACAGCCGCGCCGACCTGCGACCCCGTGGCAGCCGCACATCACTGCAGCACCTGCCGCTGCGCCGCCGGGCGAGCTCGCCGTCCTGCCATGGTGCACCGACGCCAGCAAAGCCCTCCCGCGAGACCCTCCAACGCTGGGTAGAGGAAGACCCGTCGCCGCCGGACCGCACGGTCTTAGCCAGGCGGCGCACGCCGGCGGCGGCGGGGGAGGGTGGGAGGAGGAGGGAAAAGGAGGCGGCGCTAGGGTTAGCGTCTCCATCGCCCACGCGGGGGGCGACGCGAGAAGCGAAGGGTTTTTTTTCACTCCAAGTCGAAAGCTTATCTACACACAAGCCCTGATCTGAGGTTCTGCCCGCCTCCTGGCATGAGAAAAACTGGTGGGGTCTATGGGACAAGGTGGAAAAAAAACCGATAAAGGCTCTTAGCATGTTGTCATTATTTTTATTTTTGAGGGAAACAAATAGGAACAATGGGTCTTAGGGGCCAGACAATATAACCGGGCCATGGCACTCCCAGAAGGAAGAATGGTGACCCCGCAAAAAAAAGGAAATTCGTGCCCAAAGCCTAACTTGACTGCCGCAAGGCCTGAATGGTCGATCCTGGGTGTTTTTTTTCCCCGACATGCAGGCAGGATCGTGGGTCATACCTTGCCAACGTGCCGTGCCGATCACGGTTTACCGCGCCGAAGACGCGTGACACATTTAATGCCGTGTCGGTGTCAGGCCAATCGGCACGTGTCGGTATGGCGGTCAAGACCGTTAAGAGTTATTTTTATTTTTATTTTATATATATTTACCTATTTTTAAAATTATTTTTATTAAAAAATAGTCTAAAAAGGATAAATTGGGTCCATTTAACGTTAGCCTTAATATTGCCGCAAAATGCGCCAGTGGTTAGACACGGTAAGAGTTAAGCGGGCCGTGCCATGCCATGGGCCAGGTATGTCGTGGGTGTCCGTTCTGTTATACACACCGAAATTTGGATATGTGATGACTCTTTTGGCACATATTAATTCCGCAAAGTGTGAGCAGGAACAGTTGTGGTGCCCGCAGGTCAAGTGCACCATCACGGATCCTGTTGCAATTTCGCGAGCATTATTGGCTCCACTCCACTCCGCCTCATGCGTGGCCTGGTGCTTGTGCTGTTCAAGCCAAGGACCACCACCTACGTCCTCTTAACCCAAGGAGATGACGCTGCCATCATGCTCGTGTCGTGTATGCTGCATCGCCTTCTCCCCTTGCCTTTTCACCCTAGCCAGGTAGATAGCCATCAATCACCTTGTCATTCTGCACAAGATGCATGTACCTGCCTTGAGACCTTATGCCTGGCCCAGTTCGGTCAGATGGTCACGGTTTCAAACTGTAGGACCGAGTGGATGTCTGCATCTCTGCTAGCTACTGCACTGAACTATCCTCCGGAGATGATCCTTCAAAAAGGCCATTGTCGATGAGATCGATCTCAGGAAGCATTGCCTGCCCTGCCGCATGTACAGAACCCACGACGAGTGGAAGTGGAGTGTAGACACCCAAAGCTTTTCGGCCTTTGCATGTACACATCAATCCTGAAAACCACCCTGGTGCGCGGTAACTGGGATGGAGAATGGACGCTGGCATAGGATAGGATCTCCCTTAAGAATCTCTCTCCATTCCGTAGGAACCACGCACACCACCAGAATTACTACTACTGGGCACGGGTATAACAATAATACAGTAGTACATCAGAACCTTGTTCACAGGTCAACACTACAGCCGAGAACCTGATCCACGGCACCAAGTAGCCATCCCTGTTGGATAGTTGCTGGCACATCAGATAGCCCAACCTTTCCTTCCTTCTTTCTTTCTCAGTTTTCCGGCCAGGGTTCGATGGCTCGTGCTTGGTGTGTACGTTACAGAGAGATTCCTCCCTATCTAGCTAGGGAGATTCTTCGCATCATATCGACTTTAGATTGGGAGGAGGACAGCACCTCGGCCCGGCTGTGCGGACATAGTTCTCGCCAAGGGTAGTGGAACTATCTCACGTCGGTATGATTGTGACCCAGGACAACGGCAGTTAAAGACCCCCAACGACTTGTACATGGCATGGCATGCATTCTAGCCCCGTCGCACAGGGAAGTGGCTCAGTCGCCTCAGTGAGACGTCCACTGGCGAGCCAGGGCACCCAACAAGTTCATCCGAGATCCAACGGCCGGGCTCCCACATCCGATTCAGATTCCGCACGCGCTCAGCGTTCAATCATGTGTTTTATATTTCAGTTTTTTCTTTCACAAAGACAGCTTGGCAAGTTCCTCACCCTTTATTAGTTTACCTTCAGCCAGCACCGAAAGCGCACACCTCAACACAAGCTAGGGTCCTTGACTTTTTATCTCCGCCAATCATCAGACGAATAATTGGTATCTACTGTACTACTATATTAATATATTCCTTGAATCGGAAAAAAATGAGCAGACGAAACCCCACAGAGCCTCTCCGTCAATCCAGTCCACCACCGAAAAGATCAGCGGACCCCAGAAAGAGTAATCACCTGGGAAGTGTCTAATCTGGCTGACTGATGACAACATTCTGTCAACACTGCCCTAAACCAACCAGAAAGCACCAACACGTCCTGATTAATAAATTCCTTAGCCTTCATCGGCCAAACATGTCTTCCTTCTCATACCCCCACTAGGTATGTCAGGGTGAATAGTAGTATCTATCAGGTGCTATCTGGCTTGATCCATCCAGTGATCAGCGATGAGGCACGCCAACAAATCGATACGGCAGCTATCACCAGACAGACTAATTAATCCAGATTCCAGAGAGCTAAAGCTGATGACCAGGGATGAAAACAAGCTTTCAAGTTATCCTGGGGATCTGGATGGAAAACAGGTCCCAAGAGTGCAGATAATCCAGTTTCTGGATACCATGTCGTTGGAGTATCAAGCATCAACGACACTCTGCACTGAGGCCAGTGACACATGGCCACAGGGACGTGGAATTTTGGTAGTATCAGACCCCACCAGGACAAAGGACGACAGCTCTCATCAGCACGAACCCTCTCCTATATAAAGCACCCAGCATTGGTTCCATCTATCTCCCAGCAGCCCACACCAGAATAGACAAGCACACATCACATCCAGACATAACCAGCATAGTTCAGCACCATGTCAGCTACCAGGCATACCTTGCAAGCGCTTCCATGGCTCCTCCTGTTTGCGCAGCAGGCTGCAGCCAGCAGCGGCTGCGACTGCACTACCGCCACGGACGGGGCAGACAAGCAGGGCGCGACGAAGCTGAAGCTGGTCGCCATCGCATCCATCCTGACTGCCGGAGCGGCAGGCGTGCTGGTGCCGGTGCTTGGCCGCTCCATGGCCGCGCTTCGCCCGGATGGCGACATCTTTTTCGCTGTCAAGGCGTTTGCGGCTGGCGTCATCCTCGCCACCGGCATGGTGCACATTCTGCCGGCGGCGTTCGACAGCCTCACGTCCCCATGCCTCCATAAAGGTGGTGGGGGTAGGAACAGCTTCCCTTTTGCGGGTCTTGTGGCCATGTGTGCTGCAATGGCCACAATGGTGATAGATTCACTGGCTGCTGGGTACTACCGGCGGTCTCATGTCAGTAAGGCACAGCCTATTGACAGCATCGACATACCTGGGCATGTTGGGGACGAGGAAGGGAGGACAGGGCATGTACATGCGCACGTGCCTGCAGCACATGGCCATTCACATGGTGAGGCAGTGGTCATCAGCTCACCAGAGGAGGCTTCAATAGCTGACACAATCCGGCACAGGGTGGTATCTCAGGTAAGAGCAATCACTCGAAGCTCATAGGACTCCTGACAGCAGCAACGGATGTTTGTTCCATAACTTCCTGTCATCCTGTGTACCATAAAAATAGTGTGTATGAAAATGATTGAAGCATGAAAGAAGTAACTTTGAAAATAATCAAGTAATATATTCAGTTTAACATGCAGATAATAAGATCAGATAGTGCCAAGGTGAAGTGGTGAACTACAGTAGCACATAATGTCAAAATATCACACTATGACCAAAGTACTAAACTGGTACGTAGTAATTTTTTTTAGATAAAGAGGGGCGAAACCCCCTGGTTCCATAATACATTGAACATCACAAATAGTCAAAACAGTTTCAGAGCATAGTGTCAGGTCAAATAATTCTCTAAAATCAGTGTGCATCTCTTCCGAAACCATTACATAACAAACAGAAAATAAAAATACAGGGATGCGGATAAGGAGATAAGTACCTATTCGAATTCGATTGGTCTGGCAGACTTTTCCTCTTCGAAGTTCGAACCAAGAACTCGGTATCTCTGCGCACCATTTGCCAAGTAGACTATTTGAGTAACCACATAATGTTACCATCATGCAGGTTCTAGAGCTGGGAATCTTGGTGCATTCTGTGATCATTGGGGTGTCCTTAGGAGCATCTGTGAGGCCATCTACCATCAGGCCTCTAGTCGGTGCCCTCAGCTTCCATCAGTTCTTTGAAGGCATTGGCTTGGGTGGTTGCATTGTTCAGGTACATGCTTGTACTATAAAAGGCATACTAGGTATCTCATTGATAAGAATCTAAACTTTGATACCAGGAAGGTACATCTTGTTCAAAAATATAATTCCAAATCAACACATCAGAAAATATACCGCCCGCATAAGGGGAAGAAAACAAGAGATAAAGATAATATGATGTTCAAATTAAATTGTTCATTGATAGCAGCATGACACATTACAGTCATTAAACAATATTGATAATTTTTCCAAAAATAATGAACATATCCAACAGCTATTGATCATTGAACAATTTCATGGAGAAAACACAAAATAAGTTGGTCATGCAGATAGACTCTTATAAGGATTAAAGACATATTTTGCCTTAAGTTAAAGCAAGTAAACATTCTCAAGAAAAAGCAAATAAATGATTGCAAAGGATAATGAACAAACTGTATATACTGCCACAGCAACAAAAGGCTAACATCTTTGATCTTCGCTTCTCACTGCAGGCTAATTTCAAGGTAAGGGCAACCATCATCATGGCAACATTTTTCTCCCTGACAGCGCCTGTGGGCATTGTGCTAGGAATTGCAGTGTCATCCAGCTATAATGTACATAGCCCTACTGCCTTCATAATTGAGGGAGTCTTCAACTCAGCATCAGCAGGGATTTTGATCTACATGTCCCTAGTTGACCTTCTAGCAACAGATTTCAATAACCCAAAGCTACAGACAAACACAAAGCTTCAGCTGATGACATATCTTGCACTATTCCTAGGTGCAGGGATGATGTCCATGCTTGCCATATGGGCATAGATCACCATATTTCTACTAATATTACTACTTCCTGCTAAACTAGAAGCGTTCAGTGTAGTTATCCATCTTATGAAAATAATAATCCATTTGTGCAGAATTGAATATTCATCATGAATTTTCTATTTCCGAAAACATGATACTCCTGGATATCCTTTGCACGTCATTGTATGAGATTATATGAGCGTCAGCCCTAAATCCCAAGTCAAGTTGTACAGCAGGTTTCGAACTTTCTATTTAGACCAAACAAGTCCCATCTGTCACAAAATTAACGAATCTGCAGGCATAGTTTTTCCATCAACAAGAAGCAACACGGGTTAATTTGTTTATATCGGTAGTGAACCTGGCAGGAGAGATTCAAAGCTTCAGCTCATATATAAATTTTCAATAAAAAGGTCTACATGATTTATCCGCATTTGCATATGCTCATGCTACTGGGGCTATTGATCCATGGTATTATACTCATATATTGGGCTAAAGCTTCAGAAAAGATTCAAATCCATCATGAAGTCAATGACAACATATCAAGAGCCTGTTTTGTTCAAACAAAGACCCATTTTATCCAGCTCCACTGATTGTTCACAAATACTCCTTGTTTAAATAACTAACAACAATTTAACTCAAAAGTAACTACTCCCACATCAATTCTTTAGTTTATCAAATATTAGTATATGTCATACAAACGGAAGAAGATGATTAAGAGAGAACTGCTTATGGTATGCACTAAAGAAAATCAAACATGATTAGTAAAAATATATTCTCAACTATGATCACAACAGTGGTCTTTCTCAACATCATAAGTTTTTTAACAAACTGAACACATTATCTACTGATAACGGGTACATAAGGTTCATCTTCGTATAGCTCCGTAGTTCTCAAAATTTCCAGTGACTACATCCATCGAACTAAAAGGACATGCTTCATCTTACATAAGCACATAACACACAACTGATTCTGGATAGCATGTGATGATTGTATCATGGAGATAAAACCGAAGTCAGATTGCGGACTGCCTACTCCACCTTTCCCTTCCCATGGGAATCATCACTCACTTGAGAAGATGTCGGCTGGTTAATACTCGCTTTAGCGTTTGCCAGGAAGGTTGGATCAGGCTGCGGCTCCTGATGGGGAGTCTCCTTCATCGCCATGTATATGTAGAAGCCGATCACCAGGTTGACCGATATGACAGCAAGGAATCCACTGGCCAAGGTTTGCGTTGAGGGTGAAAGCTGACTAACACCTGACCATGGAGTGAAACTGTCATTCTCTCACATGTGCTTCAGTTCTGTATAAAATACGAAGCACACCATAATTTAGAAGCGAAAGCAATCATACCTGGAAAAATCTGGTGGTTAAACCCATAGATAACTGCAACCGGGACCATCCACATGACCATAGATGTAACGGCAAACTTTGTGATCACTGTCGACATCGCTTCGCCTAAAGGGGAATGCTGATACAATTTGAGAAAAATGAGCCATCAGTTCAACATACAGCTAACTGCTGGGAAAGATATGGCTTGATAAGCTAGTTATGTTATGCCCTGGCAAGAGCGACCAATGAATGGAAAAGAATAGTGTAACACTGCAGACTTAAGCCAAGAAATAGCATGTACTCCCTCCTTTTCAAATATAAGATGTTTTAGCTTTGTGAAAGGAGTGTATCTAGACCACTTTTAGTGTGTAGATTCATGTTGGTTTAGAGTGAACCTATACACTAAAATGAGTCTAGATACATTCTTTTCACAAAGCTAAAACATCTTATAGAAACGGAGGTTGTATGCTTCTGCTGCCTATCCTAGGTTTGTTTGGTTGCTTTGTGGACTTTGCCCATGAACTGCATCCTACCTTGTTCCAAACCCCCAAATAAGAAAAGTTCGCCTTGCTATTGCTCGTACTCCACACAGAATTATCGATGTGTCATAAGATTACTGCCCATTCATCTAATTGAGGACCTAATTCCACCAATCTAAAAGTAAAATCCATCTCGGCGGTAGAAGCACGAACTCGTCGGAACCGCCAAGCAACACCAAATTAATTACGGACTGCCGGAGAAGATGAGACTTACTTGACTGCGGGGAGGATTTGGCACGGACGACGCAAGCACGGCCTGCCTTCGCGCTAGGGTAGGAAGGTTTAGGGGAGAAGGCGATCTGGGGATGCAGCGAGGCAGGGGAAAAGGAGAAGAAGACGATCTGACGTGAGGGAGATGCGAGTATGCGACTTTACTCTCGTGGTTCTAATGGGCCGGAGGCTGTAGGTATAGGGCCGTACCAGTTTCACGTGTATCCAAGGCCCGCTTCTTCGGGTTCGCTCGCAACTAGTCTGAGACAGCCGAGGGGAAGGGCCGAGACGCCGCCCAAAGAATATGCTCCTCCGCGCCGGCCTCCCCCACCTCCGCCGCCGCGCGGCAGCGCTGCCCCGCTCGCTCGCGCCGCGCCGCCTCTCGTCCGACCCGCCTCCGGGCGCCGAGTGGACGGACACGGTGGACTACCTGGACGAGACGGGGGAGGTACTCTCGTCGGCGCCCGGGGCGCGCCCCGCTGTGCCGGGCGCCGAGCCGACCATCCTCTCCGGCTCCTCCGCGCACCCGCTCCCGCGCCCCGCAGCGGCGGCCCGCCTTGCCGCGCTCGCGCTCCGCCTCCGCTCGGGGCCCTCCCTCTCCGCCGCGCTCTCCGCGCTCCCCTCCCCGCCCGACCCCGCGCTCCTCCTCCTCGCCGCCAACTCCCTCCCCGCCTCCGACCCAGTCCCGCTCCTCTCCCTCGTCGCCTGGGCACGCCACCAGCCATGGTTCGTCCCCTCCGACGACCTCTCCTCCCTCGTCGCCGCGCGTCTCCCGCCGGCCACCCACTCCTCGGACCTCATGTCGCTCTTCGACGACACGCTCGCGCACCCGGACCCCGCCGCCTTCCCCAAGACCCTCAACACCGTCGTCTCCGCGCTCTCCACCCACGGCCTCCTGGAGCCCGCGTTCTACTCCTTCAAGCGCCTTCGTGACGCTGGCTTCCGGGGCTTAGGGACGCCCACCTACAACGCCCTCCTTTCGCTGCTGCTCACCAGGGGGCTCGCCTTCAAGGCCTTCGAGGTGCTCGATGAAATGTCTGTTGCAGGATGTGCCCTCGACAAGGGCACTTACGAGCTTGCAGTGCCTGCGCTGGCACGCGCCGGGAGGATTGACGCCTCACGCAAGCTGTTTGATGAGATGAGACAGAGGGATGGTGTCGGGCCTGCGTCGCCGGGAGTGTACAGCACCATGGTGGATGTGCTGGCCAAATCAGGGAGGCTTGACGCCGCGATGGGCATGTACAGGGAGATGGTGGCGGTGGGGCACAGGGTGAGCACGGCAGTGAGTACCGCTATGGTGGAGGGGCTTGTCAAGGCTGGAAAGCTGGATGCAGGGATGGAGCTTTGGGAGGAGATGAGGCGGGGAGGGCTCCGGCCAAGCTTTGGGTTGTACACCATGGTCGTCGAGGCGAATGCACGGTCAGGGAGGCTTGACGTCGCTGCGAAGTTGTTTGGCGATATGGAGAAATCCGGCTTCTTCCCTACGCCTGCCACGTATGCTTGTCTGGTCGAAATGCATGCTTCTGCAGGGCAGGTGGATATAGCAATGAGGATGTACCACTCAATGGCAAATGCAGGGACAAGGCCGGGGCTGAGCACCTTTACATCATTGTTGACGATGCTGGCTAATAAGAGGCTGCTGGATTTGGCCGCAAAAGTGCTGCTTGAGATGAAGGCATCAGGGTTCCCGATCGAGGTGACTGCGAGCGACCTATTGATGATTTACATCAAGGATGGGTCAACTGAGCTTGCACTCAAGTGGCTTCGGTTCATGGGCTCTGCCGGGATAAGGACCAACAATTTCATCATAAGGCAGCTGTTTGAGTCTTGTATGAAGATGGGACTGTATGACTCGGCACGTCCGCTGCTTGAGACGTATGTCGGTGCAGCGGCGAAGGTGGACATGATACTCTACACTTCCATCCTCGCACATCTGGTGCGGTGCCAGAATGAGGACAGCGAACGGGCGATCATGAACATCCTGAGCGCGAGCAGGCACAAGGCACATGACTTCATGTGTGGGCTGTTCACTGGGCCTGAGCAGCGGAAGAAACCCGTGCTCTCTTTCGTCCGCGAATTCTTCCAGGGCATCGATTACGACAATGAGGAGAGCGCGACAAGGTACTTTGTGAACGTGCTCCTCAACTACCTGGTGCTCATGGGGCAGATGAACCGTGCACGGTGCGTATGGAAGGTGGCCTACGAGAACAAGCTGTTTCCCAAGGCCATCGTTTTCGACCAGCACATTGCCTGGTCCCTGGACATCCGGAACCTGTCCGTGGGAGCGGCCCTCGTGGCGACAGTGCACACACTGCACCGGTTCAGGAAGCGGATGCTCTACTACGGGGTCGTGCCACGGCGCATCAAGCTGGTGACAGGGCCGACGCTCAAGATGGTGGTGGCCCAAGTGCTGGCGTCACTGGAGTCGCCGTTCGAGGTAAGCAAGGTTGTCCTGCGGGCGCCCGGCGACTCGGTGCTCGAGTGGTTCAAGAAGCCGATCGTGCAGCAGTTCCTGCTCAATGAGATACCGTCCAAGTCCGACGTCCTGATGCACAGGCTCAATGTTATGTTCCCAAGCTCGGCGCCAGAGGTCCGGTCTCTGTCCCTCCCAAGGTCCCTCGGTATGTCACGGTGATTGAGTCTCTGTGTGCAAACCGTAGCATCATACTGTATACTGTAGCTTTTATTATGGCCAACACATGAGAATGCTCGCTCTTCTCTCTTTGTTTGTACGTGTACAATAATTGCGGAATTGCATATGATTTATGGTTTCTGTAATTTTTTGGGGAAGAAGAGATAATAGAAATGGGTTCCTGTTTCGCAGAGCGAGAGAGATTTCACTTGTTTTTAGTATAGGGAGTGAAAGCAAAGGATTCCAGCTTATTTATATGAAAGAAGAGATTTTACATACTGGCAGTAGTACTGGATTCCAGCTTATTTCAAAACCCTCACCGTCTCACGGAATCCATTCTCACATTATTACACAACATATGCAAGGTACTAGTAGAATACTAAATCAACGCTGCATTCGGCACCAGCAGGACCAGGTATTATTGTTGCTGGATTTGGCCACTGATCTCGCAGGTACACTAGAGAGCCGAGGCGAGCGAGCTGAAGGTGTTGCCGACGTCGATGACGAAGCGGTACCTGACATCGCCCTTGGCCAGGCGCTCCATGGCAGTGTTCACCTCTCCCGCTCCGATCACCTCGACATCTGCGTTCAAGCCATGCTCGGCCGCGAAGTCCAGCATCTCCTGCGTCTCCTTGATGCTCGCCATGTAGCTCCCGGTCAGGCTCTTGCCGCCTGTTCCATGGCAGTACCATCATGGTCACAAAGATCAAACTGGAACATCATCAAATACTTCTCCGGTGACAGCGAGCGATGTCGGATAGTACTTACCACCGATGAGAGCGAAGGCAGAGACCTGCATGGGCTTCTCGGGGACGCCGAGCAGGACCATCTTGCCGTGGGGCCTGAGGAGCGCGAGGTACGGGTGCACGGCCCCGGTGGTGCACGCCGTGCTGACGATCCCGTGCATGGTGCCCGCGGCGGCCTTCATCTCGGCGTCGTCGGTGCTGAGCACGAAGGCGTCGGCGCCGAGCCTCTCCAGAGCCTCCTCCCGCTTCCCGGGCGACGTGCTGATGACGGTCACTTTGGCCGCCCCGAAAGCCCTGGCGAACTTGACGGCGACGTGGCCGAGCCCGCCGAGGCCCACCACGCCGACGTGCGTCCCCGGCTGGCCCAGCCCGTGGCGCCGCATGGGGGCGTACACGGTGGCGCCCGCGCAGAGCAGCGGCGCGCCGGCGTCCAGGGGCAGCGCGTCGGGGAAGCGGACCACGAAGCGCGCGTCGGCGACGACCAGGTCGGAGTAGCCGCCGCGGGTGACGGTGCCGTCCCTGCTGTCGAGGGAGTTGTAGGTGAAGACGATCCTGGAGCAGTAGTTCTCGGCGCCGCCCTCGCAGCTCTCGCAGGAACGGCAGGTGTTCACCATGCACCCGACGCCCACCCTGTCGCCCGCCGCGAACCCGGTCACGTTCTTGCCCACCTCCGTCACCACCCCGGCGATCTCGTGCCTGCATGCGTTTGTCCATGGAAACCATTGGTAAGAAGCTGCACCCCTGGTGATTAGCTCAGCAATCTCAGCTTTTATTTTACCCGGGAACGACTGGGTAGATGGCGTTCCTCCATTCGTTCTTGATGGTGTGCAGGTCGGAGTGGCAGATCCCGCAGTAGAGCACCTTGATGGCGACATCGTCGTCTCCGGTGTTCCTGCACAAGTAACACAGACGTCAGCACGAGCAAATTCAGAACTAACGGGTCGAATGGGAACTGAAACACAGGCATTTTTCCTGTGGTGCATTTGCACACACCAGCCTGTGTTGCAGAACTGCAACTGCTGTACCCGGAGACGCGGCAGGGTTCAGAATTTCAGACTAAGAAGTCGCAATGGAACCACCTGACGACCACATGTTTTTGGTCTGCAAATGTTCAATTACAGTATATCTGTCTATCCCCGAATATAGCTCGTGGAATGTCAATTGTACTTGACGCCTAAAATTACAGGGAGCTGCATATTTTCACTACTGTATTTACTTGTTGTCTAATCTCTCACACTACTAGAGTGCGTGCATTCAAATCGATCCAGCAGCTCTCCACATGCCCTGCCTCCTCCGTACCACTGTTGTGGATGAAAGAGGGCACATTGTCACGGAGAAGGCCAACAAAGTGACCTGGCAGGCATAAATGCCAGAAGATCGTAACAAGTCCTGCTCCAATCAACAGACATAATCCGATCTGTGGTAACATCGATATTTCTACCGTTTTGCTTCTACAAACGCACCTCCATTCCTCCCCCTTTTAAAGCCAGCCATGTGAAGGCTGCCGGCAGGTCCTACACTAGAGGATGAACGAGTTGAGGATCCATGATGAGGCCCGCCTACTAGTACGCAGCAACGCGATCGGAGTAATGCACACGATCGAAATAATGCACAGTTATTGCTAGCCAGGGAAGGAGGCCAAACCAGAACAAGTCTAGTACTCCCTCCCTTCAGTGATGTAAAGACATTTTAGATATTTTAAAGTGAACTAGATACACTCCAAAACGATAGAATGCTTTACATTAGTGAAGCGAGTTACTATGTTATGCACTGAATTTTCAAGAGTGTTCCATCTCAAGTGAATTTTCAGGATGCACTGTCAGTGGTGTCGAGGAATAGAAACAACGGCTCCGCTCGCTCAACTATTGCTACTCCCTCCGTTCACTTGAATGCATCCCCTCGCCTCGCCTCGCCGTGCTGGTCGCGATCGCGACACTGCAAACCAAGCCAAAGATGATCGAGCTAACATACTCGATCGACACGGTCCAGGCCAGCGCGAGCGTAGAAATCCGGAGAGAAACTCAAAGATTCAAGCAAGCAGTTGCAGCGGGGAAATAGTCCAGGAGGCGGCGAGCATGGCAGTTGGCAGGGCAGCGGGAGTACGTGCGTACCTTCGGGAGATGTGGATGGGCGAGAGGTGGCCGGAGGCGTCGTGCGCCGCGAGCCCCAGCGCCTTCCTCGGGTGCTGCTGTTCCTCCGCCGCCGTCGCGGTCGCCGTGGGCGCCATTGCGGGTTGGGAACGTTCCTCCGTGAGAGGCCTGCGACGGTGGGGGCTGGAGATGGAGCGAGCGAGAGCGCGCAGCGGTGCTGTGGGCGGCTGTGCAGGGTAGCGCTAGCTGTGTCCTGTACTGCTCCAGCGTGATCCGGCTCTGCTCGTTTTATACTGACGCGCACGCGGGGCGAGGGCGAGACCGTGCTGCGCTGCTGCGTCAACCGTCAAGTTGCACGAGCACGACGCAGTGGCTGGCACTGGCAGGAGGGGAGGGGGCAGAGCGAGCCGAGTTAAGGGCTGGCGTGGAGTGGTGTCACACAGTGTCTGTAATGCGTGCAAAAGCATTTTAGGGCAGACATCTTCTATCCATTATCATAGTATAGTACTACAATTCGAAAACCAAAAATCATATTTTTGTGTACCAAAAAATTCGAAAAATTATACCGATGTAAGCAATGATTTATCCGACAAACGTGCAAAATATTAATTTTAAATACGTTATTTATATTATGAGCTACTCAAAAATGACAAAAGTGTAGATCTGAGTATGTATACTTTCAAATCTCCTAATTTTATCAATTTTGTCATTTTCTGTAGGACAAAACATAAAGAAATTCGGGTTGCCGTTTTAATATAATATAATATTGACTATGTCTAGAATTTATTTTTATATTTTTTGAAAAGTTTTAAATATGTTTTTTTAGTTTTTTAAGACGAAGGGACCACTGGAGCTCGGGAGGCAAAGACACTCTCCGTATAATTTATCTATATATCTATTTTATAGATTAAAATAGAAGCGACGGCTGACATTAGTAGTACAAATTGTTGGGTCACGTAGAGATAAAACAAAACAAAAATCCTATGCAGTACACCAAGATCGATTACCACTAGACGCGCCATTGTAGATTACTGATGAAGCGCATCAGTTGAAGCAGTGCAGTCCTCATCATCCGATCCAATCCACGATCATCGAAGTGTTGATCGTATAACACCTCTACCAGTATCCACACATACGAGGGGGAGCACCGACAGTGTACTGTTAGGTCCGGTACGACGACTGGAATGAAATGGAGCTAGGGTTTCCAACACATGGAATGATCTAACCATGCCACTTGGGCATCTACGCCCCAGTAGATATAGGGAGTGAAAGTGGGTCTCACTCACTTGTGGCCCATTCACTAAAAAACCTATATTAATTATGCGAGTCCAACTCACTGACTCGATCTGTGTATGAATCGGGTCCAACCCAAACAGATTTTCGGTTCAGGTCCAACCCAAACTTGCTCCCGCTTTTAAGTGTGTGATCCGACAGGCTCATGGTGACTCAGGCACGATTCGAGTCTTACTCGTGATCGATCAGTCGGCAGCGGCTCCTAGCAGAATATGCCGACTCCCAAGTATCAAAGATTCATGCCGACATGCCTTCCAATGTGACTTGCGTCCGAGTCCCTTTTGCCTCACGATACATCTTGTCAAGCTATAGGTGAATAATCGTCATTGTTCAAATAGCTAAACTCTCTTCTCGATCCAAGATAAGTGATTCATCCGACTAACTCTTAGTTGGCCGTCTCGGTTAACACTTAACCTAGTTGTGCATGGACATGCTTTCTAAATCATATCATCCGAGAGGGTCCAGAGAATATCTCTCTAGTCGGAGTGGGAAAATCCAATCCTGGTCATCCACATCACGCAGCTTGATTCTCAGCCGACTCGAATGTCGTCGGATTGATGACAAGTACGCCATGAGGGGGGCCTCGAGGCGTGCGGAAGAGAGGGGTGTGAGACGTACGGTGTTCTGGGACGGTGAGCACACAAGTTTACCCAGGTTCAAGTCCGCCGGCTTTGGACGGATCCTACTTCTGCTAGCAATCCGATGTCTGGCAGACCGGAATATGGGTTACAAGGGTTACCTGCATGAAGTTGAGATTGTAGACTACTGAGGGTGCCCTAAAGGCTCTCCCTAGGACAACTTATATAGATATCCGGCATAGGGTTTACAGGAGAGATCTATCCGGCTACGACTAAGAGTTGGTTTATAGAGTACATCTTGAACTACAAGTAACACTATAGGCTGATGTCGGTAAGTCTTCTGGGCCTTCCTGTAGCCGGACTGGACTTCGTCTCTTCTCCCTGACTGGGCCGCCCGTGAAGCAAAGATCTAACCCGAAGTGGGCCACCATGGTCAGTGAGGAACTATAAAGATACCCGGAAAGTATATCCCCAACAGCAGCCCCTGGAAGTCTCCAAGATCCAAAGTCGGATTCATCATCGTCTAGCTTGATCTTCGGCTTGCAGAATCTTAAAGGGTTCCTGAAAATTCAAAACAAAAGATACGATCTGGGTCTTAAAAATAAGTCGGACCTATCAACATGTTACTCGGATTTTCCATCTTGATATTCAAACTAAGCCGGAACTTGGTCTCTTACGTCATCTAACACTGGTTATGGTCAAGTCACGTCATCTAACAAACATCCTGTCAGCACGACCGTTGGTGGGTCTGCCGTTCACGGAACCGAGGCGCCATTTCAATGCGTACGCGGAGATCGAGGCGACGTAATCATCGTGTGGGACCTTCCCAGTTCCTTCCACGATGTGTGGCGTTTACACAGTGCCGTTTGCACGAATCTTGGCATGGTTAGGTGGTTATAAGGGGTGAGGACCTCCTTTTCCTCATCTTCACCTATTCCCTTGCCGTTCCTTCTCCTCCACTTCTCCCTCGCGCACAAAGCTCTTCTGCCTCCCAGATTCCCAGCGCCGCCCATCCAAGGTCACCAGCGCACCGGAGAAATGGCTTCATCTTCCTCTTCTGGCTTGGCTGGCTTCGCAGGGGAGACGACGGCGGCGGCAGCGGAGAAAGAAAGCAACCGTGGGGTTTAGATCTCGTGTCTCCTCGACCACGAGAAGCTCCGCGGCATGGAGAATGAAGGACTCCTCCGTGCCGGCGACTGGCGGAGCGGTTTCGGTGAAATCATCCCCAACCCGCACGCCGACGAGCGGGTACACTTCGGCACCCACCTCGACAGAGGTTTGTCTTTCCCTCCCTTGGAATTCTTTTCCGAGGTGATTGATCACTATGGCGTTCAGCTTCACCATCCTCCTCCCAACTCCTAAAGGAGATATGCCCTAGAGGCAAATAATAAATAAGTTTTTATTGTCATATCTCAATTAGTTTATAATAGTTTCATATTGTGCTATAGTTGTGCCAAGTAGAAACATTGGTACAGGTGTGGTATGAAACAACCAAGTCCCTAGTAGCCTCTATTCATACTAGTTCGTTGGTCACGAAGATGATCTGGGTTTCAAGATCATGGGCATTTATGCCGACTGACAACAGGATCATATCATTGGAGAATGATGTGATTGGACATTCCTCGAAGGATTGCAACACGATCAAGTCATATAGTTCATTGTTGCAACAGCTATACCTAGACTCCTTTTTCTTAGACTGTGAGCTCATATTACTCACTATTTCCCTAGGCTGCTTAGACTACATCAACCGTCATCTGGTAATACAGTGGACATAAAGGCATACGTTGGGTATTCCGAAGGAACAGTAGATGGCATGTGACTGCAAGACCAGGATTTGTTCACCCACATGACGGGTAAAGATATATACGACCGGCTTGGTGAGATTACATCTATAAATGTTGTAACATGTGACTAGGTCACGGGGATGTAATATCACGGTAACAAGAAAACAGAACTTGTTGTGAAAGAAATTGAACAAGGTATGAGATACCAATGATCGGATCTCGAACAAGTTGTATTCAGAAACAAAAGGAAGAGGATGCTACATTTAGACGGTTCAAACGACATTGTCATCAGGAATGCATAGGGGTCACATGGACATCCCTGGTCCCTCTGTTGATCATTGATACAGATCATGTCTAGAGCATTCCCGAGCCGTGAGAGGATACACTTAAGGGTACAATGAGAGCGATCATTCGTAAGACGGAATCACACTAGAGAAAGAGAGAAAGCTGGAATCGTTCCGAGGAGAGATCCGAAGTTGTTCGGAGAAAGGATAAAGGAAAAGACCGGAAAAGTGTTTTCGGATAAATGGGAATTTATATATATATTTATTATATGTTAATTATGAATTAATATATTCTAAATAATATTTAAGTTAAAATTTATAAAAGCAACTTTTATATTAGGCCAAATCCCAGAGGGAAAAAGCCTAGAAATAAAACTGCAGAAAAATAAAAGGAAAAAAAAAAAACAATGACCTTGTGGCGGATGATAATAATCACCGCAGGCGTTTTAACCTGGTTGCCAGGCCATGACTGGGCTGACGGGCAAGCCCAAGGTCGTTAAAGAAAGGCTTGTGGGGCGGCGGGTCATGAGCACACGCCCACCCGGGCGCCAGCCACCGCCACCTTGGGTCATTGGGATCGAGGCCCACCTGGTGGGCACTGTCATTGGCCGTAGGCGGGCTGATGGCGGCTGGCGTCTTGCCCACCCGTTGGATGATGTCTTTTCTTTGCTTTCTTTTTATTTTATTTAGTTATTTTCTATTTTGGATATTGGGCCGAATTTTGGCCCATCCGGCCAGGACGAAAATATATGTATTTTTCATTTAACTATTAGTCCCACATGGCTAACCCAATGGGGAGGGCACACCCCCTCCGCCTATATAAGAGGGTGCCCATGGGAGGACTAAAAACACACAATTGGAGAAGTCCTTTGGTTGACTTTCTCCTCCTCCCTCTCTCTATACCTCGTGACCATGGTCCCAAGTCTGGGTTGTGTGATCGAGGCACACCTGCAGTACGCCGTTGCGCTATAGGGATTCCTAGCCGGATATCAACTTTCACACTCCCGGCGGGATCGGGGAGCCGGAGGTCTCATCGTGCACCCCGGATGTGTACGAAGACACGAGGCGCAACACTTGGGGCGCTTAAATGTCGTGAGCCGGAGCTGTTGCACGATGAAGATCAAGAAGGAGCAAGGGGTAACCTGCGAGGAGCTTCACGATCTTGAGGTTGGCTATGAGTACGACTACTTCAACCACGTTCCCCGCAGAACGCTAACCGCGTACGGTCTACAAGGGTATGTACTCTCTACGCTCCGGCCGTTACCGCATTACTACATAGATAGATCCTGGACAATTTTGGGGTTCCAACGTAGGAAATTTTTTGTTTTCCGCACCGATCCCCAACAGTGGTATCAGAGCCGATCTATGCGTAGGAGTGTTGTATGGCCAGTACGCACAAGTATTGTGCGAGCATTGATCCCTTAATTGTTACCCTCTAACATGTACTTGTTTATATCACGGTATTGTTTGATGAAGCGGCCCGGACCGACCTTACGTGTATTCATACGCGAGACTGGTTCCACGCTCAACATACAGCTTGTACCGTATAAGTGGCTAGCGGGTGTCTGTCTCTCATTCAATAGTTGATATAGCATTTACAACGGAGGGCCCCGAAAGGGGTGTAGTAGAGACAACTGTCGGATCCATGTTGTGGTTGGAAAGTTCGTAGTTTAGAAACGGTTCTAGTGCGAAAGTCCTAACAACCACGTAAAACTTGCAATAGATAAAGTAGAGGCATCTAACTTTATTTTGCAGGGGGCATGTGATTATGGTATGGCATTGGTCGATACGAAGGTAAAGTAGTTTACTTTTCTATTACTAAGCAGTATAGTAATAGTCATCGTTCCGATGGACGACCTGGTGGAGGCGTCGTGGACTTGGCGTCAAACCAAGGGCACGATGGAGATCATGCCGGAGCACTCGATGGAGATCAAGGCGCAAGAAAGACCATATCATATCACATTATACATATGATGTTGATACCGGTTTTTACATCTTATTGTGTGCTAGTATTTAGATACTCAACGGTAGAAAATAAGATAATCCCTATTGAATTCCAATGTTCCGTGTTCCCCTTGTGTGTGCACCACCAAGAAAGTTCTTCGTTATGAGGCCGGTCGTGATGATCGAGGGTCAGACATATCTACGTTCGCATACAGTGGGTGTAAGCCATGTTGCACAGCGAATACACATAAGTTAGATTTGGCGAGCCTAGCATGTACAGACATGGCCTCGGAACACAAGAGATCCAAAAGATCGAGGATGAGTCACATGGATGATGTGATTGACATTAGTGAATGTCTACCTTTGATAATGCACTGATGGTCGTGATGATCGGGGGAGGTGCAGAGGATAGGGATCATGTGATCACTGAAATTGTCCAGGGGATGACAATTTTAGTGGAGACCAATTATAAATTGATCTCTTATTATAAACTTAGTCTAGATGTATGTTTGCAAATATCTTAGTAGACCTTGGCCTATCCCATTGAGAGTAGACCTTGGCCTATCCCATTGAGGTCTGATACATTGCAAATGTATCTATAATTTTTGATGTTCCATGCTTTGTTTTATCTACTTTCTTGTGTTTTGTTCCAACTTTGGAGTACTTTTCATATGATTTCTTGGACTAACCTATTAACAAGATGCCACAAAGTTACTGTTTTACATTGTTTTTGGTTCCAGGAAGTCAGAAAATGAATATTCTCGGAATTGGACGGGACAAAAGTCAAAGTTACTATTTTTCCGGAAGACTCACGGAGCCAGAAGGAGAGTCGGAGAGAGGCCATAGGGTGGCCACACACCCCTTGGAGCGGGCCAGCCTAGGCCGCGCCAGGGATAAGAGCCTCCCGATACCAAAACCCTAAAGAGTCAATCAGAAATCCACGAAAAGTTCCGCAACGCCGCCGCAGCCGAAGGGGAGATTCGGGGGACAGAAAGTCTCTGTTCCAGCACCCTGCCGGGACGGGGAAGTGCCCCCGGAGCCATCTCCATCGATCTCCACAGCCATCTCCATCACCATTGCTGATTCCCATGATGAGGAGGGAGTAGTTCTCTCTCGAGGCTAAGGGTTCTACCGGTAGCTATGTGTTCATCTCTCTCTATGCATGATCTTATTGAGATCATGAGCTTGTAATCTATAGATCTACCTTGCTACTCAAGTGCTTTAATAGATCTCTGCCCTCCCCATGTGTGTGAAAGTGACAGCGTGCACACCATGGTGGCACTTAGGCTAGATATTACAAATACTTGTTATGAGTTATATTTGGAGTTGGATGACTTTATGAAATTGTGGTGTTTGTTGGACTCATATAGTACTTAAGGTGACAGTGTGGGGTTTTCTAGATGGGAAAGACTTACTTTGAGGAGTGCTGTTAGAGCCCTACCGTTGATTAGAGTGTCCAACCGGAGAGTAGTTAAGAGTAGTATCATGAAGATAATGTATTTATATGAGAGTGTTCACTAGTGAAAGTATGATCCCTAGGCCTTGTTTCTAAGCACTGAAACACCGTTTGCTATTAGATCTATTACATGTTTGCTTGCTTCCTTTTTTATTTCAGTTTTACTTTAGTCTTTTCGATGCCATCAAGCTATCTTCTATCACCGTTACCACTTATAATTATCCATACCACTTGTATTTCACTATCTCTTCGTCGAACTAGTGCACCTATACACCTGACAAGTGTATTGGGTGTGTTGGGGACACAAGAGACTTCTTGTATCTTGATTGCAGGATTGCTTGAGAGGGGATACCTTTGACCACTTCCTCCCTGAGTTCGATAAACCTTGGGTGATCCAATTAAGGGAAAACTTGCTGTTGTTCTACAAACCTCTGCACTTGGAGGCCCAACAACTGTCTACAAGAATAGAAGAGCGTAGACATCAAGCTATTTTTGGGCGCTGTTGCCGGGGATATACAGGACAGCTTCAACATGTTTCCTCCCCGTCAAAAGCTATTTTCTGGCGCCGTTGCCGGGGAGGTAAGGTAAAAGGTATTCACACTGGAGGATTAAAGAAGAAGAACCTCCCACGGCAAACGCCTATATTCCAGCGCCGTCGGGAGGTAAAATAAAGGTACTCACATCCTCCGGTGTGAGTGCTCGAAGTTATTTCCTTTAGATTCTGCAATTTTATCTTTGTGTTTCTTGTTTTCACTAGTTAGGCTTAATGGAAAATAACAAAAAAAATAGAGAGCTTTATAGTATTTATCTTGAGTTACGACATGAAGTGTTTGAAGAGAAAATTAAAAAACCTATGGAACTTTATTTGCATGCTAATAGCAATGTTGTTAGTATGAATTCTTTGGACACCATTATTGTTAATGCTATGGAAAAGTCTAAGTTTGGGGAAGCTAGTTTCTATGAAAATGATCTTTTTAGTTCCCCATCTTTGGAAGATAGCTATTCTATTGCTTATGATGATACAAAACCTCCAATATATGATGATTACAATGATGAATACGATATTTTCAGTCCACCTACTATTGAGGAGAAAATTAATTATGATTACAATATGCCTCCTATATTTGATGATTATGGTGATGAGAATAATAATGATAGCTATGTTGTTGAATTTGCTCCCACTACAATTAATAAGAATGACTATGCTTATGTGGAGCGTATTAATTCTTTTATGCATGTGGCTCATGATAAGAATGTTTTATGTGATAGTTATATTGTTAATTTGATTCATGATGCTACTGAAATTTCTTATGAGAGAGGGAAACATGGTTTTATGCATCTCAATAATATTAAGTTTCCCCTCTTTATGTTGAAAGTCTTGAAGTTGCACTTGTTTTGCTTTCCTATGCTTGTTGCTTTGTGCTTTCATGACTTGTTTCTTTACAAGATTCCTATGCATAGGAAGTGGGTTAGACTTAAATGTGCTTTGAATTTGCTTCTTGATGCTCTCTTTTACTTAAACTCATATTTCTTATGTGAGCATCTTCTCAAACTATCTTGCTTAACTTAAAGGCGTTAAAGAAAAGTACTTATTGGAAGATAACCCAAAAGTTTTAGTTGAGTCTTGTAAGTTATTACCTCTGTAATAATCGCTACTTATCCTTTTTATTTGCTTTTTTGTGCCAAGAGTAACCTCTAATGAGAGAGAAATAATGATTGGGAAAGTTGCTGTCCTGAAACAGATTTCTGTGCTTCACCGTAAAACTTCGTGTAAAATCTCTGAACGTCTTTTTGAGGCGTGAATTTTTGTGCTTCTGCCTGAGGTTGTTATCTAACTTTCGTTAGTTCAACACTTTTTGATTTGAGCAACATAAGGTCTTCGAAAAAATTCGTCTTTACCTACTGGTCTGTTTTGACAGATTTCTGCCATTTTCTGCATTTGCTTCTTGTTGGTTCCTTTTTGAGTTCTTTTGGAGAATTGAGCTTTTTGAGGGAAGTGCTACAGTAGCTAGTGTTTTAATGGAAGTTTATTTGGTGTTAAAACTGAACCTTAAGACTTATTATCTTGAGTGCACTAATGTTGTTAATAAAGATTGTGTGAAGTTTTGTATGAAGGAAAAATTTCAGGTGTATGGAAGGAATGAGTAATGAGATGAAGGATGGACTGAAGCTCAAGCTTGGGGATGCCACGCGTGTCACCCCAAGAAATATCCAAGAAGTACAAGCGTCAAAGCTTGGGGATGCCCAAGGCATCCCCCTCTTCATCAATAAAAATCTCAGGTTTCTTTCAAACACTTCATTTTTATTGTTTCATGCACAGTTGTGTTGTTCTTGGAGCGTCTTCTTTTTCATTTTCGTTTTGGTTTCTTGATTGCTTGGTTTTCTTAGTTTTCTGAATAAATTGGTTGGACCCCCTCTTTCATACATTGGTTTTCAAATAGTTTGGTTTGGATTGGAAAAGAGTAGGAAAGTTCATGCTTATGTGGTAAAAAGAGCTTGTTTTTGACTGTGGCCTATGCTTTGTCATGCCATGCTTGATATTGTTTTGGATTTATGCTTAGTATTCTTTGCTGTAGCATGACTTGTTATAAACAATTGAGATTGCTTAATGTGCCTTGGATGAATCATGTGTTGTTTTAGCATATTAAAGCATAGTATTGTGGTATTATCCTTTGATGCTTTATTTGGGTTGACTTGGCGCATGCTCATACCATGTTATGACTATCCAAAGTCACCATAGCCTTTATGATCCTTTAGTTTTCAACTTGTAGTATCACTTTATGCTTTGATCAATGATGTTTTGTCGCTCTACATGATTATGGCCATTATTGCTCTCTTAGTTTGTCACTCCCAGTCTTTTGCTAGCCTCCACAACCAAGTATGAGTTCCACTCATGCATCCAACTCCCTAAACCAAGTTATTCCAAAGAGTCCACCATATCTACCTATTAGCTTATGCTATTCCAAGTATATTCATGCTTTTGTTTACCTTCCAAATTAAACTTGTTATGAGAAAACTAGTGATTAAAGCTCTCACGAACTTGATGGCACACTTTACTTTTCTTGCCCTTAATAAACTTGAACCATTGTGTCGTCTATGTTGTATATGCTTGCACTTATTTGTTGGGAATTAGCATAACAATACTTTCATGGGGAACGCTTTCAACATTGCACTTGGTACTTGTACCTAGTTAATATCATGCTCTTTTGTATATGGATGTCGTTGGTGTGAAATGAAAGGGGAGCTTGTAAGTCCATGGAGTTATGTATATGTGTTAGAGAAACACCTGGTCCGCTGGTCTAATCCATGCTGACATGGTGGAAACCTGCAGCGTAACCATAATGAGATGTCTATGAAGCATTCTTCTTATAAAAAAAGAGTCCTATATTGAGAAAAAAGAGAAAAGATAAAAAAAAGAGATTATGAAAAGAGGAAAGAGAGAAAAAAGCACCATATTCCCATGGTAAATAAGAAGATTGCTGAGATGCTCGTTGTCTGCTTGCCTTGTCATTTTGATATGGGGATTCTTCCGTATCATCGGGCAAGGGGTACCCGTTGGCGTATCTCTATGATACACATGTACTTACAATGACAAGAACTTACCGGTGACTAAATTTGAGTAGCATGAGGAGCGGCCCTCGTATACAAGGGACATGAGATTTCTAACTTATACTTCGTCAAGCATGTACACCATAGTTTGTTCACTTTAACCTTAATCACTTCAAGATGCTTATGATAGGGGCAATGAGAGCTGAAAGCTATAAGTACCATAATTTTTGGAAGCTCTTTATGAGACTTGAATCCCTACTTCCTTTTACAAAGGCCTTTCTTCCACCATTATATTGAGTCTCCACCTTCTATCTTTATGCACCTACTTTGAGAGCATAGTGGCCATTCTTAGTTCTGTGCATTGTCCCAAGACTAGTTGATTGATGCATACTTTGATATTGCTTGTTTTAAACTATTGTATCTAGTCACTCTTATGAACTTTGAAGGTGTCCTATGCATTTATATTTGCTACTCTATTGAGGGACAAGTTGAATACTATTATGTTATGTTTTCTTTATGTGAAACAAACAAACGTCTTACAAAGCATTATTATTCATGAATATTTTGTTTGTGCCTTTTCATGTTGCATCATAGTTTCTTTGTCTTATTGCTAGAACCTTGTCTTTCATGTTATGATTGAAGTGCTATGATCCCAGCTTTGAATGTTTTACAAATACTTTGATCAAGTTTATGATGGTGCATGTCACCTCAAAAATTATTCTTTCTTTTTATCACTTACCTACTCGAGGAGCAGGTGAGTTAAGCTTGGGGATGTTGATACATTGCAAATGTATCTATAATTTTTGATGTTCCATGCTTGGTTTTATCTACTTTCTTGTGTTTTGTTCCAACTTTGGAGTACTTTTCATATGATATCTTGGACTAACCTATTAACAAGATGCCACAGTGCCAGTTGCCTATTTTCTGCTGTTTTTGGTTCTAGGAAGTCAGAAAATGAATATTCTCGGAATTGGACGGGACAAAACCAAAGTTGCTATTTTCCCGGAAGACTCACGGAGCCATAAGGAGAGTCGGAGAGGGGCCATAGGGTGGCCACACCCCCCTTGGCACGGGCCAGCCTAGGCTGCGCCAGGGCATGGTGTGGGCCCCCTGGGCGGCCACCGACCTTGCCTCTTTCGCTTATAAGAGCCTCACGATACCAAAAACCTAAAGAGTCAATCAGAAATCCACAAAAAATTCCGCAGCGCTGCCGCCACCGAAGGGGAGATTCGAGGGACAGAAAGTCTTTGTTCCGGCACCCTGCCGGGACGGGGAAGTGCCCCTGGAGCCATCTCCATTGATCTCCACCGCCATCTCCATCACCATTGCTGATTCCCATGATGAGGAGGGAGTAGTTCTCTCTCGAGGCTAAGGGTTCTACCGGTAGCTATGTGTTCATCTCTCTCTCTATGAATGATCTTATTGAGATCATGAGCTTGTAATCTATAGATATACCTTGCTACTCAAGTGCTTTAATAGATCTCTGCTCTCCCCATGTGTGTGAAAGTGACAGCGTGCACACCATGGTGGCACTTAGGCTAGAGATTACAAATACTTGTTATGAGTTATATTTGGAGTTGGATGTCTTTATGAAATTGTGGTGTTTGTTGGACTCATCTAGTACTCAAGGTGACAGTGTGGGGTTTTCTAGATGGGAAAGACTTACTTTAAGGAGTGATACATTGCAAATGTATCTATAATTTTTGATGTTCCATGCTTGGTTTTATCCACTTTCTTGTGTTTTGTTCCAACTTTGGAGTACTTTTCATATGATTTCTTGGACTAACCTATTAGCAAGAGCCACAGTGTCAGCTAACTATTTTCTGCTGTTTTTGGTTCCAGGAAAGTCAGAAAATGAATATTCTCGGAATTGGACGGGACAAAAGCCAAAGTGCCTATTTTTCCGGAAGGGATCAAGTGCTAGAATCTAGAGGAGAGGGGCGGGGGGCAGCCACACCACTGGCAGCAGCGGCCAGGCTTGGCTCAGCCCGAGGTGGTCTGGCCGACCCCAGCACCCCCCTCGGCCTCTCCTTCCGCCTATAAGTTGTCCTCGGGACGAAAACCCTAGGTACCCGATTAAAAATCCACGAAAGAGTCTATAGCCGCCGTCATCTCCTTCCCTAGATCGGGAGGGATCTAAAGCTCTTCCCGGCACCCTGCCGGAGAGGGGAATTCACCCTGGAGGCCTTCTTCATCACCATGCAAGCCTCCGGTGTGATGCGTGAGTAGTTCATCCTTGGACTACGGATCCATGTAGTAGCTAGATGGCTGGTTTCTCCTCCTTTGTGCTTTCATGTTTAGATCTTGTGAGCTCCGTTCATGATCAAGATCATCTATTTGTAATTCATACATGTTGTGTTTGCGGGGATCCGATGGATATTGAGATGCTATTTCAGATTGATTATTGATTCTATCATGTCTTTGTTATTTGTGATCTTGCATGCTTTCCGTTGTTAGTAGCTATCTTGGCCAAGTAGATTCTAGCAACTCCAAGAGTTAGTATTTATGCTCGATAGTGGGTTCATGCCTCCGTAACTGGGAAGTGACAGAAATCTCTAAGGTACTAGATGTGCTGTTGCTACTAGGGAGAAAACAACGATCCTTTGTTCATAGAACAATTGTATTGTTTACCTTACACGTAGTTCGTAAAGCAATAATATGTTGCTTGCAACTTAATACTGGAGGGGGTTCGGATGATAACCTGAAGGTGGATTATTAGTCATAGATGCAGTTGGATGGCGGTCTATGTATTATGTTGTATTGCCCAATCACGTCTCAAAGGAGTCAAGATGATTAGTATATGCATGTATTGCTTTCTCGGTGTTTGTCAATTGCCCCGCTGTAATTTGTTCACCCAAAGATGTTATCTATCTAAGGAGAGCCACCTCCGTGAACTATGGATCCGGTCCTTGTCTTTTACATACAATCTACAATCTGTTTCGCTTTGTGTTTACTTTCGCAAACTTTTACTTCTTTCCATTCGATATGTTTAATCCTTTGTTTTCCATGAAAACACGGTGAGATTGACAACCTCGTCGCAAAGTTGGGGACAAAGTTACGTGGTTGTGTTGTGCAGGTCTCCACGTTGCTACTAGCACCAGTGCGCATACGCCAAGGCTCAGCTAGTAACACCTTTGGGGTGTTTCCTTGCTCCCTCTTGGTTCGATTAAACCTTGGTTTCATAACTGAGGGAAACTTGCTGCTGTGCTCATCATACCTTCCTCTTGGGGTTCCCAACGAGCTCTACATCAACCACGAGCCATCAACACTTTTCTGGGCGCCGTGCATTGAGCCATCAAGCATTTTTCTGGCGCCTTGCCGGGGAGTCAAGGACATCTTCACAAGGGGAGTCCCTCATAACCAATCTCTTTACTTTGCTGTTTTCGTTTTGCTTAGTTTCTTTTTTGCTTTGTTTGCTTGTTTTGTTCTTCAAAAACACAAAAAAATTAGTTCCTACTATAGTTGTTGGTCTATTATTGCCTTGCTTTGTCATGCTTTCTATCAATGGTTGGTTTCTTTGAAACTGAATTGTATTGGCAAGGTGGGTTCACGGAAGAACAAAAATATTATTATAAGGAACACCGCTTGTCACAAAAAGGGAAACACTTATGGGAACAAATTGATAAATTGTATACCATTGCAATAAACGTGTGCTCTACTTATAATGTTACTTATTGCTTTGATAAATCTTGTTGCTGTAGGAGGTATAAACACCTCCCTTTTCAATGTGAGTATAATGATAATGTTACCATAGCTTCTTATGTTAAAAGGAATTATGACTTTTATGATGTGGAACAAATTGAAGAATTTATTGCTTGGAAGGGTGCATTTGAACTTGCTAGTTTGCTTGAAAATATTGATGATTCACCTTATAAATATGAGGTTTATGATATACTTAAATTTTGCTTTGATAATTACAAGGTAGAAAATGGCTATATTCTTGAATATCTTAATAGATGCTCTCCACCAATGGAAGAAACTAATGCCTTATAGGAGCCTATGGAAGAAGAAATTGCTGAAACTGGAAGCTCATTGGATGAAAAAGAGGAGGAGAGTGATGATCAAGAGGAGGAAGAATGCATCTACCCATCCCTACCTTCTAATGAGAGTAACTCTTTACCTCTTACATTATTTGATTGTCCCCCATGCTTATCAAAGGAGGACAAATGTCATGTTCCTGAGGATTCTTTTGAAAATGTTTATAGTAAAGCTCTAGTGTTTGTAGATCATGAAAAGAATGCCTTATGTGATAGTTATATTGTTGAGTTTATTCATGAGGATACTGAAAATTATTATGAGAGAGGAAAATATGGTTGTAGAAGTTTTTATGGTAATGAAACACCTCTCTATGTGCTGAAAGTTTTGAAGTTACTTTTGTTTTATCTTCCTATGCCTGTCACTTTGTTCTTTGTGAATTTATTTGCATACAAGATTCCTATGCATAGGAAGTGGGTTAGACTTAAATGTGTTTTGAATTTGCTTCTTGATGCTCTCTTTTACTTCAATTCATATTTCCTATGAGAGCATCTTCTCAAATTTTTATGCCTAACTTAAAGGCGTTAAAGAAAAGTACTTGTTGGGAGATAAACCAAGAGTTTTAGTTGAGTCTTGGAAGTTATTACCTCTGTAATAACCTCTCCTTATCCTTTTTATTTGCTTTTTGTGCCAAGAGTAACCTCTAATGAGAGTGAAGTAATGATTGGAAAAGTTGCTGTCCCGAAACAGATTTCTGTGCTTCACCATAAAAAATCCTGAGAGAGTTATGTATGTATGATTGAGCTGTAATTTTTTGTTCTTCTGCCCCATGTTGTTATCTAACTTTCGTTAGTTCAACACTTTTTTATTTGAGCAACATAAGGTCTTCTAAAAAATTCGTCTTTACCTACTGGTCTGTTTTGACAGATTTCTGCCATTTTCTGCATTTGCTTCTTGTGGGTTCCTTTTTGAGTTCTTTTGGGGAATTGAGCTTTTTGAGGGAAGTGCTACAGTAGCTAGTGTTCTAATGGAAGTTTATTTGGTGTTAGAACTGAACTTTGAGACTTATTTATCTTAAGTGCACTAATGTTGCTAATGAGATCGTGTGAAGTTTTGTATGAAGGAAAATTTTCAGGTGTATGGAAGGAATGAGTAATGAGATGAAGGATGGACTAAAGCTCAAGCTTGGGGATGCCACGCATGTCACCCCAAGAAATATCCAAGAAGTACAAGCGTCAAAGCTTGGGGATGTCCAAGACATCCCCTTCTTCATCAATAAAAATCCCAGGTTTCTTCCAAACGCTTCATTTTTATTGTTTCATGCATAGTTGCGTTGTTCTTGGAGCACTTCTTTTGCGTTTTCATTTTGGTTTTCGTTTGTTTTTGTTTGCTTAGTTTTCTGAATAAATTGGTTGGACCCCCTCTTTCACACGTTGGTGTTCAAATAGTTTGGTTTGGTTTGGAAAAGAGTAGGAAAGCTCAGGCTTAAGTGGTAAAAAGAGCTTGTTTTTTACTGTGGCATATGCTTTGTCATGCCATGCTTGATATTGTTTTGGCTTTATGCTTGGTATTCTTTGCTGTAGCATGACTTGTTATAAACAATTGAGATTGCTTAATGTGGCTTGGATGAATCATGCGTTGTTTTAGCATATTATAGCATAGTATAGTGGTATTCTCCTTTGATGCTTTATTTGGGTTGACTTGGCGCATGCTCACACCATGTTATGACTTTCACAAGTCACCATAGCCTTTATAATCATTTAGTTTTCAACTTCTAGTATCAATTTATGCTTTGATCAATGATGTTTTGTCGCTCTGCATGATTATGGCCATTATTGCTCTCTTAGTTTGTCGCTCCAGTCTTTTCCTAGCCTCCACAACCAAGTATGAGTTCCACTCATGCATCCAACTCCCTAAACCAAGTTATTCCAAAGAGTCCACCATACCTACCTACTAGCTTATGCTATTCCAAGTATATTCATGCTTTTGTCTACCTTTCACTTGTTATGAGAAAACTAGTGATTAAAGCTCTCACGAACTTGATGGCACACTTTACTTTATTGCCTCTAATAAACTTGAACCATTGGGTCCTTCTTTGTTGCGTATATGCTTGCGCTTTATAAGTTGAAGTTAGCAGAACCATGTTTCATGGGGAACGCTTTCAACATTGCACTTGTACTTTACCCGTTGATATCATGTTCTTTTGCTTACGGATCCGTGTGTGAAATAAAAGTGGAACTTGTAAGATCATGGAGTTTGTATGTGTGTTAGAGAAACGCCTAGGCCGCTAGCCTAAGCCATGCCTAATCATGGTGGAAACTTGCAGCATCACCATATTGAGCACTCTATGAAGCATCCTCAATAAAAACCTATGCAAATAGCAAATAAAAAGATCGCTGAGATGCTCATTGTCTGCTTGCCTTGTCATTTTGATTATGGGAAAGCTCCGTATCATGTGCAAGGGGTACCTGTTTGGCGGTTCTTAATGATACACATATACTTACAATGACAAGAGCTTACTCGTGACTGAAGTTGAGTAGCATGAGGATTGGTCTTCGTAAGGGGCATGAGATTTCGGTTTATAACTTGTCAAGCATATCCTCTTAGTTGTGTCACTTTAACCTTAATCACCTTCAAGATGCTTATGATAGGGGCAATAAGAGCTGAAAGCTTTAAGTACCATAATTTTTGGAAGCTCTTTATGAGACTTGAATCCCTACTTCCTTTTACAAAAGGCTTTTCTTCCACCATTACATTGAGTCTCCACCTTCTATCTTTATGCACTTACTTTGAGAGCATAGTGGCCATTCTTAGTTCTATGTGCATTGTCCCAAGACTAGTTGATTGATGCACAACTTGTTATTGCTTGTTTTAAACTATTGTATGTAGTCACTCTTATGAACTTTGAAGGTGTCCTATGCATTTATATTTGCTACTCTGTTGAGGGACAACCTGAATACTATTATGCTATGTTTTCTTTATGAGAAACAAACAAACGTCTTGCAAAGCATTGTTATTCATGAATCTTTTGTTTGTGCCTTTTCATGTTGCATCATAGTTTCTTTGCTTTTTGCTAGAACTTTGTGTTTCATGTTATGATTGAAGTACTTTGATGTTTTGCAAATACTTTGATCAAGTCTTTGATGGTGCATGTCACCTCAAAAATTATTTCTTTTTATCACTTACCTACTCGAGTACGAGCATGAGTTAAGCTTGGGGATGTTGATACATTGCAAATGTATCTATAATTTTTGATGTTCCGTGCTTGGTTTTATCCACTTTCTTGTGTTTTGTTCCAAGTTTGGAGTACTTTTCATATGATTTCTTGGACTAACCTATTAACAAGAGCCACAGTGCCAGCTGCCTGTTTTCTGCTGTTTTTGGTTCCAGGAAAGTCAGAAAATGAATATTCTCGGAATTGGACGGGACAAAAGCCAAAGTGCCTATTTTTCCGGAAGGGATCAAGTGCCAGAATACGAGACAGAGAGGGGCCAGGGGCCGGCCACACCACCTAGCCGTACGGCCAGGCTTGGCCTGCGCCAGGGGGTGGTCTGGCCGACCCCAGCACCCCTCGGCCTCTCCTTCCGCCTATAAGTTGTCCTCGGGACGAAAACCCTAGGTACCCGATCAAAAATCCACGAAAGAGTCTGTAGCCACCGTCATCTCCATCCCTAGATCGGGAGGGATCTGAAGCTCTTCCCGACACCCTGCCGGAGAGGGGAATTCACCATGGACGCCTTCTTCATCACCATGCAAGCCTCCGGTGTGATGCGTGAGTAGTTCATCCTTGGACTACGGATCCATGTAGTAGCTAGATGGTTGGTTCTCCTCCTTTGTGCTTTCATGTTTAGATCTTGTGAGCTCCGTTCATGATCAAGATCATCTATTTGTAATTCATACATGTTGTGTTTGCGGGGATCCGATGGATATTGAGATGCTATTTCAGATTGATTATTGATTCTATCATGTCTTTGTTATTTGTGATCTTGCATGCTTTCCGTTGTTAGTAGCTATCTTGGCCAAGTAGATGCTAGCAACTCCAAGAGTTAGTATTTATGCCCGATAGTGGGTTCATGCCTCTGGTAATCTGGGGAAGTGACAGAAATCTCTAAGGTACTAGATGTGTTGTTGCTACTAGGGAGAAAACAACGATCCTTTGTTCATAGAACAATTGTATTGTTTACCTTACATGCAGTTCGTAAAGCAATAATCTGTTGCTTGCAACTTAATACTGGAGGGGTTTCGGATGATAACCTGAAGGTGGATTATTAGTCATAGATGCAGTTGGATGGCGGTCTATGTATTATGTTGTATTGCCCAATCAAGTCTCAAAGGAGTCAAGATGATTAGTATATGCATGTATTGCTTTCTCGGTGTTTGTCAATTACCCCGCTGTAATTTGTTCACCCAGCATGTTATCTATCTAAGGAGAGCCACCTCTACTGAACTATGGATCCCGGTCCTTGTCTTTTACATACAATCTACAATCTGTTTCTGCTTTGTGTTTACTTTCTGCAAATTTTACTTCTTTCCATTCGATACGGTTAATCCTTTGTTTTCCGCAAAACACGGTGAGATTGAAAACATCGTCGCAAGTTGGGGACAAAGTTCTGTGGTTGTGTTGTGCAGGTCTCCACGTTGCTACTAGCACCGGTAGTGCGCCCTGCCAAGGCTCAGCTAGTTACACCTTTGGGGTGTTTCCTTGCTCCTACTGGTTCGATTAAACCTTGGTTTCATAACTGAGGGAAACTTGCTGTTGTGCTCATCATACCTTCCTCTTGGGGTTCCCAACGAGCTCTACATCAACCACGAGCCATCAACACTTTTCTGGGCGCCGTGCATTGAGCCATAAAGGAGTGCTGTTATAGCCCTAACGTTGATTAGAGTGTCCAACCGAAGAGTAGTTAAGAGTAGTATCATGAGGATAATATATTTATATGAGAGTGTTCACTAGTGAAAGTATGATCCATAGGCCTTGTTTCTAAGCACTGAAACACCGTTTGGTATTAGATCTATTACATGTTTGCTTGCTTCCTTCTTTATTTCAGTTTTACTTTAGTCTTTTCCACGCCATCAAGCTATCTTCTATCACCGTTACCACTTATAATTATCCATACCACTTGTATTTCACTATCTCTTGGCCTAACTAGTGCACCTATACACCTGACAAGTGTATTGGGTGTGTTGGGGACACAAGAGACTTCTTGTATCTTGATTGCAGGATTGCTTGAGAGGGGATACGTTTGACCACTTCCTCCCTGAGTTCGATAAACCTTGGGTGATCCACTTAAGGGAAAACTTGCTGCTGTTCTACAAACCTCTGCACTTGGAGGCCCAACAACTGTTACAAGAATAGAAGTGCGTAGACATCAAGGTCCTTTGCGACCATGGGAATATATTGCTTAATATGGAACTTAGCAAAAGGGTCCAACTTCATAGATTAATACCCACGCCTGAGGGATATCCTCGTAAAAGGTGATCTCTTCTTGATACAATAACCATTAGGAGATAATTCGATGACTCCAGAATGTTTGGAAAAACACTTAGCGATCTTGCATTAGAGTTAAGAACTCTTAAGGGCTTGATTGCGAAAGGAGGTCATGGATGAAAAAGTATATGTAAGATATACAACTTATAAATGTGGTTCTTGCAAAACTCATTTTAGTTTGGAAAGTATTTGATACTTGTCCCGTTTTGTGAAAACAGGAGGATCTGCTTGAGAATTGCTGTCTTTGAGGCAGCGTGACTTGATGACGGCAAGCAAAACAGTTGATGGCCGACATCACCTCTTCCCTCAAAGTTTGTCATTTGGATTAGTGGACTTGAATATAATTTGTAATCCCTGTTTGTGTGTCTTGCTTTCAGCGAGACGATTATTCATATGAACAAGTTACAAGCCAGTTTGTACTATTCTTATGAACAATACCGTTATGGTCACATTATGATTACATGTAAGTTATTCTCATCACTATGTTAATGATAATAGTTTAAACATTTATAAAGGATTAGAATGCTAAAACATATCCAAAGTTTAATAATGAAAATACACTACAGTTTAAGTCATTTTGGTTATTGCATGTTCTTTATGAAAGATCGGGGTCCTAGATGCTTAATCTAGAGACTTTGCAAAACCATGCCTTTCGGGCAGAATGACTAAAACTCCGCATTCTGGTAAAACGGTGATATACGAAGAAATGTTGAATCTTATACATAGTGATGTATCATATTTTCAACAAGTAGTGGAAATCATTTATTGTGGACTTAAGTGAATAAGTGTATTTACTTAATGAAACATGAAGTTTGAAATGATTTGAATTGTTCAAATGAGTTCATGACTAAATGGGATATTGAATTAACTGAATTAACAAGTCTCTTCTATTTGATCGACATGACTAAAGTATTCAAGTTAAATTTGCCCCAATCGAGGGATATCCTCTTGAGTTTTCTTAGGAGGTGGAGCTAGTCCCACTGCCGAACGTTGTGCCCAAAAAGCGCAAAGCTCCGACAGTGGCCGTCAGCACAAAGGAGGTGCCAGTTGTGAAGAGGTAACTTTCAACACATCTTCCGCCTTTGTACCTTACTCGTAATTTCTTCCGAGATGTAATGTTTTCCATTCTCAAAGCTAAGCAGCTCATCAAGGGCAAGGGGAAGGGAACTTCTTCGAAGCCCCTGCGGCAAACGAAGCTGACTATGGCTTCTCCTGCCGTGGCTCCTCCGACTCCTGCCCCACAACCTTCTACAACACCGGTGATCATTCCATCGCCGGTTGTCGCAGAAGATCCGGCTCCTTCAACGGGGTCAGCGACCCTTGAGTCATAGACTGACGCCACCATGGGTGGCTCAGGTTTAGATAAGGGTGAACCTCTTCGGGTAATGATCCCTCGACAGAGACCTTCGTCGAAAACATCCTTAACAATCCGGGGCTTGCCAAATTTGGCTTGTCTCAGAAATCTGCGGAGGATATCCAGCGGCTGGCCCGGAAATGCTTGGAGAGCCATAATCTCTCTGCCGAAGAAGTAGCACAAGAAGCGGAGGACATCAAGTACTCTGACCTTCTTGAACAAGTCCGCCTTCACGACAAGGGACTAAGAGCTGGTGTGCTTCCACCACCTCCGGTTATTCCAGTCACCCTCGCCGAGAAGGTTACCACCGAGGTGAACATGTGCCTGAGCAAGCTCGCACATGAACATCATGTAAGTCAGAATTCTAACTCACATTTTTCTTTATTGTACTTTATATCATATCCTCTAGCCCCCAAGCATGAAGTAGGATATGCAATCCGGGTTTATGCTTCCTTAGGATGCCAAAGAATGAACTAGTGTAGCCCCTAAGGCTCGTGCTGATATTAGTAACAATATTAGCCCGAGTCTTCAGTAGACTTCTGACTCTAGGTATTCTGACTCACAGAAAGTTAATTCATATAACCAGGATTTGTTGAAGAATATCTGCAACAAGCGGAGAGAGATCAGAGCTCTCCGACTTGAAAATGCTGAGCTGAAGGTTTCCAAGGATGAGGCCGAAGGTAAACATTCCGAGACTCAAAACTTGTCTTGATTTTCATAGTCGAATATTTTTTACTGAACTATTGTTCTTTTGTCTTACAGCACTGGTAAAACAGTCCTGTGCTATGATCGAAGAGGCCGAGAATCTGAAGACCTTAGTGGTGGAAAACAAGGATCTCCGCCAAGAGCTAGACCAGCTTAAGGCGGATGATGAGAAGAGCATAGCTCAAGTTCTAGAATCCTCCTCCATGGCCACCGTGGAGCGTGATCGCAAGATTGCACTCCACGAGAAGAAAATCTCGGATCTCAATGACGATCTTTGCAGAGAGAGGGACCTTTTCGAGGCACTCCGGGCTGAACTCCGGAGTCTTCGGGAAGAGAATACCAAAGTTGACGACGTCATCTTCGGTATGTTTCCATCTTTCTAACTTGTCTACATTATTCGACTCTTTCGATGCCCGATTTACTTAACCGTTTTTTGTGTTATATGTATAGGTCCTCTGAACTTGACAAACTCTGCCGAGCCCCGCACCCACCGACTTACCCAAGTCGGTGATTTGCTTCATGACTTCCGCCAATCCATTGAGGATATTGGCGAAGCTCAAAAGGTTCTGGACATGCATAGCATGTCCGACTTTCAGGTGCGAGACAAGGCGAAGGAGATGCCGCAGCTCGTCCGGGACTGGAATATGTCCTATGTGCGATCAGCAGCGCAGAACACCCTCACAATGGTCATGAGCCACCATGGAATCATGGAAATCTGGCAAGTGACCAGAGGATACTGCAAGGTGGACGAAGACGGACAGGAGCAAGACATCAAGGCCATTATGGACTCATGCGCCGGATATGGGTGCCATGTAGCTGATTAACCAGCTACGACACTCCCTTCTTCACCCGCATGGACACGCCACCTCTGCCTCCCGAAGAAGCAGCCAAAGTCTCGGATGATGGCCAAACCTTATCGGATTTGGACATCTCGGATCGTTACCAGGGCGCGGCTGATGTGTCCAGCGAGCCGGCATCTCCTACCTCCTCTCCTGTATCATAGATGATCAGAAACAAATGTATTATTCTGAAAAAACATTATGGGTCTGTAAATATGCAGTATGATACTTTTGCTAGTGCCAAGTTTTAATCTATTCAGCACTTTTGACTTTAAATTTTTGTGTGGCTGAAATGTTTACATAAGCACTTGTACTTTTTCGTCTATACTTATCGTTTATCTGGCTTTCCGCCTCGGCCCTTTCGTGAGCCGGCTAAACTTTCTGCACGGAAACTTTGCCGAGCAACGGAGCTCAATTGCTAAACCAGTTTAAACTCGGAAACAAAGCCGGCTTCCAGTACCAACAATTCACTACTTGGAAAATACCCGCATCCGGCAATCAGACAAATAACCAAAGTATAGATTAGAAACTTTAGAGTTATACCCGAAGGTAGCATTTTTAGAATCGGAAATCTAAACCAGAACACACATGAGCCTAAAGTACTTACAAGTATTCTGGGATTTTTGACTTTGTGACATGATCATTCGGAAATAAGATGGTAAAACTTCTCAGAAGAAACTTGAGGCAACCAAAACTTTTATTTCTCACAGAACATGTACACATATACGATTACAAAGAAGGATAAACTAAGAATAAAAGGGACCTAGCTGAGCAATATTCCACGGTCTGTCTAACTCATCCGGATTTGTACTGCCTCCGGCTCTCTTTCTCTTCTTAGTAGCAGGTCTTTCTTTGACTGGCCTCATATCAGTTAAGTAGTACGAACCATTGTGCAATACTCTACTAACTAAAAAGGGCCCTTCCCATACTAGGAAAAGTTTGTGCTTTCTTTTTTGCACAAGCCGGAGAACCAAATCGCCCTTATTGAGAGACCGGTTTCTGACTCTCTGGCTATCATACTTGCGTAACTTCTGCTGATAGGTTGTTGATCTCATTTCAGCAACGACGCGAACTTCTTCGACTAGGTCGAGATCATTTTGTCGAGAAATCTCGGCATCTTCTTCGATATATGCGGCCACTCTAGGAGAAGTGTGAATCAAATCACTAGGAAGAACTTCTTCTGCGCCATAGACCAAGAAGAAAGGTGTGTATCCGGTTGACCTGTTCGGAGTTGTTCGTAAACTCCATATTACAGAGGGTAATTCCTCTGCCCAAGCCCCCGTAGCACATCGTAGTGGTGCTTCGAGTCTCGGTTTTAGGCCTTGTAGGATTAAACCATTTGCTCTTTCGACTTGTCCATTAGCCTGCGGATGTGCGACTGACGCAATGTCCAGCCGGATATTTTGTTTATTGTAGAATTCGGCCAATTCCCCCATAGAGAAATTACTCCTGTTGTCCGTGATAATACTATGCGGATAACCATACCGGATTATGACATCCTCGACAAATCTTTTGGCTGTTGCTCCATCACAACTAGTGACGGGTTTAGCCTCAATCCATTTGGTGGATTTATCCACCATCACTAAGAGGTGTGAATCCACTTGGAGCCCGTCTAAACGGTCTTACCATGTCAAGCCCCCAGACCGCAAAAGGCCATGTTATAGGTATTGTTCGTAGCTGACCAGCCAGAAAATGAGCTTGTTTGGTGTACTTTTGGCAGCTCTTGCACGTCTTGACCAACCGTTCGGCATCTGCCTTGGCTGTAAGCCAGAAAAAACCGTGTCTGAAAGCTTTTGCCACTAAAGATTTGGCTGTAGCGTGGTGACCACACTCGCCTTCGTGGATTTCTCTTAAGATTTCCACTCCTTCTTCCGGAGATACGCAATGCTGAAAGACCCCAGACACACTCCGCTTATAGAGCTCCCCTTTAATTATAGTATAGGCTTTCGCTCATCGGATAATCTGCCGGCTCAGAACCTCGTCTTCGGGTAATTTGCCATCTACCAAAAAGTCAAGGTAGGGTTGAGTCCAGCTGGGAACTGCAGCTAGAACTACTATTAAAGGTGAGTCGGATTTGGTCGGATATTCCTCGTCTACTCCCTTTATTGAGGGAACTTTGAGGTGCTCTAAAAAAGCGCCATCCGGGACCTCTTTCCGTGCAGAGCCTATCCGAGATAAGGCATCTGCTTCCTCATTTTCTGCTCGAGGGATGTGTTGAACCTCAAACCCTTCGAACGATTTAGATAAATCATCCATGACAGCTTTATATGCTGCCATGTGTTTATTTGCATTATAAATATCCGACACTTGTTGAGCAACAAGATCCGAATCTCCGTAACACATCAAACGTCGGATGCCAATATCCTTAGCAATCCGGATTCCATGCAGCAGTGCTTCATACTCGACAATATTATTTGTCGCTATGAAGTGGATCTGCAACACGTATAAAAGTTTATCTCCTTGGGGTGATTTGAGCACCACGCCAGCCCCCGAGCCCCCGCGAGCCTTAGACCCATCAAAATATAGGGTCCCATATTCCGACTCAGGGAGGGTCATCTTCTCCTTTGTCTCTGTCCAATCAGCAACAAAGTCGGCAAGGATTTGGGATTTAATTGATGTCCGAGGTTTGTACTCAATATCGAAAGCTGAGAGCTCTATGCCCCATTTGGCGACGCGTCCTGTGGCGTCACTGTTGTTGATTATATCCCTTATGGGAGTTGTGCTCACCACGGTAATTGGATGCTCCTGAAAATAGTGTCGTAGCTTACGAGATGCTAAGAAAACACCATAAGCCAGCTTTTGATAGTGCGGATATCGCTGTTTTGATTCTGTCAAGACCTCACTGACAAAATAAGTCGGACGCTACACCAAGTGTTCCTGATTTTCCTCTGGTCTCTCCACTACCATGACGATACTGACGACTTTGTTTGTCGCAGCAAGATAAAGCAACAACAATTCCTGTGGTTCCGGTGCAGCAAGGATAGGAGTAGATGAGAGTACTTTCTTCAGGTCTTGTAATGCAGCTTCAGCTTCGTCAGTCCACACAAAATCCTTGGTATTTTTCAGGAGTTTGTATAATGGTGCGGCTCTTTCACCGAGTCGGCTTACAAACCGACTGACTGCAGCGATGCAACCAGTTAGTCTTTGTATGTCCTTCAGGCGAGTTGGCCTAGAAATATTGAGTATAGCCTTGATTTTGTCTCGGTTCACCTCTATGTCTCTTTGAGACACGATGAAACCTAACAATTTTCCGGCTGGGATTCCAAAGAAGCATTTCTTCGAATTAAGCATGATGTTGTATTTTCGTAGATTGGCGAACGTTTCCTCCAAGTCGGAAATCAGTGTTTCCTTCTTTTTGGACATCACCACAATATCATCCACATATGCATGTACATTGCGTCCGATTTGATCATGGAGGCAACACTGCATTGTGCGTTGGTACGTAGCTCCTGCGTTTTTTAGCCCAAAGGGCATCGTAACAAAACAGAAGGTTCTGAATGGGGTTATGAATGAAGTTTTGACTTTGTCAGATTCCTTCATCCGGATTTGGTGATAACCAGAATATGCTTCGAGAAAACAGAGGAGTTCCGAGCCTGTCGTAGAATTGATAACTTGATCAATCCTACGCAGAGCGAACGGATCTTTTGGATAAGCCTTGTTCAAGGCAGTATAATCAACACGCATCCTTAAATCAGTGGTGTCCTTTTTAGGGACCATTACAAGATTGGCCGACCACTCAGTGTGGATGACCTCTTCTATGAATCCGGCTAACTCAAGCCGTGCTAGTTCCTTAGCTATTGCCTTACGCTTTTCATCACCGAAATGTCATAAGGACTGTTTGACGGGTTTAGCGTTCGGGTTTACATTTAAAGAGTGCTCGGCAAGTTCCCTAGGTACTCCGGTCATGTCAGATGGCTGCCATGCGAAGATATCTTGATTTTCTTTGAGGAACTTGATGAGCGCGCTTTCCTATGCGCTATCTAGGCCTACGCCTATCTGGGTCACCTTGGAGAGGTCATCATCCTTCAACGGTGTCTTCTTCGTCTCTTTTGATGCCTTGAACTCCGGATTCAGCTTTGTTACCTCCTTCTTCGTTGCGGGCATCTCGGACGGATCTATGCTCTTCTTGATCTCCTGGCACTCCTGGGCGTGCATCACGGCTTCAGCAAAGGCGGCATTTCCATCCTCGCACTCTCGCGCTTTCTTCGGTTCTCCCCCGATGGTGATTACGCCGTTGGGACGTGGAATTTTCATCATATTGTAAATGTAACATGGACGAGCCATAAAAGCCCAGTAAGTCGGACGTCCGAATATAGCGTGGTACGCGCTCTTGAACGGGACCACTTCGAAGGAAAGTGCCTTCGTCCGATAGTTCTTTGAAGTTCCAAAGGTAACATCCAAAGTGATTTCTCCAAGGGAATTAGCTTGTCTTCCTGGGACAACTCCGTGAAAGATCACAGAGCTATGGTTCAGCTGGGTCTCCGAGATCTTCATCCGGCGTAGCGTTTCGACATACAGAATATTAATACTGCTTCCACCGTCCATGAGAGTCTTGGAGAAACCATAACCGTCAATAAGTGGATTGACGATTAAGGCGTATTTTTCTTGCCTGTGTAGCTTAGGCGGATGATCAACATGGTCAAACGTGATTGCCACCTCCGACCAGTCCAAGAATTGGGGGACAACCAGAACTGTTGCATTGAGCTCATGTAGAACTGCCTTTTTGACCTTTGCTGGTTGAGATCCGAGGAAGGTGACGTAAGTGTCTTTTTTGGTCGAATTGTTTTTCTTCCCTTCCGGCTTGGGATTTGAAGCATCGGCTTCCTCCATGTCGGAATCTTCCTTAGTCTCTTTATCCTTTTTAGGATTCTTCTTTCCCTTTTTCCGCTTAGCTTTGTAGCCAGCGGTATCATCTCTTTTAATGTCGTCATTGAAACGACACTTGACGTTTATATGGGACGAGCCCCCATTAGCGTCTAAGTGATGCACACATGGGTTATTGGCAATGTCGGCCCAAGAGTAGGTTTTGCCGGGTTGCTGGTCTCCTCTACCTTGAACTCTCGAAGTCCCACGATCGCGTCCGCGGCCTCCGCCACGTCCTCCTCGTCCTCCAGACTCGAAAGTAGCAGTAACCACTGCCGTTTCCGTGTTGGGTTTTTCTTCCGAGGTGTTCTTGCGCTTCTGAGCTTGTTGCTTTGGTTGTTTTGCCGACTGTGGCATAGCCAGGGCATTGAGTAATCCCTTTGCGTCATCGTCAGCATCTGCATACTTGCTCGCTGTTTCTATCATATCTCTCAAATCAGTGACCTTGTCACACTTCAAACCAATTGGGAGACCTGCAATGAAAGCTTCAATCGTAGTTTGGACATTTACTCCTTCACAGGAGTTCTTGGTGTTGATCCATCGTCCGAGGTAATCCCGGGAAGTTTCTCCAGCTTTCTGGGTGCAACGCTGTAGGTCTCCAACCGTATAGGGCCTCCGGTATGTGTCTTCGAAATTCCGAAAGAACGCACTTTGCATGTCATACCAGTTGTGGATGGTGTTCTCCGGAAGTTCATTGAGCCATGATCGTGCCGTCTTCCGCAACATGAGTGGGAGATATCGGGTTGCGACCAGGATGTTTTCGCCTTTGGCGATACAACAAGCTTGGAAGAAATCCTGTAGCCAAGTATCTGGCCGAGCTATACCGTCATAGGCTTGGATATGTCTTGAGATAGCAAATCCTTCTGGGAATCTTGTAGCTCTTATGCGTGGTCCGAAGCACTTTGGGACCATGTATATATCATCATTTTCATAGCGTCGCGCTTCTATATTGGAGTTTATCCTGTGCCTTGCATCATTCGGGGATGGAGATCGTCCCGAGTGTCGGTTGTGGCTGCGGTGCCTTGGAGCCGGACTTCGGCTTCTGCCACCACCTCCTCCACCACTACGCCCTCCTTGGCCTCCTTGGGAGCCGTTGTGATGGCTACTTGGCGGAGAGGGTGGAGCAGCTGGGTTATTTCCGGCTGATCGCCGGCCTCCGTCCGAAGCGTCATTATTCCGGTTCCGGGGAGGGTCTTCATTGTGACGAGCCCCCTGCCGTCTTGTCTCGGCACGATGTCCGTCGTTCCTTCGCCCGTCATCTGGACGGCTTGCGTGTCTAGGAGGTGGCATTCTTTGTCGGTCCTCCTCCCGACGTTTCTCTTTATCATCGTCCCTGCGGTCTTTCAACTCTCGTCAGGGCGGGTTCCTCGGATTCAGTGCAGCAATTGCCTCTTGCTCCGCAACTGGGTTAATGTTACGCCAGTCATGGGCAACTCTGTGGTGTTGTCCCAAAGATCCGGTTCTTGAGTAATTGTGCTCCCAACGATCGGAACGGTGGTGCTGCTCCGGAACACGCTGGGGTCTTACGTCAGCCCATGCCGGATTTGTGCGACATTGGTCGGAATCGGAGACCAGCTTTTGACTTCCGGACATGGCGACCTTTTGCTGCTCCAGTCCCTTGTTGAGTAATTTGATGCCCAACCGGATCTGCTCTGGGCCTAGATTAGCCGATAGGATTTCTCGGGCCACAACGGTGTTCTGTACTGGTGTTGGATACACCCAATCCCCTTTGCTGTCTTTCCGAGGCATCCCCATTTCTCCTCCAAAGAGGACTTTGTGGATCTGCGGGAATTGGTTGTCATTAGTATGACGTTTTTTGGTCTTCTGATGTTGCCTGGAGTCGTATTTTTCCGCAGATGCCATGCGTTTCTTTTCCTCCTCAATGTTTTTAGCTTCATCGAGAAGTACTTGGCGACATGCTTCTAGGGCTTGGGCCCTTTCCTCCAGCTCTTCAGCAGTAAGTTCTGCAGCTACAGGAATAGGTGTGGTTAATGCAGCATCGATGAGTTTATGCGCACCTTCAGTGATCACGTGCCATCCACCGATTCTTCTTTTTTGGGCTCGTCTGGGATAAGTGCTATATCCGAGTCTTCCTCATATTCCTCGGCAATCGCCTCCTCTGCCGGAGGATCTTTCGCCGGGGTCTTGTTCTTCTTGTTCTTCTTCTTTGCCTTCTTGGCAGCGCCGGTAGCAAAGACGGCTTTGAGCCTGTTTCCTGGAGTCAAGCTCTGATCAGTACTTTCGGCCATTTGGTTCTTGGGATTGTCTCCGATTTCCATGTCATCCTGCGCTTTGGGAGAGTTTTCTCCGGATTCTTCGTCCATGTCTTCTCCTTCTGCTGCAGCCGTGGAGTTAAGCTCCTCATCATATTCTGCGGAGAACTTTCGGAAATCTGCCGACGTCATCGACTCATCCGAGTATGCGGGTACATCGGCGTTTGTTCCGATCGCTTCTAGCATAGAGTCGGTGTTGTCTCCAGCATCGGCAGTGCCGGATTCGGATCCCACATATCCGACAAAGTGTGATGTGTGCCTCCCGAGATAGTTGCGGCCTTCGCGATCGGCCTCCTCGAAACGCCTGATGATCTCGAGAATCTCATCTATGCTTGCATCTTGCATCATCATGCATCGCAGCGTGTACCTCAGGAAAGGCATGTTTGTCCCGGCATCGTCAGAGCCGGAACCGTCGTTGTTGTTATGCTCCCCTTGGATTTCGACCTCAGCGGGTGGGTCGATCTGGGATTCGGCCTCTCTAGGGAGATCCACTCCATATTCGACTTGGACCGCTAGGTCTGCTTCAGGCTCGGATTTCTCCACTATCTCCGCAACTAGTGCGGGCTGGGTGGGATTAGGGTTTCCTGAGATCCGGAACTCTGTCGCCTCCGCGGACAAAGGGGACCCAGAAGTTTCTTCTGACTCTATCATTACCGCTGGGGTGGGTGGGACAGGTTCAGCAAAACCGATGTAAACATCGATCTCGCCAAAAGACATGATGGTGTAGGCAGTCACAGCCTTCCTAGCCGGAATCCAGGTCTCGTCGAGAACGATGAGAGGGACGTCGCTGGCATAGAGGATGCGGCCGACGGCGATAGTCTCGCCGATTCCGATTCTTGCATATTCCGCTCGGAACGTAGATCCGAAGCTCACTTGCCCCATGGTGGGCGCCAACTGTCGTCGGATTGATGACAAGTACGCCATGAGGGGGTCCTCGAGGCGTGCAGAAGAGAGGGGTGTGAGACGTACGGTGTTCCGGAACGGTGAGCACACAAGTTTACCCAGGTTCGAGTCTGCCGACTTTGGACGGATCCTACTCCTGCTAGCAATCCAGTAATATGACAGAGCCGGAATATGGGTTACAAGGGTTCGCCTGTGCAAGTTGAGATTGTAGACTATTGAGGGTGCCCTAAAGGCTCTCCCTAGGACGGCTTATATAGATATCCGGCCTAGGGTTTACAGGAGAGATCTATCTGGCTACGGGTACGAGTCGGTTTACAGAGTACATCTTGAACTACAAGTAACACTATGGGCCTATGTTGGTAAGTCTTCTGGGTCTTCCTGTAGCCGGACTGGACTCCGTCTCTTCTCCCTGACTGGGCCACCCGTGAAGCAAAGCTCTAACCCGAAGTGGGCCACCCTGGTCAGTGAGGAACTGTAAGGATACCCGAAAAGTATATCCCCAACACCGAACTCTGCCTTTATAACTGCCATTTCACGGAACAACGTTTGATAGAATCTAAGTCGGTGATCCACAACTCGAATTGTGCAATAAACTCAGGTCTAAGGATTACATTGATTGGACATACAAATGACGACTTGTTCGTTGTATCTCAATATGGGTCAGTCTGACTCGTTAAACTCTTCAACTGAATCTGTGTAAGTCGGAATAGTACCACCATGCCCATGACAAGTGGAACCGAGTTATCAACCGACTTTCACATTAGTTTAAGTTGTGTGTCCAGTACAAGTTTAACGACCAAGGACATCTAGTATGAACAACATGCATATATAGTTCCACAACCGAATCACATATTCAATGATATATATCAGCAGTTCATACAAGAACAACACAATAACTTTATGAATACATTTGGAATAATTATCATACATGATTGCCTCTAGGACATATTTCCTAACACAAATATAGTTAAAAGAAAATTAATGTAGTTGTATTTCACGAAGAATTCTATTATACTCAGACATATAGTTCAGTTGGACATGGAGATAAACATGTGTCATGGCTACATATTATGCATAACTAGATAGGTGATTTCCACTAACTTATTTTGCATTCTACGATGTTAATAGGTGAAATTTCATAATGTGCTAGTGTTTCTCTGTCATATTTGACTTATTTCACATCAATATGACTTTTTTTTAAATGTATTAATTTAAATGAAGGTGTGATAAAAAATTGTTATTTCAGTAACATTCTCAGTAAATCCAAAACATTTTAGACTATTTTAGATATTTTTCAATTAAATTACGATCAATCTCGGTTTTGTAAAAAAAATCTACAATATTACATTGTTGTTTCATATAAAATAATATCCAAATATGTCATATCTATATAAAACAAGTCAAATATAACGAGGGACCCAAAGTGAATCGCAAGGGGCCATTAAGACACCGGCTTTGCAAGAAAAATTGCATTCAGCGAGCTCAATTTTAAATCCTAGACTTTGCATCGGTGTTCGTATTACCAGGATTTATTATAGGATTTAATTGACGATGTTTTTTCGGATATAGGTGACGTCCGTGCGTGATGATTTCGCCAATCGGAAGATATGTCGGCTCGGTATCTCGAATGTGCTTATAGGAGTAGGTTGTATGTGCATGTGCTCATAGGAGTAGGTTGTGTTCATAGGAGTGGGTATACGTGTGTATGTAAGCGTCTTCTATGTAGTGTGTTTCTTAAAAAAATGCATTCACAAAAACAATGGTCAAAATATGGCCCTAGAAAAAGTAAATCAAGGTACTCCCTCAGTCCTAAAAAGCATGTCACAGATTTGTCTAGATTCTCTATGCAAATTTGGACAAATCTATGATATCTTTTTCAGAGGGGGACAAAGAGTAGGGAGAGAATTCCTTATTTGGCCCTAGTTGAAATTTGACTTCTTTTCTTGGCCCTAGAAAAAGCCTTCCCTTTTTGACACCAAATATTTGTTTGATTCCTTATATGGCCCTCTAGTGCATTTTAAACACCAACGGTGTTAAGTAGGTACCAAAGATGACGCGCTGCAATATGTGACCAAAATAGTAGCCGTGCCATGATATCTTTGTTCAAGGTTACTTGACAAAATTAGATAACCGAACATTTGGTCACATGACCGATTCACTTGCAAAATGCGGTTGACCGTAGACACTTTGTTTCGTTTTGCCAAGAAATAAATACAGAGGAGATGAAGCTGTGAGTGTGTACTAGTACTTTGAATCTCAATTTTTGGATGCAGTTAATGTGGCTTTTTCTTATGTACTGCAAGGTGTGTTGTCGTGTGTGTGACCAGTGTCGGGTTTATACTCCTTAATTAATGGTTCCCATATAGTGGGACTTGTTAGAATATGTATACGGGTATCAATTAGAGATAGACTAGGACTCTACATCTTGTACTCCAAGTCTCCACCTACCCTGTGTACGTCTATATATACTCCTCATGAGGGTCAAATCAATAAACACCGAAATATTAGGGATTCAATATTCTCCACATGGTATCAGAGCGGTTAGCCTCACGGCGCCGATCCTAGGTTCTTCCATCACTTCTGCAACACGCCGCCCCCGGGAAGATTACTCCTCGGGGGCGCGGCACCCGGTCTAGATCAAAGATCTGATCGGTTCTTTAGACTAGATTAGATCCAATTTTGAATTTTTCTAGTTTATAGATTAGATCCAATTAGCCAACAAATCTCTAGTATCCTCAAATTAGGTCCGATGATAAATTGCAGCAGACACCGGCGATAGATCAAACGCGATCGGCAATAACGCCGGTCACGGCACCTCACCGAGGAGCTTTGTCAACATGCGCCTGCAAGATCATCCGCTCATGCATGTACGCACAGCAGGCGAGACTCCATGCAGCAACGAGTCACGCAGGGAGAGGCATGCACAGGACGCCACATCAAGATCCAAGCTCCCACACGTACAGGTACGAAAATAAATAAATCTACAAGTACTCCGTGACTCGTTGATGTGATCTTCTTCGAGCTAGCTCCATCGACCGGCACAACACGGCAACGTCACCGAGCCGTACGTTACCGAACAATCTGCACTGCGGGATCTGAATCGGAACAACATCCGCTGCCTCGAGTCAAATCGAGCTACTGCAACACTTCATCGAGACCTACGACACCTCGCTGTACGACTACAAGCCAAGATCTTTGTCGAGCACATCTACGAAAAAACGACATCGACATCAACCACACGCCAGGCCGGTGTTGAACACTATTACGCTGACTTCTTCGACATCATCGCCGCCACAAGGGACGCCTTCGAGCAATGATCATCGCCGACACGCCTACTCCATCATCGCCGGCACATCATCATCAAGGTCTACATCTATGTGGTCTTCATCAACATCTTCGTCGACACATCGCCGCCGCCGCTATACCCGTCCACATGATGGACATACAACTACGACGCCCTCCGACAGTACAATTGCAAGGCATGACGACGGCATCGCCGCGTCCACGACCCCGACGACTGCAACAACAAACCGGCATCACAATTGGGACGCCCCTACGACCGCGCATATGGTTATGGCAAAACCGTGTGTGCTTGGTGGGTTCCTCCGGTCCTGGCAAAACCGGTGGTCTCACTTATGACCGCGTCCAAGAGACGCTCCCGACGGTATCTCTACAAGGTACAAAACGTCCACAACTGCAGCTTCGTCAACAACAACAAAAAAACCACGCAATTTTTTGCGCCTCCGGCAATGGCGGCCACACCACTACGACGACTACGACATCGACCACACCTACATCGACCATGGCTACATCATGATCGGCTATCTCGACATCGACATCAAGAACAACGTCTACAACAACTCAAGAACTCTAGTCAACAACGTCCGCGTCGTCACTTGCGTCCACGCCACTCCCGCTGTGACTGCGGGAGGGAAGAGAGGCACTAGAAGGGGACGCAGTCACCGTCCCTAGGTGTCAGCCATGATCATATTCACGCAGGTGATAATGACAAAGAGGTGAAGACGACGGAAGCGCAAGACTTCAGGTGATAATGACAAAGAGGTGAAGACGACGGAAGCGCAAGACTTTAAATCCAGTCGCAAGCGTCCGCTTCACTCCCGCTCCGACTGAGGGAGGATGTTAGAATATGTATACGGGTATCAACTAGAGATAGACTAGGACTCTACATCTTGTACTCCAAGTCTCCACCTACCATGTGTACGTCTATATATACTCCTCATGAGGGTCAAATCAATAAACACCGAAATATTAGGGATTCAATATTCTCCACAGGACTCATATGGACGTGTGGGAATAAGGATATTATTCCTTAATTAACGTGTGTTAATTATTCTTAAAAAGAACACTCCGGTCCTGAAAGAAAAGGGAGCAGATCAGCATGATGCGGACAGTTTCCATACCATATGAAAGAACGACAAGGCTGTTGTGTATGTAACGGCTTGTAACGTGTCTTGTCTACGTGTATGTACCACACACAGCCGAAACTAACTTGTACATTTCGCACAGCCGAAACACCTGATTGATATATATCTCGATGCCACGCTACGGTGTTGTGTTCATCTTCCCCTATTTTCTATTGTCTTACAGGCCTGGATTTTTGTTTTCCAGTGCCGATTGAAACAGGGGTATTTTAGTCCAAGAAAAATAAGGCTAACGGCAAGAAGTAACAGAGTTGACCGGAAGGCCATATAAGGAATCAAATGAAGATTTAGTGTCAAAAAGGAAAGATTTTTTTCGCAAGACAAAAAAGGAAGCCAAGTTTTAACTAGGACCAAATAAGGAATTCTCTCAACAGTAGGCTGGATCAAAACATGATGACGAACCCGTGAACAACCCATGTATTTGGCTAAGCTCAAAGGCTATTGCACACAACATCATAAGACTTTTTTTTTTCCGGGTAACATCATAAGCCTTCTTCGCTAGTCTGTCGATCTTCAGCCCAGTTATAAGTTTCAAAAAGACCACACACGAGAGAGGACTCTAAAGAAAAATACAATAACCAGTGCAACTTTATAAGTGCTCTTGCTCCTCGGCCGGCGGAATCCCATCAACCACGACGCCGAGCTCTTCCTCCTCCTCGTCGTCATCCTGACCATGATAATACATGCACGAGGGATGTTTCACCCACCTCACAGGAGTTGCGTTTGGGCCATTACCGAACAGCTCGTCCATAAGCTGTGCGTATTCTGCTCTCCACTGTTCATAGAACTTGTCCAAGTTCGAGTCATCCTCCCGCGCCATCGTACCTTCGGACGCCACCGTCGCCTCGGACAGACCCGCGGCCTCATCGGCGGCTGTCTGCTCGTCCGCCGTATCCTCTCCCTTGGAGCAGCCGTACTGCTCCTTCGTTTTTGTGGCGCACCCCTCGAGACCGGCCGTAGGCGCCTTCCTCTTCGGCGCGCTGTCGTCGCCGGCGAACGCCTGCTCCACCTGGGGCGAAAACTCAATCTTGTCAGCCATCGGTAGATCTGTTGTGTTGATGTGCTTGGGATTTTCGGGAGGAGGAGGCGTTAATTTGTTTTCTCGCTCAATATAGAGGTAGAGGAGAGTCGGTGCGGAGTCCGTGTTCGAATTATCCCCAAACCAGCTAAACCACGAATTCAGCCCGCACCGGACCGTATGTACGGTTTCTACCGGGTTTGCTGGTTTCCAGATTGAAACCAGGAGCTGAAAACCTGTAGCTGGGTTAAGACGGGCTCAACCTGACGAAACTGTTCAAACCGTACGCATACAATTCCCTCTCTACAGCACTGGGACCTGGGGCACGACGGAGTCCGAGAGCAGCTGCCTCGTAGCTGCGACAAACATGGAACAACCTACTCTCGAGGATTTGGTGGAGTCTGGCGGTGACGACGCCTTATCCTCGGCGCTCGGCGGACAGTTCGTCTCCTCATCAATGTCGACGTCGTCGTGGCCGTGGACGGGACCGGCGATGTGAGGAGGCACGATTTTTTTTGGCTGGTGTGGTGGCTGCCGAGTGGCTGAATAGATAGTGAGAACTTGTTGCACGGACGCGCCGGCGAAGTCCACCGTCTTCTCGCCGGCGCAAAACAAGGGTCCTAGCGCTGCTCGCCTAGTTTGGGAGCCATATCACCACAACGTGAGCGGGGGCCTGCCGCGAAGGTGCACGGCTGGGCTCTGAAAGCCGGCGAACTCCACCATCTACGGCAGCGGTGACGGGTCCGACACGAGACCGGCTCGTCCTGGTACAAAGGCATGGTGGCGGAAAAGTCCGGCCTACAACTGGTGGTCGTGAACTCGGCGTTGTTCTCAATGATGGCTCGACGTGCAGAGCTTGCTACCATGTCTCGGATGTCGGACGCGTGTAGTTGGCCGCGTCACGCTGCTGACCAGCCTAGCGGCAGCTCGCGCAGCACGAAAGGGCAATCGCCGGCAGCGTTGTAGCTGACGACCAACCATCGTCCTCGAGTGGCAGGAGTTGCTATTCACCATGGCAGACAAGATGCCGCTGCTGAAACGCGATGCACATGAACCGGTGCCAAACTGTATACACCGTCGAACCAGCCCGCACCAACCCGTGCCATCACCTCCTATGTAAGCAGCCTAAACCAAACCAACCCACTTAAAACTGATAACGGCGGGTTGGTTTGAGGAACCAGCCGAAACTGCTTTAAACCGGAAATGCCCAGGCTTAAACACTGGTATGATGAGCGACTGTGGACCTAGCGTGGCGCCGCGTTGTATCGGTTTTCGGCAAGTTTCCTTGTAAACTATCCAATTCTTTTCTATTATATAAATTGAATGGCAAGCCTCTTGTCCGGTTTGAAATAAAAGCATACATATTGGTCCCTCAAAAAAAAGCATACATGTGCAGGAAGATAATTCTAGAAAGTGAATAACATATTGTGTCCGTCACAGCTCATACTTTAGATGAAGTTCTTCATGCACCATTGAGTAAACATATATATGTATGCTTTCACTGTCAAGAATTACAAGTTGTGATGATAATTTTATTTGTACAATTTGGATTTAACAAGTTTTGATTGGATAACTCTGTTTTTTCCAAGTTTATATGGATAGTGTTGTGCATTCACTTTTGCCTCCAAAAACGACCACCTTGTGGGTGCTCGACAATCCTAGTCTTTCAAATCCCACGCATGGTATGACAATACTTCATATGAAGTTCCAAAAAAAAACACTAACCCTCATGCTTTTTTACTCAAACATCTTTCAGATCATTGTGTTGCAATGTGTGTGGTAAAGCCTTCAAAATATTTACCGCTAATGTCAAAAACAAAATCCTTACTCGTCATGTACAAACGATGTTACAACCTCCAATCTGATTTAATTGTCGAAGGTTTAGGCAAACTAATCTGATTGTAGGGAGTACTAGATTTTTCGTAGAAGCACTTTCACCTTACTATTTTTTTAGAAGTACAGAAAAAAAAAATCAAATATTGTTACTGCAGAAGAATAAGTCATAGTAGTAGGCTTGATTCCCCTAAAAGAAAAGTAGTAGGCTCGATCAAAAGCCGACGAACCCATGAAAAAGAATCGTATTTCGCTCAAGCTCAAAGCCTATTGCACACAACGGCAGCATAGCATAGGCCTTTATACTAGTCTAACCAAGATCACAGCAACGACCTCATTATCCCTCCTCCTGTCGGCGGAGTTCTATCATCGACAGAACCGAGCTCTTCATCCTCATCCTCATCCTCAACAACCTGACGATGATAATACACGCACGGGTGATGGTCTACCCACCTTACAGTTGTTGCGTTTGGGCCATTACCAAACAGCTCGTCCATAAGCTGTGCGTATTCTGCTTTGCACTTGTCCAACATCGAGACACCCTTCTGCTCCATCGTCTCGTCGGCCGTCACCGTCGCCTCGGACAAGCCCGCATCCTCATCGGCCGCTGCCTGCTCGTCCGTCGTCTCCGCCCCCTTGGAGCAGCCGTACTGCCCCTTCGTTTTGGTGGTGCACCCCTCGAGACCGGCCGTCGGCGCCTTCCTCTTCGGTGCACTGTCGTCTCCGGCGAACGCCTCCTGCACCTGGGGCGGAAACTCCGTTTTGTCAGCCATTGGTAGACCTGTTGAAGTGTTGTGTGTCGATTAGCTTGAGATTTTCGTGAGGAGGAGCTGTGCTGTGACTCGATCAATAATATAGAGGCAGATGAGTCGGTAACGAGTCCGTCTTCGAATTCTCCCCGGACAGGATTGGCATCGTTCTAGGATTCAAAGTGATCCGGATCAAGGACCAATTTGTACGATCGGTGGAAGAGAAGCAGAAGATGGCCAAAACGATGTGATGCGCCCTACAAAAGCTTCTTAATTACCTTCGGTATAGTCTCAGAAAGGTTTTGGGATTTATTAACTCCGGAAAGAATATCAGAGACTCTAGGAAAAAGTGGATCCTAATTTTATTAAGCGTTGTGGATGAGAGTACAAGATCAAAACTTATGTTCTTGTGGTGGCGAGCCTGACATCTCAGAATTAACCAAATTTTTAGAGATGGGAAATCTGTAGTGCAAGTCTCTTGATTTCAAAACCAATTTATGTCCGTACCTTATGTCACATGGGTCCGTTCAGAAACATAAGACGTATTATTTGTGAATCGAATGTACTTAGACATATTTTAGTATATAGGTTCGTAGAGGTTCGGGATGAACTTATACACTAAAAGTCATTTAGATACATTTAATTCACAACGCTAAAATGTCTTATATTTCTAAATAGAGGGAGTATTTTCTTGCAGAAACCCATTGTGAGCATTGATTCAATTCAAGCAAAGGAATTGAACTGCAAACCCCCTGGATGTTGGTTTGCGAACCTTTAAACGTGGATGTCAATTTTATTCAAGATACATATAGGACTTCTCGGGGAGCTGTGATCAGGAATCACACATGTCAATTTACTTCGTCAGCTTGGAACGTGATCTCAAACTGTGCTGAAATGGCAAAGGCAATTGCACACTATGAAGGCCCGAAGCATGAACTCCTCGAAAGAGTCTTTCGCTCCGTTATATTAATATAACAAAACACCGATATATGAGTTCGAAACAAGCAAAATGCTAAGGCAATAATAGCAGAAAGATGCCACCCTAAAAAAAGAAATAAAGCCAATGATGAATCAACGAACATATGATGACCTGCAACCGTTGCGCCCTCCGACTTTAGTCCACCACGTTTCAAGCACCCTGAAGCGTCGAGTACCAAGCAGCACCTTCACAGGGAAGCACCATCGACATGACGTTGCTATCCGGACCATGGTCCTAGGGTTTCCCCCAGCACTTAGAGTAAAGTGGAGACGGAGGATTTCCTCGACGCCCTCTAGAATGGAATGGTGTCATGTCAGGGTCGGATGAGCCGACATGAATTTCTCCCTACCTTCGCCCCATAAAAAAATCCCTGGCGCAATAGAGCACCACCACCTGATGTCTACGCACTTCTATTCTTGTAGACAGTTGTTGGGCCTCCAAGTGCAGAGGTTTGTAGAACAGCAACAAGTTTTCCCTTAAGTGGATCACCCAAGGTTTATCGAACTCAGGAAGGAAGTGGTCAAAGGTATTCCCTCTTAAGCAACCCTGCAATCAAGATACAAGAAGTCTCTTGTGTCCACAACACACACAATACACTTATCAGGTGTATAGGTGCACTAGTTCGGCGAAGAGATAGTGAAATACATGTGGTATGGATAAATATAAGTGGTAACGGTGCCAGAAAATAGCTTGCTGACGCGTGGTTGACGCGGGAAAAGACTAAAGGCAAACTGAAATAAATATGGAAGCAAGCAAACATGTAACAGATCTAATTGCAAACGGTGATTCAATGCTTAAAAACAAGGCCTATGGATCATACTTTCACTAGTGAACACTCTCATATAAATATATTATCTTCATGATACTACTATGAACTACTCTCCGGTTGGACACTCTAATCCATGGTAGGGCTATAACAACACACCTTAAAGTAAGCCTTTCCCATCTAGATAACCCCACACTGTCACCTTGAGCACTAGATGGTTCTAACAAACACCACAATTTCATAAAGACATCCAACTTCAAATATAACTCATAACAGGTATTTGTAATCTCTAGCCTAAGTGCCACCATGGTGTGCACGTTGTCACTTTCACACACATGGGGAGAGCAGAGATCTATTAAAGCACTTGAGTAGCAAGGTAGATCTACTTGATTACAAAGCTCACGATCACAATATGATCATGCATAGAGAGAGATGAACACATAGCTACCGGTAGAATCCTTAGCCTCGAGGAAGAACTACTCCCTCATCATCATGGGAATCAGCAACGACGATGGAGATGGTGGTGGAGATCGATGGAGATGGCTCCGGGGGCACTTCCCCATCCGGCGAGTCTTGAACAGAGACTTTTCGTCCCCGAATCTCCCCTTCGATGGCGGCGGCGCTTCGGAACTTTTCGTGGCTGGAGGCTGGATGATTTAGGGTTTTTGCATCGGGAGGCATCTTATAGGCGAAGAGGCAAGGTCGGTGGTCGGCTGATGCACTCGACGATCGACGTAGAGCTCGTTGGGAACCCCAAAAGGAAGGTATGATGAGCACGGCAGAAAAGTTTTCCCTCAATTATGAAACCAAGGTTTAATCGAACCAGTAGGAGCAAGAAAACACCCCAAAGGTGTTGCTAGCTGAGCTTTGGCAGGGCGCACCACCGGTGCTAGTAGCAACGTGGAGACCTGCACAACACAACCACATAACTTTGTCCCCAACTTGCGATGAGGTTATCAATCTCACCGTGTTTTGCAGAAAACAAAGGATTAAACGTATCGAATAGAAAGAAGTAAAAGTTTGCAGAAAGTAAACACAAAGCAGAAATAGTTTATAGATTGTATGTAAAGACAAAGGACCGGGATCCATAGTTCACTAGAGGTGGCTCTCCTTAGATAGATAACATGCTGGGTGAACAAATTACAGCGGGGCAATTGACAAACACCGAGAAAGCAATACATGCATATACTAATCATCTTGACTCCTTTGAGACTTGATTGGGCATTACAACATAATACATAGACCGCCATCCAACTGCATCTATGACTAATAATCCACCTTCAGGTTATCATCGAACCCCTCGGTATTAAGTTGCAAGCAGATTATTGCTTCTGAACTGCGTGTAAAAGTAAACAATACGATTGTTCTATGAATAAAGGATTGTTGTTTTCTCCTAGTAGCAACAACACATCTAGTACCTTAGAGATTTGTCACTTCCCAGTTAAGCGAGGCATGAACCCACTATCGAGCATAAATACTAACTCTTGGAGTTGCTAGCATCTACTTGGCCAAGATAGCTACTAACAACGGAAAGCATGCAAGATCACAAATAACAAAGACATGATAGAATCAATAATCAATCTGAAATAGCATCTCAATATCCATCGGATCCCATAAACACAACATGTATGAATACAAATAGATGATCTTGATCATGAGCAGACTCACAAGATCTAAACATGAAAGCACAAAGGAGGAGAACCAGCCATCTAGCTACTACATGGATCCGTAGTCCAAGGATGAACTACTCACGCATCACACCGGAGGCTTGCATGGTGATGAAGAAGGCCTCCAGGGTGAATTCCCCTGTAGCATCCCAATTGTCTAACAATTGTAATGCTACTTGGTCTAGTAATATAATGGCTACTTCAAATATATAATTGTTGCATCATCATTATATCATGCTCATGTCATCATGCCACCTTGCATTTGAGCATCATATAAAACCCTTTTGAGTTGGTTCTTCCCTCATATGCATTGTTAATTGTATTTGCCTCTTGATATTGTATTTGGTTATTGATATATTGTTTAATGCCCAAGTTGAGTTGGGGGCATATCTCTTATTAACTCCACCACTTTTCTTTCACCACCTTATAATTCCACTATCCAACTAAATATGAGCTTGGCACTTATTGGTTTTAACTCTAGCTCATGTGGGTTGGGATGGATCCAATTCTTTTCCACATGCTCTCATCTTAGCATCATGTTGTTTTCACATTATTGATATATGAGAGCCACTTGGCCACCTTTGCATGCCTTGTGAGTGGAACCATTTTTTTCCTAGTTTCCATATGGATTATTATGGATTTATGCTCATGTGGAAATATTTTTGGGACTATCAAACATCTAGTGGAATATACACACTAGTAATTCCCAATTATAATCCAATGTGATCATCTTCATCTAATCCACTTGGAATTCCTTCTAAATTCTTTTGCTTAGGCCTTACTCCATATTTTGGGAATGCATAATAAAATGCCATGTGATAATATTGTTTTTACAAGAATCCACATGGCAATGAATATTCTGCATGGGCCATGCAAGTGCCACCCTTTTCTAGTATTTGGCTTTTATTTGATTTGTGAGTGGATCATCATCTCTCTCTCCCTACCACTCCTCTTTGGCTTGATCTTGTTGATCTTGCTTAAACCCTAAAACCTACATCTACCTCCATCCATACCTCACCACTTTTCCTCTCTTTTGACTAGATCTTGTGTGAGCTTGGCTTGTGTTTACTTGGTCTTGTCAAAAGAAAACCCTACACCCAATCTTCCCTCTTCACCATCCTCATGACCATCTCCTCTAATCTACCCATACCCCCCTAATCTAAACCTAATCTAACCCTAACCCTCACCCCCCTTCTAAGCAAAACCCTAAGCTACCGGCTACCCTCTCTCCCTGGCCACCTACACCCATGCCACCTAGCTGCCACCCCACCCCAAACCCTAGCTCCACCGAGCCAAACCTACCCCTCCATCCAACCCTAGATCCCTTCTACCCGAGCCACTCCCTCCTTCTCTCTCTGCCGTACAAGGCCCCCACCCGAGCCTCCCCTTGTCCTCCCTCTGGTCCCACCTGTAAGCCCCTGCCTGCCCTGCCCTGGCCTCCCTGCCCGAGCACGTGAGGAGGAGGAGAGAAAAGGTGGTCGAGCCACCTTTTCCGTCTACCCACCTCCCCACGGCATCTCCCTCTCCCTCTCTGCCTTTCCCTTCGCCCCACAACCCCTCTGCCTCTCCCAGATCTCCCTAGACCGACCCCTCCCTCTCCGTCGACCCCTACCACCTCCTATCCCATCGCCGGCCACCGTCGGTGACCACCACCGATCCCTCGAACCGCAGGCGAGCGTGGCGTGGGGGTTGTCGAGGGAGCCGAGGAGGTTCCCCTGCGTCGTCCAGTAGCCGCCAGCGAGGAGGAGGAGAACCAGAGCCACCAGATCCACTGATCCTGCTTGCGAAACCCTAGCTCGTCGGCCTGCCTGCGTCGGCGATCCGGCTCCCTCGCTCCTTTCGATCCGACGCCACCAACAGCCTCACGGTGAGCCGACCGACCTCCTAGACACCTCCCTCTGGCCGATCCTCCCATGTGCACGTTAGACGATTCGTCGAGCGCTCTCTGCGCTGGCGCGCTCGCGGTCGCGTCCTCGTCGTCGTGCCGCGATAGGGTTTTCTGTCCGCGCAGCAGTTCCCTAGCATCGACCCCTCCCTAGCCCAACGGTAGCCGCCGCTTAGGCCGAGCGTTAGGTCCCCGGTTCGAGCCCCATGCGCTGCGCCCCGCGACGGTCGGCACCGATCGGTCACCGACGCGGAGAAGATCTCTGATCTGGCCGCACTTTTGCGATAACCCCACTTTTATCGTGTGCAACCAGCGGTCGGCTGGCCCATCATGCATCTCAGCGTAGTTTTGCAGAAAAGCCCCCTGGTTTCTCCGGCCTTAACCCGCACTCCAGCTTGGCCCCACACAGCAGCCCATGATTCGCGACACGTGGGTCCGAGCACCAGCCCCTTTGTCGGCCTCTAGGTCTAGCTCAACCCGCGGTGAAGAACCTGGCTTGGCGTGTCTTTCTTGAGTCACCAGCCCCACCTGTAATTGGCTGTGGCTGGCTCAATCTGAGTATAAAAAGTATTCCTCTGTAATCTGTTTTAATTCAATCTTTTTAAATTTAATTCAAATTCAAATTTAAATTCTGTTTTTAAATAACTTTTGAAATATGAACCCAAATAATACAAATGATATATTTTTTGAGATCAGAAAAATATGAGGAATCCAAATATGCCCTTCAAAATATATTTTGAACATTTAAAATTCCAAGTTGATTAAAATTACAATGAATGCCCTTTTTCCTTAATTAATTAATATCTTTTGTTTTATAACTCCAAATTTAACAAATAATATGTCTAAAATGATTAGCTCGACGAGACCTTTCTGTTTATGCATTCCATGATCTGTTTTGCAGCATGCATCATATAAATATAATGTATACAGCAACTAATTGAGGATAAAATGAGGCTAAAACTCAATAAAAAGGTTTCTTCTTGTATTCCACACCTCACCTATGCCATGCTACTTCAATGCCATGCAAATTGTGCATCATTCATCATGGCATGATTGTTTGCTTGTCGCATTTATTCATATGCTTGTGCACTTTATTTATGTTGGCCCTTGTTTGTTTGGTTCTTCTTCGAATAGACGCTGAGCAGGGGATATATCAAGAGAACCAGGAGCACTACCCGGATCCATTCCTTGCTTCAACTGAGCTGCCAGGCAAGCACTACCACATGCTTGCATACATATAGTACCCATTGCCTCTATCTTATTCTTGCATCATTGAGTCGCGATTGCATTAAATTGAATCCCAAGTATTGCATAGCCTTTACTTTTAAACCCCACCGAAGCTTGTTCCTCCATCCCATGAGCCCTTACTACAGGAGTTGTTTGAGCCATGCGAGTCGTAGAACGACATGTGTAGGGTATGTGAGTGTCGATGGAAAGCGAGGTACCTAAACAACTTAACACGAGTAGTAATGGGATAACTAATGAAAGTGGCATCGGTGAGCCATATTTGCTATTTGGTTTTTCGGCTCACTTGTGTCCGTGGGACCAGTACTTGATTCTGTTCCTTGATTATTCGCTATCCACATCCGGAGGCCTTATGGACCCCGAGCGAGCTTGATTCATTCTTATTTCTTGGGGCCACAAACTAGTTTGAGGTTTTATTTACCATCTGTACTTATGCCATGCTTTCTTGCTTTATTTAAATTGTGCGAGGTAATGCACCTGTCTTGTTTAGGGCGTGACCCGTTTATTTGTATCGACAAGCCCAGTCACACTTTCGGGTTCCCGATCGTTTAAATGGCTCCACAAACCTTGAGGCCGTCTCGAGTCGGCTAACCGTTCTTGGTAGCTCAATGGGGTGGCCCTGAAATATTTGAATCCTGTAATTGCTTTGTCGTGGCGCCTCGTTGGGTTTTGATTTGGTTTTTCGAGGCATATCAGTGTGTGTTGCTATTTGTGCACCCTATGGTAAAACTTTCTGAAAGTCGTGTCCGCGGTTATGGACGACTTGGAGCATAGTTTCTCGATCATAGACAAGCATAACTAAAGTACCGCTTTTAAATTGACTAGACTAGGTACCTGACTAGTAAATAGTGCAACACTCATGGAATGGATAATAAGACTGCCAACGGATGGGGGGGTTGTTCGTCCGCTTCCTCGTCGGTAAGTGAGGAGGAGGATGGATTTGTGGATATTACCGTTTTAACTGTTATAACTGTTGTTATTAATTCACGGACATCCGTCTATCTCTGGTTAGGCGGATGGTTAGCGAGTATCTATAGAATTGCTAGGGTTTATCTTTGCTGCAATTCGTCACCCAGTTGTGTCCTTTAGAGGCATAAAGACTTCTGAGTACCCCTAGGGTCTCACGATAAATTATTGGTTCGGATGAGCAGGTACACTCATAAGATGGATCTTGGGTGGAAGAGGCAGACGATGTGGGCAACGATCATTGATTGTAGAGATTAGGGAATGGGTATCCGTGAGATCTGTGGGCGGGATGTGCTTATTTATGGGGCATCTTATGCCGATTTGCTTCTTATCCGTACTCGGATTTTGTCTTCCGCTTCCGCCTGATACTCTGATGTTTGATGTATGAGGAGATATCCTAAACTATTATATCTATCTAGGATATTTGGATCTTGTCGTATGGCGTTGCTATATTTCCTTTCTTTTTAGATGGAATGGCTCTGATGTACTATTGTATGGTGGCTTGCATACATACTCATTTGTGTATGTAGTTGATCCCTTAAACTTGCCGATTCGCCTTTGTTCTTGTCCCAATGTTTGGAAATGGTTGGGACGGCCGAAAGGTCTACACGTGAGTGGCTTTTGGGGCCCCATACTATTTCAACCATTTCGCTCATCCGGGCTTGTAACTAGGGCGTAATTCACCGAGGTAGTTACAATTGGTATCAGAGCCATCCCGACCTTCAGGGTCTCAGCCAAATGGTCGTTGTCTGTCTAGCAAATATTTTGGTAGTTATGTATACTAGGGAAAAACAACACGGAGAGTAGGACTGCTTCCACTTTTCTTCTTACCCAACCACCACCCTTTTCTGGTAAGGAAGTGTAACGCTTTCAATCCTCTTCTTAAACTTCAAACTAGGATTCACGTGTTCTGGGATTCCGTAGTACCATAGGTTGTGTATCTGTGTGTGTGTGTGTGTAATTCCTTGTCTATCTGTTGCATCCAAGTTGTTATCACAATCTGCCTTTGGTTATCAACTGTTGGTACATTCCATATTGACAGGCTTTTGCAAACCGACGCGATCTATCTGATTCGTTGTATACCGACGCGATCTGTCGTACTCTTTGTTATCCGACGTTATCTTGTTTGTGGTGTTCGTTTCCGTAGTTGCTAATCTTTAGGTTCATCGTGAGAAGAAGGTGTTGGGATATGTGTTTTACTTATCCATGTGCGCAGTAATGATTTGAGTGCGGGATGGAGTCGCGACCATACCACTACTCTTATCATTCGCTCTTGTATATTGAATTGGTAGAGTCACTAATCTTGATTCGTTAAGTGATTTTGCGCATCTATTGGTATTTTAATGCCGAAATTTGTGGAAAAATTTTTCTTTGATATATTTGTGTACCACACTCCTTTTCAGTCGTGTGCGATATGCTTAATATCTTCTAGGTGCTTTGAACTTCGTTGATATTTTAATATCATCTTAGTAAATTGTATCCTTCTATCTTGATTAATTTTCTTTGATATATTTGTGTACCACACTCCTTTTCAGTCGTGTGCGATATGCTATATTTCCTTTCTTTTTAGATGGAATGGCTCTGATGTACTATTGTATGGTGGCTTGCATACATACTCATTTGTGTATGTAGTTGATCCCTTCGCCTGCCGATTACGCCGCCCGTTCTTGTCCCGATGTTTGGAAATGGTTGGGACGGTCGAAAGGTCTACCTGTGAGTGGCTTTTGGGGCCCCACCGTACTATTTCAACCATTTCTGCTCATCCAGGCTTGTAACTAGGAGCGTAATTCACCGAGGTAGTTACATCCCCTCTCCGGCAGGGTGCCAGGAAGAGCTTCAGATCCCTCCCGCTCTAGGGATGGAGATGACGGCGGCTACAAATTCTTTCGTGGATTTTTGATCGGGTACTTAGGATTTTCGCCCCGAGGGCAATATATAGGCGGAAGGAGAGGCCGAGGGGGTGCCGGGAGCCACCACACCACCCCCTGGCGCAGGCCCTGGCCATTCTCCGTCTTGTATTCTGGCACTTGATCCCTTCCGGAAAAATAGGCACTTTGGATTTTGTCCCGTCCAATTCCGAGAATATTCATTTTCTGACTTTCCTGGAACCAAAAACAGCGAAAAGCAGTGGCCTTTGTGGCTCTTGTTAATAGGTTAGTCCAAGAAATCATATGAAAAGTACTTCAAAGTTGGAACAAAATACAAGAAAGTGGATAAAACCAAGCATGAAACATCAAAAATTATAGATATATTTGCAATGTATCAACATCCCCAAGCTTAACTCCTGCTCGTCCTCGAGTAGGTAAGTGATAAAAAGAAATAATTTTTGAGGTGACATGCACCATCAAAGACTTTATCAAGGTATTTGCAAAACATTCAAAGCTGGGATCAGAGTACTTCAATCATAACATGAAAGACAAAGTTCTAGCAATAATCAAACAAACTATGATGCAACATGAAAAAGGCACAAACAAAAGATTCATGAATAACAATGCTTTGCAAGACGTTTGTTTGTTTCACATAAAGAAAACATAGCATAAAAGTATTCAGCTTGTCCCTCAATATAGTAGCAAATATAAATGCATAGGACACCTTCAAAGTTCATAAGAGTGACTAGATACAATAGTTTAAAACAAGCAATAACAAGTTATGCATGAATCAACTAGTCTTGGGACAATGCACATAGAACTAAGAATGGCCACTATGCTCTCAAAGTAGGTGCATAAAGATAGAAGGTGGAGACTCAATATAATTGTGGAAGAAGGGCCTTTTGTAAAAGGAAGTAGGGATTCAAGTCTCATAAAGAGCTTCCAAAAATTATTGTACTTATAGCTTTCAGCTCTCATTGCTCCTATCATAAGCATCTTTAAGGTGATGAAGGTTAAAGTGACACAACTAAGAGGATATGCTTGACAAGTTATAAACCGAAATCTCATGCCCCTTACTTACGAAGACCGATCCTCATGCTACTCAACTTCAGTCACGAGTAAGCTCTTATCATTGTAAGTATATGTGTATCATTAAGAACCGCCAACGGGGTACCCCTTGCACATGATACGGGAGCTTTCCCATAATCAAAATGACAAGGCAAGCAGACAATGAGCATCTCAGCGATCTTTTTATTTGCTATTTGCATAGGTATTTATTGAGGATGCTTCATAGAGTGCTCATTATGGTGATGCTGCAAGTTTCCACCATGATTAAGCATGGCTTAGGCTAGCGGCCCAGGCGTTTCTCTAACACACATACAAACTCCATGATCTTACAAGTTCTACTTTTATTTCACACCATCGAGATCCGTAAGCAAAAGAACATAATATCAACGGGGTACAAAGTACAAGTGCAATGTTGAAAGCATTCCCCATGAAACATGGTTATGCTAATTTCAACTTATAAAGCGCAAGCATATACGCAACAAAGAAAGACCCAATGGTTCAAGTTTATTAGAAGCAATAAAGTAAGTGTGCCATCAAGTTCGTGAGAGCTTTAATCACTAGTTTTCTCATAACAAGTGAAAGGTAGACAAAAGCATGAATATACTTGGAATAGCATAAGCTAGTAGGTAGGTATGGTGGACTCTTATGAATAACTTGGTTTAGGGAGTTGGATGCATGAGTGGAACTCATACTTGGTTGTGGAGGCTAGCAAAATACTGGGAGCGACAAACTAAGAAAACAATAATGGCCATAATCATGCAGAGCGACAAAACATCATTGATCAAAGCATAAAGTGATACTACAAGTTGAAAACTAAAGGATCATAAAGGCTTATGGTGACTTTTGATAATCATAACATGGTGTGATCATGCGCCAAGTCAACCCAAATAAAGCATCAAAGGAGAATACCACTATACTATGCTTTAATATGCTAAAACAACGCATGATTCATCCAAGGCACATTAAGCAATCTCAATTGTTTATAACAAGTCATGCTACAACAAAGAATACTAAACATAAAGCCAAAACAATATCAAGCATGGCATGACAAAGCACATGCCACAGTCGAAAACAAGCTCTTTTTACCACATAAGCATGAACTTTCCTACTCTTTTTCTAACCAAACCAATTGCAAACCAAAGTATGAAAGAGCGGGTCCAACCAATTTATTCAGAAAACTAAGCAAATCAAGCAAACTAAAAACCAAAACGAAAACGAAAAAGAAGACGCTCCAAGAAAAACACAATTGTGCATGAAACAATAAAAATGAAGCGTTTGGAAAAAATCTGGGATTTTTATTGATGAAGAAGGGGATGCCTTGGGCATCCCCAAGCTTTGACGCTTGTACTTCTTGGATATTTCTTGGGGTGACACGCGTGGCATACCCAAGCTTGAGATTTAGTCCATCCTTCATCTCATTACTTATTCCTTCCATACAACTGAAAATTTTCCTTCATATAAAACTTCACACAATCTTTATTAGCAACATTAGTGCACTCAAGATAAATAAGTCTTAAGGTTCAGTTCTAACACCAAATAAACTTCCATTAGAACAAATGTTACTGTAGCACCTCCCTCAAAAATCTCAATTCCCCAAAAGAACTCAAGAAGGAACTAACAAGAAGCAAATGCAGAAAATGGCAGAAATCTGTCAAAACAGACCAGCAGGTAAAGACAATTTTTTTCGAAAACCTCCTGTTGGTCAAATCAAAAAGTGTTGAACTAATGAAAGTTAGATAACAACCTGGGGCAGAATCACAAAAAATTACAGCTCAATCCGACGTACAGAGCTCTCTAAGAAATTTTTACGGTGAAGCACAGAAATCTGTTTTGGGACAGCAACTTTCCCAATCATTACTTCACTCTCATTAGAGGTTAATCTTGGCACAAAAAGCAAATAAAAAGGATAAGGAGAGGTTATTACTGAAGTAATAACTTCCAAGACTCATCTAAAACTTTTGGGTTATCTCCCAATAAGTACTTTTCTTTAACGCCTTTAAGTTAGGCATAAGAAACAAAGAAAGAATCAAGTGTTCTCAAATGAAGAAGCATTAAGACCAAATTTTGTTTTCATAAGAGAAGCAAAAGAAATCTTTTCTCTCTTTTTAGGAAAGTGTTCTATACCTTTCTTGAGTGGGAGTTGATATTTAATGGTGCCTTCTTTCATATCAATGATGGCACCAATAGTTCTAAGAAAAGGTCTTCCCAAAGTAATAGGACAAGAAGCATTGTATTCAACATCCAAAACATAGAAATCAACAGGGACATAGGAATCATTAACTATAATAAGAACATCATTAAGACTCCTTATGAGTTTCTTTTTAGCATTATCATCAAGTGGGACATTCAAATAACAATCTTCAAGAGGAGGCAAATCAAGCATATCATAAATCCTTCTAGGCATAATAGAAACACTACTATCAAAATCACACAAAGCTTTGAAATCAAAGTCATTCACTTTCATATTAATGATGGGTTCCCAACCATCTTCTTGCTTTATAGGAATAGAAGCTTTATGTTTCATCTTTTCTTCTTTAATTTTTATGAGAGCATCAGTAATGTGTTTTGTAAAAGCCATGTTCATAGCACTAGCATTAGGAATTTTAGCAAGCTTTTGTAAGAACTTAATAACTTCAGAGATGTTGCAACCATCAAGATCAAAATCAACTTTATCATCTAAAGTAGTAGAACTATTAGTAGCCTCAACACTAGTGGTGGTAATAGTAGAAACACTAATGTTTCTAGCAATTTCATCTTCTCTTTCCCACTTAGCGTGTAATTCAGCTAATAGTCTAACATTTTCATCAATTCTTACTTGTATGGCATTAGTAGCTGCAAAGGGATTCTCATTAGTTTTAGGTTTAACAGCCATTTTATTAATCAATGAAGATTGAGCTTCAGACAAAGATGATATATTTCTTTCAGCATTAGAGAGTTTCAATTGCTTTACGAACTGCATGGAAAGTAAACAATACGATTGTTCTATGAACAAAGGATTGTTATTTTCTCCCTAGTAGCAACAGCACATCTAGTACCTTAGAGATTTCTGTCACTTCCCCAGATTACTAGAGGCATGAACCCACTATCGAGCATAAATACTAACTCTTGGAGTTGCTAGCATCTACTTGGCCAAGATAGCTATTAACAACGGAAAGCATGCAAGATCACAAATAACAAAGACATGATAGAATCAATAATCAATCTGAAATAGCATCTCAATATCCATCGGATCCCCGCAAACACAACATGTATGAATACAAATAGATGATCTTGATCATGAACATAGCTCACAAGATCTAAATATGAAAGCACAAAGGAGGAGAACCAGCCATCTAGCTACTACATAGATCCTTAGTCCAAGGATGAACTACTCACGCATCACACCGGAGGCTTGCATGGTGATGAAGAAGGACTCCAGGGTGAATTCCCTTCTCGGCGAGGTGCGAAGAGCTTCAGATCCTCCGATTGAGGGATGGAGATGGCAGCTCTGAACTCTTCGTGGATTTTTGATGGTGCTTAGGATTTTCACCACGAGGGCAATATATAGGCGGAAAAGAGAGGTGAGGGGTGTCGAGCCACCACACCTGGCCTGGGCGGGCTGGCCAGCGTGGCTAGGTGGTGGTGTGGCGGCCCTGCCCTTCTCCGTCTCGTATTCTGGCACTTGATCCCTTCCGGAAAAATAGGCACTTTGGCTTTTGTCCCGTCCAATTCCGAGAATATTCACTATGGCTCTTGTTAATAGGTTAGTCCAAGAAATCATATGAAAAGTACTCCAAAGTTGGAACAAAACACAAGAAAGTGGATAAAACCAAGCATGAAACATAAAAATTATAGATACATTTGCAATGTATCAGCGGCCAGGGGGCCCACACCACCTGGTGGCGTGGCTAGGGCTAGCCCGCGCCACCACATGGTGTGGCCGCCCTGTGGCCCCTCTCAAATCTCGTCTTCGGCTCGTGAGTCTTAGGTAAAATATCGACTTTGGCTTTGTCCGGTCTAATTCGAGAATATTCATTTTCGACTTCCTAGAACCAAAAACAATGGAAACAGCACTGCAGGTGGCACTTGTTAATAGGTTAGTCCAAGAAAGTGTATAGAAAGTACTCCAAAGTTGAAACAAAACACAAGAAAGTAGATAAAACCAAGAATGGAACATCAAAAATTATGGATACGTTAGCAACGTATCACCACCCAGCTTCGTTGTCCACCAGTATGTGCCACCACGATCTTAAAGTCACCATCACCGTCTCTTAGTAGACATTGGCGCGTGGTATGACCAGTGAGGGCACAAAATATTGCTAGAACAAGGGACAACAACCTTACAACCCGCGGGAGGAACCCACCTCCACCGCCGAGAGGCAGTCGTCGACCGGACAGAGTAGCCGAGGCACACCAGTCCCAGACGGGGCCGTGAAGCCCTAGCCACCCTACTACAATAGGCAGGTCACAGCGCTGTCGTCCCCAAACCCTAGCCACGTCGCCGTCACCCCTCTCTAGAGCCGCCCCTCACAATACCCGCCCGTAGCTGTAGCATTGTTTCTTCTCCAATCCACGGTGGTGGGGCGAGAGTACCAGGGTGAGAGGGGGGGGACATCATTAGCTGCCCTAACCAGCTCGATCTCACGGAGCTCTCAATCGAGATCGCCTCCTTCTTTTCTTCTTTTTTCCGATTTGTTTTCTCACCATGGTGGTGGGATTTGGAGGATGGAGGTGGAGGAGGTTGCTCCGAGGGTGCACCAGATTGTTGGCGGAGTTGCTGCAGCGCTGCTCCTGGCCGGTCGTGGCAGCGAGGAGGAGTGGCGACGTGGTGGATTGGTAGTTCTTTCGGCTCTCCCCTTGGCGCGCTGTGGTAGCGAGGGAGGGTGGAGCGGCAGAGCGACTTCTTCTGCCTCGATCTAGTGGTTTTCTGGGTGGCTTGCCTCGGCAAGCTCTCAGGTGGCTATGCCGAGCTACTCTTTGGTGCGATGGAGTAGTGCCAGGAGGTTGCAACGAGGCCCTGTTCGACGCCCCTCTGGTGGGTGCCATAGTTGAGGGGGTGGCGCTAGTAGCTCGGATGATCTGCTCGCGCTTCGCTGATGGAACATCAGTTTCAGCTTCTTCCCTTAGCTTGTGGCCAGCCGTGGCGGCGAGGGCGAGCAGGGACGAGGTGTTGCGTTGGTGGTTCTGCTCGGTGAAGAGATTGGCCCGGTGTCCCCGGGCGATGTCATTTTATGGAGCTTCTCTTCGGGGGGTTTCATGGCGGCTTGTTCCGTCATCGCGTCGGACTCAATGGCAGTAGGGATGCCGCTCCGCCACTGCTCCTTTCCTGCACCGCTGCTCGCTGCCTCCCTTTCTCCAAGTGGTCTTGTCCTCGGAGTCTTGGAGGTGGCCGGTTGCAGGGATCTTTCACCGGTCGAGTTTGGTCGAGCCCTCTTCTCAGACCTCGACGTTGGCTTCGCCTCCGAGGTCGCCAGCGACTGTGGCAGAGACACCAAGGTGCTGGATTGCTTTTATTCTTCTTGTTTTTGGGTGTTTTTCAAATGTGTGGAGGCCCTTTTCTTCGAATTTTTAGGTCCTTTGTGCAAGTGTTTATGTTGGGGCTCCTTGTAATTTTGTACCTGCCACTTTTCTGCAGCTTATAGGTTTGGGTGCTGCACCCTATCGTCGTTCAAAAAAAAAGATAGCCTTGAACCACCGACCACGAGTAACACCATGGCTAGTAGGCACAAGGACACTTAGTAGGGCATCCTGCCGACCCGACCACCTGGACATCAATGTCCTCAGAAACTTAGCGACTCGGTAGGCGGACAGGTCCACAGGTGGTGCGCGGGATGGCACCTCTCGCCGCTACGGATCTCACCGGAAGGAGGTTAGGGCATCTCAACCGGGGAGACCCAAACGATCCGATCGTGTCCTAATTGGTCCGCGCGGACAGCTGGGCCAAATGCGGCGACCCAGCGAGATGACCCATCCGGACAGATTCAGGCCGGACCAACCCATCCGTGCATCAAATTTGGGTCACAGATGGGTCTGTTCGGACAAACATGGACGCTGACATGTCTAGTTGTTTTAGCAGACTAGCCCAATTGGCAGTCACGCTATGTGCCTTCTTCTCTCTTCTCTCTCTTAGGTTGCCCCGTCTCTCTCTTGGGCTGCCCAAACAAAATAGGATAATTTGGGTTGCGCTGCTGGGCGCGGCTAGCCGGACAGGCCGGACCACGATCCAAAATTGCCGGTGGCTCAACCCAAACGGATAAAATAGATCGTTTGGATCGCCCATTTGATTCTTTCCAGTGGAGATGCCCTTAGGAAGAGAGGAGAGAACAATGGGAGGGACGGTGGGGAGCTCTGTCATAAAAAAGCATCTCTCCTCTCTGTAGCATTGACTGGAGGTAGGACGTGGGTCTATAAAGGCTAGTAACATCTCTGAGTAGCACGAAGGAAAAAAAACGGACAAACAAGATAGTTCATGTACTCATGTACTCATGTGTACAAACATAAGCTCCACTCTCATAAATAAAACTAACATGTCATTTTAGTGCATCATCAGGCAAGTACGATGACAACAATTTGGCAACTACTGTTAGACAAGTCATTTTAATCTGGCAACTAAGTAGTGTATAATTCAACACATATTTTTTAATGTGGTAACTAAGTAGTGTATAACCCAACAATCATGTGATAAAAAACTGACAACTATCCACGAAAATAAAAAATCGTTAGAACATACCACGTAGGATCTAATTTCGAAGATCTTCCCGCGAGTAGGATTACAATGAAAGCGGATCGTCAATTGTATTAACAGTTTGAGAGATAAAACTTTTTAAAATTTAAATTCAAGAGAATATTTTTGGCTCTGACAGCTATCCAAACACTGTTTTTTAGTATACACGAAGTCTATTTGCACACAGCGCCAGACTTCACAAGTCCACTAACTCCACTCTAGGCCGAACTTCAGCACAACACACAGCAGAGCAAACCTCACCATCGATCGGTCTTCCTCCTCGGGTCATTTGGATGCCGCCGGCGGAATCGAATCAACCACGGTGCCGAGCTCTTCTTCTTCCTCGGCCTCGACATCCTGACCATCAAACGACATGCACGAGGGATATTTCATCACCCTCACGTGTGGTGCGCCGCCACCAAACAGCTTCTCCATGAGCGCCTCGTATCTTGCTTTGCACTCCTCATGGACCTTCTGGTAGTGCGAGTCATCCTCCTGCTCCGTCGTCCCCTCGTTCGCCACCGTCGCTCCTGTCTCGTCCTCTCCCTCTGAGCGGCCGTACTGCACCTTCCTTTTCACGACACACCCCTCGAGACCGGCCGTCGGCGCCTTCCTCTTCGCCGCACTGTCCTCTCCGGCGAGCGCCTCCTCCGCCTGGGGCGAAAACTCCGTGTTGTCAGCCATCGGTAAATCTGTTGTGTCCATCGTGTTGGGATTTTTCCAACAAACGGTGGATCGCTCTATATAGAGGCGGACTCCGTCTTGCAATCCCTCCCCGGACTGGATTAACATCGGGCTAGGCCCGCTTTCTAGTTTTCCCGGGCCTATCGTAGTGACAGGCCTCAACTAGTCCTCACAAGGCCCAGCACGAGCCCAGTTATAGGCTCTCCATCTTTCATTCAGCTTCCAGTTGCCAGTACCAAACCCAGAGACCCGACGAGCAGTTCTTCCCCCGAGAGATCTCCCACTCGCCTCCCCGCCTCACCGACGAACCCCGTCGCCGGAAGCGAGCACCGCGCACTCCCACGATGGCCACCCCCGACCTCCTCTTCAACCTGCGCAACCTCTTCTACCTCGGCGCCTACCAGTCCGCCATCAATAACAGCGACGTCCCGGGCCTCGACGCCGACGCCGCGGCCGAGCGCGACGTCATCGTCTTCCGCTCCTACATCGCCCTCGGATCCTACCAGGTAGGTAGAGTACCAATGGGGTGCTCCACTCGCGCAGCCTGCCTCGCCGCGATTTGGTTCTGATCGGCTGGGTTGTGCTGTGCAGCTGGTGATCAGCGAGATCGACTCCTCGGCGGCGACGTCGCTGCAGGCCGTGAAGCTGCTCGCGCTGTACCTAACCGGCGACAAGGTTAGCGCGCTGGATCTGGCCTCTGATCTGTTCCTGATCATGTATATGGGGTTGGATCTGGGATGTCGAGGTGTGGTTTGTTTGTGATCATAGGGTTAGATCTGTAAACGTTACAGTCAGTGATCTGATCGCCTGGGATAGATCCAGGGTACCATTTGCACCGGAGCCTGACGAGCTTGATGACACTTGATAGTTGATGCCATTTCAATAGACTTTATGCATTGTAAAACTCATAATTCAGCAGTACTTCCTAAACACTATTAGGCATGTCACACGTTTGTTGGATGCAGCTTTGCTGCCTTGTAGAATTGCTAGTGGAACTTCAACCTGTGACATTACCTATGAGCTTTGGTGATATTGTGTTGCAGTACAGAAGTATGATATAGTGGTAGGGATGCACACGGGATATAGGTGGGATCCCAAGGTGCTGTTATCTGCACCATCTTTAATTAGAAAAAGATGTAAATGTGCTGCATTCATTTTTTGCTTAGGAATAAAGACAGTAGTTTATTTCAGACCTTGTTGATTTTTTCTACCATCATCTCTACCAGAAACTTTGTCTTCTTAGTCTAACCTGGATGATTAACCTGAATTAGAATGATATCATATCTATGAAATGTCTTGGCTTTGGAAGTGATGATTTCCCCAGATCAGAAGAAAAAGTCGTATTGATGATGCTTAGAATTGCTGCCTCATCGAATTGCTAGTCGAACCTCAACTTGTGACAATACGTATGTGCTCCGATGATATTGTGTTGCAGAAGTATGATATATTGTGACTTGATGTTAGTCTGCACCATCTTTAATTAAAAAATGCAAATATGTTGTGTTTAATTTTGGTTAGGAATAAAGACAGCAGTTTAGCTTGAGACCTTGATAATTTTTTCAAGGGCAATGTAGCACTTTGATTTGATCTTTACCAGATTTTCTTCTTCTTCTTAGTCGAACCCGAATGATCATTCTGGTATAGAATTACATCATATTTATGGCATTAGATCAGGTAACATTGCATGGTGATAGTTCTCACCTTGGATTTGGCATTCATGATTTCCCCAAATCAGAAGCAAAAGTAACCAGTATTCTGCGAATTGAAAGATCAGATATGAAAAAAAATGATGATATGTTTGAAATGTATTTCACATATTTTCCTTATTTTGTTCATGCTGTACTAAATTTTTATTGATGTGGCTAAACATAAGAAGATGAGTGGTGCTTTACCCTATCAGGTTTAGTACTCTCAGAATTTTCTGGATACACTGAAATGCTTATACATTGTTTCTTTGTGCAATTTTGAAGGTAGGTGCAATCGCGAGCCTGAAGGAATGGTTGAGTGACTCAGCTATAGGAAGCAATCCTGTACTGCGATTGATTGCTGGAATTATATTTATGCATGAGCAAGACTACAATGAGGCTCTCAAGCACACGCACACTGGAGGAACTCTGGACCTGTTAGTTTCTTTTTTTCCCTATGCCTTTAAATGTTCGTACTTTCATGTCTGAATTGATTATTGCAAAACCATACACAAGAGTGAACATCAGTATATGTTCTTTACCAATTTTGACCACTATTAAATAAGTTTATTTGGTGCCCAGTTCGAACAGTCAAATCTTTTGGAAAGTAAGTACAAGCTCTGCAATTTTGTTCATAGAATATATTTCTTCAGTACTATAGTCGAACATCCTTTTCCATATTATGTTCCAGCCTTCCATCGGTAGTAGTATTTGATGCGTGTCATGTTTAAATATGAAGATAGTAGAGTTGTAAGGAAGAGATTATGGCCTAGTTTGGCAACGCAGTTTTCCTAAAACTGAAGTATTACAAAACCATAGTATCTAAGTGCCTGGGCTAGCAATACTTCAGTTCCGGAAAAGGAGGTCAAGAGTTGTTTTTCCAATACTTCAAAAACAGCACGTTTTGAGAGATACCTAGGTATTAATACCACAGTTTTTAGTCACAACCAAACACATCAAAGTATTTAAAACTTTGGTATTTTAAGAAACTATAGTATTGCTGAAATACTTTAAATATACTTTTCTACCAAACACAGCCTTACTCACTTATATCTTAAATTTGCTTTTCTCTTACAAGATCCATGGAATAATAGTTAATGTGATTGGCTCTTACTGATAAAGTATTAAAGAAGTGTTGGATTATATGCTTGGTGTTGCTGATTCATCCTATTTGGTGACCTGGAATTTCATGTTTTAATGTGTCCAGCATTCATGAAAGCTAATATTGGTTGTTGATGCTTGCTTGGTTACAGGCATGCATTGAATGTCCAGATCTTCCTTAAGATGCACCGCTCAGACTATGCTGACAAGCAACTGAAGATCATGCAACAAACTGATGAGGACCATACACTGACACAATTAGCAAATGCATGGCTTGATATTTCTGTTGTAAGTAATTCACAATTCAATGTGGTGTCTGTTGAAATTTTGCTGGTCTCTGGAAATAGGAATGTAACCTCATTTAATCTATGATGCAGGGTGGCTCTAAGATCCGTGAAGCTTATCTCATATTCCAGGACTTTGCGGAAAAATATCCTATGACAGGAATGGTTCTTAATGGCAAGGCAGTTTGCTGTATGCACATGGGGAGCTTTGAGGAGGCTGAAACTCTATTGCTTGAAGCCCTGAACAAGGTTAGTACTTATGACCCACCTTTCAAGCAAAGGACAAACAGCAAAACATGTGGATTTTGGTATTTTTATTTGGAAAGGTTGTAATATGCAAGCCAGTTACTCAACCCACAGCTAATTTCTTGTAGGATGCCAAGGATCCTGAAACTCTTGCCAATCTTATTGTATGTAATCTCCACCTTGGCAAAGCGTCATCACGATACTTTAGGTATGATTGTTACTGTATGCTCTGTACAGTTTGTACCTATTTCTGATGCTCGTTAGGTGATTGCTGTTGGAAAATGGCATTATATATTTTTTTAGATGCAAGCCAAAGTGGTTTGGTTTTAGAAAATACTTGTTGACGGAAGCATGCGGATTGCACATATTCAGATTGCATATTTCTCAAGTGTACATTTATCAGCAAACACTATCTAGAAATCTATAACTAGCAGGATATGTTACAAGTTATAATCCTGTAGAATGCATGCTTATAGTATCAACTTGTGTTAAGGTTAATGATACTCCCTCCGTCCCATAATATAAGACGTTATTACAACCAATATACCCTCTAACATCTTATATTATGGGACAGAAGGAGTACCTCCTAAAATTCCAAGGCTAATTTATGAATAATTCAAAAAGAATTCAAGCGAGTATCATAGAATATCATCCTGGCCATCATCTAGTGCAAAATCTCATGCACAATCTTGCCCTCTTGTGTTAAAGGTTTATATAATTCACCTCTTAGCTTCTGTAAATAGTAATGACTCAAACCATATTACAACTGCTAGCAACTCTGCAATTGCACATTTTTACGATTGGCTCCAGCTAGTTGCAAGAGACATGGACTGTACTAGTTGCAAGATGTGTTCAGAGTAGGACCACAGACTGATTGTCGTGACATACTCTACTAGCAAACCGTTCTCTCTTTCCAGTGGATGAATTTGTCTGTCTAGTGTTTTTGGCCTCTTCTTCTGATTTTGGGTATCTGGGATTGACATGTTGTAGCCACTTATTTCTGATCTGATATATCCTGACTAGGTCTTCCAGCAACTTCTCCAACTGTTCCACCCGTATTCCACAGAACCGCCCTACTTTTCTTAGATACTGCCAATCTCAATCTAGTATGAATAGGACCACATTGCACTAGAGGAATGAATATATAGCAAATTGGGCATCCTGAAAGTACTAGTCCACACAATATGTAGGAGGCTGTTAAGATGAGAAATCGTCCAGAGTTGAAGACTAATGGCTTAACTTTTGTTCCCGTAAAGTTACTGGTAGGATAAACCTTTCGCGGTAGATTTCAGTTGGTCTTTTCTGGTCGATATCAGTAATTGTTACTCCCTCCTTTTAAAAATATAAGATGTTTTAGCTTTGTGAAGGGAGTGTATCTAGACCCTTTTTAGTGTGTAGGTTCATTTAGATTTAGAGTGAACCTACACACTAAAAGTGGTCTAAATACACTTCTTTCACAAAGCTAAAACATCTTATATTTTGAAACGGAGGGAGTATGTGGTCGGATTACTATCTTTTTACAAACTTAAACTTGCAAGTTCTAACTTTCTATGCTCTTGCAGCCAGCTGAAACTGTCGCATCCTGACCACGTGCTAGTTAAGTCCACCGCATCAGCGGAGGATAACTTCGAGAGGGCTCTCCAAGCCGTTGCTTGAGACCCCACTGCCTGATTGCAGTTAGCGCATTGAGCCTCCCCATGTCCCATTTGAAGTGCTTTAACACAGTGAAATTGTATTGGTTTTACCTTATATTGTTCTATGGTAACACTGCTCGTCCAATCCTGTACTCGGAACACCTGCTGTATGAAAGGATATATATGTAGAATCTCAGAGTGTGATATTTGTTGCCAGAATGGCTGCTTTGTTGTATCCTGCTTGTTCTGTACATTATCACTTTGTGCTGCGGGCGATGTGTGAATCGTGTAAAACACCCTGCTTGTGATAGCTGATGGCACTATGCTGATGCGTGAGTGTCAGATCTGTCTCCTGTGCCTACTTGACTGCCCTGTCTCAGCCCCTATGTTGATATTATCTTTTACATAAGAGTTCGATAAATGTATTCTCCATGGATTATTCCTAACGTTCATCCAAACAGACGAGCCAGTCCATTCCAACTTTCAGCCATTTCTTTCCAGATCAATGTTGATGTCGAAATGTTGTTTTATTCCTTTGCACTTCCAGTCAATGTAACACACATTTGGCACTTCCAATTAGATGGTATGGGTCCTTGTAGTTTTCTCTACAAAAGCAAGATGGGGGCAGATCATAGACAGAAAATCTCAGCTTGTGCATTGAAATCCGTTTCTTCCTATTTTTGTCGTAGACAAACTTTTTGCCTTGACCTTTTGGGAGTGAAATAAGTTCTTACTCATGTGAGGTCCTCATCTATAAGATGCTCGAGAAAAGGAAAGCTATGCGCCACCCTCTTTCTCTGTATTAACACTGATTTTGGTTTATGTGACCTGTATGTACATGTTTTCACTGCAGCGAGTAGTGACAGCTGCATCTGCATGCGCGTCCAAATTGACTCCTGTCATCCTCCTCCCGGGCCTCTTTTGGATCATAAAATTGTGATTGCCAAATTCTTGCGATTCCGTCTAATTCCATGGGGAAAATACCAGAGGGTCTTTTTGGGACCTGTCTAGTACTCCCTCGTCTAATACATGTGAATATAGACAAATCTGCGACATCTTTTTTTTGGATAGAGAGAATGTTAACATTTGAGGTTGTTAACATTTGAGGTTGGTGATGCATGCTCTGTTCTTTTACTTGAGATTTGGAGTTGTAAGGCATAGATCTCTTTGGTTCACATGATTTTCAAATTAGAATAATACAAAAAAAAATATAGGAATAAGATGTCATTACGATTTACGAGTTGAACCCTAGAGATATTGAGGATACATGAACATATGTAGTAGATGTCTTTTGGTTGAAAAACGAGGGAATTTTTTCGAAAGATTGTGTGCATGTTATAATTATAGTTCATTTAAGGAAAAAACCATCGGCTGGACTACGTACAAATTAAATCATACGAAGAAAATCTTATGGTTCTTTTTTTTGAGAAAAAAAATCTTTTGGTTCTAGAAATAGATTTTTTTTCTATGTCATAGAATCCTCTAAAATCCCTTTGAACAAGAGATACCCTTAATCACAATTAATTCCTCGAACACAAAAGAAGACATACAATACATGCTTGTGAAAACATCATATAGATTACAAACCCTTTATTCATATTTCTTCAAAAGAATAGTACAAACCAACACCACAACTTACACGGTCACACCTATATATGCAATTATGCATTGCACGAGATACTACTACATGATGCACAATTATACAATGCATGTTACACGGCTCACACCAGAAGCAGCCATGGAGGTAGCTGTTCATGCGAATTGCTAGTTCACTTGGGGAAGTCAATTAATCCATGGATGCAGAATTGCAGATGCAGGTGATACATAGTAGTAATTGATGGAGCTCACTAAGACGGACACTGGAAGGAGGATGGCACGTGCTTGCCGCACTCGTTGACGAGCACCGAGACTGCGACGGGGAACACGAGGCTGGTGCCGAGCGCCTTGGCCTTGATGACGGTGCAGAGGCAGAGCGCGGCGTCGAGGTCGGCGACGCCGGACAGCAGCGGGCAGCAGGTGTCGCTGGGGCTGGTCCCGATCACCCCGTGCGCCGCCCCGTTGAGCGCGTCCACGCACGCCAGCAGCTTCAGCGTGTCCACGGGGCACTTGCCCGTGGGCGACGGGGACGGCGGAGTGGGAGTGGGGGTGTAGTGCGGCGGTGGAGGGCACGGCACGGACGACGGTGGCGGCGGGGGCGTGACCTTGGGCGGTGGCGGAGGAATCGGGGTCGGGCAGGTGGGGCATGCCGACGCCGGCGAGAGCTGCACGGCGGCCAGCGCCGAGAGCAGCGCCACCACCAGGAGCGGCGCAATGCGGGCCATGGCGGATTAGCTAGCTAGCTTCGAGCTTGAACTAGTATACTCTAGCTTCTTGCTCTTTGGCTTGCCTTAGCTTGGTCTGAGGAGAGGAAGAAGGTGGGGCTGGTTATATAGGCGAGCGTGAGGCCGTGGAGCGACGAATGAACGAACGAACGAACCAACTGCTGGCGTACATGTCAGTCGCGTCTCGGTGGACACGGCGAAGTGTCGCGTATGTCTCAGCAGTCACCAGTGGTCAGTACTGGGCAGAGATTGTGGCCTGGGCGAACCCGTGGATCGCTGCTTCGACGACGACGGAGGTCGTGGCCGCTTGTCGTCAGCTGGTTCCTGGAACCGCGCGTGAAATTTTGAATGCATCGTGTGGTGCCTCCGTCGTCCGTGTCGCCGTTAAATCGGCAGATTCTGCCTCTGCCGTTATAAACTGTCACTCGTTGCTCGGTGGACTGTTGTTCAGTTGCTGTCTTTGAGAAGGTTGTGATTTTCTGAAAATTCTCATCCGGATTTGCTGAAAATTCTTAGCCAGGTGAGCTACGTACAGCTGGAAGGGAAGGAAACATCCAAAACTAGCAGCAAGTGACCTGTTGAAATCTCGGCCAGTAGATGGAGTACTAGTTGGAGGGAAGAAAACATATATCATCCGGCCCTAGCTATATGTCTCACGACATTGGTAGCTCCACAAATCGGCTACGCATGCTAGCTGCATGGGCCCTAACTCCATTGGCATCGTCTCCAGATTTTTTGAGGCGCAATCTACACCTCAGCTCTTGCTCTGCCGTACTACATGCATGCTTATATACTGTATATGTTTTAGGTTATTGCTAGGCTAGAGTAGTTTTATGTACATCTCCCAAATACGCATTGATCCCTGTATTACACGCGATACTGCATATGGTCGGCCCCTTCTTCCTTTTTCCAGGCTAAGGAGATGGCCACACATGCATCGACCGGGTAGTATGCAAGGTTTTGGCGCCATGCCATGCCGACATTGGGGTACCTGTCTATGCTCTATCTCCTCATCATCTCTTCTCGGCGTGTTGCTCTGCTCTGCGACGCAGATGCATCCTTTCTGCCTTCCCACTTGCTCTCTACCAGACCGACCGACCGATTCTTGACTCTTTGGCTCAGTTACCGACCTCTAGCAGTAGTCTTTAGGTGCACAGAACTTGATTATCCGGCGGACGGCCACCAGGCACTTCTAGCTAGTGCACACCTGCCTCATGATTTATAGAACTGGATAATTAATGATGGGCAACCACTGTATCAATGCTTACTGTCACAGCTCGTGATCACGTACCGGCGTTAGCAAGAGGATATATCTTGCCCATGTTGGACTGACTTAGCAGTGTTCTGGAAAGCAGAATCAGGTTCAACTTTACGAAATGCTTTCCAACTTCTAATTTTGTCGTAATCCCTCCGTCCCGGTTTATTAGGCACGTAAGTTTCAAAATAAATTTGACCATTATTTTTAGTAATATGTCACAAAAATTATACCATCGGATTCATCTTTAAAAGAACTTTCCAATGGTATATTTTTGAGACACCTATTGCATATTTTATTGGCAAAAATTAATGGCCAAAGATTTTTTTAAACTACATGCGTGCCTAATAAACCGGGACGGAGGGAGTAACAAATATCAAGAAATATAATTACTTGTAGGTTTGGAAACACGTTTAATTTGGGTTCAATTTTCTTTCGATAAAGAGATTATATTAATATCATGAATATACCAATTATACTTAGTCTCTGCAACAACGCAATACCCTAATGGTAGTAATATGCGTATTACTATCTTTATCTCACATGATGTGCAACTGTAGGTGAATCTTTAACCCTCCTATCTCCATCCATTACAACAAACAACGTTCTAAAAGTAAACTAGAAAGATTCGGTAAACAAAGGTAAAACGAATAAACAAGGCTTGTAGACGTGTCTCATTTAATTTTTATTTTCCCAAGATTTGATTAAACCTAGGTCTACTAGGGAAAAAACTATTATACTATATCCATAAATCTGGATCGAAACTATCAACCCTATTTCTGGCGCCGTTGTCGGCGAAGCAATTCGCTATCCCGGTGAGGTCACTAGAGACCTTGTTTTTAGTTCTATTTTTGTTTGTAGTTTATTTCTTATTATTAGTTTACTTTTTGTTATCTATTAAAAACCCCAAAAAATAGTTACTTGTTTATTTGTTTGTCTTATTCCAAAATATACCAAAAAGAAAATAGCCATGGCTCATAAGAAACTTGGAGAGTATGCTACTCCCACTGATGATTTTATTCATGCACCTATTACTCAACCCATTGTTGATATGGAAACTTATAAAATTAAGCCTAACCTTTTGACTTTGGTTCAGCATAATCAATTTGGAGGACCATTTACTGAGTACTCGGGTTTGCACTTAAATACTTTTACTGAAATTTGCGATATGATGCGCATTAAACATGTTAACTCCAATGCGGTTAAATTATATTTATTTTCTTTCTCTTTAAAAGGAAAGGCTAAGGACTGGTTGTTAGCTTTGACTAAAGGCACTATTAAAACTTGGGAGGAGTGTACTAATCTTTTTCTGACTAAATTTTTCTCTCTAGCTAAGACTATGCAGTTAGGATCCAACGTTACCAGTTTTAGACAAGAAGACTGCGAGCCACTAGCGTTTTCTTAGGAGAGAATGAAAGAGGTTATAATGAACTTTTCTAGTCATGGGAAGGAATAATGGCTTATACTATATTTATTTTATAATGGTCTTAACTATAAGTCTATGCTAGATACTGCAGCAGGAGAAACCATCATGGGAAAGCAAGTGAATGTTGCAAAATAATTACTTGATGATATGCAAAACAACCATGCCCGGTGGCATGTAGAGAGATCCTCAAAACTTGTGAATCCAATCATCGAGGAAAATAATGAAGAGTTTACTACAAAGGTAGATGGGTTACTTAATATTGTGAAGGGTAAGTAAGATATCCAAATTAATGCTATCACTACCAATACCAATGAAGTAAATTTTATAGCTCGTAATCCTTATAATCCTGCTTCGAAGACTCAAAACTTTGGCTCAAATTTTCAAAAACAATATTCTAATCCTGCAGGTGCTCCACATAATAATAATTTTGATAATCATAGTGGAGCAAATCATGACAATCTCGCTTTTGAAAATACTATTAGAACATTTATGCAAGCTCAAACCGAGCAAAATGATATGTTTATTAAAATCACGGAGAACCATGAAAATAGTATTGAAAAATTATCTAACCAGACCATTGCAATTAGAAATGAAATGCAGGCTCTACAGGAAAGAACCATGACCGTGGAGGCACAATTGGGCAAGGTAGCCAAGAGTCAAGCTCTCATACTTGCAAAATTAGCTAGAAAGCCTGAGCCAAAACCGGTGAAAAGCCTCAAGATGATGGGGGCAGAAAATAAAGATGAGAAGCCTGGAGAGCTAGATTATAGCAATGCACCATCGCTAGATTATACCGTAGAAGATCTATTAAAGATGGTCACCATAAAGAATCCAGATATAGAACAAGGTAACGATGCTACATACCAACAATTTATAAAAGAAGTAGCATCTAAAGTTCGTGAGCTAGAGATGGAATATAAGAAGCTAGCTGGTAATCTTCCAGCTAAGCTAGATGATATTTTTGAGCCCATTATTAAACTTAAAATAGGACGTAATGAAATAGCCACTCTTTGTGATCTTGGTGAAAGCGTTTCAACAATTTCTAAGAGTCTATTTGATAAACTAAACTTAGCGTCACTCACAACTACTAAAATGAAACTCCATCTTGTCGATTCAAGTTATAAACAAACTGCTGGGATAAAAAACATAGTTGTTAAAATTAAAGGATGCCCTGCTCTTATTGATCTAGTTATAGTGGACATGCCTGAAGATCCCATAGCACCTAAAATATCGAGTTTGAAGCAAATGATATTCTCTTTAACGACCTGTAGTACGGGCGCGGGAAGCTAAGCTTGGGGAAGCTAGTTTTTGTGAAAATGATCTTTTTAGTTCCCTAGCTTTGGAAGATAGCTATTTTGTTCCTTATGATGATACCAAACCTCCAATATATGATGATTACAATGATGGATATGATATTTTTAGTCCACCTACTATTGAGGAGATAATTAATGATTACAATATGCCTCCTATATTTGATGTTTATGGTGATGAGAATAATAATGATAGCTATTTTGTTGAATGCTCCCACCATAATTAATAAGAATGACTATGCTTATGTGGAGAGTAATAATTATTATATGCATGCGGCTCATGATAAGAATGTTTTATGTGATAGTTGTATTGTTAATTTTATTCATGATGCTACTGAAAGTTATTATGAGAGAGGGAAAAATAGTTTTATGTGTCTCAACAATATTAAGTTTCCCCTCTTTATGTTGAAAGTCTTGAAGTTGCACTTGTTTTGCTTTCCTATGCTTGTTGCTTTGTGCTTTCATGACTTGTTTCTTTACAAGATTCCTATGCATAGGAAGTGGGTTAGACTTAAATGTGCTCTAAATTTGCTTCTTGATGCTCTCTTTTACCTCAATTCATATTTCCTATGTGAGCATCTTCTCAAACTTTCATGCCTAACTTAAATGCATTAAAGAAAAGTACTTATTGGGAGATAACCCAAAAGTTTTAGTTGAGTCTTGGAAGTTATTGCTTCAGTAATAACCGCTCCTTATCCTTTTTATTTGCTTTTTGTGCCAAGAGTAACCTCTAATGAGAGAGAAGTAATGATTGGGAAAGTTGTTGTCCCGAAACAGATTTCTGTGCTTCACCGTAAAAATTCTTGTAAAATCTCTATATGTCCTTTTGAGGCGTGAATGTTTGTGCTTCTGCCCCAGGTGTTATCTAACTTTCGTTAGTTCAACACTTTTTGATTTGAGCAACAGAAGGTCTTCGAAAAAATTCGTCTTTACCTGCTGGTCTGTTTTGACAAATTTCTGCCATTTTCTGCATTTGCTTCTTGTTGGTTCCTTTTTGAGTTCTTTTGGGAAATTGAGCTTTTTGAGGGAAGTGCTACAGTATCTAGTGTTCTAATGGAAGTTTATTTGGTGTTAGAACTGAACCTTAAGATCTATTATCTTGAGTGCACTAATGTTGCTAATAAAGATTGTGTGAAGTTTTGTATGAAGGAAAAATTTTAGGTGTATGGAAGGAATGAGTAATGAGATGAAGGATGGACTAAAGCTCAAGCTTGGGGATGCCACGCGTGTCACCCCAAGAAATATCCAAGAAGTACAAGCGTCAAAGCTTGGGGATGCCCAAGGCATCCCCCTCTTCATTAATAAAAATCCCAGGTTTCTTCCAAACGCTTCATTTTTATTGTTTCATGCACAGTTGTGTTGTTCTTGGAGCGTCTTCCTTTTCGTTTTTGTTTTGGTTTTTCGTTTGCTTTGTTTTCTTAGTTTGCTTGAATAAATTGGTCGGACCCCCTCTTTCATACATTGGTTTGCAAATAGTTTGGTTTGGTTTGGAAAAGTGTAGGAAAGTTCATGCTTATGTGGTAAAAAGAGCTCGTTTTTGTCTGTGGCCTATGCTTTGTCATGCCATGCTTGATATTGTTTTGGCTTTATGCTTAGTATTCTTTGCTGTAGCATGACTTGTTATAAAAAATTGAGATTGCTTAATGTGCCTTGGATGAATCATGCGCTGTTTTAGCATATTAAAGCATAGTATAGTGGTATTCTCCTTTGATGCTTTGTTTGGGTTGACTTGGCACATGCTCACACCATGTTATGACTATCTCAAGTCACCATAGACTTTATGATCCTTTAGTTTTCAACTTGTAGTATCACTTTATGCTTTGATCAATGATGTTTTGTCGCTCTGCATGATTATGGCCATTATTGCTCTCTTAGGTTGTTGCTCCCAGTCTTTTGCTAGCCTCCACAACAAAGTATGAGTTCCACTCATGCATCCAACTCCCTAAACCAAGTTATTCCAAAGAGTCCACCATACCTACCTACTAGCTTATGCTATTCCAAGTATATTCATGCTTTTGTTTACCTTCCAAATTAAACTTGTTATGAGAAAACTAGTGATTAAAGCTCTCACGAACTTGATGGAACACTTTATTTTTTGCATCTAATAAACTTGAACCATTGGGTCCTTCTTTGTTGCGTATATGCTTGCGCTTTATAAGTTGAAATTAGCAGAACCATGTTTCATGGGGAACGCTTTCAACATTGCACCTGTACTTTGTACCCCGTTGATATCATGTTCTTTTGCTTACGGATCCTGGCGGTGTGAAATAAAAGTGGAACTTGTAAGATCATGGAGTTTGTATGTGTGTTAGAGAAACGCCTGGGCCGCTAGCCTAAGCCATGCCTAATCATGGTGAAAACTTGCAGCATCACCATAATGAGCACTCTATGAAGCATCCTCAATAAAAACCTATGCAAATAGCAAATAAAAAGATCACTGAGATGCTCATTGTCTGCTTGCCTTGTCATTTTGATTATGGGAAAGCTCCCGTATCATGTGCAAGGGGTACCCCGTTGGCGGTTCTTAATGATACACATGTACTTACAATGACAAGAGTTTACTTGTGACTGAAGTTGAGTAGCATGAGGATCGGTCTTCGTAAGTAGGGGGCATGAGATTTCGGTTTATAACTTGTCAATTATATCCTCTTAGTTGTGTCACTTTAACCTTAATCACCTTAAAGATGCTTATGATAGGGGCAATGAGAGCTGAAAGCTATAAGTACCATAATTTTTGGAAGCTCTTTATGAGACTTGAATCCCTACTTCCTTTTACAAAAGCCTTTCTTCCACCATTATATTGAGTCTCCACCTTCTATCTTTATGCACCTACTTTGAGAGCATAGTGGCCATTCTTAGTTCTATGTGCATTGTCCCAAGACTAGTTGATTGATGCATAACTTGATACTGCTTGTTTTAAACTATTGTATCTAGTCACTCTTATGAACTTTGAAGGTGTCCTATGCATTTATATTTGCTACTCTATGAGGGACAAGATGAATACTATTATGCTATGTTTTATTTATGTGAAACAAACAAACGTCTTGCAAAGCATTGTTATTCATGAATCTTTTGTTTGTACCTTTTCATGTTGCATCATAGTTTCTTTGTCTTATTGCTAGAGCTTTGTCTTTCATGAATCTTTTGTTTGTACCTTTACATGTTGCATCATACTTTGATCAAGTTTATGATGGTGCATGTCACCTCAAAAAATATTCTTTCTTTTTATCACTTACCTACTCGAGGACGAGCAGGAGTTAAGCTTGGGGATGTTGATACATTGCAAATGTATCTATAATTTTTGATGTTCCATGCTTGGTTTTATCTACTTTCTTATGTTTTGTCCACACTTTGGAGTACTTTTCATATGATTTCTTGGACTAACCTATTAACAAGATGCCACGATTGCCTGTTTTACGCCGTTTTTGGTTCCGGAAGTCGAAAAATGAATATTCTCGAATTGACGGACAAAAGCCAAAGTTACTATTTTCCCGGAAGACTCACGGAGCCAGAAGGAGAGTCGGAGAGGGGCCACAGGGTGGCCACACCACCCCTAGGCGCGGTCAACCCTAGGCCGCGCCAGGGCATGGTGTGGGCCCCCTTGCCGCCCACCGACCTTGCCTCTATGCCTATAAGAAGCCTCCCGATGCATAAACCCTAAATAGTCAATCAGAAATCCACGAAAAGTTCCGCAGCGCCGCCGCCACCAAAGGGGAGATTCGGGGGACAAAAAGTCTCTGTTCCGGCACCCTGCCGGGACGGGGAAGTGCCCCCGGAGCCATCTCCATCTATCTCCACCGCCATCTCCATCACCATTGCTGATTCCCATGATGAGGAGGGAGTAGTTCTCTCTCGAGGCTAAGGGTTCTACCGGTAGCTATGTGTTCATCTCTCTCTCTCTATGCATGATCATATTGTAATCATGAGCTTGTAATCTATAGATCCACCTTGCTACTCAAGTGCTTTATTAGATCTCTGCTCTCCCTATGTGTGTGAAAGTGACACCGTGCACACCATGGTGGCACTTAGGCTAGAGATTACAAATACTTGTTATGAGTTATATTTCGAGTTGGATGTCTTTATGAAATTGTGGTGTTTGTTGGACTCATCTAGTACTCAAGGTGACAGTGTGGGGTTTCTAGATGGGAAAGGCTTGCTTTGAGGTGTGCTGTTATAGCCCTACCATTGATTAGAGTGTTCAACCGTAGAGTAGTTCAGCGTAGTATCATAAAGATAATATATTTATATGAGAGTGTTCACTAGTGAAAGTATGATCCCTAGGCCTTGTTTCTAAGCATTGATACACCGTTTGCTACTAGATCTGTTACATGTTTGCTTGCTTCCATCTTTATTTCAGTTTTACTTTAGTCTTTTCCACGCCACGAAGCTATTCTCTATCACCATTACCACTTATAATTATCCATACCACTTGTGTTTCACTATCTCTTCGCCGAACTAGTGCACCTATACACCTGACAAGTGTATTGGGTGTGTTGGGGACACAAGAGACTTCTTGTATCTTGATTGCAGGGTTGCTTGAGAGGGGATACCTTTGACCACTTCCTCCCTGAGTTCGATAAACCTTGGGTAATCCACTTAAGGGAAAAACTTGCTACTGTTCTACAAACCTCTGCACTTGGAGGCCCAACAACTATCTACAAGAATAGAAGTGCATAGACATCACTCTCCATCAACCTTCGAGATGCCATCGCTAACCTCTCAACCTAGTTCACCAATTGGAGCAACCAATGAAACTTGGGAGATTATCCACCACTACCATAATGAGCAACAAAAGGGCTTGCAAAAGCCTGAACTTGGGGATGTGTCCCCCGATATTTATATTTGTGTAATAATGAGGTTGTACTCCAGATCCGTGTGAGCTTTGAAACACTTGTGTTGGTTTGTTCCAACACTTCGCTTTTTTCTTTCGCTTTTCATTTTTGTTTGTTTGTTTTTCTTTTCTTAGTTTTTTTCTTGGTCGCAAGATTTTTTTATTTTTTAATCCCCATCCTCAAAAATGCAAAAATATATTCCCTTTTATCCTTATTCATGAAAGTAGATTTGCATATTGCCTCTTTGCTTCAATATTATTATGAGAGTGATTTGATTTGAGTTTTGAAGGAACACATCCCCATAAGGAAGAGAATTATAAAGTCACTCATGAGAGGTATGTCCTACGTCTCCCACTTTAGAATTTTTAAATGCTTATCCTAGTTAATTGATTTATTAAAATGCTATTCTAGTGGGAGTAATTCAAAATAGTTAGAGTAAAGCTTTTTATTTATATGAATAATTAGTTGTGGAAGCTTTTATTCTAGTTCTTATAGTTAACCGAGTATTTCCTTGAAAATAATATTGCCAAACAAGTACAACACGAAAAAGTCTCAAATTTATGACTTATTTGATGAGTGGTTGTCTTAAGAGTTTACCTTTGAAGTTACTTAACCCCATATATATTTTGATAGACTTGATGGCACTCTTGAAAGGAGTTTTTTGATTGAAACGAAGTCTAGTGGTAATTGTGATTCATGCCAAAGCTAAGCCTTGTGGATCAAAATGTGATACTGCTTAAAGTTTATTTGTTTTTGATGCACACCTTTGGATGCCAACAACTCCGTTGGCATACGAATGATCAATGGTACAACCCCTGATTTTGGCCATGAGTTAAAACATGGGTAACACCTATTACCGCAATGGGAAAAGTACTGGTACTCCTGAAGGCTATGCAAACCATTGCTAAAAGAATCACTCAATGATCCTGGTTGAGAATTATCTTTGAAAAACAAAGATCCACACAAAATAGTCTTTCGTATGGTTTCGTTACTACTCTATGAATTTTCTTGATAAACAATGATTGGAATAATAGTGTTTTGATAGTCTTGATTTATTGATGTGGACGTCAATGGGACACTTCACTGTTATGCTACTTAGGACATGATCTCTCTTTCTTAATTTTTCTATTACAAAATATTCAAGTGTTTCTTGGCAAGATGAGGGTTAACTAGAGGAATTGGAATAATTGTTACACTCCTAGTTATTTATACTTATATTGAACTCTACTTTTATTGGTTTGATTTATCAAAGTTTGTATAGTATTCTTGGCATCTATCTATCTTTGATGAGCTTTTCAAATGGAAGAAGTGCTGGATGCATATGACTACCAACCGTAAGTGAATTCATCTTCTCATTATTTCGGTTTAAACATTGAATTCTTTATGGTTTTGTTATTTTCTTGCTCGAGTACGATTAAGGTTTGAGCTTTGGGGAAGCTGGTGGTTTTGAAAATAGCCATATTTATCTGCGTTTAAATCACATTTTTAGTCAAAGAAATGACCAAGAATCTCTCTAGCCTTGCAACTAATGACTAATTATTGTAAAGATGTGCAATCCTTTGTTTTAAATTATGCCGTACAGGAAATCACACTTTTAAGGTGAAATAATTAAGGAGTTACTAATAAAGATTATGAGGTTCCCTAGATAGTCAAGCAAACCTGGGTCAAAATCCAGCCTCCAGAGGGTTTAATGGCCAACGGTACGGGCAAGGTTTGCTCGTACATCTCGTACCAGGTGGCAGCGGCTTCTTCAAGTCAAACCCTACAACTTTCGTGAAGGCGCCTATATATTTCGAGGCCCTAGCCACCGCGCAGAGGACCACCATTCTAAGATTGCATCACAATACCACCAAAGGAGATCCACCACCATACTTCATCCTCTCCATCCTCCATCCTCTCCATAGCCATAGCCATTAGCTTGTACCTAAGATCTCCTTGTGATTCAGTGACCATTGTAAGAATATTTAATTTCAATCTAAGTATTTTGCACAATCTTTTCTATGATTGATCTTATTGTTATGAGTGAGTAGTCCTCACGGGCTGTGGGTTAGGGTGAAACCACGCAGTGATATTGTGCATCTAATCCATGGGAGTACTCTATATTGATTGAATAGCGATTTGTATCTTTGTTTCTTTGTCTCTTGTCTCGATCTATGGACTTGTAGGTACCCAAGATCTCATAGATTGATAAAGACTTGAGGTGATATTCTTGGTGAGAGGCGATCTCGTAGTAAACCTAGTGACAAAAAGGGGAGTATGGTCTTTGTTTAGCGAGCCATTTTGGAATAACTACAACATAACTTCTTAAGGTTTTGATCTGTGTTTTCACTTAATAATTGTTATAGCCTGATATTTTGTGACATAACGGTTGGATCAAAAGACTATTGCTATGCCCGTGAATCGTAGGTGCTCTAGTATAATAGGATGTGCTAATCAAAATTTTTATCTTTGTTAAATCATTACATATGAATATGCGTATTACTATCTTTATCCCATGTGATGTGCACCTGCAGGTGAATCTTCAACCCTGGCATATCTCCATCCATTGCAACAAAAAACGTTCTAAAAGTAAACTAGAAAGGTCCGGTAAATGAAGTTACAACGAACAAACAAGTCTTGTAGACGTGTCACATTTAATTTCCACTTAACATTGTTTCCCAAGGTTCGAGTAAACCTAGATCTACTAGGGAAAAAGCCACTGTACTGCATCCGTAAATCTATATCAAAGGTATCAATCCTATGCCGTATGCCGTCCAAAGGACCAAGGGGGATTAGGATCCATGATCTAGAGGCCAAAAATACCACACTACTTGGAAAATGCCTGTACAAGCTGATAATAGGGGATGTAGTATGGCAAACCCTCTTGAGAAGGAAATATATAGGCTCAAAGGCACTATCCCAATTATACTAGAAACCAGAGGATTCACACTTTTGGGCTGGTCTAATGCATGTGAAGAATTCCTTCTTCCGTCCTTGATCTTTCCTTATAAAGAATGGTTCGGAGATCAGATTCTAGGAGGATTCCTAGTTAGGAAATTTACCTCTGATGGATCAATATCCGACTTTATACAATATCGCACGTAACAAAAGTTACACGATCGCCGAGGTGTTAAACACTGACCCTTCTAACGTGACTTCTAGATGAGATCTCACTAGGGCACGTCTTACCTCTTGCCACGATCTACAAGAGCGGTTAGCAAATGTACAACTAACAGATGAGCATGGTGAGTTCCACTGGAATCTGACCAAAAATAGAAAAAATTTAGTTGATTCCATGTATAAAGCATTAATACATTCAGAAGTATCGGTGCATAAAAACAAACACATTTGGAAGATGAAGACACCATTGAGGATTAATTTTTTCACTTGGTATCTACGTCATGGTGTGATTTTGACAGAAGATAATCTAGTTAGACGCAATTGGCAAAGAAGTCAAAGAATTGTTTCTGCTACCACGACAGAACTATCAAGCATTTTTTCTTCCGGTGCCAATTCACGCGTTCTATATGGACAGCCATCCAAGTAGCCTCAAGTTTGTCTCCACCATGCTAAGTAGCTAATATTTTCAGGAACTGGTTGCTTGGTATAGATAGCAGTGATAAAATACATATACGGGTGGAAGTGATTGCATTATTATGATCGTCGTGGCTGTGTAGAAATAATAAGAGTTTTGATGCTAAAATGTCTTCCTCATGCAAGTAATATATCCGTGTGTATACTTACTCTGGGAGTGTTCTACTCTACAAAAACCGGAACACCGCCATATTGAGGTGTGTGTTTAAGGTAAGTGGTTTTTACCCATCATGGGTGGCAGCATAGCTTGCTGACTGAACCTCCTCCACTATAGGTGTCTCTTATAGATATTCATGTATTCTAGGATTTGCTTATGAAACTGTTCATCTGTATCCCCTCTTTTGTTATACTTTCGGTTGTGTGCATCGGCCAGGTGTGACTTTTTTTTTGATTGTATCATCTTGACGTAAACATTGGAGTTAATAGAAGCGTCCTTTATAAAAAGAAGCAGCTGGCCGGAGGAAGGAAGCTTCCAAAGTAAGCGAGCTGTCGAAATCTTAGCCAGGAGATCGCATAGACAAGTGGAACGAAAACATGATCGATGAGGCTGGAGGCGTAGGCCATATAAGCTACTCCCTCTATTCTATAATATAAGATGGTTTAGCTAGGGAGTGTATCTAGACCTCTTTTAGTGTGTAGGTTTATTTAGATTCGAAGTAAACCTACACACTAAAAGTGGTCTAGATACACTCCTTTCATAAAACTAAAACATTTTATATTATAGAACGGAGGGAGTATATCCCACCACAAATCCACATGCGCCACAAGTCGTTTACACATTAGAATTGCCCCTGCCCTGCAATCTGCGTGCATGTACAAGCGGCTACCATCTGGTAGTCTGTTCCTGTTCCATTCCAACATGTACGCGCGCATATGTGCATGGGTCCTTACTCCATTGGCGCCGTCTCTAGATATTTCGGAGGTGCAAACTATGACTCACCCTCTCCCTCCCCCGTTGCCAAGACCACGCTACCCAATAATTCTAAAGATCACCAGATTATATATTTCGACCATGTGATTTGTGCAGGAGGCCGACGATGGTGGATCAACCGATCTCTTCTCTTTTTTTCCCCAGAGACTAATTAGGGCACCGGCGGCCAGTCGCAGAGAGTCTGCCGCAAGGATTTGGCGGCATCCCATGCCGACATTATATTGGGGTACCTTTCTAACGCTCTATCTCCCCATCATGCCTTCGCGGCTTGTTGCTCTGCTATGCGACACAGATACATCCTTCCTGTCTACCCACTTGCACCTGACCGGACCGACCAACCTTGGCTCTAGTTACCAACCTCAAGTACATGATTCATCAGGTGCCCCCTTTGGGACGGCGCTGGCCCTCGCTCCATCCGTTCTGTTGGGGTGTGCACACTAACACAGTCAGCTAGGTAGCTGAAGGGTTTTAAACCATCTTCAGAAAATAATTTTCAGGTCGATGACGGCCTATACGGCTATAACAGGTGGAAAAAAGCAAATCTAGCCAGTATAGTATGTAGGACATATATAGCAGTGGCGTTAGAACTTGGCCAAAACAAATTCTAAATTCTCTCTCAAGTTGGTGAGTAGAATCAATTCTAAATTTCCAAAATCAATTCGTCACCTACAAATTTCCATGACTAATTTGAAGAATCTAATTATTAGAAGGTTTCAACATTCGGAAATATCTAAGTTCGGATTCAATATAGCATGTAATTTTCGACATACTTAGTCGAGCTCAGTTCATTTCACTGCCCTGCATATGAAAACAAGGTTAGTCACGTCACTAGATTATTAGGACAGCCACAACATGTGGCCAAAAGTGGTTCCAATTTCAGTTTTTTACTTTTGAAACTAGTTCCTATATCGTGAAGGTAGTTCCAAAACCAACAAAAGTGGGAACTTGGCAACTAGTTGCTTTTTTTTAGACGGAAGGCTCGAAATGAGTCCGGCTTTGAATTAACGAAGCCAACAACCGGCTAGGAGTTACAACACACACGCGCCGAAGGAGCTCACCACAACACACAACAAAAGACAACACAGAGAATGTCAAGCCGGAGAGCCAGATGATCCAAGATGATGGAGCTTTGTCTTCTGTTGCCTCGGAGTGATCATGACCAAATCCACACCAACAAACCTCCACCGCACCAAGACAGCAGCCCACTGGGGACTCGGCAACGGGGAAGCCACCTAGTAGATCTTGAGGAGCCAAAGGAGGAGGGGTCTTGCGGCGACGCCTCCAAGAAGGTGAATGGCGCAATCACGCGTCATCGTCGTCGCCAAGGACCGAGGTCCCGCAAAGCTTTCACCTAGACCTAGACCCACCACCCTCGGAGCTTGGGCTAGGACCAGACCCAAACATAACCATCTTCCCTTGGCATTGGGAAGAGCCAACCGGTAACAGCTACGACCAGACGCCCCCTAGTTGAGCCCCCCAAGGCGCTAGGGGCGACATCAGCTACCGTAGTCCTACCGTGTAAATGTAGCTAGGACGACGGAATGCGAGGGCTGCGACACCAGCGAGAGGACACATGGTTCTCCACAAGCCACTACTAGAGAGACTAGCCCGAAGTGAGACCGCCCAGGGAACAACTTGGGGCGAAGGGACGGAATCCATCAGCTGGACCAGGGGATCACTGTCGGGGGTGACGCCGTCACCGACCTTAGCCTATGCCAAGAGTAGCTTTCACCGAGATCCAACCAAACCAGAATCCGTACATCGATGCGAGGGCGTAGAGCGGATCCGGCCGAAAACACAGCCGCACCCCTGACCTACCCGAGGGTCGGGGGAAACATGCTGCCTACCCCGGCAAGCATGCACCAACCCCGGGAACCCCTCCCGGCACACCGGCAAGGACAACACCCAACAGTAGTCGAACACCGACCCAGACCTACAGAGTGTCGAGAGCAGGGTAGGGATACAGGGAGAGTGACCAGCCCCAATTCGGACCCGACCTAGGCCCCCCGCCCAGATCTGGCGACCGTCCTCTGGGCCCACCAGACCCAGATCTAGGCCCGCTGGCCTAGATCTAGATCTGGCCGCCGTGCCCTGCCCGGCCCCTGCAGCTCCGGCTGTGGGGCGCCTCCCAGGCAGCCACCCACGCCACCACGACCATAACGCACCCTGCCGGGGCCTCGGGACTGGCCCGACCGACGGAGCTGAAGGGAATATGCCCGAGAGGCAATAATAAAGTGGTTATTATCTTATTCCATGTTTATGATAAATGTTTATTTTACATGCTAGAATTGTATTGATCGGAAACATCAATACATGTGTGTTTAATAAATAAAAAGGGTTCCTAGTTATGCCTCTCTTATAGACTAGCTTGTTGATTAACAAGATGATCAAGGTTTCCTGATCATGGACATTGGATGTTGTTAATAACAAGGTCACACCATTGGTGGAATGATGTGATGAACATTCATCTGAAGTATAGCATTACGATCAAAGTCATTATATTTATATTGCTATAACATCATACAAAGTAATCTTTATCCTTAGACCATGAGATCATGTTAATTGCTAACACCGGAAGAGTATCTTGATAACATCAAACGTCACACCGTAACAGGGTGACTATAAAGATGGATTCAGTGCTACGAAGGTGTTATGTTGAGGCTCATGCATCAAGAGTGGAATTTGTCAATCCCGATGACGGATAGATATACTCTGGGCCCTCTCGGTGATATCACATTGAAATAGCTTGCAAGCAAGTGATGTGATCACTAGAATATTATATCACGGGAACGAGAAAAGAGTGCATGTCGATAACGAGATCAAACTAGGTATGGAGATACCGATGATCGAATCTCGGACATGTAATATATCGCGGGACAAAGGGATTTAGTTACTAGCGTTAAAGGTTCTCACGATCACAGAAGTCATCGTTGAATGTGTAGGAGTCGATATGGATCTCCAGGTCCTTCTGCTAATTATTGATCGGAGAGGGGTCTCGATCATGTCTGCATTATTCGCGAACCATAGGGTGACACACTTAAGGGATACCGACACCATTTGGAGCAAATATGTTTCAGATAAAGATTTAAGAAAGCGCTGGAATTATTTCAATAGACACCGAAACTGTTTCGGGTGAAAATGCTGAAATTGGTTCATGTAATATTGAAATGTTGCAGGGGGTTTTATGTGAATGTTTGTTAATTAAAGTAATTAACAAAATTATGAATAAAAATAATAAAAGAGTTTAATTAAATGAGAGAGCATTAAATTTGGAGAAATTTAATGCATTTAAAGTGGAGACTTTAAAAGAGAATGTGAAGGGGCAAATTTATGTGGAGGGAGTTACCACCACATGAATGGAGGAGGTGAAGAGTCACCTCCTCCATGCGCCAAACCATGAAGGAGGGGCACCCTCCTCCTATAAAGGCCACCTCCTCACTTCTCACACACACCTCCTTGTGAAGGATCTCTCTCCCCCTCTAGTATTATTCCCCATGGTCTCGGATTAGCGAGATACATGTTCTCGGTGGCTTTATCTGGAAAGGAGTTGCTGCTTCCGCTGCTTTGCTGGAGCGAGGGATGGAGGTTGTCGGGGTACCGGACGTGTGTGCGATCACGGATGCACCACTGCTTTGCGGTGCTGGACTTGGTGGTGCTGGAGCTGGATCTGATGGACGTGCTGGAGCCGGACCTGCTGGACTTCATCACGATCTTGAGATTGGCAAGTGTACGACTACATCAACCACGAGTGCCTACTCGTTAACAAAGCTCGTTGTATACGAGGGTAAGTTCTCGTTGGATGTATGTCCACCTGTTGCTTTGTACCTAGTAGATAGATCTTGGCGTGTAGTTCACACCGTAGGAAATTTTTTGTTTTCTATGTTGCGGACCCAACAGTGGTATCAGAGCCTGATCTATGTGTAGGTGCTTTGCACGGGTAGTACACATATGTTGATATGTGGGCGATGATAATCATATTATTGCATCTTCTATGTATTTTGGATATTGGTGGCATAGTGGGATGAATCGGCCCGGACCAACCTTACTTGTCATCGTACATGAGACCGGTTCCACGACTGACATGCAACTAGTTTTGCATAAGTGGTCAAGGGTGTCTCTCCTACTATAGTCAATATCTGATTTACAATGAGTTGCTAATAATTTGGTTATCCTCGTTGTGGTTCATGTTCTAGGTAAGAACGGTTTTATCTCCGAAATCCCTAAGCCACGTAAAACTTGCAATTGATAAATTAGAGGCGTCTAGTTTAGATCGTTGCTGGGCTAGTGTCTTGATATGGTATTGTTGTAAGTAGATGTATGACAGATACTCTTACAATACATTCAACGTGTAAGTTCCATAGACCATGGCCTTACACACAAAGGAATGATAGAGATCATACCACGATGTAAATGATAGAGATCAAATGCATGGACCATATCATCTCACTTTACACATTAGATGTTAGCATCTTATACTGCTAGTTTGGCGCTTTCTGTAGCATTGTAAGATGATCCCTCATTTAAATATCAAGATAAAATGTGTTCTTTCTTAAGTATGCACCGTTTTATGGATCGTGTTTCGAGACATCACTTGATGATCGGGTGTACTCGAATCTACGCTTTCATACAAACGGGTGTAAGACAGTTTTACACACGCGAGTACTAAGGTTCTTACTTGGCGAGCCTAGCATGTCTGAACATGGCCTCGTAACCGGACCGAAAGTATAAGCATGAGTCATATAGTTGATATGATGCCCATATAGATGCTCGCCTTTGAAGCTACATCAACTCACGTGATGATCAGACTTGGTGTAGTGGATTTGGTTCATGTAATCACCAAAAAGACACGAGGGATGTCGTTTTTGAGTGGGAGTTTATTTCTAATTTGGATTAGTCGAACCAAATTTGTCATAACTTAAATCAAAGTGAATTTGCATAGTTTGTTGTAGTCATTGGCATTCGTTTTCTACCTTAGGCTTAGTTTTTATTTGAGATAATAGAACTACAGAATTCTGGATATTTACTTTACGAACTGGTGTCGTATTGTTTTGAATGTCAACTTAAAGTTTATAAGTCCTATTGCAAACTTTCAGCAAACTCTATTTACTCCATGAAGTTTAATAAGTAGTATTAAATCAAGAGTAAGAATTCCAATGTTAGTATCTAAAGTATCATGTTTGCCTCCATGATTATTGATATTCAAAAAGTTGTTTTAATATCAAGATTATATTGGAGCTAAAAATTATTTCAGAAACCATCATGTGTGAAAGATATTGTGATATCTGAAATAATGTTTTTGGTTGCATTATGATAGAGTATAATTTAGCAAAATACATGTTCTCATATTGTATGAAAATTTGTGAAGGATGGAGATGCTAGGCATCCGAATCTACCAAAAAGGTTTTGGGAACTGATATTATACTCGCGATTCTTCCTTATAGGCTATAGTAGCTTGATCATGAAAGTTGTCATGATAAGGATGAATAGAAGATGTAAGTAAAATGTTTACTACACTAATAGATTACTAAAGAATGGATTTTTGAAAGAACACCAAACATTTGATGATGGTGATCCACTTCAAAGTGCAAGTTCAAAGGTATTAGTATTTGACTATATACGCTTTGTACCATGTGTCATGTTGATGACACCACTATTGATGTTGATAGATTCTTTTAAAAGAAAAGGAATTGCTGAAAGAGAATCTATAAAATATTTGGCAGAAAATAAAAGGTTGGAGATGTCCAACTTAGGTATATAGAAGATATACATGTTATGGCTATATTCCTTGCTTGTTAAACAATGTGGTTCTTAGGTATTGGATACCGGTATTGGATACCGAATTGGTTGGTATGAAGTGTCATACAGGACAACGCAATTCATGAACTACAATGGCCTAAGTAACTACCAAGAGAATCAGTGATGATGTTCATCGAAAACAAATAAAGTGTTATTGTGTTTTTTGTTGTCATCAAACCAAGCCTTCAAGATTTGTTTAAATAATTGTTATTTTGTTCCGGTATTACGAGAACAATGGTTGTTCAAATAAATTATCGTATTCCATAAAGGATGGATGAACTTTTACAAGTCTAGTGGGAGAAATCACATCCATAAACATTATTGCTAAAATGTCGCAAGACAAATGATTAAAAGATCACTTATGAAGTGACATCGCTGTTTTAAATTATATTGGAAATAAAACATGAAGAAACTCCATGTTGATGGATTTTTGGAGTCTTTTGATTTTGATCAATTGACGCATGTGAGACTTTCCTCGAGATAATTGAAACTCCGTCCATAGGCCAGAGAGGAAGGGATGACTAGCTTATTGGAAATTGTGCATGCTGATGTGCATAGTCCATTATGTGTAGCCATATGCGATGGATCTTTTTGCTTCATATGCTTTCTTCAAAAATTTGAGTGAATATATCTGTATATTTACTTAATAAGGAAGAAGTATGAAACATTTGAAAGTTGTTCAAAGACTTTCAAGATGAAGTGGAAAATCATTGTAACAAGAAAATAAAAGAGTTTATAATTTGATCATAAAGGAAGATATTTGAGTTACAGGTTTAGCAAAACACCTAAGATTTGAGGAATTGTTCCATGATTTATGTTTTCCTAATAAACCATAGGAGTATGGCATATTCGAGAGATGAAATCAAACCATGTTTGACATGGTAAGATCAAAGGTGTCATTTATAAAACTGCCATTATGTTTTAAAGATGGAAGCTTTAGAGACTACCGCTTTTACACTGAAAAGAGCACCATCGTGACCCATTGAAATGACACCATATGAGTTATGGTTTGGGATAAAACCTGAATTGTCTTTTCTTAAATTTTGGTATGCTATGCATAAGTAAAATGTTTACAACCAAAGTCGGATAAGCACGTCTTTGTAGGTTATCCCAAAGAATTTGTTGGGAATTTCTCCATAACACCAAGGACAAAAGAGTTTGTCGCTTGGAACGTCAAGTTTCTTGAGAAGGAACTTTTCGTGAAAAGTTAAGTGGGAGGACAATACAACTTTGATAAGGTTGTTGAACCTTAGCTATATGTGCTAAATGGCAGGCTTGGAAAGTGTCCCGGTGGCGGCCACAATGCTCATGGCTCTCGTGATTACAAAAGGTGTGATCTCGGAGATTAGAGTTCCTGAGAACTGCAGGGTCGGTAAGAATCAAATAGTAAGATTTGATAAGCAAGTCGTTGTTGTTTTGACAATGATGAACCGACTACAGGCAAAGAAGCGATGATGGGCCCTGACTCCATAAGATGACTAGAAGTCATAGAATCCGTGATAGTATCCATACACGAGAAATCAAGTTTCTGAACTTGGAAGACCCTCCGGAAAGGCGTGAAACCTATCGGTCGTGTTTGGATCTATAAAGAAATAAGACATGGATGTTTAACATCTATGAAATAGTCGACATGTCGGAAAGAAGTTTACGACAATATTCAAGGAGTTGACTATGACAAGATTTGATCTTTCATAGCGATATATAGTCTTGACGGATTAATGTAGCAACCACTACATATAATTTGGTATATGGTAGTTGAATAAACAAAACAAGGTTCTTCTAATAGAACGGTAACCTAGGACATATACATGACATGGTCCGAAGGATTTTGTTAATTCAAAGGGTGCTAAAAGGGCATGTAAACTTCAATAGTTGAAGTAAGCATAGCGGAGTTGGAATCTTCACCATGATGAAACTGGTAAAAGAGTTTAAATTCATCGGAGATGATGAAGATGCTTGCATTTGCAAAAATTAAGTGGGAGCACTGAGACATATTTCTAATACATTATGTAGAGGACAAATTGTTGATTGGAAATGACGTATCTTGAATTGACACAAGTTAAGGATTTCATTAAAATAAGATTTCGATGAAAGACTTGGGCAAACCCAGAATATTAGGCATCAATATCTATATGGATAGATTAAGGCGCTAATATGGTTGTGCCAGACATACATATATAAGATATTGAAAGGGTTCAATATGAGATATTGAAAGGGTTCAATATGGAAACAACAAGAAATGTTCTTGCTGCATGGAAAGGATTGTATCAAGATTCAAGTGTTTCAACACTTGGTGAGTAAAATCACATGAAAATTTTGATCGATTATACCATGATATGTATATATCCAGAATGTCCTATGCTCTAAATGTTATGAGCATATACCAGAATGATTCATAAGATGATCATTGGACAATAGTAAAGATATTCTTACGAGCTTTGGAAGAACTAAGAATATATCATGTATAAGTGACAAATAGTTAAAGGTAGTTCATTGTAAAGTGTTACATTGATAGTAGTTTTGTCACAAGATACAAATTAAATTTATCTCAATTTAGACTATGGGTGGCACAATATAATGGAAAGCATTTCCATGATGGATTTGGATGAGTTCCAAAGTTGAGATATTGTGACGGATACTACAACAAAAGGCTAAGTATATGACTGCTATAGTAGCAGCATAGGAGGGCATTTGTGTTAAGTAGTTTGTTATCAAACTAGGTGTGGTTCAAAGTGGGCTAATACTATGAAGATATATTGTGTGACAATAATATCAACATATTTTAACCCGAACGAACTAAAGGTCTCACCAGAGGACCAAATTTATACAATGCCATCTCATTTGAGAATGAGTGATGCGTAGAGACGCAAAGACATGCAAATACACACGGACCTGAAACTGTCAGATCCGTAGATTATGTTAACCACTAGCAATTGCGTATATGCAACACCAGAAAGCCATAGGTGTTCAATACGCAAAGTTTTTCAAACTAGATTATTGACTCTAGTGCAAGTGGGAGACTGAAGGGAATATGCCCGAGAGGCAATAATAAAGTGGTTATTATCTTATTCCATGTTTATGATAAATGTTTATTTTACATGCTAGAATTGTATTGATCGGAAATATCAATACATGTGTGTTTAATAAACAAAAAGGGTTCCTAGTTATGCCTCTCTTATAGACTAGCTTGTTGATTAACAAGATGATCAAGGTTTCCTGATCATGGACATTGGATGTTGTTAATAACAAGGTCACACCATTGGTGGAATGATGTGATGAACATTCATCCGAAGTATAGCATTACGATCAAAGTCATTATGTTTATATTTCTATAACATCATACGAAGTAATCTTTATCCTTAGACCATGAGATCATGTTAATTGCTAACACCGGAAGAGTATCTTGATAACATCAAACGTCACACCGTAACAGGGTGACTATAAAGATGGGTTCGGTGCTACGAAGGTGTTACGTTGAGGCTCATGGATCAAGAGTGGAATTTGTCAATCCCGATGACGGATAGATATACTCTGGGCCCTCTCGGTGATATCACATTGAAATAGCTTGCAAGCAAGTGATGTGATCACTAGAATGTTATATCATGGGAACAAGAAAAGAGTGCATGTCGGTAACGAGATCAAACTAGGGATGGAGATACCGATGATAGAATCTCGGACATGTAATATATCGCGGGACAAAGGGATTTAGTTACTAGCGTTAAAGGTTATCACGATCACAGAAGTCATCGTTGAATGTGTAGGAGTCAGTATGGATCTCCAGGTCCCGCTAGTGATTATTGATCGGAGAGGGGTCTCGATCATGTCTGCATTATTTGCGAACCGTAGGGTGACACACTTAAGGGATACCGACACCATTTGGAGCAAATATGTTTCAGATAAAGATTTAAGAAAGCGCTGGAATTATTTCAATAGACACCGAAACTGTTTCGGGTGAAATTGCTGAAATTGGTTCTGCATATAATATTGAAATGTTGCAGGGGGTTTTATGTGAATGTTTGTTAATTAAAGTAATTAACAAAATTATGAATAAAAATAATAAAAGAGTTTTATTAAATGAGAGAGCATTAAATTTGGAGAAATTTAATGCATTTAAAGTGGAGACTTTAAAAGAGAATGTGAAGGGGTAAATTTATGTGGAGGGAGTTACCACCACATGAATGGAGGAGGTGAAGAGTCACCCCCTCCTCCTATAAAAGGCCACCCCCTCCTCACTTCTCACACACACCTCCTTGTGAAGGATCTCTCTCCCCCTCTAGTATTATTCCTCCATGGTCTCGGATTAGCGAGATACATGTTCCCGGTGGCTTTATCTAGAAAAGAGTTGCTGCTTCCGCTGCTTTGCTGGAGCGAGGGATGGAGGTTGTCGGGGTACCGGACGTGTGTGCCATCACGGATGCACCGCTGCTTTGCGGTGCTGGACTTGGTGGTGCTGGAGCTGGATCTGATGGACGTGCTGGAGCTGGACCTGCTGGACTTCATCACGATCTTGAGATCGGCAAGTGTACGACTACATCAACCGCGAGTTCCTACTCGTTAACAAAGCTCGTTGTCTACGAGGGTGAGTTCTCGTTGGATGTATGTCCACCCGTTGCTTTGTACCTAGTAGATAGATCTTGGCATGTAGTTCACACCGTAGGAATTTTTTTGTTTTCTATGATGCGGACCCAACAGGAGCACCTCCAGGCGTCCCAAACGCGACCTCCAGGTGGCAGGCAGTGTCGCCCGCGTCGCCATGGCCGCCACCCGCGAGACCACGGCTGGAGCGGTGCCAGGCCGAGCCGGAGCCGGCGAGGCTCACCTCCGCACGAGTGGATCCCGCCCTGCCAGGCCCACCAAACGCGAGGCGGAAGGGGAGACCGCCGCCAAAGACCGCCGGGCTTTGCCTGCGGCGAGGGGAAGGGGAGGGGGCTGAGGAGGAGACGGGCGCCCGGGAGGCGACGAGGCGAGCTGTTTGTTGCAACTAGTTGCTCCGATGCCAAATTTCTCCTTTTGACTTTTGGAACTAGTTCCCTACACCGTGAGGATAGTTCCATATACCGTGACATGAGATACTGAGAGATATGACCTTTTTCTACCAGGTTTTGTTCAGTGTTAGGACCCACCGTACAGATATTTGGCCTTGATAACGTTGTAGAGCTCTTGCCAGATTATGCTATGCGTCAGATTTGGCTATGGCAACATTGTGGCTGCCCTTATTAGGCCGTGGCAGGTGTTTCACCGTGACATAAAGAAGTTGAGTTCATCTTCGGTGGCAAATGAGGCATTCAGGTGTTATGTAATGGTATGGGACCGCAGATATGGGCTTCGCTCTGGTACTTCTTAGTTCTCGGTCAAAATTAAGCATTGCTCTGACGTCGAGACCTGCAATACTTCATATTTGTGTGAATCCCGAAAACATGCGGTACATTTTGTTTTGCAACAAAATATTACAATGGTGAACATTGCTTACATCCATATGAACAAATTTGTAAAATCGACCGAGATTATGAGAATAAGTTAGTGCCCAGTCGACTAAGACAACACTACATTACACTAGACTGGATGCATGCATTATTTGACATGACAAGCACTTTCTAGATTGTATGATTTTATATTGAGTGAAGATTAATTAGTTATCAGCCGACTGTGATATATACACCCCTTATAGATATATCTTCCTCCCTACAGATGCTATATTGCAACAATTAGTTAACATAGAACTCATGCAAGTTGCTGACTTCCATATGCGTAAAACTTCAGAAGATATGGCCAAATCCCAGGCCTCTGTACAAGTTAGTGGCTAGAACAGTGCGTGTTTAGAAGCATGCACGCGGGTTTGTTGTTGGTGCGGTATAGTATAGAACAGACACATCCATGTGATAAATCCGATCTGCAGGGTCATCCCAATATACTCAAGTTCATACTGGATCGACGAAGGACAAGTACTTCCAAGGACAACCTGCCCCACGTCCATCTGGAGCCGAATAACGAGCGCTACACGTACAGTTTCACGGCCCGGCCCGGCGCGATGCCGTGCACGCACGGGTTCAACTGCATGCCTGGACCTGCAGGGCCAGTTGGAGGAATTCCCTGGTGTCATTTGTTCGTTCTGGAACACGCTCACATGGATGCCTGAAAGGCTCCAACGAACAAGGATGGAAACCCGCTGCTTTGTCACGTCTGCACGAGTCTGATCTGTGCACTATAGTTGACATACTATTACTCGCTCCCGTCCCGAATTAGATATTGCAGATTTCGTATCCGTACGTGTATAGAGACTGGAGTACAATACTTTTTTTTGGATTGCATGGATCGATTCGCCCAGGGCCTCACATTCCTACTCCCTCCGTTTTAAAATATAAGATGTTTTAGCTTTGTGAATATAAAATATCTAGATCTTTTTTGGGGTTTAGGTTCACTCTATATTTAGATAAACATACATAGTAAAAAAGATCTAAATACACTTCTTTCTTAAATTAAAATATATTTTAAAACGGAGGGAATACTTGTTTGGATTACATGCATCACTCACCGTCCGGGCTTCACTTGCAGGGTTGTGAAGGTACGTGATGCGTCGTCGGCCGGCCATCAGCCAGTTTGTTGTGCATTTCTTGTCCGAGTGACGTACCAGCCATGTTTTCCTAAGGGTGTGATTGGTTGGCTAGGTCAAATTTGGAGCTCCCAGGGTAGGTCACGGAGAAACGGCCTAAAACCACATTGAGCGTGTTTGGTTGCTTGGGCTTAAATTTTCTGTTTTCCTTACTTGGCCCGTTGGGCGTTGCATGAGCGGCATGCAGCTTGGGCCAACTTGAGCATTTTATTTAGTTTCTTGTATTCTTGTTTCCTGTAAATCGGCTCAATTAATTGATTGTCCAGATTTTAGATTTTTTCCTTGCTGATGCATTTCACGGGTGTTTGGTTTGTTGTTTTGCATCTGATCACATGGATTATGATCACCCTTTTCAAATCTGGTGATCTTACCACACACAGTCCACACACAAGACATGATTACACTAACAAGCACACACAACATTACTAGCTACACCACATATATATACTACCATATAGGCAGTAATCAGAGGTTCTAAATAACACCCCTGATCAAAAGAACCATCATCCACTAGGGGCTTAACCCTTGATGCAACAAACCATCAACAGGGGCATCGCATGCCCCTGAACCACCAGGGATTTTAATCCCTGATCAAAAGAGATCAGTCATAGTTCATCGGCACTAGTTGTCCATCAGCAACTACTACTACTTATAAACTAACAAACTATCACATGAAGGCCGCCGGTGTCTAGCCGTGGTCAGGGCAGGTGTACTGCCTGGCGCTGGAGGAGTCCGTCTTGTAGATCTTCATCTTGACGATGAAGGCATTCAGCTTGAACTCAACGACGTCGTCGCGCTCCAGGTCATACTTGTACACCAGCTCGGGCTAGTTCTTCCTGAACGCGACCTGGCCGGAGAACCAGTCCACCTGCACTCACTCAACGCACCAGCGACAGGCAGTGACTAGCACGACGCGCGTCAGCGGGGTCCTAATCCAGTTCCTCAGTCCCAGCTAGAACGCCGGAGGGATCAGTAGCATGTGGAGATCAGCATCGTCCAGCTGGACGATGAACCGATGAGGAACCTCGTCGATCTGGTGGTGGCCAAGCTTTGGCTGCCGGCCCTTCTTGCTTTGCGGATGCGCAGCCGCCTCCACCCTGCCGATGACCACGGGCTTCAGTGCCCAGCGGTTAGTTGGGAGCATGTCTTGAAAACCCGGTGGGGGTGCTAGCCCCTTCCCATAGTCTCATAGTCGAACTTAACGACCTTGGCATGAAACAAAACGAGGTCAGCAACATACATGTGGCAATGACTAGTAGTGCTTGGGCAATGCACATGGTAGAAACATTGCCCAGTTTGGCAATGGATATGAACAAGGCCTAAGTAACACGAACTACTAACATTGCCCAATTGGACATGAACAAGGCAATGGCAATGCATATTATAGCAGATTGGATTTGTATCCCCAATCTAGCTAAGTACCAGGACATAATCCAAATTGAGGATTTCGCAAAATTGAAACCCCAAATTCGTAGCACATTATGAAATCCGCCAGTAACTAGTGCGGAAAAGGCCCCAAATCGCTCATTCACATCTATAACTACGTAGATCGAGTCCTAAGCGCTATCGATTTAGTACCAAACTCTAACCGCTACGTAGATCGGGAACTTACCCTGGTCGCCGGGGCCGACACTGATGAAGAAGGAGTAGTAGCAGTGGCCGCCGGAGCTTGAGAAGACGACCAGGGTGCGGGGGTTGGGGCCGTCGGCACAGGCAGAAAAACCCTTTCCAAGTTGGCGCAGGAAACCCTAACAAGTTGGATTGGGGCTTTCCCGGCCGCCTTGGCCGCAGATGCGGCTTCCTGCTCAGACACTGCCACTGTCGCGCTTGCTGTCATTGCCGCCCGTGTTGCGCGCACATAAAAGGGTGCCGGAGCCCTGAGCGACCTTGCTAAGGCCGCCTTGCCGCCGGAGGCGACCTTCTCCATTTGTACGGCTGCCCATCGCCCATGCGCACTGACCTGCGATCCAGCAAGTTTTGGCCCGCTTTAAGATCCGTTCCATGCGAGACTTGCCTGCGATCCAGGAAGCCAAACGGGCTTATTTCTTCATGCTTCGTGCGAGAAACAGAAATCAGCTCAACCAAACACGCCCATTGTGTACTTTCTTCGTCCTGGTTTAAATAGCACATATAGCAAATCTCTGGTCCCTAGACTTTCTCTGATTGGAGCTAATTTGGCTCTCACTAATCCTCTAATTGGTTCTTCCTGTGAAATTAAATACTTATATGTGTCTAGGAGGTGGGAGAATTTTGGGATTGCATGATTTTCAATGTGTCAGCCCTTTTAACTAGGACGGAGGGAGTAGTTTGTTTGGTGCCCTGAGTCCAATCATTAGTAGTATATAAAAGCATGTTTGATTGCTACTTGTATGTTGTTCGATTTGAAGGGAATATGCCCGAGAGGCAATAATAAAGTGGTTATTATCTTATTTCATATTTATGATAAATGTTTATTTTGCATGCTATAATTGTATTGATCGGAAACATCAATACATGTGTGTTTAATAAACAAAAAGGGTTCCTAGTTATGCCTCTCTTATAGACTAGCACGTTGATTAACAAGATGATCAAGGTTTCTTGATCATGGATATTGGATGTTGTTAATAACGAGGTCACAACATTGGTGGAATGATGTGATGAACATTCATCCTAAGTATAGCATTACGATCAAAGTCATTATGTTTATATTGCTATAACACCATACGAAGTAATCTTTATCCTTAGACCATGAGATCATATTAATTGCTAACACCAGAAGAGTATCTTGATAACATCAAACGTCACACCGTAACAGGGTGACTATAAAGATGGGTTCAGTGCTACGAAGGTGTTATGTTGAGGCTCATGGATCAAGAGTGGAATTTGTCAATCCCAATGACGGATAGATATACTCTGGGCCCTCTCGGTGATATCACATTGAAATAGCTTGCAAGCAAGTGATGTGATCACTAGAATGTTAGATCACGGGAACGAGAAAAGAGTGCATGTCGGTAACGAGATCAAAATAGGTATGGAGATACCAATGATCGAATCTCGGACATGTAATATATTGCGAGACAAAGGGATTTAGTTACTAGTGTTAAAGGTTCTCACGATCACAGAAGTCATCGTTGAATGTGTAGGAATCAGTATGGATCTCCAGGTCCCGCTTCTGATTATTGATCTGAGAGGAGTCTCAATCATGTCTGCATTATTCGCGAACCGTAGGGTGACACACTTAAGAGTTACCGGACACCATTTTGGAGCACATATGTTTCAGACGAAAGAATTGCAAAGCGCAGGAATTGTTTTGATAGAAACCGGAAATTGTTTCGGGTGAAATTGCAGAAAGTGGTTCTGCATGTGATATTGAAATATTGCAAGGGGTTATATGTGAATGTTTGTTAATTAAAGTAATTAACAAAATTCTGAATAAATTTAATAAAATAGTTTTATTAAATGAGAGAGCATTAAACTTGGAGAATTTTAATGCATTTAAAGTGGGGACTTTAAAAGAGAATGTGAAGAGGCATTTTAATGTGGAGGGGTTACCACCACATGAATGGAGGAGGTGAAGGGTCACCTCCCCCATGCGCCGGCCATGAAGGAGGGGCACCCCCTCCTCCTATAAAAGGCCACCCTCTCCCTCCTTCCTTACACCTCCTTGTGAAGGATCTGTCTCCCCCTCTAGAATTATTCCCCCATGGTCTCGGATTAGCGAGATACATGTTCCCGGTGGCATTTTGTATGGAAGGAGTTGCTGCTTCCGCTAGATCGCTAGAGCGAGGAGGTGGAGGTTGTCCGGTGGTTTGAACGAATTTATGTCAGTCTTGAGTTGCGGCGCTCGGACTTCCTCACGATCTTGAGATCGGCAAGTGTACGACTACATCAACCACAAGTTCCTACTCATTAACAAAACTCGTTGTCTTCGAGGGTAAGTTGTCGATGGATGTATGTCCACCCGTTGCTTTGTACCTAGTAGATAGATCTTGGCGTATAGTTCTCATCGTAGAATTTTTTTTGTTTTCTATGCTGCGGACCCAACAGTGGTATCAGAGCCTGATCTATGCGTAGGTGCTTTGCACGGGTAGTACACATATGTTTATATGTGGGCGATGATGATCATGTTATTGCATCTTCTATATATTTTGGATATTGGTGGCATAGTGGGATGAAGCAGCTCGGACCAACCGTACATGTCATCGTACATGAGACCGGTTCCACGACTGACATGCAACTAGTTTTGCATAAGTGGCTGGCGGGTGTCTGTCTCTCCTACTATAGTTAATATCTGATTTACAACGAGTTGCTAATAACTTGGTTATCCTCGTTGTGGTTCATGTTCGTAGGTGAGAACGGTTCTATCTCCGAAAGCCGTAAGCCACGTAAAACTTGCAATTGATAAATTAGAGGCGTCTAGTTTAGATCGTTGCTGGGCTAGTGTATTGATATGGTATTATTGTAAGTAGATGTATGATAGATACTCTTACAACACGTTCAACGTGTAAGTTCCATAGACCTTGGCCTTACACACAAAGGAATGATAGAGATCATTCCACGATACAAATGATAGAGATCAAATGCATGGACCATATCATCTCACTTTACACATTAGATGTTAGTATCTTATACTGCTAGTTTGGCGCTTTTGGTAGCATTGTAAGATGATCCCTCATTTAGATATCAAGATAAAATGTGTTCTTCCTTGAGTATGCACCGTTCTATGGATCGTGTTTCGAGACATCACGTGATGATCGGGTGTACTCGACTTTACGCTTTCATACAACGGGTGTAAGACAGTTTTACACACGCGAGTACTAAGGTTCTTACTTGGCGAGCCTAACATGTACAGACATGGCCTCGGAAAACGGACCGAAAGGTTAAGCATGAGTCATATAGTTGATATGATGCCCATATAGATGCTCGCCTTTGAAGCTACACCGACTCACGTGATGATCGGACTTGATGTAGTGGATTTGGTTCATATAATCACCAAAAAGGCACGAGGGATGTTGTTTTTGAGTGGGAGTTCATTTCTAATTTGGATTAGTCGAACTAATTTGTCATAAACTAAATCGAAGTGAATTTGCATAATTTGTTGTAGTCATTGGCGTCTGTTCACTACCTTATGCTTAGTTTTAATTGAGATAATAGAACTATAGAATTCTGGATATTTACTTTATGAATTGGTATCATATTGTTTTGAATGTCAATTTAAAGTTTATAAGTCCTATTGTAAACTTTCAGCAAACTCTATTTACTCCATGAAGTTTAATAAGTAGTATTAAATCAAGAGTAAGAATTCTAATGTTAGTATCTAAAGTATCATGTTTGCCTCCATGATTATTGATATTCAAAAGTTGTTTTAATATCAAGATTATATAGGAGCTGAAAATTGTTTCAGAAACCATCATGTGTGAAAGATATTGTGATATCTGAAACGATGTTTTTGGTTGCATTATGATAGAGTATTATTTAGCAAAATACATGTTCTCATATTGTATGAGAATTTGTGAAGGATGGAGATGCTAAGCATCCGGATCTCCCAAAAAGGTTTTGGGAACTAACATTATACTCGTGATTCTTCCTTATAGGCTATAGTAGCTTGATCATGAAAGTTGTCATGATAAGGATGAATAGAAGATGTAAGTAAAATGTTTACTACACTAAGGGTGTGTTCGGTTCTGGAATTTGGAGGAACGGAATGGGTCCGTTCCGCACCTAGCACCCGTTCCTGTGTTCGGTTGGATGGAAGGAACGGAACTGAGCGGTTCCTCGGAACGGAATATACCCTGAAGATGCGGAACGCACCTGTCCGGCCGATTTGGTGGAATCTGGAGGAACGGGCAGGCTAATCACGCGCCGGCGCAGCTCCCTCCTATCCCTACCCCTGACCCTGAGCTAATCACGCGCCGCCGGTGGGCAGAGGACCTGGAAGAAGGGGAAGGGCCGGCGACGGCCGGGCACGCGCGACGACGGCCGGGCACGCGCGGCACCGGCGTCCGGGCATGCGGCGGCGACAACGGCCAGGCACGCAGCGGCGGTCGGGCACGCGGCGGCGGTCGGGCACGCAACAGCCGCGGCCGGGCACGCGCGACGACAACCGGGCACGCGGTGGCGGCCGGGCACGCAGCAGCCGCGACCGGGCTTGCGCGACGACGACCGGGCACGTGGCGGCGGCCAGGCACGCTGCAGCGGCCGGGCACGTAGAAGCCGCGGCCGAGCACGCGCAACGACGGCCGGGCATGCGCGGCGGATGCCAGGCACGCGCGACGACGGCGGACGGGCACACGCTAGTTAATTATGATTTAGGAAGAATATTTGTTTAGGCTCAAATTAACAGAATATTTAGCAGTGTGTTGGTTCTACGTTCTTTTTCGATTCCTCCAACCGAATAGAAAACGGAACCATTCCGTTCCTCGATTTTTTCCGAACCAAACACAGGGTCGGAACCGTTCCATGACGTCGGAACGGAACCATTACGTTCCATCCCCTCTGGTTCTAGAACCGAACACATCCTAATAGATTACTAAAGAATGGATTTTTGGAAGAATACCAAACATTTGATGATGGTGATCCACTTCAAAGTGCAAGTCCAGAGGTATTAGTATTTGACTATATACGCTTTGTACTATGTGTCATGTGAATGACACCACTATTGATGTTGATAGATTCTTTTATAAGAAAAGGAATTGTTGAAAGAGAATCTATAAAATATTTGGTAGAAAAGAAAAGGTTGGAGATGTCCAACTTAGGTATATAGAAGATATACATGTTATGGCTATATTCCTTGCTTGTTAAACAATGTGGTTCTGAGGTATTGGATACCGGTATTGGATACCGAATTGGTTGGTATGAAGTGTCATACAGGACAACGCAATTTATTAACTGCAATGGCCTAAGTAACTAGCAAGATAATAAGTGATGATGTTCATCGAAAACAAATAAAGTGTTATTGTGTCTTTCGTTGTCGTCAGACCTAGCCTTCAAGATTTGTTTTAATAATTGTTATTTTGTTCCGGTATTACGAGAACAATGCTTGTTCAAATAATTACCGTATTCCATATAGGATGGATGAACTTTTACAAGTCTAGTGAGAGAAATCACATCCATAAACACTATTGCTAAAATGTCGCAAGACAAATGATTGAAAGATCACTTATGAAGTGACATCGCTGTTTAAATTATATTTGAAAGAAAACATGGAGAAACTCCATGTTGATGGATTTTTGGAGTCTTTGATTTTGATCAATTGACGCTTGTGAGACTTTCCTTGAGATAATTGAAACTCCGTCCATAGGCCAAAGAGGAACGCATGACTAGCTTATTGGAAATTGTGCATGTTGATGTGCATAGTCCATTATGTGTAGCCATATGCGATGGATCTTTTTGCTTCATATTCTTTCTCCATAAATTTGAGTGAATATATCTATATATTTACTTAATAAGGAAGAAGTATGCAACATTTGAAAATTGTTCAAAGACTTTCAAGATGAAGTGGAAAATCATTGTAACAAGAAAATAAAGAGTTTATGATTCGATCATAAAGGAAGATATTTGAGTTACATGTTTAGCAAAACACCTAAGATTTGAGGAATTGTTCCATGATTTATGTTTCCCGATAAACCATAGGAGTATGGCATATTCGAGAGATGAAATTAAACCATGTTTGACATGGTAAGATCAAAGGTGTCATTTATAAAACTGCCATTATGTTTTAAGGATTAAATCTTTAGAGACTACCGCTTTTACACTGAAAAGAGCACCATCGTGATCCGTTGAAATGACACCATATAAGTTATGGTTTGGAATAAAACCCGAATTGTCTTTTCTTAAATTTTGGTATGCTATGCATAAGTAAAATGTTTACAACCAAAGTCGGATAAGCACGTCTTTGTAGGTTATCCCAAAGAATTTGTTGGGAATTTCTCCATAACACCAAGGACAAAAGAGTTTGTTACTTGGAACGTCAAGTTTCTTGAGAAGGAATTTTCGCGAAAAGTTAAGTGGGAGCACAATAGAACTTTGATAAGGTTGTTGAACCTTAGCTATATGTGCTGAGTAGCGCAGCACCGGAAAGTGTTCCGGTGGCGGCCACAATGCTCATGGCTCCCGTGATTACAAAAGGTGTGATCTCGGAGATTAGAGTTCCTATTGAACCGTGTGGGTCGATAAGAATCAAATAGTTAGATTTGATAAGCAAGTCGTTATTGTTTTGACAATGATGAACCGACTACATGCAAAGAAGCAATGATGGGCCCTGACTCCATAAAATGACTAGCAGTCATAGAATCCGTGATAGTATCCATACACAAGAAATCAAGTTTCTGAACTTGGAAGACCCTCCGGAAAGGCATGAAGCCTATCGTCATGTTTGGATCTATAAAGAAATAAGACATGGATGTTTAACACCTATGAAATAGTCGACATGTCGGAAAGAAGTTTATGATAATGTTCAAGGAGTTGACTATGACAAGATTTGATCTTTCATAGCGATATTTAGTCTTGACGGATTAATATAGCAACCACTACATATAATTTGATGTATGGTAGTTGAACAAACAAAACAATGTTCTTCTAATAGAATGGTTACCTAGGACGTGTACATGAAACGGTTCGAAGGGTTTTGTTAATTCCAAGGGTGCTAAAAGGGCATGCAAACTTCAAATAGTTGAAGTAAGCATAGCGAAGTTGGAATCTTCACCATGATGAAACTGTTAAAAGAGTTTAAATTCACCGGAGATGATGAAGATGCTTGCATTTGCAAGAAATTAAGTGGGAGCGCTGAGACATATTTCTAATACATTATGTAGAGGACATATTGTTGATTGGAAATGATGTATCTTGTATTGACACAAGTTAAGAATTTCATTAAAATAAGATTTCGATGAAAGACTTGGGCAAAACCGGAATATTTGGCATCAATATCTATATGGATAGATTGTGGCGCTAATATGGTTGTGCCAAACATACATATATGAGATATTGAAAGGGTTCAATATAGAAACAACAAGAAAGGTTCTTGCTGCATGGAAAGGATTGTATCAAGATTCACGTGTTTCAACACTTGGTGAGTAAAATCACCTGAAGATTTTGATCGATTATACCGTGATATGTATATATCCAAAATGTCCTATGCTCTAAGTGTTATGAGCACATACCAGGATGATTCATAAGATGATCATTGGACAATAGTAAAGATATTCTTATGAGCTTTGGAAGAACTAAGAATATGTCATGTATAAGTGACAAATAGTTAAAGGTAGTTCATTGTGAAGTGTTGCATTGATAGTAGTTTTGTCACAAGATACAAATTAAATTTATCTCAATTTAGACTATGGGTGGCACAATGTAATGGAAAGGATGTTCCATGATGGATTTGGATGAGTTCCAAAGTTGAGACATTGTGACGGATACTACAACAAAAGGCTAAGTATATAACTGCTATAGTAGCAGCAAAGGAGGGCATTTGTGTTAAGTAGTTTGTTATCAAACTAGGTGTGGTTCAAAGTGGGCTAATACTATGAAGATATATTGTGTGACAATAATATCAACACATTTTAACCAGAACGAACTAAAGTTCTCACCAAAGGACCAAATTTATACAATGCCATCTCATTTGAGAATGAGTGATGCGTAGAGACGCAAAGACATGCAAATACACACGGACCTGAAACTGTCAGATCCGAAGATTATGTTAACCACTAGCAATAGCATATATGCAACACCAGAAAGCCATAGGTGTTCAATACGCAAAGTTTTTCAAACTAGATTATTGACTCTAGTGCAAGTGGGAGACTGAAAGGAATATGCCCGAGAGGCAATAATAAAGTGGTTATTATCTTATTCCATGTTTATGATAAATGTTTATTTTGCATGGTATAATTGTATTGATCGGAAACATCAATACATGTGTGTTTAATAAAGAAAAAGGGTTCCTAGTTATGCCTCTCTTATAGACTAGCTCGTTGATTAACAAGATGATCAAGGTTTCCTGATCATGGACATTGGATGTTGTTTAATAACGAGGTCACAACATTGGTGGAATGATGTGATGAACATTCATCCGAAGTATAGCATTACGATCAAAGTCATTATGTTTATATTGCTATAACACCATACGAAGTAATCTTTATCCCTAGACCATTAGATCATGTTAATTGCTAACACCGGAAGAGTATCTTGATAACATCAAACGTCACACTGTAATAGGGTGACTATAAAGATGGGTTCAGTGCTATGAAGGTGTTATGTTGAGGCTCATGGATCAAGAGTGGAATTTGTCAATCCCGGTGACGGATAGATATACTCTGGGCCCTCTTGGTGATATCACATTGAAATAGCTTGCAAGCAAGTGATGTGATCACTAGAATGTTAGATCACGGGAACGAGAAAATAGTGCATGTCGGTAACGAGATCAAACTAGGTATGGAGATACTAATGATCGAATCTCGGACATGTAATATATCGCGAGACAAAGGGATTTAGTTACTAGTGTTAAAGGTTCTCATGATCACAAAAGTCATTGTTGAATGTGTAGGAATCAGTATGGATCTCCAGGTCCCGCTTCTGATTATTGATCTGAGAGGAGTCTCAATCATGTCTGCATTATTTGCGAACCGTAGGGTGACACACTTAAGAGTTACCGGACACCATTTTGGAGCACATATGTTTCAGACGAAAGAATTGCAAAGCGCAGGAATTGTTTCGATAGAAACCGAAATATTTCGGTGAAATTGCAGAAAGTGGTTCTGCATGTGATATTGAAATATTGCAAGGGGTTATATGTGAATGTTTGTTAATTAAAGTAATTAACAAAATTCTGAATAAATTTAATAAAAGAGTTTTATTAAATGAGAGAGCATTAAACTTGGAGAATTTTAATGCATTTCTTTAAAATGGAATGTGAAGAGGCATTTTAATGTGGAGGGGTTACCACCACATGAATGGAGGAGGTGAAGGGTCACCTCCCCCATGCACCAGCCATGAAGGAGGGGCACCCCCTCCTCCTATAAAAGGCCACCCTCTCCCTCCTTCTTCCTTACACCTCCTTGTGAAGGATCTGTCTCCCCCTCTAGAATTATTCCCCCATGGTCTCGGATTAGCGAGATACATGTTCCCGGTGGCATTTAAATGCGGAAGGAGTTGCTTCATTTGGATCGCTGGAGCGAGGAGGTGGAGGTTGTCCGGTGGCTTGAACGTGTGTGCGAGTACGGATGCGTTGTTGAGTTGCGGCGCTCAGACTTCCTCACGATCTTGAGATCGGCAAGTGTTCGACTACATCAACCATGAGTTCCTACTCGTTAACAAAACTCATTGTCTTCGAGGGTAAGTTCTCGATGGATGTATGTCCACCCGTTGCTTTGTACCTAGTAGATAGATCTTGGCGTGTAGTTCTCATCGTAGGAAATTTTTTGTTTTCTATGCTGCGAACCCAACGCGATTGCCACCAAAGTTGTCATCCGAGCACACACAATGAGATGTCCTCAACCCTTACAAAAGTGGCGAGGTTACCGCAGAACAACCAAACGTAGTCATAGAAACAACATAATTTAACTACGTATTAACAGTCATAGTTAACAACTAACACAATACTTAGGTTTAGGATCAAGTGCATCCAATGGAACATGACTACTAATTACACCAGGTATACACATCCTTGGCACAAAATAAGCGTTCAAACTACAACATCATCATAACTACAAACCCACCCAGAAGATCAGATACCATGGCGTTTACAAAGGAACACCCCCTTGAAGGAGTTGTTGTACCTGAGCAGTGTAATGTTTAATCCATCTTTCTTTAACTTGAAGACGAGGGTACCGCCAATAGCAAGGTCGGTCTTCTAGGAAAAATTCTTCCACCCTAATGAAGAACAGGTAGCTAGCATGCTCACAGAACTTACCAGCCTACAATGGCACACTCACTAGCACATTTGGACTAACCTTCACCTGCACGTAGAACCGAGAGGTAGCAAAGGGACATCGTGGCACCCAATGTGTGGAGGCTGCCACATGTTCTTCTCTGCCAGACGCTCCTCCACCCCAGGTATAATAGGCCTCTGCTTGCAATAGTTGTTGTGGGTGTTGCAGTCGGCGTGCTCTAGAAGAGGAGGGACATAGTTCGCGCAGAACATGTCCCAATCCTATTGAAGCCCACAGAGCACAAACTTGATTATACATGACATAGAAAAATAATGATCGCATGGGTGATCAGAGTGCAATGCACCATGTTCCCATGTTGCACCGATGATCATCATTCAAGCCGGTGATCAACATTTGTGCGATGTTCAATGAGCTACGCTTCTCACCATTGTGTGGTTATCACCAGCATTACATCGACTTGCTTACAAAGGCACACTCTACGCTCAGAGTTGTGACATGGTGATCACCAACATTGACATGCACATATGCCTGTGAATGGTCACACTCACAGGCAAAGCCTTGGTGCGGTAATCACTTTCACTTCATCGACAACCTTGCGAATGAGCGCTCTGGACTTAAAACAATGTTGTGGTGATCACTGGCATTGCAATGAATGTTGGTGATCACCACACCAAGGCTTTACCCGTAGAGCAGCCGCACTCATAGAAATCTATGCATGTTAATGCACATGCCCTAATTTACATACTGATGGCTCAATGCACGGCGCCCAGAAAAGTGCTTGGTGCGTGGTGTTGATGTAGAGCTCGTTGGGAACCCCAAGAGGAAGGTATGATGAGCACAGCAACAAGTTTACCTTAGTTATGAAACCATGGTTTAATCGAACCAGTAGGAGCAAGGAAACACCTCAAAGGTGTTACTAGCTGAGCTTTGGCAGGGCGCACTACCGGTGCTAGTAGCAACGTGGAGACCTGCACAACACAACCACAGAACTTTGTCCCCAACTTGCGATGAGGTTGTCAATCTCACCGTGTTTTGCGGAAAATAAAGGATTAAACATATCGAATGGAAAGAAGTAAAAGTTTGCAGAAAGTAAACACAAAGCAGTAAAAGATTGTAGATTGTATGTAAAGTAAAAGGACCGGGATCCATAGTTCACTTGAGGTGGCTCTCCTTAGATAGATAACATGCTGGGTGAACAAATTACAGCGGGGCAATTGACAAACATCGAGAAAGCAATACATGCATATACTAATCATCTTGACTCCTTTGAGACTTGATTGGGAATTACAACATAATACATAGACCGCCATCCAACTGCATCTATGACTAATAATCCACCTTCAGGTTATCATCCGAACCCCCTCTAGTATTAAGTTACAAGCAACAGATTATTGCTTTACAAACTGCATGTAAAGTAAACAATACGATTGTTCTATGAACAAAAGATTGTTGTTTTCTCCCTAGTAGCAACAACACATCTAGTACCTTAGAGATTTCTGTCACTTCCCTGGAGTTACGGAGGCATGAACCCACTATCGAGCATAAATACTAACTCTTGGAGTTGCTAGCATCTACTTGGCCAAGATAGCTACTAACAACTGAAAGCATGCAAGATCTCAAATAACAAAGACATGATAGAAACAATAATAAATCTGAAATAGCATCTCAATACCCATCGGATCCCCGCAAACACAACATGTATGAATTACAAATAGATGATCTTGATCATGAACGGAGCTCACAAGATCTAAACATGAAAGCACAAAGGAGGAGAAACCATCCATCTAGCTACTACATGGATCTGTAGTCCAAGTATGAACTACTCACGCATCACACCGGAGGCTTGCATGGTGATGAAGAAGGCCTCTAGGGTGAATTCCCCTCTCCGGCAGGCTGCCGGGAAGAGCTTCAAATCCCTCCCGATCTAGGGATGGAGATGGCAATGACTCTGAGACTCTTTGTGGATTTTGATGGTACTTAGGGTTTTCGTCCCGAGGGCAACTTATAGGCGGAAGGAGAGGCCGAGGGGGTGCCGGGAGCCACCACACCACCCCCTGGCGTGGGTCAGGCCTGGCTGCGCGGCCAGGTGGTGTGGCCGGCCCCTGGCCCTTCTCCGTCTCGTATTCTGGCACTTGATCCCTTCCGGAAAAATAGGCACTTTGGCTTTTGTCCCATCCAATTCCGAGAATATTTATTTTCTGACTTCCCTGGAACCAAAAACAGCAGAAAACAGGCAGCTGGCACTGTGGCTCTTGTTAATAGGTTAGTCTAAGAAATCATATGAAAAATACTCCAAAGTTGGAACAAAACACAAGAAAGTGGATAAAACCAAGCATGGAACATCAAAAATTATAGATACATTTGCAATGTATCACATACATATGTACAAATGTATCATTTAATCAACTACTTAAAGCTCTAAATGCAGACTTAGAGAAATATTGCATGGATCTAAGCAAGGACTAAAAACCCTAACCACCCAAATCAGGAGGGGAATGGAATCTAAGCAAAGACATGTTGGTCTATTTTCCCCCTGATTACCCCATACATGCTCCATTGGTACATTGGGCTGGATAGGTGCTACAGTTGAAAAGGACACAAATACCGCCTAGAGGGGGTGAATAGGCGGTTCAAAACTTTTACGATATGGGCTTAACAAAGGCGGAATAAAACTAGCATTTACTTTGTCAAGAATAGAACTTATATAAACTAAGGTTCACCTATGTCCATGAACAACTTATGCTAAGCAATACAAGCAACTATGTGATAGCTAGCTTCAAGCACGAAGGCTATCACAAAGTAAAGTGCATAAGTAAATAGCTCGGGTATAGAGATAACCGAGGCACACGGATACGATGATGTATTACCGAGTTCCTCCCATAAAGGGAGTACATATCGTTGAAGGGGAGTGTGGTACTAAGACCACCACACCAGAAAATGCCTCACCCTATTCTCCTGTGAACCTCGCCACAAGAGGCCTGATTCACTTCTCCACTATCGGTGCACTTGTCGGTGGCAATCCGTAACCTCTCACAAAGCTTGGGGCACTAATACTTGCATTTTGTATCATCATTTTAGTAGCATTATGTCATCATATTAGAATATTATTTGCATTGTTATATCATTATTCTTGCATATTTAGATGATTTATGGGACTTTCCTACAAAGTTCTTTGTTTTGGTATTTAATTTCTAGGAGGCAGAAAACCTCCTTTTCATGTTTTTGGTGTTTCAGGACCTTCTGAATGTCAAATGCATCTGGAAAAAAATACATAGCAAGTTTTTCATCAGGAGAAAGACCAGGGGTGAAGGAACCAAACGAGAGGGGCTACGAGGGCCAAAAGAGCACACCACACGCGACCACCCCCTGGTCGCGAGTGTGCTGCGCGTTGGGCCCTCGGGCATCATTTCGACCTCCCCTTTTGTCCACAATCCCGTCTCGGTAGAAAACAGACACCCTAATTTTTCCGAGATTTATCGAGGCGGCGGCGGAGGTGAAAGCTCTCTCCTTCTCTGGGAGGGGGAAAATCCTGCTGCTCTGGGGCACCAGAGAGGGGGAAATCACCACTCCTCCTAGGTGTAGGGGAAGGCCTCTCCATCATCTCCATCACTAGGACCAGCACCATCTCCATCACCATCTCCGAGATCCACTTCACCCCCCTCGTTGTTTGAGAAGTTATCGAACCCTAGATAATTGTTTGTGCTATTTTACATGTGTGAGATTGGACAATTGATATTATTTTGTGGAGAGATTATATTTTCAGATTGTGTTGTACCACATATGCTACTGAATACTATCATGTTTCCATGCTGTGAGTAGTTTCATATGTTCCCGAGGGCATAGGATGAATTGGTAATGATTTCTATATGACATATGTTGAGTATTTGGTCTAGTTTTTATCTTTTATGTTGTTCCATGATGGTGGTGTGCGAACGTCGACTGCACATGACTTCACCTTTATAGGCTCATAGGACATCACCATAGTGTGATGGCATGGGTAGGACCGTGGAGGACACGTAAACCATGGTCCAATACATAAAGTTGCATTAGGGGGGATATATATATCGGAGACCCTAGAGTTTATTGCTATGGTGGGACATTATAGTCTTAATAATTCCTATGTTTGCACATTAACTTGGCCGTAGGATCCATCATAAGGGAGTGCTTTAGTTCATTTAGTTGGCTGCACCAAATTAAGGCTCCGTTCGGAAAGACTAAAACTAGACAAGATATTCACCATGTTGATTTAGAAATCTCTATGCCAAGTAAATCCATGCCGCCCTCGGGAACTCTTGTCACATATAAGATCACACACACTTGAGATTGTCCTCTTGCTGCATAGAGGATTGAGATTTCTCTTCATAAGAGGTTTTACTTATTGCATTTTACTTTCAGTATTTTACTTACTTGCAATCTTACAACAAAAACTCCAAAAACACCTGCAGCTTTTATTGTTTGATTTACCATTCCTGCTAACCAATATCTTCAGCTCCTCGTGGGTTCGATAACCTTTTCTAATTGAAAAGTACTACAATTGATCTCCTGCACTTGGGAGCCATCAAGACACTTTTCTGGCGCCGTTGCCGGGGAGCGTCGCGCTATTGGTAAGAGGTTTGGTAAGGAAACTTGGAAGCTGATTTTTATTTCACCGTTTTATTCTGTTGTTACTATGGCTTTACTGGATCATTCCTCACCGAAACTTGCTTTCCATGAATATGCTAATAGCATTCGAAATAAAGTTGATATCATTGATAAACCTCATGAGCCTAAAGTGGGATATAAAATTCCCATTGGTCATGTTAAAAGAATTACTATGAAGCAAGCTTTTACAGGAGATGGAAGTAAGTCTGCACATGCAAAGTAAGGGCGCTCAGTGTAATCCAGTGGTTTTAGTTAAAAGACGACATTCTAAGTCGGGCCTTAATCAATAATGTCAGGTCGTTGGTCTAGAAATAAAGAGGGGGGACTATTTTTTCCCGAGCCTTGCTTCTGACCAGCCTGAGATTTGCTTAGTTACTTTACACTTGCGATATTTAGCATGAGAAAGATGTATGTTCAAGTGTGCATGGGTCAGGTCTAGAAAATGGGAGGCCTAAGATTCTCTCCGATTCCACCGAAAATGCAATTAGATCAGGCTCGATGGAACCCGTTTTTCTAAAAGTAATAATCATAAATAATATTTAAAATTGTATGTGTACATAAAATATGTGAGATATGTACATATTAATTTATTAAAATTTATTAATATATTTCTTCAACAAGGATAGATAAAAAGACAAATAGGTAGATAAAATGGACCTAATATTTTGCTAGTGTATAGCTTACGAATGAACATACAATTTAGTAAATTTTTACAAATACATATAACATATCTACATGTATATCTGGTAAAAATTGAATTTTCTGAGACTTCTAAACATGAGTTTCATTTCACTTTTTTGAAAATAGAGGGCTCAATGTTTGTTTTTGACAACAAAAACATTAGGGAAGGCCTTACTGTGTAATTTTATATATTTTTAAAAGGTGGTAATGCACAAACCGTCAAGCCAAGCTTGTGTGCCCGTCTGACAGACGAGGCCTAGCTCTATGCATTATTAAAGCAAATGTCTTCGTAAAGACCATAAACATCTTTCATTATTATGCATTTCATCCCTAAATATGTAGCTATTGTTTGGTCCCATATACTCCAACATCCTATATTGAACATCTTAATGAGTTCCAGTGAGTACATATGCTCTGCATCTTGGATCATCTGTTGTAAATTCACGTCAGTATTCCATTCAAAGCCCAATGCCCACCAGAAGCTCTGGCTGAAACTACAATCAAAGAATAAATGATGAAGAGTCTCCCGCGGGCAAGTATCAGAGAGGACATAGTCTTGATATTCCATATAGAAATTCTTTTTGGTCATAAGATCATTTGTATTAATTCTTCTATTCAGCAGGAGCCAAGTAAAGAACTTATGCCTGGGGAGATTACATGTCTTCCATATATCTAGGATAGGTTGAGGAGTAGGATGATTACCAATAATTGTTCTATACACTTTGCTGGTACCAAAAGTTTCCCCTCATGGAAATTTCTAAATATCTTGAGTATGAGGAATGTTGATAGAGTTTATATCATTTGTTGTCCACCACTTTTAGACCCTTTTCCATGGAAATATTGTCATTTTTGGCAAATGAGTGAAGATGTGGGTATTTATCTTCCATAGCAGTATTATTCCAATTATCTTTCCACAGTAGTATATATTTCTCGTTGCCAAAATTGCAGGATGTCATCTCTCTATACATGTGAACCATAGTCTTCCCTCCACCAAAAGGATCCCTTAGGATTTACAGCATGCGACACAACATTACCACCATAATGTTCCCTCCATACCAAGTTGACCCATGGAATATCACGATGATTGTAAAATCTATGCACATTTTTTCATCAGCAAATCTTGATTTTGGACTCTATGATTGATAACACCTAGACCTAATTCTTCTTTTGGTCTATATAGCATTTCCCAGCTTGCAAGACACTTACCTTGCTCTATATATCTTTGCCACACCATAAGTATTCTCTCCTTCCTTTTGCAAAATGAAGAAATATAGTGATAGGAACTCTTAGGGCACACATGGCATGCATTGGCAGAGAATTCAGAATTGAATTCAACAGTTTTAATCTTCTAGTATAAGACAATAGTGATGAAATTCATGTCAGCCTTTTATCAAGTCTGACACAAGTAGCATGAGATCATCCACATATGGTCTAGTAGTGCCCAAAGTAAACCCGGGTAGGTAAATGGCAGACTTTCCACTCTGTATCCAAATGAAGCTGCCAGATTCTGAGCATGTTCAGGGTCCAAATTAATTGGCACAAGTGTTGTTTTGTGGAAATTTACTTTAAGCCCAGGAGCATCACTAAATTGAATATGCTTAATTTTCAAATTGGCAAGTTGCAAAGCATCCAACTCTCCTATTTGCCAAGCATCATTGATCACTACCTATAATAAATCTGTTGTATTAACAAATAGTAAAGGGGGAGTGGGTCACCTTGTCTCTCTCCCCTTATATATTTTTTTCATGCCAAGTACACCATTTAATAAGACTGACATAAATGCAGCGTGGAGATTGTCAGTGATAAGAATAATCCATTTAGGACCAAATCTCTAAGAATGTCAATGATAACTTTGTATTCAATCTTATCAAAGTCAATTTTCATGATAATAATAGGCCTTTTTGATATGTGGCATAAATGTAGGTATTCAAATGTCCATCCCAAGTAGTCCTGGATGGATTCACCTTTAATAAATCCACATTGGTTCACATGGAGAATGCATATAATTTCCTTTTGCAATCTGTTTTCCATGAGTTTAGTCAAGAACTTCAGAGGAAGGCTGGCCAGAGAAATTGGCATGTAATCATGCATTGCATATGGATCATTAATCTTTGGAATCATGGTGATGAGAGTAGTATTAATTGTTTGTAAGTTGATTTTCCCTTCATAAAAATTATTCACTAAGTTGATGAAGTCTTGCTTGACCGTGGTCCTGCATTTCTGTAGGAACATACAATTTGAGCCACTAGATTCAGGAGATTTGTCTAGAGGAATTTCTTTAATAACAATCTCTATTTTTTCAATGGAAAACGGGGCATCAAAGTGTGACAAGTCATGAGACTTAACCAATTCATCAAGATTAAAGTCAATGTTGGTATTTTCACTAATGCCCTAGAGGGTTTAATGTAGTCCGGGAGCCAAAAAAATTGTTCTCCCATTACCACTACTCACCACGTGAGTAGAATTAGGACCAAAAAAAATTCTCATGTACGTTGCTCAGGGTAGCAACAAAGCAACCACTAGATTTTGCTTCTGTTTTACACCAATGTTTATACTCCATATGTATTGTTTATCTTCCTTATTTAACACCTCTTGGTCCTAAATGCAACGCACACTATTTTGCATGGTCTTTAATGCATGATTTTGACCACCAATATAGATCAAAGTATATGGCTTAGGTTTGTGTAAATGGTATTTTTGTATTTGTCTTGTGAAATGCTTTTATTTAATATATATTTTTACTATTTTTTCATTATGTTATCAGAAAGTGTGGCTCCCGAGTTCCAATGTTCCCTTCGCTTAAAAAAATATTTACAAGTTTTATAAACCCCCCAAAAAAAATCTAGGCATAGTCAATGATGTATCCTACAAGCATGCAAATTGCAACCCTAAATTCTTTATATTATGGGCTACACAAAAATGATAGAATCCAATAAAATTTGGAGATTTAAAACTATACATACTCATGTACCGTAATATAAAGTACTTCCTCCGATCCATAATAAGTGTCGGTGATTTAGTATTATTTTAGTACAAAGTTTGTACTAAATCTCCGACAGTTATTTTGGACCGGAGGTAGTATTTGAAATTGATATTTTGCAGGTTTGTGGGATACATGATTAACTACATCCTGATATTTTTCTAAACTTTTTTGATACTAAGAAATATAATTTTCGGATGAAAAAAAAGATCAGTGGTGCCTATGTGCACCAAATCTCCATTGTTACGTTATACGCGAAAATCATACTAATAAACAATGTGCTCAAGAAGTAATGTACAGATGTGAAAACTTCACATGGATTTATTCACTATTTCCCCCACACAAAAGAAGACATGCTCACACGTGAGAACTTCACATACATTTATTCCAAACATTTTATTCAAACAAGTAAACAAGTGATACTACAAAACGGTCGAAGACCACAACTCACACGCTACCCACCCACCCATACGATTACTAGGAATGTATGGTATGATAGATGGTACTACACAATTGCACAATGCATGCATGCATGTTCCCGCAGCCCATGCAAGAGCAAGACAAGCTCATGTACTTACACACTGATAGTAGAATTTAATCGATGCATCGCATTCAGGTTGGAGTTCAACTAGGGCACTGGAAATTGTCCGGCACGTTCTTGCCGCACTGGTTGACGAGCACCTCGATGGCGACGGGCAGCACGAGGCTGATGTCGAGCGCCTGGGCCTTGATGGTGGTGCAGAGGCAGAGCGCCGCGTCGAGGTCGGCCACGCCGGACAGCAGAGGGCAGCAGCTGTCGCTGGCGCTGCTGCCGAGCACCGCATGCACCAGCCCGTTGAGCACGTCCACGCACGATACCAGCTTTAGCGTGTCCACGGGGCACTGGCCCGCCGGCGACGGCGTCGGGGCTACAGGGGTAGGCGTCACCGGAGTCGGCGTTGGGGTCACAGGGGTCGGCGGCGTTACCGGGGTCGGTGTTGGCGTCGGTGTAGGGGTCACCGGCGCCGGTGTAGGGCTCACGGGTGTTGGCGTCGGAGTCGCAGGGGTTGGCGGCGACGTCCCCGGGCACTGGAAGTTGCTGGGCACGTTCTTGCCACACTGGTTGACGAGCACCTCTATGGCGATAGGCAGCACGAGGCTGATGTCGAGCGCCTTGGCCTTGATAGTGGTGCAGAGACAGAGTGCGGCGTCCAGGCCGGCCACGCCGGACAGCAGCGGGCAGCAGGTGTCGCTGGCGCTGCTTCCGATCACCGCGTGCACCAGCCCGTTGAGAGCGTCCACGCACGACAGAAGCTTCAGCGTGTCGACGGGGCACTTGCCCGACGGCGGCGACGGCGCCGGTGCCACAGGAGTCGGCGTTGGTGGTGACGGAGTCACAGGAGTCGGCGTTGGCGGTGACGGAGTCACAGGAGTCGGCGTTGGCGGAGTAACAGGGCTCGGTGGCGGGGTGACAGGGGTGACAGGGGTTGGCGGAGGAGTCACAGGGCTTGGCGTCGGGGTCACAGGGCTAGGCGGCGGCGTCCCCGGGCACTGGAAGTCCTCGGGCACGTTCTTGCCGCACTGGTTGACGAGCACTGAGATGGCGACGGGCAGCACGACGCTGATGTCCAGCGCCTTTGCCTTGATGGTGGTGCAGAGGCAGAGCGCGGCGTCGAGGCCGGCAACGCCGGACAGAAGAGGGCAGCAGGTCTCACTGGGGTTGGCGCCCAGCACGGCGTGCACCAGCCCGTTCAGCGCGTCCACGCACGAAAGAAGCTTCAGGGTGTCCACGGGACACTTGCCCGACGGCGGCGACGGTGGCGGTGTCGCAGGAGTCGGCGCCGGGGGTGTCGGAGTGGCAGGAGTCGGGGCCGGCGGTGTGGGCGTGGGAGTGTGCGGCGGCGGCGTGGGTGTCGGCGTGGGAGTATGCGGCGGAGGCGTTGGTGTGGGTGTGGGAGTGTGCGGCGGCGGCGTTGGTGTGGGCGTGGGAGTGTGCGGCGGTGGCGTGGGCGTGGGCGTTGGTGTGGGAGTGTGCGGCGGTGGCGTTGGTGTTGGCGTGGGAGTGTGCGGCGGCGGTGTGGGTGTGGGTGTGGGTGTGGGAGTGTGCGGCGGCGGCGTGGGAGTGTGCGGCGGCGGCGTGGGAGTGTGCGGCGGCGCGGGCTTTGGTGCGTGTGGCGGCGGAGGGCAGGGTACGGACGACGGCGGGGGCGTCAGCTTACGCGGGGGTGGCGGGGGAGGAGGCTTGGGGCAGGTGGGGCAGGCCGCGGACGGCACGAGCTGCACGACCAGAGAGAGCAGCGCCACCAGCAGGAGCGGCGCAATGCGAGCCATTGCGGATAGCTAGCAAGCCCCGATGGAGCTTGAGGTCTCGGAGTACTTGCTGCTGATCTTAGCTACCTTAGCCGGTGTGATGGAAGAAGATGAAAGTGGGCGTGCTTATATAGGCCTGCGTGAACGTGAGGCAACGACGTCGCCGTACTTACTGGCTTACTGCGCTGGCTGGTGTGTCTATCACGTAGGCTGCTGTGTCTCTGGTCGATCGACTTGGGTTGGATGAATCCAATCGATCGCTTCTTGGGCGACGAAAGTCATGGACGATTTGTCTTTTCGCCCTAGAATCGCGCGTCGATTGATCAATGCAATCTACCGTATATGTGAGCAAGTTGAGAACGTGTGGACTGTGGCAGAGTATCTCGACGTCGCGGTTAAACCGACATATATAGTCTGCCCAGCCAGCCGTGTTTAACCTGCTGTCACTCGATCGTTACATGTTCTGTTGACTCATGTTTTGTGTTTCAAGGTTCTCGAGACTTCATAACCGGATCTATTGTTTTGGCCATTAGCAATGCTAAACATGCTTCGACCACCTTAATACAACATATATAACTGATTTTGAGATATAAATACATAGTGCATGCTATTAGTATCCTACTACTATGCATGTTATCGATTCCCTCCGTTTTTTAATATAAGATGTTTGATACTCCATCCGTTCAGAAATATAAGACCTTTTAGCTTTGTGAATCGGATGTATCTAGACTTTTTTTTAGTGTATAGGTCCGTATAGGTTTGGACTGAACCTATACACTGAAAAGCGTCTAGATGCATTCATTTCACAATCTAAACTGTCTTAGTATTTTTTATCGGAGGGAGTATCTTTTTCTGAAACACATGTATATGGAGTATCTTTTTCTGAAACACATGTATATAGGCGTTTTTTATTGTGTCGATTCACTCATTTGAACATGTACACTCAGAGGCGACTAGATACATGCGTTACACAGAAAAGATAAAACCTCTTATATTTTAAAATAGAGGTTTATCCAGGTTAGTGGAGATAAAACCTCTTATATTTTCAAAAAAAAAAAAAAATTATTAGAAATCTTAGGCAGGAGAATTACGTACAGCTGGAGGGGAAGAAGCGTCCAAGCTAGGTGACCTGTTGAAATCCTACCCAGTAGATCCATACAAGTTGAAGGAAAGAGACATGATATCCCTAGCTACATCTCCAGCTAGACAACATGTATGCTAGCTCCATAGATCGGTTACACACCAGAGTGGCTAGAGGTGTGTCTCCGAATGGGGAAAGGATCTTTCACCGGAGCAAGAGCATAGCAGATATCGCATTTCGCGGTACTGCAAAACATGGACACGGTATACGACAAATCGTTCTTTTTGGCTAAAAAAGGTGGCGCGGAACATATACCGCATATGCGTACCGTAAAACGGAATATTTCGTGATATTCGATCGTCTTCTTCGCGGAGTCATCTTACTCTAGGTCCTGATATGCGCCACCCGGAGTGGTTGATGTTGAACGGTCGGAGGACGGCCGGGGCAGCTGCTTGCGTGTGCTTCCTGCCCGCTACTTGTGCGCTGCTTGCCGCTGCATGCGGAACGACGGCGAGGTGCGCGTGCGGCACGACCGGCGGCATACGTGACATCGTCGGGATGGCCAGATTACGGAAGCACTGTAGCTGAATATTTCCTCCAGCCAAACCATTTTCCGTTGCGGTACACTGCATATTCGGCTCCCAGAACTGAATATATGCAGTATGGAAGAGACGATTTGCGGGAAACCATAAAAAAAAATCGGATATGATACGATTTAGGATATCTGGAATGGTCATTTTTTCCGCCTCGTACTGCAAATTGGCAGTTATTTTGCGGTACGGGGAGGGGTGCGGCATCTGCTAGAGATGCTCTAAGTACGTAGCACCAGGGCCCTGACTAGATGCTTCCTTCCTGCAAGAAGAATTGCGCTCCAAGAAAAAACCCGGTCGCTCTCGCCCAGGGCGACTTAGGGGCGTCCCGGCCCAAACCCTAGCTTCATCGTTGGCCCCTCTCCTCCCCCGCGTCGCCGCCGGAGGAAGCCGTCGGGTGAAGCCTGTGCGGCCGACGGCGGCGAGGCAGTTCCTCGTGTCCCTCTTAAGCGCCTGGGCGGAGGTCCTCGACGGGATTCGGTGGCGCGCCGGCGCACGCCTGGGCTGCCTCTGGCGCGACGGTGAGGGTCTAGGCGCGCGGCGACGCGATCTGGCGAGCGATGGTGGGGTGGAGGTGGAGGGATTCAACGACGAGTAGGGGGTGTGGGGTGCTCGCATCAGGGCTTTGGGGCGACGACCGTGGCAGACGATGGTGGTTCGCGATGCTTGGGTGGCGGGCTGCGGCGCGCTGTTGGGCGGGCCTGTGGTGGTGAGGCCGTGAGGAGGTAGCCAATTTGGCCGGCGGCAACGCCCATATGCTGGTCAGCGGGCCAAGATCTGGGGTATGCTGGGCCTAGTGGGGCTCTCTGGTACAACTGGGTGGCTTGTGGGCGGAGCTCTGTTTCCACCTTGCATGCTATCGTCGGTTGCTTCGTCCTCCCCTCCGCGGCTTGCGTGCTGGCTGGATCTGGCCAGGCGGGCCTTGATCTGGCCCAATCACCATTGTCTGCTCCGTGGGGTCGTTGTCCTGCCGGTGCGAGACCATGGAAGTCGGGGTGGCGGCCTCAGGAAGGCGGTCTGTGTGGTTGGCTCTTGGTCCTCTGTTTGGCTGCAGGGGCAGTGAGGGGAGTGACTTGGGCAAGCCTGGTGCTCTCAGGGCGGCAGAGGTTCGGCTCAGGCTGGGTGGTGGCGGCACATCGGTGTTCTGCAGATGGAGGCAGTGGTTTAGCTTGTGCAGGGTGAAGCGGCTGCGACGGTCGACTTGTTGCAGCGTGCCGACGGGCTTTATAGGCCCGCTGGGCCCGGCCGGACCCAACTGGGATTGGTGTGCCTTGCAGCCGTGTCCGGTCGACTACCGCCTGTAGTTCCCTCCCGCGCGGCCGCTGTACTGCTTCCCCCGATTCAAGCTACCATTCGCCTTTATCTTGTTGGCCTTGTGTCGATGACTTCGGTGAGATGATGATGGCGGCTTCGTGACCGTAGTGGCGCATGTTGGTGGGCGACGAGTTTGGTGGTGTCGAGGCCTCGACCTCGTGGGGCTCGTATGCAACGGATCACCTGGGGGGGTTGTGCATAGGGTCTTCGGGAGAAATCTTTGTCGGCTTGCCCAACACCGACGCGGATCCGCCTTCGGGTGGCACCATTCCTTCCTGGAGGGCGCCGTGGCTACCCGATGTCCGCTTCTCCCTGTGTGCCGGGGGAAACCCTAGGGCCGGTTGGTCCGGGCAGCAGCGTTCGCCGTCCTTCTTGAAGGTGTTGCTTGTCACTTGACATCTCGATGCTAGGAGTATGGCGGAACTTCTCCGGTGAGCGCAACGGTTGTGGGTCACCTTCGCTTAGTCGATCGGCCTCTGCCTCCATGTTGTTTCTTGTTTTTTTGTTTTGGGCGTTGTTTGTTGTTGCCCCGGTTTTATTTTTCTTGTTAAGACTATCGTTGGTTGTATCAGGTGGTTGCTATATTAATATAGCGGGACGAAAGCCTGATTAGAGGAGTGCGTAGCACCCATATATGTGTGTGCGGGTAGTAGACATGTAGCCCGATGATGTGCTTTCAGACTGATCCAATACACAGTATCTACACAAACATGTCTACATACTCGAAGAAGCAAGGCATTAGTAACTGCCACTAGATCAGTCACTATACGTCTGGAAGTAAAAGGAAACATTGACCCAAACTAGCCAACATTGACCCGTTGAAATTTTAGCCTGCAAATATCCTACTACTATCTAGCAAGGTGAGATGACCCTCAAGACCATGCGTGCTAGTTCCATCCACAAAATAGCTAGGGTGATATGCAACTTGCTTAATTTGCAAGCAGCTTAGCTAGCTAGCACATGCACAGGTACTCTGTTCCTGTTCAAATGAACATGCACCATATACTTAGACGCGCAGGTGGTTTGGCGCCTTCCCCTGCCGACCTATACGCGTACCTATCCATCCTCTGTCCGCCTACCGACCTACAGCTAGCCGATCCATCCTTGCATGGCTCGTAGCGAGGCCGGCGATCGACAAGCAGGGGTCGATCGATTGGGAAACTATCTGGTGCCCTGTTCCGGAGGGCTCCGGCGCCCGAACAACCAGCTCTTGCGTACACACAAGCGTTTACACCCTAACCTGAAACTTAGAGTAACTCCAGCCACGCTAGCTTACATCCCATCTGTGGTTCTCAGTTACTTAGGGCATCTCTAACCGACCCCAAAACTTAGAGGAGTAGAACGGTTCCTAAAATTTGGAGGAATATATTTACTACTCCCTCCGATCCAAATTTAGAGGAATATATTTAGTACTAAATCATGTCTAAATACATCCGAATATAGACAAATCTAAGTCAATTAATTTGGATCGGAGGGAGTACTCTAAAAGAAGCGGTTTCAAACCGAAAACTTAGAGTAGTAAAATGTTTTTTATCTAGAAATCAAACTATTAACAGCCAAACACTTGGCATACTTCAAATACAATGAAATAACATGTTTAAGAATGAACAAAAATTAAGTTTACAAACTAAATAATTCAAAGACAAACACATTGCAGGGTTCAAATGCAACGGATGACGAGAACAGTTCAAAGACAACTAGGTAGCACTATGGAGACGCCAGTGAATGCCCAACAAGATCATGCTGCGGATGTTCATGCACCTCTTTGTTCTCGATCCGCTGATGGGTTTGGAGGAATTATTGTTGTATCATGTTTCCATCATGTGCTGGCTCTACAGGATCACCATTAGAGATGTACCGGAAGTTCTCTGGCATATCGCTCTCATCTTCGATGATCATTTTACGCGAGATAATGCAACATGTCATTATTTTCCAAAGCACCTTGGATTTCCAATACTCAACATGGCCTTTAATTATGCCAAAGCGCTTCTGAAACACACCGAAAGCACACTAACATCCTTCCTTGCAAACTCTTGAGCCTTTACGACATGAGCCTTCTTGTTTCTGTTGATAAGTGTCTTCTGGATTGTTTTCACAAACGTGGCCCATGGAGGATAAATGCCATTTGCAAGGTGGTAACCCATGTTGTACTCACGGTTATTGACTTCGTAGTTGACACGAGGAGCATCTCTGGCAACAAACCTAGAGAAGAGATGTGATCTAGCTAGACAACACATTCACGTCATTGTGATACCCACACAATCCAAAGAAGTCATGCCAAATCCATAGATCCTTCGATGCTACCGCCTCAAGGATAATTGCTGGATCGTTGCAATTGCCTTTGTACCGACCTTTCTATCCAGGTGGACAATTTTTCCATCTCCAATGCATGCAATCCATTGATCCAAGCATCCAAGGTCATCCTCTTTCTTCACTATCACCCAAGAGTCTCTCAACATCATCATCATTGGGTGCCCTCAAATAATCCTTCCCAAAGATATCAATCACAACTTTCATATATCTCACCTCCAAGATTGTATCTTCGCTAATGCGAACATAGTCATCAACGGCATCCACAGAACACCCATAAGAAAGCACTTGAACAGCTACAAGACACTTCATCAATGGGACCGCGCTTACCTCACCCGATGCACTCCTCCAAACCTTGAACAAATCGTCATGATTCTTGACTGCATTTGCAATGGTAAGGAAGAGGCTCTTGTGCATGCGGAATCTCCAGCAAAAATATTTCTCTAGATAGATGGCATTTTCGTTGGCATGGCCCTCCGCTCTCTATCCCGATTGATGTACAAGCGGCCAAACTATGACCCAAGTCTCGGCCGCCGAACTTCATCATTCAAAACGATGGCCATGGCCATCTCAACGTCACCGCCATCTTCACCCTCCTCCTCCAACGATGAGTCGTCCATGATGTACTCCCTTAGCCTCTTCATCTACAAAATGGCTCGAGTCAAAATTGAAAAAACAAACATACAAAAGCATCGAGAAAAGTCACCTAGTGATTCGGTGGAACGGTTGGAGGCGGAGGAGGTGGGGAGGGTGGCCGGTGATGTTCAGCTATCTAGGCACCTTGAGGGGAGGCAGGGCTGCGGGACGGTCGATAGTTGACAAAGAGGTTCGTCCATAGAAGAATCTCCACCAACCACAGTCTCACGTCGACACTGACCTCGCCATGGTTGCATACCATTGTTGTCGGGTTTTGTCGGCCTCCCTCGACTCCAGTGCAACCTAGCTCTGGTGCGGGACTTCTACCGCCCTTCCATCCCCTGATCGCAACGTTTTGCAAAGAATCAAGCCCGGTGGTATCCGATTTGCAACAGATCGGGGCGGTGGCAAAATCTCGATTTCCTAGTTGATTCCAGCGATGACGGGGACCGACGAGTGACGAAGAGTTGGGTACGAGGGGTGGTGCAGTGTTCTGGTGCCGGTGACGGGTTGTCGTGGTTATCGGACGTGTCACCGGTGAGAATGGTGCCAAAAGTCGCCGACGGGATTGGAGGTCGGCTTTTTTTATCTAGAGTGGTCGAGGACTCTTATATTTAGGAGTCAACAGAGGGGACTTATAATTTTTACTCCTCTAAATGTTTTACGAGTTTGGTTAGGTCCTTTAACCGGTTTTTTGAGGATCGGTTGGATATGCCCTTAGGGTGCGATTGGTAGCATGTAGCTATTTTAGGCCTCTTTGGAACATGGTCATGAGGCATGCCCCATTGAAAACATGACTTGGGCCATATTGCCCACTTCATTTGGTTGCCCACAATTTCCTTTTCCATATGAGGAGAGGAACAACACACCCGGTGTTTGGTGGCTACATTTATCAGGGCAACAAAGATATATGCGGGTGTTGACTGTTTGGTTGCAAGATTCTAGTTGTTGTGGTAACCTATTTCATTGGAGTGTTCAGTTTACCTAGCACTCATCACACAATGTAGAAAATAAGAGGATAGTAGTGGAAGCATATTCGAAACTAACAGTTACCCATTGGAGTGATGCGTTATGATCTAATGATGTATCACATGTTCACCGGTAGAGGAGTTAATATATACTTTCTTCTTTCCTGTAGAGGAGTCTGGAAGCATGGGGTTGAGGGCACAATTTTCTCTAGCGGAGCCACAACCGAGTATATCTAAGAGTCGGAGCAACCAAGAAGTAAAAAATTACTCCTTTAAAGTAGACAAGTTTTGTCTAGGTGCAGTTTAGCCCCTTAAAACTGAAATTTTACTCCTCTAACCGGGTTTGTGGGATCGACTAGAGATGCGCTCGCCCATCCTCCCAAAGCCCCCAAAACCATGAGATTTCCCTCCTATCACCGTCAGCCATTGCTACCTGCTATAGGCGGGAGCTAACCGCCGGCAATCGTAGCCGCCTAGTGGAGTTTATCGTGTGAGAGTTTGATAGAGCTCACCATCAGTGCCGATGAAGAGCTTATAATTTTTCATGCAAGATAGAGAAGAAAAGCATAATACGAGGGATTTAGGAAGGCGACATTTGGAAAAAATTGAGAGTCCTCCTTATGGAACCCACAAAGTTTTTTTCAAGGGTAGAATCACTACAACATGGATGGATGTCCCTCGCGCTTATAGACGCCGAAACACACGTCTAATCGCCACGCTCGCATTGGTGCGGCCAAAAAAGATGCTAGGGATAACTATATCGGGGAAAGTGCATTAGTGGTGCTTCTTTTGGCTCGGCACAACGTCATACCTCGACCTAGCGCTTCTGTGGCACCACAGAGGATGCTCCTTGGTACAAAATACATGACAAATACTTTATTGTCGTGAAATAAATGCACTGTTTCGCCGTGTTTGGTACACTTTCTAATGGTACAAATGACAATTACAATCAGTACAAATGAAATTATCTGGGCATGTTGATTCGAATCATATGATGGATTATATTAAGATACGAAATCCATTGATAAAACAATATTACATCAATTAAAATACATCACCTAATTAAGAGATTTTAGGATCTCTTTTGCTACAGATATAATCCCCTTCATCCCTTATTTTGGGATGGATGGAGGTTATACAACAACCATGTGTTCATGGATTCCTTGAAGAGGTGCCCGTCCATCTCAGTGACGTGGTTCTGACCGCCATCATATTCGCAGCATGTGTTGATGACCTCCCAGTGATCCGACCGCCATTATCGTTGCGACATGCGCTGATGACCTCGCCGAAAATCAATGTGTCGCGCTTGGTGAGTCTGTTCTGGCCGGCCTCCTGGTTGCGAATCTGAAACATAGATGAATGATAGAATAGAAAAAGGGAATGAAGAAACCAATGAAATGCAATTTGGAGAAGGGATGGTGCGCATGTACATGAGCGGTGGAGGACTCCATCACGAGTTGAGAAGATTGGACAACATGACCGAATGTGGACTGCTTGGGTATATCTGTCTTTGGAGTGGACATATGGAGAGCTCTGGTGAGATCTAGGGTTCAGAGTGGAAAGAGGGAGAGCCCCGATGAGATCTATGGTACAGAGTGGAAAGAGGGAGAGCCTAAGATATAAGGTTAGTAGTGGAGTGTGGTGGTGTGGAGTAACATGATGTGGTCCTCAGTTATATAGCAAATTGGCTTGGTGGATGTGGATATGGTAGTTTTATATGATTTATGGACCTATGTTGCGTAAAGGCCCTATTTTGGGCCAATTGTTACAAAATGAAGAACACAACTGAAAGTGCATGTATGCCCCATGTGTGGTTTTAGTAATTAATGAAAATTTATATGGACTAATGTTTGCTTTGAGTTATATTTGTAGGAATTATCCATTGACATCGCTTGGACCATGTGTTGGCTTCAAGGTTGAAAGATGAAAAAATTAATAAGAATAAACAATGTCTAAGGTATTTGGACCAATTGGAATCATGTTGAAGAAAGAAGCTGATTCAAGGTTGGTTAAGTCGAAGTTCAAAGAGCAGTTTCAAGTGGATCGACACTCAAGAAAAAATAAAGAAGTGCAAGTTCAAGATGCACCATCTCTAGAAGATCATATGTTTGAAGCTTGCCATCCTACGTGATCATGGATTGACGAAGGCAAGCTCAAAGAAGAGGTTTCCCCATGACGTATAGGGGAGCAAATCACAAGTATTCATCAAAGTGAGCACGAGCAAGAGTAATCAAGAAAGGTGTTCCATCTTGAGGAGGACAAGATCATCTACATCAAGCTTAAGTGGAATGTGCAAGGCAAAGGTATGATCTTGATAGGTTTTCTCTTTTACCGGTCTCTTGTTGTTAGTTGGGAGACCTAGTTATAGGATAGATAGCCGTACTATCAAGAGGGGCTCTCGAGTGAGTAGCTCGATCATTTTCTTTGAAGAGAGTTCAAACCTTTGCATTCTTGCATCATCCTTCTTGGTTGTTATTTGGATCTTATCCATGTGGGGTTCTAGAGCTTTTGGTTACCTTCATAACAAACTCTAGTTCATCAAAAATAGATTTGCCATGTATATCTTATTGCGTTTTTTATCTTGGTGGTTTTCCTGGTTCCACATCTTGGGAGGTATCTCACATATGTATACTTGATATTTTCTCCCTTGGTGCTATCCAATATTGGTTTCATCCCATTTGGAGTTCGGATGCTCAAGTTATTACAGTTTTGGTTTTAGTAGGTTACCTGGACCGGTAGTATCGCTGCTTGATGACCCACAAGTATAGGGCGTGTATCACAGTATTTTCGAGGGAAGTGAAACCCAATTTATTGATTCGACACAAGGGGAGCCAAAGAATATTTATAAGCCTTAACAACTGAGTTGTCAATTCAGCCGCACCTGGAAACAATCTTGCTCACAACAGTTTATTAGTAGCAACAGTTTTGTAGTAGCAATAGCAAAGTAATAGCAGTTGTAGAAGTAAAGACAGTGGTAACAATTGCAGTAAACAGTAGGATTAAAGCGAGGTAGGCATAGGGATGGATGGACGGGTGTTGCATGGACAAGACAATTCATATAGCAATCAAGACATAGGGCATTTGCAGATAAATAAGATAAAGCATCCAAGTACTAAATAAGCATAGGCATGTGTTCTATATATAGTCATACGTGCTCGTAATGAGAACTTGCACAGCATCTTTTGTCCTGCCAGCCCATTTGAAGTGGGGCCTCAAGGGAACTACTGGCAATTAAGGTGCTCCTTTTAATAGAGAACCAGAACAAAGCATTAACACTCCGTTAACACATGTGATCCTCACATCAAAGCCATCCCCTCCGGTTATCCCGATTATTGTCACTTCGAGGCCTTTGTTTCTTGACAATGATATGTGTATACAACTTGCTGGTAAGATCACAAACAATACTATCATCATGAATCAATAACATGTTCAAATCTGAAATCATGGCACTCGGGCCCTAGTGACAAGCATTAAGCATAACAAGATTCAACAAAGTCAAAAAGCACTAATAATAGATACTAGGCACCATGCCCTAACAATCTGATGCCATTACATGAATGATCTCATCCAATCCCTACCATCCCCATAGCCTACAACGGGGGATTGCTGACTCATGGATGGGGGAATCATGGATGGTCAATGGAGAAGCGATGGTGATGATCTCCTCTAATTCCCCGTCCCGTCAGGGTGCCAGAACGGAGTTTCTGGTTCCGAATCACGGTTTTGGGTGGTGACGGTGCAGCGGAACTCTCTCTGGAAAAATGTTGAACCCCCCGTGGTTTTTAGGTCAAGAGGCATCTTATAGGCGAAGAGGGAGGCCAAGGGGGTGACCGAGGCGGCCACACCACCCCCAGGCGCGACCTGGGCTGGCTCGCGCGGCCAGGTGGTGTGGGCCCCCCGTGTCCCTCCTCTGTCTCGTCTTCTGGCTCCGTGAATCTTCTGGTGAAATAGGATTTTTGGCATATTTTCTGGGATTTTTCCTGATAGTCGATTTTCTACACAAAAACTAGACACCAAGGCAATTCTGCTGAAAACAGCGTCAGTCCGCGTTAGTTGTATCCAAATCACACAAGTTTAGAGGAGAAACAATAGAAAAAGTGTTCGGGAAAGTAGATACGTTTTGGACGTATCAACTCCCCCAAGCTTAGCTTATTGCTTGTCCTCAAGCAATTCAGTTGAAAACTGAGTGTGATAAAAGAGCTTTCACGAACACATTTGCTTCATAAGATGTATATATTCTCAGCATATGATCAACTACTTAGGCAATTCATAATAAAGAGTATGCAACTAAGTTTACTTAATAGTCATTGCAAGCTATGAAGAGATTCCAACTCAAAAATAATAAGTAGCATGAAGCATAAACATAAGCAACATTGCAATGCTCATAAAAAGGTATGATAGAGTGGTATCTCGCTTGCCTTTGATTGTAGAGCAAACATAAATGCCAAGACACCTCTGAAGTTCAAGTGAAGACTAGAAGTAAAGATATCAAAGATACAAGCATCAAAGTCATGACACAATTAGCCAAGTTTTGAGACAAGCACATTACACTAAGAATGACAACTATGCTATCAAGAAAGTGCTCATGAAATAAGTGGTGACTCAACAAGGAAGTGAAAAAGGTTTTGAGAAGTTTGAAAGGCTTCCAAATGCCGAAAGTATGGTACTCATTAGCTTTTAGCTCTCATTGCCCCTATCATAAGCATATTTAATGGTTAAGGTGAAAGTGAGGTCTAATACGAGTTATATGCTTGACAAACTATAAACTGGAAATCTCATGTCCCTTGAGTACGAGGGCCGCTCCTCATGCTACTCAACTTTAGTTACCGGTAAGTTCTTGTCATAGTAAATACATGCGTATCATAGAGAACTGCCAACAGGGCACCCCTTGCCCGATGATACGGAAGAATCCCCATATCAAAATGACAAGGCAAGCAGACAATAAGCATCTCAGCATCTTCTTATTTACCATGGGAAAATGGTATTTTTTCTCTCTTTCCTCTTTTCTCATCTCCTTTTCTTTTTCTCAATAACTATATCTCTCTTTTTTATAAGAAGAATGCTTCATAGATTGCTCATTATGGTTAGGCTGCAGGTTTCCACCATGATTAGGCATGGATTAGACCAGCCGCCTAGGCGTTTCTCTAACACACATACATAACTCCATGGACTTATAAGCTCCCCTTTTATTTCACACCGATGGCATACGTAAACAAAAGAGCATGATATCAACTGGGTATATATTTACAGGTGTTGAAAGCGTTCCCCGTGACAGCACGGTTTTGCTAATCCCCAGCCTATAATTTGTAAGCATATAACTTTCATGGACAGTCATAATAGTTCAGGTTTATTAAGTGCAAGAAATAAAGTGTGCCATCAAGTTCGTGAGATCTTTACTAACTAACTTTCTCATAACAAGCAAACATTTTATTTGGAAGAAAAACAAGGCATACTGAATATGCACGGAATAGCATATGATGCTAATAGGTAGGTATGGTGGACACTTTGGGCAATGTTGGTTTTGGGGAGTTGGAAACACGAGTAGAGCTCATACTCAGTGCAAGTGAAGGCTAGCAATAGTAAGGGAGCGACAAACGAGAGAGCAATAACTGTCATAATCATGCTTGCAACAAAATAGGACTAATTATGGCATGAAAGTGATTCAAGGATCCTGAAGCAAAATAATTCATTGAGGCTTACTGATTGTTTCAGTCTTGTGCATGCGTGAGCATGTGCCAAGTCAATTCAAGTGAAACATTCAGAGGAGGATACCACAGTGTCATACCAAGCTATGAATAGAACAATGCAAGCAAACATTCATATGACATGCTACAAACTATTAGCAAGCTGGAGCTAATCATAAGAAAGCAAGAACTACTAAGCATCCATAATTAACATACACCTTACATGAACAGACTAAGCATGCCCACAATGATGAGTATATATACAAAAATGAAAGAAAATAGAGTTCATTACCAGCCTCTTACCACACCTCAAGTTGTCATTGATCTTCATTATTGCCCTTCACTTGTGTGGCTTGAATAATAACATGAAACCAAAACTCCACTGAGGACTGCTGAACCCTGCAACGAACTTCGCAAAACCAAAGAAGAACAGAAAATATTTTTGGTGTTTTTGATTTTTAAAGGCAAGAACGAAAAGGAAGATCAAGCAAAGCGAAATATTTTTGGGTTTTTCGAATAATTAAGACAAAGCTAAAAGAAAGAGGCAAACCAAGGCGAAAAGGTAACGAAGCAAGCAAAGAGAATTAACAAAAATATTTTTGGTCTTTTTGTGTTTTGGGAAATGGAAATAAAGCACAAACGAAGACTAAAAAGAAAACGAAACATGGATATATAAAGTACCGACTGAACATGATATGTAGATGAGTGTGATGTCGGTGTACCTCCCCCCAAGCTTAGGCTTTTAGACTAAGTGGGTATCAACCCCAACGCGGGTAAGAACTCCAAGCTGGCGGGTCATCATAAGAATGATCATAGTTAGGCCCTTGTGTAGAATAAGAAGCCCCCCAATCATAGGCAGACTGTTGGTATGAAGACTCCCCCTCATTCGAGGGCTGGACCGAATCATCTGTAACCTCCCTTCCAGTATCATGCTCCTGCTAGGAGAGCTCCCCCCAGATATGCATCGAGCTCTTTCTCGGTGAGTGACCATCCTTCCCTGGTATCAAGGTTAAACAAAACAGGCATTGGCAAAAGAACAACATGCTAAGACTTACCTCTTCTCCAACCAGCTTTGAGGAAGGTTGTTTCATAAGATAAATCACTCAAATTAGCCCAAGAAGAAATAGATTTATGTTGTATCATGGAATTAAGGTCAAGCCTCTCTATGGGAAACTATAGATCTAAATGATGAGGCACTACACCATGCAAAGCTATTAAACGTGAAGCGATGAGGCCTCCACAAATTCTACCTTTCTCGCGGTTAGCAGCAAGACGAAAAGCTATCAAGGCACCCAAATTATAAGTCCTATCTCGTTTTAAGGCAGCTGAGATGAAGGCTAGATCATATGAGGATAATTTATTAGCAGTTTTCCTAGCGAGAACACACTTGGCAATAAAGTAGGCAAAGTATCGAATAGATGGGAGATGAATATTACGAATTTTACCGCTCTTCTTTGAGAAGCTGCTCCCCTGGAAAATTTCCGCATACAAGTCCATGAGTGGTGTAGGTCACTCTCTAATCCTTCCACACGAACCCCACTGTGGTACTTTAATAGCTGCACAAAAGTCATCAAACGGGAGATCGACAGCTACATTGTAAATTTTGTAGTGGACAATGGGGTTAGGCAAGGAGCAACTAAAGCAGAAATCCTGCACTACAGACATAGTTAGTTTCACATATTGGGAAGGTTCGTCTCCCACAAAATGCTCCAATCCTGCATTAGTTATCAAAGTATGTAAATCTTGAGAAATCCCTGCAGCCCTCATGAACTCAGAGCATGGATAGGCAGAGGGAAAGACTTCCTCCTCACGGTGAACCTTCATAACTGTAGGCACCCTCAATTCATGTTAGTTGAGTTGGTGTTCATTCATCTTCTTTTCTGAAATTTTTAGACAACCATCATACAAGTGATTGCAAAGTGAATACATAATGAAAGGAACTACTCATAGGGACTTGTAAGAGGCCTAAACATGCATCAAAGCAATTTCTCTAAGCATTGAACAAGCTTACAAGCTCACATAACCTGTCACCTACAGTAGAAAAATACTCAAGATATAATCCACTAAACACAAATCTACTTGGACAAGTGGAGGAGTCACATACCGGAGAACAAATGCTCCAAATTTCAGCAGCAAAGATGGGCTGAGCAAGGAGATTGAAAATCGCGAGCAAGAATAGCAGGAACACGAGTTTGAGAAATGAACTAGTGTTTTCTCGGGAGAGAGAAAGAAGTGCCAAGTGAGAGAGTGAGTGGAGGGCCAAGGGTGGCCCACACCATGGCTAGGCGTGCCCCTGGTGTGGCCGTGCCACCAGGTGGTGTGCCTGCCTGGTGGGCCCCCCTGGGTCACTCCAGGTACTCCTCTGTCCCTTTTTTCACGTCAAAATTTAATATGATTTTTTTGGAATTTTTTGAGACACTTTATTTTTTAGCAATTTTTAGGTATTGATGAATGAATTTCTGACAGAAAGATGATTTTGGAATGATGCAATAACAAAAAAAACTAAAACTTCAGAAGTTCTAAGACACTCTAATATGCAAGCTACTAACGAAAGAAAAGTAAACTAAGTGAAAGCAAAAATTAAAATGGATAAGGTAAAAGTAAGCAAAGATAATCATGGTGAAAACATTGTTTTGTTCATAAAAATCCCTTTGTTAATAAGGTTGATCAGGTCTTGTTACCAAAACAATTTTATATGAAACAAAACTTTGTATTCCACTAATGATTATGTTACCTCAACCTTGATACCAATGGTCCCAATCATAATAGTTTCATATTTTTCTCGTGGTATGGGACAATATATTTCTCCAACTTGGATGCCCTCAACATGTTTGAGTGAATTTAAACCATAAGTGCTATCAATCTTCTTGGGGAAATAGACAGTATGCTCTTTGTCATTAACATTAAAAGTCACCTTTCCTTGATTACAATTAATAACAGCTCATGTAGTATTAAGAAAAGGTCTCCCAAGAATAATAGACATATTATCATCTTCAGGCATTTCAAGCACAAAAAAGTCAGTTAATATCAAGCAATTATGAGCCACTTGAACAGGTACATCCTCACATATACCAACAGGAATACTAGTAGATTTATCAGCCATTTGCAAAGATATATCAGTTGGTATTAATTTTTCCAATTGGAGTCTCTTATAGAGAGAAAAAGGCATAACACTAACTCCTGCTCCCAAATCACACAAATTAGTTCTGACATAACTATCTTTAATAGAGCACGGAATAGTTGGAATCCTTGGGTCTCCAAGTTTGTTTGGAACCTTACCATTAAAGGAATAATTAGCAAGCAAAGTAGAAATTTCTTCATTAGGGATCTTTCTTTAATTAGAGACAATATCCTTCATATACTTTGAATAAGGAAGCAGTTTAATAGCATCTGTTAAGGGAATTTGCAATAATAAAGGTTTCATCCACTCACAAAACTTGTTATAGTGTTCATCTTCCTTTGACTTGTGTCTCTTTCACTACCGTGTCTCTTAGCAACAAAATCCTCTTTAGTGTATTTAGTATTTTTAGTGTGCCTTTCAAGTTCTTCTTCAAATTTTTCTTTATCAGGAGCATCATCTTCCTCATTACCACTTTCAGGTTTAGCATCAGAGACAGATATACTATTAGGATCTTTAGCAGGTTCAGAAGACTCTACAATAGTTTTATGTTTCTTTTTCCTTTTCTTAGGAGAAGTACCACTATTTTCAATTTGTTGAGAGTCCTGCTCAATTCTTTTAGGATGCCCCTCATGATATAGAGGATCCTGGGTGGCAGCACCACTTGGAAAAATCTAATTTCATAAGCTTGTTTTTCTTTAGAAGCATTAACTAGCAAATCTTTTTGTACCTTAATAAGCTGATCAATTTGTGTTTGAACCATTTGGAAATGTTTAAGAAGCATTTTAACATCATTAGAGGTTCTTTCCACAATATCCCTTAACTCAATAATAGCTCTAGAGTTTTCCATTAAATGATTTTGCACCCTGTTATTAAAATTATCTTGATTAACAATAAAAACATCAAATTCTTCCAAGCATTGATCAGGAGGTTTAGAATAAGGAATATCACCTTCATCAAAATGTTGGAGAGAGTGTACCTCAATAGTGGATGAGTGAGAGATTGGCTTACATAGTTCTTCTATAGGAGGTAAATTCTTCACATATTCAGCTTTAATACCCTTATCCTTAAGACATTTCTTAGCTTCCTTCATCACTTCATCATTTAGTTCAATAACTCCCCTCTTCCTTGATGTTGGTGTTGGCTCAGGCGCAGTTAACTCAGGTGTATCCGTCTCAGGCGTAATTGGCTCAGGTGGAGTCCAGTCATCATAATTCTTACTTATTTTAGCCATTAATTCCTCAGCTTCCTTGGGAGTTCTATTCCTGAAAACACAATCAGCACAACTATCCAGGTATGTCCTAGATTCTTCAGTTAGTCCATTATAATATATACCAAGAAGCTCATTTTTAGGTAATGGACATCCAGCTTGTGCATGAATCAAAGCACAAAACCTTGCCCATGATTCAGGCAATATCTCTTTTTCTCCCTGTTTAAAATCAAAAAGTTCCTGCAAAATGGCATGTCTAGCACTAGGAGGGAAATATTTCTGAAGGAAGGTACTAATCAAGCAATCAGGGCTATCAATAGATCCAGGAGGTAAATTATTAAACCAAGCCTTAGCTCCTCCTTTCATTGAAAAAGGGGAAATTTTAGCAACAAAATAGGTGCGCATCTTAATATCATCAGAAAACAGGCCACTTATGGTAGAAAGCTTAGTCGTATGTGCTACAACACTTTCATTCTTAGTCTCACAAAAAGGTTCTTTCTCAACAATATTTATGTAAGATAAATCAAGAGAGAAATCATAATCCTTATCTTAATGTTTATGGGAGATGTAGCGAACTTATCATTAGGGGAGAATTTGGGTTTTATAGTACGCCTCTCAAGGAGACTCTTAATAGCACTTTTACCATGAGTATTTTGACATTCTTTAATAAATTCATCATTCATTTCTATATATCCATCTTCAATATCATAGCTCTCTATAGACTCGGGTGAGCTAACAGGTGTAGTAGTATCTTCATTAGGAGTTTCAGTATTTCCAGCTATAGTTCTAGCAATCGTAGCATTTAGGAAAGGACCTAATGAACCACTCTTATTAAGCACAGTAGAAGCATCATAAGTATTAGAAGTTTCAGATTCAGCAGAAGTAGCAGTATGTGTAGCATGTGTATGTGGTGGTGTAAGGAGCTTACTCATCACAGATGGTGAATCAAGAGCAACAAAGGTGTTCAGAACAGTACCTCTCCTTGTAGTGGATGGTAACATAGGAACCTTTCCATCATGAGACTTACCCATGATGAATGGAGGGTAGTGAACAATAGTGATTCCAAGTGAACTTGATAAATAAAGCTATGATCCCCGGCAACGGTGCCAGAAAATAGTCTTGATGACCCACAAGTATAAGGGGTGTATCATAGTATTTTCGAGGGAAGTGAAACCCAATTTACTGATTCGACACAAGGGGAGCCAAAGAATATTTATAAGCCTTAACAACTGAGTTGTCAATTCAGCCGCACCTGGAAACAATCTTGCTCACAACAATTTATTAGTAGCAACAGTTTTGTAGTAGAAATAGCAAAGTAATAGCAGTTGTAGAAGTAAAGACAGTGGTAACAATTGCAGTAAACAGTAGGATTAAAGCGCGGTAGGCATAGGGATGGATGGACGGGCGTTGCATGGATAAGATAATTCATATAGCAATCAAGACATAGGGCATTTACAGATAAATAAGATAAAGCATCCAAGTACTAAATAATCATAGGCATGTGTTCCATATATAGTCATACGTGCTCGTAATGAGAACTTGCACAACATCTTTTGTCCTACCAGCCCGTTTGCAGCGGGGCCTCAAGAGAACTACTGGCAATTAAGGTGCTCCTTTTAATAGAGCACCGGAGCAAAGCATTAACACTCGGTGAACACATGTGACTCACATCAAAGCCATCCCCTCTAGTTATCCCGATTATTTTCACTTTGGGGCCTTTGGTTTCGGACAATAATATGTGTATACAACTTGTAGGTAAGATCCCAAACAATACTATCATCATGAATCAATAACATGTTCCTTATGCATATTGCATTGTGATAACCATCGTGCTTGAAGTAATGTATATTGCTATCATATTGTTTATTGTCGTATTTAGCATAGGTTATTGGTGCACTTAGTTGAACCTAATGAATTTAAGTTTTATGCTTGATAAATTAAACACTAATTTTATTCTGCATTTATCAGAGGCTAAACCGTAATCATTTTAAATGCCTATTCACGCCCTCTAGACGATATATGTGTCCTTTCAATAGGAAAAAACTTATTTTTATTATTCGTTGTACAAACCGAAGAACACAACATGAAACACTTTACAAATCTTAACTACACTTGATAAGTCTTATTTGCATCCTGAATTATTCAGTGTACAAAACAGAGAAGACAACAAAAAACTTTTTATTATTATTCGGCGTACAAAACGAAGAACACAACGGAAACACTTCACAAATCTTAAATACACTTTACAAACCTTAAGTACCACCTTAATTATTTAGTACAAAACAATGAACATAATAGGAAACACTTCACAAATCTTAAGTACTACCTTAATTATTCGGTACAATCAAAATGATGAACAACAAGAATCACATCAAACGTTTTTATTAGCCAGTTCTTCTAGCTTCTCCTGAACTGGCGCAATCACATTGGCTAAATCCAATCAGGATAACTTAATTGTGTATATCTTATCTCGCCCTTCCTGCCTTCATTTTTCCAGATTCTGCTAAAACTCTTGGTCGGACACCTTTAATTACTTGGGCTGGGCAAGCCTCCACCATGCTAGAGGAATTGGCTAATAAATCCTCTATCTGCACGGAAAATCTTCGGCGAGTGCGATTTATCAATCCATTCCACCATGCTGCACTTAGGTGATTTATATTGGAAACTCATGAACTTGAAGTGTCCATACACTCGTATGCCACGGGCCTACGCGGGAACAACCCATAGTCGCAGTGCCGCCACGTATCATTTATGCTATTGTAGTGCTTGTTATGGATCCAATTGGACACTTCGCCATCCTGCAAAGGACAACCCCAATTGTTTCTAATCAAGATCGGTCGAATAATCAAACAATAACAACTATGAATGAAGAAAACCAACAGATGGAGGATAACGTGAGATGCTTCTGCATGCTCAACCTTAGTATTTGAAAGGAAACGAACGTCGCCTAAAGGGGGTGACTAGGTGTTTTAAAATTATTATGGTTTAGGCTCTAATAAATGCGAAATAAAATTAGCATTTAATTTATCAAGCCAAAATCTATATCCACTAGGTTCACTAAGTGCACCAACAACCTATACTAAGCAATACAAGGAACAAGGTGATAGTAAGATATAATACTTTAAGCACGATAGCTATCACAATATAAATTGCATAAGTAAATGGCTCAGTTGAGAGATAACCGATGGATGTGGAGACGGTGATTTTTATCGAGAAGTTCACTTCCAAAGAAGCTGCATCTCCATTGGAGAGGTATGATGGCGCACTGTACTTTGAACACCACAAATGGCCCACCTTGAGGTGTGGGGGCTCGATCCTCACCCAACACCACACAAGGCCTCACCCCAAGATGCGAAGGCACGCAAACCACCGATGCCACAAAAGGATCACCCTATTCTCCCGTGAGCTCGCCACAAAGGCCTACTCACGATCCACTATGGGACACTTGAGGACGGTCACCGAATCCTTAAAAGGCTTGGGGCAATCTCCACAACTTAATTGGAGGGCTCCCAAGAAATGTCAGAAAGGCTCCACAATGCCACAATAGGCACAAGCTTGGGAATCTCCACAACTCAATTAGATCCCCCAAGAGCACACCACAACTCCACACAACCGTCTAGGGTTCCAAGAACCCAAGAGAAACAATCCCAAGAGCTTGAACTCGCCGAATCTCCTGGGAGAATTCAAACCTATGCACCAGATGCAAGAGGCAAGTCTTTAACTCTCAAATTCCACCGAATCTACAAAAGCTATTGGGGTAATAAGAGAGAAAGAACACAAGAGGAGAATACAAAACTCTCCAAGATCTAGATCCCAAAGATTCCTTCACAAAGAAGGTATTTGGTTTGGTGGGGTTGTAGATCTAGATCTCCTCTCTCAAATATCTCAAAAATATGCAAGAATCATAGGAGGGGAAGAGGAGAGAGCAAGCCCTTCAAGGTCAACAATGGAGGAGAGAGAGAAAAAACGGACCAAAAGAACTAGTACCCATGAAGGGGAAGAGGAGCCCCTTTTAAAGGGCTCCTAGATCTGCCGTTATGCACAGATACGTGCACGGCCGGTAGTACCGGTGGGGGAGCGGTACTACCGGTGGCACCCAACCAACAGTCACAAATAGCGATGCGAGAGAAAAAAAAGGAGCCTACCCGGTATTACCGGGATAAGTTTTGGCCCAAGTTCCGACAAATATGACACCTCAAAACAGAAGTATACTGAATCAAATTCGAGTATTGGCGGAACTTGGATCGGAACTAGCGCCGGAAATACTGAGCCGCGAGGTCCCTGACCAGAACTGCCAGTGCCTAGCGGTAGTACCGCTCAAGGGATGACCAAAACTTCTGACCGGTACAATAGTACCAACTTCAGGTGTTAATTCCGTCAAATAGAACACTCTCAAACAGAGAGTTACTAAACATGAGAGGAATTTCAACCGAAACTTGAGCAAGAACTACACCCAGGCCATCCCTAATTGGCGAGGATGACTTGATGCAGTTTTTGCAAATGTTTGAGATAAGTCCAACTTATACATATTTGGCCTTGTTGCTTTGATAAGTCACCTTGTGGTGGCAGTCCGGAGCAAGGCTGAGTGTAGGGGTTCCGCGCATAAAAACAATAACTTTTACTCTATGCCCCTGAACCCCTGAAGCTGCCGGGACCTATCTATTAGTAATACAGTAACGGGAGGGGCTTTTCGCGAACTTACCCTTGAAGACCGAAAAGCGTTGTCAACGCTCAGGAGAGCGTGGTTGATGTAGACGAGCCGAAGCCGACCTCAAGGTTGTGATGAAGTCCTTGCGCTCCTTCTGGCTCCAACGACTTGAGTGCCTCAAGTGCGACACCTCGCGGGGAGTTACACACGTCTGGTGCCTGACGATGACTCCCTCTTTCCCGATCCAGTAGCAGTTGTGGAAGTAGAGCTCCCGGATCCGAATCCCAGCGATCTTGCCAGGCGCTCATGATGAAGATGTCTCTCGCTCATGCAGTGCAGACTTGGGACCACGGTCACGAGAGAGAGAGGGGGAGAGAGAAAATATCAATTAGAGGTCCTCCCAAAAGTGGGGAGACTTTATTGATTATTATTTTCTAGGCCAAATACCCCACTTTATATAGGGGGAGGGGAGGTACTACCTCACTCAAGTCCTGGGGTGGGACTAAAGGAGACGAGGAGGGGAGGAGGTGGCCGCCGGCCACTAGTGGGACCCGCAGGGGGCAAGGCCCAGCCGGCCTCCCCTTTTCCCCTTCTCCCATTTCTCCTTTTCCCTAATGGGCCCTCTCCCTCCGGAATTGGCCTATTAAGCCTTTTGACCTTTTAATTGATTTTCTCTTTATTTAAATAATTATGAATAAATGATTAAATCAATATTTAACATTCATTCACATATTATCTAATCTCCGTGGCCATGGAACACCTTCCACCTCCACTCCGGACATCCTCCGGACTTACCGAAACCCTTCCGGTTTTCTCCCTTCTTTTCTTCGGTGATTCTACCGATCCTATAAATACTCTCTAAGCATCATCAAGCCCTTAAGTGTGATACCCCACAGTTCGGGAACACTCCAGACATGGTCGAGACACTCCCGCACCAATGATCGACAGAGGGACCTGGATGGCCATGTGACCCCTGTGCATTCCACGAAAATCTTTCGTCGTTTGAACCGGTGATAGTCGTGTCTTATTCCCTTTGTCATTCGATACTTGCATTGACCGAGACCTGATCAGTGACATCACCATGTCGAGTTCAATCTCGTTACTGAACAATGCTATTTGACTCGTTCCGACAAGTGATATCCCCGTGATCTAATCACACGCTGCGCAACTATTGGATATAACCTCTCCGAGTGGGCCCTTGAGTATCTTCCCATCACATGGATGGACAAATCCTGCTCCTTACATATATTGCCTCTACGGTTTCCTTCGAATACCTGAACACACCTTTATAACCACCATTTTACCAGATGGTGTTTGATGCTATCTAAGCATTCTCGGGAGATAGTGATTGATATAGCCTCACGGTCTAAGGAATAGTCTACGAGGATCCATTTCTAATCATCGTAACTTGAACTTCATGACATGATCGAATCACGATGTTTAGATTGGGTATTGGTTCATCATCTCATTCTCCGAATGAGATGACCTCATTTCCAACTAGCATAAATGCCACATGATCAAGAAACATGATCATCTGTTGACCAATGAACCAGTGACTAGAGTTTCACTGGGAACCCCTGGTTTGTTTGTATATCACATGTGTATTGATGTTTCCACTCAATACAGTTATAGCATGATATAAAACTTAATCATAAACTATATGAAATATGATAATATTCCTTACTACTATTTGTCTCTAGGGCATATTTCCAACAATCTCCCACTTACACTAGAGTACAAATACACTAGCTGCATTTGTTCTTAATTATTGGTACCATATAACCGGTGCCTAGAACATGCTTGCTCATGGAAGAGGTTGAGTCTTGGGTCTTGTACTTTACAGTCCCAAATCCTTTGCAACTTACTAATGTGACCTTGATTGACATTAATACTCTATCATCACATGATAGCATCTGTGTGTATGCATCGTCGCTATGGCAGCAGAATGAGGCCTGATTCCAGGAGCCTACAGTGACGTTAGATCAACCTCGAGGGCTTTCTCATGGGCATTGTGCCCTGGGACACATCATTCTACGTTAAAAGCGAATTAGCCCCGCCATAACATTATACAACACTTTAGATGGTACCCTTATCTTTTATTATAAATGTATTCATCGAAACACTAGTGCACTCTGTGCAACTTTCAATGTTTTTGTTCACCTCGCTTCCTATTTGACTTTAATTGGTATCTACAGGAGTTTCCAACATATTCCTTTATAACATAACTCTTTATGCTTTAAGATATGTCATCCTTTATGGATTTGGAAAACATGTCTACAGTTCTCTACTTAGACACTGCGGACAAATTTTAGCTCAACGTTCTGTGATTCGAACTTAATCACTTTTAAACGTTTCTTATTGGATCACATGTTATGCTAAGTTATCATCATGGTTTACTAAGACAGAACGTATGTCTTAACATAGTGGATGATGATCATCCTTTTCTTTGTTTTAACCATTGATGTCTAACTTAATGCTATTCCTAATTTGAGTTATCAAGGACCAGTTCCTTAATTAACTTCTATCCTGAAAATCCCTTTCAGAATCTCTTAAGGAATACTACATAATATCATAATACACTTATTATCAACTTCTACATCTTATAAATCATTATTTATAAGTATTTGCGCTTTCATCCTTAACATATTTAAGAATTACTCCTATAAGCTCCCACTCAAACTATGTTGCTAACATATTTGGGTACGAGTCAGTACTCTTACTCAAACTATGTTCCTACATATTTGAATTTGAGTCTTATGTTGCTCCCACTTAAAAATATGTCAATCACATATTGTTTCAGGAAGACTTTCATAGCTCCCACTCAATTTTATGCAAATTGCATATCTCCTTACTATTTTGAACAACTTCAAAATCCTTTGATTAAACATCAAACTTGGAGATTTATTATGAGATACTAGTACTTTACTAGTTTTAAATCCACTAGACATTTAGCACACATGAACCAAATTCATCTGAATTTGTCCAATACTTGACAAATTGTGCTTTTGTCATTCACCCCCTTTTCCTACAATGTCTTTGCAGTCATTTGGGAAAATTCAAGTAACTCCTTTTACTTGTGAGATTCAGCAACGAATTGCTTTCTGATCTCAAGGGAATTTTGCTTCTAGGATTTCTCATAATTTAGTTTACCATCATTTCCTTTGTAGTTCGTAGGTATGACATATTTCAAAAATCATGACAAATGATTCACAAATGTCTCCATACAAGATATGGATTTACGTTTTGAATCCTACTTCATGTAGTGAAAAACAATAGTGGAGGGAAAAACACAATGATCAATATCATTGATTCTTTCCTTCTATGAAGAGAATCGTTCAGGAACATTGTCCGTTGCGCTTCTCAACACTCTGATGCAGGGTTTTGAATTCTCATCGTGTTTTACACTATTTTCCATTTGCTTCATAATTGAGAAACATCACTAATAGTGGGCTTTCTCAAGAATGCACCAAAATCCAAGCAATACGAATCTTGCTTTCCTTTTGGTTTGAGCTATGGGTTTCGTATTCAAAGTTTCCAATGAATATACTACAAGGACTTATTCGCTATTGTTTTGGTTATATCGAATAATCCCAAAACTTTCACGAATTCAAATGGTTTACTAATTCTAATTGAGTGCTACCTATTTCTAAGCTAATGGTCTCTACATATACTCTACAATGATTTATTTGGTGCCTTCTATTCAACCCCTTTTGATATCTAATATCACATTGTGATGCTTTGCATTTTGACATTTCAAAACACTTTGCATTCCACAGTTACTTTTATGCCATTCTTATAAATTTGAACTCCATTACTATTGATCAAATCATAGTAATTAGATTCCCTTTTATATGTATACCCTTTGTTGATGAAACACTTTGATCAAATCAAATAGTTTCATATTCATGTTTCCTTTGGTAAACTACTTTACACATTTAAACAATCAATTAATGATAATTACCATTTTCATTAAAACTCAATACATCGGATATGTATATACTTTTAACAATTCATTAAACACTTTGTATTCAAGTAATACACGGTGTTCAAGTTATTTTGCCGAACTTAGGCATGATTTATATGTGACAAGAAATCGAATGACTTTCACATATTATCACATAACTTTTGAATTCAAACAACGGTTTCATTCATTAATGAAATATCAATAAGTTGGGTATTTTAAACAAGGCATTTTAATGTTTTATAAATGTTCATACATTATCAATTAGTTTCAAACAACAAGGATAATTCACACATAATCAAACAAGATATGAACACGAATAGAAATCATTCATAAAAGCAGAACAACTGTTTGTTACAAACTCATATGAATAACCGTCTCACGAAGTGTGAGACACACTAAAGAAGTTCAAATCTCTCGATTACAATAATCATCCTAAAACACAAACTAAGTGATAAATGTCGAGGGAGTGTGTCGTCGGCCATCATCATCATGCTCGCCATCAACACGCAACGTCACCTCCTCTCCAGCAAGCACCTCTATGCAGAAGGACCTGTTTTCACCAAAATAGAACAAGTATTAGATATACTTAACACTGCAATTGTGTTTGCAAGATTATAACATTTATAAAACTTGAAGGGAATATGCCCGAGAGGCAATAATAAAGTGGTTATTATCTTATTCCATGTTTATGATAAATTTTTATTTTGCATGCTATAATTGTATTGATCGGAAATGTCAATACATGTGTGTTTAATAAACAAAAAGGGTTCCTAGGTATGCCTCTCTTATAGACTAGCTTGTTGATTAACAAGATGATCAAGGTTTCCTGATCATGGACATTAGATGTTGTTAATAACAAGGTCACAACATTGGTAGAATGACGTGATGAACATTCATCCAAAGTATAGCATTACGATCAAAGTCATTATGTTTATATTGCTATAACATCATACGAAGTAATCTTTATCCTTAGACCATGAGATCATGTTAATTGCTAACACCGGAAGAGTATCTTGATAACATCAAACGTCACACCGTAACAGGGTGACTATAAAGATGGGTTCAGTACTACGAAGGTGTTATGTTGAGGCTCATGGATCAAGAGTGGAATTTGTCAATCTCGATGACGGATAGATATACTCTGGGCCCTCTCGGTGATATCACATTGAGATAGCTTGCAAGCAAGTGATGTGGTCACTAGAATGTTATATCACGGGAACGAGAAAAGAGTGCATGTCGGCAATGAGATCAAACTAGGTATGGAGATACCAATGATCGAATCTCGGACATGTAATATATCGCGATACAAAGGGATTTAGTTACTAGCGTTAAAGGTTCTCACGATCACAGAAGTCATCGTTGAATGTGTAGGAGTCAGTATGGATCTCCAGGTATCGCTTCTGATTATTGATCTGAGAGGGGTCTCGATCATGTCTGCATTATTCGCGAATCGTAGGGTGACACACTTAAGGGATACCGACACCATTTGGAGCAAATATGTTTCAGATAAAGATTTAAGAAAGCGCTGATATTATTTCAATAGACACCGAAAATGTTTCGGGTGAAATTGCTGAAATTGGTTCTGCATGTAATATTGAAATGTTGCAGGGGGATTTATGTGAATGTTTGTTAATTAAAGTAATTAACAAAATTCTGAATAAAAATAATAAAAGAGTTTTATTAAATGAGAGAACATTAAATTTGGAGAAATTTAATGCATTTAAAGTGGGGACTTTAAAAGGGAATGTGAAGAGGCATTTTAATGTGGAGGGGTTACCACCACATGAATGGAGGAGGTGAAGGGGCACCCCCCTTGAGGCTCCGGCCATGGGGAGGGGCACCCCTCCTCCTCCTACAAAAGGCCACCCTCTCCTCACTTCTCACTCACACCTCCTTGTGAAGGACCTCTCTCCCCCTCTAGTATTATTTCCCCATGGTCTCGAATTAGCGAGATACAAGTTCCCGGTGGCTTTATCTGGAAAGGAGTTGCTGCTTCCGCTGCTTTGCTGGAGCGAGGGACGGAGGTTGTCGGGGTACCGGACGTGTGTGCGATCATGGATGCACCGCTGCTTTGCGGTGCTGAACTTGGTGGTGCTGGAGCTGGATCTGAAGGACGTGCTGGATCCGGACCTGCTCGGACTTCCTCACGATCTTGAGATCGGCAAGTGTACGACTACATCAACCACAAGTTCCTACTCGTTAACAAAACTCGTTGTCTTCGAGGGTAAGTTATCGATGGATGTATGTCCACCCGTTGCTTTGTACCTAGTAGATAGATCTTGGCGTATAGTTCTCATCGTAGGAAATTTTTTGTTTTCTATGCTGCGGACCCAACAGTGGTATCAGAGCCTAATCTATGCATAGGTGCTTTGCACGGGTAGTACACATATGTTTATATGTGGGCGATGATGATCATGTTATTGCATCTTCTATGTATTTTGGAATTGGTGTTATAGTAGGATGAAGCGGCCCGGACCAACCTTACATGTCATCGTACATGAGACCGGTTCCTTGACTGACATGCAACTTGTTTTGCATAAGTGGCGGGTGTCTGTCTCTCCTACTATTGTCAATATCTGATTTACAACAAGTTGCTAGTGACTTGGTTATCCTCGTTGTGGTTCATGTTCGTAGGTAAGAACGGTTCTATCTCCGAAAGCCCTAAGCCACGTAAAACTTGCAATTGATAAATTAGAGGCGTCTAGATTAGATTGTTACTGGGCTAGTGTCATGATATGGTATTGTTGTAAGTAGATGTATGATAGATACTCTTACAACACACTCAACGTGTAAGTTCCATAGACCTTGGCCTTACACACAAAGGAATGATAGAGATCATACCACGATGCATATGATGGTGATCAAATGCATGGACCATATCATTCCACTTTACACATTAGATGTTAGCATCTTATACTGCTAGTTTGGCGCTTTCTGTAGCATTGTAAGATGATCCCTCATTTAAATATCAAGATAAAATGTGTTCTTCCTTAAGTATGCACCGTTTTATGGATCATGTTTCGAGACATCACGTGATGATCGGGTGTACTCGACTCTACGCTTTCATACAACGGGTGTAAGACAGTTTTACACACGCGAGTACTAAGGTTCTTACTTGGCGAGCCTAGCATGTACAGACATGGCCTCGGAACACGGACCGAAAGGTTAAGCATGAGTCATATAGTTGATATGATGCCCATATTGATGCTCGCCTTTGAAGCTACACCGACTCAGGTGATGATCGGACTTGGTGTAGTGGATTTGGTTCATGTAATCACCAAAAAGGCACGAGGGATGTCGTTTTTGAGTGGGAGTTCATTTCTAATTTGGATTAGTCGAACTCAATTTGTCATAACTAAATCGAACTGAATTTGCATAATTTGTTGTAGTCATTGGCGTATGTTCACTACCTTATGCTTAGTTTTAATTGAGATAATAGAACTATATAATTCTGGATATTTACTTTACGAACTGGTATCGTATTGTTTTGAATGTCAATTTAAAGTTTATAAGTCCTATTGCAAACTTTTAGCAAACTCTATTTACTCCATGAAGTTTAATAAGTAGTATTAAATCAAGAGTAAGAATTCCAATGTTAGTATCTAAAGTATCATGTTTGCCTCCATGATTATTGATATTCAAAAGTTGTTTTAATATCAAGATTATATAGGAGCTGGAAATTGTTTCAGAAACCATCACGTGTGAAAGATATTGTGATATCTGAAACAATGTTTTTGGTTGCATTATGATAGAGTATAATTTAGCAAAATACATGTTCTCATATTGTATGAGAATTTGTGAAGGATGGAGATACTAGGCATCCGAATCTCCCAAAAGGTTTTGGGAACTAAAATTATACTCGTCATTCTTCCTTATAGGCTATAGTAGCTTGATCATGAAAGTTGTCATGATAAGGATGAATAGAAGATGTAAGTCAAATGTTTACTACACTAATAGATTACTAAAGAATGGATTTTTGAAAGAATACCAAACATTTGATGATGGTGATCCACTTCAAAGTGCAAGTCCAAAGGTATTAGTATTTGACTATATACGCTTTTTACTATGTGTCATGTGAATGACACCACTATTGATGTTGATAGATTCTTTTAAAAGGAAAAGGAATTGCTGAAAGAGAATCTATAAAATATTTGGCAGAAAAGAAAAAGTTGGAGATGTCCAACTTAGGTATATAGAAGATATACATGTTATGGTTGTATTCCTTGCTTCTTAAACAATGTGGTTCTGAGGTATTGGATACCGGTATAGGATACCAAATTGGTTGGTATGAAGTGTCATACAGGACAACGCAATTCATGAACTACAATGGCCTAAGTAACTAGCAAGGAATAAGTGATGATGTTCATCGAAAACAAATAAAGTGTTATTGTGTTTTTTGTTGTCATCAAACCTAGCCTTCAAGATTTGTTTAAATAATTGTTATTTTGTTCCGGTATTATGAGAACAATGGTTGTTCAAATAAATACCGTATTCCATAAAGGATGGATGAACTTTTACAAGTCTATTGGGAGAAATCACATCCATAAACACTATTGCTAAAATGTCGCAAGACAAATGATTGAAAGATCACTTATGACGTGACATCGCTGTTTAAATTATATTGGAAAGAAAACATGAAGAAACTCCATGTTGATGGATTTTTTGGAGTCTTTGATTTTGATCAATTGACGCATGTGAGACTTTCCTCGAGATAATTGAAACTCCGTCCATAGGCCAAAGAGGAACGCATGACTAGCTTATTGGAAATTGTGCATGCTGATGTGCATAGTCCATTATGTGTAGCCATATGCGATGGATCTTTTTGCTTCATATGCTTTCTCCGAAAATTTGAGTGAATATATCTATATATTTACTTAATAACGAACAAGTATGAAACATTTGAAAATTGTTCAAAGTCTTTCAAGATGAAGTGAAAAATCATTGTAACAAGAAAATAAAGAGTTTATGATACGATCATAAAGGAAAATATTTGAGTTACATGTTTAGCAAAACACCTAAGATTTGAGGAATTGTTCCATGATTTGTGTTTCCTAATAAACCATAGGAGTATGGCATATTCGAGAGATGAAATCAAACCATGTTTGACAAGATAAAATCAAAGGTGTCATTTATAAAACTGCCATTATGTTTTAAGGATTGAAGCTTTAGAGACTACCGCTTTTACACTTAAAAGAGCACCATCATGATCCGTTGAAATGACACCATATAAGTTATGGTTTGGGATAAAACCCGAATTGTCTTTTCTTAAATTTTGGTATGCTATGCATAAGTAAAATGTTTACAACCAAAGTCGGATAAGCACGTCTTTGTAGGTTATCCCAAAGATTTTTTTTGGGAATTTCTCCATAACACCGAGGACAAAAGAGTTTGTCGCTTGGAACGTCAAGTTTCTTGAGAAGGAACTTTTCGTGAAAAGTTAAGTGGGAGGACAATACAACTTTGATAAGGTTGTTGAACCTTAGCTATATGTGCTAAGTAGCGTAGCGCCGGAAAGTGACCCGGTGGCAGCCACAATGCTCATGGCTCACGTGATTACAAAGGGTGTGATCTCGGAGATTAGAGTTCCTATTGAACCGTGTGGGTCGGTAAGAATCAAATAGTGTGATTTGATAAGCAAGTCGTTATTGTTTTGACAATGATGAACCGACTACACGCAAAGAAGCGATGATGGGCCCTGACTCCATAAAATGACTAGAAGTCATAGAATCCGTGATAGTATCCATACACGAGAAATCAAGTTTCTGAACTTGGAAGACCCTCCGTAGAAGGCCTATCATTTGGTCGTGTTTAGATCTATAAATAAATAAGACATGGATGTTTAACATCTATGAAATAGTTGACATGTCAGAAAGAAGTTTACGACAATGTTCAAGGAGTTGACTATGACAAGATTTGATCTTTCATAGCGATATTTAGTCTTGACGGATTAATGTAGCAACCACTACATATAATTTGATGTATGGTAGTTAAACAAACAAAACAATGTTCTTCTAATAGAATGGTTACCTAGGACATGTACAAGACACGATCCGAAGGGTTTTGTTAATTCAAAGGGTGCTAAAAGAGCATGCAAACTTCAATAGTTGAAGTAAGCATAGCGGAGTTGGAATCTTCACCATGATGAAACTGTTAAAAGAGTTTAAATTCACCGGAGATGATGAAGATGCTTGCATTTGCAAGAAATTAAGTGGGAGCGCTAAGACATATTTCTAATACATTATGTAGAGGACATATTGTTGATTGGAAATGATGTATCTTGTATTGACACAAGTTAAGAATTTCATTAAAATTAGATTTTGATGAAAGACTTGGGCAAAACCAGAATATTTGGCATCAATATCTATATGTATAGATTGCGACGCTAATGTGGTTGTGCCAGACATACATATATGAGATATTGAAAGGGTTCAATATGGAAACAACAAGAAAGGTTCTTCCTGCATGGAAAGGATTGTATCAAAATTCAAGTGTTTCAACACTTGGTGAGTAAAATCACATGAAGATTTTGATCGATTATACCATGTATATATCCAGAATGTCCTATACTCTAAATGTTATGAGCACATACCAGAATGATTGATGAGATGATCATTGGACGATAGTAAGGATATTCTTATGAGCTTTGGAAGAACTAAAAATATATCATGTATAAGTGACAAATAGTTAAAGTTAGTTCATTGTAAAGTGTTACATTGATACTAGTTTTGTGACAAGATACAAATTAAATTTATATCAATTTAGACTATGGGTGGCACAATGTAATGGAAAGGATGTTCCATGATGGATTTGGATGAGTTCCAAAGTTGAGACATTGTGACGGATACTACAACAAAAGGCTAAGTATATAACTGCTATAGTAGCAGCAAAGGAGGGCATTTGTGTTAAGTAGTTTGTTATCAAACTAGGTGTGGTTCAAAGCGGGCTAATACTATGAAGATATATTGTGTGACAATAATATCAACATATTTTAACCGGAACAAACTAAAGGTCTCACCAAAGGACCAAATTTATACAATGCCATCTCATTTGAGAATGAGTGATGCGTAGAGACGCAAAGACATGCAAATACACATGGACCTGAAACTGTCAGATCCGGAGATTATGTTAACCACTAGCAATAGCGTATATGCAACACCAGAAAGCCATAGTGTTCAAAATGCAAAGTTTTTCAAACTAGATTATTGACTCTAGTGCAAGTGGGAGACTGAAGGGAATATGCCCGAGAGGCAATAATAAAGTGGTTATTAGCTTATTCCATGTTTATGATAAATGTTTATTTTGCATGCTATAATTGTATTGATCAGAAACGTCAATACATGTGTGTTTAATAAACAAAAAGGGTTCCTAGTTATGCCTCTCTTATAGACTAGCTTGTTGATTAACTAGATGATCAAGGTTTCCTGATCATGGACATTGGATGTTGTTAATAACAAGGTCACAACATTGGTGGAATGATGTGATGAACATTCATCCGAAGTATAGCATTACGATCAAAGTCATTATGTTTATATTGCTATAACATCATACGAAGTAATCTTTATCCTTAGACCATGAGATCATGTTAATTGCTAACACCGGAAGAGTATCTTGATAACATCAAACGTCACACCGTAACAGGGTGAATATAAAGATGGGTTCAGTGCTACGAAGGTGTTATGTTGAGGCTCATGGATCAAGAGTGGAATTTGTCAATCTCGATGGCGGATAGATATACTCTGGGCCCTCTCGGTGATATCACATTAAGATAGCTTGCAAGCAAGTGATGTGATCACTAGAATATTATATCACGGGAACAAGAAAAGAGTGCATGTCGGCAACGAGATCAAACTAGGTATGGAGATACCGATGATCAAATCTCGGACATGTAATATATTGCGAGACAAAGGGATTTAGTTACTAGCGTTAAAGGTTCTCATGATCACAGAAGTCATCGTTGAATGTGTAGGAGTCAGTATGGATCTCGTGTCCCGCTCGATTATTGATCTGAGAGGGGTCTCGATCATGTCTGCATTATTCACGAACCGTAGGGTGACACACTTAAGGGATACCGACACCATTTGGAGCAAATATGTTTCAGATAAAGATTTAAGAAAGCGCTGGAATTATTTCAATAGACACCGAAAATGTTTCGGGTGAAATTGCTGAAATTGGTTCTGCATGTAATATTGAAATGTTGCAGGGTTTTATGTGAATGTTTGTTAATTAAAGTAATTAACAAAATTCTGAATAAAAATAATAAAAGAGTTTTATTAAATGAGAGAGCATTAAATTTGGAGAAATTTAATGCATTTAAGGTGGGGACTTTAAAAGGGAATGTGAAGAGGCATTTTAATGTGGAGGGGTTACCACCACATGAATGGAGGAGGTGAAGGGGCACCCCCCTCCTCCTATAAAAGGCCACCCTCTCCTCACTTCTCACTCACACCTCCTTGTGAAGGATCTCTCTCCCCCTCTAGTATTATTTCCCCATGGTCTCGGATTAGCGAGATACATGTTCTCGGTGGCTTTATCTGGAAAGGAGTTGTCGCTCACGCTTTGCTGGAGCGAGGGACGGAGGTTGTCGTGGTACCGGACGTGTGTGCGATCACGGATGCACCGCCGCTTTTGGTGCTGGACTTGGTGGTACCGAGCTGGATCTGAAGGACGTCTTTGGGCCGGACCTGCCGGACTTCCTCACGATCTTGAGATCGGCAAGTGTACGACTACATCAACCATGAGTTCCTACTCGTTAACAAAACTCGTTGTCTTCGAGGGTAAGTTCTCGATGGATGTATGTCCACCCGTTGCTTTGTACCTAGTAGATAGATCTTGGCGTATAGTTCTAATCATAGGATTTTTTTTTGTTTTCTATGTTGCGGACCCAACAAAACTGTATATCAAATATATACCTTGGTTGTTGATGACTCCAGCGACATTGGGTTCATCTATCACATTTCTGAAATGCGATATGAACTCAAGGAAATCCAGTGTTTCCGTGTCGCCTCTCATAACACAGATCCTGACTTGTGCTTGGAAGCTTGGTGGAAGCGACCGCGGCACAACTCCCATCGCAAATGAGCTTGAGTACCAGTTGTCCAGGTAGTATGCCAGACTCATGTACGCATCGTAGAGGCGCAATAAGTGCTCATCCAGTGAGGAGCCTTCCTCCATCTTTATGGAGAGAAAGTCCCCCATCAGCTCATCCTCCCACATGCGCACTTGTTCCACGAAATGTTCTCTCAGATGTGCCATGATCATTCGGGGCTTGAGACTCCCCACCATTGGCCATAGCCCATCCTCCATTCCGAGGCACATGGTCACTGATATAAATGTGGCCATCACACGACGACGACAACGCAGATCCCACTGTTCCTGGGTCTCATGAGAATAGGGTGGCTCCAAAAACATCTCGCATGTCATGTAGTCAGCTACATCGTTCTCCCCAAGGAGATCAAATAGGCGTATGACCCATGCAGAAAAGTTGGATCCATCTAACTTGAGCTTCTTTCCTTTTAACCAATCGTCGATAGGAAAGGTAATCTCGGCAAAAACCATTTTTGACATTTATAATTGCAAAAGGAATTTAGACTAAGTTTATAATTAAATGAGTTAATAAGAACTCCACTCAGAAACACCTATCCCCAGTGAGGGTTCCTAGTGATAACACGACCCCTATCAGCCACATCTCCCCCGATCATCACGACCATCAATGTGGGTTCGAAGGTGGACGCTAAACGTCGGTCACATCATTCATGCGACTCGTGATCGATCTTTCGACCATCCGCGTTCCAAGGCCATGTCTGTACATGCTAGGCTCGCCAACTCAACCTTAGTGTATTCGCTGTGCAACATGGCTTGCACCCACTGTATGCGAACGTAGATATGTCTGACACCCAGGCCTGTAACCCTAGATCGCCTCATACCGAAGATCTTTCTTGGTGGTGCACACTAAGGGGGAACACAATCGTTGGTTATTTTAACAGGGATCATCTTATTAGGCTACATTCGAGTATCTAATACTAGCACACAATAAGACATACAAACAATAACATTGAATGTTAATGCTATATGATATGGTCCTTCACGTCGTGATCTCCATCCGCCGTCACCGGGTTCCGGCGCCAGGGTTCCGATGCCGTAGACACCAGGGTACCAGTGTCAATCCGGCGTGGTAGTTCGTCACCTTCGTGACTATCTACTACTATGCAACAAAAGGTAATTACTTTACCTTTGCCACAACCATATCACAAAGCAACGCCCTCCTGCAAAACAAAGTTAGACGCTTCTACTTTATCTTTGTATGTTTTACGTGGCTGAATGGGCTTTCGTACAAGAACTGTTCTTACCTACGAACTTTCAGCACAACGCTGATCAAGTAGTTGTCTCTACTACACCCCTTTCGGGGCCCTCCATTGCAAATGGTATACCAACTAATGCAAGAGAGACAGACACCCCCCTAAGCCACTTTATACGGTACAAGCCGTATGTCAAGCGTGGACCAGTCTCGCGAATGAACGTGTAAAGTCGGTTGGGGGCCGCTTCATCAAGCATTAATGCGGTATACACAAGTACACGTGGGAGGGTAACAACTAAAAGATCAACGCCCACACGCTACATCTCGTGTGTTCTACCCGTACTAGCATTACTACGCATAGATCTAGCTCTGATACCACTGTAGAGGTTCCGCGCATAAAAACAATAAATTTTACTCTACGCCCCTGAACGCCTGAAGCTGCCAGGACCTATCTATTAGTAATATAGTAATGGGAGGGGCTTTTCGCAAACTTACCCTTGAAGACCGAAAAGCGTTGTCAACGCTCAGGAGAGCGTGGTTGATGTAGACGAGCCAAAGCCGACCTCAAGGTCGTGATGAAGTCCTTGCGCTCTTTCTGGCTCCAACGACTTGAGTGCCTCAAGTGCGACACCTCGCAGGGAGTTACACACGTCCGGTGCCTGACGATGACTCCCGCTTCCCCGATCCAGCAGGCGATTCAAGTAGAGCTCCGGATCCGAATCCCGAAGACGATCATTGCGCTCCGCGGTGAAGATGTCTCTCGCTCGTGCAGTCCAGACTTGGGACCACGGTCACGAGAGAGAGGGGGAGAGAGAAAATATCAATTAGAGGTCCTCCCAAAAATGGGGAGACCTTTATTGATTATTGGGTGTATTTTCCAGGCCAAATACCCCACTTTATATAGGGAGAGAGGAGGTACTACCTCCCCTCAAGTCCCGGGGTGGGACTAAAGGAGAGGAGGGGGGGGGGAGGTGGCCGCCGGCCACTAGTGGGCCCCGCGGGGGGGCCAAGGCCCAGCCGGCTTCCCCTTTGCCCCTTCTCCCCTTTCTCCTTTTCCCTAATGGGCCCTCTCCCTCCGGAATTGGCCCATTAAGCCTTTTGACCTTTTAATTGATTTTCTCTTTATTTAAATAATTATGAATAAATGATTAAATCAATATTTAACATTCATTCACATATTATCTAATCTCCGTGGCCATGGAACACCTTCCACCTCCACTCCGGACATCCTCCAGACTTACCGAAACCCTTCCGGTTTTCTCCCTTCTTTTCTTCGGTGATTCTACCGATCCTATAAATACTCTCTAAGCATCATCAAGCCCTTAAGCGTGATACCCCACGGTTCGGGAACACTCCAGACATGGTCGAGACACTCCCGCACCAATGATCGACAGAGGGACCTGGATGGCCATGTGACCCCTGTGCATTCCACGAAGATCTTTCGTTGTTTGAACCGGTGACAGTCGTGTCTTATTCCCTTTGTTATTCGATACTTGCATTGCCCGAGACCTGATCAATGACATCACCATGTCGAGTTCAATCTCGTTACTGAACAATGTTATTTGACTCGTTCCGATAAGTGATATCCCCGTGATCTAATCACACGCTGCGCAGCTATTGGATATAACCTCTCCGAGTGGGCCCTTGAGTATCTTCCCGTCACATGGACGGACAAATCCTCTCTTGACATGTATTGCCTCTACCGTTTCCTCTGAATACCTGAACACACCATTATAACCACCGTTTTACCAGATGGCGTTTGATGCTATCTAAGCATTCTCGGGAGACAGTGATTGATATAGCCTCACGGTCTAAGGAATAGTCTACGAGGATCCATTTCTAATCATCGTAACTTAAACTTCATGACATGATCGAATCACGATGTTTAGATTGGGTATTGGTTCATCATCTCATTCTCCGAATGAGATGACCTTATTTCCAACTGGCATAAATGCCACATGATCAGGAAACATGATCATCTGTTGACCAATGAACCAGTGACTAGAGTTTCACTGGGAACCCCTGGTGTGTTTGTATATCACACGTGTATTGATATTTCCACTTAATACAGTTATAGCATGATATAAAACTTAATCATAAACTATATGAAATATGATAATAGTCCTTACTACTATTTGTCTCTAGGGCATATATTTCGAACAGCGAGGGGATGCACGACGGTGCCCGGCGGGCCTGCGCGTGAGGGTTAGCTGCGACGACTGAGGGTGTCTGGCGCGGGGTTGCGAGGAAGAAGATGAAAAAAGAAAAAGAAAAAAGTGTCTACGGGTGGGTCCTATGCGGCAAAATTTGGGCTACTTGCGGTGTTTTTCTGCATGCGTATGTTTCGGACAAAAAACACGTTTGGCGTGACTCGTAAAAGCCGTTTTTAGTTCGCAAACTTATGGTGTCTGCTAAAGATGCTCTAAGTTTGTAGTAACAACTAAGAAGTCTAAACAATTGACTTACGGGAGGAAAAAGAAAGCGATCACCCCCGCCTGTGTTGTCACCGGCCCATATCGTCTCCGGTGGCCTTTCAGCCTTGGAGGTGCGACATACCCAGCCTATTGCCTGCGGGAGTGTTCTTGTTTCCTTTTTTAGTTAACTTACGTGTCTTCTATCGGGTTATGACGCAACGACGTCATCATGATGGAAGAATAAGGTCCTCCCACCATACCCCGTTTCGTAGGTGTGCCTAGTGCCGGCAAAGGACATGTAGAGTTATGTGTCTGGAGGACCTCCTGGGATTCAGAAATTTTTGTATTCAGTAGTGTGGCTGCAGGTTTACTCTTTCGATTTACGGTTCTCCTCTTTCGGGACGATTGTTGCTCCAGTGCGCTGGTCCTTTAGAGTTTTAACATGTTCACTTCCGTTTGTCTACTAAAACAAATTCTACTATGACAAAATTTTTCCTATATCTCTAATGAGGGAGGGCGAGGAGGGTGGCCTGCATTCGGCTCGTTTGAATGCTGGATTAGTTATAACGCCGTTGAAAGACATATTTACATATTTGTAATTTATTACTTTTCAGGATCTTTATACTACTGTAGTAGTGTTGATAATATTAATTGATCATGGGCCTTTTTGTAAAAAAAACTTTGGTATTTTTTTTTGCAAAATTTCACCGGTCTATTAAAAATCATCAACGATAGTACAAAGAGGCTTAAAAGTAATAGAAATTACAAATAGGTCATTGGACCACCTAGCGACGACTATAGACACTAGCACGAGTCGAAGGCGCGCCGTCTTTGCCTCTCCATCATCGGAGCCGCGTAAAGCTTGTCGTAGTAGAGCATGTTATAGTAGACAGACGGAAAGTCGTCGTGCTAAGACTCCATAGGACTAGCGCACCAGAGCAGCAACCAACGACGAAGATGAGATGACAACCATAGATTGGAAGAGACTAACCTGAAACCACACCGACGGATACGGAAAACGATTGAATCCCAAGAGATCCGCCAGACACACGACTCCACGCGCCCTCGACCTTAGACGCACCACCGGAGCGAGGATAGGGCGGGAAGAATCTTATTCTGACTTCAGAACGTAGCCGCCGCCTCAACATCCCGAAGAAGACACTAAAAAAAGTCTAAACAAAAACGAAAACTTTGCTAAATTTGACCAGATTTAAAGTGAGATGTGTAGATATCTACAACGTCCAATTTTTGTAGTATGAAACATAGTTTATGACGAGCCTAATAAAAATAAATTGATGTTTTCGATGGTTGGTAAATTTTGATAATCCTCATCAAACTTAAGGTAGTTTGACTTAGTAAAAAGTTGAAACGTCAATTATTTCGGAAGCGGATGAATACCATTCACGAATATATTTCATGAATTCAATAGGGAGAAATGGAAAATTTTGGGCTTGTTAGTCCGCCGGACCAGGCTTGGGCAGGCCTATTTTGTTTTTGCGGGTTGGGCAGGCCTCTTTTTCAACAGTTGTCTATTGGCCCGGCCCAGTACAGTCGATAAGCATTGCATTCCACGTGTGATTCCCCACGTCTACTGACCAGTTTTCTTCCGCGCCCCGTTTCCTTCTCCTTTCCGTCCCCTCTTTCTCCCCACCCGCACCCCCTGCTCCTCCCCACCCTCGCCGCCTTCCTCCTCGCCTTTGTTAGGGTTTTGCTTCCCGAGGAAATCGAGGCCGACCCCGAGCCTTAATCCCCCCGCGCGCCCCTCCGCGAGCGATCGCCGGAGATGTCCCGCACGCTGGTGCAGCCGGTGGGGCAGAAGCGGCTGACGAACGTGGCGGTGGTGCGGCTGCGCAAGGGCGGCCAGCGGTTCGAGATCGCCTGCTTCCCCAACAAGGTGCTATCCTGGCGCACCCGCGTCGAGAAGGACCTCGACGAGGTGCTCCAGTCCCACACCGTCTACTCCAACGTCTCCAAGGGCGTCCTCGCCAAGTCCAAGGACCTCACCAAGACCTTCGGCACCGACGACCTCACCAAAATCTGCGTCGAGGTACGCGACATACCGCTGCTCTCTCCGTCTCCCGTTCTGTATCTCGTCCCTTGGATTGGAACGAATGCTACGAATTTCGTACCGATTTTCCAACTGGATTGCTTATTACTGTTGCTGCTGTGTTCTGTCAGATATTGGAGAAAGGGGAGCTCCAGGTTTCTGGCAAGGAGAGGGAGGCGCAGCTGTCCTCCCAGTTTCGGGACATCGCCACCATCGTGATGGAGAAGACTATCAATCCTGAAACCAGGCGCCCCTACACCATGACCATGATCGAGCGCCTCATGCATGAGATACACTTTGCGGTCGATCCAAACCTTACCTCCAAGGAACAGGTAGCTACCTACTACTGGGTATACTGCTCTTGTTTGTTCTTCTTTCCATTCAAGGGAGGATCACGATTTGTTTTGCACACATCATTTGCCATCCATCACTTGCAGTGGATTCTTCAAGTAATTGTAGGCCTAATTATCATGCACATTATAGAATTAAAGGACCTTCTGATTCCTGTATTATGTGAGTACTGGTTATTGATTTTGACAACTCTGTATATCTCACCATCATAGTTAGAACACAACTAAATATTGCAATACCATTATGCTCTATGTCAAAACCTCAGCCTGAATGAACAGTTAGCTGCTGACTTTCTTCCTTCTCTGTTATAAAACAGTGACCGATCTTTGTTTATTTTGTATCAACCTTACCTAAATGAAATATGCAATCTCCAACTAACCATCGGTGGCATAACATGAGCCAATGATAGATCTGCACAGTGTCGAAGTTCATTTTATTCCTGGTAAATTCAAAATGGAACATGAAGCAAAGGGAGAGTGAGGATGCAAGTGCAGATATCTGCATTTGCAAATTAGGCACACCCTGCAAATCATTGATGTCATGTAGGACTAGTACTTGCTGGGCCAGATTAGGATCATGTTCCTGGAGTGATGATCTATTATTGTAAGCAACAAATATACAATTTATTCTTCATTGGTCCCAATTGAAAGCAACTGAGTAAAATTTCTCTCAGCCTCTTCTAATTGTGCAGTTCAGACCTAGTGGCATGACAAAATCATGTGATTGGAAACATAGATGTGGCCATGTGCCAAACCTTTGGTTGCAAGAAATATGTGAATCCTCCTTTCTGGGGGTACTCACATATAGGTCATCTTTAGAGACTGTTCAGTTTGTTATGTACCTTATATTTTCTGTATGTATAACTAGAGGATGATTAAAAATGGCTAGGCTTCCTTTACAAGTCCATTAGTCGTGTATCAGTTGTGTCGAATCTATCATAATTTTCCATTGGATTTGTCTTTTTTTTGTTAGTATAGCCTGGTAAGAGAAGAAGAAAAATCGTACCTATTTCCCTTCTCTTCCTGTGGACAGTCAACCAAATACTATTACCTTCCACTGTTGGATTTTTCTAGTGATAAAAACACTTAGCAAACTCTGACAATACTGATGATACCTGTATGTTTATGTTTTGTTTTATCTTTTATTATTAACTTGCACTTGGGACAATTGCATAGAGGCAGCAATATACTACTGCTCTTATAACTGTGTAAACTTTTTATCTACCCCCACTGGCTCTCCTCATTTGCAATTTCATCAAATTTTCAGGCACTCAGGGTTATCAAGAAGCTGATTGAGCACTTCCCTATAAAGCGTGCACCATTGACGGTGCGGTTCACTGCACCTAAGTCCAATCTGTCTGGCCTAATGGAGAAACTTGATGAGTGGAACGCCATCGTTATTTCAAAAGATGAATCTGGCAATCAGTCTTCCCTTGTAAGTCCTTTTGGATTATGTTTCTCTGAGCCATTACTTTGTTGCCTGTTTATGATTTTCTATCAGATTGTCATCCATGTGAGTTCCCCATCGAATTCTTCTTTGATAATAAAGTAATAATGTAGGATGATGTATTGTAAGTCTTTTAGATTATGTTTCTCCGAGCCATTGCTGTGTTGCCTGATTATTGCTTTTTTATCAGATTTTCGTTCATGTGAGTTTCCCACTGAATGTTTCTCCCGAAAATTAAATATAGGATGTGATAGAGCTGGTGAATAGTTTGTGCTATCATTTAGTAACAGTTGTATAATTCAGAAGCTTGCTCGTTGGCTCCTTTTGTACTGTTTCAGTCTAATGATCTCAAGATTTAAGTCTACTTAGGCTGCTTGGTGTTTTCCCCCTTTGTGATACTGATGCAATTAGTCTCTGAAAGCATGATATATTCGTGTCTATTAAGTAGTTTACCACCTTTAACTGTGGATAATGTTTTGCAGGTGTGTGAGATTGAGCCATCTATTCTTCACTCGTGTGAAGAGAGATTGAAGGACGTGCAAGGGAGGGTGGAAGTACTCTCAGTGTCGGCACACGCAGAAGGTGGCTCTTCTACAGACCAATATGACAATGTGGAGGACAATGTGGAGAAGGCACACCCTGTCCCTGCAAAGGAGTCTGTTGCCGTTGCTCAGCTAAGCGAGGCCATGCAGAAACAGAACCTTTCTAGTGAAGTGGAAAGCCAGGGACAGGGACTAGGCAAACAGCAGAGGAGATGCAAAGAGTGCGACATAGTTGTGGAGGACAAGTTGTACAGAGACCACTGCAAATCAGCATGGCACAAGCACAACTACACGCGCCACAAGAACGGGCTTCCTCCGCTCAGCCAAGAGGAGTGCTTGATGGAAATCGAGATAGCAGAGTCCAAGAGGGGTCTGAGCGACTATGATTTCTGAGGTGAGTTTTGTTGAACACTCCCTCTGGCCACGCCTTCCATGATGGTAGACGCCATTGCACAAGAGATGGAGGTTGCCAGCCCTGTTGCTTCCGAGGACACACATAGGGTCACTTGATGAATGCTGGAACGTGCAAAGTGGGAAATGAGTTTTGCGATACTCTAGCGAGCCTTTAAAATGTAATGTGGTTGCATTGTCTAAATGTGAGTGTAGTAGTACCTGGGTGATGTGCAGCTGGCTGAGTAAACTTGCGGTGGTTCTGATGTATGCGGATGCTACTGTAATGGGATGCTATATTGGGTATGTTCTTGTCATGTATGTGAACCAAAATTAATGCCACCTACATATATCAAACTTGACGTTTGCTTTGGTACTGATAAATAATTGTGGGACATCAACTGTTGGCCTGTGGTAGGCCAAATTAGGGTGTACCAGCCAGTTGATGTTACTGGCTTTTGTCTATTTCAAGGCTTGGATACTCTGTCTGATTGTAGTATAACCTGGAACCGAACTTAGATAACAGGGCAGCATGACATTAGGTATGCTAATAGTTTGATATACTTAACGAGCAACGCCGAGTAGACATTGACACTGCCCCACAGTACTATACAGTGTAGACCGCTGCACGATTATCGGCATTCCATATCTAAAAGAAGCATCTGACAAGCCAGTCACCATGGCAGGCGTTGCTGCCAACTTACCGAAAGATGATGGATAGCGAGCTTCCGATGGCCGGAGCAGTGAAGCTGGGTAATCACGATGTTTTGTGAGAGCACGACCCAAAACGAAAGACAGTCCACGAGCGCTTTCCTTTGAGCATGCATAAAGCGAGCGAGAGTACATGAGTTGAGAGTGACATGCTTGTGCCGTTTTTTGGTGGAGTTGCCCCGGTGGCAAGCAAGCATAAGCATAGATACCAAAAGTAATCAGCACGGAAGGCAGGCAGGGAGAGGAAAAACACACACACCACCAGTTCAGTCCATGCCCACCACAGCACACCACACTCCACAGCCATGCCGTGGTAGTGACTGGGATACACAATAAAGCGATCGCTCGGCAATTTACCAGCGACGACAGGCACGTTTCCTCCTAGAGCAAGAAGCATCATTGTCGCCACCACACTCACTTCACTCTTCGCTACACTACACGGATCGATCTATCCTTTTCTGCCGCCGACTTTTTTCCATTTCTTTCTTTCTTTGGGATATATATCGATGGCCGATCCACACCCCATCTTTAGTGTGCAAGCCTCTGCTATAACAAGCACCACCTCCCCGTTCAGTGCTGCACTACTGGCTACTGCCGCTGCCAGTCGGACTGTCGAGAGTATAGAGCAGAGGAAGCAACCGGCCCTGCAGAGTCGGCGAGATCATGGCGCGCAACAGCTCGAGAATTAGCAGCAGGTCGCTGCTCTTCTTCTTGCTCCTGCTCGGCGTCGCCACTACGCAGTGTGGTAAGCTCACTCCTAGTCCTAGTGTTAATTAACAAAGGTAGCTATACCAGTGGTCATTTTTTATCCTTTTCTTCTTCTCTGTTTTTGCGACTGACTGAAGTGGACTGGAAACAGTGTGAGGTTTTCGGTGCCAAATCTCAGTGATCAGTTTCCTTGTTGATATGATCCGTGTGCTGCCTGCATTGTGTGATTGATTGATTGATCAATGGCGCTAAGTAAGTGAAGTTTTTTTTTTGGTGGAGCAGAGGCGAGAGCTGTGAGGCAGAGCAAGAGGAACTCGCTGATGAACGCGCTCTTCAAGCTCCACTTCGTCAGGGAAGTGGAGCCCACGTACCTGCCTCCCCCTACTCCTCCTGACGCGAGCGGCGACGGAGAGGCAACAACGGGCCTCGGCGTCGCCGACAGCGTCGACAACGCTCCGTTCTGCGTCAACCCTCCCAACGCCCCTCCGTCGTCGACGCCGCCCTTCACCGCCACGGCGCCGACCTCCACCACCCCTTCCGCGCCGGACCAGCTGCCGCCGATCACCCCCATCCCGCCGTCCTTCGAGCCCAGCCCGCCGGCCGGCACCACCACCCCGGGATCGAGCCCGGGTTCGGGTCAACCGACGATCACGCCCACGCCGATCAACCCGCCGGAGTTCGCTCCGAGCCCGCCAGGGACGGCGCCGCCGAGCCCGATCGTCGTCGTGCCCAGCCCGCCCGACGACTCCGGCCCAGGCTCCGGCTCTGGCTCCAGCTCCGGTTCTGGCTCCGGTGGTGACCAAGGTGGAGGCGGGGGCGGAGGAGGGTTCATGCCGCCGATCATCTACCCGCCGCCGCTGGCCCCGCCGATGGCGCCGGGGGCCGGGCAGGCGCTCTGGTGCGTGGCCAAGCCCACGGTGCCGGACCCGATCCTGCAGGAGGCCATGGACTACGCGTGCGGCTCCGGCGCCGAGTGCCGCTCCATCCAGCCCGCGGGCGCCTGCTCCCAGCCGGACACCGTGCTCGCCCACGCATCCTACGCATTCAACAGCTACTGGCAGATGACCAGGGCCGCCGGCGGCACCTGCGACTTCGGCGGCACCGCCACCATCGTAACCAGCGACCCAAGTACGTAAACCATCCTCCAGTTTCATGCCCATCCGTGCATTGCTCCTCATCATCGATCTTGATTTCTTAACCTGGGTTTCCATTTCCCATGATCCATCTCTGCAGGCTACGACAAGTGCGCGTTCAACCTTGTATGAGCCGAGGGTAGCAGATGGATCGATGCGCCATTTTTCTTTCGATATAATTACTCTGTCCCATTTTTGTTTCTAGGGTACAGCAATGCAGCTTTTGTAAGCAGCTGATTAGTGCGATCTTGATTATTATTAAGGATGATACTGTGCAAAGATATGGTTCCCTGACATGTGTAGTATGCAGCCAGCTCTTATTAGTCAGGATGCTGATGGTTTTCCCCTTTAGCTTTCGACTTGTTTCGCACAATTGTTTAAGCCAAACTGTAGATGCTAACTTCGTCTTCACGCTAAACCCATGGAATCTGTATTAGTTAAGCAGTCTGATCAAGCTTGACTGCTTTCAGCACATGGCAGATTCTGACATCGATCTAATAAGCATATGCAGATCAAAAGTTAAGTTTGTTTCACTCATAACAAGTGTATTTGTAATTCTCGAAAAAAAGTATTCCCTCCGACCTAAATTAGTTGACTTACACTTGTCTCGATTTGATTGTATCTAGACATGATTTAGTATAAGATACATCCGTATCTTGACAAATTTGAGTCAATAATAATTTGGGTCGGAGGAAACAGTGTATTTGTGACACCAATTACGATACTAAGGACACTGGTTAAAACCTTCGTTAGCAATGGAGACGGGCTCCGTCGCAATGAACCCAGCAGCTACTGATGTAAAAGCTCGACGGCAACATTATGTTATGCCACACCAGACACCACCTGAACATGAATGGAATATAGACAATTCCTTTAAAAAAAAAATTCCTGACGAAGCAACCATGGATTGATTTCTAACTTTGGAGTTTCAGAGGCTCATAGATAACCACATTGACTGCGCCAACCATCTCTATCTGTGAGGTATATCCATCGGTATCAGAGTAGAACACGAAACATAACTTGCACATTGTCCAGAACAACTCCTTTGCATGGCCTGGGAAGGACTCCTTCCTCCTTAAGAACCAATTTTAGAGCATCTTCACAGATGACGTAAAATAGGGCATCGCCGGCCAGTTTTACATTACCACTTTTTAGGTTTTAGGACACCAAATATATGGCAGCCGTTCCATATATGATGTAAAATAGGGCACAAGCCAAATTTCAGATGATGTAAAATAGGGCACCAACCGTGTGCCCTATATTCTCCATGTTGCAAACATATGGGTATGAAACTAGAATCACTACAAACATATGAATCTAAATCATTGGAACACCATATCTCAACTTGTTCATGACACATAAATTAAGTCCACAAGCTACACACTACCATAGTTCAACAAACACACGGACATACGCAAAGTTCAACAGACACACATAGATAAATTAACATGGTTGTATGGCCACTCATGGATCAAAGTCTCCTCCTCCATTGCCTCGCACTCCATCATTGGCATGTTCTCTCGGTGTCACACCTCCATTGCCTCATCATCATGAATGGTGTTGGGATCATTGTAGGCATCCATGGAAGCTCCACGACCACCATTGGTGGAAGCTCTAGGCCACCATCCATGCCTTCCATGCCGCCACCCATGGCATTCATGTATGCTCCCATGTTTGGAGCATTATATCCACCCATGTTGGGAGCATTGTAGGAACCCATGTAGGAACTCATGTAGGCACCCATGTTGGGAGCCATGTAGCCACCCATTGCTCCCAAGATCCCCCTCCATACCATCTTGAGATGGAGTTTCATAATCTTGAGATTGTTTTTCATACTCGCCCAATCCAGCATGCATACTATGCAAGAAATGAAGGAGATATGCTCAAGAGGCAAATACTAAATGGGTTTTATTATCATATCTCAAATAGTTTGTAACAGTTTCGTACTGTGTTATAACTGTATCAAGTGGAAACATTGATACAGGTGTGGCATGAAACAGACCAAGTCCCTAGTAGCCTCTATTTATACTAGTTCGTTGGGCAACCGATCATCAAGGTTTCCTGATCATGGAGCATTTATGCCAGTTGACAATAGAGTCATAATATTAGAGAATAATATTATGGGCATTATCCAAAGATAAGTATTGCAACACAATCAAGTCACATAGTTCATCGTTAGAAGCGTAGTATCCTTCTCATTTGAACGTGAGATCATATTAATCATTATCTCCCGAGGCTGCTTTGACTGCATCAAACGTCATGACCGTAACTGGGTGACTAACGGTGTACATTGGGTATTCCAGGAATAGTTGATGCCTCTGTATCAAGAGCGGGATTTCTTCACACACGTGATGGGAAGATACACATGGCCGACTCGGTGAGATTATATCTATAATGTTGCAACATGTGACTAGGTCATGGAGATGGAATATCACGGGAACGAGTAAAACAGAACTTGTCGGTAACGAGATTGAACAATGTATGGTGATAGCCATGATCAAATCTTGGACAAGTCAGTATCGAAGTAACAAAAGGGATTGGACTCGATGTTTATGGTTCAAATGACATTAACAATCGTGGAATGCACATGGGTCATTATGGGCATCCCGGTCCCGCTAATGATCATTGATAAGGAGAGGTGTCTCGAGATCATGTATGTGCCATTCCTGAGCCGTTGGGGTAACATGCTTAAGGGTACGATGACACTTGGATATCATTATGGAAGTTGTCGGAATCATAGGACGAGAGATAAGAGAAAAATGGAATTGTTCCGTGAGAGAAGCGGAATCGTTCCGGGAGAATCCGAAGTTGTTCGGAGTGAACCAAAAGGTGTTTCGGGTCAAATGAGATTTTATAATATGTATTTCATATTAATTAATATTACATATATATATCTAAAATTGATTCTGGAGGGAAACTTTCACTAATGGGCCAAATTCCCGAGGGATAAGGGCCAATGAGGGAAGCCACCCAAAGGGCCAAGGCCTAGCTAGCCAAAACGGGGCAGTGATGATCGGACTCAACACGTCGATCTCGTTGGGGAACCCCAAGAGGAAGGTATGATGAGCACAACAACAAGTTTTCACTCAGTTATGAAACCAAGGTTATCGAACCAGTAGGAGCAAGGAAACACCTCCAAGGTATTGTTTCCAACTTGGAATCCTGCACAACACAACCACAGAACTTTGCCCCCAACTTATAGTGAGATTGTCAATCTCACCGGTTTTGCTAAAAACAAAGGATTAAACGTATTGTGTGGAAGATAGTAATTGCTTGCAGAAAGTAAACAGAAAACAGTAAAGAGTAGATTGTAGATTGATGGTAAAAGAATGGACCGGGGTCCATAGTTCACTAGAGGTGATTCTCCTTAAGATAGATGACATGTTAGGTGAAAAAATTACATCGGAGAAATTGACAAACACCGAGAAAGCATACATGCATATACTAATCATCTTGACTCCTATGAGATTTGATTGGGCATTACAACATTATACATAGACCGTAATCCAACTGCATCTATGACTAATAATCCACCTTCATGTTATCATTCGAACCCCCTCCAGTATTAAGTTGCAATCAACAGATAATTGCATTAAGCAAAGTGTGTAAAGTAAATAATACGATTGTTCTATAAACAAAGGATTGCTGTTTTCTCCCTAGTAGCAACAACACATCTAGTACCTTAGAGATTTCTGTCACTTCCCCAGATTCCTAGAGGCATGAACCCACTATCGAGCATAAATACTCCCTCTTGGAGTTGCTAGCATCTACTCGGCCAAGATAGCTACTAACAACAGAAAGCATGCAAGATCACAAATAACATAGACATGATAGAATCAATAATCAATCTGAAATAGCATCTCAATATCCATCAGATCCCTGCAAACACAACATGTATGATTACACATAGATGATCTTGATCATGAACGGAGCTCACAAGATCTAGACATGGTAGCACAAAGGAGAAGAACCAACCATCTAGCTACTACATGGACCCATAGTCCAGGGATGAACTACTCACGCATCACACCGGAGGCAGTCATGGTGATGAAGAAGGACTCCAGGGTGATCTCTCCTCTCCGGCAGGGTGCCGGGAAGAGCTTTAGATCCCTCCCGATCTAGAGATGGAGATGCCGGCGGCTACAGACTCTTTCGTGGAATTTTGATCGGGTACTTAGGGTTTTCGTCCCGGAGGCAATATATAGGCGAAAAGGCAAGGTCGATGGAGTACCAGGGGGCCCAAACCCCCTGGTGGCGCGCCTAGGGCTGGCCGTGCCACCACCAGGTGTGGCCGCCCTGGCTCCCCTCTTCGTCTCCCCTCCGGACTCCGTATTCCTTCTGGTGAAATATTGAGTTGGGATTTTGTCCGGTCCAATTCCGAGAATATTTCCTTACTAGCTTTTCTAAAACCAAAAACAATAGAAAACAGGCAACTGGTACTATGTCATCTTGTTAATAGGTTAGTTCAAGAAAATGTGTAAAAACACTCCAAAGTATGGACAAAACATAAGAAATTAGATATAAAACAAGCATGGAACATCAAAAATTATAGATACGTTTGCAACGTATCAGGCAGTCGCTGGCCAAGGGGGGCCCAGCCGACCAGACTAGGGCTACGCACGGGGTGGGTCCCACCTAACCTGGCCGGCCAGCCCACCTCACCCTATGGCGCCTCCTCCCTCCCCCTCTTTGTTTAGTCCTACCTTGGGACTTTGAGGGAGGATATGCCCACCTTTTTCCTATATAAAGGGGGCATAGGGGTGGGAATAATTATACCAATAATTATCTAAGGTATTTTCCTCAGGGAATAAATCTCTCTCTCTCTCTCATTGTCCTTTTGTGATGGCGTGGTCCCTGGAAGGACTGCACACAAGAGACGACACACCTGCAACACACTGTTGCGTTACAGGGATTCCAGCCAGAGGATCTACTTCCGCACTCTCGGCAGGTATCAGAGAACTGGAGTTTGTCATCGGACACCATATGTGTGTGAAATCACGAGGATGCTGCCACTTGTGGCACCTTGGATGTCATGAGTCAGACTGTTACACGATGGAGCTAGGGGTGACTTGCGAGGAGCTTCACAACCTTGAGGTTGGCTATGAGTACGACTATGTCATCCATGTTCCCCTCAGAACGTTAACCGCTTTCAAACTACAAGGATATATATCAGAAACCTCCGCCTTTACAGCATTACTCCTAGATAGATCCTGGCAGTTAGGTGTGTTCGCGTAGAAAAAATTTCTATTTTCTTACCCAAACCCCTTCAGTGGTATCAAAGATGATATATGCGTAGTAGTGCTTGTACGGCCAATAAAAACATGGATTGTGCAGGAATTAATCCTATAGTTTTTACGCTCTATTGTGTACTTGCTTATAGCACAACATTGTTTGATGAAGCGGCCTAGACCGACCTTACACATAATCTTACACGAGACTGGTTTCACGCTCAATATACGACTTGTACCATATAAGTGTCTAGCGGGTGTATGTCTCTCATTCAATAGTTGATATACCATTTATAATGGAGGGCCCCGAAAGGGGTGTAATAGAGACAACTATCTGATCCATGTTGTGGTTGGGAAGTTTGTAGATAGAAAACGGTTCTATCACGAAAGCGCTAGTAGGGATGTAAAATTTGCAAAAGATAAAATAGAGGCGTATAACTTTATTTTGCAGGAGGGCATGTGACTTGATATGGTGTTGGTCATAATCAAGGTAAAAGTAGTTTACTTTTCTGTTACTAAGTAGTATAGTAATAGTCGTCATTACGATGGACGACCAACTGGTAGAGTCGTGGACTTGGCGCCATACCGGTGGCAAGATGAAGATCATGCCAGAGCGCTCGATGGAGATCATCGCACGAGAAGAAGGACCATATCATGTCACAAATATACATATGATGTTGATACCTTGTACATATTATTGTGTGCTAGTATTAGATACTCAACGGTAGCATTATAATATGATCCCTATTAATAACAATAATAGTGTTCTCCCTTAGTGTGCACCACCAAGAAAGTTCCCAGTTATGAAGCAGGTGATGCATGTAAAATGCATACATGAACTTTGTAGTTTGTTGACATGATTACCCACATATTTGCATTATATAATGTTATATACATGTTTTACATTGATTTTAAGGGTTTTACCAATGATCCCTTTTATTTTGGTTATAACCCTACACAGCAGAAAAACCATGTTTTATATGTTTTTGATGTTTCAGGACCTATACGAAGTCAAATGGACCTGAGATTTTGTGTATGTCAATATTTTACCACGAGAAGCATGTGGAGCGCAAGAACCTCAGGAGAAGGGCCAGGAGGCCCAAAAGAGCCTAGAGGGCGTGCCTAGCCTAGGTGAAACTTTAGTTGTAAAGAATAGATAGCTTTCCCTTCTTGCTCATGTGGATCGATACCCTACTTCCAAATGGAGAGGTACTACAGTGATCCCCTACACTTGGGGGTTCTCAGCAGGTCGTGACGATTTGGGTGCTAGACATCTCTGCGTTCACATACGGTGGGTGCAAGTATGCACTATGAATACACTAAGGTTTGATTGGCGAGCATAACATGTATAGACATGGCCTCTGAACATGGGAGATCAAAAGATCAAGCACGAGTCACATGGATGATGTGATCGATGGATATAGTCCAACTAGAAGCTATATCAAAGGCCGTGATGATCAGGGATGATATAGTTAAAGGGATCGTGCGATCGATAAAATCGTCCAAGGGATGGCAATTTTAGTGGGATCTCAATTATTGATTGAACTCGTATTATGAACTTTGTATAGATGTCTTTACAAACTAGGTGGAAGAAAACAGAATCTTGGAAAATCACTTAGTGATCATGCATAAGCGTTATGGAACACCACACATACGATGTGAACTACTTAATTGACGGACAACTTTGCGATAGATTGGGTGTGGAAATGGCTTCCTCCAAGCTATAAAGATGTCGTCAGGGGATATATCATGACAAATGAATCAGTCACCTTCATGAGTTTGTGCTAGAGTTGAAAACTCTAAAAGTAGGCTTGATCTCAAGGGGATTCATGGATGAAAAGGGTATATATTAGATATACAAATTATAAATGCTATTATTGTAAAACTTGTTGCAATTTACAAGTATTTGATACTTGTCCTGTTTATGGAAATAGGATGGTCTGCTTAGAATTGCTGAAAGAAATGGGGCAATGTGGCATGATGACGGCAATCAAGATAGTTGATGGTTAACATCATTCCTTCCCTCAACATTTATTTGTATTAGTGGATTTGAATAAAAAAATATTCATTATGGTTGTGATTTTATTAGTGTGTCTTGCTTAGTGAGAAGGTTATTCATATAAGTGAGATACAATCCAGTTGTATTACTATTATGAATAATATCTTTATGGTCACATTATGATTATGAATGAGTTATTCTCATTGTTAACTAGATGATAATATTTTAAAAATTTATAGAGGATAAGAATGCGAAAAGATATCCGAGTTTAATAATGACATCATTTTGAATGACACTATTGTTTAAGTCATGTTTGTGTTTAAATGCATATTTTCATTCTGATGAAAATAAAGTCTTGAGATACCTGATCTTTTGACTTGTGCAAAACCAGGCCTCGTTAGGAGAAGTGACTAAAAGTCCGCATTCTGGTAAAATGGTTATATGCAAAGAAGTGTTGAATACCATGCATAATGATGTATTTCATTTCAAAAAAAAAGTGGAAATCATTGTTTCATAAACTTCATTTTGAGTTTAAGTGAATATGTGTATTTTCTTAACCAAACACAAGTCTAAAACTATGTGAGTTTTTCAAATAATTTCAGAATGAAGGAGGATATTGAAATAATAAGAATACAAAGTCTATATGATTTGATCGATATGACTAAATATTTAAGTTAATTTTTGGCATAAAAGTACTTGAGAAAGGAGTTCCACAAATTATGATGTTTGGACAATTCAAAGTGTATTGATATGTCTTAACATCATAATCATATTGTATTATATACATATGGTCTAAAATTATCTCTTACAAGGTTATAGTTATCGTTTAGAGTTAGAGATCACACATCAAACACATATTTGAATTATAAGGAATATTTAAAGATTCATGGAAACAACACCATAAGAGTGATGATGGCATGCTCAAGTTTTCTGGAGATTTCGATAAATTTAAGTCTTGGCGAATATAAAAATCTTTGTAATGTATTCTTAGGCAACTATGAATACATCTTACACAAAGGGCAAACCCGTTGTTATCTAAGGTATTGTGTTTTCTCAATAAGAAGTTTGTTGATGAAGATGATGGTGGAAGAAAGGGAAAGTTCAAATATGAGTTATTCTCATTGTTATCTAGATGATAATAGTTTAAAAATTTATAGAGGATTAGAATGCGAAAAGATATCCGAGTTTAATAATGACATCATTTTGAATGACACTATTGTTTAAGTCATGTTTGTGTTTAAATGCATATTTTCATTCTGATGAAAATAAAGTTTTGAGATACATGATCTTTTGAATTGTGCAAAACCAGGCCTCATTAGGAGAAGTGACTAAAACTCCACATTCTAGTAAAACGGTTATATGAGAAGAATTGTTGAATACCATGCATAATGATGTATTTCATTTCAAAGAAAATAGTGGAAATCATTGTTTCATAAACTTCATTGTGAGTTTAAGTGAATATGTGTATTTTCTTAATCAAAGACAAGTCTAAAACTATGTGAGTTGTTCAAATAATTTCAGAATGAAGGAGGATATTGAAATAATAAGAATACAAAGTCTATGATTTGATCGATATGACTAAATATTTAAGTTAGTTTTTGGCATAAAAGGACTTGTGAAAGGAGTTCCACGAATTACGATGTTTGGACAATTCAAAGTGTATTGATATGTCTTAACATCATAATCATATTGTATTATATACATATGGTCTAAAATCATCTCTTACAAGGTTATAGTTATCGTTTAGAGTTAGAGATCAAATATCAACCACTCATTTGAATTATAAGGAATATTTAAAGATTCGTGGAAACAACACCATAAGAGTGATGATGGCATGCTCAAGTTTCTAGAGATTTCGATAATTTTAAGTCTTGGAAAATATAAAAATCTTTGTAATGTATTCTTAGGCAACTATGAATACATATTCCACAAAGGGCAAACCCATTGTTATCTAAGGTATCGTGTTTTCTCAATAAGAAGTTTGTTGATGAAGATGATGGTGGAAGAAAGTGAAAGTTCAAATATGAGTTATTCTCATTGTTATCTAGATGATAATAGTTTAAAATTTATAGAGGATTAGAATGCGAAAAGATATCCGAGTTTAGTAATGACATCATTTTGAATGACACTATTGTTTAAGTCATGTTTGTGTTTAAATGCATATTTTCATTCTGATGAAAATAAAGTCTTGAGATACATGATCTTTTGACTTGTGCAAAACCAGGCCTCGTTAGGAGAAGTGACTAAAACTCTGCATTCTGGTAAAACGGTTATATGCGAAGAATTGTTGAATACCATGCATAATGATGTATTTCATTTCAAAGAAAATAGTGGAAATCATTGTTTCATAAACTTCATTGTGAGTTTAAGTGAATATGTGTATTTTCTTAATCAAAGACAAGTCTAAAACTATGTGAGTTGTTCAAATAATTTCAGAATGAAGGAGGATATTGAAATAATAAGAATACAAAGTCTAAATGATTTGATCGATATGACTAAATATTTAAGTTAGTTTTTGGCATAAAAGGACTTGTGAAAGGAGTTCCACGAATTACGATGTTTGGACAATTCAAAGTGTATTGATATGTCTTAACATCATAATCATATTGTATTATATACATATGGTCTAAAATCATCTCTTACAAGGTTATAGTTATCGTTTAGAGTTAGAGATCAAATATCAACCACTCATTTGAATTATAAGGAATATTTAAAGATTCGTGGAAACAACACCATAAGAGTGATGATGGCATGCTCAAGTTTCTAGAGATTTCGATAATTTTAAGTCTTGGAAAATATAAAAATCTTTGTAATGTATTCTTAGGCAACTATGAATACATATTCCACAAAGGGCAAACCCATTGTTATCTAAGATATCGTGTTTTCTCAATAAGAAGTTTGTTGATGAAGATGATGGTGGAAGAAAGTGAAAGTTCAAATATGAGTTATTCTCATTGTTATCTAGATGATAATAGTTTAAAATTTATAGAGGATTAGAATGCGAAAAGATATCCGAGTTTAGTAATGACATCATTTTGAATGACACTATTGTTTAAGTCATGTTTGTGTTTAAATGCATATTTTCATTCTGATGAAAATAAAGTCTTGAGATACATGATCTTTTGACTTGTGCAAAACCAGGCCTCGTTAGGAGAACTGACTAAAACTCCCATTCTGGTAAAACGGTTATATGCGAAGAATTGTTGAATACCATGCATAATGATGTATTTCATTTCAAAAAAATAGTGGAAATCATTGTTTCATAAACTTCATTGTGAGTTTAAGTGAATATGTGTGTATTTGCTTAATCAAACACAAGTCTAAAACTATGTGAGTTGTTCAAATAATTTCAGAATGAAGGAGGATATTGAAATAATAAGAATACAAAGTCTAAATGATTTGATCGATATGACTAAATATTTAAGTTAATTTTCGGCATAAAAGGACTTGTGAAATAAGTTCCACGAATTACGATGTTTGGACAATTCAAAGTGTATTGATATGTCTTAACATCATAATCATATTGTATTATATACATATGGTCTAAAATCATCTCTTACAAGGTTATAGTTATCGTTTAGAGTTAGAGATCAAATATCAAACACTCATTTGAATTATAAGGAATATTTAAAGATTCGTGGAAACAACACCATAAGAGTGATGATGGCATGCTCAAGTTTCTGGAGATTTTGATAATTTTAAGTCTTGGCGAATATAAAAAATCTTTGTAATGTATTCTTAGGCAACTATGAATACATCTTCCACAAAGCGCAAACCCGTTGTTATCTAAGTATTGTGTTTTCTCAATAAGAAGTTTGTTGATGAAGATGATGGTGGGAAAAAGTGAAAGTTCAAAACCAGGTGTTTGACCTTACTTCCAGATTGTTGTGTGTTACAGCAGAATTTGTTCCGGAAAGCAAACTCTAAAAATAGAGGAGAAACTTATGATTATGATCATGAAGTTTCAGCTGATACTTTTACTAAACAAAGTAGCATTCAAGAATATATTCTACAAGTTTGCGGAATTATATTGTTGATTCATTTGTCATGTTAATGAAACAAGACATACCTACAAACTACACATAAGCATGATGGACCTGAATGCGAGAAATGACTAGGAGTCATAAAATCCTATATTAAGTTACATTTAAGATTAAAAAGTAATATGTTACTTGATATTATTAAGTAAAGTTGTTTACTTGGTATTTCCGAATGACTACAAAGTTATAAGGAAGAAATGAAACTTAAATAAAGACTTGAAAGCTCGATTTGTCACAAAGTATGACAAATTCAAAGGATTGACTACAATGTGTAGCGATGCTTGATTCTATTGGATTTACACCAGAAATTACTCCGATTATAATCAGTGGTAAAAGGTTGTCAAAATTGTTTGTTCTTCAATAACAAGATTGAAGACAGGGTTGTAATTGGTACAACAAAGTAGGTTTTGTCAAACCATATAGATGCTGGAGTTTCATAGTTGGAAATTCTCAATTTTATGGATGATCAAAGAATTTTGGAAGAAGACCTGCGTTTGAGTGGGAGCCAAATAGCTTGCCTAAATATGTAGACGGCATATTTTGAGTGGGAGCTGAGTGAAATCCCTAGATCTCATATATGGATGCCATATTTGAGTAGGAGCGTGACAACATTCGTAAATATGTGAATGACATATAATGAATGTTGTGATTGGTATTAATGATATTTAAGTTAGTAAATATTCCATGGATGAAGTTGAACAAGTTATTAAACATTAAAATCTATTGAGATAGATCGATACGTTTAATAAACATTAGTGTCGAAATGCTTCCTGGATTTGATTCTAAAGATATTCAGAATATCTTAGATAATATTCTGAAGAAGTTCAAAACGGTACAAGGTAATAGTAGTTCTTACTTGTATATCTAGATGGGGCATTGAGTTAATCTCAATATTGCAACTATGGTTAAAAGAAAATAGATGTGTTGCATCTCCTATGCCTCGGTCATAGGTTCTTTCATATAACCATATTATATACTTGACGTAATGTGACCCAAGTTTTTGGCTAGAAGAACAAGTTCTTAATTGTAAGAACATGTCTTGAAGTGATTCCCGAGTTAATCACTGAACTAGATTTAAGTATGTCCTTAAATTGTATGGAGCAAGATTAGGCATCATAGTTGCATTCTATGCACTATTGATGTAACATCCTAGGGTTTTAGGTCAGAGAGGGAGAGACCACAGGTGTGTGCATTGCATTCATGCATAGAAAATCTGGAGTATTTTTGTGCAAAACTAAAAGAGGTATAGAGGGACTGAGATATCTCTTTGTTCTGATGGAAACGTCATAATAGGTGCGACAGATTTCAGCATGACCTCTATTGAGTCTTTGTGTTTGAAGAAACAATTCAGATTTGAATATTCAAATAATATATATTTGAAATAAAAGAAGGTTATGGAATTAAAATATAAATGTAGTGGAATTTTTAAATGATAAAAGAAGACGATAAAGGAAATAAGATTATGAATAAACAATAGAGTTTTTCATTCCATAAACCGGAGTATTGCAATTTACAAGTCTTAAAGGATAAATCTTTATTACACCAAGTATTAAACAAAGAGGATATTACAATAAGAAAATACCTATTACAAGAATGTGGATAAATAAAATATTAAACATTATTACTTAATAATAATATTACATTATATTTTCAATAAACAATAGAAAGGAAATTATAATAACTTTCAAATAGAACAATCCCTAAACTAAGTATTCACATCCAGGAGCTTTTCTTATTGATTAGCTTAGTTCCTACAAAACAATACAATACAAAATAATAATAAAATAAAATGTGAGGGGTTAGTATTTTTGCTCTCAGAATTAATAGTGAGATGCAGTGTTATTGAACATCATTGAGCTTGTAAAGTAGGGGCCAAGTACAAGATATATGATTATAAAAAAGATTTAGCCTCCGACTTCTTGCATCATAGGCTGGGCCGGCATAACACTTGGCAAATGCAGTAAAAACCATAAGAACAAGATAATATCATCTCTGAGCTGATCATGTGGGGCCTAGTATAAGAAGCACCATCACCGCATGCAACTGTTGTGTTTTCAACAACACAAGAGGAAGATAAGTAGTATGAGAGGCATCACACTCTTGAACCAGTTGTGCATAGAAGATTCCCACACGTCCACTCCACCCAGACTGCACCATATCCACTTCCATTACACAGCCAAGAACACCACTAGATAATCACTTATCTATCCACACAAATCACCAGCAGATACCACATGGATACCTCATCCAAGTTTAGTAGCAAGGAGGAGGAAGATTACCTAAAGAGAAGCTATAATAGCTGATTAGGGGCACAAGTAGAAGATCAGTAGTACTAGGTGTTGGAGATATGCCCAAGAGGCAATAATAAAAGTGGTTATTATTATATCTTTGTGTTTATGATGAATGTTTACATCCCATGCTATAATTGTATTATTAGGAAACACTGATACTTGTGTGTTTTGTAAACATAAAAGAGTCCCTAGTAAGCCTCTTGTTGAACTAGCTTGTTGATTAATAGATGATCATGGTTTCCTGATCATGGACATTGGATGTCATTAATAACAAGGTCATATCATTAGGAGAATGATGTGATGGACACACACCCATAGTAAGCGTAGCATAAGATCAAGTCATTTAGTTCGTATTGCTACAAGCTTTCAAATTCATAGTAACCTAATCCTTCGACCATGAGGTTATGTTAATCACCATCACCGGATGGGTGCTTTGATGACATTAAACACCGCTTCGTAACTGGGTGGTTATAAAGGTGTCATTGGGTATTCTAAAAGTATGTGTTGAAGCGCATGGACCAAGATTGGGATTTGTCCATCCATATGACGGATAGATATGCTCTGGGCCCTCTCGGTGGAATGTCATCTAGTTAGCTTGCAAGCATGTGACTAGGTCACAAGGGATGACATAACATGGAGCAGTAAAGAGTACTTATCGATGTGAGGTAGAACTAGGTATGGAGATACCGACGATCAAACCTTAGATAAGTAGAATATCGCGTGACAAAGGGAATTGGTTCCGTATGTTAATGGTTCTATCGATCACGAAGTCATCGTTGAGTATGTGGGAGCCGTTATGGATCTCCAGATCCCGCTGATGGTTATTGATCGGAGAGGTGTCTCCATCATGTCTGCATATTCACGAACCGTAGGGTGACACACTTAAGGTTCGATGTTGTTTAGGTAGATATGGACTGTGCGTTGGAGACGAATGTTGTTGAGTCTCGGATTGGATCTGAGACATCACGAGGAGATCGAATTGTCGGAGAATAATATTCATATAATGGAGATAATTTTCTATGTTCAGAAATGTCTGGGAGTGGTTATATGGGGGTTCAAGAAGTGTTCTGAATGTAACGGAAGGTTCTAGAAATATCTAAGGAGACAACTTGAAAACACAGAAAGAAAAAGGGGAACTTGGGGGGAAGGAAACTCCCCCCAAGCCCCCCTTGTGCGCCGGCCCTAGGAGGTGGGCCTAGGGGTGGGAACCCTAGGCCGCACCCCTCCCTCTATATATAGAGGGGTGGAGGCGCCACCCCCTTTCCCCTCCACTCTTGCCCTAGCCGCCTCTCTCCTCCTCCTTCCTTCTGCTGAGGCTTAGGCGAAGCCCTGCAGAATTCTCAACTCCACCACCACTACCACGCCGTCGTGCTACTGGGATTCCATGGAGAGATCTACTACCTCCGCTTTGGAGCAGGGAGGAAGGTGCATCGACTCACGCGTGTGACCGATCAAGGAAGCGCTAACGCCGGAAGGATCGTCTACTCGATCTTGAGATCGGCAAGTGATCGTCTACATCAACCACGAGATCCGATCTCTCACAAGGTTTTCGGATCTACAAGGGTTAGTACAGATCTATCTCGTTGCACATGTCTAATAGATTAGATCTTGGCTTTTATCTAGATTAGATCTGGGTTTTGTTCGTTCTGGCGGTAGAATTTTTTTGTTTTCCATGCTACGAACCCATCAGTGGTATCAGAGCCGTGTCTATACATAGATCTGTTGCACGAGTAGAACACAATGGTTTTGTGGGCATTGGTGCTCATGCCGTCTTTTGCTTTGTGTACTTTGCATCTTGCGGTATGGTGGGATGAAGCGGCTCGGGCTAACCTTACATGTCATCGCACATGAGACTTGCTCCACGCTTGACGTGTAACTTGCTTTGCACAAGTGGCTTTGCGGGTGTCTGTCTCTCCCACCATAGTATAGATCCAATTTACACTTTGTACTTGATAACACTTTTATCAACGTTGTGGTTCAGTTTCGTAGGTAAGATCCGTTCTTATTCGAAAGCCCCAAACCACGTAAAACATGCGAAGAAAATTAGAGGCGTCTAACTTGTTTTTGCAGGGGTTTTGTGATGTGATATGGCCATCATGTGATTGTGATTATATTTGATGTATGCAATGATCCTTGTTGTAATATGGCAACCGGCAGTAGCCTAATGGTTATCTTTAATTATGTTAAGACTTGCATGTCTATTCATCTTGTAATAGCTTTATTCCAAGTAGTCGTAATAGTTGCTAGTGATGATGGACAACCATGAAGCGGCGCCACTGACCTTGACGCAATGCTGGTGATGATGGAGATCATGTCCGTGCTTTGGATATGGAGATCAAAGGCATAAGAAGAAAGGGCCATATCATATCACACTAATTATGAATTGCCTGTGATGTTAATCCTTTATGCATCTTGTATTGCTTAGATCGCGATGATAGCATTATAATATGATCCCTCTCACTAAATATCAAGTAATAAAGTGTTCGTCCTTAGTTGGCACCGTTGCTAAGACTCGTCGTTTCGAAACATCTCGTGATGCTCGGATGTGATAGATTCTACGTGTGCATACAACGGGTGCAGGCCAGATTTGCACATGCGGAAACTAAGGTTAATCTTGACGAACCTAGCATGTACAGACATGGTCTCAGAACACGGAATACCGAAAGGTAGAGCATGAATCATATAAATGATATGATGAACATGAAGATTGTTCGCCGATGAAACTACATCTTCTCTCGTGAAGATCGGACTTGGTGTAGTGGACTTGGTTCGTGTAATCACTAAGACAATGTGAGGGATGTTGTTTTGAGTGGGAGTTCACCTAGTTAATTTAAGAATTAAAATTGAACTCAATTTATCATAAACTTAGTCTAAACTACTTGCAAATTTGTTGTAGATTATGGCGAACCTCTCCATCAATTTCAATGCGTTCCTAGAGAAAGAAAATCTTAAGAACAATGGAAGCAACTTCACAGTCTGGCTCCGTGGACTGAAGATTGTCCTCAGGGCTGGTCAGTTGACCTATGTGCTCGAAGCACCGCTAGGTGACCCACCTGCAGAAGATGCCACCGATGACGTAAAGAATGTTTACACCACTCGGAAAAATCATTACTCCACAGTTCAGTGTGCCATCACATGCGGTTTAGAAAGAGCTTGAGCGCTTTGAGCACCACGACCCGTTCGAGATCATTAAGGAGCTCAAGCTCATTTTTGAGACTCACGCGGCCGTGGAGAGCTATGAGGCCTCCGAAAAGTTCTTTAATGTAAGATGGAAGAGGGTAGCTCCATTAGCGAGCACGTTCTCACCATGTCTGGGCACGCAAACAAGCTCCAAGAGTTGGGGATAACGATTCCTAATGAGTTAGGGATTCACCGTGTCCTCCAATCACTGGCACCGAGTTATAAGAACTTTGTGATGAACTACAATATGCACTGCATGAACAAGACGTTGCCTGAACTATCGTCCATGCTGAAAACTGCTGAAGTAGAGATCAAGAAGGAGCACCAAGTGTTGATGGTCAATAAGACCACCAATTTCAAGAAACAGGGCAAGCCTAAGAGCAAGAGCAACTTCAAGAAGGACGGCAAGAAAGCTGCCTTTAAAGCCAAGGCTGGTCCTAAGCACAAACCTAATGCTTCTACTACAAGGGTGCTGGTCCTCGAAGCGTAATCGCCCCAAGTAAGTACGGCGGATCGAAGAGCAACATCAAGAAGAAAGGTATACTCGATATACATGTTATTGATGTGTATCTTACTAGTAATCGTAGTAGTGCCTGGGTATTTGATACTGGTTCGGTTGCTCATATTTGTAACTCGAAACAGGAGCTGCGGAATAAGCGAAGACTGGCGAGAGACGAGGTGACGATGCACGTTGGAAATGGCTCCAAGGTTGATGTGATCGCCGTCGGCACGCTCCCTCTGCATCTACCTTCAGGATTAGTTTTAAATTTGAATAATAATTTTTTGGTGCCTGCGTTAAGTATGAACATTATATCTGGATCTTGTTTATTGCGAGACGGTTACTCTTTTAAGTCTGAGAATAAAGGTTGTTCGATTTATATGAGTAATATCTTTTATTGTAATGCATCTGAGATGAATGGTTTATTCTTACTGAATCTCGATAGTAGTGATACACATGTTCACAACATAGATGCTAAAGGAACAAAATTGAATGATAATTCTACATACATGTGGCACTATCGTCTTGGTCACATTGGAGTGAAGCGTATGAAGAAGCTCCATTCTGATGGACTTCTTGAATCACTTGATTTTGAATCACTTGAAAGATGCGAAGCATGTCTAATGGGAAAAATGACTAAGACTCCATTCTCTGGTATAATGGAGCGAGCTACAGACTTATTGGAAATAATACATACCGATGTGTGCGGTCCAATGAGTGTAGCATCGCGTGGTGGATATCGTTATGTTCTCACTTTCACGGATGACTTAAGTAGATATGGGAATGTCTACTTTATGAAACATAAGTCCAAAACTTTCGAGAAGTTTAAGGAATTTCAAAGTGAAGTGGAAAATCATCGTAACAAGAAGATTAAGTTTCTGTGTTCTGACTGCGGAGGTGAATATCTAAGTTATGAGTTTGGCATGCATTTAAAGAAATGTGGAATACTTTCGCAGTTGACACCACCAGGAACACCACAGCGTAATGGTGTGTCCGAACGTCGTAATCGAACTCTCTTAGATATGGTTCGGTCTATGATGTCTCTTACAGATTTACCACTATCGTTTTGGGGCTATGCATTAGAGACAGCCGCATTCACTTTAAATAGGGCACCATCTAAATCCGTTGAAACGACACCGTACGAATTGTGGTTTGGAAAGAAACCTAAGTTGTCGTTCCTTAAAGTTTGGGGTTGCGAAGCGTATGTAAAGAAGTTACAACCTGATAGCTTGAACCCAAAGCGGAGAAATGCGTCTTCATAGGATACCCTAAAGAAACAATTGGGTATACCTTCTATCATAGATCCGAAGGCAAAGTTTTCATCGCCAAGAATGGATCCTTTCTTGAGAAGGAGTTTCTCTCGAAGGAAGTGACTGGAAGGAAAGTAGAACTCGATGAGGTTATTGAACCTTCTCTCAGAGTTGAGAGTAGCGCAGCACCGGAAGATGTTTTTGTGCCGCCTGCACCAATTGGAGAGGAAGCTAATGATGGTGATCATGAAACTTCGAACGAAGTTGCTGCTGAACCTCGCAGGTCAACGAGGGTTCGTACCACTCCTGATTGGTATGACCCTACCTTGAACGTCATGTTGGTGGACAACACTGATGACCCTGTGACGTATGAAGAAGCTATGGTGAGCCCAGATTCCGACAAATGGCTAGAAGCCATGAAATCCAAGATGGGATCCATGTACGAAAACAAAGTATGGACTTTGGTGGACTTACCGGATGGTCGTAAGGCTGTCGAGAACAAATGGATTTTCAAGAGAAAAATAGATGCTGATGGTAATGTTACCGTCTATAAAGCTCGACTTGTCGCGAAAGGGTTCCGACAAATTCAAGGAGTTGACTATGATGAGACATTCTCACCAGTAGAAAAGCTAAAGTCTGTGAGGATTTTGTTAGCAATTGCTGCATATTTCGATTATGAGATTTGGCAGATGGATGTCAAAACGGTGTTCCTTAATGGAGACATTGAGGAAGAATTGTATATGGTACAACCAAAGGGTTTTGTCGATCCTAGAGATGCTGACAAGGTATGCAAACTTCAGCGCTCCATTTATGGATTGAAGCAAGCATCCCGGAGTTGGAATCAACGTTTTGATAAAGTAATCAAAAACTTTGGATTTATACAAACTTATGGAGAAGCTTGTATTTACAAGAAAGTGAGTGGGAGCTCTATAGCATTCCTAGTACTATATGTAGATGACATATTGTTGATTGGGAATGATATAGAACTTCTTAATAGTGTCAAAGCCTATTTGAATAATAGTTTTTCAATGAAGGATCTTGGCGAAGCGGCATATATTCTAGGCATCAAGATTTATAGAGATAGATCAAGACGCCTAATAGCGCTTTCACAAAGTACATACTTGGACAAAGTTCTAAAGAAGTTTAGAATGGAAGAGAGCAAGAAAGGGTTCGTTCCCATGTTGTCAGGTAAGACCTTGAGTAAGACTCAAAGTATAGCTACGGCAGAAGATAGAGAGAAAATGAATAATATTCCCTATGCCTCGGCCATAGGTTCTATCATGTATGCCATGCTGTGTACAAGACCGGATATATCACATGTTGTTAGTTTGACTAGCAGATATCAAAGTGATCCTGGAATGGAGCACTGGACAACGGTCAAGAATATCTAAAGTACCTAAATAGGACTAAGGATATGGTTCTTTCTTATGGAGGTGATGAACAACTTGTTGTAAACAGTTACACTGATGCTAGTTGGAACACCGATCCAGATGACTCGAAGTCACAGTCTAGATACGTATTTATTTTGAATGGTGCTGCAGTGAGCTGGAGGAGTGCCAAGCAAAGCGTTGTGGTGAAATCTTCAACTGAATCGGAATACATAGATGCTTCGGAGGCTGCACAAGAAGCCATATGGATGAAGGAGTTCATTACTGAACTTGGCGTGGTTCCTAGTGCGTTGGACCCGATGGCCATTTACTGTGACAACACAGGTGCCATAGCTAATGCACAGGAGCCAAGGTCACATAGCAAGCTGAAGCACATCAAGCTACATTTCCATGATATTCACGAGTATGTCCAAGATGGTGACATAAAGATTTGCAAAGTACACACTGATCTGAATGTGGCAGATCCGTTGACTAAACCTCTCCCTAGAGCAAAGCATGACCAACACAAGAACGCCATGGGTGTTAGGTATATTACCATGTAATCTAGATTATTGACTCTAGTGCAAGTAGGAGACTGTTGGAGATATGCCCAAGAGGCAATAATAAAAGTGGTTATTATTATATCTTTGTGTTTATGGTGAATGTTTACATCCCATGCTATAATTGTATTATTAGGAAACACTGATACTTGTGTGTTTTGTAAACATAAAAGAGTCCCTAGTAAGCCTCTTGTTGAACTAGCTTGTTGATTAATAGATGATCATGGTTTCCTGATCATGGACATTGGATGTCATTAATAACAAGGTCATATCATTAGGAGAATGATGTGATGGACACACACCCATAGTAAGTGTAGCATAAGATCAAGTCATTTAGTTTGTATTGCTACAAGATTTCAAATGCATAGTAACCTAATCCTTGGACCATGAGGTTATGTTAATCACCATCACCGGATGGGTGCTTTGATGACATCAAACACCGCTTCGTAACTGGGTGGTTATAAAGGTGTCATTGGGTATTCTGAAAGTATGTGTTGAAGCGCATGGACCAAGATTGGGATTTGTCCATCCATATGATGGATAGATATGCTCTAGGCCCTCTCGATGGAATGTTATCTAGTTATCTTGTAAGCATGTGACTAGGTCACATGGGATGACATAACATGGAATGAGTAAAGAGTACTTATCAGTAACGAGGTAGAACTAGGTATGGAGATACCGATGATCAAACCTCGGATAAGTAGAATATCGCGTGACAAAGGGAATTGGTTTCGTATGTTAATGGTTCTATTGATCACGAAGTCATCGTTGAGTATGTGGGAGCCGTTATGGATCTCCATATCCCGCTGATGGTTATTGATCGAAGAGGTGTCTCCATCATGTCTGCATATTCACGAACCGTAGGGTGACACACTTAAGGTTCGATGCTGTTTAGGTAGATATGGAATGTGTGTTGGAGACCGAATGTTGTTCGGAGTCTCGGATTGGATCTGAGACATCACGAGGAGATCCGGAATTGTCCGGAGAATAAGATTCATATAATGGAGATCATTTTCTAGGTTCGGAAATGTCCCGGAGTTTTTATATGGGGGTTCTAGAAGGTTTCGGAATGTTCCGGAAGGTTCTAGAAATTTCTATGGAGTTTACTTGAAAACCAAGAAAGAAAAAGGGGGAACTTGGGGGGGAAGGAAACTCCCCCCAAGCCCCCCTTGTGCGCCGGCCCTAGGAGGTGGGCCTAGGGGTGGGAACCCTAGGCCGCACCCCTCCCTCTATATATAGAGGGGTGGAGGCGCCACCCCCTTGCCCTCCACTCTTGCCCTAGCCGCCTCCTCCTCCTTCCTTCGCCAGTGCTTAGGCGAAGCCCTGCAGAATTCTCTACTCCACCACCACCACCACGCCCGTCGTGTGCTGGGATTCCGTGGAGAGATCTACTACCTCTGCTCACTTGGAACGGGAGAGGAAGGTGCATCGACCAAGACGTGTGACCGACTACGGAAGCGCTACCGGAACGCGGCACCGGAAGGATCATCTACTCGATCTTGAGATCGGCAAGTGATCGTCTACATCAACCACGAGATCCGATCTCGCACAAGGTTTTCGGATCTACAAGGGTTAGTACAGATCTATCTCGTTGCACATGTCTAATAGATTAGATCTTGGCTTTTATCTAGATTAGATCTGGGTTTTGTTCGTTCTTGCGGTCGAATTTTTTTGTTTTCCATGCTACGAACCCATCACTAGGTGAGTCCAGTCAATCATCAGGAGGAGCAAGTAACAACAAAATAAGGAGGAGGCCAGGAGCATGATGAAAAAGACAGCGGTACCAGGAGGATCAAGTCAGCATAACAATCAGGAATTGATCAAGATCAGTAGTTAGATCACCACTTCAATCACAAAGCAGCAACCACACACAAAAATCAGGTTGACCACCAAATATTTAGTACCATTTATTCTTATCAATTGTTTCCAGGGCATAGTTTTGGTGGGGAGAGAGAACTCTCAGATTAGTGTAGAAGTGCTACACTAATTCATCCTAGATCTAGTAAAAGGAAAATTAAATATTAGTTCTTATTTTAGAAATTATTTTGCCTCAGTCTTTACATCATTGGCCTGGGAAAATTCCTCAAAGGCAGCAAATCATGCTACCCAGCTACTATTGTGCACACTCAAGGTATGGAGGCACCACAATAGTAGTCAGGGCAACATATGCCACCAAAGATAAATGAGTAAGTCACTTGACATACATCTCACAATCCAAGGGTGTTCTTAAAGGATATAATGTCCTTTGTAAGCAAGCAAAGAATATATTTAAATCCTTTTCCTAAGGTATAGAACCTATGAATCATTATCTAATAAACTCTCATCCATCTTTAAAAAATAATCAACAAACCACTGATTGTATTGCAAGCCAACAACATTTGTAAGCCATTATGGGCTTCCAATCATTTTCCTAAGTAAAGCTTAAGCCTAGGAATCATAGAAATGATTGTTATACTATCAAGAGAACATGCTTTTTGTTCACTCCAAATCCAATGCAAGTAGTCAACCATTCCAAAATCATATTCCTAAATTATTTGTTTAGGAATCATTTATGTGCTAGAAAGAAACTGTCATCACATGTTTAAGATCATCACTAAACCATAGGTTCAGTATATCACAATCCTTGCACATGTACCAAGTGGTTTCTACATAAAAATTTTCCATGAACCCAAGGTGTTCTTATCATTTTCCTGGTTAGAACTCTAGGAATCAACTATAATAATTAGTCATCCAATCTTATCATATTTCCTGGTAGGAAGCCTAGGAAACATTTGCATATTTTAAGTCATTGTCAAGTTACTGACAAAAACATTGCCAACAAAAGACTGGACCAAAGGTTTAGAGCTTCTAATTATAGTCCACCATCAATATACCAAACTAATAGCAGTAACCATACAGTAGATGCTCACCATCTCAATAAAATTAACCAAGCTATAGTTCAAGTCACCAGTAAATAAAACTAGAATAATAGTAGAACATAATAACAGAGCTAAGCCTAGGTAACTTAGCATCCACCACATATTGATAAGATCAATTAGTGAACTGGAGCAAGATCAACAATAGTAGAACATCAGTAGTCCAGCCTTAAACAGTAGCAAGATAGCAAGTTACAATTGCATTAGTGCCAAGTGCAGAGTAGTAGTACGAGAAGTATAAGATATAGCATAGTAATAGGTTATGCTTATTAAAAGACTGAATCCACCATAAATCCTTGGATCACAAACACATGTATATCACCTTGTGAATGGAGAGCATTCCGGGAGGGGTCTAGGAAGAACAATAGTAGAGGTAGAGGAGAGGGAAGAAAGAAGCATCAGGGGCATGTACCTGGCGCCTATGATGCCACCGCAAAAGTGTGGCAGGGCGGGGCCCGAGCGACCACGGCAGGACACCATGAAGACGACTTCACCATTCGCCATGCGCCATCATGATCATGGCATCACCATAGTACACCTCACCGTGTGGTGGTCACCGGGATCCAGCAGCACCAGGGTTGCAGTTATTGCCTTCCTGCCGGCATTGGAGGACGGAGAAGAAAGAGTCCAGAACATCATCATCGCATCACCCAAGCCACACCGCAACACCACAACCACCATAGCACCCGAGAATCCCAGTGAGAAAGCAACACATCATCGGTGAATGGTAGAGCCGTGGGCGTTGAAGCCTTAGATCCTTAGAGAAGAAGGATGCAGGATGTAGATGGATCAACTCTCAAATCTAGCGGGACGAGAAGGACAAGCGAAGAACGGCGGTCCTTTTTATATAGATGGCGTCGGTCGCAACGATGTAGCCGCGCTAGAATCGAGCCAGAGGTGGCGACGCCTGGCAGCATCACGTGAGGGGAAGGAGAGGTTAGGGTCGTGTGCATGTCCGTGCGTGTGTGCTGTGAGATGAGAGCGAGAGAGTGTGGGTTGGGCTAGGGTTATCCCAACCGGTTGGGCCTGGGTGGGCCGAGTTGGCTATGGGCCACGCCTAGCTAATAAGTAAAGGGAATGAGAAAATAATAATAAAAGACAAAACTAGAAATTACAAAAAATACCCTTGTGAATAACTAGGCTCTATAAAAATGTAGAAAAATCCTAAAAATGCATATTATATATCAAATTGTTCACAAAAATAATATCTACCTAGGAAATATATAATATTACTTGTCTAAGTTAAATAAATGCAACTAAATATTAACACCAATAAATCTCTCAATGGAATATAGAAAAATAATGAAAAGTTCTGAAAACAAATAAAAATCACTTTTGTGTATATGAAGAAATGTATTATTTTATAAAAAATGTTAATTATAAAATTCCAAGTCATTTTAGGATTTATAAAAGTAACTGTTATATTTGCCTTTATAAAGTCCTTTTCTTCTATTAAAATAAAGGAGATATATTCTCTTTTACCATTTATAATTCAAAATAAATTCCTACTAGCTTTAGTTGACTACATAGGATTTATTGAAACATAGAATTTAATTCTTTAAAGATAAGACATGTAGAACTTATATAAAGTTATCCCTTTTAACAATAGAATTAACTTTAAAGTGTGTCTAAATACTTCAAACCATAACAAATTAATGAAATCATATATTTAGTATATCATCAATGAGTTAAATCTTTTCTTTAGGATTATGATAGCAAACTAAATGTTGAACTCATCATTCATTTGCACTGAAAAGGTTTAATCTCACATCTTTGGTGATGCCTAGGAAAAACCTTACTGCTTGGTAATGATATAGTCACATTATATTTTAAATTCATAATGTTTTTATAGTTGACTTTGGTATGTTAATCAATCAACAAGAAACCTAAGTTTAAACTCTTAAAATTGTATTAATGATAATAGTTTATATTTGAATAATTTTAACTATTGAATAACTAAAGATAAGTAATATTTTCTTCAAAAGTTATTCTTTTTTCCTCTTCACACAAACACATTATGTTATTTCTTTTAAGTCCTAACAACCTAAAACATGAGCTTCCATAACAACTATAATCAGTATCTATCATATGTTATTATTGTGCTTTACTTTTATATCTTGTATGTTAAGACTTAAGTTCCTTATAGATTTATTTGTTTGTGAAGTAAACTTGAAGATAAACCAAATCTTAAAGAAATCACCTAAGTTCAACTCATTCACATTAATGGGAAGTTACTTCAGGGTTTTATAAAATGCATGGTATTACTTATGCATCACATCATCTTACTTCTTTAAACATTAGTCCGTACCGGACCAATGATGCTAATTTTAGATGTTGGATTTTTTATTGTCTTGAAGACCATGATTGCATAATATTGTAATCACAAAGGCGAGTTCACACCTGCTCATGTCCTTTGGTTATTTTCTATCAAGTATTTGCAATCTATTATTGTTATCATCTTCATTTCTAAAAGGATGGAAGAAAATACTATTTTCTTAATATGACTTAATAGTTATCGACTCGAGTGGTGTTAACTTAGTATGGCAGGCAAATGGAACCATGGTATGTTATATTTGGTTGGTGGAGGTTCCATTTGCACGGAAAAGTATCACCTAGGAATTAATAACAAATGTAGCTAGTGATTCTTGCACCGTATATTACGTGTTAACTATGAGATCTATATGTGCTCTGGGGAAGCCAGCTGGATCTTCTTCCTTTTTGTACGCTAACGGGTAACTTTATCAGAGCCGTGATCCTACATTTAGGCACGTGCAAGGGTGGGGACCGTTAATTCCCCGATATTTGATGTCTATGATGGATTGATCTCTTTAGGAATGTAAACTGACTCACTCATTATCTTGATCTAGCAAAAGGGTGAGCGTACGGGGTCATAGAGAAGGGCAGTGCTCGGCTTGGTTCCTTATATCGGGCCCATACTAAGGAAGTGTGGTCAAGGATCGCGACTTAGTTATGCAACATGGATAAGGATCTCTCATGGTTAAAGCAACACACCTCTATAGAGTGTATAAAAGTGTGACATGTTACTCCCTGTTTCGGAAAGGAGCTACGAACGCTATAGGAAAATAACTCCACGGAGTTCTAATTTACTTGTGAAGACTGACAGCCATAGCTTTTTAGAATAAAATCAACCTTTGAAGAAATGTTTACCAAAACCTTCATAACCTACGACCTTTGGTATGGGGTTGTAGATAGTGCATCAAACAGTCCTTTTTCGTGAACTTGCTGAGTATGCTCGTACTCGATCATACCTTCTTAACCCTTGCTATATCTTGAAATAATCAATGACAAACTCAGGAGGAGAACTACTTTGAAGAGTTGAATATATCCAGTGCAAATCAATGAAGTCAACGACTACATAAGCAGAAATAAAGGAGAAGCTGAAGAGTTGAGTATAGATAAATCCCTAGTTCCTAGAACCTACTTCTGTAGAGCATTGCTATAGCAACAACTATAAGCCATATATATATATTCATAGAAGTATTATTTCTAGAATAGGCTTAGATTTTCTATTTATGGTTTTCTTCTGTATAATGTTTACTCACTGTTTCGAGGAAGTTTTCTGGATCTATAGTCATGTCTTTGAGTTGTAATCTATAGTCATGTCTTGGACCCACGATGTTTCTGTTGTACCACTCTAAGGTATGTAATACTAATGGATCGGTGTTTCATTGGTGTTATCTCAACTATAGTGTACTACATCATGAAGTGGTATGGTGGGTCATCACAATTGATTAGGATCTACATATATATAGAAGTATGTGGCTACTTCTGAAAGTGGCTAGTATAGTTGTTTGGCTAAAGAAGTTCGACTTCTGCTAAGTCTATTTTTGGAGTTTACATGGCAATAGTGAAAGTCCAATTGACTGATCGACCATCATTATAAACACTAGAAACAAATTCTCACTCTATCACCAAACGAATACTTTGACACATTATGAGATAATGGTGTAAATGTCAAAATTAGGAAGACATTTAATGATTTGCAAAAAAAATATGGATATGGTAAAACATATCAAGGACATGATGTTCCTCATGAGAGAGCATGATCAATAAACGCATATGTGATATGGTTTATGATTAGTAGCAAACGCAAGCTAGATTATTTGAACTTTAGTGCAAGTGGGAGACTGAGGGAGATATGCTCTAGAGGCAAATAATAAATGGGTTTTATTATCATATCTCAATTATTTCGTAATAGTTTCGTACTGTGCTATACAAGTGTGGTATGAAACAGACCAAGTCCCTAGTAGCCTCTATTTATACTAGTTCGTTGGGAAACCGATGATCAAGGTATTCCTGATCATGGAGCATTTATGCCAGTTGATAACGGAGTCATATCATTGGAGAATGATATGATGGACATTACCCAAAGATAAGTATTGCAACACGATCAAGTCACATTGTTCATCGCTGAAATAGTTAGAAGTGTAGTATCCTTCTCCTTTGACCGTGATATCATATTAATCACTATATCCTGAGGATGCTTTGATTTCATCAAATGTTATGACCTTAACTAGGTCACTGACAATATACGTTGGGTATTCTAGAGGAATAGTTGAGGCCTATGTATCAAGAGCGGGATTTGTTCACCCGCGTGACGGGAAGATACACATGACCGACTCGGTGAGATTACATTTATAATGTTGCAAAATATGACTAGGTCACGGAGATGGAATATCAAGGGAACGAGTAAAACATAACTTGTCGGTAACGAGATTGAACAAGGTATGGTGATACCCATGATCACATCTCGGAAAATTTAGTATCAAAGTAACAAAGGTAACTGGACTCGACGTTTACGGTTCAAATGACATTAACAATCATGAAATGCACAGGGGTCATTATCGGCATCCCGGTCCTGCTAATGATCATTAATAAGGAGAGGTGTCTCGAGATCATGTCTATGGCATTCCCGAGCCATTGGGGTAACATGCTTAAGGGTACAATGACACTTGGAGATCATTATGGAGTTATCAGAATCATAGGATGAGAGAGAAGAGAAAACTGGAATTGTTCTGTGAGACTACCGGAATCGTTCCAAGAGAATCCGAAGTTGTTCGGAGTGAAACAAAAGGTGTTTCGGGTCAAAATAGATTTGATAATACATATTTCATATTAATTAATGTAATTAATATTAAATATATATTTAAAATTGATTTTTGAGGAAACTTCCACTAATGGGCCAAATTCCCGAGAGAAAAGAGCCCATGAGGGAAGCCATCCAAAGGGGCAAGGACTAGCCGACTAAAAAGGGGCTATCCGCCAGCCAAGGGAGGCCCACCCAGCTAGCCTAAGGCTACATAAAGGGTGGGGCCCACCTGACCTGGTTGGACGGCCCACCTGCCCCTATGACGCCTCCTCCCATCTCCTCTTTGTTTATTCCCACCCTAGCACTTCGAGGGAGGATGTGCCCACCTTTTTCCTATATAAATGGGGCATAGGGGTGGGAATAATCACACCAATAATTCTCTGAGGCATTTTCCTCAGGGAATAGATATCTCTCTCTCTTTGTCCTTTTGGGATGGCGCAGTCCCAGGAAAGACTGCACACGGAAGAGAGGACACACCTAGATCACGCTACTGCGCTGCAGGGATTCTAGCCAGAGGATCTACTTCCACACTCTCAGTTGTCATCGTACACCGTATGTGTGCAAAACCATGAGGGTGCTGCCACTTGTGGCACCTTGGATTCGTGAGACAGACTGCTGCACGATGGATAAAGAGTGACTTGCGAAGATCTTCACGACCTTGAGGTCGGCTATGAGTACGACTACGTCATCCACGTTCCCCTTGGAACATTAACCGGTTTTGGACTACAAGGGTATGTATCCGAAACCTCCGCCGTTACAACATTACTCCTAGATAGATCCTGATAGTTAGGTGTGTTCGCGTAGGAAAATTTTGTGTTTTCTGCCCTGAAGCCTTTCAAGAAAGTGTCATCGTCCACACTACAAACACCAACATTGTCAATCAACAATCTACAACCAATGAATCTAATACTTTGGAAATCATGGAGTTTCTCTCAAAATAAAAAATAAAAAATAAAATTCCATAGCTTTGATACATTCCATCAAGCACGTTGTGCTCGGTTTGCGGCGGGAAGGGGGTTATCGGCTCCTCTACCACAAGCAGCTGCGGCTGGGGTGGCGGCGGGATGATGAATTTCCCAGTGACGTCTAGGGCCATCGCCAGATGTGTCCCACGGTTACTAGACACCTTCTTCCTCCATTATGGCGGGGCAACCGCAACTGGGGTAGGCGCCAAGGATGTTGGCCTCTTCTGTGCAGCTCCCTTGGCCTTGGCCACAGACTGCAGTATCTTTGGCTTTGCTAGCGCTGTGGCAGTAGAGTTCGGCATGTTGACTGGCCGCGACAGAGTTGGGCGGAGCTAGGATTTGCCTCGGTGGTGACAGTGCTCATTAGTGGTAGGGAATGGGGAGCGACAACGATGCTCGTATGCGGCAGGGAATAGGCAGCGAGGGTGGGAGGGGCATAGGAATGGCCAAATGTGGCGTCCATGGACACGATTTAGCCAATGGCGTTGGCAGCAGGTCACGTGCGTTAAGGGCAGCGGATGCGGAAACTGGTAGTTGGTCGCTCACAGGCCAACATAATTATTTTGGGGCACCGGATTGGTGATGTATATTTACATCACTAACTATAAAAATATAGGGCATGATGTGACAATTTTAATCACAAAATGAGATACATCCTCTATTGGAGACCGTTGTTGGGTGTTTGGCAATGTAAAAGTTAGTTATATTTGTTTTACATCATCTATTGGAGAAGCTCTTATCAAGTCTTTCATATAAGTGAATGGAGCATGTTGAGCATCCTTGGGACAATGGGGAGCACTGATCCTCCGCATCCACCTAGCGTCACATGTTCATTTTTTCCACCAATACGTTCTCTCTCGTCTTACTTCTCTCGTCTCTCTTGAAAGCACCAACGTCCCGGTCTGATCTCCTCCACCCGTCGCACATCCATAATCAGTAGCACCACCACGGCACCTCTAGCAGCACCGCCAACCCACGTCAACGCCTGAATCAAAGATAGTTCACCGTATGTAGTATGTAGTAGAGGCGACGAGCTTGTGTAGCAGAAGTGACATGCTTATGTAGTAGAGGAGACTAGCGTTTGCAGCAAAATGGGACACATAGGCCGACCTTCAACCAGCAGTGGTCGACATTGTAGCAGCGGTAGTCGTCGTATGTAGCAAAGATGATGGGGGTTTGTAGCAGCGGCGACAGGATTTCGTAGCAGCAACACCCGTGTTATGTAGTAGAGCCAACGAGCATTTGTAGCAGGGACAATCAACAGATGTAGAAGCAGAGGCTGACCATTGTAGCAGTGACATCGGACCCTTGTAACACCATCGACCTAGCCTCACTGCACCACAGCCTCCCCCTTTGCAGGCCTCGCACATCCTCCACGACATGACCGTGGAAGCAGAGACACATGCGTGCTTGGAGTGTCGTCGTGCACTCATATAACCCTAGATCTAGCTAGCAACTGCCAAGGGCCAACGGAAGTGAGTGCATAGATTAAGAATGGGCACTAGCTCGAGGGGTGGAACCATAGTGGAGAGGAGCAGAAGGAGCTATGGCTAGAGTGGATATCAGCGGCGCAAACCCTCTAGGACACGCGAGCGAGGTTCCATGGGAGAATTGCATGGGAAGAAAGGAGATAAATTTGGTGGTTCCTTGTCGACAAAATTTAGGTCATGTATGGACGGAAAGGTAGTGGTAGGTGGTCAACCCAGACCATCATTTTGTCTTGGGGTTGCCCGAATTGATGGTGCAACGGTGATGTGGTGGTGGTGGCTCTCGGAACCTTGCAACAGAAATAGTGGAGGCGGTTGGGGTAGGTGAGCTAGGTTTCTAGTAACACAACCTAGGTTTGGATATAAAAAGGAGGAGAGCGAGAGCTCGAGGCCATTCATGCCATGTCTGTAGATGTGGCGGGAGGATATAATGATTTTTGGCCGATATGGGGAGGTCATCGGTGATGAGGAAGAAATAGCCAGCATGACATTATCATTCGGGAACGATGGGCTTTAGAGGGATTCAGTGGACGGATGTTGGCTACTCGTGTATATGGACCTAGACTAAAACTTCGATGGGCTGCTTCTTCTTATCCATTGATTCATATTTCTTCTCCCAAGGAAAAAATGGAGAGAGGGAGTTTGAAATGGTTGGAAAGCTCCTACAAGTTTTTAAAATCCCAAACAAATTGGCTGGATTATGTATGAAAATAGTTTCATAAAATAAATGAGGGAGAATAATTTTTTATGTCACCCACATAAAGAATTTTAGGTATAAAGGAAAATATGTCATTGTTCTAGGTTTTTGGGTATTTTGAAGAAAGGGGGAGAAGCACACATGGTTGAATACCCATATATCAAACAAAAATAAGGTTTTATGCAATTTTACAAAATAAGGTGTCATGATGATGAATGTGATGAATGATTTTGCATGATGATGCACAACATAAAATGACACACAATTTCTAATTGGGAATTTTTCTAGGCTGCACAAAAAGTGAGAGGAAGCGCAAGGAGAAAGAGGACCAAATGAATAGCTTCATGGACTTCCAAACTAGGAAGCTAGAACTTGATGAGAACAAAACCCGGTCCATGGCCATAGAAGTTAAGATCTAATTCCAATTGAAGAAAATGGAATCGATCTCAAACCCAAAGAGGTTGAGTTGAATGCCCAAAGCAAGGGTCCAAAGAGGTTGAGATCAAATAAAGGAAAGTTGAGATCAATGCGCAACAAAGTGCCAACGATTTTGAGCTCAAGCAAAGGGAAGTTGAGCTCAAACTTCTCAACGAGGATAACCATACCATGACGGTTGAAACTAGCAAGATGGTCTGAGCCAGCGGGTTTGGATTGAGAGGACACGTAAGATGATCCTCGGAAGGGGTGTGTGATCACTCTATATTTATATCCTATTGTGAGTTAACCTATGTTGGTACTTTATTTGAACTATTTGTGTGTTGAACTAGATCCTTTTGAACCATATATGCATTTTATACAAGAAAAACTGCGAAAAATAGTGTAATGTGGCCAAAATGGCGGGAAACTGACCTAGAGGTGGAAACAGTGTGAGAAATGGCCACCAAAATGGTGGGAAAAATGGGTCGCCTGATTCGGTAACAATGGGTATGTTTACATCAAGATGATCTAAGTGGTAACAATGGTCACTCATAACTTTAGCAAGTTGCATCACACATCATCTGGTCTTGTTAGAATGGTAACAATGGGTATGTTTACATCAAGGTGTTCTATAAAGATATAGCAAGGTTTCATGGAACTATGAGTGAGATGGAGAATGTTTCACCTTCTACATGGTGGACACAATCTTACTGGTATTGAGATGACCCCATGGATGCTCGCCACGTGGGTAATATATAGGCTCATCATATTGAAATTATAGTAGAAACAACTGAATCATATGTTTTATTGTGTTATTATTTTAAATGTCTAGAACTATTTGTTAAGTGCGAAACTAATTGTTTAAGTTGCAAACTATTATGAAACTATTTGTTAAATGGAAACTTTGTTATTATTCCTACTTCATATGTCAGAATGTTATTATATATTCACAATGTTGTCATTTTGAGTGGATCTCTGATTCCATTCAACATCATATCAATCATAATCTTTTCCATATCTTCATTTTCTCATCGGTCAGGAATGATGTTTAATTTTAAAATGTTGCCGATGTTGGTTGGGTCACAGGGGTTAAGTCAGAAAGGCCTCATTTGTCATGACTAATTATTTCTAACAATGGGTTTTCTCGTTTTCATTGCCAATGGAGGGTATGCTTAGTGTCTCTCTATACTAGCGTCTTCTGGTACAAGGATGGGAATGGTAGCCTTACTTTGGTCATTATAGTTATGCAAAAATAATATGGTCTTAGCAAAATTGATGTCCTTTGTAGGTTATCTACAATCGTACCGAATGGTTCCATTCATGACTTTAACAACATGAACATTGTGAGATATTTACGGTGATGTGTATGCGGTTGGAGCAAGTGACCAATGATATCTTTACGACCATGGATGTTGATCTAGTCTTTGGATTGGTCATTCACACCCTTAGGCTTCATGGTGCATGATTATGTATCTTGTTCTATTTCGGTTGTGTTTACCTTTGCACACATGTGCATTCTATATATGCAGAGGTCGCGTGTGAACTCTACCTACATGTATCGCCTTGATGCCACGTTTCAAGTTCAATAAAACAAAGTCAAAGTGTGGTTTGTCAAAAAGAAAAAGTCTTGCATGGTATATATACAATAGCTGGTGGTGGCATGTCAACTAAGTTTACCTCCTCCACATCCTCCTTTTTTATCATAGAAAATTAGTACATACTATTATCTTATCATACCTCTTTTTGCATATAGAAGACGATTCAACCTAATGAGCACTATAAAAGACAAAAACCAGGTCTAAACTCTGAATCATCTCCTAACTGAAGGCAACAGAAGATAAGGTTCGGGTTTGACATATCTCTATATATGTCATTTCAATAATCTTTGGCATCTCAGCATGCTGACCAGTTATGATCCGATAATGAAACTTTCATACGAAGACACCTCGATCGATTGATTAATAAGTAGTATCACCAAGTTTAGTTACCAAAAAAATAAGCATCACCATGTTTAGCGCGTGAGTGCGACCTTCAGTTTGAAATAGGCTCATCAGATTGAAATTATAGTAGAAACAATTGAATCATATGTTTTATTGTGTTCTTATTTTGAACGTCTAGAACTATTTGTTAAGTGCAAAACTAATTGTTTATGTTGCAAACTATTGTGAAACTATTTGTTAAATGGAAACTTTGTTGTTATTCCTACTTCATATATTAGAATGTTATTATATATTCACAATGTTGTCAGTTTTAGGCAGATTGTTTTGAGTGGATATCCGATTCCATTGAACATCATATCACACATAATCTTTTCCATCTCTTCATTTTATCATCTGTCAGGAATGATGTTTAATTTTAAACTGTTGACAATGTTGGTTGGGTCGCAGGGGCCAAGTCAGAAAGGCCTCATTTGTCAGGACTAATTATTTCTAACAATGGGTCCTCTCACTTTCATTGCCAATTGAGGGTAGGCTTAGTGTCTCTCTATACTAGTGTCTTCTGGTACAAGGATGGGAATGGTAGCCTTACTTTGGTCGTTTTAGTTATGCAGAAATAATATGGTGTTAGCAAAATTGATGTTCTTTGTAGGTTATCTACCATCGTACCAATGGCTTCATTCATGGTCTACTCTTTAACAACACGGACATTGTGAGCTGTTTTCGATGATGTGTATGCGGTTGGAGCAAGTGACCAATGATATCTTTACGGGCATGGATGATGATCTAGTCTTTGGATTGCTCATTCACACCCTTAGGCTTTGTGGTGCATGATTATGTACACTGTCCTGTTTCGGTTGTGTTTGTCCTTTGGAAACTTGTGCATTCTATATATGCAGAGGTTCGCGTGTGAATTCTACCTGCATGTATCACCTTGATGCAACGTTTTAAGTTCAAAAAACAAAGTGTGGTTTGTCAAAAAGAAAAGGTCATACATCGTAAATATAAAACACCTGGTGGTGGCATGTCAGCTAAGACTTACCTCCTCCACCTCCTCCTTTTTTATCATAGAAAGTATATCTTATCCTATCTCTTTTTGTATATAGAAGACAATTCAACCTAATGAGCACCATACAAGACAAAAGCCAGGCCTGAACTCTGAAGCATCTCTAAAGTGAAGGTAACAAAAGATAAGGTTCGGGTTTGACATATCTCTATATATTCTCTTGGTCCGCAAACAAGTGTACTTCTAGCTTTTACTTAAGTCAATCTTTATAAAATTTGACTAATCTTATAGAAAAATATAGCAACATATATTACATGAATTCGTCATATTATGAAACTAAATTTGCAAACAAATCTAATGGTGTCAATTTAGTATCATAATTATTGCTACGTTTTCCTATAAAACTAGTCAAACTTTAATAAATTTGGCTTTAGACAAGGCTAGAAGTACACTTACTTGCGGACGGAGAGAGTGTCATTTCAATAATCTTTGGCATCTCAGCATGCTAACCAGCCATGATCCGATAATGACACTTCCATATGAAGACACGTCGATCGATTGCTAAGTAGTATCACCATGTTTAGTTATCAAAAAAATAAGCATCACCATTTTTAGGGCGTGAGTGCGACCTTGACAACTCTTCTACAAGGGGTACACCGGTGACTCTTTAAAATGCCATCCGTGCCTGCTGTTCTTCGCAAGCAAAAGCTGCAACATAATCAAGCCATCCACATGGAGCTAACCGGAGCTACCCTCCTCTCTATTGCTCTCGTCTCACTGGCGATCCTTGTATCCTTACTTCGCCGGAAATCGGCATCGAGCACCAAGAAGAAGTGGCCTCCCGGTCCACGCAGTTTCCCCTTGATCGGAAGCCTCCATCATCTCCTGACGTCGGAGCCGCAGGTCGCTCTCCGGGACCTGGCCAGGAAGTACGGCCCGGTGATGTACCTGCGGCTGGGCCAAGTCGACACCGTCGTCATCTCCTCGCCGGCGGCGGCGCAGGAGGTGCTCCGGGACAACACCCTCAACTTCTCGTCGCGGCCGAGCATTCTAGTTTCTGAGATCATCTGCTACGGAAGCAGCGACATCACCTTCGCGCCATACGGAGCGTACTGGAGGACGCTGCGGAAGCTCTGCACGGTGGAGCTCCTCAGCGCGCGAAAGGTGAGGCAGTTCGCACCCATCAGGGATAGCGAGACCCTGTCTTTAGTTCGAAATATCCGCGCCGCCAGTGGAGGCGGCAAGCCGGTCAATCTCGCCAGTCTGCTCCTGTCATGTGCAAACTCGATCACCGCAAAGGCGGCGTTCGGCGAGGTTTGCGGCGCTGAGCTCCAAGAGCAGTTCTTGTCTGCGATGGAGGTGGGGGTGAGGCTAGGCGGGGGATTCTGCGTCGGGGACCTCTTCCCATCCCTGGGGTTTGTGGACGTCGTTACTGGGCTGAAACGCCGGGTCTCGCAAGCGCACCGGCAGCTCGACGCCGTCTTTGACACGATCATCGCTCAGAGGGAGGCACGGCAAGAGATGAAGAAGAAGAAGAACATGGCGGCAACGACGGAAGATGATGATCTTCTGAGCGTCATTCTTAGAATCAAGGACGAGGGGGAGATTGAATTCCCCATCGGCACCACAAACATCAAGGCAATCATTCAGGTAAGCAGTGAATGGTTCTCTAGTACTGCAATTTTATATTGGTTAGATTGTTAAAAAAAATGGCCCATGTGGTCTGTATTGTACTGTTCTCCTCCAATCATATCGTGTACTACTATATCTTAGTATATGTACTTGTTTGTTCATTATTTGTTTTCTGTCAATTTCGATTAGGATTTGTTCATAGGAGGGACGGAGACAACTTCCACAAGCGTCGAGTGGATCATGTCGGAGCTCATGAGAAACCCAGAGGTGATGGCCAAGGTGCAGGCCGAGGTGCGACGAACATGGGACTACAAGATACCACAAGACCATGAGGGCCTCATTGAGGAGATGCAATACATGAGGATGGTGGTCAAGGAGGGCTTGAGGCTGCACCCGCCACTACCTCTCCTGATTCCCCATGTATGTCGGGAGACCTGTGACATCGGTGGGTTCGAGGTGGTTGAGGGATCTAGAGTGATGGTCAATGCGTGGGCGATTGCGAGGAACCCTGAGTATTGGGACGACGCGGAGGAGTTTAGGCCAGAGCGGTTCGTGGATAGCAAAGTAGACTACAAAGGCACACATTTTGAATATTTGCCGTTCGGGAGTGGGAGGAGGATGTGTCCTGGCAGTAACTTTGGATTAGCTACGTTGGAGCTCATCTTGGCACGACTTCTGTACTACTTTGACTGGAGCCTCCTCGCTAGAATCCGTCCGGAAGAGCTTGACATGAAAATGATCGTTGGCGCGACAGCAAAGAGAAGGAACCCGCTGAACCTAGTGGCAACACCATATAGTGTTCCCATGGAAACTTAAAGTTGATCGATGTATAATTGATGTTTTGTTGGTGTTTAGCTTCAACCAAACCCCACACTTTGTGGTGTAACATCTATGTATAATATGTTAGGTGAAAAGGGTATTGATATAAATGGGAATAATCTTGCTTTATATATAGTTCCCACTTGAAACTTCGAGGCGACTCATAATGAAAATGTAATGTTCCTCCAAAAGTCTGAGAGCGTGTTGCTTCACGGAGTGATTGGAGAATAAGGTTTAGTTAGTACAGCCATCCCATAAAAATGGTATCGCACGCTTTGTCTCAAAATATAAGATATTACTACAACCAATATGTGAGTGTATTTGTTGCACTAGTATAGAACAATCCTTCGGACACGACTGAAATTTCGCACCACACACGGCTAATCGAAGCAAAGAGGAGGAGATAGGGGGGAGGGGTGGAGAGGGAGGGAGGGAGAGATAGTGGGAGAGGGAGAGGGACGAGAGAGGGAGAACGAGATAGACAGGATTACCATATTTTCCTTGTTGGTTGGTACCTATACTCCACTGATCGAGTTTGACAACAACCAGGTAACATCCATCTTAAACTGCCAAATGCATATAAACTAGATGTATGAGTTAATTTCCAAACACAAGAAAATCTCTATACCATATCCAATTGGGAGATGGGGCTCGAGGAGCACAATCCGCGTCAATAGAGCCTGTAAACCAATAAACCAGACATAGAATACACAATGGATTTGAAACTTCATAGATGAAAATAAATATTTGGTAAAATATAAAAAAAATTCTGATAAGATAAAGAGAATAAGGTCAACTCCAACTCCCCCCAATTTCGGAGAGCGATTCTACCTGAATCGGTCCGTTTGTGCTGACCTGCAGACTGGCAGGCAGACCATGTCCTCCTAAGAGAGGACACTGCATCCAAGGGCGCCCACCATTTGTCCTCGACTGGGAAATTTTTGAGGTTTTCTGTCCATCTTTGCATATACATGGATAGAGAGAATCAAATTTAGGCATCATAATTCATAAAAAGTAAACAAAGTAGTCGCTCATGAATAGTTTAAGCATAGTTTATTAGAATCATTTGAATTCAAATAGAAATAAAAACAACTAGTGGTTGCCAACATGATTTCACATATGTTTAACCAAATCTTTTAAGATTAGGTTGTGAGTAGCACGGTCTCACATTTCATGATGGAGTGTAAGAAAATCTACAAATTCATTCGGTGGATGGACTGGGCGCAACCAATTCGCCATGAAATTCCAACCCTTGGTTATATACGTTGTCATCGTGCTCCTCCTTAATGGTCATGTTGTGCATGATCACACAAGTAATCATGATCTCCCACATCTTATCCCAGCTCCATGTCCTAACAATTTTCTAACTAGATTGGAGAACATCAAATGCCCGCTCCACATCCTTCCTATCGGCCTCTTTCTTTTTAACAAACCTACTGTCGACCTCATCTTGAGGCACGGATTTTCTTCACCAATGTGGTTCAGGGAGGATAGATGTCATCGGCGAGATAGTACCGTTTACCATAAGCGTGCCCATTGTGAAGGGGTTTGTAGTAGAAAACAAAAAAAAAATCTAACTAGCGCAACACCATATGTCGGGATCTATCTAAGTAATGTTGTAACAGAGAGAGTTTCGGTAACATAACCTTGTGGACCAAAAGCATTTAATGTTCCGCGGGGGACGTGCATGATGTAGTCATACTCATAGCCAACTTCAAGGCCGCGAAGCTCCTCGCAAGTCACTCCAGGTTCTTGTACGACCGTCTAGGTGCCAAAAGTGGTAGCACCTTGTGGTTTCGCACACATCCGGTGCTCGATGACGACATCCGATCTCCCTGATCCAGCCGAGATGCGGAAGTAGATCTTCTGGCCGAAATATCTACAACACAACGGCGTGCCACATCGAAGGAATCTCCCACGCATGTAGCCCTTACTTGGGGCCACAGTTGTAAGAGAGAAGAGAGAGAATTTCCCTAAGGAAATTTACTTAGAGAAATTGTGTGTATTTTCCCTCCCATAGAGACCTTCTTATAAGGGGAAAAGAGGGCACCCTTTCTATTAAAGTCCTGGGGTGGGACTAAAGGTATGAGGGGATTGAAGGAGATATGCCCTAGAGAAAAATAATAAATGGATTTTATTATTATATTTCAATTAGTTCGTAATAGTTTCATATTGTGCTATAATTGTATCAAGCAGAAACATTGATACATGTGTGGTATGAAACAGACTAAGTCCCTAGTAGCCTCTATTTATACTAGTTCGTTGGGCAACCAATGATTAAGGTTTCCTGATCATGGAGTATTTATGTTAGTTGATCACGGAGTCATATATGATATGATGGACATTTCCCACAGATAGGTATTGCGGCATGATCAAGTCACAAAGTTCATCATTGCAATATCTAGAAGCGAAGTATCCTTCTTCTTAGACCGTGAGATCATATTAATCACTATCTCTTGAGGTTGCTTTGATCACATCAACCGTCATGTCCGTAACTGGGTGGTTATAAAGGTGTGCGTCAGCTATTCCAGAGGAATAGTTGAGGCCTATGTTATCAAGATCGGTATTTGTTCACCCGCGTGACAGGAAGATACACACAACCGAATTGGTGAGATTACATCCATAATATTGCAACATGTGACTAGGTCACGAGGATAGAATATCACGTGAACAAGTGAAATAGAACTTGTCGGTAACGAGATTAAACAAGATATATGATACTGATGATCAGATCTCGGACAAGTCGTATCGAAGAAACAAAGGGAATTGAACTCGACGTTTACGGTTCACACGACATTGTCTTCGTGGAATTCACATGGGTCATTATGGGCATCCTGGTCTCGCTAATGATCATTGATATGAGAAGAGTCTCGATCATGTCTGTGACATTCCTCATGTTGTTGGGGAAATACACTTAATGGTACGATGAGCTAAAGATCTTTTGTAAGATGGAGTCACAAGAGAAAGAGAAACCAGAATCGTTCTGAAGAGAGATCCAAAGTTGTTCGGAGGAAGAAAGATAAGAAAGGACCAAAAGATGTTTCAGATAAATAATAATTTATAATATGCATTTATTATATATTAATTATGAATTAATATGTATTAAATAAATATTTAAATTAAAATTTATAGTGTAACTTTCTCAATAGGACAAAACCCCAGAGGGAATTGACCCAAGAGGAAGTTATCCTGAAAAAGGAAATAAAACAGCAACCTCAGCCGTTGTGAGCCGTCCTATGTAAATACGCGAGCGGCGGGCACTATATGCCGCTCAGGGGCAGCTGGAGGGGACCGCCTGTGATCATGACGACAAAAGTGACCCACCCGAATCTGGCAGCTGTTGCCACTTGCCTCTTCATGGCACACCTGTGCTGGCGGGTCTCACGGGCGGGTGGCTGGCCCACCCGGGGTTGCCTGTTGTTGCGCTGCTGGGTTGCGTGAGGCGCGCCGGCCCACCCGACTAGTTCCTGCTGTCACTGCTGCTTGTTGTTGCTCTACCGACTACTGGGCTGCCGGCAGGTTGGCCCAGCCGGCCAACACCTCCCTTTTTGCCTATTTCCTTTATTCTTTAGTCCCATATGGGGCACCCAATGGTCGGGGTACACGCACCTCCATCTATATAAAGGGGTGCCCATGGGTGGGAATAAACACACCAATTGAATATTTCTCCGAGGCACTTTCCTCGGGGAATTCTCTCTCGTTGTCCTCTGCGATGCAGTTGTCTCTAGAAGGATGGCGCCTGCAAGAGACAATACACATGTAGCACGCCGTTGCACTGCAGGGATCCCAGCCAGGGGATCTACTTCTGCACTCCCGGAAGAGATCAGGGATCCGGAGGTTGTCATCGTACATCGTATGTGTATGAAACCTCGAGGGTGCTACCAATAGTACACCTTGGATATCATGAGCTAGAGCTGCTACATGATGAAGATGGAGCAAGGGATGACCTGCGAGGAGCTTCGCGACCTTGAGGTCGGCTACGAGTATGACTACATCATCCATGTTCCTCTCAAAACGTTAACCGTGTACAGTCTACAAGGGCATGTATTCTATATGCGTGGTTGTTACTGCATTACTACATAGATAGACCTTGGGTGTCTGAGCATTCCAACATAGTAATTTTTTTGTTTTCTAGCATAGAACTCCTTCAGTGGTATCAGATTCGATCTATGCGTAGGAATGTTGTACGGCTAGTATGCGTAGGAGTGAGCCATGGCGCACCTCTTAGAGCTAGAGGGTATGGGATTCATCACAAGAGAGGAGGAGAAGGAGAACCACCAGGCATAGAGGGAGCTGGCACGTAGACTTTGCAAGGAGGAGGACCCCGTAGTTTGAAGGCTTTGCGACGATCCCTAGGTGATGGCGGTCCAGCACCAGGAGGCCGGTCCCTCTAGGAGCAGCACCGTTCGCCCGTTCACCGTGCACCAGGCCTCGTACTACCGGTTCATCCTAGGCGACTTCACCACTGAGTCGACATTGTCACTACGCTCGTTGGACTTTGACTTTACCGATGAGGAGTAGAGGTTAGGATGTTGATGACCCACAAGTATAGGGGGTGCATCGTAGTATTTTCGAGGGAAGTGAAACCCAATTTATTGATTCGACACAAGGGGAGCCAAAGAATATTTATAAGCCTTAACAACTGAGTTGTCAATTCAGCTGCACCTGGAAACAATCTTGCTCGCAGTAGTTTATCAGTAGCAACAGTTTTGTAGTAGGAATAGTAAAGTAACAGCAGTAGCAAAGCAAAGACAGTAGTAACAAAAGCAGTAAACAGTGGGATTCGAGTGCGGTAGGCATAGGGATGGATGGACGGGCGTTGCATGGATAAGACAATTCACATAGCAATCAGAACATAGGGAAATTGCAGATAAATAAGATAAAGCATCCAAGTACTAGATAATCCTAGGCATGTGTTCCATAAATAGTCATACGTGCTCGCAATAAGAACTTGCACAACATCTTTTGTCCTGCCAGCCCGTTTGCAGCGGGGCCTCTAGGGAACTACTGGCAATTAAGGTGCTCCTTTTAATAGAGCACCGGAGCAAAGCATTAACACTCCATGAACACATGTGATCCTCACATCAAAGCCTTTCCCTTCCGGTTATCCCGATTTCTATCACTTCGGGGCCATAGATTCCGGACAACAACATGTGTATACAACTTGCAGATAAGACCAAAAACAATATTATCATAATGAATCAATAACATGTTCAGATCTGAAATCATGGCACTCGGGCCCTAGTGACAAGCATTAAGCACAACAAGTCGCAACAAAGTCATAAAGCACTAATAAAAGATACTAGGCACCATGCCCTAACAATCTGATGCCATTACATGAATAATCTCATCCAATCCCTACCATCCCCATAGCCTACAGCGGGGGATTACTCACTCATAGATGGGAGGAACATGGATGGTCGATGGAGAAGCGACGGTGATGATGATGGCGATGATCTCCTCCAATTCCCCGTCCCGACAGGGTGCCAGAACGGAGTTTCTGGTGCTGTTTCATGGAATCTGGTGGTGGTGGCGGAGCGGAACTCCTTCTGGAAAAACGTCGAACCCCCCGAAGTTTTTAGGTCAGAAGGCTTCTTATAGGCGAAGAGGAAGACCGAGGGGGTGCCTGGGGCCAGCGCACCATGCCCTGGCGCGGCCAGGCCTAGCCCGCGCCTGGGGGTGGTGTGGCCAGCCCCTGGCCCTCCTCCGTCTCGTATTCTGGCTCCTGGAGTCTTCTGGAAAAATAGGCACTTTGGCTTTTGTCCCGTCCAATTCCGAGAATATTCATTTTCTGACTTTCCTAGAACCAAAAACAGCAGAAAACAAGCAGTTGGCACCGTGGCTCTTGTTAATTGGTTAGTCCAAGAAATCATATGAAAAGTACTCCAAAGTGTGGACAAAACACAAGAAAGTGGATAAAACCAAGCATGGAACATCGAGAATTATAGATACATTTGCAATGTATCAACATCCCCAAGCTTAACTCGTGCTCGTCCTCGAGTAGGTAAGTGATAAAAAGAAAGAATAATTTTTGAGGTGACATGCACCATCAATAACTTGATCAAAGTACTTGTAAACATTCAAAGCTAGGATCATAGTACTTCAATCATAACATGAAAGACAAAGTTTTAGCAATAAGACAAAGAAACTATGATGCAACATGAAAAGGCACAAACAAAAGATTCATGAATAACAATGCTTTTCAAGACATTTGTTTGTTTCACATAAAGAAAACATAGCATAGTGGCATTCAGCTTGTCCCTCAAAGAGTAGCAAACATAAATGCATAGGACACCTTCAAAGTTTACAAGAGTGACTAGATACAAATAGTTTAAAACAAGCAATATCAAGGTATGCATCAATCAACAAGTCTTGGGACAATGCACATAGAACTAAGAATGGCCACTATGCTCTCAAGAAAGTGCTCATAGAATGTGTGGAGACTCAACGAGGAAATGAACAGGTTTTGAAAAGTTTGAAAGGCTTCCAAATGCTAAAAGTATGGTACTCATTAGCTTTGAGCTCTCATTGCCCCTATCATAAGCATCTTTAATGTGTTTAAGGTGAAAGTAAGGTCCAATCTGAGTTATATGCTTGACAGACTATAAACTGAAAATCCCAAGTCCCTTGAGTACGAGGGCCGCTCCTCATGCTACTCAACTTTAGTTACCGGTAAGTTCTTGTTATTGTAAGTATGTGCGTATCATAGAGAACCGCCAACGGGGTACCCCTTGCCCGATGATACGGAAGAATCCCCATATCAAAATGACAAGGCAAGCAGACAATGAGTATCTCAGCATTCTTCTTATTTACCACGGGAAAATGGTGCTTTTTTCTCTCTTTCCTCTTTTCATAAATCTCTCTCTTTTTTTTTCTTTTTCTCACTAGGTATCTCTCTTTTTTTATAAGAAGAATGCTTCATAGATATCATTATGGTTACGCTGCAGGTTTCCACCATGTCAGCATGGATTAGACCAGCGGCCCAGGCGTTTCTCTAACACACATTCATAACTCCATGGACTTACAAGCTCCCCTTTTATTTCACACCGACGACATCCGCAAACAAAAGAGCAAGGTATCAACTGGGTATATATTTGCAAGTGTTGAAAGCGTTCCCTGTGACAGCACGGTTCTGCTAATCTCCAGCCTATAATTTGCAAGCATATAACTTTCATGGAGAGTTCACAATGGGTCAGGTTTATTAAGTGCAGGAAATAAAGTGTGCCATCAAGTTCGTGAGAGCTTTACTAACTAACTTTCTCAAAACAAGCAAACATTTTATTCGGAAGAAAACAAGGCATAATGAATATGCACGGGAGTAGAAAATGATGCTAATAGGTAGGTATGGTGGACACTTTGGAAATATTTGGTTTAGGGAGTTGGAAACATGAGCAAAACACTCAGTGGAAGTGAAGGCTAGCAAAAGTAAGGGAGCGACAAACGAGAGAGCAATAATGGCCATAATCATGCAGAGCGACAAAACATCATTGATCAAAGTATAAAGTGATACTACAAGTTGAAAACTAAAGTCTCATAAAGGCTTATGGTGACTTTGGATAGTCATAACATGGTGTGAGCATGTGCCAAGTCAACCCAAATAAAGCATCAAAGGAGAATACCACTATACTATGCTTTAATATGCTAAAACAACGCATGATTCATCCAAGGCACATTAAGCAATCTCAATTGGTTATAACAAATCATGCTACAGCAAAGAATACTAAGCATAAAGCCAAAACAATATCAAGCATGGCATGACAAAGCATAGGCCACAGTCAAAAACAAGCTCTCTTTACCACTTAAGCATGAGCTTTCCTACTCTTTTCCAAACCAAACCAAACTATTTGAACACCAGTATATAAAAGAGGAGGTCCAACCAATTTATTCAGCAAACTAAGCAAACCACGCAAACTAAAAACCAAAACAAAAACAAAAAAGAAGACGCTCCAAGAACAACACAACTGTGCATGAAACAATAAAAATGAAGTGGTTGAAAGAAACCTGAAATTTGTATTGATGAAGAAGGGGATACCTTGGGCATCCCCAAGCTTTGATGCTTGTACTTATTGGATGTTTCTTGGGGTGACACGTGTGGCATCCCCAAGCTTGAGCTTTAGTCCATCCTTCATCTCATTACTTATTCCTTCCATACATCTGAAATTTTTCCTTCATACAAAACTTCACACCATCTTTATTAGCAACATTAGTGCACTCAAGATAAATAAGTCTTAAGGTTCAGTTCTAACACCAATAAACTTCCATTAGAACACTAGCTACTGTAGCACTTCCCTCAAAAAGCTCAATTTCCCAAAAGAACTCAAAAAGGAACCAACAAGAAGCAAATGCAGAAAATGACAGAAATCTATCAAAACAGACCAGCAGGTAAAGACGAATTTTTTCAAAGACCTTCTGTTGCTCAAATCAAAAAGTGTTAAACTAACGAAAGTTAGATAACAACCTGGGGCAGAAGCACAAACAATTACAGCTCGATCCGACATACAGAGATCTCTCATGAATTTTTACGGTGAAGCATAGAAATCTGTTTCGGGACAACAACTTTCCTAATCATTACTTCTCTCTCATTAGAGGTTACTCTTGGCACAAAAAGCAAATAAAAAGGATAAGGAGCGGTTATTACTGAAGTAATAACTTACAAGACTCATCTAAAACTTTTGGGTTATCTTCCAATAAGTACTTTTCTTTAACGCCTTTAAGTTAGGCATAAGGAAAAATTAAAATGGATAGAATAGAAGTAAACAAAGATAATCATAGTGAAAACATTGTTTTGTTCAATGAAATCCTTTTGTTAACAAGGTTGATCAGGTCTTGCTACCAAAACAATTTCATATGAGACAAAACTTTGTATTCCACTAATGATTATGTTACCTCAACCTTGATAGCAATGGTCCCAATCATAATAGTTTCAAAAAAAATTCTTGGTATGGGACAATATATTTCTCCAACTTGAATGCCTTCAACATGTTCAATTGAATTCAAACCATAAGTCCTTCCAATCTTCTTGGGGAAATAGACAGTATGTTCCTTGTCATTAACATTGAAGGTCACCTTTTCTTGATTACAATTAATAACAGCTCCTGCAGTATTAAGAAAAGGTCTCCCAAGAATAATAGACATATTATCATCTTCAGGCATTTCAAGCACAATAAAATCAGTCAATATCAAGCAATTGTGAGCCACCTGAACAGGTACATCCTCACATATACCCACAGGAATAGTGGTAGATTTATCAGCCATTTGCAAAGATATATCAGTTGGTATCAATTTTTCAAGCTGAAGCCTCTTATAGAGAGAGAAAGGCATAACACTAACTCCAGCTCCCAAATCACACAAAGCAGTTCTAACATAACTGTTCTTAATAGAGCAAGGGATAGTTGGAATCCCTGGGTCTCCAAGTTTCTTAGGAACCTTACCATTGAAGGAATAATTAGCAAGCAAAGTAGAAATTTCTTCATTAGGGATCTTCCTTTTATTTGAGACAATATCCTTCATATACTTTGAGTAAGGAGGCAATTTAATAGCATCAATAAAAGGAATTTGCAAGAATAAAGGCTTCATCCACTCACAAAACTTATTATAGTGTTCATCTTCCTTTGACTTGTGTTTCTTATCAGGGAAATGCATAGGTTTTTGGACCCAAGGTTCTCTTTCACTACCATGTTTCTTAGCAATAAAATCTTCTTTGGTGTATTTAGTATTCTTAGTGTGGTTTTCAGGTTCTTCTTCAACTTTTTCTTCATTAGGAACAACATTTTCTTCATTACCACTTTCAGTTTCAGCATTAGAGATAGATATACTATTAGGATCTATAGCAGGTTCAGAGGGTTCTACAACAGTTTTATGTTTCTTTTTCCTTTTCTTACGAGTAGAACCACTATTTTCAGCTTGTTGAGAATCATGCTCAATTCTTTTGGGATTCCCCTTAGGATATAAAGGATCCTGGGTAGCAGCACCACTTCTAGTTCTAATTTCATAAGCATGTTTTTCTTTAGCAGCATTAACTAGCAAGTCATTTTGCACTTTAACGAGTTGATCTATTTTGAGTTTGAACCATTTGAAAGTGTTTAACAATCATTTTAACATCATTAGAGGTTCTTTCCACAATATCTTTCAACTCAACAATAGCTCTAGTGTTTTCCATTAGATGATTTTGCACCCTTTTATTAAAGTTCTCTTGCTTAACAATAAAGATATCAAATTCTTCTAAGCATTGATCAGGAGGTTTAGAGTAAGGGATATCACCTTCATCAAAGTGTTGGAGAGAGTGTACCTCAATAGTGGATGAGTAGGGAATAGGCTTACATAATTCTTCTATAGGAAATAAATTCTTGACATCTGCAGCTTTAATTCCCTTCTCCTTAAGACATTTCTTAGCTTCCTTCATCATTTAACTCAATAACTCCCCTCTTCTTTGATGTTGGAATAGGCACCGGAATAGATGGTTCAGGTACAATTACTTCAGGTATAGCTTGTTTAGGAGGAGTCCAATCTTCATAATTCTTGCTTATTTTAGCCATTAATTCCTCAGCTTCCTTAGGAGTCCTATTCCTGAAAACACAATTAGCACAACTATCTAGGTATGTCTTAGATTCTTCGGTTAGTCCATTATAAAATATATCAAGAAGCTCATTCTTAGGTAATGGACTTCCAGCATGTGCATGAATCAAAGCACAAAACCTTGCCCAAGATTCGGGCAATACCTCTTTTTCTCCCTGTTTAAAATCAAAAAGTTCCTGCAAAATAGCATGTCTAGTTTGGGAGGAAAATATTTCTGCAGGAAAGTACTAATCAAGCACTCAGGGCTATCAATAGATCCAGGAGGTAAATTACTAAACCAAGTTTTAGCTTCTCCTTTCAGTGAAAAAGGAAAAATCTTAGCAACAAAGTAAGTACGCATCTTAATATCATCAGAAAACAAACCACTCATGGTAGAAAGTTCATTCATATGTGCTACCGCACTTTCATTCTTAGTCCCACAAAAAGGTTCTTTCTCGATAATAGCTATGTAAGATAGATCGAGAGAGAAATCATAATCTTCATCTGTAATATTTATGGGAGAAGCAGCAAACTTAGCAGCAGAATATAATTTGGGTCTAATAGTACGCCTCTCAAGGAGACTCTTAGCAGCGCTCCTATCATGGGTGTTCTTACATTCTTTAATAAACTCATCGGTCATCTCAACATAATCTTCTTCAATATCATAACTCTCACTAGACTCAGGTGAGATAACAGGTGTGGTAGTGTCTTCATTAGGAGTTTCAGTATTTCCAGCTATAGTTCTAGCAATCGTAGCATCTAGGAAAGGACCTAATGAACCACTCTTATCAAGCATAGTAGAAGCAGCATCATAAGCATCAGAAGTTTCAGATTCAGCAGTAGTAGCAGTGTGTGTAGCATGTGTATGTGGTGGTGTAACGAGCTTACTTATAATAGATGGTGAATCAAGAGCAGTAGAGGTGTTCAGAACCGTACCTCTTCTTGTAGTGGATGGTAAAATAGGAAACTTGCCATCACGAGACTTACCCATGATGGATGGATAGCAGCGAACAATAGAGAATCCAAGTGAACTTGATAAATAAAGCTATGGTCCTCGGCAACAGCGCTAGAAAATAGTCTTGATGACCCACAAGTATAGGGGGTGTATCGCAGTATTTTCGAGGGAAGTGAAACCCAATTTATTGATTCGACACAAGGGGAGCCAAAGAATATTTATAAGCCTTAAAAACTGAGTTGTCAATTCAGATGCACCTGGAAACAATCTTGCTCACAGCAGTTTATCAGTAGCAACAATTTTGTAGTAGGAATAGTAAAGTAACAGCAGTAGCAAAGCAAAGACAGTAGTAACAAAAGCAGTAAACAGTGGGATTCGAGTGCGGTAGGCATAGGGATGGATGGACGGACGTTGCATGGACAAGACAATTCACATAGCAATCAGAACATAGGGCAATTGCAGATAAATAAGATAAAGCATCCAAGTACTAGATAATCCAAGGCATGTGTTCCATAAATAGTCATACGTGCTTGCAATGAGAACTTGCACAACATCTTTTGTCCTGCCAGCCCGTTTGCAGCAGGGCCTCTAGGGAACTACTGGAAATTAAGGTGCTCCTTTTAATAGAGCACCAGAGCAAAGCATTAACACTCTGTGAACACATGTGATCCTCACATCAAAGCCTTTCCCTTCCGGTTATCCCGATTTCTGTCACTTCGGGGCCATAGGTTCTGGAAAACAATGTGTGTATACAACTTGCAGATAAGACCAAAATCAATACTATCATAATGAATCAATAACATGTTCAGATCTGAAATCATGGCACTCGGGCCCTAGTGACAAGCATTAAGCACAAAAAGTCGCAACAAAGTCATAAAGCACTAATAAAAGATACTAGGCACCATGCCCTAACAATCTGATGCCATTACATGAACAATCTCATCCAATCCCTACCATCCCCATAGCCTACAGCGGGGGATTACTCACTCATAGATGGGGGGAACATGGATGGTCGATGGAGAAGCGATGGTGATGATGATTGCGATGATCTCCTCCAATTCCCCGTCCCGGCAGGGTGCCAGAACGGAGTTTCTGGTGCTGCTTCGTGGAATCTGGTGGTGGCGGCGGAGCGGAACTCCTTCTAGAAAAACGTCGAACCTCCCGAAGTTTTTAGGTCAGAAGGCTTCTTATAGGCGAAGAGGGAGACTGAGGGAGTGCATGGGGCCACCACACCATGCCCTGGCGCGGCCAGGCCCAGCCCGCGCCTAGAGGTGGTGTGGCTAGCCCCTGGGCCTCCTCCGTCTCGTATTCTGGCTCCTGGAGTCTTTTGGGAAAATAGGCACTTTGGCTTTTGTCCCGTCCAATTCCGAGAATATTCATTTTCTGACTTTCCTAGAACCAAAAACAGCAGAAAACAGGCAGCTGGCACTGTGGCTCTTGTTAATAGGTTAGTCCAAGAAATCATATGAAAAGTACTCCAAAGTGTGGACAAAACACAAGAAAGTGGATAAAACCAAGCATGGAACATCAAAAATTATAGATACATTTGCAATGTATCAGATGTTTCTTGTGCAACTGATCATGCTACTTATCGTACTAGCTAGACTTTCTTCACTATATATTATGTTTAATTAATGCGTTACTTATTGTGCTATATCTTGCTAGACTTTAGAATGTTTAATATTTATGCAACGTGATGCTAAGTTAAGATGGTCATATATGCAACATATGGATCTGTTGTGCGTCATATGTGTCTACACCTCGTGCATGGACATGAAGTTTTGTATAGTCCTCCCTCGGAATTCTAAAACCAGAACTCATATGTTTTTTGAACTATATATATTCAGTCTACCTTTTTCAAACTGTATGTGTTATGACAATTGGATCTAACTATTATTTTCTAATGATTGTACTCGGAACATTCCATGCAAGTCAAGACATTGCTTCTTGGAGCATGTCTTCATAAGAATGCAAGACTATGGACAATTTGAAGTCGTCATTGAGTTACACAAAAAGCCCGGACCAACCTTTACAGTTCGAGTCATCAATGAACCATCACCTATTTCATTGCAGTTATGGGAACACGATTTGTCAATCGCTACCACATGAACATCGGAGACATCTTAACCCTCGAGTATGTGCATTGCATCACTTACTTTGATTGCATTGACCTTAACTAGTCACATGATAAGGATGGGTACGATGAAGAGTATGACGATGAGTATCTAGCTTAACTAGATACTAGTACTATGCATGCATGGTATCTCTCTAGCTAGTTAAATTTAATAATAATAACTTCTGGATGATTTGCTTTATTTTTACTACTACCGTATACAAATATCCATATCCAAATATATAATCTATGAAACCTTTTTTTAATTTTCGAAAAATTACCAAGCGTTTGAAATCCATGAAATGCCTCATATGTGAATTATAGTGGTGGCATTCAAGTTGCACGCCACCTGTGTATACGTTATTTGATTCTGAAATATGCAGATGATACGATTCTGTTTATGGAAAATGATATACGAAAAGATGGTAAATATGAAGCTCATTATTTGTCTGTTTGAGAAACTATCCGGTTAAAAATTAACTTCCACAAGAGTAAAGTTTTTCGTTTCCTTACCGTTTCGGTATCTTGAAGTACCTATCCATCATAGAAAAACTAGGCAATTCAAAATGGAATCTAGTGGAAAGTAGATTTATGTCTAAGCTAGGATGTTGGCAAGGAAATTACTGTCCTATGGAGTACCATTTGGTACTCATCAATTCAGTTTTGACAAATTTACCAATGTTTATGTTTCTTGAAATAGCAAAAGGGGTAGGGAAACGTACTGTATTTTTTCGGTCTAGTTTTTTTTGGCAAAGCGATGATACAAAGGAAAATACAGGCTGACAAGATGGAACATTATATACCTTCCCAAGGTCTAGGGCAGCCTGGGAATTGAGGTTTTAGAGTTAAAAAATAAGTGTTTGTTAAGTAAATGTCTTTTCAAATTATTTTTAGAGAAAGGAATGTGGCAATAATTATTACGCAATACATACTTGAATAATAAACTCTCATCCAGGTAGAAGCAAAACCTATGGATTCTCCTTTCTCGAATGGCCTCGTGAGAGTTAAGAATGAATTTCTTTTACCGAGAATTTTTTAAAAATTGGATATGGGAGTACAGTTCCGGTTATGGTAAGACATTTAGTTAGGAGATACATCTTTAGCGAGAAAATGATGCAAAATGTCAACACCCGGATTTTTAATCCCAGATGCTTGTTATGCCATACATCGCAATCATAGGATTACCATTTTTGCGAGACATAATAGATTGGATATCACAGTATATCATCCATTACAAACCAATATAAGGTCTTACACAAATAAAGGATCTCATGATCCAGTCTTAATACAAACAAGCAGCAGAATAATAAGCGTAGCGGTGGGCTCTATCTTCAGGGTCACAGGCAATGCTGATGATGGGGGATGATCCTAGTTGTCGTAGACGTCCTATTATCCATCATCCTGGTAGTCCTCCTTATAGTCTGGCCATGGGAATAGTCAAAGACAAAGCCATGAGTACTCTTTAAGTACTCGCAAACTATCACTAACAAGAAATATAGTTCTAGTAGGAAACTTAAGCTCTAGGTTTATTTGCAAAAATCCAGGTTTGTCTAAACTGAGTTTAGAAGTAAAAAAAACTAAGTAAATGTTCTAAATCACTTTAAGTTGGGAACCTAGTTTTCATATTCACAACCCTGTTGTGGTCAAGTCAAAATCATAGTTCACTTCACAAGTTATTTTGAAAACATCTGACGACAGAACAGTATGGTCATTCCAACTGTCCATGACCGCGGACGCGGCTATTCGAATAGTTTGACACTCTGCAGAGGTGGTACAATTTCACCACAAAATTCGATACATCCGTTAGGGATAACCCTGAATCATCATACTTATTATGTGGATAATCAACCATAACCTTTCAATTACACACTCTAGTATAGGCACCTCCCCTATGAGCTTGTCCTCCCAGCCATGGCCATCTGCCATCATGGGCACTACATAGGTGGACATCATCAAGAGGTAGCCTCAGCTCAAACCTCTTCCGCGAGGGAACTCATACTAATGCATATAAACTTCCGGCTAAGCCTTACCCAATTCAGATATTGTGGTTGTATGGTAACATTGGAATGGTATCACATCCGAACCCAACCATCAGTTTTTATAAAGGGCTAAGGTTCATGTCTCAACATTTTCATCATCAAATCCATTTGTGTTTCTCAACACATGTCAAAACATTTCAATAGAATGACTCATCATTCTAAGGTTTTCATAATCATTTTCACCAAGTATTCCCATCTAAAGTGATCAAGTTTTATGCTTAGCACTAGCCACTAAGTTAAGAGTGTTCACTAATGAGGGATGCTAATCTCAATCTCATGTCATAGAATGACATCTAGTATAGGCCTAGTCTTATACTCTTTATGCTATATATACTATCTTTCCAAAATCCTCACAAGCATTAACTAAAAGTAAAGAACTTTGGTAAAATAGAAAAGTAAAACTTGTAAGTAAAACTTGTAAGTAAAACTTGGGATAGGTATAAATCAAAAGGGACATAACCAAAGCATGCCTAATGCATCTTTCTTGGGTTAAGAAACTTGCAAGTGTCAACTTGCAAGGTCTAGCTTTCTAGTAATGATGGCTTGCCTTGATTGGTGCAGTGATTGAAATTTTCCTCCTCTTCTTCGGGCTAGAACTCCTCCTCCTCGTATCATTGGTCGGTACTATCGGCTATAAATCAATAAGGGATACACAATCACCAAACAAATACTTAACTAGTCTATTTAGCACACTAAGGCTCACATTTGATGATCTAGCATCATCACAATCATCACATGAATTTAAGAACTAGTTTTATTTATCTTATTTGAGAAAAGTAATTTCTACTCATTGAAATTAATTAAGATTTAATATTCTCCAATTAAAATATGGGATCATGTGGACACATGTCATCACCACATATTCTAATACATGGGAATGTGATTTAAAGTGTTGGTCATATTTTATAAAGTTTAAGATTTTCATTTAATAGATTTAAAGTGACTAGAAATGCCCCAATAGCATTCTTTTGGTACTAGTCCAAAGTCATTGCATGCAAACCTAGATATTTTTACATATTTAGATAGATATTATTAAATGTGATTTTTGAGAGTTGGAATCAACTCAAAAGCTATTATGGTTGATTTTTTAAAAATGTTTGAAGTTACAAAAGTCTCTGTCTTGTTATTTTCACTATAGATTATCTCTGACTCCAAATGATTTAAATCCAACGGGCTTGGATAGATAATTTAATTACCTTTCTAGAAAAATTGGAATCATGCAATTTGGGTAAATTAAACTTTCTGAATTGATTTTTGAATAAGTGGACAGAATAGGGTTTTAACTAAAAAGGAAAATCCATATTTGAATTTCCAGGCCTGAGCGGAAAAGCTAAATGGGCCGGCCTAGCTACACTGCACAGCACAGCGGACTACTGACAGGCGGGGTCCACCAGTCATCGACTTATTCTACGCGAAACGTTATCTAAGCATCTAGGCCGTGCGATCCTATTCTAATCTAACGGCTGGGAGTCGTCGTCGACGACGAACAGCTCCGGTGAGGAAAAATGACCTAGCGCGGTGGTGTGGATCTCGCGGGGCTCACCTGGGCTCCATCTAGGGTCGGCGACAGGGCAATCGAAGTGGTAGACGACGGCGAGGCGAGGCGCGGTTACGGCAGGGCTCGGGGTGGTCGGAATCGACGGCGCCCTTCTCCTCCAGCAGCGGCGGACTCCGGTGCAATTCCAGCGCGGTGGTGCTCTCCTTGCTCCGGGGAGAAGTGGGGGAGTGGCTGTGAGGAGTGGGGAGTGTAGCGGTGTGGAATATGGACGCTAGGGTGGCCTCCTTTTATAGCGCGGCGAAGGGACCGAGCGGTGCGGCGGTGAGCTCGACGGTGGCATCGCTGCAGGCGGCTATCGGCATGGCGGGGGTAGGTGGACAGTGCAGAGTCTCCTGGCGGTTCTCTCTGACTTAAAGGCGAGGCATGGGGTGGCGTGATGCGGTCGGGAGCGTGCGGTGTTCTGAGCAGCGACAGAAGTGTTTGCAGCGACGTGCGGCAGCTGCGGGTCATGCGGCGGCGAACGGGGGTGTCTGCTGGGTTGGCGTGATCATGGCGAGGTTGCGCGTGCGCGGTGAGGGAAAGGCGCGAGCTAGGCGGGCGCGGCGCACTGGCGCGCTCTTGGTATGGCGTAGAGAGGTGGTGTGCGGCGGTGCTAGGGTGGTCCACAGCTCGGCTGGGGCTGTGGCCTAGACAGGGGTGGCGGTGGACTGTGGCGCACCTCCTGAACATCCTGGATGGGCGCGGAGCGGTCTGCTGTGAGCTGGTCGTGGTCGGCCGGCGATGACCAAACTCGGGCGGCGCTCCACTGTGCTCCACGGCGAAGAGGGGATTGGTCGGGGTGCTGGTTAGACTCACGGGAGACCAGAGAGTATAGAGGGGACCAAATGGTCGAGGTTTACTGTGCACAACAGTGAAGTTAGGCCAGGGGTTTAATTAGTGCAGCTCAGGTGTTTGTGTTAATGGCCGCATGAAACAAAATTGGAATTTTTGATTCAAAATTTTTGAGTGAACTTTAATTAAGCTTGAGAGTTTATGTTTGCTTGGAGAGATCCAGGTGAATTGATTTGATAGGTTTTTGAAAAAATGAGATCTTAACATATGAATCAGATTCAATTTTCAACTATCCAATAAATTTATTTGAAAGATGTTTTTGTAAGTTTGTAAAGTGGGCCTTGATACACTTTTACTTGGACTAGCAAGGGGTGAAAAGAAATAGAAAAGTTTCTGTTAAGAATTTTCTTCTAGAAATACACAAAGTGGCCTAGTGGTTAACTTTTATCAAAACGACCATTTGGTTTATTTATTCCTATTTGATTTTTTTTATTTTGTTTGTAAATGGTCTAGATGATGTAGCATTCATCTTTAAACCATTTCACATCATTTAGAACAATCAAGCATGCCATATACACTCAAATCTATACTAATGCAAACACACATGCATTCATATGCTTTTTCTTAATAAACGTTTTTGTTAACCCTAAATTGAGTGATTAGGATTTGATAATCTTGATTATAAGTTTTGGGCTGTTACACAAAACTACCACATTTGCGGCAGCATTGACATGTAACTACCGACTTTACCTTTTTTTTGAAAAACTACCATCATTGAGTCTGGTCTGTGACATATAGCACTGGTCACCCGATTTAACATTGTTAAACTGGTTTCTGATAGGCCAGGCCCACTAGTCATGTCTACCTCGCAAAAATTATGTTTAACTAGCGAGGCCTGATGTTGGGTCCGCAGCATAGAAAACAAAAAAAATTCCTACGGTGTGAACTACACGCCAAGATCTATCTACTAGGTACAAAGCAACGGGTGGACATACATCCAAAGAACTTACCCTCGTAGACAACGAGCTTTGTTAACAAGTAGGAACTCGTGGTTGATGTAGTCGTACACTTGCCGATCTCAAGATCGTGAGGAAGTCCGAGCGCCACAACTCAGCAGCGCATCCGAACTCGCACACACGTTCAAGCCACCGGACAACCTCCACCTCCTCGCTCCAGCGATCCAGCGGAAGCAGCAACTCCTTCCAGACGAGATGCCACCGGGAACATGTATCTCGCTAATCCGAGACCATGGGAAAATAATTCTAGAGGGGGAGAGAGATCCTTCACAAGGAGGTGTGTGGATGAAGGAGGGAATATGTGTCCTTTTATAGGAGGAGGGGGTGCCCCCTCTCTCCATGGCCGGCGCATGGGTGGGTGACCCCTCACCTCCCCCATTCATGTGGTGGTAACCCCCTCCCCACATTAAAATGTCTCTTCACATTCCCTTTTAAAGTCTCCACTTTAAATGCATTAAATTTCTCCAAATTTAATGCTCTCTTATTTAATAAAACTCTTTTTATTAAATTTATACAGAATTTTGTTAATTACTTTAATTAACAAACATTCACATATAGCCCCTTGCAATATTTCAATATCACATGCAGAACCACCTTCTGCAATTTCACCCGAAACAATTTCCGGTTTCTATTGAAATAATTCCTGCGCTTTGCAATTCTTTCATCTGAAACATATGTGCTCCAAAATGGTGTCCGGTAACTCTTAAGTGTGCCACCCTACGGTTCGCGAATAATGCAGACATGATCGAGACCCTTCTCCGATCAATAATCAGCAGCGGAACCTGGAGATCCGTACTGACTCCTACACATTCAACGATGACTCCTGTGATCGTGAGGACCTTTAACGCTTGTAACTAAATCCCTTTGTCTCTCGATATATTACATGTCCGAGATTCGATCATCGGTATCTCCATACCTAGTTTGATCTCGTTACCGACATGCACTCTTTTCTCGTTCCCGTGATATAACATTCTAGTGATCACATCACTTGCTTGTAAGCTATCCTAATGTGATATCACCGAGAGGGCCCAGAGTATATCTATCCGTCATCTGGATTGACAAATTCCACTCTTGATCCATGAGCCTCAACATAACACCTTCGTAGTACTGAACCCATCTTTATAGTCACCCTGTTACGGTGTGACGTTTGATGTTATCAAGATACTCTTCTGGTGTCAACAAATTAACATGATCTCATGGTCTAAGGATAAAGATTACTTCGTATGATGTTATAGCAATATAAACATAATGACTTGATCGTAATGCTATACTTCGGATGAATGTTCATCACATCATTCCACCAATGGTGTGACCTTGTTATTAACAACATCCAATGTCCATGATCAGGAAACCTTGATCATCCTGTTAATTAACAAGCTAGTCTATAAGAGAGGCATGACTAGGAACCCTTTTTGTTTATTAAACACACATGTATTGATGTTTCCGAATCAATACATTTCTAGCATGTAAAATAAACATCTATCATGTATAAGGAATATATAATAACAACTTTATTATTGCCTCTCAGGGCATATTTCCTTCACCTGAGGCGAAAATGGGGGGAAAATCTGGCGTTGACCCATCCCAGGAAGTCCCTGTCCCCGCGCCCACGCCGCAGCTGGCAGACCACGCCCGCGCCGCCCACCGGAGTTGGCCGCCCCACTCCACACGACCGAGCTTCGCCGACACCGCTGTCACCACGACGCGCCGACGGGGGACCGCTCGTCATCGTCCCTGCCCGAGTCGAGGAGATCACGGGTTACTCGTCGTCGTTGTGATTCTGACGACCTCATCCAGAGCAGCTGGCGACTGAGTGGAGGCAGCGCGGCGGGCGAGCTCCGCCAGGGGACGGCGCATGTGAGCTTCACCCAGGGCCGGCACGGGCTAGCTCCGGCCAGGTGCGGCGCATGCGAACTCCTCCTAGGTCCGGCGCGGGCAAGCTCAATCAGGGACGGTGCAGGCGAGCGTGGAGAGTTCCCTCTTGCTGCTGGCCATGATCTGCTCTGGCTCGTGCACGGGTATGGACTCTCCTACACCCGAGGCCGCCATCGAGCGCGTGCGGCAGCTCAGCGCAGGCGCAGCGGACGAGCGCGGCAAGCAGGACGAGTGCGACAGCTCGGCGTAGGCGCAGCTAGCAGCAGACGAGCGCCGCAAGCAGGATGAGTGCAGCAGCTCGGCAGCTCACGCGCAGCTAGCAACGGACCAACGCGGCAAGCTGAACGAGTGCAGCAGCTTGGCGCAGGCGCAACTAGCAGGGCGAGCACGACCTAGCTCCGGCGTGGGCGAGCTGTGGGGCACGCGCAGCGGGCAGTGCGCGGGCGAGCTCCAACACGGGCACAGCCAGCAGCGGCCCGACCAGCTCCGGCACAGGCACATCGGCAGCAGCGGCCCGGCCAGCATGGTCAACGCAAGAGTTAATAGCATAAAACCACAACATATCTGCGCAAAGTTCGATTAACCACCACTTTTCAAAAAAATCGCAAAATGTGACCACTTTTCAGCAGATTTTTTGCAATTCGCACTAAAACTCGATTTAGCACGAATTGATGCCAAAACTGGCAGCAGGGCCCATCTAGAAGACTGAAGTGGCAGGAGATAACGGCACTGTGTAACGGCTGTTAGTGGGTCCCACGTGTCAGCACATTTTAAGAGGTAAAAAAATCCCCTCTCCTCTATTTTTCTCTCATCCCATTGACCACCACGAGGGCGTAGTGGGCAACGCCTCCGACGAACTCGGCGGTGCCTCGACGAGCGAGTCGTCGGCGCTGCTATGGCGGCGCGCGGCTGGGCTTTCCCTTGAAGCGTAGGTCGACGTGGCGATGCCTGGTGGCGCAGGAAGAAGCGAGGTGCGGCGGGAAGAGCATGTCGCGGCGGCGAAGGCGAGAAGGGATAGGGCAGCGGCGTAGGAAGGGGCATGTCGCGGCAATGTGGCGAAGGTGCATGGCGGGGAGGCGGTGGTCGTGGACGAGCAGGGCGGCGGCGGTCGGACGGGCAGGGGCATGGCGGTCCTAGACGGGACGAGGTCTGCGGCGGTGGTCCCTAGACGAGGAAGGGTGTACGTCGATGGCGGTCATGGACTGGGAGTGGGCCCCACATTTGCCGGCGTGCAACGGCCGTGGCTCGGAGCCATCACCCCATCGCCATGTCATCGTCCTGGTGGGGCCTCCATGTTAGAAACACTGTCAATCGGCCTCAAATCGAGTTTTAGTGCGAATTGCAAAAAATCTTCTGAAAAGTGGTTACATTTTGCGATTTTTTTTGTAAAGTGGTGGTTAATCGAACTTTCTGCAAATATGTGGTGGCTTTATGCTATTAACTCTCAACGCAAAGGAAAAATGATTTTTTCCCTCTTCCCCTCAACCTCCTAGTTGCACTAATATTTGTCACGTGGACCCGTTAGGTGGGCCCAAACGGTCAGAAAACGTCTTAAGACGGTTAAACGGAACGATCAGTGTTGTATGTCACAAACTAGCCAATGTTGATAGTTTTTAGACAAAAAAGATAAAGTCGGTAGTTACATGTCAATGCTGCCGCAACCGCAAATATGATAGTTTTATGTCATTTTCTCCTCAAAACAAGAAAAAACAAGAATGTGGTAAATGTTCTCGCTCAAATCCCACTGAATATTGGGTTCGGAGGAGTTTGACTGGCACTAAGTAGAACGACATGTTACTAGACTTTAAAAAGGGCCACACACCCCATACTTGAAAAAATAAAAATAAAAATAATAAAAGGTTAAAAAATTCGAACTTTTTTTAAATCAAAGATGATCAGGTATTGTACTCGTAAAAAAATATTTTTCTAAGAAATTACTTTAATTGTGTCCTGGGTAAAAAAACAAACTCGAAACGTCCCATGACCAGGTACTATTCACCTTTGGTTCGTCTTTTATTTATTTTATTTTTTGCCCTGGAGACCATGCGAATCATTTCTGTTCCAAATATATTTTTACGAGTACAATACCTGATCATCTTTGATTTAAAAAAGTTCAAAAAAAATTTAACCTTTTTTTAATTGTTTTTTTATTTTTTCAAATATGGGGTGCGTACCACCTGAGAGCCAAAAGTCCGCGTCATTAAAAAAAGATACTTTCTTGTTGCATTTCGTTTTTCACTAGTTGACACGTGTCAACCTTTGGCTGATAAATTGGAAGGTTGCGTGCAATTGATGCAGAGGCGGGGCCTTCACTCCCCCATTTCAAAAAGGAAAAATCAAATAAAACTTGTGTTTTACTATATCGGTATAGGTATAGCTATACGAGAATTTTCTGGTATATTAGCTCCCATTTCCTCGCATAAAAAAACTGCAACTTGTTGTACCATCACGAATTTGTCGGGACTACGTACAAAATATGGTGCATAAGGTATCTCCGTCCAGGACCCTTTGTCGAGTTCCCTTTTATCTTTGTCTTTCTGCACGTTGTACCGTTAGGTAGCTTTGCTAGTGGAGTATACAAGCCCAGTTGAGAAAAATAATCATATTTTTGGAAGCAATTAGGAGGCAGGTAGAGAGCTGTGATGTCTCTTTCGTCTCTGTTGGTCTTGTAGGAGAGGAGAAGAGAAGAAGGTTGCTCTGTTCTCTTTCTCTCCATCTCTCTCGCGCCCGCATGTGCAGTTAATTTGTTTGTCTTAAAATCATCTCTCTTTCTTTCTGATAGCTTCTTTCTGAATACACACGGATGTAGAAGGAATCCTGTGCTTATTACGTACTAGCACTTTTCTGAAGTTTCAGTGCCTCAGTGAAGAATTTCCCTGATATTATCAGGATTGTACATATTCCTCACTAGTTTGCGTCGCCGGCCCTATTGTATTGCTGGCTAGTAATCACAGGTTTTCATGGAAGCGGCGGAAGATGAGGAGAGGCCATTGCTGGCCCATCAATTCCTGCCTCAACAGGTGATATATGTTACCCATGTGACATGTAGCTTGTCGAAAAGCATAACGAAATTCAGTTTCTGTATTGTTATTCAGGGAGAAGGTTCAAGGTACACAAGTGATGGAACAGTTGATTCCAGCAAAAAGCCTGCTCTCAAGCAGACCACAGGGAACTGGAGAGCGTGCTTCTTCATCCTAGGTGCCGAATTCAGCGGATGCCTGTGCTTCTCGGCGGTCGCGAAGAACTTGGTCACCTACCTCACCACCGTGCTCCACGAGAGCAATGTCGATGCGGCGAGGAACGTGTCGACTTGGATCGGCACTTGCTTCTTCACGCCGCTGATCGGAGCCTTCTTGGCCGACGCATATTGGGGAAGATATTCGACCGTCGTAGTTTTCCTCTCCGTGTACATCACTGTAAGTGTGGCAACCAAAATGCTGTTCCATCGGTTGGTTCCATCAAGTGCTATTTCCGATTGTTTTTTCCAAGCAAAATTCCAACACATTCTGTTAATTCTCTTGTGCCAGGGGATGTTCGTAACCACAGTATCAGCAGCACTGTTCCTGCCTTCTTCCGACAACAGCGGCATTCATCGCGTCGCCGTTTACCTGGGGCTTTATCTTGTTGCTCTTGGCACTGGTGGCATCAAGAGCTGCAGCTCGGCCCTCGGCGCCGACCAGTTCGACGCCGCCGATCCCGTGGAGCGGGTGGCCAAGGGCTCCTTCTTCAACTGGTACTACTTCTCGGTCAACTCCGGCTCGCTCTTGTCGTCGATGGTGCTCGTCTGGGTGCAGGACAACATCGGCTGGACCGTCGGGTTCGCGATCCCGACGGTGATCATGGCCTTCGGCCTTGCTGTGTTTGTCGCCGGCAGGAAGCTTTACAGGTACAAGCGAATGAGCGGCAGCCCCTTCACGAGGGTCTTTCAGGTGGTTGTTGTAGCCGTAAGGAATTACCGTCTCGAGCTTCCCGATGATAGCACGGCGCTGTATGAAAACGGCGGGGCTGGGCAAGCCACACAATTCAGGTTCCTTGACAAGGCTACGATCGTACCGCCGTTGTCGGAGAAGAAGGGCCCGTGGCGGCTCTGCACTGTGTCGCAGGTGGAGGACCTGAAGATGCTGCTGCGGATGGCCCCCGTCTGGGCGTCGCTGCTAATCTTCTTCGCAGTCACAGCGCAGATGTCGTCGACGTTGGTCGAGCAGGGCATAGTCATGGACAACCGCGTCGGCGCCTTCACCGTGCCGCCGGCGGCCATGTCCACCTTCGACATACTCAGTGTCGTCGTCTGTGTCCCTGTCTACGACGCCGTACTTGTGCCGCTCGCGCGGCGCGTCACGGGCGAGGACCGGGGCTTCACCCAGCTGCAGCGCATCGGCATCGGCCTCGCGCTGTCCGCGGCCGCCATGGCGTACGCGGCATCGGTCGAGGCGAGGCGGCTGGTAGCGGCGCCGGCCATGAGCATCATGTGGCAGGCGCCGTGCTACTCGGTGCTAGGCGTGGCCGAGGTGTTCACCAGCATCGGCATGCTCGAGTTCTTCTACGACCAGTCCCCGGACTCCATGAAGAGCCTCGGAACGGCGCTCGCGCACGTTGCCATCGCCGCCGGGAACTACCTCAACTCCGCCCTGGTCGGCGCAGTCGCGTCGGCCACGGCCGGCGGTGGGAAACCCGGGTGGATCCCGGACAACCTCGACGAAGGGCACCTCGACTATTTCTTCTGGTTCTTGGCTGCTCTCAGCGCGATCAATTTGTTGCATTTCATCTACTGCTCCACCCGTTACAAAGCCTAAAAAAACATCAAAATTTCTGCTAAATATGCTTTCTTACATGTCTCGGCTAAATAGTACGGATTATGTTTCTTTGGACATGAACTTTTCTTTGGAGTAGAACAATCGTACTTTATGGAGTAAATAAACAATACAAAAAACGAACAATAAAGATCAGTGGCAAAATCAGAAGTTACATACTCCTTCCGGTCCATATTAATAGTCTAAACTTTGTTTAGATACAAATGCATCTAGTCTAAATCTTTAACAAGATACATATGAATCTAGATTAGATTAAATTGTAACCATTAATGTGGACTGGAGGACATTCCACGTCGTGTCTTGTGCATCATCCTTTGCATCTCAATGTTGCGCGGTCGCGGCGCCAGCGCAGACCCGATGTGCCGTTGAGCCCACGACAGCGACGGTTCTTAGTGGGCGTCAGGCCCATCCAGAGCCAACGCGGCGACGTGAGCTCATGTCGTACACGGTTTCTCGTGATCATGGGCCCGCTCATAGTTTACGTGTCGCGGCAAGCTCATGTTGTTCGCGTTTTCTCTCTCCCCCGCGAGTGTCGAATAGAGACGACGTGTCATCCTACACTCTAGACGTACACGGGTTCTCGCGGAGGACAGCAGAGCTGGCAGTAGAGTAGACCATAGGTGTCCGCAATTTACCGCTTTCTGCTAGCTACGAGACGCGGTAGGACGGTGAACCGCCATGCCTCTGAACACACGCTGAAAGCGATAGTCTATGACGACGAGATACAACATTGTTATCAACTACGCTCTTTTGCTCTTTCTTATCTTCCTCCTTACTACTGTGTATGAACGGCGAGTGTTTCCCCTCTTTGATTTCGAGTTTTGTTCGTAGAAGGTGGTAGTTTGCGGCGCAACTGCTTCTTCTACATGCCTATCCGCATCCTCGCTTCTTCTTCTTCTTCTTCATGGTGATTCACGCCCTCGAAGTTTCTTATTTATGCTTGCTTTCATCGCTAACATGATGAATACCGTGCTTTTTAATACCTTCCTGCTACGCATCTGCTATTCTTCTTGGCTTCTCTTACATCCTTGCTTCTTCTATTGGTAGGTGCTTTTTCCCGTCTTTTGCTCCATTCTATTGTATTTTTACGTCCATGTGTTATTTGTTACGTTTTATGCCATGTTTCCCTCGCTTACACGATTGCTTTTGTATTTCTTCCTTCCGTGTACAGCTTTCTGTTCTCTAGGAATCGGTGTAGGACGTCTCCTTAGGTCGGAAATCTTCTGCTACTGCTGAGGTGAGCTCTCTGTTTCTTTCGTCGTTTTTCATATAGTGTTTTTTTATGTTTGCTATTTATGTTCGTCTTTCTCTGTGTCTTTGTTATTCTTTCTTTGGTTCGTTCGGCTTTTAAAGCGGAAGATGTTTTGCTGAGTTCTGCCATAACTGCAGCGTCGACAACTGTTATCACTGTGTTTGTTCATCCATGTAAGTGCTTCCCTCTACTGCTTATTGTTTTGGCTGATCTGTTGCTTGTGCTTTATTGTGCGTACGATAACTGCACACTCACACGATCTTTGCCGAGAGATAGGAGCATTCGGTGGAACCGGTGAACTACACTTGCTTCTTGATAGATGTGTGGGACAGAGGGCTCGTGGTACCTGCTGCCCGCCCTTCCTCCGCTTTGATAACCGTGTGAAGTTTGTTCATGATTTTTTTAGCATAGGTCGGTGTTAGATAAACGTTAAGTGTTCTGCCACTTTTTTAGGGCACCGCTTTTGTTGCGAAACACTGGCAAAATCATGTTACATGATGGTGTAGTCAAAGCTGGGGCAAGGTTTCTTTTAGGCATTGGCAGGTCGCACGTCAGAAGCGCGCGACACACGGGCCTATGCACGCACCTCGAGGAAGACTCCTTTCTGTACGTACTCTCGGGGTCGTCTTCTATCGCTATGGATGCCGTGAGCTTCTGCGACCGTCTTTCCTGATGACTTTCGTGAAAGTCGTAGCAGTATGGGTTTTTTTGCGTACCAGTTGTTGCGTCGCGTCTTTTAAGTTTACATCCTATTTCGATATAGCAATCCGACGACGTGTGTGATTTTTTTTGATTTTTGCAGATGACTGTCGTAATGTGTCTGTCGGATCTGAGGATGGGCTTTCATGAAGCATTCATGGCCGTCAGACTTTCTAGAGCGTGGGACTAGCGCAATGGTATCGACGATGACCGGATCGTGCGCGTCGACATGGTGCTTCTTGATTCCAAGGTAACGTGTTGTCGTTATTTATGTGTCCTTCTATTTGTGCTTTTGTATGTTTATACATTACATATCTTTCTGTCATACACGAACAAAGCACTAGAATGTACGCTGAAATTGACAGCGGAGCCATCAATGACTGTAGACCGAGGATGGAGGAAGATCGAGTATACACGCTGCGGCGTTTTATGGTCTCGATCACTAGATGTGGTTTCCATGCCGTAAAAGGCGACCTCATAATCAAGATCATATCGTGCACCGTCATAGACGAGGTGGTAGAAGTTCCTTCCAAGTTCTTGAAGATCGCGTGCAATCCAGTCACCTTTCCAGAGCTTCCTCTCTTCATCGGTTGTGTCTCCAGTTTAATCGGTGTTGTCATATAGGCAACTAATGAATCAACATAGTATGACTACATCTAATATGTTCATGTCGCATGCATAATTGGTATCATCATTAGAGTTACCGATCTTTAGCCTGTGTGTATCGTCCAACAAACTTTGCAGACAACAAAGCCAACGATCATGAGGAAGAAGGCGGTCTTTTTGCGAGACGGAAGGTAGGCAACCGTTACTGTTTAGTTTCATGTATATTTCCTGTTTCTTACAAAATTGACAGGTTTTTTCTCAGCGGAAGAAAAGCAATGGTGGCTATATGTGGCGATTCTGCTATCAGGTTCCCATCACACGAGGTTTTACGAGCATGTCGTAGCAAGCCTGTAAGCATTGTATTCGTCAGGATGGTTATCACTCTGGAATCTGGATGCATCCTCAACGGTAATAACGCTTGCAAATGGTACATTTATCTAGATGTTTGTCGTGCGACGTCGATGGTCACAAGGTAGGATCCTTTTTTATCTGTTGTTTTCGGATTATATCAATGCTGGCGCAAGATTTTAACTTTGTTGTCCCGAGCCCGTACGTCGAAGATCGTAGGTCACTGCGGAGCTGTCCAAATTTTATCTTTCTTCTCTTTGATTGCTTCCTTTCAATACTACGCGTATGCTGTCTTAGGAGCCATGCCCGACAGCGGAATCCGGAGGACTCTTTACCGAGATTCCTAACAGTCGAGAACAAGTATCTTAAAGAAACATCTTATTGTTTGTCTTCTTTGTGTTAGTGCGATTGAGCAGTAGAGATGTTTTATCTGTGTTCTGTTGTTGAAACAGGAGTCATTCTTCATGACGAGAAAGCATTTGCGTGTATTTGGTAACAATGTCAGCAATAAAAATACGATGCATCTACATCAAATTCGCCATCTCTTACCCTATTGTAATGTTTAAACGTGTTATCCGCCGGGGCGTATGCCCTTTTCATGTAGACCGTATATTACCTTATCGCACACATCACGCCCCTAGGAGACTGTCTCATTGAACGGGATGACCGATAGTCGCGTCTCTGAGGGTGCAAGAAAACAACCTCTATGACCCTATTCTTATCAATCGTGCTTGCCATCTCTGTTTTGCTTAGAAATTGGTGCTCTTCGCGTTTGAGCTTAGTTCCATATTTTCTCTTGTAGGTTTGCGTTTTGTTTTATCTTTTCTCTTGCACGTAGATGTAGCGTCATCATATCGTCACGCGTTTTATTTGCCGACCGCGCCCCGGAGGCGCAGAGAGGAGTGTAGTAAAAGGTAAAAACAATAGTATGTCCCAAATCTCTGTCATTGTCTAGTTGCTACTACCAATTATTCCATCTAACACAGACACCTTCCCCCTAGCATACTAGTTTGATTAGAACATGTATACACGAAGAGGGTAATAATTCGCATCTACAAATATGACACACATACTTAAAATTGCAATCTCGTATACTCATCACATAATCAAAATATCTAGCATAGAGGAATTACATACACGTCTATAATCAAGTAGGGACAGATCGTATGGTTTTGAAACAATCATAGCACATACAAAGAGATAGATCAAGATACATCCTAGTCCCATAATTTGGGTCGGACTACTCCCTCTTCATCATGGAGGCGATGAAGATGATGTTGGAGGACTCAGAGAAGCATTCGAGGGTGACTCTGGAAGCTTTCCCCCCTCAGATCTTTGGTGATTCTTCCTATGTTTCAGTGTTATGTATGTTACGCCCTGCGTCTCTTCGTGATCATGAAAGGGGCTATATATATTGTCAGTTTTAGGTCAAGACACATAGGCACGTGAAATACTAAGGTTGATTAGACGATCGAGGGGCATATCCCCCATGACGCGATAAGGCTTCTGGGTCGCAACATTGTGGCCTTCTCAGACTTCCTTGGACCCTTTTATTCTCTCCTTTTGGCGTCCTTTTGAATTCGAAAGGTGCCTGAAAGTCAAAAATACACAACAGGATTTTACTTTCTTGGAGAGTTATATCAAAAATAAAAGGATCTTTCGAAAATACACGAAATCATTATAATTCAAGGAAATAACTATAGATATCATGCAAATATGATGGAATATAACACAATAAACTAGAAAGTTGACGGATACATTTTACACATAGGTGGCTTCAACTTGTACTAACCCCATAGTATTTTTAAATATTTTTGTCAGCCGGTTACGAGACATTGATCTCAAGTTAGAAGCCTCGGGGAACGGTAGCCTTTATTTGGTCGATATGGTTATTCATAAACAATATGGTGTTAGCAAAATCCATCTTTTTTCCAAGTTATCTATCAGCATACATACTGGTTATGTTTGTGGTCTATTCTTAAGTGACATGAACATCATGAGATGAGGTAATATGTACTTGGTTGGAGCAAGTGGTTATGGATGTCTTTACCCAACATGAAAGGAACTGTAGTCCTCGGATAGGCTATACATACCTTAGAGACTTCGTAGTGCATGATTATGCATTTATTTTGTCATCTTTCTTTTGTGTTTATCCTCTCCACATGTGTGCTTTCTTGAGAGGATGCATGTGAACTCTACTTGTATAGTCTGACTTTTGTAGTACAACAAAGTTGAAAATGTAAGTGTGCTTCGGTTGGAAAATAGTGGTGGTATGCGATAGCTGGTAGGGGCATGTGTTGACTAGAATAATTAAGACTTGCCTCACCCTTTTGTACCATAGAAAATCAATACATACTTGGTGAACAGGCGAGCTTCGCCTCGTCGTCTATATCCCATCCTAGAACAACATGGCTGGCAGGGTATATTCGCAGATGAAAGACAACTGTGGTACACTATCACCCACGGCGTACAATTTACATAAGACGTCACATAGGAGAGACTGAGATTGCAATTAACTGGCCACACCATTGTCCCTATTACCGAAGACAATGTAGAATCAACAATATAGAAGCAAATTTAACAGGAAATTAATTATAAAAAGCTCTGCTGGCCGAAGGACGTGCAAAATCTCCTCAGTTGACCAAGCCTTCCACTTACTCATTGAGACTTTTTATAGTGAGTTTCAAAAAATCACGAGCGTTCATTCCAGTAATGCACTCACAAGCCAAACACTCCAACCACGTAAAAAACTGTGCATCACGGTAGCATGGTACCACTCCAGTCCGACAAGCATACCCAGTTTCCATTGAGTACTAATAGGACAGATTTGCAACATTGCGAGCTAGATATAACCATAATCTGACCTGAACTATATAAGAAAATCAGAGTACTACACTGGCTTCTGGATGCAATGTCATTTAGATGAAGATTTGTACAATTACGATTCCTTATCTATGAAGTGGAAGGTCATTACAATTAAGATAGTTACCTGCTACTTTGAGATATGTTCTGCTTTGCTGCTTTGTGGAAGAAATAAGTTACAGTGTCTAGAAAAATTAAAACATCCTTTCTGAAAATATATATACCACATCATGCTTCAGCAATACCATGTTACATGATATATTGACTTCAAGCTTGAAGAGCTAGCTGCAAGTAATGGTATCAGTAATTACTCCAATAGCTCATTTTCGTTATAGAAAAATTATTACTTAAAATCTAAAGAGCTTAGGCTTAATCAAATGGAATCCATGCACATCAAGATGAGTGACGGATGAAAGCCTTTATGTAGCTACTGATGATAGTATATAATGTAGCAAGAAAATAACATTACCCTCATACCCTACATGTACTTCAAAATTCTTGTTGACATTATTTTATTCTTCTTTGGATGCCCGAATGTTCTAAATAGATACATAGATGCTCTAATTAGTATGATTTAGTGATAAGTTTTCATATATGGCACATTGAAATTGTTATTCACTATCGCATCATAAGTCATATGAAGACATTAATCAATTAGTAACTTAGCGTATGCATATATGTTTATTGCCTACACAAGATTATAGCATCAAATTGTTAAGATTCGGATAAACCAAACAATTAAGCAGGATTTGATGATGTGTAACATGGTTTTTTCTATAGCTAGAAATGTAGCAGAGCTGACGTCAATGCAAGGCTTGACACATGTAGTGGCTGAACCCAAATAATCATAACTTCTCTTAACCCATCTATTGTTAGTTAATAATTCAATAGCAGCTAATTCAGTTTCCAAGTTCAGCATGCTTGCATGCCACAAGCAAAGGGAAAATATTAAACCCCCGGTTATCATTTAAAATACATCACACTTCGTAACATCCAGCTAGCCACATGTACAGTTTAATTTCTTGTGCGCACAACGTATGTTAATGATATCTTCACTTGCAGGAAATATAGAACATTTCCAAAAAGAAAATGTAAATTTAGATGGCCCTTTAAAACTGAAAGATAAACTGACTTTCTACGACACAATTATGTAACATCCTAAATTTTTGTGTTAACTTACAACCTATATCATACTACATTCAAATAAGAGAGAATGAGCATTTGGTTCCTAACCGAGTTATTTAAGTTAGTAAATTTGTTATTGCTCACCTTTTGTGAACATTTTTTTTGAAATGGATGTCAAACATCACTCGAATCAAGCATCTAAATTTCTAGTTTAGTGCTCTCGCCAACAATAATGCACCAATTCTATTTCAAAATGGTCCAACATAATGTTACCATGGGAATTTAGAAACGTTTGATTCATCTATTTATCTCTTCTTTTCAATAAGTTAACTATATGCTAATTGTTGGGGATATACTTTCCGGGTATCCTCATTGTGCCTCACTGACCAGGGTGGCCCACTTCGGGTTAGAGTTTTGCTTCACGGGCGGCCCAGTCAGAGAGAAGATGCGGAGTCCAGTCCGGCTACGGGAAGGCCCAGAAGACTTACCGACATAGGCATGTGATGTTACTTGTAGTTCAAGATGTACTCTGTAACCGACTCTTAATCGTAGCCGAATATAAAGATATCTCCTATAAACCCTAGGACGGATATCTACATAAGCCGTCCTAGGGTACGCCTTTAGGGCACCTCACAATAGTCTACAATCTCAACTCGTACAGGCAAAACCCTTATAACCCATAATCCAGCTCTGCCATACTTCTAGATTGCTAGCAGGAGTAGGATCCGTCCAAACCCGGTGGATTCGAACCTGGGTAAACTTGTGTGCTTACTGTCCCGGAACATCGTACGTCTCACACCCCTCTCTTCCGCATGCCTCGAGTACCCCCTCATGGTGTACTTGTCATCAATCCGATGACAGTTGGCACCCACCGTGGGGCAAGTGAGCTTCGGATCTACGTTCCGAGCAGAATCTGCAAGAATCGGAATCGGCAAGGCCATCGCTATCGGTCGTGTCCTCTACGCCAGTGACGTCCCTCTCATTGTTCTCGACGAGACCTGGATTCCGGCTAGGGAGGCCGTGACTGCCTACACCATCATGTCTTTTGGCGAGATCGATGTGTACATCGGTTTCGCTGAACCTGCCCCACCCACCCCAGCAGTGATGATAGAGGTAGAAGAAATCTCTGGGTTCACTTTGTCCGTGGAGGCGGCAGAGTTCCGGATCTCAGAAAACCCTAATCCCACCCAGCCCGCACCTGCTGCGGAGATAGTGGAGAAAGCTGAACCTGAAGCAGATCTTGCGGTGCAATTCGAATCTGGAGTGGATCTCCCTAGCAAGGCTGAATCCCAGATCGATCTACCTGCTAAGGTTGAAATCCAGGAGGAGCAAGACAACAACCTTGGTTCTGTCTCTGCCAATACCGGAACAGATCAACCCTTCCTGAGGCATACGTTGAGGCGCATGATGATGCAAGGCGCAAACATGGATGAGGTTCTCGAGACCATCCGAATTTTCGAGGAAGCCCACGAGGAAAGCCACAACTACCCTAGGACACACGCGTGGCACTTCGTTGGATATGGTGGATCCGGATTCGGCTCTGCCGATGCTGGAGACAACGAAGACTCAGTGCTGGAGGCGATCGAGACAAACACCAATTTACCGGCATCTTCAGATGATTCCATGATGTCGGCGGATTTCTGAAAGTTCTCAGCGGAATACGAAATGGAGTTAAGCTCCAAAGTTGCAGAAGAAGGAGAAGCCATGGACGAAGGATCCGAGGAAAACTCTCCCAAAATGCAGGATGACATGGATCTCGGAGACAATCCCGATGTCCAGATGTCCGAAAGTACCGATCAGAGCTTGACTCCGGGAAATGGACCCAAAGCCGTCTTTGCTACCAGCGCTACCAAGAAGGCAAAGAAGAAGAACAAGACCCCGGCAAAAGACCCTACAATGGAGGAAGTGGTTGCCAAGGAATATGAATAAGACTCGGATGGAGCACTAATCCCAGACGAGCCCAAAGAAGCTTTGGTGGATGGACACATGGTCACTGCAGGTGCCCGTAAACTCATCTATGCTGCGTTAACAACGTCTATCCCTACAACTGTAGAACTTACTGCTGAAGAGTTGGAAGAAAGGGCCCAAGCCCTAGAAGCGCGTCGCCAAGTACTCCTGGATGAAGCCAACAACATCGAGGAAGAAAAGAAGCGCATAGCTACTGCGAAGAAGTTCATCTCTCTGCAGCATCAAAAGACCCGGAAACGACACACGCATGATAATAAGTTTCCGGAAGTCCACAGGGTTCTCTTTTAGGGGGACCTAGGGATGGCTCGACTCGACAGCAAGGGATATCTGGTGTACCCAACACCAGTACAAAACACTGCCGCAACTCGAGATATCCTGGCAAATAATCCAGGCCCCGAATAGGTCCGGTTGGGCATAAAGCTACTCACCAAGGGTCCGGAGCAACAGAAGGTCGCAAAATCCGGGAGCGGAAAACTGGTCTCTCAATCTGACCAATGTCGCACGGATCCTGCCTGGAATGACGTAAGGCCCCAACGGGTTCCAGAACAACATTACCATTCCGACCGTCGGGAAGACAACTACTCAAGAACCGGATCTTCAGGGTAGTGCCATAGAACCGCACATAATTGGAGAAACGTCGCTCCAGCCATGGAGCAAGAAGCGATTGCTGCACTGTATCCGAGAAATCCTCGCCGGCGAGAGTCGAACAATCGTAGGGAAGAAGACAAAGAGAAACGCCGGGAGGAGGACTGTCAAAGGATTCCACCTCCTAGACATGCAAGCCATCTAGCTGAGCCCATGGTGGTGGGAATGACGGACGAAGGAATGACGGACACTGTGCCGAGTCAAGCCGGCAGGGGGCTCGTTGCAATGAAGACCCTCCCTAGAATCGAGATAATGACGCTCCGGATGGAGGTCGGCGATCAGCCGGAAATAACCACTTGCACCACCCTCTCCGCTAAGCAGCCATCACAACATTTCTCGAGGAGGGCGTCGTGGTGGAGGAGGTGGTGGCAGAAGCAGAAGTCCGGCTCCAAGGCACCGCAGCTATAGCGAACAACCAAGACGGTGTTCCCTGTCACCAAGTGACACGAGACACCGGATCAACTCTAACATAGAGGTGCGGTGCTACGAGTCAGATAATATATACATAGGTCCAAAGTGCTTTGGACTGCGTCTTGAGATAGCAAATCCCTCTGGGAAGTTTGTTTCCAGACATTGCCAAGTATATACCCAGAGGGATTTGCTATCTCAAGACACATCCAACCCTACGACTGTGTGGCCCGGCCAGATACTTGGCTCTAGGATTTTTTTCTAGGCTTGCTGCATCACCAAAGGTGGAAATAGATTGATCGCAACCCGATATCTCCCACTTATGTTGCGGAAGACGGCACGATCATGGCTCAATGAACTCCTGGAGAATACCATCCACAACTGGTATGATATGCAAAGCGTGTTCTTTCGGAATTTCGAAGGCACATATCGGAGGCCCTGTACGGTAGAAGACCTACATCCTTGCACCTAGAAAGCCAGAGAAACTTGCCGAGATTACCTGGGACGATGGAACGACACCAAGAAATCCTGTGAAGGAGTAAATGATCAAACTACGATTGAAGCATTCATTGTAGGACTCCCAATTGGTTTACTATGTCACCGCTTGAAGTGCGACAAGGTCACTGATCTGGGAGAGATGATAGAAACAGTGAGCAAGTATGCAGACGTTGACGATGACGTAGAGGAATTTCTGAACGCCCTAGCTGTGCCACAGTCGGCAAAACAACCAAAGCAACAAGCTCAGAAGTGCAAGAATACCTCGGAGGAAAAGCCCAACACGGAAACAACAGTAATCACTGCTACTTTCGGATCTGGAGGACGAGGAGGGCGCGGCGATGGCCACGGTCGTGGGACATCAAGAGTCCAGGGTAGAGGAGACCAGCAACCTAGCAAAACCTATTCCTAGTCCGACATTGCCAACAACCCATGTGTGCATCACTTAGATGTCAACGGAGGATCGTCTCACTCAAACACCGAGTGTTGTTTCAACGACGACATAAAGAAAGACGATACCGCTGGCTACAGGGCTAAGCGGAAGAAGGGGGAAAAATCCCGAAAAAGAGAAGGAGACCAAGGAAGATTCCCACATGGAGGAAGCTGACCCTTCAAATCCCAAGCCGGATGGAAAGAAGAACTTCCCAACAAAGAAAGACACTTACGTCATTTTCCTTGGGTCTCAACCAGCTAAGGTTAAGAAGGCAGTTTTGCATGAGCTCAACGCAACTGTTCCGGCTGTCCCACAATTCTTGGACTGGTCAGAAGTGGCAATCACCTTTGACCATGCTGATCATCCGTCTAAGTTGCACAGGCGAGGAAAATATGCCTTAGTCGTCAACCCACTTATTGACGGCTATGGTTTCTCCAAGACTCTCATGGACGGCGGCAGCAACATCAATATTCTGTATGTCGAAACACTGTGTCGGATGCGGATCTTGGAGACACAGCTGAATCACAGCTCAGTGATCTTTCACGGAGTTATCCCAGGAAGACAAGCAAATTCCCTGGGAGAGATTACTTTGGATGTTACCTTTGGAACTTCAAAGAACTATCGGACGGAAGCACTTTCCTCCGAAGTGGTCCCGTTCAAGAGCGCGTACCACACTATATTCGGATGTCCGGCTTATTGGGATTTTATGGCTCATCCGTGTTACATTTACAATATGATGAAAATTCCAGGTCCCAAAGGCGTGATCGTCATCAGGGGAGACCCGAAGAAGGCGCGAGAGTGTGAGGACGGAAATGCCGCCTTTGCTGAAGCCGTGCTACACGCCCACGAGTACCAGGAGATCAAGAAGACCATTTATCCGTCTGAGATGCATGCGACGAAGAAGGAGGTGACAAAGCCGACTCCGGAGTTCAAGGCATCGGAAGAGATGAAGAAGACGCCGTTAAAGGATGATGACCCTTCCAAGGTGACCCATATAGTTGTAGGCCTAGATAGCGCATAGGAAAGCACGCTCGTCAAGTTCCTCCAAGCAAATCAAGATATCTTCGCATGACAGCCATCTGACATGACCGGAGTACCTAGGGAACTTGTCGAGCACTCTCTAAATGTACACCCAAACGCTAAACCCGTCAAACAGTCCTTACGACGTTTCGGCGATGAAAAGCGAAAGGCAATAGCTAAGGAACTAGCCCGACTCGAGTTAGCCGGATTCATAGAAGAGGTCATCCACACTGAGTGGTCGGCCAATCCTGTAATGGTCCCTAAAAAGGACACCATTGATTTAAAGATGTGTGTTGATTATACTGCCTTGAACAAGGCTTGTCCCAAAGATCCGTTCGCTCTGCCTAGAATTGATCAAGTTATCGATTCTACGGCAGGCTTGGAACTCCTATATTTTCTTGACGCATATTCCGGTTATCACCAAATTCGGATGAAGGAATCAGACAAAGTTAAAACTTCATTCATAACCCCCTTCAGAACCTTCTATTTTGTTATGATGCCCTTTGGGCTCAAGAACGCAGGAGCTACATACCAGCGCACTATGCAACATTGCCTCCATGATCAAATTGGACGCAACGTACATGCATATGTGGGCAACATTGCAGTGATGTCCAAAAAGAAGGAAACCTTAATTTCCGACTTGGAGGAAACATTCGCCAATCTACTCAAATACAACATAATGCTTAATCCGAAGAAGTGTTTCTTTGGAATACCAGTCGGAAAATTGTTAGGTTTCATCGTGTCTCAAAGAGGCATAGAGGTGAACCGAGACAAGATTAAGGCTATACTCAATATTTCCAGGCCAAATCGCTTGAAGGACGTTCAAAGACTAACTGGTTGCATTGCTGCAGTCAGTCGGTTTGTAAGCCAGCTCGGTGAAAGAGCCACACCACTCTACAAGCTCCTGAAAAAGACTAAAAAATTCGTTTGGACTGATAAAGCTGAAGCTGCACTACAAGATCTGAAAACAGTACTCTCATTTGCTCCTATCCTTGCATCACCGGAACCTCGGGAACCGATGTTGCTCTATCTCACTGCGACAAACATATGCTCCTATTCTTTGGCATCCTATGGAAGCATAAATCCGGATTGTCTATCCAACTTCATGCTTGGGGGATAGAGGATATGATATGAAATAAAGTAAAAAAGGTGAGTTGGAATTTGACTTACATGATGTTCATGAGTAAGCTTGTTTAAGCTCATGGTCACCTCGGTGCTAACCTTCTCGGCGAGGGTCGGCGGGATTACCGGTGGGGGAGGAACCACATCGGCTCTCAGCCTCTCGTCGCGAAGACGGATATGCTCAAGGAGTTCAGAGTACTTGACGTCCTCCGCTTCTGGTGCCTCCTCCTTGGCAGTAATGTTCCGGCTTTATAAGCATTGTTGGGCTAGCCGTTGGATCTCCTCCACAGATTTCCGAGTAATGCCAAGTTTGGTAAGACCCAGATTGTTGAGGAGGTTTTCAGCGAAGACCTCTACCGAGGGATCATTACCCGTAGAGGGTTCACCCTTGTCAAAACCTGAGTCACCCATGGTGACGTTAGTTTGCGAACCGAGGATCGCTGACTCTGCTTGTTGAGCCGGATCTTCCGCAACAGGCGGGGATGGAGTAATCTTCGGCGCTGCGGAAGGCTATGGGGCAGGAGTCGGAGGAGCTGTGGTAGGAGAAGTCAAGTTCAGCTTTGACTAGCGCAAGGGCTTCGACGAGCCTCTTTTCCCCTTGCCCTTGGTGAGCGGTTTAGCTCTGAGGAGGTAATAGAACAAAGAGCGTTACACCTCAGAAGGAATTAAAAAATAAAATACAGAGACCTTGTAAGGAAAGTTACCTCTTCACAATGGGCACCTCCTTTGTGCCAATAGAAACTGTCGGAGCCTTACGCTTTCGGGTAAAGGTCTCCAACAGAGGAACCAATTCTCCATCATCCTGAGAGATCTCAGGAGGATATCCCTCGATAGGGGCAAGCTCCAACTCAGGGAGGTCAGCAAGCTGAAAAGGAAAAATATCTCAGTATTGCAGAAAGAGACAATAATGTAAAGATGAACACATAATTCGAGTTACTGTTGGAAACTTACTGGTACCACAGGATTATCAGCTGTATGCATGTCCAAGGATAGCTCCAGAATTTTCCTCTCGATCTGCTCCCGTATTAACCATCTAATCTGGGACGCATAGTCCTTTTCCGAGTAAGGAAGGGGGCAAATCCGGAGAGAGTCCTTCTTGGACAAAGTGATGGAGTGCATAAGCCAGTCACCATGGTGTTGGAGAGGCTGGATCTGGCGTGCCAGCCAACAATGAATCAAGTCGGACCCTTTAAGGCCCTTGTGCTTCATCAGATATTCAATCCGCCTCTTGGTGAGAAGCATATCATCACTGAGAACCGGCGCATCTATGTCCCAGGACTCTTGGAGCGTGACGACACCATCAACAAAAGCCGGCAAAGCAGTAGCTTTGCCGGGAGCTGGAATATCCTTGTGATAGAAAAAAGTGGATGGCCATTGATTTACCGAATCACTAGCTTTGATCCTAGGATAGACACGCTCTCTCCTAACAGAAAAGCTAAGAGTTCCGGTAATGTATGGATTGCCGGTAGTAATAGAGTTTCTCTGGGTATGAAAATAATACCAGAAGAGAATGAGACTCAGCCTAATGCCGAGATATCCCTCGCACAAAGAAGCGTAAGCACTCATCTCTAAGAGAGAGTTAGGGGGGAGATGGTGGAGTTGAATTCCGTAGTAATTTATCACCTCAGAGAAGAAATCTAAGGGTGGGAAGCTCAAACCACTGTCGAGGTGGGTGCCGAAATGCACCCGCTCGTCGGTGCGAGGAGTGGGGACGGTTTGGCCATAGCCGCTCCGCCAGTCGCTGGCGCGGACAAGCCCTTCGTTCTCGACGACTCGAAGCTTGGCGTCATCCAATACGCAGGGGATCCAGACCCTGCACAATCTCTCCTTCTCCGCTGCCAACGCCGTCGCTGTTGTCGCCGCCGTGCCAAAAGATGAGGCCTCAGGCATTTTCTGTGTGCCGGTGACCTAGGATGGGCGGCGCTGGAGGATTTTGGGGGAGGCGAAGGATCTCTGTTCGTGGGAAGCATTGATAGGAAGGAAGAAGGCACTGGCGCTGGTGGAGAGGAAAGAGATAGATCTCAACCTCTTATATCCTTCACATGCGCCAAGATTCGTGCAATGTAAACAGTACCCATGCCACGCGTCATGGAAGGAGCCAGGCAACTCCCCCGCGATGATTACGCGGCCTTGATCTCCGTGCATGCATTAAAACGACGCCTCGGTTTTGCAAAAGGCGAACCCACCAACGGTCGTGCTGACGGGAATGTGTGTCAGTGACATGACTTGACCATGACTAGTGTCAGATTACGTCAGAGACCAAGTTCTGGCTTAGTTTGAATTTCAAGCTGAAAAACTGAATAATGTATTCATAGGTCCGACTCGTTTTGAGACCCGGATCCTATCATTTCTTTTGAAGTTTCAGGAACCCTTCAAGATTTTGCAAGTCGAAGATCAAGCTAGACAATGATGAAATCCGACTCTGGATCTCGGAGGCTTCCGGTGGCTACTGTTGGGGATATACTTTCCGGGTATCCTCACTTTGCCTTACTAACCAGGGTGTCCCACTTCGGGTTAGAGCTTTGCTCCATGGGCGGCCCAGTCAGGGAGAAGAGACGGAGTCCAGTCCGGCTACTGGAAGGCTTAGAAGACTTACCGACATAGGCCTGTGATGTTACTTGTAGTTCAAGATGTACTCTGTAACCGACTCTTAATCGTAGTCGGATAGGTCTCTCCTGTAAACCCTAGGATGAATATCTATATAAGCCGTCCTAGGGTATGCCTTTAGGGCACCTCACAATAGTCTACAATCTCAACTCACACAGGCGAAACCCTTGAAACCCATATTCCGGCTCTACCGTACTACTGGATTGCTAGCAGGAGTAGGATCCGTCCAAAGCCGGTGGATTCGAACCTGGGTAAACTTGTGTGCTCACCGTCCCGGAACACCGTACATCTCACACCCCTCTCTTCCGCACGCCTCCAGGACCCCCTCATGGCGTACTTGTCATCAATCCGATGACACTAATATGTGACTTCTTTAACTAAAACTTACAATTTCATCTTGAGGAACTCCACTATGATATTGTCATTCCATTTCACCTATAATAGAACATGGAAGAAAAGTTCAAATATGTAGTAGGAATAATGCAAAGGGAAATGTTCAGTACAATGTGATGTTGCTGCAAGGAGCATCTAGTTCATTTTGCAAACGGATGCACACATAAAAAGAACTGCTTACCTCCAGGTAAGACAATAAATTTCTTAGCGATACAATAGTGGAAAATTAGAGGCATATGACAGAGTGGAAACCTTCACAGCACTAGTACAAACTCGTTACTTTGAAACATCAAGTTTCCATGGGCCTCAGCCGGTTTCTCGTTCCGGCTCAAGCGCATGGCTTCTAAGAGCACACCACCTGAGCCGGTTTTTCTTTGCGGCTTAAGATATGATACCTCGGACGGTGCAAAAAGGAAAACGCCCCTAACATGTACGAGATGGAGACGGCACATATTTCTAAACACTTGGAAGAACTCTTCAACCTCAGAGGGCCTATACTAGGGACCGTCTCCAATAGTTAGGCGACCTGAGTCGGATTCTAATAAAGACCGTATCCAGAACTAGTGTTCCTCGAAGCGGCTTTTAAAGTGACCGTCTTTAGTGTGTGTAAACCATTTTAAATAATAGCATGCTAATTCACTCGACCATAGCTGACATGGCACATAATCATGATTCAGCAGACAGGTAGACACATTAACTAAAGAACTTATAGCAGCTCGATCATGGTAACATTAGCCTGATAGTTTAGGAAATCCATACAAATTTAGCCATTACACGTTACTAGGAAACTTGGCACGGCGACACGCCGCACCTGTGTGGTTGTATCGAGTGTTGTAGAGTATTGTAAAATAAAAATGTGCAAAAGTGGAAAACATATTCAGGTTTGATTATACAATTCAAGGAGCCTGCCTTGTCCAATAGGCAACTGCCCGGGACAATGGGGTAAAACACAATCACTTATCAACCAAATGTAAAATGGACTTGATGCATGATCCAGATGAAGCTGAAATGGTAGCCCAATAATCCGGAATGGAGGGAGTACAAAAATGAAGCTGAAATGGCAGCTTGCTGCATTTTAGAACATGCTATCTTAAATAAATGAAAGTCTTCTTTTTTCTGAAAAAAGAAACCCAAATGCTAGGTACAGTTGCTTTTCTATTTTCCGAAGTTATGTAGTGAAGTTCCGAATAAACCTTCCGCTTAGTTTAAAAAGCATCTAACTCTATTTCTTTATTATAAGAACAAATTTCCAATATCGAATAATTATTCCAAATAATAGTAAAAACTCCTTACTCTCCCAACACCATATGAACTTTCTCCCTTTTTTATTTAGGAGTTAGAAAACCACTGTTCTTTTGTAAACATTACAACACTTGATTTCATGTTCGACTGTTTGAAGCTGCCGCTTGTTGTGTCAATAGATTCAAATAAACCTCCTAGAGGTGACACGCTGGTGTTTAGGAGGAATTGTAAGTTCTAGAGTTCCTTTATCATTGTATAACTCCCCAATACGGTAGCTATACGACTTCAAAATGTACTGCCTAACTATTTTTCTCTACAGCACAACAAAGGTCTCCCTAGATTTCCATATGTCGGGGTTTAGCCAGAAATATAAATAATGAGGAAAAGCCATAATTTATAGGATAGGAACAGAAAATTATCACATATACGCAGTAGTACTTAGCTCTGGCTACATACAATCCTATAGTGCATTAGGAAAAAAAACAAGCAGGGTTCACTAACCATTATTCCACAATCTCCAATGAAGCAAAGCTTGTCAAGAGAGCAAGAATCCAAAACACTTCTAACATATGCACTCAAACTGTTTCGTTGCCTCTAGCCGGACGCTGACCTACTGAATTGCTGCTCAGGGTGTGCAGAGAAGCTGACCCTGGTGACATCGCTGCACATCTTGTTCAAGTTTGATAGGAAGAATCAAATCCAAACCATCTCCCATTTTGTCGCTGGTCCTGCGAAGCTTGAAGGCGACACCCGCAGCAGGGGACCTTGCAACCGCAAAGAGCAAACAACATGCACAACACATTGAATAAATTTCACTGAAATACGAACATGTTTAAGTCAACGAATCTGAAGTAAAAAAATCACATACCATTCTATAATTGAAGGTGACACCCGCACCGCGGGACCTTGCAGCCCCAAAGAGCAAACAGCATGCACAGCAAATTGGATAAATTTTAGTGAAATACAAACATGTTCTAGAACACTCTGCCAAGGAATATGAAGTAAAAAAATGACATACAGTTTTCTAATCAGCCTTTCCTTGTTAATTAGAGATGTTCTCTTCACAATATAGTGAGAGAACTATGCATCCATCAATCTGTACTGCCAGTCATTTACACACAATGGATATCGGAAAATGCAAGTAACCTTGCTTATATTGGTTAATGGGAGATGAATAGTATGGGACAGCAGAAAATAGGAACATTGCTAGATCAGTAGCTTGGATAATGTTTTCTTGATAATACTATCAAACCAATTGGTTGTATAGCTTACAAAAGCAAAGCAAATAGCAACATGCTATAAACATAAAAAAGAGGATGGTCGAGATCAAGATGTGGGACTGCAAATCTTCCGGTTTATAATGTATCAGTTGTAACGCAAGGGAACTCATTGTTCCTGAGAGGTAAAAGTAACTTATGCAGAGCGGAAAGTAAAGTAGTTGTGGCAACATTATGTACACATTAGTAAATGAAAGAATAATCGAATGCCCCCATTCACGAGAGAGTACCTCACCGTCTACAACAATGAAGTCAAACTCGTATATATTTGTTCGTGTTTGCTGGTCCTTTCTGAGATACGTGCAATGCGCACGAGGAACTTCCACTAATAGATTTGGCGAGACACATCCTTGACCAACGAAATCTGCGTGTCTCCTTTCTTGACCTGATGTAAGTATGATTTTTTAGTATATGAAGCACACGGTGCAAAAAGTGAACAATACAACACAGCTGGATATTTATTTGTTATGAACATAAGAATATGTAATATTGAGTGCGTGAAGTAAAGAAGTAGAACATAGGAGGAAACAGAATAGAGGAAGAAAAATATGCATAGATTGATCGATGAAGAGTTTACCTCACCGATCCAGTCGTCCTCGGATCTGTCAAAAGTGTAAGACGACTTGTGTTCTGAGAGAGCAAGTAAATCAATGTGAAGATACTGAATACAGAGCGAACTGTGTAAATTTGTTGTAGAAGGCAAACGCACGGAAAAACAACATAACATCAACCACAGCTCCATAATTCATCGTGAGCTCGTAGCCATTGTGGCAGTAGGTTGAGCACTTCGGTTTAGCAATAACTACATTCTAGGTTTGTCCACCACGACTCAGGAAAAGCACTCAACAACATTGTCTTTATTATTGAGGAGCTGGAGACTTACCAGGTGTCCTGACATCCGCCATCAACAATGGGAAAAACGAACAACTACGGCAGTGGCACTGCAGCGTCTGAGGCCGCACTATAGCATGCTATCCCTGCTCGCAGCCTCCCGGATGCGGACGTGCGGGGCGCCGGCTGGCCGGCTACACACACCGCACGGTGAGGTAGGCCGACCTAGGGCGCTAGGGGCCCTAGGTTGGGTCAATCGAGCGGGGCGGCGCAGGATCTCAGAGGGCACTGTTGGCTTCGGGAGTCCCGTCCACGCGAGGAAGAACTGTTGGGAACCGGAGCGGGTGATAACGACTACAGCCACGACAACAGAGGAGGACTTGACTCAGACCATGGCCGACAGTCACGGAGGAGATCATGGCAGGGCCATTGGGTACGAAGATGGGGGCAAGATGGGCTCGTGCATAGAGGAGTTTGCGCGGCAACTGGGGATAGGGGCGGCGGAGGAAGAGGTCATCTAGGGGAAGGAAGGAGGGCACCGACCTTGTCCTCCATGTAGCCAGCCGCCATAGATGCAGAGAAGGAGAGGAGGGCTTCGACCATCAGGAAGATGTAGGCGGCGACACTAGGGAGGAGGAGAACAATCAGTTCCCTTTTTCTGTGAATCAGAGTGAAGGAGTACGAAGGTGGGATACGACGCACAACTTTGACCATCTGGCGACCAGATCTGGCCATAAATCTAGTCATAGACGGAGGAGGCAATCAATGGCACTGTAGATGTACAAACTTCACACATCTACAGTGCGTATGGTGATGTGGACAGCTTTTTAGGGCGTTGTAAGCCTTCGCTTTCATATATGTAGTTATGGTAGTACATACAAAGTGTAGTCCATAAATCAATCAGCTAGCATAATGAGTACTCTCTAATAAACCAGGATTGTATTTTACCTATGTCTTAATCGACTGAGATTTTCTTAAGTCTCAATCACCTAAGAAAAGTGCAACCGTAGTTAAAGAAAATGTGCAACTCGTTCCAGTTGCACTTTTCCAACAGAAAAGTGCAATTGCATTTTTCGCCAGAAAAGTGCAACTGGGTTTCAGTTACACTTTTTTTTAACAGACGGTTACACTTTTCTTAGGTGACTGACACTTAAGAAAATCTCAGTCGACTAAGAAATAGCAATACCGTATTTATAATGGGCTGCTTGGTGGAAGTTACTGAACCAGAATATGTACCTCTCCATTATATTTTTCGTCAAAGCAAAAAAAAAGACAATGCTATCCTACTTTAGGTTGAAGCTTCTCACAACGTTCTCCCATCCAGTCGTCAAGATTGCATTTGACCCAGCTCCCATCTTCATCCTAACCATTTTTGGCTTTTTACTCTTTATTTGCCAAACATGGACATCAATAGGTTCATCAAGGCGATTCTTTAGGGTTTTTTTTGTGAACTCAGCTCCAAATATCTGGGCAAGTATAGAGAATTGAAGAATTAGCATGCTTGTGATTACTGGAATTATTTAAATATTAGATGGTAGGTTGTTGATAACATAATCAAGAATATATCATCTTACCAGTTTACACTTATTTTTCATGACAGATGAATAGGACAGCCTATAAATGTAGTACTTGATTTTGGGTGAAAATTCAGATTCATACCAGTCTAAGAGGAAGTCTACATGAACTTTTTTCAGATACATGTTGTTTCCAAAAAGGCTCTGCTTATCAAAATCAGTGTCCCTCTTGTGTTGAGGCCTTGATGCAATAGCACATAAATTTTTTAATGCGATGGAATATTAATGTCTACCATCTAAACCATACAAAACAGATGACTATAATTTTGATGTTCTTTTGATACCTCTAAACTCAATCCTCTCAGTGGACTCTTCAGTTGTTAACTGGAATTCAAAACCACCAAAGTTAATGCGAAAATTGTCATCACTAGACAACGTGACAGCATCGTCGCTGCAGGTTCCCATCTGTTAAATAGATACATATAGAGAGTATCTTAATACAATCAAGATGCAAGCAGACTAATGAAGTGACAATCAAAATATACCAATGAAGTGACAATTAAATATCTATTGCTGGAAGTGATAATAAAATCTCTATTGCTGGAAGTGACAATTGCAGATTTTGAGATTTATACAAGGGGAAAGAGTTGGGACAGTTGCAAGCCGGCTGGAGGAGGCTCTCCCGAACCCTGAACCTTAAATTTGAGAAGCAAAATGGCAAATCCCCTGGCAAAATTCCTAAATCGAAGCTGTTGATTTAGGGTTTTGGGGGTTTGGTTCTCGCGCATACCTGCCTAGACAACGAAGGGGTCCTCGGGGGCGAGGGAGAGCGTCTGCACCGCAACGGACTAGAGGCGGTGGTGGTAGAGAGGGAGGGGACTGGAGGCGACGGTGGTGGAGGGTGGCGGCGATGGACAGTGGTCTGGGCGGGCGGGGAAGAACAAAAGTGGCACAGATCTAGAATATTTATCCAAATATTTTAAGATATTTGGCGCCAAGTACTAGCCTCAGACGGTCGCAAGTGTAAAAAGTCTCTAAGAACATCCGTTCTCCAAATATTTCACATTTTGCCGCCAAGTACTTGACCACTAGTAATTTGAAAAAGCTAATATTCAAAACTTCGGATATATTCAAAACTCTGGCATTTGATTATCCTAAAATTTGAGAATTATTCATAATTTAAAGCAAATAAAGGTGTGTATACATGCTTGCTAGAGTGAATTTCAGTCCCCTAAGACTAAATGAGGTTCATAAATTGAAGAAATAATTGGCGTAGTACAAACCTTGGATCTTTACCCTGAAAGGCATGATGACTAGTGTTCATGCGCTTGGCTGCAGAGAAATAAGGTGCAAATATTTTGAAATTGACTAATTCAAATGTTTAATCACAAAGTGAGATCATTTGGTTAATTAATTATGAATTTTTTACCAATATAACCTTTTTCATGTATTCTTTGAAGGAAATCTCGTTGAGTAAATATCCAGACAGGCGAAAATATTCGAAACTCTGGATTTTGTTAATCCTAAAATTTGAGAATAATTCATAATTTAAAGGCAAAGGAAGGTGTTTACACATGCTTGCTAGAGTGAAATCTAATCCTAAGAGTAAAGGAGGTTCATACCATGCTACAGAGGTTCAACAGAAACACCGCAGATATATTATCTTACATGCAACCATAGGTAATAATTAACTGAAATAAAATAAAAGCAGGGACAGCAGCAGGAGGCTGGGACAGCCTGCTCGAGGGGATAAAGGCCAGTCTTGACATAATACCAGAGGAATTTGCTGAAGGCTGCGTGTCGTGCCAAGATCTTCGGCCTCTGCTTTTGCCAACGTGCACCGCGTGCTAGATCATGTCGTCAAGGTCCGTGTCGATGGCTTTGCCACATAATGGGCAAAACAGTCTCGCCTACGGTAGAAAGAGATTTTCTCACACCGTAACCGCCTCAGCATGTAGCGGCTCTTGTTGTCCCTGGAGTACTTGCTATGGTCCACTTCATCAGAATCCTCCTGTTGATTTTTAAGAACATAACTTAGAACTCATCATATGATTGAATTGTATTACAACTCAAGAATTGACAACATATGTAAGACAATATTCAATTGATATGACAGAGAATGCATCTCTGCAATAGTTTGATCAGTTCATATATCATTTCATCTCAACAAAATAACAATTAATTTGATTAGAGTATATGTAGAACAAAGATTGCAGCCTCATAAGTTTCTTCAGGGATGGCGTAAGCAAACCAAGTAACAATTGCATAACCTATTGTTCTTGTACATTGCCCCAGGTTCGCTAACTCATCCCTGAAAAAATCTAACACCAATGTGTCTGCCTCTCTTTTGGGGAAAATTTGAATCATTGGCCATATTAAGAAATTGAAATGTAATCCTACGAAACAATATTCAGGGATATACATATTTCGATACAAAAAATCCTAAATATTGTAATCATAAATAATAAAAAACCAAACAATCTTTAGGTACATGTAGAAACAACTTATGATCAAAACCATGCATATACATATGCATCATATGAATCATTCAAAGATCAAAAACAATTTAAAGATCTAGTTCCATATGAGAATAAACCAAGGTCATCATAATTTTTGTCAGAGATGGAGTTGGCGAACCAAAGTACCAACAACACAACCTATATTGTTTGTATACATTGCTGCCTCGGGTTCACCAACCCATCTCTAAAAAAACGACACCATCATATGTGTCTCCCCTTGCACTCTTTTGGGGCAAATTTCAATCATCGATCTCAGTGAGAAACTCGAATGTAATTCTTATACACTATGAATGCAAGCAATAACAATTCAAAGATCATAGTTCTATGAATGTAGAATAAATCTAGGGGCTTCATAAGTTTCTTCAGGGATGGTGTTAGTGAACCAAGTAACAATTGTACAACCATATGTGTCTTCCTTTGCACTCTTTTGAGGCAAATTTCAATCATCGGCCTCAGTGAGAAATATTTCAAAGATCATAGTTCATATGTGTAGAATAAATCTGGGGACTCATATTTTTTCAGAGATGGAGTTAGTGAACCAAAGTACTAATTGCATAACTTATATTGTTGTACATTGCCTCAGGTTCACTAACCATCACTAAAAACACTGACAACATCATATGTGTCTCCCCTTGCACTCTTACTCTTTTGGGGCAAATTTTAATCATCGGCCTTAGTCAGAAACAATTCAAAGATCATAGTTCATATATATAGAATAAATCTCGGGCTTCATAAATTTTGTAGGGATGGAGTTAGCAAACCAAAGTATAAATTGCACAACTTAATTATATTGTTGTACATTGTCTCAGGTTCACTAAACCATTTAAAAAAACTGACACCATCATATGTGTCTCCCCTTGCACTCTTTTGGGACAAAATTGAATCATCGGCCTCAGTAAGGAATAGAAATGTAATGTTATATGCATGTTATGTATCGAAATTAACACTCAACTAGCAAACTCTAAAACCCCTAAATCAAATGTTACAAATCGATTAAATTTACAGCACAAGAAGAAACGTATGAAGAACAATGAGTTAAGCAAATGTAAATTTTATAGATGGCAAATGCGCAGATCTAATCAAATCTCCAAAACAATCGACCGTTCAAACCATATATATTCCCTACTTCAAGAGCAAATCCTACGTATGAACAGTGAAATCTGTGGCTGCGACTAAAGAAGCTAGAAAAGTAGTACCTTAGACTCCTCATCGGAGACCTCCTCTTCGAACTCGTCCTTCTCCGTGATTGCGTTGATGATTTCTTGGTGGAGGATGGGGTCGTTGATGTAGAGCACCGGGGGGTTGCCTTCGCCTGCCGCATGCCCCTCATCCAGATCTACCGCTGGTACCACGAAGTTGTCGGCCACCTGCTGCTCGACGTGCTGCTCGACTGCCTTGACGGAGCTCTAAGCCTCAACGACGTGTCGACGAGTGGCGTGCGTGCCCGGAGAAGCCGCCTCCAACTGCTCGGCGACGACCGAGCCATCTGCTGTTGTGCCTCTAACTAGCTTCACCCCCGGCTCGTCTCCACGCGCTTCATGGCATAGCTAGGAATGGTGGTGGTGCAAGCAAAGGAGCTTCGACGTGCGCGGAAGGTGCAGATTGGGGTTTTGTGACTAGACAGATTGGAGAAAATGATATGAGCTCGTGGAACAAGAAGGCCGAGTGGGTTTATATACGCAAGACCGTTGGTAGTCCTCGAGTGGACACGTGGGTGTGGACTCGTGTGGGTGGAGGGCTACCACGATCTCCACTTTCTAACTGCATTAACAAAATGCGCATGTTTTCCCTAGAAAAACATGTGCATGCTACCTCGGGAAGATGCACGACGCTAGTTTTAGAGACGGACGGCATAATGGTCCGCCTCAGTAGACACCTAGAGGCGATTAATATTTCTGACCGGCTGTGGTTGAGTGATCTAGAGAGACGGCCAATAATTTCCATCGTCTCAGGTTAAATCTAGAGACGGTTTGTTTTAAAGACCGGCTGAGGGTAATAGTACTAGAGACGATGCATATTAAAAACTGTCTGAGATTAAAGTTAGAGGCGGTCAAAAAAATTATGACCCCCTGAGGTTGATAAACATAGCCGATGGTTTGCATTTTTGGGGTAAACCGGCTTTAGACATAGTCTCTAAGTAACGAGTTTGTACTAGTGCAGCCAGGTTGACATCTTATTTATCCATGATTCTGCCAAAAAATCCTCCTCGATCCACTGTTTAAATTGAGCACCGAAATAAAAACACTATGAAGAGTGGAATCCAATCATTGAATTAGTGTTAATAGTAACATGAGATAAAATGTCAGGGAAGTTAATAAATGTACATGAGCTGCATCCAGTGGTATCACAAGAAAGTTGGTTGTACTACTAATCCAAAATCACAATTTTTGGTATGGGATTTAAGAACTTATATCAGATGGGATGGAGGAATTTATTTGGTCTTTTATGTATAATACAGTTCATACGTAGAGGAATGAAAACAAAATTGGCAGACATCTAGCCAGGTAGCCCAATACAATAGAAGAGTAACTTTTTATTGATGGATATACAACACAACGCAAATGCATACTTAATAAACGTGATTGTAGATAATCATATGCATTGTGCATTATTTTTCTGTCACTAAAAAGCTTAGGCCACTTCTCATAGCTACACTATACACCTCTGAGAAAAAGTGAAACAATCCTAATGATAAACTTTGAGGAAAGGAGTGTCGTCGGCCATCAACTAGTTTGTTTGCCGTCATCACGCTATCAACATCTCGTTCTATTCTATAACTCTCACGCAGATGGTCCTATTTTCAATAAAACAAGATTAAGTATCCAATACTTGAAACCTGGATAAGAGTTTCATGAAAACGTTTATTACTTGTATATCACATATACACTTTCCGTTGATGACGATCCCAGGTTTTGGGTTCGACCTTGGCGAAGGTATCACGATGGTCACGAAGAATCATATCTTCTCTACCATCATATTCATCAGGGAAATCTTCCATGGGTTCACAAAGGACATAGAGGAGATGGTTTTCTATGAGGATCCTATTTAGGCATTGGTATCAGTCGATGAAATTTGACTCATCTGACTTAAGTTTCTTCCCGTTCATTAATGGACTAAAGATGTCATGAACTAAGGGAATGGCCATAATATATAAGACATTTGCAAAAGGCCTTAGAACAAGTTCATAATATAGAGTTCAAATGAACTCCCACTTAAACTATCATCCCTAAAGATAGTTTTAGTGATTACACGACCCCTTTTCTCCATATCATCCTCGATCGCCACGGTCTTTGATGTGGGTGCTAGGGTGGACTTTATCGGTCGATCACATCATCCATGTGACTCATGCTTGATCTTTCGATCACTGTGTTCTGAGGCCATGTCTACACATGTTAGCATCGCCAACCCAACCATAGTGAATTCGCAGTGCATACATGTCTTGCACCCTCCATATGCGGACGAAGATATGTCTGACACCCGATCGTCATGGCCTGCCTTATAACGAAGAACTTTCTTGGTGGTGCACACTAACGAGAGAACACTTTTTCGTTAGTATTTAATTAGGGATCATACTATTTAAATGCTATCGTTGGTTTATCTAATACCAACACTCAAACAAGATGCATATAAAGATTAAATCATATCTAATAAACTGTGACGTGGCATGGTTGTCTTCCTTCTCCATGATCTCCATTAGGTGCTCCGTTTGGTGCCAAGTCCACGACACCACCGGTGTTGTCGTTCATCTTCATGATGACTACTACAACTTAGAAATAGGAAAAGTAAACTACCTTACCTTTTCACGACTTGCAACCATATCATATCACAAAGTCTTCCCTGCAACATAAAGTTATACACCTCTACTCTATCTATTATAGATTTTACGTGGTTGTTTAGCCTTTCGCACTAGAATCGTTTCTACCTACGAACTTTCAACCACAACATGGATACAATAGTTGTCTCTACTACACCCCTTTCGGGGCATTTCATTGTAGATGTCATATCAACTACTATGAGAGAGACAGGCAACCGCTAGCCACTTATACGGTACAAGTCGTATGTTGAGCGTGGAACCAGTCTCATGTAGGATTACACATAAGGTCGGTTCAGGCTGCTTCATCTCACAGTACCACGATATAAACAAATACACGTGGGAAGGTAACAACCATGGTATTGATGCCCACACTTTGCATGTGTCTATCCGTACTAGCATACTAACCATAGATCAGACTCTGATATCATTGTAGGGTTTCCACAGCAGATAACAAAAAAATACTACGCGGAACACCCTGATTGCCCAAGGATCTATCTAGAAGTAATGTAGTAACGGAGGAAGACAACGGTAACGTACCCCTGAAGACCAAGAGAGTGTTACGCTCATGTAGGAGCATGGATGATGTAGTCATATCCATCCGACCTCAAGGTCGCGAAGCTCCTCGCACGTTACCCCTTGTCCAGGTCCTTGCATGATGGCCCGGTTGTTGCAAGTGCAGCTCCCACGAGTTTTCACACACATTCGGTGCGATGCGACGACTCCCGAACTCTTTGATCCCTGCTAGGGTTGCAGAAGTAGACCTCCTGGCGGAATCCCTGCAACACAACAGCGTTTCACAGATGGTGAAGGCCTTGTGTGTACAATCCTTACATGGGACCGCGCACTAGCAAAGGCAACTAGAAAGAGAGAGGGATATTCTAGCCTCAGAGAATATCTTGTTGGTTGTTTTTTAATCCTCCCATGGGCACCCCTTTATATAGGGGAAAGGGAGCATGGCCTCCCCTTTAGGTGTCCCATGTGGGACTAAGATTGACAAATAAAAGGAAAAAACAAGACAACTGGCTAGCTGGGCCAATGGGGCAGCCGGGTGGGCCACCCCGACCAAAGCCTAGCTCGATGTAGCAGCTTCTAGTAGTCTAACGACACCTGCTGCGGTAGCTAGGCGGCCAGCCCGGGTGGGCCTGAGGCAGCTCAGCGCACCCGCCCCTGCGTGCCAGCCAGTGGTGGCCTGACAGGGTGGCCCGGGTAGGCCAGCGGCTGGTGGCCCAACTGGCCTCGCCAGCCCGCTTGCCGGCTCCTGGCTACGCCCATATGGGCCGGGTCGGCAGACGGCATAGCGAGCATCAGACCAGCGTGGCCCAACTGGCCTCGGGCCAGCGCCGCCTGCCAGCTCCTCGCCATGGGCCCATATGGGTCGAGCAGGCGGCCAATGAAAGCATCGGGTCAAAACCAGCCCTTTTTGCTGTTTTTCCTTCTCTTTTTCTGCAGTTTTCTTCTAGGTCAATTCCCTCGGGGTATTGGCCTAATAATAAAGTCGCCTTTATAAATCTAAATTAAAATATTTATTTATAATATATTAATTCATAATTAATATATAACAAATGCATATTGTAAATTGCCATTTATCCAAAACTCTTTTCACCCTTTTTCTTTCCTTCTTTCTCCGAACAACTTCGAATCTCTCTGGAACGATTCCGATTTCTCTCTCTTTTGTTATTCCATCTCACAGAAGGATCTCCAAGCATCATATCACCCTTAAGTGTGTTCCCTACGGTTCGGGAATGCTATAAACATAATCTATATCAATGATCAATAACAGGACCGGGATGCCCATGTTGACCCCTATGCACTCCACGAATCACCATCGTGTCGAACCTGAAATGACATGTCCAATTCCCTTGTTCTCGATACAAGACTTGTCCGAGATTCAATTATCGGTATCACGATACCTTGTTCAATCTCGTTTCCAACAAGTACTGTTGTACTCGTTCCTGTGAAATACCATCCCCATGACCTAGTCATGTTTTGTGCAACATGGATGTAATTCACCGAGTGGGCCCAGTTGTATCTTCCCATCACACATGAGAACAAATCCCGATCTTGAAGCATATTGCCTCTACATGCTCCTTCGGATAACCCAACATGCACCTTTACGATCACCCATTTATAGGTGACGGTTGATATAATCAAAGCATCCTCTAGTAACAGTGATTGATAAGATCTCACGGTCTAAGGATTAGGACAATATGTTTCTAACAATTGCAATGTGAACTAAGTGACATGATCATGTTGCAACAATCATTGGTGGGAAGTGTCCATCACATCATTCCATATGATATGACTTTATTGTCAGTGAATTTTGTTTAGCCCATGATCAGGAAACCTTGATCATCCTTTGCCCAATGAACTAGTTGAATAGAGGCTACTAGGGACCTGGGTTTGTTTGTATACCACACCTGTATCAATGTTTCTGCTTGATATAGTTATAGAATGATATAAAAATATTATGAACTAATGATATATGACAATAAAACCCTTTTATTATTTGCCTCTAGGTCATATCTCCTTTAGTTCATTCGGCTTGGGGTGTTCCTGCAAATTCGGCCGGGGCAACATCTTCACCCGGCGCAGACCCAAGGAGAGGGGGAAGTGTGACCTCTGGTAGAAGGAACAATAAAATGGTAGCTTATGAACTGAATGTGGCCGGGAAAAGCAAGGCAGTAGAAGGCAATGCTGAGCAAGCAACTATTGGCCAAGGAAATGGTGGTCAAGGGAATCCCGGCCATGGAAACATGAGTCAGGGGAATGCTAGGCACGTCAATGCCGACCAGCATAATCCGAATCATCCAAGTCATCATTCGGCTGGAGGAGGGCAATATCCGCCGCAGTAGCACTAGCAGCAGAACCCACCTCGGCAACAACAAAGTGCAGGACTAGCTATGCAGCAACAATATGCTTACCCAGCATAGAACAGATACAACGATGGTCATTCGGCTATGGCCAATGCCGGGTTTCCTAGGCCGGATCATCAGATGATGGGGAATGCAATGGGATCTCGGCTGGGAAATAGGAACTTCTGGCCAGATGATGCGAGATTGAAGCTAGATAGAATTGATGGAGGGACAAGGTCCTCCAGGTCTAGCATGTTTTGGACGTTGGATATGAGGGAGCCACTTGTGCCGAACTTTCAGTTGGATAGGGAAACAAAAACATATGACGGCAGCACCAAGCCGCAAGATTGGTTGATTGAGTATGCTACAGTTGTGCACATCGCACATGGAAACCTCAGATGGTCAGTATGATATTTCCCTCAGATGCTAGAGGGACCAGCAAGAGTATGGATGAATAATCTACCGGCAGTATTAATTGTTGGGTAGATTTTGAGGAAATGTTTGCCAGCAACTTTACAAGTACTTACAAGAGGCCGAATAGGCCATAGCAGCTGGAAATGTGTAAGTAGAGGCCAAATGAGACTGACCGAGAGTTTTTGACTCGGTGGTGTACACTGTGTAACTCGTGTGAGGGAATTATCGAGTCACTAGAAATTGTGTGGTTTGCACAAGGGTGCCGACATGCAAGTGTGTTGTGGAAAAGGCTATAGAGAGATATGCCAACTACGTTGGTGGAGATAATCAAGATCACCGATTCGTATGCATTGGGTGATCCGACCCAGCCCCTGCTTATGTCGGCAAAGCAGAATGAGGAATACTACTCCCAAGACGGGGCCAGGTCATCCTAGAGAAATGATTTCCGAGGTAAAAGAAGAGATGATAGGCCGGATTATCGGTATGGTTCGAATCATATGGCGGCAATGAGTCAAGATCATCCTGGTGCTGGCAGTAGCCAGCACGAGAAGAGCAGTGGACATCAGTGGGCTCATAAAACTGAGGGCAAGAAGACGTGGACCAACGAGCAGAAGAAATAGTGGTAGGAAAGGCCAAGACACACGTATGAAACTATGTTGGACCAGCCATGCAAGTTTCACACAATAAATCCGAGTAAACCGGCAAATCATACAAATCGGCAGTGTGCGTGGATGCTGAAAGCAATATGCCCAAGAGGCAATACTAAATTGGTTATTATCTTATTCCATGTTTATGATAAATGTTTATTTTTCATGCTATAATTGTGTTAATAGGAAATATTAATACATGTGTGATTTATAAAAAGAAAAGGTTCCTAGTAATGCATCTCTTAATACTAGCTTGTTGATTAACTGATGATCACAGGTTTCCTGATCATGAACATTGGATGTTGTTAATAACAGGGTCATATCATTAGAGAATGATATGATGAACATTCACCCGAAGTAGATGTAGCAATACAATCATGTCCTCAAGTTTATATTGCTATCACATTCGTAGTAACTCAATGTCCTTAGACCATCAGATCACGTCAACCACTATTACTGGAATGGTACTTTGATTCCATCATACGTCACACCGTAACAGGGTGATTATAAAGGTGTCATCAGGTACCTGGAAAGTGTTAGTTGAGGCTCGTGGATCAAGTGTCGGATTTGTCCATCCAGATGACAGAGAGATAAATTCTATCTTCGAAATTCCAAAGCCACGTAAAATATGCAAAAGATAAATTAGAAGCGTCTAGTTTAAAAATTTTCTGGGCATGTGTCATGATATGGTAAATGTTATAATTTTAGTATGGTAAGATACTCTCGGGAATTATAACAAATAAGTGGGAGCGCCATAGACCTTGGCGTGACACAAATGGAATGATAGAGATCATGCCATGGTGCACAAGATAGTGATCAAGTGCAAGAACCATATCATGTCACTTTTACATATGATGTTTGTTTGCATCTTATTTATGCTTATGTCTAGCTTAGAACTTGGCGGTAGCATTATAAGATGATCCCTCCTACCAAATATCAAGATAATAATATGTTTTTCCTTAGTATGCACCGTTAAGAAAGTTGGTCGTTTCGAAGCACCACGTGATGATAGGGTGTGATAGACTCTACGTCCGCATACAACGGGTGTAAGACATTTGTACACACACGGGTACTAAGGTTCTTACTTGGCGAGCCTAGCATGTATAGACATGGCCTTGGAACATGAACTGAATGGTAAAGCACGAGTCATATGGATGATATGATGTCCATATGATGTTCGCCATTGGAGCTGTGCCACCACTCGTGATGATTGGTCGTGGTATAGTGAATTTGGTTTGTGTAATCACTAAAAATGACTAGAGGGATGTCGTTTTTGAGTGGGAGTTCACATAGTAATATGATTAAGGTTGAACTCAATTTATTATAAACTTAATCGAAGTGAATTTGCATAGTTCATTGTAGTCACTAGCATTCATTTACTACCTTGTGTTTAGCTATAATTGAGATAATATAACTATAGGATTCTAGAATTTTTAATTTATGGACTAGTATCGTATTGTTTTATGAGTGTCAATATAAAGTTTAAACTACTATTGCAAACTTTTAGCAAAACCTCACTTACTCCATGAAATTCAACAAGTAGTATTGAATCAAGATTAACAAATTCCAACGTTAGTATCTAAATATCATGCTTGCCTCCATGATCTTTGATATTCGAAAGTTGTTTCAGTATCAAGGTCATCTAGGAGCTGAAAGAATTGTTTCAGACACCATCATGTGTAGAAGATATTGTGATATCTAAAACAATGTCTTGGTTGCAATATGATGGAGTATAATTTAATAAAATACATATTCTTGTATTATATGAGAATTTGTAAAGTTTGGAGGCGCTAGGCGTCCTGATCACCCAAAATGTTTTGGGAATTAGCATTATATTCGTGATTTGTCCTTATGAGCTATAGTAGCTTGATCATGAAAGTTGTCATGATAAGGATGGATAGAACATGTAGGTAAAATGTTTACTACATTAAAAGGATTTCTAAAAGGAGTGAAATTTTGGAAGAATGCCAATCATTTGATGATGGTGATCTACTTCAAAAGTGCAAGTCCAAAGGTATTAGTATTTGATTATACACGCTTTGATGTGTCATATATATGGAACCACTATTGATGTTGATAGTTTGTTTTAAAAGAGAAAAGGAAATGCTGAAAGAGAATCTTGGAAATATTTGGCAGAAAAGAAAAGACTGAAAATGTCCAACTTAGGTATATGAATGATATACATGTTATGGGTGTATTCTTTTCTTGTTAAAAAATGTGCTTCTTGGGTATTGGATACCGGTATTGGATAACGAATTTGTTGGTATGAAGTGTCATACAGAACAACACAATTCATGAACTACAATGGCTTAACTAACTAGCAAGAGAATATGTGATGATGTTCATCGAAAACAAATAAGGTGTTGTTGTGTTTTTCGTTGACATCAAAGCTAGCCTTCAAGATTTGTATTAATAATTGTTAGTATGTTCCGGTATTATGAGAATAATGTTTATTCAAATAATTACTGTATTCCATAGAAGAAGGATGAACTTTTACAAATCTAGTTGGATAAATCACATCAATAAACACTGATGCTAAAGTGTCACAAGACGAATGATTGGAATATCACTTTTGAGTGACATTGCCATTTAAATTATATTGGAAAGAAAACAAGAATGAAACTCCATGTTAATGGATTTTTGCAGTCTTTTGATTTTGATCAATTGACGCTTGTGAAACTTTCCTAGGGATAATTAAAACCTCGTTCATGGGCCAAAGAAGAACGAACGACTAACCTATTGTACATAATGCATGTTGATGTACATTGTCAATTATGTGTAGTCATGAGCGATAGATTTAAACTTCATATGATTTCTCCGAAATTGAGTAAATACATGTGTATATTTACTTAATAAGGGAGAAGTATGAAACATTTGAAAATGTTCAAATGATTTCAAGATAAAGTGGAAAATCATTGTAAGAAAATAAAGAATTTATGATTGTATCATAAAGGAAGATATTTGAGTTACAAGTTTAGCAAAACACCTAAGATTTGTGGAATTGTTCCATTGATGTATGTTTTCCCGATAAACCATAGGAGCATGAAGTGTTTCCGAAATATAATAAAACCTTGTTTGACATGGTAGGATCAATGGTGTTATTTATAAAATTGCCATTATATTTTGAAGATTAAGCTTTAGTAACTACCACTTTTACACTGAAAAGAGCTCCATCGTGATCCGTTAAAATGACACCATATGTGTTATGGATTGGGATAAAACCCAAATTGTCTTTTCTTAAATTTTGGTATGCTATGCATAAGTAAAATATTTACAACCAAAATCGGATGAGCATGTCTTTGTAGGTTATTCCAAATAATCGTTGGGTGTTCCTCCATAACATCGAAGACAAAAGTGTTTGTCACTTAGAACGTCATTTTTCTTGAGAAGGAATTTTTCGCGGAAAGTTAAGTGGGAGGACAATAGAACTTTGATAATGTTATTGAACCTAAGATATATGTGTTGAGTTGCGTAGCACCGGAAAGTGTCCCGGAGGCAGCCATAATGCTCATAGCTCACGTGCCTCAAAAGTTGGCGTCACGGAGATCTAAGTTCCTATTGAACCACGTAGGTAGAATAAAAATCAAATACTAAGATTTGAGATTAAATCATTATTGTTTGACAATGATGAACCGACTACATGCAAAGAAGCGATGATGGGCCCTGACTCCGTCAAATGGTTTGAAGCCATAAAATCCGTGATAGTTCCATACACGAGAAACCAAGTTATTGAACTTGGAAGACCCTCTGAAAGGCATAAAGCCAATCAGTCGTATTTGGATCTATAGAGAAATAGACACAGATGTTTCACATCTATGAAATAGTCGAGTCGGTAAAAAGTTTACGACAATGTTCAAGGAGATGAATATGACAAGATTCGATCTTTCATAGTGATATTTAGTATGGACAGATTAGTGTAGCAACCACTACATATGTCAATTGTTGTATATGCTAATTGAACAAACAAAACAACATTCTTCTAAAAGAATGATCACCAAGGACGCGTATGTGACATGGTCCGAAGGGTTTTGTTAAATCAAAGGATGCTAAAAAGGCATGCAAACTTCAATAGTGAAGCAAGCATAGAAAAGTTGGAATCTTTACCATGATGAAACTATTAAAATGTTTAATTTCATTAGAGACAATGAAGATGCTCGCATTTGCAATAAGTTAAGTGGGAGCGCTGAGACATATTTCTAATACATTGTGTATAAGACATATTGCTGATTCAAAATGATGTATCTTTTTTGACACAAGTTAAGGATTTCATTAAAATTAGATTTAAATGAATGATTTGGGCAAAACCCAAATATTAGGCATCAATGTCTATATCGATAGATTGAGACGATAATATGGTTATGCCAAATGTACATAGATAAAATATTGAATGGGTTCAATATGGAAACGACGAGAAAGGTTCTTGCCTCATGGATAAGGTTGAATCAAGATAGTAGAAGTGATAGATAGTTCATTGTAAGGTGTTACATTGACACTATACAGATAGTTCATTGTAAGGTGTTACATTGGCAGTATACAAATAATTCATTGTAAAGTGTTACATTGGTACTAGTTTCGTCACAAGATACAAATTAAGTTTATCTCAATTTAGGCTATAGGTTAAGGTAGCACAATGTAATGGAAGAAAGTTCCATGATGGATTTGGTGAGTTCCAAAGTTATGGATATTGTGACGAATACTGCAACGAAAGGCTAAGTATAAGACTGCTATGGTTGCAGCCAAGGAACTAGGTGTGGTTCGATGGGCTAGTATTATGAAGATATATTGTATGACAATTATATCAACATGTTTTAAACCCCAAGGAACTAAGGTCTCACCAAATTTATACAAAGCCGCCTCATTTTAGAATGAGTGATGCGTGGAGATGCAAAGACATGCAAACACACAGACCTGAAAGTGTCAGATCTGGGGATTATGTTAACCACTAGAAAATCCATATATACAACACCAAAGTGCCATAGGTGTTGAATGCGCAAGTTTTTTCAAACTAGATTATTTACTCTAGTGCAAGTGGGAGACTAAAAGGAATATGCCCGAGAGGTAATAGTAAAGTGGTTATTATATTATTCCATGTTTATGATAAAATTTTATTTTTAATGCTATAATTGTGTTAATAGGAAACATTAATACATGTGTGATTTATAAACAGAAACGGTTCCTAGTAATGCTTCTTTTAATACTAGCTTGTGGATTAACTGGTGATCATAGGTTTCCTGATCATGAATATTGGATGTGGTTAATAATAGGGTCATATCATTGGAGAATGATATGATGAACAGTCAACCGAAGTAGATGTAGCAATACAATCATGTCCTCAAGTTTATATTGCTATCACATTCGTAGTAACTCAATGAGATCACGTCAATCACTTTCATCGGAAAGATACTTTGATTCCATCAAACGTCACAACGTAATAGGGTGATTATAAATGTGTCGCCAGGTGCTTGGAAAGAGTTAGTTGAGGCTCATGGAGCAAGAGTGGGATTTTTCCATCCAGATGACGGAGATATATACTCAGGGCCCTCTCGGTGATATCACATTGACATAGCTTGCAAGCAAGTGATTTGATCACTAGAATGTTATATCACGGGAACGAGAAAAATATTATTTGCTGGGAACAAGATTAAACAAGGTATGGATGATACAGAGTGATTGGATTTCATACAAGTAAAATGTCGTGAGAAAAAAATTTGATTAGAGCGAAAAAGGTTCAGACGATCATTTGATTTTCGTGGGAGTCATTATGGATCTCCAAGTCCCACTGATGATTATTGATTGGAGAAAGTCTCGATCATGTCTACATAGTTCTCTAACCCGTTGAGAGACATACTTAAGGTTATTCGACGCAATTGAGTTGATAGGGAACACATGAGAAGATAATGGACATCACGGAAATTTGTTCTATCGAATCTGCTGAAATAGTTTCTGGGTATTGAAACAAAGCATGGGAATAAAATGTTAATGTGTTAATTAAATGAAGTATTCTATAAATGAAGTTTTCATTAAATTGAGTTGCATTAAACCAAGAAAATTAAAGTTCTTTAATTGAAAGACCTTTGGTTTTTTGAGTGGAGTTTTAATGGGAGAAAGTGGAGCTTCATTATTTGTGAGTGGAGTGTTGGCGCGGTGTGGTTGACGTGGGAGTCTCTTCTTCTTTCGATCCTCGGCAACGGCGCCAGAAAAATGCTTGATGGCTCAGTGTTGATGTAGAGCTCATTGGGAACCCCAAGAGGAAGGTATGATGAGCACAGCAGCAAGTTTCCCTCAGTTATGAAACCAAGGTTTAATCGAACCAGTAGGAGCAAGGAAACACCCCAAAGGTGTTGCTAGCTGAGCCTTGGCAGGGCGCACTACCGGTGCTAGTAGCAACATGGACATCTGCACAACACAACAACAAAACTCTGTCCCCAACTCGCGATGAGGTTGTCAATCTCACCGTGTTTTGCTGAAAACAAAGGATTAAACGTATCGAATGGAAGGAAGTAAAAGTTTGCAAAAAGTAAACACAAAGCAGTAAACAGTTTATAGATTGTATGTAAAGGAAAGGACCGGGATCCATAGTTCACTAGAGGTGGCTCTCCTGAAGATAGATAACATGCTGGGTGAACAAATTACAGCGGGGCAATTGACAAACATCGAGAAAGCAATACATGCATATACTAATCATCTTGACTCCTTTGGAACTTGATTGGGCATTACAACATTATACATAGACCGCCATCCAACTGCATCTATGACTAATAATCCACCTTCAGGTTATCATCCGAACCCCCTCTAGTATTAAGTTGCAAGCAATAGATTATTGCTTTACGAATTGTGTGTAAAGTAAACAATACGATTGTTCTATCAACAAAGGATTGTTGTTTTCTCCCTAGTAGCAACATCACATCTAGTACCTTAGAGATTTCTGTCACTTCCCCAGATTACCAGAGGCATGAACCCACTATCGAGCATACATACTAACTCTTGGAGTTGCTAGCATCTACTTGGACATCTCAATATCCATCGGATCCCCACAAACACAACATGTATGAATTACAAATAGATGATCTTGATCATGAACGGAGCTCACAAGATCTAAACATGAAAGCACAAAGGAGGAGAAACCAGCCATCTAGCTACTACATGGATCCGTAGTCCAAGGATGAACTACACACGCATCACACCGGAGGCTTGCATGGTGATGAAGAAGGCCTCCAGGGTGAATTCCCCTCTCCGGCAGGGTGCCGGGAAGAGCTTCAGATCCCTCCCGATCTAGGGATGGAGATGACGGCGGCTATAAACTCTTTCGTGGATTTTTGATCGGGTACCTAGGGTTTTCGTCCCGAGGGAAACTTATAGGTGGAAGGAGAGGCCGAGGGGGTGCTGGGGTCGGCCAGACTACCCCCTGGCGCGGGCCAAGCCTGGCCGCGTGGCCAGGTGATGTGGCCGGCCCCTGGCCCCTCTCCGTCTCGTATTCTGGCACTTGATCCCTTCCGAAAAAATAGGCACTTTGGCTTTTGTCCCGTCCAATTCCGAGAATATTCATTTTCTGATTTTCCTGGAACCAAAAACAGCAGAAAACAGGCAGCTGGCACTGTGGCTCTTGTTAATAGGTTAGTCCAAGAAATCATATGAAAAGTACTCCAAAGTGTGGACAAAACACAAGAAAGTGGATAAAACCAAGCATGGAACATCAAAAATTATAGATACATTTGCAATGTATCAACATCCCCAAGCTTAACTCCTGCTCGTCCTCGAGTAGGTAAGTGATAAAAAGAAAGAATAATTTTTGAGGTGACATGCACCATCAAAGACTTGATCAAAGTATTTGTAAAACATTCAAAGCTAGGATCATAGTACTTCAATCATAACATGAAAGACAAAGTTCTAGCAATAAGACAAAGAAACTATGATGCAACATGAAAAGGCACAAACAAAAGATTCATGAATAATAATGCTTTGCAAGACGTTTGTTTGTTTCACATAAAGAAAACATAGCATAATAGCATTCAGCTTGTCCCTCATAGAGTAGCAAATATAAATGCATAGGACAACTTCAAAGTTCATAAGAGTGACTAGATACAAATAGTTTAAAACAAGAAATATCAAGTTATGCATCAATCAACTAGTCTTGGGACAATGCACATAGAACTAAGAATGGCCACTATGCTCTCCAAGTAGGTGCATAAAGGTAGAAGGTGGAGACTCAATATAATGGTGGAAGAAAGGCCTTCATAGAAGGAAGTAGGGATTCAAGTCTCATAAAGAGCTTCCAAAAATTATGGTACTTATAGCTTTCAGCTCTCATTGCCCCTATCATAAGCATCTTGAAGTGATTAAGGTTAAAGTGAACAAACTATGGTGTACATGCTTGACGAAGTATAAGTTAGGAATCTCATGTCCCTTGTATACGAGGTCCGCTCCTCATGTTACTCAAGTTTAGTCACCGATAAGTTCTTGTCATCGTAAGTACATGTGTATCATAGAGAACCGCCAATGGGGTACCCCTTGCCCGATGATACGGAAGAATCCCCATATCAAAATGACAAGGCAAGCAGACAACGAGCATCTCAGCAATCTTCTTATTTACCATGGGAATATGGTGCTTTTTTCTCTCTTTCCTCTTTTCATAATTGATTTTTTTCTTTTCTCTTTTTTCTCAATATAGGACTCGTTTTTATAAGAAGAATGCTTCATAGACAGCTCATTATGGTTACGCTGTAGGTTTCCACCATGTCGGCATGGATTAGACCATGACCCAGGCGTTTCTCTAACACATATACATAACTCCATGGACTTACAAGCTCCCCTTTCATTTCACACCGACGACATCCATATACAAAAGAGCATGGTATCAACTAGGTACAAGTACCAAGTGCAATGTTGAAAGCGTTCCCCATGAAAGCATGGTTCTGCTAATTCCCAACAAATAAGTGCAAGCATATACAACATAGACGACACAATGGTTCAAGTTTATTAAGGGCGAGAAAAGTAAAGTGTGCCATCAAGTTCGTGAGAGCTTTAATTACTAGTTTTCTCATAACAAGTTTAATTCGGAAGGTAAACAAAAGCATGAATATACTTGGAATAGCATAAGCTAGTAGGTAGGTATGGTGGACTCTTTGGAATAACTTGGTTTAAGGAGTTGGATGCATGAGTGGAACTCATACTTGGTTGTGGAGGCTAGCAAAAGACTGGGAGCGACAAACTAAGAGAGCAATAATGGCCATAATCATGCAGAGCGACAAAACATCATTGATCAAAGCATAAAGTGATACTACAAGTTGAAAACTAAAGGATCATAAAGGCTATGGTGACTTGAGATAGTCATAACATGGTGTGAGCATGCGCCAAGTCAACCCAAATAAAGCATCAAAGGAGAATACCACTATACTATGCTTTAATATGCTAAAACAACGCATGATTCATCCAAGGCACATTAAGCAATCTCAATTGTTTATAACAAGTCATGCTACGGCAAAGAATACTAAGCATAAAGCCAAAACAATATCAAGCATGGCATGATAGAGCATAGGCCACAGTCAAAAACGAGCTCTTTTTACCACATAAGTATGAACTTTCCTACTCTTTTCCAAACCAAACCAAACTATTTGCAAACCAATGTATGAAAGAGGGGGTCCAACCAATTTATTCAGCAAACTAAGAAAACAAAAGCAAACAAAAACCAAAACGAAAACGAAAAGAAGATGCTCCAAGAACTACACAATTGTGCATGAAACAATAAAAATGAAGCGTTTGGAAGAAACCTGGGATTTTTATTGATGAAGAGGGGGATGCCTTGGGCATCCCCAAGATTTGACGCTTGTACTTCTTGGATATTTCTTGGGGTGACACGCGTGGCATCCCAAAGCTTGAGCTTTAGTCCATCCTTCATCTCATTACTCATTCCTTCCATACACCTGAAATTTTTCCTTCATACAAAACTTCACACAATCTTTATTAGTAATATTAGTGCACTCAAGATAAATAAGTCTTAAGGTTCAGTTCTAACACCAAATAAAATTCCATTAGAACACTAGATACTGTAGCACTTCCCTCAAAAAGCACAATTCCCCAAAAGAACTAAAAAAGGAACCAACAAGAAGCAAATGCAGAAAATGGCAGAAATCTGTCAAAACAGACCAGCAGGTAAATACGATTTCTTTCGAAGACCTTCTGTTGCTCAAATCAAAAAGTGTTGAACTAACGAAAGTTACATAACAACAGGTGGCAGAATCACAAAAATTCACGCCTCAAAAAGACGTTCAGATATTTTACACGTATTTTTACGGTGAAGCACAAAAATCTGTTTCGGGACAACAACTTTCCCAATCATTACTTCTCTCTCATTAGATGTTACTCTTGGCACAAAAAGCAAATAAAAAGGATAAGGAGCGGTTATTACTGAAGTAATAACTTCCAAGACTCATCTAAAACTTTTGGGTTATCTCCCAATAAGTACTTTTCTTTAACGCCTTTAAGTTAGGCATAAGAAGCAAGAAAAAGAATCAAGTGTTCTCAAATGACGAAGCATTAAGAGCAAATTTTGTTTTCATAGGAGAGGCAAAAGAAATCTTCTCTCTCTTCTTAGGGAAGTGTTCTATACCTTTCTTGAGTGGGAGTTGATATTTAATGGTGCCTTCTTCATATCAATAATGGCACCAACAGTTCTAAGAAAAGGTCTTCCCAAAGTAATAGGACAAGAAGCATTGCATTCAACATCCAAAACATAGAAATCAACAGGGACATAGGCATTGTTAACCATAACAAGAACATCATTAAGACTCCCCATGAGTTTCTTTTTAGCATTATCATCAAGTGGGACATTCAAATAACAATCTTCAAGTGGAGGAAAATCAAGCATATCATAAATCCTTCTAGGCATAATAGAAACACTACTATCAAGATCACATAAAGCTTTGAAATCATAGTCATTCACTTTCATATTAATGATGGGTTCCCAACCATCTTCTTGTTTTATAGGAATAGAAGCTTTATGTTTCATCTTTTCTTCTTTAATCTTTATGAGAGCATCAGTAATGTGTTTTGTAAAGGCCATGTTCATAGCACTAGCATTAGGACTTTTAGCAAGATTTTGTAGGAACTTAATAACTTCAGAGATGTCGCAACCATCAAGATCAAAATCAAAATTATCATCTAAAGTAGTAGAACTATTACTAGCCTCAACACTAGTGGTGGTAATAGTAGAAACACTAATGTTTCTAGCAATTTCATCTTCTCTTTCCCACTTAGCATGTAATTCAGCTAATAGTCTAACATTTTCATCAATTCTTACTTGTATAGCATTAGTAGCTGCAAAGGGATTATCATTAGTTTCAGGTTTAGCATCCATTTTATTCAAAGAAGATTGAGCTTCAGCCAAAGATGCTATATTTCTTTCAGCATTAGAGAGTTTTTCCTCAATAGTTTTATTGAAAGCAGTTTGTTTACTAATAAAGTCCTTAAGCATAACTTCAAGTTCAGAGGGTGCACTCCTATTATTGTTGTAAGAATTTCCATAAGCATTACCATTGTTGGGAGGATATGGATTATAATTGTTGTTACCAAAATTATTCCTATAAGCATTATTGCCAAAATTATTATTTCTTATGAAGTTCACATCAACTTGCTCTTCTTGAGCAACCAAAGAGGCTAAAGGAACATTATTTGGATCAATATGGGATTTCCCATTAACAATCATAGACATAATAATATCAATCTTATCACTCAAGGAGGAAGTTTCCTCAACAGAATTTACCTTCCTACCTTGTGGAGCTCTCTCAGTATGCCATTCAGAATAATTAACCATCATATTGTCCAGAAGTTTTGTTGCAGTACCAAAGTGATGGTCATAAAGGTACCTCCAGCAGCAGAGTCCAATAGGTTCCTTGAAGAATAGTTCAATCCAGCATAAAAAGTTTGGATGATCATCCAAGCAGTTAGTCCATGAGTGGGACAATTGTTTACCAAAGATTTCATTCTTTCCCAAGCTTGAGCAACATGTTCATTATCAGATTGTTTAAACTTCATTATTTCACTTCTCATAGATATAATCTTAGCAGGAGGATAGTATTTTCCAATAAAAGCATCTTTGCATTTAGACCAAGAATCAATACTATTCCTAGTTAAGGAATTCAACCATTCTTTAGCTTTTCCTCTCAAAGAGAAAGGAAACAATTTCAGCTTAATAATATCACCATCTACATCCCTATGCTTTTTTGCATCTCACAAAGTTCAACAAAGTTATTTAGATGGGCAACAGCATCTTCATTACCAATACTAGAAAATTGTTCTCTCATAACAAGATTGAGTAAAGTAGGTTTTATCTCAAAGAAAGTATCTTTAGGCACAGGTGGAGCAATAGGTGTGCTCATAAAATCATTATTGTTGGTGCTAGTGAAGTCACACAACTTAGTGTTTTCAAGAGTAGTTATTTTTTTGTGTTTTCAAATAAGAAAGCAAACTAGTAAAACTGTTTTTTGTGTGTTTTTGATAAAGAAACAAGCAAACAAACCAAAAAGAAACTAAGCAAAAAAAATAACAAAGTAAAGAGATTGGTTATGAGGGACTCCCCTTGTGAAGATGTCCTTGACTCCCTGGCAACGGCGCCAGAAAAATGTTGGTGCGGTGTGGCTGATGTGGGAGTCTCTTCTTCTTTTGATCCCCGGCAACGGCGCCAGAAAAATGCTTGATGGCTCAGTGTTGATGTAGAGCTCATTGGGAACCCCAAGAGGAAGGTATGATGAGCATAGCAACAAGTTTCCCTCAGTTATGAAACTAAGGTTTAATCGAACCAGTAGGAGCAAGGAAACACCCCAAAGGTGTTGCTAGCTGAGCCTTGGCAGGGCGCACTACCGGTGCTAGTAGCAACGTGGAGACTTGCACAACACAACCACAGAACTCTGTCCCCAACTTGCGATGAGGTTGTCAATCTCACCGTGTTTTGCTGAAAACAAAGGATTAAACTTATCGAATGGAAGGAAGTAAAAGTTTGCGGAAAGTAAACACAAAGCAGTAAACAGTTTATAGATTGTATGTAAAGGAAAGGACCGGGATCCATAGTTCACTAGAGGTGGCTCTCCTTAAGATAGATAACATGCTGGGTGAACAAATTACAGTGGGGCAATTGACAAACAGCGAGAAAGCAATACATGCATATACTAATCATCTTGACTCTTTTGGAACTTGATTGGGCATTGCAACATTATACATAGACTGCATCTATGACTAATAATCCACCTTCAGGTTATCATTCGAACCCCCTCCAGTATTAAGTTGCAAGCAACAGATTATTGCTTTATGAATTGCGTGTAAAGTAAACAATACGATTGTTCTATGAACAAAGGATTGTTGTTTTCTCCCTAGTAGCAACAACACATCTAGTACCTTAGAGATTTCATCACTTCCCAGTTACGAGTCATGAACCCACTATCGAGCATAAATACTAACTCTTGGAGTTGCTAGCATCTACTTGGCCAAGATAGCTACTAACAACGGAAAGCATGCAAGATCACAAATAACAAAGACATGATAGAATCAATAATCAATCTGAAATAGCATCTCAATATCCATCGGATCCCCGCAAACACAACATGTATGATTACAAATAGATGATCTTGATCATGAACGGAGCTCACAAGATCTAAACATGAAAGCACAAAGGAGGAGAACCAGCCATCTAGCTACTACATGGATTCATAGTCCAAGGATGAACTACTCATGCATCACACCGGAGGCTTGCATGGTGATGAAGAAGGCCTCCAGGGTGAATTCCCCTCTCCGGCAGGGTGCCGAGAAGAACTTCAGATCCCTCCTGATCTAGGGATGGAGATGATGGCGGCTACAGACTCTTTCGTGGATTTTTGATCGGGTACTTAGGTTTTTCGTCCTGAGGGCATCTTATAGGTGGAAGAAGAGGCCGAGGGGGTGCCTGGGCTGGCCACACCACCCCCTGGCATGGCCAGGCCTGGCCCGTGCGGCCAGGTGGTGTGGCCGCCCTCTGGCCCTTCTCCGTCTCGTATTCTGGCATCTGATGACTTCCGGAAAAATAGGCACTTTGGCTTTTGTCCCGTCCAATTCCGAGAATATTCATTTTCTGACTTTCCTGGAACCAAAAACAACAGAAAACAGGCAGTTAGCACTGTGGCTCTTGTTAATAGGTTAGTCCAAGAAATCATATGAAAAGTACTCCAAAGTGTGGACAAAACACAAGAAAGTGGATAAAACCAAGCATGGAACATCAAAAATTATTGATACATTTGCAATGTATCAAGTGTCCACCCACATGAATGAGAGGAGGGGAAGGGGCACCCTCATGGCGCCGGGCATGGGTGGAGGATGCCCCCTCCCCCATAAAATTAGGTGGAGACCTCCTCCTCCACACACACTTGCCCACTCCTCTCATATGACCTTTGGTTGGCATCTTCTCCCTCTTGCTAGCCTTGTCCATTGCCACTAGAAAAGGTGCTTAGGTGAATCCCTGCTCGAAATCTTCCCCTCCAGCATCTCTACCATGGCTTAGAGCTATTGGAGTTCCCGGGGATCCACTACATCCGCTGCCCTGCTGGAGCGAGGGTTCGGGAGTTGTCGGCACACTATACGTGTGACCGATTGTGAAGATGTTGCTCTCTTGTGGCGTTGATCATCTGCACGACCTTGAGGAGGGTCGTGTACACTCTACAACATCCATGTTTGTTTGTGGGAACGTTATCCCACGTTACGGTCTTCGAGGGTGAGTCCATCTGAAACCGCTACATGTATCTCCTAGATATGATCTTGGTGGTTACAATCGTAGAAATTTTTGTTTTCTATGAAACGAATCCCATCAGATGCAGCGTGCTGGACAAAGTGAAATGGGTCCGCCCCAGGCACCTCGCCCGCCACCTTAGCTCACAGGAGGAAATGCTCAGGCAGTGATTTTACCACCACCGCCACTGAGGTATGAGAACCAACAGAGAAGAGAGGTTCATCGAGTGGACAACCAGAACCAAGGGAACTATGGAAACCCCGGCCAAGGCGGTGGAAATGAATACAGAGAACATCACCAGAGTTATGTTGGCTTCACAACAGAAGAAACAGACAGGCAAAGTGTGCAGAGGCGCCATATGGAGGTGAACGTAGTTATGTCGGCAGTGCTAAAATACATGTACTGGTCTGACTAGGAGATCACCTGGATCATAAATGATCACCCCAAGATCATGCTGAGTCCAGGGGCTTATGCATTGGTGCTGGACCCGACTTTCATTGGGCCGAATCTGAATGTGAAGTTCTCCAAGGTTCTCATTGACAATGGCAACTATATCAATATACTGTACAAGGACACGATGCACAAGTTGGGTATCTCGAAGAACATGCTCTAGGCGACTAAGACCACCTTCCATGGCATTGTGTTAGGTTTGTCGTGTGAGCCGATTGGAAAAGTCTGGATAGATGTTTTATTCAGCACGAGAGAAAATTGCTGGACAAAAAATTGTTGTTTGAAGTTGTGGACCTTGACAGTTGTTACCATGCTCTGTTGGGTAGGCCAACCATATCCAAGTTCATGGCCAGTACTCATATAAGTTATCTGAAGAGGAAGATGCCCGGGTCAAATGGGGTCATCACCATTGCAGTTGATTATAGGCACTCTTTGGAGTGTGCCTCGGCCGGGTCAAATGTGGCTGAGTCATTGGTGATAGCACATGAGAAAAGGAGGATTCAGGAGGAAGTGGCACTGGCTCAGTCGGCTCAGCTGAATATGCCGGCATTGAGTAGCCCACATGGAAGTGTATCTTTTTAGCCGACTAAGGACACCAAGAAGATCCAGGTGGATGAGCAGTTCCCAGAGCGCACTATCACCATTGGTGCAGGCCTGAGTGACAAATAGGAAAGCGAGCTCATTAGCTTCCTCCATGAGAATCAGGACATTTTTGTGTGGTCCACTCAGGATCTACAAGGTGTTCCGAGGGAGATGGCTTAACACTCTTTGCATGTCAGGCCAGACACAAGGCCGACGAAGCAACCTCTCCGCCGCTTCACCGAGGAGAGGAGAAAAATTATCGGTGATCACATAGCTCGGCTCCTTGTAGTCGGGTTTATTATGGAAGTAATGCATCCGAATTGGCTCTCTAATCCAGTTATTGTTGAAAAGAAGAAAGATGATCTGAATGTGGCCGTGGTATGCTGAATGTGTATCGATTACACAAATCTGAACAAGGCATGTCCAAAGGATCCATTTCCTTTTCCTAGAATAGATCAAGTCATTGACTTGACTACTGGTGGTGAACTTTTGTCATTTGTAGATGCATATTCTGGTTTCCACAAGATACCGTTAAACTCGGCCGATCAATTGAAAATTGCCTTTATTTCCTCATACAAGTCTTATTGCTATCGCACAATGACTTTTGGTTTACGCAATGCAGGGGCGACATATCAGAGGTGCATGCAAAAATGCATGCACGACCAAATCGGTAAAAATGTACAAGTGTATGTTGATGATGTGGTGATTAAAACCAAGGAGAGTCATACTCTCTTAGATGATATCATGCAAACATTCACGAACTTGAGAAGGTTCTGAATGAAACTAAACCCGAAAAAGTGTACCTTCGGTGTCCCAGCCAGAAAGTTACTCAGATTCCTCGTGTCTAGCCGAGGTATTGAGGCTAACCCAACCAAAATCGATGCCATAGAGCGTATGGAACTACCAAAGTGTCTCAACGACGTCCAGAAGTTTACAGGTTGCCTGATGTCGTTGAGTCGCTTTGTTAGTCGGTTGGGAGAAAAGGCACTTCCTTTATACCAAATGATGAAAAAGTCGGACAAGTTCATTTGGACACTGCAAGCCGATAGTGCATTTCATGAACTCAAAAAGATGCTAGCCTCTGCACTAGTGTTAGCCTTGCCACTATCCAAAGAGCTGATGTTGCTCTACCTAGCAGCGACCAACCGAGTCATAAGTGTTGTGGTAGTGGTGGAGCAAAACGAGGAAGGTAAGTCGGTGCAGAGGCCAGTATATTACCTGAGTGAGGTGCTTTCGGCATCAAAACAAAATTACCCCCATTATCAAAAGATGACATATGGCGTTTATATGGTGGCCAAAAATCTTAAGCACTATTTTGAATAGCATCATATCCGAGAGAATATCATTTTGCGGCCCGAAAGTTGGGGTGTCCAGGCAACGCGGTACCCGAGTTCCCTAATGTCATCCGCGATGACTATAGTTGGCGTGCCAAATACTCAGAGGGTCTTTTTCGGCATGAATTCAACTTTATGTTTCAATACAAAAAATCAGGCTAACGGCCGTCAAGTTGCCCCCCCCTGTCAGTTCTCGCCGTTATGTCGCTCCCGTCGCTTAGGTGTCAATTAAGCTTGTAACGTTGGCGCCTGCATCCATTACGCGTCTTCTTATTCCCCGGAGCGACAATCTGTGGGGCGTCGCAGCCATGGCGCGGAGCTGGGACATGGACGAACCTGCTCGGCCCAGCTCTCCTCCCTGTAGGCTTGCAGCGTTGGCGCCTCCATTACTCGTCTTCTTCCCCGGAGCGGCAATCCGTGGTCGCGGCCATGGCGCAGAGCTGGGAAGTGACGAAGATGCTCGGCCCCGCTCTCCTCCCCATCCCGAGTCGGAGCTCGCCCTCACCATGGATGCACCCATGGCACGGTCGGGGACGAGAATTGGTTCCCGGTGAGATCTATCACCTTGTCGACCATGCTCGGTTCTGTTTTTCTCCTCTAGAATCCGAGCTCGCCGTCACCGTGGTTGCACCTGCACCAATTCTGCCACCTCTGCCGAGGTCTCTGTGGTATCTCAATTTCTAGGGCTCTCCAAGTTCTGCCATGTTGGGCATGTAAGTGTTGTTGTATGTTAAACTAGCAAATCTCGTTTGTTCAAATCTCTTGGGTTGTACCAACTTCATTGTGTTTAATTATGAAAGACAAAATATAAATGACTTCTCTCAATTTCTCACATAGAAAAATGCACAACTAATTTCATATTCTCGCAGGAACTGGCCCCACTTGTTGAACCGGCGGCACTGCCACGATCTCTACGTAACCACGATGAAATCTCGAACCGAAAGTTGCAGTTACCATGTTTCTTATGTAGTCATTCCTCTTCCTTAGTCATTCCTCTGCTTTCCTAGGCGCTTCTTCTTCCTCTATTCTGGAACCGTCGGTTCATCTTCTTCTTCCTCTCGGCGGTTCCTTGGTGATTCCTTTCACCCATTTCCTTGCAGGCATGGACGATGGGAAACGCACAACAGAGACCCACTTGGTCCCTGCCCATGGCACCACGACTTTGACAGTGGTGTACACAAATGATGAAGCGACTGTGGAGACAACTCTTGCCAGGTTTGAGCAATTGCTTGATAAAGAGAAGCACAAGTTTGTGGGGCTAGACTTGGAGTACACCCGTGCAAATAAGCGAAAAAATCCTCCATAAGAGATCGCTGTTGTGCAAATCGCCATACATGAGGAGGTCCTCGTTTACCACTTCTGCAGGTATGTGAAATTTAAATTTGACATCACCACTTCTGCATCCCTTGTTCCCTTACATCCCTAGAACCATCTAAGTACAGGAGTAAACCAACTGAGACGCGTTGTCCGGCTCTGGTCGAGTTCTTGTGTAGGAAAGGGATAACTTTCGCTAGCGTGGATATCACAAATGACACAATTATGCTTTCTCGTGCGTTGATAAAAATCCCAGAGGGGCACCACATCGACATCCAAAATCTGTACAAGATCAAATCATACCCAGTGAAGGATGGCGTGGGTGATCTGGCAGCAGAAATCATCGATAAATCCTATGAAAAACTGAAGAAATTGAAGCGACTCGATCACGACTACTGAGAGTGGAAGCCGATGAGCCAGGCGCGCCTCGAGTATGCAGCCAGAGACGCCTACATGGCGTACGAGTTGTATAGTAAGCTCATTACCATGAAAGATGGGATGGTTAAGGCGGGGTTTTTCGCGAGAGAGCTATGCCCTGGTTGCAAGCTAGCCCAGGATAAGAAGCGCGAGGAGGACAGAAAGCGGTTTCAGGACGAGCAGGGATCTTGGGATGGTGGCGACATCAAGCGGCTGAAGGGGAAGCAAGTCAAGGACGACAACAAGTGGTGGTGATACATTATGTGTTTGAACTAGATTTTAGTTTCTAGATTATTATGTGTGTGATACATTTAGTTACTTCAATACAAAATTTGAACCAATTTAACTTGTTGATGTATTTCTTAACAATTATAATATAATCGAGCACTAGAAATATTTCGTAGTGTGCATGAGCATGATCAGTAAATATAATTTAACACTAGAAACTTTAAGGCACTCCATATAAAGGAGTAGATTAATATATAAGGTTCACCAGAGACACCACGGATATATTGTCTTACATGCCACACATAGGTAATAACTAACTAGAACAAAATAAAAGCAGGGGCTACAGCAGGAGGCCGGGACACGGAGACGCCTAGCAGGGCAGGGGTTTATCAGCAGGAGGCAGCGACAGCCTAGTCGATGGGATACAGGCCAGTCCTGACATACTTCCGGAGGAATTTTCCGTAGGCTGCATGCCGCGCCAAGGTAATCGGCCTATGGCTTCTGCCTTTGCCTCTGCCAACGCCCTCCGCGTGCTGGATCATGCTGTTGAGGTCCACGTTGATTGCTCTGCCACAGAATGGGCAAAACAGTCTCCCCCTATGGTGGAAGCGGATTAGCCCACACCGTAACCGCCTCAGCACGTAGCGGCTCTTGTTGTCCCTAGATTCCTTGCTATCGTCCACTTCATCATCATCCTCCTGTTTGATTTTTAAGAACATAACTTAGAACTCGTACATATGATTGAATTGTATTACAACTCAAGAATTGACAACATGTATATGTAAGATAATATATCCGTGGATATCAAAGATAAAGCATCTCAGCAATAGTTTGATCGGTTCATATATCATTTCATCTCAACACAATGACAAATAATTGCATCATATTGCGGCCTCATAAGTTTATTCAGGGACGGTGTGAGTGAACCAAGTAACAATTGCACAGCCTGTATTGTTGTTGTACATCGCCCCAGGTTCACTAACTCGTCCCTGAAAAAATCTGACACCAATGTGTCTGCCTCTCTTTTGGGACAAATTTGAATCATTAGCCACAATAAGAAATTGAAATATAATCGTACAAAATATTATTCAGGGATATACATAGTCAGGTACAAAAACAAGCCTAAATATTGTAATTATAAATAAAAAACCAAACAATTAATCCTCAGGTGCATGTTAAAAATACTTATGATCAAAACCATTCATATACATATGCATCATACCAATCATTAAAAGATCAGAAAGAATTCAAGGATCATATATGTAGTTCCACATGAGAATAAATCTAGGGCCTCATAATTTGTTTTAGAGATGGAGTAGGCGAACCAAAGTACCAACAACACAACCTATATTGTTTGTGTGCATTGCTGGCTTAGGTTCACCAACCCATCCCTAAAACACGACACCATCATACGTGTCTCCCCTTGAACTCTTTTGGGGCAAATTTCAATCATCGACCTCGGTGACAAACTAAAATGTAGTTCTTATACACTATGAATGCATGGAATAGATAATTTGAATATCAAAGTTCTATGAATGTAGAATAAAGATTGCGGCCTCATAAGTTTATTCAGGGACGGCGTGAGTGAACCAAGTAACAATTGCACAGCCTGTATTATTGTTGTACATCGCCCCAAGTTCACTAACTCGTCCCTGAAAAATCTGACACCAATGTGTCTGCCTCTCTTTTGGGACAAATTTGAATCATTGGCCACAATAAGAAATTGAAATGTAATCATACAAAACATTATTCAGGGATATACATAGTCAGGTACAAAAACAAGCCTAAATATTGTAATTATAAATAAAAAAACCAAACAATTAATCCTCAGGTGCATATTAAAAATACTTATGATCAAAACCATTCATATACATATGCATCATACCAATCATTAAAAGACCAGAAACAATTCAAGGATCATATATGTAGTTCCACATGAGAATAAATCTAGGGCCTCATAATTTGTTTTAGAGATGGAGTAGGCGAACCAAAGTACCAACAACACAACCTATATTGTTTGTGTGCATTGCTGGCTCAGGTTTACCAACCCATCCCTAAAACACGACACCATCATACGTGTCTCCCCTTGAACTTTTTTGGGGCAAATTTCAATCATCGGCCTCGATGACAAACTAAAATGTAATTCTTATACACTATGAATGCATGGAATAGATAATTTGAATATCATAGTTCTATGAATGTAGAATAAAGATTGCAGCCTCATAAGTTTATTCAGGGACGGCGTGAGTAAACCAAGTAACAATTGCACAGCCTGTATTGTTGTTGTACATCGCCCCAGGTTCACTAACTCGTCCTTGAAAAAATCTGATGTGTCTGCCTCTCTTTTGGGACAAATTTGAATCATTGGCCACAATAAGAAATTGAAATGTAATCATACAAAACATTATTCAGAGATATACATAATCAGGTATAAAAACAAGCCTAAATATTGTAATTATAAATAAAAAACCAAACAATTAATCCTCAGGTGCATGTTAAAAATACTTATGATCAAAACCATTCATATACATATGCATCATACCAATCATTAAAAGATCAGAAACAATTCAAGGATCATATATGTAGTTCCACATGAGAATAAATCTAGGGCCTCATAATTTGTTTTAGAGATGGAGTAGGCGAACCAAAGTACCAACAACACAACCTATATTGTTTGTGTGCATTGCTGCCTCAGGTTCACCAACCCATCCCTAAAACACGACACCATCATGCGTGTCTCCCCTTGAACTCTTTTGGGGCAAATTTCAATCTTCGGCCTCGGTGACAAACTAAAATGTAATTCTTATACACTATGAATGCATGGAATAGATAATTTGAATATCATAGTTCTATGAATGTAGAATAAAGATTGCGGCCTCATAAGTTTATTCAGGGATGGCGTGAGTGAACCAAGTAACAATTGCATAGCCTGTATTGTTGTTGTACATCGCCCCAGGTTCACTAACTCGTCCCTGAAAAAATCTGACACCAATGTGTCTGCCTCTCTTTTGGGACAAATTTGAATCATTGGCCACAATAAGAAATTGAAATATAATCATACAAAACATTATTCAGGGATATACATAATCAGGTACAAAAACAAGCCTAAATATTGTAATTATAAATAAAAAACCAAACAATTAATCTTTAGGTGCATGTTAAAAATACTTACCATTCATATACATATGCATCATACCAATCATTAAAAGATCAGAAACAATTCAAGGATCATATATGTAGTTCCATATGAGAATAAATCTAGGGCCTCAAAATTTGTTTCAGAGATGGAGTTGGGGAACCAAAGTACCAACAACACAACCTATATTGTTTGTGTGCATTGCTGCCTTAGGTTCACCAACCCATCCCTAAAACACGACACCATCATATGTGTCTCCACTTGAACTCTTTTGGGGCAAATTTCAATCATCTGCCTCAGTGACAAACTAAAATGTAATTCTTATACACTATGAATGCATGGAATAGATAATTCAAATATCATAGTTCTATGAATGTAGAATAAAGATTGCAGCCTCATAAGTTTCTACAGAGATGGCATAAGCGAACCAAGTAACAATTGCACAGCTTATATTGATCTTGTACATGGCCCCAGGTTCGCTCACTCATCCCTGTAAAAATTTGACACCAATGTGTCTGCCTCTCTTTGGGGCAAATTTGAATCATTGGCCACAATAAGAAATTGAAATGTAATCGTACCAAACAATATTCAGGGATATACAAATGCATCATACAATGCATTCACAGATCAAAAACAATACAAATATTATATATTTAGGTTCCATATGAGAGAAAAAATTAGGGCCTCATTTTTTTCAACGATGGAGTCGGAGAACCAAAATACCAACAGCACAACCTATATTGTTTATGTGCATTGCTGCCTCAGGGCCACTAACCATCCCTAAGAAAACGAGACCATCAGATGCCCTTGCACTATTTTGGGGCAAAATTGAATCATTGGGCTCAGTAAGGAATAGAAATGTAATGTTATAGGCCTGCTATGTATCGAAATCAACACTCAACTAGCAAACTCAACTAGATGGCAGATGAGCAGATTGGGGTTTTGTGACTAGACGGATTGGGGTTTTGTGACTAGATGGCAGATGCATCAATCAACCGATCGAATCATATATATACTACCCTACTTCAAGAGCAAAAGAATTTGTACACAATTGAGCAAATTCTATGTATGAACAGTGAAACTGCATTGCGACTAGAGAAGCTAGCAATGTAGTACCTCGGACTCCTCATCGAGGATCTCCTCCTCGAACTCATCATTCTCCGCGATTGCGTCAAGATTTCTTGAACGGTGATGGGGTCACAATGTTCAATGTAGATCACCGATTGCCTCACCGCTTTAGCTTTATTGCCCCCATCCTTCCGGCACCACGACGTTGTCGGCCACCTACTCCTCGGCGGCGACGGCTACTACCGGCTGCTCGGCAATGATAGGCACCACGGCGGCGACGGCTACCAACTGCTGCTCGGGGACGACGGCTACCACCTGCTGCTTGGCGGCGACGGCTACTGGCTGGACGGATGAGTTCGCACCCCCGACGGCGCGGCGACGAGCGGCGTTCGTGCCTGGAGAAGACGCCTCCATCTGCTTGGCGACGACCGAGCCATCTGCTGCTTCGCCTTCAACTGGCTTCATCTCCAGATCTTCTCCACGCGTATGCTTCATGGCGCACCAAGGGAAGGAGATAGTGCAAATGAGGGAGATTCGACGTGCGCGGCAGGTGTAGATTAGGGTCTTGGGACTAGACAGACTAGGGGGAAATGACACGAGCTCATGGAAGAAGAAGGTCAAGGGGGTTATAAACACCGAACCGTTCGTAGTCCTCGAGTGGGCACGTGTGGTGGGCCGGGGGGGGCTACCACGATCTCCACCCTTTTTTTTGGTTCCTTTTTTTTGAAACAACCACGATCTCCACTTTAGAGCTGCATTGAAAACACGCTCATGGCAGACCTCGATTCCACTGCATGCAAGTGGCGCGGAACTAATTTCTAGCAACGTTAGATCTACTCGAGGGGGGCCCTTGACTCATGGAATTTACTAGCGGTAGGGCCCAGTTGGAAGTGAGATTGAGAGTGATGTGTATAAATGGGATATGTCTGATTAAAATCAAGTGGCAATAAATTGCAGCGTCCCGTCGACAACCGTACACTCGATGACCCCGTTGCCCTGTGCATGAGTTGTAGTAGCAGTAGTAGGCTTTTCATACTTGATTAAACTTGACATGACCGCTCGACGACTTTTTCGATGGACGGCATCGTGTTCCTTCCTATAGAAGTCTCGCGGAGGGAGACGTCCGTGCTGTCTCACACTATACTATGAAGGGCACGAGGTGTGCAACGATCATTGTTGGATTGCACAGAATCAACGGTTGGTGCGCACGATCCGCGTGACAACTGTGACAACCAATCAGGAAGTAGCAGACAGGGTGAGCACAGTTTTGGGCTTCTAGGAAAGATTGAGAGGGGGGTGGGCAAAACTAAGTAATACCACATAAAACCAAGGGCAAAACTGAGTAGTATAAAAATGGAAAGTGTCTTGTACAATGAAATACATCGTGGAATACATCAAATTATGCCAAGATAGATGCACTAGAGTTCATTGGATGTGTGTTCTTCTCATAAACCACGCATGGATCCACCAGTGGCATTGCATGTCCGTTCCTCTAAACGAACCACATAAGGATCCACCAGTGTCATTACATGTCTGTTCTTTTCATGAACCACATAAGGATCTACCAGTGTCATTGCATGTCTGTTCTTTTCATGAACCACACCCAGTGTCATTGCATGTGTGTTACTTCCATAAACCACATATGGATCCACCTAGTGTGATTGCATGTTTGTTCCTTCCATAAACCACATAAGGATCCACCAGTGTCATTGCATGTTTATTCTTTTCATCAACCACTCCTAGTGTCAGTGCATGTCTGTTCTTTTCATGAACCACACCCAGTGTCACTGCATGTCCGTTCTTTCATGAACCACATAAGGATCCACCGGTGTCATTGGATGTGTGTTGTTCTCATGAACCTTCTTCTTCCATGAGCTCGTGTCATTTCCCCCCACCTAGAGTCATTGGATGTGTGTTCTTCTCATGAACCACACGTTGATCCACCGGTGTCATTGCATGTCTGTTCCTCTAAACAAACCACATAAGGATCCACCAGTGTCATTGCGTGTGTGTTCTTTTCATGAACCACACCCAGTGTCATTGCATGTGTGTTCTTCTAAACAAACCACAAAAGGGCCCACTAGTGTCATTGCATGTCTGTTCTTTTCATGAACCACATAAGGATGGGCCCACCAGTGTCATTGCATGTCTGTTCTTTTCATGAACCACACCTAGTGTCAGTGCATGTCTGTTCTATTCATGAACCACACCCAGTTTCACTACATGTCTGTTCCTCTAAACAAACCACATAAGGATCCACCAGTGTCATTGCATGTTTGTTATTTTCATGAACCACATAAGGATCTACCAGTGTCATTGCATGTCTGTTATTTTCATGAACCACACCTAGTGTCATTGCATGTGTGTTACTTCCATAAACCACATATGGATCCACCTAGTGTGATTGCATGTCTGTTCCTTCTATAAACCACATAAGGATCCCCCAGTGTCATTGCCTGTCTGTTCTTTTCATGAACCACATAAGGATGGGCCCACCAGTGTCATTGCATGTCTGTTCTTTTCATGAACCACACCCAGTGTCAGTGCATGTCTGTTCTATTCATGAACCACACCCAGTTTCACTGCATGTCTGTTCTTTTCATGAACCACATAAGGATCTACCAGTGTCATTGCATGTCTTTTACTTCCATAAACCACATGTGGATCCACCGATGTCATTGCATGTGTGTTCTTCTAAACAAACCACATAAGGATCCACCAGTGTCATTGCCTGTCTGTTCTTTTCATGAACCACATAAGGATGGGCCCACCAGTGTCATTGCATGTCTGTTCTTTTCATGAACCACACCTAGTGTCAGTGCATGTCTGTTCTATTCATGAACCACACCAGCCACCGCATGTACATTCTTTTCATGAACCACATAAGGATCTACCAGCAGTGTCATTGCATGTCTTTTACTTCCATAAACCACATGTGGATCCACCGGTATCATTGCATGTCTGTTCCTCTAAACAAACCACATAAGGATCCACTAGTGTCATTGCGTGTGTGTTCTTCTCATGAACCACACCCAGTGTCATTGAATGTGTGTTCTTCTAAACAAACCACATAAGGATCCACAAGTGTCATTGCTACATTCTTTTCATGAACCACATAAGGATCCACCAATGTCATTGCATGTCTGTTCTTTTCATGAATCACAGCTAGAGTCATTGCATGTATTTTACTTCCATAAACCACATATGGATCCACCTAGTGTGATTGCATGTCTGTTCCTCTAAACAAACCACATAAGGATCCACCAGTGTCATTGCGTGTCTGTTCTTTTCATGAACCACATCAAGTGTCATTGCATGCGTGTTCTTCTAAACAAACCACATAAGGATCCACCAGTGTCATTGCCTATATGTTCTTTTCATGAACCACACCCAGTGTCATTCCATGTGTGTTATTCTAAACAAACCACATAAGTCATTGCATGTCTATTCTTTTCATGAACCACGCCCGGTGCCATTGCATGTCTGTTCTTTTCATGAACTACGGCTAGAGTCATTGCATGTCTGTTCCTCTAAACAAACCACATAAGTATCCACTAGTGTCATTGCATGTCTATTCTTTTCATGAACCACATAAGGATCTACCAGTGTCATTGCATGTCTGTTCTTTTCATGAACCACACCTAGTGTCATTGCATGTGTGTTACTTCCATAAACCACATGTGGATCCACTGGTGTCATTGCATGTCTGTTCCTCTAAACAAACCACATAACGATCCACCAGTGTCATTGCCTGTCTGTTCTTCTAATGAACCACATAAGGATGGTCCCACCAGTGTCATTGCATGTCTGTTCTTTTCATGAACCACACCCAGTGTCAGTGCATGTCTGTTCTATTCATGAACCACACCCAGTTTCATTGCATGTCTATTCTTTCCATGAACCACACCCAGTTTCATTGCATGTCTATTCATAAACCACATATGGATCCACCTAGTGTGATTGCATGTCTGTTCCTCTAAACAAACCACATAAGGATCCATCAGTGTCATTGCCTGTCTGTTCTTTTCATGAACCACACCCAGTGTGATTGCATGCCTGTTCTTCTAAACAAACCACATAAGGATCCACCAGTGTCATTGCATGTCTATTCTTTTCATGAACCACATAAGGATCTACCGGTGTCATTGCATGTCTTTTTTTTTTCATGAAAACCAACTGGGCCTGCATGTGTGTTACTTCCATAAACCACATGTGGATCCACTGGTGTCATTACATGTCTGTTCCTCTAAACAAACCACATAAGGATCCACCAGTGTCATTGCCTGTCTGTTCTTCTAATGTACCACATAAGGATGGGCCCACCAGTGTCATTGCATGTCTGTTCTTTTCATGAACCACACCAAGTGTCAGTGCATGTCTGTTCTATTCATGAACCACACCCAGTTTCACTGCATGTCTGTTATTTTCATGAACCACATAAGGATCTACCAGTGTCATTGCATGTCTTTTACTTCTATAAACCACATAAGGATCCACCAGTGTCATTGCGTGTATGTTCTTCTCATGAACCACATAAGGAACTACCAGTGTCATTGCATGTCTGTTCGTTTCATGAACCACACCCAGTGTCATTGCATGTGTGTTACTTCCATAAACCACATATGGATCCACCGGTGTGATTGCATGTTTGTTCCTTCCATAAACCACATAAGGATCCACGAGTGTCATTGCATGTCGGTTCTTTTCATGAACCACTCCTTGTGTCAGTGCATGTCTGTTCTTTTCATGAACCACACCCAGTGTCACTGCATGTTAGTTCTTTTCATGAACCACATAAGGATCTACCAGTGTCATTGCATGTGTGTTCTTCTAAACAAACCACATAAGGATCCACCAGTGTCATTGCCTGTCTGTTCTTTTCGTGAACCACGTAAGGATGGTCCCACCAGTGTCATTGCATGTCTGTTCTTTTCATGAACCACACCCAGTTTCATTGCATGTCTGTTCTTTTCATGAACCACGGCTAGAGTCATTGCATGTTCGTTCCTCTAAAAAAACCACATAAGGATCCACTAGTGTCATTGCGTGTGTGTTCTTCTCATGAACCACATAAGGATCTACCAGTGTCGTTGCATGTCTGTTCTTTTCATGAACCACACCCAGTGTCATTGCATGTGTGTTACTTCCATAAACCACATGTGGATCCACTGGTGTCATTGCATGTTTGTTCCTTCCATAAACCACATAAGGATCCACTAGTGTCATTGCATGTCTGTTCTTTTCATGAACCACATAAGGATGGGCCCACCAGTGTCATTGCATGTCTGTTCTATTCATGAACCACACCCAGTTTCACTACATGTCTATTCTTTTCTTGAACCACATAAGGATCTATCAGTGTCATTGCATGTCTTTTACTTCCATAAACCACATGTGGATCCACCGGTGTCATTGCATGTGTGTTCTTCTAAACAAACCACATAAGGATCCACCAGTGTCATTGCCTGTCTGTTCTTTTCATGAACCACATAAGTATGGGCCCACCAGTGTCATTACATGTCTGTTCTTTTCATGAACCACACCCAGTGTCAGTGCATGTCTGTTCTATTCATGAACCACACCCAGTTTCACTGCATGTCTGTTCTTTTCATGAACCACATATGGATCTACCAGTGTCATTGCATGTCTTTTACTTCCATAAACCACATGTGGATCCACCGGTGCCATTGCATGTCTATTCCTCTAAACAAACCACATAAGGATCCACTAGTGTCATTGCGTGTGTGTTCTTCTCTTGAACCACACCCAGTGTCATTGCATGTGTGTTCTTCTAAACAAACAACATAAGGATCCACCGGTGTCATTACCTGTTTATTCTTTTCATGAACCACATAAGGATCCACCAGTGTCATTGCATGTCTGTTCTTTTCATGAATCACAGCTAGAGTCATTGCATGTCTTTTACTTCCATAAACCACAGATGGATCCAGCTAGTGTGATTGCATGTCTGTTCCTCTAAACAAACACATAAGGATCCACAAGTGTCATTGCGTGTCTGTTCTTTTCATGAACCACACCAAGTGTCATTGCATGCGTGTTCTTCTAAAAAAACACATAAGGATCCACCAGTGTCATTGCCTATATGTTCTTTTCATGAACCAGACCCAGTGTCATTCCATGTGTGTTATTCTAAACAAACCACATAAGTCATTGCATGTTTGTTCTTTTCATGAACCACACCCGGTGTCATTGCATGTTTATTCTTTTCATGAACCACGGCTAGAGTCATTGCATGTATGTTCCTCTAAACAAACCACATAAGGATCCACCAGTGTCATTGCATGTCTGTTCTATTCATGAACCACATAAGGATATACCAATGTCATTGCATGTCTGTTCTTTTCATGAACCACATAAGGATCTACCAGTGTCATTGCATGTCTGTTCTTTTCATGAACCACACCCAGTGTCATTGCATGTGTGTTACTTCCATAAACCACATGTGGATCCACCGGTGTCATTGCATGTCTGTTCCTCTAAACAAACCACATAAGGATCCACCAGTGTCATTGCCTGTCTGTTCTTCTCATGAACCACATAAGGATGGGCCCACCAGTGTCATTGCGTGTGTGTTCTTTTCATGAACCACACCTAGTGTCAGTGCATGTCTGTTCTATTCATGAACCACACCCAGTTTCACTGCATGTCTGTTCTTTTCATGAACCACATAAGGATCTACCGGTGTCATTGCATGCCTTTTACTTCCATAAACCACATGTGGATCCACCGGTGTCATTGCATGTCTGTTCCTCTAAACAAACCACATAAGGATCCACCAGTGTCATTGCGTGTGTGTTCTTCTCATGAACTACATAAGGATCTACCAGTGTCATTGCATGTCTGTTCTTTTCATGAACCACACCCAATGTCATTGCATGTGTGTTACTTCCATAAACCACATAAGGATCCACTAGTGTCATTACCTGTCTGTTCTTTTCATGAACCACTCCTAGTGTCAGTGCATGTTTGTTCTCTTCATGAACCACACCTAGTGTCACTGCATGTCTGTTCTTTTCATGAACCACATAAGGATCTACCAGTGTCATTGCATGTGTGTTCTTCTAAACAAACCACATAAGGATCCACCAGTGTCATTGCCTGTTTGTTCTTTTCATGAACCACATAATGATGGTCCCACCAGTGTCATTGCATGTCTGTTCTTTTCATGAACCACACCCAGTGTCAGTGCATGTCTATTATATTCATGAACCACACCCAGTTTCATTGCATGTCTGTTCTTTTCATGAACCACATAAGGATCTACCAGTGTCATTGGATCCGTCGGTGTCATTGCATGTGTGTTCTTGTCATGAACCACACCCAATGTCATTGCATGTGTGTTACTTCCATAAACCACATATGGATCCACCGGTGTGATTGCATGTCTGTTCCTTCCATAAACCCCATAAGGATCCACCAGTGTCATTACCTGTTTGTTCTTTTCGTGAACCACTCCTAGTGTCAGTGCATGTCTGTTATCTTCATGAACCACACCTAGTGTCACTGCATGTCTGTTCTTTTCATGAACCACATAAGGATCTACCAGTGTCATTGCATGTGTGTTCTTCTAAACAAACCACATAAGGATCCACCAGTGTCATTGCCTGTCTGTTCTTTTCATGAACCATATAAGGATGGTCCCACCAGTGTCATTGCATGTCTGTTCTTTTCATGAACCACACCCAGTGTCAGTGCATGTCTATTCTATTCATGAACCACACCCAGTTTCATTGCATGTCTGCTCTTTTCATGAACCACATAAGGATCTACCAGTGTCATTGGATCCGCCGGTGTCATTGCATGTGTGTTCTTCTAAACAAACCACATAAGGATCCACCAGTGTCATTGCATGTCTGTTCTTTTCATGAACCACATTAGGATGGGCCCACTAGTGTCATTGCATGTCTGTTCTTTTCATGAACCACACCCAGTGTCAGTGCATGTATGTTCTATTCATGAACCACACCCAGTTTCCCTACATGTCTGTTCTTTTCATGAACCACATAAGGATCTACTAGTGTCATTGCATGTCTTTTACTTCCATAAACCACATGTGGATCCACCGGTGTCATTGCATGTCTGTTCGTCTAAACAAACCACATAAGGATCCACCAGTGTCATTGTGTGTGTTCTTCTCATGAACCACACCCAGTGCTATTGCATGTGTGTTCTTGTAAACAAACCACATAAGTATCCACCAGTGTCATTGCCTGTCTGTTCTTTTCATAAACCACATAAGGATCCACCAGTGTCATTGCATGTTTGTTCTTTTCATGAATCACAGCTAGAGTCATTGCATGTCTTTTACTTACATAAACCATATATGGATCCACCTAGTGTGATTGCATTTCTGTTCCTCTAAAGAAACCACATAAGGATCCACCAGTGTCATTGCGTGTCTGTTCTTGTCATGAACCACACCCAGTGTCATTGCATGCCTGTTCTTCTAAACAAACCACATAAGGATCCACCAGTGTCATTGCCTATATGTTCTTTTCGTGAACCACACCCAGTGTCATTACATGCGTGTTATTCTAAACAAACCACATAAGTCATTACATGTATGTTCTTTTCATGAACCACGCCCGGTGTCATTGCATGTCTGTTCTTTTCATGAACCACGGCTAGAGTCATTGCATGTTTGTTCCTCTAAACAAACCACATAAGGATCCACCAGTGTCATTGCATGTCTATTCTTTTCATGAACCACATAAGGATCTACCAGTGTCATTGCATGTATGTTCTTTTCATGAACCACACCCAGTGTCATTGCATGTGTGTTACTTCCATAAACCACATGTGGATCCACCGGTGTCATTGCATGTCTGTTCTTTTCATGAACCACATAAGGATGGGCCCACCAGTGTCATTGCATGTCTGTTCTTTTCATGAAACACAGCCAGTTTCACTGCATGTCTGTTCTTTTCATGAACCACATAAGGATCTACCATTGCATGTCTTTTACTTCCATAAACCACATGTGGATCCACCGGTGTCATTGCATGTGTGTTCTTGTAAACAAACCACATAAGGATCCACCAGTGTCATTGCCTACCTGTTCTTTTCATGAACTACATAAGAATGGGCCCACCAGTGTCATTGCATGTCTGTTCTTTTCATGAACCACACCCAGTGTCAGTGCATGTCTGTTCTATTCATGAACCACACCCAGTTTCACTGCATGTCTGTTCTTTTCATGCACCACATAAGGATCTACCAGTGTCATTGCATGTCTTTTACTTCCATAAACCACATGTGGATCCACCGGTGCCATTGCATGTCTATTCCTCTAAACAAACCACATAAGGATCCACTAGTGTCATTGCGTGTGTGTTCTTCTCTTGAACCACACCCAGTGTCATTGCATGTGTGTTCTTCTAAACAAACCACATAAGGATCCACCAGTGTCATTGTCCGTCTGTTCTTTTCATGAACCACATAAGGATCCACCAGTGTCATTGCATGTCTGTTCTTTTCATGAATCACAGCTAGAGTCATTGCATGTCTTTTACTTCCATAAACCACATATGGATCCACCTAGTGTGATTGCATGTCTGTTCCTCTAAACAAACCACATGAGGATCCACTAGTGTCATTGCGTGTCTTTTCTTTTCATGAACCACACCCAGTGTCATTGCATGTGTGTTCTTCTAAACAAACCACATAAGGATCCACCGGTGTCATTGCCTATATGTTCTTTTCATGAACCACACCCAGTGTCATTCCATGTGTGCTATTTTAAACAAACCACATAAGTCATTGCATGTCTTCTCTTTTCATGAACTACACCCGGTGTCATTGCATGTCTATTCTTTTCATGAACCACGGCTAGAGTCGTTCCATGTCTATTCCTCTAAACAAACCACATAAGGATCCACCCGTGTCATTGCATGTCTGTTCTTTTCATGAACCACATAAGGATCTACCAGTGTCATTGCATGTCTGTTCTTTTCATGAACCACACCCAGTGTCATTGCATGTGTGTTACTTCCATAAACCACATGTGGATCCACCGGTGTCATTGCATGTCTGTTCCTCTAAACAAACCACATAAGGATCCACCAGTGTCATTGCTTGTCTGTTCTTCTCATGAACCACATAAGGATGGGCCCACCAGTGTCATTGCATGTCTGTTCTTTTCATGAACCACACCCAGTGTCAATGCATGTCTATTCTATTCATGAACCACACCCGCCACTGCATGTACATTCTTTTCATGAACCACATAAGGATCTACCAGTGTCATTGCATGTCTTTTACTTCCATAAACCACATGTGGATCCACCGGTGTCATTGCATGTCTGTTCCTCTAAACAAACCACATAAGGATCCACCAGTGTCATTGCGTGTGTGTTCTTCTCATGAACCACATAAGGATCTACCAGTGTCATTGCATGTCTGTTATTTTCATGAACCACACCTAGTGTCATTGCATGTGTGTTACTTCCATAAACCACATATGGATCCACCGGTGTCATTGCATGTTTGTTCCTTCCATAAACCACATAAGGATCCACCAGTGTCATTGCATGTTTGTTCTTTTCATGAACCACTCCTAGTGCCAGTGCATGTCTGTTCTTTTCATGAACCACAACCAGTGTCACTACATGTCAGTTCTTTTCATGAACCACATAAGGATCTACCAGTGTCATTGCATGTGTGTTCTTCTAAAAAAAGACATAAGGATCCACCAGTGTCATTGCCTGTCTGTTCTTTTCATGAATCACAGCCAGTGTCATTGCATGTCTGTTCTTTTCATTAACCACACCCAGTGTCATTGCATGGGTAGCCGTTAGACCGAGTCTTCTAGAAGGCATGCCCTAACACAGTTGTTCTGCTTGACGATTGTTACATACTGTTCGATTGGCCAAGCTTGCTTTGGACAAACTGGCAACACCGGGCGCTCCCTTGTTTCGAGTGTCACGTCTCACGAGTTTAGTGGGCCACATCCCAGTGTCACGTCCCCATTACTTCTCTTCCTCCCCATACTTCTCTTCCTTACCCTCGAAGCCACTTTCCCCACTTCACTCCCATCCTGCCGTAGCCGCTAGCCGACGACGCCTCCATCCCAATCCCCTCTCCGGCAGCCACCCCGCCACCCCCTCGCCAAGGGTTCAAGGGGAGACGGCGAGGAAACATGTCGTGACGACAGGGACGGTGATTTTGATGTGATTCGTCTCATCTCTATTTCTATCATCTGTGGCCAGTAATCTATTTTTTGAGCTAGATCTAATCTGTTTACTCATGCGCGTATGATGTGTTAGGACAACCAGACGATGTATGACTCCGACTATGACGCTTTAGAGGATGAAGACAGTCCTCTGGTATGTAAACATGGATATGTGCCCGCTAAATTTGTAGCCTTCGAAGGACGAAACGCGGGCATGAGGTTTCTATGGTGTCAAGGACATCATGCAATGATGCAAGGTGAAAGTTGCGGTGTTGTCAAATGGGTAGATCTAGAGTGGCCTAAATCGATGCAGAAAACGCTGGACAAACTATGGGAAATGACTGTCGAGTTGAAAGAATCCGTATTCAGCTCACTTCTTGACAGTGTTGAGATGAATCAATGGGAACCAATTGACACGCCCAAGCATAAGCGAGATCTCAGGTGGGTGAAAGACAAGGTTATCAAAGTCGAGAAGGAGAGGGACGCGGCGTTGGACCTGGAGGCTAAAGTAGAGCAAGAACTGACTCAAGCAAGGAACGATCTTCACCAGGCCAAAGTCCTGCAGTACACAACTATGAGTATTGACAACTGCATGAGGAAAAATGTAGAGAAACAATTGAAGCTATGCAAGGAAGATGCTAAAAGGAAGGAGCAGACAATTCGATCCTTGCTCTCGCAGGAAGATGCGCATCGGGCCAAGATTAGGAAGATCAAGGAGATGTGTGATAACTAGTTCTATTTAGCTTAAGCTCCGTGCCTTTTTAAGTTGTAATATTTGTACTTGTTGACCTAGCGGTCTGAACTATTGGTCCCGGATTCCAGGGAGGAAAAAAATTGCTCTGACCCTGCATTAATTTGTGGAAGAATTTGTGATTTAGATCAATTTCTGCCTCGATTTAGATCTCTGTCCCGGATTGGGAACGTAACCGTGGACCAAAGACACCTTTTCTACTAGTGTATTCTGACGCTGGTGGTTTGTTTAAACGTAATCTACGTGGATTGTGCCGCATGAAAATGGCACAACCACAATTTATAAAGTGGAAGCACGTACACCCGGTTACTGGAGATCCGGGAGCTTCGCCAGATGCAGGGGATGTAGGAGCAGAGAGGCGGTGAGATAGACGGGCTCAAGATTAGGCCAGAAAGTGGTACCCATTTCCTCCTCATCTGAGCATTATTGGTGAGAACATTGCTATTTATGTTGCCACGTCGTTGTGCAGCATCTGAAATAAGTTGCTGCTTCGTGGAGTGTGGCAGCTTAAATAATTTATTTATGTGCCACTTACATTCCGTCGTATTTGGAGACCTCCTGCCCCTCAACAATCGTGGAACTGGTGGATCATTGTTTTTAGATAGCAGTGGCACAATCACAATTTCGGATTCAACTACTGACTCGGGCGTTTCCAAACCCTAAGTCGCGGTACATTTTACTCAGAGAACGTGGGTAGATTGTTTCGCCCAGCAACGTGCCACACACAGAGCGATCAGAATTTAACCGAATTACATATATAGGTTCAAGTTCAACACATTACTATGCATCTTCATTGCCAGTAGCCTTCTTCCGTATCCTGGGTGCCAAGCCTTCACGTCCAATGGCTTCTTCATTTCCTGCCTTCTTCCTCTTCCTCGGTGCCAATTTTCTTAGCTTCACGTACTCTGCATCGCCGGGACAATGGGCACCAGAATCGTGTCCAGCATCATCTTTCCACTTGTTTTTAATTTCTTCGGGCAGCAAAATGACTGACCCGGCAGTCATGTTTCTAACCTTGCGGCGCTTCCTATCAAAGAAACAAGACTGTTTCATAACTGCCCAATATCTACAGAGTAAATAAAACAAAAATTACAATTCAGCACAAACATGCGAACCCCAAGCAACCTTTGCTTACCAGGAGCTAATTGTGTTCGAGCAACCACCCGGTCCAAGAATATAAGGGCGACTCCCAGTTGCAGCAGCTTCCACATCCAGTACATCACAATTCAGCTCAAACATGCAATCCGAAGCATACCTTTTCATCAACCCAATTATCTGACTGTCACACGATATAGGAACATGGATGCCACGTTCATCCATGAAGCTGAACTTTGCAGTCTGCTTCCGCCATACTTCAACATGATTACGCAGAGCAGCAACCATACCAGATATAGTGCAGATCTGCGCAGGCGCTTCTTCCATCGTGAAACAATGGTGTCCATACCTGTTGCCCTTAGAGTCGTACCTATAGAGGACTACAGTAACCAGGTAAGGGGGGTCCGCGCAGATCCCACTTGACAGAAAACTGTGGACAAAATATGTTTGTCAGCGATGGGCTAATAAACAATTTGAGGTTCAGTAGCTAGCTAGCAGTTGTAACTAGTGTGAATAGCAAAGAGAAGGGTAGATCACCCGCTTGTAGACAAAACTTCTTCTTTCTTGATAGTAGGATCTGCCATCCTCCGAGCTGCTCGGCTCGTCAGCGGCGGAGGTGGGATAGAGCCTCACAACGGCGGCTACGGCATGCGCCATTGGAGCTCGGTATCAGCGACTGGGTGCAGCAACTTGGCCCCAGAAGTCAAATGTCCGAAGGGATCGTCCTGCCTGGAGGGTGGATTCCGACGCCGCCGGTGCTAGGGGAAAGCTGGGAATGGATTTGTGAAATTGGTCAACGCATCCAATCCACTTAGCTGCTCGATTTGCCTAAGAGGTTGCCGTGTTGGCGCCCGTGTCACGGACAGATAACCGACATGTGGGTCTTGACCGTCTACTTCACGGGGCGGTTTAACGGAATGTTTGTATTTGGCAGGGATGAGATGAGTTTGCCTCGAAATGGCCCCTCTCAGTAGTTGGCGGCCCAACTTTTCGAAACGCGGTAATTTCAGGCAACTTAGGTACCGCCATGCGCTGGCCTGCCAACTTTGGTACCGCAGACGAACAAGCCCCATATCCGAGTGATATGTGAGGCTCCTATATCAGAGATAATGGGTAATAAATATGCTAGTGGCTAAGTCGCAAAATGGGACATTGAGATAACTCCATATACCTCCCAATATGATAGGAGAGATGCAATCAAATCTCAGGCACTAGTCGACTTTTTCGTCAATTGGGTTGAAATGCAATATGAGCCTCCACTACTGATGGTCCAAAATATCTCGAGCTCGTTGGCAACCCCAAGAGGAAGGTATGATGAGCACAACAGCAAGTTTCCCTCAGTTATGAAACCAAGGTTTAATCGAGCCAGTAGGAGCAAGGAAACACCCCAAAGGTGTTGCTAGTTGAACTTTGGCAGGGCACACTACCGGCGTCAGCAGCAACGTGGATACCTGCACAACACAGCCACAGAACTTTGTCCCCAACTTGTGATGAGGTTGTCAATCTCACCGGTTTTGATGAAAACAAAGGATTAAACGTATCGAATGGAAGAAAGTAATAGTTTGTAGAAAGTAAACAGAAAACAGTAAACATTTGATTGTAGATTGATGGTAAAAGAAAGGACCGAGGTCCTTAGTTCACTAGTGGTGGCTCTCCTTAAGATAGATAACATGTTGGGTGAACAAATTACAGCGGGGCAATTGACAAACATCAAGAAAGCAATCATGCATATACTACTCATCTTGACTCCTTTGAGACTTGATTGGGCATTACAACGTTATACATAGACCGCCATCCAACTACATCTATGACTAATAATCCACCTTCAGGTTATCATCCGAACCCCCTCCAGTATTAAGTTGCAAGCAACAGATAATTGCATTACAAATTGTGTGTAAAGTAAACAATACGATTGTTCTATGAACAAAGGATTGTTGTTTTCTCCCTAGTAGCAACAACACATCTAGTACCATAGAGATTTCTGTCACTTCCCCAGATTACCAGAGGCATGAACCCACTATCGAGCATAAATACTAACTCTTGGAGTTTCTAGCATCTACTTGGCCAAGATAGCTACTAACAACGGAAAGCATGCAAGATCACAAATAACAAAGACATGATAGAATCAATAATCAATCTAAAATAGCATCTCAATATCCATCGGATCCCCGCAAACACAACATGTATGAATTACATATAGATGATTTTGATCATGAACGGAGCTCACAAGATCTAAACATGATAGCCAAAGGAGGAGAACCGGCCATCTAGCTACTACATGGACCCGTAGTCCAAGGATGAACTACTCACGCATCACACCGGAGGCTTGCATGGTGATGAATAAGGCCTCCAGGGTGAATTCCCCTCTCCGGTAGGGTGCCGGGAAGAGCTTTAGATCCCTCCCGATCTAGGGATGGAGATGACAGCGGCTACAGACTCTTTCGTGGAATTTTGGTCGGGTACTTAGGGTTTCTGTATCGAAGGCATCATATAGTCGGAAGGGGAGGCCGAGGGGGTGTCGGAGGCGGCCAGACCACCCCCTGGCGCGGGCCAGGCTGGGCCATGCGGCCAGGTGGGGTTGCGGCCCCCTGGCCCCTCTCTGTCTCGTATTCTGGCTCCAGGTGTCCCTTGGTGAAAAACTGACTTTGGCTTTTGTCCTGTCCAATTCCGAGAATATTCATTTTCTGACTTTCCTGGAACCAAAAATAGCAGAAAATAGGCAGCTGGCACTGTGGCTCTTGTTAATAGGTTAGTCCAAGAAAGTGTATAGAAAGTACTCCAAAGTGTGGAAAAAACATAAGAAAGTAGATAAAACCAAGCATGGAACATCAAAAATTATGGATACATTAGCAACGTATCAACATCCCCAAGCTTAACTCCTGCTCGTCCTCGAGTAGGTAAGTGATAAAAAGAAAGAATAATTTTTGAGGTGACATGCACCATCATAAACTTGATCAAAGTATTTGTAAACATTGATAGCTCGGATCATAGTACATCAATCATAACATGAAAGATAAAGTTCTAGCAATAAGACAAAGCAACTATGTTGCAACATGAAAAGGCATAAACAAAAGATTCATGAATAACAATGCTTTGCAAGACGTTTGTTTGTTTCACATAAAGAAAACATAGCATAGTGGCATTCAGCTTGTCCCTCATAGAGTAGCAAACATAAATGCATAGGACACCTTCAAAGTTCATAAGAGTGACTAGATACAAATAGTTTAAAACAAGCAATATCAAAGTCATGCATCAATCAACAAGTCTTGGGAAAATGCAGATAGAACTAAGAATGGCCACTATGCTCTCAAAGTAGGTGCATAAAGATAGAAGGTGGAGACTCAACATAAAAGTAAAAAAAGGCCTTCATAGAAGGAAGTAGGGATTCAAATTTCATAAAGAGCTTCCAAAAATTATGGTACTTAATAGCTCTCAGCTCTCATTGCCCCTATCGTAAGCATCTTGAAGTGATTAAGGTTAAAGTGAACAAACTATGGTGTATATGCTTGATGAAGTATAAGTTGGAAATCTCATGTCCCTTGAATACGAGGGCCGCTCCTCATGCTACTCAAGTTTAGTTACCGGTAAGTTCTTGTCATAGTAAGTACATGTGTATTATAGAGAACCGCCAATGGGGTACCCCTTGCCTGATGATACGGAAGAATCCCCATATCAAAATGACAAGGCAAGCAGACAACGAGCATCTCAACAATCTTCTTATTTACCATCGAAATATGGTGCTTTTTTATCTCTTTCCTCTTTTCTCATATCTCTTTTTTCTTTTTCTCTTTTTTCTCAATATATGACTCTTTTTTTATAAGAAGAATGCTTCATCGACAGCTCATTATGGTTACGCTGTAGGTTTCCACCATGACAGCATGGATTAGACCAGCGGCACAGGCGTTTATCTAGTACACATACATAACTCCATGGACTTACAAGCTCCCCTTTCATTTCACACCGACGACATCCATAGACAAAAGAGCATGATATCAACTAGGTACAAAGTACAAGTGCAATGTTGAAAGCGTTCCCCATGACAGCATGGTTCTGCTAATCCCCAACAAATAAATGCAAGCATATACAACATAGACGACACAATGGTTCAAGATTATTAAGGGCAAGAAAAGTAAAGTGTGCCATCAAGTTCGTGAGAGCTTTAATCACTAGTTTTCTCATAACAAGTTTAATTCGGAAGGTAGATAAAAACATGAATATACTTGGAATAGCATATGCTAATAGGTAGGTATGGTGGACTCTTTGGAATAACTTGGTTTTAGGAGTTGGATGCATGAGTGGAACTCATACTTGGTTATGGAGGCTAGCAAAACACTGGGAGCGACCAACTAAGAGAGCAATAATAGCCATAATCATGCAGAAGGACAAAACATCATTAATCAAAGCATAAAGTGATACTACAAGTTGAAAACTAAAGTATCATAAAGGCTCTCGTAACTTGGGATAGTCATGAGATGGTGTGAGCATGTGCCAAGTCAACCCAAATAAAGCATCAAAGGAGAATACCACAATACTATGCTTTAATATGCTAAAATAATGCATGATTCTTCAAAGGCACATTAAGTAATCTCAATTATTTATAGCAAGTCATGCTACAGCAAAGAATACTAAGCATAAAGCCAAATCAATATCAAGCATGACATGACAAAGCATAGGCCACGGTCAAAAACAAGATCTCTTTACCACTTAAGCGTGAACTTTCCTACTCTTTTCCAATCCAAACCAAACTATTTGAAAACCAATGCATGAAAGAGGGGGTCCAACCAATTTATTCATCAAACTAAGAAAAATAAGAAAACGAAAAACCAAAATGGAAACGAAAAAGAAGACGCTCCAAGAACAACACAATTGTGCATGAAACAATAAAAATGAAGTGTTTGGAAGAAACCTAGAATTTTTATTGATGAAGAAGGGGATGCCTTGGGCATCCCCAAGCTTTGACGCTTGTACTTCTTGGATATTTCTTGGGGTGACACGCGTGGCATCCCCAAGCTTGAGCTTTAGTCCATCCTTCCTCTCATTACTCATTCTTTCCATACACCTAAATTTTTTCCTTCATACAGAACTTCACACAATCTTTATTAGCAACATTAGTGCACTCAAGATAATAAGTCTCTAGGTTCAGTTCAAACACCAATAAAACTTCCACTAAAACACAAGCTACTGTAGCACTTCCCTCAAAAAGCTCAATTCCACAAAAGAACTCAAAAAGGAACCAACAAGAAGCAAATGCAAATAATGGCAGAAATCTATCAAAACATACCAGCGGGTAAAGACGAATTTTTTTTGAAGACCTTATGTTGCTCAAATCGGAAAGTGTTGAACTAACTAAAGTTAGATTACAACCTAGGGCAGAAGCACAAAAATTCACGCCTCAAAAGGATGTACAGAGATTTTACATGAATTTTTATGGTCAAGCACAGAAATCTGTTTTGGGACAGCAACTTTCCCAATCATTACTTCTCTCTCATTAGAGGTTACTCTTGGCACAAAAAGCAAATAAAAAAGGATAAGGATCGGTTATTACAGAAGTAATAACTTCCAAGACTCATCTAAAACTTTTGGGTTATCTCCCAATAAGTACTTTTCTTTAACGCCTTTAAGTTAGGCATAAGAAGAAAGAAAAAGAATCAAGTGTTCTCAAGTGAAGAAGCATTAAGAGCAAATTTTGTTTTCATAGGAGAGGCAAAAGAAATCTTCTCTCTCTTCTTAGGGAAGTGTTCTATACCTTTCTTGAGTGAGAGTTTATATTTAATGGTGCCTTCTTTCATATCAATAATGGCACCAACAGTTATAAGAAAAGGTCTTTCCAAAGTAATAGGACAAGAAGCATTGCATTCAACATCCAAAACATAGAAATCAACAGGGACATAGGCATTGTTAACCATAATAAGAACATCATTAATACTCCCCATGAGTTTCTTTTTAGCATTATCATCAAGTGGGACATTCAAATAACAATCTTCCAATGGTGGCAAATCAAGCATATCATAAATCCTTCTAGGCATAATAGAAACACTACTATCAAGATTACATAAAGCTTTGAAATCAAAATCATTCACTTTCATATTAATGATGGGTTCCCAACCATCTTCTTGTTTCATAGGAATAGAAGCTTTATGTTTCATCTTTTCTTCTTTAATTTTTATGAGAGCATTAGTAATGTGTTTTGTAAAGGCCATATTCATAGCACTAGCATTAGTACTTTTAGCAAGCTTTTGTAGGAACTTAATAACTTCAGAAATATTGCTACCATCAAGATCAAAATCATAATTATTATCTAAAGTAGTAGAGCTATTACTAGCCTCAACACTAGTGGTAGTGATAGTAGAAACACTAATGTTTCTAGCAATTTCATCTTCTCTTTCCCATTTAGCATGCAATTCAGCTAATAGTCTAACATTTTCAGCAATTCTTACTTGTATGGCATTAGTAGCAGCAAAGGGATTATCAATAGTTTCAGGTTTGTCAGCCATTTTATTAATCAAAGAGGATTGTGCTTCAGACAAAGATGATATATTTCTTTCAGCATTAGAAAGTTTCAATTGCAAGCTAGGAATTTCCCTATTCAAACTCTCAAGTTGATGACTAATATTCTTCAAAATGGTAGATTGTTCCTCCGTAGTTTTAGTAAATAATTTGTTTTGTTCATATTGCATTTGCATGAAGTTTTTAGTGGATCTTTCAACTTCTAAAATTCTTTCTTCACTAGGTGTTCCAGGTTTGCCATTATAACCATAAGTATTATTAGGAGGGTACGGCCTATAATTGTTATTACCATAAGCATTGTTGCCAAAATTATTATTTCTTATAAAGTTCACATCAACTTGCTCTTCTTGAGCAACCAAAGAGGCTAAAGGAACATGATTTGGATTAATATGGGCTTTCCCATTAACAAGCTTAGACATAATAACTTCAATTTTATCACTCAAGGAAGAGGTTTCCTCAACAGAATTTACCTTCTTACCTTGTGGAGCTCTTTCAGTATGCAATTCAGAATAGTTAACCATCATATTATCCAGAAGCTTTGTTGCAGCACCCAAAGTAATGGTCATAAAGGTACCTCCAGTAGCAGAATCCAATAGATTTCTTGAAGAATAGTTCAATCCTGCATAAAAGGTTTGGATAATCATCCAAGCAGTCAGTCCATGAGTGGGACAATTCTTTACCAAAGATTTCATTCTTTCCCAAGCTTGAGAAACATGTTCATTATCAGATTGTTTAAACTTCATTATGTCACTTCTCATAGATATAATCTTAGCAGAAGGATAGTATTTTCCAATGAAAGCATCTTTGCATTTAGTCCAAGAATCAATACTATTCCTAGTTAAGGAATTCAACCATTCTTTAGCTTTTCCTCTCAAAGAGAAAGGAAACAATTTAAGCTTAATGACATCTCCATCTATATCCCTATGCTTTTGCATCTCACATAGTTCAACAAAGTTATTTAGATGAGCAGCAGCATCTTCATTACCAATACTAGAAAATTGTTCTCTCATAACAAGATTGAGTAAATCAGGTTTTATTTCAAAGAAAGTAGCTTCAGGAACAGGTGGAGCAATAGGTGTGCTCATAAAATCATTGTTATTGGTACTAGTGAAGTCACACAACTTAGTATTTTCAAGAGTAGTCATTTTTTGTGTTTTTAATAAAGAAAGGAAACTAGTAAAACTATTTTTTTGTGTTTTTATAAGGAAACAAGCAAACAAAGCAAAAGAAAACTAAGAAAAACAAAAATAAGAAATTAAAGTGATTGGTTATGAGGGACTCCCCTTGTGAAGATGTCCTTGACTCCCCGACAATAGCGCCAGAAAAGAGCTTGATGGCCCAAGATATCTCGAGCTCATTGGGAACCCCAAGAGGAAGGTATGATGAGCACAGCAACAAGTTTCCCTTAGTTATGAAACCAAGGTTTAATTGAACCAGTAGGAGCAAGGAAACACGCCAAAGGTGTTGCTAGCTGAACTTTGGCAGGGCACACTATCGGTGTTAGCAGCAACGTGGAGACCTGCACAACACAACCATAGAACTTTGTCCCCAACTTGCGATGAGGTTGTCAATCTCACCGGTTTTGCTGAAAGCAAAGGATTAAACGTATCAAATGGAAGAAAGTAATGGTTTGTAGAAAGTAAACAGAAAACAGTAAACAGTTGATTGTAGATTGATGGTAAAAGAAAGGACCGGGGTCCATAGTTCACTAGTGGTGGCTCTCCTTAAGATAGATAACATGTTGGGTGAACAAGTTACAGCGGGCAATTGACAAACATCGAGAAAGCAATCATGCATATACTACTCATATTGACTCCTTTGAGACTTGATTGGGCATTACAACATTATACATAGACCGCCATCCAACTGCATCTATGACTAATAATCCACCTTCAAGTTATCATCCGAACCCCCTCCAGTATTAAGTTGCAAGCAACAGATAATTGCATTACGAATTGCGTGTTACGTAAACAATACGATTGTTCTATGAACAAAGGATTGTTGTTTTCTCCCTAGTAGCAACAGCACATCTAGTATCTTAGAGATATCTGTCACTTCCCCAGATTACTAGAGGCATGAACCCACTATCGAGCATAAATACTAACTCTTGGAGTTGCTAGCATCTACTTGGCCAAGATAGCTACTAACAACAGAAAGCATGCAAGATCACAAATAACAAAGACATGATAGAATCAATAATCCATCTGAAATAGCATCTCAATATCCATCGGATCCCCGCAAACACAACATGTATGAATTACATATAGATGATTTTGATCATGAACGGAGCTCACAAGATCTGAACATGATAGCCAAAGGAGGAGAACCAGCCATCTAGCTACTACATGGACCCGTAGTCCAAGGATGAACTACTCACGCATCACACCGGAGGCTTGCATGGTGATGAAGAATGCCTCCAGGGTGAATTCCCCTCTCCGGCAGGGTGCCAGGAAGAGCTCCAGATCCCTCCCGATCTAGGGATGGAGATGACGGTGGCTACAAACTCTTTCATGGAATTTTGATCAGGTACTTAGGGTTTTTGTATCGGAGGCATCTTATAGTCGGAAGGGAGCCGGAGGCGCCAGACCACAGCGTGGGCCAGGCTGGGCCGCGCGACCAGGTGGTGTTGCAGCCCCCTGGCCCCTCTCCGTCTCATATTCTGGCTCCAGGTGTCCCTCGGTGAAAAACTGACTTTGGCTTTTGTCCCGTCCAATTCCGAGAATATTCATTTTCTGACTTTCCTGGAACCAAAAACAGCAGAAAACAGGCAGCTGGCACTTTGGCTCTTGTTAATAGGTTAGTCCAAGAAAGTGTATAGAAAGTACTTCAAAGTGTGGACAAAACATAAGAAAGTAGATAAAACCAAGCATGGAACATCAAAAATTATGGATACGTTAGCAACGTATCAACTACCTGACTCCAACTTTTGGAGAATGCATTTTTGACGGGTCAAAAATGAAAACCGGGTTAGGCGCCGGTATAGTCCTTACCTCTCCCAAGAAGGATCGATTGAAATATGTGTTGCAAATTTATGGCAACAAATGCAGCCACTTTTCGTTGGGACTCCAAGTATAGAGTGTTGTAGCAAGCTTCTTTTCCCCACAAGGGTGACTCGAGGGTTTATATCGAACTCTCGTGGAATTGCAAGGATATTTCCCTTCTCCTCTTCAAGCAACCTGTAAAGTAAAATAATTTGTCCTGTGTCCCCAAATCCACCATGTGGTTGTCAAGCACAAGGTTTCGTATTAGTATTATGAAATAAAATATAAAACAAAGTAAATAAAGTAAAGGAAAGCAAACTAGATGATATGGAAGATAGTAGAGTTGTTTTTGGGGTTTTATGAGTGATTGCAAGTAGAGAAAGTATTTTTGTATTTTCGAAATAATAAATTGCAGAAAATGTAAAGGATAGTAGATGTAATGGAAAGGTGCTTCTTATGATAAAAATCGTACCGGGGTTCATGGGTTCACTTGTCTACTGTCTTTTTTAGTTGTAGTGATCACAAAACAATTCATCAATGATAAAGATTCATGGAAATTCTATAAGTGCTTGATAAAAGGAATTAATATGGGCATCACATTCTAATATTGAGATGGAATACATCTCAATCTACTTCTCAAGAAAGGGAAATATCCATGCAATCTTGATTTCATAACAAATCAGAGTATAGCTTTAAGCAATATTATATGATGTTTGAAATACTAATATGCTACCTTGATCTAACAAGGTCATCACACTATCATGTGATAACTATAGCACATGATTTCACTTTACCCCTAGTGAGGCAGCAAAAGAAAGATAAAACCAAAGTAGATCTTGAATATTATGTGTCACAATTCAATATCTAACCCCATGCTACTCCATCTAACACACACTTCTGCCATACAAGTTCATGCATACAAGTTGGATCAAAACAAGCAATGAAGAATGGGGTGCATGATATGCATCTATTATAACATCTTACACAAAATAGATTCCTATCTCAAATATCAAATCACAGAACAAATATCCACCACATAGGAATTACAAATATGACCATAATCATGTTGGGCAACTCAATGGTACTAGATCTATGAAGAACAAGATATAAATAGATCAAGGTACTGCCACAAACCCATAGGCCGGAGGTGGACTACTCCCTCTTCATCATGGTGATGAAGGTGGAGATGTTGGAGAGGGTGGAGATCTCCCCGGAGGTGGCTCTGGTGGAGTTTTCCCCTCCAATCTTTGCTGGATATGGTGGTGTTTTTGTCTCTGGTGGCTCTCGTTGCTTCTCGTCGCCTCCTTTTTTAGGACACCCCGGGGGTCCTTATATAGGGATTTTTAGGTCAAGAGAACTCCGTGGGTGAAAGAATCAAGGCAATCGGACGATCGAGGAGGAAAACAACACGGGTGGCGCGCCCACCAGGCCTAGGCGCACCCCTAGGCTCATTTGGCCCTCCTGGTGAGATTCTAGTGCTCTAGATGCTTCTCGTGGATAAATATTGGAATTCCCCAAAGTGCATGTCCATTTGACTTCGTATAGGTCCTGAAACATGAAAAACATTGAAAATAGGTTTTTTCTGCCTTGCGGGGTTATAACCAAAATAAAGGGGATCATTGGTAAATCCCCAAAAATCAATATAAAACAGGGATATAACATTATATATGATGCAAATATGTGGGAAAACATGTTAACAAACTACAAAGTTTATGTATGCATTTACATGTATCAACATCCCCAAGCTTAACCCATGCTCGTCCTCAAGCATGAAGGTGATAAAACAAAACATGGACTTTGGAGTTTGTTACCTTTGCTTCTTTCATTATCATGTAGAGTTCATAGGCTCAATTCCTTTAAATGAAACATAATATGCAAGTGTACTATCAAGTTGTATCTTTTACACATCCATAAATATGCTAAGCAATAAGTGATGGTGTGATAAAACAAATGATTAACAAAATAAACCTTCAAGCACACTTTGATGAACCTATAGAATAAGAGACTCTTTTCATGATTGGCATTGGTGTTCATGCCTTTATATTTTTTGGGCTACTTCTTAGTTTCATGCCCTTGACTGGAAGACTCGCTTCTTAGTTTTATGTCTTCCCTTGAGATGTTTTGCATCCCGTATCAAAAGTAAGCATTGAATACATATGTTAATCCTCCATAAAGAATAAAAAATAGGATTTTGAGCTATGTAATTCATGTCAACAATACTAATTAGGATGGGGATCCCAGTAGCTTTTTATTTTCGCTTTGTTTTAAACATCGTATGGTTTATGTGCTAAACATCTTACATGTTCATTGTTTCATGCACCCAGTCTATGACCTTCCACTCCTCATGCTACTCAACTTAGGCCTGTCATTGTATACTCATGTTGGTTTTGTGAAACCGCATCACTGAAGTACCTCTTGCCCCTTGTGTAGCTATATGCCCCCCTTTTTGGCATTTATTTATTTGCTTATTTTAGCATAAAATCTAATATAATTCCTTGATTGTGTTCAAGGTGGGAGGGGGTAGTATCTCTACTCGGAAGACAAGAAAAATAACATATGGATCATATCAATAAGGATCATCATGATGTAATTTTCCACCATGTCATGCATGGCTTTGGCTAGCGGTTCAAGAGAGTTTTCTACCAACATGCCTACTACAGTGTGCACACTTCATTTCACATCGATGCAACCCATAGGTAGAACTTAAACATGATTAATTATCAACATTCAACATTGAAATCTTGTGCCATGCTAGCATGGTTTTGCCAACAACAACTAATAAGATGTAAAGCACAAAAAATTTCATAGTGGTATCACCCCAAACCTTACTTTCTTATGAACTTTAAAATACATGAAAAAGAGTGTTTTTAAGAACGTTTGGAGGATTAACATACATACTATACTTGAAAGTAGCTTTTGCCACAAATAGGTATATTGTCAGGGGGATGATCCCCGGATACCCCATCCGAATAACAGGACAGTCGGGTCTCGGCCGACTGACCAGATGCAGCCGGACAGGGTAGGAGGGACCGGCTACCACCCAGTAGCCGGACCCTGGAGAGGTAGCCGGATACAACTACGTAGCCGGATCCAATCAGAGGGAGAAGACGACGTGCGTATCAGTGCATGGTACGCCCCGTACGACGACAAGATGGGCAACCACCCGCCCATACCGAAGACTTGGCGTGGCTGACGCGGGAACAGTGGCCTGTGCTGACGACGGGCTCGCACGGCGTCCACTGTGCCTACGACAGCCATACCGCTCATACACCGATGTGACATACCATGCCGGGTACTGTAGATGACTAGTCGGCTGGGACCCGCCTGTGGGGCCTGCCAGTCGGACTAGCCAGTGAGACCCTTGCCTCTCTTCCTATATAAGGAGAGGGAGGGCCTCAGTAGAAAGGGTTGGTCTCAGTTCATTTAAGGCAGTAGCTAAAGGATACAGCTCGAGGAGCACTTGTAGCTCGTATATTTCACATAGTCAGATCAGGCAGGAGTAGGGGCTTTACCTCACCACGAGGGCCCCAAACCTGGGTACTTCTTGCGTCCCGCTACGCTCGCTCGTATCCAATCTCGCCTGCGGACACCGTCGATAGCTTTCCTGCTAGTCCCCACACCTCTATCTAACCTTTTTAGGTACCGCCGTTCCCAATACAACGATTTAAGCGCCCGTGGGGCTAATGGCTTCGACCGAGTCACGTTCGAGCAGGACCCGCACTTCAGCCGGTGAGCGCGTGGCCTCCGGCCTGGTGCTCACGCTCGGCAAGTTCGACTGCGTCATCGACAACGCCTCCTGCTTCGCCGGAACTTCCTTCTCGGCAAACGGCACCGTTCTGCTATTCGGCGATCTCCCCATCTACATCGCGACCGTCCCGGAGCGTTTCCCTAGGGAAATCGTCTTTGTCGCGGGGCCGCCATGCTCAAGAGGCGGCACCTCCGCCGCACCTCGCGGCATGGAGGTCATGATGGCCGGATACAGCTCGCAGCCCCGCCGGCCGTGGGAGCGAGGCGTGGACGAGGTCGGAACTTCCGCTCCCTCGCAGCCTCGGAACCTGGTCGAGGATGCCATTGATCGGCTCCTGATGCCGGTTACCCTCGGGGACAACCCGGAGGAGAAGGAGGCCAACTTCACCATGGAGAGACAGATCCTCCTCCAAGAGGCCATGGAGCTGGCAGCAGCCCGCAAGCAGCTGGACATCGCCAGCGGTAGTATGACACAGACGGCCTCACCCGGCTATCATGAGCGAGCGGCGCAGCCAGGTACGACGACAGGGCGGTGAGCTAGGCGGCAGGATGGAGAAGGACGGAGAACCGGATCCCGTGCCTGCCCCTACACGGCCCACCTACAGCACGCCCATCAAGAACTTGCGCGCGGCGCGAGCCGCAGCAGAAAAACTACCCAGCCGGGAGGGCGAGGAGCGAGGCCGCCAGAACGCTCGCGTCCAGGAACTCCTCCGCGTCGTGGACGAGCAGGCCGGCGCCAACCGGCAGGCGCAGGAGGACCTTAGCTACTCCAGAGGAAGCAGGTTACCCGCCAACAGCAGGGGCGCACCACGTGAAACGAAACAGGCGTCCTCCCCTCAGCTGGCTAGGGCCCGCAGCAGGCGCCACAGCTCCGGCAACAGGGGCCAGCCGCGCCAGGAGCAGACGGTCAACAGCAACCCGCCACCTCCACCCCCACCAGCCGGAGCACCCAGACCAGCCGGCTCCCGCCTCTCAGGCCGGGTGGGCGCGCCCAACCCAGATTGTCCGGATGCCCGCGACCGCATCGAGATGCTCGCTCAAGCACGGTCACGGAGGAGGAAGATTCTACCGGACCAGTTTGTTTCGGACCCCGCATCCGGAACGAGCCGTTTCCGGATAAATTCTCCCTGCCCAGGGACACCCCCAAGTACGACAGCAGCATGAAGCCGGAAGACTGGTTGACCGACTACGCCACAGCAGTCGGCATTGCCCACGGGAATAAGCGCACATCCATGCGTTACATCCCTCTCATGCTAACCGGGTCGGCAAGGACTTGGCTCAATAGCCTCGCGCCCAACAGCATCAACGCCTGGCCTGATTTCGAGAAGGTTTTCGTCCGCAACTTCAACGGCACGTACAAGCGCCCAGGGCGCCCGCGCGACCTGGCCTTGTGCGTCCAGGGCGAGCGCGAGTACCTCGCCAAGTGGACGGAGCTCCGCAACACTTGCGAGGGCATCCTGGAGAGCCAAGCCATCGGTTTCTTCATCGAAGGATGCCGAGAGGGCACCATGTTTCGCCACCGACTACTGTGTGACGAGCCCAAAACCATGGCGGAGCTCATGACGGTCGCCGACCAATACGCCACGGCAGATGCCTCCATGAAGAAGCCCCTCCGGGTATACGCAGAAGGCCGTCCGACTCCCACGGAGCCGGCTCGCGACCGTCCGAGCAATCCGGCTGGTGAAGCCGGATCCTCCAGGCGCCACGGCAACGACAACCGGTTCCACGAGGACCGCCAGGACAGGCAACAGAAGCCTCGCTACCACGCGCGGCAGGTCAATGCCATAGAGGGTGCACCCAACGCACCGGCTAACGACACAAGAAGGCAGAAGCCCTGGCTCACCTTCGACCAGATGATTGACGGCCCGTGCAAGTGGCATAGTGGTCCCTTTAAACCGGCTACGCACACCACCCGGAACTGCAGCTGGACTCGCCAGCTAAAGGACCAGGGCAACCAGCCTCGTCTCCCGCCTCCCCCACCGGGTGGACCCCCACCACCGGCTAGGGGAGCCGGTGATGATGGTAACGGTGGCAACGGCGGCAACAATAACAACGGCTACCCCCAGCCGCACGCCGCCTACCACATCTTCGAGACGGAGCAGGAGGACAAGCACAGCCGCAGGCGACGCTCCAAGGAGGTCAACGCCATCGTTTCTCCGGTCCCCCAATACCTGAACTGGTCCAAAACCCCCATCACCTAGAGCCGGGTAGATCAACCGGAGCATCTGCCGACTCCCGGGGGCTACGCCATGGTGCTCGGCCCCCTCATCGTCTCCAACGCGCGCACCTGCCGATTTTCGCGCGTCCTCATCGACGGAGGCAGCAGCCTCAACCTCCTCTACCAGTCCTTGCTGGAGAAGCTAGGCATTCGCGAAAGCGACCTACGCCCGACTACCACGACATTCCACGGCGTACTGCCGGGGCCAGCCTGCGCTCCGCTGGGAAAAATCCAGCTGGACATCATCTTTGGGACCGAGGAGAACTTCCGCTGCGAACCAATCTGGTTCAAGGTGGTAAATTTGACGAGCTCCTACCACGCTCTCCTCGGGCGCCCCGCCCTCGCCAAGTTCATGGCCGTCCCCCACTACGCATACCTCAAGACGAAGATGCCAGGACCCCACGGCGTGATCACCGTCGCCGGCTGCTTCAGGCGATCGATGGAGTGTGCCTCAGCCGGTTCTAAACTAGCAGAGGCCCTCATCATAGCCGAAGAAAAGCACACGATCATGTGCAATGTGGCCATGGCCCAGCAGGACATTCCAACTAGCAGCAAACCGGCTGGAGAAGGAGCTTTCCAGCCGGCAAAGGAGATGAAGAGGATCCTGCTCGACCCCTCCGACCCGACTAAGTTCGTCACCATTGGTGCCGGCTTAGACAGCAAATAGGAAGGCGCGCTCGTCGACTTCCTCCGTGAGAATCGGGACATCTTCGCATGGTCTCCCAAAGACATGCCGGGTGTGCCGAGGGAGTTCGCCGAGCACTCACTTCATGTGCGTCCGGATGCCAAGCCGGTCAAGCAACCTTTGCGCCGGTTCGCAGAAGAGAAGAGAAAGATAATCGGTGACGAGATCACCCGGCTCCTCGCAGCCGAGTTCATCATGGAAGTGTACCACCCGGACTGGCTGGCGAACCCAGTCCTGGTGTTGAAAAAGAACAAGACCTGGCGCATGTGTATCGACTACACCAGCCTGAACAAGGCGTGCCCGAAAGACCCCTTCGCCTTTCCCCGTATCGATCAGGTCATCGATTCCATGGCCGGCTGTGATTTGTTGTCTTTTCTAGATTGTTATTCCGGATACAATCAGATCCGTCTAAACCCGGCTGATCAGATTAAGACATCATTTATCACCCCCTACGGAGCTTTCTGCTATGTAACCATGCCTTTCGGCCTAAAGAATGCATGCGCCACCTATCAGCGATGTATGCAGAAATGCTTGCACTCGCAGATAGGCCAAAACGTGCACGCTTACGTGGATGACATGGTCATCAAGACCAAGGAAAAGCGCACCCTCCTCGAGGATCTGCGAGAAACATTTGGCAACCTCTGCCAGTACCAGATGAAGCTGAACCCGGAAAAATGCGTCTCCGGAGTACCATCCGGCCAGCTACTCGGTTTCCTCGTATCTCAGCGAGGCATCGAGGCAAATCCGGAGAAGATCGCGGCCATCGAAAGGATGCAACCACCCAAGAACCTGCTTGGAGTCCAGAAGTTCACCGGATGCCTGGCTTCCCTCAGTCGTTTCGTCAGCCGTCTGGGGGAGAAGGCACTTCCGTTGTACCAGCTGATGAAAAAGACGGACAAGTTCTCCTGGACTTCGCAGGCTGACACCGCGTTTCACAACCTCAAGCGCATGCTGTCCACAGCGCCGGTTCTAGCCACACAGGCTAGCAAGGAGCCGATGTTGCTCTATATAGCAGCCACCAGCCGGGTCGTCGGTCGTCACGGTGGTGGAGCGCCCCGAGGAAGGCAAGGCTCAGCAAGTTCAGAGACCCGTCTACTACCTCAGCGAGGTTCTCTCCCTCTCCAAGCAGAACTACCCCCACTACCAAAGGATGTGCTACAGCGTGTACCTAGCATGCAAGAAGCTCAAGCACTACTTCCAGGAGCACCCGATCAAGGTCGTGTGCACTGCACTACTTTCAGAAATCATCGGCAACAAGGACGCCACCGGCCGGGTCGCCAAATGGGCCATCGAGCTCGCCGCCTACTCCATCCAGTACGAGCCCCGGCTCACGATCGAGTCACAGGCAATGGCGGACTTTCTCGTCGACTGGGCCGAGACCCAGTACCTCCCACCGGTTCCGGATTCGGACTACTGGAGGGTGCACTTCGACGGGTTGAAGATGCTCGGGGGCTTGGGAGCCGGCATCGTGCTCACCTCGCCCAAGGGAGACCGGCTGGAGTACGTGTTGCAGATCCACTTCAAGGCCTCCAACAACGTAGCGAATCTGGCCGCTGGCGCATGGGCTCCGGCTGGCCAAGAAATCGGCGTCAACGGATCACGTGCTTGGCGATTCGGACCTGGTGGTACAACACGTATCCGGAATGGGGCGCCAGAGATGCCAACATGGCCCTCTACGGTTCCACATCCGAGCTCAGCTCCTCCTTGACGGGTGTGAATTTCATCCGTCCCCGCACCAACAACGAGGCAGCGGCGCTCTCCAAGATAGGGTCCACCAGGCATGCCATCCCACCAGGGGTCTCCACGGAGCACCTCATAAGCCATCCATCAACCCGTCATGAATCAGATTCCATCATCTGGCGAGGCGTCCGGCGCCGGGGCAGCGGGCGGTGGAGCCACCAAATAAGAAAACTCGTGCCAACTCTGGCTAGGCGGTGCCCTCCGGCTCGTAGGACCCGGGGGCTTCCGGCTCGCCCAGTGGCTCAGGGGCTGCCGCCCCGTACATCCCACCCGGACGGCCCACTGACACCCGACAGCCGGAGGACAGGAGCGTCCTCGTCATCCGGGAAGTGCCATCCTGGGCACAACGCTTCATGAACTACATCGCCAACAACGAACTCCCGGATGACGAGGTGGAGGCCAGACAAATCCGACGTCGCGCGCACACATACACCATCATAAACGGCGAGCTATACAAGCGCAGTGTATCCGGTATCTTCCAAAGATGTGTCGACGTAGACACAGGCTACCGGCTACTCAAGGACATCCACCAGGGCGAGTGTGGGCACCACGCCTCGTCAAGGGCGATAGTCGCCAAGGCGTTTCGCCACGGCTTCTATTGGCCCACCGCCCTCGAGGATGCCAAACAGCTGGTCCGCGCGTGCAATGGGTGCCAACGCTTCGGGCAGCTCAGGCACATGCCAACCTTGGTGCTCAAAAGTAGCCGACTGGGGGCGAGGCCAGTCGGATAAAGTTAGAAGAACAGGGAAGAACAAGGGAGATTCGAAGCACAGCTCGCCCGCTACTCGAATCTCGGGACTACACCAGTGGAGTGTTGTGGCCCCACTGGAGGTGTAGTTCGTCCGGCTAAGAGTGCGTAGCTGGACGATGATAGCCAGGCGGAGCGAGCCGACAAATATCAAAAGAAAATTCAAGACACAAGTTAAGAAAGACTCAAGAATTTAATATTAACAAGCAAATGGGAGACGAAGCTCCCGAGAGTTACCCGGCATCAAAGATAGCCGGTACAGACAGACAAGTTTTACGATAATCTAAAACAAGACAAATACACCCGGCATCCCGGGGCAACAGCTAAACGGCAGGGCCTTTGCCGTGGGGGCGTTCCTGGCTGGCAGATGCTGGAGGCGGGGGCGGAGCCGCAGTGCTCGTTCCGGCTCCGGCGCTGGCAGACGGCGGCACCGAGGACTCCGCATCCGGAGTGTCGGGGGACTCCGAGTCGGTGAGCACCTCGTCCGGATCCACGTAGTCGGCGATCTTGATGGAGGACCCGCGAAGCTCCGGATGGGCTTGGCGGATGGCGGCAAGGTCGGCTCCGGCGCGGAAGCCCCCATCGATCTTCTCGACACGAGCATCCTTGTACCAGGAAAGCATCAGCGCCAAGGCCATCTCCGCTCCGCCCCGCGCCGCCAGATCTCGCAGCCGGTCCATCGCAGCCGGCACCTCCCCCACCTTCGCCGCCAGCTGCGCCATAGTCTCCGGAACCGGAACCTCCGGCCACACAAAGGAGAAGACGTCCTGCGCCGCCTGACGAAGCTTCACGGCCTCCTCGCCAAGAAGAACGACGAGCTCCTGAGCCGTCGGCTGCGCTCCCGGTCAGTTCTCCTGCAGCCGGTTGTAGGCTAGCAGGTCTATGACGGGGTAAAAGGCTGTCAGAAAAGAGGAGTCAAATCCGGCTACCGGATCCGGAAAGAAAAGAAGACGGAAGAAAGAACTCACCTTTGGCAGTGTGTCCGACTTGCATCAGCTCCTCCACCAGCGCCTTCTCCTTGACCGCCAGCTATTTTATCTCCTTCTCTTGGTCCTTGTTCTGGGCCTCGAGAAGGGAGAAGGCTTCGGCCCAGCTAGCGAGCAAGGCGTCGCGCTCCTTGACGGTAGCCTCCAAGCCGTCTACCCGTGTGTGCCAGTCCTTGTTCTGCAAGCGCAGCGTGGAGTTGGACATGCTCAGCCGGTCGTTCGCTTTCTTCAAGCGATCGATCTCGCGCTGAGCACACACGAGGATGGCTGCAACAAAGCCGGCTATTACAACAACAAAAAAAAGAGCCGGACGGATAAGACAGACTTACTCTAGGAGGTCCTGTTGGCAGCAGCAAGCTTCTGCTCTAGGCTGTGGGTTCCACCGGCTGTGGCCTCAAGCAGCCGGATCTCCTTCACCGCCAGCTCGAGCGTGGCGGCAAGATCAACAATGACAGCGGAAGAGGCGTCGTCGTCCATGGCGTTGGCGACCAAGGACTCCTTCACGCGAAACGCTGCGTCCGCCACTCCTCCCGGCGCCTCGTCGAGTCGTTGCCGCCTACCACGACAAGCTCCTTGCAGTATCCCCAGCGTGCTGCTGAAGGAACCTTCGGCTGGGGCGAGTCGCTTCATTGGGACCCTCCGGCTGGGAGGGCAGCGGCTCGGTTTGAGGAGGAGAAGGAGGCTGCGCCTCGGAGAAGGGAGGCGCCCGGTTGGATCGGTCGAGTCAGGCGGCGACCGGCTGGAGTCCGAGCAGGCTCATGGCCGAAAGAAACCAGTGCGCTAAAGAGAAAGAAGAAAAGACAAGAGCAAAACAGGCTAAAGTCAGAAAAACAAGGACAAGGAAAAACAAATAGAAAGCACCGAGGGGGGGAAGGAGAAAAATGTACCCCAGCACAACCGGGGGCGGCCCTTTCTTCCGGCCAAGACGGCTTGGCGGCAGGGCGCTAGTCTGGCCCCTCTTTGGAGCCGGCTCCTCCGCCGCAGGCTGGTGGGAGCTAGAATGGCCGGAGCCGCTCCCGCCTGCTTCACCGTCCGCCGCGGAGCGCATCGCCGGCTCCGCGGTCGGCCCGGCCTCCTCCTCCTCCTCGTGCACCTCCACGTGCGGGTCGGCGACCGGCTCGTCGTTCTGGCTGGGGAAGGCATCGCCGTCCCCATCCGATTCCTCGCCGGATCGCCGAGCGCGCGGCTCGAGCAAGTCCGGCGCGAACACCTCGAGAGGAGCGTCGCCCTCCTCGCGGAGGATGCAGGGGAAGATCTGGCAAATGCAAAAGGTCAGCCAGACAGAACAAGGAGATAACAGGGGGAATAAGCAAAAATTCCGGCCACAAGAACTTACCCGGGGGGCGCGGTTCTCCCGGCTATAGGGCGCCAGGCTGAACTTCCAGTTCTCCGGCAGCCGCTCCTTGCTGATCGTCCACAACCACTCTTTCAAGTTGTGGTAGCAGGGATCGCGGCGCGACAGCCGGGTCAGGTCCAGCCGGCCGGAGTAGAAGCACATCTTGTGCGCCTGCTGCTGGAGCGGCATCATCAGCCGGGACATCCAGCTAAGGGTGATGTCCCGACCGGTTAGCTGGTAGGTGACAAGGGCGCGCATGTGTGCCAGCATCGCGTCCGTCTCCGCCTTGTCGCCGTAGACCTTCAAGTCCCAGTTTTGCCGGCTAGACTCGACGTCTTGGAAGGCCGGCAGGTTTATCCGGTCGACGTCAGTGACGTTCTTGACATAAAAATCTGTTGCTGCCACAGCCGTCCGTGTCTGGAGCAAGAACTTGGGTAGCGGATTGGGAGCAAGAGTATATGGAGGCGCCGCCCTTGAGCGACTAGCGGGCCCTTCGTGTACTGGACCTGCGGCCGAACTCGGAAGAGCCAACAGAAGAGCCCGAGATCCGGCTGGATCCCGAGGTAGCTCTCGCAGAACGCCATGAAGTGCGCCAGTGTTCCGATGGCGTTGGCGCCGAGGTGGTGGAGGCGGAGATCGAAGAAGGCCAGAAACATAAGGAAGAAGGGATGCAGCGGCAGCACGAACCCACGCGCCAGGTGCGAGAGGAAGATCACGCGCTCCCCCTCCACCGGATGCGGTGACACTTCCCCTACCGGCGCCAACCACACCACCACCTCCTCCGCCGGCGGGAGGACGCGGGTCGCGCGATACTTCGTGATTTGGTCTTCGGTGACAGAGGAGTCGAACCAGGCTCATGATCGTGGCCATTTCGGCTAAGAAGAAGGCGGCAGCGGAGGTGGCGGTGGCCCGTCGCGTCGATGGCGGCGGCGCGGCGGCGAGGACAAGAGCAGGGAAAGCGGCACGCGAGAAGGAGAGGAAGATTGCAGCGGGGGAGCGAAGGAAAAGAACTGCCTCCCCCGCGGCATCCCTTTAAAGGACCGGAAGGGCAACCGTCGGCGGGGCCACGTGGCGCGCATCCGGGCGACCCACATCCCAACCGCCGCCTAGATCCCGTGTATCGGGACGGGATGCACAGAAGATCCTGGGACGGAACGGCGCCGGAAAGCAGTTCCCGGCGACCGCAGCGGGGACGTTACGCTGCCCGCCGTAGAGCAATGATGGCGCATGAGCGCGTGGCCGACATCAGCACTGACGTCACGGGTAGCGCAACCGCCAGGCTCAGCCGGATCAAAATTCGAAAAGCAAGAGGGAGCGCGCACGCATTTCGCCCAAGGGCGGAATCCACACGCGCTCGGGGGCTAGTGTCAGGGGGATGATTCCCGGATACCCCATCCGAATAAGCAGGACGATCGGTCTCGACGGTGACGGTCTCAGACGGACAGGATAGGAGGGACGGCTACCACCTAGCCGGACCACGGAGAGGTAGCGGATACAACTACGTGGCGGATCCAATCAGAGGACAGGGGCGGCGTGCGATTATCGATGCACGCACGCACGGCGACAAGACGGGCAACCACCCGCCCATACCGAAGACTTGGCGTGGCGGCGGGAGCGATGGCTGTCTTTGACGACGGGCTCGCACGGTGTCCACTGTGCCTACGACAGCCATACCGCTCATACACCGATGTGACATACCATGCCAGGTACTATAGATGACTAGCCGGCTGGGACCCGCCTGTGGGGCCTGCCAGTCGGACTAGCCAGTGAGACCCTTGCCTCTCTTCCTATATAAGAAGAGGGAGGGCCTCAGTAGAAAGGGTTGGTCTCAGTTCATTTAAGGCAGTAGCTAAAGGATACAGCTCGAGGAGCACTTGTAGCTTGTATATTTCACATAGTCAGATCAGGCAGGAGTAGGGGCTTTACCTCACCACGAGGGCCCCGAACCTGGGTACTTCTTGTGTCCCGCTATGCTCGCTCGTATCCAATCTCGCCTGCGGACGCCGTCGATAGCTTTCCTGCTAGTCCCCACACCTCTATCTAACCTTTTTAGATACTGCCGTTCCCAATACAACGACATATATATTCCTAATCTAGTTTTAAGGGGCTTGGAACAAGTCTTAGCTTGTGTAGAAAAAGGCTTAGCAAAAAGAGATCTAAAGAGTGCACCATCTAGTTTATAATGTCAACATTTATTTTCACACCTTACTTCTTAATGTTGAACATAAATATACACAAGCAAAGGATACAAATTAATAGGCATAAAATAGACCATGTCTCATATAAAGTACTTGAGTTTAAGAACTAGACACAACATGAAATTTAGCTTTTGTTTGTATCTCCCCTTTTCGTTTATTCCATGGCATTCTTTTTTAGTTTTAATCTCATTAAGGTAGAGTTTCTTTTTAGTAGATAATCATAAACATTTATAATAATGGTGGTGGTGCAAAACAAAAAATAAAATAACAAAATAGACGCTCCAAGTTTCTACGATAGTTTTATGTTGCTCAAAAAATAAAGTTTAGAGGTTTGCAAACCGACAGTTGAGTTGGTCCAGTGGGGTGCCTTGGGCATCCCCAAGATTATGGTTTTCATAATCCTTATATTGCTCTTGTTGTGGTGTTCCTCTATTCCCTGTCAAAAAACTTCAACACAAAACTTTTTCTCCCATCTCTTTTCTGAGAGGTGACATTAGTGGCACAAGAATATAAAAGTTGTTGCTTATATATCAAAGAAAAAATTCTTTATAAATTTTCCAGCAAGCATATAATGTTCCTACATATCCCTAACATATATTATGACTCATACAAATCATTTTAAGACACTCGGGAATGGTTAAAATAAAACATGGCAGAATCTGTCCTGATTTTCAGCAACAGTAAAACGATTTTTTTAGTCCACTTAGACATATCAGCAATTTTAGCCACTTTTTTTGCATACAAAGGATGAAAACTTTTAAATTCTTTATGAATTTTAGCGCAATTAGAGTTACATAAAAAATCATAAAATTCACGAACTAAAAACTGTTCTGCAGGAATTTGCTACTCCATATGTTTAGCAACTTTTAAAACATCCAAAACGGGTTCCACTTGATACTTTATTAAAAATTACAGAAAGAAAACCAAAAAAACTCCCTTGCTACAGCAAGAGTTCAAAACAAAAATCCAAAATAAAAATAACCGGGTTGCCTCCCGCAAAGCGCTTTATTTATAGCCATATAGCTAGGCTTTACTTACTTGGTTTAGGTGATGTGGAACTCATGGAGTAGCTTGTGCTTAGATACCTCCTTCTTCCTTGGAAAGTGTTCCATGCATTTGTTGTGAGTAAATTGAAACTTCACATTTCCTTCATTTGTATCAATGACTACACCTGTTGTTCTAAAAAAAGGTCTACCAAGTATTATAGGACTTGAGGTATTGCTCCCCATATCCATGACAATAAAATGAACATGTACAAATGTCATATGTAATTCAACCATAATATCTTGAACTTTTCCTAGAGCATGTTGATTTGAATCATCAGCAAGTAAAAGATCTATATAGCATTTTTCCATGCGTTTCAATTCAAGTAAGTCATATACTCCCTCCATTCCTTAATGTAAGGTGTATAGTTTTTTGTGAAAAAATCCATAATATAAGGTGTATAGAAAATTTTGGATGTGTTCCTCTTATTGACGAGACAATTAATCTGATAAGGAGAGAGAGCATACTCAGATTTTGTATGTTCTCTCTATATCACGTCAATCACCTAGGGTATTCACGTCCAAAAGCGAAAAAAATTGCCATCCCAGCCTGTGCGCCAATATTCGTGCAAGAAAACTATACACCATATATTAAGGAATGGAGGGAGTAGATCTTTAGATAAAACCAAGACAATAGATCCTAAATCTAGAATAGCGTCATGTGTCTCTTTTCCAATAGTGATTAATACCTCCGGGATCCATACATCCCCAAGCTTAAGTGGTATCATAGCTTCTCTACTGTATCTTTCAATCTTCTCTTTTATAACATAATTTGCTTGGTAGGAACCAAATCCTACTTGATGACCATTAAAGGATGGATCATTAGAAATTTTTTGTAATAAATGAATGAGTTCATGCAAGCTACATTTATCAAGATCAAGTAGAGGTTATTTTGTTTCACTTAACATTTTTTACTTCCTCTACTTGTTTATCATTTGCTAGTTCTTTATCATTTTCAATCATAGTAATTGATGGGTTCGCAACATTGAGAATAAAAAATTCCTACGAAATGAACAACTAAGCACCAAGATCTATCTACCTAGATACAATCAACGGGTGGATATACATCCATAGAGAACATACCCTTGAAGAGCAACAAAGCATTGTTAACGAGGTTGAACTCGTGGATGATGTAGTCGTACACTTGCCAATCTCAAGATCGTGATGAAGTCCAGCAAGTCCAGCAGGTCCAACACCAGCAAGTCTAGCACCACAAAGCAGCGGTGCATCCATGATCGCACAGACGTCTGGTACCTGATATGTTGCTAATGTATCCATAATTTTTGATGTTCCATGCTTGGTTTTATCTACTTTCTTATGTTTTGTTCCAACTTTGGAGTACTTTCTATACACTTTCTTAGACTAACCTATTAACAAGAGCCACAGTGCCAGTTGCCTGTTTTCTGCTGTTTTTGGTTCCAGGAAGTCAGAAAATGAATATTCTCGGAATTGGATGGGACAAAAGCCAAAGTCAGTTTTTCACCGAGGGACACCCGGAGCCAGAATACGAGACGGAGAGGGGCCAGGGGGCACCACACCACCTGGTCGCGTGGCCCAGCCAGGCCCGTGCCAGGGGGTGGTCTGGCCGCCCTAAGCACCCCCTCGGCCTCCCCTTCCGATTATAAGATGCCTCCGATACAGAAACCCTAAGGACCCGATCAAAATTCCACGAAAGAGTCTGTAGCCACCATCGTCTGCATCCCTAGATCAGGAGGGATCTGAAGCTCTTCCCGGCACCCTGTCGGAGAGGGAAATTCACCCTGGAGGCCTTCTTCATCATCATGCAAGCCTCCGGTGTGATGCGTGAGTACTTCATCTCTGGACTACGGGTCCATGTAGTACCTAGATGGCTGGTTCTCCTTTGTGCTATCATGTTTAGAACTTGTGAGCTCCGTTCATGATCAAGATCATCTATTTGTAATTCTACATGTTGTGTTTGCGGGGATCCGATGGATATTGAGATGCTATTTCAGACTGATTATTGATTATATCATGTCTTTGTTATTTGTGATCTTGCATGCTTTCCGTTGTTAGTAGCTATCTTGGCCAAGTAGATGCTAGCAACTCCAAGAGTTAGTATTTATGCTCGATAGTGGGTTCATGCCTCTACTAATCTGGGGAAGTGACAGAAATCTCTAAGGTATTAGATGTGTTGTTGCTACTAGGGAGAAAACAACAATCCTTTGTTCATAGAACAATCATATTGTTTACTATACACGCAATTCATAATGCAATTATCTGTTGCTTGCAACTTAATACTGGAGGGGGTTTGGATGATAACCTAAAGGTGGATTATTAGTCATATATGCAGTTGGATGGTGGTCTATGTATAATGTTGTAATGCCCAATCAAGTCTCAAAGGAGTCAAGATGAGTAGTATATGCATATTGCTTTCTCGATGTTTGTCAATTGCCCCGCTGTAATTTGTTCACCCAACATGTTATCTATCTTAAGGAGAGCCACCACTAGTGAACTATGCACCCCAGTCCTTTCTTTTGCAATCAATCTACAATCAACTGTTTACTTCTTTGTGTTTACTTTCTGCAAACTATTACTTTCTTCCACTCGATACGTTTAATCCTTTGTTTTCAGCAAAACCGATGAGATTGACAACCTAATCGCAAGTTGGGGGAAAAGTTATGTGGTTGTGTTGTGCAGGTCTCCATGTTGTTGCTGACGCCGGTAGTGCGCCCTGCCAAAGTCCAGCTAGCAACACCTTTGGGGTGTTTCCTTGCTCCCACTGGATTGATAACCTTGGTTTCATAACTGAGGGAAAACTTGCTGCTGTGCTCATCATACCTTCCTCTTGGGGTTCCCCAACGAGCTCGATATATTTTGGGCCATCAGTACCTTGACAACCTCCGCGTCCTCACTCCAGCGATACAGCGGAAGCAGCAACTCCTTTCCAGATAAAGCCACCGGGAACATGTGTATTTCGCTAATCCGAGACCATTTGGAATAATTTTTAGAGGGGGAGAGAGATCCTTCACGAGGAGGTGTGAGTGAGATGGAGTGAGAGGGGTGCCTTTTATAGGAGTAGGGGGCATCCAAGGGCCACGGTGTGGCAGCCATGGTGGGTGCCCCTCCTCTTCCTCATTCATGTGGGTGGAGCACCCACTCACATAAAAGACCTCCACTCAAAATTCCACTCACACATGCATTAATTTCCCGCCAAAATTAATGTATCTCTCATTTAATAAAACTATTTAATTAATTTTATTCAGATTTTTTTATTTACTTTAATTAGCAAACATTCACATAAAACGCCCTGCAACATTTTAATATCACATACAGAACCATTTCTGCAATTTCACCCGAAACAATTCCGGTTTCCATCGAAAATGATTCCAACGCTTTCTTAATATTTATCTGAAACACATTTCCTCCTAAATGGTGTCGGTATCCCTTAAGTGGGTCACACTATGGTTCGCGAATAATGTAGACATGATCGAGACCCCACTCCGATCAATAATCAGCAGCGGGACCTAGAGATCCGTACTGACTCCCGCACATTCAACGATGACTCTAGTGATCGTGTGAACCTTTAACGTCGTAACTAAATCCCTTTGTCTCGTGATATATTACATGTCCGAGATTCGATCATCGGTATCTCCATACCTAGTTTGGTCTCGTTACCGACATGCACTCTTTTCTTGTTCCCGTGATAAAACATTCTTGTGATCACATCACTTGCTTGCAAGCTATCTCAATGTGATATCACCGAGATGGTCTAGAGTATATCTATCCGTCATCGGGATGGACAAATCCCACTCTTGATCCATGAGCCTCAACATAACACCTTCAAAGTATCTAAACCTATCTTTATTGTCACCCTCTTGCGGTGTGACGTTTGATGTTATCAAGTTACTCTTCTAGTGTTAGTGATTGACATGATCTCATGGTCTAAGGACTAGAATTACTTCATATGATGTTATAGCAATTTAAACACAATGACTTTGATCGTATTTCTACACTTTGGATGAATGTTCATCACACCATTCAACCAATGTTATGACCTCGTTATTAACAACACCCAATGTCCATGATGAGAAACTTGTTAATCAAGGAGCTAGATTATAAGAGAGGCATAACTAGGAACCCTTTATTAGTTTATTAAACACACATGTATTAACATTTCCAATTAATACAATTATAGCATGCAAAATAAACATTTATCATAAACAAGGAATGATATAATAACCACTTTATTATTGCCTCTCGAGCATACTCCCTTCAGTCTCCCACTTGCACTAGAGTCAATAATCTAGTTTGTAAACTTGCGCATTCAACACCTATGGCTTTCTGTTGTTGTATATACGCATTTTCTAGTGGTTAACATAATCTCCGGATCTGACATTTTCAGGTTCGCGTGTATTTGCATGTCTTTGAGTCTCTACGCATCACTCATTCTCTAATGAGATGGCATTGTATAAATTTAGTCCTTTGGTGAGACCTTTAGTTCCTTTGGGTTAAAACATGTTGATATAATTGTCGCACACTATATCTTCATAGTACTAGCCCACTGTGAACCACACCTAGTTTGATAACAAACTACTTAACCAAATTCCCTCCTTTACTGCTACTATAGCAGTCATATACTTATCCTTTTGTTGTAGTATCCATCACAATGTATGAACTTTGGAACTCATCTGAATCCATCATGGAACCTCCTTTCCATTACATTGTGCCACCCATAGTTTAGATTGAGATAAGTTTAATTTGTATCTTGTGACAAACTAGTACCAATGTAACACTTTACAATGAACTTCTTTTAACTATTTGTCACTTATACATGATATATTCTTAGTTCTTCCAGAACTCATAAGAATATCTTTACTATCGTCCAATGATCATCTTATGAATCATTCTGGTATATGCACACAAAATTTAGAGCATAGGACATAGCTGGATATGTACATATCACGGTATTATGATCAAAATATTCATGTGGTTTCACTCACCAAGTGTTGATACACTTGAATCTTGATTCAATCCTTTCCATGCAACAAGAACCTTTCTTGTTGTTTCCATATTGAACTCATTCAATATCTCATATATGTACGTCTGGCACAACCATATTAGCTCCTCAATCTATCCATATAGAAATATGTCTCAGCGCTCCCACTTAATTTCTTGCAAATGCAAGCATCTTCATCGTCTTCGATGAAATTAAACCTTTTATCAGTTTCATCACGCTGAAGATTCCAACTCAGCTATGATTACTTAAACCATTGAAGTTTGTATGCCCTTTTAGTATCCTTTGAATTAACAAAACCCTTCAGATCGTGTCATGTACACATCCTAGGTAATTATTCTATTAGAGAACTTTGTTTTATTTATTCAACTACCATATACCAAAATATACGTAGTGGTTCATTAATCCGTCAAGACTAAATATCGCTATGAAAGATCAAATCTTGTCATAGTTAACTCCTTGAACATTGTCGTAAACTCCTTTCCAACATGTCAACTATTTCATAGATGTCAAACATCCATGTCTATTTCTTTATAGATCCAAATACGATCGATAGACTACATGCCTTTCCGGAGGGTCTTCCAAGTTCAAAAACTTCATTTCTCGTGTATGGATACAATCACGGATTTTATGACTTCTAGTCATTTTATGGAGTCAGGACCCATCATCGCTTCTTTGCATCCAGTCAGTTCATCATTGTCAAAACAATAACGACTTGTTTATCAAATCTCATTATTTGATTCTTACCCAATGCATACGGTTCAAATAGGAACTTTAATCTCCGAGATCACAACCTTTGTAATCATGGGAGCCATGAGCATTTTAGCTGCCTTTGGGACACTTTTACGGTGTTGCGCTACTTAGCACATGTAGCTAAGGTTCAATAACCTTATCAAAATTCTATTCTCCTCCCATTTAACTTTTCGTGAAAAACTCCTTCTCAAGAAACTTGACGTTCCAAGGGACAAACTCTTTTTCCCTCGGTGTTATGGAGGAATACTCAACAAATTCTTTGGGATAACCTACAAAGATGTGCTTATCCAACTTTGGTTGTAAACACTTTACCCATGCATAGCATACAAAATTTAAGAAAAGACAACTCGGGTTTTATCCCAAACCATAAACTTTATGGCATCATTTCAACGGATCACGATGGTGCTCTTTTCAGTATAAAAGCGGTAGTCTCTAAAGCTTTAATCCTTAAAACATATTGGAAGTTTTATAAATGACACCTTTGATCTTACCATATCAAACAAGGTTCGATTTGATCTCTCGAACATACCATACTCCTATGGTTTATCATGAAATGCAAATCCATGGAATAATTCCTCAAATCTTAGGTGTTCTGCTAAACATGTAACTCAAATATCTTCCTTTATGATCGAATCATAAACTCTTTATTTTCTTGCTACAATGATTTTCAACTTCATCTTGAATGTCTTTGAACAATTTTCAAATGTTTCATACTTCTTCCTTATTAAGTAAATATACAGATATATTCACTCAAATTTTCGGAGAAATCATATGAAGTCAAAAGATGCACCACACATGAATACACATAATGGCCCATATACATCAACATGTACAATTTCCAATAAATTAGTCACCCGTTCCCCTTTGGCCTATCAACGGAGTTTAAATTATCTCGAGGAAAGTCTCACAAGTGTCATTTGATCAAAATCAAAGGCCCCAAAAATCCATCAACATGGAGTTTCTCATGTTTTCTTTCCAATATAATTTAAACAGCGATGCCACTTCATAAGTGATCTTTCAATCATTTTTCTTGCGACATTTTAGCATTAGTTTTATGGACGTGATTTCTCCAACTAGACTTGTAAAAGTTCATCCATATTCTATGGAATACGGTACTTATTTGAACAACCATTGTTCTCATAATACCGAAACAAAATAACAATTATTTAAACAAATCTTGAAGGCAAGCTTTGATGTCAACGAGAAACACAATAACACTTTATTTGTTTTCGATGAACATCATCACATATTCTTTTTCTAGTTACTTAGGCCATTGTAGTTCATGAATTGTGTTGTTCTATATGAAATTTCACCCCAACCCATTCGGTATCCAATACCGAAGAACCACATTGTTTAATAAGCAAAGAATACAACCATAACATGTATATCATCTATATACCTTAGCTGGACATTTCCAGTCTTTTCTCTTTTCTGCCAAATATTTTATATATTCTCTTTTAGCATTTCCTTTTCTTTGAAAGAATCTATCAACATCAATAGTGGGGCCATACACTTGACACATAGTCCAAAGCGTGTATAGTCAAATACTAATACCTTTGGACTTGCACTTTGAAGCTGATCACCATCATCAAATGTTTGGCATTCTTTCAAAAATCCATTCTTTAGTAATCTATTAGTGTAGTAAAAATTTTACCTACATAATCTATTCATCCTTATGATGACAACTTTCATGATCAAGCTACTATAGCCTATAAGGACGAATCGTGAGTATAATGTCAGTTCCCTAAACCTTTTTGGGAGATTAGGATGCCTAGCGTATCCAACCTTCGCAAATTCGCATACAATATGAGAACGTGTATTTTGCTAAATTATACTCTATCATATTACAATCATAGACATTATTTCAGATATCACAATATCTTCCACACATGATGGTTTCTGAAACAATTCTTTCAGCTCTTAGATAACCTCGATATTAAAACAACTTTTGAATATCAAGAATCATGGAGGCAAACATGATACTTAGATACTAACACTAGAATTGTTACTCTTGATTTAATACTACTTATTAAACTTCATGGAGTAAATAGAGTTTGCTGAAAGTTTGCAATAGAAATGCTAAACTTTAAATTGGCATTCAAAACAATACGATACCAGTTCGTAAAGTAAATATCTAGAATTCTATAGTTCTATTATCTCAATTAAAACTAAGCGCAAGGTAGTAAACGGATGCAATGACTACAACAAATTATGCAAATTCACCTTGATTTTAGTTTATGATAAATTGAGTTCAATTAATCCAAATTTAATCCAAATTACAAATGAACTCCCACTTAAAACCAACAACCCTCGAGTTATTTTGGTGATTACATGAACCAACTCCACTACACCAAGTCCGATCATCACGTGAGTCGGTGTAGTTTCAAATGCGAGCATCTATATGGGCATCATATCTACCATATGACTCATGCTTAACCTTTCGATCCATGTTCCGAGGCCATGTCTGTACATGCTAGGCTCTCCAAGTAAGAACCTTAGTACTCGCATGTGTAAAACTGTCTTACACCCATTGTATGAAAGCGTAGAATCAAAAACACCCGATCATCACGTGATGTCTTGAAACAACGATCCATAGAACGGTGCATACTTAAGGAAGAACACATTTTATCTTGATATCTAAATGAGGGATCCTCTTATAATGCTACTAAAGCGCCAAACAAGCAATATAAGATGCAAACAAAACATCATATGCATAAAATGAAATGATATGGTTCTTGCACTTGATCACTATCATGTGCATCATGGTATGATCTTTATCAGTGTAAGGCCAAGATCTATGGAACTTACACGTTAGGTATGCTATAATTTCCAAGAGTATCAATCCATACTACAAATTATAACATCACCATATCATGACACTTGCCCAGCAACAATCTAAACTAGACGCTTCTAATTTATCAATTGCAAGTTTTACGTGGCTTAGGGCTTTCGAAGATAGAACTGGTCTTCCAACGAACATGGAACCACAACGATAATAACCAAATTATTAGCAACTTGTTGTAAATCAGATATTGACTATAGTAGGAGAGACAGACACCTGCTAGCCACTTATGCAAAACTAGTTGCATGTCAAGCGTGGAACATGTCTCATGTGCGAGGACATGTAAAGTTAGTCCGGGCCACTTATCTCACTATGCGACCAATATGCAAAATACATAGAAGATGCAATAACATGATCATCAATGCCCACATACTCATTGATACATTGCAAATGTATCTATAATTTTTGATGTTCCATGCTTGGTTTTATATACTTTCTTGTGGTTTGTCCACACTTTGGAGTACTTTTCATATGATTTCTTGGACTAACCTATTAACAAGAGCCATAGTGCCAGCTGCCTGTTTTCTGCTGTTTTTGGTTCTAGGAAAGTCAAAAAATGAATATTCTCGGAATTGGACGGGACAAAAGCCAAAGTGCCTATTTTTCCGGAAGACATATGAAGCCAGATTACGATACGGAGAAGGGATGGGGGCCGTCCACACCACCTGGCCGCGTGGCTAGGCCTAGCCCGCACTAGGGGGTGGTCTAGCCGACCCCAGCACCCCCTCGGCCTCTCCTTCCGCCTATATATTGCCCTAGGGAACAAAACCCTAAGGACCCGATAAAAAATCCATGAAAGGGTCTATAGCCGCCGTCATCTTCATCCCTAGATCGGGAGGGATCTAAAGCTCTTCCCGGCACCCTACCGGAGAGGGGAATTCACCCTAGAGGCCTTCTTCATCATCATGCAAGCCTCCGATGTGATGCGTGAGTAGTTCATCTCTGGACTACGGGTCCATGTAGTAGCTAGATGGCTGGTTCTCCTCCTTTGTGATTTCATGTCTAGATCGTGTGAGCTCCGTTCATGATCAAGATCATCTATTTGTAATTCTGCATGTTATGTTTGCGGGGATCCGATGGATATTGAGATGCTATTTCAGATTGATTATTGATTCTATCATGTCTTTGTTATTTGTGATCTTGCATGCTTTCCGTTGTTAATAGCTATCTTGGCAAAGTAGATGCTAGCAACTCCAAGAGTTAGTATTTATGCTCGATAGTGGGTTCATGCCTCTGGTAATCTAGGGAAGTGACAGAAATATCTAAGGTACTAGATGTGCTGTTGCTACTAGGGAGAAAACAACCATCCTTTGTTCATAGAACAATCGTATTGTTTACATTACACGCAATTCGTAAAGCAATAATCTGTTGCTTGCAACTTAATACTGGACGGGGTTCGGATGATAACCTGAAGGTGTATTATTAGTCATAGATGCAGTTGGATGGCGGTCTATGTATAATGTTGTAATGCCCAATCAAGTTCCAAAGGAGTCAAGATGATTAGTATATGCTTATATGCTTTCTCGATGTTTGTCAATTGCCCCTCTGTAATTTGTTCACCCAACATGTTTTCTATCTTAAGGAGAGCCACCTTTAGTGAACTATGGACCCCGGTCCTTTCTTTTACATACAATCTACAAACTTTTTACTGCTTTGTGTTTACTTTCTGCAAACTATTACTTCCTTCCATTCAATACGTTTAATCCTTTGTTTTCAGAAAAACCGTTGAGATTGACAACCTCATCGCAAATTGGGGGCAAAGTTCTGTGTTTGTGTTGTGCAGATCTCCACATTGCTGCTGGCACCGGTAGTGCGCCCTACCAATGTTCAGCTAGCTACACCTTTGGGGTGTTTCCTTGCTCCTACTGGATTGATAACCTTGGTTTCTTACTGAGGGAAAACTTGCTGCTGTGCTCATCATACCTTCCTCTCGGGGTTCCCCAACGAGCTCGATATATTTGGGTCATCACTCATATGTGTTCTACCCATACAAAGCATCTACGCATAGATAAGGCTCTGATACCACTGTTGGGTTTGCAGCATAGAAAAAAATATCCTATGAAGTGAACAACTAAGCACCAAGATCTATCTACCTAGATACAATCAATGGGTGGATATACATCCATAGAGAACATACCCTTGAAGAGTGACAAATCATTGTTAACGAGGTTGAACTCGTGGATGATGTAGTCGTACACTTGCCGATCTCAACATCGTGATGAAGTCTAGCAAGTCCAGTAGGTCCAACACCAGCAAGTCCAGCACCACAAAGTAGCGATGCATCCATGATCGCACACACGTACGGTACCCCGACAACCTCCGCGTCCACACTCCAACGATTCAGCGGAAGCAACAACTCCTTTCCAGATAAAGCCACCAAAAACATGTATCTCGCTAATCCGAGACCATGGGGAATAATTTCTAGAGGGGGAGAGAGATCCTTCACGAGGAGGTGTGAGTGAGATGGAGTGAGAGGTGTGCCTTTTATAGGAGGAGGGGGAATCCAAGGGCCATGGCATGGCAGCCATGTTGGGTGCCCCCACCTCTTCCTCATTCATGTGGGTGGAGCACCCACTCACATAAAAGACCTCCACTCAAAATTCCACTCACACATGCATTAATTTCCCACCAAAATTAATGTATCTCTCATTTAATAAAACTATTTTATTTATTTTGTTCAGAACTTTGTTAATTACTTTAATTAACAAACATCCACATAAAACCCCCTACAACATTTCAATATCACATGCAGAACCATTTTCTTCAATTTCACCCGAAACAATTTCGGTTTCCATCGAAATGATTCTAGTGCTTTATTAATCTTTATCTGAAACACATTTCCTCATAAATGGTGTCGGTATCCCTTAAGCGTGTCACCCTACGGTTCGCAAATAATGCAGACATGATTGAGACCCCTCTCCGATCAATAATCAGCAGCGGGACCTAGAGATCCGTGCTGACTCTCGCACATTCAACAATGACTCTAGTGATCGTGTGAACCTTTAATGTCGTAACTAAATCCCTTTGTCTCGCGATATATTACATGTCCGAGATTCGATCATCGGTATCTCCATACCTAGTTTGATCTCATTACCGACATGCACTATTTTCTTGTTCCCGTGATATAACATTCTAGTGATCACATCACTTGCTTGCAAACTATCTCAATGTGATATCACCAAGAGGGCCCAGAGTATATCTATCTGTCATCGAGATGGACAAATCCCACTCTTGATCCATGAGCCTCAACATAACACCTTCGGAGTATCTGAACCCACCTTTATTGTCACCCTGTTATGGTGTGATGTTTGATGTTATCAAGTTACTCTTCTAGTGTTAGTGATTGACATGATATCATGGTCTAAGGACTAGAATTACTTCATATGATGTTATAGAAATTTAAACACAATGACTTTGATCGTATTGCTATACTTTGGATGAATGTTCATCACACCATTCAACCAATGTTGTGACCTCATTATTAACAACATCCAATGTCCATGATCAGGAACTTGTTAATCAACGAGCTAGTTTATAAGAGAGGCATAACTAGGAACCCTTTATTTGTTTATTGAACACACATGTATTAACATTTCCAATTAATACAATTATAGCATGCAAAATAAACATTTATCATAAACAAGGAATAAAATATAACCACATTATTATTGCCCCTCGGGCATATTCCCTTAAGTATCCCACTTGCACTAGAGTCAATAATCTAGTCTATAAACTTGCGCATTCAACACCTATGGCTTTCTGGTGTTGTATATACGCGTTTGCTAGTGGTTAGCACAATATCCGGATCTGACATTTTTAGGTCCGCGTGTATTTGCATGTCTTTATGTCTTTATGCATCACTCATTCTCTAATGAGATGGCATTCTATAAATTTAGTCCTTTGGTGAGACCTTAGTTCCTTTGGGTTAAAACATGTTGATATAATTGTCGCACAATATATCTGCATAGTACTACCCCACTATGAACCACACCTAGTTTGATAACAAACCACTTAACCAAATTCCCTCCTTTGTTGCTACTATAGTAGTCATATACTTAGCCTTTTGTTGTAGTATCCATCACAATGTATCAACTTTGGAACTCATCCAAATCCATCATGGAACCTCCTTTCCATTACATTGTGCCACCCATAGTTTAAATTGAGATAAATTTAATGTGTATCTTGTGACAAACTAGTGTCAATGTAACACTTTACAATGAACTTGTTTTAACTATTTGTCACTTATACATGATATATTCTTAGTTCTTCCAGAACTCATAAGAGTATCTTTTTACTATCGTCCAATGATCATCTTATGAATCATTCTGGTATATGCTCACAACATTTAGAGCACAGGACATAGCTGGATATGTACATATCACAGTATTATGATCAAAATATTCGTGTGATTTCACTCACCAAGTGTTGATACACTTGATACCATCTTTTAGCTATTCCTTTTAAGGAGTGCGAATATAATTTTACTTTCACTACTCCAGGATCAATGTTTGGGGCCCCTAGAGTTTTGCATGAATCTTCAAACATTTTAAGATACCAATGAATAGCTGCTACATTCCCATTAGAAAAACGATTACAGACTATGGCCCCTAACACCCCAGGATCAATGTTGCAATCAAACTTGTTTGCGAATAGACTTGTTCCCGACTTAATTTTTTATTTTTCCTAGTCATATTTAATAAAAGGGTTGAAATTAATTTTTATGTCTTTTTGTGTTTTTAAATATAAACTTAAAAAGACTAAAAACAAGACAAAATAAAATACTTTAAAAATCTAAAAGGAGAAGAAAAAGCTCACAGTGGTGCAACCTCCCCAAGCTTGGGTTGTTCCACAAGTTGATGAAGATGACGATGCCAGAAGATGATCTAGCAGTTGTCGTGGGAGTTTTACCACACTTCAACCACTTGTGATATGTCTCCACCAATTCCCCGACAGCGGCGCTAGAAAATAGTCTTGATGGCAAGAAACACAACCACTTTTCATTGGGACTCCAAGTGCAGAGTGTTGTAGCAAGTTTCTTTTCCCCACAAGGGTGACTCGAGGGTTTATATCAAACTCTTGGGGAATTGCGTGGATATTTCCCTTCTCCTCTTCAAGCAACCTATAAAGTAAAATAATTTGTCTTGTGTCCCCAACTCCACCAAGTGGTTGTCAAGCACAAGGTTTCATATTAGTATTATGAAATAAAATATAAAAAAGTAAATAAAGTAAAGGAAATCAAACTAGATGATATGGAAGATAGTAGAGTTGTTTTGTGGTTTTTATGAGTGATTGCAAGTAGAGAAAGTATTTTTGTATTTTCGAAATAATAAATTGCAGAAAATGTAAAGGATAATAGATGCAATGGAAAGGTGTTTCTTATGATAAAAATCGGACCGGAGTTCATGCGTTCACTTGTCTACTCTGTTTTTAAGTTGTAGTGATCACAAAACAATTCAACAGTGACAAAGATTCATGGAAATTCTATAAGTGCTTGATAAAAGTAATTAATATGGGCATCACATTCTAATATTGAGATGGAATACATCTCTCTCTACTCCTCAAGAAAGGGAAATCTCCATGCAATCTTGATTTAAGAACAAATCAGAGTATAGCTTTAAGCAATATTATATAATGTTTTAAATACTAATATGCTACCTTGATTTAACAAGGTCATCACACTATCACGTGATAACTATAGCACATGATTTTACTTTACCCCTAGTGAGGCAGCAAAAGAAAGGTAAAAACCAAAGTAGATCTTGAATATTATGTGTCACAATTCAATCTCTACCCCATGCTACTCCATCTAACACACACTTATCCCCATACAAGTTATTGCATACAACTTGGAGCAAAACAAGCAATGAAGAACAGAGTGCATGATATGCATCTATTAAAACATCTTACACAAAATAGATTCCAATCTCAAATATCAAATCACATAACAAAGATCCACCACATAGGAATTACAAATATGACCACAATCATGTTGGGCAGCTCATATGGTACTAGATCTACGAAGAACAAGAGAGAAATAGATCAAGCTACTGCCACAAATCCATAGCCCAGAAGTGGACGACTCCCTCTGTTGGGTCCGCAGCATAGAAAACAAAAAAAATCCTACGATGAGAACTATACGCCAAGATCTATCTACTAGATACAGAGCAACGGGTGAACATACATCCATGGAGAACTTACCCTCGAAGACAACGAGTTTTGTTAATGAGTAGGAACTCGTGGTTGATGTAGTCGTATGCTTGCCGATCTCAAGATCGTGTGGAAGTCCGAGCGCCGCAAATTAGCAGCGCATCCGTCCTCGCACACACGTTCAAGCCACCAGACAACCTCCACCTCCTCGCTCCAGCGAATCAGCGGAAGCAGTAACTCCTTCCAAACGCAAGGCCACCGGGAACATGTATCTCGCTAATCTGAGACCATGGGGAATATCTAGAGGGGGAGAGAGATCCTTCACGAGGAGGTGTGCTTTGTGAGGAAGGAGAGGGGGGCCTTTTATAGGAGAGGGGGACTCCTCCCCTACCATGGCCGGCGGCCAAGGAGGGATCCCCCTCCTCTTCCTCATTCATGTGGTGGAAGCTCCACTCACATCAATTCAAGCTCCACCCAAAGTTCCACTCACATGCATTAAATTTCCACCAAATTTAATGCAACTCTCATTTAATAAAACTCTTTTATTTATTTTATTCAGAATTTTGTTAATTAGTTTAATTAACAAACATTCACATAAAACCCTTGCAACATTTCAATATCACATGCAGAACCACTTTCTGCAATTTCACCCAAACAATTCCGGTTTCTATCGAAACAATTCATGTTTCTATCAAAACATTTCCTGCATTTTGCAAACCTTTTGTCTAAAACATATGTGCTCCTAAATGGTGTCCAGCAACCCTTTAGTGTGTCACCCTACGGTTCATGAATAATGCAGACATGATTGAGACTCCTCTCAGATCAATAATCAGAAGCGGGACCTGGAGATCCATACTAACTCCTGCACATTCAACGATGACTTCTGTGATCGTGAGAACCTTTAACGCTAGTAACTTAATCCCTTTGTCTCATGATATAATACATGTCCGAGATTCGATCATCGGTATCCAAATACCTAGTTTGATCTCGTTACCGACATGCACTCTTTTCTCGTTCCCGTGATATAACATTCTAGTGATCACATCACTTGCTTGCAAGCTATCTTAATGTGATTATCACCGAGATGGCCCAGAATATATCTATCCGTCATCGGGATTGACAAATTCCACTCTTGATCCATGAGCCTCAACATAACACCTTCGTAGCACTGAACCCACCTTTATAGTCACCCTGTTACGGTGTGACGTTTGATGTTATCAAGATACTCTTCCGGTGTTAGCAATTAACATGATCTCATGTTCTAAGGACTAAGATTACTTCGTATGATGTTATTGCAATATAAACATAATGACTTGATCGTAATGCTATACTTCGAATGAATGTTCATCACATCATTTCACAAATGTTGTGACCTTGTTATTAACAACATCCAATGTCCATGATCAGGAAACCTTGATCATCTTGTTAATCAACAAGCTAGTCTATAAGAGAGGCATAACTAGGAACCCTTTTTGTTTATTAAACGCACATGTATTGACGTTTCCTATCAATACAATTGTAGCATGCAAAATAAATATCTATCATATACAAGGAATACATAATAACAACTTTATTATTGCCTCTCAGGGCACATATCCTTCAGTCTCCCACTTGCACTAGAGACAATAATCTAGTTTACATAGTGATAAATCTAACACCCATGGAGTTCTGGTGTTGATCATGTTTTGCCCTAGGGAGAACTTTAGTCAATGGATCTGCTACATTCAGGTCCGTGTTCACTTTACAAATCTTTATGTCTCCATACTTGACATGCTCGCGGATGGAGTGAAACCAGCGCTTAATATGCTTGGAATTCTTGTGAGACCTTGGTTCCTTGGCGTTGGCTATGGCTCCATTGTTGTCACAATAGATCACCATTGGGTCCAATGCACTAGGAACCACACCTAGTTCCGTTATGAACTCCTTCATCCAAATCGCTTCATGCGCCGCTTCTGAAGCAGCAACATATTCTGCCTCCGTCATTGATCCAGCCACCACAGGTTGTTTGGAACTCCTCCAACTAACTGTTGCTCTGTTCAAGAGAAATACATATCCGGATTGAGACTTAGAGTCATCCGGAACGGTGTCAAAGCTAGCATCGACATAACACTTAGCGACTAGCTCTTCTTCACCTCCGTATACAAGAAACATATCCTTAGTTCTTCTTAAGTACTTAAGGATATTCTTGACCGCTATCCAGTGTTCCGAACCTGGATCAGATTGGTACCTACTAGTCAAACTAACAGCATGTGCCACATCCGGTCTTGTACATAGCATGGCATACATTATAGAGCCTATGGCTGAGGCATAGGGGATCTTATCCATTATCTCTCTTTCTTACGCTGTAGCCGGACTTTGAGTCTTACTCAATGTCTTGCCTTGCAACATAGGTAAGAACCCCTTCTTACTTCCATCCATATTAAACTTCTTTAATATCTTATCAAGGTATGTACTCTGCGATAGCCCAATTAGGCGCCTTAATCTATCTCTATAGATTTTAATGCCTAATATATATGAAGCTTCACCAAGGTCTTTCATCGAAAATTTGCTGTTTAGATAACTTTTAACACTGTTTAAAAGATCTATATCATTTCCAATCAATAATATTACATCCACATATAATATTAGAAATGTCACATTGCTCCCACTCACTTTCTTGTAAATACAAGCCTCTCCATAAGTTTGGATAAATCTAAACTCTTTGATCACCTCATCAAAGCGGAGATTCCAACTCTGGGATGCTTGCTTCAGTCCATAGATGGATCGCTGAAGTTTGCATACCTTATCAGCATCCTTAGGATCGACAAAACCCTTAGGTTGTATCATATACAACTCTTCTTCAATATTACCATTGAGGAACACAGTTTTGACATCCATCTGCCATATTTCATAATCGAAATATGTAGCAATTGCTAACAGAATCCTAACCTACTTTAGCATCGCTACGGGAGAGAATGTCTCATCGTAGTCAACTCCTTAAATTTGTCAAAACCCCTTTGCGAAAAGTCGAGCTTTATAGATGGTCACATTACCATCAGCATAGTTTTTCTTTTGAAAATCCATTTAATCTTAACGGCCTTTCGATCGTGAGGTAAGTCCACCAAGGTCCAAACCTAGTTTTCGTAAGTGGATTCCATCTCGGATTTCATGGCTTCTAGCCATTTGTTGGAATCAGGGCTCATCATCGATTCTTCATACGTCGCAGGGTCATCTATTTCATCAATCATGAAATTCATAACAGGATTGCTATACAGTTCAGGAGCTGCACGTGTCCTACTTGACATGCGAGGCTCGGTAGTATCCTCTTTCGGAGTTTCATGATCATTATCATTTGTTCTCTCTTCATCAGGTGAAGCCAATTCTAAAACAACTTCCGGTGCTACGCCACTCGCCAATTCATGAAGAGAAGGTTCCATAACCTGTTCGAGTTCTACCTTCCGACTACTCACATCTTTCGTGAGAAACTCCTTCTCAAGAAAGGATCCATTCTTGGCAACAAAAACCTTGCCCTCGGATCTGTGATAGACAGTATACCCAATCGTTTCCTTAGGGTATCCTATGAAGACGCATTTTTCTGCTTTGGGTTCGAGTTTATCCGGTTGAAGTTTTTGCACATAAACATCACATCCCCAAACTTTAAGAAATGACAGCTTAGGTTTGTTTCCAAACCATAATTCATACGGTGTCGTTTCAACGGATTTAGATGGTGACCTATTTAAAGTGAATGCAGCGGTTTCCAGTGCATAACCCCAAAATGACAGTGGCAAGTCAGTCAGAGACATCATAGATCGAACCATATCCAATAAAGTACGATTACGACGTTCTGACACACCATTATGTTGTGGTGTTCCGGTAGGCGTGAGTTGTGAAACTATTCCACAGTCTTTCATATGTGTGCTAAATTCGTAACTAAGATACTCTCCTCCATGGTTGGACCGTAGAAATTTGATCTTTCTGTTACAATGATTTTCCACTTCATTCTGAAATTCCTTGAACTTTTCAAAGGTTTTAGACTTATGTTTCATTAAATAGATATACCTGTATCTACTCAAATCATCCATGAAAGTAACAAAATAACGATATCCACCTCGCGCCGACACACTCATTGGTCCACACACATCAGTATGTATGATTTCCAATAAATCTGTCGCCCGTTCCATTGAACCGGAAAACGGTGTTCTAGTCATTTTGCCCATAAGGCATGGCTCACATGTATCAAATGATTCAAAATAAAGTGATTCCAAAAGTCCATCAGAATGGAGTTTCTTCATGCGTTTAACACCAATATGACCTCGACGGCAGTGCCACATATATGCAGATATATCATTATCAAGTTTAATCCTTTTAGCATCAACATTATGAATATGCGTAATACTACTATCGAGATCCAACAGAAATAAACCATTCACCACAGGTGCATGACCATAAAAGATATCATTCATATAAATCGAACAACCATTGTTTTTAGATTTAAACGAATAACCACTTTGCATCAAACATGATCCGAATACAATGTTCATGCTCAGTGCAGGCACCAAATAACAATTATTTAGATTTATAACAAATCCCGATGGCATATGGAGAGGCAGCGTTCCGACGGCGATCACATCAACTCTTGATCCATTGCTCACCCGCATCGTGACCTCATCCCTTGCTAGCTATCGCTTGTTCCGCAGCCCCTAAACCGAGTTACATATATTAGCAACTGATCCTGTATCAAATATCCAGGTGCTACTGTGAGTACTAGTCAAGTACACATCAATAACATGTATATCACATATACCTTTGTTTGCCTTGCCGGCCTTCCTGTCCGCCAAATACTTGGGGCAGTTGTGCTTCCAATGGCCAATCCCCTTGCAATAGTAGCACTCGGTATCAGACTTAGGGCCAGCTCGGGGTTTCTTTTCAGGTGCGGCAACAGATTTGCCGCTCTTCTTTCCCTTCTGCTTGCCTTTCTTGTCCTTCTTGAAACCGGTGGTCTTATTGATCATCAACACTTGATGTTCTTTCCTAATCTCCACTTCTGCAGTCGCATTAATAGAAGCTCGGGAAGAGACTTCTTCACGCCCTGCATATTATAGTTCATCACGAAGCTCTTGTAGCTAGGTGGCAGAGATTGGAGAACACGATGTATGCCTAAGTCAATGGGAATCGTTATTCCCAAGGACACAAGCTTATCGGCGTACCCAGACATTTTGAGTACGTGCTCACTAACGGAGTTGTTCTCCTCCATCATGCAGCTAAAGAACTTTTCAGAAGCATTATAACTCTCTACGGTAGCATGGGTATCGAAAATCATTTTCAATTCTCCCATGGTATCAAAGGCATTGTCATTTTCAAAACACTTTCGAAATTCTGGCTCTAGCCCATATAGTATGCCGCAATGAACTAAGTTGTGGTCCTCCTGACGAGTTATATAGATGTTCTTTTCCTCGTCAGGGGCATCAGGAGCTGGTGGGGGGCCTAGCGGCGCCTCTAGCACATATTGCTTTTGTGCAGCAGTGAGGAGAATCCTCAAATTCATAGCCCAGTTGGTGAAGTTGCTACCATTCGCAGCAAGTTTCTCTTTCTCCATGAACACATTGAAATTAAAAGCAGGTGGTGACATCTACAACAAAATTTGTAAAGTATATTTAGACTAAGTTTATGATAGATTGAGTTCAACTAATCCAAATTACTAGTGAACTCCCACTCAAAAACGACATCCCTCGTGTCCTTATGGTGATTACATGAACCAAATCCACTACACCAAGTCCGATCATCACGTAAGTCGGTGTAGCTTCAAAGGCAAGCATATATATGGGCATCATATCAACTATATGACTCATGCTTAACCTTTCGGTCCGTGTTCCGAGGCCATGTCTGTACATGCTAGGCTCGCCAAGTAAGAACCTTAGTATTCGCATGTGTAAAACTGTCTTACACCCGTCGTATGAAAGCGTAGATTTGAGAACACCCGATCATCACGTGATGTCTCGAAAACACGATCCATAAAACGGTGCATACGTAATGAAGAACACATTTTATCTTGATATCTAAATGAGGGATCATCTTATAATGCTACCAAAAGCGCCAAAGTAGCAATATAAGATGCAAACATCTAATGTGTAAAGTGAGATGATATGGTCCATGCATTTGATCTCTATCATTTGCATCATGGTATGATCTCTATCATTCCTTTGTGTGTAAGGCCAAGGTCTATGGAACTTACACATTAAGTGTGTTGTAATAGTATCTATCATACATCTACTTACAACAATACCATATAAAGACACTAGCCCAGCAACGATCTAAACTAGACGCCTCTAATTTATCAATTGCAAGTTTTACGTGGCTTAGGGCTTTCGGAGATAGAACCGATCTTACCTATGAACATGAATCACAACAAGGATAACCAAGTTATTAGCAACTCATTGTAAATCAGATATTGACTATAGTAGGAGAGACAGACACCCGCTAGCCACTTATGCAAAACTAGTTGCATGTCAGTCGTGGAACCGGTCTCATGTACGATGACATGTAAGGTTGGTCCGGGCCGCTTCATCCCACTATGCCACCAATATCCAAAATACATAGAAGATGCAATAACATGATCATCATCGCCCACATATAAACATATGTGTACTACCCGTGCAAAGAACCTACGCATAGATCAGGCTCTGATACCACTGTTGGGTCTGCAGCATAGAAAACAAAAAAAATCCTACGATGAGAACTATACGCCAAGATCTATCTACTAGATACAGAGCAATGGGTGGACATACATCCATGGAGAACTTACCCTCAAAGACAACAAGTTTTGTTAATGAGTAGGAACTCGTGGTTGATGTAGGCGTACGCTTGCCGATCTCAAGATCGTGTGCAAGTCCGAGCACCGGAAATCAGCAGCGCATCCGTCCTCGCACACACGTTCAATCCACCGGACAACCTCCACCTCCTCGCTCCAGCGAATCAGAAGCAAAGAACTCCTTCCGCATTTAAGGCCACCAGAAACATGTATCTCGCTAATCCGAGACCATGGGGAATATCTAGAGGGGGAGATAGATCCTTCACGAGGAGGTGTGCTTTGTGAGGGAGGAGAGGGGGGACTCCTCCCCTACCATGGCCGGCGGCCAAGGAAGGTTCCCCCTCCTCTTCCTCATTCATGTGGTGGAAGCTCCACTCACATCAATTCAAGCTCCACACAAAGTTCCACTCACATGCATTAAATTTCCACCTAATTTAATGCAACTCTCATTTAATAAAACTCTTTTATTTATTTTATTCAGAATTTTGTTAATTACTTTAATTAACAAATATTCACATAAAACCCCTTGCAACATTTCAATATCACATGCAGAACCACTTTCTGCAATTTCACCCGAAACAATTCCGGTTTCTATCGAAACAATTCATGTTTCTATCAAAACATTTCCTGCATTTTGCAAACCTTTTGTCTAAAAAATATGTGCTCCTAAATGGTGTCCAGCAACCCTTTAGTGTGTCACTCTACGGTTCATGAATAATGCAGACATGATTGAGACTCCTCTCAGATTAATAATTAGAAGCGGGACCTGGAGATCCATACTAACTCCTGCACATTCAACGATGACTTCTGTGATCGTGAGAACCTTTAACGCTAGTAACTTAATCCCTTTATCTCATGATATAATACATGTCCAAGATTTGATCATCGGTATCCAAATACCTAGTTTGATCTCGTTACCGACATGCACTCTTTTCTCGTTCCCGTGATATAACATTCTAGTGATCACATCACTTGCTTGCAAGCTATCTTAATGTGATTATCACCGAGAGGGCCCAGAGTATATCTATCCGTCATCGGGATTGACCAATTCCACTCTTGATCCATGAGCCTCAACATAACACCTTCGTAGCACTGAACCCACCTTTATAGTCACCCTGATACGGTGTGACATTTGATGTTATCAAGATACTCTTTCGGTGTTAGCAATTAACATGATCTCATGGTCTAAGGACTAAGATTACTTCGTATGATGTTATACCAATATAAACATAATGACTTGATCGTAATGCTATACTTCGGATGAATGTTCATCACATCATTTCACAAATGTTGTGACCTTGTTATTAACAACATCCAATGTCCATGATCAGGAAACCTTGATCATCTTGTTAATCAACAAGCTAGTCTATAAGAGAGGCATAACTAGGAACCCTTTTTGTTTATTAAACACACATGTATTGACGTTTCCTATCAATACAATTATAGCATGCAAAATAAACATCTATCATATACAAGGAATACATAATAACAACTTTACTATTGCCTCTCAGGGCATATATCCTTCACCCTCTTCATCATGGTGATGAAGGTGGACATGTTGGAGAGGGTGGAGATCTCCCCGGAGTTGCCTCCGGCGGAGTTTCCCCCTCCAATCTTCTCTGGATATGGTGGTATTTCTATCTCTGGTGGCTCTCATTGCTTATCATAACCTCCTTTTCAAGGACACCCTGGGGGTCCTTATATAGGGGTTTTAGGTCAAGAGAACTCTGTGGGAAAAATAATCAAGGTGATCGGACGACCGAGGAGGGAAAGAGCATGGGTGGCGCGCCCACCAGGCCTAGGCATGCCCCCGAGGTCTTTTGGCCCTCCTGGTGAGATTCTAGTGCTCCAAATGCTTCTTGTGGATAAATATTGGCATTTCCAAAAGTGCAGGTCCATTTGACTTTGTAAAGGTCCTGAAACATCAAAAACATTGAAAACAGGGTTTTTCCGCCCTGCAGGGTTATAACTAAAATAAATGGGATCATTGGTAAATCCCCAAAAATCAATATAAAACAGGGATATAACATTATATATGATGCAAATATGTGGGAAAACATGTTAACAAAATACAAAGTTCATGTATGCATTTTACATGCATCACAAGTACACTTTGCAGCATCAAACAATGTGGTCGAGTAAGAGGCACTTGTGCATGGGCTCAAAGTAGCAAAGGAGAGTGGGATTCGCCGAATCCAATGTTTTGGTGATTCGGATCTGGTAGTACAACAGGTTTTGGGTCATTGGGATACGCTCGATGCAAATATGGCCTTATATAAATTTCACGTTCGAAGGATGTGAATTTCGTCATGTACCTCATGCTGAAAATGATGCAGCTGACGTGTTATCGAAACTCGGCTCATCCAAACAAGCAATCCCGCCGGGTATAGCTCTTGAGCATCTCCGGAAACCATCCATCAACCCATCACCAGAATCTGAGTCAATCCATACCCCGGCAAAACCGAGGTCAGAGGTTGTCCCGATGGATATTGATTGGGGGAGTGTTTCGAGTAACATGGGCACTGCTTCGGCAAACCTGGGGACTGTCTTGCCTTTGAACTCAAAACTATACCTATCACTTGGCCATTTGCAGTGTGGTGTTTGGACATGGTCGGGCCATTTAAGCCGGCACGTGGCAACATGACTCATATCCTAGTCATGGTTGATAAATTTACAAAGTGGATTGAGATCAAGCCAATCAGAAATGTGATGGTCCCACAGCCATATCATTCCTCAAATATATAATCTTGAGATATGGATACCCACACAGCATAATAACTGATAATGGAACGAACTTTGCCGAAGGAGCATTTGCTTGATTCTATAATGAAAAGAGGATAAGACTCAATGTTGCGTCAGTCGCACATCCTGCATCGAATGGGCAAGTGGAGAGATCCAATGAGATAGTACTGTCTGGGATAAAACCTCGGCTCATTGAGCCGCTGCAGCGATCAGCTGGGTGCTAGATTGATGAACTCCCGATGGTACTATGGAGCCTAAGGACAACTCCAAATTGATCAACTGGCTATACGCCATTTTTTCTGGTATATGGGGCAAAAGTTGTATTACCAGGTGATATAGTGCATGACTCACCGAGAGTCACCCAATACACAGAAGCCGAAGTGCAAGAAGGCCGGCAAAATGATGTTGATATTCTAGAAGAAGTGAGAGAACTGGTATTGTCCAGATCCATCATATATCAGCAAAATCTCCAACACTACCATAGCCGGAAAGTAAACCCTCGAGTATTTCGAGAAGGGGATTTGGTGCTTCGACTAGTGCAATGCACTGCCAGCACACATAAACTATCACCTCCATGGGAGGGGCCATTTATTGTGAGCAAGGCACTGCACAATGATGCATATTATCTCATAGATGCTCAAGCATAGGAGAAGAATAAGGCAGACATGTCGGGAGAAGAGTCAAAGAGGCCATGGAATGTAGCACTACTTCATCCATTTTACACTTAGTAGAAGTGTATGTATCTTAAACCCTCATATATCGGTTTATATGCCGGCAATGAGTTTATGAATGAAATCTCGGCACCTCGAGCAGTTACTCGAGGACTGCCTTAGTAGTAATGGTCAATTCAGTACTTTATTTTTTATGTCAGCTGGCTTTAGTTTCTTACCCCTTATGCTGAGTTAGTATTGTGTCGGCACCAAAGGCCCACTCTTCGACTTGCTGCTATCCAAAACCCGGCTTTATGGCAAGAAAGAGCAAAAGTTGGTGAGTGTTGCGCACATGAAAAATCGACTAAGGAAGGAAAAATAAGCGAGCCGATACTTGTTTTTTGGACTAACCCCCGTATTTACTTTCTTTACTTTTATGCCGAATAACTCTGAGCGAATTCTCGTGGTTTTAAGTATTGTTAATTTAATTTTCTAATCTTGGACTCATAAGTCGAACGCTGAAAAATGGTAGACATGAGCCGGATCATAAGATTGAGGAAACAAGGAAAGAAACTCGGGGACTCCACCCAAAGGAATCCGACATAAAAACTTAGTAGTAGCTAGACAACCTAAAATGTTTGATACATTTGCACCCGGCATACCAGGATTTAACCAAGATTGAAGTTTTTCTGCCTAAGGAGCAGCGGTAGCCGTATCAAGGGCAGCGGCAGACGATTCAGGGGCAGTTGTAGCCGAATCAGAAGCATCGGCACATGAGGAGGAGTTGCGGCTTCAGGAGTGGGAGCATCGGCTTCTGCTTCATCGTCCGAGTTTTCTTCGTGTCTAGCCGGGTTTTCTTCGTTTTCATCGGCATTATCTTCAACACAACAAATTCATTGTCGGTGTCATCGAGGAAACTTGGCCCATCATTCCATGCATGGACACTGCCGTACTAGATCAAAGAATTGGCTCGATCTTGGCGCTGCTTGATAAACTTTGTATTGGTCGTCCATTGAGAGCCAGTACGCATGTTCTGAAGGATATCTAAGTTGATGCCTTTGTACCATGACAGCACAAAGGCTAGAGTTATGTTAGCGCCAGCTCGCGCAGCATATTCCCGCCATAGGCCCATTTGTGTCTCACACTCCATCAGTTTCTTGATCAGCTTCGAGACATGTTTTGGGGTAGCCTCTGTCGGCCAAAGCACATTGAATACTCAAATGGCAGCGTCCAGAAGCTCAACCCCAAAAGTCTTTACTGGTTTAAGGCTAGGCGAGAGACTGGCCAGAGAGTCGTCAACGTCATATTCAGCCAAAGTACCATTGGACTCCCCTCTCTACAATCTGGATTTTTTAATGGCAGCAGCGACATGAGTTTTTGACTCGGGGAAATTATCTAGAGAACGAGCAAGGAGCAAGGAGTTAGAAAAGTTCAGCATAAGAAAAATGTCAGCAAAACTGGCCATGATGCTATTGATCCAAGTTAGCTCGGACAACCAACCCGCATGCTTTTTCTTGAGTCTTTCTAACTCGATGGAAACCGAATCAAATTTGATCTCAGCCTTCTTGAGCAGATTCTGGTCCTTCTCAAGCTAAGTGGTGAGCTGATTCTTCTCCTCGACAAATTCCTGGTCGAGTTTCTCAAGTTTAGCCTTCTGGAGTTTCTTTAATTCCTCATTCTCGGTACGAAGCCGAGAGATTTGTTCATCCCTCTCCTTCAGCTGAGCTTGGTGTTCTCTTGGTTGTTCAAGAAAATGAATAATCAGTTCGGGCATAGAGATGTAATCCTGATGAACCTCTGCAAGAGGCTTTATCCCGGCTGGGCCGAGGTAAATATTATAGCACGAGTCAATGAGTGGCAGGTGCACGAGTAAAGGGCGGAACGAAAGGTACCTTCCAGCTCAGCAATGTGCTTTTTTAGCCCCTCATTCTCGATGTCAACCCTAGCTGGCAAAAAAGCGAATCAAGAGTCAATTCGGCAGATAAAAAATACAAGAGTATTTAACAATGAGGCAGGGACATACCTTTATTCTTTAGATCAAGCAGCAACTTCTTGTGCTTAGTGGAGAGACCCTTGTGCACAAAGAAGGGTTTTTGAAACTCGGCAGTGCGCTTATTGGTGGAGATCTGAAAAATACAAAGTTGTTAGTCGCTGAGTAAATTGGATATTCGACTCTACTAAAGATTTGAACCGAGTTAATCGATCTGAATCTAGGTGGCTGGATATTTAAATCTACTCAAGATTCGAACCGAGTAAACTCGATCCAAATCTAGGTGGCTAGATATATATTCGACTCTACTCAAGATTCGAACTGAGTAAACTCGATCTAAATCTAGATGGCAGGATATTCGACTCTACTCAAGATTCGAACCGAGTAAACTCGATCTGAATCTAGGTGGCTGGATATTCAACTCTAGTCAAGATTCCAACCGAAATAACTCGATCCAGATCTAGGTGGCTGGGTATCTGACTCTACTCAAGATTCGAACGGAGGAAACTCGATCCAAATCTAGGTAGCTGTATATTCGACTCTACTCAAGATTCGCACCGAGTAAACTCGATTCGAATCTAGGTGGCTGGATACTCAATTCTAAGAGAAACTAGGTTATAGTGACTCGGCTCGATATCTCGGACATGCTAAGGTTCGAAACTAAATTACGAAGTGTTGGTCTAAAAGAGCATCCGGCCGAGTAATATTTTACTCCCCGGATGCTCGGGGACTAGTGGACATGTATGTATCTATTGAAAGTATAAAAAGTGAAGCTGAGGTATTTACCTCCATCATCTTGTCTGCCTCGGCAAGAGCCATTCTTGTAGTAAACATCCTCTCACCAATCTTTGCCAGGCCAAACTTCTACGGTAAAGTATTATCAGATGTAACTTTTCCATATTCGGCGTTGTTCCAGTTGGTGGCACATTCAGTGAGTGAGCCAAGGCTCTGACCACTCAAAGTCCGAGTCACGACTAAACCTTTCCTAGCAGAAGTTTTTTTGGAGGCCATCGCAGCAGCAGGGCTAACATGCAGCGCTAGTTGTTTGTCCTTACCGATGCAGAGGCATCAGCACCTTTCTGTAGCATAGAGGCAACCGTTGGTTATTGAGGTATAACCATATTTTTCTTCTATGTCGTCTTAGCCCCCGCAGTTGGTTTTTTCTATTTATTAGGCGGGGTTGTCTGTTGCTACGAGGGCGTTGGTTGAGATGGTTGAGGTTGGGGCTATTTACGCCGAGTTTGAGCTGACTCGGATGATGTCGGTGGCGGTTGCTGCTGCTAAGTCGAAGTTGACACAGGAATTGGTTGCTGTTGAGATTGGAGATGAACTGGTGTCGGGGTTACCGGCACCACAGACGAAATTGTCTCTGCGCCGGCACTACTGGTGCCACGTTCTTCACTATCTCTGTCGAGGGTCGAAGTATTCTCCCGCTGATCCGACATGGCCTCGTCAGTTGGAGCACCACTTCCGCCTCCAACCTCGGTTTCACCCTCTGTCCGGGTAATATTGGCATATGGTGCAGGAGGGGAATTAGCCCGAATGGGGCTAAGGACGCGAGTATCGTCCTGAGGAGGAGGAGATGGTGGTGTAACAACTAGAGAGCCCATACTAGAGCCACTCTGAGGCACATTCAGAGCAGCCCTGTCGAGTGAAACAATGAGATGAAATGAGTCAGAGAAGAAAGAGAGAAACAAGAAATAAAAAAGATAACCTGGAGGAGAGAGCTTACCCGGAAACAACCGGCGACTCCTTTCGCCTCACAGGCTTCTTCCCGGACTTCTTGTACCTCTTCCCAGCCCTAGATGGCTTGGCTGGCGGGGCAGAAGTTGCGGCCCATTTCTTCACCGCACCTTGGCCCCCCATAGCAACGGGAGGTACGTCATGCACCTGACCAGCCGGGTTAGCTGGTATAAAGTCAGCAGGATAAGTGAATGATAGTGGCATTAAGTCAAATACATCAAGAATGAGATAATAATATTCCTCCTCATCATCATTCGGCTAGTCCCTTAATGGTGATAAGACGGAAGTCTTACCATGGGGTAGGCCGGAGCTGTAGCTAGTTCCCTGCTTTACACGTGTCCCTGCTTTACATGTGTCCCCAAAACTTCTGATCCCCCGAGTCCCTACTTTACACGTGTCCCTATAATTCCCTATATCCCGCTTTTATTACATTGTACTCCCTCTGTTCTAAAATATAAGATGTTTTAGCTTTTGTGAAATGGATGTATTTAGATGTTTTTAGTATGTATGTTCACTCCAAATATGCACACTAAAAGACGTCCATATACATTCATTTTACAAAAGCTAAAAAACAATTTTGGAACGGAGGGAGTAGCTAATAACAGTTCAGTTGGAAATAGAAGAAAAAGACCAGTCGGACAAAAAAGTTCGAGGAGACCTGTTTTTGCTACCATATCAAAACCTATTTTGCCGGAGAGATCGCCAGAGACTCATCAGAGACTTCATATCTAGAAAAGACACATAATGATTGTAGCAAAAGTATTCACTGTAGAAAAACCCGACTTCACCGGAGATCTCGCCAGAGAAAAATCATGCTACCGTATAAGCAAAACCGACTTCACTGGAGATCTCGTATCAAAAACTTTTGATATTGCAGGAAAACACAGAACGTTCTAGCAAAAAAATCGTGTTATTGTAGCAACGTTGCAGTAAATTTCCACGGTGAGCTAAAAACATACAAAAGCACCATAGAAATTTGGAACACCAAATGTAGCAAAAAGAAAATGTCTATGTAGCAAAATCAAACAAAAATGGCAGCAATGCTCATAGCATCGCCAACTACTCCGCTGCAACACCACCGAGCATAAAGGTCGAGGACTAAGGGAGAGCTCATGTAGGTGGAGTCAGTTACGGAGGTGGTGGCCGAGCGCCATGGTCGTTGTTGCCATGGACGCACATGTGAAGTCGTGCTCTTCCCACAGAAGCACCTCTGTCGTGGTCTCCATCTCTGGAAATAACTGGGAAATGGAGAAGCTGGGGTTTGGGGAAAGCACCGGATACCACCACTCGCAGCAACAGGGCCCCAACCTGTAGCACACAGCGGATCGCAAGCTCCTTCACGCCCGAGCGAGAGAAGGGGTGGACACCGGAGGAGAGAGCTCGTGGTGGCGAGGTTCGGTTGTGACAGAGGGGGCGGTATGAGGGGAGGCAGGGGATGGAGTTGTGCAGGCCAGTTGGGTGGAGGAGAAGGCCCGTGAGGAAAAGATAAGATTAGGGTGGGGCCTGACGATGGAATCCTCGGGGGAGTCCTATCATTTCCTTATCCACAAACTCTCAAAAAGTAACCCTCTAAATCATACTGTGCAAATCCTACTCACGTCGTAATGTGGTCGCATCCTTCGATTAGAGATAAGTAGGGGGAAATGGACTAATCAGAGAAGTTGAAAGTAGTTTTTCCTGCAACTATATATAAAAGGGTGGATGGTTTTCCAATGGCTCCTTACTCTAAGGAGGAAGTAAAAAAGAAAGTTTTCCAAAAGGCATATAATAAGGTCCCCGAACCGGATAGGTTTCTTGCAAAGTTCAGTGCAATTGTTGTTTCTTTGCCATATACAAATGAAACTCGATATTTATTTTCCCATCGCTGGATCAAGAAACAGACATATTGGATGGTCGATCCCTCGGGACCTGGAGGGGAACTTGGATCACCACGTCTACCGCATCGGCCTTCTCCTACAGCGAGCTGAAGGCGTTACCCTAGAAGTAGAAGAAGTGGCACGTCTTGCACATGTCCAAGAACAACTGCTTGCAAGGTATGGGCATCGCACTGTCCTCCTTAGAGCATATCTAAGGGACACTATAAAGTATGGTGAACTGGAAAATAACCACTAGTTTTCGTTTTTCTATCAAAAAAGTAACCCGAGTAGATTCCGTACACCCCACCCGACCCGAATTTTTTTACGACGCCCCGAATAATCTACTCCCACCCGTATATCCTCAGGTCTCGCGGCCGAACCGAGGGGGGCCTATAGATGCACTGTAGCTTTGGCGGGAAGGACATTTTCGCTCTGCCATTTCCCGCCTCGTCTCCTCCATCGCCATAGATCCACCTCCCATGTCGCCCTCCAGCCTCGCAGCGTCCTGGATTCGGCTCCAATGGACCCTGTGGACCTCCCACCGGCCACTAGAGTTGTGGCACCTCCCCAATAGACGCCTCCCCTCCACCGCTGTCGTCGCCTCTGCCTGTGTGTACACACGATGTTAGGCTTGCGAAGCCAAATGGCGCTAGCACAAAGCAAAAAAACGTTGGCCAGCACGTTGTTCCAGTAGGATCTATGCCACCAGCATCCGCCACCGCCTCCTCCCATCGGCATAGAGCACCGCCGTCCAAGATCCAAATAATTCAAGGAAGAGTCCGGGTGTAAAGGGCATCCCGCATCGAAGAAGGCGGTCGCTAGCCATCCCGCTCTAGTCGTACCTTGATGACTCACAAGTATAGGGGGTGTATCGTAGTATTTTCGAATGAAGTGAAACCCAATTTATTGATTCGACAAAAGGGGAGCCAAAGAATATTTATAAGCCTTAACAACTAAGTTGTCAATTCAGCTGCATCTGGAAACAATCTTGCTCACAACAGTTTATCAGTAGCAACAATTTTGTAGTAGCAATAGCAAAGTAACAACAGTATTAAAAATAAAGACAGTAGTAACAATAGCAGTAAACAGTAGGATTAAAGCGCCGTAGGCATAGGGATGGATGGACGGGCGTTGCATGGACAAGACAATTCATATAGCAATCAAGACATAGGGCATTTGCAGATAAATAAGATAAAGCATCCAGGTACTAAATAATCATAGGCATGTGTTCCATATATAGTCATACTAGCTCGCAATGAGAACTTGCACAACATCTTTTGTCCTGCCAGCCTGTTTGCTGCGGGGCCTCAAGGGAACTACTAGCAATTAAGGTGCTCCTTTTAATAGAGCACCGAAGCAAAGCATTAACACTCCGTTAACACATGTGATCCTCACATCAAAGTCATTCCCTCCGGTTATCCCGATTGCTGTCACTTCGGGGCCTTTGGTTCCGGACAACAATGTGTGTATACAACTTGCAGGTAAGACCATAAACAATACTATCATAATGAATCAATAACATGTTCGGATCTGAAATCATGACACTCAGGCCCTAGTGACAAGTATTAAGCATAACAAGTTGCAACAAAGTCAAAAAGCACTAATAATAGATACTATGCACCATGCCCTAGCAATCTGATGTCATTACATGAACGATCTGATCCAATCCCTACCATCCCCATAGCCTACAGTGGGGGATTACTCACTCGTAGATGGCGGAATCATGGATGGTCGATGGAGAAGCGATGGTGACAATGATGGCGATGATCTCCTCCAATTCTCCGTCCCGGCAGGGTGCCAGAACGGAGTTTATGGTTCTGAATCGTGGATTCTGATGGTGGAGGCGTAGCGGAACTCTCTCTGGAAAAACGTCGAACCCCCCTCGGTTTTTAGGTCAAGAGGCATCTTATAGGCAAAGAGGGAGGCCGAGGGGGCAGCCGAGGCGGCCACACTACCCCCTGGTGCGGCCAGGCCTGGCCCACGCGGCCAGGTGGTGTGGGCCCCTCGTGTCCCTACTCCGTCTCGTCTTCTGGTGAAATAGGATTTTTGGCATAATTTCCGGGATTTTTCTTGATAGTTGATTTTCTGCACAAAAACTAGACACCAAGGTAATTCTGCTAAAAACAGCGCTAGTGCGTGTTAGTTGTATCCAAATCACACAAGTTTAGAGGAAAAACAATGGCAAAAGTGTTCGGGAAAGTAGATACATTTTGGACGTATCAACTCCCCCCAGGCTTAGCTTATTGCTTGTCCTCAAGCAATTCAGTTGAAAACTGAGTGCGATAAAAGAAACTTTCACGAACACGTTTGCTTCATATGATGTATATATTCTTAGCATATGATCAAGTACTTAGACAATTCATAATAAGGAGTATGCAAAATAAGGTCACTCAATAGCCATTGCAAGCTATGAAGATATTTCAACTCAAAAATAATAAGTGGCATGGAACATAAACATAAGCAACATTGTAATGCTCATAAAAAGGTATGATAGAGTGGCATCTCGCTTGCCTTTGATTGTAGGGCAAATATAAATGCCAAGGCACCTCTAAAGTTCAGGTGAAGACTAGAAATAAAGATATCAGGGATACAAGCATCAAAGTCATGACATAAATAACCAAGATTTGAACCAAGCACATTACACTAAGAATGACAACTATGCTCTCAAGAAAGTGCTCAAAGAATAAGTGGTGACTCAACAAGGAAGTGAAAAGGTTTTGAAAAGTTTGAAAGGCTTCCAAATGCTGAAAGTATGGTACTTATTAGCTTTGAGCTCTCATTGCCCCTATCATAAGCATCTTTTAGGTGATTAAGGTTAAAGTGACACAACTAAGAGGATATGCTTGACAAGTTATAAGTCGAAGTCTCATGCCCCTTACTTACGAAGACCGAACCTCATGCTACTCAACTTCAGTCACAAGTAAGCTCTTGTCCTTGTAAGTACATGTGTATCATAGAGAGCCACCAACGGGGTACCCCTTGCACATGATATAGGAGCTATCCCATAATCAAAATGACAAGGCAAGCAGACAATGAGCATCTCAGTGATCTTTTTATTTGCTATTTCCATAGGTTTTATTGAGGATTCTTCATAGAGTGATCACTATGGTTATGCTGCAAGTTTCCACCATGATTAGGCATGGCTTAGGCTAGCGGCCCACGCGTTTCTCTAACACACATACAAACTCCATGATCTTACAAGTTCCACTTTTATTTCACACAGTCGGGATCCATAAGCAAAAGAATCATGATATCAATGGAATAATAAGTGCAATGTTGAAAGTGTTCCCCATGATACATGGTTCTGCTAACTTCAACTTATAAAGCGCAAGCATATACGCAAAAAGATGGACACAATGGTTCAAGATTATTAAATGCAGGAAAAGTAAAGTGTGCCATCAAGTTCGTGAGAGCTTTACTAAGTAACTTTCTCATAACAAGCAAACATTTTATTCGGAAGAAAACAAGGCATACTTAATATGCACGAAATAGCAAATGATGCTAATAGGTAGGTATGGTGGACACTTTTGGCAATATTGGTTTTGGGGAGTTGGATGCACGAGTAAAGCTTATACTCAGCACAAGTGAAGGCTAGCAATAGAAAGGGAGCGACAAACAAGAGAGCAATAACTGTCATAATCATGCTTGCAACAAAACATGACTAATTATGGCATGAAAGTGATTCAAGAACCCTGAGGCAAAATGATTCATCGAGGCTTAACTGATTGTTTCAGTCATTTGCATGCGTGAGCATGTGCCAAGTCAATTCAAGTGAAACATTCAAAGGAGGATACCACAGTGTCATACCAAGTTATGAATAGAATAATGCAAGCAAACATTCATATGACATGCTACAAACTATTAGCAAGCTGGAGCTAATCATAAGAAAGCAAGAACTACTAAGCATTCATAAATAACATACACCTTACATGAACAGACTAAGCATGCCCACAACGATGAGTATATGTACAAAAATAAAAACAAATAGAGTTTGTTACCAGCCTCTTACCACACCTCAAGTTGTCATTAATATTCATTATTGCCCTTCACTTGTGTGGCTTGAATAATAACATGAAACCAAACTCCACTGAGGACTGCTGAACCCTGCAACAAACTTCACAAAACCAAAGAAGAACAACAAATATTTTTGGGTTTTCGATTTTTAAAGGAAAGAACCAAAAGAAAGAACAAGCAAAGCGAAATCTTTTTGGGTTTTTTGAATAATCAAAACAAGGATAAAAGGAGAAAGGCAAACCAAGTCAAAAAGAAAAAGAAGCAAACAAAGAGAAACGATGAAAATATTTTTGGTCTTTTTGTGTTTTGGAAAGCAGAAACAAAACAAGAACAGAAAATAAAAAGAAAGCGAAACATGGATATACAGAGTGCCGACTGAACATGATAAGTAGATGAGTGTGATGTCGGAGTACCTCCCCCCAAGCTTAGGCTTTTGTCCTAAGAGGGTATCAATCCCAATGCGGGTAAGGATTCCACGCCAGCGGGTCATCATAAGAATGATCGTGGTTAGGCCCTTGAGAAGAAGAAGAAGAAGCTCCCCAGTCATATGTGGGATGCTGGTACCAGGACTCCCCCTCATTCGAGGGCTGGACCGAATCATCCATAGCCTCCCTTCCAGTATCTTGCTCCTGCTAGGAAAGCTCCCCCAGATACGCATCGAGTTCTTCCTCAGTGAGTGACCATCCTACCGAATTTTACCACTCTCCTTTGAGAAGCTACTCCCTTGGAAAATCTCCGCATACAAGTCCATGAGTGGTGTATGTCACTCCCTAATCTTTTCACATGATCCCCATTGAGGTACTCTAATAGCTACACAAAAATCATCAAAAGGAAGGTCGACAGCTATATTGTAAATTTTGTAGTGAACCATGGGGTTAGGCAAAGAGCAACTAAATCGAAAGTCCTGAACCACAGACATGGTTAGTTTCACAAATTGGTAAGGTTCATCTCCCACAAAGTGCTCCAATCCTGCATTAGTGATTAAGGTGTGGAAATCTTGAGAGATCCCTGCATCCCCCATGAATTCGGGGCATGGATAAACAGAAGGAAAAACCTCCTCCTCACGGTGGACTTTCATTACCGTAGGCACCCTTAATTCATGCTTGTTGAGTTGGTGTTCATCCATCCTCTTTTCTGAAATTTAAACATCCATCATACAAGTGATTGCAAAGTGATTACAAAATGAAAGGAACTACTTATAGGGACTTGTAAGAGGCCTAAACATGCATCAAAATAATTTCTCTAAGCATTGAATACGTTTACAAGCTCTCATAACCTGTCACCTACAGTAGCAAAATACTCAAGATATAATCCACTAAACACAAATCTACTTGGACAAGCGGAGGAGTCACATACCAGAGAACAAATGCTCCAAATTTCAGCAGCAAAGATGGGCTGAGCAAGGAGATCGAAAAATCGTGGACAAGAACAGCAAGAACGCGAGTTTGAGCAATGAACTGATGTTTTCTCGTGAGAGAGAGAGAGAGCAGTGGCAAATGAGAGAGTGAGTGGAGGGCCAGGGTGGCCCATACCATGGCCAGGCACGCCCCTGGTGTGGCCGCGCCACCAGGTGGTGTGCCTGCCTGGTGGGCCCCCTGGTACTCCTCAGGCACTTCTCTGCCCCTTTTTCACGTAAAATTTTAATACGAATTTTCTGGAATTTTTCGAGACACTTTATTTTTGAGCAATTTTTAGGTATTGATGAATGACTTTTCTGCAGAAAGATGATTTTGAAATGATGCAAAAACAAAACAAAACCTAAACTTCAGAAGTTCTAAGACACTCTAATATGCAAGCAACTAGCAACAGAAAAGTAAACTAAGCGAAAGCAAAAACTAAAATGGATAAAATAAATGTAAACAAAGATAATCATGGTGGAAACATTGTTTTGTTCATTAAAATCCTTTTGTTAACAAGGTTGATCAGGCCTTGTTACCAAAACAATTTTATATGAAACAAAACTTTGTAGTCCACGAAATGATTATGTTACCTCAACCTTGATAGCAATGGTCCCAGCCATAATAATTTCATATTTTTCTCTTGGTATGGGACAATATATTTCTCCAACTTGAATGCCATCAACATGTTCAATTGAATTTAAACCAAAGGTCCTATCAATCTTCTTGGGGAAATAGACAGTATGCTCCTTGTCATTGACATTAAAAGTCACCTTTCCTTGATTACAATTAATACAACTCCTGCAGTATTAAGAAAAGGTCTCCCAAGAATAATAGACATATTGTCATCTTCAGGAATTTTAAGCACAACAAAGTCAGTTAATATCAAGCAGTTATGAGCTACTTGAACAGGTACATCCTCACATATACCAACAGGAATAGTAGTTTATCAGCCATTTGCAAGGATATATCAGTTGGTATTAGTTTTTCCAATTGAAGTCTCTTGTAGAGAGTGAAAGGCATAACACTAACTCCTGCTCCCAAATCACACAAAGCAGTTCTAACATAACTATTTTTAATAGAGCATGGAATAGTTGGAATCCCAGGGTCTCCAAGTTTCTTTGGAACTTTACCATTAAAGGAATAATTAGCAAGCAAAGTAGAAATTTCTTCATTAGGGATCTTCCTTTTAATAGAGACAATATCCTTCATATACTTTGAATAAGGAGGCAATTTAATAGCATTAGTCAAAGGAATTTGCAAGAATAAAGGTTTCATCCACTCACAAAAATTGTTGTAGTGTTCATCTTCCTTTGACTTGTGTTTCTTATCAGGGAAAGGCATAGGTTTTTGGACCTGCTGACTCGTGTACTAACGAGCTCATTGGGGAACCCCAAGAGGAAGGTATGATGAGCACAGCAGTAAGTTTCCCTCAATTATGAAACCAAGGTTATCAATCCAGTAGGAGCAAGTAAACACCTCAAAGGTGTTGCTAGCTGGACTTTGGCAGGGCGCACTACCGGTGTCAGCAGCAACGTGAAGACCTGCACAACACAACCACAGAACTCTGTCCCCAACTTGCAATGAGGTTGTCAATCTCACCGGTTTTGCTGAAAACAAAGGATTAAACGTATCGAGTGGAAGAAAGTAATTTCTTGCAGAAAGTAAATAGGAAGCAGTAAACAGTTGATTGTAGATTGATGATAAAAGAAAGGACCGGGGTCCATAGTTCACTAGTGGTGGCTCTCCTTAAGATAGATGACATGTTGGGTGAACAAATTACAGCGGGGCAATTGACAAACATCGAGAAAGCAATATGCATATACTACTCATCTTGACTCCTTTGAGATTCGATTGGGCATTACAACATTATACATAGACCGCCATCCAATTGCATCTATGACTAATAATCCACCTTCAGGTTATCATCCGAACCCCCTCCAGTCTTAAGTTGCAAGCAACAGATTATTGCTTTACGAATTGCGTGTAAAGTAAACAATATGATTGTTCTATGAACAAAGGATTGTTGTTTTCTCCCTAGTAGCAACAAAACATCTAGTACCTTAGAGATTTCTGTCACTTCCCCAGATTACTAGAGGCATGAACCCACTATCGAGCATAAATACTAACTCTTGGAGTTGCTAGCATCTACTTGGCCAAGATAGCTACTAACAACGGAAAGCATGCAAGATCACAAATAACAAAGACATGATAGAATCAATAATCAATCTGAAACCGTCGATTCCCCGCAAACACAACATGTATAATTACAAATAGATGATCTTGATCATGAACGGAGCTCACAAGTTCTAAACATGATAGCACAAAGGAGGATAACCAGCCATCTAGCTACTACATGGACCCGTAGTCCAAGGATGAACTACTCACGCATCACACCGGAAGCTTGCATGATGATGAAGAAGGCCTCCAGGGTGAATTCCCCTCTCCGTCAGGGTGCCGAGAAGAGCTTCAGATCCCTCCCAATCTAGGGATGGAGATGACGTGACTCTGACTGTTCGTGGATTTTTGATCAGTACTTAGGGTTTCGTATCGGAGGCAATATATAGGCGAAGGAGAGGTGAGGGGGTGCATGGGGCCAGACCACCTGGCGTCGCGCCAGTGGTGTGGCCGGGCCCCAGCCCCTCTCCGTCTCGTATTCTGGCTCCTGGTGTCCCTCGGTGAAAAACTGACATGGGCTTTTGTCCCGTCCAATTCTGAGAATATTCATTTTCTGACTTTCCTGGAACCAAAAACAGCAGAAAACAGGCAGTTGGCACTGTGGCTCTTGTTAATAGGTTAGTCCAAGAAATCATATGAAAATTACTCCAAAGTGTGGACAAAACACAAGAAAGTAGATAAAACCAAGCATGGAACATCAAAAATTATAAATACACTAGCAACGTATCAACATCCCCAAGCTTAACTCCTGCTCGTCCTCGAGTAGGTAAGTGATAAAAATAAAGAACAATTTTTGAGGTGACATGCACCATCATAAACTTGATCAAAGTATTTGTAAAACATTGATAGCTAGGATCATAGTACTTCAATCATAACATGAAAGACAAAGTTCTAACAATAAGACAAAGCAACTATGTTGCAACATGAAAAGGCACAAACAAAAGATTCATGAATAACAATGCTTTGCAAGATGTTTGTTTGTTTCAAATAAAGAAAAACATAGCATAGTAGAATTCAGCTTGTCCCTCATAGAGTAGCAACATAAATGCATAGGACACCTTCAAAGTTCATAAGAGTGACTAGATACAAATAGTTTAAAACAAGCAATATCAAAGCTATGCATCAATCAACAAGTCTTGGGACAATGCACATAGAACTAAGAATGGACATTATGCTCTCAAAGTAGGTGCATAAAGATAGAAGGTGGAGACTCAACATAAAAGTAAAATAAAGGCATTCATAGAAGGAAGTAGGGATTCAAGTCTCATAAAGAGCTTCCAAAAATTATGGTCCTTATTAGCTTTCAGCTCTCATTGCCCCTATCATAAGCATCTTGAAGGTGATTAAGGTTAAAATGACACAACTAAGAGGATATGCTTGACAAGTTATAAACCGAAATCTCATGGCCCTTACTTACGAAGACCGAACCTCATGCTACTCAACTTTAGTCACAAGTAAGCTCTTGTCATTGTAAGTACATATGTATCATAAAGAACCGCCAACGGGGTACCCCTTGCACATGATACAAGAGTTATCCCATAATCAAAATGACAAGACAAGTAAACAATGAGCATCTCAGCAATCTTTTTATTTGCTATTTGCATAGGTTTTTATTGAGGATGCTTCATAGAGTGCTCACTATGGTTATGCTGCAAGTTTCCACCATGATTAGGCATGGCTTAGGCTAGCGGCCCAGGCGTTTCTCTAACACACATACAAACTCCATGATCTTACAAGTTCCACTTTTATTTCACACCGTCGAGATCCATAAGCAAAAGAACATGATATCAACGGGGTACAAGGTACAAGTGCAATGTTGAAAGCGTTCCCCATGATACATGGTTCTGATAACTTCAACTTATAAAGCGCAAGCATATACGGAACAAAGAAGGACCCAATGGTTCAAGTTTATTAAACGCAGGAAAAGTAAAGTGTGCCATCAAGTTTGTGAGAGCTTTAATCACTAATTTTCACATAACAAGTTTAATTTGGAAGGTAGATAAAAACATGAATATACTTGTAATAACATATGCTCGTAGGTAGGTATGGTGGACTCTTTGGAATAACTTGGTTTTAGGAGTTGGATGCATGAGTGGAACTCATACTTGGTTATGGAGGCTAGCAAAAAACTGGGAGCGACCAACTAAGAGAGCAATAATGGCCATAATCATGCAGAGCGACAAAACATCATTGATCAAAGCATAAAGTGATACTACAAGTTGAAAACTAAAGGATCATAAAGGCTATGGTGACTTGGGATAGTCATAACATGGTGTGAGCATGCGCCAAGTCAACCCAAATAAAGCATCAAAGGAGAATACCACAATATTATGCTTTAATATGCTAAAACAACGCATGATTCTTCCAAGGCACATTAAGCAATCTCAATTGTTTATAACAAGTCATGCTACAGCAAAGAACACTAAGCATAAAGCCAAAACAATATCAAGCATGGCATGACAAAGCATGGGCCACAGTCAAAAATAAGCTCTCTTTACCACTTAAGCATGAACTTTCCTACTCTTTTCCAATCCAAATCAAACTATTTGAAAACCAATGTATGAAAGAGGTGGTCCAACCAATTTATTTAGCAAACTAAGCAAACAAAAACCAAAACCCAAACGAAAAAGAAGACGCTCCAAGAACAACACAACTGTGCATGAAACAATAACAATGAAGTGTTTGAAAGAAACCTGGGATTTTTATTGATGAAGAAGGGGATGCCTTGGGCATCCCCAAGCTTTGACGCTTGTACTTCTTGGATATTTCTTGGGGTGACACGCTTGGAATCCCCAAGCTTGAGCTTTAGTCCATCCTTCATCTCATTACTCATTCCTTCCATACACCTGAAATTTTTCCTTCATACAAAACTTCACACAATCTTTATTCGCAACATTAGTGTACTCAAGATAATAAGTCTTTAGGTTCATTTCAAACACCAATAAAACTTCCATTAAAACATAAGCTACTGCAGAACTTCCCTCAAAAAGCTCAATTCCCCAAAAGAACTCAAAAAGGAACCAACAAGAAGCAAATGCAAATAAAGGCAGAAATCTGTCAAAACAGACCAGCAGGTAAATATGGATTTTTTCGAGGACCTTCTGTTGCTCAAATCAAAAAGTGTTGAACTAATGAAAGTTAGATAATAACCTGGGTCAGAAGCACAAAAATTCACACCTCAAAAGGACGTACAGATATTTTACACGAATTTTTACGGTGAAGCACAGAAATCTGTTTCGGGACAGCAACTTTCCCAATCATTACTTCTCTATCATTAGAGGTTACTCTTGGCACAAAAAACAAATAAAAAGGATAAGGAGCAGTTATTATAGAAGTAATAACTTCCAAGACTCATCTAAAACTATTGGGTTATCTCCCAATAAGTACTTTTCTTTAACGCCTTTAAGTTAGGCATAAGAAGCAAGAAAAAGAATCAAGCGTTCTCAAATGAAGAAGCATTAAGATTGATACCAGAAATATCTTCAACAAGGCAGGGTATCTCATCCAAATAAGTTCTATAGGATCCTCTCTCAATACTCTTGGGTTTACTATTTTCATCAAACGGGTTTTCAGGAACAATCCAATCAAGATTCTTTTCTATGGCTTCATGCATTGCTACAAGTTTAAAAGGTATTGGTATCTTAGTTTCCTCCCCATTAGGTTCAGTTTTGTCCATCTTTTCTCGTGTACCAAAAACATCTACACATGAGCCTAGCTTATTAAAACGTTCAAAAACTTTCCTAGCTTCCTTCGCAACATCATAGAATTCCTTAAGCAAAGTTTCCAGAATAAAATCTCTCTTTTCAGGGTCATCAATTTCTTTAAGTTTAAGAAACATTGCTTGCATTAAGGGATTAAGGTTAACAAACCTAGCTTCCAACATGTGAACTAAAGAAGCTGCAGCAATTTCATAGTTTGGAGCAAGTTCTGCAAGGGATCTATCCTCAATACCCTAATGTTTACTAACATGATTAAAAAATTCTTCAATATTATCTTTTCCAAATATAGAGCCACTACCTATTGAAATGTCTTTCAGGGTGAATTTAGGAATCAACATGGTGAGCTAAGAAAGAGGTAACGACTATAGAAAGACTTAATTTTTTGTGTTTTTAATAAAGAAAGCAAATTAGTAAGACTATTTTTTTGTGTTTTGATAAAGAAACAAGCAAACAAAGCAAAAGTAAACTAAGCAAAACAAAAATAACAATGTAAAGAGATTGGTTATGAGGGACTCCCCTTGTGAAGATGTCCTTGACTTCCCGGCAACGGCGCCAGAAAATCACTTTGATGGCGTGTGGTTGACGTGGGAGCTTCTTCTTCTTCAGTCCCCGGCAACGGCACCAGAAAATCACTTGCCGACTCGTGTACTAACGAGCTCGTTGGGGAACCCCAAGAGGAAGGTATGATGAGCACAGCAGTAAGTTTCCCTCAGTTATGAAACCAAGGTTATCAATCTAGTAGGAGCAAGGAAACACCTCAAAGGTGTTGCTAGCTGGACTTTTGGCAGGCGGCCTTCCCGGTGTCGTGACAAGAACGTGAAGACCTGCACAACACAACCACAGAACTCTGTCCCCAACTTACGATGAGGTTGTCAATCTCACCGGTTTTGCTGAAAACAAAGGATTAAATGTATCGAGTGGAAGAAAGTAATTGCTTGCAGAAAGTAAACAGAAAGCAGTAAACAGTTGATTGTAGATTGATGATAAAAGAAAGGACCGGGGTCCATAGTTCACTAGTGGTGGCTCTCCTTCAGATAGATGACATGCTGGGTGAACAAATTACAGCGGGGCAATTGACAAACATCGAGAAAGCAATATGCATATACTACTCATCTTGACTCCTTTGAGATTCGATTGGGCATTACAACATTATACATAGACCGCCATCCAACTGCATCTATGACTAATAATCCACCTTCATGTTATCATCCGAACCCCTCCAGTATTAAGTTGCAAGCAACGGATAATTGCATTACGAATTGCGTATAAAGTAAACAATACGATTGTTCTATGAACAAAGGATCGTTGTTTTCTCCCTAGTAGCAACAACACATCTAGTACCTTAGAGATTTCTGACACTTCCCCAGATTACTAGAGGCATGAACCCACTATCGAGCATAAATACTAACTCTTGGAGTTGCTAGCATCTACTTGGCCAAGATAGCTACTAACAATGGAAAGCATGCAAGATCACAAATAACAAATACATGATAGAATCAATAATCAATCTGAAATAGCATCTCAATATCCGTCGGATCCCCGCAAACACAACATGTAGGAATTACAAATAGATGATCTTGATCATGAACGGAGCTCACAAGATCTAAACATGATAGCACAAAGGAGGATAACCAGCCATCTAGCTACTACATGGACCCGTAGTCTAGAGATGAACTACTCACGCATCACACCGGAGGCTTGCATGATGATGAAGAAGGCCTCCAGGGTGAATTCCCCTCTTCGGCCGGGTGCCAGGAAGAGCTTCAGATCCCTCCCGATCTAGGGATGGAGATGACGGTGGCTACAGAATCTTTCGTGGAATTTTGATCGGGTACTTAGTGTTTCTATATCAGAGGCATCTTATAGGCGGAAGGAGAGGCCAAGGGGGTGCCTAGGCTGGCCACACCACCCCCTGACGCGGGCCAAGCCTGGCCGCACGGCCAGGTGGTGTGGCCGAGCCCCATCCCCTCTCCGTCTCGTATTCTGGCTCCGGGTGTCCCTCGGTGAAAAACTGACTTTGGCTTTTGTCCCGTCCAATTTCGAGAATATTCATTTTTTGACTTTCCTAGAACCAAAAATAGCAGAAAACAGGCAGTTGGCACTGTGGCTCTTGTTAAGAGGTTAGTCCAAGAAATCATATGAAAAGTACTCCAAAGTTTGGACAAAACATAAGATAGTAGATAAAACCAAGCATGGAACATCACTAATTATGGATACGTTAGCAACATATCAGGACCCAAGGCTCTCTATGGGAGTAGCCCCCGAGTGCCTAGTTGAGTCGAGGAGGTAAATTATTAAACCACTTTCCTCATTACCACTTTCAATTTCAGCATCAGAGACAGATATACTATTGGGATCTATAGCAGGTTTAGGAGATTCTGCAATAGTTTTATGTTTATTTTTTATTTTCTTAGGAGAAGTGCCACTATTTTCAATTTGTTGAGAATCCTGCTCAATTCTTTTAGGATGCCCCTCAGGATATAGAGGATCCTGAGTGGCAGCACCACTTCTAGTTCTAATTTCATAAGCATGTTTTTCTTTAGCAGTATTAACTAGCAAGTCTTTTTGTACTTTAATAAGCTGATCAATTTGAGTTTGAACCATTTGGAAGTGTTTAACAAGCATTTTAACATCATTAGAGGTTCTTTCCACAATATCTTTTAACTCAATAATAGCTCTAGAGTTTTCCATTAGATGATTTTGCTATCAATAGATCCAGGAGGTAAATTATTAAATCAAGTTTTAGCTTCTCCTTTTAGTGAAAAAGGGAAAAATTTAGCAACAAAGTAGGTGCGCATATTAATATCATCAGAAAATACGCCACTCATGGTAGAAAGCTCAGTCGTATGTGCTACAGAACTTTCATTCTTAGTTCCACAAAAAGGTTCTTTCTCAACAATAGTTATGTAAGATAAATCGAGAGAGAAATCATAATCCTTATCTTTAATGTTTATGGGAGATGTAGCAAACTTAGCATCAAGAGACAATATAGATTTTATGGTACGCCTCTCAAGGAGACTCTTAAATAGCACTTTTACCATGAGTATTTTGATATTCTTTAATAAATTCATCATTCATTTCTATATATCCGTCCTCAATATCATATCTCTCTCTAGACTCAGGTGAACTAACAGGTGTAGTAGTGACGAGGGTTTAACTCATCAATGCCCATTGTTATGGACTTGGGTTTTGGAGAAGGAGGGAGCGCTGGAGACATCTATCGGCTAGCAAACAAGCACACAGGGGACAAAGGATTTACCCAGGTTCAGGCCTCGTAGAGGTCCCTACTCCTGCTTGTCTGCTCGTGGAATTATCGAAGGAGTCGAAAGTTACAATGGTGCGCAGATGCAATCTGGCGAGGGTTGTGGAAACTAGGGTTGCACGTGTCCTCCTCGCCGCCCCTCCTAAACTTTATATAGATAGGCTAGGTCTCGGGTAGCGGGTCGAGTCGGTTACAAGTTAGGGTTTTCCCCTTCAAACTTTCTATCTTTAGCTTTTTCTTGATCTTCAAGCAATCGAGAGTCCGCAGGTTACTCGAGTCCTTCCATCTGGGCCTTGGCGACACCGTGGGCCTATACGTATTTGGTCCGTATATACCAAGCTCGAGTACCTGTAGGGTATACCCATGTCAAGTAGTGTCTTCATTACGAGTTTCAGTATTCCTAGCTATAGTCCTAGCAATCGTAGCATCTAGGAAAGGACCTAATGAACCACTCATATCAAGCACAGTAGAAGCAGCATCATAAGTATCAGAAGTTTCAGATTCAGCAGTAGTAGCAGTATGTGTAGCATGTGTATGTGGTGGTGTAAGGAGCTTACTCATCACACATGGTGAATCAAGAGCAACAGAGGTGTTCAGAACCATACCTCTCCTTGTAGTGGATGGTAAAATAGGAACCTTGCCATCACGTGACTTACCCATGATGGATGGATGGCAGCGAACAATAGTGATTCCAAGTGAACTTGATAAATAGAGCTATGTGTTGGAGATATGCCCAAGAGGCAATAATAAAGTGGTTATTGTCATATCTTCATACTTATGATAAATGTTTACATACCATGCTATAATTGTATTAACCGGAAACATTAATACTTGTGTGATTTGTAAACTAAAATAAGAGTCCCTAGTAAAGCCTCTTGTTAAACTAGCTTGTTGGTTAATATATGATCATTGTTTCCTGATCATGAACATAGAGATGTTATTAACAACAGGGTCATATCATTAGGAGAATGATGTGATGGACATACTCCTATAGATAAGCGTAGCATAAAGATCAAGTCATTTCAATAGTTCAATTGCTATATGCTTTCTGATACATAGTAACCTAATTCCTTCGACCATGAGATCATGCATATCACCTTTACTGGATGGATGCTTTGATGTCATCAAACACCACACCGTAACAGGGTGGCTATAAAGGTGGTATTGAGTGTTCGGAAAGTATTGGTTGAAACACATGGATCAAGAGTGGGATTTGTCCATCCATATGACGGATAGATATACTCTGGGCCCTCTCGGTGAAATGTCATCCAATTAGCTTGCAAGCATGTGACTGGCTCACAAGGGATCACATATCACGGGAACGAGAAAAGAGTACTTATCAGTAACGAGGATGAACTAGGTATGCAGAGATACCGACGATCATAACCTCGGATAAGTAACATATCGTGAGACAAAGGGAAATTGGTATCGTATGTAAGTGGTTCATTCGATCGCAAAGTAATCGTAGAAATATGTGGGAGCCATATGAATTTCCAGATTCCTCTATTGGTTATTGATCGGAGAAGTGTCTCGATCATGTCCGCATAATTCACGAACCGTAGGGAGACACACTTAAGGATTCGACGTTGTTTTGAGTAGTTATGGTATTATGAGAAAGAGACCGAATGTTGTTCGGAGTCTCGGATGGGATCCGGGATATCACGAGGAGATCCGGAATGGTCCGGAGAATAAGATTCATATAAGGAAAGTCCCATTTCGGAGTTGGGGAATGGTTCGGGTGTTTTCATCGGGAACATTCTAGAAGGTCCCGGAATGTCCGCACCGGGGGCCACGGGTACATGAATGTGTCATTGTAAGTTGGAATGATTGCATCATGTACTAAGTGTTCTTGCTGTCCCAAATAAAGGATTAAATTAAATCCTAAATTGAAAAGTCAAACGGCTAGTTTGAAAGTCAAACGGCAATTTTGGGAAGTGGGAAAAGAGGAGGAGGTGAAGCCGAGTTGGGGAGGGAGTCCTCCCCAAGCCGGCGCCCCACCCAAGCCGAGTTGGGGAGGGACTCCACTTCCTCCCCTTGGCCGGCCAGCCCCTCCCACCTATATAAGGAGGGGCAGGGCTCCCTCCTAGTACACACAAGTTTCCACCTCTAATCTCCGGTTTAGAGCCGTTTTGGTTTAGAGCTTCTAATTGCTTTAGCCAGGTTTAGAGCCTTCTAATTGGTTTATAGCCTTCTAATTGGTGTGTCTAATTACTAGACCAATAAAAGCCTCTCTCATAAGCTACACAATACTCGCACCGGCTTAAGGCGAAGCCCAGCGGGATTTCCCCTCTAATTACGGTACCACGCCGTTGTCAGCCGGAATCGTGAGGAGAGTGCTACAACCTCCGCTGCTTTGGAACAAGGAGAGGAAGGTCTTCGTCGAAAATTTAACGTGTGACCGATCAAGGAGCGCTGGAACGATGCCGAAGGATCGTTCACGCGATCTTGAGATCGGAAAGAGTACGACTACATCACCCACGAGAATCTGCTCGTTAACCGCTTTGGAATCTTCGAGGTGAGTTCCTCTATCGACTCGTTGCTACAATCTAGTAGATAGATCTTGGCTTGTTTGTTTGTATGCGATAGAAAATTTTTGTTTTCCATGCTACGAACCCTACAAAGGGTATCGAGCCGTGTCTATATGTAGATCTGTTGACGAGTAGAACACAATGGTCATTGTGGGCATTGATGCTTTATTGTAGATTGATTTTGTGTACTTTGCATCTAGCGGTATGTTGGGATGAAGCGGCCGGCTAACCTTACATGACATCGTTCATGAGACTTGCTCCACGCTTGACATGCAACTTGTATTGCATAAGTGGCTCTGGGTGCTCGCTTTCTCCTTGCATAGTTAAGATCCAATTTACAACGGGTAATCAACAATGCTAGTATCAATGTTGTGGTTCTTGTTCGTAAGTTAGAACGACACTTATTGAAAGCCCCAAACCACGTAAAATATGCAAAGAAAGTAGAGGCGTCTAACTTTGTTTTGCAGGTGTGCGTGATGTGATATGGCCATGATTGTGATTATATTTGATGTATGCAATGTTCCTTATTGTAAGTTGGCAACCGCAGAGCCATATGGTTGTCTTTAATTTCGTTAAGACCTGCGTGTCTATTCAAAATAGTTGTAATAGTTGAAGCTGGTGGACGACAACCATGAAGAAGCGCCATTGACCTTGATGCTATGCCGGTGATGATGGAGATCATGTTCGTGCTTGAAGATGGAGATCGAAGCACAAAGAAGAAAGGCCATATCATATCACATATTATGAATTGCATGTGATGTTAATCCTTTATGCATCTTGTATTGCTTAGTAGACGACGGTAGCATTATAAGATGATCCCTCATGCACATAAATTTCAAGTTCTAAAGTGTTCACCCTTAGTATGCACCGTTGCCAAAGCTTGCTGCTCAAGCACCACGTGATGATCGGGTGTCTTTGATTCCGGGTGAATACAACGTAAGCAAGCCAGATTTGCTTATGCGGTAGCTAAGGTTTGATCTTGACGAGCCTAGCATGTGGGACATGGTCTCGGGAACACGGATCACCGAAAGGTAAAGCATGAGTCATATAGTAGATATGATGAACATGTTGATTGTTCGCCATTGAAGCTACATCAACTCTCGTGATGATCGGTTTTGATGTGGTGGATTTGGTTCGTGTGATCACTAAAACAATGTGAGGGATGTTGTTTTGAGTGGGAGTTCACCGATTAATTTAATTATTAATTAGAACTCAATTTATCATAAATTAAATCAAAGGTTATTTGCATAGTTGTTGTAGTCATTGGCATCCGCTTACCACCTTGGCGCTTAGTCATAATTGAGATGATAGAACTATAGAATTCTGGTTAGTTACTTTACTGAACTGGTATCGTATTGTAAAGAAGTCTAAATCAAAAGTTTAAAAATCCTATTGCAAACAAACAGTAATTTCCCCTAACTCCATAAACATTAAAAAATAGAATTAAAACAAGAGTGACAATTCCAAGTGTTAGTGTTTGAGTATCATGTTTGTCTCCATGATTCTTGATATTCAAAGGATTGTCTTAATATCAAGGTTATCTAGGATCTAAAAGAGTTGTTTCAGAAACCATGATGTGTGGAAGATATTGTGATATCTGAAATGAAGTTTTGGTTACAACATGATAGAGTATAATATGGCAAAAGTCATGTTCTCATATTTGATGAGAATTTGCAAAAGGTTGGAGACACTAGTTGTCCTAATCTTCCAAACGGTTTTGGAGAGCAACATTATAATCACGATTCACCGTTATCAGCTAGTAGCTTGATCATGGATAAATCCATGATGAAGGTGAATATTTGATGTAGGTAAAATGTTTACTACACCAATAGTTAACTAAAGAAAGGAATTTGAAAGAACACCAAACATTTGATAATGGTGATCTACTTCAAAGTGCAAGTCCAAAGACATTGGTATTTAACTATACACGCTTTGGACTATGTGTCATATGTATGACTCCACTATTGATGTTGATAGATTCTTTCAAATGTAAAAGGAAATCTTGAAAGAGAATCTCATAAGTATATGGCGTAAAAGAAAAGACTAGAATTGTTCGGTTTAAGTATATAGATGATATCGTGTTATGGCTATATTCTTTGCTTATTAAACAATGTGGTTCTTAAGTATTTGATACTGAATTTGTTGGTGTGAATCATCATACGAAACAACACAATTCATGAACTACAATGGCCTAAGTAACTAGCAAAGAATAGGTGATGATGTTCATCGAGAACAAATAAAGGGTTATTTTGTTGCTCGTTAAACATCAACGCTTGCCTTCAAGATTTGTTTTATCGTATTATGAAAACAAAAGGGTTGTTCAAATAATTGCCGTAATCCATAAAAGATGGATGATTCACAAATCTCGTTGGAGAAATCACATCCATAAAACTAGTGCTAAAATTGTCGAAAGACAAATTGATTGAAAGATCACTTAGGAAGTGACATCGCCGCTTAAATTATATTGAAAGAAAACATGAAGAAACTCCATGTGGATGGAATTTTGGAGTCTTTTGATTTTTGATCAAATGACGTTTGTGAAACTTTCCTAGAGATAATTAAAACTTCGCTCATAGGCCAAAAGGAACGAAAGACTAGCTTATTGGAACTTGTGCATATTGTTGTACGAACTCCATTATGTGTAGTCAAGAGCGATGGATTTCAACTTCATATGCTTTCTCCGAAAATTTGAGTGAATATATGAATATTTACTTAATAAGGATGAAGTATGAAATATTTGAAAAGTTCAAAAGACTTTCAAGATGAAGTGCAAAATCATTGTAACAAGAATATGAATAGTTTATGATAAGATCATAAAGGAAGATATTTGAATTACAAGTTTAGCATAATACCTAAGATTTAAGGAATCGGATTACGTGGATTTGCATTTCCGAAACACCATAAGAGTATGGAGCGTTCGAGATATGTAATTAAAACCTTGTTTGACATGGTAAGATCAAAGGTGTAATTCATAGAACTGCCATTATATTTTAAAGATTAAAAGCTTTGGAGATTACCGCTTTTCCACTGAAAGGAGCTCCATCATAATCCGCTGAAATGACACCATATAAAGTTATGGTTTGGGATAAAACCCAAGTAGTCTTTTCTTAAAACATTGGTATGCTATGCATAAGAAAGATGCGTGCAACCAAAGTCGGATAAACCTGTCTTTGTATAAATGTTAAGTATTCCTCCATAAACACCGGAGACAAAAGTGTTTGTCGCTAGAACGCCAAGTTTCTTTGAGAAGGAATTTTCGTGAAAAGTTAAGTGGGAGGACAATAGAACTTTGATAAGGTTAAAGGAACCTTAGCTATATGTGCAGAAGCGTTACCAAAAGTGTTCCGGAGGCAGCAACAAAACTCATGGCTCACGTACCTCAAAGGGTCACGGAGGTCTAAGTTTCTATTGAAACAAGTAGGTCGGATGAACAATCAAATACCAAGATTTGAGGGTTGAATCATTATTTGAGAATAATGAACCTACTACATGCAAAGAAGCGATGATGGGCCCCGACTCAAATGGCTTGAAGCCATATAATCCGTGATAGTTCCATACACGAGAAATCAAGTTTTGAACTTGAAGGACCCTCGAAAAAGGTGTAAGACCTTGTAGTTGTGTTTGGATCTATAAAGAAGTAGACATGGATGTTTCACATCTATGAAATAGTCGACATGTTGGGAAAGAGTTCACAACAATGTTCAAAGGTTGTATATGACAAGATTTGATCTTTCATAGCGATTTTTAGTCTAGACGGATTAATGTAGCAACCACTACATATAATTTGTTATGTGGTAGTAGAATAAACAAAACAAGTTCTTCTAATAGAATGGTTACCTAGACGTGCATGACACGGTCCAAAGGGTTTTGTTAATTCAAAGGATGCTAAAAGCATATGCAAACTTCAATGGTTGAAGTAAGCATAGCGGAGTTGGAATCTTCACTATGATGAAACTGTTAAAAGAGTTTAATTTCATCGGAGACAATGAAGATGCTTGCATTTGCAAGAAATTAAGTGGGAGCGCTAAGACATGTTTCTAATACATTATGTGGAAGACATATTGTTGATTGGAAATAATGTATCTTTTATTAACACATATTAAGAATTTCATCCCGATGAAAGACTTAGGCAAAACCCAAATATTTGGCATCAATAGACGCTAATATGGTTGTGCCAGAAGTACATAGACGAGATATTGAATGAATTCAATATAGAAACTACAAGAAAGGTTCTTGTTGTACGTAAAGGATTGAAAGAGTTCAATGTTGATGATATATTCAAGTGTATTGGCACTTGGTAAGTGAAACAAAGATTCAAGTATAGATTGATACTTGATGTATGAAATCACAAAGAGTATTTATATCAATCATACTGTGATATGTACAAATCCAGATATGTCCTATGCTATAAATATTATGAGCATATGCCAGAATGATTCATAAGATGATCATTGGACGATAGTAAGGATATTCTTACGATCTTTTGGAAGAACTAAGAGTATATTATTTGTAGAAGTGACAAATAGATGGTTAGTTCATTGTAAAAGTACTACATTGATACTAGTTTTGTCACAAAGTACAAATTAAGTTTATCTCAATCTAAATTAAGGGTGGCACAATATAATGGAAAGTGAGTTCCATAATGGATTTGGATGAGTTCCAAAGTTAAGACATTATGACAGATACTTCAACAAAAGGGCTAAGTATATGACTGCTATTATAGCAGCAAAAGAGGGCATTTGTGTCAAGTAGTTTGTTATCAAACTAGGTGTAGTTCACAGCGGGATAATACTATGAAGATATATTGTGCGACAATATTATCAACATGTTTTAACCCCAAAGAACTAAAGGTCACACCGAAAGACCAAATCATACAAAGCCATCTCATTAGAGAATGAGTGATGCGTAGAGACGCAAAGACATGCAATTACACACGGACCTAGAAGTGTCAGATCCGGAGATCGCTAACCACTAGCAATCGTGGTACATACAACACCGTAAAGCCATAGGTGTTGAAAACACAAAGGTTTGAAACTAGATTATTGACTCTAGTGCAAGTGGGAGACTGGAGATATGCCCAAGCGGCTATATTATAGTGGTTATTATCATATCTTCATCCTTATGATAAATGTTTACATACCATGCTATAATTGTATTAACCGGAAACATTAATACTTGTGTGATTTGTAAACTAAAATAAGAGTCCCTAGTAAAGCCTCTTGTTAAACTAGCTTGTTGGTTAATATATGATCATTGTTTCCTGATCATGAACATAGAGATGTTATTAACAACAGGGTCATATCATTAGGAGAATGATGTGATGGACATACTCCTATAGATAAGCGTAGCATAAAGATCAAGTCATTTCAATAGTTCAATTGCTATATGCTTTCTGATACATAGTAACCTAATTCCTTCGACCATGAGATCATGCATATCACCTTTACCGGATGGATGCTTTGATGTCATCAAACACCACACCGTAACAGGGTGGCTATAAAGGTGGTATTGAGTGTTCGGAAAGTATTGGTTGAAACACATGGATCAAGAGTGGGATTTGTCCATCCATATGACGGATAGATATACTCTGGGCCCTCTCGGTGAAATGTCATCCAATTAGCTTGCAAGCATGTGACTGGCTCACAAGGGATCACATATCACGGGAACGAGAAAAGAGTACTTATCAGTAACGAGGATGAACTAGGTATGCAGAGATACCGACGATCATAACCTCGGATAAGTAACATATCGTGAGACAAAGGGAAATTGGTATCGTATGTAAGTGGTTCATTCGATCGCAAAGTAATCGTAGAAATATGTGGGAGCCATATGAATTTCCCGATTCCTCTATTGGTTATTGATCGGAGAAGTGTCTTGATCATGTCCGCATAATTCACGAACCGTAGGGAGACACACTTAAGGATTCGACGTTGTTTTGAGTAGTTATGGTATTATGAGAAAGAGACCGAATGTTGTTCGGAGTCTCGGATGGGATCCGGGATATCACGAGGAGATCCGGAATGGTCCGGAGATTAAGTTTCATATAAGGAAAGTCCCATTTCGGAGTTGGGGAATGGTTCCTTTGTTTTCATCGGGAACATTCTAGTAGGTCCCGGAATGTCCGGCACTCCGGGGGAAGGGTACATGAATGTGTCATTGTAAGTTGGAATGATTGCATCATGTACTAAGTGTTCTTGCTGTCCCAAATAAAGGATTAAATTAAATCCTAAATTGAAAAGTCAAACGGCTAGTTTGAAAGTCAAACGGCAATTTTGGGAAGTGGGAAAAGAGGAGGAGGTGAAGCCGAGTTGGGGAGGGAGTCGTCCCAAGCGGCGCCCACCCAAGCCGAGTTGGGAGGGACTCCACCTCCCTTGGCCGGCCAGCCCTCCCACCTATATAAGGAGGGGCAGGGCTCCTCCTAGCACACACAAGTTTCCACCTCTAATCTCCGGTTTAGAGCCGCTTTTGGTTTAGAGCTTCTAATTGCTTTTAGCCAGCGGTTTAGAGCCTTCTAATTGGTTTATAGCCTTCTAATTGGTGTGTCTAATTACTAGACCACTAATAGCCTCTCTCATAAGCTCCACCATACTGCACCGCTTAAGCGAAGCCTCTGGGATTTCCCTCTACTTCCGGTACCACGCCACAGTCTCCGGAATCGCGAGGAGAGTGCTACAACCTCCGCGCTTTGGAACAAGGGAGAGGAAGGTCTTCGTCGAGTACCGAACGTGTGACCGACTGCGGGAGCGCTGCCGGAACGTGGCGCCGGAAGGATCGTCTACGTGATCTTGAGATCGGAAAGAGTACGACTACATCACCCACGAGAATCTGCTCTCGTTAACCGCTTTGGAATCTTCGAGGGTGAGTTCCTCTATCGACTCGTTGCTACAATCTAGTAGATAGATCTTGGCTTGTTTGTTTGTATGCGATAGAAAATTTTTGTTTTCCATGCTACGAACCCCTACACTATGCTCCCCAGCAACGGCGCTAGAAAATAGTCTTGATGACCCACAAGTATAGGGGGTGTATCGTAGTATTTTCGAGGGAAGTGAAACCCAATTTATTGATTCGACACAAGGGGAGCCAAAGAATATTTATAATCCTTAACAACTGAGTTGTCAATTTAGCTGCACCTTGAAACAATCTTGCCCACGGCAGTTTATCAGTAGCAACAGTTTTTTAATAGCAATAGCAAAGTAACAGTAGTAGTAAAAGTAAAGACAGTAGTAACAATAACAGTAAACAGTAGGATTAAAGCACGGTAGGCATAGGGATGGATGGACGGGCGTTGCATGGACAAGACAATTCATATAGCAATCAAGACAAAGGGCATTTGCAGATAAATAAGATAAAGCATCCAAGTACTAAATAATCATAGGCATGTGTTCCATATATAGTCATACGTGCTCACAATGAGAACTTGCACAACATCTTTTGTCCTGCCAGCCCGTTTGTAGTGGGGCCTCAAGGGAACTACTGGCAATTAAGGTGCTCCTTTTAATAGAGCACCGGAGCAAAGCATTAACACTCCGTGAACACATGTGAACCTCACATCAAAGCCATTCCCTCCGGTTATCCCGATTGCTATCACTTCGGGGCCTTTGGTTCCGGACAACAATGTGTGTATACAACTTGCAGGTAAGACCATAAACAATACTATCATAATGAATGAATAACATGTTCGGATCTAAAATCATGGCACTCGGGCCCTAGTGACAAGCATTAAGCATAACAAGTTGCAACAAAGTCAAAAAGCACTAATAATAGATACTATGCACCATGCCCTAACAATCTGATGCCATTACATGAACGATCTCATCCAATCCCTACCATCCCCATAGCCTACAGCGGGGGATTACTCACTCATAGATGGGGGAATCATGGATGGTCGATGGAGAAGCGATGGTGACGATGATGGTGATGATCTCCTCCAATTCCCCGTCCCAGCAGGGTGCCAAAACAGAGTTTCTGGTTCCAAATCGCGGAATCTGATGGTGGCAGCGTAGCGGAACTCTCTCTGGAAAAACGTCGACCCCCCCTCGGTTTTTAGGTCAAGAGGCATCTTATAGGCGAAGAGGGACGCCGAGGGGGCAGCTGAGGCAGCCACACCACCCCCTGGCGCGGCCAGGCCTGACCCGCGCGGCCAGGTGGTGTGGGCCCCTCGTGGCCCTACTCCGTCTCGTCTTCTGGCTCCGTGAGTCTTCTGGTGAAATAGGATTTTTGGCATATTTTCTAGGATTTTTCCTGATAGTTGATTTTCTGCACAAAAACTAGACACCAAGGTAATTCTGCTGAAAACAGCGTCAGCCTGCGTTAGTTGTATCCAAATCACACAAGTTTAGAGGAAAAACAATAGCAAAAGTGTTCGGGAAAGTAGATATGTTTTGGACGTATCATGCCTCAGCCAGCTTCGGTCGCGACTACCGCCGCCCATGACCCCTCCACCACCCATGATGTGTTAATGCAAACTTCTGCAAGGTATAAAACTCCCCCTTCCCCCACCTTCCTTTTGTTTTTATTCAACATCGTGCCACAATTTTTACCATTTACTTCTCAATTTAGCTATGATTTGCATGTCGTTCCAAACTCGTTCACGGATTTATTGTAGCTAGTACAGTTGATGTATCAAAGTCACCACTTGGGGGTTTCGATGATGAGTAAGAAGGAGGGCACCGTCATGGGAGTGCATAGGGTGACGATGGTACTTACGACGGTGGCTACTGATAATCCCTAAGAGAAGGGGATCACTATAGTACCTCTCAACGTGGAAGTAGGGTATCAGTCCATAGGAGCAAGAAGGAAAATTTATCTATTCTCTACAACTAAAGTGTCACAAGTTTTAGTTGATTATGCACTAAACTAGTTTAAGGAACAAGGTGGTTGATTTAAGGCTTGGAAGTGTAATGTAACAAAGAAAGAATGTAAGGATGTCCCAATCCTCTTCAATGCAAGAGGATAAGACAAAGGTTTTCTCTTACAGGAACGATGGACATGGGTTAATGGGTTCACTCAATCCTGTCTCTCCATCTATGGTGATGATCATTTTATAGATAATAAAAGTGCACACAATTGTCATGTTTTAATTGTAAATTTATGATGGATACATGTCTTAAAAAACATAGTTGAAATAAGTACTCATTTGTACTACTAGGTCACCCTTGTAATAAGGCTAGCATTTGGTTATTGTCACACTACACATCATACTTCCCCCTTTTTAACCCTAGATAAAGGATGTTTGGCTTCATTGTGTCACTCAATACATATGCCGCTGTCACTCACCCATCCATTACTTACATACATCATACTTCTTAATGGAAAACGTTCCAAACACTAGTGCAATGATTCATATGTTGTGTGCATTAGCACATCTCTCTCATCTACCTCCACTTAGTGGTGTCAGTCACCTCATGACATGGATAAACAAGGAATTTTGTATATATCAAACCATTACATGCATCATAGAATATTTACAAAGTATGACAAACCATAAAAGATCCAACACAACAGTAAATGCATAACAAGTATTATCTCATACCACAATATCCACCATAGGAATTATATAGATAGATCTATACTCATGCAAAGGCATATCATATGAATTTCAACAATGATCATACATAGAGATATTAGATCAAGTTTCCACCCATATTCCAGGGGGTAGACTACTCCCTCTTCATCATGGTGATGATAGTGGAGACGTTGGAGAATATAGAGATCCCTTTGGTGACGGCTCTGACGGAGTTTCCCCTCCAATCTTTATTGGTTCTGGCTCCGTTTTGGTGTTTTGGTGTTTTGGACATGGGTTCACAAAATCCTCTCTCTCTCTCCATCTATGGTGATGATCATGTTATAGATAATAAAAGTACACACAATTTTCATGTTTCAATGGTAACTTTATGGCGGCAACATGTCCTCAACCACATAGTTGGAAGAAATACTCATTTGTGCTGCTAGTTAACCATTGGAATAATGTTAGCATTTGGTTATTGTCACACCACACATCATACTTCCCCCTTTTACCCCTAGATAAAGGATGTTTGGCTGCATTGTGTCACTCAATACATATGTCGTTGTCACCCGTCCACCCATTACCTACATACATTGTACTTCTTAATGGAAAACACTCCAAACACTAATGCAATGATTTATTTGTTGTGTTTATCACCACATATCTCTCATATACCTCCACTTGGTGGTGCCAAACACCTCATTACATAGGTAAACAAGGTATTTTACATAGATCAAACCATTACATGCATCATAAAATATTTTCAAAGTATGACAAGCCATAAAAGATCCAACACAATGGTAAATGCATAACGATTATTATATCATACCATAATATCCACCATAGGAATTACATAGATAGATCTATAATCATGCAAGGCACATCATATGGACTTCAACAATGATCGTACATAGAGAGATTAGATCAAGTTACCACGACAAACCCATAGTACAGGAGGTGGACTACTCCCCTCTCATCATGGAGAGTTATGAGGAGGCATTGGTAAAGGAGGAGAGGCGGTCGAAGGCGATTTTGGCAGCTATTCCCCCTCCAATCTTCCTCCGGCGGCGGACAGCAGACTCTCTGTTTTGGGGTTTCCAATCTCTTCCTTTGTATGTGTCTATAATGTCCGAGAGGAGGTATAGAGAGTTTTTAGGTCAAAACACGTCTGTGGGCAAAAGATTGAGGCGAATCGGACGGTCGAGGGGGGAAAGAGCATAGGTGGTGTGTGCAGTATAGGAGGCCACGCCACCTGGCCTAGTTCCCAGCCCATTAATCTCATTTGGTCCTTCTTTGGCCTTCTAGGTGAGTCTCAGAATTTGTGAACCGTGGCCTCTAACCTTGCCCTTTTTGGAGTCACGTAGCTCCTGTAATGTCAAAAATACTAACACAAGGTATATTCTGCCAGATAGAGTTAGAACAAGGGGAGAGGGGATTATTTAGAAAATCCCCGAAATCATTAAGAATGTTGGAAATTACTACTAATATGATGCAAATATGTGGTAATATGTGCCAATAAACTACAAAGTTCATGTATGCATTTTACTTGCATCAACATCCATAAGCTTAACCTATGCTCATCCTCGAGCATGAAGGTGATAAAACTAAACATGGACTTTGGAGTTTATTGTTACATTAGCTAGCAAGCATCACAAATAGTTAAGTGGTCCATACATTAGAGAGTAACAATAAACAAGCATATCATAAAGTGATACTTCTCATCATCTCCATACAAGTCTAGCAAAGTGTATAATGACTAAAACAAATGAATAAAGTACCATGGACAATGTTTACAATGCTTCGCACAAAAAAATATGTATGCATATATCTAGATGGTCTTATGGTCATAATAAAGGCAATAGAAGGATAAATGCATAAGGCTGGTAAGAAGGGAATATATGCAAGACACATCTAGCTTCCAAACACTCTCCCTTATGTTTATGGCTGATACATATTTCATCATTAGTGTTTGGTTCCATCGCCTCTCTTTACCTAATTCTTTTTAGCACTCTTATTTTGGCACTTTTTGCTTCTTATCTCACCTATTTTATTTCTTTTTATTTCTTTCTTTCTTCTTATTTTTTATCTTTCTCCTTTATTTTTATTTTTTGCTTTTTTCCTTTGTCTCTCGTATTTGCTTGATTTTTTTGAGAGGTCTGACTCACGGCATATTCACTCTCTCACTTTGTTCATATCATCAATGGAGGGTTTTTCCCTCATCTTAGCGTTGGTACCCCTACTTGGAGGGTTTTTTCCCTCATCTTTTATTGTATGTACAATCCTTGTTCTACTTGCAAGGGGTACTCGTATACCTTATAGTTTGGGGTCACCCCACAACTAACTTCTCCATGTCACCCATACCCATAATTTATATTGTTTGTAAGCTAAATATGACACACATTATAATATTCTTTGGGATATAGCATGAGATAAGCTTATTTTTTCTAGAGGAGGGTGTTTCAATATTGTGGGGCTAGCAATAGTAACTGTTTGATCTTCTACAAGCATGCAAAAAGTGTCCATAGTACTAGATCATTTCTAATAGACAATATAAGCATTTTACTATACATCTATGTTGAAAATAAGAACTAGCACTAGATAAAACACTTGTAAGTTATTACTCCATAAAGCATATGAACAATATAACTAGAAGCAATAACATGCATAGCTTGTTACTCCCTTTTCCTTTTTATCATGGCATTCAAACACGACTTTCATTTATTGAAGTAGCTCTTTCCTAAGAATCCAAAACATCTATCATGGTGGTATTATTTATTCTTAGGGTAACATGCAAAACTAGATAAAGACGCTCCAAGTTTCTATGATCATCTCATGTTGCTCAAAAAACGAAGTTTAGAGGTTTGCCAACCGATAGTTTAATAGGTCCATTGGGGTTCCTTATTATGGTTTTCATCATTTTTGGATAGCTCTTGGTGTGGTGTTTCTCCATTCCCTGTCAAAATACTTCAACACAAAACTTTCTCCCATTTCTTTTCTATAGGGTGACATTAGTGTACAAAGATATGTTGCTATATGCCATATAATCCTAAAACTAAATTCTTTTTAAATGTACAGCAATTATATCATGTTGTATATATTCTTAGCATATCAAAATACTCATGGAAAATCATTTTGAGATTCAAAAGAATGACTTAAACAATACAAGGCATAATCTGTCCAGATTTTCAGAAGCAGCAAAACGTATTTAATTCGACCACTTCAACATATCAGGAATTTTAGATTTTTTTGCATATATAGTATAAAAAATTGTAACTACAGTTTAAATATAAGCAAAATTGGAGTTACATAAAAAATCAGAGAATTTTTTTACTAAAGAGTGTTGGTGCAGGAATTCGTTGCTCCATATGTTTTATCAACTTTTAATCATCCAAATGGGTTGAAATTGGTACTTTATTAAAAACTTCAGAGAATAAACTAAAAATATACTCTTTAAAATTCAGCAAGAGTGCAAAAGAAAATCAAATATAAAAATAAACTGGGTTGCCTCCCGAAAAGCGCTTTCTTTATGGCCATATATCTAGGCTTTACTTACTTGTTTAAGACAGGTGGAGATCATGTGGTAGCTTGTACCTTGGTGCTATCTTCTTATTCCTTGGAAAGTTTTCCATACATTATACCTAGGTCCCATGGTGTTCTCATATCAATCAAAGTAATGGCCAAGTTGAAACATGGTAGGGAGTAACACAAGATATGGAAAAAAATAACAATGAAGCCTAACTTTCTTTCTATGCATTAGAATTTTATATATGAATAGATCACACCAATTATAGGCATACCAATGCATAACAATAGTAGGTACTTGCAACTTATAATTATTATAATCATAAAGAGGGCTCTTATCACCTCCTCTTTCATAATAGTTGCAAGCACTTGAAGTAAACTTAACAATATAACCATATAAAGCATGCAACTTTGAAAATTTTGTTATATAGTGAGGATCATTATAATTATCATGGTATTCATTATCATGCTTCCCTCTTTCAAAATAGTTGCTAGAATTACTATCAAGTTTAACATCATGGCTGCAAGAATTATTTGTAACTAAAGATATTTGCAAACCACACAAGTATTTTTCAACATAAGCATATTTCTCCTCTATAGTGAGACTAGGAGAACTCAAAAATATAGAAGGACTCTTGCTAATAAGAGTATCATCATGAGCATCAAGTATATCATTTTTATCCTCATGTATTTTACATGGAGGGTTATCAAGAAGCATGGGATCGTCATCTAAAGCATTATCATATAGCATATCTAAACAACCCTGCTCATTATTATCAATAATTTTACTAGTAGCGTTACTAGCAAGTAAATGCGCATTATTAGTTTCATCATAATAACATGAGTTTTCATAAATGACCATAGAGTTTTTAGTTGGACAATTATCATAGCATGGGTTCTCATAAATGACAAATGAGTTTTGAGTTTGAGTGTTACTATAATCTTTAAGAGGTTCACATACATCCCCAAACTCTGGTTGGAAAATAACTTATTTATTCTTTTCTTCACATACTTTCCCTTCCAAGCTTATGTTTTCATCATATTCTTGTTTTTCTTCACCACTCTCTTCCTCTTAGGGGTGCATGGGCATCCCCAAGCTTAGGATTTTTTCATCTTCTTCCTGCAAAACATGAGTGCTTTCTATGATAATTCTTTTATAAACATTAGTACAAGGAGGAAGATTTAAGATTTTAACATATCTAAATAATGTTTCTCTCATATATTTGGCACCAGGAGACTCAATTTTTATCTTTTCAATTTTTATGGATTTTTGATACAAAGAAAAGGTAAATGCTAAACTATAAGTAAACAAAAGAAAAACTCTCAACCAAACAAGTTAAAGAAGTAAACCTCCCCAAGCTTAGATGATTGCAAGGTATAAAAAAATAAAAATAAAACTATATGCAAATAAGTAATTCTAAAGTCTAGTGCACACAAGAATAAAAGCCTAAGCGCTATGCTCCCCGACAACGGCGCCAGAAAAGTACTTGATAACCCCCAAGAGTAGGAGATCACTATAGTATCTCTAAATGTGGAAGTAGGGTATCAATCCGCAAGGGCAAGAAGGAAAAGCTATTTATTCTCTACAACTAAAATGTCACAAGTTTTAGTTTTTTATGCACTAAACAATTTAAGAAACAATGGAGGTTGATTTAATACAAGGAAGTAGAGTGCAAAAAAATAGTAATGTAACATGTTCCAATCCTGTTCAACACAAGAGGGCAAGATAAATGTTTTCTCTTATGGAAACAATGGACATGGGTTCTTGGATTCACTCAACCCTCTCTCTCTATCTATTGTGATGATCGTGTTATGGATAATAAAAGTACACACAATTGTCATGTTTCAATGGTAACTTTATGGCGGCTACATGTCCTAAAACACATAGTTGAAATAAATACTCATTTGTGCTGCTAGGTCACCCTAGAAAGGCTAGCGTTGGTTATTATCTCACCACAAATCATACTTCACCCTTTTTTACCCCTAGATAAAGGATGTTTGGTTGCATTGCGTCACTCGATACATATGCCTCTGTCACTCGGCCACCCATTACCTACATACAGCACACTTCTTGATGGAAAACACTCCAAACACTAATGTAATGATTTATTTGTTGTGTGTATCACCACATCTCTCTCATATACCTCCACATGGTGGTGTCAAACACCTCATGACATAGGTAAACAAGACATTTTGCATAGATCAAACCATTACATGGATGATAGAATATTTCCAAAGTACGAAGAGCCATAAAATTTCCAACACAACGGTAAGTGCATAACAAGTATTATCTCATACCATAATATCCACCATAGGAATTGCATAGATAGATCCACAATCATGCAAGGCACACCATATGGACTTCAACAATGATCATACATAGAGATATTAGACCAAGTTAGCACCACAAACCCATAGTCTAGGGGGTGGACTACTATCCTCTCATCATGGAGAGTGATCGATGAGGAGGCGTTGGTGAAGGAGGAGAGGCGGCCGGAGGCAATTCCGGCAGCGGTTCCCCCTCCAATCTTCCTCCGACGGTAGCGAGCAGACTCTCTGTTGTTGTGGTTTCAATCTCCGCCTCCGTATGTGTCGAGGACGACCGAGAGGGGGTACATATAGAGGTTTTTATGTCAAAACACGTATGTGGGCGAAATATTGAGGCGAATCAGGTGACCGAGGGGGAAAGAGCACAGTTGGCGCGTGCAGTATAGGAGGTCACGCCACGTGGCTTAGTTCCCAGCCCATTAAGATAATTTGGTCCTTCTTTGGCCTGCTGGATGAGTCTCAGAATTTTTCAATCGTGGCCTCTGACCTTGCCCTTTTTGGAGTCACGTAGCTCCTATAATGTCAAAAAATACTAAAGAAGGTATATTCTGCCAGATAGAGTTGAACCAGAGGAGAGGGGGTTGTTTAGAAAATCCTCGAAATCATTAAGAATATTGGTAATAACTACTATTATGATGCAAATATGTGGAAATATGTATCAAGAAACTACAAAGTTCATATATGCCTTTTACATGCATCACTAGTCAACCCTACTCCTCGCTCTTACTAATCACTCCAAGGGTGTTGGGATTCCATCAAAGCTTGTTGTAGTCGATGGAGTGGCTACTTGGAGCAAGTGAAGGATGCACTGCCTAGTGGTGTCAACATCTATGAATATGTGAGTTTTTATCATTTCTTTCCATGTGAACTAACCCCTAGTGAGTGATCATATTGCTCACATACATTTTATATGCATCGTAGGATAACATTGCACACGAAAGATACAAAGACATGGCGGGATCGAGGAACAAACCATTCTCATATCACCATGTCTACAAGTTGCTTGAGAAGAGTGACAAGTGGAGGTTGCGGGACCAAGAAGAACCTCCCAAAAGAGGGGCCATGATCCAATTGGATGATGATGAAAGTGATGAGGGTGAAGAAACTAGAACAAGCCCGATGGAAACAAGAAGGCAAAGGATAAGATTAGGAATGCGGCCGAAGGAACAAACTTGAGTAGAAAATTGATGAGATGGTTAAGTCCAAATAGATGTTGATTACCAAGACTTTGGAAGCCAAGGTGATGCTAGCACGGGAGAAACAAGAAATGAAACAAGTGAAATGGTTAGCAATTCGTGAAGATGCCAAGCACAAGGCTGAGTTGGAGGAGATGAGAGTCAAGATCGAGGAGGACAAGGCTAGGAGGGAGATTTTTGTGGAAGAATCAAGAACAATGATGGAAACTAACAAAATGGATTTATACCAATTGGAATGGTGGAAACTAACAATGATGGAGATATTAGAGAGGAGGCAGAAAGCTCTCCTAGGTCATGCTGATGGCGCCGAAGCTAGTGGTGGTGCTGCCTTCGATGGTGGCGTTGAAGGTGCCTCTGGTGGTCTTGGTGACAAGAGTGGTGCATGATGACATGTTCTATGGCCTGACATACTAGTGGTCTAGTATTTTGGTGCGTAGGATCATTGCAAAGGGTGGTGTAATCTCTGAGCTCAAAGGGTGGTGTAATCTCTGAGCTAGCGCAAATTTTTATGATCATATTTGAATGACTGTGAAATCATGTTTTCGGTTCAATTTATGGTTTTGCCGTACGTTTGCGCGGAACATACCCCACACTCTAGGCCTGTAAAATAGAGAGCCCAGAGTTTGGGGTTTGTTCCGTCCGAGCAAAAGTGGGCCCAAGAACCAGCTTTTACGCGGCTTGTAAATGCGTTCTATGGGTCGTAGCTTTATGGTGTCTCTTAGAGATGCTCTAAGCTAGCTAGCTAAACACACGATTTGATTGATTCTGGTTGTAGCCTGAAAATAACCGCGATGAACACACTTGGTTGGATTTAAAACTAAGAGAACCTCCACTCGCATTCTCATGCCAATTTTTCCATTCGGATGGTGATTTTTCGCCCACTCGCCTACCTAGGACCCCTTTCTTGCCGAATTTGGCCCAAGTCTCATTCAGCGTTCCCAGGACGAAACCGATGTGTCGGGTGTCGCCTGGGAACGCCGAATGTAAGGAAAAAGCAGGTAGGCTAGCCCTGTCAGCGAGACTTCCCATTTCCCCACCGAGATTCGGTTCTTTCATGACACAGAGCCCTCCCCACCCACCCTCGCTGCCATGTCGCCACCCCGCGCACCCCGCAACACCCACGCTGATAGAAAAGCCCACCGCCGCTGCAAAATTCCCTCCCCTCATTGCTAGCCTTGTTTCGCCCTATCTCGGCACCGTTGGCAGCTCCGTCCCGAGCTCATGTCCATCGCGTCTGCGAAGTATTTGGTGTTTTCCTACTCGTACATGGACTCCGATGACGAGGATATGTTTGCCATGTTGTTGGAGGAAGAAACTGCTACAACCGCCAAAGATGAAGAGCATATGTAGATCCTTGGCTGCCTGGCCAGGCTGTACATGCAGAATGCAGAGCCAAAGCATAGAGGCTTGACGAAGGGACGCTGGAAGTGTAAGGCAAGGCAACGGATGGAAGGCTATTGCATATTGTACACTGACTACTTTGTCGATAACCCGTTGCACGAAGAGGCTATGTTTCGCCACCATTTCAGGATGAGCCGGGAACTCTTCCTCGAGATCGTGTATGCGATACGGCTATTCGACCCCTACTGCGTATGCAAGAAGGACTGCACCGGCATGGTAGGGTTTTCCTCACTGTAGAAGTGCATGGTGGCGATGAGGTTGCTTGCATATAACGCTCTGGGTGACAGTGCTGATGACTATCTCCGCATGGCCGAGTCTACCGCCATCGATTGTTTGTACAGGTTATGCAGGGCAGTGATTGCATTGTTTGGGCCACTATACTTGAGATCATCCACTGTGAAGACACAGCTCGGATCCTCGCAATGAAAGAAGGGGATTTCTTGGGATGTTTGGAAGCATCGAATGCATGCATTGGCAATGGAAGAATTGCACATTTGCTCGGTAGGGAATGTACAAAGGCCACAAAGGAGGTTACAGTGTGATACTCAAGGCTGTTGCTTTACATGATCTCTGGATTTGACACTCCTTCTTTGGCATGGCAGGATCGAACAACGACGTCAATATCGTCCAGTCCTCTACTGCCTTCGCCAAGCTTGTCGAGGGTCATTGCTCCCCTGGTGGACTTTGAAATCAATTGGCACCACTACAACAAGGGATACTATCTTGCAGATGGCATCTATCCAAGATGATCAACATTTGTGAAGATTATCTCAAGCCCCATGCTCTCCAAGCATTTCCAGTTTGCCAAGGAACAAGAAGCTTGCAGGAATGGCGTTTAGTGTGCTCTAGAGATTTGTAGTTGTCCCATGTCTTGGTATGACCTGGTCGAAAGACCAGATGTGGGAAGTGATTTGTGTGACCTTGCACAACATGATCATTGAGGACGAGCGGAAGCATCCAGTGGATGAGGTCGAGCAGGTGCAACCATACTACAGACATGGGCCTCTTGCAGAGCCCGGTCACTGGGTGTTGGCATCGTGTGCTTTCTTTATCGCCATGCGTCAGGGGAACCGAAACCCGACGGTGCATCAACAGCTGCAAGATGATCTGGTCGAGCACATATGGATACGCAGAGGCAACACATAATTTGCCGAACTATGTTGTGTTCCTAAGTTTGTCGAACTATCCAACTATGTTATGTTTCATTTTAGGCAAAACTATGTTGAACAATGTTGTGTATTCATTTTAACGAAAACAATGTTTGTGTGAATTCATGCCGAGTTGTGGTGAAATACGCCAAATTAGTCAAAAAGTCGTCTACATGGAAACATATGTGGGAACGCGAGTGGGAATTCGGTCATTCTCAAGTCGAAAATTACCTCTATCCGGTAATTTTTAACTCCGGATTTCAGCATGGGAACACCCAACGAGTACAGATGCTCTAAGGCTCGTGTTCGTAATTTATTGGTATCAAAGCAACTGACCGGAGAAACCAATAATGAAGCCAGATTTGCAAACTTGATACAGGGATGCTGGACGCACATCTAGCCAGCTGACTTCGTCGCGATCGCTGCAGATGCCAGGAGCATGGCGACCTAGAGATAAGCAATATGCTGGCGGCTGCTTTGTCAAAAGAAAAAATGCTGGCGGCTGCTATCCATTTTTTCCGGAGACGAACTGAATTTGAAGTCTTTGACACGTATCCGTACTTTACACGGCTCCCTTTTTAACATGTACTACTTGACACGACTCTCCATAGATGTGATGGAATAAAATTACGTAACTTAGATTGTGTTTTCCGGTTACATCACAACTGTAACTTTTATATCTGATTAATTATGATGATATGGATTAACCTAGTGCTCCAAAAACCATCTTATATTGCTTTTAGTATATAAGATCATCTCTAACCCATCTCCTGATTGTCAAAAAAAATCTCTAACCCATCTCCTATTATTTAGCACCTATTCCGTGTGAGAGGAATCGCGCACATGCAAGAGGAAAAATCACGCGTTCGCGTGTACCTAGTAGAAGAAGCCGGATTCCCTAATAACTGGCATCTGCAGATGCTAGGAAAAGACCTATTGAATTGGTCCATCGGATCAATGAACTTGTTTCTTGTCTTTTTCTTGATTGAGTGGTTGGGTAAACCCAACATTACAGAGGAGAAAACGGCCGGAGTAAACTTAGAAGAGCATATTTGCTCCTTTAAATTTTGCGCCACAGAATCGATTTCTAATATTTTAGAGGAGTAAAATTTTAATTTGGCTAAGACATTCTATCAAACACTTGCTATACGCCGCTTTTCTCCGCAGATGGTCGTCGCAGGCGACACTCTGGTGGACTTCCGGCGCCAGCTTAGCCCTTCCCACCCCGCAGTAGAGGTAGCCGTATCTGTGAGGCGTTCGGGATCCGCCTCAGCTGGATCGCTGCCACCTGCAGCATCGTGTCCACGCCTCCCCACGGACGAGCTCTCAGGCGACCGTGGCAGCTCCATCTCTTCCTGGCCGGCCTGCGAAGCAAGAACCTGTCGTCCACGCCGCTCCCTGGCCATGGGTCACCTCGTGCTGTCCTTCATCGCGCCTCAAGGAGAACCGTCGTGGCGTCCGTGGCCAACCGGTAGCACGTGCTCCAGGGAAGCTCCTTCGATAGCGACCATGGCCACGCGCGGCAGCTCCTTGGACGTCGACCATGGCCGTGATGGAGGAGAAATTGGGCGGGGGAAGCGCGGCGGAGGAGAAATCGAGCGGGGGATAGGTGCCGACGGTGGTTCTGGTGGTGGCCGGCGGCTGGGAGGGCAGCCGGTGGCGGGGAGGGCGGCTTGTCGGCAGCGGCGGACGGGCGCTGCAAGAGGGGAGTAAAATTATACGAGTTGGGCCTCTCGGCTCCTATATTTGCGAGTCGAAACGCCGATTCCTAAAAAAATTGCTGCTCTAACGCCGATGTGGGATCGGTTAGAGGCGGTTTTAGCTGTTAGAGGACTATATTTTCTCCTCTAAAGTCTTTTTGGGATGGGTTAGAGATGCTCTAATAGAATAGATAAATGGGCAGGGATTTAGGCTAAATTCCAACATCGGATACTCAGGGTTGCAGATATTTTCTTTCACGGCTCCTGTCGATGAGGAGACCCGCACATGTTTCACTCATGGGAGGTGACCCACACATGTTTCACTCACGAGACTCCTGACGATGAGGTGAGCCACACACATGTTTCACTCACAAATCCTCGTGAGTCGTGATTTGCCAGTCAGTGCACGTCCAACAGAGGCTGAATCAGCGTACACAAGACGGTGTTAAAGCTACCATCCAAAACAACAAAACGCTAACATCCAGATTCATAAGCAGGGACCGGGTCCGTCGGAGCAGAGGTCTGAGCGCGTGGGGAGTAAATCGAACTCCTAATGTCCGATTTCGGCCGGCCGGTTGCGATGATGCGGGGAGGATAAGAACGAGCGCGTTGTCCTTCCCCTGTCTGTGGGTGCCGCCAACAGATCGAGTATTTTTTTTCTGATTAAAATTGTATTAAGAAGAAAGTAATTTGCATAGGGCCAGAAAATAGGAAAAAACCTACTCCCTCTGTCTAGAAATAAGGGACTTGCATGACTTGCATTTTTCTAGATTCGCATGTATCTATGCAAGTCACTTATTTCTAGACGGAGAAAGTAGAAAATTCTAAAAAAAACTTAAACTAGATGTCCACATGGCACAGAGATGGCGGCCTACTCGTCATTGTCGGTGAGGTTTATCAACAGGAGGCAGCCACGACCATTCCTGGTGCGGCGGCAGCGGCTAGTGTGGTGGTGATGGTGGAGACATCTTCGGAGGTGGCGGCGACATCTGCGCAATGGCCTGGGCCGCCATCGCCGACTCTTGCAAGACCTGGAACGTGCCGGCCCAACGCCTATTGATGAGGCGTGACCTCGGCAATGCTCATTGTTATGGACTTGGGTTTTAGCGAAAGAGGTGCGCTGGTGATTTCGTCGGTTTAACAGACAAACAAGGGAGGCGATTTATCCAGGTTCAGGCTCTCGTAGAGGAAATCCTACTTCCTGCTTGTCTGCTCGTATTATCTTTGAAGAGTACAAACTCGTTAAGTCGACTAGATGTGATCTCGCCGAGAGAGAGGGGTGTGCGTATCATAAGACTGGATGCCCCCTCGTTGGCCCCTCCTAGCCTTTATATATAGGGAGGCTAGATCTTGAGTACCAAACGGGTAGGTTACAAGTTAGAATATGTATATAGTCTAGTCTTGGATTTTTCCCTGTCTTATATCGCTAGGAGTCTGTATCCTTATAGGCTTCGTATCAGTCAAACCGTCATGGACTTCATGGACCTTGATGTATCTTTGAGTGAGTCTTCCGCCTGGCCGTATCTTATATGCCAATAGTGGGCAACAAAAAGGTTATGCTCATGTCAGTAGCCCCCGAGACTATGTTCGGATGCTTGCATCCGATCATAGGCTCAAAGTCCTCTTTAATATGCCCAGAAGGTGAACTCAAAGATTTCTTCGGATACATGAATTTCTCGACCGTCTTGTTTGGCTGATGCAATGACTAAAGTTATCTTGTTCTTTAATTGATATTGGAATTTTATCGGGTTCTCCCGATGGGAGTAACCCTAGAGGACACTCGGGTCAGCTCAAGGTTATTCTTTTGTCGACTCCGTTGGAGGATATTTGCCTTTTCTTTTGGGTGTACGGTCAGCGCTCCCGATGGGAGTAGCCCCCAAGACTATGCTCGAATGCTCCGGCCGCAATTCAGCTCAGCCGCCACTCAACAGGGTCACCATGATTGACGGCGCTGTCATTGGCGGGCGTGGGTGCAGGTCAGGGTAGGCGATGGTGTCAGAGCACGTACTAAGGCCTCTCGGGGGTTGCTTCGGCCAGGAATGAGCACTGAATCGCACCAAGTAGGCGTACATGTGGGATCTACAGGCGCCGGATCGAGATCTGAGGTAGATAGATCATTGGGCTTATTCGCCTCTCTGCCTTTGCCACGGCATGGCCCTTGTGTCGCCGTCATCAACATCGACGTGAAGATCCATGCTCCTATGGCCAGTGGCGACCCTCCCTACAGTTTGAAACTGCCTTGGCACCTTATTTGCTGCGATTTCAAGGTGTTGATGGGGGCATCTTTGTGGTCATCTCCTCGTCTCGCATGCTCAAATCGAGTCGAGATCCGGTGAAGATTTCAGGGCGTACTCTCAACGGATTGGGAGAAGTATGTGTGTCAGACGATTAGTGCTCTTGCAACGGTGTTCTCAGCAAGTGGGGAAGGCGAAGACTTCATCCTTGGTGGTCTCAATTTTCTGGGGTGAAAACGCTAAGTCTAACCTTCGGTGGTTGTACTTGGCAATGACGGCTACCTATTTCTTGTTGAAGACATTGTTTGGAGTTTGACCTTCTTTCGATGAAAACCATGGATCTGGCCATGCTGGTTAGACTAGACGATGGCGGGGTTTGTACCTTGTTACCTTTCTAGAGGTGTCGTTTTGAAGAACCTTGTTCGGATTCTAGGTGTCGCCACGAGTGGTGGCGCTCTTACTGTTGCGAGTCACTGATTGCTTCGGCGGGATATTTTTTAGGTGTATGCATCCTTAATATCTAGACTTGATCTAGTTATTATATTGTTGCAGAGATCAAATATAATTGGTATCATCTTTGTGTTAATATATTCCATTTATATAGAAAGACGAGTGGTGGTGCTCTTACTATTGCGAGTCACTGATTGCTTCGGCGGGGTCTTTTTTGGATGTATGCATCATTAATATCTAGACTTGATCTAGTTATTATGTTGTTGCAGATACCAGATATAATTGGTATCATCTTTGTATTAATATATTCCATTTATATAGAAAAAGTCAGATGACTAACAATGCACATCTTCCTGAAGGTGGTGTTTGGTTCCCGGGTGCAAATGAACCTATTAAAAATACGTAAAAAATAAAATTTAAATTGTTAAAAAAATCTGAACAAAAACATTGAAAATACACCCGGTCATTTTATACCCTTATATAAGTTTTCAGAAAGAATGAACATTTTATATGGCTTGTGTAAAAATGACAAGAAACTTGTTTGTGAATAGACACGTTGGAGCACTGAAATTTGTCTTTTTTAATAGGACATCTAAAATATTCTTTTCACCCGATTTATGTACGGACATTTAGTGCCCGGATGTGCATGAAAAAAAATTGACATTATAAAATGTGTTTTCACATAATGGGTTCATTTGCACCCATGAGCCAAATTGGATTTTCCTATCCTTACTATAAAACAGCGTTGGTGCTTAAAAAAACTTCGTTATTTTCTTAAACATCCCTCTAAACACCTCACATCGCACGTGGTCTTGTACTACAAGGAAGTTGGAGCGGCTCATAGATCACTGCATTTACAGCGCCGACCTTCTCCTCCGGCGAGCTGAATGCGTCGCCTTGAGAGTAGAAAAAGTAACATGTCTTGCACATGTTCCAGAAAAGCTCCTTACATGGCCTTGGCACAACACTGTCCTCCGGAAGGACCAACCTTAGCAGGTCTCTCTTGCAGGTGTCTATGGGCTTCTGCAACTCTCTCCTAGCCTCCGGTATGGTCAAGGAACCACCGCTGTGAAGAACGAGCAACGAGACACTGTTCAATTTTCCCTCCGTGTACTCCCTCTGCAACAATATAGATCAACAAAAAGCCATTCTAGAGCAATTAAAAAAACTGGGAATTATTCTAAAATTGCACGACAAATTTGGCCAACTAATATACCTCGTATGTTTGGACATCGTTCAGAAGACGGCCACACGTGCTCATGAGCCTGAACATCTCGATGTACTCTGCGTCAGCAATGGCAGACTCCATAATCTTCGGACCGACGAAATACAACGCTGGGAGTACGATAGGCCCCAATGCAAATGTTACGACTGCATTCTCCATGTACTCCTCCGGTGTTGGCACATACCCACTCTCCCGCCACTCCACCTCGGTCATCATGTTCCTCAACAAATCCTGCCACTAACGAGGGAGATTCTACAAATCATCATCATCTAAAGCAAATTTACTCTCCTAGAGAGATGCCATGTGGATCGAAAGAGTCTTACGATATCTACTATGTGGCCGGTGACGTCACGACCCTGCACCACGGAAGCCTTTGCTCCAAGCTGGTTCACCGAGCTATAGATTGCAGAGAACACAATCTCAACTTGTTCAGAGTAGTACTCGGTTTGCTCGTGTTTTTCCCACCTGCGACAGCGCCATGGTAAAAGGTTAAGAAACCAGGCATTACAAGAGCATGTGGGGAGAATAACAGGAGAAGTAGTTATCATTATTTACATCTCAACTAAAGCTGTGAGGTTCTCCAGTTCTTCTTTCGATCCCGCAACATCGAAGAAGTCATCGACGACGGTCGTGAGCACACCATTCATGGCCCACAAAATGCGCGCGTCAGATAGATCTAGAGAAAACATTGTGCCAGCAGCGGAGAGGTAGAAATATGCCAACTTCATCCGTGCGAATGGTAGCTGGTCCAACCTTCTCTCTATCACCCAACTGACACGAAGACAAAGTCACCTCCATAAGACAAACGTTCTTGGTAGCAAATAGTTACTGTCAATTAGATATACCTGTCGAGAAGCTCAAGTTCTTCCTGGTAAATAGATTGACTTGTAGTGAAATCCAGGACGCCCAAAGCTAGAAGATCTTGATTCGTTTTCCAAGGCCTGCACATAAGAAATGCAATAATGTTGGTGTCTGGTTCAGTAGTGTGTGCGCACAATTTGTGCTGCAAATAAATTAAAGGGAAGAAAAGACTTATTACAAGTGTAGCATCTGATGCTCCATAGCATCTGGTTGTTCGATGTTCCTCTTATGCTCTAGACGGTCCAACGTGGTGTAGAAGGGGCTATTGAGAGCATGTTCTACCTATGAACACAAAAAGGAAGAATCGATTATTTTCCAACATAGGCAGAGAGCTTGCACGGATATTGACTACAGGGGCAAAATTAAGTGTTTTTACTTCTCTCAGCAGCGGGGTTCTTTGCGATGCACTGGAGCTCAGTTGTTCCTCCAGCAGGCGGCCTGACCAGGTTCTAATACTATCGAGAATCAACTCATCTTCTGAAATGCTAACTTGTGAAGCCTTGTATAGTTCCAGTAAAGATCTTGTGCCATTCATAGCACTGGAGGATTCCTCAATATGCGACAGGTCATCTGCAAAAAAAAAAAAAGAGAGAGAGAGGTGGATAATCGTGATCAAATGTATAGTATACCCAAATTAAGGATCAAACGTTAAAGAAAGTTAATGAGAAATTATTTTTCAAGCAATAAAAGTATATATATACCGGATGAGGCTTCGTATCCGTTCATGCGTAGGATCCGAAATGCCATGGCACATGTCTCCGTGTCCAGCATGATCTCCTCATCCCTCTGTAACCAACAACTGTAAAAATGGCTTTTGTCAAGCGCATGAACCGCTAATATATACTCCACTAATGAACTTTACTCGAGGCCAAGTGGACATATATGCATACCTGTATGTCGCGTCTAGGATGCTCTTAATATCAGCAGCGAAATGCCGAGAAATCCCGATCTTTTGGAGCGCATCCACCATGGATAGTTGATGGTGTATGTTTTTCGGATGTTTCGCCTCTTCTGGTTCGGGTTTCTGGAGCTGCTTCTGTGCTCTAGTCTCTCTTGCATCCCTGTGAACGGCCGTGCCATTTGGTAACCCAAACTGAAAAACAAGGACGCAAAGATCTAGCAAAGCTTCATTGCAAGAAATAGAGATGTCACCAGGAAATCACCATAATAACTTGCTTCGTACACACTTCCTCCGTTTCAAAATATAAGATGTTTTGATAAGCTAAAACAGCTTTCCGAAACATCTTATATTTTAGAAATTTTATATTTTGGAGCGGAGGGAATACATACCAAGTTGTGCATGGTCGCAGCATTTTCTGCAGCTCCAGGGCTGCCATTGGCGACTGCTGTTAATTATGTAAGGAGGAGGACAGCAGAAAGAAACAGAGGTGAGCATCACCAAACCAGTTTGATACTGGTAACTTTTTCCGATACGGCCGGAGCTCAACGGCAGGATATACTACCTCTAGCAACCGCAGGTCGAGGAGCTCTACTCGGTGCCAGCTCCCCGCTTGGTCGGCCCCCGCCGCGAGCGTTTGCCGGCGCGAGAGAAGAACCGGGCAGCTTGACAACCCTAGCCGCCATCGCCCGTACGAAGCACAGCCGGAGCCTGGAGAGGAGGGTTTGGCCGTTAGCTCGAGGAAGGATTAATTAGCGGTGATAGCTGATCGAGTTTGTGGTCGAGTGTATATATATGGTATCGATGAGTTCATGTACTGTATTTGGTATTTACACGGACCGAACATATATGTGATCGCTCCCCACAAAATTAGGATCGAAAGGCGACAAAAATATACCTCCGGCTCGGGCCCACCGCCTTGGCGCAGCTAGTGTCATGTGGACCACAGGTCTCCTCACCGGTCCGGTTTTTTTTTTCTCGTATACTCACCCGTGGAAAACGGGGCTCAGTCCAAGGCCAAATTCGCAGTCTCAGGTGTGAAATCAGGACTAGCGGATTTTATTTTTAGTCCGGATTTGCTATGAGCCAGGACTAGAGGCTACCACGTGGTAGCGGTAACGCGGCAGGGACTGGAGGACCTCTAGTCCTGGACCGCAACACCACACGGGACTAAAGATTATTTTGAGGATTTTTTTTTAAAAAAATTCGAATTGTTTGACTTTCACTTGGTAACACCAACTCGTTAATCTCTCACTTGGAACATTTTTAACACTAAGTACACTTAATCTTAGGTCAAATTATACCTGTTATCAACTTTTTGATCGGTCACCTATCCTAACACTACTCTACCCCCAGTATGCTTAACTTCTCCGTTCCATCAGGATAACCTTGCGCGAGAAAAATTGTACCTTGTTATCAGCACTATCATATCAATCCTATTAACTCTTATCTATATGTCACATGTCTTTATTTTTTTGAAATTATAAAAAATTATTTAAATAAACAATAATAAATAAGTAATCATAATATTTTATTCAAATGAAAACAAAATAGCTAACTAAAATAATATTTTATTCATTTTTGCCATTTATTCATTTAATATGGATATCTTTAAATGTGTAAATCGAAATTCGACAAATAATATATCCATTATTATCAGAAAAATGTGAGAAATCCAAATATGATATAAAAAAATTACTAAAAAGATTAATTTATAAATTAAAAATAATATTTTATTCATTTTTGCCATTTATTCATTTAATATGGATATCTTTAAACCTTTAAATTGAAATTCGACAAATAATATATCCATTATTATCAGAAAAATGTGAGGAATCCAAATATGACATAAAAATTACTAAAAAATAATTTTTGAAATAACTTTTTTTCCTTTTCAAATTTTAAAAATCTAAAAGAATCCAAAATGGCCTAAGGCCACTGAAATTGAACTAAAAAAAATTATGCATGTTTTGATAGGTTGTACATTTTTTGTGGTTAGTGGGTCTACCACGATCGGTAAAAGGGCCATTTTTTGTGGTTAGTGGGTCTTCTACCGCGGATGGGCACTTGTGGTAAAATCCGCGTCACAGAAGCATCTACCACAGTTTTGTGAAACCATGGTGGATTACCCGCATCGAGCATGAAAATTGGTACTATGGCAGACGTGTTTCGCTGGGCCATTGACAGATGACATCATTCTAACTGACACATGGCAAACATCATTTCCAAGTCGTTACCGCCATCAACTCTGTAACCGTTGACGTCAACTAGTAACCAGTGATGTCATCTATGTAACCGGTGACGTCACATGTCACCCATTATTACCCAGGTAATGTCAACTTCGTAAAATTAGACAGGCCGACCCACATGGTGGCAAACCAAAAGCCCACAAAGTGTTGAAGGTCTAGCATGTGGCAGCCTAGTCAAATCCCATTAATATGGTAGGCCGGTCCACATGGTGGCCCACCAACAACCCATCCTTTTAGGTAGGGTGGCCCACGTCGTGGTTCATCGAGAGCCCATGGAGCTTGGTAGGCCGAAAACATGGCGGTCTATCATAAGCCCGTTAAGTTAGCAGGCTAGCCACATGGCGGACTAGGAACAACACATTTATATACACTATTAGGAAACTAGCTATAGATAAAAAAGTCTTTCAGTGCTATATAATTTGGTTCATGCACCACAGAATATATCTAGTGGCGTATCCAAACATAATGTGCCACAGAAATCTCAAAATTCTAGGGCGCATATAATGGACAATGCGCCACCAAGATATGATGGGACCCGCCACCATGTATGGGTGACCGCAATTATGTGGCGCATATTGCCAAACGTGGCACATAAATTTAAGTTTTTGTGGCATAGAGGAATATGCGCCACAAAAAGTCGTGTGGGACCCACCACAGAAAGTGGGTGACCAAGTTTATGTGGCGCATATAGAATATGTGCCACAGAAGTTTCTATTTTCTGCAACGCATATTACTATATGCACCGCAGAAACTGGTTGTTGGACCCACCGCAGAAACTGTTGACCCCTTTTCTGTGGCGCATATTGAAGGGGTTCATTGCATAGAAAACAAAAAAATTCCTACGGTTGTAACTATCAAGATCGAATCTAGGCGATACTTTGTAATGGTTTTAGATGGACTCACCCTCGAAGACCATAAAGCGGGACAATGTTCCCACAAACAAACGTGGCTGTTGTAGAGTGTACACGACCATAATCAAGGACGTGCAGAGATCCGCGCCACAAGAGGGCAGCGCCTCCGTAATCGGTCACACGTATGATGTGCCAACGACTCCAGATCCCTCGCTCCAACCGGGCAACGGAAGTAGCGGATCTCCGGGAACTCCAATAGCGCTACGCCATGGTAGAGATGGTGGAGGGGAAGATCTCGAGCAGGGCTTTGCATAAGCACATTTTCTAGTGGCAATGGACAAGGCTAGCAAGAGGGAGAAGATGCATATGAGAGCATGGGTAAGTGAGTGTGTGAGAGAGAGGGAGGTCTCCACCTCCATTTATAGGGGGGGGGGGGCTAGCCCCTCCCTTGGCCGGCAGCCAAGAGGGTATCCCCTCACCTCCTCTCATTCATGTGGGTGAACTCTCCACTCATATAATTTCAATCTCCACTTTGTCCCATTTATTTTACACTCAAAAACCAAAGGTCTTTCCATTGAAGCACTTTAATTCTCTTGTTTTAATGAAACTAAATTTAATGAACACTTCATTTAATGAACACATTAACATTTTGATCCCTTGCTTTGTTTCGATACCCCGAAACTATTTCGGCAGATTCGATAGAAAAGATTCCTGCGATGTCCATTATCTTCTCTTGTGTTCCCTATCCACACAATTGCATCGACTAACCTTAAGTATGTCTCCCTGCGGGTTCGAGAACTATGTAGACATGATCGAGATTTTCTCCGATCAATAATCATTAGTGGGATCTAGAGATCCATAATGACTTCCACTAGTTCCATGAAAATCCAATGATCGTCTGAACCTTTTTCGTTGTAATCAAATTCCTTTTGTCTCACGATATTTTACTTGTTCGAGATTCGATCACTCGGTACCATTGATACGTTGCTAACGTATCTATAATTTTTTATGTTCCATGCTTGGTTTATATCTACTGTCTTATGTTTTGTCCACACTTTTGAGTATTTTTATACACTTTCTTGGACTAACCTATTAACAAGATGCCACAGTGCCAGCTGCCTGTTTTCTTTTGTTTTTGGTTCCAGGAAAGTCATAAATTGAATATCCTCGGAATTGGACGGGACAAAAGCCAAAGTCAATATTTCATCGAGGGGGACACGGACCCAGAAGACGAGACGGAGAGGGGCCAAAGGCCGGCCACACCACCTGGACGTGCGATCAGGCCTGGCCCACGCCAGGGGGTGGTATGGACGCCTAGGGCACCCCCTTGGCCTCCCTTTTCGCCTATATATTGTCTCCAATACAGAAACCCTAAGTACCCAATCAAAATTCCACGAAAGAGTCTGTAGACGTCGTCATCTCCATCCCTAGATCGAGAGGGATCTGAAGCTCTTCCCGGCACCCTGTCGGAGGGGAGAATTCACCCTGGAGGCCTTGTTTATCACCATGCAAGCCTACGGTGTGATGCGTGAGTAGTTCATCCTTGGACTACGGATCCATGTAGTAGCTAGATGGCTGGTTCTCCTCCTTTGTGCTTTCATGTTTAGATCTTGTGAGCTCCGTTCATGATCAAGATCATCTATTTGTAATCATACATGTTGTGTTTGCGGGGATCCGATGGATATTGAGATGCTATTTCAGATTGATTATTGATTCTATCATGTATTTGTTATTTGTGATCTTGCATGCTTTCCGTTGTTAGTAGCTATCTTGGCCAAGTAGATGCTAGCAACTCCAAGAGTTAGTATGTATGCTCGATAGTGGGTTCATGCCTCTGGTAATCTGGGGAAGTGACAGAAATCTCTAAGGTACTAGATGTGATGTTGCTACTAGGGAGAAAACAACAATCCTTTGTTGATAGAACAATCGTATTGTTTACTTTACATGCAATGCTTAATGCAATTATCTGTTGCTTGCAACTTAATACTGGAGGGGGTTCGGATGATAACCTGAAGGTGGATTATTAGTCATAGATGCATTTGGATTACGGTCTATGTATAATGTTGTAATGCCCAATCAAATCTCAAAGAAGTCAAGATGATTAGTATATGCATGTATGCTTTCTTGATGTTTGTCAATTGCCCCACTGTAATTTGTTCACCCAACATGTCATCTATCTTAACGAGAATCACCACTAGTGAAATATGGACCCTGGTCCTTTATTTTACCATCAATCTACAATTGTTTACTGTTTTCTGTTTATTTTCTGCAAGCTATTACTATCTTCCACACAATACATTTAATCCTTTGTTTTTAGCAAAACCAGTGAGATTGACAACCTCACTATAAGTTGGGGACAAAGTTCTGTGATTGTGTTGTGCAGGATTCCAAGTTGGAAACAACACCTTTGAGGTATTTTCTTGCTCCTACTGGTTCGATAACCTTGGTTTCATAACTGAGGGAAAACTTGATGTTGTGCTCATCATACCTTCCTCTTGGGTTCCCCAACGAGCTCGATATATTTTGGGCCATCAAGCTATTTTTATGGCTCCGTTGCCAGGGAGTCAAGGACATCTTCACAAGGGGAGTCCCTCATAACCAATCTCTTTACTTTGTTATTTATGTTTTTGTTTTTCTTAGTTTATTTATGCTTTGTTTGCTTGTTTCTTTATCAAAAACACACACAAAAAATAATTGTACTAGTTTGCTTTCTTTATTAAACACACAAAAATGACTACTCTTGAAAACACTAAGTTGTGTGACTTCACTAGCACCAACAACAATGATTTCATGTGCACACCTATTGCTGCACCTGTTCCTGAAGATACTTTCTTTGAAATTAAACCTGCTTTACTCAATCTTGTTATGAGAGAACAATTTTCTGGAATTGGTACTGAAGATGTTGTTTCTCATCTTAATAACTTTGTTGAACTTTTTGAGATGCAAAAGCATAGGGATATAGATGGGAATATTATTAAGCTTAAATTGTTGCCTTTCTCTTTGAGAGGAAAATCTAAAGAACGGTTGCAATCCCTAACTAGAAATAGTATTCATTCTTAGACTAAATTCAAAGATGCTTTCATTGGAAAATACTATCCTCCTGCTAAGATTTTATCTATGAGAAGTGAAATAATGAAGTTTAAAAATCTAATAATGAACATGTTGCTCAAGTTTGGGAAAGAATGAAATCTTTGGTAAAGAATTGTCCCACTCATGGACTGACTGCTTGGATGATTATCCAAACCTTTTTTGTAGGACTGAATTATTCTTCAAAAAATCTACTAGATTCTGCTGCTGGAGGTACCTTTATGACCATTACTTTGGGTGCTGCAACAAAGCTTCTAGAAAATATGATGGTTAACTATTTTGAATGGTATACTGAGACAGCTCCACAAGGTAAGAAGGTAAACTCTGTTGAAGAAACCTCCTCCTTGAGTGATAAAATTGATGTTATTATGTCTATGTTTGTTAATGGGAAAGCTCATATCGATCCAAATCATGTTCCCTTAGCCTCTTTGGTTTCTCAAGAAGAGCAAGTTGATGTGAACTTCATTAGAAATAATAATTTTAGCAACAATGCCTATTGGAATAATTTTGGTAATAATAATTATAGGCCATATCCTCCCAACAATGGTAATGCTTATGGAAATTCCTACAACAATAATAGGAGTGCACCCTCTGAACTTGAAGTTATGCTTAAAGATTTTATTAGTAAACAAACGTCTTTTAATAAAACTATTGAGGAAAAACTCTCTAATCCTGAAAGAAACATAGCATCATTGGCTGAAGCACAATCTTCTTTGAATAAAATTGCTGCTAAACCTGAAACTATTGAAAATCCCTTTGCTGCTACTAATGCCATACAAGTTAGAATTGATGAAAATGTTAGACTATTAGCTGAATTGCATGCTAAGTGGGAAAGAGAAGATGAAATTGCTAGAAATATTAGTATTTCTACTATCACTACCACTAATGTTGAAGCTAGTAAACCCAATGGAACCTTTTCTAATAAAAATGCTGAAATTCTTCAAAATATGGGAAACAATAGCTCCACTACTTTAGATGATAATTATGACTTTGATCTTGATGGTTGCAACATCTCTGAAGTTATTATGTTCCTACAAAAGCTTGCTAAAAGTCCTAATGCTAGTGCTATGAACATGGCCTTTACAAAACACATTACTGATGCTCTCATAAAAATTAAAGAAGAAAAGATGAAACATAAAGCTTCTATTCCTATGAAACTAGAAGATGGTTGGGAACCCATCATTAATATGAAAGTAAATGATTTTGATTTCAAAGCTTTATGTGATCTTGATAGTAGTGTTTCTATTATGCCTAGAAGGATTTATGATATGCTTGATTTACCACCATTGGAAGATTGTTATTTAAATGTCCCACTTGATGATAATGCTAAAAAGAAACTCATGGGGAGTGTTAATGATGTTCTTATTATGGTTAAAAATGCCTATGTCCCCGTTGATTTCTATGTTTTAGATGTTGAATGCAATGCTTCTTGTCCTGTTATTTTGGGAAGACCTTTTCTTAGAACTGTTGGTGCCATTATTGATATGAAAGAAGGCACCATTAAATATCATTTTCCACTCAAGAAAGGTATAGAACACTTCCTCAGGAATAGAGATAAGATTCATTTTGCTTCTCCTATGAAAACAAAATTTACTCTTAATGCTTCTTCATTTGAGAACACTTGATTCTTTTCTTGCTTCTTATGCCTAACTTAAAGGCGTTAAAGAAAAGTACTTATTGGGAGATAACCCAAAAGTTTTAGATGAGTCTTGGAAGTTATTACCTCTGTAATAACCACTCCTTAACCTTTTTATTTGCTTTTTGTGCCAAGAGTAACCTCTAATGAGAGAGAAGTAATGCTTGGGAAAGTTGCTGTCCCAAAACAGATTTTTGTGCTTTGCTGTAAAAATTCGTGTAAAATCTCTGTACGTCAGTTTGAGCTGTGAATTTTTGTGCTTCTTCCCCAGGTTGTTATCTAACTTTCTTTAGTTCAACACCTTTCGATTTGAGCAACAGAAGGTCTTCGAAAAAATTGGTTTTTACCTGCTGGTCTGTTTTGACAGATTTCTGCCATTATTTGCATTTGCTTCTTGTTGATTCCTTTTTGGGTTCTTTTTGGGGAATTGAGCTCTTTGAGAGAAGTTCTACAGTAGCTTGTGTTTTAATGGAAGTTTTATTGGTGTTGGAAGTGAACCCAAAGACTTATTATCTTAATTGCACTAATATTGCTAATAAAGATTGTGTGAAGTTTTGTATGAAGGAAAAATTTCAGGTGTATGGAAAGGATGATGTAATGAGATGAAGAATGGACTAAAGCTCAAGCTTGGGGATTCCACACGTGTCACACCAAGAAATATCCAACAAGTACAAGCGTCAAAGCTTGGGGATGCCCAAGGCCTCCCCTTCTTCATCAATAAAAATCTCAGGTTTCTTCCAAACAATTCATTTTTATTGTTTCATGCACAAGTTGTGTTGTTCTTGGAGTGTCTTTGTTTTTGTTTTTGGTTTTTCGTTTGCTTTGTTTGCTTAGTTTGCTTGAATAAATTGGTTGGACCCCCTCATTCATACATTAGTTTTCAAATAAGTTTGGTTTGGATTGGAAAAGAGTAGGAAAAGCTCATGCTTAAGTGGTAAAAGGAGCTTATTTTTTACTGTGGCCTAATCTTTGTCATGTCATGCTTGATATTGTTTTGGCTTTATTCTTAGTGATTTTTGTTGTAGCATGACATGTTATAAACAATTGAGATTGCTTAATGTGCCTTGAAAGAATCATGTGTTGTTTTAGCATATTAAAGCATAGTATTGTGGTATTCTCCTTTGATGCTTTATTTGGGTTGACTTGGCACCTGCTCACACCATGTTATGACTATCCCAAGTCACCATAGCCTTTATGATCCTTTAGTTTTCGACTTTTAATATCACTTTATGCTTTAATCAATGATGTTTTGTCGCTTTGCATGATTATGGCCATTATTGCTCTCTTAATTGGTCGCTCCCAGTCTTTTGCTAGCCTCCATAACCAAGTGTGAGTTCCACTCATGCATCCAACTCCAAATAAAACCAAGTTATTCCAAAGAGTCCACCATACCTACCTACTAGCATTTGCTATTCCAAGTATATTCATGTTTTATCTACCTTCCGAATTAAACTTATTATGTGAAAATTAGTGATTAAAGCTCTCATGAACTTGATGGCACACTTTACTTTTCTTGCACTTAATAAACTTGAACCATTGTGTCATCAATGTTGTATATGCTTGCACTTATACGTTTGGGATTAGCAGAACCATGTTGTCATGGGGAACGCTTTCAACATTGCACTTGTACATTGTACCTAGTTGATATCATGCTCTTTTGTCTATGGATGTCGTCGGTGTGAAATGAAAGGGGATCTTGTAAGTCCATGGAGTTATGTATGTGTGTTAGAGAAATGCCTGGGCCGCTGGTCTAATCCATGCCTAATCATGGTGGAAACCTGCAGCGTAACCATAATGAGCAATCTATGAAGCATTCTTCTTATAAAAAAAGAGATAGAGATTGAGAAAAAAGAGAAAAAGAAAAAAGAGATGAGAAAAGAGGAAAGAGATAAAAAGCACCATTTTCCCGTGGTAAATAAGAAGATTGTTGAGATGCTCGTTGTCTGCTTGCCTTGTCATTTTAATATGGGGATTCTTCCGTATCATCGGGCAAGGGGTACCCCGTTGGCGGTTCTCTATGATACACATGTACTTACTACGACAAGAACTTACCGGTAACTAAACTTGAGTAGCATGAGGAGCGGCCCTCGTATTCAAGGGACATGAGATTTCCAACTTATACTTTGTCAATCATATACTCCATGGTTTGTTCACTTTAACCTTAATCACTTAAAGATGCTTATGATAGGGGCAATGAGAGCTGAAAGCTAATAAGTACCATAATTTTTGGAAGATCTTTATGAGACTTGAATCCCTGCTTCCTTCCATGAAGGCCATTTCTTTTACTTTTATGTCGAGTCTCCATCTTCTATCTTTATGCACCTATTAAGAGAGCATAGTGGCCATTCTTAGTTTAGTGTGCATTGTCCCAAGACTTGTTGATTGATGCATAACTTTGATATTGCTTGTTCTTAAATTACTTGTATCTAGTCACCCTTATGAACTTTGAAGGTGTCCCATGCAATGTTTTGCTACACTATGAGGGACAAGCTGAATACCATTCTTATTATGTTTTCTTTATGTGAAACAAACAAACTTCTTGCAAAGCATTGTTATTCATGAATCTTTTGTTTGTGCCTTTTCATGTTACAACATAGTTGCTATGTCTTATTGTTAGAACTATATCTTTCATGCTATGTTGAAGTACTATGATCCTAGCTATTAATGTTTTACAAATGCTTTGATCAAGTTTATGATGGTGCATGTCACCTCAAAATTATTCTTTCTTTTTATCACTTACCTACTCGAGGACGAGCAGGAGTTAAGCTTGGGGATGTTGATACGTTGCTAACGTATCTATAATTTTTTATGTTCCCCATGCTTGGTTTATATCTACTTTCTTATGTTTTGTCCACACTTTTGAGTATTTTTATACACTTTTTTGGACTAACCTATTAACAAGATGCCACAGTGCCAGCTGCCTGTTTTCTGCTGTTTTTTGGTTCCAAGAAAGTTAGAAAATGAATATTCTCGGAATCGGATGGGACAAAAGCCAAAGTCAATATTTCACCGAGGGGGACATGGAGCCAGAAGATGAGACGGAGAGGGGCCAAAGGCCGGCCACACCACCTGGCATGCGCCAAGGGGTGGTGTGGCCACCTAGGGCACCCCCTTGGCCTCCCCTTTCGCCTATATATTGCCTCCGATACAGAAACCCTAAGTACCTGATCAAAATTCCACGAAAGAGTCTGTAGCCGCCGTTATCTCCATCCCTAGATCGGGAAGGATCTGAAGCTCTTCCCGGCACCCTGCCGGAGGGGAGAATTCACCCTGGAGGCCTTCTTCATCACCATGCAAGCCTCCGGTGTGATGCGTGAGTAGTTCATCCTTGGACTACGGGTCCATGTAGTAGCAAGATGGTTGGTTCTTCTCCTTTGTGCTATCATGTCTAGATCTTGTGAGCTCCGATCATGATCAAGATCATCTATTTGTAATCATACATGTTGTGTTTACGGGGATCCGATGGATATTGAGATGCTATTTCAGATTGATTATTGATTTTATCATGTCTTTGTTATTTGTGATCTTGCATGCTTTCCGTTGTTAGTAGATATCTTGGCCGAGTAGATGCTAGCAACTCCAAGAGGGAGTATTTATTCTCGATAGTGGGTTCATTCCTCTAGTAATCTGGGGAAGTGACAGAAATCTCTAAGGTACTAGATGTGATGTTGCTACTAGGGAGAAAACAGCAATCCTTTGTTCATAGAACAATCGTATTGTTTACTTTACACGCAATGCTTAATGCAATTATCTGGTGCTTGCAACTTAATGCCGGAGGGGTTCGAATGATAACCTAAAGGTGGATTATTAGTCATAGATGCATTTGGATTACGGTCTATGTATAATGTTGTAATGCCCAGTCAAATCTCAAAGGAGTCAAGATGATTAGTATATGCATGTATGCTTTCTCGATGTTTGTCAATTGTCCCGCTGTAATTTGTTCACCCAACATGTCATCTATATTAAGGAGAATCACCACTAGTGAACTATGGACCCCGGTCTTCTTTTACCATCGATCCACAATTGTTTACTGTTTTTTGTTTACTTTCTGCAAACTATTACTATCTTCCACACAATACGATTAATCCTTTGTTTTCAGCAAAACCGGTGAGATTGACAACCTCACTGTAAGTTGGGGACAAAGTTCTGTGATTGTGTTGTGCAGGATTCTGATGACCCACAAGTATAGGGGGTGTATCGCAGTATTTTCGAGGGAAGTGAAACCCAATTTATTGATTCGACACAAGGGGAGCCAAAGAATATTGATAAGCCTTAACAACTGAGTTGTCAATTCAGGTGCACCTGGAAACAATCTTGCTCATAGCAGTTTATCAGTAGCAATAGTTTTGTAGTAGGAATAGTAAAGCAAAGATAGTAAAGCAAAGATGAGTAACAAAAGCGAAGAATGGGATTCAAGTGCGGTAGGCCTAGGGATGGATGGACGGGCGTTGCATGGACAAGACAATTCACGTAGCAATTAGAACAAAGGGCAATTGCAGATAAATAAGATAAAGCATCCAAGTACTAGACAATCCTAGGCATGTGTTCCATATATAGTCATACGTGCTCGCAATGAGAACTTGCACAACATCTTTTGTCCTGCCAGCCCGTTTGCGGGGGCCTCTAGGAACCATGGCAATTAAGGTGCTCCTTTTAATAGAGCATCGGAGCAAAGCATTAACACTCCGTGAACACATGTGATCTTCACATCAAAGCCTTTCCCTTCCGGTTATCCCAATTTCTGTCACTTCGGGGCCATAGGTTCTGGACAACGACGTGTGTATACAACTTGCAGATAAGACCCAAAACAATACTATCATGATGAATCAATAACATGTTCAGATCTGAAATCATGGCACTCGGGCCCTAGTGACAAGCATTAAGCACAACAAGTCGCAACAAAGTCATAAAGCACTAATAAAAGATACTAGGCACCATGCCCTAACAATCTGATGCCATTACATGAACGATCTCATCCAATCCCTACCATCCCCATAGCCTACAGCGGGGGATTACTCACTCATAGATGGAGGAAACATGGATGGTCGATGGAGATGATGGTGGAGATCGATGGAGATGGCTCCGGGGGCACTTCCCCGTCCTGGCAGGGTGCCGGAACAGAGACTTTCTGTCCCCTGAATCTCCCCTTGGCGTGGCGCAATGAACTTTTCGTGGAAAAACGTCGAACCCCCCGAAGTTTTTAGGTTAGAAGGCTTCTTATAGGCGAAGAGGGAGACCGAGGGGGTGCCTGGGGCCACCACACCATGCCCTGGCGCGGCCAGGCCCAGCCCGCGCCTGGGGGTGGTGTGGCCAGCCCTTGGCCCTCCTCCGTCTCGTATTCTGGCTCCTGGAGTCTTCTGGAAAAATATGCACTTTGGCTTTTGTCCTGTCCAATTCCGAGAATATTCATTTTTTGACTTTCCTGGAACCAAAAACAACAGAAAACAGGTAGCTGGCACTGTGGCTCTTGTTAATAGGTTAGTCCAAGAAATCATATGAAAAGTACTCCAAAGTGTGGACAAAACACAAGAAAGTGGATAAAACCAAGCATGGAGCATCAAAAATTATAGATACATTTGCAATGTATCAGATTCCAAGTTGGAAACAACACCGTTGAGGTGTTTCCTTGCTCCTACTAGTTCGATAACCTTGGTTTCATAACTGAGGGAAAACTTGTTGCTGTGCTCATCATACCTTCCTCTTGGGGTTCCCCAACGAGCTCGATATATTTTGGGCCATCAATCATCCATACCTTGTTTAATCTCATTCCTGACAAGTACTCTTTTTCGCGTTCCTATGATATAACATTCTAGTGATGAAATCACTTGCTTGCAAGCTATGTTAATGTGATATCACCAAGAGGGCCCTGAGTATATCTCTTCGTCATATGGATGGACAAATCACACTCTTGATCCACGGGCCTCAACTAACACTTTCCAAGTACCCGACGACACCTTTATAATCACCCAGTTACAAAGTGACATTTGATGTAATCAAAGTACCTTTCTGGTGAAAGTGATTGACGCGATCTCATGGTCTAAGAACATTGAGTTACTACGAATGGGATAAAAATATAAATTTGAGGACATGATCGTATTGTTACATCTACTTCGACTTCGGGTGACTGTTCATCATATCATTCTCCAATGATATGACCTTGTTATTAACAACATCCAATGTTCATGATCAGGAAACCTATGATCACCAGTTAATCAACAAGCTAGTATTAAGAGAGGCATTACTAGGAACCTTTTATGTTTATAAATCACACATGTATTAATGTTTCCTATTAACACAATTATAGCATGAAAAATAAACATTTATCATAAACATGGAATAAGATAATAACCACTTTATTATTGCCTCTCGGGCATATTCCTTTCAGTCTCCCACTTGCAATAGAGTCAATAATCTAGTTTGAAAAAACTTGTGCATTCAACACCTATGGCACGTTGGTGTTGTATATACGCGTTTTCTAGTGGTAAACATAATCCTTAGGTCTGACACTTTCAGGTCTGTGTGTTTGCATGTCTTTTCATCTCCACGCATCACTCATTCTCAAATGAGGTGGATTTCTATAAATTTGGTGAGACCTTAGTTCCTTGGGGTTTAAAACATGTTGATATAATTGTTATACAATATATCTTCATAGTACTAGCCCATCGAACCACACCTAGTTCCTTTGCTGCTACCATAGCAGTCTTATACTTAGCCTTTCGTTGAAGTATTCATCACAATATCCATAACTTTTGGAACTCATACAAATCCATCATGGAACTTTCTTCCATTACATTATGCTACCTTAACCTATATCCTAAATTGAGATAAACTTAGTTTGTATCTGGTGACAAAACTAGTATCAATGTAACACTTACAATGAATTATTTGTTTAGTTCCAATGTAACACCTTACAAAGTGAACTATTTGTATAGTGTCAATGTAACACCTTACAATGAACTATCTTTATAGTGTCAATGTAACACCTTACAACGAATTATCTATCACTTCTACATACATAATATATTCTTAGTTCTTATAAAGATCATAAGAATATCCTTACTATCATCCAATGATCATCTTATGAGTCTCCCTGGTATATGCTCATAACATTTAGAGCATAGGACATATATGGATATGTACATATCACAGAATGATTGATTGCGATATTCATGTGATTTCACTTCACCAAGTGTCAAAACACTTGAATCTTGTTTATCAAGATATCCATGTGATTTTACTCACCAAGTGTCAAAACACCCGAATCTTGATTATCAAGATATCCATGTGATTTTACTCACCAAGTGTCAAAACACTCGAATCTTGATTCAACCTCTTTCCATGTGGCAAGAACCTTTCTCGTCGTTTCCATATTGAACTCATTCAGTATTTCATCTATGTACATTTGGCATAACTATATTAGTGTCTCAATCAATCCATATAGACATTGGTGCCTAATATTCGGGTTTTGCCTAAGTATTTCATCCAAAACTAATTTCAATGAAATTATTAACTTGTTTCAAATAAAAGATACATCATTTCCAATCAACAATATGTCTTATACACAATGTATTAGAAATATGTCTTAGCGCTCCCAATTAATTTCTTGCAAATGCAAGCATCTTCATCATCTCAAGTGAAATTAAACCTTTTAACAATTTCATCATGGTGAAGATTCCAACTCCGTGATGCTTACTTCAACTATTGAAGTTTGCATGCCTTTTTAACATCCTTTGATTTAACAAAAGCCCTCGGACCGTGTCACGTACACGTTCTAGATAACCATTCTATTAGAAGAATGTTGTTTTGTTAGTTCAACTAGAATATACAACAATTGACATATGTAGTGGTTGCTACACTAATCCGTCCAGACTAAATATCACTATAAAAGATCGAATCTTTTCGTATTCAACTCCTTGAACATTGTCGTAAACTCTTTACCGACAAGTCGACTATTTCATAGATGTGAAACATCCATGTCTGTTTCTTTATAGATCCAAATACGACTGATAGGCTTTATGCCTTCTAGAGGGTCTTCCAAGTATAGTAACTTGGTTTCTCGTGTATGGAAATATCATGGATTTTATGGCTTCAAGCCATTCGACGGTGTTAGGGACCATTATCGCTTCTTTGCGTGTAGTCGGTTCATCATTGTCAAACAATAATGATTCAATCTTAAATCTTACTATTTGATTGTTTACCCGACCTACGCGGTTCAATAGGAACTTAGATCTCCGTGACCAGAACCATTGAGTCATGGGATCCATGAGCATTATGGCTGCCTCCAGGACACTTTCCAGCGCTGCGCAACTCAGCACATATAGCTTAGGTTCAATAACCTTATTAAAGTTCTATTGTCCTCCCACTTAACTTTTCATGAAAAATTCCTTCTTAGGAAATTTGACGTTTCCAAGCGACAAACACTTTTGTCTTTGGTTCTATGGAGGAATACCCAATGGTTATTCAGAATAACCTATGAAGACATGCTCATCCGATTTTGGTTGTAAACATTTTACTTATGCCTAGCATACCAAAATTTAAGAGAAAACAACTTGGGTTTTTGTTGGAAATATGCCCTAGAGACAAATAGTAGTAAGGACTATTATCATATTTCATATAGTTTATGATTAAGTTTTATATCATGCTATAACTGTATTGAGTGGAACAATCAATACACTTGTGATATACAAACAAACCAGGGGTTCCCAGTGAAACTCTAGTCACTGGTTCATTGGTCAACAGATGATCATGATTCCTGATCATGTGGCATTCATGCCAGTTGGAAATGAGGTCATCTCATTCTGAGAATGAGATGATGAACCAATATCCAACCTAAACATCGTGATTCGATCATGTCACGAAGTTCAAGTTACGATGATTAGAAATGGATCCTCGTAGACTATTCCTTAGACCGTGAGACCATATCAATCACTGTCTCCCGAGAGTGCTTAGATAGCATCAAACGCCATCTGGTAAAATGGTGGTTATAAAGGTGTGTTCAGGTATTCGGAGGAAACCGTAGAGGCAATATATGTTAAGAGCGGGATTTGTCCGTCCATGTGATGGGAAGATACTCAAGGGCCCACTCGGAGAGGTTATATCCAATAGCTGCACAGCGTGTGATTAGATCACAGGGATATCACTTGTCAGAACGAGTCAAGTAGCATTGTTTAGTAACGAGATTGAACACGACATGGTGATGTCATTGATCAGATCTCGGGCAATGCAAGTATCGAGAGACAAAGGGAATAAGACACGACTGTCCTGGTTCAAACGACGAAAGATCTTTGTGGAATGCACAGGGGTCACATGGCCATCCAGGTCCCTCTGTTGATCATTGGTGCGGGAGTGTCCCGACCATGTTTGGAGTGTTCCCAAATGGTGGGGTATCACGCTTAAGGGCTTGATGATGCTTAGAGAGTGTTTATAGGATCGGTAGAATCACCGAAGAAAAGAAGGGAGAAAACCGGAAGGGTTTGGGTATGTCCGGAGGATGTCCGGAGTGGAGGTGGAAGGTGTTCCATGGCCACGGAGATTGAATAATATGTGAATGAATGTTAAATATTGATTTAATCATTTATTCATAATTATTTAATAAAGAGAAAATAAATTAAAAGGTCAAAAGGCTTAATGGGCCAATTCCGGAGGGAGAGGGCCCATTAGGGAAAAGGAGAAGGGCAAGGGAGGCCGCTGGGCCTAGCCCCCGCTGCTGGGACCACTAGTGGCCGGCGGCCACCTCCTCCCCCCTCCTCTCCTTTAGTCCCACCCCGGGACTTGAGGGGAGGTAGTACCTCCCCTCCCCCTATATAAAGTGGGGTATTTGGCCTAGAAAAATACACCCAATAATCAATAAAGGTCTCCCCACTTTTGGGAGGTCCTATAATTGATATTTTCTCTCTCCCCCTCTCTCTCTCTCTCGTGACCATGGTCCCAAGTCTCGACTGCGCGAGCGAGAGACATCTTCACCGCGGAGAGCCGTCGCGCTGCGGGATTCGGATCCGGGAGCTCTACTTACGCAACTGCTGCTGGATCGGGGAAGCGGGAGTCATTGTCAGGCACCGGACATGTGTATCTCCCCACGAGGTGTCGCACTTGAGGCACTCAAGTCGTTGGAGCCAGAAGGAGCGCAAGGACTTCATCACGACCTTGAGGTCGGCTTCGGCTCGTCTACATCAACCACGCTCTCCTGAGCGTTGATAATGCTTTTCGGTCTTCAAGGGTAAGTTCGTGAAAATCCCCTCCCGTTACTGTGTTACTAATAGATAGGTCCTGGCAGCTTCAAGGGTTCAGGGGCGTAGAGTAAAATTTATTGTTTTTATGCGCGGAACCCCTACAGTGGTATCAGAGCTAGATCTATGCGTAGTAATGCTAGTACGGGTAGAACACACGAGATGTAGCGTGTGGGCGTTGATCTTTTAGTTGTTACCCTCCCACGTGTACTTGTGTATACCGCAGTAATGCTTGATGAAGCGGCCCCCAACCGACTTTACGCGTTCATTCGCAAGACTGGTCCACACTTGACATACGGCTTGTACCGTATAAAGTGGCTTAGGGGGTGTTTATCTCTCTCGCATTAGTTGGTATACCATTTGCAACGGAGGGCTCCGAAAGGGGTGTAGTATAGACAACTACTTGATTAGCGTTGTGCTGAAAGTTCATAGGTAAGAACAGTTCTTGTGCGAAAGCCCATTCAGCCACGTAAAACATGCAAAGATAAAGTAGAAGCGTCTAACTTTGTTTTGTAGGGGGCGTTGCTTTGTGATATGGTTTTGGCAAAGGTAAAGTAATTACCTTTCGTTGCATAGTAGTAGAAAGTCACGAAGGTGACAAACTACCACGCCGAAATGACACTAGTACCCTAGTGTCTACGGCGTCGGAACCCTAGCGCCGGAACCCGGTGACGACGGATGGAGATCACGACGTGAAGGACCATATCACATAGCATTTACATTCAATGTTATTGTTTGTATGTCTTATTGTGTGCTAGTATTAGATACTCGACGGTAGCCTAATAAGAAGATCCCTGTTAAAATAGCCAATGATTGTGTTCCCCCTTAGTGTGCACCACCAAGAAAGTTCTTCGGTATGAGGCGATCCAGGGTGACAGGCATGGGTGTCATACATATCTACGTTCACATACAGTGGGTGTAAGCCATGTTGCACAGCGAATACACTAAGGTTGAGTTGGCGAGCCTAGCACGCTAGAGAAGCATGGCCTCGGAACGCGGATGGTCGAAAGATCGAGCACGAGTCGCATGAATGATGTGATCGACGCTTAGGCCCACCCTTGAACCCACATTGATGGCCGTGACGATCGGGAGAGATGTGGCTGATAGGGGTCGTGTTATCACTAGGAACCCTCACTTGGGATAGGTGTTTTTGAGTGGAGTTATTATTAACTCATTTAATTATAAACTTAGTATAAATTCCTTTTGCAATTATAAATGTAGATGGCTCACCATGAAGCTTACTTTGAGATTAAGGATTGGATAAAGGGTGAGAAACTTAGACTTGATGGATCCAACTTCCCTAGTTGGCTTGTGCGCCTAGATGATCTCCTGACTAGGAATCATGTGGTAGACTACATACGCCGCACGATGGATTTGGCTGAGCCAGACTACTATGGGACCCCACAAGAGCTGGCAGACCGCTACTATCGCCAAGAGATGTCCACTTACATTCAGATAATAATGCGTTACGGGATGGTGGATGAACTACATCCGCTCATGGGTGATCTTGACCCATATTTGATGGTGGATCAGCTGAGAGCAGAGTTCATAGGCCATGTGCGCATGTGGAAGCACGAGTTGCTTGGAGAGTTCCTTTCCATATAGATGGAGGAGAATACATGTTTGAAGAGTCACTTGGAGCGCATGTTTGATGCACACACGAGACTGGTTCACTTCGTGGATTACTGGATGGCTGATCCATTCGCGATAGACGTACTGCTTCGGTCATTACCTCCCAGCTACAAAGGACATGTCCGAAGTAGCATCATGAGTGGTGATACGGAAGCATTGGACTTCCATGAGTTCATATTATGTTTCCGGAACGTAAAGGTTGAACCAATCGCCGGAGAGGTCATTGATGACCAAGGTATATATTTGATATACAGTTTTATAAATGTTATAATCTTGTAAACACATTTGCAGTGTTAAGTATATCTGATACTTGTTCTGTTTTGGTGAAAATGGGTCCTTCTGCATGAGAGGTGCTTGCTGGAGAGGAGGTGACGTTGCGTGTTGATGGCGAGCATGATGATGATGGCCAACGACACCCTCCCTCGACATTTATCATTTCGTTTATGTTTAGGATGATTTTTTGTAATCAAGAGATTGTGAACTTCTTTAGTGTGTCTCAATTTTGTGAGACGGTTATTCATATGAGTTTGTAACAAATAGTTGTTCCACTTTTATGAATGATTTCTATTCGTGTTCATATCTTGTTTGATTATGTGTGAATTATCCTTGTTGTTTGAAACTAATTGATAATGTATGAACATTTGTAAAATATTAAAATGTCTTGTTTAAAATACCCAACTTAATGATATTTCATTAATGAATGAAACTATTGTTTGAATTCAAAGTTATAATGATAATATGTGGAAGTCATTCGATTTCTTATCACATATAAATCATGCCTAAGTTCGGCGAAATAACTTGAACACCATGTATTACTTGAATACAAAGTGTTTAATGAATTGTTAAAAGTATATACATATCCGATGTATTATGTTTTAACGAAAATGGTAATTATCATTAAATGATTGTTTAAATGTGTAAAGTAAGTTTACCAAAGGAAACATGAATATGAAACTATTTGATTTGATCAAAGTGTTTCATCAACAAAGGGTATAAGTATAAAAGGGAATCTAATTACTATGATTTGATCAATAGTAATGAAGTTCAAATTTATAAGAATGGCATAAAAGACATTGTGGAATGCAAAGTGTTTTGAAACGTCAAAATACAAAGCATCACAATGTGATATTAGATATCAAAAGGGGTTGAATAGAAGGCACCAAATAAATCGTTGTAGTGTGTATGTAGAGACCATTAGTTAGAAATAGTTAGCACTCAATTAGAATTGGTAAACCATTTGAATTCGTGAAAGTTTTGGGGTTATTCGATGTAACCAAAACAATAGCGAATAAGTCCTTGTAGTGTATTCATTGGAAACTTTGAATATGAAACCCATAGCTCAAACCAAAAGGAAAGCAAGATTCGTATTGCTTGGATTTTGGTGCATTCTTGAGAAAGCTCACTTCTGGTGATGTTTCTCAATTATGAAGCAAATGGAAATTAGTGTAAAACATGATGAGGATTCAAAACCCTGCATCAGAGTGTTGAGAAGCGCAACGGACAACATTCCTGAACGATTCTCTTCATGGAAGGAAAGAATCAATGATTTTGATCATTGTGTTTTTCCCTCCACTATTGTTTTCCACTACATGAAGTAGGATTCAAAATGTAAATCCATATCTTGTATGGAGACATTTGTGAATCATTTGTCATGATTTTTGAAATGTGACATACCTACGAACTACTAAGGAAATAATGGTAAACTAAATTATGAAGAAATCCTAGAAGCAAAATTCCCTTGAGATTAGAAAGCAATTAGTTCCTGAATCTCACAAGTAAAAGGAGTTACTTGGATTTTTCCCAAATGACTGCAAAGCCATTGTAGGAAAAGGGGGTGAATGACAAAAGCACAATTTGTCAAGTATTAGACAAATTCAAATTAATTTGATTCATGTGTGCTAAATGTCTACTGGATTTAAAACTAGTAAAGTACTAGTATCTCATAATAAATCTCCAAGTTTGATGTTTAATCAAAGGATTTTGAAGTTATTCAAAATAGTAAAGGAGATATGCAATTTGCATAAAATTGAGTGGGAGCTATGCAAGTCTTCCTGAAACAATATGTGATTGACATATTTTTAAGTGGGAGCAACATAAGACTCAAATTCAAATATGTAGGAACATAGTTTGAGTAAGAGTACTGACTCATACCCAAATATGTTAGCAACATAGTTTGAGTGGGAGATTATAGGAGTAATTCTTAAGTAAGTTAAGGATGAAAGCGCAAATACTTATAAATAATGATTTATAAGATGTAGAAGTTGATAATAACCGTATTATGACATTATGTAGTATTCCTTAAAGGATTCTGAAAGCTGTTTCAAAATAGAAGTTAATTGAGGAACCAGTCCTTAATAACTCGAATTAGGAATAGCATTAAGTTTAGCATCAATGGTTGAAAGAAAGAAAGGATGATCATCATCCACTATGTTAAGACATAGGTTCTATCTTAGTAAACCATGATGATAACTTAGCATAATATGTGATCCAAATAAGGAACGTTTGAAAGTGATTAAGTTCGAATCACATAATGTTGAGCTAAGTTTGTACGCAGTGTCTATTAGAGAACTGTAGACATGTTTTCCCAAATCCATAAAGGATGACATATCTTAAAGCATAAAGAGTTATGTTATAAGGGAATATGTTGGAAACTCCTGTAGATACCAATTAAAGTCAAATAGGAAGCGAGGTGAACAAAACATCAAAAGTTGCACGGAGTGCACTAGTGTTTCGATGAATACATTTATAATAATAAATAAGGGTACCATCTAAAGTGTTGTATAATGTTATGGCGGGGCTAATTCGCTTTTAACGTAGAATGATGTGTCCCAGAGCACAGTGTCCATGAGAAAGCCCTCGAGATTGATCTAACGTCATTGTAGGCTCCTCGAATCAGGCCTCGTTCTGCTGCCATAGCAACAATGCATACACACAGGTGCTGTCATGTGATGATAGAATATTAATGTCAATCAAGGTGACATTAGTAAGTTGCAAAGGATTTGGGACTGTAGAGTACAGACCCAAGACTCAACCTCTTCCATGAGCAAGCATGTTCTAGGCAACGGTTATATGGTGCCAATAATTAAGAACAAATGCAGCTAGTGTATTTGTACTCTAGGGCAAGTGGGAGACTGTTGGAAATATGCCCTAGAGACAAATAGTAGTAAGGACTATTATCATATTTCATATAGTTTATGATTAAGTTTTATATCATGCTATAATTTTATTGAGTGGAAACATCAATACACGTGTGATATACAAACAAACCAGGGGTTCCCAGTGAAACTCTAGTCACTGGTTCATTGGTCAACAGATGATCATGTTTCCTGATCATGTGGCATTCATGCCAGTTGGAAATGAGGTCATGTCATTCTAAGAATGAGATGATGAACCAATACCCAACCTAAACATCGTGATTCGATCATGTCATGAAGTTCAGGTTACGATGATTAGAAATGGATCCTCGTAGATGATGACCCACAAGTATAGGGGGTGTATCGCAGTATTTTCGAGGGAAGTGAAACCCAATTTATTGATTCGACACAAGGGGAGCCAAAGAATATTTATAAGCCTTAACAACTGAGTTGTCAATTCAGCTGCACTTGGAAACAATCTTGCTCACAGCAGTTTATCAGTAGCAACAGTTTTGTAGTAGGAATAGTAAAGTAACAGCAGTAGTAAAGCAAAGACAGTAGTAACAAAAGCAAGAACATGGGATTCGAAAGGTAGGCATAGGGATGGATGGACGGACGTTGCATGGATAAGACAATTCACATAGCAATCAGAACATAGGGCAATTGCAGATAAATAAGATAAAGCATCCAAGTACTAGACAATCCTAGGCATGTGTTCCATATATAGTCATACGTGCTCGCAATGAGAACTTGCACAACATCTTTTGTCCTGCCAGCCCGTTTGCAGCGGGGCCTCTAGGGAACTACTGGCAATTAAGGTGCTCCTTTTAATAGAGCATCGGAGCAAAGCATTAACACTCCGTGAACACATGTGATCCTCACATCAAAGCCTTTCCCTTCTGGCTACCCCGATTTCTGTCACTTCGGGACCATAGGTTCCGGACAACAACGTGTGTATACAACTTGTAGATAAGACCCAAAACAATACTATCATGATGAATCAATAACATGTTCAGATCTAAAATCATGGCACTTGGGCCCTAGTGACAAGCATTAAGCACAACAAGTCGCAACAAAGTCATAAAGCACTAATAGAAGATACTAGGCACCATGCCCTAACAATCTAATGCCATTACATGAACGAGCTCATCCAATCCCTACCATCCCCATAGCCTACAGCGGGGGATTACTCACTCATAGATGGAGGAAACATGGATGGTCGATGGAGATGATGGTGGAGATCGATGGAGATGGCTCTGGGGGCACTTCTCCGTCCCGGCAGGGTGCCGGAACAGAGACTTTCTGTCCCCCGAATCTCCCCTTAGGTGGCAGCGTCGCAGCAGAACTTTTCGTGGAAAAACATCGAACCCCCCGAAGTTTTTAGGTCAGAAGGCTTCTTATAGGCGAAGAGGGAGACCGAGGGGGTGCCTGGGGCCACCACACCAGGCCCTGGCGTGACCAGGCCTAGCCCACAGGGGGTGTGGCCAGCCTGCCTCCTCCATCTCATATTCAAGCGCTGAGTCTTCTCGAAAATAGGCACTTTGGGTTTTGTCCGTCAATTCGAGAATATTCATTTTCCGACTTTCTGGAACCAAAAACAGCAGAAAAGCAAATAGCACTGTGGCTCTTGTTAATAGGTTAGTCCAAGAAATCATATGAAAAGTACTCCAAAGTGTGGACAAAACACAAGAAAGTGGATAAAACCAAGCATGGAGCATAAAAAATTATAGATACATTTGCAATGTATCAACATCCCCAAGCTTAACTCCTGCTCGTCCTCGAGTAGGTAAGTGATAAAAAGAAAGAATAATTTTTGAGGTGACATGCACCATCAAAGACTTGACCAAAGTATTTGTAAAACATTCAAGGCTAGGATCATAGTACTTCAATCATAACATGAAAGACAAAGTTCTAGCAATAAGCAAAGAAACTAAGATGCAACATGAAAAGGCACAAACAAAAGATTCATGAATTACAATGCTTTGCAAGACGTTTGCTTGTTTCACATAAAGAAAACATAGCATAATAGTATTCAGCTTTTCCCTCATAGAGTAGCAAATATAAATGCATAGGACACCTGCAAAGTTCATAAGAGTGACTAGATACAATAGTTTCAAACAAGCAATAACAAGTCATGCATCAATCAGCTAGTGTTGGGACAATGCACATAGAACTAAGAATGGCCAGTATGCTCTCAAAGTAAGTGCATAAAGATAGAAGGTGGAGACTCAATATAATGGTGGAAGAAAGGCCTTTTGTAAAGGGAAGTAGGGATTCAAGTCTCATAAAGAGCTTCCAAAAATTATGATACTTATAGCTTTCAGCTCTCATTGCCCCTATCATAAGCATCTTGAAATGATTAAGGTTAAAGTGAACAAACTATGGTGTACATGCTTGACGAAGTATAAGTCAGAAATCTCATGTCCCTTGTATACGAGGGCCGCTCCTCATGCTACTCAAGTTTAGTCACCGGTAAGTTCTTGTCATCGTAAGTACATGTGTATCATAGAGAACCGCCAACGGGGTACCCCTTGCCCGATGATACGGAAGAATCCTCATATCAAAATGACAAGGCAAGCAGACAACATGCATCTCAGCATTCTTCTTATTTACCATGGGAATATGGTGCTTTTTTTCTCTCTTTCCTCTTTTCATAGTATCTCTTTTTTTCTCTTCTTTTCTCTTTTTTTCTCAATAGGACTCTTTTTTATAAGAAGAATGCTTCATAGACAGCTCATTATGGTTACGCTGCAGGTTTCCACCATGTCAGCATGGATTAGACCATGCTCAAAGTGCTTTCTAACACATATACATAACTCCATGGACTTACAAGCTCCCTTTCATTTCACAATCGACATCCATATACAAAAGAGCATGATATCAACTAGGTATAAGTACCAAGTGCAATGTTGAAAGCGTTCCCCATGAAAGCATGGTTCTGCTAATTCCCAACAAATAAGTGCAAGCATATACAACATAGAAGACACAATGGTTCAAGTTTATTAGAGGCAATAAAGTAAAGTGTGCCATCAAGTTCGTGAGAGCTTTAATCACTAGTTTTCTCATAACAAGTGGAAGGTAAACAAAAGCATGAATATACTTGGAATATCATAAGCTAATAGGTAGGTATGGTGGAATCTTTGGAATAATTTGGTTTAGGGAGTTGGATGCATGAGTGGAACTCATACTTGGTTGTGGAGGCTAGCAAAAGACTGGGAGCGACAAACTAAGAGACCAATAATGGCCATAATCATGCAGAGCGACAAAACAACATTGATCAAAGCATAAAGTGATACTACAAGTTGAAAACTAAAGGATCATAAAGTCTTATGGTGACTTGAGATAGTCATAACATGGTTTGAGCATGCGCCAAGTCAACCCAAATAAAGCATCAAAGGAGAATACCACTATACTATGCTTTAATATGCTAAAACAACGCATGATTCATCCAAGGCACATTAAGCAATCTCAATTGTTTATAACAAGTCATGCTACAACAAAGAATACTAAGCATAAAGCCAAAATAATATCAAGCATGACATGACAAAGCATAGGCCACAATCAAAAACAAGCTCTCTTTACCCCTTAAGCATGAGCTTTCGTACTCTTTTCTAATCCAAACCAAACTATTTGAAAACCAATGTATGAAAGAGGGGGTCCAACCAATTTATTTAGCAAACTAAGAAAACCAAGGAAATGAAAACCAAAATGAAAAACGAAAAAGAAGACGCTCCAAGAACAACACAACTGTGCATAAAACAATAAAAATGAAGCGTTTGGAAGAAACCTGAGATTTTTATTGATGAAGAAGGGAATGCCTTGGGCATCTCCAAGCTTTGACGCTTTTACTTCTTGGATATTTCTTGGGGTGACACGCGTGGGATCCCCAAGCTTGAGCTTTAGTCCATCCTTCATCTTATTACTCATTCCTTCCATACACCTGAAAATTTTCCTTCATACAAAACTTCACACAATCTTTATTAGCAACATTAGTGCACTCAAGATAAATAAGTCTTAAGGTTCAGTTCTAACACCAAATAAACTTCCATTAGAACACTAGCTACTGTAGCACTTCCCTCAAAAAGCTCAATTCCCCAAAAGAACTCAAGAAGGAACCAACAAGAAGCAAATGCAGAAAATGGCAGGAATCTGTCAAAACAGACCAGCAGGTAAAGACAAAAAATTTCGAAGACCTTACGTTCCTCAAATCAAAAAGTATTGAACTAACGAAATTTAGATAACAACCTGGGGCAGAAGCACAAAACATTACAGCTCAATCCGACATACAGAACTCTCTCACGAATTTTTACGGTGAAGCACAAAAATCTGTTTCGGGACCCCAACTTTCCTAATCATTACTTCTCTCTCATTAAAGGTTACTCTTGGCACAAAAGGCAAATAAAAAGGATAAGGAGCGGTTATTACTGAAGTAATAACTTCCAAGACTCATCTAAAACTTTTGGGTTATCTCCCAATAAGTACTTTTCTTTAACGCCTTTAAGTTAGGCAAAAGCAAAAACTGAAAATAGATAAAAATAGAAGTAAGCGGAGATAATCATGGTGAAAACATTGTTTTGTTCAATGAAATCCTTTTGTTAACAAGGTTGATCAGGTCTTGTTACCAAAACAATTGCATATGAGATAAAACTTTGTATTCCACTAATGATTATGTTACCTCAACCTTGATAGCAATGGTCCCAATCATAATAGTTTCAAATTTTTCTCTTGGAATGGGACAATATATTTCTCCAACTTGAATGCCCTCAACATGTTCAATTGAATTCAAAACCATAAGTCCTTTCAATCTTATTGGGGAAATAGACAATATATTCCTTTTCATTAACATTGAAGGTCACCTTCCCTTGATTATAATTAATAACAGCTCCTACAGTATTTAAGAAAAGGTCTCCCAAGAATAATAGACATAATATCATCTTCAGGCATAAAAAGTTTGAGAGGATGCTCTCATAAGAAATATGAGTTGAAGTAAAAGAGAGCATCAATAAGCAAATTCAAAACACATTTAAGTCTAACCCACTTCCTATGCATAGGAATCGTGTATGCAAATAAATTCGCAAAGAACAAAGTGATAGGCATAGGAAGATAAAACAAGAGTGACTTGAATATACTAATGATTCCACCCTTCCAAGCTAGTTCAAATGCACCCTTCCAAGCAATAAATTCCTCAATTTGTTCCACATCATAAATATCATATTTTCCCTTAACATAGGAAGATATGGTAACATTATCATTATACTCACATTGAAAAGGGAGGTGTTTGTACCTCCTACAACAACAAGATTTATCAAAGCAATAAGTAACATTATAAGTAGAGCACACGTTCCTAGCAATGGTATACAATCTATCAATCTGTCCCCATAAGTGTTTCCCTTTTTGTGACAAGCGGTGTTCCTTATAATAATATTTTTCATATTCCGTGAACCCACCTTACCAATAAGCTTCAGTTTCAAAGAAACCAACCATTGACAACAAGCATGATAAGGCAAGACAATAACAGACCAACGAAAATAACAACTAGAGTAGGAACTATTTTTTTGTATTTTTGATAAAGAAACAAGCAAACAAGGAGAAAATAAACTTAGCTTGAACAATAGTGAATCCAAGTGGACTTGATAAATAAAGCTATGATCCCCGGCAATGGCGCCAGAAAATAGTCTTGATGACCCACAAGTATAGGGGGTGTATCGCAGTATTTTCGAGGGAAGTGAAACCCAATTTATTGATTCGACACAAGGGGAGCCAAAGAATATTTATAAGCCTTAAGAACTGAGTTGTCAAATCAGCTGCACCTGGAAACAATCTTGCTCACAGCAGTTTATTAGTAGCAACAGTTTTGTAGTAGGAATAGTAAAGTAACAGCAGTAGTAAAGCAAAGACAGTAGTAACAAAAGCGAAGAAATGTGGGATTCGAAAAGGTAGGCATAGGGATGGATGGACGGGCATTGCATGGATAAGACAATTCACATAGCAATCAGAACATAGGGCAATTGCAGATAAATAAGATAAAGCATCCAAGTACTAGACAATCCTAGGCATGTGTTCCATATATAGTCATACGTGCTCGCAATGAGAACTTGCACAACATCTTTTGTCCTGCCAGACAGTGGCAGCGGGGCCTCTAGGGAACTACTGGCAATTAAGGTGCTCCTTTTAATAGAGCATCGGAGCAAAGCATTAACACTCCGTGAACACATGTGATCCTCACATCAAAGCCTTTCCCTCCGGCCATTTCATTGCCACTTCAGACCATAGGTTCGGACAACGACGTGTATACAACTTGTAGATAAGACCCAAAACAATACTATCATGATGAATCAATAACATGTTCAGATCTGAAATCATGGCACTCGGGCCCTAGTGACAAGCATTAAGCACAACAAGTCGCAACAAAGTCATAAAGCACTAATAGAAGATACTAGGCACCATGCCCTAACAATCTGATGCCATTACATGAACGATCTCATCCGATCCCTACCATCCCCATAGCCTATAGCGGGGGATTACTCACTCATAGATGGAGGAAACATGGATGGTCGATGGAGATGATGGTGGAGATCAATGAAGATGGCTCCGGGGGCACTTCCCTGTCCCGGCAGGGTGCCAGAACAGAGACTTTCTGTCTCCCGAATCTCCCCTTCGGTGGCGGCAGCACAGCGGAACTTTTTGTGGAAAAATGTCGAACCCCCCGAAGTTTTTAGGTCAAAAGGCAACTTATAGGCGAAGAGGGAGACCGAGGGGGTGCCTGGGGCCACCACACCAGGCCCTGGTGCGGCCAGGCCTAGCCCGCGCCTAGGGGTGTGTCTAGCCCCTGGCCCTCCTCCGTCTCGTATTCTGGCTCCGTGAGTCTTCTAGAAAAATAGGCACTTTGGCTTTTGTCCCGTCCAATTTCGAGAATATTCATTTTCTGACTTTCCTGGAACCAAAAACAGCAGAAAACAGGCAGTTGGCACTATGGCTCTTGTTAATAGGTTAGTCCAAGAAATCATATGAAAAGTACTCCAAAGTGTTGACAAAACACAAGAAAGTGGATAAAACCAAGCATGGAGCATCAAAAATTATAGATACACTTGCAATGTATCAGTAGAATATTCCTTAGACCGTGAGACTATATCAATCCCTGTCTCCCGAGAGTGCTTAGATAGCATCAAACGCCATTTGGTAAAACGGTGGTTATAAAGGTGTGTTCAGGTATTCGGAGGAAACCGTAGAGGCAATATATGTCAAGAGCGGGATTTGTCCGTCCATGTGATGGGAAGATACTCAAGGGCCCACTCGGAGAGGTTATATCCAATAGCTGCGCAGCGTGTGATTAGATCACGGGGATATCACTTGTCAGAACGAGTCAAGTAGCATTGTTCAGTAACGAGATTGAACATGACACGGTGATGTCATTGATCAGATCTCGGGCAATGCAAGTATCGAGAGACAAAGGGAATAAGACACGACTGTCCCGGTTCAAACGACGAAAGATCTTCGTGGAATGCACAGGGGTCACATGGCCATCCAGGTCCCTCTGTTGATAATTGGTGCGGGAGTGTCCCGACCATGTCTGGAGTTTTCCCGAACCGTGGGGTATCACGCTTAAGGGCTTGATGATTCTTAGAGAGTGTTTATAGGATCGGTAGAATCACCGAAGAAAAGAAGGGAGAAAACCGGAAGGGTTTTGGTAAGTCCGTAGGATGTCCGAAGTGGAGGTGGAAGGTGTTCCATGGCCATAGAGATTGAATAATATGTGAATGAATGTTAAATGTTGATTTAATCATTTATTCATAATTATATAATAAAGAGAAAATCAATTAAAAGGTCAAATGGCTTAATGGGCCAATTCCGGAGGGAGAGGGCCCATTAGGGAAAATGAGAAAGGGGAGAAGGGGCAAAGGGGAGGCCGGCTGGGACTAGCCCCCCTCCCCCTGCGGGGCCCACTAGTGGACGGCGGCCACCTCCTCCTCCCCCTCCTCTCCTTTAGTCCCACCCCGGGACTTGAGGGGAGGTAGTACCTCCCCCCCCCCCTATATAAAGTGGGGTATTTGGCCTAGAAAAATACACCCAATAATCAATAAAGGTCTCCCCACTTTTGGGAGGACCTCTAATTGATATTTTCTCTCTCCCCCTCTCTCTCTCCTGACCGTGGTCCCAAGTCTAGACTGCGCGAGCGAGAGACATCTTCATCGCGGAGCGCCATCGCGCTGCGGGATTCGGATCCGGGAGCTCTACTTCCATAACTGCTGCTGGATCGGGGAAGCGGGAGTCATCGTCAGGCACCGGACGTGTGTAACTCCCCGCGAGGTGTCGCACTTGAGGCACTCAAGTCGTTGGAGCCAGAAGGAGCGCAAGGACTTCATCACGACCTTGAGGTCGGCTTCGGCTCGTCTACATCAACAACGCTCTCCTGAGCGTTGACAACGCTTTTCGGTCTTCAAGGGTAAGTTCGCGAAAAGCCCCTCACATTACTGTATTACAAATAGATAGGTCCTGGCAGCTTCAGGGGTTCAGGGGCGTAGAGTAAAATTCATTGTTTTTATGCGCGAAACCCCTACAGTTTTGTCCCAATCCATAACTCATATGCTGTCATTTCAATGGATCACGATGGAGCTCTTTTTAGTGTAAAAGCGGTAGTCACTAAAGCTTAATCTTTAAAATATAATGGCAATTTTCTAGATAACACCGTTGATCCTACCATGTCAAACACGGTTTGATCACATTTCACGAACACTCCATACTCCTATGGTGTTTCGAGAAACGCAAGTCAATGGAACGATTCCTCAAATCTTAGGTGTTTTGCTAAATTTGTAACTCAAATATCTTCCTTTATGGTCCAATCACAAATTATTTATTTTCTTGTTACAATGATTTTCCACTTCATCTTGAAATCATTTGAACATTTTCAAATGTTTCATACTTATCTCTTATTAAGTAAATATATACATGTATTTCCTCAAATTTCAGAGAAAGCGTATGAAGTTTAAATCCATCGCTCACGACTATACATAATGGACAATATACATCAACATGCACTTTGTCCAATAGGTTAGTTGTTCATTCTTCTTTGGCCCACGAACGAGGTTTTAATTATCTCCAAGAAATTTTCACAAGCGTCAATTGATGAAAATCAAAAGACTCCAAAAATCCATTAACATGGAGTTTTCTTCTTGTTTTCTTTCAAATATAATTTAAACGGCGATGTCACTCAAAAGTGATATTCCAATCTTTCGTCTTGCGACCTTTTAGCATCAGTGTTTATGGACGTGATTTATCCAACTAGATTTGTAAAATTTCATCCATCTTCAATGGAATACAATAATTATTTGAACAACCATCATTATCATAATACCGGAACAAAATAACAATGATTAATACAAATCTTGAAGGCAAGCTTTGATGTCAACGAGAAACACAATAACACTTTATTTGTTTTCAATGAACATCATCACATATTCTTTTGCTAGTTACTTAGGCTATTGCAGTTCATAAATTGTGTTGTTTTGTATGACACTTCATACCAACAAATTCGGTATCCAATATCCGAGAACCATATTGTTTAACAAGCAAAGAATACACCCATAACATGTATATCATCTATATACCTAAGCTGGAATTTTCCAGTCTTTTTTCCTTTCTGCCAAATATTTACCAGATTCTCTTTCGGCGTTACCTATCCTTCTTAAAAGAATATATTGACATCAATAGTGGTGCCATACATATCACGCATAGTCCAAAGCATGTATAGTCAAATACTAATACCTTTGGGCTTTGATACGTTGCTAACGTATCCATAATTTTTGATGTTCCATGCTTGTTTTATATCTACTTTATTATGTTTCGTCCACACTTTGGATTATTTTAACACACTTTCTTGGACTAACCTATTAACAAGATGTCGCAGTGCCAGTTGCCTGTTTTCTGCTGTTTTTGGTTCCAGAAAGTCAGAAAATGAATATTCTCGAAATTAGACGGGACAAAAGCCAAATTCAATATTTTACCGTGGGGAACACGGAGCCAGAAGACGAGACGGAGAAGGGCCTCGAGGAGGGCACACCACCTGGCCGCGCGGCTAGGCCTGGCCCGCGCCTGGGGGGTGCGGCCGCCTCGGGCACCCCCTCGGCCTCCCTCTTTGCCTATATATTGCCTCCAATATAGAAACCTTAAGGACCTGATCAAAATTCCACGAGAGAGTCTGTAGCCGATGTCATCTCTATCCCTAGATCGGGAGGGATCTGAAGCTCTTCCCGGCACCCTGCCAGAGGGGAGAATTCACCCTAGAGGCCTTCTTCATCACCATGCCTGCCTCCGGTGTGATGCGTGAGTAGTTCATCCTTGGACTACGGGTCCATGTAGTAGCAAGATGGTTGGTTCTTCTCCTTTGTGCTATCATGTCTAGATCTTGTGAGCTCCGATCATGATCAAGATCATCTATTTGTAATCATACATGTTGTGTTTACGGGGATCCGATGGATATTGAGATGCTATTTCAGATTGATTATTGATTTTATCATGTCTTTGTTATTTGTGATCTTGCATGCTTTCCGTTGTTAGTAGATATCTTGGCCGAGTAGATGCTAGCAACTCCAAGAGGGAGTATTTATTCTCGATAGTGGGTTCATTCCTCTAGTAATCTGGGGAAGTGACAGAAATCTCTAAGGTACTAGATGTGATGTTGCTACTAGGGAGAAAACAGCAATCCTTTGTTCATAGAACAATCGTATTGTTTACTTTACACGCAATGCTTAATGCAATTATCTGGTGCTTGCAACTTAATGCCGGAGGGGTTCGAATGATAACCTAAAGGTGGATTATTAGTCATAGATGCATTTGGATTACGGTCTATGTATAATGTTTTCATGCCCAGTCAAATCTCAAAGGAGTCAAGGTGATTAGTATAAGCATGTATGCTTTCTCGATGTTTGTCAATTGCCCCGTTGTAATTTGTTCACCCAACATGTCATCTATCTTAAGGAGAATCACCACTAGTGAACTATGGACCCCGGTCCTTTCTTTTACCATCAACCTACAACTATTTACTGTTTTATGTTTACTTTCTGCAAGCAATTACTATCTTCCACACAATACATTTAATCCTGTGTTTTCAGCAAAACCAGTGAGATTGACAACCTCACTGTAAGTTGGGGACAAAGTTCTGTGGTTGTGTTGTGCAGGATTCCAAGTTGGAAACAACACCTTGGAGGTGTTTCCTTGCTCCTACTGGTTTGATAACCTTGGTTTCATAACTGAGGGAAAACTTGTTGCTATACTCATCATACCTTCCTCTTGGGGTTCCCCAACGAGCTCAACATATTGAGTAAGCAAGACTTTTTCTGGCGCCATTGCCGGGGAGTCAAGGACATCTTCACAAGGGGAGTCCCTCATAACCAATCTATTTACTTTGTTTTATTTGTTTTGCTTAGTTTATTTTCTACTTTGTTGCTTGTTTCTTTATCAAAAACACACAAAAAATTAGTTGTACTAGTTTGCTTTCTTTATTAAAAACACAAAAAATGACCACTCTTGAAAACACTAAGTTGTGTGACTTCACTAGCACCAACAACAATGATTTCATGTGCACACCTATTGCTCCACCTGTTCCTAAAGCTACTTTCTTTGAAATTAAACCTGCTTTACTCAATCTTGTTATGAGAGAACAATTTTTTGGAATTGGTACTGAAGATGTGCTGCTCAAATTAATAACTTTGTTCAACTTTGTGACATGCAAATACATAGGGATATAGATGGGGATATTATTAAGCTTAAATTGTTTCCTTTCTCTTTGAGAGGAAAAGCTAAAGAATGGTTGCAATCCCTAACTAGAAATATTATTGATTCTTGGACTAAATGCAAAGATGCTTTCATTGAAAAATACTATCCTCCTGCAAAGATTATATCTATGAGAAGTGAAATAATGAAATTTAAACAATTTGATAATGAACATGTTGCTCAAGCTTGGGAAAGAATGAAATCTTTGGTAAAGAATTGTCCCACTCATGGACTGACTACTTGGATGATTATCCAAACCTTTTATGTAGGATTGAATTATTCTTCAAGAAATATACTGGATTCTGCTACTGGAGGTACCTTTATGACCATTACTTTGGGTGCTGCAACAAAGCTTCTGGATAATATGATGGTTAACTATTCTAAATGGCATACTGAGAGAGCTCCACAAGGTAAGAAGGTAAACTCTATTGAAGAAACCTCCTCCTTGAGTGATACAATTGATGTTATTATGTCGGTAACGAGATCAAACTAGGTATGGAGATACCGATGATCGAATCTCGGACATGTAATATATCGCGAGACAAAGGGATTTAGTTACTAGCGTTAAAGGTTCTCACGATCACAGAAGTCATCATTGAATGTGTAGGAGTCAGTATGGATCTCCAGGTCCCGCTTCTGATTATTGATCTGAGAGGGGTCTCGATCATGTCTGCATTATTTGCAAACCATAGGGTGACACACTTAAGGGATACCGACACCATTTGGAAGAAATATGTTTCATATAAAGATTTAAGAAAGCGTTGGAATTATTTCAATAGACACCAAAACTGTTTCGGGTGAAATTGCTGAAATTGGTTCTGCATGTAATATTGGCATGTTGCAGGGGGTTTTATGTGATTGTTTGTTAATTAAAGTAAATTCTGAATAAAATTAATAAAAGATTTTTATTAAATGAGAGAGCATTAAATTTGGAGAAATTTAATGCATTTAAAGTGGAGACTTTAAAAGAGAATGTGAAGGGGCAAATTTATGTGGAGGGAGTTACCACCACATGAATGAGGAGGTGAAGGGTCACCCCTTGAGGCGCCGGCCATGGGGAGGGGTACCCTCCCCTCCTCCTATAAAAGGCCCCCCTCTCACACCTTCATACTCACACCTCCTCGTGAAGGATCTCTCTCCCCCTCTAGAATTATTCCCCCATGGTCTCGGATTAGCGAGATACATGTTCTCGGTGGCTTTATCTGGAAAGGAGTTGCTGCTTCCACTGCTTTGCTGGAGCAAGGGACGGAGGTTGTCAGGGTACCGGACATGTGTGCGATCATGGATGCACCGCTACTTTGCGGTGCTGGACTTGGTGGTGCTGGACTTGTTGGAGCTGGATCTGAAGGACGTGCTGGAGCCGGATCTGCTGGACTTCATCGTGATCTTGAGATCGGCAAGTGTACGACTACATCAACCATGAGTTCCTACTCGTTAACAAAACTCATTGTCTTCCAGGGTAAGTTCTCGATGGATGTATGTCCACCCGTTGCTCTGTACCTAGTAGATAGATCTTGGCGTATAGTTCTCATCGTAGGAATTTTTTTGTTTTCTATGTCATGGACCCAACAAAGGGTATCGAGCCTGATCTATGCGTAGGTGTTTTGCACGGGTAGTACACATATGTTTATATATGGGCGATGATGATCATGTTATTGCATCTTCTATGTATTTTGGATATTGGTGGCATAGTGGGATGAAGCGGCCCGGACCAACCTTACATGTCATCGTACATGAGACCGGTTCCACGACTGACATGCAACTAGTTTTGCATAAGTGGCTGGCGGGTGTCTGTCTCTCCTACTATAGTCAATATCTGATTTACAACGAGTTGCTAATAACTTGGTTATCCTCGTTGTGGTTCATGTTCGTAGGTAAGAACGGTTCTATCTCCGAAAGCCCTAAGCCACGTAAAACTTGCAATTGATAAATTAGAGGCGTCTAGTTTAGATCGTTGTTGGGCTAGTGTCTTGATATGGTATTGTTGTAAGTAGATGTATCATAGATACTCTTACAACACATTCAACGTGTAAGTTCCATAGACCTTGGCCTTACACACAAAGGAATGATAGAGATCATACCACGATGCAAATGACAGATATCAAATGCATGGACCATATCATCTCACTTTACACATTAGATGTTAGCATCTTATACTACTAGTTTGGCGCTTTCTGTAGAATTGTAAGATGATCCCTCATTTAGATATCAAGATAAAAATATGTTCTTCCTTAAGTATGTACCGTTCTATGGATCGTGTTTCGAGACATCACGTGATGATCGGGTGTACTCGACTCTACGATTTCATACAACGGGTGTAAGACAGTTTTACCCACGCGAGTACTAAGGTTCTTACTTGGCGAGCCTAGCATGTACAGACATGGCCTCGGAACACGGACCGAAAGGTTAAGCATGAGTCATATAGTTGATATGATGCCCATATTGATGCTCGCCTTTGAAGCTACACCGACTCACGTGATGATCGGACTTGGTGTAGTGGATTTGGTTCATGTAATCACCAAAAAGGCACGAGGGATGTCGTTTTTGAGTGGGAGTTCATTTCTAATTTGGATTAGTCGAACTAAATTTGTCATAAACTAAATCGAAGTGAATTTGCATAATTTGTTGTAGTCATTAGCGTTTATTCACTACCTTATGCTTAGTTTTAATTGAGATAATAGAACTATAGAATTCTGGATATTTACTTTACAAACTGGTATCGTATTGTTTTAAATGTCAATTTAAAGTTTATAAGTCCTATTGCAAACTTTCAGCAAACTCTATTTACTCCATGAAGTTTAATAAGTAGTATTAAATCAAGAGTAAGAATTCCAATGTTAGTATCTAAAGTATCATGTTTGCCTCCATGATTATTGATATTCAAAAGTTGTTTTAATATCAAGATTATATAGGAGCTGAAAATTGTTTCAGAAACCATCATGTGTGAAAGATATTGTGATATCTGAAACAATGTTTTTGGTTGCATTATGATAGAGTATAATTTAGCAAAATACATGTTCTCATAATGTATGAGAATTTGTGAAGGATGGAGATGCTAGGCATCCAAATCTCCCAAAAGGTTTTGGGAACTAAAATTATACTCGTCATTCTTCCTTATAGGCTATAGTAGCTTGATCATGAAAGTTGTCATGATAAGGATGAATAGAAGATGTAAGTAAAATGTTTACTACACTAAGATATTACTAAAGTATGGATTTTTGAAAGAACACCAAACATTTGATGATGGTGATCCACTTCAAAGTGCAAGTCCAAAGGTATTAGTATTTGACTATATACGCTTTGTACCATGTGTCATGTGAATGACACCACTATTGATGTTGATAGATTCTTTTAAAAGGAAAAGGAATTGCTGAAAGAGAATCTACAAAATATTTGGCAGAAAAGAAAAGTTGGAAATGTCCAGCTTAGGTATATAGAAGATATACATGTTATGGTTGTATTCCTTGCTTGTTAAACAATGTGGTTCTTAGGTATTGGATACCGGTATTGGATACCGAATTGGTTGGTATGAAGTGTCATACAGGACAACGCAATTCAAGAACTACAATGGCCTAAGTAACTAGCAAGAGAATAAGTGATGATGTTCATCGAAAACAAATAAAGTGTTATTGTGTTTTCGTTGACGTCAAACCTAGCCTTCAAGATTTGTTTTAATAATTGTTATTTTGTTCCGGTATTACGAGAACAATGGTTGTTCAAATAAATTACCGTATTCCATAAAGGATGGATGAACTTTTTACAAGTCTACTGGGAGAAATCACATCCATAAACACTATTGCTAAAATGTCGCAAGACAAATGATTGAAAGATCACTTATGAAGTGACATCGCTGTTTAAATTATATTGGAAAGAAAACATGAAGAAACTCCATGTTGATGGATTTTTGGAGTCTTTGATTTTGATCAATTAACGCTTGTGAAACTTTCCTCGAGATAATTGAAACTCCGTCCATAGGCCAAAGAGGAACGGATGACTAACTTATTGGATATTATACATGTTGATGTATATAGTCCATTATGTGTAGTCACATGCGATGGATCTTTTTGCTTCATATGCTTTCTCCAGAAATTTGAGTGAATATATCTATATATTTACTTAATAAGGAAGAAGTATGAAACATTTGAAAATTGTTCAAAGACTTTCAAGATGAAGTGAAAAATCATTGTAACAAGAAAATAAAAGAGTTTATGATTTGATCATAAAGGAAGATATTTGAGTTACATGTTTAGCAAAACACCTAAGATTTGAGGAATTGTTCCAGGATTTGTTTTTCCCGATAAACCATAGGGGTATGGTATATTCGAGAGATGAAATCAAACCATGTTTGACATGGTAAGATCAAAGGTGTCATTTATAAAACTGCCATTATGTTTTAAAGATTGAAGCTTTAGAGACTACCGCTTTTACACTAAAAACAGCACCATCGTGATCCGTTGAAATGACACTATATAAGTTATGGTTTGGGATAAAACCCGAATTGTCTTTTCTTAAATTCTGGTATGTTATGCATAAGTAAAATGTTTACAACCAAAGTCGGATAAGCACGTCTTTGTAGGTTATCCCAAAGAATTTGTTGGGAATTTCTCCATAACACCAAGGACAAAAGAGTTTGTTACTTGGAATGTCAAGTTTCTTGAGAAGGAATTTCTCGTGAAAAGTTAAGTGGGAGGACAATAGAACTTTGATAAGGTTGTTGAACCTTAGCTATATGTGCTAAGTAGCGCAGCGCCGGAAAGTGTCCCGGTGGCAGGCACAATGCTCATGGCTCCCGTGATTACAAAGGGTGTGATCTCGGAGATTAGAGTTCCTATTGAACCGTGTGGGTCGGTAAGAATCAAATAGTGTGATTTGATAAGCAAGTCGTTATTGTTTTGACAATGATGAACCGACTACATGCAAAGAAGCGATGATGGGCCCTGACTCCATAAAATGACTAGAAGTCAAAGAATTCGTGATAATATCCATACACGAGAAATCAAGTTTCTGAACTTGGAAGACCCTCCGGAAAGGCGTGAAGCATGTCGGTCGTGTTTGGATCTATAAAGAAATAGACATGGATGTTTAACATCTATGAAATAGTCGACATGTCGGAAAGAAGTTTACGACAATGTTCAAGGAGTTGACTATGACAAGATTTGATCTTTCATAGCGATATTTAGTCTTGACGGATTAATGTAGCAACCACTACATATAATTTGGTATATGGTAGTTGAATAAACAAAACAAGGTTCTTCTAATAGAATGGTTACCTAGGACATGTACATGACACGGTCCAAAGGGTTTTGTTAATTCAAAGGATGCTAAAAGGGCATGCAAACTTTAATAGTTGAAGTAAGCATAGCGGAGTTGGAATCTTCACCATGATGAAATTGTTAAAAGAGTTTAAATTCATCGGAGATGATGAAGATGCTTGCATTTGCAAGAAATTAAGTGGGAGCGTTGAGACATATTTCTAATACATTATGTAGAGGACATATTGTTGATTGGAAATGATGTATCTTGTATTGACACAAGTTAAGAATTTCATTAAAATAAGATTTTGATGAAAGACTTGGGCAAAACCAGAATATTTGGCATCAATATCTATATGGATAGATTGAGGCGCTAATATGGTTGTGCCAACATACATATATGAGATATTGAAAGGGTTCAATATGGAAACAACAAGAAAGGTTCTTGCTGCATGGAAAGGATTGTATCAAGATTCAAGTGTTTCAACACTTGGTGAGTAAAATCACATCAAGATTTTGATCGATTATACCATGATATGCATATATCCAGAATGTCCTATGCTCTAAGTGTTATGAGCACATACCAGTATGATTCATAAGATGATCATTGGACAATAGTAAAGATATTCTTATGAGCTTTGGAAGAACTAAGAATATATCATGTATAAGTGACAAATAGTTAAAGGTAGTTCATTGTAAAGTGTTACATTGATACTAGTTTTGTCACAAGATACAAATTAAATTTATCTCAATTTAGACTATGGGTGGCATAATGTAATGGAAAGGTTGTTCCATGATGGATTTGGATAAGTTCCAAAGTTGAGACATTGTGACGGATACTACAACAAAAGGCTAAGTATATAACTGCTATAGTAGCAGCAAAGGAGGGCATTTGTGTTAAATAGTTTGTTATCAAACTAGGTGCGGTTCAAAGTGGGCTAATACTATGAAGATATATTGTGTGACAATAATATCAACATATTTTAAGCCGAACGAACTAAAGGTCTCACCAGTGGACCAAATTTATAATGCCATCACATTTGAGAATGAGTGATGCGTGGAGACGCAAAGACATGCAAATACACATGGATCTGAAACTGTTAGATCCGAAGATTATGTTAACAACTAGCAATCGCGTATATGCAACACCAGAAAGCCATAGGTGTTCAATACGCAAAGTTTTTCAAACTAGATTATTGACTCTAGTGCAAGTGGGAGACTGAAGGGAATATGCCCGAGAGGCAACAATAAAGTGGTTATTATCTTATTCCATGTTTATGATAAATGTTTATTTTGCATGCTATAATTGTATTGATCGGAAACGTCAATACATGTGTGTTTAATAAACAAAAAGGGTTCCTAGTTATGCCTCTCTTATAGACTAGCTTGTTGATTAACAAGATGATCAAGGTTTCCCGATCATGAACATTGGATGTTGTTAATAACAAGGTCACAACATTGGTGGAATGATGTGACGAACATTCATCCGAAGTATAGCATTACGATCAAAGTCATTATGTTTATATTGCTATAACATCATACGAAGTAATCTTAGTCCTTAGACCATGAGATCATGTTAATTGCTAACACCGGAAGAGTATCTTGATAACATCAAACGTCACACCGTAACAGGGTGACTATAAAGGTGGGTTAAGTGCTACAAAGGTGTTATGTTGAGGCTCATGGATCAAGAGTGGGATTTGTCCATCCCGGTGACGGATAGATATACTCTAGGCCCTCTCGGTGATATCACATTGGTTAGCTTGCAAGCAAGTGATGTGATCACTAGAATGTTATATCACGGGAACGAGAAAAGAGTACATGTCGGTAACGAGATCAAACTAGGTATGGAGATACCGATGATCGAATCTCGGACATGTAATATATCGCGAGACAAAGGGATTTAGTTACTAGCGTTAAAGGTTCTCACGATCACAGAAGTCATCGTTGAATGTGTAGGAGTCAGTATGGATCTCCGTGTCCCGCTCGATTATTGATCTGAGAGGGGTCTCGATCATGTCTACATTATTCGCGAACCGTAGGGTGACACACTTAATGGATACCGACACCATTTGGAGCAAATATGTTTCAGATAAAGATTTAAAAAAGCGCTAGAATTATTTCAATAGACATTGAAACTGTTTTGGGTGAAATTGCTGAAATTGGTTCTGCATGTAATATTGAAATATTACAGGGGGTTTTATGTGAATGTTTGTTAATTAAAGTAATTAACAAAATTCTGAATAAAATTAATAAAAGAGTTTTATTAACTGAGAGAGCATTAAATTTGGAGAAATTTAATGCATTTAAAGTGGAGACTTTAAAAGAGAATGTGAAGGGGCAAATTTATGTGGAGGGAGTTACCACCACATGAATGAGGAGGTGAAGGGTCACCCCTTGAGGAGCCGGTCATGGGGAGGGGTACCCTCCCCTCCTCCTATAAAAGGCCCCCCTCTCACACCTTCATACTCACACCTCCTCGTGAAGGATCTCTCACCCTCTCTAGAATTATTCCCCCATGGTCTCGGATTAGTGAGATACATGTTCCCGGTGGCTTTATCTGGAAAGGAGTTGCTGCTTCCGCTGCTTTGCTGGAGCGAGGGATGGAGGTTGTCGGGGTACCGGACGTGTGTGCGATCATGGATGCACCGCTGCTTTGCGGTGCTGGACTTGGTGGTGCTGGACTTGTTGGAGCTGGATCTGAAGGACGTGCTGGAGCCGGATCTGCTGGACTTCATCACGATCTTGAGATCGGCAAGTGTACGACTACATCAACCACGAGTTCCTACTCGTTAACAAAACTCGTTGTCTTTCAGGGTAAGTTCTCGATGGATGTATGTCCACCCGTTGCTCTGTACCTAGTAGATAGATCTTGGCGTATAGTTCTCATCGTAGGAAATTTTTTGTTTTCTATGCTGCGGACCTAACAGTGGTATCAGAGCCTGATCTATGCGTAGGTGTTTTGCACGGGTAGTACACATATGTTTATATGTGGACGATGATGATCATGTTATTGCATCTTCTATGTATTTTGGATATTGGTGGCATAGTGGGATGAAGCGGCCCGGACCAACCTTACATGTCATCATACATGAGACCGGTTCCACGACTGACATGCAACTAGTTTTGCATAAGTGGCTGGCGGGTGTCTGTCTCTCCTACTATAGTCAATATCTGATTTACAACGAGTTGCTAATAACTTGGTTATCCTCGTTGTGGTTCATGTTCGTAGGTAAGAACGGTTCTATCTCCGAAATCCCTAAGCCACGTAAAACTTGCAATTGATAAATTAGAGGCATCTAGTTTAGATCGTTGCTGGGCTAGTGTCTTGATATGGTATTGTGGAGGGGTGGCGCAAGACGGAGGGACTCCCTCCTTGGCCGTCGGCCATAGATGGGGGCTTGGAGGAGGGGAAACCCTCCCATGTTGCCTACTATATAAAGGAGGGCAGGGGTCGGCACACCCTTGCCCCCTGCCGCCTCCCTCTCTCTCCCCCTCCCACATGGTGCTTCTCCTCCGCTCGGATTGGATCAGGCGAAGCCTTGCATGAATCCCTCTCTACCATAGTTGTGCTATCGGATTCTCACGGAGTTCTTCTACCTCTCTTGCGGGATCAAGAAGGAGGAAACATCGTCGCAGTGGAACGTGTGGATATCTCGGAGGTGCCATCGGTTCGGTACACGGATCTCAAAGGTCAAGATCTACTAGGGTTTGAAACATCACAAGTGACAGACTACATCACCCATGATCTCTAGATCATTAACGCTCGTGTTATTTAAGGGTAAGTAGATTAGATCTATTCTACTTGTTACTTGCATCAAATAGATTAGATCTTGCGGGGTTGTCTCTTGCTATTCTGTAGGTAACCTATTTGCAAATTGCTGATCTATACATACTTGAGCGTATTTCCGAATGGCTTAGTGAGTTTGGCTCTTCCACTTCCCTTCACTGAAGAGAGAACATGAGGGATTTAGACTTGCTACACTTACCAGATGTGAGGTAGTGAAATGCTTTCTATCCATAGCGCACTTTCCCATAGCCCTTTTGTTTCTATGCAACAAACCCATCATCTCGTATGTGGGCCAAGCTCAAATCAATTTCTTCATTCGTGACTGATGTTCCGTGGTTCTCGACGTTTTATTTCCATTTATTCCTCACATTTTATTTTCTCTTCTAAGCTAAACGATGTAAGATGGTTAAATGTGTGTAGGTAGATAGGTGCAATTCTGTCTAAAAATGTAAAAAAATATTCAAAATCTAAAATTATTCAGATTTGAAATGTTTAAAATCAAAATTGATCAAACTTAAAAAAAATTAAATTGAAAAAATGTTCAAAATTGAAAAATTGTTCATATATAAAAACTGTTTAAATTAAAAAACTATTAAAATTTAAAAAATGTTCAAATTCAAAAATTATTTAGATTGAAAAAATGTTCAAAATCAAAAATTGATCATATTTGAAAACTATTCAAATTCAATAATTGTTTAGAAAACAGAAAAGAAGAGAGAAAAGAAAAGAAAAAGGAAACGGAAACCCAAAAAAAAAAAGTGAAAAGAGACACAGAAAAAAGAATGAAAACAAATAAACTGCTATAAGGCTGGCCCAACGCGTGTTCTCACGTGAGCGGAGCCTATTAACGTGCGTATTGAATGGGAAACAGCATTTGCCGGCGCTACCTGGTGCTTTGTCCACGTAGGTGCTTGCGTTGGGCTGCCCATTTACTATGAACAACTCTGTCCACGCAGGTGCTCGTGTTGGGTCTGCCCATTTACTACGAACAATATCTATTTTTGTTTCTTTTTTCCTTCCTTTTTCCGTTTTTCCTATTTTGTTTGCTTTTTAAATATGAATAACTTGCTATTTTTAATCACAACAATTTCAAAATTTGAATATTTTTAGATTTGAACAGATTTTAAATTTAAACAAAAAAATTCAAAATCGGATTAATTTGAAATTTTAAAATTTAAATATTTTTTAAAGGTGAATATTTTCAAAATTTGTCATCTTATTATCTAAAAAAATGGACATGTTTTTGGGCCGAATTGCGGACGACCCATGAAAGGAGCGGCTTCAGGTGTGTGCCCTGGCTCGCGCATGCAGCGAGCGGGTGTATAGGTTGTGCCGAAAAGGAAAGCCTTATCCATGTTAGTATGGGATGATGTTCGAGCCGAACTATACTGCTACCTGGTTCACAATGGGATTTGGCCCGCATCGTACCTAACGACCCCTCATTAGCTTGTCCGAGCTACATTTCACGCAAAGGCGCCCTACAAATATCTCACGCACAAGCCCTGCGGGCTCTATCACTGGCACCGCACACCCCCATTGCTATATGGGCCAGGCCAGTTTCATCTCATATCATTGTTATACCTTTAGTCGATCGCAAAAATGTTAATCTTTAACTCTCCGAAGGTTAAATGCTTGAACGTACCTCTTCGTCTAGGGCTCGCTCTCTAGCGATTAGGGTTTCGACTGAACTCCCCGGTGATCTCCGATCTCTGGTGGAAGGGAGCCTGTTTCTGTCTGACCTCACGTCTGTTTTGGCTCCCGTGTGTGTGTGCAGTTTGTTCGGGCTGATTCAAGGGCCTACTAGCTCGGCTTCCTGGCCTTGGCGATCTCAGCGCAGTAGGGGTATCATATCGGATCATGGAGGTGGCCAAGGAGAAGAGAGAGGCAAGTGGAACGGTGTTTCGGGAGGGAAGGGAACCGTCTCTAGAGGATCTGCTCTGGAGGTTGAAGCTGCGAGGCGAGGATATTGACGGATTGTTCGTCACAAAAAGCGATGTGGAAGAGCTGAGGGAGGAGAAGAAGTGGATGGCGGTGATGCTTATTCTGACGATGAAACCGTCCAGTGCAGCGCCGCTAAAGAATACCCTGAGGTTTGCATGGGCACCAGCCCAGGATGTGACCTTCATGGATGTGGAGGAGAACCGTTTCCTGGTCCAGGCAAGCTATCTCGGAGACTGGAAGAGAATAACTGAACAAAGACCCTAGATCTTTCGTGATCATGGCGTTCTTATCGAAAAGTATGATGGAAGCTTCCGGGCAACAACAGTGGATCTTAATAGGATCCATGCGTGGGTTCGTATCCACGATATACCGGAGCTCTACCACAAGAAGCAGTTGATCACGGATCTAGCAAAGAGTATTGGAGAGGTAGTGGTTGTTGACATGAATGGGACAAGGCTGTAGGCAGGTGATTTTGTCAGAGTGAGAGTTTGGGTGGATGTGAGGAAGTGCTTGACTCGGTTTGTATCATTTAAGCCGGAGGGTTGTGCTCAGGTCATAATGAGGGTGAAGTATGAGAAGATCCCTCGTTTTTGTGGGGTGTGTGGTTTCCTCGGACATGTGCAAGAGGAATGCGGGGAAGGTGAACATCTAGCTGAAGGGGTGGTGTTTGAAAAATGGATGCAGGCCGATACACCATGGAACAGGAGGCAACTCTACGACACCAATATGAACCGACCAGCTAGGCAAGATCGTCAAGGTGGTAGAACCGATTCCCTGGTCATGGAGCAGGACGCGCGGGGAGAGGAGGAGGCCGTAGCGCCGCCGGTGGTGGGTCGAACCATGGCGGGCGCGGGCGTGGGTTAGCAAAATCACTTGTCACGGGGGAAAATCACAAGAGAACATATGTTGATGCTAAGCTGGTTGAGGGAAGCCCGACTAAAGGTGCATATACTTAGCAGGGGACGGGCCCTCCGATGCTGATGTGGAAGGAGCCTGGTGTTGTCAGTATGGATACGGGGGAGGGGGTGAATAAGAAGTTGGAGTTTGAGAGCAAGGGCAAGAACTATGAGCCACCTTCGGGCACACCCCTACCACCACCATCTGCTAGAGAGCATAAATGCCCGAAGAAAGTGAGTTCTCCAAAGAAGGACAAGGTTCACTTGGCGGCCTCCAGGATGGAGTGTCGCCGGGCCAAATGAGTGTTCTAGGTCTGAACTATCGCGGACTTTGAGGGGACACGACAAAATTCGTGAGCTTCGTGACCTAATGAAGCGCTACTCTCCATTGATTCTTTTTGTGGTAGAAACCCAACTACAGAAGAAGCGTGTGGAGAATGTATCTCGTACTTTATGTTTTGATAATAGTTTTGCAATAAGCAGCTCGGGCCGTAGCGGCGGGCTTGGTGTGTTCTGGAATAATGATGTAAAAATCGAAGTTTTACCCTATTCCCAATATCATATTGACATATTGGTTATGGAACAGGGGCAGGAACTGTGGCGTCTCACGGATGCTTATGGCAAAGCGCAGGTGAATGAGTGCTATAAGACGTGGGATATGCTCAAATTCTTATGATCGGCGAATGATTTTCCATGGCTTTGCATTGGTGGCTTCAACGAAGTACTGCACCGATCATAGCATGAAGGAGTGAACGAGCGGAGTTACGGCGAGATGGCCGCTTTTCATGAAGCTATTGACGTGTGTGGCCTAGCTGATCTTGACTACAAGGGAGTGAGCTGGAATTTCGAGAACAGAGTGGCGGGGGGCTCATATTGCCGCACTTGCATCTCCGTCCTAGAGTGCACGCTTTCCGAAGGTGACTGTGCATCACCTGGCGACGGTGGCAACAACTGATCATCTCCCGGTTCTGCTCACCAGGGTCTCGCGGGGCCACCACAAGCAGAAGAATCGGCCCTTTAGGTATGAAGTTATGTGGGAATCTCACAATGAATTTGCCTCTATGCTTGCACATACGTGGAGCTCAGCAGGCGGCACCTATACTATTGGCAAGCTCTAGGAGAAGCTAAACCGGGTCTCCAATGGTCTTGCCCGATGGGGTAAAGAATCTTTTGGTAGTGTTCAATGCCAGATCCGTACCCTGCATGCAAGGTTACAGGATTTAAGAAGCACCCTAGGAAGGATTGGTCTGATTGAGGAGGAGATAAAAATTATAAAAGAACTGGTTCAGTTGCTCGATTGAGAGGAGGTTATGTGGCACCAAAGATCCCGAGTTCAGTGGTTAGCCGAGGGCGACAAAAATACGCGCTTCTTCCACATGCGGGCTAGCCAGCGAAAGAAGAAGAACAAAATATCCGAGCTGTTGCGAGGTGATGGCACCATGGCAACATCGGAGTCTGAATTGGGCAATATGGCGAGTGAGTTCTACAAGCATCTCTACACGTCAGAAGGTGTACAAGGCATGGATGAAGTTCTTAGGATGGTCCCGACCAAAGTGAGTTCAGAAATAAATCACAAGCTAGATGCACCATTCAAAGAGGAGGAGATCAAAAAGGCCCTTTTTGAGATGTATCCCACTAAAGCTCCAGGCCCGGATGGCTTTCCGGCACACTTCCAACGCAACTGGGAGATATGTGGTGTTGAAATGACGAAGGCTATTTTGTGGGTTCTAGCGGGAGAGGATAGTCCGGGTGTGATAAATAAGACCTTTATTGTGATGATTCCAAAGGTGGCCAGTCCAAAGGAACTGAGTCAGTTCAGGCCCATAAGCCTATGCACTGTTATATATAAGATTGCATCTAAGGTGGTAGCAAATAGGCTAAAGATGGTTCTGCCAGCGATTATATCAGAGGAACATTTTGCATTTTTCTCGGGAAGACTGATAACTGATAATATTATTACCGCTTACGAGTGCCTGCACCTTATGAAGCGGAATAGAGCCAAAAAGCATCGGTTGTGTGCTCTGAAGCTGGACATGAGAAAAGCCTATGACAAGGTTGAATGGTGTTATTTGGATGCAATTATGCTAAAGCTAGGTTTTAGCAGCTCTTGGATGCGCGGATAATGCGCCTGATATCAACGGTATCCTTTTTGGTGCTATTTAATGGGGCACCGTAGGAGGAGTTTAGACCCTCACGAGGTATTCGTCAGGGAGACCCTATTTCCCCATACTTGTTCCTGTTGGCAGTAGAGGGCCTTTCGTGCCTCCTCAAAACCACAGATCAATCATCAGCGCTCCATGGTGTAAAGGTGGCTCCCACTGCGCCCGTAGTGAACCACCTCATGTTTGCATATGCTAGCCTGCTGTTTTTCAGAGCAATTGGTGACAGAGCTTCTAAGTTAAAGGAGTGTTGGTGAAGTATTGCAATGCGTCGGGACAAATAATAAATATGGACAAATCCTCGATTTTCTTTAGCAAGGGTTGTCCAGAAAAGTTGAGACTAGTGGTAAAGTATGTGGTTGAGGTTCAAAGAGAGACTTTGAATGAGAAATATCTTGGCTTACCCTCATATGTGGGTAGATCCAAGAGCGGTGCTTTCAAATATTTGAGAGACAAAGTGTGGAAGAAGGTGCTAGGGTGTATGGAGCAACTTCTGTTAGTAGGGGGCAAGGAGGTTTTAATTAAGTCAGTGACACAGGCTGTACCAACTTACTCTAAGTCATGTTTCAAATTACCAAGGGGGCTGTGTGAGCATATAAACTCGCTGATACATGATGACCCACAAGTATAGGGAGTGTATCGCAGTATTTTCGAGGAAAGTGAAACCCAATTTATTGATTCGACACAAGGGGAGCCAAAGAATATTTATAAGTCTTAACAACTGAGTTGTCAATTCAGCTGCACCTGGAAACAATCTTGCTCACAGCAGTTTATCAGTAGCAACATTTTTGTAGTAGTAATAAAGTAGCAGCGGTAGTAAAGTAAAGACAGCAGTAACAATTGCAGTAAACAGTAGGATTCGAGTGCGGTAGGCATAGGGATGGATGGATGGGCGTTGCATGGACAAGACAATTCACATAGCAAACAGAACATAGGGCAATTGCAGATAAATAAGATAAAGCATCCCAGTACTAGATAATCCTAGGCATGTGTTCCATAAATAGTCATACATGCTCGCAATGAGAACTTGCACAACATCTTTTGTCCTGCCAGCCCGTTTGTAGCGGGGCCTCAAGGGAACTACTGGCAATTAAGGTGCTCCTTTTAATAGAGAACTAGAGCAAAGCATTAACACTCCGTGAACACATGTGATCCTCACATCAAAGCCATTTCCTCCGGTTATCCTGATTTATGTCACTTCGGGGCCATTGGTTCCGGACAACAACGCGTGTATACAACTTGCAGATAAGACCATAAACAATACTATCATAATGAATCAATAACATGTTCAGATCTGAAATCATGGCACTCGGGCCCTAGTGACAAGCATTAAGCATAACAAGTCGCAACAAAGTCATAAAGCACTAATAAAAGATACTAGGCACCATGCCCTAACAATCTGATGCCATTACATGAACGATCTCATCCAATCCCTATCATCCCCATAGCCTACAGCGGGGGATTACTCACTCATAGATGGGGGAAACATGGATGGTCGATGGAGAAGCGATGGTGATGATGATGGCGATGATCTCCTCCAATTCCCCGTCCCGGCAGGGTGCCAGAACGGAGTTTCTGGTGTTGTTTCGTGGAATATAGTGGTGGCGGCGGAGCGGAACTTATTCTGGAAAAAAGTCGACCCCCCCTGAGTTTTTAGGTTAGAAGGCAACTTATAGGCGAAGAGGGAGACCGAGGAGTGCGGGCGGCAGACCACCTGGCGTGGCTCGGGCTTGCCTGCGGCTAGGTGGTGTGGCCTGGCCCAGCCCCTCCGCCTCGTATTCGCTCAGAGTCTTCTGGTGAAATAGGATTTTTGGCATATTTTTCGGGATTTTTCCTGATAGTTGATTTTCTGCATAAAAAATAGACACCAATGCAATTCTGCTGAAAACAGCGTTAGTCCGCGTTAGTTGCATTCAAATCACACAAGTTTAGAGGAGAAACAATAGTAAAAGTGTTTGGAAAAGTAGATACATTTTGGACGTATCAACTCCCCCCAAGCTTAGCTTATTGCTTGTCCTCGAGCAATTCAGTTGAAAACTGAGTGCGATAAAAGAACTTTCACGAACACATTTGCTTCATATGATGCATATATTCTTCAGCATGTGATCAACTACTTAGACAATTCATAATAAGGAGTATGCAACTAAGTTTACTTAATAGGCAGTGCAAGCTATGAAGAGATTCCAACTCAAAAATAATAAGTAGCATGAAGCATAAACATAAGCAACATTACAATGCTCATAACAAGGTACGATAGAGTGGTACCTTGCTTGCCTTTGTGCCAAGGCACCTCTGAAGTTCAGGTGAAGACTAGAAGTAAAGATGTCAAAGATACAAGCATCAAAGTCATAACACAAATAGTCAAGTAATGGGACAAGCACAAAGAATGACAACTATTGTCTCAAGGAGGTGCTCAAAGAATATGTGGAGACTCAACAAGGAAATGAAAAGGTTTTGAATAGTTTGAAAGGCTTCCAAATGCTGAAAGTATGGTACTCATTAGCTTTGAGCTCTCATTGCCCCTATCATAAGCATCTTTAATGTGGTTAAGGTGAAAGTGACACAACTAAGAGGATATGCTTGACAAGTTATAAATCGAAGCCTCATGCCCCTTACTTACAAAGACCGATCCTCATGCTACTCAACTTCAGTCACAAGTAAGCTCTTGTCATTGTAAGTATATACGTATCATAGAGAACCGCCAACGGGGTACCCCTTGCACATGACACAGGAGCTATCCCATAATCAAAATGACAAGGCAAGCAGACAATGAGCATCTCAATGATCTTTTATTTACTATGTGCATAGATTTTTATTGAGGATGCTTCATAGAATGCTCATTATGGTTATGCTGCAAGTTTCCACCATGATTAGGCATGGCTTAGGCTAGCGCCCAGCGCTTTCTAACATACATACAAACTCCATGATCTTACAAGTTCCACTTTTATTTCACACCGTCGGGATCCATAAGCAAAAGAACATGATGTCAACGAGGTACTAAGTACCAATGAAATGTTGAAAATGTTCCTCGTGATACATGGTTCTGCTAACTTCAACTTATAAAGCACAAGCATATACACAACAAAGAAGGACGCAATGGTTCAGGTTTATTAAATGCAAGAAAATAAAGTGTGCCATCAAGTTTGTGAGAGCTTTACTAACTAACTTTCTCATAACAAGCAAACATTTTATTCGGAAGAAAACGAGGCATATTGAATATGCGCTGAAGTAACAAATGATGCTAATAGGTAGGTATGGTGGACACTTTGGAAATATTTGGTTTAGGGAGTTGGAAACTTGAGTAAAACATACTCAGTGTAAGTGAAGGATAGCAATAGTAAGGGAGCGACAAAAGAGAGAGCAATAGCTGTCATAATCATGCTTGCAACAAAACAGGACTAATCATGGCATGAAAGTGATTCAAGATCCTCAAGGCAAAATAATTCATCAAGGCTTAACTGATTATTACAGTCATGTGCATGCGTGAGCATGTGCCAAGTCAATTCAAATGAAACATTCAGAGGAGGATACCACGGTGTCATACCAATTTATGAATAGAGCAATGCAAGCAAACATTCATAAGACATGCTACAAACTATTAGCGAGCTGGAGCTAATCATAAGAAAGCAAGAACTACTAAGCATCCAAAGATAACATACACCTTACACGAACGGACTAAGCATGCCCACAGTGATGAGTATATGTACAAAAATGAAAACAGATAGAGTTCGTTACCAGCCTCTTACCACGCCTCAAGTTGTCATTAATCCTCATTATTGCTCTTCACTTGTGTGGCTTGAATAATAATATAAAACCAACATCCACTGAGGACTGCTGAACCCTATAGCAAACTCACAAAACCAAAGAAGAACGACAAATATTTTTGTTGTTTTCGATTTTAAAACAAGAACCAAAAGGAAAAACAAGCAAAGCAAAATCTTTTTGGTTTTTTCGAAAAGTTCAAACAAAGCAACAAGGAAAAACAAACCAAAGAGAAATAACAGAAATATTTTTGGTCTTTTTGTGTTTTAGAAAGCAAAAGCAAAGAAAGAACTAAAGCTAAAAAGAGAACGAAACATGAATATACAAAGTACCGACGCAACATGATATGGAGATGAGTGCGGTGTCGGCGTACCTGCCCCCAAGCTTAGGCTTTTGGCCTAAGTGGGTATCAATCCAGATACGGGCAAGGGTTCCAAGCAGGAGGATCATGATAAGAATGGTCGTAGTTGGGCCCGTGGGAAGAAGAAGAATCTCCCCAATCATAAGCAGGCTGCTGATATGAAGACTCTCCCTCATTCGAGGGCTGAACCAAATCATCCATGACCTCCCTTCTAGTGTCCTGCTCCTGTTGGGAGAGCTCTCCCAAGTACGTGTCAAGCTCCTCCTCAGTGAGGGACCATCCTTCCCTGTCATCAAGGTTAAACAAAACAGGTGCAAGCAAAAGAACAACACGCTCAGACTTGCTCCTTCTCCAACCAGCTTTGAGAAAGGTTATTTCATAAGATAACTCATTCAAACTAGCCCACGAGGAAACAAATTTATGTTGTATCATGGAATTAAAATCAAGCCTTTCTATGGGGAACTGTAGGTCTAGATGATGAGGCACTAAACCATGCAATGCTAGTAAATTAGAAGCAATGAGGCCTCCAAAAATTCCACCTTTCTCACGGTTAGCAGCAAGACAGAAAGCTATCAAAGAACCTAAGTTGTAAGACCTATCTCGTTTAAGAGCAGCAGAGATAAATGCTAGATCATATGAAGATAACTTATTGGCAGTTTTCCTAGCAAGAACACACTCGGCAACAAAGTAGGCAAAGTAACGAATGGAGGGAAGATGAATGTTACGGATTTTTCCATTCTCCTTCGAGAAGCTGCTCCCTTGGCAAATTTCAGCGTATAAATCCATGAGTGGTTCAGGTCGCTCCTTAATCCTTCTACATGATCCCCATTGAGGTACCTTAATAGCTGCACAAAAGTCATCGAGAGAAAGGTCGACAGCAATATTGTAAATTTTGTAGTGGACCATGGGGTTAGGCAAAGAGTGACTAAATTGAAAGTCCTGCACCACAGACATGGTTAGCTTCACAAATTGACAAGGTTCATCTTCCAAAAAGTGCTCCAGTCCTGCATTAGAAACCAAAGTGTGGAAATCTTGGAGAATTCCCGCAGCTCTCATGATCTCAGAACATGGATAAATGGAAGGAAAAACTTCCTCCTCCCGGTGGACCTTCATGACCTCAGGTACCCATAGTTCATGTTGGTTTAGTTGATGCTCATTCATCTTCTATTCTAAAATTTAAACACCTATTAAACAAGTGAATGCAAAGTGAATATAATGAAGGGTACTACTCATAGGGACTTGTAAGAGGCCTAAACATGCATCAAAACTATATCTCTAAGCATCAAACAAGCTTACAAGCTCTCATAACCTGTCACCTACAGCAGCAAAATACTCAAGATATAATCCACTAAAAACAAATCTACTTGGACAAGGGGAGGAGTCACATACCAGAGAACAAGTGCTCCAAGTTTCAGCAACAAAGATGGGCTGAGCAAGGAGATCGAAAAAATCGAGAGCAAGCACAGCAAGAACGCGATTTTGAGCAATGAACTGGAGCTTACTCGGGAGAGAGAAGAAAGTGGCAGGTGAGAGAGTTGGTGGAGGGCCAGGGGTGGCCCACACCATGGCATGGCGCCACCCAGGGTAGGCCACGCCACCAGGTGGTGAGCCTGCCTGGTGGGTCCCCCTGGCACCTCCCAGGCACTCCTCTGCCCCTTTTTTCACGTAAAAATTTAATATGAATTTTCTGGAATTTTTCGAGAGACTTTATTTTTGGGCAATTTTCAGGTATAGAAGAATGATTTTCTGACAGATAGATTTTTTTGGAATATGATGCAATGACAAAACAAGGCTAGAACTACAGAAGTTCTAAGACACTATAACATGCAAGCAACTAACAACAAAGAAAACTAAACGAAGACAAGAATTAAAATGGATAGCAATAGAAGTAAACGGAGATAATAATAGTGAAAACATTATTTTGTTCAACAAAATCCTTTTGTTAACAAGGTTGATCAGGTCTTGTTACCAAAAAAAATTCATATGAGACAAAACTTTGTGTTCCACTAATGATTATGTTACCTCAACCTTGATAGCAATGGTCCCAATCATAATAGTTTCAAATTTTTCTCTTAGTATGGGACAATATATTTCTCCAACTTGAATGCCCTCAACATGTTCAATTGAATTCAAACCATAAGTCCTTTTAATCTTCTTGGGGAAATAGACAGTATGTTCCTTGTCATTAACATTGAAAGTCACCTTTCCTTGATTACAATTAATAACAGCTCCTGCAGTATTAAGAAAAGGTCTCCCAAGAATAATAGACATATTATCATCTTCAGGCATTTCAAGCACAACAAAATCAGTTAATATCAAGCAATTATGAGCCACTTGAACAGGTACATCCTCACATATACCAACAGGAATAGTGGTAGATTTATCAGCCATTTGCAAAGATATATCAGTTGGTATTAACTTTTCTAGTTGAAGCCTCTTATAGAGAGAGAAATGCATAACACTAACTCCAGCTCCCAAATCACACAAAGCCGTTCTAACATGACTATTCTTAATAGAGCAAGGGATAGTTGGAATCCCTGGATCTCCAAGTTTCTTAGGAACCTTACCATTGAAGGAATAATTAGCAAGCAAAGTAGAAATTTCTTCATTAGGGATCTTCCTTTTATTCGAGACAATATCCTTCATATACTTTGAATAAGGAGGCAATTTAATAGCATCAGTCAAAGGAATTTGCAAGAATAAAGGTTTCATCCACTCATAAAACTTATTATAGTGTTCATCTTCCTTTGACTTGTGTTTCTTATCAGGGAAAGGCATAGGTTTTTGGACCCAAGGTTCTCTTTCACTACCATGTTTCTTAGCAATAAAATCTTCTTTAGTGTATTTAGTATTCTTAGTGTGGTTTTCAAGTTCTTCTTCAACTTTTTCTTCATTAGGAGCTTCATTTTCTTCATTACCACTTTCAGTTTCAGCATCAGAGATAGATATATTATTAGGATCTATAGCAGGTTCAGAGGGTTCTACAGCAGTTTTATGTTTCTTTTTTCTTTTCTTACGAGTAGAACTACTATTTTCAGCTTGTTGAGAATCCTGCTCAATTCTTTTGGGATGCCCCTCAGGATATAGAGGATCCTGGGTAGCAGCTCCACTTCTAGTTCTAATTTCATAAGCATGTTTTTCTTTAGCGGCATTAATAAACAAGTCTTTTGCACTTTAATGAGTTGATCTATTTGAGTTTGAACCATTTGAAAGTGTTTAACAATCATTTTAACATCATTAGAGGTTCTTTCCACAATATCTTTCAACTCAACAATAGCTCTAGTGTTTTCCATTAGATGATTTTTCACCCTTTTATTAAAATTATCTTGCTTAACAATAAAGATATCAAATTATTCTTACCATTGATCGGGAGGTTTAGAGTAAGGGATATCATCTTCATCAAAGTGTTGGAGAGAGTGTACATCAATAGTGGATGAGTAGGGAATATGCTTACATAATTCTTCTATAGGAGGTAAATTCTTGACATCTGCAGCTTTAATTCCCTTCTCCTTAAGACATTTCTTAGCTTCCTTCATCACTTCATCATTTAATTCAATAACTCCCCTCTTCTTTGATGTTGGAATAGGCACTGGAATAGTAGGTTCAGGTACAATTACTTCAGGTATAGCTTGTTTAGGAGGAGTCCAATCTTCATAGTTCTTACTTATTTTAGCCATTAATTCCTCGGCTTCCTTAGGAATCCTATTCCTAAAAACACAATTAGCACAACTATCTAGGTATGTCCTAGATTCTTTGGTTAGTCCATTATAAAATATATCAAGAAGCTCATTCTTAGGTAATGGACTTCCAGCTGTTGGAAATATGCCCTAGAGACAAATAGTAGTAAGGACTATTATCATATTTCATATAGTTTATGATTAAGTTTTATATCATGCTATAACTGTGTTGAGTGGAAACATCAATACACGTGTGATATACAAACAAACCAGGGGTTCCTAGTGAAACTCTAGTCACTAGTTCATTGGTCAACAGATGATCATGTTTCTTGATCATGTGGCATTTATGCTAGTTGGAAATGAGGTCATCTCATTCTGAGAATGAGATGATGAACCAATACCCAACCTAAACATAGTGATTCGATCATGTCACGAAGTTCAAGTTACGATGATTAGAAAAGGATCCTCGTAGACTATTCCTTAGACCGTGAGGCTATATCAATCACTGTCTCCCGAGAATGCTTAGATGGCATCAAACGCCATCTGGTAAAACGGTGGTTATAAAGGTGTGTTCAGGTATTCGGAGGAAACCGTAGAGGCAATATATTTCAAGAGCAGGATCTGTCCGTCCATGTGATGGGAGATACTCAAGGGCCCACTCGGAGAAGTTATATCCAATAGTTGCGCAGTGTGTGATTAGATCACGGGGATATCACTTGTCAGAACGAGTCAAATAGCATTGTTCAGTAACGAGATTGAACTTGACATGGTGATGTCATTGACCAGGTCTCGGGCAATGCAAGTATCGAATGACAAAGGGAATAAGACACGACTGTCACCGGTTCAAACGACAAAAGATCTTCGTGGAACGCACAGGAGTCACATGGCCATCCAGGTCCCTCTGTTGATCATTGGTGCGGGAGTGTCCCGACCATGTCTGGAGTGTTCCCGAACCGTAGGTATCACGCTTAAGGGCTTGATGATGCTTAGAGAGTGTTTATGGGATCGGTAGAATCACCGAAGAAAAGAAGGAGAAACCTAAGGGTTTTGGTAAGTCCGGAGGATGTCCGGAGTGGAGGTGGAAGGTGTTCCATGGCCACGGAGATTGAATAATATGTGAATGAATGTTAAATATTGATTTAATCATTTATTCATAATTATTTAATAAAGAGAAAATAAATTAAAATGTCAAAAGGCTTAATGGGCCAATTTCCGGAGGGAGAAGGCCCATGAGGGAAAGGAGAGAGGGAGAAGGACCAAAGGGGGGTGGCCGGCTGGGCCTTGCACCCCCCCCCCCCCGCGGGCCCACTAGGGCTGGCCGGCGGCCTCCCCTCCCCCTCCTCTCCTTTAGTCCCACCCCAGGACTTGAGGGGAGGTAGTACCTCCCCTCCCCCTATATATAGTGGGGTATATTGGCCTAGAAAATACACCCAATAATCAATAAAGGTCTCCCCACTTTTTGGAGGACCTCCAATTGATATTTTCTCTCTCCCCCTCTCTCTCTCGTGACCGTGGTCCCAAGTCTGGACTGCGGGAGCGAGAGACATCTTCACTGGAGCACATCACACGTCAAGGGATTCGGATCCGGGAGCTCTATTTCCGCAACTGCTGCTGGATCGGGGAAGCGGGAGTCATCGTCAGGCACCGGACGTGTGTAACTCCCACGAGGTGTCACACTTGAGGCACTCAAGTCATTGGATCCAGAAGGAGCGCAAGGACTTCATCACGACCTTGAGGTTGGCTTCGGCTCGTCTACATCAACCACGCTCTCCTGAGCGTTGACAATGCTTTTCGGTCTTCGAAGGTAAGTTCAAAAAGCCCCTCCCTGCTATTACTAATAGATAGGTCCCGCAGCTTCAGGGGTTCGGGCGAGTTAAATTTATTGTTTTTATGCGCGAACCCCTACAAAGGGTATCGAGCTAGATCTATGCGTAGTAATGCTAGTACGGGTAGAACACACGAGATGTAGCGTGTGGGCGTTGATCTTTTAGTTGTTACCCTCCCACGTGTACTTGTGTATACCGCAGTAATGCTTGATGAAGCGGCCCCCATCCGACTTTACGTGTTCATTCGCGAGACTAGTCCACGCTTGACATACGGCTTGTACCGTATAAAGTGGCTTAGGGGGGTCTCTGTCTCTCTCGCATTAGTTGGTATACCATTTGCAATGGAGGGCCCCGAAAGGGGTGTAGTATAGACAACTACTTGATCAACATTGTGCTAAAAGTTTGTAGGTAAGAACGGTTCTTGTGCGAAAGCCTATTCAGCCACGTAAAACATGCAAAGATAAAGTAGAGGCGTCTAACTTTGTTTTGCAGGAGGTTGTTGCTTTGTGATATGGTTATGGCAAAGGTAAAGTAATTACCTTTTGTTGCATAGTAGTAGAAAGTCGCGAAGGTGACGAACTACCACGCCGGAATAACACTGGTACCCTAGTGTCTACGGCGCCGGAACCCGGTAACGGTGGATGGAGATCATGACGTGAAGGACCATATCACATAGCATTTACATTCAATGTTATTGTTTGTATGTCTTATTGTGTGCTAGTATTAGATACTCGACGGTAGCCTAATAATAAGATCCCTGTTAAAATAGCCAATGATTGTGTTCCCCCTTAGTGTGCACCACCAAGAAAGTTCTTCGGTATGAGGCGATCCAGGGTGACAGGCATGGGTGTCATACATATCTATGTTCACATACAGTGGGTGTAAGCCATGTTGCACAGCGAATACACTAAGGTTGAGTTGGCGAGCCTAGCACGCTAGAGAAGCATGGCCTCGGAACGCGGATGGTCGAAAGATCGAGCACGAGTCGCATGAATGATGTGACCGACGTTTAGCGTCCACCCTTGAACCCACATTGATGGCCGTGACGATCGGGGGAGATGTGGCTGATAGGGGTCGTGTTATCACTAGGAACCCTCACTTGGGATAGGTGTTTTTGAGTGGAGTTATTATTAACTCATTTAATTATAAACTTAGTCTAAATTCCTTTTGCAATTATAAATGTAGATGGCTCACCATGAAGCTTACTTTGAGATTAAGGATTGGGTAAAGGGTGAGAAACTTAGACTTGATGGATCCAACTTCCCTAGTTGGCTTGTGCGCCTAGATGATCTCCTGACTAGGAATCATGTGGTAGACTACATACGCCGCACGATGGATTTGGCTGAGCCAGACTACTATGAGACCCCACAAGAGCTGGCAGACCGCTACTATCGCCAAGAGATGTCCACTTACATTCAGATAATAATGCGTTACGGGATGGTGGATGAACTACATCCGCTCATGGGTGATCTTGACCCATATTCGATGGTGGATTAGCTGAGAGCAGATTTCATAGGCCAGGTGCGCATGTGGAAGAATGAGTTGCTTGGAGAGTTCCTTTCCATACAGATGGAGGAGCATACATGTCTGAAGAGTCACTTGGAGCGCATGTTTGATGCACACACGAGACTGGTTCACTTTGTGGATTACTGGATGGCTGATCCATTTGCGATAGATGTACTGCTTCGGTCATTGCCTCCCAGCTACAAAGGACATGTCCGGAGTAGCATCATGAGTGGCGATATGGAAGCATTGGACTTCCATGAGTTCATATTATGTTTCCGGAATGTAAAGGTTGAACCAATCGCCGGAGAGGTCATCGATGACCAAGGTATATATTTGATATACAGTTTTATAAATGTTATAATCTTGCAAACACATTTGCAGTGTTAAGTATATCTGATACTTGTCCTGTTTTGGTGAAAACAGGTCCTTCTGCATAGAGGTGCTTGCTGGAGAGGAGGTGACGTTGCGTGTTGATGGCAAGCATGATGATGATGGCCGACGACACTCTCCCTCAACATTTATCACTTAGTTTGTGTTTTAGGATGATTTTTGTAATCAAGAGATTGTGAACTTCTTTAGTTTGTCTCACGCTTCGTGAGACAGTTATTCATATGAGTTTGTAACAAATAGTTGTTCTGCTTTTATGAATGATTTCTATTCGTGTTCATATCTTGTTTGATTATGTGTGAATTATCCTTGTTGTTTGAAACTAATTGATAATGTATGAACATTTGTAAAACATTAAAATGCCTTGTTTTAAAATACCCAACTTAATGATATTTCATTAATGAATGAAACCATTGTTTAAATTCAAAGTTATGCGATAATATGTGAAAGTCATTTGATTTCTTTTCACATATAAATCATGCCTAAGTTCGGTGAAATAACTTGAACACCGTGTATTACTTGAATACAAAGTGTTTAAAGAATTGTTAAATAGAATACATATTCGATGTATTATGTTTTAACAAAAATGGTAATTATCATTAAATGATTGTTTAAATGTGTAAAGTAGTTTACCAAAGGAAACATGAATATGAAACTGTTTGATTTGATCAAAGTGTTTCATCAACAAAGGGTATAAGTATAAAAGAGAATCTAATCACTATGATTTGATCAATAGTAATGAAGTTCAAATTTATAAGAATGGCATAATAGAAATTGTGGAATGCAAAGTGTTTTGAAACGTCAAAATGCAAAGCACCACAATGTGATATTAAATATCAAAAGGGGTTGAATAGAAGGCACCAAATAAATCGTTGTAGTATATATGTAGAGACCATTAGTTAGAAATAGTTAGCACTCAATGAGTTTACAGTGAACCATTAGAATTCATAAAAGTTTTGGGGTTATTCGATATAACCAAAACAATAGCGAATAAGTACTTGTAGAGTATTCATTGGAAACTTTGAATACGAAACCCATAGCTCAAACCAAAAGGAAAGCAAGATTCGTATTGCTTGGATTTTGGTACATTCTTGAGAAAGCTCACTTCAGTGATATTTCTCAATTATGGAGCAAATGGAAATTAGTGTAAAACACGATGAGGATTCAAAACCCTGCGTCAGAGTGTTGAGAAGCGCAACGGACAGCATTCCTGAACGATTCTCTTCACAGAAGGAAAGAACCAATGATTTTGATCATTGTGTTTTTCCCTCCACTATTGTTTTTCACTATATGAAGTAGGATTCAAAATATAAATCCATATCTTGTATGGAAACATTTGTGAATCACTTGTCATAATTTTTGGAATATTACATACCTACGAACTACAAAGGAAATGATGGTAAACTAGAATTATGAGAAATCCTGATAGCAAAATTCCCTTGAGATTAGAAAGCGATTCGTTGCTGAATCTCACAAGTAAAGGGGTTACTTGGAATTTTCCCAAATGACTGCAAAGCCATAGTAGGAAAAAGGTGTGAATGACAAATGCACAAATTTGTCTAGTATTGGACAAATTCAAATGAATTTGATTCATGTGTGCTAAATGTCTACTGGATTTAAAACTAGTAAAGTACTAGTATCTCATAGTAAATCTCTCACTTTGGTATTTGATCAAAGGATTTTGAAGTTATTCAAAATAGCAAGGAGATATGCAATTTGCATGAAATTTAGTGGGAGCTATGTAAGTCTTCCTAAAACAATATGTGATTGACATATTTTTAAGTGGGAGCAACATAAGACTCAAATTCAAATATGTGGGAACATAGTTTGAGTAAGAGTACTGACTCGTACCCAAATATGTTAGCAACATAGTTTGAGTGGGAGCTTATAGGAGTAATTCTTAAGTAAGTTAAGGATGAGAGTGCAAATACTTATAAATAATGATTTATAAGATGTAGAAGTTGATAATAGATGTATTATGATATTATGTAACATTCCTTAAGGGATTCTGAAAGTTGTTTCAGAATAGAAGTTAATTAAGGAACTAGTCCTTAATGACTCAAATTAGGAATAACATTAAGTTTAATATCAATGGTTGAAAGAAAGAATAGGATGATCATCATCCACTATGTTAAGACATAGGTTCTATCTTAGTAAACCATGATGATAACTTAGCATAATATGTAATCCAATTAAGGAACGTTTGAAAGTGATCAAGTTCGAATCACAGAACGTTGAGCTAAGTTTGTCCGCAGTGTCTATTAGAGAATTGTGGATATATTTTCCAAATCCATAAAGGATGACATATCTTAAAGCATAAAGAGTTATGTTATAAGGGAATATGTTGGAAACTCCTCTAGATACAAATTAGAGTCAAGTAGGAAGCGAGGTGAACAAAACATCGAAAGTTGCACAGAGTGCACTAGTGTTCTGATGAATACATTTATAATAATAGATAAGGGTACCATCTAAAGTGGTGTATAAGGTTATGGCGGGGCTAGTTCACTTTTAACGTAGAATGATGTGTCCCAGGGCACAGTGCCCATGAGAAAGCCCTCGAGGTTGATCTAACGTCACTATAGGCTCTTGGAATCAGGCCTCGTTCTGCTGCCATGACAACAATACATACACACAGATGCTATCATATGATGATAAAATATTAATGTCAATCAAAGTGACATTAGTAAGTTGCAAAGGATCTGGACCGAAGCATGCACCAAGACTCAACCTCTTTCATGAGTAATCATGTTCTAGGTACCGGTTATATGGTACCAATAATTAAGAACAAATGCAGCTAGTGTATTTGTACTCTAGTGCAAGTGGGTGATTGTTGGAAATATGCCCTAGAGACAAATAGTAGTAAGGACTATTATCATATTTCATATAGTTTATGATTAAGTTTTATATCATGATATAACTGTGTTGAGTGGAAACATCAATACACGTGTGATATACAAACAAACCAGGGGTTCCCAGTGAAACTCTAGTCACTGGTTCATTGGTCAACAGATGATCATGTTTCCTGTTCTGTGGCATTTATGCCAGTTGGAAATGAGGTCATCTCATTCTGAGAATGAGATGATGAACCAATACCCAACCTAAACATCGTGATTCGATCATGTCACGAAGTTCAAGTTACGATGATTAGAAAAGGATCCTCGTAGAGTATTCCTTAGACCGTGAGGCTATATCAATCACTGTCTCCCGAGAATGCTTAGATAGCATCAAACGCATCTGGTAAAACGGTGGTTATAAAGGTGTGTTCAGGTATTCGGAGGAAACCGTAGAGGCAATATATGTCAAGAGCGGGATTTGTCCGTCCATGTGACGGGAAGATACTCAAGGGCCCACTCGGAGAAGTTATATCCAATACCTGCGCAGCGTGTGATTAGATCACGAGGATATCACTTGTCGGAACGAGTCAAATAGCATTGTTCAGTAACGAGATTGAACTCGACATGGTGATGTCATTAATCAGGTCTCGGGCAATGCAAGTATCTAATGACAAAGGGAATAAGACATGACTATCATCGGTTCAAACGACGAAAGATCTTCATGGAACGCACAGGGGTCACATGGCCATCCAGGTCCCTCTGTTGATCATAGGTGCGGGAGTGTCCCGACCATGTCTGGAGTGTTCCCGAACCGTAGGGTATCACGCTTAAGGGCTTGATGATGCTTAGAGAGTGTTTATGGGATCGGTAGAATCACCGAAGAAAAGAAGGGAGAAAACCGGAAGGGTTTCGGTAAGCCCAGAGGATGTCCGGAGTGGAGGTGGAAGGTGTTCCATGGCCACGGAGATTGAATAATATGTGAATGAATGTTAAATATTGATTTAATCATTTATTCATAATTATTTAATAAAGAGAAAATAAATTAAAAGGTCAAAAGGCTTAATGGGCCAATTTCCGGAGGGAGAAGGCCCATAAGGGAAAGGAGAGAGGGAGAAGGACCAAAGGGGGGTGGCCAGCTGAGCCTTGCCCTCCCATGGGCCCACTAGGCTGGCGGTGGCCTCCTCCCTCCTCTCCTTTAGTCCCACCCCGGGACTTGAGGGGAGGTAGTACCTCCCCTCCCCCTATATATAGTGGGGTATATTGGCCTAGAAAATACACCCAATAATCAATAAAGGTCTCCCCACTTTTGGGAGGACCTCCAATTGATATTTTCTCTCTCGTGACCGTGGTCCCAAGTCTGGACTACGCGAGCGAGAGACATCTTCACCGCGGAGTGCCCTCGTGCTGTGGGATTCGGATCCAGGAGCTCTACTTCCGCAACTGCTGCTGAATCGGGGAAGCGGGAGTCATCGTCAGGCACCGGACGTGTGTAACTCCCACGAGGTGTCACACTTGAGGTACTCAAGTCGTTGGAGCCAGAAGGAGCGCAAGGACTTCATCACGACCTTGAGGTCGGCTTCGGCTCGTCTACATCAACCACGCTCTCCTGAGCGTTGACAACGCTTTTCAGTCTTCGAGGGTAAGTTTGTGAAAAGCCCCTCCCATTACTGTATTACTAATAGATAGGTCCTGGCAGCTTCAGGGGTTCAGGGGCGTAGAGTAAAATTTATTGTTTTTATGCGCGGAACCCCTACACCAGCATGTGCATGAATCAAAGCACAAAAACTCGCCCAAGATTCGGGCAATACCTCTTTTTCTCCCTGTTTAAAATCAAAAAGTTCCTGCAAAATAGCATGTCTAGCACTAGGAGGAAAATATTTCTGCAGGAAAGTACTAATCAAGCAATCAGGGCTATCAGTAGATCCAGGAGGTAAATTACTAAACCAAGTTTTAACTTCTCCTTTCAGTGAAAAGGGGAAAATCTTAGCAACAAAGTAAGTACGCATCTTAATATCATCAGAAAACAAGCCACCCATGGTAGAAAGTTCATTCATATGTGCTACCTCACTTTCATTTTTAGTCCCACAAAAAGGTTCTTTCTCAACAATAGCTATGTAAGATAGATCGAGAGAGAAATCATAATCTTTATCTATAATGATTATGGGTGAGGCAGCAAACTTAGCAATAGGAGATAATTTGGGTCTAATAGTACGCCTCTCAAGGAGACTCTTAGCAGCGCTCCTATCATGGGTGTTTTTTACATTCTTTAATAAATTCATCGGTCATCTCAACATAACCATCTTCAATATCATAACTCTAACTAGACTCAGGTGAACTAACAGGTGTAGTAGTGTCTTCATTAGGAGTTTCAATATTTCCAGCTATAGTTCTAGCAATCGTAGCATCTAGGAAAGGACCTAATGAACCACTCTTATCAAGCATAGTAGAAGCAGCATCATAAGCATCAGAAGTTTTAGATTCAGCAGTAGTAGCAGTGTGTGTAGCATGTGTATGTGGTGGTGTAACGAGCTTACTCATAACAGATGGTGAATCAAGAGGAATAGAGGTGTTCAGAACCGTACCTCTTCTTGTAGTGGATGGTAAAATAGAAACCTTGCCATCACGAGACTTACCCATGATGGATGGATAGCAGCGAACAATAGAGAATCCAAGTGAACTTGATAAATAAAGCTATGCTCTACAGCGGCGAGAAAATAGTCTTGATGACCCACAAGTATAGGGGGTGTATCGCAGTATTTTCGAGGGAAGTGAAACCCAATTTATTGATTCGACACAAGGGGAGCCAAAGAATATTTGAGAGGCAAAGTGTGGAAGAAGGTGCTAGGGTGTATGGAGCAACTTCTGTCAGTAGGGGGCAAGGAGGTTTTAATTAAGTAAGTGACACAGGTTGTACCAACTTACTCTAAGTCATGTTTCAAATTACCAAGGGGGTTGTGTGAGCATATAAACTCGCTGATACATGATGACCCACAAGTATAGGGGGTGTATCGCAGTATTCTCGAGGGAAGTGAAACCCAATTTATTGATTCGACATAAGGGGAGCCAAAGAATATTTATAAGTCTTAACAACTGAGTTGTCAATTCAGCTGCACCTGGAAACAATCTTGCTCACAGCAGTTTATCAGTAGCAACAGTTTTGTAGTAGGAATAATAAAGTAGCAGCGGTAGTAAAGTAAAGACAGCAGTAACAATTGCAGTAAACAGTAGGATTCGAGTGTAGTAGGCATAGGGATGGATGGATGGGCGTTGCATGGACAAGATAATTCACATAGCAAACAGAACATAGGACAATTGCAGATAAATAAGATAAAGCATCCCAGTACTAGATAATCCTAGGCATGTGTTCCATAAATAGTCATACGTGCTCGCAATGAGAACTTGCACAACATCTTTTGTCCTGCCAGCCCGTTTGCAGCGGGGCCTCAAGGGAACTACTAGCAATTAAGGTGCTCCTTTTAATAGAGCACCGGAGCAAAGCATTAACACTCCGTGAACACATGTGATCCTCACATCAAAGCCATTCCCTCCGGCTATCCCGATTTCTGTCACTTCAGGGCCATTGGTTCCGGACAACAACGCGTGTATACAACTTGCAGATAAGACCATAAACAATACTATCATAATGAATCAATAACATGTTCAGATCTGAAATCATGGCACTCGGGCCCTAGTGACAAGCATTAAGCATAACAAGTCGCAACAAAGTCATAAAGCACTAATAAAAGATACTAGGCACCATGCCCTAACAATCTGATGCCATTACATGAACGATCTCATCCATTCCCTACCATCCCCATAGCCTACAGCAGGGGATTACTCACTCATAGATGGGGGAAACATGGATGGTCGATGGAGAAGCGATGGTGATGATGATGGCGATGATCTCCTCTAATTCCCCGTCCCGGCAGGGTGCTAGAATGGAGTTTCTAGTGTTGTTTCGTGGAATCTGGTGGTGGCGGCGGAGCGGAACTCCTTCTGAAAAAACGTCGAACCCCCCTGAGTTTTTAGGTCAGAAGGCAACTTATAGGCGAAGAGGGAGACTGTCAACACCCGGATTTTTAATCCCAGATGCCCGTTATGCCATACCTCGCAATCCCAGGATTACCATTTTTGTGAGACATAACGGATTGGATATCACAGTACCTTATCCATTACAAACCATACATAAGGTTTTACACAAATAAGGATCTCATGATCCAGTCTTTAATACAACAAGCAGCGGAAATAAACGATAGCATAGCGGTGGGCTCCATCTTCAGGGGCACAGTAATGCGACGTATGGCGAATAGTCCTAGTTATCATAGCCGTCCTGCTGACCATCATCTTGATAATCTCCTTCATAGTCTGGCCATGATAATAGCCAGGGACAAAAGCCATGAGTACTCTTTAAGTACTCGCAAACTACTACTAGCAAGGAGTATAATTCTAAGTTAAAGTACTGAATCTAAGTTAACTATCAAAGTAAATTTGAAACCTAAGCTGAGTTCAGAAGCAAAGAAAGATAAAGTAAAGTTCTAGGATCACTTAAGTTGGGAATCTATTATCATCAACACCACTCTGTTGTGGTCAAGTCAAAGTTCATCATTCATGTCAAGTTATTTAGAAAACATCTGACAACGAAACAGTATGGCCATTCCAACTGTCCATAACCGCGGACGCGGCTATTCGAATAGTTTGACACTCTGTAGAGGTGGTACACTTTCACCACAAGATTCGATACATCTGTCAGGGGTAACCCTGAATCATCATACTTAGTATACAGATAATCAAACATAACCTTCCCTTTACACACCCTAGTACAAGCACCTCTCCTATGAGCATGGCCTCCCAACCATGACCATCAGTCATCTTGGGCAAACATAGGTGGACAACATTGAGAGGTATCCTCAGCTCAAACCTCTCCCGTGAGGGAACTAATACTAATGCATATAAACTTCCAGCTAAGCCTTACCCAATTCAGGTAATGTGGTTGTACGGTAAATTTGGAATGGTATCGCATCCGAATCCAACCATCAGTTTTATAAAAGGGTTAAGGCTCATGCCTCATCATTTTCATCATCATAAACCAGTTGTGTCTCTCAACACATGTCAAATCATCTCAATAGAATGACTCATCATTCTAAGGTTTTCACAATTCATTTTCACCAAGTGTTCCCATCTAAAGTGACTCAAGTTTTTGATCTATTTTAAAATACTAAGTTAAGAGTGTTCACTAAGGTGGAAAGATGGGATCAATCTCATGCCATAGAATGACATTTAAAGGTTTCTAAATAGGTCAAGTTTTATACTCTTTATGCTACCTTCAAAAATAGGTAAAGAACTTTGTGTAAACTAAGGGAGGTAAAACTTGTCACTAAGACGTGGGGTACTAGTAGTTAAAGGGGTGTGAGCAAAGCATGCTTAAGGCATCTCTGCTAAACCATCTAGTTTTATTCTAGCTTGCTAACAATAGCTTGCTAAAGTATGTTTTGTAAGGGTTAGCTTGCCACTAATAGCTTGCCTTGGTTGGTGCAGTGGTTGAAGTTTTCTTCTTCTTCTTCTTGGTAGAACTCCTCCTCCTCAAAAGCTTGGTCGGTACTAGCGTCTATAAATACATAGGGAGTAGACAATCACCAAACAATACTTAACTAGGCTAAGTAGCATTCTAAAGCACACAATTGATGATCTATTATCATCACAAGCATCAAAAGTTTAATTCACTAGTTTCACCCTTTTTATTTTAGAAAAGTAATTTCTAGTCATTGAAATATTAACTAAAATTTAATATTCACCACCAAAATATGGGATCATGTGGACACATGTCCTCACCACATATTCTAACATGTGGGAATGAGATTTAAAGGTTGGATCAATATTACTTTGGTTTAAGTTTATTATTTAATGGTTTAAAGTGACTAGAAATGCCGATATAGCATTATTTTGGTACTAGTCCAAAGTCACTGCATGTAAACCTTAATATTATTACATATTTAGATAGATATGATGAAATGTGATTTTTGAGAGTTGGAATCAACTCAAAATCTAACTTGGTTGATTTTATAAAAATGTTGCAAGTTGCAAAAGCTCCTGTCTTGTTATTTTTATTAGGAGAGATCTATAACTCTAATTGAATTAAATCCAACGGGCTTCGATAGATCATTTTAATACCTTTTAGACAAAATTGGTTTCATGCAATTTGGATTTCTAAAACTCTCTGAATTGATTTTCAAACTAGTGGACAGAAAATATATTCAACTAAAAAGAAAAATCCAGATTTGAATCGATGGGCTAGCGCGGGAAAAGGAATGGGCTGGCCCAGTGGCGCCCATGCACGGGCTCACCGACAGGTCCCGCTTGTCAGCACTTAAAAGCGTGAAACGGCACGCAGCTACTGTCAATGAGGATTAGAAGCGAGATCAACGGCCGAGGGTCGTCAGCCACTAGCAGTGTCGTCGGTGAGCTCGAACCCTAGCTGCTCGGTGGGGGTCTACTAGGGGCGTACCAGGGCTCCAGCAGGGTCGGCGAGGCGGGCAAACGACGTGGAACACGACGGCGAGGCGAGGCGTGGTCGCGGCGGAGCTTGGGGCGGTCTGATCAGCACCTCTCCTCCAGAGGCCGGCTCGGCCCACCCGTGAGCTGCTGCTCCACTTGCTCCGGCGAGAGGTGGGTGAGGTTCAGAGAGGTGAGGGGAGGGGAATGGTATGGAGAAGAATGGCTAGGAAGGGCTCCTTTTATAGGCCCGACGGTGAGACCGAGCGGGATGGGCGGTCGACGGTGGCGACATGGCTACGGTAAGCTAGAGGCATGGCTGGGGATGGCGATTGACGGGCGGTGGTATGCGGTCTGGGCGAGGTGGCGCTCTGAGAGGCAGAGGCGGCGGTGTCCACGGCGAGCGCTAGTTGTGGGGCTTTGGGCGGCGAACAGGGATGTCTGGGGTGTTCTCTAGGTCGAGGCGGAGCGGCGGGCGTGGGCTGCGGTCGAGCGGCGGCTTGTGCACGCGGGGACAGATTGTGCTCTAGGGCGGCATCGGCATGGTGCGGTGGCACTGGGCGCGGTCTCTCCTCGGTGGTCCACGGCAGCACTTGGCTCGGGCAAGGGACAGAGAGGGGCGGTGAGGTGTTGGCTACCTCCTAGACATGGCGAGGCAGGGGGAGTGGTCTGCTGCAGCGGGGCAAGGTTTGGCTGGCGAGTGGGTGCTCAGCATGGCTTGGCCTGGGGTTTAGGGACAAGGGACAGGGGTGCTAAGGGAATGGTTAGACCAAGAGGGGACAGAGAGGTTAAATGGAGATCAAATGGGGGCAAAACCCTGTGCAGAATAGTGAGCTAGGATTAGAGGTGTGATTAAGCATGCCAAGTGTTTAATGAAATGGCCGCAAGAGAAAAAGTTTTGAATTTTGAGTTCAAAATTTTTGAGTGATCTCCACTAGTGATAGGTAGTCTCTGGTTGCAAGGGTTTTGAAAATGGAGCTCAAATAGATGGTTTTTGAAATAGGGGTGATCTATGCATATGCATTAGATTCAATTTTAAACTGTCATTTAAAATAGTTAACAGAATGTTTTTAGCAGATCAAAAGGTGGGCCTTGGTACCTCATTATGTGTACTAGCAAGGGGTGCAAAGATCAAGAATTGTTTCTGTTAATAATTGAGTACTAGGAATAGCCAAAGTAGGCATGAGAGTTAAATTTGCCAAAATAACCATTCCTTCATTTTAATTCTTTTTGATTTGATTTTCTTTAGGAAAAGTTTGGGAATGATGCAGATGATGTTTAAATCACCTAAGAAACATTTTACAAGCATTGGATCAATCAATCATGGCAATTCAAACAACTCCTATTTTAAATGCACACATATATGAATGCTTCTTTAAATTTGGAAAAGTTTTTGCTAGCCCTATTTTTGGATGATTTGATCTTGATAAGCTTGGATTAAAGTTTTGGGATGTTACAGTGAGAGGGGAGTGCTGGGCGGCGGACCACCCACGGCACTGGGCTTGCCTTGGCGGCAGTGGTGTGTCTCGGGCCCAGCCCGGCCTCAGATTCTGGCTCCAGGAGTCTTTTGGTGAAATAGGATTTTTGGCATATTTTTCCGGGATTTTTCCTGATAGTTGATTTTCTGCACAAAAAGTAGACACCGATGCAATTCTGCTGAAAACAGCGTCAGTCCGTGTTAGTTGCATCCAAATCACACAAGTTTAGAGGAGAAACAATAGTAAAAGTGTTTGGGAAAGTAGATACGTTTTGGACGTATCAATACACAACTTATGGTGGGGAGTAAGGAGGGGAAGAGAAGAACCCACTTGGTATCGCAGGGATGCTGTCAACACCCGGATTTTTAAGTCCAGATGCTTGTTATGCCATACATCGCAATCCCAGGTTACCATTTTTGCGAGACATAATAGAATTAGTACCATAGTAAATCATCCATTATAAACCATAATAAAGGTCTTACAAATAAAGGATATCATGATCCAGTCTTAATACAATCAAACCAGCGGAAAGTAAACGTAGTAGGCTCCATCTTCATGATCACAAGCAATGCTGACAATGGGAGATGATCCTAGTTGTCATAGACATCCTGTTGTCCATCTTCCGGGTAATCCTCCTCATAGTATGGCCATGGGAATAGCCAGGGACAAAGCCATGAGTACTCTTTAAGTACTCGCAAACTAACACTAGTAGAAGTAAGGTAAAGCTAGTAGGAATCATAAGCTCTAGGTTTGTTTGCAAAAAGCCAGGTTTATTTCATAAAGCCTTAAGAGTAAATACCTAGGTTTAGTTCTCTACATTACTTAAGTGGGAACTAAGATCTCATGTCCACAACTCTGTTGTGGTCAAGTCCAAGTCATCTTTCAAGTCACAAATCCTTTCGAAAACCATCTGACAACAGAACGGTATGGCCACTCCAACTGTCCATAACTGCGGACGCGACTATTCGAATAGTTTGACACTCTACAGAGGTGGTACACTTCCACCACAAAATTCGATACATCCGTCAAGGATAACCCTGAATCATCATACTTGGTATGCGGATAATCAATCATAATCTTTCACTTACACACCCTAGTATAGGCACCTCCCCTATGAGCTTGGCCTCCCAACCATGACCATCTGTCATCCTAGGCACTGCATAAGTGGACATTCATCACGAGGTAGCCTCAGCTCAACCTCTTCCGCAGGGGAACCCATACTAAGACATATAAACTTCCAGTCAAGCCCTACCCAACTCAGGTAATGTGGTTGTACGGTAAAAATTGGAATGGTATCGCATCCGAACCCAACCATCAGTTTTGTAGAAGTCAAGGATCATGCCTTAATCATTTTCATCATCAAACCATTGTGTTTCACAACACATGTCAAAACATTTCAATAGAATGAATAATCATTCCAAGGTTTTCATAATCATTTTCACCAAGTATTCCCATCTAAAGTAATCAAGTTTAGTTTAGCATTAGCCACTAGTATGGAGGGGATCACTATTGGGGGTGCTAATCAATTATAAGTATCCAAGACTAATTCTATGATCTTGATGGTATCCATCATATTTTCCACTAATCACAATTCATTAACTAAGTAAGAAACTGTAGTAAAGGGAAAAGTAAAACTTGGAGTAAAACTTGGGATAGGTATAATCAAAGTTGCAATATCCCAACATGCCTAGTGCATGTGGTATAAGGGGCTTGCATAGATAGCATGCATAGTTCTAGCTTGCCTTGAGCAGTGCAGTTGTTGCAGTCGTTGAAGTTTTCTTCCTCTTCCTCGAAGTACTCCTCCTCGTTGTAGCCTGGGTCGGTACTAGCGTCTATAAATGCACACAAGGTACACAATCACCAAACAACACTTAACTACTTCTATTTAGCACACAAGGCTCATACTATATGATATAGCATCATCTCAATCATTACATGCAATATTAACACATTTCTATTTGCCTCTTTTGAGAAAAGTAATTTCTACTTATTGAAACTATTTAAGATTTAATATCCTCCAACTAGAATATGGGATCCTATGGACCATGTACTCACCACATTTTCTCATACTTGGGAATGTGATTTAAAATGTTGATCATATATTACAAGGTTCAATATTACTATTTAATAATATTTCAATGACTAGAAATGCCTATATATCATTCCTTTAATACTAAACCATGTTTCATATTTGAAAAACCAAATGTTTTTACATATTCATGTAGAGCATGGCAAATGTGATTTTTGAGAGTTGGAATCAACTCAAAAGCATTTATAGTTTATTTTCTAAAAATGTTTGAAGGGGCAAAAGCCTCTGTCTTGTTATTTTTGGTATAGGTGATCTATAGTTTCAATTGGTTTGAATCCAACGGGAGTGACTAGATAATTTTAATACCTTTCTAGCAAAATTGGAATCATGCATTTTGGATCAGTACAACTCCTTGATTTGAATTTTGAATCTACTAATAGAATATGGTTTTAACTAAATAGACAAATTCCTATTTGAATCACTCGGATCTGCGGGAAAGTAAACGGGCCGGCCTAATCACGTGTCAGCGGCTCATCTAACCTGAAATGGTATCTAGCAATCCTAGCCCTACGATTAGAACAGGATCCTACAACTGATGTTCGTCGTCTCCGTCAAACAGCTCCGGCGAGACTCGAACCCTAAAATGGCAGTGGGGGTCGCTGGGGACATACCAGGGCTCCATCTAGGGTCGGCGATGGGGGCGACCGGGCTCGTCGATGATGGCGGGTCGATTGGCGGTCACAGCATCTCCTAGGGTGGCTCCAATCGATGGCTTCCTTCCTCGACTATAGCGCGGACTCCGGTCAAATTCCGGCATCGTGGTGCTCGCCTTGCTTTGGGGAAGGGTCGGTGAGGTTCTTGGGTGAGTGGGGAGTGGAATGGTGTGCAGAATGAGGGTTGGGGTGGACTCTATTTATACACCAAGAGTGGAGGCAGGGCGGCATGGTCTCGCTCCTCCGATGACGCTGCTACATGTCTCGTTCAGCATGGCGGAGGGCATGGGTTGATGCGGGGTACTACGGTGATCATCACGCGAGTGACGGCACGGCAAGGGGCAGTCTCTGTCGGTCGGGCGATGTCGGTGCTCTGTTTAGGTATGCGGGTGTTCGTCACTCGGTACGGTGGTCACGGGGCGTGCAACGGTGAACGATCATGTCTGGGAGGTCACGGGTGCCATAGCGACTACGGGTACGAGCGGAGAGAGAGCGAGGCGCGGCGTGTGCGTGCGAGGCAGCTGTGGCACTCCGTCGTGCTCTCGGCATGGCAGAGGCTTAAATGGGCATGGCGATTCCCGTGTCTCCACTTCTCGCCTTGGGTCAAGGGGTGGACAGGGGTGACGGTGATGTCATGCCTATCATCTGGGGGTCGTGGTAGAGGGCGGCACGGCTTGCAGCGAGTGGTTTGTGCTCGACGGGCATGCCACTGGTGCAACGGTGGAGATGAGCCTCTCCACTACACGGCCAAGGACTGGGAATGATCATGGGCAAGATATGGAGTTGATTGCAGTACAATTTGTGAGCAATTGATAGATCAAAATAGTGTATAGTGGTTGAGGTTGTACTATGTCTGCGAGGTGTTCGACTTAATGGCCGCATGAAATTTACTTTCATATTTTTGAATGATTTTTGGTGAGTGATCTTGTTACTTACTTAGTAGTCTATGGTTGCTGGGAATTGTCAAGTGGAATTGGTTTGAGTGGTTTTTGAAAAGAGATGATCTAGGCATATGAACTTGATTCAATTTGAAATGCCTCTTAAATAGATTTGAAAATAGTTTATGTCCTTTTGTAAAGTTTGTTTGGGTTCACTTTTACTTGGTCTATCAAGGGGTGAAAAGAATTGGAATTGTTTCTGTTAGAAATCTTTTACTAGGAACACTCAAAGTGGTCTAGTGGTTAATAATGGCAAAAGTGACCATTTGATCACATGTCTTCTATTTGATTTTATTTCCATTTTTTTTTCTTGGAAATGATCTAGATGATGTTGTAATCCTTTTTCAACTAATCCTTACCATTGGTAGCAATCAAACATGGCACTTGCACTCATTCATACATTAATACAAATCACACATGCATTCAAATCAAGTTTAATAATAAAAGTTTTTGTTAACCCTAAACTTGGGTGATTAGATCTTGATAAGCTTGTTTAATATTTTTGGGATGTTACAAACCTTCCCTCCTTAAACAGAATCTCGTCCCGAGATTCAGGAAAAACTAGGAACTAAAGAGATTGGGAAACTCAGTCCTAATATAATCTTCTCGTTCTCAGGTGGCTTCTTCCTCGGTATGGTTACTCCATTGGATCTTGAGAAACTTGATACTTCTGGTCTAGGTGGTTCTGAAGGCTTCTTCCAAAATACGGAAAGGCACTTCACGATAGTTTAGATCCTTGTCGATATCTATGTCTTGGTGATCGATGTTCTTGAAAACTTCGGTCTTCTCCAGAACTTCTAGGCATTTGCGAAGTAACGAGATATGGAACACATTATGCACTTCTGACATCTCCTCATGTAGTTCTAGTTGATAGGACAGTTCTCCTCTACGATTCAAAATCTTGAAGGGTCTAATATATCTGGGGGGCTAACTTCCCTTTTAGTCAAAAATGTTGCATTCCTTCAAGGGCGACACTTTGAGATACACAAAATCTCCGACATGGAAGGTCAGGTCTCAACGTCTTTTATCTGCATAGCTCTTCTGCCTGGATTGAGCGGTCTTGAGTTGCTCACGAACTTTGTGAAACTTCTCTTCGGCTTCTCGTATGATGTCGAGTCCGAAGATCTGACGCTCTCCTACTTGCGACCAATTAAACGGGGTATGGCATTTTCTTCCATACAGAAATTCAAAGGGGGCCATTTGCAAACTGGCTTGATAACTATTGTTGTATGAGAATTCCGCGAAAGGCAGACAATCTTCCCATTTAGATCCATACTCCAACACACAAGCTCTCAACATATCTTCTAAGATCTGGTTTAATCTTTCAGTTTGTCCATCGATTTGCGGGTGATAAGCTGTGCTCAAATTTAGTTTGGTTCCTAATCCTTCTTGGACTTTCTACTAAAATCTTGAGGCAAACTATGTTCCTCGATCCAACACTATGGTCTTGGGGGTTCCATGCAGACTTACTATTCTAGCGATATACAACTCTGCTAGCTTCGAGCTTTGATAGGTAGTCTTGATGGGTATGAAATGGGCTACCTTGGATAGTCTATCAACTATGACCCAAATAGAGTCATTTCCCCTACTAGATGTAGGCAAACCGGTGATGAAATCCATTCCGACAGAATCCCATTTCCATTCCGGAATCTGCAATGGTTGCAAAAGTCCTGCGGGTCGCTGATGTTCTTCTTTGACTCTCTGACAGATATCACACTCGGCTATGTAGCTTCCGACTTCCCTCTTCATTCTGTGCCACCAGAATTGCTCCTTCAAATACTGATACATCTTCGTTCCTCCCGGGTGGATAGAATAAAGGGTATCATGAGCTTCTTGCATAATGACTTGTTTAAACTCCGAGTCTGCTAGAACACAGATACGTCATTTGTACCACAAAACTCCTTCTTCAGCTTCGGTGAATCCAGGTACTTTCTCGATTCCGATACGACGCTTGATTCCATCAATACTTGCGTTTCCTTTCTAGGCTTCCTTGATCTGACTTATCAAAGTGGGTTGGAGTTCTATGCTAGCTAAAAATCCTTTGCTAACTAGCTTCCCTTTATAATTCTCCATCTCCTCATGCAAACTTGGTTGGGCTTCTTTAATCATGGTGTTTAATCTACATGGTAATCTGGTAAGAGCATCCGCTACCACATTGGCTTTGCCGGGGTGATAGTGAATGTCAAGGTCATAATCCTTGATTAACTTTATTCTTCTCCTTTGCCACATATTCAGCTCCTTATAGGTGAAAATATACTTCAGACTCTTGTGATCCGAATAAATCTCATAGCGATTACCCATAAGGTAATGACGCCATGTCTTCAAAGCTAACACTATGGCTACCAGTTCTAGGTCATGGGTAAGATAGTTCTGCTCATGTTTCTTCAGTTGTCTGGACAGATAGGATATGACTTTGCCTTCTTGCATCAACACACATCTGAGACCAATCTTGGATGCATCGCAATACACGTCAAAAGGCTTCTTGATATTCGGCATGATCAAAATTGGGGCTGAAACCAACCTCTTCTTAAGATCTTGAAAACTTGCTTCACATTTGTCAGTCCATTCAAACTTCTTATCTTTCTTCAGCAATTGGGTCACTGGCCTTGTGATGCTCGAAAATCCTTCAACAAACTTGCGGTAATATCCGGCTAATCCAAGAAATGCGCGGACTTCGGTTTGGGTTGTTGGGGCTCTCCATTCTTCGACATCTTTAATCTTAGCAGGATCGATAGCAACTCCTCCTGTCGACAAGATATGGCCTAGGAATCCTACTTCCTTTAAGCAGAATTCACACTTGCTAAACTTGGCATACAACTGATACTCTCTAAGGGTTTCAAGGATGGTTCTCAGATGTTGCTCATGGTCCTCTTCTGATTTGGAGTAGATCAGAATGTCATCGATAAAAACAACGACAAACTTATCCAAGAAGTTCATAAAAATCTTATTCATGAGATCCATGAAATAAGCGGGGGCATTGGTTAATCCAAAATACATGACATTGTACTCATATAATCCATATCTGGTGGTAAAGGCAGTCTTGGGAATATCCGTTGTATGGATTTTCAATTGATGATAACCAGTTCTAAGGTCAATCTTAGAAAACACTTTGGCACCAGTCAGTTGATCAAACAAATCTTCTATCTTCGGCAAAGGGTACTTGTTTTTGATGGTGACGTCATTCAACTTCCGATAATCCGTACAAAGATGGTTGGCACCATCCTTCTTATCAACAAACAAAACAGGTGATCTCCATGGCGATGCACTTAGTTGTATCAGTCCTTTTCCCAGCATATCATCAAGTTGCTTCTTCAGCTCCACTAGTTCATATGGGTTCATACTATACGGTCTCTAAGCTATGGGTCCGGTTCCAGGGATTAGTTCAATGATAAACTCGATATCCCGATCTGGGGGCATACCGGGCAATTCATATGGGAACACATCGGGGTATTCACAGACTACTCTGACTTGGTCAATGGTGGTTTTAGCTAAGCTCTTATTGCACTTGAATTGGCGGGGCAAGGTCTCAGATACATGTTCTACTGATACTCCGGTGCTACTGGTCATGGTTATGGATTTCTTGGCACAGTCGATTAATCCTTGATGTTTCGATATCCAATCCATCCCTAGCACTACTTCCAAACCTTTGGTTCCAAGTACTATTAGATTGGCATAAAAATCTATCCCATGGATTCTGATAGGTACGGCCTTGCAAACTTTCAAAGCTTTGGTGGTTGAACCAGGTATTTGAACTATCATAACATGCTTCAAATTGGTGGGTTGAATCTTACTAGTGCATGCAAATTCTTCTGTAACAAACGAGTGCGATGCTCCAGAATCAAACAACACTCTTGCTAATACTAAGTTAACAGAAAACATACCCAGCACGACATCTGGTGCTTCGGCTTCCTCAGCATTCATGTGGAACAGATAGCCATTACGGTTGTGCGGGTTTCCTAGGGCAAATCTCTTTCCAGTCTGGACACAACGTTGTTGCTGGGCAGGTGCATTCACATTGGTTGCTGCGGCAAGCTTCTTGGGGCACTCGTTGGAGTAGTGACTCGTGACTCTGCACTCAAAGCAAGTGATCATTGACTTGTCTTTCCCTGCGAAAGGCACATCATTGCTTCCAGTCCTCGGGCAGTATTATTGTTGTTGTTGGACTTTGGTGATGCACGGTTGAAATTATTGGAGTTGTCGAGGTTGTTGTTGTTGTTGTTTCCTCCGGGCATTGGGTTTCCTCGGCCACGGTTGGGGTAGCTTCATTGTCAATATCATCAGGTGCATACCTAGCTAGTGACAGAAATTTGTCACGGTACTCAACCACAGTCACCCTTCCTTGCTTCAGGTCTCTGAACTCATCCCTCATCCTCTTGATCAGACCTGGGGGCACATGGGTCCTGCTGAACTTTAGTTTGAACTCCTCCCAAGTCATCATCTGACCTCCGTTCATTGTACGGGTACTATTCCACCATGATCTGGCGTAGCCGGACAGATAGTGGGTGGCAAATAGCACCTTCTCCTTAGCATCAACTCCTGCAACTTCTAGATTGTTTTCCATGGTTTGCAGCCAATCATCTGCATCTAAAGGCTCCTTAGACTTGCTAAACATGGGTGGGTTGGTATTCTGGAAGTTCTTGAGCTTGGATCCATGGTGATCTTGGTTTCCATGGCCTTGATTATTATGGGCCATCTGGGATATCTGTTGAAGAGTGGCTAAGTTGGCTTGACGTTCAGCTCTACCAGCTTCACAGTCAGAAACTAATATTTGCAGAATCTGTAGCATTGGGTCCTGAGATGAACTGCTTCCTCTGGGGTTTCTGCGAGTCATCTAAAGATTGGATAGATAGTGAGACAAGAGGGAAATTTCTATGCTGCAGGGGTTTGTTTCAAAAGCTTTATAACTCAGGTTTTTATAACTAACAACTTTTTCTCATTCATTCATTCCAAACACACAATACAAACACACACCACAACTACAAAACAGATGGTTTTAAGAACCATTCTGTGAAGCTACGATACAATGGGACCGGTATAACTCACACCTATGATAGTGCTCAGGTGTGACTAATCATCATCGGGGGTGTCGGGCTCCTCATCATCAATGAAGTCAGCATCATCCTCATCAGTGTTGTCCTCCATGGCTTCATCCTCCAGGTAGTCATTGTCATCACTGAGGTAAGAGTGAATATCCCCACGGATGTCTTCACATTCCTCCTCATGCTGCTCCTCCAACTGGATCTCCTAGTCATGGATAGTCTCCTCCAAGGTGGATATCTTCTGATGAAGACGGGCGATGATGTGATCCTTTTTGTCGCGTTGGCGACGAAGTGACTTGTGCTCCTTGGCGAGGATGGCGAGGGTTTGCTTCCTCTCAACAGCTTCAACATGGTTCTAATTGGCGTAAGCACGGGCATTGTCCAACTCTTTTTGTGTCCCATGCATCATGAAGGCCATGTGGTCCACGTGATGCTTCAACTCCGGGTGGGCTGGCACGGATAGAGGCTGTCCCGTAGAGTCACGTCTTGCATAGTGAGCAAAACGGGTGCCGATGATCTGGTTGATGTTCTGAGCACACAAGCGAGCAAGTGCCTCCTGCATTGCCCTGGCTAGACCATCTAACCAGTTATTCTCCCGGACGCTGAACTGAATCTTGTCAGAAAAAGGTGGCTCCATTTTGCCTCTCAGGTTGGCAACAATCAGCCACTGTAGCTCCCCTCTAGATTGGTCGTTGAGCTATGCTCCTAAGAACTCCGGGTGCGGGCGTCCAAGATACTCTGAGAGCGAATCCAAATCCCTCTCAAAGATAAGCTATCCTCCATTGCCCAACTAGTAAAACTTGGTGTATTTGACCTCCATCTATAAGAAATTAGGGGGGATAAGTTAGTGAGGTGATCAAGTGTGTCAATTTTATGTAAGATGGTAAGAGTTTTGAGTAACAAGTGGTCTCTTTGTGAAAGAACCTCAAAGGTAAGAATGAGAATAGGTTTTTGTAAATACTCACTTTCTTTGTTTTGAAGCTAGGTTTTTCAGACGTCCATTCTAACTAGGGTCTCCTATGGTCAGGATGGCTCTGATACCAACTTGTCAACACCCAGATTTTTAAGTCCAGATGCCTGTTATGTTGTACATCGCAATCCAAGGATTACCATTTTTGCGAGACATAACAGAATTGGTACCACAGTACATCATCCATTACAAACCATAATAAAGGTCTTACAAATAAAGGATCTCATGATCCAGTCTGTTGGAAATATGCCCTAGAGACAAATAGTAGTAAGAACTATTATCATATTTCATATAGTTTATGATTAAGTTTTATATCATGCTATAACTGTATTGAGTGGAAACATCAATACACGTGTGATATACAAACAACCAGGGGTTCCCAGTGAAACTCTAGTCACTGGTTCATTGGTCAACAGATGATCATGTTTCCTGATCATGTGGCATTTATGCCAGTTGGAAATGGAGTCATCTCATTCCGAGAATGAGATGATGAACCAATACCCAACCTAAACATCGTGACCCGATCATGTCACGAAGTTCAAGTTACGATGATTAGAAATAGATCCTCGTAGACTATTCCTTAGACCGTGAGGCTATATCAATCATTGTCTCCCGAGAGTGCTTTGATAGCATCAAGCACCACTTGGTAATACAGAGGTTATAAAGGTGTGTTCATGTACTCGGAGGAAACCATTGAGGCAATATATGTCAAGAGAGGGATTTGTCCGTCCATGTGACGGGAAGATACTCGAAGGGCCCACTCGGAGAGGTTATATCCAATAGTTGCACCACATGTGATTTGATCACGGGGATATCACTTGTCGGAACGAGTCAAGTAGCATTGTTCAGTAACGAGATTGAACACGGCATGGTGATGTCATTGATCAGATCTCGGGCAATGCAAGTATCGAGAGACAAAGGGAATAAGACACGATTGTCCCGGTTTAAACGATGAAAGATCTTCGTGGAACGCACAGGGGTCACATGGCCATCTAGGTCCCTCTATCGATCATTGGTGCAGGAGTGTCCCGACCATGTCTGGAGTGTTCCCGAACCGTGGGGTATCATGCTTAAGGGCTTGATGATGCTTAGAAAGTGTTTATAGGATCGGTAGAATCACCAAAGAATAGTAGAGAGAAAACCGGAAGGGTTTCGGTAAGTCCGGAGGATGTCCGGAGTGGAGGTGGAAGTGTTCCATAGACACGGAGGTTGAATAATATATGAATGAATGTTAAATATTGATTTAACCATTTATTCATAATTATTTAATAAAGAGAAAAATCAATTTAAATGGTCAAAGGCTTAATGGGCCAATTCCCGGAGGGGAGAAGGGCCCATTAGGGAAAGGAGAGAGGGAGAAGGGGCCCCCTCTCTCTCACGTGACCGTGGTCCCAAGTCTGGACTGCGCGAATGAGAGACATCTTCACCACGGAGCGCTGTCGTGCTGCGGGATTCGGATCCGAGAGCTCTACTTCCGCAACTGCTACTGGATTAGGGAAGCGGGAGTCATCGTCAGGCACCGGACGTGTATAACTCCCCACGAGGTGTCGCACTTGAGGCACTCAAGTCGTTGGAGCCACAGCAGCGCAAGGACTTCATCACGACCTTGAGGTCGGCTTTGGCTCGTCTATAGCAACCACGCTCTCCTGAGCGTTGACAATGCTTTTCGGTCTTCAAGGGTAAGTTCGCGAAAAGCCCTTCCCGTTACTGTATTACTAATAGATAGGTCCTGGCAGCTTCAGGGGTTCAAGGGCGTAAGATAAAATTTATTGTTTTCATACGCGGAGCCCCTTCAGTGGTATCAGAGCTAGATCCATGCGTAGTAATGCTAGTACGGGTAGAACACACGAGATGTAGCGTGTGGGCATTGATCTTTTAGTTGTTACCCTCCCACGTGTACTTGTGTATACCGCAGTAATGCTTGATGAAGCGGCCCCCAACCGACTTTACGCGTTTATTCGCGAGACTGGTCCACGCTTGACATACGGCTTGTACCATATAAAGTGGCTTAGGAGGGTGTCTATCTCTCTCGCATTAGTTGGTATGCCATTTACAACGGAGGGCCCTGAAAGGGGTGTAGTAGAGACAACTACTTGATCAGCGTTGTGCTGAAAGTTCGTAGGTAAGAACAGTTCTTGTGCGAAAGCGCATTCAGCCACGTAAAGCATGCAAAGATAAAGTGGAGGCGTCTAACTTTGTTTTGCAGGGGCCGTTGCTTTCAATGTTATGTAGTAGTAGATAGTCACGGAGGTGACGGACTACCACGCCACAATGACACCGGTACCCTGATGTCTACGGCGCTGGAACCCTGGCGCCGAAATCTGGTGACGACGGATGGAGATCACGACGTGAAGGGCCATATCACATCACATTTACATTCAATGTTATTGTTTGTATATCTTATTGTGTGCTAGTATTAGATACTCGACGGTAGCCTAATAAGATGATCCCTGTTAAAATTACCAACGATTGTGTTCCCCCTTAGTGTGCACCACCAAGAAAGTTCTTTGGTATGAGGCGATCCATGCTAAATGCATGGGTGTCAGACATATCTACGTTGTCATATAGTGGGTGTAAGCCATGTTGCACAGCGAATACACTAAAATTGAGTTGGCGAGCCTAGCATGTGCAGACATGGCCTCGGAACACGGATGGTCGAAAGATCGAGCACGAGTCGCATGAATGATGTGACCGACGTTTAGCGTCCACCCTTGAACCCACATCGATGGCCGTGACAATCGGGGGAGATGTGGCTGATAGGGGTCATGTTATCACTAGGAACCCTTTTGGGGATAGGTGTTTCTGAGTGGAGTTATTATTAACTCATTTAATTATAAACTTAGTCTAAATTCCTTTTGCAATTATAAATGTAGAAAATGGTTCTCCCCGAGATTACCTTCCCTATTGACGATTGGTTAAAAGGAGAAAGGCTCAAGTTAGATGGATCCAACTTCTCTGCATGGGTCATGCGCCTTTTCGATCTCCTTGGTGAGAACAAAGTGGCTGACTACATGATCTACGAGATGTACTTGGAGCCACCCTATTCTCATGAGACCCAGGAGCAGTGGATCTCCGCTGCCGTTGTCGTGTGATGGCCACATTCATATCAGTGACGATGCACCTCGGGATGGAGGATGGGCTATGGCCAATGGTGGGAAGTCTTAATCCCCGAATGGTCATGGCACATCTGAGATCGCATTTCGTGGAACAAGTGCGCATGTGGGAGTATGACCTGATGGGGGACTTCCTCTCCATAAAGGTGGAGGAGGGCTCCTCACTGGACGAGCACTTATTGAGCATGTATGATGCATACATGAGTCTGGCATACTACCTGGACAACTGGTTCGCAAGCTCTTTTGCAATGGGAGTTGTGTTGCGGTCGCTACCACCAAGCTTCCAAGAACAAGTCAGGATTTGCATTATGAGAGGCGACACGGAAACACTAGATTTCCACGAGTTCATATCACATTTCAGAGGTGTGGTGGTTGAACCTGGTGTCGCTGGGGTCATCAATGACAAAGGTATATATTTGATATACAATTTTATAAATGTTATAATCTTGCAAACACATTTGCAGTGTTAAGTATATTTGATACTTGTTCTGTTTTACTGAAAACAGGTCCTTCTGCGTGAGAGATGCTTGCCGGAGAGGAGGTGACGTTGCGTGTTGATGGCGAGCATGTTGATGATGGCCGACGACACTCTCCCTCAACATTTATCATTTACTTTGTGTTTTAGGATGATTATTGTAATCAAAAGATTGTGAACTTCTTTAGTGTGTCTCACACTTTGTGAGACGGTTATTCATATGAGTTTGTAACAAACAGTTGTTCTACTTTTATGAATGATTTCTATTCGTGTTCATATCTTGTTTGATTATATGTGAATCATCCTTGTTGTTTGAAACTATTTGATAATGCATGAACATTTGTAAAATATTAAAATGCCTTGTTAAAATACCCAACTTAAGGATATGTTCATTAATGAATGAAAAGCCATTGTTTAAATTCAAAGTTATAATGATAATATGTGAAAGTCATTCGATTTCTTTTCACATATAAATCATGCCTAAGTTCAGCAAAATAACTTGAACACCGTGTATTACTTGAATACAAAGTGTTTAAATGAATTGTTAAAAGTGAATACATATTCGATGTATTGTGTTTTAACGAAAATGGTAATTATCATTATATGATTGTTTAAATGTGTAAAGAAGTTTACCAAAGGAAACATGAATATGAAACTATTTGATTTGATCAAAGTGTTTCATCAAGAAAGGGTATAAATATAAAAGGGAATCTAATTACTATGATTTGATCAATAGTAATGAAATTCGACTTTATAAAGAATGGCATAAAAGTAATTGTGAAATGCAAAGCGGTTTGAAACGTCAAAATGCAAAGCATCACAATGTGATATTAGATATCAAAATGGGTTGATAGATGGAACCAAATAAATCGTTGTAGTATAGATGTAGAGACCATTAGTTAAGAAATAGTTAGCAATCGATTAGAATGTAGTGAACCATTTGAATTCGTGAATGTTTTGGGGTTATTCGATATAACCAAAACAATAGCGAATAAGTCCTTGTAGCGTATTCATTGGAAACTTTGAATACGAAATCCATAGCTGAAACCAAAAGAGAAGCAAAACAAGTATTGCTTGGATTTTGGTGCATTCTTGAGAAAGCTCACTTTTAGTGACATTTCTTGATTATGAAGCAAATGGAAGATAGTGAAAAACACGATGAGGATTCAAAACCCTGCATCAGAGTGTTGAGAAGTGCAACGGAAAAAGTTCCTGAACGATTCTCTTCACAAAGGAAAGAATCAATGATAATGATCATTGTGTTTTCCCCACTGGTGTTTTCACTACATGAAGTAGGATTCAAAATGTAATCCATATCTAGTATGGAGACATTTTTGAATCATTTGTCATGATTATTGGAATATGACATACCTACGAACTACTAAGGAAATAATGGTAAACTAGAATTATGAGAAATCCTAGAAGCAAAATTCACTTGAGATTAGAAAGCAATTCGTTGCTGAATCTCACAAGTAAAAGGGGTTGCTTGAATTTTCCCAAATGACTGCAAAGCCATAGTGAGAAAATGGGGTGAATGACAAAAGCACAATTTGTCAAGTATTGGACGAATTCAAATGAATTTGATTCAAGTGTGCTGAATGTCTAGAGGATTTAAAACTAGTAATAGTACTAGTGTCTCATAGTAAATCTCTCACTTTGATATTTAATCAAAGGATTTTGAAGTTATTCAAAATAGTGAGTGGATATGCAATTTGTATAAAATTGAATGGGAGCTATGAAAGTCTTCCCGAAACAATATGTGATTGACATATTTTTGAGTGGGAGCTTATAGGAGTAATTCTTAAGTATGTTAAGAGTGAAAGCGCAAATACTTATAAATAATGATTTATAAGATGTAGAAGTTGATAATAGGTGTATTATGATATTATGTAGTATTCCTTAAGGGATTCTGAAAGGGGTTTCGGAATAGAAGTTAATTAAGGAACTGGTCCTTAATAACTCAAATTAGGAATAGTATTAAGTTGAACATCAATAGTTGAAAGAAAGAAAAGGATGATCATCATCCACTATGTTGAGACATAGGTTCTATCTTAGTAAACCATGATGATAACTTAGCATAATATGTGATCCAAATAAGGAACGTTTAAAAGTGATTAAGTTCGAATCACAAAACATTGAGCTAAGTTTGTCCGCAGTGTCTAGAGAACTGCAGACATGTTTTCCAAATCCATAAAGGATGACATATCTTAAAACATAAAGAGTTATGTTATAAGGGAATATGTTGGAAACTCCTGTAGATACCAATTAAAGTCAAGTAGGAAGCGAGGTGAACATAGACATCGAAAGTTTCACAGAGTGCACTAGTGTTTTGATGATTACATTTATAATAATATATAAGGGTACCATCTAAAGTGTTGTATATTGTTATGGCGGGGCTAGTTCGCTTTTAATGTAGAATGATGTGTCCCAGGGCACCGTGCCCATGGGAAATCCCTCGAGGTTGATCTAAAGTCATTGTAGGCTCATGGAATCAGGCCTCGTTCTGCTGCCATAGCGACAATGCATACACACAGATGCTATCATGTGATGATAAAGTATTAATGTCAATCAAGGTGACATTAGTAAGTTGCAAAGGATTTGGGACTGTAAAGTACAGACCCAAGACTCAACCTCTTCCATGAGCAAGCATGTTCAGGGTACCAGATATATGGTGCCGATGATTAAGGAACAAATGCACCTAGTGTATTTGTACTCTAGTGCAAGTGGGAGACTGTTGGAAATATACCCTAGAGACAAATAGTAGTAAGGACTATTATCATATTTCATATAGTTTATGATTAAGTTTTATATCATGCTATAACTGTATTGAGTGGAAACATCAATACACGTGTGATATACAAACAACTAGGGGTTCCCAGTGAAACTCTAGTCACTGGTTCATTGGTCAACAGATGATCATGTTTCCTGATCATGTGGCATTTATGCCAGTTGGAAATGGAGTCATCTCATTCCGAGAATGAGATGATGAACCAATACCCAACCTAAACATCGTGACCCGATCATGTCACGAAGTTCAAGTTACGATGATTAGAAATAGATCCTCGTAGACTATTCCTTAGACCGTGAGGCTATATCAATCATTGTCTCCCGAGAGTGCTTTGATAGCATCAAGCACCACTTGGTAATACAGAGGTTATAAAGGTGTGTTCATGTACTCGGAGGAAACCATTGAGGCAATATATGTCAAGAGAGGGATTTGTCCGTCCATGTGACGGGAAGATACTCGAAGGGCCCACTCGGAGAGGTTATATCCAATAGTTGCACCACATGTGATTTGATCACGGGGATATCACTTGTCGGAACGAGTCAAGTAGCATTGTTCAGTAACGAGATTGAACACGGCATGGTGATGTCATTGATCAGATCTCGGGCAATGCAAGTATCGAGAGACAAAGGGAATAAGACACGATTGTCCCGGTTTAAACGATGAAAGATCTTCGTGGAACGCACATGGGTCACATGGCCATCCAGGTCCCTATGTCGATCATTGGTGCGGGAGTGTCCCGACCATGTCTGGAGTGTTCCCGAACCGTGGGGTATCACGCTTAAGGGCTTGATGATGCTTAGAGAGTGTTTATAGGATCGGTAGAATCGCCGAAGAATAGTAGAGAGAAAACCAGAAGGGTTTCGGTAAGTCCGGAGGATGTCCAGAGTGGAGGTGGAAGTGTTCCATAGCCACGGAGGTTGAATAATATATGAATGAATGTTAAATATTGATTTAATCATTTATTCATAATTATTTAATAAAGAGAAAAATCAATTTAAATGGTCAAAGGCTTAATGGGCCAATTCCCGGAGGGGAGAAGGGCCCACTAGGGAAAGGAGAGAGGAAGAAGGGGCCAAGGGGGTGGCCGGCTAGGCCTATCCCCCCGCGCGGGGCCCACTAGGGTGGCCGTCGGTTGCCCCTCCCCCTCCTCTCCTTTAGTCCCACCCCGGGACTTTGAGGGAGGTAGTACCTCCCCTCCCCCTATATATAGTGGGGGTATTTGGCCAAATTAAATACATCAATAATAAATAAAGGTCTTCTCACTTTTGGGAGGACCTCTAATTGATATTTTTCTCTCTCCCCCTCTTTCTCACGTGACCGTGGTCCCAAGTCTGGACTGCACGAACGAGAGACATCTTCACTTGGATGAACCTGTTCTTGAGATTCGGATCCGGGAGCTCTACTTCCGCAACTGCTGCTGGATCGGGGAAGCGGGAGTCATTGTCAGGCACCGGACGTGTGTAACTCCCCGCGATGTGTCACACTTGAGGCACTCAAGTCGTTGGAGCCATAGGAGTGCAAGGACTTCATCACGACCTTGCCGTCGGCTTCGGCTCGTCTACATCAACCACGCTCTCCTGAGCATTGACAATGCTTTTCGGTCTTCAAGGGTAAGTTCGCGAAAAGCCCCTCCCGTTACTGTATTACTAATAGATAGGTCCTGGCAGCTTCAGGGGTTCAGGGGCTGAAATGGATCATATGGGCACCTAGAGGGGGGGTGAATAGGTGCTACTTCAAATTTTAATGCTTTTTCAATTTTAGGCTCAACACAAAGGGTAAATTCTCTAGATAAACTATTAGGTGGAATTTCCCTATATGCAAACCTATCTACTAGCGAGTAAAGAGCGAGTGGTAGAGGAACGGGTAAACCGTAGTGAAGCACGCGGAGACACAGGATTTGTTTTACCACAGTTCCTTCCTTGTTAAGGGAAGTACGTCTGTGTTGGAGGGGTGGGCGGTACTAAGACCACCACGCCACAATAGGCCTCACCCTGTTCTCCGATGGATCCCGCTACCAAAGGCCTTATCCACCTTTCCACTATAGGGACCCTTCAAGGCGGGTACCGGCGCCTTTTCACAACTAGCGGGGCACAACTCCATAATCAACTTGGAGGCTCCCGAAATGACAACAAGCTGCCACAAGAACAAGTTATCAATAACAAAGAACAAGATCTAGATATTGACAAGAATACTAGATCAGGGATTTCTCCAAATGAATGGAGAGGAGTTGATGAGCTTGATTGGTGATGACGATGATGATTCTCTCCTCCTTCAATTCCCCCAAAGATCGAAGCCTTCAGGTGGTTGAAGTGGGAGATCTAGAATGGGAGCTCTTGCAAAGGGTCTGAATAATTTCGAATGAATCAAGAGTTCTGCTCGTTAGGGAAGAAGGGATATTTATACCCCTTCCAAAACCAAGCCGTTGGAGCATTCGAGGGCCGAATTATCTGGCCCAAGTGGGGGCCGGATTATCCGGCCTAGGGAAAACTCCGCCCCAGACTCGGATTATCCGGCACAAAAACCGGCCACAGACAGAAGCTCACGCAGACTTGCCCTTCACACTTTCTTCTGGGGACCGGATTATCCGGCCTAGAGAAGGGCCAGATTATCCGGCTGCTGGAAAAATCCACCCCAGCCACGGAATATTCGGGGGAAATTCCGCCCCCAGACAGAAGCTTGCGCAGGAGCTCACTTGGGCGATTTCCCTAGGGCCGGATTATCCGGTCTAGGGAGAAAATCCGCCCCAGAGACGGAATTTTCCGGGGGGAAATCCGCCCCCAGACAGAGACTTGCGTAGACCCATCTTTGCCAAATGATGCTGGCGGATTATCCGCCCATGATGAGAAGCGGATAATCCGGGGCCCAAAACTCTCAAAACTTCCTGCAACACTTAGTGCACATTAGAATTATCCATGGTATTGTTATCTAACACACAAAACCTGGGAAATCATGAATTGTTCTTTAAATCTCCCCCTTTTTGGTGTTAGATGACAATACTAGGATTTGCAAGAAGGATTAAAAGACCACCAACAAAACATGGAAGAGACTCCCCCTCAATGTGTGCATATTAGAGATTTGCATTTGAATTTAAATGCACACAAGTAGGAGAAAGTCTATTCCATTGAAATATAAATAACATAATCATACCACCGAGATAATGAGAGAGGCGTCCTTGAAATATCCACAATTATCAACGTGATAACCAATATACACGCCTTCCTTGAGATAGATTACCAGCACAATAGGATATGAGTAAATGAGTCCATAGGCATAAACCATGAGATAAATCAAGACGTCCACCAACACAAAGTCTCAAACACATCACAAACCACAAATAAAGTTTAACGCTAAATGGACACAAGCAGTAAAACGACGAACGAAAAAAGTGCAAATGCTTGTGCCTGACCCATGCAAATCCTCGAAATCCTAATAGAAATACTTCTCCCCCTTTGGCATCGAGACGCCAAAAAGGAAGAAGAGCGATGCTAGCGCCCCAAGGAATCACTCGATGTCCTCGTCCTCGTCCTCGTTCCCATCATCATCTTCATCCTCAAGCTCCTCAGTGTAATCGTCCTCATCATCAGCGGTGGGCGCAGAAGGAAACAAGTGACGCTCCATCTCTCCATAGTTCAGCCCAGAAGAGGAGTTCCACCGGGCATATGGTGTGGGAGGAGTGGGAGCTGGGGGATCACCAGAGGCACCAGTCACATGGTGAAGGATGAGCTGCTGAGAGTGAGCCAACTCATGGCGCTGCTTGTAGGCCTCATACTGTCCCTTGCGTGTGTCCACGCCCATGCAAAGAATGTGGCACTGGAACCAGTTCAGCTGCTTGATCTCACGAGCAACGGGAGGCACCGGAGGCCTGCGAGCATCCCGCATGAGAGCCTCAGGAGCCGAAGAGGGGTGAGAGGTCTTCTGAGCCTTGTTGTAGATCTTCTTTGCCTTATGCACAACATCAATGTTGAAATCTTCAGAGGGAAGCAGGTGCCTGATGAGCATCATAATATAGGGTGCATAGGGAATGGACAGACGGTTGAACGTAGCATCAGTCAATTCATGGTAGATGAAGTCCATCACATCCAGCTTGTACTACACAGACTCATCCTCGCACGAGGCAACCTCATGAGATAATTGAAGGAGTTGGACAAGGTGACCACGAATGCTATCATTGTTGCCTCCACTCGGAGTGATGGAGTCATGGAAGAGGCCCACTAAGGCAGCATATCTATAGGAGCAAGACCAGCAAGAGTGCCCACAATGCCATTGTCTACTGTGAAAGGAGAGAGAGTTGCATCTTTGTTGGGCTTCATCTGTGTGATGATGCGGTGGCCACTGGCCCTATCCCTGCTGCGGAAAGAGTATCCAAGAACCTCAGCAAACACATGGAAATCAGCAGTCATAGGCCTGTCATGAGTCATCCACTTCATAGTGCGATGCTCATCTCCACAAATAACCAATGTGGAAAAGAACTGCTTCACCACCTCAGAGTCATATGAGCACTGGAGAGACATGAGATGGTGCAGCCCCATCCGCTCAGCCACATACATTGCATCCACAAGGTGGGGCTTCTCCAGAGCCTCAACAAGAACCAGCGGGTGCATAGGCCTAATGTTCAGCCTGGAATACACATCTTCATAAATCCCTTTCTGTTCAGCACACCAAAAGTGAGAATCCCCCAGCTCGGGATCACGGGGCAGCTCTGCAAATAAATCACGGTGACGGATAGAGGAATAAGTGACAGGATCCATAGCCTTGTAGTTGATATTGGGCTCTTTGCCCTTCCTCTTGGACACACCCCTCCTGGATCTCTCCTGCTTCTCTTGTTCAGCCATGCGTTCAGCCTCTTTTTCTCTTCTCCTCAGCTCAACTTTGTCCATTGTATTGCCCTCACTGTCTACCCCAAAATAGATAGTGCGAGGATGACGCTTGTAAGTCTTGTGAGCACTTGAACCACCTATGAATAGAATTAGAGCGATAGCATGGGGATAATCACACACACAAGTCCAGGAGAGAGCATGGAAACAGTAGACAAAAAGTTCACGAGTAAAATCTACGCAATGCACACAATGTGGTGAAACTAAACCATAGTTGAATCTGTCAGGCCAGATTATCCGGCCTGGCCAGGGGCGGATAATCTGGCCCTGGCAGAAATTTTCGATTTCACCTAGATTGAGATGCAAAAAGTAGATCAGGCCTAGAAACTTCAAGTCTACGAGTTCTATGCGAAAACACATCCTTCTAGACAATGTTCCACCCAACAAATGACACATCTAGCCAAAGATGGGGAGAGAGGGAGTTACCCTCACTCATTGAAGGAAGAATGCGGAGGAGAAGGTACCCAGAGGCGCGAGAAGAAGATCCGGGGAGGCCCGGAAAATCCGGTGGCCGGAGAGGCTCCGGGGAGGGTGGGGGACGGCAGGCGGCGGCTGAGGAGGAGGAGAGGGTTGGGGGAGAAGAGCTGCTTGTTATGAGCCCTCCCCCCGATCCCCGCCCTTTAAGATGAGACCCGCCAGGGCCGATTATCCGGCCTACACTTGGGCCGGATTATCCGGCCTCAAATCTGAATTTCTGTTGTACACAGATTCAGGCCCGCGCGTCCCCAAACAACACCCCCACAAGGTGTATAAGGGACTTGTGTGCAAGAATAGATGGCTTAGGGGTAGGGAACGGCTTAGGATTAAGAGAGCCAAACTGAGATGGTACTATACACTCAAAATTGCAAGAACCAAATCAAATAAGAGCCAAAATTGAGTGTGATTCCCATAAGAACATGAGATGAGCAAAAACAACCAAAAAGTTCCACAAAAATCCAATTCACCTCAATGGAGAGGGCGGTGGCCGTAGCCACCTTGTTGGAGTGTATGGTGTGACACCGCAAAGATATATCTTGGGTTCACGACCAATACTCATCAATAAGCTCACATATCACAAAATGATATAAGAGAAATGATTTATCTTGCTTTTGGCATTATGGGGGGAAGGTTGGCCCAATTAATTCGGACCACACTCCCCCTATATCCATGCCCACATTTAGACCAAATAAGACTGAGATGTACGAGTGAGTGCATGGGTAATCAAGACAAACTCCTGGAATCAACGATATTTAGCGCATTCCTCAAGTAGCAGAATCTTGCTTCATTAAGTGGCTTCGTGAAAATATTAGCAAGTTGGTTCTTCGTGCTCACAAAAGATAGATCAATATCGCCTCGAGCAACATGGTCTCGAATAAAATGATTCCGAATCTCAATATGCTTTGTCCTTGTGTGTTTACTTGGATTATGCATAATTTTGATTGCATTTTCATTATCACATAAAAGAGGCACTTTATCACAATTGACACCGTATTCCTTTAAAGTTTGCCTCATCCACAATAACTGAGTGCAAGCACTAGCAGCAACAACATATTCAGCTTCGGCGGTGGAGAGAGATATACAATTCTGCTTTTTAGATGACCAACATACTAGAGATCTTCCCAAGAATTGACAAGCTCCAGAAGTGGATTTCTGATCATCCTTATCACCAGCCCAATCTGAGTCAGTATAACCACATAGAGAGAAATTGGAGCCCTTGGGATACCATAGACCAAAGTTAGGGGAATGAACCAAATATCGAAAGATCCTCTTGACTGCCACTAAGTGGCTTTCTTTAGGAGCTGCTTGATACCTTGCACACACACCCACACTCAACACAATATCGGGTCTAGATGCGCAGAGGTAAAGAAGAGAGCCGATCATGGACCGGTATACCTTTTGGTCCACATCTTTACCATGAGGGTTAAGTTCAAGGTGACATTTTGTTTGCATCGGAGTGGCGACACCATTAAGATCCGTCATCTTGAAACTCTTGAGCATGTCTTGGATGTACTTTGCTTGATTGATGAAGGTTCCTTCTCTAAGTTGCTTGATCTCGAATCCAAGAAAGAACCGTAATTCACCCATCATAGACATCTCAAACCTGTCAGTCATAAGCTTTGAAAATTCATCATTAAAAGCTTTATTAGTAGAACCAAAGATGATATTGTCTACATATAGTTGGCATATGAAGAGCTCCCCCTTAACCTTCTTAGTAAAAAGAGTGGGATCGATTTGCCCAACTTCGAAGCCATGGTCTAGCAAAAGCTCTTTAAGGTGCTCATACCACGCACGTGGGGCTTGTTTAAGGCCATAGAGTGCCTTATCGAGTTTGTAGACATGGTTCGAGAAGTTAGGATTCTCAAATCCCGGGGGTTGCTTTACATATACCAACTCATGTAGAGGACCATTAAGGAAAGCACTCTTGATGTCCATTTGCCGCAATTTAAAATTGTTATGGGCAGCATAAGCAAGAAGGGTACGGATGGACTCAAGTCGAGTCACTGGAGCATAGGTCTCGCCGAAGTCAATACCCTCAACTTGAGAGTAGCCTTGTGCCACAAGTCTCGCCTTGTTCCTCACAACAATGCCATTCTCATCTTGCTTGTTTTTAAATATCCATTTGGTGCCGATAACATTGCGGCAATCTTTGGGTTTCTCCACGAGTTTCCAGACCTTGTTGCGCTCGAAATTATTCAATTCTTCATACATAGCAACAGCCCAGTCTGGATCTTCAAGAGCTTCAAAAACTTCCTTGGGTTCTACCATTGAGATGTGAGCTTGATGCTCACCAAAACTTGCCAATTCCCTTCTTGTAGAAACCCTTCGTCGCAGATCACCTACAACCTTGTCGAGGGTGTGACCCCTTAACTCAAGGTTCCGATCAGCACGAGCCTTGCAACGAAGTTCAATAAGCTTGTTGTCTCTTGGTGGAATAGTTTCATCACTTGAATCTTCATTGGAATCATTTGCTCGACCTTGATTAGAATCTGGGATAGCAGTAGTAGGCGGTGATGAAGCGTGCCCTTGAGATGAGTTAGCAGCCGTAACAGGAGACTGCTGAACAACAGGTGAGTCAGGGCCGGAAAATCCGGCCGATGGAGTGGCCGGAAAATCCGGCCTAGGAGAACTTGTAGCAGCTTCATCAGGCTTCCTGGGCCTTGCTTGAACTAGCGAGGGGCCGGATAATCCGGGGTCACCCGAAAAATCTGGCCTGGAGCTTGCAGCGATTTCTTCAGCACCAAGAGCAATTTGGTCGTCAGGAGCGGGTGGCCGGATAATCCGGTGTCAACCGGATAATCGGGCCTGGAGCTTTCTGGAATATCTTGACCTTCAGCAGTTGATGGAGATGGTGTAGAAGTTGCTTCCGTGGTTGGAACATGTTGAGTATGTGTAGATGAGGGCTCTACATGAGTAGAGCATTGTCCTTCCCGATCTGCCACAAGGGGTTCCTCAATGGGGCGGAAAAATCCTACACCCACTCTTCTTATGGCATCTTGGGGTATTTCAACATCTGCATCACAAACACCAACTTGCTCCGCACAGGAACCGTCATTTTCTCCGAACACCACACTACAATATTCTACAATAGTTCCGAAGAGCTTATTGTAGACTCTATAAGTGTGGGATTCGGCACCATAACCAACAAAAATACCTTCTAGAGCCTTATATTCAAACTTACATAAACAAACTCCCTTGATGAGAAAGAAACACTTACACCCGAATACCCGAACGGAGTCTTGTCCAAGATCTTACGGAGGTATAACCGGTTGGATGAATGACAAGCGGTAGAGATTGCTTCAGCCCAGAAGTTATATGGAGACTTGAATTCGGCTAGCATTGACCTTGCCATGTCCATTAGAGTCTGATTCTTCCTCTCGGCTACACCATTTTGTTGAGGGGTGTACGCAGCGGAATATTGATGTCTAATCCCCTCTTCACTTAGAAACTCATTTAAGGTGTAGTTCTTGAACTCAGAGCCATTATCACTTCTTATAGCCAGAATAGGGACGTTGTGTTGATGTTGAACCTCGTTGGCAAAGTCGATGACCGTTTGTTGAGCTTCACTCTTCAACTTGAAGAAATAAACCCAAGTGTATCTTGAGTAATCATCAACAATCACAAGACAATACTTCTTCCCACCGAGGCTTGCATGAGATGGAGGTCCGAAGAGGTCCACATGTAGGAGCTCTAAGATCCTTTTTGACGAGATAATAGTCTTCCTACGATGAAGAGAGTCATGCATTTTCCCTTCAACACAAGCCCTGCAAACACGATCTTTGGCAAAGGAGACATTTTCTTTTAGTCCAAGGATGTGGCCACCCTTGTGGAGAATTTGCAAAGTTCTCATATTGACGTGGGCTAGTCGGCGATGCCATAGACAACCCACGTCAGCCTTTCCAAAAAGACACATCGGGCCTGTAGTGGTTTTCCCCGAAAAGTCCACCACGTACAGGTCATTTTCGACATATCCCACGAAAGCGACTTTTAGAGACTTGCTCCACAAGAGTACCACCAAGTCAGCATCAATATAAACTGCAAAGCCCATCTTACCAAGGGCGTGAACTAAAAGTAAGTTGTACCCGAGGGTCTCAACAAGCATGACGTCCACGAGAGAGATATCGTGAGCCACCACAACTTTGCCAAGACCCAATACCTCAGATTTTGACTCGTCACCATAGGAGACGGTTATATGATCATGATTTAGCCGCATCTCCGTGATGATCTCCTTGCTTCCGGTCATATGACTCGTGCATCCGCTATCGAGTACCCATTTAGACCCACCGGAAGCATAGCCCTGCAAGAAATTTACTTCTTGTTTTTTAGGTACCCATTTTTCAATGGGTCCTCTCATGTTAGTGACAAGGGTCTTGGGGACCCAAATATACCAAGGAATGTAACAATCATAAGAGCTTACATAACTAGCATAAACATCACCATAAAAATCACAATATAACTCAAAGTTAGGATTGTTAGCCCCTGCAAAACCATCATAATTAGACTTGTCATTGGTGATGTTGCTAGTCTTTGGTTGAGCAGTCTTGTTCTTGTTCTTCTTCTTGTTTTTCTTGTTCTTTGTCTTGGGAATGTAACCAAGACCTTCTTTTCTATTGTTTGTCCTTTGCTTGCTTAGTATCTCATAAAGAACCTCTTTACCTTTATGTTGAGAACCTCTTGCATGATCTTCTTTTCCATAAGATGATGTGGAGGTACTTGGCACATCATACAGCTTCAATTGAGTTTGGAGCTGATCATGAGACCCATTTAGAGTAGAGATATCACTCTTCAATGCCTTGTGAGCACTTTCAAGTTTATCAAACTTCTCCGAGAGTCTAGCATGAGCAGCCCCAAATTCAATCTTTTCTTTCTTTAGTTTATTTACCTTGGCAAGAGCATTGTCACGTTCTTTGATGAGCTGAGCCACAACTTCTTCATGTGAATACTCAATGGATTCAAGTCTCTCTTCCAAAGATACTTGAGCTTCCTCTTCTTCTTCCAAGGCATTCTTCAAAGAAGCTATCTCCAAGGCATCTTCTCTTTCGATTCTGCCCTTTTCTTCAAGAAGATCTTCGGCTTGAGCAAGTTGACTCATAAGAGCATCAAAATGGAGTTTGTGCTCACCTTGCAGGTTAGTGAAAAAGTTGTCCAAAGCAATAACTTCTTCTTTCATTTTAAGACTATCATGATCATCGATATCCAAAATTATGTTAGTCTTAGGAAATGAAGAGCTAGAACTTGATACCTCAAACCCTCTTGCCATAAGGCAAGTGGCGTTGTTGTTGATGACGTTCTCGTTTGGCGAGTCGAAGAGAGATGATGGGGTCAATGTGGTGGCTATAGCAGCCACCTCGTGCGAACTATCTTCATCCTCTTTATCTTCACTTGCAGAGGAGTATTCTTCTTGTGCCACTAAGACGATCTTGGGTTGCTTCTTGTAGGGGCCATTCTTTTTAATAAATGGCTTCTTCTTAGGTGCTTTGGATTTTTCTTTAAGAATGAGCCTACCACCATTGTCTTCTCTATTTTGATAAGGACACGGCTACAAAGTGCAGCCTATCTCCATAGTTGTAGCATGTTCTCAGTTTTGGGTCGCTTTCTCTTCTTCCACTCGATCCATTCTTGCGCTCGAGTTCCGACTTGGCCTTGGCAGGATCCTTCCAAAAGTTCCTTGTGTAAAACGCCATGTACTCACCATGAGCACGTTTGACTTCATCAGGGCAGTCCATGGAGGCCCCCTCAAAAGCTCGTTCATCCTCCTCTTGCTCAACAACATTAGCTTTTAGAGCAACATTGACACCCTTTTGCATTCCAATGGCATGAGCATGGGCATCTTCAGCGTTCTTTGCAGCAACTTTGAATGATGCCATTTCTTGCATGACTTCATTGGATGTCATTTGATGGTAGTTGTGTCTACCTTGCAAGCTCTTCAAGTCCGTTGGCTCGAAAGGCATTAAGGCACTCACATATTTTCTTTTTATCCACACATCATCAATGTGAGTGGCTCCATGCTTTCTAAATGTTGTTGCGATGCCCTTGAGTCTTCTATACATGTCTTCATGGTTTTCACCATCCAACATGTAGAATCCCTCAGCTTCATTACTAAGGGCATCATACCTATTCCTTCTCATGCTTTCATTCCCAACAAAGAGATCAGTGAGGGCATCCCAAGCTTCTTTAGCAGTGTTGAGATGTTCAATGTGGGGCATGTCCTTGGGACCCACACCGAGCTGTATCATGTAAAGAGCAATGGCATTCAATTGGTTGTCCACAACTTCTCTTCTTGTCAGGTTGGTATGATCTACAATATGAAGACCCTCTTCTATAATCCTCCAAAGTTCAATAGAGGAGCTGCAAACATGAGACTTCATTAAGAATTGCCATTGATTGAAAGAGGATGCAGTAAGCTTGGGTGGATCACCCCTATTGTTTATATGAGTATGAGGGATAGGTGGGTCGGGAGAATATACGTGACGAACCTCACTATATTCCTCCTTACCACTTCTCTTCTCGGAGGTGGAACCATTAAGTTTTTCACCTTCCGCATCATCATCCTTGGATCCGGTGTTAGCCTTTTCCTTGGACGATGGTGTGGCTGCCTCAGAGGAGGATGGAGATGGGGCTATGGATGATGTGAGACGAGCAATCATTTGATTCATCTCCTCCATCTTGGCCTCAAAGGATTTCAACAAGGTTGTTTCTAACGTCTTGAGGTTATCCATTGTGACCTTATCCACAACCTCATTCCCATCTCCCTTGGTACCCATACTACTCTTAGGCGGTTAAGCCCGAATAAAGAGTCGGGGCTCTGATACCAATTGAAATGGATCGTATGGGCACCTAGAGGGGGGGTGAATAGGTGTTACTTCAAATTTTAATGCTTTTTAAATTTTAGGCTTAACACAAAGGGTAAATTCTCTAGATAAACTATTAGGTGGAATTTCCCTATATGCAAACCTATCTACTAGCCAGTGGAAGAGGAACGGGTAAACCGTAGTGAAGCACGCAGAGACACAGGATTTGTTTTACAGCAGTTCCTTCCTTGTTAAGGGAAGTACGTCTGTGTTGGAGGGGTGGGCGGTACTAAGACCACCACGCCACAATACGCCTCACCCTGTTCTCCGATGGATCCCGCCACCAAAGGCCTGATCCACCTTTCCACTATAGGGACCCTTCGAGGCGGGTACCAGCGCCTTTACACAACTAGCGGGGCACAACTCCACAATCAACTTGGAGGCTCCCGAAATGACAACAAGCTGCCACAAGAACAAGTTATCAATAACAAAGAACAAGATCTAGATATTGACAAGAATACTAGATCAGGGATTTCTCCAAATGAATGGAGAGGAGTTGATGCGATTGATTCATGATGACGATGATGATTCTCTCCTCCTTCAATTCCCCCAAAGGTCGAAGCCTTCGGGTGGTTGAAGTGGGAGATCTAGAATGGGAGCTCTTGCAAAGGGTTTGAATAATTTCGAATGAATCAATAGTTCTGCTCGTTGGGGAAGAAGGGATATTTATACCCCTTCCAAAACCAATCCATTGGAGCTTTCGAGGGCCGGATTATCCGGCCCAAGTGGGGGCCGGATTATCCGGTCTGGGGAAAACTCCGCCCCAGACTCGGATTATCCAGCACAAAAACCGGCCACAAACAGAAGCTCACGCAGACTTGCCCTCCACACTTTCTTTTGGGGACCGGATTATCCAGCCTAGAGAAGGGCCGGATTATCCGGCAGCTAGAAAAATCCGCCCTAGCCACGGAATATCCGGGGGAAATTCCGCCCCCAGACAGAAGCTTGCGCAGGAGCTCACTTGGGCGATTTCCCTGGGGCCGGATTATCCGCCCCAACTAGAGGGCCAGATTATCCGGTCTAGGGAGAAAATTTGCCCCAGAGCCGGAATTTTCCGGGGGAAAATCCGCCCCCAGACAGAGACTTGCGCAGACCCATCTTTGCCCAAGGTGGTCTGGCCGGATTATCCGGCCCATGATGGGGGCAGATAATCCGGCCCCCAAAACTCTCAAAACTTCCTGTAACACTTAGTGCACATTAGAATTATCCATGGTATTGCTATCTAACACACAAAACCTGGGAAATCATGAATTGTTCTTTCAGGGGCGTAGGATAAAATTTATTGTTTTCATACGCGGAACCCCTTCACAGTCTTAATACAATCAAAGCAGCGGATCCTAGTTGTCATAAACCTCCTGTTGTCCATCTTCCGGGTAATCCTCCTCATAGTCTGGCCATGGGAATAGCCAGGGACAAAGCCATGAGTACTCTTTAAGTACTCGCAAACTAACACTAGTAGAAGTAAGGTAAAGCTAGTAGGAATCATAAGCTCTAGGTTTGTTTGCAAAAAGGCAGGTTTATTTCATAAAGCCTTAAGAGTAAATACCTAAGTTTAGTTCTCTACATTACTTAAGTGGGAACTTAGATCTCATGTCCACAACTCTGTTGTGGTCAAGTCCAAGTCATATTCCAAGTCACAAATCCTTTTCGAAAACATCTGACAACGGAACAGTATGGCCACTCCAACTGTCCATAACCGCGGACGCGGCTATTCGAATGGTTTGACACTCTATAGAGGTGGTACACTTTCACCACAAAATTTGATACATCCGTCAGGGATAACCTTGAATCATCATACTTGGTATGCGGATAATCAATCCTAACCTTTCACTTACACACCCTAGTATAGGCACCTCCCCTATGAGCTTGGCCTCCCAACCATGACCATCTGTCATCCTGGGCACTGCATAGGTGGACATTCATCACGAGGTAGCCTCAGCTCAACCTCTTCCGCAAGGGAACCCATACTAAGACATATAAACTTCACGTCAAGCCCTACCTAACTCAGGTAATGTGGTTGTATGGTAAAAATTGGAATGGTATCGCATACGAACCCAAACATTAGTTTTGTAGAAGTCAAGGCTCATGCCTTAATCATTTTCATCATCAAACCATTGTGTTTCACAACACATGTCAAAACATTTCAATAGAATGAATAATCATTCCAAGGTTTTCATAATCATTTTCACCAAGTATTCCCATCTAAAGTAATCAAGTTTAGTTTAGCACTAGCCACTAGTATGGAGGGGATCACTATTGGGGGTGCTAATCAATTATAAGTATCCAGGGATAATTATATGATCTTGATGGTATCCATCATATTTTCCACTAATCACAATTCATTAACTAAGTAAGAAACTGTAGTAAACGGAAAAGTAAAACTTGGAGTAAAAACTTGGGATAGGTATAATCAAAGTTGCAATATCCCAACATGCCTAGTGCATGTGGTATAAGGGGCTTGCATAGATAACATGCATAGTTCTAGCTTGCCTTGAGCAGTGCAGTTGTTGCAGTCGTTGAAGTTTTCTTCCTCTTCCTCGAAGTACTCCTCCTCATTGTAGCCAGGGTCGGTACTAGCGTCTATAAATGCACACAAGGTACACAATCACCAAACAACACTTAACTACTTCTATTTAGCACACAAGGCTCATACTAGATGATCTAGCATCATCTCAATCATTATATGCAATATTAACACATTTTTATTTACCTCTTTTGAGAAAAGTAATTTCTACTTATTGAAACTAAATATCCTCCAACTAGAATATGGGATCCTATGGACCATGTTCGCACCACATATTCTCATACTTGGGAATGTGATTTAAAATGTTGATCATATATTACAAGTTCAATATTACTATTTAATAATATTTCAATGACTAGAAATGCCTATATATCCATCCTTTAATACTAAACCATGTTTCATATTTGCAAAACCAAATGTTTTTTACATATTCATGTAGAGCATAGAAAATGTGATTTTTGAGAGTTGGAATCAACTCAAAAGCATTTATAGTTTATTTTCTAAAAATAGTTGAAGGGGCAAAAGCCTCCGTCTTGTTATTTTTGGTATAGGTGATCTATAGTTTCAATTGGTTTGAATCCAACAAGAGTGACTAGATATTTTCAATACCTTTCTAGCAAAATTGGAATCATGCATTTTGGATCAGTACAACTCCTTGATTTGAATTTTGAATCTACTGACAGAATATGGTTTTAACTAAATAGAAAAATTCCTATTTGAATCACTTTCACTCTGTGGGAAGTAAGCAGGCCAGCCCAAGACAGTCTTTGGCCTTGTGGGTGTGACAGAATGGTCCCACGCGTCAGCGGCTCATCTAACCCGAAACGGTATCTAGAAATCCTAGCCCTACGATTAGAACAGGATCCTACAGCTGAGGTTCGTCGCCTCCGTCGAATAGCTCCGGCGAGACTCGAACCCTAAAACGCCGGTGGGGGTCGCTGGGGACATACCGGGGCTCCAGCTAGGGTTGACGATGGGGGCGATCGGGCTTGTCAACAACGGCATGTCGATTGGCAGTCACGGCATCTCCTGGGGTGGCTCCAATCGATGGCTTCCTTCCTCGGCTGCAGCGGTGGACTCCGGTCAAATTTTGGTATCGTGGTGCTCGCCTTGCTCCGGGGAAGGGTCGGTGAGGTTCCTAGGTGAGTGGGGGAGTGGAATGGTCTGCAGAATGAGGGCTAGGGTGACCTCTGTTTATACACCAATAGTGGAGGCAGGGCGACATGGTCTGGCTCCTCTGGCGACGTTGCTACATGTCTCGTTCAGCATGGCGGAGGGCATGGGTTGATGCGGGGTACTACGGAGATCGTCACGCGAGTGATGGAACGGCAAGGGGCGGTCTCTGTCGGTCGGGCGACGTCGGCACTCTGTTCAGGTACATGGGTGTTCGTCACTCAGTACGGTGGTCACGGAGCGCGTGGCGGTGACCGATCATGTCTGGGAGGTCACTGGTGCCACGGCGACTGCGAGTACGAGCAGAGAGAGCGAGTCGCGGCGTGTGTGTGCGAGGCAGCTGTGGCGCTCCGTCGTGCTCTCGGCATGGCAGAGGCTTAAATTGGCGCGGTGATTCCCGCGTCTCCACTTCTCGCCTTGGGTCAAGGGGTGGACAGGGGTGGCGATGATGTCACAACTATCATCTGGGGGTCGTGGTAGAGGGCGGCGCGGCGTGCAACAAGTGGTTAGTGCCCGACCAGCATGGCTGGCTCGATACGGGCATGCCACTGGTGCAACTGTGGAGATGAGCCTCTCCACTGCACGGCCCAGGACCGGGAATGATCATGGGCAAGATATGGAGTTGATTTCAATACAATTTGTGAGCAATTGATAGATCAAAACAGTGTATAGTGGTTGAGGTTGTACTATGTCTGCCAGGTGTTCGACTTAATGGCCGCATGAAATTTACTTTCATATTTTTGAATGATTTTTGGCGAGTGATCTTGTTACTTGCTTAGTAGTCTATGGTTACTGTGAATTGTCAAGTATAATTGGTTTGAGTGGGTTTTTGCAAGAGATGATCTAGGCATATGAACTTGATTCAATTTTGAAATGCCTCTTAAATAGATTTGAAAATAGTTTCTATCCTTTTGTAAAGTTTGCTTGGGTTCACTTTTACTTGGTCTAGCAAGGAGTGAAAAGAATTGGAATTGTTTCTGTTAGAAATATTTTACTAGAAAAACTCAAAGTGGTCTAGTGGTTAATAATGGCAAAATTGACCATTTAATCATATGTCAATTTTATTTTCATTTGTTTTTGCTTGGAAATGATCTAGATGATGTGGTAATCCTTTTTAAACTAATCCTTACCATTGGTAGCAATCAAACATGGCACTTGCACTCATTCATACATTAATATAAATAACACATGCATTCAAATCAAGTTTAATAATAAAAGTTTTTGTTAACCCTAAACTTAGGTGATTAGATCTTGATAAGCTTGTTTAATATTTTTGGGATGTTACAGATGCCATGATTCAACCGAAATCTGCTAGAGGTTTGGGGTTCAGGGACATAGAGCTATTTAACCTAGCTCTCCTAGCAAGGCAAGTGTGGCGCATCTTGCAAGATCCTACATCTCTAAGCGCAAGGGTACTGAAGGTGGCGTACTTTCCTGCCTGTGATATTCTTGAGGCGACAGTGGGTAGCCACCCCTCTCAAATCTGGCGATCATTGATGGAAGGGAGAGATGCACTAAAGATCGGACTTATCAGGAGGATTGGCGATGGGCGGGATACTAATGCATGGAGCCAAAATTGGCTCCCCCGAGATACTAGGCTGAGGCCAGTAGCACCACGGCAAGAATCTCCTCCAACAAGGGTGAGCGACTTCATTGATCACGCACAAGCGGCTTGGAACTTCTAGAAGATTGATGAGTGGTTCCTGCCGATGGATAGTGAAATTATTAAAAAAAATCCCTTTGTGCACTCGAAATCAGTCCGACTTTTGGGCTTGGCATTTCGAGAGTTCTGGAATTTTCTCGATAAGATCGGCATACCGAGCGTTAGTTCTGATGAAGAGAACTCGAGAGGGCTGGCTTGATGAAAGATCTTCTTCGTCAAATTGGGCGGGAGAGGAGAAGGCATGGTCAAAGCTTTGGAAGGTTGATATTCTGTCTAAGCTACGGGTCTTCCTATGGAGATTGGCCCGGCACACGCTTCCTACAGGAGATGTCAGGCATAGGCGTCATATGGCTCCTACACAAGCATGTTCGATCTGTGGGAGCGAGGACTCATGGAGACACTCGCTTCTCGACTGCAACATGGCAAAGTGTGTGTGGACGCTCGCGGGCACAGACATCGCCGAACATGTCTCGTTCTCTATCAAGACTTCGGCACGGCAATGGCTCTTCTGTCTGTTTGAGACAATGAAAGCAGATGAACTGCGAAAGGTGTTGGTCATCATTTGGGCAATATGGCATGCCCACAGGAAGGCTATACATGAAGATGTGTGGCAGAGCCCAATTGCGACAATGATGTTTGTCGATTGATTCATGGCGGATCTAGTGGCGAGTGACCGACAGAAGCCTACACGCGGGACACCCCCCAACACCAGGGAAAAATGATGGCGGGAAAGTGGATTGCACCGCTGGAGGGGCGAGCAAAGCTGAACATGGATGCAATTGTGGCGAATACCACAACGAGGGGTGCAATCGGAGTGGTGTGTCGTTCACCACAAGGACAGTACCTTGGAGCATCGCCGGTTGTTTTCGAAGGCATAAATCACCCGGGATGCCTTGAGGCAATGGCGTGCCGAGAGACGCTAGACCCGGCGATGGATCTTCAGCTGAATGCAATTCAAATCGCATCAGACTGTGTAGAGGTGGTACAGGGCTACAAACCAATTATATGGGATTCTTCGGCAATATCGTGCGAGAGATCAAGGAGAGGGCTCAGTTCAGGGGGCGGACTTTCTTCGGTCATGAGAAGAGAGAGCACAATGAAAAAGCGCACTCGCTGGCAAGGCTAGCTTCGACCTTACTGATGGGAAGGCATGTGTGGCTAATTAGGCCACTTGATGATTTACACCTACCTGTAATGATTCAAACTGAATGAATAAAAAGGTGGATAGTTCTAAAAAAATATTAATCCTTGCAGCGGTTTTTTGTTCTAGTTTTGTGTTTCCTGATTTTTTGTCCAGATTCCTGCAAGGTTTTCTGTATTTCTTTAAATGTGCATATGTGAAAACCGTTCAGATCTAAACTTTGTTGAGATTTAAAAAAGGAAAATGTTTAGATTTGAAAATTCTTCAGATTTGAAAAATGTTTAGATTTAAAAATTGTCCAGTTTTAAATTTTGTTCAGATTTAAAAAATGTTAGATTTGATAAATATTCAGATTTCCAGATTTGAAATTTGTTCATATTTTGAAAATATTTAAATTTCATATTTATTCAAATTTAAGAAAACCAGCAGAGAACCATGAACAATTAACAGAAAACTAAAGCTATATATTTTCTTAGTAGCTAGTACAATTTATTATTTAATATAATCAGGATCTATATTTGAACACCTGAAGGATATTTCCTTTTTTGATAATCAATACCATATATATTTATACCGACAAATAGTACATGGTAGAGATACATAAGCCAACTTCAGCGTTTACAAAATAAAGTCTAAAAGAAAATAAGGAAATCTTCGAGGTCTTCAAATTCTTCTTGTTCTTCCATAACATGATCTTGTACTTTCCTGAAGGTAGACGAAGCAACATGAACATACCTGTAAATACCAATGATGGTTCTCCCATAATTTTAATTTGAGCCGCAGTGTCAAGGTTGCGTGCACGCACGCAACCATGGCAAAGTAACAATACAAGTATTTTAGGGAAAATAAACCGAAAGCCTGGTCGACGTCGCCGGGGAGCCGAAAGTACGAATCACCATTGTCGAAAACGTAGCGGCCGAGACAATATTGCAAGGATAATCATCCTCATGATAACCATGAGAAAAGCTCCAAAACCGATCTGACGAAGCAAGATCTGAAAGACTGTATCTATAGAATTTGAATCTTATAGCATCATTATTGACGTTGAGAAGAAAATCTCGTCATCGCAGGAAGGAAAGATCTCTTATTAAGAACGATTGCCATCTCCATTGACATCCCTGAAGGACATTTCCTAGCTAGTCACGAGCAACAGTCATCGATCAAAAGCGATCGGAAACAAGTCAACGATCCAAGAAATTGTCGTGCGGCATAAGATGGGCCGAGCCCAATCCCGCCCGAGGGGTACGCGGTATTTCAGATAGAACTCGCTTAAAGCGGAGAATAGGAGCTCCCGGCCACAACCAAGCACAACCCTTCCCTGCCTGTCCTGCCGCCGCCGGCCGCCATTGCCAGTAAGCCGTAAACCGGTGCTCCCACCGCCCCCCAAAGGCCAAAACTCGCTCGGTACTCCCCCAACCGCCTCACCCGCCAAACCCTACTACCGCCCCGTCCCCAACTCGCGGACGCAGAAGCACCGGAACCACGCCGGCGGACGCCATGTGAGTGCCCGCCCGTCCGCTCGCCCGCCTCTTCGCGCTAGCATAGCAGCTCGCCGCACCGCTCTGCCGCGTCTCGCTGCTTTTGTCGCCTCTTGGTGTTTGATTTCGGTGTACTTGATGCTGCGCAGGTCGTCGAGGCTGTGCGTGAAGAACCTGCCCAAGGGCGCGGACGAGAAGCGGCTGCGGGAGGTGTTCTCGCGGAAGGGCGAGGTCACCGACGCCAAGGTCATCCGAACCAAGTAAGCGCGCCGCCTATCGGGACTACCAGTCCGGAATTAGGATCAATTGATTGCTGCTTCTGTGGCAGTTTGAGAATACATAGACTGAAGATGAACAACTGCTAACTTGCTATAGAAAATGACTAACTTCTATTGGGCAAGAGATTCCAAATCACATTGCTTTGTAATGTGTTGAAACGATTAGCCTGATATGCACCACGCCATATGTAATTTGAAGAAATTATATTTGCAGCACCAAGACTCTACATCAAACTGAATGGTTTTGCTTTTCTACAGGGATGGAAAGAGCAGGCATCTTGCATTTATTGGTTTCAGAACCAATGAGGAGGCAGCGGAGGCCCTCAAATATTTCAACAATACCTACATTGACACTTCTAAGATCACCTGTGAGGTACTTTACTTTCTAAACAGTTATCGGCCCTTTTCCCCCTCTTTGGGCCTGTACCTATTGGATGCATCGCTCTAGGCGATAGGTTGAACATGCATATAAATAATCTGGTGCGTTACAGGTTGCTCGTAAGATTGGTGATCCTGACGCTCCTCGCCCTTGGAGCCGTCATTCCTTAAAAAAGCCTCAATACAATAGCAAAGATAAGACAGACACTACGGATGCTAATGCACCGCTGAAAAGTTCCAAGGGCCAAGGAACGTCTGTTGATGCAGGAGCTCCTAAAGGCAGTGTAGCTGATGATCCCAAGTTCCTTGAGTTTCTTCAAGTTATGCAGCCCCGTTCTAAAGCAAAGATGTGGGCAAATGATACAACCGGTACCCTTGATGCCACTGACAAAGATAGCACCCTAGTAACTGACTCTAAGAAGCCTCTGAAGGGTACTGCTGCAGTTTCTGAAAATGATTCATCCGAGAATGATTCTTCTTCTGAAGATGATTTTGAGGAGAAAACTACAAATGATATGCCCACGAAAGATGCTTTGGAGAAGCTACAATCTGGAAGTAAACGAGACAACAATATGACAGATGTGGACTTCTTGAAGAGTAAAATTAGAAAAGATTGGTCAGATTCTGAATCTGATGATGAAGATTCTGGAGATCAGTTGGGTACCAGCTCTGATGATGAACCATCTAATGAATTACTTGATGCAAATGAAAGGGGTCATGTGGTGGATCAGAAGGGTAATCTGAACCAGAAAAATCATGTCGATAAGAAAGCAGCCATGGAAGTTGGCGACATGGAAGAGGGGGAAGATCCTGACAACCAAGACGGTGAACATATTGACACCCAACAAAAAGATGAAAAACACGCCAATCAAGAAACAGAAGATGTCGAAGCCGCTTCAGCTACTGATGAAAAGAAGCTGGCACTGGAGACTGGCCGTTTATATATCTGCAATCTTTCCTATGCAACTACGTATGTTCTTACCTGTTACTTCAGATCAGCCTTTATGTGTTATGTTTAACATATAGCTGCTTGCCTTTTTTTACAAGCATATTGTTGCTTATGGTTTCAGTGAAGATGATCTGGTTCAGCTATGCAGCCAGTATGGTGATGTTGAACAGGCACATATTGTTGTCGATAAAACCACTAAGCTCTCAACAGGCAGAGGTTATGTGCTTTTTAACCTTCCAGACTCAGCAGTCAGGTGAATATTTGGCTAGCAACTTTACCATGTCTGATTCAGAAGGATAGTCTTATTTTCTGACAGTTCAGCTTACAAGATGTTGTTTAATCCTTTTCTCTACAGATTTACTTTCCTCCTTGCATGATGCATCACACCTTGATATGTTCTTTGCAGGGCACTGGATGAATTAGACAACTTCAGTTTTCAGGGGCGACTATTACGTGTAAAGGCTGCAAAACCATTAAATAATAAGACGTTCGAGTAAGAAAATAAGTCCCTTTTGGGTTGTTTCCTTTCTTGGGTTTTCTATGCAAATAATGTTCAATTCATTTGCTCTTAATTTTCAAGGTCCAGTCATTTTGTTGTTGACGAGAAAATGAATCTCAAACAGCAAAAGTTGGAACAGAGGAAAGCTTCTGAAATTGGTGGGGATACGAGAGCATGGAACAGCTTTTATATGCGTCAAGATACTGTATGGTTATCTTCTAGCCTTCACATTGACTTACTGATTTTTATTTGTGCCACTCAACATGCTGTTTATTTGTTTTTATTGATACAAAATTGTAGTGATCACATGATATTGTTGTCAAATTTGTCTTTGTTATTTCTTTTAGGAGTAGCTAGTGTTGTTGAATTTTGAAAATTTCCATCGGATCTTTTATACAAACTGATTGAAGCTATTGTGTTTGTATTTAGGTTGTTGAAAATATAGCAAGGAAGAATGGTATAAGCAAGAGTGAGTTACTTCATAGGGAAGCGGATGACCTTGCTGTCCGTATCGCTCTTGGTGAGACACATGTCATTGCGGAGACCAAGAAGCATCTATCTAGGTCTGGAGTTAATGTTGCTGCCTTGGAAGAAAATACTTCCAAAAGAAATGAGAAGTTGAAAAGAAGCAACCATGTAATACTGGTAAAAAACTTGCCATTTAATTCTTCTGAAGAAGATCTCGCTGCAATGTTTCAGAAACATGGCAGTTTGGATAAAATCATTCTCCCTCCAACAAGAGTATTTGCCTTGGTATGTTCTGCATTTTGCTTGTGTTATATCACTGTTTGTTGCCTTTTGTTGCTATTCATGGCTGTATATCATTTGCTCTCGAATTGGCAAGTGGGCTTCATTACCTGCACTACAGACAATGCCCCCCTTGACTTCATTGGTTTATCTTGAATTATTTCTTTTGGTTGTCTCAGGTAATCTTTGTTGAAGCAACAGAAGCTCGTCACGCTTTCAAAAAATTGCTATACACACGATACAAGTAAGTTTCTGCAGTGGTGCTAGTTTATTCGTTGTTACTTATAATTCCAGCTCACAAACTTCTCCGCTCTGTGTTGATTACTTAATTGAGATCTGTATAAACCACTGTTATTATGTAAGGTAATATTTTTGTTTAAGTGAACTGATACATGACTGGTTGACATATTAGCCTTTTGTAATTCAGTGAAATATGCATCAGTGGTTTTTCGTATCTGACGCTCTCACTCTGACTTGAGGCCGCAACCTTGTTTACTTCAGTTAGGAAGGTTCTCTTTAGTTTTTATATTCCTAAGAACTTAAGAAATATATCAGCGTCTGCTTTTCTGCTATAAAAAATATTTTTATGCCACTATGGATTGCAATTATCAACATCAACACAAGTTGTGCATTTTCTTTATTGGACTCATACCTGACTTATATATAGGATGTTAGGATGGAGATCTACTTTTGGCTGATTATAAAGTTCCTGCTGACTTGTAGTTTCTTCCTCTTTCCATTTTACTGTTTTTTAGTTTTATGTTTCCGTAGTGGCTTCTGACATCTCTGTCAAAAAATTATATTAATTGCTCTTATCTTGGTTATATGAATCTACAATGCTCTATATATATCATAACAGTCTTGCTATTGTACTACAGGGATACTCCACTGTATTTGGAATGGGCACCTGACAACATTTTATCTCCTACCTCAACACACGTGGAAGAGGAAGATACGAAAACCATTGGCGAGAGGATTATCACAAAAGCTATTGTAGATCAAACTGTGGAAGGAGTGAGTGCTGAGGAGATTGATCCTGATAGGGTGGAGGTTTGCAGATTTCTCTAACTTGGCCTTTCAAATTGTACATTTTAAGACAGAAGTCTTGTGTCTTCTTGTGGCTACGATACTTATACTTGTAGTAATGTACCATTATTCATTGCAGTCTCGATCTGTATTTGTCAAGAATTTGAATTTCAAGACTACAGATGAATCCTTAAAGCAGCATTTCAGTACAAAATTGAAGACCGGGAGTCTTAAAAGTGCAACGGTATGGATATGATTATGAATATCGAATGAATTCTTGCATGTTCCACTCTCTTAATTCTTACCCATCCCTTTTCTGAGTCACTGTTTAGGTGAAAAAACATATTAAGAAAGGCAAGAACGTTTCGATGGGATTTGGCTTTGTTGAGTTTGATTCCGTTGAAACTGCTACTAGTGTGTGCAAGGATCTTCAGGTATCCCTGTTGGACCCATCTGTCAGGGTTGTCCTTCCCTCTTGCTATGTGTTTCCTGTTTACATTATAATGTGCCCATGTATATATTCGACATGCTAAATGATTTGTGTGGTAATAGGGGACAGTTTTGGATGGGCATGCTCTGATCTTGCAACCGTGCCATGGGAGAAAGGATGGTCAGAGTGCAAAGAAAACTGAAAAGGATAAGAGTTCAACCAAATTGCTTGTGCGAAATGTAGCGTTTGAAGCGACTGAAAAGGACTTGAGGCAATTATTCAGTCCATTTGGCCAGGTGAATGTCCTCCTTTTGTTATCCAAATTGTTAGAAAGAAGCCAATTTTACTTTTAGATTCTCTCTGATTGACCCAAGAAAGAGCCAATTGTTAGATGGATGAATTTTTTTCTTCCTGAAATCTAACGAGTTGCATTGATGAAAACAATTTCAGCTGAAAAGCCTCAGACTTCCTATGAAGTTTGGAAGCCACAGAGGTTTTGCGTTTGTTGAGTTTGTCACGAAGCAAGAGGCACAGAACGCCCTGCAAGCCCTTGCAAGCACTCATCTATACGGGCGACATCTGGTATGAGCCTTTCTCCTTCATCAAGCTCACACCCTATTGCTGCAAGAACCGACTGCATATTGTTGACTTCCTTGCATTTCACTACAGGTGATTGAACGGGCAAAAGAGGGAGAGACCCTTGAGGAACTGCGAGCGAGAACTGCCGCTCAGTTTGTGGACGAACAGAGCGGTTTCCAGAGGATGTCAAAGAAGAGGAAACAAATTAGTCTTATGGATGAAGGGTCTGCTAAGTTTTCAAGAATGTTAGAGTAGTAATAGTAATGGTCGAAGGAGCTATAACACGAAGCAACCATTTTTGACCCCGTTGTATGATAGTGTATCACTCGCTCAGGGCAAAGTCTTTCTAGTTGTCTCCCAGTTTTCTGTCTATTTTTCATGCAATAGGTTTTGTCTTGTCGTTCTGTTGAAGTGTGGAAGAATCAAAATATATGAACTCCTGTGTACAATCTGAAAAATTTGCCGTTTAAAAGTAAGTATAGTACTCCATAAAAATGGTCAAGTTCAACACACATTGATGCCTGAAAAATCAGATACATCAAGTCGTTGTTTTTTGTTTGTAAAGCTGTACTGTATAAATTTGCATCATGTCCAGCAGTACATCGCTGTCCCAAATTTTATACAGCAGTCGACAGATTCATCACTTCTACTTATGTGCTACATCTCATCTGTGTGTTCCATTCATGCATCGTACAAAAAAACTACCAGCCATCTTTCTCTACAAAAGCAGCAAGCAGGAAATGCAATATCTCCCGCCTGTCAGGTAAATCCTACATGTAACTTGTGTCATGTACAGTAATGTAAATCCGAAAAATGTTGAGGTACTGCGAACTGATGGAATCAACCCCAGCAGCAGCCTGCAAGTATGAACAACAAGAACAATTAAATTACAGCAGTGAACAGCAAATAGCCAGGAGACCTGAAAAGATCGTGATGTCAAAATTAGAGCCAAGTCCTGAAATCACTAGTACCAAAGAGATTGTGATGGTAAAACTGAAGATGCCATCACCTGCCTGGCTAAGCTTCCACGGCCTCCTCCCTCAGCGGCCGGTTCTCGCCGCTGTTGCTTTCCAGAGGCATGTACTGCGACATGATCGCTGCGACCTCCGAATCCATGTAACTCTGCAGCAACAGTACAGGGTCAAGCAGGATCCAGTGGTCGCCACGTGCGTTCTGTGGAAGTGTAAGCTTAGATTTCGAGCTGGAGGAGGCTGTGCCTTGGCTATGATCCTTACCCTGAGCCTGTACTTGTAGAAGGCGAACCCGACGGCTCCTGCCCCGACGATGCACGAGAGCACGAGCGCCGCGACCATCCACCCGGACGACGCCGACGCGTTCTTGCCCACGCAGGTGTCCTGGTCCTTGACGTAGACCATGTCGTCGCCCCTGCACCCGCAGTGGTGGCCGCCCCAGGTGTTCCGGCAGGAGCAGTGCGGGCAGGAGCAGGCCAGCTCCTCGCCGCACTCGTCCACGTCCTCGCAGGTGACGCCGTCGCCCCTGAACCCCGGCGGGCACGCGCACCCGCTGAGCGACTCCGACCCCGCGCAGGCGGAGAAGGTCCTGCCGTGCCTCGTCTCCTTCCAGCACCCGCCGTTGTTCACCGCGCACCGCCCTGGGCCGATGGGTTTGCACTCCTTGTACCCGTCCCCCTCGTACTGCACGCCCGACACCACCGGGCACTCGCACACCCGACCCCTGTACGTGTCCTGCCATGCCACCCCGATTAAATCAAGCGAGTTTTAGGTGGACAATGCTTCCAACGATATTGCTTCGAAACGGTCGGTGTCAGTGTGTCATGGTTTGTCTGGATGCTATTCAGAAAATGAGAATATGGATGGGGGTATACCTTGCAGGCGGTGATGTTGGTCTTTTCGTCGCGCCAGCAGCCGCCGTGGTTGTTCAGGCACTCGTCGGTCTCCATATCTGCAAGTGATTGTTCAGAATTTGGATTCCTCCTCGTGCGATGATCATCGCTGAACACAACTGGTGACACAATCCACCAAGACTGGGCTTCACCAGCAGAATGTCAAGTGTGAGGATGCAAACCTTGTGTCAGGCAGACGCGGGGCGCGGTCGTCTCCTTGTACCCAGCGCAGATCGCCTTCAGAACGGTGCTGCTCTCCAACTTTCCTGCCAAGAAGAAAAAAACCCGATTTCGTTTCAGACAAAATCACCACGTTCCCTTTCTCGTGATGAGAAGAAATTTCTGTGCTGGAAAATCGCTCGATCGCACGTACCGCGGTACTGCACGTTGTTGATCACCAGGGTGGGCAAGATGGTGACGTCCCCGCGGTTCCCCTGCCCGACCTGCACCACCTGCTCCGTCTTGAGCACGTCGTTCTCGGCGTCGGCCTCGGGGTCCCCCATGCACTCCGCGACCAGCTCCGCCGGCAACCCCAGCGACGCGACCACCTCCTCGGCGCACTCCCGCGAGTACCTCCTCTCCTTCATCGAGCACCGGACGCGGTAGTCGGCCACGAAGTCCCACCAGACCCACGACGCGTTCCGGGCGTTGGCCACGCGGTGCACGCACAGCTGCCGGAGGTTCTCCGTCACCACGTCCTTCCCTTCGTACCCGCCGCCCAGGTCCCCCTCCGGGTCCGGCGCGCAGTACCGCCCCCTGTTGATGCACTGCGACGCGCACTGCCGCGTGCCCTGGAACTGCGCCGGGCAGAACCACGTGATGTAGTGCGGCGTGAACAGCGCGTCCCCGGCCTTCTCCAGCAGCTGCGCGTGCCCGCGGAACGCCGACACGAACGCCGCCTGCTCGTCGCACCGCGGCCCGCACTCGTCGTTGCTGTTGGTCCAGAACTCGTACTCCACGCGCGCGTCCGGGTGCGGCATCGACTCGCGCCAGTCCAGACGCACCACTATCTCCGAGGAGGAGGAGGAGGCGGCGGCGCGGAGGGCGTCGCCGAAGGACTTGGCAATGAGCGCGGAGGGCGCCGTGATGTTGGCCAGGAAGGCCATGTCGGGGCTCTCCTCCTCGGGCGTGTCCATCGTCAGCAGCGGCTCCTCCACGCTGTCCGCCACCAGCACCGCCGCCGCGCCCGCCTGCTGCGCGTTCCACGTCTTGAGCGCGAAGAAGCAGCCCCCGCGGTCCACCAGGAGGACCACGGGCCGGCCCGACCGGGACTTGAAAAACGGCGCCGCCGACTCCCCGAACGGCGTGCACCCGTTGGCCAGCTTCGCGTCCGACGGGTACTGCACCACGCCCGTCAGCGTGCCGCCGTAGTCCGGGACGCCGTAGTTGGCGATCGCGGCCTCGTGCCGGCCTCTGATGGAGTGCGGCGACAGCACCAGGATGCCGTTCTTCTCCACGATGAACCGGGCCGACGCCACGCTCGCCGTGGCCACCACGACCAGACACAGCGCGGCCGCGAGGCTCCTTCCGTCTCCTTGCATCCCCATTCTCACCATGTGCCCCTTGCGTTGATCTTGGAATTTTTCGTATAGCAAGGCTGGTTAAAACGGGGGATGTAGTAGTGGAGACGACATGGAAGTCGGACAAATAGGAGACTAACGAATGACGAGTTTTTAATCGTTTTATTTACTTGATCAATGCGTCATTTTCTGTGACGAGAATAAAATCGTACGTTGGAAAAATTGGCGCGTAGACTGCAAATTGCAGTCCTAGAAGAGTTCAAAGGATGAATTTTCTACGCCATGTCGCTGTACAACAGTTCAAGATGATGTAATGTACCTTTGTAATTTCGCATTGACCGGCTGCAAAGTCTGCTACTACTCAAAAGCATTTCCATTGATAGAAGAATCATCCGAGAAGTGTGACATTGCTTCCTTTGCACAGCAACACACCGTGACGTGCTAAGTACGCTCTGACCGACCAATTCCAATCTTCATTTTTATTTATTTTTCTGGGGATCCATATGGCTATAATCCATGCGAGTTGTGTGAGTTGTGACACTGACATTGGAGGGGTGTAACGAACCAGCTCCCGGTTGGGGTCAGTCAGCGGGTGGGGACAATGATTGCCACACGGCGTGTAGGTTGGATCAGACGTGCCAAGAACAACTCAAGGATGTTCCATACATGATCCTTATTTAATTGATAGTGCTGTTGTATACAAGTACCTAGCCCATGATAATCAAATACAGTATCATTTCGATGGTTGCTTAAGACCACTAACAGTTGTTTACATGAGAGATCATGTTCGAATTACATCAAGTTTTCCTGCCCTTCATCAGCGGAACTGCTAGAAAACAGTGGAGTGAGTTATTTAACAGTTGAAATATATTGCGTAGAGTGGATAATATTCTTCCAGTCTGGATGTTGTCAAACCGTGCATATGATGCTAAAGAACATGAAGTCAACTACAGTTATTTTGCTTCCAGCATAATCTGATGTGCACATGACAGTGACTGGGTATTTATTCTGGCCTGCAACAGGCATTCTAAGGATCAGCATCAGCCAGTTTGCATAGGTTACCTAACGGAACATGGTGTATGATCTGTAGGCATGTGTCTAGGCTGGAACTGTGAAGCTCTCGCCCAAGATCTTGCATAGAAACAGGTAATAGAAATAAGTTATACTACGTGCAACATGACACAAATGTAAGATCCCTCCCGAAGGTGACAGGTTACTGATGCATCAACATGACCCAAATGTCTCACCAAAAGGAAAATATAATCCACTTCTCGTCCGGGGCGGAGTGTCTTGATTTCGTGAGTTTAAGTTCAGACAATTGGCTAGGAACAGATGAACAGGGATACACTATTTTCGTTGACTGCTCATTGAGATATTTCAGTACATTGCTTGCCACCCAAATAATGGATGGTCAACACTTAGGTGCACAAGTAGAATTACGGTTACATGAGCTTTTCCAAACTAACGAAACAAAATTGCATGATCCATAGCAGAGTAGTAGAAGCACACATCTAAAACTTCTTTTTCCCAAACCCTCCCTTCTTCCTAGCTTTTCTCTTGTCCTTCTTGATCTTCAAGTGAAGCTGTACCTTCTTCTTGCTGATGCTGCCCATCGGTTTCAGAAAGGATGCACGCTTCTTGTTTCCTTCATCAGCCATCTCCACTTCTGTATATATTGTTCATGATAGAGGATACCAGTCAGGCAATAACACAGAAGGATGATGTGGAACTGTAAGTTGCAGAACATACAAGATTGGCATTGTTCAGTAACAATGGTGTTATTTAGTAAACATGGAAGCATCCAATGACACAAACATTGGCGTCTTGACTCTAGAAGCTGTATCCAGAAGCATCATGCCAAAGCTATGCTATGCACTATGTGACACAAGCTTTCAGCCTGTCACCGTAATTCAAACAAACATAAATTTTCCACTTCCAACAAAATACAGGCACGAGAAAGCAACTCAAATAGATCAATAAAAACCTACTTACTCTGTTCCTAAATACAAGACCGTTTTTAAAGTCAGTTTGGCTTGCCAAAATATCTTATAATTAGAAACAGAGGGAATATTAATTAATGTAAGTTGGGGGGGCATTTCAGTTAAAAGGAGATATGAAGAAATTGGCCAGTAATTACGGCATGTTCAATGGAAAGATGCTTAGACAGACGCCTAAGGAAGATAAACCAATGAAGCGTTTCCATAAGCGCCCCCCGCTTCCAATGCAAATTGTATTCAAGAGCGCTTAATTAAGGTCAGGCCCACCCATGCATCCACACACCGGCCGAAGAAATAGCAGCAAGCACCAGGCGCAAGTTGAAGTGGTGACGCTATGCCTCGGACCAGGATCAAGGCGCATAGAAGCATAACGGCCAGGATTTTATTCCCAAGCACCCCTCTGAGGGCTCCCGTTGTATGTGCCCTTAAAGAGGGTTTAGGTTTCATAAAACACACCCTTCGCAAATCATTTTGAACCCATGCAACATTTCAACTCATGCCTTTCTCAGATAACTCTACTACTGCTGCTACTTGCTAAACAACCCCCAAAAGGCCATCTCCACCCTCTTCACAAGAAGAGACCAAACTAAGCAACTAACTCATTGGCACTCGGCCAAATTCTACAGTTCATCCCTCGAAGAAAGTAGTAAATGCAGATCCTGCCAGGCAATCTGGAATCAGCACCCAAACCTTCCCAGTAACCACTGCAATTTTATAGTTCAAAGCTTGCGGCGAACTTATTTACTACCTACGCGGATTCAAGCTTATAGAAGCACTAATGATCGCGCCTCCCCAATGAAACAACACCGAGCACACCGCGGTAAACCAGCAAAGGCAAAAGGGGTGCTCACCCATGGCCGAGGCCCGGCTGGAGGCGGCCGCAGCGGCGGCGGCGGCGGCTGCGTCGAGGGTCTCCTGGTACGCCGGGTGCACGCGGACAGGGAGCTTGGGGGCCTCGAGGGCTGCGGTCTGCGCGGCCAGCTTGGCGGCCTCCTTCTTGTCGTAGAAGGGCTCCGCGATCTCCCGCCGCAGCGTGCGCAGACGCTTCTCCCGCTTGGAACGCAGAGACTTCGCCATCTCTCTCTGTCGCCGCCGCAACGAAGGGGAGGGGAGGAGGTGCTAGGGTTTTGGAGTCGGCGAAGCAAAGGGAATAGGCAAAAGCGCTCTGTTTTGGTTCTTGTAGGGGGAGTGGCCGTATGGGCTGGGCTTAGTTGGAAGGTGCTTGTGCTTGTGTAAATTTGGGCTAGCCCGCAAGGCCGCAACTAACAGGCGGCAAAGCCTTATATTGCAGTAGGACCAAGCCGGTGCGTGTGGATCTACCGGGGTGAGCGAGGGACACGACATATCCCAACCCGGTATTTTTGTTGAAACCCTAAGCTGATTGCACGTGACGGCGGCGCCGGCGCGCCCGCCCTCCACCACCATCACCACTCCCAAAAAAGAAAAGGAGAGAACGGCGGCCAGTGGCGGCAGGGAAAAAGACGAGACGAAGTGAAGCCCTTTGTGATCCGTGAAGGTGATGCAGAGTGAATCCGTGAAGGAGATGGAGAGTGAATCCGGGAAGCTCATGGATCAGCAGGCCGAGTTATGCATCCTACACGAGGAGATCATGTCTCTGGTGAGCGAGCGCAAAAATTTGCTTGCCTCTCTCACTCCCAACCTTTTTGTTTGGGAGGATGAATCAGCAGCAGCGGAGAAGCGAGCCTTCAACTCGTATCAGGGAGTCCAGGAGGAGGAATCAGCATCAACATGGTTGATGATACCTGGAAAGTTTTCCGTCCAGAAGATGGACTCGAGCCTAGCGGTACCTGCAGCAGTCTCCGGAGCCCGACCCAGTTGGCGGCCGAAAAAACTCGAAAACTACTTGGACTCCATCCTCCGAGATATGGAGGATTTGGGCCACCGGATGCTAGCTATAGCACATAACAACACTTCTCGGAAAGTGGATGCCCCTATCTCCTTGTATAAAAAAACTGAGTTGTTTGCTAGCTATAGCACATAATAGCACTTCTCGGAAAGGTTTCTAGTCATGATGAGCATGAGACATATGTGCCTCCACCTAAACTTGAAAGGCAGCCCTCTTGGGCCAAGACCTTGATGAGGAAGGTCGAGAAGACTTTCTACTTCATGCAAGACCGCGAGTATCAAGCTTATGTACCGGAGGCACAATGTGAAGAGGGAGAAGGCCATCATGAGGAAGCTTGACATTAAGGTTTCTCCAGATTCGAGCTCTGTCACAGTGCCCAAGGCTCAATGGGTGATTGAAAACTGCAGGTGGAATGATACTAAGGATGATGATCAAGACACTATCATCGGACCTCCGTCTTCCAGCTGGGATCATACCACCTAGAACCCCGGCCCTATACCTCCATATCGTGGTGGTTGGGGCGCGTAGATTTGGTCTTTGCCCCTTTTGGCATCTTGATGCCAAAGAGGGAGAGATTTCTACTAGGTTGCTACGGATTTGCATGGGGGTATGTTATGAGCTCATTCTTGCTTTGATATTTTATGCTCGTGAACATTTTTATTCCTATTTGTGTGCTTGTGAACCTTGTTATTTGTGGCACTTTATGTATGAGACTATGTTCTATGCTATTCTATCTATGTGGCCTCCGTGTGGTATTTATGTGGTTGATTGTATATGGTGGAGCTGTCTATATTGTTGCTCAATCTATTGTCTCTCACCATATGTTTATTTGTGCAAAGGTATGGTCTCTTTTACTTGTTACTTGTATCTCTGCTCTTCTCTAGTTTTGCAAAGGAAAGAGGGAGTCTTTCCTTGTGTGTGTATGTGTTGCATTCCATAAGTATATTTCACATCATGCACACATATAGGGGGAGCCTCGTTTATTTTGCAAAATTATGTCCTTCATCTTCCTTATCTATGCAAATCGTATGGGGTTGTAATCAAACACCAAAAAGAGGGAGATTGAAAGGACATTGATTTCTCTACGTGTTTTGGTGTTGATGACAAATCCTTTTGTGGTCTAATAGTGTGCCTAAGTGCAAGAATCATTTATGAGCACTTTGTAGTTGGTGGACCCTTCTTGGGAAGAACTATTGAAGACGGCGTTTCTTTTCGATTTTCTCTCTATTTTGTATTTTAGGATCCCGTACTATCAAGAGGGGGTCCACCTCGGAAGGGTGTGGGGGAATCACTTTTCTTGCACAAACCTTATACGCACCGCCACAACCCTCCCAGTTTTCAGCGAGAGAGTGTCTTGCTGGAGGTTTTGAGCCGTTTCTCATCCTAACCAGAAGTACCGGCCACGCGTCGGTAGTTCCGCTCGCAAGGTTTTTCCTGGCTGGCACCGCTTGTACAACCTAAGTTCCATCGAAGGCTTGCGCCTCCCCAGCAACTCTCTGTTTTGAGAGCTCTATTTGACGGAACTTGGGTCGGAAGCTGACCGGTAGTACCGGTCGGAAGTACTACTCATCTCCGATCGGACATTTCGGATGGCACTGCCAAGTCACGTCCACATGACTTTGCCTGAGGTACATGTGGTCGGAACTTCCGTTGTGCGCCACCGGTAGTTTCGGTCAGGTTTCGTGACCCAGAACTTCCGAGTCTAGTTTCAGCCGAGCTCTGACAAGGCCTCGTTTTCGTTCAGTACCCTCTCTGTCTCAGATGGGCTATTTGACGGAACTTCGACGGAAGTTGGGCCGGTAGTACCGGTTGGAAGTTCTACCCACACTGGGTCAGCACTTCCGGCCCGTGCTATCGATTTGTTTCAACGGTCTTCGAGCTGTTGAAACCAGGCTCGCCGAAAGTTTCGGTCCACCACCGGTAGTACCGATGGTGTCGCGGAGACAGGAAACAACTCATTTTGAAGGGGCCTATTTAATGGCCCCTTCTTCCTCCTCCCCATCGAACTCTGATACACTCTCTCTCCTCCATTAATTGTGAGCTCAAACTTGCTAGATCTCCCTCTCCACCCAACCAAACCTCTTGATCCTTTGAAGAGTGGAGGAGGAGACCTAGATCTACACTTCCACCAAAGGGTTCCTATAAAAGGAGGTGTGCGACACTGTAGAGAGGGACCTCTTCCACCTCGGAAACCCTAGCTTTCTCCTAGCCAGGAACCCTAGATCTAATCGCCTGATGAACACCTTATATTTGTAACCTCGCCAAGCGATACAAGCAATCCAAACAAGTAGGAGTAGGGTTTTACACCGCACTGTGACCCGAACCTGGGTAAACTCTCCGCGTCTTCCTTGCCGTGATTTCTGTTGTTCCTCGCCAAGGTCACCGTGGGGTCTTGAGGAGATTGTGTTCAGCCTCCTGCGTTTGATTTTATCCTATTTAGCGAGATACCCTGCCGGGACAAGTCTCCGACGAGCTTACTAGAACAACATGATTATTCAGGTTTTGTCGGGATCATAGGGTGTACTACTACATCAAAACCGGCAGCACATCGTAATCGTAGTCCTACTGGAGTCTGGATCAGTGATTCAGCAAGTAATAGAAAAGGCATAGTGCAAATGAGTGCGTCGATTTCCTTCTCTCTTTTTTTGATAGGACGATCCTTGTGTTCCCTTTTCGACAGGTCTTCAGAAAGCATTAGGCTGCAGGGAACCATCTTACATCGCCGAAATACATCAATGCGTAAACATTGCAAATTAAAAACATATCGCCGAAATACATATCGGGTGAAAGAGTCAATCTAGGACTCGGGAGCCCTGATGCGTCCCGAATCAAGTTCAAACGAGCTAGACCGAGCGCGGCACGGTTTGGTTCAATCTAGGACTCGGAGACCTGATGCGTCTCGAACGAACCAGTAGGCTCCCGTCCATATATATTAGCATTAATTGTGATGATGATCGAGTTGCATTGCATCATATACTACTAGCTAGCTAGTGCTAGACTAGATCGGTCTGCTTTCGGCGATTCTATTCCATGGCGGAGTCTATCATCGTCGCCGCATCCGCGTGCCCCTGGGCCTCTCTCCCGACGGACCTGCTCCTCGACATCTCCGGTCGTCTGCACGACGCCCGCGACTTCCTACGCTTCCATGCCGTCTGCCGGCCGTGGCGCGACGCGGCGACCTCGCGCCTCTCGCCGGCGGTTTCGGCCCGGCACACGTTCCTGCCGTGGCTCATCTCGCAGCCCAACGTTAATGGCAGCCTCATGCACTCTCCCGTGATCTACTTCGGCGGCGTCTTTTCAGAAGCGACTTCCGAGGATATTTGGAGGAAGAGCCACAGGTACGAAGGCAATGCTCTGCCGGTGTGGTCATTCTCCGACACGGCCTGGGTGGCCAGCGCGGATGGCGAAGCCGTTTGGGACTTCTGCCTGAGCCCCGGAGGACCTAGTCTCACGGACCTTGTCACCGGAGCCGTCAAACGCCTGCCTCTCTTTTCGGACGACGACAACTATGACCTCGAGCGTCGGATGAGGAAACCCCGCGGCGTTTTCTATGCCGATGGCACAGTCTTGTTGTATAGCTTTGTCCCCGAGGAGAACCACAGGTGTGGGTTGAAAAAACCTGTCTTCACGGCGGCCATCCTGCGTCCCGGTGACATAGCGTGGACGATAGTGGAAAAGAGCCTGAATCGGTGGATGACTATTCATGCGCTGCGTACCACGGCGGCAAGGTCGTGGTGTGGGTGGGTACGCACTTCTGGTGCTTCGTGACACAGCAGCAGCATTATGGGGGTGACATATCCGCCGGTGTGAGGCTCGAGATGACGACGTGTGACAGGATCATCATCGACCAAGGACGTTACAACAACGACCACAATTATGTCTTCCAGTCCTGCGGCGAGCTATTTTGGGTGTCCGTATTAATCGAGCACGAATGGATCCGTACAAACACATCCGCCATGTGCAACGGTGACTTCGTGGTGCCTGCACTCGTGGTGATGGTGCATGCGCTCGAAGAAGAAGAAGAAGAAGAAGAAGAAGAAGAAGAAGAAGAAGAAGAAGAAGCGGATGCTGGCGTCGGCATTGGCAAGATGCGATGGGTCCAGAGGGACGGACTAAGCTTGGGTGATCGTCTTCTCTTCCTCGGGCTCCCGGCGAGCTTCACAATGGACGCCACGCAGATGGGCACGGATGGCGGGTGCGCCTACTTCGTGTACCGACACCGTGTGTTTAGGTATAACCTCGTTGACGGCAAAACCCATTGTGTGGATTGGCCGTGCTGCGGATGGATTTCTCCCGACGTGCACGTCTGGCTCCGGCCTCAACCTGCCATCGCTTCAATACAAGAAATATGCTAATAATAAAGACTTGCACTTTATAAAAAAACCAGTAACTGATCGATTGGTTGTATTACCGAAATTTGGATTTTGTTAATATATACAAAAGAAAAAGAGAAGCAAGCATGTAATAATATATACATATACTAAACCAGCGAGCTTCTCTTTTTGTGAGATTTTTGGGAAACTTGGCTGATTTGTGTGGCGCCGACACGTGGCTCATTCCTTGGCTTGTATTCTCCTGGTATGTTCTTGTGTATTCTCGGTGCTTTGTAGTCTTTCCCTGTGGTGTGCCGGTACTAGGTGGCGCTGATGTGGGCGGGCATGTGGTGCTGATGTGGGTGTGGCTCTCACGTGTCATCTTCTTGTACGCTTCGCTTTTTTCTGTGTTGCTTGGTGGGATCTTCCTAGCACCGCTTTTTTGTCGCTTGGTTGTGCAAGTTGACGTCCACCGTGGGCTTGGTTTTCTTCCCCTCCATCATTGCCTCCCTTGGCTCCATGTGTAATCATCTACTCCTCATTGAAATACTCACAGATCGTTTTTAGGTGACTAGATTTCTCTCATTTTTCATCGAAATTTTTTTAGGATTTTTGGTATACGTAGTACATATTTCATACTACCTATTTCAAAAATCACAGGATTTTTTTTAATGAAAAATGAGGGAGTACTAGCCCACCTACATAAACGCGCCGGCGGAGTAATTTGAAACAGAGGGAGTATCTTTTTTCTTGTGGAATTGTGTGGATGTAGACAAGCTAGGAGGAGTCAGCCAGTCAAAGCGGTGCCATCCCAACTCGAGGGTCATCAGTTTACACTAGATTTAGGGGCGTGCATTGGCGCACGACCCCATGATGTTTGTACTAATTTGCATTGTCTGTTGCGATGATAGAAACCAAACAGGAGAAAAAGATTTGTTGAGAAACTGCCCAAAAATATATCTTCTATCGAGTAAAATTGAGTAACCATATTCACGGCGATTTAATAAAAGTGATTTAGGAGTGTACCGTTGATTGTGGACCAATTTGGCATTATAAATTTCGAAAATGAAACATTAAGATGGAAGTGCGTTGTATTGGCGATACAAAAAGCGAGCATCAAAAGCAATCAGGAAAATACGAGGATATAGTATAATAGCTACTAAAATTATAGCATAGTAATTGCCATTGTATGGCCTTGTCCAGTAATTAAATTACAAATGTTTAAGTAAAACACTATGTTAATCATTCATACGAATCAATGATAAGACGTGGATGAATAGGTATCCACAGAAAATATAGGGAAACATATGGATTTGTCTATATCTCAATCGACTGAGATTTTCTTAAGTTTCAATCATTTAAGAAAAGTGCAACCGTAGTTAAAAGAAATGTGCAACTCGTTTTAGTTGCACTTTTCTAGCAATTGCATTTTTCTGCCAGAAAAGTGCAACTAGGTTTTAGTTGCACTTTTTTTAACAGACGGTTGCATTTTTCTTAGGTGACTGAGACTTAAGGAAATCTCAGTCGACTGAGAAATACTCCCTCTGTCTCGGTTTACAGGGCCTAATCTGAAAAAATATTTGTCTCACAATTAGGTCTCTTCTAAGGCTTGCATGTATTTAATTATTAGGAGTAGTAACACCCTCTAATTACTCTCTATCTTTTCTTTCTCCTTTATTTTTAAGCTCACTGGCGCATGCAAAAATCTCGTGCATGCAGAGTCTATTTGGATCCTAATTAAATGGGTATTTACTTATTGGCAGCTGATTGGAGAGTTTAATGTCCAATAGATTTTCACCTTGGTCGCTATGCATATCCTTATGAACCCAGTAAACCGGGACGGAGGGAGTAGCAAAACCGGAAATATATTACACATAGCAATGAATGTTTAGGTTTAATAAAAAGTACTTGTCTTTCCTCACAAGGTTCCTCTTCCATACATAAGGATACGTGAGAACCTTCATGTTCCCTCACTAAGATATGTCCAAACTATCACAAAGCCTAGTTGGTAACAATGTCTCTGCATATACACTCACCAGATTATTGCTTCTTCTTAGCCTAGCATAGTTGTTACTCTAGAATACTAGTAGGAAAAGGCTTATCCACAGGGGTTATATCACCGGCGCACCTCTGAAGGGTGTCCCACGGATATTTATCCATGGCGCACCTTGGAAATGACGTGCCACTGACTTGCACTTATCTCTGGCGCACACTCGGAATGGTGTGCCACTCATATGTGGGCCCCAGCAGCGGGGGTTGACCCCGTCCATGGGTGGCATACATGTGGCGCACAGAGTTGTCGTGCACCACGAATAAGGTAGGTATTAGTGGCGCACGTTGTTCCGGTGCGCCACAGATAGATGGGCTAAACCCTTCGAAAAGTTGGCAGAGTATCCGTGGCGCACCAAATTGGGTGCACCACTGACATCAAATACCTATGGCGTACCCCATAGTGGTGCGCCACTAATAACTTTTCAAGATTCCGCTTCCACCCTCTCCCCGTGGATCGTCTTTTTAGGTTTGCAAAAAATAAAATAAAATGATAAACGCTTCAAAAAATAAAATCCTTATAGATATAGGTAGGTTATGTGATGTAGTTTTTAGGAAAATTAACAAACATGAATTTCGATATTCTTTACAAAAAAAGGTCATGTCACAATAAAACAGCCATAATTTTTGGATACGACGTTGAAAAAAAATATAATATATCAAAACGACGAGCACGAAATTTTCTATCCGCTCCTCCACCTCCTTCCTACCGATTTTTTAGATTCTCAAAATTCAAAAATGATAAAAAGATATGGTAGAAACAAGATATTTTCTTGCAGAAAAAACTGAGGTAGGTTATCTGTGGCGCACCCCATAGTGGTGCGCCACGAATAACTAGGGTGGGATTTAAAATTCGAATCGCTACCCTGCCCACCTACCCTTTCTCCTTATATTCTCCTCCACCTCCTCCTTTCTCTCCCATTCTCCTCCGCCTCTAAATCCTCTCCTCTTCCTCTTCCTCTTCCTCCTCCTTCTCCTCTCCTCCTCTTCTTCTCCTCCTCTCTTCTTCCTCTTCCACCTCTCCTCCTCCTCCTCTGAATCTTCTCCTCTTCTCCTCTCCTTTCCTCTCCTCTCCTCCTCCTCCAAATCCTCCTCCTCTTCTCCAACCGCATCGGCCTCCTCCATCCTCGAGCTCCCCCTCGGCGATGCAGCGCAACATGACAACGACGATGAGACGATGAGGCGACGTGGCGACAGATCTAGATTCACTTTTTTAAAAAAAATTGAAAATTTTATCGGTGGTGCACCATGCCCACATGCGCCACGGATAACTTAGTGATATCCCGCCTTTTTTCAAATTTTGAAATCGATATAAGTGACGCATCATATCCCGGTGCGCTACGGATAAGTGACTTGTCCGTGGCGCACGCCTAGGTGCGCCGCGGATAAATATTATCAGTGGCGTACCCCTCGTGCGCCACTGACCTTTTTTTGGTGCGCCACTGGGAGCCCTTTTTCTACTAATTCCATATACTCAACTGCTTGGATCACTGCCTGCTCCTTGGCTTCGCGCACAATGGTACGTGGATGGCTAGTGAAAGACATCTTTCTAAAACTCTGTTGCACCCTATGTGTATATAAATGAAGATTCAAATAAATAATGGCTAAGGAACACACCTTGTTTTATTTTATTTTAACCTATGTTGCACATCATCGATGAAATGGAACAGCAGAGCAAATAGTTCTCGGAATTTATTATGGCAGCAGTCCTCTAAAACCCCAGCCAATGCAACAATAGCACACCTCGGTCAATGGTCATGGCCAAATTAGGGAGCTTACCGGTTTTATCATACGTCACAACGAAGTGAAAAAATATGATCAAGAAACAACTAAAAAAATAATGAGAGCTTTTGGTAATGTAGGAGTGGAAAATCAAATTGGTAAAAGCCTAGCCTTAGTAAACTATAGCATAAAACAGGTATGTTGAGCCAATGCAGTAAAGCTAGATATTGGTCAATCTAACTTATATGATAACCAACAACTCAGCTTACTATTGTGCGAACTCAGGATTGTATGAAAGAAGAGAAGCTAGACCAAGCAGCAAGCACCGGCATTTCAAAATTTGAACAATCAAAGCACCCGCACCCTTAAGTCTCAAGTCACCTTTTTGTTGACAATTTACTTGCAACTACTTTTACTTTTAGAAAAACAAAAAAGCTATACGAAGTTGGGCATACCTGAATCAACTCTATCATATGCTTTGGTGCAGAGAAATGATGATACCCCACAAGCATCACGATGCCTTCTCCCATGTTACTTGGATTTAGGGAACCACCAAATAGTAGAAGAGCATAATCTGATATGTTTGTGGAGTCTCACATAAATGCTAGAAGTTTTCAACTTCTCGCTGTAAGCTACATAAGGCAATGGAAATTCTTTGGTCTAGAATGTTGTCCTCTTGCCCCGTCTTTTAGACTGTATGATATTTGGGTAAAGCCCTAACACATAAAACAGCAGAAACCATCTCCAGATCCTTACCATAATGGTTACATGTCTGGAATTTTACCATGGAAGGGATCATATTGAACACTGAAGCTTATCAATTAAAAAGTAGATCAGAGTTCACATTTTAGTTTATAATATAGTTGAACTGTTGCTAATTAAGCACCAATTGGTACATAGTATAATGTTTGACAAATGAGAATGAAAATTAGTAGTGGCGCCAAACAGCTTCAGCATGAAACTTAATAAGCAACAGTTTTTTTTCCGAAAAGGTAACAGTTAGTAGTGGCAACGTGATTACTGGCCAAAGAGGTCATAAGAAATTATCAGTATGCCAAACAGCTTCAGCGTGAAACTTTTTGCAAGTGATGCTATCATTGGCAAGTGATGGTATGTACCCCTTCACAAGTATATAGCAAATACTCCCTCCGTTTCAAAATATAAGATGTTTTAGCTTTGTGAAGGGAATTTATCTAGACCCTTTTAGTGTGTAGGTTCACTCTAAACCTAAATGAATCTACACACTAAAAAGGTATAGATACATTCCCTTCACAAAGGTAAAACATCTTATATTTTAAAACGGACTCCTCCGTTTCAAAATATAAGATGTTTTAGCTTTGTGAATGAAGTGTATCTAGACTGTAAACCTAGATGAGTTTTGAGAGAAAGAGAGGTAGGGGACAATGACCGACTCCCAACACGGGTCGGTTTCCTTGACGTTATATTGACAGACAATTACAACTGGCCTCTGCCTAACTAAATAGGATTACATCAGATTATATCTATATATGGTTAGCTAATAAATAGGCAACCATATATTCTATCAGCCACCCACAATCTCAACTATCGATAACATATTGAGATTGCGCTTACATTCCTGAAACAAAGGTAGCGGCAATGGTTTTGTGAATATATCTGCCAGCTGGTCCTTTGAGGAAATAAACTAAATCTGAAGTAGCTTCTGTGCAACCCGTTCACGGACAAAATGATAATCAATCTCGATGTGCTTGGTGCGAGCATGAAACACTGGGTTAGAGGACAAATAAGTGGCTCCAATGTTATCACACCATAACACTGGAGGAGAGACAATCTGAACACCAATTTCCTTCAGAAGTCCTTCTACCCAGATCAGCTCAACAGTAGCATTTGCAACAGCCTTATACTCTGCCTCAGTACTAGAATGAGAGACAGTAGACTGTTTCTTGGCACTCCAAGTGATCAAACTACTGCCATAAAAGATAGCAAATCCCCCCGTAGACCGACGATCATCAAGGCTTCCAGCCCAGTCAGCATCTGAGTAGGCTGACAGTGCATCAGAAGAAGAGGGCTGAACTGTTGGAAAGGGCTAGGCTATATATTTTAACACTCCCCCTCACGTCTAGGATGGACAATCGGGAAGACACTAGACGTGGGTAATCGGGGCCACAACTATTTGGAGTAGATTAAATAGTGCGTTAGCCGGGGTTTGAACTTGAGACCTCCTGGCTCTGATACCATGTAAACCTAGATGAGTTTTGAGAGAAAGAGAGATAGGGGACAATGACCGACTCCCAACACGGGTCGGTTTCCTTGACGTTATATTGACAGACAATTACAACTGGCCTCTGCCTAACTAAACGGGATTACATCAGATTATATCTATATATGGTTAGCTAATAAATAGCCAACCATATATTCTATCATAGACCACTTTTAGCACGTAGGTTCATTTCAAACCTACATAAATCTACACACTAAAAGGGTCTAGATATATTCCTTTCACAAAGCTAAAACATGATATATTTTAAAACGGAGGAAGTATAAAGCAGGACAGGTTCTAGCGGTCCAATCATGTCGCACCTACAAGTAAGACTTGTAGCATGCAGCAACCACTAACACTCTCTCTGTATCACTATATCTCCCTGGTCCTGGGAACCTCCGTTTAAAAATATGTCCATTCAAAAAATCAAGAGTGTAGTTATATCTTCCTCGCCCTGGGAACTATGCTAGCTAAGTTGAAAGAAATATTTTCTAGAAGTGCAATAAACCAATGTGAACTGGCACACTACGTAGTTTACTTGCTCGATGAGTGTAAAGGTACCGTAGGGCTATAAATATGCCTGAACTTTGATAAATGCATACTTAAATTCCTAGAGATCTATCTATAATTAACATTTTTTTGTTTCCAGCATACACTATAAGGTTCACATACTCTATGTAAATGAAAATAGGAGGAGGATGTAAATGAAAATCCAAACTATTGTGAACTGATGTGCTAACCATTAAAATAAGTAGCACCGGCATGAGCTAAACAATCTATGAATATCCAAAAATTCCCAACCAAAAGGGGAAATGCTTAACTGATTCAATGTGGCAGCTGTGGGTTACACTCTCGTGAAGCTAATACAAATTTTGATTTCCTGAATCTTAGGCTCTTGGACTATATTATCCAGTTTGGTAGTAAAAAATGTGAAAAAAGTGTTCAACTTATATAGGGAAATCATCTAATCAAGATGTGAGAGCAGGTTAATCCTACAGAGTGCACTTAGTAGCAAAGAAATATAAACTGGAATAGCGCACGACAGTATTCATCTATTTGAGCATGGCATCATCTTTAAAAGTTCGAGGAGTCTCTGTAGGCCAACAAACTCCTAGCAATCCATTTATATTTTTATAATCTCTCTATTCTAGGATGGAGGAGTACAAATCTAAAATAGGTACAAAACGTGACTATCATTTAATATTCCCATGGCAGAAGACCTACAAACGACTTATGATGCTATGAAGTTGTCCAAGGGAGAGCTAGCCACAATGGCCATAGAAAGAAGCCAGGAACCCATAAGTCCGAGGACTCCATAATAGTTTTTCCTCCTTCTAAATATAACAAACTAAAAACTGACAATAGAAACCATACACTAAAAGACAAAGTAAATTATGGCCTTTTTTTTGAACGGTAAAGACCCCGAAGGGTCCAGAAGCTGTATTAAGGAGAAGCGGTGGGAATATAAATTACAACAAGGACCCTGGAAGAAGCACAAACTGCAACACGACCCTGTTGTTTTACAAAAAGGACCCTACAAAGAAAAATGAAAACGGGATCAGGTCCTTCTCCACCGACGGCAGTGAGCATCTCCTTGCGGCTGTCGACGCCGTCACCGGGGACAACACCACTTGGTACCGACGGCAGTGAGCATCTCCTTGCGGCTGTCGACGCCGTCACCGGGGACAACACCACTTGGTGACGACGAGACGATGAAGGCCACAAGCGATCTCGCGAGAACCTCCCTAGCAGCATCCTTGCCTGGAGGAAGAAGAGATGGCGCTGGCAGATCTCCAGCACCAGAGCTCAGAGCGGTCGCCCTACGACCATGTCGTTCAGCAGCATGATGGCAATCAGTAGCCGTCGAAGAGGTGCTGATGATGATGAACTCCAGAAGATCTCCCCGAATACAGCTTCGACGCACCCCCGCCGCATACGCCATGAAGACGCCAGCAGCTCTGCACCCCAAACTTCTCCCCCCGCCACCACGGCCGACCAGAGAAAGGGGAAACAGAAACTGCCACCGCTGCAAGACGGCACGGCCACGAGCCTTATTGATGGAGTAGACGGAGGTGTCGCGTGCCGTTGGCTCCTTCCGCTGGAGCACCACGGCGAGCAGCACTGACACTGCCCATCGCCAGATCTGGCTCAGAAGAGCCGGCGATATCCTCCCGGCATGACGCCACGATACGACACGAAGCCAAACCCTAGACCTACTGAACACACTACAACCTACCACTACGCTGACACTGCTCCTCCGCCGCCTCTCACCGGCTATTCTGGCGAGAAGGGCTCGGGAGAGGCCCAGAGCTCTCTGCACGACTCTCAAAGCAGGAGGGAGGAAGGAGAGGGGAAAGTGTTAGCGGAATTAGGGCCTAAATGGGGGGGAAGATAATAACACCCCAATCAAGAGTATTTGGTATACACTAAATTCAGAACTATGCATGGAAGATACCTATCTCATAAATTCTAAGAGACATTCTAGAGTAACGTGGCACCAAAAGATCTGTACCAAGAACAGGGTAACACCACATATAAGACAGGAAAATGAGAGACAACAAGCATGAGCAAACAGAAAAGAAAAAGGGATATGCATCAAACCAAACAACTAAATGTTGAATAGGCTACCGTACCATGGCATACAGTGGAACGTCCGTGATAGCCTGCTGAATAAAGACGCTGCTTTTATAAAAATGACCTGAAGCAGTTTTAGCAAAATAAATGCTACTCCGTAAATCTGTTGATAGCTCCTCCTTGCTCCACCTGCAGTAACCGAAGATCAGTGACACGGAAAATAGAAAAACCATGTACGCAATCAGATGAATATCACGAGGGGGCATATTACTCAAAAACTAAATCTTCATAGTCTTTCATGAAATAAACTGACACACAAGAATTTTCTTAGATTGACACGAGAATTGGGCTACGGAACCAAATCCATAGGGGTTGAGGTTTCCGGTAACTGTGGTTACAGGTAATTATCGGTCAAATACCATAAGAGGTCGTTTGGTATCCATCATTTGGATTTAGAATTTTAGAATTCATTTTGCAATTTTATCCATATGTTGTTTGGTTACATGAAATTGGGCTATCATTTTATTTGATAAATTCATCAAAATATCCTCCTGTATAAACCCAATTCCTATCTCAGACCCGTCATTTGCAAATTCCGGTGGCAGCCAAATATATGGGTGTTTTTAGAATCATAATATAAATGAAATGAATCTATGTATTCATTTCATTTCTACTAAATGAAATGAATATCTAGGTGCCAAACGATCTCTAAGAGATTCTCAAAGAATTCTGAATTAAAAATGCATAATCTTCTTACTCAAGAATATGAGCCCATATTAACCAGAAGGTGGTGTTAATTCAGAGTTCAGTTTTGTAGATTGAAGGGATCTTAAGAGGATAAGTGTTGTGGAATTAAAATATTTCATAAACTTCTTACTCAAGCAAAATAATCACTACGGGAATAGCAAATTATGCCGACGGTCTAATCCTACGCCGACGGCAAAAGACCGGGCCCGTCGGTGCAGGTTCCCGGGCTCGTCAGCCGGGCAACGTGGTTGTCGGCGTACAAATCCCGTCGGCGTAGTGCGAGAGCCGCTAACAGCAGCCATCGGCATACACATGCAATCGGCGTATGCCTAATAGAGGCTGACGGTCACCGTCGGACCATCGGCCTATGCAGTACCGTTGGCGTAGGAGGCCACGTGGCCCTAGTTAACGGCCCACTTGACGGGGCGATCCGCGACGTTAGGCGCATAGATACGCCGACGGCCAGGCCGTCGGTCTAGCTAGGCTACCACCTCTACGCTGACGGCAATACCGTAGGCGTAGGTTGTATTTTTTTTTTTCAAACTATAAAATCCATATAGTTGATTTATTTATTTCCCACCACAATTTTAATGTAGATATAATTTATAAATAACTTGGTGATTGTAAAATAACCATGTAAATCTTCGGTATCCCGTCACACCCACATAGAATAACGACGTGAACACGATGACAATAAGATATATTAGAATCATATTCAACATCCATAATCAAGATATTAGTTATCGTATTCAAGTTCTCGACTAATACATCTCGATAATATCACTAATACATCTCGCTCAATCAAACTGGATGCCGACTTCCGATTACTAATCTGCGGGCGGTGAACACCTAAAGAGAAGGAATCATCACAGGAACATAGCTCGGGTGAGATCCCCGGAGAACCTACCAGGTATTAGAGAACCTGACCTCCAAAATAGTCATATAGCAGCGGACGTGCTCGTCCTCCTCCCTAACATGCCTCTATACCACCTACTCGGGGGAGGCTCCCTCTACACCGCTAGAGGACCATGTGACCGCCAACAAAGAAGCTCCAGGTCGACGACCATACCCGAATTTCTCACCAACCTACGTGTCCCGGCAGGTAGCACCCCTAGTGCTAGCCCGGCAGAGGCCAGTCTCGGACATTCCTGACGGCCCATCCTCAAAGAAGTGCATTAGAATGACGCTATCCCAAGAGCATCTCCACTAGCATTCTCAGGAGAGCTTTCCAGGCCATTTTTCTCATTCGGACAGCCAAAATTCAGCCAACCGTGTTCTCAGGCGCCCAGTTCTAACGGTCAATTTTACATCCGGAGTTTCCAGGCCGAACCCGGGACGCCGAAAACTGTCTAGAAACGCCGGATGAAGCGAAAACGGCGGGAAAAAAACCTTATTGTTAGAGTATTAGGTATATACGGTTGTTATGATAGTTTAGATAGAGTTAGGGTCTGTTTACGTACAGTCCTAACTTGACTCCTACTCCAAGATAATCCTCTGTATGCCTATATATACTCGCTCATGAGGCTCAATAATATATCCATCATATTTTGCCAAACTCATATTCTTTTTGATGGGTTCGTAGCATGGAAAACAAAAAAATTCTACCGCAAGAACGAACAAAGTCCAGATCTAATCTAGATAAAAGCCAAGATCTAATCTATTAGACAAGTGCAACGAGATAGATCTGTACTAACCCTTGTAGTTTCCAAAGCCTTGTTCGAGATCGGATCTCGTGGTTGATGTAGTCGATCACTTGCCGATCTCAAGATCGAGTAGATGATCCTTCCGGCGCCGCGTTCCGGCAGCGCTTCCGTAGACGGTCACACGTGCGGAGTCGAAGCAGACCTTCCTCTCCCTGTTCCAATGACGGCAGTGAGGTAGTAGATCTTCCACGCAATCCCAGCTGACGCAGGCGTGGTGGTGGTGGTGGACTAGAATTCTGCAGGCCGCCTAAGCCGGAGCAGATGGAAGGAGGAAGAGAGAGGCGGCTAAGGTTTGGAGTGGGAGGGGGCAAGGAGGGGTGGCGCCTCCACCCCTCTATATATAGAGGGAGGGGTGTGGCCTAGGGTTCCCACCCCTAGGGCCGGCGCACTAGGGAGCTTGGGGGAGAGTCCTTCCCCCCCAAGTTTCCCCTTTAAACTCCCCTTATCTTATCTTAGCTTATCTCGGTTTTCAAATAAACTCCAAGATATCTTCTAGAACCTTCCGGAACATTCCGAAACCTTCTAGAATCCCCATACAAACACTCTGGAACATTTCCTAACTTAGAAAATGATCCCCATTATATGAATCTTATTCTGACAGTTCGGATCTCCTCGTGATGTCCGGATCCAATCCGAGACTCAACAACATTGGTCTCCAACGCACATTCAATATCTACTTAAAACAACTTGAACCTTAAGTGTGTCACCCTACGGTTCGTGAATATGCGAACATGATGAAGACACCTCCGATCAATAACCATCAGCGGGATCTGGAGATCCATAACGGCTCCCACATACTCAACGATGACTTCGTGATCGATAGAACCATTAACATACGAAACCAATTCCCTTTGTCACGCGATACTCTACTTATCTGAGGTTTGATCATCGGTATCTCCATACCTAGTTCTACCTCGTTACTGATAAGTACTCTTTACTTGTTCCGTGTTATGCCATCCCTTGTGACCTAGTCACATGCTTGCAAGCTAACTAGATGACATTCCACCGAGAGGGCCCAGAGCATATCTATCCGTCATATGGATGGACAAGTCCCAATCTTAGTCCATGCGCTTCAACACATACTTTCAGAATACCTAATGACACCTTTATAACCACCCAGTTACGAAGTGATGTTTGATGTCATCAAAGTACTCATCCGGTGATGGTGATTAACACAACCTCATGGTCGAAGGATTAGGTTACTATGTATTGAAAGCTTATAGCACTGTGAACTTAATGACTTGATCTAAACGCTTACTATGGGTGTGTGTGTCCATTACATCATTCTCCTAATGATATAACCTTGTTATTAATGACATCCAATGTCCATGATCAGGAAACCATGATCATCAATTAATCAACAAGCTAGTTTAACAAGAGGCTTACTAGGGACCCTTTTATGTTTACAAAACACACATGTATTAGTGTTTCCTTATAATACAATTACAGCATGGGATGCAAACATTCATCATAAACACAAAGATATAATAATAACCACTTTTATTATTGCCTCTTGGGCATATCTCCAACAGTCTCCCACTTGCACTAGAGTCAATAATCTAGATTACATGGTAATATACCTAACACCCATGGCGTTCTGGTGTTGGTCATGCTTTGCTCTAGGGAGAGGTTTAGTCAACGGATCTGCCACATTCAGATTAGTGTGTACTTTGCAAATCTTTATGTCACCATCCCGGACATACTCGCGAATGGCATGGAAACGTAGCTTGATGTGCTTCAGCTTGCTATGTGACCTTGGCTCCTGTGCATTAGCTATGGCACCTGTGTTGTCACAGTAGATGTCCATCGGGTCCAACGCACTAGGAACCACGCCAAGTTCAGTAATGAACTCCTTCATCCATATGGCTTCTTGTGCAGCCTCCGAAGCAGCTATGTATTCCGATTCAGTTGAAGATTTCGCCACAACGCTTTGCTTGGCACTACTACAGCTCCTTTGCACCATTTAAAATAAATCATTATCGGATGACTTCGAGTCATCTGGATCGGTGTTCCAACTAGCATCAGTGTAACTGTTTACAACAAGCTGTTCATCACCTCCATAAGAAAGAACCATATCCTTAGTCCTATTCAGGTACTTAAGGATATTCTTGACCGTTGTCCAGTGCTCCATTCTAGGATCACTTTGATATCTGCTAGTCAAACTAACCGCATGTGCTATATCCGGTCTTGTACACAACATGGCATACATGATAGAACCTATGGCTGAGGCATAGGGAACATTATTCATCTTCTCTCTATCTTCTGCCGTAGCTGGACTTTGAGTCTTACTCAAGGTCTTACCTGACAACATGGGCACGAACCCTTTCTTGCTCTCTTCCATTCTAAACTTCTTTAGAACTTTGTCCAGGTATGTACTTTGTGAAAGCGCTAGCAGGCGTCTTGATCTATCTCTATAAATCTTGATGCCTAGAATATATGTCGCTTCGCCAAGATCCTTCATTGAAAAACTATTATTCAAATAGGCTTTGACGCTATTAAGAAGTTCTATATCATTCCCAATCAATAGTATGTCATCTACATATAGTACTAGGAATGCTACAGATCTCCCACTCACTTTCTTGTAAATACAAGCTTCTCCATAAGTTTGTATAAAAACAAAATTTTTGATTACTTTATCAAAACGTTGATTCCAACTCCGGGATGCTTGCTTCAGTCCATAAATGGAGCGCTGAAGTTTGCATACCTTGTCAGCATCACTAGGATCGACAAAACCCTTGGGTTGTACCATGTACAACTCTTCCTCAATGTCACCATTAAGGAATGCCGTTTTGACATCCATCTGCCATATCTCATAGTCGAAATATGCAGCAATTGCTAACAAAATCCTCACAGACTTTAGCTTCGCTACTGGTGAGAAAGTCTCATCATAGTCAACACCTTGAATTTGTCGGAACCCTTTCGCGACAAGTCGAGCTTTATAGACAGTAACATTACCATCAGCATCTGTTTTTCTTTTGAAAATCCATTTGTTCTCGACAGCCTTACGGCCATCCGGTAAGTCCACCAAAGTCCATACTTCATTTTCGTACATGGATCCCATTTCGGATTTCATGGCTTCTAGCCATTTGTCGGAATCTGGGCTCACCATAGCTTCTTCATACGTCGCAGGATCATCAATGTTGTCCACCAACATGACGTTCAAGCGAGTCATACCACTCGAGGGTGGTACGAACCCTCGTTGACCTGCGAGGTTCAGCAGCAACTTCGTTCGAAGTTTCATGATCACCATCATTAGCTTCCTCTCCAGTTGGTGCAGGCGGCACAAAAACATCTTCCGATGCTGCGCTACTCTCAACCCCGAGAAAAGGTTCAATAACCTCGTCGAGTTCTACTTTCCTTCCAGTCACTTCTTTCGAGAGAAACTCCTTCTCAAGAAAGGATCCATTCTTGGCAACGAAAACTTTGCCTTCAGATCTATGATAGAAGGTATACCCAATTGTTTCTTTAGGGTATCCTATGAAGACGCATTTCTCCGCTTTGGGTTCTAGCTTATCAGGTTGTAACTTCTTTACATACGCTTCGCAACCCCAAACTTTAAGGAACGACAACTTAGGTTTCTTTCCAAACCACAATTAAATGCGGTGTCATTTCAACGGATTTAGATGGTGCCCTATTTAAAGTGAATGCGGTGTCTCTAATGCATAGCCCTAAAAGATAGCGGTAAATCAGTAAGAGACATCATAGACCGAACCATATCTAAGAGAGTTCGACACGACGTTCGGACACACCATTACTGTTGTGGTGTTCCGGCGGTGTCAAGCTAAAGTATTCCACATTTCTTTAAATGCATGCCAAACTCATAACTTAGATATTCACCTCCGCGGTCGAGCAGAAACTTAATCTTCTTGTTACTGATTTTCCACTTCACTTTGAAATTCCTTAAACTTCTCGAAAGTTTCGGACTTATGTTTCATAAAGTAGACATACCCATATCTACTTAAGTCATCCGTGAAAGTGAGAACATAACAATATCCACCACGCGATGCTACTCTCATTGGACCGCACACATCGGTATGTATTATTTCCAATAAGTCTGTAGCTCGCTCCATTATTCCAGAGAATGGAGTCTTAGTCATTTTTCCCATTAGACATGCTTCGCATCTTTCAAGTGATTCAAAATCAAGTGATTCAAGAAGTCCATCAGAATGGAGTTTCTTCATACGCTTCACTCCAATGTGACCAAGACAGCGATTGCCACATGTATGTAGAATTATCATTCAATTTTGTTCGTTTAGCATCTATGTTGTGAACATGTGTATCACTACTATCGAGATTCAGTAAGAATAAACCATTCATCTCAGGTGCATTACCATAAAAGATATTACTCATATAAATCGAACAACCTTTATTCTCGGACTTAAAAGAGTAACCGTCTCGCAATAAACAAGATCCAGATATAATGTTCATGCTTAACGCAGGCACCAAATAACAATTATTTAAATTTAAAACTAATCCCGAAGGTAGATGTAGAGGGAGCGTGCCGACGGCGATCACATCAACCTTGGAGCCATTTCCAACGTGCATCGTCACCTCGTCTCTCGCCAGTCTTCGTTTATTCCGTAGCTCCTGTTTCGAGTTACAAATATGAGCAACCGAACCAGTATCAAATACCCAGGCACTACTACGATTACTAGTAAGATACACATCAATAACATGTATATCGAATATACCTTTCTTCTTGATGTTGCCGTTTTTCAGATCTGCCAGGTACTTGGGGCAGTTACGCTTCCAGTGACCAGCACCCTTGCAGTATAAGCATTCAGTTTCAGGCTTAGGACCAGCCTTGGGCTTCTTAGCAGGTGCGGCAGCTTTCTTGCCGTCCTTCTTGAAGTTGCCCTTGTTCTTAGGCTTGCCATGTTTCTTGAAATTGGTGGTCTTATTGACCATCAACACTTGGTGCTCCTTCTTGATCTCCACTTCAGCAGTTTTCAGCATGGACGATAGTTCAGGCAATGTCTTGTTCATGCAGTGCATATTGTAGTTCATCACAAAGTTCTTATAACTCGGTGGCGATGATTGAGGACACGGTGAATCCCTAACTCATTAGGAATCGTTATCCCCAACTCTTGGAGCTTGTTTGCGTGCCTGCACATAGTGAGCACGTGTCGCTAATCTGAGCTTCCCTCTTTCATCTTGCGGTAAAGAACTTTTCGGAGGCCTCATAGCTCTCCACGGCCGTGAGTCTCAAAATGAGCTTGAGCTCCTTAATGATCTCGAACGGGTCGTGGTGCTCAAAGCGCTCAAGCTCCGTTTCTAGACCGTGCGTGATGGCACACCGACCGTGGAGTAATGATTTTTCAGTGGCGTAAACATTTTTACGCCATCGGTGGCATCTTATGCAGGTGGGTCACCTAGCGGTGCATCGAGCACATAGGTCATCGACCAGCCACGAGGACAATCTTGGACCACGGAGCCAGTCCGTGAAGTTGCTTCCATTGTTCTTAAGTTTTTCTTTCTCTAGGAACGCATTGAAATTGATGGAGAGGTTCGCCATAATCTACAACAAATTTGCAAGTAGTTTAGACTAAGTTTATGATAAATTGAGTTCAATTTTAATTCTTAAATTAACTAGGTGAACTTCCACTCAAAACAACATCCCTCACATTGTCTTAGTGATTACACGAACCAAGTCCACTACACCAAGTCCGATCTTCACGAGAGAAGATGTAGTTTCATCGGCGAACAATCTTCATGTTCATCATATCATTCATATGACTCGCGCTCTACCTTTCGGTATTCCGTGTCCCGAGACCATGTCTGTACATGCTAGGCTCGTCAAGATTAACCTTAGTTTCCGCATGTGCAAATCTGGCTTGCACCCGTTGTATGCACACGTAGAATCTATCACACCCGATCATCACGAGATGCTTCGAAACGACGAGTCTTAGCAACGGTGCCAACTAAGGACGAACACTTTTATTACTTGATATTTAGTGAGAGGGATCATCTTATAATGCTACCGTCGCGAGCTAAGCAATACAAGATGCATAAAGGATTAACATCACAGGCAATTCATAATTAATGTGACATGATATGGCCCTTTCTTCTTGTGCCTTTGATCTCCATCTCCAAAGCATGGACATGATCTCCATCATCACCAGCATCTTGTCAAGGTCAGTGGCGCCGCTTCATGGTTGTCCATCATCACAAGCAACTATTACAACTACTTGGAATAAAGCTATTACAAGATGAATAGACACGCAGGTCTTAACAGAATTAAAGACAACCATTAGTTCTGCCGTTGCCATATTACAACAAGGATCATTGCATACATCAAATATAATCACAATTACATGATGGCCATATCACATCACAAAACCCCTGCAAAAACAAGTTAGACGCCTCTAATTTTCTTTGCAAGTTTTACGTGGTTTGGGGCTTTCGAATAAGAACGGATCTTACCTACGAAACTGAACCACAACGTTGATACAAGTGCTATCAAGTGCAAAGTGTAGATTTGATCTATACTATGATGGGAGAGACAGACACCCGCAAAGCCACTTGTGCAAAGCAAGTTGCACGTCAAGTGTGGAGCAAGTCTCATGTGCGATGACATGTAATGTTAGCTCGAGCCACTTCATCCCACCATACCGCAAGATGCAAAGTACACACGAAAGAAAGACGAGCACCAACGCCCACAACACCATTGTGTTCTACTCGTGCAACAGATCTATGCATAAACCTGGCTCTGATACCACTGATGGGTTCGTAGCATGGAAAACAAAAAATTTCTACCGCAAGAACGAACAAAGCCCAGATCTAATCTAGATAAAAGCCAAGATCTAATCTATTAGACAAGTGCAACGAGATAGATCTGTACTAACCCTTGTAGTTTCCAAAGCCTTGTTCGAGATTGGATCTCGTTGTTGATGTAGTCAATCACTTGCCGATCTCAAGATCGAGTAGATGATCCTTCCCAAGGCGTTCAAGCGCTTCCGCAGACGGTCACACGCAAGTGAGTCGAAGGCACCTTCCTCTCCCTGCTCCAGTGAGCATGGAGGTAGTAGATCTTCCACGCAATCCCAGCAGCACGACGGTGGTGGTGGTGGTGGAGTAGAGAATTCTGCAGGCTTCGCCAAGCCGGAGCAGATGGAAGGAGGAAGAGAGAGGCGCTAGGTTTGGAGTGGGAGGGGCAAGGAGGGTGGCGCCCACCCTCTATATAGAGGGAGGTGTGGCCTAGGTTCCCACCCCTAGGCCCACCCCTTAGGGTCCAAGACTAGGGAGCTTGGGGGGGGAGTCCTTCCCCCCAAGTTTCCCCTTTAAACTCCCCTTATCTTATCTTATCTTATCTCGGTTTTCAAATAAACTCCAAGATATATTCTAGAACCTTCCGGAACATTCCGAAACCTTCTAGAATCCCCATACAAACACTCTGGAACATTTCCTAACTTAGAAAATGATCCCCATTATATGAATCTTATTCTCCGGACAGTTCCGGATATCCTCGTGATGTCCTGGATCGAGCTACGGGCTACCGATGTGTCGCCCCGTCGGGCCGCAGCGCCGCCGCCTTTGGTCCACACTACTGGCTTCCAACGCGCCTTCCTTGGCGTGTACGTCGCTGGTGGTCTCCCAACCGCTGCATCGATTTGCGCCATGCAGCTATGCCGCCCTCTCGGGTCATAGCGTGGCTGCACGCAGTCTAGTTCGTCGTCCTTGTGCATCGACGACCTCGGCTTTCACCGCGCCATCTCCTATGGCACGGATCACTGCCGTCTGCACATGGTCTTCGTCACGTCGTCGAGTCTTCCTCACCTACTTTGAGCACCGCCGCCGTGCTTCACAAGGTAACCTGCAGGGTGCCCTCTCGCTGTCGCAGGTCCCGCTGACTACCCCATCACCATTCTAGGCATCCAGCCTGACTAACCCAGGTCACCGCTGGTTTCGCCGCCTTCTACGTCTTCATCCACTACAACTTCGCCACCAGCGTCATTGCATCATCCCCGACTACACCACCTGCTACTCTACTCCGACAACCGCGGACAGCGCCGCCATCTCTCCCTTCGCCGCTCTGCGTGTCGCAACCGTTCTGGAGGCTTCCTCTGCTAGTCTTTCTGACATGGCGGCAAGTTCATGATGGTCCTTCCCCACGCTGGTATCGCAACACCGGAGTGCTCGCCGTCGACGCGTTCCCGAGTCTGGCAAGCTCGGATCGGCGCCTCGTCTTCATTGGCTTTGACAACGTCTTCTTTGGCATCAACCCCTCTACGACTACCTCGACCGCATCATCGACGAGTTCTTCTTTGCATACTCGGTTTTGGCAAAACCAGAGTGTGCATTCGTCCCCGACGTGCGCCTAGTTCTGACAAAACTATGGCCGTACCTCGTCCTCGACGGCTCGGACTGCATCGACTTCGGCATCGACACTCTCAACGACTTCCTCGACGCGTCTCCATCATCCTCCTCGTGTGCTATGCGCATGCGGCTTCACGTGCGGCTACCTCGACATCGGCATCCCCGACCACGACATTGACCACAGTGACCCATCGCACGGCTACCTCGACCATGGCACCGCCTCACGCTCTCGGCTCCCTCGACATCGGCACAAGGGCTGCCACCTCGCTTGAGCATCATCAGCTTCCTCTACAGTCCAAGCTACCGCGCTGCGACACCGTCCACGATGTTCCCGCTCGGACTGTGGGGGGATGTCAGCCTACTAGATGCTACTTCAGTTTATCTCCAGTCTGATCGTCCATGATGTTCCAGTTGTTCACGGCACTACCGCTACGACTGTGGGGGAGTGTTAGAGTATTAGGTATATACGGTTGTTATGGTAGTTTAGATAGAGTTGATCTGTTTATGTACAGTCCTAACTTCACTCGTACTCCAAGATAATCCTCTGTACGCCTAATATACTCGTCCATGAGGCTCAATAATATATCCATCATATTCCGCCAAACTCATACTCTTTCACTTATTGGTGACCCCTCCCTGTCAGCGTGTGAAGGCCGAGTCGTCCTTATCCCGCCGCCTCGGCTCCCGCGAAGGCCCGTTGGGCAACGGCCACGTGTCTCGTCGGCCACACGTCGCCATAATGGCGCGCCATCGCCCGCCCGCCTTCCCGTCGTTTCCACTTTTCCCTCCCATGCCGCTACAACCTTTCCGCCCTTTCCTCTTTCAGCTATAAAGGTCGGCCACTCTCGCCGTCTCCAGGCCGCACACTTGACCCTCTTATTCCCCAACCCACGAGCTCCACCTTCGGTGGCGAGAAGAACAATTCGGCGGCGTCAATGGCGGAACGTTTCCCAGGCGACCCGGCGGCGAATAAAAGGAATATACCCTGAGAGGCAATAATAAAGTTGTTATTATCATATTCCAGGTATATCATAGATGTTTATTTTACATGTTATAATTGTATTAATTGGGAATGTTAATACATGTGTGTTTAATAAACAAATAAAAGGGTTTCTAGTTATGCCACTCATATAAACTAGCTCGTTGATTAACAAGATGATTAAGATTTCCTGATCATGGACATTGGATGTTGTTAATAACGAGGTCACAGCATTGGTTGAATGGTGTGATGAACATTCATCTGAAGTGTCGTGGTGGTGTCATGGCAGATGTCATGGATAGGCTAAAGGTGGGGACTAAATGCACTAGGAGAATCCAGGGAGGGATAGTGTGGTGATTCCACACACAGTAGCTTTGTATTTTATTCACTTCCGCAGATTACAAGTGCTCCTTGAGCTGTATTGGAGAGAGGAGGAAGAAGGAACTCTCTTAATCTCACCACTAGCTAGCCCTCAGGAAGCCAGTAACACTCAACCCACTAGCGATCAACCTCTTCTACAGAGGCCCTAGCCCTTCTTATATAGGGGTGGCTAGGTCTCCAATTAGGGTATACGTGGAGGCATATTACAGGGAATATGCCTCCTCCCAAAATAGTAAGCCGACCGGGTTACTTTAACCCAGCGTCATCCATGCAGAGGCTACGTGAGCCTCTGCGGCACCCGCGTCATCCGGCATGGGCTTCGTCACTTTTGTCGGCCACGCCTCGGTGGTCCTGGCCTCTGTCCGCTTCGCTCACGCTCTGCGTACAGTGGTCACCCTTTGACCAGCAAGATACCTTCCTTCTCTTGTAAGCTTGCTATAACCCGGATCATACCTAGTTGATCCGGCCATGCATGTTCCTGCATACAAGTTAGATACATCTCACCGACTTACGATATAAGTCGGCTAAGACCCAGTTAGGTGGGCATCCCCTGGTCCAGGTTACTCCTTGATTCGGCATGCCTTGAGGTGACTCGGCCAACATCTGCTTTGACCTTGTCGTACCTCGGCTAACTCGGCCTTTATACCCCGGCGTGACCCTACCCGGGGGTATCCCCCCAACATTAGTCCCCGAAGCTGGTGCGGTCTTAGCTGCCTTAGCCGCTAAGGCCACAGCAGGTTCAATTTTATCGAGCCTCTGGTTTTCTTTTCGAGTTACCTCATAGTCCGGATTTTCATAGGTTTACTTTCCCTTAGCACATTCCAAGTTTTCACTCGTTGGCCGGGTCACCTCATACTCATCCGGATCACTCTTCCTTCTCTTGTACGCTTCCCCACATGGAGGTTAATCATCACGTTTGCCTCGTTTTAAGGGCCTGCGCCAGTAACTGCCGCAGTAATTGTCAGTTATTACTGTAGCACACGTCACATCGTGCCTGCCTCCTCGTTAACTGCATCATAACCTCACGTCATGGGATTTCCTGCGCCCTGTGGCCTTTCCTGTGGCTCGCTGCTGATTGGCTGATCCGGGTTATACACGGCCACACCGTGTGGCCCGCCCGCACAACGCGATCCCACTACCCCCTTAAGGGAGTGGTTAAATAGGGGAGGGGTGCGCCTCCTGGGTTCTTTCCCCACTTCCGCACCCCTCTGCCTCTGCTTCTTCCTCTTCCTCTCCAGCGACAACGCCGCCGCCATCGCATCTGAGCAGCTGTGCCACCGCTGCACTGCTTCCACGCGCACCAGCGCCACCGCCACCTCTACGCGTCTCCTCCGCCATGGGTCCTTGCGAGTCCAAGCCAGTGCCCCTCGTCGCCACTAGCGTCGGCGGGGATAGCGATCTCAAGATGACTGAGGAGGAGCTCGCCGTCGCAGAGCAAGAAATGGAGGAAGACGCGGCGAACGCTGACCGCGGCGCGTGGGCCGGATCATGGGTTTGCCAGGATGACCTGGACTGGCTTTATTGCACCAGGCGTATCTCGGAGGGCGTCGCTGCACGCCTCGCTGCCGCCGAGCTTGCCCCCTCACCCAATCCGGGTGAGTATGTGGTGTTTCTATCCCACTTCCAATGCGGGTTCGGTCTCCCAGTTAGTAATTTTTTCCACGACTGGCTCAATACGTATGAGCTTCAGGAGCACCATCTTCCGGCTAACGCCATCACATCTCTATCTGCCTTCGCTTCCACTATCGAGGGCTATGCCGGACTATGGTCCACGAAGGAGCTCTGGATCCGGTTCTTTGGCCTTCACCGGAACGTGATTCCGAACATCTAGCTTGACCCGGAGGACAAGCAGCTCACGCAGTTCGGCGCAGCATCTATCTCTCCCCGGAAGCAGTCCATCTTCCCCCGAGTCACGGGGCTTGACTCTTGCAAGGGATGGGCCCGTACTTTCTTCTACGTCTGGAACAACACATCTAAGGACTTGATCCGGCTGTGCCCTTATGCTCCGGGTCCTTCCAATTCGAATCTGTGGGACGCTATCCCCAAGAGGCCCACCGTCCTGGCGAACCAAGTCAACAAAAGGTTCCAGGAGCTGAAGGACTTGGGGTTGTGCAACAAGGACGCGATGATTACGTTCGTGCGCAACCGGATCTCCCCTCTTTAGAAACGCACGCACAAACTCTATCACATGAGCTAGGGCCGCGACCCCAACCGGACTTCCTTGTTCGAGTTAAATAATACCGAGATCTACCGTCGGGTCAAGGCCCTGTTCACCACCCACAAAAACTTCTCTTCTGAGTGGACGTGGGGAATTGAACACTTTTTCCGAGATAGGCTTCCTCCTGCGGTAAGTCTCGTGCTCCAAACTTTTTCCGAATTAAATCACATGTCGGTTTTTGTTGTATGTTTAATCCTGTTGCATTTTCTTTCCCTTAGATGTTTCTTCAGTAGACCCTCGAGGATGGCACCGAGCCTTCCCTCAAACGGGCGCCTGACCGGGATACCTCGGACGAAGAGGAACCGGATCAAGAGATGTTCCTTCCGATGGCCGATGCGACCAAGCGACCCACCGGTAAACTCTCTTCCATTAGAGATTGGCCCGACGATGAAGATGATTCGGATGTTGAGGTGATGGAAGCATTTGACGTTGGCCCCCTTTCTTATGCTTTTCGGCATCAGCTAACCCCGGTGGGCAGATCCATGAAGACCCTCCCCATGCCGTGGGTGAGCATGTCCTGGTCGCGCCGAAGAAGAAAAGGGGAGCTGCCTCTGCATCCTCCTCCGGACCTTCTCAGCCAGCTAAAAGGTGGAAGAAGTTCGGGGACAAAATTGCCACCAAGCCCGCATCCAAGGCCACAGCCCGGAGGGCCCGGAAGCCCAAAGAGCCCCTGACCTCGGATGAGTAAGCCTCTTCTCCCTTTGTTATTTACTTGTTCTTATTTTGTTATAGTTTCTCATCATACATTATTTGATTCGGTAGGGCCGCGGTGGAGGTCCCACAGAGTGGATCCGGCATTGCCTCGCTGCTCCGACACAACCCTTCTCCCCCTCGTGGCGACGATTCACGCCCGCTGAGCCCCATTCCGGAGGGTTCAGCGGCTGCTCCGGGTTCCAGCCCACCTCGTCAAGAGGAGGGCAACCTGGCGGGAGACTGCTCACTGAGGCAAAGAACAACCACCACTTCGCTCACCGCAACCAGCTTCATCCGAGTTACCTTTAGCACCTCCACAAACAGTAAATCAGCACCAAAGACCATCATCACTCCAAAGACTGCAACAACAAAAGCAACAACATCAGCACCAAGCTCCTCCGCCTCGTCCGAGTCTTCCAAGGCTCAGCGAGAAGACATCAGCAGCACCAAGGCTAGCGCCAAGGCAGCTCCCAAGGGCAACCATTGCAAAGAACCTCAACTTCTCAAAGAGCCCAAGGGCAAAAGGCTCCTGACGCCACTGTGGCAGCTGCCCATCGAGGCTGGACAGCGACACTCAAGGCCCATGCTTTCAAGAAGACTCCACCACCAAAGGATGCCTCCCGAGCCAGCCGACAAGAACTTGTTCTCAAGACACCAGCCCCGCCGTTGCCCAGGTTGAGAGGAGGGAAGCGCATGCCAAGGGTTTAGTGGCGCCCCACATGCTTAGCGGCGAACGATACCCTCCGACCTTGATCGAGTTTGTAAATAACTGGAACAAGGCGGAGTTTGTCCATAACAACAATCTCCCAAAGAAGTTCGGTTCCGCTGAATTTGCTACGCAGATGAATACTACTACCAAGGCAATTAATCTTGCGGGTCGGATGATGGAGGTACGTTACTTCGTCTTTTCCTTAACATGTTGTAGATATTATTGATATAGCCATTAGTCCTCGAGCCTCCGGGGGAGTAACTTGTTACTCGGCCAGATGCTCCTTAGAGAACTAACGTAACTCCTTGATAACTTCGAACATGCACACACCTAGAGTCGGGTTAAGTTCCACTTGGCCCGGATCTTGTACACTTCGAATATGCACACACCTAGAGCCGGGTTAAGTTCCACTTGGCCCGGATCTTGTACACTTCGAATATGCACACACCTAGAGCCGGGTTAAGTTCCACTTGGCCCGGATCTTGTACACTTCGAATATGCACACACCTAGAGCCGGGTTAAGTTCCACTTGGCCTGGATCTTGTATACTTCGAACATGCACACACCTAGAGCCGGGTTAAGTTCCACTTGGCCCGGATTTTGTACACTTCGAATATGCACAAGACTAAGCTATCTTTTTGTACTTTTTTCAGGTGACCACCAATCGCTGGAGTGCTAAGTTTCAGCGTCTCCTAGATACTCACAAAATGCTGTGTGCGAAACATACTGTGCTTATCGCCGAACACGATAAAAGGGGTAAGTTTCTTCCTTGGCATTTTTCCGTTTTTCTTCATCTTTTTCCGCCGAACTAACCCATCATTCGGATTTCGCAGCTTGGGTGGAGGCTGAGAATACCATCATGAGGAAAAACTTGGATTAGATCAAGGGTAAGTTATTTTTGCTCAACCTTGTCATGCTTTCTATCTCCTTTTCTCCTTGGCTCGGCAAACATTCATACATCGGCTTTGCCGGGTCAACAAACTATTTCAGCCTCTCTTGAAGATAATGTGTCCGTGCCTGATATGATGCTGCATTTTCTCGAACAAGTAGGGCAGCATCAAGCTGAACTCAAGAAGAAAGACGATGAGCTCGCCGTCCTCCGAACCAAAGATGATGAAATTGCCAAGCTCAAGGCAGACATGAAGAAGTTGAAAGCGCAGCACCAATCCGAACTTCAAAAAGCTGGCCAGGACTTTACTGAAGAGCGCGAGCACCTCAACCACCAGATTACCAAGGACCAGGAATTCCTGAAGGAGGCCGACACTAAACTTGAGTCGGCGAATACTGAACTTGCGCAACTCCAGAAAAGACGTGATGACTGTACCAAGGAGTTGACCCGGATCCACAGCCATATTTCTCGTAAGTTCTTTTCCTTCATCCGACATTAATTTCTCCGGGTTTCTTCACTTGCCTTTTTCTTACTTGTTTCCCTTGTCTTGTTTTCAGGCAAATTTCCGGAGGGCAATGCCATTGCAACCACTGCTGTTGCCAAGTTCCGCCAGCAGAGGGGTACTCCCATTGCTCCTGACGCTGGAGAAATTCCCTATGACATGGAGGAGTTGCTGGTCAGTCTGTCCTCTCACGTGGAAATTGTGAAGAATTATGGCAAGGATATCCTTGATGTAGCAGTCTGGATCTTCAATGCCTTTTGGCCTGGAGAAGATACTCCGGAGGGTGCCCCTGCTCTTTTTGCCAGGCTCATGGAGTGCGAGACTCAGCTCGATCTCTGGAGAGAATCAGCTGGACGTGCCGGAGCTGAGATCGTTCTTCACTACGTGCTTATATGGTACGAGAAGATTGACCTCAAACTCCTTGAGCGCATGCGCACCAGATCAAGGTGGTCTACTGACCCGGATTGGGTAGCTCGGTGCAAGGCTTGCGCTCATAGCTTCATCCAATACGCGCCCATTCATCAATGGTACGAGGGACCAAGCTTCCTAGATGCCACCGATGATGAAAATGCTAAATTCGTTGAAGATGATTCGGATGAGGACGAAGAGGACGAAGCCTCAGACGTCGAGGAGGACACTGATGACTCCGAAGCCGAGGCTGGGGCTGCGCCTGCTGGCGCCGAATTACCTCCTCCTGCTGCTCCTTGATTATAAACACTTTAAATTTCATCAGATCCCTGGTATGCCAGGTGTAGTTATACCAAGCACACAAGTAATATTTTGCTACTAAGTTTTTATGCTGGATTGACTTGGGCGTAGTCCCCGAGTTTCATTTTCTTGTTCATCCAATCTCTTGGCTCGGCTCGTGTCTACCTTGGTTCTGTTTTATGACTTACGATTCCGAGCTTTAAAAATTGTCTTAACAATACTTGGAAACTTTTAGGATTAACTCAAAATAATTCAGCATAATAAATCGAAAGTAAACATAAGGTTAGTCCGAAAAACAAATGTCGGCTCGATTAAGTTCCTTTCCTTAGTCGTTTTTCATGTGCTACGCAATTCCAAACTTGTTCTCTTGCTTGCCATGAAGCCAAATCTTGTTGGACAGTAGCAAGTCGAAGAGTTGGGTTCTTGGTGCTCACACACTACTAATCCGGCATAAGTAGAAAAACTTACACCAGCCGACGTATAAATCATAAATACATAAGACAACAAATATTTTCAAGGCAGTTCCCAAGTTACTGCTCGAGGTGCCCACATTTCATTGATAGACTCATTGTCGGCATACACACCGACATATGAGAGATTCGGATACATACACTTCTCTACTAAGTGTAGAAAGGACGAAGTAGAGCTACATTCCATGGATGCTTAGATTCCTCGCCGGACCTTTCCGCCTTGTTCTTCTCCTGTGGTTTTGCATCGATAAGATAATAAGAATCATTGTGCAATGCTTTGCTCACAATGAATGGCCCTTCCCATGGGGGGGATAACTTGTGCATGCCAGCAGTACGTTGTACCAACCGAAGTACCAGATCACCTTCCTGGAAGACTCGGGGGTTTACTTTCCGGCTATGATGGCGTCGGAGATTTTGCTGATATATGGCGGATCTGGACAAAGTCAATTCTCTCGCTTCTTCCAGCAGATCAACATCATTTTGCCGGGCTTCTTGCACTTCGGCTTCTGTGTATTGGGTGACCCTAGGCGAATCACACTCTATGTCGGCTGGTAATACAGCTAATGGCGTATAGCCTGTTGATCGATTCGGAGTTGTTCTTAAACTCCACAATACCGCTGGTAGTTCTTCTATCCAGCACCCCGCTGATCTTTGCAGCGGATCAATGAGCCGGGGTTTTATCCCGGATAATACTAATCCGTTGGATCTTTCCACTTGTCCGTTCGATGCAGGATGGGCTACCGAGGAAACGTCCAGGCGGATCTTCTTATCTCGGCAGAATCGCGCAAATGCTCCTTCAGCAAAATTTGTGCCATTATCTGTTATGATACTGTGAGGATAACCGTATCTCAAGATGATGTCTTTGAGAAATGTCACGGCCATAGCTCCATCACATTTTCTTATTGGCTTTACCTCAATCCACTTTGTAAATTTATCAACCATGACCAAAATGTGAGTCATATTTCCCCTTGCTTGTTTGAACGGGCCAACCATGTCCAAACACCATACGGAAAATGGCCAGGTGATTGGTATGGTCTTGAGCTCCGACATTGGCATATGTGTCTTGGTAGCATACCTCTGACAACCGTTGCATTTTCTTACCAAGTCCTCTGCTTGTTCTAAGGCACTTGGCCAGTAGAATCCATGCCGGAAAGCTTTTGCTACCCAGGCTCTGGACGAGGCATGATGCCCACATTCCCCTTGATGTATATCTCGGAGGATTTCAAGCCCTTCTTCTGGGTCAACACATCGCTGCAGGACATTAGTCACACTCCTTTTGTATAGCTCGGAATTGATGATCGTGTATGCCTTTGCTCTCCTCTGAGTTTGCCTGGACAACACCTCTTCAGCGGGTAAGGTTCCATCTTTCAGGAATTGAAATATGGGCAACGCCCAAGTTGGTACAGCTCGCACAGGGAACACTTTCTCATCAACTTCCATCTGATCCACCGGCATAACTTCAACCGGATCACGCTGAGCAGTCCCCGGGTTTGCCGAAGCAGTCCTCGGGTTTCGCGTACCACCTCCCATGTCAATGTCCATGGGTACGACTCCAGACTCCGAATCCTCTGGGACGTAAATTGAGTCGGTTTCTGGGGACGGCCTGATAGATGGTTTTCTGAGGTGTTCTAACGCTACACCCGGTGGAATTGCTTATCGGGTTGATCCGAGCTTCGACAATACGTCGGCAGCCTCATTTTCCACCCGGGGTACATGGCGAAATTCCCATCCCTCAAAGTAACCAGATATCTTCTGCACATGGAATCTGTATAATGCCATGTTTGGATCAAGAGCGTCCCACAACCCCGACACTTGCTGAACTACCAAATCCGAGTCGCCAAAGCATTGGATTCGATGTATCCCAATTTCTTTTGCCACTTTGATCCCATGTACAAGTGCTTCATATTCGGCGACATTGTTTGATGCTGCGAAATGGATCTGTAGCACATACTTCAACTGGTCATTCTTTGGCGAGGTAAGCACAACTCCGGCGCCTAACCCGGTTTTTGTTTTTGACCCGTCAAAGTGCATTCTCCAATAGTTCGGATCTGGTAGCGGTGGTTCATATTGCACCTCGGCCCAGTCCACAAAAAAGTCAGCCACAGCCTGAGACTTGATTGCTTGTCTTCTGTCATATTGTGGCGCATAAGAGCTAGCTCAATTGCCCATTTTGCAATTCTGCCACTTGCATCCTTGTTACTCATTATCTCGGATATGGGGGCCTCACATATTACTTTGATGGGGTGCTCCTCAAAATAATGTTTTAGCTTCTTTGCCGACATGCACACCATACGCCACTTTCTGATAGTGCGGATAATTTTGTTTTGAGGCTGATAATACCTCGCTCAGATAATACACTGGCCTTTGCACTGACTTACCCTCTTCGTCGCGCTCTACCACAATTACTGCACTTACAACTCGGTTGGTTGCGGCTATATAGAGCAACATTGGCTCCTTTGATAGTGGAGAGGCTAACACTGGTGCAGTGGCTAACATTTTTTTAATTGAATAAAGGCTTCATTATTCGCTGCGTCCCAAATGAACTTGTTCGACTTTTTCATGAGTTGATAGAGAGGCAGTGCCTTTTCTCCCAATCGACATACAAACCGACTTAACGATGCCAGGCAACCAGTGAACTTCTGGAAATCGTTAAGACACTTCGGCAGTTCCATTCGCTCTATGGCCCGGATTTTAGTTGGATTGACTTCAATACCTCGGCTGGAGACGAGGAATCCGAGTAATTTTCCAGCCGGGACACCGAAGGTACATTTTTCCGGGTTAAGCTTCATCCGGAACCTCCTTAGGTTTGCGAATGTCTGCCTGATATCGTCAAGGAGTGTTTTGCTTTCCTTGGTCTTGATAACCACATCATCCACATACACCTGTACATTTTGACCAATTTGGTCGTGCAAACATTTCTGCATACATCTTTGGTATGTTGTCCCTGCATTACGTAAACCAAATGCATTGGTTCGATAGCAATAAGCCCCATACGGGGTGATAAACACAGTTTTTATTTGATCATCCAGATTCAGGGGTATCTGGTGGAAACCAGAATACGCATCAATGAATGACAACAGTTCACACCCAGCTGTTGAATCTATGACCTGATCTATCCTTGGCAGTGGAAATGGATCTTTTGGACATGCCTTATTCAGGTTCGTGTAATCGATGCACATACGCCAAACCACTACCACATTCGGATCATCCTTCTTCTTCTCCACCAGCACCGGATTAGACAGCCAATCCGGGTAAAGAACTTCCATGATAAACCCAGCTGCTAGTAACTGAGCTATCTCATCTCCAATGACTTTTCTCCTATCTTTGGCGAAGCGGCGGAGAGGTTGCTTCACTGGCCTTGCTCCGGGTCTCACATTCAAAGAGTGCTCGGCCAACTCCCTCGGAACACCTTGCAAGTCCTGTGTGGACCAAGCAAAAATATCCCGATTCTCATGGAGGAAGTTGACGAGCTCGCTTTCCTATTTGTCATTTAACCCGGCACCAATTGTTACGGTGCACTCTGGGAACATGTATTCAACAGGCACTTTCTTGGTATCCTTTGTGGCTTGGAATGAGACACTACCATGCGGATTACTCAACGCCGGCATATATTGCTGCGCGGACTGATCCAACACCGCCACCTCCTGTATCTTTCTTTTCTCTTGCGCAATCACGAGTGACTCGGCTAGGTTAGACCCGGCTGACGCACACTCAATGGAACGTCGGAAATCTCCAGCTATGGTAATCACTCCATTTGGCCCAGGCAACTTCATCTTCAGATAACTAATGTGACAACTTGCCATGAACTTGTTCAGTGCTGGTCTACCGAGTAACGCGTGATACACACTTTCTAAGTTCACCACTTCAAACTCCAAATTCTCAGTTCGGCAGTTATCTCGCGTGCCGAACAATACGTCAACCCGGACCTTGCCTATGGGCTCACAAGAAATGCCTGGCACAATGCCATGGAAAGTTTTCCTTGTAGCCTGGAGCATGTTCTCCGAGATTCCCAACTTGCGCATTGTATCCGCATACATGATGTTAATGCTACTGCCATTGTCAATTAGTACCTTTGAGAACCTCACATTGATGTTAGGCCCTATGAATGTCGGATCCAGCACTAGCGCATATGAACCGGGGCTTGGCATAAGCTTGGGGTGATCCTTGATGCTCCAGGTAATTTCCTGGTCCGACCAAGGCATATACCTCGTCACTGCTGGCATTACCGCATTCACCTCCATGTGTTGGTGCTACAAGCTCTTTCTATTTGTTTCCTCCGTGGTAAACACACAGTAACTCTAATGATGTTCTCTGTACTCATTCCTTCCCTCGTTTCCGGGATACCTCTGATCTGGTTGATGCTGGTATTCCACTTGATGCACCGCATCCCTTCTCTCATGGTTGTCATACCTCGGCGGAGGGGAGGCAACATTGGCTGTTGCGTGTTCGCTCCGGAGAGCAATTGCTGCCGGGGTAACTCCTGCCGAGGTTGATCATTCCGAGGTGCCTGAGAATTCTCCGAACCACCTTGTTCTATCTTACGCATCCACTCACACTGCCTTGTCGTATGACCCGCTGGGTTACTCAGATTTGGCATGTGAAATTTGCACGGCTGGTCCAGCATTGACTCATAAGTATACCTCGGATGGTCCTTCTTTTCCTGCCACTGTTTCTTTTGCTCTGGCGTCCAAGTTTTCTTGCCATCGTTTCTCGGTGTCCATTGTTGTCCTCCAGTTTTCTGACGTTGATTGCCCTCGCCCGGTTGATCTTGATTCACAAAGAACTTGTTGCGAATCGCATCGGTAATCCGGTTTGTCATCTCTTCTTTACCCCGGTAGTCATTCCTCCGGATGATGCCCATCTCTCTGGTAGTACTCCTCGTTTGACTCGTTTGACACGAGCCTGGGTTGAGTCGGATCACCCAAAGCATACGAATAAACAATCCGGATTATCTCTGCCAATGTAGTTGGCATATCCCTTTGCAATCTTTGCCATAACATGCTCGCATATCTGCATCCTTGCGCAAACCATGCTATGGCCTGTGACTCAATCACACCCTCACATGAGTTTCGCACGGTACACCACCGGGTTAAGAACTCCCGGTCCGTCTCATTCGGTCTCTGCTTGCACATTGCTAGGATCTGTGGCCTATTCGGCCTCTGATACGTACTTGAGAAATTGCTGACAAACATTTCCTCAAAATCGATCCAACAGTTGATACTTCCGGGCGGCAAATTGTTTAGCCATACCCTCGCTGGCCCCTCCAACATTTGGGGTACGTATCTCATAGCCCATCTTAGGTTGCCTGTAGCAATCTTTACAGCTGTAGCATAGTTAATCAACCAATCCTCTGGCTTGGTGCTGCCATCGTATGTCTTAGTGCCTCTAGGTAGCTAGAAGTTAGGTACCGGAGGTTCCTTCATGATCCGGGGCCCAAAACACGCAGGACCCGGGGGACCTTGACATTCAATCTGTTCTGACCTATACAACCGATCCAGTTTTAATCTGGCGTCGTCAGGCATCAAATCCCTGCTTCCCAATCTTGACCCTATCACATGATAGTCCGGCCTTGCATATCCTGCGTTCACCGTTTCCGAATCACCATCATTATATCGGTCTCGCTCTCGTGGAGCACCTCTCTGTTGCATACCTCGGCCGGCACTTTGCTCTTGCCTTGGTATATTCCGCTGCTGCGGTTGTCCTGCTCCTGCCGAGTTGCGCTGTCCGGCATTGCCATTTACAGCATTTCCTTGACCGGCATTGCCTTGTCCGCGGTTAACTCAGCCAACTTCACCTCGGCTCACACTTCGTCGATCCTCATTTCTCTGTACTTCTTTTCCTTTCCCTGCCCTTGCCGGGTCATACGGGACTATCTGTTTGTTCCTCCTAGCCGAGGTTACTACCTCTTCTCTCCTAGGACCACCATGAGGAGACGATGCAGCTCCAGAAGATTTCTCCGGGTTACCCACCATCGAATGAACGATCTTGGAGGCCCCTGCTCTCTCCGGGTTAGCCCTGAGCAATTCCTCATTTTGCCTGTTCGCGATCCGAACCAACTCATTGACCCTATCTTGCTGTCTCTGACGGGCTTCACCCGTTAGACCCTCTAACTCGGACGCAGCTGCATCTGCTGCTCTGAGGTTTTTCGCCGGGGTACTATACTTCGGCAGCCCCACAGATAAACAATTCTCTGACTCCTTAATCCTAGTATCACCCTCTTTGTTCATTTCACTCATGAGGTTTCTCCCTTTTACTTTTACATCATCTACCTTATTCGCCTTTGCATACTCACGCAGTGTCATGTTCAAAGACTGCTGAGCCGCGGCTATCTTTTTCGCACCCTCTAGTATCTTTTGCCTAGTTTCCTCTAGCTCGGCTTGTGCTTGAGCCGGATCTACCGCTGCTGCTACTGGGTTTGCCAAGCTATCCATCGCTTGCTGCAGCACATTCTCTGGCCTCTCTAGTGGAGGACCTCTACTTTTCCTTGGTGCCTTAGGTGTTACCTCCGGATCTGGTGCCGGATCCTTGCTTGCGCCAGCGCCAGGCGCAGTCATCATCACCTCGGCACGGTCCGGGGAGCGAGTGATACGCGCCCTGTGAACCACGCTAAGGGGTGGCTCGCCTCCTTCGACGACGTGCCGCGGGTGACCGCACGACACATCGATAGCAACGTAGACCTTGTGCGTGCTGAGCTTGACGAAGAGGTCGTTGCGCGGAAGTGGACACTTGCCGAAGCAGCCAGCGTTGTCGCTGACAAAGTCCAGCGCTCCAAAGCGCTGAACGAGCCTGGAGACGATGCGTTCGCCGGTGCCGATGAGGTTTCCCGTCCGGATCTTCACCCTTGCTAGCGCTGCTAGCCCCAAGGTGGGCGCCAACTGTCGTGGTGGTGTCACGGCAGATGCCATGGATAGGCTAAAGGTGGGGACTAAATGCACTAGGGGAATCCCCGGAGGGATAGTGTGGTGATTCCACACACAGTAGCTTTGTATTTGATTCACTTCCGCAGATTACAAGTGCTCCTTGAGCTGTATTGGAGAGAGGAGGAAGAAGGAACTCTCTTACTCTCACCACTAGCTAGCCCTTAGGAACCCAGTAACACTCAACCCACTAGCGATCAACCTCTTCTATAGAGGCCCTAGCCCTCCTTATATAGGGGTGGCTAGGTCTCTAATTAGGGCATACGTGGAGGAATATGCCTCGTCCCAAAATAGTAAGCCGACCGGGTTACTTTAACCCAGCGTCATCCATGCAGAGGCTACGTGAGCCTCTGCGGCACCCGCGTCATCCGACATGGGCTTCGTCACCTTTGTCGGCCACGCCTTGGTGGTCCTGGCCTCTGTCCGCTTCGCTCACGCTCTGCGTACAGTGGTCACCCTTTGACCAGCGAGATACCTTCCTTCTCTTGTAAGCTTGCTATAACCCGGATTGTACCTAGTTGATCCGGCTATGCCTGTTCCTGCATACAAGTTAGATACATCTCACCGACTTACGATATAAGTCGGCTGAGACCCAGTTAGGTGGGCATCCCCTGGTCTGGGTTACTCTATGATTCGGCCTGCCTTGAGGTGACTCGGCCAGCATCTGCTTTGACCTTGCCATACCTCGGCTAACTTGGCCTTTATACCCCGGCGTGACCCTACCCGGGGGTATCCCCCCAACATGAAGTATAGCAATACGATCAAAGTCATTGTGTTAAAATTGCTATAACATCATACAAAGTAACTTTAGTCCTTAGACCATGAGATCATGTTAATTGCCAACACCAGAAGAGTACTTTGATAATATCAAACGTCACACCGTAACAGGGTGACTATAAAGGTGGGTTTAGGTACTTTGAAAGTGTTATGTTGAGGCTCATGGATGAAGAGTGGAATTTTTCCATCCTGATGACGGAGAGATATACTCTGTGCCCTCTTGGTGATATCACATTGATGTAGCTTGCAAGCAAGTGATAAGATCACTAGAGTGTTATATCACGGGAACGAGAAAAGAGTACATATCGGTAACGAGATCAAACTAGGTATGGAGATACCGATGATCAAAACTTGAACATGTAATATATCACAAAACAAAGGGATTTAGTTACAAACATTAAAGGTTCACACGATCACAGGAGTCATCGTTGAATGTGTGGGAATCAGTATGGATCTCCAGGTCCCGCTGCTGATTATTGATCGGAGAGGGGTCTCGATCATGTCTGCATTATTCGTGAACCGTAGGGTGAAACACTTAAGGGATACCGATACTATTTGGAGCAAATATGTTTCAGATAAAGATTAAGAAAGCGCTGGAATCATTTCAATGGAAATCGAAATTGTTTCGGGTGAAATTGCAAAAACTGGTTATGCATGTGATATTAAAATGTTGCAGGGCATTTTATGTGAATGTTTGTTAATTAAAGTAATTAAGAAAATTCTGAATAAATTAAATAAAAGAGTTTTATTAAATGAGAGTTTGCATTAAATACGAGTTGGAGACCGAATGTTGATCGGAGTCTCGGATTGGATCCAGGACATCACGAGGAGATCCAGAATTGTCTGGAGAATAAGATTCATATAATGGAGATCAATTTCTGGGTTTTGGAAATGTTCCGGAGTATTCTATGGAGCTTCTAGAAGGTTTCAGATAGTTTTGGAAGATTCTGGAAGGATCCACAGAGTTTGCTTCAAAACCAAGAAAGAAAAGGAGAAGACTTGGGGGGAAGGAAACTCCCCCTCCCCTTGTGCGCCGGCCCTAGGAGGGAAAGGGGCCAGCCCTAGGACGTCTCCTCCTCTATATAAAGGAGGGGTGGAGCGCCTCCCCCCTTTGCCCCTTCCACCCAAACCCTAGCTGCCACTCCTTCCTCGTCCTTCCTCCTGTTGCGGCTTAGGCGAAGCCCTGCAGGAACTCTTCTCCACCACCACCACCATGTTGTCGTGCTGCTAGGATTCCGTGGAGATCTACCACCTCCACTGCCCGCTGGAACGGGGAGAGGCTTGATACATTGCAAATGTATCTATAATTTTTGATGTTCCATGCTTAGTTTTATCTACTTTCTTGTGTTTTGTTCCAACTTTGGAGTACTTTTCATATGATTTCTTGGACTAACCTATTAACAAGACGCCACAGTGTCAGTTGCCTGTTTTCTACTGTTTTTGGTTTCAGGAAGTCAAAAAATGAATATTCTCGGAATTGGACGGGACAAAAGCCAAACTTGATTTTTTTCCCGAAAGACTCACGGAGCCAGAAGGAGAGTCGAAGAGGGGCCACACCACCCCATGGCACGGGTCCCCCCAGGCCGCGCCAGGGCATGGTGTGGGCCCCCTGGCCACCACCAACCTTGCCCTCTGGCCTATAAGAAGCCTCCCGAGGCATAAACCCTAAATAGTCAATCATAAATCCACGAAAAGTTCCGCAGTGCCGCCGCCACCGAAGAGGAGATTCGGGGGATAGAAAGTCTCTGTTCTGGCATCCTGCCGGGACAGGGAAGTGCCCCCGGAGCCATCTCCAGCGATCTCCACCGCCATCTCCATCACCATTGCTGATTCCCATGATGAGGAGGGAGTAGTTCTCTCTCGAGGCTAAGGGTTCCACCCGTAGCTATGTGTTAATCTCTCTCTCTATGCATGATCTTATTGAGATCATGAGCTTGTAATCTATAGATCTACCTTGCTACTCAAGTGCTTAATAGATCTCTGCTCTCCCCATGTGTGTGAAGTTGACAGTGTGCACACCATGGTGGCACTTAGGCTAGAGATTACAAATACTTGTTATGAGTTATATTTGGAGTTGGATGTCTTTACGAAATTGTGGTGTTTGTTTGAACCATCTAGAGCTCAAAGTGACAGTGTGGGGTTATCTAGATGGGGAAGATGAACTTTGAGGTGTGCTGTTATAGCCCTACCAACGATTAGAGTGTTCAACCGGAGAGTAGTTAAGAGTAGTATCATAAATATAATATATTTATATGAGAGTGTTCACTAGTGAAAGTATGATCCCTAGGCCTTGTTTCTAAGCACTGAAACACCGTTTGCTATTAGATCTGTTACATGTTTGCTTGCTTCCTTCTTTATTTCAGTTTTACTTTAGTCTTTTCCACGCCAACAAGCTATTTTCTATCACCGTTACCACTTATATTTATCCATCCCACTTGTGTTTCACTATCTCTTTGCTGAACTAGTGCACCTATACACCTGACAAGTGTATTGGGTGTGTTGGGGACACAAGAGACTTCTTGTATCTTGATTGCAGGATTGCTTGAGAGGGAATACCTTTGACCACTTCCTCCCTGAGTTTGATAAACCTTGGGTGATCCACTTAAGGGAAAACTTGCTGCTGGTCTACAAACCTCTGCACTTGGAGGCCCAACAACTGTCTACAAGAATAGAAGTGCGTAGACATCAAGCTATTTTCTGGCGCCGTTGCCGGGGAGGTAAGGTAAAAGGTATTCACACCAGAGGATTAAAGAAGAAGAACCTCCCACGGCAAACGCCTATTTTCCAAGCGCCGCTGTCGGGAGGTAGTAAAAGGTACTCACATCCTCCTGTGTGAGTGCTCGAAGTTATTTCCTTTAGATTCTGCAATTTTGTCTTTTTGTTTTTTGTTTTCACTAGTTAGGCTTAATGGAAAACAACAAAAAAATTAGAGAGCTTTATAGTATTTACCTTGAGTTAGGACATGAAGTGTTTGAAGAGAAAATTAAAAAACCTATGGAACTTTATTTGCATGCTAATAGCAATGTTGTTAGTATGAATTCTTTGGACACCATTATTGCTAATGCTATGGAAAAGTCTAAGCTTGGGGAAGCTAGTTTTTATGAAAATGATCTTTTTAGTTCCCCAGCTTTGGAAGATAGCTATTCTATTGCTTATGATGATACCAAACCTCCAATATATGATGATTACAATGATGAATATGATATTTTCAGTCCACCTACTATTAATGAGAAAATTAATTATGATTACAATATGCCTCCTATATTTGATGATTATGGTGATGAGAATAATAATGATAGCTATTTTGTTGAATTTGCTCCCACTATAATTAACAAGAATGACTATGTTTATGTGGGGAGTATTAATTCTTTTATGCATGTGGTTCATGATAAGAATGTTTTATGTGATAGTTATATTGTTAATTTTATTCATGTTGCTACTGAAAGTTGTTATGAGAGAGGGAAACATGGTTCTATGCATCTCAATAATATTTAGTTTCCCCTCTTTATGTTGAAAATTTTGAAGTTCACTTGTTTTGCTTTCCTATGCTTGTTGCTTTGTGCTTTCATGACTTGTTTCTTTACAAGATTCCTAAGCATAGGAAGTGGGTTAGACTTAAATGTGTTTTGAATTTGCTTCTTGATGCTCTCTTTTACTTCAAATCATATTTCTTATGTGAGCATCTTCTCAAACTATCAAGCCTAACTTAAAGGCGTTAAAGAAAAGTACTTATTGGAAGATAACCCAAAAGTTTTAGATGAGTCTTCGAAGTTATTACTTCAGTAATAACCGCTCCTTATCCTTTTTATTTGCTTTTTGTGCCAAGAGTAACCTCTAATGAGAGAGAAGTAATGATTGGAAAAGTTGTTGTCCCGAAACAGATTTATGTGCTTCACCGAAAAAATTCGTGTAAAATCTCTGGACGTCTTTTTGAGGCGTGAATTTTTGTGCTTCTGCCCCAGGTTGTTATCTAACTTTCGTTAGTTCAACACTTTTTGATTTGAGTAACATAAGGTCTTAGGAAAATTTCGTATTTACCTGCTGGTCTGTTTTGACAGATTTCTGCCATTTTCTGCATTTGCTTCATGTTGGTTCCTTTTTGAGTTCTTTTGGGGAATTGAGCTTTTTGAGAGAAGTGCTACAGTAGCTAGTGTTATAATGGAAGTTTATTTGGTGTTAGAACTGAACCTTAAGACTTATTTATCTTGAGTGCACTAATGTTGCTAATAAAGATTGTGTGAAGTTTTGTATGAAGGAAAAAATTTAGGTGTATGGAAGGAATGAGTAATGAGATGAAGGATGGACTAAAGCTCAAGCTTGGGGATGCCACGCATGTCACCCCAAGAAATATCCAAGAAGTACAAGCGTCAAAGCTTGGAGATGCCCAAAGCATCCCCTCCTTCATCAATAAAAATCTCAGGTTTCTTCCAAACGCTTCATTTTTATTGTTTCATGCACAGTTGTGTTGTTGGAGCGTCTTCTTTTTCGTTTTTGCTTTGGTTTTTCGTTTGCTTTGGTTTGCTTAGTTTGCTGAATAAATTGGTTGGACCCCCTCTTTCATACATTGGTTTGCAAATAGTTTGGTTTGGTTTGGAAAAGAGTAGGAAAGTTCATGCTTATGTGGTAAAAAGAGCTCGTTTTTTACTGTGGCCTATGCTTTGTCATGCCATGCTTGATATTGTTTTGGATTTATGCTTAGTATTCTTTGTTGTAGCATGATTTGTTATAAACAATTGAGATTGCTTAATGTGCCTTGGATGAATCATGCGTTGTTTTAGCATATTAAAGCATAGTATAGTAGTATTCTCCTTTGATGCTTTATTTGGGTTGACTTGGCGCATGCTCACACCATGTTATGACTATCTCAAGTCATTATAGCTTTTATGATCCTTTAGTTTTCAACTTGTAGTATCACTTTATGCTTTGATCAATGATGTGTTGTTGCTCTGCATGATTATGGCCATTATTGCTCTCTTAGTTTATCGCTCCCAGTCTTTTGCTAGCCTCCACAACCAAGTATGAGTTCCACTCATGCCTCCAACTCCCTAAACCAAGTTATTCCAAAGAGTCCACCATACCTACCTACTATCTTATGCTATTACAAGTATATTCATGCTTTTGTTTACCTTCCAAATTAAACTTGTTATTAGAAAACTAGTGATTAAATCTCTCACGAACTTGATGGCACACTTTACTTTTCTTGCCCTTAATAAACTTGAACCATTGTGTCGTCTATGTTGTATATGCTTACACTTATTTGTTGGGGATTAGCAGAACCATGTTTTCATGGGGAACGCTTTCAACATTGCACTGGTACTTTGTACCTAGTTGATATCATGCTCTTTGTATATGGATGTTGTCGGTGTGAAATGAAAGGGGAGCTTGTAGGTCCATGGAGTTATGTATATGTGTTAGAGAAACGCCTGGGCCGCTGGTCTAATCCATGTTGACATGGTGGAAACCTGTAGCATAACCATAATGAGCTTTCTATGAAGCATTCTTCTTATAAAAAAAGAGTCCTATATTGAGAAAAAAGAGAAAAAAAAAGATTATGAAAAGAGGAAAGAGAGAAAAAAGCACCATATTCCCATGGTAAATAAGAAGATTGCTGAGATGCTCGTTGTCTGCTTGCCTTGTCATTTTGATATGGGGATTCTTCCGTATCATCGGGCAAGGGGTACCCCGTTGGTGGTTCTCTATGATACACATGTACTTACAATGACAAGAACTTACCGTGACTAAACTTGAGTAGCATGAGGAGGCGCCCTCGTATACAAGGGACATGAGATTTCTGACTTATACTTCGTCAAGCATGTACACCATAGTTTGTTCACTTTAACCTTAATCACTTCAAGATGCTTATGATAGGGGCAATGAGAGCTGAAAGCTATAAGTACCATAATTTTTGGAAGCTCTTCATGAGACTTGAATCCCTACTTCCTTTTACAAAGGCCTTTCTTCCACCCTTATATGGAGTCTCCACCTTCTATCTTTATGCACTTACTTTGAGAGCACAGTGGCCATTCTTAGTTCTATGTGCATTGTCCCAAGACTTGTTGATTGATGCATACCTTGATATTGCTTGTTTTAAACTATTTGTATCTAGTAACTCTTATGAACTTTGAAGGTGTCCTATGCATTTATGTTTGCTACTCTATGAGGGACAAGCTGAATGCCACTATACTATGTTTTCTTTATGTGAAACAAACAAACGTCTTGCAAAGCATTGTTATTCATGAATCTTTTGTTTGTGCCTTTTCATGTTGCATCTTAGTTTCTTTGCCTTATTGTTAGAACTTTGTCTTTCATGTTATGATTGAAGTACTATGATCCCAGCTATCAATGTTTCACAAATACTTTGATCAAGTTTATGATGGTGCATGTCACCTCAAAAATTATTCTTTCTTTTTATCACTTACCTACTCGAGGACGAGCAGGAGTTAAGCTTGGGGATGTGGATACATTACAAATGTATCTATAATTTTTGATGTTCCATGCTTGGTTTTATCTACTTTCTTGTGTTTTGTTCCAACTTTGGAGTACTTTTCATATGATTTCTTGGACCAACCTATTAACAAGATGCCACAGTGCCAGTTGCCTGTTTTCTACTGTTTTTGGTTTCAGGAAGTCAGAAAATGAATATTCTCGGAATTGGACGAGACAAAAGCCAAAGTTGATATTTTCCCGGAAGACTCACGGAGCCAGAAGGAGAGTCGGAGAGGGGCCACAGGGTGGCCACACAACCCCATGGCACGGGTCCCCCCAGGTCGCGCCAGGGCATGGTGTGGGCCCCCTGGCCGCTCACCGACCTTGCCCTCTGGCTTATAAGAAGCCTCCCGAGGCATAAACCCTAAATAGTCAATTAGAAATCCACGAAAAGTTCCGCAGCACCGCCGCCATCGAAGGGGAGATTCGGGGGACAAAAAGTCTCTGTTCCGGCACCCTGCCGGGACGGGGAAGTGCCCCCGGAGCCATCTCCATCAATCTCCACCGCCATCTCCATCACCATTGCTGATTCCCATGATGAGGAGGGAGTAGTTCTCTCTCGAGGCTAAGGGTTCTACCGGTAGCTATGTGTTCGTGTCTCTCTCTATGCATGATCTTATTGAGATCATGAGCTTGTAATCTATAGATCTACCTTGCTACTCAAGTGCTTAATAGAGCTCTGCTCTCCCCATGTGTGTGAAGTTGACAGTGTGCACACCATGGTGGCACTTAGGCTAGAGATTACAAATACTTGTTATGAGTTATATTTGGAGTTGGATGTCTTTATGAAATTGTGGTGTTTGTTTGAACCATCTAGAGCTCAAGGTGACAGTGTGGGGTTATCTAGATGGGGAAGATGAACTTTGAGGTGTGCTATTATAGTCCTACCAACGATTAGAGTGTTCAACCGGAGAGTAGTTAAGAGTAGTATCATAAATAGAATATATTTATATGAGAGTGTTCACTAGTGAAAGTATGATCCCTAGGCCTTGTTTCTAAGCACTGAAACACCGTTTGCTATTAGATCTGTTACATGTTTGCTTGCTTCCTTCTTTATTTCAGTTTTACTTTAGTCTTTACCACGCTAACAAGCTATTTTCTATCACCGTTACCACTTATATTTATCCATCCCACTTGTGTTTTACTATCTTTTTGCCGAACTAGTGCACCTATACACCTGACAAGTGTATTGGGTGTGTTGGGGACACAAGAGACTTCTTGTATCTTAATTGCAGGATTGCTTGAGAGGGAATACCTTTGACCACTTCCTTCCTGAGTTCGATAAACCTTGGGTGATCCACTTAAGGGAAAACTTGCTGCTGTTCTACAAACCTCTGCACTTGGAGGCCCAACAACTGTCTACAAGAATAGAAGTGCGTAGACATCAAGGCTCGTCTACATCGAGCCGTATGTGTGACCGAGTGCGGAAGCACTGCCGGAACGCGGCGCCGAAAGGATCGTCTACTCGATCTTGAGATCGGCAAGTGATCGTCTACATCAACCACGAGATCCGATCTCGAACAAGGCTTTGGATCTGCAAGGGTTAGTACAGATCTATCTCATTGTATTTATCTCATAGATTAGATCTTGGCTTTTCCATAGATTAGATCTTGGTTTTGTTCGTTCTTGCGGTAGATTTTTTTGTTTTCCCTACTACGAACCCATCACGAACATCATTCCCAACACCGGTAGCAAGTCGTCAAGAATACCAAAGGTATAACTTGCTCTACATTGTTAACCCTTCTTCTTTTGTGTGCATCTATCCTATGAGAGCGGCTCATTTTGTGTTTGCCTAAGTATTGTGCACTTGCCCTTGGAGAAGTGAGAGTGTGTAAGCAAATACAAAGGTTGACATAGTAGTATAAAAAAAGCAAGCAAAAAATAGAAAGATACAGTCTCCCAATACAAAGAGAGTCTCAAGCTTGTAAGCAAAGAGAGAGAGAGAGAGAGAGAGAGAGAGAGCGTGACCAAGGCAAGTGCATAAATCCGTTGCTTATCCTCTTTTGGAGAATGAGTTGTGGTCTCTTATTGTGTTGGCACGGCAACCGAGTTTAGTCTTCATTAGGACATTTTATGCTCATTTTTATAGTCGTGCTAACCACATCCGTTTCCACGTGTGTATTCCTGTGTGTTTTTGTAGATCATATTCTTTTTTGCTTTTGATCTTTGGTTCTTTACCACCTTAACAATAACCTTTTTATTTGGTTGTTCCTTTTGCTATCCATCTTTCTAACCTACCACCATAGGCCTTTGTGTGTGTGTCTTGTGCATAAAAGAGAGGCACCAGAAGGGACACAGTCACCGCCCCTAGGTGCTAGCCATGATCATCAGAGACGCAGTTGATGATGACAATAAGGAGAAGATGCCGGACTTCAATTTCAGTCGCAATCGCCCGCTTCACTCCCGCTACGACTGAGGGGGGTGTTAGATTACAGATACATATACGTATATGAGATAGACTAGGACTCTAAGATCATCTTCTACTTCAAGTCTACCTACCCCTTATAACTCTATATATACCCCCACGAGGGTCAGAACAATACAACAAATATTAGGGATTCATAAACTTTCACATGGTATCAGAGCGGTTAGCCTCACACTGCCGATCCTAGAATTTCCACCACTTTCGCATCGCACGCCGCCCCCAGGAATATCAATTTCTTCTCCTCGGGGACGCGGCACCCGGTCTCGATCAAAGATCGGATCGGTTCTTTAGGTTAGATAAGATCCAATTTTTGAAGTTCTTTAGATTAGATCAAGATTAGCCAAATAAATTCGCAGATCACGACCCTCCTCCAGTGTAGATCAGTGCAAAAGTCCACCGAAGAATTCATCCCAGATTGAAGCTATCATGCATTGCAAGACGACGTGGGGTGCTCCAAGACGCCGACACGCGAGATGCTGCAGCCAGTCCCACTACACCAACAAGGGGAAAGGCCGACACCAGACGGCGGCAGTAGCAGCCCACACGTCTTCGTCACGCATACGACGTCGAGTTCTACTGGTAGCTCCGATTCAATCGGGCACGCGACCCTGCTCCAATCCAATCTACTGGCTACGGGGCAGGAGCAACGCACATGATGAAAATCCATGACGTTACTCAGCATGAGCACATGGCATGTCCAGATGCTCCGGTCCAGGCTCTCCGCGACTCCACGAGCTCATGCAGGACACGACAAACCAGGAGCAGATCAAGGTCTCGTACATGTAGGACGGCATGTGCATGTATAAGATCTTTTTCTTTTTTACATGCAGGGTACCATCAGGACTCCAATCTCTATCGATATGCATGTAGAGCGCTCAGATGGACGCACGACGTGCCACCGCACCTGATGCCCATGACGATTTCGCGCTCACCACTGCACCAACATCGACTATGCACCAGTCTTTACCAGATTACATGGAGCCGAACATCTACATCAAGCTGTACGACACCGTCAAACTACAAGTAAAACTTTGACATAATCGCCGCCAAGGGACGCCTTCGAGCAACGGTCATCGCCGGCATGCCTACTACAACATCGCTGACACATCATCGCCAATGTATACATCAACATGGTCTTCACCAACATCTTCGTCAACACACCGCCACCGCTGATATAACCATCCACATGATGGACATACAACTACGACGCCCTCAACTACAAGCCACGACGATGGCATGGCCGCGTCCACGACACCGACGACTGCATCAACAAACCGGCATCACAATTGTGATGCCCCTACGACTGCGTATACGGTTCTGGTAAAACCTTGTGTGTTTGGTGGGTTCCTCCGGTCCTGGCAAAACTGGTGGTCTCACTTATGACCGCGTCCAAGAGACGCCCTGACGGTACCTTCAAGGTGCAAAACATCCACAACTGCAGCTCCGTCAACAACAACAATAAAAAAACGCGTATTTTTTTGCCCCCGGCAATGGCGGCCACACAACATACGACGACTACGACATCGACCACACCCACCTCGACCACGGCTATATCACGATCGGCTACCTCGACATTGACATCTGCAACAACGTCTACAGCTAAACAATGGCAACAACTCCAGTCAACAACGCCCGCGTCATCACATGTGTCCACGACACTCCTGCTGTGACCGCGGGAGGGAAGAGAGGCACCAGAAGGGACGCAGTCACTGCCCCTAGGTGCTGGCCATGATCATCAGAGACGCAGTTGATGATGACAAGGAGGAGAAAACGCCGGACTTCAATTCCAGTCGCCATCGCCCGCTTCACTCCCGCTACGACTGAGGGGGATGTTAGAATACAGATATATATACGTATATGAGATAGACTAGGACAATAAGATCATCTTGTATTCCAAGTCTACCTACCCCTTATAACTCTCTATATATATCCCTGCGAGGGTCAGATCAATACAACAAATATTGCTCTCGACAAGAACAATCTTTCCAATTATTGATTTGGTGAGGCAAGGTAGCACATACCATACCACCAATATCACCCTTTCTTTGACTTGTGGTCATACAACATGTCTAAGGGAAGCGGAGAGAGCGGAGATGACAACTTTAACAACCAAGATGGTTTCGCCATGCGTCACAACCTATGGACGCAACGTCAAGAATTCAATTCCCAATTTGAGAGGCTTCAGAACCGGCTTGATGAAACTTTTCAAGAGTTCAACTACCATGACCGGCTTGATGAAACTTTTCAATAGTTCAACTACCAAGTGGAGCACAATGCTCACTTCCGAGCTCTTCACCAAGCTATTGCCAACTTTGGCAACCGTTATGGACATCATTTAAGCTCGTCAAGTTCGTCTCATACACGCTCCTCAAGTCATCATGGTGACGCTTCGCGCTCACACTCTCACCATGGAGAACCCCACCATCACAATGAAAAACACCAAGCTCATCATCGACAAGAACAAGCGGTTGATCCGCAAGCTCAACAACCACACCACACATGACGTTATCGGATAGGACATCCACACCTAAAAAGCAAAAACGACATCGAATCCCTTAATTTTTTCAATAACGATGGAATATAACATGTGCAAAGCATGATCGATGACAGTGGTGGCAGGACAAGGTTATCAAAGAACTGTTTTAGCTACTATATAAAAAAATACCTATGACATAAAAAGGCCTATGGAGCTCTTTCAGCTCGAATATGTAAAATAAAATCTGATTTCAAAATCTTTGTCCCAATTAACTAACGCTGACAAATCGAGTATATAACCAGCCTAAAAATCTACCTATAAGTTCACATACTGACATGACAGAGAAAATCACCATCAAAGATGCCACTCTTCTCGTGCAGGCCCCGTGGATACCGGCAGCGCAATCTTCCCCTGCTCGAGATTATCGGCCACAGCGTCGGTGCCATCCACAGAGTGCGCCACGTCGTACGTCGCGTGCACGCCGAAGAGCACGTAGTACACGAGCATCGCCACCGTGCAGATGCCGAAGCGCATGTAGGCCAGTGAGCCGAGCGAGCCCATCAGGAAGAGGTTGGTGGCCACGGACATGGCCGGCAGCCACGGCATGAGCGGCACGCCGTACATCTTGGGCACGCGCTGTTGGTTCGCGGCAAATGCCAGCCCCGCCGTGCCGGCCGCCCAGCCCATGCCGAATACCACGTACCCCGTCCACCGCCCGGCGTAGCGCGAGTTGTAGTACACCGACATGCCGATGGACGACAGGACGAGCAGCGCCAGGTAGCAGAGGAATGTGCGCAGCTGCGCGGCCGGGGTCCTGCCCGCGACGTAGTACCGGCGGACGAGGAGCGCGACGGCGACGAGGGCGAAGATGAAGAGCGTGCTGATGGAGGAGACGGAGGCGAGCACGTCCAGGCTGGAGAAGAGCGCCACGCAGGCGGCGCCCAGCGTGACGGCCATGGTGGCGTAGACGGGCGTGCCGGTCTTTGGGTGCACGAGCGCGAAGTAGGGCGGGATCATGTGCGTGCGCGCGATCTGCGTGGTGTAGCGCGCCTGCCCCAGCGCGCCGACGAGGAGGCCGCTCGTCATGCCCTTGAGCGCGCCGAGCGCCACGATGTAGCGCGCCCACTTGAGCCCCGTCGCGGCGAACGCCACCGAGTAGGCGGCGTTGGGGTCGATGTCGCTGTACTTCTGCATGCCGACCAGCGCCAGGGACATGAGGCAGTACACCACGGTGATGGCCGACATGGAGGACAGGAGGCCGATGGGCACGTCGCGCCCCGGGTTCTTGGTCTCCTCCGCCATGGTTGCCACCATGTCGAAGCCCGTGTAGGACCAGTACACCACCGCCGCCGCGCGGAACACGCCCGCGGCGCCGAAGGGGAAGAAGGACGGCTCGAGGTTGCTCGAGTGGAAGTGCGTGAAGCCGACGCCCATGACGAAGGCGATGATGACGATGCCGACCACGGACGCCAGCGAGTTGATGGTGGAGGTGAGGCGGGCGCCGGACATGGCCAGCGCGGAGGTGGAGATGAGGACGACGACGGCGATGGGGTCGAGCAGATTGAACCCTTCAGCGAGCGCCGGGACGTGAATGCGGAGCGAGTCGCTGTCGCGCCCGAGTAGCGCGGCGAGGTATGAGGTCCACGAGCGGCCGAGCCCCGCCGCCCCCACGACGGCCTCCAGCAGTATGTTCCCCGCGGCGAGGAAAGCCGCCAAGTCGCCGAGCTCGACCCGCAGGTACGAGAACGACCCCCCGGCAGATGGGATCTCGGTGGCGAGCTCGGCGTAGCAGAAGGACGAGAGCAGCGCGGAGAAGCCCGCGGCCGCGTACGCGAGCGGGATGGCCGGGCCGGCGTCGAAGCGCGCCTCTTGGCCGGTCAGCACGAAGACACCGGAGCCGACGACGGAGCCGAAGCCGAGGAAGGCGAGGTCGACCCAGGAGAGGCAGCGCCGCAGCGGGTTCTCGCTCTCAGCGAGCAGCGTCCCGGCCTCGATTTCGTCGGTGGAGCGGGCGGTCACGCGGTTGCGCAGCCGCGGCACGGTGGCCGCGAGCGCGCCGCCGTACGCGCGCCAGCTCTGGAACGACGGCTCCGGGAAGAAATCCTCCTTGCTCCACCGCCAGTACCTCCTCCCCTCCTGCCCTCCCGCCGGCGGCTGATCCCCTCCCGCCATCGCTCGCGCGCGGTGGGATCGGACGGAAAACAAGATTGAATTGCGCGTTTCTCTTAGCTGAACAACCGAGGACCCATGGATCGCTATGTGGTACAGTACTAGTACTAGTACTGCTGTAGTTTGTTTCGGAAAGCTTGGATTGGATTGGAGAGAAGGTCGGGAAATAGGTTAAGGTGAGACGATGAATTCGTCTCCGGATTGATCTCAACAGAGAAACGAACTCCCCCAAAACTAGATTTTTTCTGTTGCTTCCCTCTTTTTCCCCGTGTAGCCGTGTCCTCAACGGTTTCTATGTCGTCAGTTGCAGTATACCTCGGACAAACAAACAAGCACATAGAACCTTGGATTAGTGCCACACGTAGATAATGGATAAATGTTGCATGATTCGGATTAGCCAATCGAATATTATTCGTTTTTCTCCTTAATTTCCTATTTTTAATCAAAAGGGCCACCAAAAAAAATTCTTTCGTTTAGATTCCTGGTATTCTACAAAAATTTTCCACACTAAATTACGAATCTTTTAAAGCAGCTGATGCGAGCTACCGAACAAACAAGATTAGTACTGTACAAAAAAGGCAGCAAAATCCGGAAAAAAGTCAGTTTATGAAAGTGCCCAATGCAAAAAATGCATGTTGGGTCTTTGAAACGGTTTGAATCATTTCGAAGTAGCTCAGTGCTAGAGCGGTCGGCTGTTAACTGAACGATCGTAGGTTTGAGTTGCATACTATTCTTCCATTCTCATTCGAAAGGTCTTTTTATTAGGAGATTAGGTTGTTTAACCTAAGAGAAGAGATCCAATTTGGTAACGAAGTTATTTGATTAACCTTTTGAGAATTTAACCAATTAAACCCATTTTGAATTTTAGATCAAATTATTGGACCGGTGTTGGATGTCACTTTTCCCAGAAGTGATTGGCACGGGAGCTTCTCTCAGTGTTCCGGTCGGTGGAGCTATTCCTGTACGAATTTTCAATGTTCTTGGAGAGCCGGTTGACAATTTGGGTAGTTTCTCTTCTTTGCCGCTGAGACCGAGACATAGCAAAAAGATCTATTACTAAAAAGAGAATGGGATGACTTCCACTTTTCAAACATGTCCCTTTATTCTTCTTCTCAAATGAAAAATCTTTCTCAATGATTCTTCTTCCACTAACAAAGTTAGGCATGCAAAATTTATGTTTGTTGCTGAAGGGCTTGCTTCCATTTGGATATCGTAGTCGTTAAATGGATTTATGTTTATCCATATGGCTCGTGACTGGTAGTTGTCTATATGTAGTAGTTGACCTTTGTTAAGCTTCGCCAGAAGCGACTAGTGATGGAAAAACGATTTGTTCTACTGTGTGATGGAAACTTACACTGCGCCACTCCGGTGAATTACATCCATAAGCCGCGCAGCGTATGATTAGATCGTGTGATGGAATTTCACATGACCGAGTAAAATAGTACTTGTTAGAAACGAGATTGAACGATGATCTGATATCAAACAAGTCTAGTATCGAATAACAAAGGGAATTGGATATATCGTTTAAGGTTCGACACGAAGGTGATTCGTGCAATATGTGGGGGTCATTATGGGCATCTTGGACCCACTATTGATCATTAATCGGAGATTGTCTCGATCATGTATGTGACATTCATGAACCATAAAGAAACACACTTAAGGCACTATGACGCTTAGAGATCTTCCTGTAAGATGAAATTATAGAAGAGAGAGAAACCAGAATAGTTCCGGGGAGAGATCCGAAATTGTTCAAAAAAGAAAGAAAAAAAAGACCAAAAAGGTGTTTCGAATAAATGATAATTTATAATATGAATTTCTTATATGTTAACTGTAAATTAATATATACTAAATAAATATTTATTTTTAATATTTATAGGGCAACTTTCTCGATAGGCCAAAACCTCAGAGTGAATTGGCCCAGGAGAAAGTCACTCATAAAAAGGAAAAAAACAACACTTCGGTGTGGGCCAAGCAGCCTACATAGGCAGCTAGGTGGGCGGGGCTAAGCTCCACGCTGGCAGACTAGTCAAGTGCTGGGCCACAGCCTGACCACCCACCAGCCGAGGCGAGGCTGCCATTGGCCGCTGTCATTGGCTGGGTCGGCGCCAGGAGGTCGGCCCACCCGGGTGCTACGATGATGGATTTGGCCTTGCACTAGCTGTCACCAGAGGCGGCCCACCCGGCAACACCAGATCGCCACTCATCACAGGCGCTAGCTGCTAGTCAAGCTGAGTCACCCAATTCGACCGCCCCCCTGATCCCAGCCGATCAGAACCCTTTTTGCCTTTATTCTTTGTTATTTTATTAGTCCCGCATGGGAAGCCTTTGGTGGGGAGTGCCCCTCCTCCACCTATATAAAGGGATGCTCATGAGAGGGATTAAATAAAACAATTGATATATTAATAAAAATTTCAAAATCTCTGCGATTTGATCAAAGTGATTATGAATTCACATTAATGATGTTTGGCATATAAGGAATTGTGAAAAACTGTTTCACAAATTATGATGATTTGGCGAATTAAGTCGTATTGATAAGTCTAAAACATCATAGTTATAATGTATGAAATACATATGGTCCAAAATAATCTTATGATAGATTAACGATAATAATTAGAGTTAGAGATTGAAATAGTAAACACACAATCAAATGTATAAGGAACATCGAAAGATTCGTGGAAACATCACCATATGAAATATGACAAGCTCAAGTTTCTATAGATTAGTAAATCTTTGTGGTGTATGTTTAGGAATATAAATTCCAAACTAATACCCAAAGAACATAAAGTTGAGTGCGCCCTACGCCCTCGACGTCCTTTCTACGTGGTTGCGGAGGCCCTTGATGTTTTTGGGCTTGCGACATGGTGATGACATCGGTCTTGAGCACATGTGGGCATAGTTGGGTGACATGTGTTCCTTCCTGGGTGAAAACCTTGTTCTGTTTTTCTGCTGGAGCCGACGATGGCGACACCATCGGGTGTCGGATACCTCAGGGGAGGCATCGTCCACGGGTGCGGAACTACCTCGTCCTGGTTTGTGAGTCTCCGCGGAAACACTAGATCGTCTAATCAGTCTATGGTGACGCTCCAAGTGTCACTCCCCTCCATGGACGCATCGTTTGGGAGCTCCATTTTTGTTTTAGCCGATGTCGTTCTTGTATCCTTCCTCGGGATTCCCTGGGGGAAACCCTAAATCTAGGTCTCCTAGAGCGGACGATGGTGACGCACGGCGTCGTTCTCCCTTTCGGGGGCATCATTTTGGAGCAGTGGCTGGTTGGAGGGGGTATGATGGTGGAGCGGCATTTTCATCTACCGCATAATTGACTAGGGGTCCGACAACATGGCACTACAGGGGCTTGGCGTGTGCACATGATGATGGACGCGTGAAGAGCGGAGGTGTTGTCTGGCACTTTGGCGGTGTCTATGGCAAGCTTGGCAAGGTTAATGGCTCGATCCCTGTCCCGAAGATAGGTCGGCATAAGATGAGCGACGACTTCTCGAGTGTAGCATCCCAATTGTCTAACAATTGCAATGCTACTAGCCTAGTCTATATAATGGCTACTTCCTACATATAATTGTTGCATCATAATTATATCATGCTCATGTAATCATGCCACCTTGCATTTGAGCATCATATAAAAGCCCTTTTCATTTGGTTCTTCTCTCATATGCATTAGTAATTATATTTGGCTCTTGATATATTGTATTTGGTTCTTGATAAATGCTTGATGCCCAAGTTGAGTTGGGGGCATATCTTTTATTCAACTCCACCACCTTTCCTTGTCACCACCTTATAATTCCACCATCCTAAATACCTATGAGCTTTTACTTTCTTTTGGCATTTAATCTAGCTCACGTGGGTTGGGATGAATCTAATTATATTTTTCCTTTAGCTTGGCCTTACTCCATATTTTGGAATGCGTGGGTATAAATGTCATGATCATTATTTTGTTTTCACAAGATAAAACCTAGCATTCGATGTCTTTGCATGGGCCATGCAACAACCCCCACCATCTTGTCTTCCTTGGTTTTTCTTGAATTCTTGAGTGGATCATCTCTTTAAACTCCCTCTTTACCCTCTCAAACGCCTCTCACCTTGATCTTGTTGCCTTGCCATGTGCATCAAGCTCTCCACCCTCATCCATCCCCACATGTGCTTACCCCCATACATGATCATGTGAGATCCTTCCATATCCATTCTTCCCCTTACACTTGACCATGCCATGCCCATACACCATCTAAAACCTAACCCTCATCATCCATGCATGATCAAGTGTGATCATAACCAACACCCTACCCTAAACCCCCTCTCTCTAAATCCTCTCTCTAAAACCCTAACCCTAACCTACCTCTTGCCATGCCGTCTCTCACTCCCTCTCTATGCCGACAGGGCCCACCCCAGCTCTCCCTCTCTACCATGCCGAGGCAACCTCCCTACCCTAACCCTACCCACCCCTCTAACCTAGCCCTAGCCGAGCCTCCCATGCTCTACATGCCGAGCCTCTCCCTCCTCTCTCTTTCTCTCTTTCACTGCGAGGCCTGTCCCACCCGAGCCAGCCTCTCAGCCCTGCCGTCCCCACCTGGAGCCACACCCCAGGCCGAGCCCCAGCTCGAGCACGTGAGGGAGGAGAAGCAAAAAGGTGGCCGAGCCACCTTTTCCACCCCGATCCCCCACGGCATCCCCCTCTCTCTCCCTCGCCTTTATCTCCTTTCCCACGCCTCCTCTGCCGCGCCCAGATCCACCCCTGGTCGATGCGACGTTCCTTTCTCCCCTGCCACCCTCTTCTCCAACTCCGGCCACCACCTCGGCATCCACCTCCCCTCTACGAAACTGTCGGCGGGCATGGCGTTTGGTCATCGAGGAAGAACCAGTGAAGCACCCGTGCATCGCCCGTACCCAGCAGCGAGGAGGAGAAGGCCCAATACACGCCGAACACCGACGCGCTGCCCGAAACCCTAGCTTCGCCGGCCGTCTGCCTCGTCGTCGTCCTGCTGCTCCCCGGGCCGATCCGTCACCACCGTCCTCTCCACGACGCCGAGTAGGGGATATATCAGGAATCCCAGGAGCACTACCCAGATCCGACTCTCGCTTTAACTGAGCTGCCAGGCAAGCACTACCACATGCTTGCATACATATAGTACCTATTGCCTCTATCTTATTCTTGCATCATTGAGTCGCGATTGCATTAAATTGAATCCCAAGTACTGCATAGCCTTTATCTTTTAAACCCCACCGAAGCTTGTTCCTCCATCCCATGAGCCATTACTACAGGAGTTGTTTGAGCCATGCAGGTCGTAGAACAACATGTGTAGGGTATGTGAGTGTCTGATGGATAACGAGGTACCTAAACAACTTAACCTGAGTATTAATGGGATAACTAATGAAAGCGGCGCCGGTGAGCAATATCTGCTATTTGGTTTTTCATGCTCACTTGCGTCCCATAGGACCCCAAGTACTTGATTCCTGTTCCTCGACTATTCGCACTATCCACATCCGGGAGGCCTTATGGACCCCCCTGAGCCAGAGCTTGATTCATTCTTATTTCTTGGGGCCACAAAGTAGTTTGGGGCTTTATTACTATCCTGTACTTATGCCATGTTTACTGCTTTATTTAAGATTGTGCGAGGAGCACCTGTACTGTTTAGGGACCGCGTCACGATTTCACGGTATCGACAAGCCCAGTCACATTTACGGGTTCCTAGTCGTTTACAGCCATTCTCGCAAACCCTGGGTCCGTCTCGAAGTCGGCCAACTTCGTTGCGGGTAGCTTATTGGGGTGGCCGCCCCCTGAAATATTTCTGAATCCTGTGATCGCTTTGTCGTGAATGCCTCGTTGGGTTTTGAGTTGGTTTTTCCGAGGTTGATCGAGTGTGTGTTGCTATTTGTGCACCCCTGCAGGGTAAATCTTTCTGAAAGCCGTGTCCGCGGTTATGGACGACTTGGAGCACAGTTTCTCGATCATAGACAAGTATAACTAAAGTACCGCTTTTAATTTGACTAAGTACCTGACTAGTAAATAGTGTCATACTCATGGAATGGTTAATAAAACTGCCAACGGATGGGTTGTTCATCCGCTTTCTTGTTGGTAAGCGAGAAGGAGGATGGATCTGTTAATTATACTGTTATAACTGTTGTTACTAATTAACGGACATCCGTCTATCATTGGTTAGGCGGATGGTTAGCGAGTTTCTATAGACTTGTTAGTTATTATATTTTGCTGCAATTGCGTCACCCCAGGTATATGTCCCCTTTAGAGGCATAAAGGCTTGCTGAGTACCCCTAGGGTCTCACACGATAAAATATTTGATTCAGATGAACAGGTGTATTCGCAAGATGGATACTGGGTGGAGGAGACGGATGATGTTGGCAACGATCACTCGGTGTAGAGATTCCGGGAATGGGGATCCGTGAGATCTGTGGGCGGGATGTGTTTATTTATGTGGCACCTTATGCCGATTCGCTTCTTATCCGTACTCGGATCTTGTTTTCCGCTTCCGCCTGATACTCTGATGTTTGATGTATGAGGAGCTATCCTAAAATATTATCTCTATCTAGGATATTTGGATCTTGCCGTATGGCGTTGCAATATTTATATTTCTTTTAGATGGAATGGCTCTGTGAACAGTTGTATGGTGGCTTGCATACATACTCACTTGTGTATGTAGTTGATCCCTTCGCTTACGATTCTGTTTTCGTTCTTGTCCCGATGTTCTGGAAGTGGTTAGGACGGCCGAAAGGTCTAACTGTGAGTGGCCCCTGGGCCCCACCGTACTATTTTAACCACTTTCGCTCATCCAGGCATGTAACTAAGAGCGTAATTCACCGAGGTAGTTACAATTGGTATCAGAGCCATCCCGCCCTTCAGGGTCTCAGCCAAATGGTTGTTGTCAGTCTAGCAAATATTTTTGGTAGCTATGTATACTAGGGAAAAACAAAACGCGAGAGTAGGACTGCTTCCATTTTTCTTCTTACCCACCCACCCACCCTTTTCTGGTAAGGAAGTGTAACGTTTTCAATCCTCTTCTAAAATTCAAACTAGGATTCACGTGTTCTGGATTCCGTAGTACCATAGGTTGTGTGTGTGTGTGTGTGTGTGTGTGTGTGTGAATTCCTTGTCTATCTATTGCATCCAACATGTTATCACTATCTGCCTTTTGGTTATCAACTGTTGGTACATTCCATACCGACAGGCTTTTGTAAACCGACGTGATCTATCTGATTCGTTGTAACCGACGCGATTTGTCTTACTCTTTGTTAACCGGGGCCATCTTGTTAAGGGTGTTCATTCTTTAGCATGTTTCACAGAATGTGGAGTTGCTAATCTCTATCTGATAAGTGGTTTTGCACATCTATTGGTATTTTAATGCCGAAAAATGCGGAAAAAATTTCTTTGATACATCTGTGTTTCCACACTCCTCTTCAGTCGTCTGTGAAACATTATCTATCTTCCTTTTATCGGCATGTTCATGCTAACCCATTCTTTTGTCACCGGCACTTAATCCTGGAGTTTTACGTCATCTTCAATTCTTTTGGGCTAAAATACATAACGTGTGTCGATCCGATGCTTGTATTGTAATTTGGTTCGCGGCATAGCTATATGACACTTATCATGAGTGGAATATGGACAATGCTATCGACCCTATCCTCCAAATGATGGCGGTTATCTCCTGTGATTTTGAGTTATACCATGATCTTATCTTTATCATATTCAAGTATCCTTGCCAATCCGGAGTTTTTCTTAAGGCTCTACGGTGGTCTATTATCTGTTATCATGCTCCACATCTTTTTGAACTCCATATCTGAAAATTCTCTTCGACATGAGGGAATTGCATCTTTTTCGTCTCTGATAGCTTTGCTTAAGGTATGAGCTATCATTGTTTATTTATCCAAGGTCTCTTTATCTTTGTAACCGGTGACCCAATCGACAATGTGAACCAAGTGGCATTTCAAGTTCTCTTCCGAAGGACCAGATAATCTATTCTGCCAGTGCATCTTCTTCAACATGAACCCGTGCTCTTAATATTGATTTTTCAAAGAGCGTGGAGCTCAGGAAGTGTTTCGAGCATTTGTTCGTTTCTCCCGTCTTTTGAACCGATATTCTTGGAATATCTTGTTAATCCATGGTGGTATATCTTGACGATATGCTCGCCTATTCTATATCAATGCAAGAACATGAAGAAAATATTCTTATCATCCTCTCAAGCTTTGTGAACACTGCCTGTGTGCAAAGTTCTCAAAGTGTAAATTCTGGCTTCTTGAAGTCACATATCTCGACCACGTCTTTCTGCTAAATACATCGCTTCAATTCTGGAATCAGCAAGCCCATTGGTAATTCCATCCTCCATCTTCAACCAATCTGGAGTTTTCCTTATTGGCAAGTTATCATCGTTGTTCCGCTAAAGATTTTCTTCAAGACTGCTAAATCTCTCGCAATCATTTCAAGAAGAACATGGAGTCCTTTTCACCTAGTTCTCGTCAAGTAATATTTTGAAACCCTCTCGTTCTATCGTCTATGCTCAATCCACCGGAGGCCATGAAGACTTTTCAGATCTTTTGTAATCCTTTTGTTCAAGTTGGTGCTATCTTTTTCTTTATCTATGGAATCTTGCAGTTGTCTCCGTGATCTTCCTTCATATCTTTTCGGTGGCTTGTTACTTCTGATATGACGACAACATCATCATCCTTATCTATCTTGGATCCGGCGAATCGTTTGCGTCTATCCTTGTTTTCTAACGGAGTTCCATGAGTTAACCTTGTCAAGATTTGCAGTCTGTCGTTAGGAGTTGGGTTGCATGATTTTCTTATTCATGTACGGATTAATGCTTTGAGTGCGGGATGGAGTAGCTACCATACCACTACTCTTATCATTCGCTTTTGTACAATGAATTGGTGAATTAATGTGACTCCACTCATTCCACAGAAGTTAGAAGTGGCCTTTATCCCTCGATACTTTTACTTCCGTCCTTGTTTTTCCAGAGTGCTCTCTCGAAGAAGGTAATCCTTGATCTCTTGTTGGTGGCCGCATCTACACGGAGCAAAATCTTCAATTATCTGGTGAAAACCAATGCAAAATCTTCTCTGTCTTCTTCGTTATACCGTTGCAACAAGAATCTAATCTGACAATGTCTAACTGAATCCTTCCGTTGATATCAAGGAACTCTATTGTTTGAAGGCAATATTGTTTTCCGAACTTCTTTTCCCAAATCCGAGAGAAGAAACAAGGCTATTTTCATAGTGGTTGATAACGTCTAAAAAGTCATTCTCTTCTTCCGGCGAGACAAAGATTCATCTTCTCTTGTATCTGTAAATCTTTAATCTTAAGCAAGTGTCGATTCTTTATCCCTAATACATCGTCCTTTCTAATTCTTTCACAAGTGGTTCTATTATTTTATCATGTTTCTCGAGAAAACCGGAGCTATGTTCGTCCTATCCTTCTTGTCTCACGACAATCCGTCAATTCTTTTAACACTTTGTTTCGCAAGCAAAACGCAAGACTCGCAACAAGTCTAGCAAGTTTTGCAAGGTGCAATGGTTGCACCAATCCGTTGTTAATCACCTTGGGAATGTGAGGGTCACCTTTGTTCCGAACACCCGCCTCTCCTTGTGTTGTTTTATTTTTCCTAGGAATCTCGGGGCGAGATTCTTGTTTAGTGGAGGAGAGTTGTAGCATCCCAATTATCTAACAATTGCAATGCTACTAGCCTAGTCTATATAATGGCTACTTACTACATATAATTGTTGCATCATAATTATATCATGCTCATGTCATCATGCCACCTTGCATTTGAGCATCATATAAAACCCCTTTTCATTTGGTTCTTCTCTCATATGCATTAGTAATTATATTTGGCTCTTGATATATTGTATTTGGTTCTTGATAAATGCTTGATGCCCAAGTTGAGTTGGGGGCATATCTTTTATTCAACTCCACCACCTTTCCTTGTCACCACCTTATAATTCCACCATCCTAAATACCTATGAGCTTTTACTTTCTTTTGGCATTTAATCTAGCTCATGTGGGTTGGGATGAATCCAATTATATTTTTCCTTTAGCTTGGCCTTACTCCATATTTTGGAATGCGTGGGTATAAATGTCATGATCATTATTTTGTTTTCACAAGATAAAACCTAGCATTCGATGTCTTTGCATGGGCCATGCAACAACCCCCACCATCTTGTCTTCCTTGGTTTTTCTTGAATTCTTGAGTGGATCATCTCTTTAAACTCCCTCTTTACCCTCTCAAACCCCTCTCACCTTGATCTTGTTGCCTTGCCATGTGCATCAAGCTCTCCACCCTCATCCATCCCCACATGTGCTTACCCCCATACATGATCATGTGAGATCCTTCCATATCCATTTTTCCCCTTACACTTGACCATGCCATGCCCATACACCATCTAAAACCTAACCCTCATCATCCATGCATGATCAAGTGTGATCATAACCAACACCCTCTAAACCCCCTCTCTCTAAATCCTCTCTCTAAAACCCTAACCCTAACCTACCTCTTGCCATGCCGTCTCTCACTCCCTCTCTATGCCGACAGGGCCCACCCCAGCTCTCCCTCTCTACCATGCCGAGGCAACCTCCCTACCCTAACCCTAACCACCCCTCTAACCTAGCCCTAGCCAAGCCTCCCATGCTCTACATGCCGAGCCTCTCCCTCCTCTCTCTTTCTCTCTCGCTGACAGGCCTGTCCCACCCGAGCCAGCCTCTCAACCCCGCCGTCCCCACCTGGAGCCACACCCCAGGCCGAGCCCCAGCTCGAGCACGTGAGGGAGGAGAAGCAAAAAGGTGGCCAAGCCACCTTTTCCACCCCGATCCCCTATGGCATCCCCCTCTCTCTCCCTCGCCTTTATCTCCTTCCCCATGCCTCCTCTGCCGTGCCCAGATCCACCCCTGTCCGCTGCACCGTTCCTTTCTCCCCTACCACCCTCTTCTCCAACTCCGGCCACCACCTCAGCATCCACCTCCCCTCCATGAAACTGTCGGCGGGCGTGGCGTTTGGTCGTCGAGGAAGAACCAGTGAAGCACCCGTGCGTCGCCCGTACCCAGCAGCGAGGAGGAGAAGGCCCAGTACACGTCGAACACCGACGCGCCGCCCGAAACCCTAGCTTCGCCGGTCGTCTGCCTCGTCGTCGTCCTGCTGCTCCCCGGGCCAATCCGTCACCACCATCCTCTCCGCAACGCCGAGTAGGGGATATATCAGGAATCCCAGGAGCACTACCCAGATCCGACTCTCGATTCAACTGAGCTGCCAGGCAAGCACTACCACATGCTTGCATACATATAGTACCTATTGCCTCTATCTTATTCTTGCATCATTGAGTCGCGATTGCATTAAATTGAATCCCAAGTACTGCATAGCCTTTATCTTTTAAACCCCACCAAAGCTTGTTCCTCCATCCCATGAGCCATTACTACAGGTGTTGTTTGAGCCATGCGGGTCGTAGAACAGCATGTGTAGGGTATGTGAGTGTCTGATGGATAACGAGGTACCTAAACAACTTAACCTGAGTAGTAATGGGATAACTAATGAAAGCGGCGCCGGTGAGCAATATCTGCTATTTGGTTTTTCATGCTCACTTGCGTCCCATAGGACCCCAAGTACTTGATTCCTGTTCCTCGACTATTCGCACTATCCACATCCAGGAGGCCTTATGGACCCTCCTGAGCCAGAGCTTGATTCATTCTTATTTCTTGGGGCCACAAAGTAGTTTGGGGCTTTATTACTATCCTGTACTTATGCCATGTTTACTGCTTTATTTAAGATTGTGCGAGGAGCACCTGTACTGTTTAGGGACCGCGTCACGATTTCACGGTATCGACAAGCCCAGTCACATTTACGGGTTCCTAGTCGTTTATAGCCATTCTCGCAAACCCTGGGTCCGTCTCGAAGTCGGCCAACTTCGTTGCGGGTAGCTTATTGGGGTGGCCGCCCCCTGAAATATTTCTGAATCCTGTGATCGCTTTGTCGTGAATGCCTCGTTGGGTTTTGAGTTGGTTTTTCTGAGGTTGATCGAGTGTGTGTTATTTTGTGCACCCAGGTAAATCTTTCTGAAAGCCATGTCCGCGGTTATGGACGACTTGGAGCACAATTTCTCGATCATAGACAAGTATAACTAAAGTACCGCTTTTAATTTGACTAAGTACCTGACTAGTAAATAGTGCCATACTCATGGAATGGTTAATAAAACTGCCAACGGATGGGTTGTTCGTCCGCTTTCTCGTTGGTAAGCGAGAAGGAGGATGGATCTGTTAATTATACTGTTATAACTGTTGTTACTAATTAACGGACATCCGTCTATCATTGGTTAGGCGGATGGTTAGCGAGTTTCTATAGACTTGTTAGTTATTATATTTTGCTGCAATTGCGTCACCCCAGGTATATGTCCCCTTTAGAGGCATAAAGACTTGCTGAGTACCCCTAGGGTCTCACACGATAAATTGTTTGATTCAGATGAACAGGTATATTCACAAGATGGATACTGGATGGAGGAGACGGATGATGTTGGCAACGATCACTCGGTGTAGAGATTCCGGGAACGGGGATCCGTGAGATCTGTGGGCGGGATGTGTTTATTTATGTGGCATCTTATGCCGATTCGCTTCTTATCCGTACTCGGATCTTGTTTTCCGCTTCCGCCTGATACTCTGATGTTTGATGTATGAGGAGCTATCCTAAAATATTATCTCTATCTAGGATATTTGGATCTTGTCGTATGGCGTTGTAATATTTCTATTTCTTTTAGATGGAATGGCTTTGTGAACAGTTGTATGGTGGCTTGCATACATACTCACTTGTGTATGTAGTTGATCCCTTCGCCTGCCGATTACGCCGCTCGTTCTTGTCCCGATGTTCTGGAAGTGGTTAGGACGGTCGAAAGGTCTACCTGTGAGTGGCCCCTGGGCCCCACCATACTATTTTAACCACTTTCGCTTATCCAGGCATGTAACTAAGAGCGTAATTCACCGAGGTAGTTACATCGAGCGCGTGCTATGATGTGCCTGATGGTCTGTTGGACCGGTTTGTGCTTGTGACTCGCCATTTGGCGGTTCGATGAGGCCTTCGATTTTCTGATGATTTGCATACGAGTGAGGTCGGGGCGCATGACCCCGACATCCCCTATCAAGGTTGTAGGTGTTGCAAAATTTGTCGTTAGTGAGATGGCTTTAGGTCGATCTCTGTATGCTCTTTAATGCGTTGTTGAATACTATCTCCGTTTCTATAAATAAGGCGCACGCGCATTTCAAGGCAAACTTTGAACAAAAACTAAGCAACAATATCTTGAATATATTATACATAATTAGTATCGTTAGATTCATAATGGATAACATTTTCTATATCTCTGCTTTTATAAATAAGACGCATGCACACTTCAAGACGAACTTTGACCAAAAACTTAGCAACAATATCTTGATTATATTGTAGTACATAATTAGTATCATTAGTTTCATAATGGATAACACCTTCTAATGATGTTAATTTTATACCAACAATTATTATATATTTAGAATATTTTTTGGTAATAAATACGAAAAGCAAGGACATCTTATTCTTTGAAACAGAGTAGTAAATAGGGATTGTGTACATCTTTTTTAGAAAAAACTAAAATCATCACCATATTGCCCCCTTCTAAGCTCGGCATCCCAATTTTCCACTCAGTGTGAGCGGCAAGAGAACCTCTCTTAATTGACCAATAAGGTATTTTTTTCCTTTTTCATTGTTTTTTGTTTCTTCTTTTCCCTTTTTGTTTTTTGGTTTTCTAATTTTTATATATTCTTTTTTCTTTTATGCTTTTAGTTTCTTTCATTTCTTACCTTTTCACTACAGGAAAACTGTCAGGCACCGAGGGCCGGGTTCCTACGCCGATGGCCAAATGTCGGGGCCCTCGGCGTAGGCACCTCCCTGATGTCTACGCACTTCTATTTTTGTAGACCGTGGGAGCCGATGGTCAAATGTATCATAGAGAACCGCCAATGGGGTACCCTTTGCCCCATGACACAGGAGCTATCCCATATCAAAATGACAAGGCAATAGACAATGAGCATCTTAGTGATATTTTTATTTGCTATTTGCATAGATTTTTATTGGGGATGCTTCATAGAATGCTCATTATGGTTATGCTGCAAGTTTCCACCATGATTAGGAATGGCTTAGGCTAGCGGCCCAGACGTTTCTCTAACACACATACAAACTCCATGATCTTACAAGTTCTCCTTTTATTTCACATCACTGGGATCCATAAGAAAAAGAATCATGATATCAACGGAATAATAAGTGCAATGTTGAAAGCATTCCTCATGATACATGGTTCTGCTAACTTCAACTCATAAAGCGCAAGCATATACGCACCAAATATGGACACAATGGTTCAAGATTATTAAGTGCAAGAAAGTAAAGTGTGACATCAAGTTCGTCAGAGCTTTAATCACTAGTTTTCTCATAACAAGTTTAATTCGGAAGGTAGATAAAAACATGAATATACTTGGAATAGCAAATGCTAATAGGTAGGTATAGTGGACTCTTTGGAATTACTTGGTTTTATTTGGAGTTAGATGCATGAGTGGAACTCACACTTGGTTACAGGGCCGGTCCTGGGATTTTGGGGGCCCGGGGCGAAACTAAAATTTTGGGCCCCTTATTCGAATTTTTTTATGCATATATGAGATGATGAAAAATAAATATTTTAAGTATACTTCCAACTATAATATTCATATAAAAATAACAATGTTTACATGATACCTTAAAATTTCCTTCGAAAATTTCTAGAAGCAAAGTCCGTGACGATGGAATCAATATCAATCTCGTCCACTAACTTCTTACCAAGAGTACCTCAATTTGTCGGATTATAAATATCCACACTAACTGGTTCTAGTTCATCATCAACATTAGCAGATTCATCATCATGATTACTCACATTATCATCATCACCATTGATATGTCATTGTCCTCTGTATCGACATTATCTTCTGGATCAACATTAGTCTATTCCCCCACAAGAACTAACGCCAACTCATCTGGATTTCTTGAAGTGCTTGTGTTGCTCTTCAAAAATTTATGAAAAGATCCTCTCTGTGATTCTATTAATTTCTTCTCTTGTTCTCTCCTTTTTCTTTTCTTAGCACCGGATTCGGGAGCCATAATCAGTTAACCTCACTTGCTACAAATAAGAAATCAAGAACAACTATTACTAACTAGAATTAAGAACTAAGAATTAGGGCTGGGCGAGGGAGGACAAGCAGGCAGATTTGAAGATCGTCGATGGCCTTCCTGCATGCTGCGTGCCTGGCGGTCAATCGTTGAGGGCTTGAGGCTCCCGATTGGCGATCCGATCTAGGGGAGGCGATCAGGCGACAGGAGTCGAGAAGCAGGGCCGGTACCTAGGAAGCGAATAAGTGATGCCTGGGAGTCGTCGAGTCGAGCGCATGGCCTGGTCGAGCGATGCGCTAATGCCTGGGAGTCATCGAGTCGAGCGATTCCTAGGAGTCAAACGTCGAGGTAGGCCCTACATCGAGGATGCCTGGGAGTCGAGCGATCGATGCCTGGGAGCGATGCGCCGATGCCAGGGGACTAGGGGAGTCGAGCGATTGGCCACCAGCCCAATAAATTTTTTGCCTTTTTTTACTATGTATACTAGGCCTATAATATTTTAGGCCCCTACTTTTTTTTGGCCCGGGGCGGCTGCCCCGCTAGTCCCCCCTAGGGCCGGCCCTGCTTGGTTATGGAGGCTAGCAAAAGACTGGGAGCGACCAATTAAGAGAGCAATAACGGTCATAGTCATGCAAAGCGACAAAACATCATTAATTAAAGCATAAAGTGATATTATAAATCGAAAACTAAAGGATCATAGAGGCTATGGTGACTTGTGCTGACTCGTGTATTAACGAGCTCGTTGGGGGACCCCAAGAGGAAGGTATGATGAGCACAACAGTAAGTTTTCCCTCGGTTATGAAACCAAGGTTATCAATCCAGTAGGAGCAAGGAAACACCCCAAAGGTGTAGCTAGCTGAACGTTCATAGGGCGCACTACCGGTGCCAGCAGCAACGTGGAGACCTACACAACACAACCACAAAACTCTGTCCCCAACTTGTAATGAGGTTGTCAATCTCACCGGTTTTGCTAAAAACAAAGGATTAAACGTATCGAATGGAAGGAAGTAACAGTTTGTAGAAAGTAAACACAAAGCAGTAAACAGTTTGATTGTAGATTGAATGTAAAAGAAAGGACTGGGGTCCATAGTTCACTAGAGGTGAACAAATTACAGCAGGGCAATTGACAAACATCGAGAAAGCATACGAGCATATACTAATCGTCGTGACTCCTTTGAGACTTGATTGGGCATTACAACATTATACACAGACTGAAGGGAATATGCCCGAGAGGCAATAATAAAGTGGTTATTATCTTATTCCATGTTTATGATAAATGTTTATTTTGCATGCTATAATTGTATTGATCGGAAACATCAATACATGTATGTTTAATAAACAAAAAGGGTTCCTAGTTATGCCTCTCTTATAGACTAGCTTGTTGATTAACAAGATGATCAAGGTTTCCTGATCGTGGACATTGGATGTTGTTAATAACAAGGTCACAACATTAGTTGAATGATGTGATGAACGTTCATCCGAAGTATAGCATTACGATCAAAGTCATTATGTTTATATTGCTATAACACCATACGAAGTAATCTTTATCCTTATACCATGAGATCATGTTAATTGCTAACATCGGAAGAGTATCTTGATAACATCAAACGTCACACCGTAACAGGGTGACTATAAAGATGGGTTCAGTGCTACGAAGGTGTTATGTTGAGGCTCATGGATCAAGAGTGGAATTTTTCAATCCCGATGGCGGATAGATATACTCTGGGCCCTCTCGGTGGTATCACATTAAGATAGCTTGCAAGCAAGTGATGTGATCACTAGAATGTTATATCACGGGAACGAGAAAAGAGTGCATGTCGGTAACGAGATCAAACTAGGTATGGAGATACCAATGATTGAATCTCGGAGATGTAATATATTGCGAGACAAAGGGATTTATTTACTACCGTTAAAGGTTCTCACGATCATAGAAGTCATCGTTGAATGTGTAGGAGTCAGTATGGATCTCCAGGTCTCGCTTCTGATTATTGATCTGAGAGGAGTCTCAATCATGTCTGCATTATTCGCGAACCGTAGGGTGACACACTTAAGAGTTACTAGACACCATTTTGGAGCACATATGTTTTAGACGAAAGAATTACAAAGCGCAGGAATTTATTCGATAGAAACCGGAAATTGTTTCGGGTGAAATTGCAGAAAGTGGTTCTGCATGTGATATTGAAATATTGCAAGGGGTTGTATGTGAATGTTTGATAATTAAAGTAATTAACAAAATTCTGAATAAATTTAATAAAAGAGTTTTATTAAATGAGAGAGCATTAAACTTGGAGAATTTTAATGCATTTAAAGTAGGGACTTTAAAGGGGAATGTGAAGAGGCATTTTAATGTGGAGGGGTTACCACCACATGAATGGGGGAGGTGAGGAGTCACCCCCCATGCGCCGGCCATGAAGGAGGGGCACCCCCTCCTCCTATAAAAGGCCACCCTCTTCCTCCTTCTTCCTCACACCTCCTTGTGAAGGATCTCTCTCCCCCTCTAGAATTATTCCCCCATGGTCTCGTATTAGCGAGATACATGTTCCCGGTGGCATTTAAATGCGGAAGGAGTTGCTTGCTTCACTGGATCGCTGGAGCGAGGAGGTGGAGGTTGTCCGTGGCTTGAACGTGTGTGCGGATACGGATGCTCACTTTGAGTTGTTCGGACTTCCTCACGATCTTGAGATCGGCAAGTGTACGACTACATCAACCACGAGTTCCTACTCGTTAACAAAACTCCTTGTCTTCGAGGGTAAGTTCTCGTTGGATGTATGTCCACCCGTTGCTTTGTAACTAGTAGATAGATCTTGGCATGTAGTTCTCATCGTAGGAATTTTTTTGTTTTCTATGCTGCGAACCCCAACAGTGGTATCAGAGCCTGATCTATGTGTAGGTGCTTTGCACGGGTAGTACACATATGTTTATATGTGGCGATGATGATCATGTTATTGCATCTTCTATGTATTTTGGATATTGGTGGCATAGTGGGATGAAGCGGCCCGGACCAACCTTACATGTCATCATACATGAGACCGGTTCCACGACTGACATGCAACTAGTTTTGCATAAGTGGCTGGCGGGTGTCTGTCTCTCCTACTATAGTCAATATCTGATTTACAACGAGTTGCTAATAACTTGGTTATCCTCGTTGTGGTTCCATGTTCATAGGTAAGAACGGTTCTATCTCCAAAAGCCCTAAGCCACGTAAAACTTGCAATTGATAAATTAGAGGCATCTAGTTTAGATCGTTGCTAGGCTAGTGTCTTGATATGGTATTGTTGTAAGTAGATGTATGATAGATACTCTTACAACACATTCAACGTGTAAGTTCCATAGACCTTGGCCTTACACATAAAGGAATGATAGAGATCATACCACGATGCAAATGATAGAGATCAAATGCATGGACCATATCATCTCACTTTACACATTAGATGTTAGCATCTTATACTGCTAGTTTGGCGCTTTTGGTAGCATTGTAAGATGATCCCTCATTTAGATATCAAGATAAAATGTGTTCTTCCTTAAGTATGCACCGTTCTATGGATCGTGTTTCGAGACATCACGTGATGATCGGGTGTACTCGACTCTACGCTTTCATACAATGTGTGTAAGACAGTTTTACACACGCGAGTACTAAGGTTCTTACTTGGCGAGCCTAGCATGTACAGACATGGCCTCAGAACACGGACCGAAAGGTTAAGCATGAGTCATATAGTTGATATGATGCCCATATTGATGCTCGCCTTTGAAGCTACACCGACTCACGTGATGATCGGACTTGGTGTAGTGGATTTGGGTCATGTAATCACCAAAAAGGCACGAGGGATGTCGTTTTTGAGTGGGAGTTCATTTCTAATTTGGATTAGTCAAACTCAATTTGTCATAAACTAAATCGAAGTGAATTTGCATAATTTGTTGTAGTCATTGGCGTCTGTTCACTACCTTATGCTTATTTTTAATTGAGATAATAGAACTATATAATTCTGGATATTTACTTTACGAACTGGTATCGTATTGTTTTGAATGTCAATTTAAAGTTTAGGAGTCCTATTGCAAACTTTCAGCAAACTCTATTTACTCCATGAAGTTTAATAAGTAGTATTAAATCAAGAGTAAGAATTCCAATGTTAGTATCTAAAGTATCATGTTTGCCTCCATGATTATTGATATTCAAAAGTTGTTTTAATATCAAGATTATATAGGAGCTGAAAATTGTTTAAGAAACCATCATGTGTGAAAGATATTGTGATATCTGAAATAATGTTTTTGGTTGCATTATGATAGAGTATAATTTAGCAAATACATGTTCTCATATTGTATGAGAATTTGTGTAGGATGGAGATGCTAAGCATCCGGATCTCCCAAAAGGTTTTGGGAACTAAAATTATACTCGTCATTCTTCCTTACAGGCTATAGTAGCTTGATCATGAAAGTTGTCATGATAAGGATGAATAGAAGATGTAAGTAAAATGTTTACTACACTAATAGATTACTAAAGAATAGATTTTTGAAAGAACACCAAACATTTGATGATGGTGATCCACTTCAGAGTGCAAGTCCAAAGGTATTAGTATTTGACTATATACACTTTGTACTATGTGTCATGTGAATGACACCACTATTGATGTTGATAGATTCTTTTAAAAGAAAAGGAATTTTTGAAAGAGAATCTATAAAATATTTGGCAGAAAAGAAAAGGTTGGAGATGTCCAACTTAGGTATATAGAAGATATACATGTTATGGTTGTATTCCTTGCTTGTTAAACAATGTGGTTCTGAGGTATTGGATACCGGTATTGGATACCGAATTGGTTGGTATGAAGTGTCATACAGGACAACGCAATTCATGAACTATAATGGCCTAAGTAACTAGCAGGAGAATAAGTGATGATGTTCATCGAAAACAAATAAAGTGTTATTGTGTTTTTTCGTTGTCATCAAACCTAGCCTTCAAGATTTGTTTAAATAATTGTTATTTTGTTCCGGTATTATGAGAACAATGGTTGTTCAAATAATTACTGTATTCCATAAAGGATGGATGAACTTTTACAAGTCTAGTGGGAGAAATCACATCCATAAACACTATTGCTAAAATGTCGCAAGACAAATGATTGAAAGATCACTTATGAAGTGACATCGCTGTTTAAATTATATTTGAAAGAAAACATGAAGAAACTCCATGTTCATGGATTTTTGGAGTCTTTGATTTTGATCAATTGACGCATGTGAGACTTTCCTCGAGATAATTGAAACTCCATTCATAGGCCAGAGAGGAATGGATGACTAGCTTATTGGAAATTGTGCATGCTGATGTGCATAGTCCATTATGTGTAGCCATATGCGATGGATCTTTTTGCTTCATATGCTTTCTCCGAAAATTTGAGTGAATATATCTGTATATTTACTTAATAAGGTAGAAGTATGAAACATTTGAAAATTGTTCAAAGACTTTCAAGATGAAGTGGAAAATCATTGTAACAAGAAAATAAAGAGTTTATGATTCGATCATAAAGTAAGATATTTGAGTTAAATGTTTAGCAAAAACACTTAAGATTTGAGGAATTGTTCCATGATTTGTGTTTCCCGATAAACCATAGGAGTATGGCATATTCGAGAGATGAAATCAAACCATGTTTGACATGGTAAAATCAAAGGTGTCATTTATAAAACTGCCATTATGTTTTAAGGATTGAAGCTTTAGATACTACCGCTTTTACACTGAAAAGAGCACCATCGTGATCCTTTGAAATGACACCATATAAGTTATGGTTTGGGATAAAACCCAAATTGTATTTTCTTAAATTTTGGTATGTTATGCATAAGTAAAATGTTTACAACCAAAGTCGGATAAGCACGTCTTTGTAGGTTATCCCAAAGAATTTGTTGGGAATTTCTCCATAACACCGAGAACAAAAGAGTTTGTTACTTGGAACGCCAAGTTTCTTGAGAAGGAATTTTTCGTGAAAAGTTAAGTGGGAGGACAATAGAACTTTGATAAGGTTGTTGAACCTTAGCTATATGTGCTAAGTAGCGCAGCGCCGGAAAGTGTCCCGGTGGCGGCCACAATACTCATGGCTCCCGTGATTACAAAGGGTGTGATCTCGGAGATTAGAGTTCCTATTGAACCGTGCGGGTCGGTAAGAATCAAATAGTGTGATTTTATAAGCAAGTCGTTATTGTTTTGACAATGATGAAACGACTACATGCAAAGAAGCGATGATGGGCCCTGACTCCATAAAATGACTAGAAGTCATAGAATCCGTGATAGTATCCATACACGAGAAATCAAGTTTCTAAACTTGGAAGACCCTCCGGAAAGGCATGAAGCCTATCGGTTGTGTTTGGATCTATAAAGAAATAGACATGGATGTTTAACATCTATGAAATAGTGGACATGTCGGAAAGAAGTTTACGGCAATGTTCAAGGAGTTAACTATGACAAGATTTGATCTTTCATAGCGATATTTAGTCTTGACGGATTAATGTAGCAACCACTACATATAATTTGGTATATGGTAGTTGAATAAACAAAACAAGGTTATTCTAATAGAATGGTTACCTAGGACGTGTACATGACACGGTCCGAAGGGTTTTGTTAATTCAAAGGGTGCTAAAAGGGCATGCAAACTTCAATAGTTGAAGTAAGCATAGCGGAGTTGGAATCTTCACCAGATGAAACTGTTAAAAGAGTTTAAATTCATCGGAGATGATGAAGATGCTTGCATTTGCAAGAAATTAAGTGGGAGCGCTGAGACATATTTCTAATACATTATGTAGAGGACATATTGTTGATTGGAAATGATGTATCTTGTATTGACACAAGTTAAGAATTTCATTAAAATAAGATTTCGATGAAAGACTTGGGCAAACCCAGAATATTTGGCATCAATATCTATATGGATAGATTAAGGCGCTAATATGGTTGTGCCAGACATACATATATGAGATATTGAAAGGGTTCAATATGGAAACAACAAGAAAGGTTCTTGCTGCATGGAAAGAATTGTATCAAGATTCAAGTGTTTCAACACTTGGTGAATAAAATCACATGAAGATTTTGATCAATTATACCATGATATGTATATATCCAAAATGTCCTATGCTCTAAATGTTATGAGCACATACCAGAATGATTCATAAGATGATCATTGGATGATAGTAAAGATATTCTTATGAGCTTTGGAAGAACTAAGAATATATCATGTATAAGTGACAAATAGTTAAAGGTAGTTCATTGTAAAGTGTTACATTGATACTAGTTTTGTCACAAGATACAAATTAAATTTATCTCAATTTAGACTATGGGTGGCACAATGTAATGGAAAAGATGTTCCATGGTGGATTTGGATGAGTTCCAAAGTTGAGACATTGTGACGGATACTACAACAAAGGGCTAAGTATATAACTGCTATAGTAGCAGCAAAGGAGGGCATTTGTGTTAAGTAGTCTGTTATCAAACTAGGTGTGGTTCAAAGTGGGCTAATACTATGAAGATATATTGTGTGACAATAATATCAACATATTTTAACCGGAACAAACTAAAGGTCTCACCAAAGGACCAAATTTATACAATGCCATCTCATTTGAGAATGAGTGATGCGTAGAGACGCAAAGACATGCAAATACACACGGATCTGAAACTGCCAGATCCAGAGATTATGTTAACCACTAGCAATAGCGTAATAAACAAAAAGGGTTCCTAGTTATGCCTCTCTTATAGACTAGAATGTTGATTAACAAGATGATCAAGGTTTCCTGATCATGGACATTGGATGTTGTTAATAACAAGGTCACAACATTAGTTGAATGATGTGATGAACGTTCATTCGAAGTATAGCATTACGATCAAAGTCATTATGTTTATATTGCTATAACACCATACGAAGTAATCTTTATCCTTATACCATGAGATCATGTTAATTGCTAACACCGGAAGAGTATCTTGATAACATCAAACGTCACACCGTAACAGGGTGACTATAAAGATGGGTTCAGTGCTACGAAGGTGTTATGTTGAGGCTCATGGATCAAGAGTGGAATTTTTCAATCCCGATGGCGGATAGATATACTCTGGGCCCTCTCGGTGGTATCACATTAAGATAGCTTGCAAGCAAGTGATGTGATCACTAGAATGTTATATCACGGGAACGAGAAAAGAGTGCATGTCGGTAACGAGATCAAACTAGGTATGGAGATACCAATGATTGAATCTCGGAGATATAATATATTGCGAGACAAAGGGATTTATTTACTACCGTTAAAGGTTCTCACGATCACAGAAGTTATCATTGAATGTGTAGGAGTCAGTATGGATCTCTAGGTCCCGCTTCTGATTATTGATCTGAGAGGAGTATCAATCATGTCTGCATTATTCGCGAACTGTAGGGTGACACACTTAAGAGTTACCAGACACCATTTTGGAGCACATATGTTTCAGACGAAAGAATTGCAAAGCGCAGGATTTGTTTCGATAGAAACCGGAAATTGTTTCGGGTGAAATTGCAGAAAGTGGTTTTGCATGTGATATTGAAATATTGCAAGGGGTTATATGTGAATGTTTGTTAATTAAAGTAATTAACAAAATTCTGAATAAATTTAATAAAAGAGTTTTATTAAATGAAAGAGCATTAAACTTGGAGATTTTTAATGCATTTAAAGTAGGGACTTTAAAGGGGAATGTGAAGAGGCATTTTAATGTGGAGGGGTTACCACCACATGAATGGGGGAGGTGAGGAGTCACCCCCCCATGCGCTGGCCATGAAGGAGGGGCACCCCCATCCTCCTATAAAAGGCTACCCTCTTCCTCCTCTTCCTCACACCTCCTTGTGAAGGATCTCTCTCCCCCTCTAGAATTATTCCCCCATGGTCTCGGATTAGCGAGATACATGTTCTCGGTGGCATTTCGTATGGAAGGAGTTGCTGCTTCCACTGGATCGCTGGAGCGAGGAGGTGGAGGTTATCCGGTGGCTTGAACGTGTGTGCGAGTACGGATGCGCTGCTGAGTTGCAACGCTCGGACTTCCTCACGATCTTGAGATCGGCAAGTGTACGACTACATCAACCACGAGTTCCTACTCGTTAACAAAACTCATTGTCTTCGAGGGTAAGTTCTCGTTGGATGTATGTCCACCCGTTGCTTTGTACCTAGTAGATAGATCTTGGCATGTAGTTCTCATCGTAGGATTTTTTTTGTTTTCTATGCTGCGAACCCCAACACAGACCGCCATCCAACTGCATCTATGACTAATAATCCACCTTCAGGTTATCATCCGAACCCCCTCCAGTATTAAGTTGCAAGCAATAGATTATTGCTTTACGAATTGCGTGTAAAGTAAACAATACGATTGTTCTATGAACAAAGGATTGTTGTTTTCTCCCTAGTAGCAACAACACATCTAGTACCTTAGAGATTTCTGTCACTTCCCCAGATTAGCAGAGGCATGAACCCACTATCGAACATAAATACTAACTCTTGGAGTTGCTAGCATCTACTTGGCCAAGATAGCTACTAACAACGGAAAGCATGCAAGATCACAAATAACAAAGACATGATAGAATCAATAATCAATCTGAAATAGCATCTCAATATCCATCAGATCCTCGCAAACACAACATGCAGAATTACAAATAGATGATCTTGATCATGAACGGAGCTCACAAGATCTGGACATAAAAGCACAAAGGAGGAGAACTAGCTATCTAGCTACTACATGGACCCGTAGTCCAGAGATGAACTGCTCACGCATCACACCGGAGGCTTGCATGATGATGAAGAAGACCTCCAGGGTGAATTCCCCTCTCCGGCAGGGTGCCGGGAAGAGCTTCAGATCCCTCCCGATCTAGGGATGGAGATGACGGCGGCTACAGACTCTTTCTTGGATTTTTGATCGGGTCCTTAGGGTTTCCGTATCAGAGGTAATATATAGGCGGAAGGAGAGGCCGAGGGGGTGCCTGGGCTGGCCAGACCACCCCCTGGCGCAGGTCAGGCCTGGCCGCGCGGCCAGGTGGTGTGGCCGCCCTCTGTCCCTTCTCCGTCCCGTATTCTGGCTCCAAGTGTCCCCCAGTAAAATAATAACTTTGGCTTTTGTCCCGTCCAATTCCGAGAATATTCATTTTCTGACTTCTTGGAACCAAAAATAGCAGAAAACATGCAGCTGGCACTGTGGCTCTTGTTAATAGGTTAGTCCAAGAAATCATATGAAAAGTACTCCAAAGTGTGGACAAAACACAAGAAAGTAGATAAAACCAAGCATGAAACATCAAAAATTATAGATACATTTGCAATGTATCAACTTGGTATAGTCTTAACATGGTGTGAGCATGCGCCAAGTTAACCCAAATAAAGCATCAAAGGAGAATACCGCAATATTATGCTTTAATATGCTAAAACAACACATGATTCTTTCAAGGCACATTAAGCAATCTTAATTGTTTATAACATGTCATGCTACATCAAAAATCACTAAGCATAAAGCCAAAACAATATCAAGCATGACATGAAAAATCATAGGCCACAGTCAAAAACAATCTCCTTTTACCACTTAAGCATGAAACTTTCTACTCTTTTCCAACACCAATTGAAAACTAAAGCTAAACGCAGTGCTAGCAAAGGAGAACACTCACAGAACAATAAGAGTGAAAACTAGAGTGTTCTAGGCAATGAATAACGAGGTGAGTCTCTCTCCAAAAGAAGTGCGTTGAGATCCAACCAACTTATTTAAGCAAACCAAACAAAAAAACTAAAAACAAAGCGAAGACGCTCCAAGAACAATACAATAGTGCATGAAACAATAAAAACGAAGTGTCTAGAAAGACTTGAGATTTTTATTGATGAAGAAGGGGATGCCTTGGGCATCCCCAAGCTTCGACGCTTGTACTTCTTGGATATTTCTTGGGGTGACACGGTGGCATCTCCAATCTTGAGTTTTAGTCCATTCTTCATCTCATTACATCACTCTTTCCTTACACCTGAAATTTTTCCTTCATACAAAACTCCACACAATCTTTATTAGCAACATTAGTGTACTCAAGATAATAAGTTATTTTGGTTCAGTTCCAACACAAGTAAAACTTCCATTAAAACACAAGATACTGTAGCACTTCCTTTAAAAAGTTCAAATGATCAAAGAGAACTCAAATAGAAAGAGATTAAGAGGCAAATGCAAATAATGTCAGAAATCTGTCAAAACAGACCAGCAGGTGAAAATGGATTTTTTCGAAGACCTTCTGTTGCTCAAATCAAAAAGTGTTGAACTAACTAAAGTTAGATAACAACCTGGGGCAGAAGCCCAAAAATTCACGCCTCAAAATGACGTACAGAGATTTTACACGAATTTTTACGGTGAAGCATAAATATCTGTTTCGGGACAGCAACTTTCCCAAGCATTACTTCTCTCTCGTTAGAGGTTACTCTTCGCACAAAAAGCAAATAAAAAGGATAAGGAGCGGTTATTACTGAGGTAATAACTTCCAATACTCATCTAAAACTTTTGGGTTATCTTCCAATAAGTACTTTTCTTTAACGCCTTTAAGTTAGGCATAGAAAGCTTGAGGAGATGCTCACATAAGAAATATGAATTGAAGTAAAAGAGAGCATGAAGAAGCAAATTCAAAACACATTTAAGTCTAACCTACTTCCTATGCATAGGAATCTTGTAAAGAAACAAGTCATGAAAGCACAAAACAACAAGCATAGGAAAGTAAAATAAGTGCAACTTCAAAAATTTCAACATAAAGAGGGGGAACTTAATATTGTTGAGATACATAAAACCATGTTTCCCTCTCTCATAATAACTTTCAGTAGCATCATGAATAAAATTAACAATATAAATATCACATAAAACATTCTTATCATGAGCCACATGCATAAAAGAATTAATACTCCCCACATAAACATAGTCATTCTTATTAATTGTAGTGGGAGCAAATTCAACCAAATAGATATCATTAATATTCTCATCACCATAATCATCAAATATAGGAGGCATATTGTAATCATAATTAATTTTCTCCTCAATATTAGGTGGACTGAAAATATCATATTCATTATTGTAATCATCATATATTGGAGGTATAGTATCATCATAAGCAATAGAATAGTTATCTTCCAAAGTGTGTTCATTTGTAAACATATCATCGTTGGAAGGAACATGGATAGTACTAATAGTGCAGCAATTATTAATATCATCATTTTCAGAATTGGTACCGAAGAGATTTTCAATATCAAAAGTAGTGTGCTTTTCCCAATCATGATCACTACTATAGGTAATAGGCATAGGAACATCATCGAGTTCAGACTCATCAAAAACTATAATAGGAGCAACATGCTTAGGGGAAAATAGCATTTCCTCTCTCCTTTTGCTCCTCCTTTTCTTCTTTTCCTTCTTCTCTTTAGGAGGGAGAGGCTTGAAAGGAATATTCTCCATATACCCTGGTTTATTGTTAGAGACAATAGAAGAGACTTTGGAGGGTTCCTTCTTTTCATTAATAAGATCAAAACACATATTAGTCCTGTCATATTTTGGTAAGATCTCATCTTTTATAATATTTTGTATGTAAGTATTTGTGTGGAAATTATCAACACAATAAAGATGACAACCATGCATGACGCTATTCATATCAGAAGCACTCATATCTATAAAAGAGGTTTTTCTTGATAACTCTTCACACCCCAAAAATAATGTAAGTTCATCATGCTGATTAGGAGTGATTATGTCATCACAGTACAAACTTGTAGTACTCATCGGATTAGAAGGGCTATTATTATGGCCTGAGCATTGAAAATTGAAATGACCCACTTTAAAGCAAAGTTCACAAATAAAAGGATAGAGGGCATAAACTTTTTTACCAAGATCATTTAGAGCCCTATACCACGTTCTAGTTTTTTCATTCATGTGGATGATACAATATTCTTCTTCAATTTGATTATTCTTACAAGGTCTATGTATTCCACAAAAATTAACATGCTTATAAGAGATAGTACTTTCAGAGGTTTGAGCATGTTTATTGCTATCATTAATAACAATTTCATTTTCCATGCAAGGGTCTTTAAAAGGCTCATGATACATGTCCCATTTTTATTTAGGAGCATTAATATGAGAAGCAAAGGCTCTAAAACAATCAATAAGAATTTGAGGATCAAGACCATATTTAGCACTAAGCTCTTGAAAATTAGCAGTTTTAGCGAAAGACTTAATGCAATCATACTCATAGTTTATACATGGTTCTTTACCTTTGTTGTTATCCCAATCTTCAGTATTGCTTTGAATTGTTTCAAGAAGATCCCACTTAGCTTTGACCTCCTTACTTGTGAAGGATCCCTCTAAACAAGTACCTAGATAGTCCTTGTAATGTCCTGAAAGCCTTGCATAGAAATTATTAATAACAATATTACTGGGGAGCTCATGAATAGGACATTTGAGCATTAGTGACTTTAGTCTCCCCCATGCTTGGGCAATACTTTCTCCATCATGTGGATGAAAATTATAAATGTAATTCCTATCTTTATGAATTTCATGAGGAGGATAAAATTTAGAGTAAAAGAGAGATTCAAGTTCCTTCCACTCCAAATGATGAGGATGATCTAGTAGCTCATACCACTCCCTTGCTTTACCCTTAAGTTAAAAAGGGAATAGCTTCCTCTTAACTTGGTTCATTGAAATACCTGCACACTTGAACAACTCGCATAATTCGTGTATAAAGAGTAAATGATCACCAGGATGGATAGTTCCATCTCCCAACTAACAGTTGTTCATAACACGTTCAACAATTTTTATAGGTATTTTAAAAGAGATGCTTTCAGTATGTGGATTTAAAATATCACAAGTATCATTAGAATTACCACATATGAGAGATAAATTATCATCAGAGCAAATTTTGTTCTTTAAAGCAGGGGAACTAAAAAGATCATTTTCATAAAAACTAGCTTCCCCAAGCTTAGACGTTTCCATAGCATTAGTAACAAAGGTGTTCAAAAGATTCATACTAATAACATTGATATTAGCATGCAAAGAAAGTTCCATGGATTTTTAATTTTCTTTTCAGACAATTCATGTTCTACATTAGGAAAAATACTAAAAAGCTCTCTAATTTTGTTGTTGTTTTCTATTAAGCCTAACTAGTGAAAACAAGAAACAAAAAGATAAAATTGCAGAATCTAAAGGAAATAACTTCGAGCACTCACACCGGAGGATGTGAGTACCTTTTACCTTACCTCCCCGGCAACGGCGCCAGAAAATAGCTTGATGTCTACGCACTTCTATTCTTGTAGACAGTTGTTGGGCCTCCAAGTGTAGAGGTTTGTAGAACAGCAGCAAGTTTTCCCTTAAGTGGATTACCCAAGGTTTATCGAACTCAGGGAGGAAGTGGTCAAAGGTATCCCTCTGAAGCAACCCTGCAATCAAGATACAAGATGTCTCTTGTGTCCCCAACAAACTTAATAAACTTGTTAGGTGTATAGGTGCACTAGTTTGGTGAAGAGATAGTTAAATACAAGTGGTATGTATGATTATAAATGGTAACGGTGCCAGAAAATAGCTTGATGGCATGGAAGAGACTAAAGGAAAACTGAAATAAAAATAGCAGCAAGCAAACATATAACAGATCTAGTAGCAAATGGTGTTTCAATGCTTAGAAAAAATGCCTAGGGATCATACTTTCACTCGTGAACACTTGATAACCCACAAGTATAGGGGATTGTGTGTAGCCTTTTCGATAAGTAAGAGTGTCGAACCCAACAAGGAGCTAAAGGTAGGATAAATATTCTCTCAAGTTCTATCAACCACTGATACAACTCTACGCATACTAAACGTTTGCATTATCTAGGAAATAAAACTAGAGAAACAATACGAGTAATAGAGATAGCTTTGCATGATAATAAATAACAAGAAACTAAAGCTAGTTGCTGCAGCAATAAAATACACTAAACTAACAGAACCATGAGTGTGAAATAGTGGTGATAATTGTGATGGCTTTGTCCAAGTTTAAATAGCGAATAGATCGGGTTCATTGTCTTTGATGCAGTTTTCTATGTGGGAGAGGCTAAATATACATGCGCTTCACTACTTGGAATTACATGTACTATATGATTGGATTGTTAGTAAACATCCGTAAGTACTAATCAATGCATTAAGGTTTCCCCAACCATAGCCTTAAGTTTAATGGTCCTCTTACTCCCATCGTTACAACGTTCGGTTCATGATCTCAGGTTTCTGTCACTCCGGCAGAACTTCCCCCTTCCTCTTAAACATACTACAAACCCTATGATGTTTAATCCATGCGCACACAAATATAATGGATACCAAAGGACTGTACCATATCAACATACAACTCTAATAAACAAAAGGCGTTCAACCATTCAATCTAAGAACAAATAAACTACATAACCATGATATAGATCATAGGATTATAACTTATAGCATCAAACATCATGTTTACATAGGACGGTATAGAGTTGTGTGGGAGGATGAACCACTGCATAATAGGAGGATTAGGTGATGGATATGGCAGTGAAGATGGTGAAGAGGGAGGCGGCGGTGGCGGGACTCCTTCCCCGCCGCCGGTATCATGGGGGAGTACCGCCCTTAGCCCCCTTCCTTCATGGCTTCTTGGGATCCATGGGGGAGGCAAAAACGTGGCTTTGGTGGCTGCAAATTCGTGGGTGGAGATGCCCTGGGCGAATTAGGTTTCCTCCCTTTATATAGCTTCTCGGATTCCCGTAATCCCATCTTAGCCTGCAGTAAATCGGGCTAAGAGGACCGTCCGGACTCGGAATCAGCTAAATTTTATGTCCAGAACGTTTGTCGCAAAATTTCCAACAACTTTGTAGTTTAAGAGTTTTCCGTTTGATGCCCTCTTCGATCCGAAATGTGACCATCTTTAAAAAGAGTTCTGAGACAGATTTCTGGAAAAATCTCAATTTGACTCCAACAAGGTTTCCACTTGTATTCTTGGTAATTCCTACACATCAAAGTGTAAAACAAGAACATTGTGCACTTTTGCAACTATTAGTAGGTTAGTCCAAATAAATCATAAACTTTATACAAAAAGGAGTGTCAAAAGCATATTATTAGCATAAAACCATCAAAAATTATAAATACATTATGGACGTATCAACATCCCCAAGCTTAGTTCCTGCTCGTCCTCGAGTAGGTAAACGATCAAAACAATATAATTTTTGATGTGACATGCAAACAACACAATCTTGATCATCATTATTGTAAAAGCATTGATAGCTGTGATTAAGGTATTCTAAACATGAATCATGAAAGATAGAGTTCTAACAATAAGATATAACAACTATGTTGTAAAATAAAAAGGCACAAACAAAAGATTTATGAATAACAATGCATTGCAAGACGTTTGTTTGTTTCACATAAAGAAAGCATAATGAGAATGGTATTCAGCTTGTCCCTCATAGAGTATCAAAACATAAATGCATAAGACACATTCAAAGTTCATAAGGGTGACTAGATACAAATAGTTTAAGAACAAGCAATATCAAAGTTATGCATCAATCAACAAGTCTTGGGACAATGCACATTAAACTTAGAATGGCCACTATGCTCTCTTAATAGGTGCATAAAGTTAGAAGATGGAGACTCAATATAAAAGTAAAAAAAGTCCTTCTTGGAAGGAAGCAGGGATTCAAGTCTCATAATGAGCTTCCAAAAATTATGGTACTTATTGGCTTTCAGCTCTCATTGCCCCTATCATAAGCATCTTTAGGTGATTAAGGTTAAAGTGACACAACTAAGAGGATATGCTTGACAAGTTATAAGTTGAAATCTCACGCCCCTTACTTACGAGGACCGAACCTCATGCTACTCAACTTCAGTCACAAGTAAGCTCTTGTCATTGTAATACATATGTACCATAGAGAACCGCCAACGGGGTACCCCTTGCACATGATACATGAGCTATCCCATAATCAAAATGACAAGGCAAGCAGACAATGAGCATCTCAGCGATCTTTTTATTTGCTATTTGCATAGGTTTTTATTGAGGATGCTTCATAGAGTGCTTATTATGGTTATGCTACAAGTTTCCACCATGATTAGGCATGGATTAGGCTAGCGGCCCAGGCGTTTCTCTAACACACATACAAACTCCATGATCTTACAAGTTCCCCTTTTATTTCACACCGTCGGGATCCATAAGCAAAAGAATCATGATATCAACGGAATATAAGTTCAATGTTGAAAGCGTTCCCCATGATACATGGTTCTGCTAACTTCAACTTATAAAGTGCAAGCATATACGCAACAAAGATGGACACAATGTTTCAAGTTTATTAAGTGCAAGAAAATAAAGTGTACCATCAAGTTCGTGAGAGCTTTAATCACTAATTTTCACATAACAAGTTTAATTAGGAAGGTAGATAAAAGCATGAATATACTTGGAATAGCAAATGCTAATAGGTAGGTATGGTGGAATCTTTGGTATAACTTGGTTTTATTTGGAGTTGTATGCATGAGTGGAACTCATACTTGGTTATGGAGGCTAGCAAAAGACTGGGAGCGACCAACTAAAAGAGCAATAATGGCCATAATCATGCAAAGCGACAAAACATCATTAATTAAAGCATAAAGTGATATTACAAGTCAAAAACTAAAGGATCATAAAGGCTATGGTGACTTGGGATAGTCATAACATGGTGAGAGCATGCGCCAAGTCAACCCAAATAAAGCATCAAAGGAGAATACCATAATACTATGCTTTAATATGCTAAAACAACGCATGATTCTTTCAAGGCACATTAAGCAATCTCAATTGTTTATAACATGTCATGCTACAGCAAAAATCACTAAGCATGAAGCCAAAACAATATCAAGTATGACATGACAAAGCATAGGCCACCGTCAAAAACGAGCTCCTTTTACCACTTAAGCATGAACTTTTCCTACTCTTTTCCAATCCAAACCACACTTATTTGAAAACTAATGTATGAAAGAGGGGGTCCAACAAATTTATTCAAGCAAACTAAGAAAACCAAGCAAACGAAAACAAAAACGAAGATGCTCCAAGAACAACACAACTGTGCATGAAACAATAAAAATGAAGTGTTTGCAAGAAACCTGAGATTTTTATTGATGAAGAAGGGGATGCCTTGGGCATCCCCAAGCTTTGATGCTTGTACTTCTTGGATATTTCTTGGGGTGACACACGTGGCATCCCCAAGCTTGAGCTTTAGTACATTCTTCATCTCATTACATCACTCTTTCCATACACCTAAATTTTTTCCTTCATACAAAACTTCACACAATCTTTATTAGCAACATTAGTGCACTCAAGATAATAAGTCTTTGGGTTCAATTCAAACACCAATAAAACTTCCATTAAAACTCAAGCTATTGTAGCACTTCCCTCAAAAATCTCAATTCCCGAAAAATAACCCAGAAAGAAATCAACAAGAAGCAAATGCAAATAATGGCAGAAATCTGTCAAAACAGACCAGCAGGTAAAGACCAATTTTTTTGAAGACCTTCTGTTGCTCAAATCAAAAATTATTGAACTAACGAAAGTTAGATAACAACCTGGGTCAGAAGCACAAAAATTCACAGCTCAAACTGACGTTCAGAGATTTTACACGAATTTTTATAGCAAAGCACAAAAATGTGTTTCCGGACAACAACTTTCCCAAGCATTACTGCTCTCTCATTAGAGGTTACTTTTGGCACAAAACGCAAATAAAAAGGATAAGGAGCGGTTATTACAGAGGTAATAACTTCCAAGACTCATCTAAAACTTTTGGGTTATCTCCCAATAAGTACTTTTCTTTAACGCCTTTAAGTTAGGCATAGGAGCAAGATTCAAGTATTTTCGAATGAATAAGCATTAAGATCAATACCAGAAAAAACTTTCTTTTTCAAGGTTTCATGCATTCCTACAAGTTTTTAACTGAAAATCTTCCATGGAAAGATTTGTTTTGGTTTCATAGGCATGAACACAAGTGTTCAAGGTCGACCCCCACTTAACCATTACTCATCTTTCCAATCACTTTCCTTTTTGAAAACGTTTTTAGGTAACAAGTACAACTAATTTTTTTTGTAATTCGCATTCCCTATCCATACTAAGATAGATAACAACTAAAAACTGAAAGTAAAACCTACTTAGAGATAAAGAAAACAAGTGCACACAAGAATATTCACCCACACGCTATTGCTCCCCGGCAACGGCGCCAGAAAAGGTCTTGATAACCCACAAGTATAGGGGATCGTGTGTAGCTTTTTCGATAAGTAAGAGTATCGAACCCAACAAGGAGCTAAAGGTAGGATAAATATTATCTCAAGTTCTATCAACCACTGATACAACTCTACGCACACTAAACGTTTGCATTATCTAGGAAATAAAACTAGAGCAATAATACGAGTAATAGAGATAGCTTTGCATGATAATAAATAACAAGAAAATAAAGCTAGTTGCTGCAGAAATAAAATACACTAAACTAACAGAACCATGAGTGTGGAATAGTGGTGGTAATTGTTGTGGCTTTGTCCAAGTTTAAATAGCGAATAGATCAGATTCATTGTCTTTGATGCAGTTTTCTATGTGGGAGAGGCTAAATATACATGCGCTTCACTACTTGGAATTACATGTACTATATGATTGGATTGTTAGCAAACATCCGTAAGTAATAATCAATGCATTAAGATTTCCCCAACCATAGCCTTAAGTTTAATGGTCCTCTTACTCCCATAAGTGTAACGTTCCGGTTCGCGTCCTCAGGTTTCTGTCACTCCGGCAGAACTTCCCCTCTTCCTCTTACACATACTAAAAACCCTATGATGTTTAATCCATGCACGCACAAATATAATGGACACCAAAGGACTGTACCATATCAACATACAACTCTAATGAACCAAAGACGTTCAACCATTCAATCTAAGAACAAAGAAACTACGCAAACATGACATAGATCATAGGATTATAACTTATAGCATCAAACACCATGTTTACATAGGACGGTACAGAGGTGTGTGGGAGGATGAACCACTGCATACTAGGAGGATTAGGTGATGGATATGGCGGTGAAGATGGTGAACAGGGCGGCGGCGGTGCCGGCGCGGGGGACTCCTTCCCCGCCGCCGGTATCATAGGGGAGCACCGCCCCTTAGCCCCCTTCTTCATGGCTTCTTGGGAGCCCTCCCCCATAGAGATGGGATCCATGGGGGAGGCAAAAACATAGCTTTGGTGGCTGCAAATTCGTGGGTGGAGATGCCCTGGGCGAATTAGGTTTCCTCCCTTTATATAGCTTCTCGGATTCCCGTCACCCCATCTTGGGCTGTAGTAAATCAGGCTAAAAGGCCTGTCCGGACTCGGAATCAGCTAAATTTTATGTTCAGAATGTTTGTCGCGAAATTTACAAAAACTTTGTAGTTTAAGAGTTTTCCGTTTGATGCCCTCTTCGACCCGAAACATGACCATCTTCAAAAAGAGTTCTGAGACAGATTTCTGGAAAAATCCCAATTTGACTCCAACAAGGTTTCCACTTGTATTCTTGGTAATTCCTACACATCAAAGTGTAAAACAAGAACATTGTGCACTTCTGCAACTATTAGTAGGTTAGTACAAATAAATCATAAACTTTATACAAAAAAGAGTGTCAAAAGCATATTATTAGCATAAAACCATCAAAAATTATGGACACGTTATGGATGTATCAACATCCCCAAGCTTAGTTCCCGCTCGTCCTCGAGTAGGTAAACGATCAAAACAATATAATTTTTTATGTGACATGTAGACAACACAATCTTGATCATCATTATTGTAAAAACATTGATAGCTGGGATTAAGGTACTCTAAACATGAATCATGAAAGATAGAGTTCTAACAATAAGACATAGCAACTATTTTGTAAAATGAAAAGGCACAAACAAAAGATTTATGAATAACAATGCATTGCAATACGTTTGTTTGTTTCACATAAAGAAAGCATAATGAGAATGGTATTCAGCTTGTCCCTCATAGAGTAGCAAAACATAAATGCATAAGACACCTTCAAAGTTCATAAGGGTGACTAGATACAAATAGTTTAAAAACAAGCAATATCAAAGTTATGCATCAATCAACAAGTCTTGGGACAATGCACATTACACTTAGAATGGCCACTATGCTCTCTTAATAGGTGCATAAAGTTAGAAGATGGAGACTCAACATAAAAGTAAAAGAAAGTCCTTCTTGGAAGGAAGCAGAAATTCAAGTCTCATAAAGAGCTTCCAAAAATTATGGTACTTATTAGCTTTCAAAAACGATTCAAACAATGTAAAACCTTCGCGTGGTATCATATTATGCGACATAGTTACAAGAAAAAATACCAAACTTGCAATATTGCAAATATCCTAAAAAACCTTTCTCGGAAATGAGGTATCGTGTTCTAGGTTTAATAGCTTTCAGGCCAAAACGATGAGTGTTATGGCTATAATCGCGTCATAGTTTATGATAATGTACCTATATTATGCACACATTTGCATCTTGGGATGGAAAATAATGTTGCAGGAGGAAGTTTTCTTTTTCATCACGCCAAAAAGGCATTTTCCATTTTCTGAGTGCCAAAATCAAGGTGTTTTGTGAAGCAATGATACATTGCAAATGTATCTATAATTTTTGATGTTCCATGCTTCGTTTTATCCACTTTCTTGTGTTTTGTTCCAAGTTTGGAGTACTTTTCATATGATTGCTTGGACTAACCTATTAACAAGAGCCACAGTGCCAGCTGCCTGTTTTCTACTGTTTTTGGTTCCAGGAAAGTCAGAAAATGAATATTCTTGGAATTGGACGGGACAAAAGCCAAAGTGCCTATTTTTCCGGAAGGGATCAAGTGTCAGAATACGAGACGGAGAAGGGCTAGGGAGCCACCACACCACCTGGCCTCACGGCCAGGCCTGACCCGCGCCAGTGGGTGGTGTGGCCGCTCCCGGCACCCCCTCGGCCTCTCCTTCTGCCTATATATTGCCCTCGGGACAAAAACCCTAAGTACCCGATCAAAAATCCACGAAAGAGTCTATAGTCATTGCCTCCATCCCAAGATCGGGAGGGATCTGAAGCTCTTCACGGCACCACGGAGAGGGAATTCACCCTGGAGGCCTTCTTCATCACCATGCAAGCCTCCAGTGTGATGCGTGAGTAGTTCATCCTTGGACTACGGATCCATGTAGTAGCTAGATGGCTGGTTTCTCCTCCTTTGTGCTTTCATGTTTAGATCTTGTGAGCTCCGTTCATGATCAAGATCATCTTTTTGTAATTCATACATGTTGTGTTTGTGGGGATCCGATGGATATTGAGATGCTATTTCAGATTGATTATTAATTCTATCATGTCTTTGTTATTTGAGATCTTGCATGCTTTCCGTTATTAGTAGCTATCTTGGCCAAGTAGATGCTAGCAACTCCAAGAGTTAGTATTTATGCTCGATAGTGGTTTCATGCCTCCGTAACTGGGAAGTGACAGAAATCTCTAAGGTACTAGATGTCTTTGCTACTAGGGAGAAAACAATAATCCTTTGTTCATAGAACAATCGTATTGTTACTTTACACTTGATTAAATAAGCAATAATTTGTTGCTTGCAACTTAATACTAGAGGGGGTTCGGATGATAACCTTAAGGTGGATTATTAGTCATAGATGCAGTTGGATGGCGGTCTATGTATTATGTTGTAATGCCCAATCAAGTCTCAAAGGAGTCAAGATGATTAGTATATGCATGTATTGCTTTCTCGGTGTTTGTCAATTTCCCCGCTGTAATTTGTTCACCCAGCATGTTATCTATCTAAGGAGAGCCTCCTCTAGTGAACTATGGATCCCGGTCCTTGTCTTTTACATAAAATCTATAAACTGTTTCTGCTTTGTGTTTACTTTCTGCAAACTTTTACTTCTTTCCATTCGATACGTTTAATCCTTTGTTTTCCTAAAAACACGGTGAGATTGACAACCTCATCGCAAGTTGGGGACAAAGTTCTGTGGTTGTGTTGTGCAGGTCTCCAAGTTGCTACTAGCACCGGTAGTGCGCCGTGCCAAAGCTCAGCTAGTAACACCTTTGAGGTGTTTCCTTGCTCCTACTGGTTCGATTAAACCTTGGTTTCATAACTGAGGGAAACTTGCTGCTATGCTCATCATACCTTCCTCTTGGGGTTCCCAACGAGCTCTACATCAACCATGCCCCAACACTTTTCTGGGTGCCGTGCACTGAGCCATCAAGCATATTTCTGGCGCTGTTGCCGGGGATGAAGAAGAAGAAACTCCCACGTCAACTACACGTCAGCAAAGATTTTTCTGGCGCCGTTGCCGGGGAGTCAAGGACATCTTCACAAGGGGAGTCCCTCATAACCAATCTCTTTACTTTGTTGTTTTTGTTTTGCTTAGTTTCTTTTTGCTTTGTTGGCTTGTTTTGTTCTTCAAAAAACAAAAAAAAATAGTTTTACTAGTTTGCTTTCTTATTTGAAAATCCAAAAAAATGACTACTCTTGAAAACACTAAGTTGTGTGACTTCACTAGCACCAACAACAATGATTTTATGAGCACACCTATTGCTCCACCTGTGGCTGAAAATACTTTCTTTGAGATAAAACCTGCTTTGCTCAATCTTGTTATGAGAGAACAATTTTCTGGTATTGGTAATGAAGATGCTTCTTCCCATCTAAATAACTTTGTTGAACTTTGTGAGATGCAAAAGCATAGGGATATAGATGGTGATATTATTAAACTGAAATTGTTTCCTTTCTCTTTGAGAGGAAAAGCTAAAGAGTGGTTGAATTCCTTAACTAGGAATAGTATTGATTCTTGGACTAAGTGCAAAGATGCTTTTATTGGAAAATACTATCCTCCTGCTAAGATTATATCCATGAGAAGTGAAATAATGAAGTTTAAACAACTTGATAATGAGCATGTTGCTCAAGCTTGGGAAAGAATGAAATCTTTGGTAAAGAATTGTCCCACTCATGGACTGACTACTTGGATGATCATCCAAACTTTTTATGCAGGATTGAACTATTCTTCAAGGAACCTATTGGATTCAGCTACTGGAGGTACCTTTATGACCATCACTTTGGGTGCTGCAACAAAACTTCTGGACAATATGATGGTTAATTATTCTGAATGGCATACTGAGAGAGCTCCACAAGGTAAGAATGTAAATTCTGTTGAGGAAACCTCCTCCTTGAGTGATAAAATTGATATTATTATGTCTATGCTTGTTAATGGGAAAGCCCATATTGATCCAAATAATGTTCCTTTGGCTTCTTTGGTTGCTCAAGAAGAGCAAGTTGATGTGAACTTCATAAGAAATAACAACTTTGGCAACAATGCTTATGGTAATAATGCTTATAGGAACAATTTTGGTAACAACAATTATAAGCCATATCCTCCCAACAATGGTAATGCTTATGGAAATTCTTACAACAATAATAAGAGTGCTCCCTCTGAACTTGAAGTTATGCTTAAAGAGTTTATTAGTAAACAAACTGCTATCAATAAAACTATTGAGGAAAAACTCTCTAATGCTAAAAGAAATATAGCATCTTTGGCTGAAGCTCAATCTACTTTGAAAATGGCTGCTAAACCTGAAACTAATGATAATCCCTTTGCAGCTACTAATGCTATACAAGTAAGAATTGATGAAAATGTTAGACTATTAGCTGAATTACATGCTAAGTGGTAAAGAGAAGATGAAATTGCTAGAAACATTAGTGTTTCTACTATCACCACCACTAGTGTTGAGGCTAGTAATAGTTCTACTACTTTAGATGATAAATTTGATTTTGATCTTGATGGTTGCAACATCTCTGAATTTATCAAGTTCCTACAAAAGCTTGCTAAAAGTCCTAATGCTAGTGCTATGAACATGGCCTTTACAAAACACATTACCGATGCTCTCATAAATATTAAGGAAGAAAAGATGAAACATAAAGCTTCTATTCCTATAAAACAAGAAGATGGTTGGGAACCCATCATTAATATGAAAGTGAATGACTTTGATTTCAAAGCTTTGTGTGATCTTGGTAGTAGTGTTTCTATTATGCCTAGAAGGATTTATGATATGCTTGATTTGCCTCCTCTTGAAGATTGTTATTTGAATGTCCCACTTGATGATAATGATAAAAATAAACTCATGGGGAGTCTTAATGATGTTCTTATTATGGTTAACGATTCCTATGTCCCCGTTGATTTCTATGTTTTGGATGTTGAATACAATGCTTCTTGTCCTATTACTTTGGCAAGACCTTTTCTTAGAACTGTTGGTGCCATCATTGATATGAAAGAAGGCACCATTAAATATCAACTCCCACTCAAGAAAGGTATAGAACACTTCCCTAAAAAGAGATAAAAGATTTATTTTGCTTCTCCTATGAAAACAAAATTTGGTCTTAATGCTTCTTCATTTGAGAACACTTGATTCTTTCTTTGCTTCTTTTGCCTAACTTAAAGGCGTTAAAGAAAAGTACTTGTTGGGAGATAACCCAAGAGTTTTAGATGAGTCTTGGAAGTTATTACTTCAGTAATAAACGCTCCTTATCCTTTTTATTTGCTTTTTGTGCCAAGAGTAACCTCTAATGAGAGTGAAGTAATGATTGGGAAAGTTGCTGTCCCGAAACAGATTTTTGTGCTTCACTGTAAAAATTCCTGAGAGAGCTCTGTATGTAGGATTGAGCTGTAATTTTTTGTGATTCTGACCCAGGTTGTTATATAACTTTAGTTAGTTCAACACTTTTTTATTTGAGCAACAGAAGGTCTTCGAAAAAATTCGTATTTACCTGCTGGTCTGCTTTGATAGATTTCTGCCATTTTCTGTATTTGCTTCTTGTGGGTTCCTTCTTGAGTTCTTTTGGGGAATTGAGCTTTTTAGGGAAGTGCTACAGTAGCTAGTGTTCTAATGGAAGTTTATTTGGTGTTAGAACTGAACCTTAAGACTTATTTATCTTAAGTGCACTAATGTTGCTAATGAGATTGTGTGAAGTTTTGTATGAAGGAAAATTTTCAGGTGTATGGAAGGAATGAGTAATGAGATGAAGGATGGACTAAAGCTCAAGATTGGGGATGCCACGCGTGTCACCCCAAGAAATATCCAAGAAGTACAAGCGTCAAAGCTTGGGGATGCCCAAGGCATCCCCTTCTTCATCAATAAAAATCTCAGGTTTCTTCCAAATGCTTCATTTTTATTGTTTCATGCACAGTTGTGTTTTTCTTGGAGCGTCTTATTTTTGGTTTTTGTTTTTGTTTTTAGTTTGCTTGGTTTGCTTAGTTTTCTGAATAAATTGGTTGGACCCCCTCTTTCATACATTGGTTTGCAAATAGTTTGGTTTGGTTTGGAAAAGAGTAGGAAAGTTCATACTTTTGTGGTAAAAAGAGCTCGTTTTTGACTGTGGCCTATGCTCTGTCATGCCATGCTTAATATTGTCTTGGCTTTATGCTTAGTATTCTTTGCTGTAGCATGACTTGTTATAAACAATTGAGATTGCTTAATGTGCCTTGGATGAATCATGCGTTGTTTTAGCATATTAAAGCATAGTATAGTGGTATTCTCCTTTGATGCTTTATTTGGGTTGACTTGGCGCATGATCACACCATGTTTTGACTATCTCAAATCACCATAGCCTTTATGATCCTTTAGTTTTCAACTTGTAGTATCACTTTATGCTTTGATCAATGATGTTTTGTCGCTCTGCATGATTATGGCCATTATTGCTCTCTTAGTTTGTCGCCCGCCTTTTGCTAGCCTCCACAACAAGGTATGAGTTCCACTCATGCATCCAACTCCCTAAACCAAGTTATTCCAAAGAGTCCACCATACCTACCTACTAGCTTATGCTATTCCAAGTATATTCATGCTTTTGTTTACCTTCCACTTGTTATGAGAAAACTAGTGATTAAAGCTCTCACGAACTTGATGGCACACTTTAATTTTTGCCTCTAATAAACTTGAACCACTAGGTCATTCTTTTTTGCGTATATGCTTGCGCTTTATAAGTTGAAATTATCAGAACCATGTACCATGGGGAACGCTTTCAATATTGCACATGTACTTTGTACCCCGTTGATATCATGTTCTTTTGCTTACGGATCCCGGCGGTGTGAAATAAAAGTGGAACTTGTAAGATCATGGAGTTTGTATGTGTGTTAGAGAAACGCCTAGGCTGCTAGCCTAAGCCATGCCTAATCATGGTGGAAACTTGCAGCATCACCATAATGAGCACTCTATGAAGCATCCTCAATAAAAACCTATGCAAATAGCAAATAAAAAGATCGCTGAGATGCTCATTGTCTGCTTGCCTTGTCATTTTGGTTATGGGAAAGCTCCCGTATCATGTGCAAGGGGTACGCCGTTGGCGGTTCTTAATGATACACATGTACTTACAATGACAAGAGCTTACTCGTGACTGAAGTTGAGTAGCATGAGGATCGGTCTTCGTAAGTAAGGGGCATGAGATTTCGGTTTATAAGTTGTCAAGCATATCCTGTTAGTTGTGTCACTTTAACCTTAATCACTTCAAGATGCTTATGATAGGGGCAATGAGATCTGAAAGCTATAAGTACCATCATTTTTGGAAGCTCTTTATGAGAGTTGAATCCCTACTTCCTTTTACAAAAGGCTTTTCTTCCACCATTACATTGAGTCTCCACCTTCTATCTTTATGCACCTACTTTGAGAGCATAGTGGCCATTCTTAGTTCTATGTGCATTGTCCCAAGACTAGTTGATTGATGCATAACTTGGCATTGCTTGTTTTAAACTATTGTATCTAGTCACTCTTATGAACTTTGAAGGTGTCCTATGCATTTATATTTGCTACTCTATTGAGGGATAAGCTGAATACATTTATGCTATGTTTTCTTTATGTGAAACAAACAAACGTCTTACAAAGCATGTTATTCATGAATCTTTTGTTTGTGGCTTTTCATGTTGCATCATAATTTCTTTGCTTATTTCTAGAACTTTGTCTTTCATGTTATGATTGAAGTACTATGATCCTAGCTTTGAATGTTTTACAAATACTTTGATCAAGTCTTTGATGGTGCATGTCACCTCAAAAATTATTCTTTCTTTTTATCACTTACCTACTCAAGGACGAGCAGGAGTTAAGCTTGGGTATGTTGATACATTGCAAATGTATCTATAATTTTGATGTTCCATGCTTGGTTTTATCCACTTTCTTGTGTTTTGTTCCAACTTTGGAGTACTTTTCATATGATTTCTTGGACTAACCTATTAACAAGAGCCACAGTGCCAGCTGCCTGTTTTCTACTGTTTTTGGTTCCAGGAAAGTCAGAAAATGAATATTCTCGGAATTGGACGGGACAAAAGCCAAAGTGCCTATTTTTCCGGAAGGGATCAAGTGTCAGAATACGAGACGGAGAAGGTGAAGGGTTTCGCAGCATAGTAAATCAAAATTTTCTACGGAAGCGAACAGAGGGAAAGCCAAGATCTAATCTAGGAGATGCAAACAACGAGAGAGATTGGATTAGATCTTCATACCCTTGAAGATTCGCACAGCGGAACGTTCGTCGGAACGTGGGTGATGTAGTCGTACTCGCTTCTCCTCCTCGCGATCCAATCTGATCCAGCACCACAAGTGGCGGTGCCTCCGTGAGATGCACACGTGCGGCACCTCGACGTCTCCTCCTTCCTTGGACCAGCAAGTATGGTGGAGAGATAGATTGGATCTACAACACGACGGCGTGGTGTATATGGTGGAGAATTTCTGCAGCAGGGCTTCGCCTACAAACAGTCGGGAGGGAGAGAGGAGGGCAGCAGGGCAACTAGGGTTTGGAGGAAGGTGTAGGTTGGGGGGAGGGGGCGCACCAGCCCTCTATATATAGAGGGGGTGCGGCCAGCCCTTGCCCATCCTCCAAGCCTATCTCTAGTTTAAACGATTTAAACTCTCCCTTATCTAGAAATCCTATCTCTAGTTTAAACGAGTTTAAACTTATCTAGGATCGGCTGGGCCCTATGGGGCCTTGGGCCAATGCGGCCAGGACTTCCCTCATAGGCCCATGCCCCTCCCGGAAGGTGGGACCACGTTGGCCCCTTCGGAAGGTTCTAGAAGCTTCCGATAATACCGATTAACCCGAACAATTCAACTCCAAAACTGACCGCCTTATATGAATCTTATTCTCCGGACCTCTCCTGAACCTCTCATGATGTCCCGTATCCCATCCGATACTCCGAACAAAACTTCATAAACCAAGTATCCAATCTATCCTAGAGTCGAGACACGTTAAGTGTGACCGCGGTTCGAGAATATGCGCATGATCTTCTATCAATAATCAACAATGGGTCCGGCACCCATATTGACTCCACATTCATCGATGATCATATCGGATGAACCACGATGCCAGGATTCAATCAATCCCATATATATATTCCCTTCGTCTCGCGATATTTTACTTGCCCGAGATTCGATCGTCGGTATCGTCATACCTAGTTCAATCTCGTTCACAAAGTACTTTACTCGTTCGTAATCCGATATCACTTTGTGATTAACTCCTTAACCACATGCTTGCAAGCGTGTTGATATCGACACCGAGTGGGCCCAAGTATATCTCTCCGACTTGGGAGGGACAAATCCCATCTCGATACATACAACCCAACAGATACTTTCCGATTACCTGAGAGACACCTTTATGATCACCCTCTCATAGGATGATGTTTGATGACCTCAAAGCTTTCTTCCGATACCAGGGAGTTGTATTATCTCATGGTCTAAGGAATACAATATTTGACATAAGAAAAACTTCGCAAAGACGAACACGATGACACGATCTAATTGCTTCGCTTAGTTTGGGTCTATCCACCATATCATTCTCCAATGATATGATCTCATTATCAATTGACAACTCATGTCTATGGTTAGGAAACCTTAACCATCATTGATCAATGAGCTAGTCCATAGAGGCGCATTAGGGACACGGTGTTGTTCACAAACCACACAAGTATTAAAGTTTCCGCTTAATACAATTCTAGCATGGAATATAAACTTTATCATGAACAAGAATTATAATAATAACATCTTTATTATTGCCTCTAGGGCATAATTCCAACAGTCTCCCACTTGCACTAGAGTCAATAATCTAGTTTACATTTGGCAACAATCTTACACCCATGGCAATCGAGGTGCTGATCATGTTTTACACGTGGAAGAGGTTTAGTCAATGGATCTGCGACATTCAGATCGTATGTACTTTGCTGATCTTCGATCTCCATCCGCTATATAATCTCGGATTATATGAAACTTATGTTGATATGCTTGGTCTTTGGATGATATCTTGGTTCCTTAGCGAGTGCTATGGCGCGGTGTTGTCACACAATATCTCTAGTGGGTCCAATGCACTTGAACCACGCCAAGCTCGGATGAAGTTTCTGATCCAAACTCCTTCACTTGACGCTTCGAAGAGCCATGTATTCCGCTTTCATCAGATCCCGCGACCACGCTTTGCTTGCAGCTTCTCCACTCAGCCTCCTCCATTCAAAATATACACGTATCCCGTCGAGATTTAGCATCATCCTTGTCGGTGTCGAAACTAGCATCGACGTAACCTTTACGACGATTTGTTCATCACCCCCATAGACTAAGAACATTTCTTTAGTCCTATTTAGGTACCTTAGGATGTTCTTCACGGCTGTCCAAAGGTTCCACTCGGATCACTTTGATATCTGCCGTCAAACTAAGAGCATTGGACACATCCGTCTAGTACACAAGATGGCATACATGATGGAACCTATGGCCGAGGCATAAGGCACTTTGCTCATAGCTTCCCTATCATTTCATCAGAATGGACACCGAGCCTTGCTCAATATCTTACTCGACAACATAGGCATCGAACCTTTCAATGCCTTATCCATTCTGAACCTTTTCGTAACTTTGTCTAGGTATGTACTCGGCTTAAAGCTATCAGCGCCTTTTGTCTATCTTTATAGATTTTGATGCCCAATATATAAGCAGCTTCACCTAGGTCTTTCATTGAAAAACACTTGTTCAAATAACTCTTCCCATCGTTAAGCATGTTGATGTCATTTCCAATAATCAATATGTCATCCCCATATAGTACCGTAAACGCCACCGAAGCTCCCACTCACTTTCTTGTAGATGCAAGCTTCAGAGCAATTTGGAACAAATCCAAAGCTCTTGATCACTTGATCAAAACGAAGGTTCCAACTCCGAGATGCTTGCTTCAGTCCATAAATGGAACGCTGAAGTTTGCATACTTTATCAGCATCCTTAGGATCGACAAAACCTTCGGGTTGCATCATATACAACTCTTCATCAATGTTGCCATTGAGGAAAGTAGTCTTGACATCCATTTGCCATATTTCATAATCATGAAACGCAGCACTTGCTAATAAAATACTAATGGACTTAAACATCGCCACGGAGAGAAAGTCTCATCGTAGTCAACACCTTGAACTTGTCGAAAACCTTTCGCAACAAGCCGTGCTTTATAGACGGTAAAATTACCATCCGCCCGCTTTTCTTCTTGAAGATCCATTTGCACTCAACGGCCTTTCGTCGCTAGGAGGGTCCACCAAAGTCCATACTTGGTTTTCGCCATGGATCCCAATTCGGATTTCATGGCTTCTAGCCATTTCTCGTAGTCCGGGATCATCATCGCTTCCTCATAGTTCGAGGTTCACTGTCTTCTACTAACAAGACAGTCAAGACAGGGTTGCCGTACCACTCAGGAGGGGCACGCGACCTTGTCGACCTGCGACGTTCAGTAGTAGCATCGTCCGAATCTTCATGATCCTTGTCATTAGCTTCCTCTATTGTTGGTGCAAAGCGACTTTGGAACAATTTCAGGTGCTGCGCTTACTCTCCAATTCAAGAGAAGGTTCAATAACCTCGTCTAGCTCTACTTTCCTCCCACTCACTTCTTTCGAGAGAAACTCCTTCTCAAGAAAGGAACCGTTCTTCATGCGACAAACACTTTGCCTTCGGTTCGTGATAGAAGGTATACCCAATAGTTTCCTTAGGGTATCCTATGAAGACGCATTTCTCGCTTTGGGTTCGAGCTTGTCCGCATCAACTTCTTGACGAAGCTTCGTGATCTCCAAACTTTAAGAAACGACAACTTAGGTTTAGCACCAAACCACAGTTCATACGGTGTCGTCTCAACGGATTTAGATGGAGCCCTATTTAAAGTGAATGCAGCGGTTTCTAATGCATAACCCCAAAATGATAACGGCAAATCAGTAAGAGACATCATCGATCGGACCATATCTAATAGGGTTCGATTCCGCTCGACACACCATTGCGCTGTGGTGTTCCGGTATGGAGTTGTGAAACGATTCCACTTGCTTTGAGATGCGTGAGAAAATCATAACTCAAATATTCGCCCCCATGATCGGATCGTAGAAACTTAATCTTTCTGTTACAATGGTTCTCCACTTCATTCTGAAATTCTTTGAACTTTTCAAACGTTTCAGATTTATGTTTCATTAAATAGATATACCCATATCTACTTAAGTCATCGGTAAAAGTGAGAAAATAGCGATATCCACCGCGCGTCGAAACACTCATCGGTCCGCATACATCGGTATGTATGATTTCCAACAAGTCCTTTGATCGCTCCATCATACCGGAGAACGGGGTTTTGATCATCTTGCCCATGAGGCATGGTTCGCATGTGTCAAATGATTCAAAATCAAGAGACTCCAAAAGTCCATCAGAATGGAGTTTCTTCATACGCTTTACACCAATATGACCTAGACGACAGTGCCACAAATAAGTAGTATTATCACTATCTACTTTGCATCTCTTAGCCTCAATGTTATGGATGTGTGTTTCATCCCTTTCGAGATTTAGAAGAAATAAACCATTCACAAGAGGTGCATGACCATAAAAGATGTTACTCATATAAATAGAACAACCATTATTCTCCGATTTAAATGAATAACCGTCTTGCAATAAACACGATCCAGAAATAATGTTCATGCTCAACGCAGGCACATAATAACATTTATTAAGGTTTAAAACTAATCCCGAAGGTAAAACTAAGGAGAGCGTGCCGACGACCATCACATCAACTCTTGATCCGTTGCCAACGCGCATCGTCACCTCATCCCTCGCAAGCCACCGTCTATTCCGCAGCTCCTGTTTCGAGTTACAAATATTAGCAACTAAACCGGTATCAAATACCCAGGCACTACAACGAGGGCTAGTAAGGAAAACATCAATAACATGTATATCAAATATACCTTTGATGGTGCCAGCCTTCTTGTCCGCTAAGTACTTCGGACACTATGCTTCCAAAGGACCCTTGTCCTTGCAATAGAAGCACTGGTTTCCGGCTTGGGACCAGACTGAGCTTCTTCTCAGCAGGGGCATTGCTTACGCCGCCTTCTTGAAGGGCTTCTTTGCACCTTTACCTTTCTTAAAGGAGGGCTTGTTGACCATCAACACATGATTATCCTTCTTGATGTCCACCTCCGCAGCCTTCAGCTTTCGAAGAGCTCGGTGATCGATCGATGGAACCAATCTGATTATGAGTCACTACAAAACTTTTGTAGCCGGGAGGAGTGATTGCGTAACCACATCAATCTTGAGCTCCTCTGAATCTTGCGTCTAGTTGCTCAAGGCGTTGAGTGTAGCCCGACATCTTAATGGCGTGCTCACTAACGGAACTCCCTTCCTCCATCTTGCAGTTAAAGAACTTCTCGGAGATCTCATATCTCTCAGAACGGGCCTGAGTCTGAAACATGGTTTTCAACTCTTCGAGAATCTCAAAGGGCCCGGGATAGTTTTCAAAACGATTTTGAAGTTCCGGTTCCATAGCAAACAACATAGTGCTCTTAATCACACCATAATCATCTTTGCTTGATCGATAGACAGCTTTCTCATCACCGCGCTTGCGTTAGGGGTTACCTAACGCTTTCTCAAGGACATAGTCCTTTTTCCGCCGCATGTAATGATTCTTAGATTGCGAACCAGTTGGTGAAGTTAGACCCATTGTTTCTAAGCTTTTCTTTCTCAAAGAAAACGCTTGAAGTTGAAGTTGGACTTGGCCATGTGATCTACGGTATTTGCAAGTACAATTTAGACTATGTTCATGATAAATAGTTCAACTTAATCAAATTACTAGATGAACTCCCACTAAATTCAACATCCCTCAAGTTGTTTAGTGAACACGATCCAAATTCACCACACCTAATCCGATCTTCACGAGAAGAGATGTGGTTTCAATGGTGGACAACAAAGTGTCGATCATATCATTCATATGACTCATGCTTAACCTTTCGGTTCATGTGTTCCGAAGCCATGTCTGTACATGCTAGGCTCGTCAAGTTAGACCCAAGTATTTCCGGCAGTAAAACTGGCTTGCACCCATTGTATGTGAGCGAGAGTCTATAGCACCCGATCATCACGTGATGCTTGGACACGAACTTTCGCAACGGTGCATACCGGGAGAACACAGCTTTTATCTTGATCTTTATGAGGAATCATCTTATAATGCTACCGCGATCTAAGCATAATAAGATACATAAAAGGATAAACATCACATGCATATAACTTTATGTGACATGGTATAGCCAATCTTTGCGCAATGATCTCCATCTTGTGCGTTCCGGCATGATCTCCATCACTTCACCATGATTGCCTCCACCACGAATAGCAACTACAACTATTGCTAACTACTTAGCGATAAAGTAAAGCTATTACATGGCGTATAAGAAGTTGACTCGCAGGTCATACACAATTATAAAGACAACCATATGGCTCTCCGGTTGTGTACTCATCGACATGCAAGTCGTGAAACATTACAAAACATGATCATCGCATACAATATACACATCACATCTTGGGCCATACCATATCACAAAACACTCGCAAAAACAAGTTAGACGCCTCTACTTTGTTGTTGCATGTTTTACGTGGCTCATGGGAGTAGATGCTAAGAACGATTCTTACCTACGGAAAGCCACAACGGTGATATTATGGTTGCCAAACTCGGTGTTAATCCCATGACAACTATAGTGAGAGAAATCGACATCCACCAGCCGCATGTGGAACAAGCCACACGTCAAGTGCGGAGCCGGTCTCATGAACGACGTCGCGTAAGGTTGGCCTGGACCGCTTCAATCTCACTATCCCGCGCCATAAGAAGAACACAAACAAGAGGCTTGCAACAGAAAACATCAACGCCCGCAACAACCATGTTGCGTTCTACTCGTGAAACACATCTACGCATAGATCTAGCTCGATACCATCAAGGGTTTCAAGCATAGTAAATCAAAATTTTCACGGAAGCTTAACAGAGGGAAAGCCAAGATCTAATCTAGGAGATGCAAACAACGAGAGAGATTGGATTAGATCTTCATACCCTTGAAGATTCGCGACAGTGAACGTTCGGAATGTGGGTGATGTAGTCGCACTCGCTTCTCCTCCTCGCGATCCGATCCGATCCAGCACCACAAGTGGCGGTGCCTCCGTGAGATGCACACGGCACCTCGACGCCTCCTCCTTCCTTGGACCAGCAAGTATGGTGGAGAGATAGATTGGATCTACAACACGGCGGTGTATATGGTGGAGAATTTCTGCAGCAGGCTTCGCCTACAAACAATGGGAGGGAGAGAGGAGGCGGCAGGCAACTAGGGTTTGGAGGAAGGTGTAGGTTGGGGGAGGGTGCACCAGCCCTCTATATATAGAGGGGTGCGCCAGCCCTGCCCATCCTCCAAGCCTATCTCTAGTTTAAACGATTTAAACTTATCCCTTATCTAGAAACCTATCTCTAGTTTAAACGAGTTTAAACTTATCTAGGATCGGCTGGGCCCTATGGGGCCTTGTGCCCTGGCCCAATGCGGCCAGGACTTCCCTCATAGGCCCATGCCCCTCCGGAAGGTGGGACCACGTTGGCCCTTCCGGAAGGTTCTAGAAGCTTCCTACAATACCGATTAACTTGAACAATTCAACTCCAAAACTGCACCGCCTTTATATGAATCTTATTCTCCGGACCATTCCAGAACCTCTCATGATATCTCGGATCCCATCCGAGACTCGAACAAAATTCATAAACCAAGTATCCAATCTATCCTAGCGTCGAGACACGTTATGTGTGACCTGCTGGTTCGAGAATATGCGACATGATCTTCTATCAATAATCAACATGGGTCTGGGCACCCATATTGACTCCTACACATTCATCGATGATCATATCGGATGAACCACGATGCCAGGATTCAATCAATCCCATATATATATTCCCTTCGTCTCGCGATATTTTACTTGCCCGAGATTCGATCGTCGGTATCGTCATACCTAGTTCAATCTCGCTCACGAAGTACTTTACTCGTTCCGTAATCCGATATCACTTTGTGATTAACTCCTTAACCACATGCTTGCAAGCGGTGTTGATATCGACACCGAGTGGGCCCAAGTATATCTCTCCGACTTGGGAGGGACAAATCCCATCTCGATACATACAACCCAATGATACTTTCCGATTACGAGAGACACCTTTATGATCACCCTCTCATAGGATGATGTTTGATGACCTCAAAGCTTTCTTCCGATACTAGGGAGTTGTATTATCTCATGGTCTAAGGAATACAATATTTGACATAAGAAAAACTTCGCAAAGACGAACACGATGACACGATCTAATTGCTTCGCTTAGTTTGGGTCTATCCACCATATCATTCTCCAATGATATGATCTCATTATCAATTGACAACTCATGTCTATGGTTAGGAAACCTTAACCATCATTGATCAATGAGCTAGTCCATAGAGGCGTACTAGGGACACGGTGTTGTTCACAAACCACACAAGTATTAATGTTTCCGCTTAATACAATTCTAGCATGGAATATAAACTTTATCATGAACAAGAATTATAATAATAACATCTTTATTATTGCCTCTAGGGCATAATTCCAACAGAAGGGCCAGGGAGCCACCACACCACCTGGTCACAGGCTAGGCTCTGCCCACGCTGGTGGTGTGGCTCCCCCCCTCGGCCTCTCCTTCCGCCTATATATTGCCCTCGGGACGAAAATCCTAAGTACCCGATCAAAAATCCACGAAAGAGTCTGTAGCTCTTCCCGACACCCTGCCGGAGAGGGGAATTCACCCTGGAGGCCTTCTTCATCACCATGCAAGCCTCCGGTGTGATACGTGAGTAGTTCATCCTTGGACTACGGATCCATGTAGTAGCTAGATGGCTGGTTTCTCCTCCTTTGTGCTTTCATGTTTAGATCTTGTGAGCTCCGTTCATGATCAAGATCATCTTTTTGTAATTCATACATGTTGTGTTTGCGGGTATCCGATGGATATTGAGATGCTATTTCAGATTGATTATTGATTCTATCATGTCTTTGTTATTTGAGATCTTGCATGCTTTCCGTTATTAGTAGCTATCTTGGCCAAGTAGATGCTAGCAACTCCAAGAGTTAGTATTTATGCTCGATAGTGGGTTCATGCCTCTGGTAATCTGGGGAAGTGACGGAAATCTCTAAGGTACTAGATGTGTTGTTGCTACTAGGGAGAAAACAACAATCCTTTGTTCATAGAACAATCGTATTGTTTACTTTACACGCAGTTCGTAAAGCAATAATCTGTTGCTTGCAACTTAATACTGGAGGGGGTTCGGATGATAACCTGAAGGTGGATTATTAGTCATAGATGCAGTTGGGTGGCGGTCTATGTATTATGTTGTAATGCCCAATCAAGTCTCAAAGGAGTCAAGATGATTAGTATATGCATGTATTGCTTTCTCGGTGTTTGTCAATTGCCCCGCTGTAATTTGTTCACCCAGCATGTTATCTATCTAAGGAGAGCCACCTCTAGTGAACTATGGATCCCGGTCCTTGTCTTTTACATACAATCTATAAACTGTTTCTGCTTTGTGTTTACTTTCTGCAAACTTTTACTTCTTTTCATTCGATACGTTTAATCCTTTGTTTTCCGCGAAACACAGCGAGATTGACAACCTCATCGCAAGTTGGAGACAAAGTTCTGTGGTTGTGTTGTGCAGGTCTCCACGTTGCTACTAGCACCGGTAGTGCGCCCTGCCAAATCTCAGCTAGTAACACCTTTGAGGTGTTTCCTTGCTCCTACTGGTTCGATTAAACCTTGGTTTTATAACTGAGAGAAACTTGCTGCTATGCTCATCATACCTTCCTCTTGGGGTTCCCAACGAGCTCTACATCAACCATGCACCAACACTTTTCTGGGCGCCGTGCACTGAGCCATCAAGCAACCACCAAATGAAAGAATCAAAATGGTACCACCAGTTTTTCAAAAATACTAGACCATCTTCCATAGACAATGTTCCAACCGAGATATCTTAAATATTTCCGTCCACCCCCCGTGAAAAAGACAAATTCCAATTGAATCGGTAGGAAGTCGATCAAATTTGAACTACAGGTACATGATATAACGTTCATGATTTTTTGAAAAAAAAATATTTTTAGGTTCACAATATGCTATTTCAGCAGAGTTCAACTGTAAGTTTAGCGAGGCTCAGTCCCGAGCTAAGAATCTTCATGCTCATCGTTTTGACCATAGTGTGAAACGGGCATAATAAATTCAAAAACGATCTAAACAATGTAAAACCTTAGCTTGGTGTCATATTATATGACATAGTTGCAAGAAAAACACCAAATTTGGAATATTACAAATATCCGGAAAAGAAACTTCTCAGAAATGAGCTATCATGTTCGAGGTTTCATGGCTTTCAGGTGAAACGACGAATGTTATGATTAGAATCACATCATAATTTGTGATAATGTGCTCATATTATGCACACATATGCATCTTGGGATACAAACAATGGTGAAGGAGAAAGTTTTCCTTTTCGTCGCACCAAAAAACTATTTCCATTTTCCGAGTGTCAAAAACGGGGTATTTTGTGAAGCGACCGCCAAACCAAAGATTCAAAATTGTACCATCCCATTTTTCAAAAATAGTAGACCATCTTCCATAGACAATGCCCAACCGAGGTATCTTAAACATTTTCTTCTATCCCTCATAACAAGACAAATTCCTGCCAAATCAGTAGTAAGTCGGCCAGATTTGAACAACAGGTATATGATCTAATCGGTAGTAAGTCATGTGACATAATAATATAAGAGTTAATATGATTGCTATGGTAGTATTGACAATAAGGTATAATTTATTTTGCGCAAGCTCATCGTGAACGAATGAAGAAGTTAAACGTGCTGGGTTGGAGTATTTGAGGTTGGTGACCGAACAGAAAGTTTGACCACGAGTGCAATTTGACCTAAGATTAAGTGCAATTATAGTTGAAAATATCCTAAATGAGAGATTAACGAGTCAAACAACTTCAAAATTTGAAAAAGTAAATTGATTTCCTTTTTAAAAAATAGAAACAGCCGTTAGGCTATGCCAAGGGCAAAGCCGTCGGCATAGCCTATACCGACGGCAATTCCTACGCCGACGTCCAAAAGGCCCTGTGCCGACAAGGGGTTGTGCCGAGGGGACTACACCGACAATATTCTGATACTGTGCCGAGGGCAGCTGGCCCTCGCCGCCACGCGATTTTCCTATAGTGTTTCAATCATTTTTTTACGTGGATATATGAACATTTTGTAAGATATTTGAATTTTTTAAAAATATTTCTTGCATTTGAATAATGTTCATATTTCTCCAAAAGAGATGCTTGTGTTTTACTAAAAGAAAAATCACGGGTTCAAGAAAATATTCAAAAATGTTCACGAGTTCGAAAATGTTCACTCGATCGTTCTTGTTTTTCAGAATAGAAGGGTTTCCACTGATCATACAGAGCAATTGGTTTAAAATCTTCAAAGCATCCCGAAATCACTTGAGAGTTGAGACTGTTTGCTTTCGAACAGATTTGATTAGCTCAGTATTTCTTTCAGTCCCCGGTACATCTTGGATACTATGTTATTCAAGCAACTTATTTCGCAACATCGTACCGCACACACTTGGCAAACCGACCGATCGTTCAAACTACTACCCACTTGGAAATCACGCGCCAGAATCATCACACTACGTACACGTACGCTGGTAACCCCTGCTTGCAGCATCTGAGAATCAATCACGGAGCTGAAGTTTCAGTTTCAGGCAGCCTGCAGCAGCGAGCTCCCGAGCGCGGCGCGGAGGCTGGCGACCTCGTCCTTGGGGAGCACCGCCGTGACCACCCTGCCGCGGCCGTCGGCGTCGGGCTGCACCAGCACGGCGCCCTCCTCGCCGACGCCGGTCATGCCGTACTCCACGTGCACGGGCCGCTGCCCCTTGATCTCCAGCCCGTACAGGTCCACCTGCTCCATGTCCACGAACGTCAGGTTCGCGCCGTAGATGACCACGTCCCCGGGGAACCCTACCACCGCCGCCGTCTCGTCGACCAGGTTCTTGGCCAGCAGCGCCGCCAGCTCGGCCACGTCGCTCTTCGCCGGCGGCGAGCCCGCCTCCACATACCCGACCTTCTCCTCGTTCCCGAGCGAGTTGCCGCTCCTGGCGGACATGTCCGTCCTCACCACCGTCACGGTCGTCACCTCCTTGCCGACCCTGATCTTCGCCACCGTCTGCCACATGAACGCCGAGACGAGCTCGAAGGCGCCGCCGGCACCCGCCGACTCCTGCAGCGTGTCGAGCATCGGTTCGGTGACGTGGAAGGAGTAGCACGCCATGTCGGCGCCGGTGGGCGCCAGCCAGTAGTCCTCGATGGGCCCAACCTGCTTGACGGAGCGTGGTGGCGCCGCGGCCGCCGGTGCGCGGTCCTGCGGCTCGTTCACGGGAGTGACGGTGACGGCGTCCGGCTTCTTGCCCGCGAGTATCTTTGCCCAGTTGTTGAAGCATGTCGTCGCTGACGCCACGTCGCCGATGAGGTGCGCCCAGCTGAACCCCAGCGCCATCGCTCCGCATTTGAAGTTTGTCACCTGCGAATCATTCAGTCAGTCAGTCAGAACAAGCGCTGCCGATCGCTACAGAACTGGCGTGACCACACGACAGGATTCAAGTTTCAGATCGCACAAAAATGTCAAGTAGCCCCGAGCTTGAAACCAGAAACAAATCTAAGCTTTGTCTTTGGTCAGAGAAGGAGTCAAGCCTTAGTACCAAATGTGAACTGCAAAGATTGGGATGGAACTAGCGAAATGTAACACCACATCTAGGTCCCCGGCACCATCATTACCATTGATTTGTTGAAGATTCGTGCAAACTATTTTACAGAAAGACCGTTGCACCTCAATCTAGATTCATACAAGATTTATTGCAAATCTGAAACTGCTTTGAATCTTGCAGACACATATACGATTCAATAGCAACTGTAGAATAACTAAAAAAAACAATCAAATTAATAGTAGAAAAATTAGAAAAAGTAACAAAAAATAAAGATATATACAAATTTTAGCAGATTTAGTCAAGAAGCATACAAGTTTTGCTGCCAGATGGAGCTCGGACTGTTTTCAATTTTTTGAAGGGCACTAAGTGTAAATATGTGACGGTTATTGACTTCGTGGACTTTGCACGAATCTCCAACAACAATCGTGGGGCATGTGTGGTGCCGGGGACCAACGTACTTGCGGTAAATCCGTTCTCGACGATCTGGTCACATAGGTCGAGACACGGTGATCCTACATGCGAGTTGCTGATCATAACGCACTACCGGCACTGACAGCGATTCACTGAACATTGTTCCGACTGCGTCTTCAGATCATCGGGCGTCTTCAGATCGAGGAGCGTTTTGCGTCGTCGTCTTGAGTGATGAGTGTTCAGCGCCTGAATCCGCTGTTGCCAAACCGACACGCACAGGCACGGCTGGCTTGACAGGCTAGCACTTAGCTGCTGAAGTACAGGGGTACAGCGTGTTATGTGACTCTGATGGACCGAACATTTGAAGGTGGGATCGACAGTGGGGCTGGAATTGAATCCGAGAATCGGTAGCTGAGAATCTGAGATGTGCAAGGGAAGTCGAATTGAATCTGGAAAAAATAAAAAGAGCTGGGTGTCTGTCTGACAATTAAGCTACACTTGTTCAGGGCAGAGGCGTGGTGCAGTTAATACCGTGGATGCCTATTGGCGAACTCGGACGCACGGTACTGGCAAGAGCAGATGCAGCAATGAATGATTTAATTTAACATGAACTTTACAGTAAACACCGTTGTTTTTTATATTTGACATGCTAGCTTGACAACTCATAGCTGAAGCAGCTCAAGCAGTACTACCTCTGTTTGGGATTATTAGTCATAACAAGACACTCCATAACTCTCCATAACTCCATAACTCTCTCTCATTAATCTATGCATGCACCAATAATTTTACATGCATGAAAGAAGTGAGAGAAAAAGAAAAACATGCATCGGATGAGAGAGACTAATAAATGAGATAACCCTTATAATCTCAAACAATAAAACTGTCGGCGCCAATTGGCAGACCTGGTACGCAGCACACGGTACGGGGAAAGAGAGCAGATGCAGCAGCAATGAATGATGCACTGCAACAGCACATGATCTCAACGGTAGAGTATAGAGTTAACTTCTGAAGTTTTTTCCACCCTCACGTGCCAAATTTAAGTCTGTCCTAGCACAGGTGGCATGCCTGATGTGTACCATCATCACCAGTTCATCACCACAGCTCACTCTGGGAGAAGATTTTACCGGATAAAATCCGGGCCTGATCATGCACATCAGATGCCCACGCCTCATCTGCTTCGCGTGACCCCTCCCTCTGTAGTCTGTACTACTCACTACTACTGCTAACTCTTTAAGAAGAGCGGGGACGAAACGACATTTCAGCCCCCACACGGCGGCAATCAGTTTTGCTTGCCCCAGCATCCACACGATCGACGCCGCACTAAAAATCTTCCGAATTTGAGTTCTATAGCATTAGTTTCTGATGGTTACGGCTATGGCCGCAGCCGCGAACCGCACCGAAAGCTACATCTCCACGATTCATTGTCAACTGTCTTACTAGAACCAGCCGCGGCCCAACCAACCAGATCTCCCTCCCACGAAGAAGTAGTACGAAATTGTGTGTACAGCATTAACAATCCTCGCAACGAACAAATCGCCAAGATTCAACGGTTGAGTTTGTTCAATCGAAGAAGATGTGGTTGATTTTCATTGTCGAGATACGGGTGGAAATTCCTTCCGTGGAGGACTGAACTGAATGTGGTGTTACCTGGACGTAGAGCAGCGGGGAGAAGAAGAGCTCCGGGCCGAGCACCTTGTCGTAGCAGAGCTGCTTGACGCGGTCGGCGGCGTCGTCGCGGAGCCACTCGTCGAGGTCCCGGTCGCACAGCGCCTCCACGATGCGCACGCCGCAGTCGTTGCACTTGACGTACGGCCGCCGCGACGCGCCTTCCCCTTCGCCCTCCTCCACCTGCTGCTGCGGCTGGTCGTCGACGGGGCGGCGGACGCGGCCGGCCACGGGGTAGTAGGCGTCCAGCCAGGGGAACATGGGGTCCTTGAGCACCTTGGTGGTGACACCGCGCACCGTCTCCCCGGCCGCGTAGTAGTACACCCCGCGCAGGTAGTGCAGCCGGAACGCCAGGTCCGCCTCCGCCAGCTCGTACTTCTCCACCTCCGTCACCGAGCTCGGCACCACCGTCGACAGCCGGTGCCCGTGCACCGCCCCCGCACCCGCCGCCGCAGCCTCGTTCTTCTCGAGCCCCATGCCGACCGCGCCGCGCAACCGCTGCTACCCTGGGTGCGTACAAGTTTCTCGGGCTGAGCTTAGCTTAGCTGCGTGCACGGTCTCGGTTGGCTGGTGGGACGCGTGTAGGGGGGTGGCGTATATAGATGGATGGGAGCCGGCACACGACAGTGTTCGCCGGTACTGGTGGCAGGAGCACGAGCACGGGCTGGGGGTTTAAATACGGCGCGCGTGGAAGTGGTTGGGGAGGTGAACAGCGGACGGTGACGGATGAGAGGACACGGAGGCTCGACGGACTGGATGCGACGACGGCGCACGCGCGCAGCCGCGCATGCCGTCCGGGTCCGGCCCGTTCGGTTTGCGGTTGGGGGCGCCGCCGGTGAAATTGATTGCCGGTCCGATCGTGCGTGCGTGCGTGCGCACACTGTTTTGCTTGGTTGTGTTCCGAATTCTGATTCCTGCTGGCTCATGGCCCTGGCGTGATCTGTCCAAGGATGGATGGATGTAGGAATGTAGCAGTGCACCAGCGGGATTGGATCATCGGTAGCGCCGACGCGCGCACCGCAGATCTCAGACAGTGTGCGTCGTTGCCATAGTCGTGGTGGCGGCGATGGCGAATCTTCTCCGAAGCTGGTGGTACCTGCGCAACACAGAAAGCAGCACGAGGCGGTGGACGCTGCTGAAGCCTTGAAGGTCACTTGAAGGCGAAGCCCGTAGCAGCGTGTAGTAGCTGGGATCTGTAAAGGAAGCCAACTAGTAGTACGTACGATCGCAGGAAAGTTTACCCCACATAATTCACTACTGCCATTTCCCCGTTTCACATTCGTATTCCAAGCCTGCAACTGCAAATATTTGCTGCAACTATTTCAGGTTACTCAATCAAAAGGTGTCTGTTTTATTTGTCAAGCCTAACCTAGCAGTGTAAAGAAATTCGGAGCCACCGAAGATGTGTGACTTACGTAAATGAACAATGCTATGGACCAGGCTACTGCTCAACTCCGTCAAGTTTGTCTAACTTATGGTATTCTTTTGCAAAGTATAGCATGACTATGCAGTATATCCATCAGAAAAGAAGTACTCCATCATTCCCAACCTATATGGCGCATAATTTCTGGTCAAAGTCAAGTTTCACCAAATATATAGAAAAGTTATTAGCATCTCCTGTATGAAATCAAATATTACTAGGACCAGCATGACCTATATTTTCATCTTATGTGCATTTGTGTTGTAGATGCCGACAGATTTTTACTTATTCAAACTTTAGACCACTTACCCCCTTGGAAGAAATAGTCGTGGCATGCTATGTTATTTTTTTGGCCAAGAATGAGGTTCGGATAACACAATCGAAACACCAAAATGAAGAAAGTACGAGTGACGAGGGGTGACCTGGACAATGCCAATGATTATGGACTTAGGGTTTTATGGAAAGAGAGCACTGATAATTTTGTCGGTCTATCAGACAAACAAGAGAGTTGAAGTCCTGCCTGATTATCAAAACAGAGGGTTACAGAGTCGTCGATTCCTAGATGTAATCTAACTCACGGTAGGTTGTGTTTCGCTCAAAGGTATGGTGCCCTCTCGGTCGGCTCCTCCCAGCCTTTATATGAGAGGCTAGGTCCCAAAGTACAGGACGGATCGGACAAGTTAGAAACATAATTCTACCACTATGTTGGTTTAGACTTTTGCCTTAGTCAAGACGCCTCCCAGCCTTCGGATGCTTCCAGAACTCTCGGCTTCTTGTGGGCCGTATGGGCCATGGTTTGGATACATACCAGGTATATCAATTATGGGAACCTGGTAAGTCATACTAGTATCAGTAGCCCCCGAGACTCTACTTGAATCATAGATTCGGGTCGAGTCTGAGACATTTTCAGTATCGAACCCAAAAATTTCTTCGAGTAAATAAATTGTAAGTTAATTATTTTTGTCATGGGGATTTAGGTATAATGAGTCTGGTGCATCCGATGGATCGGGAACCAGTTCGTTGCTCTTGGGCAAAGACATCATGAACCTACTTCAAGCTCAAGTCCCCGGACTCGAACCTGGTTTACGCTAGTGTAATTCAGTTCGAGCCGTTGAGGTCTTATCGAGTATTGAATTCTATTTTTTGTGTTTTGGGTATCCAACGCGTCTGTCAAGATTTTTCATTGTATCGTGGATAAAAAAAATTACTAGCAGAGCACATTTGTGTGCGATTACTAGGCCTCACATGACGGATCCCGGTGTCTTACCTTCATGTCAATAGACATGGCATTCAGACATGTTATAGCAACGGACGCGGTCCGAGAATTTTAAATTTTTCGTCGATTGTGTTGTTTGGCTGATGGACTTGTCAGTTTGTTGTCAATTTTTATCGGGTGCTTTGTTTAACGCTCCTGATGGGAGTAAACATTTGAGGATATACTCGGGTAATACTCATAGGTTTTCTTCTCGTCTCCGTAGGAGAATTTTTTATTTTGGAATTTTATCGGATGCACGTCCAGCGCTCCCGATGGGAGTAGCCCGTGAGGCTACAGTCGAACATTTGTATTCGAGTGTAGGCTCGGAGTTCATCTTCATGATCTTTGTTGTCGGCCTCATAGGAGGATTGATTGTTTCTTTCGGGTGCGCGGTCAGCGCTCCTGATGGGAGTAGCCCCTGAAGCTATGTCGGGTACTTATACATGAACATAGGCTCAAGTCTTTATCATCTGAGGAGATCCTCGACTGAGGTTTACTTTTTCTTGAATCACCAAATATTATCGGGTGCGCAGCCAGTGCTCCTGATGGGAGTACCCCCGACCCTATGTTTGAATGCTTGCGTCCGAGCATAGCCTCAAGTTTCATCATCCGAGGATTTTCTCGGCTCGGGCCCTGGATCGATACCTTTTCGTCGAGTTCTTTACTGGTACACCCGAAGCTTTTTCATCATTGCTCATGACGTCATTGCTGATGATGATGGCGTGCTTCAGTTATGTTGGAGCGCTCTCGATGGGATGTTTCGGTGGTAGGCCCATCACGCAGGCTGACGATGCGTGGGGGCCATGTCAGCGGTGATTTTAACCGCACGACCCCACATCACGCGGGAATTGAGGCACCACGCAACTTTCTCCCGAAGTTATCACAGTAATTAATTCTTATTACGACCGACCCTTCATTTGTGAACACGTGTTGCCCTTAGGTTTCCTCCTGACGAAATTCCTTCTAGGTCCAACGGCCCTAGGCTGCCGCGGGTACTTTATAAGCGTCAGGGTGAGATTTTCATTGCTCATCCTCTCCTTGCGCGGCTATCTTTCTTCCTCCTTGCGTCGCATCTGTGCTGCTTTTTCTGGCTTGCCTATTCACACATCCACGCGTTCGACACCATCACCATGGGGAGAAACAAGGGTGCTAGTTCTGTCGCCGATGCCACGGCGGCCCAGCCAAGAGTCATTGGATGGACTCCCTCGAAGTTCACGCGGCGGGACGTTCGTGAGGCTTGGAAGTACGTGCTCCTAAAGGAGGGATCCTTCAAGATTCTCTGTGACGAGGCCATGCCTGTGCCCGAGGAAGGATGGCGGGAAATGTTCATCGCCTTTCTCTATCGCGGTCTTTCTCTCCCTGCCCACGAATTCCTTCGTGGGTGATGACTGGCTTCCTCGTCCAACAACAGAGTTATTGCAGTACTTGTAGCAGCAAATATTTATTATAAGATCGATCATAAAGGAGCTTTGCAGGATGGAAACCACACAACCCCATAACTGCGTTATCAATGCAACCACCTTCACACCCAAACCGTGGTTTTGAAATAGCCTACTCAATAGATTACTACGGAACTATTGTAATCAATAGAGAGCTTAATAAAGCTTTTGTGAATAGGAACAAGAAGGTAAATAAAGTATTGAAAGTAAACTAGAACAATAAATAAACTAAAGGGGCTTTAGTTGTAGGATTGAATGGAATGAGAGAGGGTTTCTAGGCTTCGGTCTCACTAGTACTAGATAGGAGATTATATGTGTGATCCATTGTCTACAAGAGATTTCTTGGACAAATAAACGTTCCCTACTTGATTACCGGGCTACCACACTATATGTACTATGCATGATTCTCGTGTGTCACTCGCAAGGCAAACGTACACTTCCGGACCAAGGGATCCCATGAACTCATCTTCGTAACTCATGTAATTGAATACTTGGATGACAAACATGTGACCTTGACTTGTAACCGTGAGGATCTTCGTAACCATGTGTACTATGCTTTAGTTATAAGAGAATACATACCATGACTTGTAACCGTGAGGATCTTCCATGCCTTTCATGAGAGAAGGTAAACATGTGATATTTTATGGTTGGCTCTCGATGAATTATGGTGCTAATATTAGGCATGTGGGCATGGAGGATGGAGCCCAAGTTTAAGGTGCCCGCGACACATCGATAGCAATAACAAGTTGTGAGGGAACATTGATGCCTTTCCAGAACTAGAAATGCATGGAGCCCCATGTGTGTGGTTTGGTAATTAGTGATAATTCCTTTGGACTAATGTTTTCATTGTGTGAGAACCAACCCGTGGTTGGTGTTGAAAATATTCCCTAGAGACAAATAGTAATAAGGACTATTATCATATTTCATAAAGTTTATGATTAAGTTTTATATCATGCTATAACTGTATTCAGATCAAGGAGCTCTACTTCCGCAACTGCTGCTGGATCGGGGAAGCGGGAGTCATCGCCATGCACCGGATGCATGTAACTCCCCGCGAGGTGTCACACTTGAGGCACTAGAAGTCGTTGGAGCCGCAGGAGCGCGAGGACTTCATCACGACCTTGAGGTCGGCTTCGGCTCGTCTACATCAACCACTCTCTCCTGAGCGTTGACAACGCTTTTCGGTCTTCGAGGGTAAGTTCGCGAAAAGCCCCTCCCGTTACTGCATTACTAATAGATAGGTCCTGGCAGCATCAGGGGTTCAGGGGCATAGGGTAAAATTTTATTGTTTTCATACGCGAACCCCTTCAGTGGTATCATAGATAGATCTATGCGTAGTATTGCTAGTACGGGTAGAACACACGAGATGTAGCGTGTGCGCGTTGATCTTTTAGTTGTTGCCCTCCCACGTGTACTTGTGTATACCGCAGCAATGCTTGATGAAGCGGCCCCCAACCGACTTTACGCGTTCATTCGCGAGACTGGTCCACGCTTGACATATGGCTTGTACCGTATAAAGTGGCTTTGGGGGTGTCTGTCTCTCTCACATTAGTTGGTATGTCATTTACAATGGAGGGCCCCGAAAGGGGTGCAGTAGAGACAACTACTTGATCAGCGTTGTGGTGAAAGTTTCGTAGGTAAGAATGATTCTTGTGCGAAAGCCCATTCAGCCACGTAAAACATGCAAAGATAAAGTAGAGGCGTCTAACTTTGTTTTGCAGGAGGCGTTGCTTTGTGATATGGTTGTGGCAAAGGTAAATTACTTACCTTATGTTACAAAGTAGTAGTAAATAGTCACAGAGGTGAAGGACTACCACGTCGGAAAGGCACTGGTACCCTGGTGTCTACGGCGCCGGAATCCGGTGACGCTGGATGGAGATCACGACGTGAAGGACCATATCACATCGCATTTACATTCAATTTTATTGTATGTATATCTTATTGTGTGCTAGTATTAGATACTCGACGATAGCCTAATAAGATGATACCTATTAAAATACCAATGATTGTGTTCTCCCTAAGTGTGCACCACCAAGAAAGTTCTTCGGTATGAGGCAGTCCATGACGATCGGGTGTCAGACATATCTACGTTCGCATACAGTGGGTGTAAGCCATGTTGCACAGCAAATACACTAAGGTTGAGTTGGTGAGCCTAGCATGTGTAGACATGGCCTCGGAACACGGATGGTCAAAAGATCGAGCACGAGTCACATGAATGATGTGACCGATGTTTAGGCGTCCACCCTAGCACCCACATTGATGGTCGTGATGATCGGGGGAGATGTGGGGAAAAGGGGTCGTGTAATCACTAGAACCCTTCAGGGGATAGGTGTTTTTAGTGGAGTTATTATATTAACTCATTTAATTATAAACTTAGTCTAAATTCCTTTTGCAATTATAAATGTAGAAAATGGTTCTCCCCGATGCTACCTTCCCTATTGACGATTGGTTAGATGGAGAGAAGCTCAGGGTAGATGGATCAAACTTCCCTATATGGGTTGCACGTCTCCATGTTATCCTTAGCGAGAATGGCGTGGTTGACTATATACTCAACAAGATGGATTTGGAGCAGCCCAGTATCTTAGAGACCCCAGAGCAGCGGGAAGACCGCTATTACCGTCGTGAGATGTCCATCATCATATCAGTGATGATGCGTTTTGGGATGGTGGATGAGCTGTGGCCAGTCATGGGTAATATTGACCCTCGTACGGTAATGGTACAACTTAGGACACATTTCGTGGAACAAGCACGCATATGGGAGCATGAGCTGATGGGAGATTTTCTCTCCATTAAGATGGAAGAGAACTCTTCATTTGAAGACCACTTGGAGCACATGCATGATGCGTACATGAGGCCTGCATACTTCCTGGATAGCTGGATGACGAGCTCTTTTGCAAATAGCGTTGTGCTACGGTCGCTACCACCAAGCTAAGAGCACATGGCAGGATTTGCATCATGAGAGGCGATGAGGAAACACAGGATTTCACAAATTCATATCACATCTCAGGAATGTGAAGGTTGAACCCATTGCGGGTGAGGTCATCGATGACAAAGGTATATATTTTGATATACAATTTTATAAATGTTATAATTTTGCAAACACATGTTGTAGTGTTAAGTATATTTGATACTTGTTCTGTTTTGCTGAAAACATGTCCTTCTGCATGAGAGTTTCTTGCTGGAGAGGAGGTGACATTGCGTGTTGATGGCGAGCATGATGATGATGGACAACAACATTCTCCCTCGATGTTTATCACTTAGTTTATCGTTTTAGGATGATTATTGTAATCAAAAGATCGTGAACTCCTTTAGTGTGTCCCACACTTCGTGAGACAGTTATTCATATGAGTTTGTAACAAACAGTTGTTCTACTTTTATGAATGATTTCTATTTGTGTTCATATCTTGTTCGATTATATGTGAATTATCCTTGTTTTGGTAATAATTGATAATACATGAACATTTGTAAAATATTGAAAATGCCTTAAAAATACCCAACTTAATGATATACTCATTTTTGAATGAAACCATTGTTTAAATTCAAAGTTATATTGATAATATGTGAAAGACATTCGTTTTCTTGTCACATATGAATCATGGCTCACTTCGGCAAAGATAACTTAAACACCGTGTATTACTTGAATAAAAAGTGTTTGATGAATTCTTAAAAGAGAATACATATTCGATGTATTGTAGTTTAACAAAATGGTAATTATCATTATGTGATTGTTTGAATTTTGTAAAGAGGTTTACCAAAGGAAACATGAGTATGAAACTATTTCATATGATCAAAGTATTTCATCATTTAAGGGTATTAAAGTTAAATGAGAATATAATTACTACGATTTGATCAATAGTAATGAAATTCTAATTTATAAGAATAACATAAAGAAATCGTTGAATGCAATGCGTTTGAAATGTCAAAATGCAAAGCATCACAATATGATATTAGATATCAAAGTGGGTGAATAGATGGCGCCAGATAAATCATTGTAGTGTAGATGTAAAGACCATTAGTTAGAAATAGTTAGCACTCAATTAGAATATATAGTGAATCATATAAATTCGTGAGATCAGTGCCATATATAGTATGGATCGTCGTGAAAGTTTTGGGGTTATTTGATATAACCAAAACAATAGAAAATAAGTCCTTCTGGAGTATTCATTGGAAACTTTGAATACGAAATCCATGGCTAGAACCAAAAGGAAAGCAAAACTAGTATTGTTTGGATTTTGGTGCATTCTGGAGAGAGTTAATATTTAGTGGCATTTCTCGATTATGAAGTTTTTGGAAGATAGTGAACAACACGATGAGGATTCAAAACCCTACATCATAGCGTTGAGAAGTGCAACAGAAAGCGTTCCTGAACAATTCTCTTCACAAAGGAAAGAATCAATGATAATGATCATTGTGTTTTCCCCACTAGTGTTTTCACTGCATGAAGTAGGATTCAAAATGTAGCCCATATCTTGTATGAAGACATTTGTGAATCATTTGTCATGATTATTGGAATATGACATACCTACTACGAAGGAAAGTAATGGTAACTAAAGTTATAAGAAATCCTAAAGATAAAATTCACTTAAGATTAGAAAGCAATTTATTGCTGAATCTTAACAAGTAATGAGTTACTTGAATTTTCCCAAATGACTGCAAAGCCATAGTGGAAAAGGGGTGAATGACAAAAGCGCAATTTGTCAAGTATTGGACAAATTCAAATGAATTTGATTCAAGTGTGCTGAAAGTCTAGTGGATTTAATACTAGTAAAGTACTAGTGTCTCATAGTAAAAACTCTCAAGTTTGATATTTGATCAAAGGATTTTGAAGGTGATCAAAATAGTGAGTGGATATGCAATTTGCATGAAATTGAGTGGGAGCTATGAAAATCTTCCTAAAATAATATGTGAATGACATATTTTTGAGTGGGAGCAATATAAGTCTCGAACTCAAATATGTTGGGAACACATTTTGAGTAGGAATAATGACTCATACTCAAATATGTTTTTGAGTGAGAGCTTAATGAGTGATTCTTAAGTGGGTATACGACACATTAAGAATAAAAGCGCAAGTAGCAATAAATAATGATTTATAGGGAGTAGAAGTTGATAGTAAGTATATTATGATATTATGTAGTATTCCTAAAGGGATTCTAAAAAGAGTTTTGGAATAGGAATTGATTAAGGAATGGTCCTTGGTCAATTCAAATTAGTAATAACATTAAGTTAAACATGGATGGTTGAAAGAAAGAAAAGGATGTTCATCATCCACTATGTTGAGACATAGGTTCTGTCTTGGAAAACCATGATGACAATTTAACATAATATATGATCCAAGAAGGAACGTTTGAAAATTGATTAAGCATGAATCACAGAACATTGATCTAAGTTTGTCCGCAGTGTCTAATAGAGAACTGTAGACACAATTCCAAATCCATAAAGGATGGCATATCTTAAAGCATAAAGGGTTATGTTATAAGGGAATATGTTGGAAACTCCTATATCGATTATACCAACTAAAGTCAAGCAGGAAGCGAGGTGAACAAAACATCGAAACTTGCACAGGGTGCACTAGGTTTCGATGATTACATTTATAATAATAGATAAGGGTACCATCTAAAGTGATGTATAATGTTATGGTGGGGCTAGTTCGCTTTTAACGTAGAATGATGTGTCCCAGGGCACAGTGCCCATGAGAAAGTCCATGAGGTTGATCTAAAGTCACTATAGGCTCCTAGAATCTGGCCTCGTTCTGCTGCCATAGCGACGACGCATACACAAAGATGTTATCATGTGATGATAAAGTATTAATGTCAATCAAGGTGACATTAGTAAGTTGCAAAGGATTTGGGACTGTAAAGTACATGCCCAAGACTCAACCTCTTCCATGAGCAAGCATGTTCAGGGTACCGGGATATATGGTGCCAATGATTAAGAATAAATGCAGCTAGTTTATTTGTACTCTAGTACAAGTGGGAGATTGTTGGAAATATGCCCTAGAGACAAATAATAATAAGGACTATTATCATATTTCATAAAGCTTATGATTAAGTTTTATATCATGATATAACTGTACTGAAAGGAAACGTCAATACACGTGTGATATATAAACAACCAGGGGTTCCCGGTGAAACTCTAGTCACTGGTTCATTGGTCATCAGATGATCAAGGTTTCCTAATCATGTGGCATTTATGCTAGTTGGAAATGGAGTCATCTCATTCTAAGAATGAGATGATGAACCAATACCCAACCTAAACATCGTGACCCGATCATGTCATGAAGTTCAAGTTATGATGATTAGAATAGACCTAGTAGACAATTCCTTAGACCGTGAGGCTATATCAATCAATGTTTCTCGAGGGTGCTTTGATAGCATCAAACGTCACTTGGTAATAAAGTGATCATAAAGGTGTGTTCAGGTATTCGGAGGAACTTTTGAGGCAATATATGTTGAAAGCGGGATTTGTCCATCCGCGTGATACTCGAGGGCCCACTCGGAGAAGTTATATCCAATAGCTGCGCAACGTGTGATTTGATCACAGGGATATCACTTGTCGAAATGAGTCAAGTAGCATTTGTGGGTAACAAGATTGAACACGACATGGTGATGTCATTGATCATATCTCCGGAAATGCAAGTATCGAAAGACAAAAGGAATAAGCGCGACAGTCACGGTTCAAATGACGAAAGATCTTCGTGGAATGCACAGGGGTCACATGGCCATCCAGGTCCTTATGTCGATCATTGGTCCGGGAGTGTCCCAACCATGGCTGGAGTGTTCCCGAATTGTGGGGTATCACACTTAAGGGCTTGGTGATGCTTAGAGAGTGTTTACAGGTTCGGTAGAATCACCAATGAAGAGAAGAGAGAAAATCGGAAGGGTTTCGGTAAGTCCGGAGGATGTCCAGAGTGGAGGTGGAAGGTGTTTCATAGCCACAGAGATTGAATATTATGTGAATGAATGTTAAATATTGATTTAATCATTTATTCATAATTATTTAATAAAAGAGAAAATCATTAAAAGGTCAAAAGGCTTGATGGGCCAAATCCCGAAGGGAAAAGGGACCAAGAGGGGGCCGAATCCCTAGGAGGGGCCAAGGGGGTGGCCGGTGCTCTAGTGGGCTAGCCCCCCACGTGGGGCCCATGGTGGTCGGCGGCGCCTCCCCCCACCTTCTCCCTTGTTTAGTCCCACCCGAGGACTTTGAGGGAGGGTGTACCTCCCCTTCCTCCTATATATAGTGGGGTATTTTAACCAAAAAACAACACACAATATTCAATAAAGGTTCCCTCACTTTTGGGGAGACCTCCAATTGATATTCTCTCTGTCTCCCGTGACTGTGGTCCCAAGTTCGGACTGTGCGAACGAGAGACATCTTCACCACGGAGCGCCATCGCGCTGCAGGATTCAGATCCGGGAGCTCTACTTCCGAAACTGCTACTAGATCGGGGAAGCGGGAGTCATTGCCAGGCACCGGATGCATGTAACTCCCTGCGAGGTGTCACACTTGAGGCACTAGAAATCATTGGAGCCGCATGAGCGCAAGGATTTCATCACGACCTTAAGGTCGGATTCAGCTCGTCTACATCAACCACGCTCTCCTGAGCGTTGACAACGGTTTTCGGTCTTCGAGGGTAAGTTCACGAAAAGCCCCTCCTGTTACTGCATTACCAATAGATAGGTCCTGGCAGCATCAGGGGTTCAGGGGCATAGGGTGAAATTTATTGTTTTCATACGTGAACCCCTTCAGTTGGATGGTTAGGAGGGCAGTGGCACCCGTAGCCCATTAGAGTTCAAGCCCCAGGTTTGAAACTTTGGTGTCTCATAAAAGGTGGAATATTCTTCAGTGGTAGGAGACATTTCCGTCGATAGCGAGGCACCTGTGGCGACTTCATCAATCCCAAGACCTGCCAGATCAGTTTATACGACCCAGTCTTTCAGAGGTTAGGGTGTGCATTCATGCATTCATAGGGGTGATTGTATGTATGTATTTGTGAGCATCTGTGTCTATACTGGATTTCGCAAAAAATGTGTTCATTGTGTTTTATATGAAGGAATCTTCCATATATTTTGCTCGAAGACCATGTGTTCGATTCAAGGGTGGATGCCATTAAGAAATAGATGAATCTTCCATAGATATTGCTTGAAGACCATGTGTTCGATTCAAGGGTGGATGCCATGAAGAAAGAGATGAATCTTCTATAGATATTGCTTGAATACCATGTGTTGGTTTCGAGAGTGGATTCCCATGAAGATAGAGATGTATGTTGAGTATTGGCATCAAGATCATCGATTTAAAGAGATGCATTCAACATGATCAATAAGAAGTTAAAGAAGATGGGGTTATGGTGTGGAACTCAAAGGAAGCCATCACTAGTACAAGCGTGTACTTAGAGACGGTTATAGGCCATAGGCCTCAGCCAGTTTCTCATTATAGCTCAAGCGCATAGGCTCTAAGAGTGCACCAACCTGAGCTAGTTTTCCATTTTGGCTCTAAGATACACGACCTCAAGGTGATGTGTGGCCGCGGATGCCGCTCGACGCCATCGCGATGCTTGTCGCCATCGTCCCGCTTCTGCAAGAGGATAAGAAGGCCATCGAGTCCCTCCCTCTCACCTCTAGACGTATCCCTCTTCCCCGCGAGTTTCCTCTATGTTCCTTTCCGCGCGGCTGAACCCTAGCCCCGCGAGGTGCCGATGACCACCATCGTTGTGCGCCTCCCCGTGCCCTGATGATAGTGCCATGAGCTCCGCCTCGTCCTCCTACACCTCCCTACCATAGGAATCGCATCGGGGAACTCGGAATCGACCGCATCCTCGTTGTCTTCCCTGCCTCCAATGAAGCTTGTCATCGCTCATGCCGCCATCATCGTCCACCCCACGCCTCTCCATCACCATCAACACATCAGGGTGAGCCAGTGGTTATCTTGACCTTCCCTTTGGCTTCTCCGTGCTCTGGTTCGTCGTGTCACCAAGCGCTGTCATGTAGGCTCTGCTCTGGTCATCACCGGCAAGGTTAGCGTTAACCCCAGTACCTCGTGCCGCCCAAGTTAGGTCGCCTATGTTTAGGTGCTCCCGATCCACACATGTGCGTGTCCGCGTGCGTGCCTTAGCCACCGATGGGTGGTCGCCAATGTTAGACGTTGGCCACCGCGATGTCAACCCAGGTCAAACCCGTGGTAGGCCCCTCCTTGCCGAGGTGGCGCACTGACGTGTCTCGGGCCTGCTAGTCAGCTAGAGAGGCTAGATAGACCTCTGTACAAAATGCTTCAGTATCTATGCTGGTGTCATGGTGACGTCAGCCTGGCATCATAATTCCTTTTAATAATTTCATAAAATGTTATAAATCTTGTAAAATCATAACTAATTCATATTAAGTCAAAAAAATATGTATAATGTATCAAAATGTTCAGAAAATGAGATCTATAGCATCAAATTCATGCATTGTTAAGCAACTTCAATGACAAGTTTAATTAGAGGAAAAAACGACCCTCCATAGATGCATCTAGGGTTTTCTAGTATTAGGGCTTATACCCCTCGAAACCCCGTTTAAATTGTCAATCATGTTTAGGGTTTTAATTTCAATGACCTATAACTTGCCATATCATCATTCTTGCTTGAGCATTGCATCGATGCCATGTGTTGATTGTTTATTACTTTCCGGTATTTGCTTCTTCCCGATAGAATACGAGATCGAGTTCAAAATTGAAGTCAGAGATCAACACATCGAAGATTGAAGATCAATACTTGACCAACTACAATCAAATCAAGTACAAGGCTTTCGAAGATCTATTTATCTGTTATCAACGGGCAAAGGTAAGCATAGCCCCACCATTATACAATCCCATGTTTTCAAAAGTATTTCAATTCTTGCCATAATGCATATGATTCTACTGTGGTATTTTATGGATAGATAGTGCATCATATCTATTGCATTACTTCCTTAGAAGCCTATATTACCTGATCCACTGCTCCTAGCATAAGTAGGTTTAGCATGTGTGCAATGCTAAAGCTTATATTTGAGTCCTGCTTAGCCATGCTTAGCTATTGAGGCTAGTTCAACCAGTTGTTGTATCATAGATGCATATGAATCTAGTATGACAGGAAAACGAGATATGTTGATGACATGAGAAAAGTGGAGAGGTTAAACATGCTAAGGATTGTATGGGAGGCCATGGTGGGATGTGTTATTCATAGTCCCATGCTCGCTACCCCTAGGACCTGAGTTCTTGCATTCGGAACCAAGACAAGCGTGCAACCACACGGGGGCATAGAATCCCCCCTCGACTCATTAACTTGCCTAGTTTGGATCCATGAGTCTGTGGTTTGGTTTTGGAGTTGGCATCTGCATTTTGGATCGATTGAAGATGGTGCGGCATACAGGGCATGTCCAAGGAGGAGTGCTCTGCGGGGCCAGACTCTCAATTCCTGGGCATAGAGACTGGGACCGAGCTGAGAATGCGGCCGACTATAGCAGAGAGTTGCTCGACTTATCAGTAGGAGGATCGATTAATACTTTAACTATTAAAGAATGTTTGGAATTAATGTCTACTAGGGCTAAGAATGATTCTATATATAATCCTGATTTCGACACTAAGCTGGAAAAAGGGATGCTTCGTATAAATCCTGATCTTATGCCTAAAGTATGCAAAACAATGAAAGAAAAAGGTAGACCTTCTGAACTTGTTAAGGAAAACAAAGTAGACTTGTTACAAGTTTTTACTGAAGAAGATGAAACTAGAAAAGTTTTTCAAGAATTAAAACATCAACAAGCAAAATCTCATAATAACCTACATAAGCATTTTCAAAAACATAAAAAGATTTTGGCAGAACTCACGGAAAATTATGATGAGATTGGCCAAGAAATAAAATTATTTCACAAGTATCTTAGTATGATTGAAACCCAATGTGAACAAATAGCATCTGATTATCAATTTTTTTTCAAGATGATATAAATATTCTTGTTTCTACTAATGTTGTTACAAGAAGAGGTGCAGTTGTTATAGGACCATCAGGACCACCAGAATATGAAGCTGAAAAAGAGCGAAAGGAGAAAGCCTTGCTCAAAGCAAGCCAAGAAGATTACACACTGGTGGATCCTCAAGATGAAACTGCTCAAGAAACACAAGATCAAACCGAGGAGGACCAAAATGATGCACAGGATGACCGTTATGACTCTGATGCAGAGATGGTTGATCCAAGAGAAGAAAAAGAGACAAGCAATGAAGATGAAGTTGTTGTAGTAGAAAAGAAGAAAAGCGATAAGCAACAACAAAAGAAAGCGACAAAAGATCCTGATCCCCCACAAAAGGTAAACGACAAGAATAAGAAAGTTGAGCAAAAGCTTCCTTATCTAGATCAAAAAAAATAAAGCACCGGATCAGGTAATCTATGATTCTTTCAAAAAGGCACTTGGTGATTGATGATTGCAAGTGCATAGATCATTTGTAGCTAGTTTCTAAATAAAGATATCGATCCCATAGGGAGCAGGAGTCTGAAGTCTAATAATTCTTGAAATAGTTATTGCGATAGAAATGCTAGATAAAGTTCTAAGTAACAAGATAAAATGCGAGTATTGTGTAAAAAGGTGTTTTTGGGTTTTGGGTATAAAAGCAATAATAAAGTAACGAAAAGTAACTTAATACAGAAAATAAGGACCGCGTATGTAAGAGAGATTGGAACTGCAGTAGGGAAAAAGCATTCTCAGGGAGTAGCGGATACACCACTAGTATTGTAAAGATCTAAGATAAAGATTATCATCATGAATATTCTCAACTATGTATGTGTGGGAGGAACTCCGTATGTGGACGAATAGGAAACAACCGATGCTCACATCATCCTCATAACCACATCAGTCAACAATCGACATTAATTGAATTACTGCACTATTAATGGACGTAATACCGTAGGACGTATCGCATGGCATGGATAGTGTTCCGTGAGTTTCCTCGATTTCCCAACTTGATACGTACGGAGTGCCAACAGCTTTATAGTCACTGTAAGTGCTAGCACGCCTCCGTCTACCAACAAGTAGTTCCCTCCATCAAGTCCCCGCAAGAGGCAAATATTGAGAGGTCGACTTCTCTCAACATCAAGATGTAGAGAATCTAACACATGGTCACAGTGATGAATATCATAATAGACTTTATCTTATTTCAATCTCTACTAGGGTTTCTCCATCTCCCCAAGAACTAATGATCTACTCAGACATGGAGGTAATCAACATCATGGCAATGATAATGAAAACAATCATAGATGAATAGTACTTGTATAAAACCACAACGAGTATAGGAATTACAACAAGATCTAGACAAGATGTAGATGGGATGGATGGAGATGGTGGTGATGCAGTGATGGATGATGGAGATCGATGCCTTAGCCTCCCGGATCTGCGCAGGGCGAAGATGGATCCCTTGTGGATGAGTTCCCCCTCTAGATGCCTTCCGGAGGTGAGGTTTCTGCGATATCTAGGTGTTCTATATGTCATCTCCTCAAACCAATTGCATGGGGTGAAACTATTTGACGAGGCAGAGGCGGCGCCAACTATACCGCCGGAGCTATATGGGCGGAAGAGATGCTCCCGCCGTATAGTTGGTCGTTACGCTCTCTGCCTCCTTTGTTCGCTTCTGGTTTTCTTCTAGTATTATTAATATTTCCCAAATAAGCGATTTATGTTGTTTTTGACTTCTTTTCTCCACAGTACAACTACGTCAATAATTGTATCCATTGGATCCATCATCTGTCTTGATCCTGGTAAAAAGTAAAAACAGACATAAAATGTGTGCGCGAGCGCCGTAAAATACCAAAATCCTACATCTACAATGCAAAATAATAATGTAAAACATGATGCAAATATGCACTCATCAACTTCCCCAAGCTTAGACTCTTGCTCGTCCCAAGCAAGTTTTTAGCTTAATGGATGTGATCCTCATATTCATGAAGCCGAGTCGGTAAAATAAATGAGGCAATTGCAGCATGTGTTTATCATGTACGATACAGAGGAATAAGTTCATGAATAGTACCTTACTCGAACCATCTGAATAGTATTGGAAGGCTTCCACACCTTAGTTATCAATAGTTCATAAAAGATGAATCTCAACATAACGTAAAAGAATCCGGTTCAACCGAATGAGTTAACGAGGTAGTCCCAAGTGTTTTAGGATCAACGCATTCACTTGGGAGTCAAAATTTCAAAAGCGTCTCTTTGTCATACTACAATACAGTGGTATATGCCTATTTTCTCTTTGCACATTCCCTCTTTTTCTTCTTTTTCTTTTCTTTTGCATATATGCTCACACTTTTGTTTTAATTGTTGTGCAAAGGAGCTAGCCATATATTCCACCTTATGTAGGAATTCAAAGTTCAACGATCTCAATTATCAAATTCCAACTGTATATGAAGCATTCTTATGACTTGAGATTCTACCACGACCTGTTCTCATTTTATTTAGATAACACTTTCATTTTCCTTTATTCAAGGTTTTCTTTTTCAACTTAATTTTATAGATAATTTTTCTTTGTGAATCAAACCGTAGACTTACGGCATATTGACCAAATTATCTTTATGTTTTCCATTAATACCAATGGTGTGGAAGACTCCTATTGCTATCATCAAGTGCAAGTAAAATCATACTCAAGCCTTTCATATATCAATAAAGCAAACACAAACTCAATATTGCTCCATATATAATAATAAACTCAGAATTTTATAAAAGGATCGACTATTCCTGAAGGGAATTCTAATGATGCAAACTTTATTTCTAGTTTGAACTAATGCAAGAATAATAAAAACTTATAAGATAGATTACAAGGTCTTAAAGATCTCCCCAAGCTTGGAATCAAGCTAGGCAGGATCAAATAATCCCTTGCGATTATTTGATACCGTGATTGTTGTAGATCACTAGGGCGCCATGGCATGTAACCGCGCGGTGCATAGCTTCTTGTTGGTCTCCTCCAGAGTAGTTATGCGGCTGTAGCACCTGCGCAGATCAGATTGCAGAGTGTCCACTCTATCTGCGAGCTTGGTCACCAAAGAAAGGAGGTCTTCCTTATTCTCCATCTCATTGAGACAGTGACGGACTTCGACGTGATGGAGTAGCTCCTGCTTCTGATATATCTCTAGTGCCCGCACGTGATCCTTGGTCCTGGGGACAACTTCTTCTTCCTCATCCATAATTGATGGATCAGGAAAGTGGAAACAATACCTCCACTCTTCTTGGGGTTTAACCTTCATACGAGCACCAATGGTTGGCCTCGAGAGTGGAACCTCCCCTTCCTTGCTAGCACCTGCACCAATATTAGATGATTCCTTACGCTTGTGCAGCCTTGGATCTATGGTGACGAACTTGACCGTCTCCACACGCCCTTTTCCATGTGGCTAGCGATCTTCTCTCCTGTTGAGATTTCTTCATCGCCGCTCAATCGATCTCCGGTGGATCATAGATGTCACGGCGGATGTAGACGTCAACCACGTCATCATCGGAATCATTGTTGAAGTAGCTTGGCTCGATGTACTCCTTGTACCTCGGGCTAAACCTCTCCACCTCCTCGTCATCGTCATCCATGGATGGGCTGCTAGAGTGGTCCCTAGAAGGATCAATGAACCCCGTGGGTTTCCCACGGCCTGGGGCAGGATAGCGCATTGCTAGATTGGTTTCTGTAGATTGAGATTAGATAGATAGACAATGGCAGTATATAAGAGGGGTCAGAGGTTGATAAAACTCGCGAGAAACACCAAATTGTCGTCCAAGAAAAGAATCCAAACGGAACAGAAAAAGAAATCACGGATTTGGAAGTAATTTGCCACGTAACGACCAACTATACGGGCGCGACCCATATAGGTCCGGCCGTATAGTTGGTTCTGGGCAGATATTTCCAAATATTTCGAGTCCAGGTCGATTAAATCATGACTCGGAACCAACAATAAGTTTTTTTAGATGAATTAAAAGAAATATCGAACGAAAAAGTGTCTGAGAGTTTAACGACCAACTATACGGCCAAATTTTTTGCTCCGGTCGTATAGTTGCGACCAAAAGTTCCTAGGAGTTTAACGACCAATTATACGGCCGAAATTTTTGCTCTGGTCGTATAGCTGTGACGTATAGATATAGACACCAAAAAGCAAAACTATCTGAGAGTTCAAGGACCAACTATATGGCCGGAATTTTTGCTCCGGTCGTATAGTTGCGATCGTATAGGCTCAGATATCGAAAACAATTTCACAAAGATGATACAGAGAGTTTAACGACCAACTATATAGCGGGAGCTCCCGCTCTGGTCGTATAGCTCCGCCGTATAGTTGGTAAAACCCCTCTAAAACTTCAGAAAAACACAAGGAATTCAAAAACAGAAATTTCAAGAGTAAAAATTGTGAAAATAAATCACTTATCTGGGTAAGAACACTTACCTTGCACTTACCATTTGCTTAATCGGGAATGAAAAGTTCCTCCCACAACAAGGACTCCTTCTCTTTTGGAGGAATTGACTTTAGTTCATCAAATAATTCCCGTAAATGAAAATCACCAGGACTTAAGTTCCTCTCAATAAGATTAGTGTCTTCCTGGGCAATCATGGACACTGCATCTAACATTTTTATTTATTGCCTCTGCATAATCTGCAACTCAAATTCTTGTAGTGAAAGAATCCAACGGATGAGTCTTAGCTTATGTTCTTTCCTCTCAAGGAGTTCTTTTAAGCCATCACGATCCATGTGAACTCTTACCTTTGCATCAACTATATAGGAACAAAATTTATCGCAAGAGAAAAATACAGCAAACAGTTCCTTTTCTTCCTTAGGGTAATTCTTTTGAGCGCCATTGAGAGTTCTGCTAGCTTGATGTATAATATTAAATCTATGACCAATATTGTGTCCAAGAGTTAATCCTACAACATCATCGCTAGCTTCACATATTAAGTCAAAGGCTGTATCCCAGATAGGTAGTTTAATGGTGGGAGCACGAGTTAAAGCATTTTTTAGTTTATCAAGGGCTTAAAGACACTTATCATCAAAATTAAATCTCATTCCCTTTTGCAAGAGGTTAGTCCAAGGTTTAGATATCCCAGAGAAATTTCTAATGAACCTACTGTAAAAACCCACATGACCAAGAAAACTTCTTATACCTTTAATATCCCTAGGTGGTGGCATTCTCTCTATTGCTTCAACCTTAGCTCTATCAACTTCAATTCCCATACCTGATACCTTGTGTCCGAGGACTATACCTTCTTTGACCATAAAGTGGCACTTCTCCTAGATTAGAACAAGATTAGTTTCTTCACAACGCTGCAAAACTTTCTTGAGATTATCCAAGCAACTAGTAAATGAAGTTCCATAGACAGAAAAGTCATCCATAAATACTTCCATTATAATTTCTATAAATTCAGCAAAAATAGCAGTCATACATCATTGAAAAGTAGATGGAGCATTACATAGACCAAAAGGCATACGTCGGTAAGCATGTAAATCATAAGGACTTATGAAAGTCGTTTTAAGTTAGTCATCCAAATGAACAGCTATTTGAGAGAAACCAGAGTATCCATCCAAGTAACAAAAATGAGTATGGTTTGCTAACCTTTCTAAAGTTTGATCTATGAATGGTAATGGATAGTGATCTTTCCTAATTTCTTTATTTAGTTTCCTGAAGTCTATGCACATCCTATGCCCAACAATAGTTCTTGTAGGTATTAGTTCATTGTTTTCATTAGGAACAACAGTAAAAACGCCCTTCTTAGGGACACAATGAACAGGACTTACCAAATCACTCTCTTTAACAGGATAAATTATACCTGCGTCCAGTAGGCATACAATTTCATTTCTTACCACTTCTTTCATTTCAGGCTTCAATCTTCTATTAAATTCCACAACTGGTTTTGCACCTTCTTCCATGAATATCAGATGGACGGCTATCATGGGACTAATGCCCTTCAAGTCATCCATTGAGTACCCAAAGGCTTGGCGATGCTCTTTAGTATCCTCATGAGTTCTTCTTCTTCTCCTGAAAGTTTAGCACTAATAATAACAGGAAATTTATTGGTATCATCTAAAAACCTGTATTTGAGATTATCTGGTACAGTCTTCACCTCTAGGGGTGGTAATTCCTCGTCCCCTCTCTTCTCTGGCTCTTCAAAATCCTCATTAGTTGGAGGTCCCAAAATAGTAAGTGAATCGAATTCATCTTCTAGTTCTTCTAGGGACTTGTCCTCCATAATTATTTCTTCATAATTTTGATCTTCATTTATTTCTTCTTCTTGATTACCAAAGAAAAGAGCTGCCATTTCCTTAATGGTTCTCTCTTCCTCTTCTTCTTGTATTTGTGGAGGTCTGTCTTTAAATTTGGAAAAATGGAATTTATTTTCCGTTCCCCCAAGCTTAAGAGACACAATCTCCTTCTTGAAATTAACATAGGCACCTATATCACCCAAAAAGGTTCTTCCAAATATAATAGGGCAAAAAGTGTCAGCTAGCATATCAACAACTACAAAAGCGATAGGAATTTTTTTGTTGCCAATTGTGACAGTTGCATTATCAACTACTCCCATTGGAATTCTAAGATTTTTATTGGCTAACATAATGGTTATATCAGTTTTCTCAATTGTAGCCGATTCTATTTCTTCTTTTATTTCTAGGTAGAAATCATAAGATATAACATTAACTTCATTGCCAAGATCACATAAACCGTAATGAGAGGTTTCTTTAAATATGCATGGAAGAATAGGCTTACCCACATCATTTACCTTTGTTTTACCTTCAACCAATATGGAAGTCTCTACATCAAGTTCAACTATGTTACAGTGTGAGTACATAGCCATAATTTCTTCCTTGGTTACCTCTTCATCTTTGGTTTCCTTCAGATGTTTCACAACTTCTAGCACGCTTTCCTCTTCCCTATTTTCCTGTACTGCTTTAACCTGTTCATATTCAAAAATATGCTTTTGTGCAGTGTTAGGGAAAGGCACTTCATATATTGGTTCTACGGAGGCAAGTGTTGCTTTATCTTCTGTTTTCTTTTCTGGTTCGGGTGGTGGATCATACTTGACTGGACCCTCCTTTGGAGCTTTAATATGTTCTGCAAAAGCTTTAACAACTTGCAACACAAGATCTGAATCCAGATAAAGTTCTTTAGACAATTATTTCACATGGCCTTTTTTATTATAGTCATGAATACAATCATGCTCTATTTCTATGCCTCCTTCACTTCCTAGACCAAAATTCCATGAAACTTTATGATCACGAATTCTATTAAGTAAAGCCAAAGCTTTTGGTATGGGAAGATTCATAAAGGCTCCTTTCGCGAAAGAGTCTAGTTCAATTTTATTAGGTTCAATTAAACCGCCATAAAAGATATGTAGTAAATACCATTTAGGCAAATCATGATGAGGACATAGTTGTAATAAATCTTTAAATCTAATATAAGCTCTTACTAGTCCTTCATTAGAATGATTCTTCCAAGTCATTATAAGACACCTGATTCCAAAAGATTTTGATAATGGATAATATTTTGATAGAAATTCACAGGCTAAATTATCCCAAGTAGTAGTGGATTCAGGGGGTAGAGATCTATACCATGAGAGAGATGTACTTGTTAATGTTTGACTAAGATTTTTAACCCTTACCTCATCGGCGGTATATCCCGTCAATAGAAAAGTGCCACATATATCTTTAAAACATGCAATATGCTCATATGGATCAGGATTTTCTTCATCTCCAGTTAATTGCTTCTTATGTAGAATACTAAGTAGTAGAGGATTTACTTCAAACTCCCTTGTCTTCTCATTGGAGTTGTCTCTTTTATAAATATCATAGGTGAAAGGGCATTTATGCCCCCCATGTGTGGTTTTGGTAATTAGTGACAATCCCTATGGACTAATGTGCAAATTGAGTTTCACTTGTAGGTTTGTCCATTGGCATCGCTTGGACCATGTGTTGGTTTCAAGGATGAAAAATAAGAAGCATCGTCCAAGGGCTTTGTGCCTATTGGAATAAAGTAGAAGAAGAAGAAGATATCAAGTATGTCTTGAAGAAGAAGAAGAAGATGGAGTTCCTCATGGCTATCTTCAAGACATCATCAAGAATTGAAGTGCAAGCTCAAGATGCGTCATCTCTAGAAGATCTCATGCTTGAAGCTTGACATCCTCGGCAATCATGGAATGATGAAGACAAGTTCGAAGAAGAGGCTTCCCCATGGAGTATGGGGAGCATTTCTCAAGACTTCATCAAGCAAGTGTAATCAAGAAAGGTGTTCCATCTTGAAGGTGACAAGATCGTCTACATCAAGCTCAAGTGGGATTCTCAAGGCAAAGGTATGATCTTGATAGGGTTTCTATTTTACCGGTCTCTTGTAGTGTTGGGAGACCGGGTTTAGGATAGATAGCCGTACTATCAAGAGGAGCTCTCGAGTGAGTAGCTCGATTGTATCTTTCAGAGAGAGCTCAAACCTTTTCATACATAGCATCATCTTTCTTGGTTTTTGTTTGGTTCTTGTCCATGTGAGGATCTAGAGCTTTTGCTTATCTTCATAACAAGCTCTATTTCATCAAAAACGGATTTCCCTTGCATATCTTATTGCGTTTTTGATCTTGCGGGTTTTCTGGCTTCACACCTTCAGAGATATCTCACTTATATATTCATGATATTTTCTCCTTAGTGATACCCAATATTTCACCTTTTGTTGGATTCTACTCTTTATTATCTTTCCAACAAAATTGGTTTCATCCCAATTGGAGTTTCCAAACTCAACTTCTTGCGTTTTGGGTTCTAGAGGTTTTACCGGTTCGTCGCTTCTGAGAGATCATAACTTTCTCCATTTTACTTTTATCCTCCCTTGTTGTACTATGATGTTTCATTGCATAATCTTGTATAGATTTTTGTTCTCTTCAAAACGAGCCCAAGATCATCGAAATCGGAGTCCAGATTCAAAAGTTATTGAAGTTTTCATGGAATGCTGTCCAACGTTTTTGCTTGAGCGGTAGTACCGGCCCAAGTTCCGACCAAAGTTACGGTAAATCTCGTTTTTGTTCTGTATCTTGTGTTTCTATTTACCGGTAGTACTGGTGGGGCACCGGTAGTTCCGGTGGGGCGCGAATCTGGCCCAAACGGGCAGATTTCTCTTTCCCTATTTAAGGGTCCCCTCTTCCCCAAAGTTTCCCCAAGTTTGGAGGTCATTTTTGCTAGCTATTCCACTCTCTCTCCTCCATTATTGACCTTCAAAATCTTGCCCTCTTCCCTTCTCCCTCCCATGATTCTTGCATCTCTTTGAGGGATTTAAGAGAGGAGATCTAGATCTACAACCCCCACCAAACCAAATCCCTTCTTTGTGAAGGAATCCTTGGGATCTAGATCTTGGAGAGTTTTGTATTCTCCTCTTGTGTTCTTCCTCTCTTATTCCCCCAATAGCTTTTGTAGCTTTGGTGGAATTTGAGAGAGAAGGACTTGCCTCTTGCATTTGGTGCGTAGATTTGAGTTCTCCTCGGAGATTCGACAAGTTCAAGCTCTTGGGCTTGTTTCTCTTGGGTTCTTGGAACCCTAGATGGTTGTGTGGAGTTGTGGTGTGTTCTTGAGGCCTCCAATTGAGTTGTGGAGATTCCTCAAGCTTTTTGGCCTTTTGTGGCATTGTGGAGCCTTTTGTGGCGTTTCTTGGGAGCCCTCCAATTGTTGTGGAGTTTGCCCCAAGCCTTGTACGGGTTCGGTGACCGCCCTCAAGTGTCGCATAGTGGAACGTGAGTAGGCCTTTGTGGCGAGCTCATGGGATAATAGGGTGAGCCTTTTGTGGCGTTGGTAGGTTGCGTGCCTTCGCATCTTGGGGTGATGCCTTGTGTGGCGTTGGGTGAGCATCGAGCCACCACACCTCGAGGTGAGCCACTTGTGGCGTTCGAAGTACATTGAGCCCCCGCACCTCTCCAACGGAGACGTAGCTTCTTTAGAAGTGAACTTCGGGAAGCAAATCATCGTCTCCACGTCCATCGGTTATCTCTCAACCAAGCCCTTTACTTATGCAATTTACATTGTGATAGCCATCGTGCTTGAAGTATTATATCTTCCTATCACCTTGTTGTTTATCTTGCTTATCATAGGTTGTTGGTGCACTTAGTGAACCTAGTGAATATAGGTTTTGGCTTGATAAATTAAACGTTAAGTTTTATTCTGCATTTATTAAACCCTAAACCATAATAATTTTAAAACGCCTATTCACCCTCCCTAGGCGACGTCCATTTCCCTTTCAATAGGGCTTCCCAAAGTGGTTGAGTGGGTTAGCACTAGTCATATGCTCAAACTCCATCATGTTGGTGGAAACCTGTAACTCAAAAACAAAATTTAGCAAGACAAAAATAAAATAAGCAAAAACGAAAAGACCTACATCGCTTACCTCCTGATGACCCACAAGTATAGGGGGTGTATCGCAGTATTTTGGAGGGAAGTGAAACCCTATTTATTGATTCGACACAAGGGGAGCCAAAGAATACTTATCAGCCTTAACAACTGAGTTGTCAATTCAGCTGCACCTGGAAACAATCTTGCTCACAGCAGTTTATCAGTAGCAACAGTTTTGTAGTAGGAATAGTAAAGTAACAAGAGTAAAGCAAAGACAGAGAAACAAAAGCAGTAAATAAGGATTCGAGTGCGGTAGGCATAGGGATGGATGGACGGGCGTTGCATGGACAAGACAATTCACATAGCAATCGGAACATAGGGCAATTGCAGATAAATAAGATAAAGCACCCAAGTACTAGACAATCCTAGGCATGTGTTCCATATATAGTCATACGTGCTCGCAATGAGAACTTGCATAACATCTTTTGTCCTGCCAGCCCGTTTGCAGCGGGGCCTCTAGGGAACTACTGGCAATTAAGGTGCTCCTTTTAATAAAGCACCGGAGCAAAGCATTAACACTCCGTGAACACACGTGATCCTCACATCAAAGCCTTTCCCTTCCGGCTACCCCGATTTACATCGCCGGGACCATAGGTTCCGGACAACGACGTGTGTATACAACTTGTAGATAAGACCCAAAACAATACTATCATGATGAATCAATAATAAGTTCAGATCTGAAATCATGGCACTCGGGCCCTAGTGACAAGCATTAAGCACAACAAAGTTGCAACAAAGTCATAAAGCACTAATAGAGATACTAGGCACTATGCCCTAACAATCTGATGCCATTACATGAACGATCTCATCCAATCCCTACCATCCCCATAGCCTACAGCGGGGGATTACTCACTCATAGATGGAGGAAACAGGGATGGTCGATGAAGATGATGGTGGAGATCGATGGAGATGGCTCCGGGGGCACTTCCCCGTCCTGGCAGGGTGCCGGAACAGAGACTTTCTGTCCCTCGAATCTCCCCTTCGGTGGCGGCGGCACAACGAAACTTTTCGTGGAAAAATGTCGAACCCCCCCCCCCGAAGTTTTTAGGTCAGAAGGCTTCTTATAGGCGAAGAGGGAGACCGAGGGGGTGCCTGGGGCCACCACACCCGGCCCTGGCGTGGCCAGGCCTAGCCCGCGCCTGGGGGGTGTGTGGCCAGCCCCTAGCCCTCCTCCGTCTCATATTCTGGCTCCCGGAGTCTTCTGGAAAAATAGGCACTCTGGCTTTTGTCCCATCCAATTCCAAGAATATTCATTTTCTGACTTTCCTAGAACCAAAAACAACAGAAAACAGGCAGCTGGCACTGTGGCTCTTGTTAATAGGTTATTCCAAGAAATCATATGAAAAGTACTCCAAAGTTGGAACAAAACACAAGAAAGTGGATAAAACCAAGCATGGAACATCAAAAATTATAGATACATTTGCAATGTATCAACATCCCCAAGCTTAACTCTTGCTCGTCCTCGAGTAGGTTAGTGATAAAAAGAAATAATTTTTGAGGTGACATGCACCATCAAAGACTTGACCAAAGTATTTGCAAAACATTCAAAGCTGGGATCATAGTACTTCAATCATAACATGAAAGACAAAGTTCTAGGAATAAGACAAAGAGACTATGATGCAACATAAAAAGGCACAAACAAAAGATTCATGAATAACAATGCTTTGCAAGACGTTTGTTTGTTTCACATAAAGAAAACATAGCATAAAAGTATTCAACTTGTCCCTCAATAGAGTAGAAAATATAAATGCACATGACACCTTCAAAGTTCATAAGAGTGACTAGATACAATAGTTTCAAACAAGCAATAACAAGTTATGCATCAATCAACTAGTCTTGGGACAATGCACATAGAACTAAGAATGGACACTATGCTCTCAAAGTAGTGCATTAAGATAGAAGGTGGAGACTCAATATAATGGTGGAAGAAAGGCCTTCATAGAAGGAAGTAGGGATTCAAATCTCATAAAGAGCTTCCAAAAATTATGGTACTTAATAGCTTTCAGCTCTCATTGCCCCTATCATAAGCATCTTGAAGGTGATTAAGGTTAAAGTGACACAACTAAGAGGATATGCTTGACAAGTTATAAACCGAAATCTCATGCCCCTTACTTACGAAGACCGATCCTCATGCTACTCAACTTCAGTCATGAGTAAGCTCTTATCATTATAACTATATGTGTATCATTAAGAACCGCCAACGGGGTACCCCTTGCACATGATACAGAAGCTTTCCCATAATCAAAATGACAAGGCAAGCAGACAATGAGCATCTCAGCGATCTTTTTATTTGCTATTTGCATAGGTTTTTATTGAGGATGCTTCATAGAGTGCTCATTATGGTGATGCTGCAAGTTTCCACCATGATTAGGCATGGCTTAGGCTAGCGGCCCAAGCGTTTCTCTAACACACATACAAACTCCATGATCTTACAAGTTCCACATTTATTTCACACCGCCGGGATCCGTAAGCAAAAGAACATAATATCAACGGGGTACAAAGTACAAGTGCAATGTTGAAAGCGTTCCCCATGAAACATGGTTCTGCTAATTTCAACTTATAAAGCGCAAGCATATACGCAACAAAGAAGGACCCATTGGTTCAAGTTTATTAGAGGCAAAAAGTAAAGTGTGCCTTCAAGTTCGTGAGAGCTTTAATCACTAGTTTTCTCATAACAAGTGGAAGGTAAACAAAAGCATGAATATACTTGGAATATCATAAGATAGTAGGTAGGTATGGTGGACTCTTTGGAAAAACTTGGTTTAGGGAGCTGGATGCATGAGTGGAACTCATACTTTGTTGTGGAGGCTAGCAAAAGACTGGGAGCGACAAACTAAGAGAGCAATAATGGCCATAATCATGTAGAGAGACAAAACATCATTGATCAATGCATAAAGTGATACTACAAGTTGAAAACTAAAGGATCATAAAGGCTATGGTGACTTGAGATAGTCATAACATGGTGTGAGCATGCGCCAAGTCAACCCAAATAAAGCATCAAAGGAGAATACCACTTATACTATGCTTTAATATGCTAAAACAACGTATGATTCATCCAAGGCACATTAAGAAATCTCAATTGTTTATAACAAGTCATGCTACAGCAAACGATACTAAGCATAGAGCCAAAACAATATCAAGCATGGCATGACAAAGCATAGGCCACAATCAAAAACAAGCTCTCTTTACCACTTAAGCATGAGCTTTCCTACTCTTTTCCAAACCAAACCAAACCAAACCATTTGAACACCAATGTAAGAAAGGGGAGGTCCAACCAATTTATTCATAAAACTAAGCAAACCACGCAAACTAAAAACCAAAACGAAAACGAAAAAGAAGACGCTCCAAGAAAAACACAACTGTGCATGAAACAATAAAAATGAAGCGTTTGGAAGAAACCTAGAATTTTTATTGATGAAGAAGGGGAATGCCTCGGGCATGCCCAAGCTTTGACGCTTGTACTTCTTGGATATTTATTGGGGTGACACGCGTGGCATCCCCAAGCTTGATCTTTAGTCCATCCTTCATCTCATTACTCATTCCTTCCATACACCTGAAATTTTTTCTTCATACAAAACTTCACACAATCTCATTAGCAACATTAGTGCACTTAAGATAAATAAGTCTCAAGGTTCAGTTCTAACACCAAATAAACTTCCATTAGAACACTAGCTACTGTATCACTTCCCTCAAAAAGCTCAATTCCCCAAAAGAACTCAAGAAGGAACTAACAAGAAGCAAATGCAGAAAATGGCAGAAATCTGTCAAAACAGACCAGCAGGTAAAGACGAATTTTTTCGAAGACCTTCTGTTGCTCAAATCAAAACGTGTTGAACTAACGAAAGTTAGATAACAACCTGGGGCAGAAGCACAAAAAATTACAGCTTAATCCTACGTACAGAGCTCTCTCAGGAATGTTTACGGTGAAGCACAGAAATCTGTTTTGGGACAGTAACTTTCCCAATCATTACTTCACTCTCATTAGAGGTTACTCTTGGCACAAAAAACAAATAAAAAGGATAAGGAGCGGTTATTACTGAAGTAATAACTTCCAAGACTCAACTAAAACTCTTGGGTTATCTCCCAACAAGTACTTTTCTTTAAAGCCTTTAAGTTAGGCATAAGCAAAAACTAGAATGGATAGAATAGAAGTAAGCGGAGATAATCATGGTGAAAACATTGTTTTGTTCAATCAAATCCTTTTGTTAACAAGGTTGATCAGGTCTTGTTACCAAAAAAAATTCATATGAGACAAAACTTTGTATTCCACTAATTATTATGTTACCTCAACCTTGATAGCAATGGTCCCAATCATAATAGTTTCAAATTTTTCTCTTCGTATGGGACAATATATTTCTCCAACTTGAATGCCCTCAACATGTTCAATTGAATTCAACTTTCAATCTTCTTGAGTAAATAGACAATGTGTTCATTGAAGGTCACCTTCCCTTGATTACAATTAATAACAGCTCCTGCAATATTTAAGAAAAGGTCACCCAAGAATAATAGACATATTATCATCTTCATGCATAAAAGTTTGAGAGGATGCTCTCATAAGAAATAAGAGTTAAAGTAAAAGAGAGCATCAAGAAGCAAATTCAAAACACATTTAAGTCTAACCCACTTCCTATGCATAGGAATCATGTAAGCAAATAACAAAGTGACAGGCATAGGAAGATAAAACAAGAGTAACTTCAAAACTTTCAGCACATAGAGAGGTGTTTCAATACAATGGAAACTTCTACAACCATATTTTCCTCTCTCATAATAATTTTCAGTAGCCTCATGAAGAAACTCAACAATATAACTATCACATAAAGCATGCTTTTCATGATCTACAAGCACTAGAGCCTTATCATAAACATTTTCAAAGGAAACCTCGGGAACATAACATCCATCCTCCTTTAGTAAGCATGGAGGACAATCAAATAATGTAAGGGGTAAAGAGTTACTCTCATTAGAAGGTAGGCATGGGTAGCTAATCCATTCTTCCTCCTTTTGTTCATCACTCTCCTCCTCTTTTTCATCTAATGAGATTTCAGGTTCATTAATTTCTTCTTCCATAGGAGCCTGCAAGGCATTAGTCTCTTCCATAGGGTCCTGCAAGGCATTAGTCTCTTCCATTTGTGGAAAGCATTTATTAAAATACTCAAGAATATAGCCATTTTCATCCTTGTAATTGTCAAAGCAGAATTTAAGCATACCATACACCTCATATTTGTAAGGTGAATCATCAATATTTTCAAGCAAACTAGCAAGTTCAAAAGCTCCCTTCCAAGCAATAAATCCTTCAATTTGTTCCACATCATAAAAGTCATAAATTCCTTTAGCATAGGAAGATATGGTATCATTATCACTATACTCACATTGAAAAGGGAGGTGTTTATACCTCTTTCTGCAACAAGACCCATCACAGCAATAAGTAACATTATAAGTAGAGCACACGTTTCTAGCAATGGTATACAATCTATCAATTTGATCCCATAAGTGTTTCCCTTTTTGTGACAAGCGGTGTTCCTTATAATAATATTTTTGATCTTCCGTGAATCCACCTTGCCAATAAGATTCAGTTTCAAAGAAACCAACCATTGACATCAAGCATGATAAAGCAAGACAATAACAGACCAACGAAAATAACAACTAGAGTAGGAACTAATTTTTTTTATAAAGAAACAAGCAAACAAGGAGAAAGATAAACTTAGCTTGAACAAAAGTGAATCCAAGTGAACTTGATAAATAAAGCTATGCTCCCCGGCAACGGCGCCAGAAAATAGTCTTGATGACCCACAAGTATAGGGGGTGTATCGCAGTATTTTCGAGGGAAGTGAAACCCAATTTATTGATTCGACACAAGGGGAGCCAAAGAATACTTATCAGCCTTAACAACTGAGTTGTCAATTCAGCTGCACCTAGAAACAATCTTGCTCACAGTAGTTTATCAGTAGCAACAGTTTTGTAGTAGGAATAGTAAAGTAACAGTAGTAGCAAAGCAAAGATGAGTAACAAAAGCGATGCAGTGGGATTCGAGTGCGGTAGGCATAGGGATGGATGGAAGGGCGTTGCATGGACAAGACAATTCACATAGCAATCAGAACATAGGGCAATTGCAGATAAATAAGATAAAGCACCCAAGTACTAGACAATCCTAGGCATGTGTTCCATATATAGTCATACGTGCTCGCAATGAGAACTTGCACAACATCTTTTGTCCTGCCAGCCAAATTTTGCAGCGGGGCCTCTAGGGAACTCTTGGCAATTAAGGTGCTCCTTTTAATAAAGCACGAGCAAAGCATTAACACTCCATGAACACATGTGATCCTCACATCAAAGCCTTTCCTTCCGCTACCCCGATTTACGTCGCCGGGACCATAGGTTCCGGACAACGACGTGTGTATACAACTTGTAGATAAGACCCAAAACAATACTATCATGATGAATCAATAATAAGTTTAGATCTGAAATCATGGCACTCGGGCCCTAGTGACAAGCATTAAGCACAACAAAGTTGCAACAAAGTCATAAATCACTAATAGAGATACTAGGCACTATGCCCTAACAATCTGATGCCATTACATGAACGATCTCATCCAATCCCTACCATCCCCATAGCCTACAATGGGGGATTACTCACTCATAGATGGAGGAAACATGGATGGTCAATGGAGATGATCGTGGAGATCGATGGAGATGGCTCTAGGGGCACTTCCCTGTCCCGGCAGGGTGCCGGAACAGAGATTTTCTATCCCCTGAATCTCCCCTTCGGTGGCGGCGGCACAGTGGAACTTTTCGTGGAAAAAAGTCGAACCCCCCCCCCTGAAGTTTTTCGGTCAGAAGGCTTCTTATAGGCGAAGAGGGAGATCGAGGGGGTGCCTGGGGCCACCACACCAGGCCCTGGCATGGTCAGGCCTAGCCGCACAGGGGGTGCGGCGACCGCCCTCCTCCGTCTCGTATTCTGCTCCGAGTCTTCGGAAAAATAGGCACTTTGGCTTTTGTCCGTCAATTCGAGAATATTCATTTTGTGACTTTCTGGAACCAAAAACAGCGAAAACAGGTGACACTATGGCTCTTGTTAATAGGTTAGTCCAAGAAATCATATGAAAAGTACTCCAAAGTTGGAACAAAACACAAGAAAGTGGATAAAACCAAGCATGGAACATCAAAAATTATAGATACATTTGCAATGTATCACCTCCCCGGCAACGGCGCCAGAAAATGGCTTGATGACTGCAAGTGCATAAATCGTTTATAGCTAGTTTCAAAATAAAGATGTTGATCCCACAGGGAGAAGGAGTCTGAAGTCTAATAATTCTTGAAATAGTTATTGCGATAGAAATGCTAGATAAAGTTCTAAGTAACAAGATAAAATGCGAGTATTGTGTAAAATGGTGTTTTGGGGTTTTGGGTATAAGAGCAATAATAAAGTAAAGCAAAGTAACTTAATACAGAAAGTAAGTATCGCATATGTAAGAGAGATTGGAACTGCAGTAGGGAAAAAGCATTCTCAGGGAGTAGCGGATACACCACCAGTATTGTAAAGATCTAAGATAAAGATTATGATCATGAACATTCTCAACTATGTATGTGTGGGAGGAACTCTGTGTTGGGTCCACAGCATAGAAAACAAAAAAAAATCCTACGATGAGAACTACACGCCAAGATCTATCTACTAGGTACAAAGCAACGGGTGGACATACATACAACGAGAACTTACCCTCGAGGACAACGGGTTTTGTTAACAAGTAGGAACTCGTGGTTGATGTAGTCGTACACTTGCCAATCTCAAGATCGTGAGGAAGTCCGAGCGCCGCAACTCAGCAAAGACATCCGTACTTTGCACACGTTCAAGCCACCGGACAACCTCCACCTCCTCGCTCCAGCGATCCAGCGGAAGCAGCAACTCCTTCCAGACGAAATTCCACCGGGAACATGTATCTCACTAATCCGAGACCATGGGGGAATAATTCTAGAGGGGGAGAGAGATCCTTCACAAGGAGGTGTAAGGAAGAAGGAGGAGGAGAAGGGCCTTTTATAGGAGGAGGGGGGTTGCCCCTCCTCTCCATGGCCGACGCATGGGGGGTGACCCCTCACCTCCCCCATTCATGTGGTGATAACCCCTCCACATTAAAATGCCTCTTCACATTCCCTTTTAAAGTCCCCACTTTAAATGCATTAAAACTCTCCAAGTTTAATGCTCTCTCATTTAATAAAACTCTTTTATTAAATTTATTCAGAATTTTGTTAATTACTTTAATTAACAAACATTCACATATAACCCCTTGCAATATTTCAATATCACATGCATAACCACTTTCTGCAATTTCACCCGAAACAATTTCCGGTTTCTATCAAAACAATTCCTGTGCTTTGCAATTCTTTCGTCTGAAACATATGTGCTCCAAATGGTGTCCGGTAACTCTTAAGTGTGTCACCCTATGGTTCGTGAATAATGCAGACATGATTGAGACTCCTCTCAGATCAATAGTCAGAAGCGGGACCTCGAGATCCATACTGACTCCTGCATATTCAATGATGACTTCTGTGATCGTGAGAACCTTTAACGCTTGTAATTTAATCCCTTTGTCTCATGATATAATACATGTCCAAGATTCGATCATCGGTATCCAAATACCTAGTTTGATCTCGTTACCGACATGCACTCTTTTCTCGTTCCCGTGATATAACATTCTAGTGATCACATCACTTGCTTGCAAGCTATCTCAATGTGATATCACCGAGAGGGCCCAGAGTATATGTATCCGTCATCGGGATTGACAAATTCCACTCTTGATCCATGAGCCTCAACATAACACCTTCGTAGTACTGAATCCATCTTTATAGTCACCCTGTTACGTTGTGACGTTTGATGTTATCAAGATACTCTTCAGGTGTTAGCAATTAACATGATCTCATGGTCTAAGGATAAAGATTACTTCGTATGATGTTATAACAATATAAACATAATGACTTGATCGTAATGCTATACTTTGGATGAATGTTCATCACATCATTCCACCAATGGTGTGACCTTGTTATTAACAACATCCAATGTCCATGATCAGGAAACCTTGATCATCTTGTTAATCAACAAGCTAGTATATAAGAGAGGCATAACTAGGAACCCTTTTTGTTTATTAAACACACATGTATTGATGTTTCTAATCAATACAATTCTAGCATGCAAAATAAACATCTATTATATATAAAGAATACATAATAACAACTTTATTATTGCCTCTCAGGGCATATTTCCTTCACTCCGTATGTGGACGAATAGGCAACAACCGCTGCTCACATCATCCTCATAACCACAGTAGTCAGCAATCGACATCAATCAAATTACTGCGCTATTAAGGGACGTAATCCCATAGGACGTATCCCATGGCATGGATTGTGTTCCGTGAGTTCCTCGATTTCCCAAGTTGATACATAAGGAGTGCCAACAACTTTATAGTAATTGTAAGTTCTAGCACACCTCCGTCTACCAACAAGTAGTTCCCTCCATCAAGTCCCCGCAAGAGGAAAATATTGAGAGGTCGACTTCTCTCAACATCAAGATGTAGAGAATCTAACACATGGTCACATCGATGAATATCATAATAGACTTTATCTTATTTCAATCTCATACTAGGGTTTCTCCATCTCCCCAAGAACTAATGATTTACTCAGACATGGAGGCAATCAACATCATGGCAATGATAATATAAACAATCATAGATGAATAGTACTTGTATAAATCCACAACGAGTATAGGAATTACAACAAGATCTAGACAAGATGTAGATGGGATGGATGGAGATGGTGGTGATGCAGCGGTAGATGATGAAGATCGATGCCTTAGCCTCCCGGATCTGCGCAGGGTGAAGATGGATCCCTTGTGGATGAGTTCCCCCTCCAGATGGCTTCTGGAGGTGAGATTTCTGTGATTTCTGGGTGTTCTGTATGTCGTCTCCTTGAACCAATTGCACGGGGTGGAACTATTTGACGAGGCGGAGGTGGCACAAACTATACGGCCGGAGCTATACGAGCAGAAGAGATGCTCCCGCTATATAGTTGGTCGTTATGCTCTCTGCCTCCTTTGTTCGCTTCTGGTTTTCTTCTGGTATTATTAATATTTCCCAAATAAGCGATTTATGTTGTTTTTGAATCCTTTTCTCCATAATACAACTGCTTCAATAATTGTATCCATTGGATCCATCATATGTCCTGATCCTGGTAAAAATAGACATAAAATGTGCGCGCGAGTGCCGTAAAATACCAAAATCCTACATCTACAATGCAAAATAATAATGTAAAACATGATGCAAATATGCACTCATTAGTGATCTTCGTCTAGAAATTCCATTTGCGGATGCAATAAAAGTTCCTACCTATTCTAAATTCCTCCATGATATTCTTAGTAGAAAGAAAGAAATAACTGAAACTGTTGCCATGGTGACTAGTTATCCTGCTAATGGGAAGCTATTGTCTAAATCAGGAGACCCCAGAATACCAACTATTTCATGCTTAATTGGCAAAACTGATATTCATAATGCCTTGTGTGATTTAGGTGCAGGAGTTAGTGTAATGACATATTCCCTCTATAAAAGGTTAGGATTAGGGGAATATCCCCTACTACTATCACTTTACAGATGGCTGACAAGTCCACTAAATAACCCATTGGTATGATTGATGATGTTCTACTTAGAATAGACGAGCATGTTATACCCACTGATTTCATTATTCTTGAAATGCCAGAGGATGAAAAATTATCCATAATACTTGGAAGACCTTTCCTTAGTACTGGAGGAGCATCAGTTGATTATGCCAAGGGAAAAATAATCTTTAATGTTTATGATGCTGAAATCATCCGGTATTTTCCAAAGAAGCTAGAATCAGGAGAAAGATATATTCCACCGGCAAAACGAGTTCATGTGGTAAGTGCCTTTGATAAGGGGCAACCCAAGGTAAGAATTCGAGAACAGAGAAGGGGTTGAGTTATTCAACCATTCTTAATAAAAATGCTTAATGGGAGTCAACCCATCACATTAATAAAATAAACTAAAGAATAAAATGTTCATCGCATTCCTACAACTTTTTCATAGACATTCTTGTGGAAGCGCGCTCGTGAAGATGCAGCTGTCAAAAAGTATTAGAAATATCGATTGAACAAGCGTAGAATAAGTATAAAAATAAAAGTTTGAGTTTTATCTACAAAAACTAGCTTAATCATTTTTGTCCAGGTCAAAAAGTGAACCTCTAGTTGAGGAGAAGAAGTTAGGTAGTACTAGAAATCCTGCTCTATACATGTTGTTCTTGGTCGACAATTTTTACTGTCATTTTTCTATCAAAAACAAGGTGTTTCGCTAAGTTTCAGGATAAGAAGGTATTCTCAAAAGAAACATAATTTTTTTGATGAGTACTGAAGGTTTAACGACCAACTATACGGCAGGAATAAAAATTCCAGCCGTATAGTTTGGCCGTATAGATATCTTTGCCATCAACAAATTTTCTTTCGTAGGCACAGAGGACTTAACGACCAACTATACGGCGGGAATAAAAATTCCGACCGTATAGTTTCCGGCCGTATAGATATCGATGCCTTTGTTGAATTTCTTCTCAAAGGTACTGATGGTTTGACGACCACCTATATGGTGGGAATAAAAATTTCGGCTGTATAGTTTGGCCGTATAGTTATCGAGGTCTGTCCAAGAAAATTTATCACAAGGACACAGACGTTTTGATGACCAAATATATGGCTGGACCATTATGATCAGGGTCATATAGTTGCGCCCGTATAGCTATGTTCTAGCATAAAGAAACCCTAATTGGTAGCACCACCACAACTATACGACAGGAACTACATATCTCGCCCGTATAGTTTAGCGCGACCACTTAATCGCACCGGGATGGCTAGAGATCTTCTTCCTCCTCACTTTTTCTCTCATATTCTCTCTCCAAACCTCTCAAAACCCACCTATAATTCTTGATTATTCATGGGTTTTGTTCGTTTGGGTTGGGGAATCAACAAATCGGTATGTTTCTCTCCCTATCCATGCTTTATTTTTAGATTTCCATGGTTGAAACTCTCACATTGATCTAGTGGATGAACTCAAGCTTATTTTGTTTTTATTTATGATTTCTCACGTTAGGATTAGATTTTTCACGTAGAATCGTTCGTATATCATGTAGAAACTATATGCCTAAGGTTTCAAGGTGAAATTTCTAGTGCATCAAGATGAACAAAATTGGTAGCATTTTTTCGCAAGAGCAAGCTCCAACGTGGTGAGAGTTTAGGGCACCGGGCCGAGCTCAACCCCAAGTTGGCTATAGTTTCATCAAGGAGGATGATGCTCACACGTTGGGCTGATGATAGCTTTCTCGCCGCAGCAGGGTTGAGGGCGGACTTTGACCTCATGTGTGCAAATTCAAGGCTAGAACTACTCGCCTATGCAAGACATAATACCTACACCGAGATCACCTATGAGTTCCTTGCCTCCTTCTACGATGACCACAGGGAGAAAGGTAATGCATGCACGATAAGCTTCACCATGAACCAGCAGCATTACGAAATAACTTTCGAACAATTTTGTGATGCTTTTGGCTTCCCTCACAATGGGGAGTCAACTGTTACTAATCTATATAGCGTTGCAAGTAGAGAACTTGTGTAGGGGTTCCGCGTATGAAAACAATAAATTTTTACCCTACGCCCCTAAACCCCTGATGTTGCTAGGACCTATCTATTAGTAATGAAGTAACAGGAGGGACTTTTCACGAACTTACCCTTGAAGACCGAAAAGCGTTGTCAATGCTTAGGAGAGCATGGTTGATGTAGACGAGCCGAAGCCGACTTCAAGGTCGTGATGAAGTCCTTGCGCACCTGCGGCTCCAACAACTTGAGTGCCTCAAGTGTGACACCTCGCAGGGAGTTACACACGTTCGGTGCCTCACGATGACTCCCGCTTCCCCGATCCAGCATCAGTTGCGAAAGTAGAGCTCCTGGATCCGAATCCTATAGCACGACGGCGCTCCGCGGTGAAGATATCTCTCGTTCGCGTAGTCCGAACTTGGGACCATGGTCACAAGAGAGAGAGAGAGAGAGAGAGAGAGAGAGAGAGAGAGAGAGAGAGAGAATATCAATTGGAGGTCTCCCTAAACGTGAGGAAACCTTTTATTGAATATTGTATGTATTTATCTGGCCAAATACCCCCACTATATATAGGGGGAGGGGAGGTACTACCTCCCTCAAAGTCCCGGGGTGGGACTAAAGGAGAGGAGAGGGGGAGGGTGGCGCCACCGGCTACCCCCATGGGCCCTATGCGGGGGGGAGGGGGGGCTGGCCCACTAGGGCGTCGGCCACCCCCTCTGGCCCTTCTCCCTCTTGCCTTTCCCTAATGGGGCCTCTTCCCTCCGGAATTGGCCCATTAAGCCTTTTGACATTTAAATTGATTTTCTCTTTTTTTAAATAATTATGATAAATGATTAAATCAATATTTAACATTCATTCATATATTATTCAATATCCTTGGTTATGGAACACCTTCCATCTCCACTCCGGACATCCTCCGGACTTACCGAAACCCTTCCGGTTTTCTCTCTACTATTCTTCGGCGATTCTTCCGATCCTATAAACACTCTCTAAGCATCATCAAACCCTTAAGTGTGATAACCTACAGTTTGGGAACACTCCATACATGGTCGGGACACTCCCGGACCAATGATCAATAGAGGGACCTGGATGGCCATGTGACCCCTATTCGTTCCACGAAGATCTTTTGTCGTTTGAACTGGGACGGCCGTGTCTTATTCCATTTGTCTCTCGATACTTGCATTGCCCGAGATCTGATCAATGACATCACCATGTCGTGTTCAATCTCGTTACCGAACAATGCTACTTGACTCGTTCCGACAAGTGATATCCCTGTGATCAAATCACACGCTGCGCAGCTATTGGATAAAACTTCTCCGAGTGGGCCCTTGAGTATCTTTTCGTCACGTGGACGGACAAATCCTACTCTTGACATATATTTCCTCTACGGTTTCCTCCAAATACCTGAACACACCTTTATAACCACTGTATTACCAAGTGGCGCTTGATGCTATCTAAGCACTCTCGGGAGACAGTGATTGATATAGCCTCACGGTCTAAGGAATAGTCTACGAGGATCCATTTCTAATCATCGTAACTTGAACTTTGTGACATGATAGGGCCATGATGTTTAGGTTGGGCATTGGTTCATCATCTCATTCTCAGAATGAGTTGACTCTATTTCCAACTGGCATAAATGGCACATGATCAGGAAACTTGATCATAAGTTGACCAATGAACCAGTGACTAGAGTTTCACTAGGAACCCCTGGTTGTTTATATATCACACTTGTATTGATATTTCCTCTCAATACAGTTATATCATGATATAAAACTTAATCATAAACTTTATGAAATATGATAATAGTCCTTATTACTATTTGTCTGTGGGGCATATTTCCAACAGTCTCCCACTTGCACTAGAGTACAAATAAACTAGCTGCATTTGTTCTTAATCACTGGCACCATATATCCCGGTACCCTGAACATGCTTGCTCACGGAAGATGTTGAGTCTTGGGCCTGTACTTTACAGTCCCAAATCCTTTGCAACTTACTAATGTCACCTAGATTGACATTAATACTTTATCATCACATGATAACATCTGTGTGTATGCATCGTCGCTATGGCAGTAGAACACGGCCGAATTCCAGGAGCCTAAAGTGACTTTAGATCAACCTCAAGGACTTTCCCATGGGCACTGTGCCCTGGGACACATCATTCTACGTTAAAAGCGAACTAGCCCCACCATAACATTATACAACACTTTAGATGGTACCCTTATCTATTATTATAAATGTAATCATCTAAACACGAGTGCACTCTATGCAACTTTTGATGTTTTGGTCACCTCGCTTCCTACTTGACTTTAGTCAGTATTACAGGAGTTTCCAACATATTCCCTTATAACATAACTCTTTATGCTTTAAGATATGCCATCCTTTATGGATATGGAAAACATGTCTACAGTTCTCTATTAGACACTACAGACAAACTTAGCTCAACGTTCTGTGATTCAAACTTAATCACTTTTCAAACGTTCATTATTGGATCATATATATTATGTTAAGCTATTATCATGGTTTTCTAAGATAGAACCTATGCCTCAACATAGTGGATGATGATCATCCTTTCTTTATTTCAACCATTGATGTTAAACTTAATACTATTCCTAACTTGAGTTATTAAGGACTAGTTCCTTAATTAACTTCTATTCTGAAACCCTTTATAGAATCCCTTAAGGAATACTACATAATATCATAATACACTTATTATTAACTTCTACACCTTATAAATCATTATTTATCGGTACTTGCGCTTTTATTCTTAACACACTTAAGAATCACTCCTATAACATCCCACTCAAAATATGTTCCTAACATATTTGGGTATGAGTCATTACTCTTTACTCAAACTATGTTCCTACATATTCGAATTTGAGACTTATATTGCTCCCACTCAAAAATATGTCAATCACATATTGTTTTTAGGAAGACTTTTATAGCTCCCACTCAATTTTATGCAAATTGCCTATCCACTCACTATTTTGAACAACTTCCAAATCCTTTGATCAAATATCAAACTTGGAGATTTACTATGAGATGCTAGTACTTTTACTGGTTTTAAATCCACTAGACATTTAGCACACTCGAATCAAATTCATTTGAATTCGTCCAATACTTGACAAATTTTGCTCTTGTCATTCACCCCCTTTTCCACTATGGCTTTGCAGTCATTTGGGAAAATTCAAGTAAACCCTTTTACTTGTGAGATTCAGAAACAAATTGCTTTCTAATCTCAAGGGAATTTTGCTATGGGATTTCTCATAGCTTTAGCTTACCATTATTTCCTTAGTAGTTCATAGGTATGTCATATTCCAAGAATCATGACAAATGATTCACAGATGTCTCCATACAAGATATGGGTTACATTTTGAATCCTACTTCATGTAGTGAAAACACCAGTGGGGAAAACATAATGATCATTATCATTGATTCTTTCCTTTGTGAAGAGAATCGTTCAGGAACGTTGTCCGTTGTGCTTCTCAATACTCTGATGCAGGGATTTGAATCCTCGTCGTGTTTTTCACTATCTTCCATTTGCTTCATAATTGAGGAATATCACTGAATGCGAACTTTCTCGAAAATGTACCAAAAACCAAGCAATATGAATTTTGCTTTTCTTTTGGTTTCAGCTATGGATTTCTTATTCAAAGTTTCCAATGAATACTCTATAAGGACTTATTCGCTATTGTTTTGGTTATATCGAATAACCCCAAAACTTCCATGATGATCCATAACAGATATGGAGCCACTTTCATGAATTCAAATGGTTCATTATATATTCTAATTGAGTGCTAACTATTTTAACTAATGGTTTCTACATCTACACTACAACGATTTATTTCGCGCCTTCTATTCACCCACTTTGATATCTAATATCACATTGTGATACTTTGCATTTTGACATTTCAAACGCATTGCATTCCACAATTTCTTCTATGCCATAAAGTCGAATTCCATTACTATTGATCAAATCATGGCAATTGGATTCTTATTTATCTTTATACCCTTTGTTGATGAAACACTTTGATCATATCAAATAGTTTCATACTTACGTTTCCTTTGGTAAACTTCTTTACACGTTTAAACAATCATATAATGATAATCACCATTTTTGTTAAAACATAATACATTGAATATGTATTTACTTTTAACAATTCATTAACACTTTGTATTCAAGTAATACACGGTGTTCAAGTTATTTTGCCAAACTTAGGCATGATTTATATGTGACAAGAAATCGAATGTCTTTCACATATTATTAACATAACTTTTGAATTCAAACAATGGTTTCATTCATTAATGAACATATCATTAAGTTGGGTATTTTAAGGCATTTCAGTATTTTACAAATGTTCATGCATTATCAATTAGTTTCAAAACAAGGATAATTCACACATAATCAAACAAGATATGAACATAAATAGAAATCATTCATAAAAGTGGAACAACTGTTTGTTACAAACTGATATGAATAACTGATGCACTCGACGATCGACGTAGAGCTCGTTGGGAACCCTAAGATGAAGGTATGATGAGCACAGCAGCAAGTTTGCCCTCAGTTATGAGACCAAGGTTTAATCGAACCAGTAGGAGCAAGGAAACACCCCAAAGGTGTTACTAGCTGAGCTTTGGCAGGGCGCACTACCGGTGCTAGTAGCAACGTGGAGACCTGCACAACACAACCACAGAACTTTGTCCCCAACTTCCGATGAGGTTGTCAATCTCATCGTGTTTTGCGGAAAACAAAGGATTAAACGTATCGAATGGAAAGAAGTAAAAGTTTGTAGAAAGTAAACACAAAGCATTAAACAGTTGTAGATTATATGTATAGAGAAAGGACCGGGATTCATAGTTCACTAGAGGTGGCTCTCCTTAGATAGATAACATGCTGGGTAAACAAATTACAGCGGGGCAATTGACAAACACCGAGAAAGCAATACATGCATATACTAATCATCTTGACTCCTCTGAGACTTGATTGGGCATTACAACATAATACATAGACCGCCATCCAACTGCATCTATGACTAATAATCCATCTTCAGGTTATCATCCGACCCCCCTACAGTATTAAGTTGCAAGCAACAGATTATTGCTTTACGAACTGTGTGTAAAGTAAACAATACGATTGTTCTATGAACAAAGGATTGTTGTTTTCTCCCTAGTAGCAACAGCACAGGGTGAATTCCCCTCTCTGGCAGGGTGCCTGGAAGAGCTTCAGATCCCTCCCGATCTAGGGATGGAGATGACGGCGGCTACAGACTCTTTCGTGGATTTTTGATCGGGTACTTAGGGTTTTCGTCCCGAGGGCAACTTATAGGCGGAACGAGAGGCCGAGGGGGTGCTGGGTCGGCCAGACCACCCCCTGGCGTGGGCGAACCTGGCCGTGCTGTGGTCGCCCAGCCCTTCTCCGTCTCATATTCGCACTTGATCCCTTAGGAAAAATAGGCACTTTGGCTTTTGTCCCGTCAATTCGAGAATATTCATTTTCGACTTTCTGGAACCAAAAACAGCGTAAAACAGTCAGCAGTGGCTCTTTTAATAGGTTAGTCCAAGAAATCATAATAAAAGTACTCCAAAGTTGGAACAAAACACAAGAAAGTGGATAAAACCAAGCATGAAACATCAAAAATTATAGATACATTTGCAATGTATCAACATCCCCAAGCTTAACTCCTGCTCGTCCTCGAGTAGGTAAGTGATAAAAAGAAATAATTTTTGAGGTGACATGCACCATCAAAGACTTGATCAAAGTATTTGCAAAACACTCAAAGCTGGGATCATAGTACTTCAATCATAACATGAAAGACAAAGTTCTAGCAATAAGCAAAGAAACTATGATGTAACATGAAAAGGTACAAACAAAAGATTCATGAATAACAATGCTTTGCAAGACGTTTGTTTGTTTCACATAAAGAAAACATAGCATAAAAGTATTCAGCTTGTCCGTCAATAGAGTAGCAAATATAAATGCATATGACACCTTCAAAGTTCATAAGAGTGACTAGATACAATAGTTTCAAACAAGCAATAACAAGTTATGCATCAATCAACTAGTCTTGGGACAATGCACATATAACTAAGAATGGCCACTATGCTCTCAAAGTAGGTGCATAAAGATAGAAGATGGAGACTCAATATAATGGTGGAAGAAAGGCCTTTTGTAAAAGGAAGTAGGGATTCAAGTCTCATAAAGAGCTTCCAAAAATTATGGTACTTGTAGCTTTCAGCTCTCATTGCCCCTATCATAAGCATCTTGAAGGTGATTAAGGTTAAAGTGACACAACTAAGAGGATATGCTTGACAAGTTATAAACCAAAATCTCATGCCCCTTACTTACTAAGACCGATCCTCATGCTATTCAACTTCAGTCACGAGTAAGCTCTTGTCATTGTAAGTATATGTGTATCATTAAGAACCGCCAACGGGGTACCCCTTGCATATGATACGGGAACTTTCCCATAATCAAAATGATAAGGAAAGCAGACAATGAGCATCTCAGCGATCTTTTTATTTGCTATTTGCATAGGTTTTTATTGAGGATGCTTCATAGAGTGATCATTATGGTAATGCTGCAAGTTTCCACCATGATTAGGCATGGCTTAGGCTAGCGACCCAGGCGTTTCTCTAACACACGTACAAACTCCATGATCTTACAAGTTCCACATTTATTTCACACCGCCGGGATCCGTAAGCAAAAGAACATAATATCAACGGGGTACAAAGTACAAGTGCAATGTTGAAAGCGTTCCCCATGAAACATGGTTCTGCTAATTTCAACTTATAAAGCGCAAGCATATACGCAACAAAGAAGGACCCATTGGTTCAAGTTTATTAGAGGCAAAAAGTAAAGTGTGCCATCAAGTTCGTGAGAGCTTTAATCACTAGTTTTCTCATAACAAGTGGAAGGTAAACAAAAGCATGAATATACTTGGAATAGCATAAGCTAGTAGGTAGGTATGGTGGACTCTTTGGAATAACTTGGTTTATGGAGTTGGTTGCATGAGTGGAACTCATACTTTTTTGTGGAGGCTAGCAAAAGACTGGGAGCGACAAACTAAGAGAGCAATAATGGCCATAATCATGCAGAGCGACAAAACATCATTGATCAAAGCATAAAGTGATACTACAAGTTGAAAACTAAAGGATTATAAATGCTATGGTGACTTGTGACAGTCATAACATGGTGTGAGCATGTGCCAAGTCAACCCACATAAAGTATCAAAGGAGAATACCACTATACTATGCTTTAATATGCTTAAAACAACGCATGATTCATCCAAGGCACATTAAGCAATCTCAATTGTTTATAACAAGTCATGCTACAACAAAGAATACTAAGCATAAAGCCAAAACAATATCAAGCATGGCATGACAAAGCATAGCCACAGTCAAAAACGAGCTCTTTTTACCACATAAGCATGAACTTTCCTACTTTTTTCCAAACCAAACCAAACTAATTGCAAACCAGTGTATGAAGAGGGGGTCCAACCAACTTATTCAAAAAACTAAGAAAACAAAGCAAACTAAAAACCAAAATGAAAACGAAAAATAAGACGCTCCAAGAAAAACACAACTGTGCATGAAACAATAAAAATGAAGCGTTTGGAAGAAACCTGGAATTTTTATTGATGAAGAAGGGGAATGCCTTGGGCATCCCAAAGCTTTGACGGTTATACTTCTTGGATATTTCTTGGGGTGACACGCGTGGCATCCCCAAGCTTGAGCTTTAGTCCATCCATCATCTCGTTATCATTCCTTCCATACACCTGAAATTTTTCCTTCATACAAAACTTCACACAATCTTATTAGCAACATTAGTGCACTTAAGATAAATAAGTCTCAAGGTTCAGTTCTAACACCAAATAAACTTCCATTAGAACACTAGCTACTGTAGAACTTCCTTCAAAAAGCTCAATTCCCCAAAGGAACTCAAGAAGGAACTAACAAGAAGCAAATGCAGAAAATGGCAGAAATCTGTCAAAACAGACCAGCAGGTAAAGACGATTTTTTTCGAAGACCTTCTGTTGCTCAAATAAAAAAGTGTTGAACTAAAGAAAGTTATATAACAACATGGGGCAGAAGCACAAAACATTACAGCTCAATCCGACGTACAGAACTCTCTCAGGATTTTTTACGGTGAAGCACAGAAATCTGTTTCGGGACAGCAACTTTCCCAATCATTACTTCACTCTCATTAGAGGTTACTCTTGGCACAAAAAGCAAATAAAAAGGATAAGAAGAGGTTATTACAGAGGTAATAACTTCCAAGACTCAACTAAAACTCTTGGGTTATCTCCCAACAAGTACTTTTCTTTAACGCCTTTAAGTTAGGCATAAGAAGCAAAGAAAGAATCAAGTGTTCTCAAATGAAAAAGCATTAAGACCAAATTTTGTTTTCATAGGAGAAGCAAAAGAAATCTTTTCTCTCTTTTTAGGGAAGTATTCTATACCTTTCTTGAGTGGGAGTTGATATTTAATGGTGCCTTCTTTCATATCAATGATGGCACCAACAGTTCTAAGAAAAGGTCTTCCGAAAGTAATAGGACAAGAAGCATTGTATTCAACATCTAAAACATAGAAATCAATGGGGACATAGGAATCGTTAACCATAATAAGAACATCATTAAGACTCCCCGTGAGTTTCTTTTTAGCATTATCATCAAGTGGGACATTCAAATAGCAATCTTCAAGAGGAGGCAAATCAAGCATATCATAAATCCTTCTAGGCATAATAGAAACACTACTATCAAGATCACACAAAGCTTTGAAATCAAAGTCATTCACTTTCATATTAATGATGGGTTCCCAACCATCTTCTTGTTTTATAGGAATAGAAGCTTTATGTTTCATCTTTTCTTCTTTAATTTTTATGAGAGCATCAGTAATGTGTTTTGTAAAAGCCATGTTCATAGCACTAGCATTAGGACTTTTAGCAAGCTTTTGTAGGAACTTAATAACTTCAGAGATATTGCAACCATCAAGATCAAAATCAACTTTATCATCTAAAGTAGTAGAACTATTACTAGCCTCAACACTAGTGGTGGTAATAGTAGAAACACTAATGTTTCTAGCAATTTCATCTTCTCTTTCCCACTTAGCATGTAATTTAGCTAATAGTCTAACATTTTCATCAATTCTTACTTGTATGGCATTAGTAGCTGCAAAGGTATTATCATTAGTTTCAGTTTTAGCAGCCATTTTATTCAAAGTAGATTGAGCTTCAGCCAAAGATGCTATATTTCTTTCAGCATTAGAGAGTTTTTCCTCAATAGTTTTATTGAAAGCGGTTTGTTTACTAATAAACTCTTTAAGCATAACTTCAAGTTCAGAGGGAGCACTCTTATTATTGTTGTAAGAATTTCCATAAGCATTACCATTATTGGGAGGATAAGGCTTATAATTGTTGTTACCAAAATTGTTCCTATAAGCATTATTACCATAAGCATTGTTGCCAAAGTTGTTATTTCTTATGAAGTTCACATCAACTTGCTCTTCTTGAGCAACCAAAGAGGCTAAAAGAACATTATTTGGATCAATATGGGCTTTCCCATTAACAAGAATAGACATAATAATATCAATCTTATCACTCAAGGAGGAGGTTTCTTCAACAGAATTTACCTTCTTACCTTGTGGAGCTCTCTCAGTATGCCATTTAGAATAATTAACCATCATATTATCCAATAGTTTTGTTGCAGCACGCAAAGTGATGGTCATAAATGTACCTCCAGCAGCTGAATCCAATAGGTTCCTTGAGGAATAGTTCAATCCTGCATAAAAAGTTTGGATGATCATCCAAGCAGTCAGTCCATGAGTGGGACAATTCTTAACCAAAGATTTCATTCTTTCCCAAGCTTGAGCAACATGCTCATTATCAAGTTGTTTAAACTTCATTATTTCACTTCTCATGGATATAATCTTAGCAGGAGGATAGTATTTTCCAATAAAAGCATCTTTGCACTTAGTCCAAGAATCAATACTATTCCTAGTTAAGGAATTCAACCATTCTTTAGCTTTTCCTCTCAAAGAGAAAGGAAACAATTTCAGTTTAATAATATCACCATCTATATCCCTATGCCTTTGCATCTCACAAAGTTCAACAAAGTTATTTAGATGGGAAGCAGCATCTTCATTACCAATACCAGAAAATTGTTCTCTCATAACAAGATTGAGCAAAGCAGGTTTTATCTCAAAGAAAGTATCTTCAGGCACAGGTGGAGGAATAGGTGTGCTCATAAAATCATTGTTGTTGGTGCTAGTGAAGTCACACAACTTAGTGTTTTCAAGAGTAGTCATTTTTTTTTGATTTTCAAATAAGAAAGCAAACAAGTAAAACTATTTTTTTGTGTTTTTTGAAGAACAAAACAAGCAAACAAAGCAAAAAGAAGCTAAGCAAAACAAAAACAACAAAGTAAAGAGATTGGTTATGAGGGACTCCCCTTGTGAAGATGTCCTTAACTCCCCGGCAACGGCGCAAGAAAATATCTTTGATGGTGTGTAGTTGACGTGGGAGTTTCTTCTTCTTCGTTCCCCGGCAACGGCGCCAGAAAATAGCTTGATGCACTCGACGATCGACGTAGAGCTTGTTGGGAACCCCAAGAGGAAGGTATGATGAGCACATCAGCAAGTTTTCCCTCAGTTATGAGACCAAGGTTTAATCGAACCAGTAGGAGCAAGGAAACACCCCAAAGGTGTTACTAGCTGAGCTTTGGCAGGGCGCACTACCGGTGCTAGTAGAAACGTGTAGACCTGCACAACACAACCACAGAACTTTGTCCCCAACTTGCGATGAGGTTGTCAATCTCACCGTGTTTTGCAGAAAACATAGGATTAAACGTATCAAATGGAAAGAAGTAAAAGTTTGCAGAAAATAAACACAAAGCGAAGAAAGATTGTAGATTGTAAAGAGAAAGGACTGGGATCCATAGTTCACTAGAGGTGGCTCTCCTTAGATAGATAACATCTGGGTAAACAAATTACAATGGGCAATTGACAAACACCGAGAAAGCAATACATGCATATACTAATCATCTTGACTCCTGAGACTTGATTGGGCATTACAACATAATACATAGACCGCCATCCAAGCTGCATCTATGACTAATAATCCACCTTCAGGTTATCATCGAACCCCTCCAATATTAAGTTGCAAACAGATTATTGCTTCTTAACTGCGTGTAAAGTAAACAATATGATTGTTCTATGAACAAAGGATTGTTGTTTTCTCCCTAGTAGCAACACATCTAGTACCTTAGAGATTTCTCACTTCCCAGATTATCGAGGCATGAACCCACTATCGAGCATAAATACTAACTCTTGGAGTTGCTAGCATCTACTTGGCCAAGATAGCTACTAACAACGGAAAGCATGCAAGATCTCAAATAAGAAAGACATGATAGAATCAATAATCAATCTGAAATAGCATCTCAATATCCATCGGATCCCCACAAACACAACATGTATGAATTACAAATAGATGATCTTGATCATGAACGGAGCTCACAAGATCTAAACATGAAAGCACAAAGGAGGAGAAACCAGCCATCTAGCTACTACATGGATCTGTAGTCCAAGGATAAACTACTCACGCATCACACCGGAGGCTTGCATGGTGATGAAGAAGGCCTCCAGGGTGAATTCCCCTCTCCGGCAGGGTGCCGGGAAGAGCTTCAGATCCCTCCCGATCTAGGGATGGAGATGACAACGTCTATAGACTCTTTCGTGGATTTTTGAGCAGGTACTTAGGGTTTTCGTCCCGAGGGCAACTTATAGGCGGAAGGAGAGGCCGAGAGGGTGCTGGGGTCGGCCAGACTACCCCCTGGCTCAGGCCAGGCCTGGCCGCACGGCTAGGTGGTGTGGCCGGCCCCTAGCCCTTCTCCGTCTCGTATTCTGGCACTTGATCCCTTCCGGAAAAATAGGCACTTTGGATTTTGTCCCGTCGAATTCCGAGAATATTCATTTTCTGACTTTCCTGGAAGCAAAAATAGCAGAAAATAGGCAGCTGGCACTGTGGCTCTTGTTAATAGGTTAGTCCAAGAAATCATAATAAAAGTACTCCAAAGTTGGAACAAAACACAAGAAAGTGGATAAAACCAAGCATGGAACATCAAAAATTATAGATACATTTGCAATGTATCAATAACCGTCTCACAAAGTGTGAGACACACTAAAGAAGTTCGTAATCTTTTGATTACAATAACTATCCAAAGCATAAACTAAATGATAAATGTTGAGGGAGAGTGTCGTTGGCCATCATCATGCTTGCCATCAACACACAACGTCACCTCTCCAGCAAGCACCTCTCATGCTGAAGGACCTATTTTCAGTAAAACATAATAAGTATCAAATATACTTAACACTGCAAATGTGTTTACAAGATTATAACATTTATAAAATTGTATATCAAATATATACCTTTGTCATTGATGACCTCAACAACAAAAGTTTCAACCATCATATTCCTGAGATGTGATATGAACCTGTGGAAATCCAGTGTTTCCGCGTCGCCTCTCATAATGCATGTCCTGACTTGTACTTGGTAGCTTGCTGGTAGTGACCGCAGTACAACGCCGTTTGGAAAAGATCCTATCATCCAGCTATCCAGGAAGTATGCAGGCCTCATGTACGCATAATGCATGCGCTCCAAGTGGTCGTCAAGTGATGAGTTCTCCTCCATCTTAATGGAGAGGAAGTCTCCCATCAGCTCATGCTCCCTTATGTGTGCTTGTTCCACGAAATGTGTCCTAAGCTGTAGCATTACCGTACGAGGGTTGACATTACCCATGACAGGCCACAACTCGTCCACCATTCCGAAACGCATTGTAATTGAAATGAAGGAGGCCATCTCCCGACGGTGATAGCGGTCTTCCCGCTGCTCTGGGGTCTCTAGGTCAATGCGCTGATCCAAATACATCTCGTCGAGTATGTAGTCAACCACATCATCCATTTTTGTTAAAACATAATACATCGAATATGTATTTACTTTTAACAATCCATTAAACACTTTGTATTCAAGTAATACACGGTTTTCAAGTTATTTTGCCAAACTTAGGCATGATTTATATATGACAAGAAATCGAATGTTTTTCACATATTATCAGCATAACTTTTGAATTCAAACAATGGTTTCATTCATTAATGAACATATCATTAAGTTGGGTATTTTAAGGCATTTCAATATTTTACAAATGTTCATGCATTATCAATTAGTTTCAAAACAAGGATAATTCACACATAATCAAACAAGATATGAACGTAAATAGAAATCATTCATAAAAGTGGAACAACTGTTTGTTACAAACTGATATGAATAACCATCTCACAAAGTGTGAGACACACTAAAGAAGTTCATAATCTTTTGATTACAGTAACTATCCAAAACATAAACTAAATGATAAATGTTGAGGGAGAGTGTCATTGGACATCATCATCATGCTTGCCATCAACACGCAACGTCACCTCCTCTCCAGCAAGCACCTCTCGTGCAGAAGGACCTGTTTTCAGTAAAACAGAATAAGTATCAAATATACTTAACACTGCAAATGTGTTTGCAAGATTATAACATTTATAAAATTGTATATCAAATATATACCTTTGTCATTGATGACCTCAGCAACAACAGGTTCAACCATTATATTCCTGAGATGTGATATGAACCTGTGGAAATCCAGTGTTTCCACGTCGCCTCTCATAATGAAAGTCCTGACTTGTGCTTGGTAGCTTGCTGGCAGTGACCGCAATACAACGCTGTTTGCAAAAGATCCTGTCATCCAGCTATCTAGCAAGTATGCATTCCTCATGTATGCATCATGCATGCACTCAAAGTGGTCGTCAAGTGATGAGTTCTCCTCCATCTTAATGGAGAGGAAGTCTCCCATCAGCTCATCCTCCTATATGCGTGCTTGTTCCACGAAATGTGTCCTAAGCTGTAGCATTACCGTACGAGTGTTGACATTACCCACGACAGGCCACAACTCGTCCACCATTCTGAAACGCATTGTAACTGAAATGAAGGAGGCCATCTCCCGACGGTGATAGCGGTCTTCCCGCTGCTCTGGGGTCTCTAGGTCAATGGGCTGATACAAATCCATCTCGTTGAGTATGTAGTCGAACACGTCATTCTCACTAAGGAGAACATGGAGACACGCAACCCACATAGAGAAGTTTGATCCATCTAGCCTGAGCTTCTCTCCTTCTAACCAATCGTCAACTGGAAAGGAAGCATCGGGGAGAACCATATTCTACATTTATAATTGCAAAAAGGAATTTAGACTAAGTTTATAATTAAATGAGTTAATAATAACTGCACTCAGAAACACCTATCCCATGAAGGGTTCCTAGTGATAACACGACCCCTTTTCCCCCACGTCTCCCCCGATCGTCATGGCCATCAATGTGGGTTCTAGGGTGGACGCTAAACATCGGTCACATCATTCATGCGACTCGTGCTTGATCTTTCGACCATCCGTGTTCCAAGGCCATGTCTACACATGCTAGGCTCGCTAACTCAACCTTAGTGTATTTGCTGTGCAACATGGCCTACACCCACTGTATGCGAACGTAGATATGTCTGACACCCGCTCACCGCGGGTCGCCTCATACCGAAGAACTTTCTTGGTGGTGCACAATAAGGGGGAACACAATCATTGGTAATTTTAATAGGGATCATCTTATTAGGCTACTGTCGAGTATCTAATACTAGCACACAATAAGATATACAAATAGTAACATTGAATGTAAATATGATGTGATATGGTCCTTCAGATCGTGATCTCCATCCGTCGTCACTGGTTTTCGGCACCGTAGACACCAGGGTACCGGTGTCTTTCCGGCATGGTAGTCTGTCACCTTCGTGACTATATACTACTACGTAACATAAGGTAATCACTTTACCTTTGCCACAACCATATCACAAAGCAATGCCCCCTACAAAACAAAGTTAAACGCCTCTACTTTATCTTTGCATGTTTTACGTGGCTGAATGGGCTTTCGTACACGCACCGTTCTTACCTACGAACTTTTAGCACAACGTTGATCAAGTAGTTGTCTCTACTACACCCCTTTCGGGGCCCTCCATTGCAAATGGCATACCAACTAATGCGAGAGAGACAGAAACCCCCCTAAGCCAATTTATACGGTACAAGCCGTATGTCAAGCGTGGACCAGTCACACGAATGAACGCGTAAAGTCGGTTGGGGGGCGCTTCATCAAGAATTACTGCGGGATACACAAGTACATGTGGGAGGGTAACAACTAAAAGATCAACGCCCACACGCTACATCTCGTGTGTTCTACCCATACTAGCATTACTACGCATAGATCTAGCTCTGATACCACTGTAGGGGTTCCGCGTATGAAAACAATAAATTTTTACCCTACGCCCCTGAACCCCTGATGTTGCTAGGACCTATCTATTAGTAATGCAGTAACAGGAGGGGCTTTTCGTGAACTTACCCTTGAAGACCGAAAAGCGTTTTCAACGCTCAGGAGAGCGTGGTTGATGTAGACGAGCCAAAGCCGACCTCAAGGTCGTGATGAAGTCCTTGCACTCCTGCGGCTCCAACGACTTGAGTGCCTCAAGTGTGACACCTCGTGGGGAGGTACTGTTGGAAATATGCCCTAGAGACAAATAGTAATAAGGACTATTATCATATTTCATAAATTTTATGATTAAGTTTTATATCATGCTATAACTATATTGAGTGGAAACATCAATACACGTGTGATATATAAACAACCAGAGGTTCCCAGTGAAACTCTAGTCACTCGTTCATTGGTCAACAGATGATCATGTTTCCTGATCATGTGGCATTTATGCCAGTTGGAAATGGAGTCAACTCATTTTGAGAATAAGATGATGAACCAATACCCAACCTAAACATCATGACCCAATCATGTCACGAAGTTCAAGTTACGATGATTAGAAATGGATCCTCGTAGACTATTCCTTAGACCGTGAGGCTATATCAATCACTATCTCCCGAGAGTGCTTAGATAGCATCAAGCGCCACTTGGTAATACAGTGGTTATAAAGGTGTGTTCAGGTACTCGGAGGAAACCATAGAGGCAATATATGTCAAGAGAGGGATTTGTCCGTCCACGTGACGGAAAGATACTCAAGGGCCCACTTGGAGAAGTTATATCCAAAAGCTGCACAGCGTGTGATTTGATCACAAGGATATCACTTGTCGGAACGAGTCAAGTAGCATTGTTCAATAACAAGATTGAACATGACATGGTGATTTCATTGATCAGATCTCGAGCAATGCAAGTATCGAGAGAAAAGGGGAATAAGACACGACCGTCTCGGTTCAAAGGACGAAAGATCTTCGTGGAACGCACAGGGGTCACATGGCCATCTAGGTCCCTCTGTTGATCATTGGTCCGGGAGTGTCCTGACCATGTCTGGAGTGTTCCCGAACCGTAGGGTATCACTCATAAGGGTTTGATGGTGCTTAGAGCGTGTTTATAGGATCAGAAGAATTGCCGAAGAATAGTAGAGAGAAAACCGGAAGGGTTTCGGTAAGTCCGGAGGATGTCCGGAGTGGAGGTGGAAGGAGTTCCATAACTACGAAGATTGAATAATATATGAATGAATGTTAAATATTTATTTAATCATTTATTCATAATTATTTAATAAAAGAGAAAATCAATTTAAAGGTGAAAAGGCTTAATGTGCCAATTCTGGAGGGAAGAGGGCCTATTAGGGAAAGGCAAGAGGGAGAAGGGCCAGAGGGGGTGGCCGGCGCCCTAGTGGGCCAGCCCCCCACGCGGGGCCCATGGTGTTGGCCGGCGGTGCCACCCCTCCCCCTCCTCTCCTTTAGTCCCACCCCGGGACTTTGAGGGAGGTAGTACCTCCCCTCCCCTATATATAGTGAGGGTATTTGGCCAGATAAATACACACAATATTCAATAAAGGTCTTCTCACTTTTGGGAAGACCTCCAATTGATATTCTCTCTCTCTTTCTCTCTCTCTCTCATGACCGTGGTTCCAAGTTCGGACTGCGGAAACGAGAGACATCTTCACCACGGAGCGCCGTCGCGCTACGGGATTTGGATCCAAGAGCTCTACTTCCGCAACTGTGCTGGATCGGGGAAGCGGGAGTCATCGTCAGGCACCGGACATGTGTAACTCCCCGCGAGGTGTCACACTTGAGGCACTCAAGTCGTTCGAGCCGCAGGAGCGCAAGGACTTTATCACGACCTTGAGGTCGGCTTCGGCTCGTCTACATCAACCACGCTCTCCTAAGCGTTGACAACGCTTTTCGGTCTTCAAGGGTAAGTTTGCGAAAATCCCCTCCCGTTACTATATTACTAATAGATAGGTCCTAGCAGCATCAGGGGTTCAGGGGCGTAGGGTAAAAATTATTGTTTTCATACGCGGAACCCCTTCAGTGGTATCAGAGCTAGATCTATGCGTAGTAATGCTAGTACGGGTAGAACACACGAGATGTAGCGTGTGGGCATGGATCTTTTAGTTGTTACCCTCCCACGTATACTTGTGTATACCGTATTAATGCTTGATGAAGTGGCCCCCAACCGACTTTACGCGTTCATTCGCGAGACTGGTCCATGCTTGACATATGGCTTGTACCGTATAAAGTGGCTTAGGGGGATGTCTGTCTCTCTCGCATTAGTTGGTATGCCATTTACTTGGAGGGCCCGAAAGGGTGTAGATACAACTACTTGATCAACGTTGTGCTGAAAGTTCATAGGTAATAACGGTTCTTGTGCGAAAGCCCATTCATCCACGTAAAATATGCAAAGATAAAGTAGAGGCGTCTAGCTTTGTTTTGTAGGGGGCGTTGCTTTGTGATCTGGTTGTGGCAAAGGTAAAGTGATTACCTTATTTTACGTAGTAGTAGATAGTCATGGAGGTGACGGACTACCACGCCGTAAAGACATCGGTACCCTGGTGTCTACGGCACCGAAACCCTGGCGCCGAAATCCGGTGACGATGGATGGAGATCACGACGTGAAGGACCATATCACATCGCATTTACATTCAATGTTATTGTTTGTATATCTTATTGTGTGCTAGTATTAGATACTCGACAGTAGCCTAATAAGATGATCCCTATTAAAAATTCCAATGATTGTGTTCCCCCTTAGTGTGCACCACCAAGAAAGTTCTTCGGTATGAGGCAGGCCGTGATGATCAGGTGTCAGACATATCTACGTTCGCATATAGTGGGTGTAAGCCATGTTGCACAGCGAATACACTAAGGTTGAGTTGGCGAGCCTAGCATGTACAGACATGGCCTCGAAACACAGATGGTTGAAAGATCAAGCATGAGTCGCATGAATGATGTGACCGATGTTTAGCGTCCACCCTTGAACCACATTGATGGCCGTGATGATCGGGGGAGATGTGGCTGAAAGGGGTCGTGTTATCACTAGGAACCCTTATGGGGATAGGTGTTTCTGAGTGGAGTTATTATTAACTCATTTAATTATAAACTTAGTCATCCAGCTATCTAGCAAGTATGCATGCCTCATGTATGCATCATGCATGCACTCCAAGTGGTCGTCAAGTGATGAGTTCTCCTCCATCTTAATGGAGAGGAAGTCTCCCATCAGCTCATCCTCCTATATGCGTGATTGTTCCACGAAATGTGTCCTAAGCTGTAGCATTACCGTACGAGTGTTGACATTACCCACGACAGGCCACAACTCGTCCACCATTCTGAAACGCATTGTAACTGAAATGAAGGAGGCCATCTCCCGACGGTGATAGCGGTCTTCCCGCTGCTCTGGGGTCTCTAGGTCAATGGGCTGATCCAAATCCATCTCGTTGAGTATGTAGTCGAACACGTCATTCTCACTAAGGAGAACATGGAGACACGCAACCCACATAGAGAAGTTTGATCCATCTAGCCTGAGCTTCTCTCCTTCTAACCAATCGTCAACTGGAAAGGAAGCATCGGGGAGAACCATATTCTACATTTATAATTGCAAAAAGGAATTTAGACTAAGTTTATAATTAAATGAGTTAATAATAACTGCACTCAGAAACACCTATCCCATGAAGGGTTCCTAGTGATAACACGACCCCTTTTCCCCCACATCTCCCCCGATCGTCATGGCCATCAATGTGGGTTCTAGGGTGGACGCTAAACATCGGTCACATCATTCATGCGACTCGTGCTTGATCTTTCGACCATCCGTGTTCCAAGGCCATGTCTACACATGCTAGGCTCGCTAACTCAACCTTAGTGTATTTGCTGTGCAACATGGCCTACACCCTTGTATGAGAATAGATATATACCACATCATGGTCGCCTCATCATCTAGAAGAACTTTCTTGGTGGTGCACAATAAGGGGGAACACAATCATTGGTAATTTTAATAGGGATCATCTTATTAGGCTACTGTCGAGTATATAATACTAGCACACAATAAGATATACAAATAGTAACATTGAATGTAAATATGATGTGATATGGTCCTTCAGATCGTGATCTCCATCCGTCGTCACTGGTTTTCGGCACCGTAGACACCAGGGTACCGGTGTCTTTCCGGCATGGTAGTCTGTCACCTTCGTAACTATCTACTACTACGTAACATAAGGTAATCACTTTACCTTTGCCACAACCATATCACAAAGCAATGCCCCCTACAAAACAAAGTTAAACGCCTCTACTTTATCTTTGCATGTTTTACGTGGCTGAATGGGCTTTCGTACACGCACCGTTCTTACCTACGAACTTTTAGCACAACGTCGATCAAGTAGTTGTCTCTACTACACCCCTTTCGGGGCCCTCCATTGCAAATGGCATACCAACTAATGCGAGAGAGACAGAAACCCCCCTAAGCCAATTTATACGGTACAAGCCGTATGTCAAGCGTGGACCAGTCACACGAATGAACGCGTAAAGTCGGTTGGGGGCCGCTTCATCAAGAATTACTGTGGGATACACAAGTACATGTGGGAGGGTAACAACTAAAAGATCAACACCCACACGCTACATCTCGTGTGTTCTACCCATACTAGCATTACTACGCATAGATCTAGCTCTAATACCACTGTAGGGGTTCCGCGTATGAAAACAATAAATTTTACCCTCACGAACCCGATGTTGCTAGGACCTATCTATTAGTAATGCAAGAGGAGGGGCTTTTGAACTTACCCTTGAAGACCGAAAGCGTTTTCCAAGTCAGAGCGTGGTTGATGTAGACGAGCCAAAGCCGACCTCAAGGTCGTGATGAAGTCCTTGCACTCCTGCGGCTCCAACGACTTGAGTGCCTCAAGTGTGACACCTCGCGGGGAGGTACTGTTGGAAATATGCCCTAGAGACAAATAGTAATAAGGACTATTATCATATTTCATAAATTTTATGATTAAGTTTTATATCATGCTATAACTATATTGAGTGGAAACATCAATACACATGTGATATATAAACAACCAGAGGTTCCCAGTGAAACTCTAGTCACTCGTTCATTGGTCAACAGATGATCATGTTTCCTGATCATGTGGCATTTATGCCAGTTGGAAATGGAGTCAACTCATTCTGAGAATAAGATGATGAACCAATACCCAACCTAAACATCATGACCCGATCATGTCACGAAGTTCAAGTTACGATGATTAGAAATGGATCCTCGTAGACTATTCCTTAGACCGTGAGGCTATATCAATCACTGTCTCCCGAGAGTGCTTAGATAGCATCAAGCGCCACTTGGTAATACAGTGGTTATAAAGGTGTGTTCAGGTACTCAGAGGAAACCATAGAGGCAATATATGTCAAGAGAGGGATTTGTCCGTCCACGTGACGGAAATATACTCAAGGGCCCACTTGGAGAAGTTATATCCAAAAGCTACGCAGCGTGTGATTTGATCACAAGGATATCACTTGTCGGAACGAGTCAAGTAGCATTGTTCAATAACAAGATTGAACATGACATGGTGATTTCATTGATCAGATCTCGAGCAATGCAAGTATCGAGAGAAAAAGGGAATAAGACACGACCGTCCCGGTTCAAAGGACGAAAGATCTTCGTGGAACGCACAGGGGTCACATGGCCATCTAGGTCCCTCTGTTGATCATTGGTCCGGGAGTGTCCTGACCATGTCTGGAGTGTTCCCAAACCGTAGGGTATCACGCATAAGGGTTTGATGGTGCTTAGAGCGTGTTTATAGGATCAGAAGAATCGCCGAAGAATAGTAGAGAGAAAACCGGAAGGGTTTCGGTAAGTCCGGAGGATGTCCGGAGTGGAGGTGGAAGGAGTTCCATAACCACGGAGATTGAATAATATATGAATGAATGTTAAATATTTATTTAATCATTTATTCATAATTATTTAATAAAAGAGAAAATCAATTTAAAGGTGAAAAGGCTTAATGTGCCAATTCTGGAGGGAAGAGGGCCTATTAGGGAAAGGCAAGAGGGAGAAGGGCCAGAGGGGGTGGCCGGCGCCCTAGTGGGCCAGCCCCCCACGCGGGGCCCATGGTGTTGGCCGGAGGTGCCACCCCTCCCCCCTCCTCTCCTTTAGTCCCACCCCGGGACTTTGAGGGAGGTAGTACCTCCCCTCCCCTATATATAGTGAGGGTATTTGGCCAGATAAATACACACAATATTCAATAAAGGTCTTCTCACTTTTGGGAAGACCTCCAATTGATATTCTCTCTCTCTCTTTCTCTCTCTCTCTCTCATGACCGTGGTTCCAAGTTCGGACTGCGGAAACGAGAGACATCTTCACCACGGAGCGCCCGTCGCCTCTGGGATTTGATCAAGAGCTCTACTTCCACAACTGTCTTTGGATCGGGGCGGAGTCATCGTCGCACCGGACATGTGTAACTCCCATGAGGTGTCACACTTGAGGCACTCAAGTCGTTCGAGCATGAGGCGCAAGGACTTTATCACGACCTTGAGGTCGGCTTCGGCTCGTCTACATCAACCACGCTCTCCTAAGCGTTGACAACGCTTTTCGGTCTTCAAGGGTAAGTTCGCGAAAATCCCCTCCCGTTACTATATTACTAATAGATAGGTCCTAGCAGCATCAGGGGTTTAGGGGCGTAGGGTAAAAATTATTGTTTTCATACGCGGAACCCCTTCAGTGGTATCAGAGCTAGATCTATGCGTAGTAATGCTAGTACGGGTAGAACACACGAGATGTAGCGTGTGGGCATGGATCTTTTAGTTGTTACCCTCCCACGTGTACTTGTGTATACTGTAGTAATGCTTGATGAAGTGGCCCCCAACCGACTTTACGCGTTCATTCGCGAGACTGGTCCATGCTTGACATATGGCTTGTACCGTATAAAGTGGCTTAGGGGGATGTCTGTCTCTCTCGCATTAGTTGGTATGCCATTTGCAACGGAGGGCCCCGAAAGGGGTGTAGTAGATACAACTACTTGATCAACGTTGTGCTGAAAGTTCATAGGTAATAACGGTTCTTGTGCGAAAGCCCATTCATCCACGTAAAATATGCAAAGATAAAGTAGAGGCGTCTAGCTTTGTTTTGTAGGGGGCGTTGCTTTGTGATCTGGTTGTGGCAAAGGTAAAGTGATTACCTTATTTTACGTAGTAGTAGATAGTCATGGAGGTTACAGACTACCACGCCGTAAAGACATCGGTACCCTGGTGTCTACGGCACCGAAACCCTGGCGCCGGAATCCGGTGACGATGGATGGAGATCACGACGTGAAGGACCATATCACATCGCATTTACATTCAATGTTATTGTTTGTATATCTTATTGTGTGCTAGTATTAGATACTCGACAGTAGCCTAATAAGATGATCCCTATTAAAAATTCCAATGATTGTGTTCCCCCTTAGTGTGCACCACCAAGAAAGTTCTTCGGTATGAGGCAGGCCGTGATGATCAGGTGTCAGACATATCTACGTTCGCATATAGTGGGTGTAAGCCATGTTGCACAGCGAATACAGTAAGGTTGAGTTGGCGAGCCTAGCATGTACAGACATGGCCTCGAAACACAGATGGTTGAAAGATCAAGCATGAGTCGCATGAATGATGTGACCGATGTTTAGCGTCCACCCTTGACCCACATTGATGGCCGTGATGATCGGGGGAGATGTGGCTGAAAGGGGTCGTGTTATCACTAGGAACCCTTATGGGGATAGGTGTTTCTGAGTGGAGTTATTATTAACTCATTTAATTATAAACTTAGTCTAAATTCCTTTTGCAATTATAAATGTAGAAAATGTTTCTCCCCGAGACTACCTTTCCTATTGACGATTGGTTAGAAGGAGAGAAGCTCAGGCTAGACGGATCAAACTTTTCTATGTGGGTTGCACGTCTCCACGTTCTCCTTAGCGAGAATGGCGTGGTCGACAACATACTCGACGAGATGGATTTGGATCAGCCCATTGACCTAGAGACCCTAGAACAGCGGGAGGACCGCTATTATCGTCGTGAGATGTCCACCTTCATATCAGTTACAATGTGCTATGGGATTGTGGATGAGATGTGGCCAGTCGTGGGCAATCTTAACCCTCGCACGGTAATGCTACAGCTTAGGACACATTTCGTGAAACAAGCATGCATATGGGAGCATGAGTTGATGGGAGACTTCCTCTCCATTAAGATGGAGGAGAACTCATCACTTGACGACCACTTGGAGCGCATGCATGATGTGTACATGAGGCCTGCCTACTTCCTGGATAGCTGGATGACAGGATCTTTTGCAAATGGCATTGTGCTACGGTGTGATGACCCACAAGTATAGGGGGTGTATCGCAGTATTTTTGATAAGTAAGAGTGTCGAACCCAACGAGGAGCAGAAGGTGCTGGCTAGTGGTATGGATCAGGAATTCTCTGCAAATACTTAGCAAACGAATTTTTAGGGGTTTTCGATATAGCAAGTAAACAAAGTACGAGTAAATAAAAGACAGTAGGAATAAATGCAGCAAGTGGGCCAATCCTTTATGCAACAAAGGACAAGTCGGTTGTATTACTTAAGATGACCAAACGTTCTCGAGGACACATGGGAAGGCTGTCAAGTGCTTTCGCTTCATATAGTTGATTAATCTTTTTTAGCTTGCTAAGTGTTATGTAGGTGAACCTGTGCTAATGTACCGCCCCATCCAAGACTAATACATACTTGTGATTATACCCCTTGCAAACATCCGTAAGTACAAGAAAGTAATTAAGGTAGAAACCTAACCACAGCTTTAAACTCTAAGACCCTTACGTCCCTTGTGCAATGGTTTCCTAACGGGGGTTCAGGTTTACATCCTCAACCCCTACGATTAGTAGCCAAATACACAATTCATTCCGATAGGCCCATATAGGTGAAGTGTCATGTAGTCGATGTTCACATGACACCACTAGAAGAAGTACACCACAACTTAAATAACAATCTATCGAATCTTTCTCAACGCAACTCCACTACTAACAACAAGACTTCTCCCATGTCCTCAAGAACAAAACGAACTACTCACAAGACATCATATGGATCATGATCAGAGATGGAATAATGATGTATAACAATCTGAACATAAACAATAATTCAATGGTTCACTCAATAGCATCAACTACGAAGAGTAATCAACACCGGGAAAGTTTCCCCTATGAACTATGCAAGATTCAACCAAATTGTTACAGCAATATGGAGATGGTGATGAGGGTGCTAATGGTGATGATGGTGATGGTGATGATGATGATGATCCCGATGAAGTCCAGCTTGATGGTGGTGTTGATGGCGACGATCTCCCCTCTCCGGGAAGGAATTCCCCCGACACAAATCTGTCTGCCGGAGAGATCTTTCTCTCTCGGTGTTTTCCGCCCCGCAGAGGCGGCGGAATCTTTCTGTGGTCGCTCCCTGAGTCTTAGGGTTTCGGGAGGATGATATACGCTAGAGGGGAGAGGCTAGAGTGGGCCAGGGTGGCCACACCACCTCCTGGCGCGGCCTAGGGCTGCCCTCGCCATGGGGTGGTGTGGGCCCCCTGTGGCCCATCTCCACTATGTCTTCTGGCTTCCTTAGTCTTCTGGAAAAATAGGATTTTCCGTATATTTTCCCGGATTTTCTGATCTTCATGAATTTTGCCTCCAAAACAGCACATTTTCCATCAGAATCCTGACTACAGCGGTCCATGCTCCAAAAGTCATCAACCATGCAAAAAATACATGAAATAACATAAGTATCACCTCTCAATATGAAATATATCAATGAATAATAGTGAATTAAGACATAGAATAGTGATGCAAAGTGGACGCATCAACTCTCCCCAAGCTTAGACTTCGCTTGCACCAAGCGAAACTGAGCTCAATAAACATGGCCTCAGGTTTATGGAGTGAAGAGTCGATAAAAGAATACGGACAAGAAGCATCACATTCATCAAATACATAGATCATAATAGAAGACAACTCACTATTATATAACTCAACTTGTAATAAGTAAAGGAAACATAATAAAGATACATAAAGTGAATCATAATTGGTAATGGCAAACTTAGCTCTTGGTCGAAGAATAGTTGATAATTTGTCGGAGTTCACAAATAACTGGTTTTTCAATGATAGCTTTCAAAGTAGTAAACATCAGGATAAGAGCAATGTGCAAAACAAGGAACATAATAAACATGATTGAATAAATCAACATATGAATGAATGAAACACAACAACTCAAAATACTTGCTGAGATAGAAGGGAGTAGGTTTACTGACTCAAATACAAATTAAAAGAAAGGCCCTTCAAAGAGGGAAGCAGGGATTGCAAGTCTCATAAAGAGCTCCCAAAAATTATGATACTTACTAGCTTTCAGCTCTCATTGCCCCTATCATAGGCATCTTTAAGTGATTAAGGTTAAAGTGACACAACTAAGAGGATATGCTTGACAAGTTATAAGTTGAAATCTCATGCCCCTTACTTATGAGTACCGATCCTCATGCTACTCAACTTCAGTCACGAGAAAGCTCTTATCATTGTAAATACATGCGTATCATTGAGAACCGCCAACGGGGTACCCCTTGCATATGACACAGGAGCTATCCCATAATCAAAATGACAAGGCAAGCAGACAGTGAGCATCTCAGCGATCTTTTTATTTGCTATTTGCATAGGTTTTTATTGAGGATGCTTCATAGAATGCTCACTATAGTTATGTTGCAAGTTTCCACCATGATTAGGCATGGCTTAGGCTAGCGGCCCAAAGTTTCTCTAACACACATATAAACTCCATGATCTTACAAGTTCCACTTTTATTTCACACCGTCGGGATCCATAAGCAAAAGAACATGATATCAACTAGGTACAAAGTACCAAATGAAGTGTTGAAAGCGGTCCCCATGATACATGGTTCGGCTAACTTCAACTCATAAAGCGCAAGCATATCATAACAAAGAAGGACCCAATGGTTCAAGTTTATTAAATGCAAGAAAGTAAAGTGTGCCATCAAGTTCGTGAGAGCTTTAATCACTAATTTTCACACAACAAGTTTAATTTGGGAGGTAGATAAAACAAGAATTTACTTGGAATAGCAATAATGCTACTAGGTAGGTATGGTGGACACAAATGGCAAAGGTTTTGGTTTAAAGGAGGTGGATGCACGAGAAGAAAACCCTCTCAAGACAGGTTTTGGCTAGCAAGGCTGGGTAGCAAGTATAAGAGTTGAAGGAAACAACCAAACATACAAGTGATAAAGACAAACATGCAATCTTCCTTGGAAGCACAAAAGATCTTAACTAGAGAATACTAGACTTATGAGCAAATCAAGAAAGAAAGATGATGAAATAATTTTTCTTTAGAGTACCTTTATCTTTTCATTCAACTCTCAAAAAAAAGTGTTGCTACTGACCGAGCCAGGTTTGCCAAAACCAACTAAATTAACTCAATGATCCCAAAGTGATACCAATACTAACAACAAGATCAATCATATAACCACGAATTGAAAACTAATATAAGCTATGCAAAAGAGTGAATGATAGAACTTCTCATTAATATTCCATAACGGCAACTCACACCAAGGGATACATATCTAACGAGAGAGGGGACACTTCCATAATGCAAACCATCCTACATAATAACTCCTCTATTCATGATACGACTATACTAAAAAGGTAAAAAGATAGAAGATAGTGATGTGATACCGCGGCACTCCCCCAAGCTTGGAACAAACCAAGGGGATGCCAAACCTGATGACAAATTACTCCTTCGGTGGTGGTGGTATCTTCTCAGTTGACGTGAGGAAATCTTCCAGCATCTTGCGAAGCCTATTATTCTCCCATTGAAGCATGTCCACCTTCCTCCTCAAGTCTCGGTACTTATCGCAGAACTCCTTAGTGACTCGTAGGGCTTCCGTTGATGCAGGGCAAGAGACTAAAGGTACCAGCCCCTGCTTGGGGTCTTGGAGATCTTCCTCCATAGGATCCTTCCCCTTATCCTTGGTGAACACCATTATGCTTCTAAACCTTCAAAGAGTATGTCCTGGCAGAAACAGATCGAAACAAAAACACGACGAAAATACGATATATGAACCTCAGGAGATCCGGAGGAAAATATATTATGAAGTTTCATATCAAAAGGAAGGTACTGAGAGAAAACGAGTCGGAGGCGGAGTCCGGGGTGGACTCACCACCTGGTGGCGTGCCAGGGGTGGGCCCGCGCCATAGGGTGGTGTGAGCCACCCTGGCTCCGTTTCCGTCCCTTTTTTGCTTTGTAGCTTTCCTTATTGACTGAAAACTGCAAAAATATAGTTTGATTGTATTTTCGTGGAACTTTTCTTACCAGAACTGTTACCTAGTTGGAAACAAACTCTGCAGGTCTCTGAATTTGGTATTTAGTGGATCCTTCCGGAGTCACCACTTGAATCATCAATATCTTCATCTTCATACACTTATTACTTGAGTCATAAAACCCTCCTTTTCCTTATTACACCATTATCTCCACTTCCTGGAAATTTCCTTAAGGAACTCTGAAAAGGGTTTCGGAATAGAAGTTAATTAAGGAACTGGTCCTTAATAACTCAAATTAGGAATAGTATTAAGTTTAACATCAATGGTTGAAAGAAAGAAAAGGATGATCATCATCCACTATGTTGAGACATAGGTTCTATCTTAGAAAACCATGATGATAACTTAACATAATATATGATCCAATAAGGAACGTTTAAAAGTGATTAAGTTTGAATCACAGAATGCTGAGCTAACTTTGTCCGCAGTATCTAATAGAGAACTGCAGACATGTTTTCCAAATCCATAAAGGATGAAATATCTTAAAGCATAAAGGGTTATGTTATAAAGGGATATGTTGGAACTCCTGTAAATACCGATTTAAGTCAAGTAGGAATCGAGGTGAACAAAAACATCGAAAGTTGCACAGAGTGCACTAGTGTTTCGATAATTACATTTATAATAATAGATAACGGTACCATCTAAAGTGTTGTATAATGTTATGGCGGGGCTAGTTTGCTTTTAACATAGAATGATGTGTCCGAGGGCACAGTGCCCATGAGAAAGCCCTCGAGGTTGATCTAAAGTCACTGTAGGCTCCTGGAATCAGGCCTCGTTCTGCTGCCATATGGACGATACATACACACAGATGTTATCATGTGATGATAAAGTATTAATGTCAATCAAGGTGACATTAGTCAGTTGCAAAGGATTTGGGACTATAAAGTACAGACCCAAGACTCAACCTCTTCCATGAGCAAGCATGTTCAGGGTACCGGATATGGTGCCAATGATTAAGAACAAATGTAGCTAGTGTATTTGTACTCTAGTGCAAGTGGGAGACTGTTGGAAATATGCCCTAGAGACGAATAGTAATAAGGACTATTATCATATTTCATAAAGTTTATGATTAAGTTTTATATCATGCTATAACTGTATTGAGTGGAAACATCAATACACGTGTGATATATCAACAACCAGAGGTTCCCAGTGAAACTCTAGTCACTCGTTCATTGGTCAACATATGATCATGTTTCCTGATCATGTGGCATTTATGCCAGTTGGAAATGGAGTCAACTCATTCTGAGAATGAAATGATGAACCAATACCCAACCTAAACATCATGACCCGATCATGTCACGAAGTTCAAGTTACGATGATTAGAAATGGATCCTCGTAGACTATTCCCAAGAGTGCTTAGATAGCATCAAGCGCCACTTGGTAATTGATACATTGAAAATGTATCTATAATTTTTGATGTTCCATGCTTGGTTTTATCCACTTTCTTGTGTTTTGTCCACACTTTGAAGTATTTTTCATATGATTTGTTGGACTAACCTATTAACAAGATCCACAAAGGCTACCACTGTTTCTCTGTTTTTGGTTCCAGAAAATCAGAAAATGAATATTCTCGAATTGACGGACAAAAGCAAAATGCCTATTTTTAGAAGTCATTAGATGCCGAATACGAGACGGAGAAGGGCTGGGGCAGCCACACCACTGGCCATGGCCAGGCTCAGCGCCAGGTGGTCTGCCGACCCCAGCACCCTCGGCCTCCCCTTCCGCCTATAAGATGCCCTCGGGACGAAAACCCTAAGTACCGATCAAAATCCACGAAAGAGTCTCAGAGCCGTCATCTCCATCCCTAGACCGAGGATCTGAGCTCCTCCAGGAGGCACCTGGGAATTCACCCTGGAGGCCTTCTTCATCACCATGCAAGCCTCAGGTGTGATGCATGAGTAGTTCATCTTTGGACTACGGATCCATGTAGTAGCTAGATGGCTGGTTCTCCTCCTTTATGCTTTCATGTTTAGATCTTGTGAGCTCCGTTCATGATCAAGATCATCTATTTGTAATTCTGCATGTTGTGTTTGCGGGGATCCGATGGATATTGAGATGCTATTTCAGATTGATTATTGATTCTATGATGTCTTTGTTATTTGTGATCTTGCATGCTTTCCATTGTTAGTAGCTATCTTGGCCAAGTAGATGCTAGCAACTCCAAGAGTTAGTATTTATGCTCGATAGTGGGTTCATGCCTCTGATAATCTGGGGAAGTGACAGAAATCTCTAAGGTACTATATGTGCTGTTGCTACTAGGGAGAAAACAACAATCCTTTGTTCATAGAACAATTGTATTGTTTACTTTACACACAGTTCGTAAAGCAATAATCTGTTGCTTGCAACTTAATACTGGAGGGGGTTCGGATGATAACCTGAAGGTGGATTATTAGTCATAGATGCAGTTGGATGGCGATCTATGTATAATGTTGTAATGCCTAATAAAGTCTCAAAGGAGTCAAGATGATTAGTATATGCATGTATTGCTTTCTCGATGTTTGTCAATTGCCTCGCTGTAATTTGTTCACCCAGCATGTTATCTATCTTAAGGAGAGCCACCTCTAGTGAACTATGGATCTCGGTCCTTTACTTTTACATACAATCTATAAACTGTTTATTGCTTTGTGTTTACTTTCTGCAAACTATTACTTCTTTCCATTCGATACGTTTAATCCTATGTTTTCAGCAAAACACGGTGAGATTGACAACCTCATCGCAAGTTGGGGACAAAGTTCTGTGGTTGTGTTGTGCAGGTCTCCACGTTGCTACTAGCACCGGTAGTGCGTCCTGCCAAGGCTCAGCTAGCAACACCTTTGGGGTGTTTCCTTGCTCCTACTGGTTCGATTAAACCTTGGTTTCATAACTGAGGGAAACTTGCTGCTGTGCTCATCATACCTTCCTCTTGGAGTTCCCAACGAGCTCTACATCAACATCGCTCCAGCATTTTTCTGGCGCCATACACTGAGCCATCAAGCATTTTTCGGGTGTCGTTGCCAGGGAGTCAAGGACATCTTCACAAGGGGAGTCTCTCATAACCAATCTCTTTTCTTTGTTATTTTTGTTTTGCTTAGTTTCTTTTTGTTTGGTTTGTTTCTTTATCAAAAACACACAAAAAATAGTTTTACTAGTTTGATTTCTTATTTGAAAAACAATAAAAAATTAGTTCTACTAGTTTGCTTTCTTATTTGAAAACCCAAAAAATGACTACTCTTGAAAACACTAAGTTGTGTGACTTCACTAGCACCAACAACAATGATTTTATGAGCACACCTATTGCTCCACTTGTGCCTGAAGATACTTTCTGTGAGATAAAACCTGCTTTGCTCAATCTTGTGATGAGAGAACAATTCTCTAGTATTGTTAATGAAGATGTTGTTGCCCATCTAAATAACTTTGTTGAACTTTGTGAGATGCAAAAGCATAGGGATATAGATGGTGATATTATTAAGCTTAAATTGTTTCCTTTCTCTTTGAGAGGAAAAGCTAAAGAATGGTTGAATTCCTTAACTAGGAATAGTATTGATTCTTGGACTAAGTGCAAAGATTCTTTCATTGGAAAATACTATCCTCCTGCTAAGATTATATCTATGAGAAGTGAAATAATGAAGTTTAAACAATCTGATAATGAACATGTTGCTCAAGCTTGGGAAAGAATTAAATCTTTGGTTAAGAATTGTCCCACTCATGGACTGACTGCTTGGATGACCATCCAAACTTTTTATGCAGGATTGAACTATTCTTCAAGGAACCTATTGGATTCTGCTGCTGGAGGTACCTTTATGACCATTAATTTGGGTGCTGCAACAAAATTTCTGGACAATGTGATGGTTAATTATTCTGAATGGCATACTGAGAGAGCTCCACAAGGTAAGAAGGTAAATTCTGTTGAGGAAACTTCCTCCTTGAGTGATAAGATTGATGTTATTATGTCTATGCTTGTTAATGGGAAAGCCCATATTGATCCAAATAATGTTCCTTTAGCCTCTTTGGTTGCTCAAGAAGAGAAAGTTGATGTGAACTTCATAAGAAATAACAATTTTGGCAACAATGCTTATGGTAGTAACAATTATAGGCCTTACCCTCCTAATAATACTTATGGTTATAATGGCAAGCCTAGATTACCTAGTGAAGGAAGAATTTTAGAAGTTGAAAGAGCGACTAAAAACTTCATGCAAATGCAATATGAGCAAAATAAACTATTTACTAAAACTATGGAGGAACAATCAACTATTTTGAAGAACATTAGCCATAAACTTGAGAGTCTAAATAGGGAAATTCCTAGTTTACAATTGAAACTTTCTAATGCTGAAAGGAATGTATCATCTTTGTCTGAAGCTCAATCTTCATTGATTAATAAAATGGCTGCTAAACCTGAAACTAATGATAATCCCTTTGCAGCTACTAATGCTATACAAGTAAGAATTGATGAAATTGTTAGACTATTAGCTGAATTACATGCTAAGTGGGAAAGAGAAGATGAAATTGCTAGAAACATTAGTGTTTCTACTATCACCACCACTAATGTTGAGGCTAGTAATAGTTCTACTACTTTAGATGATAATTTTGATTTTGATCTTGATGGTTGCAATATCTCTGAAGTTATTAAGTTCCTACAAAAGCTTGCTAAAAGTCCTAATGCTAGTGCTATGAACATGGCCTTTACAAAACACATTACTGATGCTCTCATAAAGATTAAAGAAGAAAAGATGAAACATAAAGACTATATTCCTATTAAACAAGAAGATGGTTGGGAACCCACCATTAATATGAAAGTGAATGACTTTGATTTCAAAGCTTTATGTGATCTTGATACTAGTGTTTCTATTATGCCTAGAAGGATTTATGATATGCTTGATTTGCCTTCACTTGAAGATTGTTATTTGAATGTCCCACTTGATGATAATGCTAAAAAGAAACTCATGGGGAGTCTTAATGATGTTCTTATTATGGTTAACAATGCCTATGTCCCCATTGATTTCTATGTTTTGGATGTTGAATGCAATGGTTCTTGTCCTGTTACTTTGGGAAGACCTTTTCTTAGAATTGTTGGTGCCATTATTGATATGAAAGAAGGCACCATTAAATATCAACTCCCACTCAAGAAAGGTATAGAACACTTCCCTAAGAAGAGAGAGAAGATTTCTTCTACTTTTCCTATGAAAACAAAAATTGGTCTTAATGCTTCTTCATTCGAGAACACTTGATTCTTTCTTGCTTCTTATGCCTAACTTAAAGGCGTTAAAGAAAAGTACTTATTGGGAGATAACCCAAAAGTTTTAGATGAGTCTTGGAAGTTATTACTTCAGTAATAACCATTCTTTATCCTTTTTTTTGCTTTTTGTGCCAAGAGTAACCTCTAATGAGAGAGAAGTAATGATTGGGAAAGTTGTTGTCCTGAAACAGATTTCTGTGCTTCACCGTAAAAATTTGTGTAAAATCTCTGAACGTCTTTTTGAGGCATGATTTTTTGTGCTTCTACCCTAGATTGTTATCTAACTTTCGTTAGTTCAACACTTTTTGATTTGTGTTGGGGATATGCTTTCTGGGTATCCTCACAGTTCCTCACTGACCAGGGTGGCCCACTTCGGGTTAGAGCTTTGCTTCACGGGCAGCCTAGTCAGGGAGAAAGACGGAGTCCAATTCGGCTACGGGAAGGCCCCGAAGACTTACCGACTTAGGCCCATAATGTTACTTGTAGTTCAAGATGTACTCTGTAACCAACTCTTAGTCGTAGCCGGATAGATCTCTTCTATAAACCCTAGGCCGGATATCTATATAAGTCGTCCTAGGGAGAGCCTTTAGGGCACACCTCAATAGTCTACAATCTCAACTCGCATAGGTGAAACCCTTGTAACACATATTCCGGCTCTGTAGACATCGATTGCTAGCAGGAGTAGGATCCGTCCAAAGCCGGCGGATTCGAACCTAGGTAAACTTGTGTGCTCACCATCCCGGAACACCGTACGTCTCACACCCCTCTCTCCTGCACGCCTCGAGGACCCCCTCATGGCATACTTGTCATCAATCGGACGACAGTTGGCACCCACCATGGGGCAAGTGAGCTTCGGATCTGTGTTCCAAGCGGAATCTGCAAGAATCGGAATCGGCGAGACTATCGCTGTCATTCGCATCCTCTACGCCAGCGATGTCCCTCTCATCGTTCTCAACGAGACCTAGATTCCGGCTAAGGAGGCTGTGACTGCCTACACAATCATGTCTTTTGGCGAGATCGATGTTTACATCGGTTTCGCTGAACCTGCCCAACCCACCCCAACGGTGATGATAGAGGCAGAAGAATCTTCTGGGTCCCCTTTGTCCGCGGAGGCGGTAGAGTTCCGGATCTCAGCAAACCCTAAACCCACCCAGCCCGCACCAGTTGCGGAGATAGTGGAGAAATCTGAGCCTGAAGAAGACCTAGCAGTCCAAGTCGAATATGGAGTGGATCTCCCTGGAGAAGCCGGATCCCAGATCGACCCACCCGTGGAAGTCGAAATCCAGGAGGAGCATAACAACGACTCTGATTCCGGCTCCGATGACGCCGGGACAAACATGCCTTTCCTGAGGTATACACTCAGACGCATGATACTGCAAGGCGAAAGCGCGGATGCAATCCTCGAGACCATTAAGAGTTTCGACATGGCTGATAGCGAAGGCCGTAGGTACCTCAGGAAGCACGCGTCGCACTTTGTCGGATACGTGGGATCCAGATCCGGCTCTGCCGATGCTGGAGAAAACACCGACTCTATGCTAGAGGCAATTGGAACAAACGCCGACGTACCCGCATCCTCGGATGAATCGATGACATCAGCGGATATCTACGTGGGTCCGAAGTGCTTCGGACCATGCATCAGAGCTACAAGATTCCCGGAAGGATTTGCTCAAGGCACATCCAAGCCTACGACAACATCGCTTGGCCAGATACTTGGCTACAGGATTTTTTCCAAGCTTGCTGCATCGCCAAAGGCGGAAACAACCTGGTCGCAACCCGATATCTCCCACTTATGTTGCGGAAGACGGCGCGATCATGGCTCAATGAACTTCCGGAGAACACCATACATAACTGGTATGACATGCAAAGTGCGTTCTTTCGGAATTTTGAAGGCACATATCGGACGCCCTGTTCGGTCGGAGACCTACAGCGTTGCACCCAGAAAGCTGGAGAAACTTGCCAGGATTACCTCGGACGATGTATCGACACCAAGAACTCCTGTGAAGGAGTAAACGATCAAACCGCGATTGAAGCTTTCATCTCAGGGCTCCCAATTGGTCTACTGCGTCACTGCTTGAAGTGTGACAAGGTCACTGATTTGGGACAGATGATAGAAACAGCGAGCAAGTATGCAGATGCTTACGATGATGCAGAGGGATTGCTCAACCTCCTAGTTGTGCCTCAGTCGTCAAGACAACCAAAGCAACAAGCTCAGAAGCGCAAAAATACCTCGGAAGAAAAACCCAACGCGGAAACAGCGGTGGTTACTACTGTTTCTGGGTCGGGACGACGAGGAGGACGTGGTGGAGGCCGCGGGCGTGGCCATGGGACTTCAAGGGTCCAAGGTAGAGGAGAACAGCAACCAGGCAAAACCTACTCTTGGGCCGACATTGCCAATAACCCATGTGTGCATCACCTAGACGCCAATGGGGGCTCGTCCCACACCAACGCTGAATGTCGTTTCAATGACGACATCAAAAGAGATGACACCGCGGGCTACAAAGCTAAGCGGAAGAAGGGAAAGAAAAATCCCGAAAAGGACAAGGAGACCAAGGAAGATTCCGACATGGAGGAAGCTGATGCTTCAAATCCCAAGCCGGAAGGGAAGAAGACTTTTCCCACCAAAAAGGACACTTACGTCACTTTCCTCGGATCTCAACCGCCGAAGGTCAAGAAAACAGTTCTCCATGAGCTCAATGCAACAGTTCCGGCTGTCCCCCAATATCTGGACTGGTCGGAAGTAGCAATCACATTTGACCGCGCTGATCATCCGCCTAAGTTACACAAGCGAGGAAAATACGCCTTAATCGTCAACCCACTTATTGATGGTTATGGTTTATCCAAGACTCTCATGGACGGTGGTAGCAGCATCAATATTCTCTATGTCGAAACGCTACGCCGGATGAAGATCTTGGAAACCCAGCTGAACCATAGCTCTGTGATATTTCACGGAGTTGTCCCAGGAAGACAAGCTAATTCCCTGGGACAGATTACTTTGGATGTTACCTTTGGAACTCCAAAGAACTATCGGACGGAAGCACTTTCCTTCGAAGTGGTCCCGTTCAAGAGCGCATACCACGCTATATTCGGACGTCCGGCTTACTAGGCTTTTATGGCTCGTCTGTGATAAATTTACAATGTGATGAAAATTCCAGGTCCCAATGGCGTGATCACCATCAGGGGAGACCCGAAGAAAGCGCGAGAGTGCGAGGATGGAAATGCCGCCTTTGCCGAAGCCGTGCTGCGCGCCTAGGAGTACCAGGAGATCAAGAAGAGCATAGATCCGTCCGAGATGCCCACAACAAAGAAGGAGGTGACAAAGCCAAATCCGGAGTTCAAGGCATCAGAAGAGACGAAGAAAGCACCATTGAAGGATGATGACCCCTCCAAGGTGACCCAGATAGGCGTAGGCCTAGGTAGCGCATAGGAAAGCGCGCTCGTCAAGTTCCTCCAAGCAAATCAAGATATCTTCGCATGGCAGCCATCTGACATGACCGGAGTACCTAGGAAACTTGCCGAGCACTCTCTAAATGTAAACCCGAACGCTAAACCTGTCAAACAGTCCTTACGATGGTTTGGCGATGAAAAGCGTAAGGCAATAGCTAAGGAACTAGCGCGGCTCGGGTTAGCCGGATTCATAGAAGAGGTCATCCACATTGAGTGGTCGGCCAATCCTGTAATGGTCCCTAAAAAGGACACCACTGATTTAAGGATGTGTGTTGATTATACTGCCTTGAACAAGGCTTGTCCAAAAGATCCGTTCGCTCTGCCTAGAATTGATCAAGTTATCGATTCTATGGCAGGCTCGGAACTCCTCTGTTTTCTCGACGCATATTCCGGTTATCACCAAATTCGGATGAAGGAATCTGACAAAGTCAAAACTTCATTCATAACCCCTTTCAGAACCTTCTGTTTTGTTACGATGCCTTTTGGGCTGAAGAACACAGGAGCTACGTACCAGCGCATGATGCAGCGTTGCCTCCATGACCAACTCGGACGCAATGTACATGCATACATGGATGATATCGCGGTAATGTCCAAAAAGAAGGAAACGCTGATTTCTGACTTGGAGGAAACATTTGCCAATCTACGAAAATACAACATCATGCTTAACCCAAAGAAATGCTTCTTTGGAATACCAGCCGGAAAATTGTTAGGTTTTATCGTGTCTCAAAGAGGCATAGAGGTGAACCGAGACAAAATCAAGGCTATACTCAATATTTCCAGGCCAACTCGCCTGAAGGACGTACAAAGACTAACTAGTTGCATAGCTGCGGTCAGTCGATTTGTAAGCCGGCTTGGTGAAATAGCCGCACCATTATACAAACTCCTAAAAAAGACCAAGGATTTTGTTTGGACTGACGAAGCTGAAGCTGCACTACAAGATCTGAAGAAAGTACTCTCATCTGCTCCTATCCTTGCAGCACCGGAACTTAAGGAACCGATGTTGCTCTATCTTGCTGCGACAAATAAGGTCGTTAGTATCGTCATGGTGGTGGAGAGACTAGAGGAAAATCAGGAACACCTGGTGCAGCATCCGACTTACTTTGTCAGCGAGGTCCTGACAGAATCAAAACAGCGGTATCCGCACTATCAAAAGTTGGCTTACGGTGTGTATCTAGCATCTCGTAAGTTACGACACTACTTTCAGGAGCATCCAATTACCGTGGTGAGCACAACTCCCATGAGAGATATAATCAACAACAGTGACGCCACAGGACGCGTCGCCAAATGGGGCATAGAGCTTTCAGCTTTCGATATTGAGTACAAACCTAGGACAACAATCAAATCCCAGATCCTTGCTGACTTTGTCGCTGATTGGACAGAGACGAAGGAGAACATGATCCTCCCTGAGTCAGAATATTGGACCCTCTTTTTTGATGGGTCTAAGTCTCGAGGGGGCTCGGGGGCTGGCGTGATGCTCAAATCACCCCAAGGAGATAAACTTTTATATGTGTTGCAGATACACTTCACAGCGACAAACAATATTGCCGAGTATGAAGCACTGTTGCATGGAATCTAGATTGCTAAGGATATTGGCATCCAACGTTTGATGTGTTACGGAGATTCGGATCTTGTTGCTCAGCAAGTGTCGGATATTTGTAACGCAAATAAACACATGGCAGCATATAAAGCTGTCGTGGATGATCTATCTATATCGTTCAAAGGGTTTGAAGTTTAACACATCCTTCGAGCAGAAAATGAGGAAGCGGATGCACTATCTCGGATAGGTTCTGCGCGGAAAGAGGTCCCGGATGGCGCTTTTTTAGAGCACCTCAAAGTTCCCTCAATAAAGGGAGTAGATGAGGAATATCCGACCAAATCCGACTCACCTTTGATAGCAGTCCTGGCTATAATTCCCAGTTGGACTCAACCCTACCTCGATTATTTGGTAGATGGCAAATTACCCAAAGACGAGGTGCTGAGCCGGCAAATTATCCGACGAGCAAAAGCCTATACTATTGTTAAAGGTGAGCTCCATAAACGGAGTGTTTCTGGGGGTTTTCAGCGCTGTGTATCTCCGGAAGAAGGAGTGGAAATCTTAAGAGAAATCCACGAAGGCGAGTGTGGTCACCACGCTGTAGCCAAATCTTTAGTGGCAAAAGCTTTTAGGCACGGATTTTTCTGGCTTACGGCTCAAGCAGACGCCGAACGATTAGTCAAGACGTGCAAAGGCTGCCAAAAGTACGCCAAGCAAGCTCATGTTCCGGCTGATCAGCTGCGAACAATACCTATAATATGGCCCTTTGCGGTCTGGGGCCTTGATATGGTAGGACCATTTAAACGAGCTCCAAGTGGATTTACTCACCTCTTAGTGATGGTGGATAAATTCACCAAATGGATTGAGGCTAAACCTGTCACTAGTTGAGATGGAGCAACAGCCAAAATATTTGTCGAGGATGTTATAATACGGTATGGTTATCCGCATAGCATTATCACGGACAGCGGGAGTAACTTTTCTATGGGAGAATTGGCTGAATTCTGCAACGAGCAAAATATCCGGCTTGACATTGCGTCAGTCGCACATCCACAGGCTAACGGACAAGTCGAAAGAGCAAATGGTTTAATTCTACAAGGCCTAAAACCGAGACTCGAAGCACCACTACGACGTGCTGCGGGGGCTTGGGCAGAGGAATTACCCTCTGTAATTTGGAGTTTACGAATAACTCCAAACAGGTCGACAGGGTACACACCTTTCTTCTTGTTCTATGGCGCAGAAGCAGTTCTTCCTAGTGATTTGATCCATACTTCTCCTAGAGTAGCCGCGTATATTGAAGAGGATGCCGAGATTTCTCGACAAAATGATCTCGACTTAGTCGAAGAAGTTCGCGTCGTTGCTGAAATGAGATCTACAGCCTATCAGCAGAAGTTACGCAAGTATCATAGCCACAGATTCCAAAATAGATCTTTCAATAAAGGTGATTTGGTTCTCCGGCTTGTGCAACAAAGAAATCACAAACTTTCCCCAGTATGGGAAGGACCCTTTTTAGTTAGTCGAGTATTTCACAATGGATCGTACTACTTAACTGACATGAGGCCAGTCAAAGAAAGACCTTCTACTAAGAAGAGAAAGAGAGCTGGAGGCAGTACAAATCCGGATGAGTTAGACAGACCATGGAATATTGCTCAGCTACGTCCCTTTTATTCTTAGTTTATCCTTCTTTGTTATTATACATATGTACATGTTCTCTGAGAAATAAAAGTTTTGGTTGCCTCAAGTTTTTCTGAGAAGTTTTTACCATCTTATTTCCGAATGATCATGTCATAATCAAAAATCCTAGAATGCTTGAAAGTACTTTATGCTCATGTTCGTTCTGGTTTAGATTTCCGATTCTAAAATTGCTACCTTCGGGTATAACTTTAAAATTTCTAGTCTTTACTTTGGTTATTTGTCTGATTGCTGGATGCGGGCATTTTCCGAGTAGTGAATTGTTGGTACTAGAAGCCGGCTTTGTTTCCGAGTTTAAACTGGTTTAGCAATTGAGCTCCGTTGCTCGGCAAAGTTTCTGGCAGAAGGTTTAGCCGGCTCACGAAAGGGACGAGGCGGAAAGCCAGATAAACGATAAGTAGAGACGAAAAAATACAAGTGCTTATGTAAACATTTCAGGCACACAAAAAAACTCAAAGCCAAAAAGTGCTGAATAGATCAAAAGCTTAGCACTAGCAAAGTTAAAAGTACTGCATATTTACAGATGCATCATGTTTTTCCGGAATAATACAAAAATTTCTGATCTATGATGCAGGAGGAGATGAAGGAGTTGCCGGCTCGCTGGTTACGCCGCCTTGGTATCGTTCCGAGATGTCCGCATCTGAGGTGGTGCGCTCATCGTCAGAAACTTCTGTGGATTCTTCTGGAGGAGGAGGCGGAGTATCCACGCGGGAGAAGAAAGGGGTCTCGTAGCTGGTCAGATCAGCCACGTGACACCCATATCCGGCGCAGGAGTGCATGATGGCTTGAAGGTCTTGCTCCTGGCCGTCTTCATCTACTTTGCAGTACCCTCTGGTCACTTGCCATATTTCCATGTTTCCATGGTGGCTCATGACCATGGTGAGAGCGTTCTGCACCGCAGTCCGCACGTAGGACATGTTCCAATCCTGAACAAGCTGCGGCATCTCCTTTGCCTTGTCCCGCACTTGAAAATCCGACATGTTGTGCATGTCCGGAATCTTGAGGGCTTCTCCGATGTCCTCAAGGGATTGGCAGAAGTCATGAAGCAGGTCACCGACTTGGGTAAGCCGGTGGGTGCGGGGCTCAGTGGAGGAAGAGTCCGTCAAGTTCAGAGGACCTATATACAAAACAAGTTAAGAAAAATCCGACATTGAAGGAAGTCGAAGAAAAAAGATAAGTCAGACAGATGGAACGCACCGAAAATGACGTCGTCCATTTTGGTCTTCTCCTCCCGGAGACTCTGGAGTTCAGCCCGGAGCGCCTGGGAAAGATCCCTCTCTCTGCTAAGCTCATTTTTGAGGTTCGAGATTATTTTATCTTGAGCAGCGATCTTGCGATCACGCTCTTTAGTAGCCATGGAGGAGGATTCAAGGACTTGAGCTATGCTCTTTTCATGATTTGCCTTGAGCTGGTCCAGCTCTTGGCAAAGCTCCTTGTTCTCCACCACCAAGGTCTTAAGGTTCTCGGCCTCTTCGATCATGGCGCAGGATTGTTTCACCAGCGCTGTAAGTCTAAAAGAACAACAGTTCAGAAAAATTCGACATTGAAAATAACAAAGACAAGGTTTGAGTCTCGGAATGTTTGCCTTCAGCCTCATCCTTGGCAACTTTAAGTTCAACATTTTTTAGCTGGAGAGCTTTGATCTCTCTCCGCTTATCACAGACATTCCTCAGTAAATCCTGGTTATAGGAACATACTTTCTGTAAGTCAGAATACCCAAAGTGAGAAAGCTACTTAAGACTCTGGCTAATATTTTTGATAATATCATCACGAGCCTTGGGGGCTACACTAGTTCGTCCTTTGGCATCCTAATGAAGCATAAACCCGGATTATATATCCTACTTCCTGCTTGGGGGCTAGAGGATATGATATAAAACAATGGAAAAAATAGGAGTTGGAATTCCGACTTACATATTGTTCACGGGTGAGTTTATCCAAACCCGCGTTCACTTCAGCAGCCACCTTTTCGGTGAGAGTCAGAGGAATCACTGGGGCTGTTGGGAGCTCACCAGTCCTAATCCTCTCGTCGCAAAGGCGCACTTGGGCGAGAAGGTCAGAGAACTTGACGTCCTCTGCTTCTTGCGCTTCTTCTTCGGCAGATAAAGTACTTTTCTCCAGGCATTGCCTGGCGAGCCGCTGAATTTCTTCAGCAGATTTCCGAGACAGGCCAAACTTGGCAAGTCCCGGATTGCTGATAAGGTTTTCGGCGAAGGTTTCTGCCGAGGGATCATTACCCAAAGAGGGTTCACCCTTATCTATATCTGACTCACCCATGGTGACGTCAGTGTGTGATTCAAGGATCATGGGCTCTGTTGAAGGAGCCGGATCTTCTGCAACGACCGGGGAAGGAATAGTCGCTGGCGTTGCAGAAGGTTGAGGGGCAGGAGTCGGAGGAGCCACGGCAGGGGAAGCTATGGTGAGATTCATCTGTCGCAAGGGCTTCGAAGAAGTTCCCTTCCCCTTGCCCTTGATGAGCGGTTTTGCTCTGAGAATGTAGTAAAGTAGGAAACATTACATCTCGGAAAGAAATTCGGGTAAAGTACAAAGGCGGAAGTTGTGATTGAAAGTTACCTCTTCACGACGGGCACCTCCTTTGTGCCAACAGCCACTGTCGGAGCTTTGTGCTTCTTGAGCGCAAGGTCCGGCAGTGGGACCACCTCTACCTCCTGAGAGAACTCCGGAGGATATCCTTCGAGCGGAGCAAGTTCCCACTCGGGGAGGTCAGCAAGCTGAAAAGAAGAAAACATATCAGTATTGCAATATAACTCAAAGATTGAAACACATAAAAAGGTGTACTGATGGAAGATTACCAGCACTACGGGGTTGCCCACAGTGTGCATATCCAGAGAAACCTCCGGGATTCTCCTTTCGATCTGCTCCCTAATCAGCCACTTGACTTGGCTTATGTAGCCCTGTGTGGTGTAGGCTTTGGGGCTGATGTGGAGGGAGTCTTTTTTGGACGACGTGATGGAGTGCATCAGTCGGGTCCCATGGTACTGAAGGGGCTGGATCTGACGTGAGACCCAGCACTGGACCAAGTCGGATCCCTTCAGTCCCTTGTGTTTGATCAAGTATTCGATCCGCCTCTTAGCGAGGATCAGATCGTCGGTGAGAGCCGGAGCAGCCTCGTCCCAAGAAGGTTGGGCCGTGGTAGCTCCGTCAACAAAAGCCGGCAAAGCAGTGGCTTTGCCAGGAGCCGGAATATCCCTATGATAGAAACACGTGGCTGGCCATTGTTTGACCGAGTCACTAGCTAGAATTTTGGGATACGCGTGCTCGCGTCTAAGCGAAAAACTAATAGTGTCGGTGATATAAGGAACACCGGCGGTAATGGAGTTTCTCCGGACATGAAAATAATACGGAAAAGAGTCAAACTCGGCCTAATGCCGAGAAAGCCCTCGCTACAAGCGGTTGCACGCGCTCATCTCTAAAAGAGAGTTGGGAGGAAGATGATGGAGTTGAACTTCGTAATGATCAATCACCTCGGAGAAGAACTCTGAGGGAGGAAACGACAAACCTCTGTCGAGGTGGGTGCCGAAGTGGACCCGCTCGCCGTCGCGCAGGTTGGGGACGGTTTCCTCGAAGCCGCTCCGCCAGTCGCTGGCGGCAAGAAGCCCCTCCTTCTCCACGTTCTTGAGTCCCTCCTCGTTGAGCGCGCAGGGAATCCAGAGCTCGCGAAAGCTCTCTTTCTCCGCCACCGCTTCCGCCGTCGCCGCTGCCGCTGCTGCCGCCAAGCCGGAGGAAGAAGATGAAGCCATTTCTTCAGCGAGCAGTTGACCTAAAAGGGGCGGTGCTAGGAGTTTCTGTGGGGGAGGAACGGGGGAGCTTTATGCGTGCAGGGAGATTGGGAGGAGAGGAAAAGGCAAAGGACTGGTGGAAGGAGAGGGAGAAAAATCCTAACCCCTTATATCCACCTAAATGCGCCAAGATTCATGCAAATGCTACAGTATAACCGCCACGTGTCGTGGAAGGAACCAGGAAGGACCCACGCGATGATTATGTCGCCTCAATCTCCATGCACGCATTGAAACGGCGCCTCGGTTCCACGAACCGCGGACCCACCAACGGTCGTGCTGACGGAATGCCTGTCAGATGATGTGACTTGACCATGACTTGTGTTAGGTGGCGTTGGGAACCAAGTTTCGTCTTAGTTTGAAATCAAGCAGGAAAATCCGAGTAACCTGTTGATAGGTCCGACTTATTTTAAGACTTGGATCGTATTTTTTGTTGTGAAGTTTCAGGAACCCTTCAAGATTCTGCAAGCCGAAGATCAAGCTAGACGATGATAAAACTGACTTTGGATCTTGGAGGCCTCCGGGGGCTGCTGTTGGGGATATACTTTCCGGGTATCCTCACAGTTCCTCACTGACCAGGGTGGCCCACTTCGGGTTAGAGCTTTGCTTCACGGGCGGCCCAGTCAGGGAGAAAGACAGAGTCCAATTCGGCTACGGGAAGGCCCAGAAGACTTATCGACTTAGGCCCATAATGTTACTCGTAGTTCAAGATGTACTCTGTAACCAACTCTTAGTCGTAGCCGGATAGATCTCTCCTGTAAACCCTAGGCCGGATATCTATATAAGCCGTCCTAGGGAGAGCCTTTAGGGCACACCTCAATAGTCTACAATCTCAACTCGCACAGGCGAAACCGTTGTAACCCATATTCCGGCTTTGCCGTATTACTGGATTGCTAGCAGGAGTAGGATCCGTCCAAAGCCGGTGGATTCAAACCTGGGTAAACTTGTGTGCTCACCGTCCCGGAACACCGTATGTATCACACCCCTCTCTCCCGCACGCCTCGAGGACCCCCTCATGGCATACTTGTCATCAATCCGACGACAGTTTGAGCAACAGAAGGTCTTCGAAAAAATTCGTCTTTACCTGTGGGTCTGTTTTGACAGATTTCTGCCATTTTCTGCATTTGCTTCTTGTTGGTTTCTTTTTGAGTTCTTTTGGGGAATTGAGCTTTTTGAGGGAAGTGCTACAGTAGCTAGTGTAGTGGAAGTTTATTTGGTGTTAGAACTGAACCTTAAGACTTATTTATCTTGAGTGCACTAATGTTGCTAATAAAGATTGTGTGAAGTTTTGTATGAAGGAAAAATTTCAGGTGTATGGAAGGAATGAGTAATGAGATGAAGGATGGACTAAAGCTCAAGCTTGGGGATGCCACGCGTGTCACCCCAAGAAATATCCAAGAATTACAAGCGTCAAAGCTTGGGGATGCCCAAGGCATCCCCTCTTCATCAATAAAAATCCCAGGTTTCTTCCAAACGCTTCATTTTTATTGTTTCATGCACAGTTGTTGTTCTTGGAGCGTCTTCTTTTTCGTTTTTGTTTTGGTTTTTCGTTTGCTTTGTTTTCTTAGTTTTCTGAATAAATTGGTTGGACCCCCTCTTTCATACATTGGTTTGCAAATAGTTTGGTTTGGTTTGGAAAAGAGTAGGAAAGTTCATACTTATGTGGTAAAAAGAGCTTGTTTTTGACTGTAGCCTATGCTTTGTCATGCCATGCTTGATATTGTTTTGGCTTTATGCTTAGTATTCTTTGCTGTAGCATGGCTTGTTATAAACAATTGAGATTGCTTAATGTGCCTTGGATGAATCATTCGTTGTTTTAGCATATTAAAGCATAGTATAGTGGTATTCTCCTTTGATGCTTTATTTGGGTTGACTTGGCGCATGCTCACACCATGTTATGACTATCTCAAGTCACCATAGCCTTTATGATCCTTTAGTTTCAACTTGTAGTATCACTTTATGCTTTGATCAATGATGTTTTGTCGCTCTGCATGATTATGGCCATTATTGCTCTCTTAGTTTGTCGCTCCCAGTCTTTTGCTAGCCTCCACAACCAAGTATGAGTTCCACTCATGCATCCAACTCCCTAAACCAAGTTATTCCAAAGAGTCCACCATACCTACCTACTAGCTTATGCTATTCCAAGTATATTCATGCTTTTGTTTACCTTCCGAATTAAACTTGTTATGAGAAAACTAGTGATTAAAGCTCTCACGAACTTGATGGCACACTTTACTTTTCTTGCCCTTAATAAACTTGAACCATTGTGTCGTCTATGTTGTATATGCTTGCACTTATTTGTTGGGAATTAGCAGAACCATGCTTTCATGGGGAACGCTTTCAACATTGCACTTGGTACTTGTACCTAGTTGATATCATGCTCTTTTGTATATGGATGTCGTCGGTGTGAAATGAAAGGGGAGCTTGTAAGTCCATGGAGTTATGTATATGTGTTAGAGAAACTCCTGGGTTGCTGGTCTAATCCATGCTGACATGGTGGAAACCTGCAGCGTAACCATAATGAGCTGTCTATGAAGCATTCTTCTTATAAAAAAGAGTCCTACATTGATAAAAAAAGAGAAAAAGAAAAAAAAAGATTACGAAAAGAGGAAATAGAGAAAAAAGCACCATATTCCCATGGTAAATAAGAAGATTGCTGAGATGCTCGTTGTCTGCTTGCCTTGTCATTTTGATATGGGGATTCTTCCGTATCATCGGGCAAAGGGTACCCCGTTGGCGGTTCTCTATGATACACATGTACTTACGATGACAAGAACTTACCGGTGACTAAACTTGAGTAGCATGAGGAGCGGTCCTCGTATACAAGGGACATGAGATTCCTAGCTTATACTTCGTCAAGCATGTACACCATAGTTTGTTCACTTTAATCTTAATCACTTCAAGATGCTTATGATAGGGGCAATGAGAGCTAAAAGCTATAAGTACCATAATTTTTGGAAGCTCTTTATGAGACTTGAATCCCTACTTCCTTCTATGAAGGCCTTTCTTCCACCATTATATATTGAGTCTCCACCTTCTATCTTTATGCACCTACTTTGAGAGCATAGTGGCCATTCTTAGTTCTATGTGCATTGTCCCAAGACTAGTTGATTGATGCATACTTGATATTGCTTATTTTAAACTACTTGTATCTAGTCACTCTTATGAACTTTGAAGGTGTCCTATGCATTTATATTTGCTACTCTATGAGGGACAAGCTGAATGCTATTATGCTATGTTTTCTTTATGAGAAACAAACAAACGTCTTGCAAAGCATTGTTATTCATGAATCTTTTGTTTGTGCCTTTTCATGTTGCATCATAGTTTCTTTGTCTTATTGCTAGAACTTTGTCTTTCATGCTATGACTGAAGTATTATGATCCCAGCTTTGAATGTTTTGCAAATACATTGATCAAGTCTTTGATGGTGCATGTCACCTCAAAAATTATTCTTTCCTTTTATCACTTACCTACTCGAGGACGAGCAGGAGTTAAGCTTGGGGATGTTGATACATTGCAAATGTATCTATAATTTTTGATGTTCCATGCTTGGTTTTATCCACTTTCTTGTGTTTTGTCCACACTTTGGAGTACTTTTCATATGATTTCTTGGACTAACCTATTAACAAGAGCCATAGTGCAAGCTGCCTATTTTCTGCTGTTTTTGGTTCCAGGAAAGTCAGAAAATTAATATTCTCGGAATTGGACGAGACAAAAGCCAAAGTGCCTATTTTCCGGAAGTCATCAGATGAAAGAATACGAGACGGAGAAGGACTGGGGGTCGGCCACACCACCTGGCCGCACGGCCAGGCCTAACCCAGGCCAGGGGGTGGTCTGGCCGACCCCAGCACCCCCTCGGCCTCCCTTTTCGCCTATAAGGTGCCCTCGAGATGAAAACCCTAAGTACCCAATCAAAAATCCACAAAAGAGTCTGTAGCCACCGTCATCTCCATCCCTAGATCGGGAGGGATCTGAAGCTCTTCCCGGCACCCTGACGGAGAGGGGAATTCACCCTGGAGGCCTTCTTCATCACCATGCAAGCCTCCGGTGTGATTCGTGAATAGTTCATCTTTGGACTACAGATCCATGTAGTAGCTAGATGGCTGGTTCTCCTCCTTTGTGCTTTCATGTTTAGATCTTGTGAGCTCTGTTCATGATTAAGATCATCTATTTGTAATTCTGCATGTTGTGTTTGCGTGGATCCGATGGATATTGAGATGCTATTTCAGATTGATTATTGATTCTATCATGTCTTTGTTATTTGTGATCTTGCATGCTTTTCGTTGTTAGTAGCTATCTTGGCCAAGTAGATGCTAGCAACTCCAAGAGTTAGTATTTATGCTCGATAGTGGGTTCATGCCTCTAGTAATCTGGGGAAGTGACAGAAATCTCTAAGGTACTAGATGTGTTGTTGCTACTAGGGAGAAAACAACAATCCTTTGTTCATAGAACAATCGTTTGTTTACTTTACACATAGTTCGTAAAGCAATAATCTGTAGCTTGCAACTTAATACTGGAGGGGGTTCGGATGATAACCTGAAGGTGGATTATTAGTCATAGATGCAGTTGGATGGCGGTCTATGCATAATGTTGTAATGCCCAATCAAGTCTCAAAGGAGTCAAGATGATTAGTATATGCATGTATTGCTTTCTCGATGTTTGTCAATTTCCCCGCTGTAATTTGTTCATCCAGCGTGTTATCTATCTTAAGGAGAGCCACCTCTAGTGAACTATGGATCCCGGTCCTTTACTTTTACATACAATCTACAAACTGTTTACTGCTTTGCATTTACTTTCTACAAACTATTACTTCTTTCCATTCGATACGTTTAATCCTTTGCTTTTAGCAAAACACGGTGAGATTGACAACCTCATCGCAAGTTGGGGACAAAGTTCTGTGGTTGTGTTGTGCAGGTCTCCACGTTGCTACTAGCACCGGTGATGCGCCTCGCCAAGGCTCATTAACACCCTTTGGGGTGTTTCCTTGCTCCTACTGGTTCGAGTAAACCTTGGTTTCATAACTGAGGGAAACTTTCTGCTGTGCTCATCATACCTTCCTCTTGGGGTTCCCAACGAGCTCTACATCAACACCGCTCCAGCATTTTTCTGGCGCCGTACACTAAGCCATCAGTAATATAGTGGTTATAAAGGTGTGTTCAGGTACTCGGAGGAAACCATAGAGGCAATATATGTCAAGAGCGGGATTTATCCGTCCACGTGATGGAAAGATACTCAAAGGCCCACTCGGAGAAGTTATATCCAATAGCTGCGCAGCGTGTGATTTGATCACAGGGATATCACTTGTCGGAACAAGTCAAGTAGCATTGTTCAGTAACGAGATTGAACACGACATGGTGATTGTCATTGATCAGATCTCGGGCAATGCAAGTATCGAGAGACAAAGGGAATAAGACATGACCATCCCGGTTCAAACGACAAAAGATCTTCGTGGAACGCACAGGGGTCACATGGCCATCCATGCCCCTCTGTTGATCATTGGTCTAGGAGTGTCCCGACGATGTCTGAAGTGTTCCCGAACCATAGGGTATCACGCTTAAGGGTTTGATGATGCTTAGAGAGTGTTTATAGGATCAGAAGAATCGCCGAAGAATAGTAGAGAGAAAACCGGAAGGGTTTCGGTAAGTCCGGAGGATGTCCGGAGTGGAGGTGGAAGGAGTTCCATAAGCACGGAGATTGAATAATATATGAATGAATGTTAAATATTTATTTAATCATTTATTCAAAATTATTTAATAAAAGAGAAAATCAATTTAAAGGTCAAAAGTCTTAATGGGCCAATTTCGAAGGGAAGAGGGCCTATTAGGGAAAGGCAAGAGGGAGAAGGGCCAGAGGGAGTGGCCGGCGCCCTAGTGGGCTAGCCTCCTCCCCCCGCGCGGGGCCCATGGGGGTGGCCAGCGGTGCCACCCCTCCCCCTCTCCTCTCCTTTAGTCCCACCCCGGGACTTTGAGGGAGCTAGTACCTCCCCTCCCCTATATATAGTGGGGTATTTGTCTAGATAAATACACACAATATTCAATAAAGGTCTTCTCACTTTTGGGAAGACCTCCAATTGATATTCTCTCTCTCTCTCTCTCTCTCTCTCTCTCTCTCTCTCTCTCTCTCTCTCTCTCTCTCTCGTGATCGTGGTCCCAAGTTCGATTTGCATTTAATGAGAGACATCTTCACCATGGCTTGTCGGCGTGTGGAATTCAGATCCAGGAGCTCTAGTTCCGCAACTGCTGCTGGATCGGGAAGCGGAGTCATCGCTGCACGGACGTGTAACTCCCCGCGAGGTGTCGCACTTGATGCACTCAAGTTGTTGGAGCCGCATGAGCGCAAGGACTTCATCACGACCTTGAGGTTGGCTTCAGTTCTTCTACATTAACCACGCTCTCTTGAGCATTGACAACGCTTTCGGTCTTCAAGGGTAAGTTCGCGAAAAGCCCCTCATGTTAATGTGTTACTAATAGATAGGTCCTGGCAGCATCAGGGGTTCAGGGGCGTAGGGTAAAAATTATTGCTTTCATACGCGGAACCCCTTCAGTTACACACATTTGGTGCCTGACGATGACTCCCGCTTCCCCGATCGAGCAACAGTTGCGGAAGTAGAGCTCCTAGATCCAAGAAGACGACAAGGCGCTCCACATGGTGAAGATGTCTCGCTCACAGAGTCCGAACTTGGGACCACGGTCACGAGAGAGGTAGAGAGAATAACAATTGGTGGTCTCCCCAAAAGAGAGGAAACCTTTTATTGAATATTGTGTGTATTTATCTGGCCAAATACCCCCACTATATATAGGGGGAGGGGAGGTACTACCTCCCTCAAAGTCCCAAGGTGGGACTAAAGGAGAGGAGAGGGGGAGGGGTGGCACCGCCGGCCACCCCCATGGGCCCCACACGGGGGGGGGGGGGCTAGCCCACTAGGGCGCCGACCACCCCCTCTGGCCCTTCTCCCTCTTGCCTTTCCCTAATGGGCCCTCTTCCCTCCGGAATTGGCCCATTAAGCCTTTTGACCTTTAAATCGATTTTCTCTTTTATTAAATAATTATGAATAAATGATTAAATCAATATTTAACATTCATTCATATATTATTCAATCTCCGTGGTTACGGAACACCTTCCATCTCCACTCCGGACATCCTCCGGACTTACCAAAACCCTTCCGGTTTTCTCTCTACTATTCTTCGGTGATTCTTCCGATCCTATAAACACTCTCTAAGCATCATCAAACCCTTAATCGTGATACCCTACGGTTCAGGAACACTCCAGACATGGCCGGGACACTCCCGGACCAATGATCGATAGAGGGACCTAGATGGCCATGTGACCCCTATGCGTTCCACGAAGATCTTTCATTGTTTGAACCGGGACGGTCGTGTATTATTCCCTTTGTCTCTCGATACTTGCATTGCCCAAGATCTGATCAATGACATCACCATGTCGTGTTCAATCTCGTTACCGAACAATGTTACTTGACTCGTTCCGACAAGTGATATCCCTGTGATCAAAACACACGCTTCGCAACTATTGGATATAACTTCTCCGAGTGGGCCCTTGAGTATCTTTCCGTCACCAGTACAGACAAATCCCGCTCTTGACATATATTGCCTCTACGGTTTATGCCGAATACCTGAACACACCTTTATAACCACTGTATTACCAAGTGGCGCTTGATGTTATCTAAGCACTCTCGGGAGACAGTGATTGATATAGCCTCACAGTCCAAGGAATAATCTACGAGGATCCTTTTCTAATCATCGTAACTTGAACTTTGTGACATGATCGGGTCATGATGTTTAGGTTGGGAATTGGTTCATCATCTCATTCTCAGAATGAGTTGACTCCATTTCCAACTGGCATAAATGCCACATGATCAGGAAACTTCATCATTTGTTGACCAATGAACCACTGACTAGAGTTTCACTGGGAACCCCTGGTTGTTTATATATCACACGTGTATTGATGTTTCTTCTCAATACAATTATAGCATGATATAAAACTTAATCATAAACTTTATGAAATATGATAATAGTCCTTAGTACTATTTGTCTCTAGGGCATATTTCCAACAACTTGGGAGGTTTTTTTTGTTAATGGTGGCAGGGACTTCTACCAGAAGAAGATGTCCACCATTCAGAACCCAACAATTCTCTACTATGCCTTGTTCCTCGCCAACACACTGTTGGGAAGAGGAGATACCGCTTCCATGGCTAATGCGGACATGGCCATGATCACCAAGGCATTCTTCCCCAATGCACCACAGAGCCCCAATCTCGCGGCTCTACTCATCCAACACTTTCGTCACTAGAGCAACAAGAAAAAAGGTGACATTCGCATTGGTGGATTGGTAACCCACCTTGCCCATGCATTAAACATTATATTACCTATGATGCAACCTGTTGATGGCTCCAAACTTATGGATGTCAAATACTTGACTGCTTGTGGTTTCCTCGGTGTTTACCGAGCTAACAAGAGGCTCTGAGCATATCAGTTTGGTTATCTTAGTGATGCACAGGTTGAGCAGGTTCCATTGCCCTGTTCACAAGCCTTCACAATTGTGGAGAAGGACAATTTGATCCTAACCAAGGATCAAGTGGTGGAGATCATGGCTGAATGCCAGCCTGATCAAGAAGAAGATGAAGAAGGAGAGTAGCAGGATGATTAGGAGGAGGAGGAGGAGCCTGAGCAGGAGCAGGAATATAACCCTGCTTGGGAGGGACAGCAGCAGTAACAAGGGGGATCTTGGTACCCATGGCCCAATCAGCCGCAGCAGGGGTTCAACTACGTCCCCTATCAAGAATTTCAGCAGCTCAACTAGCGTGTTGAGGAGATTGACCACACTCTACAAGGAGTGAATGAAGATGTGAGTACCTTAACTCAAAACTTCAGTCACTTCATGACCAACTTCCCCGACTACTACCAGCAGTATCTGCACCAGTCGCTGAATGACGACAACAACTGAGCCTGGCAATAGCCTAAGCTTGGGGGAGGTTTGAAAACCTCCAAACCTTGCATTCATATTTTTATTTCTTCTTTTGATTTATTTTACTTCTTTAAAAGCATGTTTACTTTCAGTTTGCATTCCTAAGCCAAAAATACAAAAAAATAGTTGTAACTTTTATTGCAAATTTGTTTCTTTGTTTCTCTTGGAGATTGCTCAATTTCAAGTGACTTGGCAATAGGGAAATATAGAGGGGGTTCGACTCAAGTACGAGAATGAAGCAAGCAAGAGGAGGTACCATATTCCTTTCATCACCTTTTCTGCAACTTTAAATTGATCCTACAATTATTTACTCGCTTGCACTTGAGTCACTCCCCACTTAGCTTGTTATCCTATAAATTCTATTCCTTTGCTAGTGTCTCCTTTTTAGCTTTGAAACAATAAGCAATGAACTTGGTTAAAAATATTTCCTACATTTTTACAACAAGAAAAAGCATCCAAAAGATGACTTGAGTCCATATTTAGCCCAAAGGATTTGATTTTAGAACTACTACATCCCATTTGAGCTTAATGTAAATAGACTCGATAACACCCTTGAATGAAATTATCTGATAAAATGGATGCTTCGAAGTAGTAGATATTATGCCACTGCTTTTTCTAATAATTATCGTAAGATATTGCTTTACGTGTGTCATTACAACACTGTCGTGCTCCATGGGGAACTATTAACTCCGCTGGCCAACGAACAATTTGAATGTGAGAAACCACTTGATTTCGGCTATTGAGTTATGTAAACGTGTGTAGTAGCAATGCTATGACGGGTAAAATTTTAGTATCCTCGTGGTTTCACGTTCCAAGTGAAGTACTAATACTCCTATGACCCACTATTGCTCAACAATTAGTGCATAGCACAGTCCCAATTAACATGTTAAAAACAATGGCATGATTTCTCTATCAAAGAGCTAAAGTTTTTGAAAAGCAAGGAAAGGAAAAAGGTGCTTTGAGAGTCTTGAAATTTTGATGTGGAAATAGATGAGTTGTCCTTAAATTGAATGTTTTGGTGCCAACTTGAGTACTCTTAATTGATTAAAGAAACAGGAGCAAAAAGTTTTCATCTCTCAACAAAGAGAGACACCAAAAGAATTTATTTCACTTTCCTAGCTAAACTTTTGACACTTGATCGGGCATATGATTTATTTGCTAGCAAGGTATACGTGGTTAGTAAGTGGACTTGGTGTAATCTTGTGAATACTTGTATGATCATGTTTAAGATTGCAGGAATTATGAAGAAAAGAATTTGACACCAATTCGAGCTTATAAGTTCTTTTATTTCAGTCTCGAATCTTAGCTATTCTTTCGTATTTCCTTGTCACTCAAGGGCGAGCAACATCTAAGCTTGGGGGAGTTGATAGCTGTGAGATTCGACATATTTTTAATGGTTTTTATTGATGGTTTTCTTCTGGATTTGATCGTTTTCTAGCTTTACCTAACACTAATATTTCAGTAGCAAAGAAAACTTAGTTTTTAATGTGTGTTTCAGGTTCTGAATGTCAACATAAGGTTTTAACAAGAGAAACACAATATTCAGACAAAAACAAGCAAATCTCTCTTTGGAAGCAATCGAGGAAGACATACAGAAGCTTTAACGAGCAACTATACAGCAGGAATATTTTTCCAGCCGTATAGTTTCTGTCGTATAGCTGCCGCCGCCTCTGTCTTGTCAAAAGGGACAACTTTCGTGAAGAGGGCAGACGCAAAATCATAACACAACAGCCGCCATCCCATCCAGAAGGAGAAAGAAGAGATCCAGAGAAGAAGGGAGATACGTTCTTTATCTCGCTCCACGATCTTTGACCTGCTAGCCATCACACCCTCATAGCCATTACTTGTACTTGAGAGAGAGAGAGAGATCTTCATCTTGCAAGATTAGGGTTTGAGATTATTTTTTTCTATCTTAAATTGTGTTGGATTACTTTTCTATTCCTATTGTGGATCTCTACGGTAATATCGAGAAGAACTCCTTTTATTTAATTATATTGATGATGCTTTCTTCTCTCACGTGTGAGTAAGTTCCTTGGGCGTGGGAGATGTAAGGGATTGGTGAGATGTGATGTGCCTCCATATATTTTTCATTAGTTTGTGATTGATTTTAATTACTATATTATGTGTGCTTGACTATCTATGGAATGCCTAATGCTATTGTCCAATTAAGGGCCCAGACAATATGATGCTTTGTTCTATATAGATAGGATCTTGTTCGCTAGCAGACCGGCGACCCTCGAGTGACACGTGGATATCAATGGAAAACTAGTTTGACTTGAGGATAATGAGGAACCACTGTGTTATTGCATTAGTCCGATCCAAGGAGCTTAATTACTAAGAAACCTGAAGGATCTTAATCGTTTAGTGTCTGACCATGGTTTTGGTAACACACTAGTAGGATTACTGAAGTTGGGATGAAATCTACCAAGAGAAGTTCCGGCTAATTATGGGTTACTCGCCTACACATATATTTATAAGATTACAATTGTTACACTTATCACTCGTCCTCCTGGCACAGTCAGTATCATCATGAAGTGTATCTCCCCGCACTTTCTTCGTCATCTGCACAAAACCACAAACAATTGAATCGTTCTTTACTTTTATGCTTTTTATTTCTGGAGTTTACATTTTAGTTTTATTTAAATACATCTAGTTTAATCCAAATTTCATTCTTATTTTCACACTTGCAGTCAATTCACTCGAAGACCTGTGACAACTTTGAGTGTGACAGAGACTTCACTCATAAACACTTACCTTTGAGCTCTCTGTGGGATCGATATCTATATTTCGAAACTAGCTACAAACGATATGTGCACTTGCAGACATAAGTGGTCGTGTCGGCTGCTATAGTTGTATTTGTTGTCTTGCAGTTGAGCGCGTGGATGATGGCAGGCGACGATGTTTCTCTTTTTCGACTACATCAGATGAAGTTTATACCGTTAGGATCTGATAACCACGGGGAAGATCCCGGAGACGTGCCACAAAGTCTCGGTCTCATCGCAAGCGACGACTCGGTTCATCGGCTCACAAAACATCGTTGTATGCGAAGGTTCTCTCACAGATCTCGGTATGGTGGTTGTTCGCCTCTTTTTCCGACGCTGCCTTGGTGGCGGCGAAGGGCGATGATGGATGGGCGTTCCGGGCGAGGCACACGTTTCTTAAATATAAATTTTCTACTTGCAGGATATTTTGTGCAAAGTTGCTCAACCAAATTTGTCTTTCTTAGTGACCATATAATCTTCTCTCCGTTTAGAAATATAAAAAGGTTTGTGAATTGAATGTATCTAAACGTCTTTTAGTATACGTTCATAAAGATTCAGAATGAAACTATATACTAGATACATTAATTTCGTAAAGTTAAAATGTGTTATATTACCCATGGGAGGGAGTATATGTTACGGTAAAGAAAACAATTGACGGGTACCTACTGCCATCCGGAACCCGTGCTACGAAGCACCGGGAATTCAAGGTCGCTCGTGGGATCGACCTGCGGGCCAAAACGTTGGGTGCTCGGCTGCTCGCGTCTCAGACGAGACAGATGAACATGCAGGGATGTCATTCCCGTGGAGTTAAATTCACACGACGACTTTCCGTTAGGGGAAGTTGGGGATTCTTGATTGCTCGTGTCGGGGTTTGGTCCGTTGCCATTCTAGCCGAGTCTTGCCACGCCAGCATGCCCCGCTCGAGATAGTTTTTGTTTCCTGTCACGTGAAATTTTCTGCTAAAACTCGTGTATATATTCCTTTTGAAGATAGAGGCGAGATTTTGTCCTAACCACAGAGGCAGGGAGCGTGTCTGAACTAAGTACTAAATCACATTCCCGTACGTACACATCAGACGGTTGGGCAGGAGGCGGGTGCGGGTGCGGCAATGCACCAGGAGTTCTGCGCATGATAACCACGAAGCGTAGAGCGCGCAACGTACAGTAAACACAGCGGGAGGGTTGGCAGTTGGGGAATTCAACCGGCTAAGAGCATCTCTACCGGTAACCGTTCTAGCACTAACCGTAAAAAGATTAAAACTGAACTTTTTCAGTGAAGTACGGGCCACGTTCGGTTTTTGGCACAGATCAGAGCCCGTATACCTCACCCGGTCAATGATTGTTTTTCGGTGGTCCGTTAAACACACGCTGCGACCAGCATATCTAACGGTCGGAGAGGGTGACCCGAGCGAAACCCTCTCCCTCTCCGCCGCCGCTGGCGACTCTCCAGCCATCAAATCCAGCTTGCCACCGCCACCATTCCCTACGCCACCGCCACCAAATGCTCCACCTCGACGCCATGCGTCCCGAGAGCTCATCTAGGAAGCGCCGCATCGACTTCAAGGCACCAGCTCCTCAAACCGAGGAGGATCGCCATGCCTGCTCGGCGCCAAGAAGCGCGCGCAGGCCCGTATGTGCATTCGGCGCGACATGCCGCCGCCCCCCCGCGTGGTACAGGGGAACCGCCTCGGAGGCGGGCTCGTCGCGGCCATGCCCGCCGTCTCCGTCAAGCTCAAGCTCGTCTGGGTATCGCGATTATGCGACGCCCCGGAGAGAGCGACAGCTCCGACGAGAGCGAAGGCAGGTCGGTGGTCCCGCGCGGTTTCGCGAACTCCGACAAGGCGGAGCAGCGCGCGCTGATGCGTCTTCGCCGCCGCTCGGAGCGCGCGCACCTGCACGAGGTCGCCGCGGAGGAGAGGGAGCTCGCCGATGCGCTCCGCCTCATCGAGCGCCAGGAGGCGGAGGAGCGCGCGGTGGAATGCCTTCGGCGCCAGGAGGCGGCGGAGCCTCCGGTGATCCACCTCGACTAGAGCGGTGGCGTCGTCTTCGCCACCATCCGGCGACACGCAAGGCTCGGGGAGCCGCATTTTGTGTAGATAGTGTGCGCCAGATGCTTTTGTGTAGAATTAGTATGTAAATTATGATGAAATCGAACTGAAATCCGCGGTGTTCGTTCTCTGAATTTTGCCGCGAAGGTTGTTCTTCCTCTGTTTGCAAATTCAAATTATTCAGTTTAGGTTTACGGGTACTGCTCGCGCCGCCTCCTGCGAAGCGAGTACTCGCGAATTCAACGTCTCGTACTCCGACATTTACGGTTTGCTATTTACGGTTACGGTTAGAGATACTCTAATATAGTGACCATCGTCGTTGCTACTACTTATAATTGAGCACCTCTATTAATTTTCTATAATGACAACGACATAACGGTATACTCGTTAACCACCTTAAATGTGACCAATAAGCACGACACTGACGTGATGAGGCAGTGCACGTCGCCATGATTGATTTTGAACTTTTCATGTCATGTGTTCGTTGAACACAAAGATTCAATGAAGCCTTATCGAAAAAGAATCGCGCTCCCTGGCTGTGGACCGCGACCGCATTGAACCAGTGGTGATAGTGACCACAAGGAGCTATAGTGCATTTCCGATCCATGGAACAAGTTGATCTTTCTGCTGTTCAAATCAATGCGGATCAACCACCTTATTCAAAGCATTTTACCAGTTGCATGGAAGGACGACCAACATCATCCATACTTTTTTCGAGAGTAACTCATATACCTACATTAGAAAATGTAGAAGTGCAAGAAATCACAAAGGGGGTGTAGCTCATATGGTAGAGCGCTCGCTTCGCATGCGAGAGGCACGGGGTTCGATTCCCCGCACCTCCAAATCTCTTGTTTTTATTTTTCCAAACAAGCAATCAGAACGTTCGCCTTTGTACCTTGAAAACGTATTCTGAAAGAAAGCGCACACTCTAGTTCCATTCCTTTTTCTGCATCCACCGGGTGTCAGATCACCGCCGTTCCTGTACCATCCTACGGCTCAGAATACCCCGCAACAGCAGTGTGCGGCGCTGTCTCCGCCCGCAAGGCAAGAGAGGAGAAACTGCCAAAAAAGCGAGAACCAAAAAGAGGGGGAAGGACGACGAAGCTGCTGCTGCCGCCATGGATCCGGAGCTGGAGGAGGTGAGCATCAAGTTCGCGTGGCTCAACTACGCCTGCGCGAGGAAGGAGTTCCAGTCCTGCGTCACCCCGCTCTCGGAGCTCAAGGTACCCACGCACGGCTCGACTTCCCTACCCTGTTCTGGTTCCTTCTCAAGGGCTTCCATCGGAGTCCTGGAGTGCTGCATCGACGCGTTTATACGGCGGCTACGCGATTTCGCCGCAATCTGGAGTCCTATGGTGTTTGCACAGGATTTATTTAGAGACTTTGTGTATTTTTGGTGTTCCGCAGCGTGAAGGGTGGGGTTTATCAGCGGTTCTGGGTGGATCCTTGAGGATTTATTACCCGCCGATCATCTCGGCCTGTGTTTATCAGGATTAGGAGGTATTAGATGGGTCGGGAATTCGGATGCGCTTTTCCATACATCCCCGAAATGTCCCGATTGAACTGCGATTGGTTAGGGTTTGTGCGACTTGTTGGGAATTAAGAGAGGGATTGGGGCGAGGGTTTGCAATCGTGGGGATATGCAGCTCTGTTCCACATTGTCAAAATGTACTTACTGATGTGGGTGCTGGTTCTGAGGTTTACTGTAGGATGAAATGCTGTGCCTTCCGATTTGAGTAAGGATGCAAATGGGGAACCTTTAGGGTACCCTCTACCCTCCTTAGTACAAAAAATTGAACTAGATTTTCACAAATCTAGACTTTTTGAGAAAACTAGTTCATTTGTTTGTACTAGACTAAAATACAGGGTACCCTAAAGGTTCAAAACTTGCATCTCTAGATTTGAGGGTTTCCCGTGAATTCAGCGTTTATCATCAGGCTTAGGAGGTGGATGGATTAGTCTGGAATTCGTGATGTGCTTTCCCTAGGTCCCTGACCCTGAGATTTCCCAATTGTATTGAGACTGGAGCAACTTGTTGGAACGAGGAGATGGATTGGGGTGAGGGCTTGCAATTTTGGTGATGTGCAGCTCTCGTTCCACATTGACAATGTACTGATGTAGGTCTGGTTTTGGGGGTTCACAGTAGAACGAAATGCTGTGCTTTTTTTTTTCCGTTGAGGATTTCCCTTTAATTCAGCGTTTGTCATCAGGCTTAGGAGGTGAATGGATGGGTCTGGAATTCGGTATGTGCTTCTGTATGTACCTGAAATTTCCCAATTATACTGCTACTGTTTATGGATTCTGCGACTTGTTGGATATGGGTAGAGGGATTGGGCCGAGGGTTTGCTATTGTCACGATACACACAGCTGGTTCCGCACTGACAATGTCAAGTGTACTGATGTAGGCACGCTAGTTTTGGGGGGTTCACAGTAGGATGAAATGCTGTGCCTTTTTTTTCAGGTTTCCCTTGAATTCAGCTTTTATCATCAGGTGACATTTCTTTTCCTGTCGTTGGTTTCAGGTTCTCCTCACAAAGTTTCCTAGCCTGCCACCAACATTTGAGCAGACACCTAATGCAGTCGCAGAGCTGAAACTCGCAAGTAAGCACCTGGTCTGGGAACTATATACTCAGTCCCTCATTTTTTGTGCCAAGTGTGGGATCCCAGACCAATTTAAGAGAATTGCTCCTGTACAACTGACCGTAAATGCTGCATATTCAGTTTCATCCGATTTGAAATGTGCCATGTTGCTGAAGGTGTTTTCTGGAATATTCTGTTCAGATTGTATGTATGTTCACTAGTCATGGATTACACCAACAAATCTACAAATCATTCTCCTGAAGAGAAGATTGCCTAACTCATAATGTTCTTTTACACCACGCTGGAAAACTCCGTTCACGTTTTTCTTGATGCTACATTTTTGCGTTGCAGTTTATCATTTTGCAAGTGTGTAGTTGGATGTTTATCATTTTGCAACTGTGTAAGCATTGTTGTTTTTGTATAAATTTTTTGTGGCAACTGATTGTGAAACTCTCAGGGGCTGTGTACGAGTTGGCTGTTGTATTGAGCATAAAAATTGGAGACCAAGATGCATTTGAGAGGAACTTCGCCCAACTAAAAGTTTTCTACATGGGTACAAGGTTTGACTCCTACTTCAACACATACTTGTCCCATGTACTGCATTGATCGTCCTACGTACCCAAAGCATTTTAAATATATTTACATCTTATTTCTCTTGTGCCACTACCTTTATAATTTCGCTAAAAGTCACATTGACATTTCAAACATTCAAATCCTGGGCATGCATTTCCTTGAAACAATCAACTTCATTCTGGTGGAAGTGTGACCATTAACTGTAGGTTTAATCACTATTCAGTACCTTAGTATTCTAGTCCTCACGGAACCTGTGAGGATTGGCTGGTATCAGCAGAACACCTTGACACAAGTAATAAAAATGCAAAGATTTAAATTCTCTCGCTCAACACACCGTTCTAATGTTCGTCACTTGTCAACTGTCAAGTTGTCAGTGTTAGGGATGCATTTGTCTTAGTCTCTGTGACTTCCTGGAATTTTAGTAGCAGAATTATGGCGCAGCTAAAAGACGCTGCTTGACGTTTCCACATAGATATTCTATTCTGGAACATTGTATTTTCTGAAGTAATGTTTGTCGAGTGCTACTTATATCGTGTTTGCTTTGTGATTCTTCATCAGAGGCATGATCCCACCCTCACCAGATGAATACCCAATTTTGGGGCTTAATCTTATGAGGCTGCTGGCTGAGAACAGAATGGCTGAATTCCACACTGAGCTGGAACTTCTGCCTCTGGGAGCCCTGGACCATCCTTGCATCAAATATACAGTGGAGCTTGAGCAAGCCTTTATGGAAGGGACCTACAACCGATTAATCAATGGTCGAGAAGCTGTGCCACATGAGACATACCTCTTTTTCATAGACCTTCTTGCTGAAACTATCAGGTGACTGAATTTACATTATGTTTTCTACTTGTCTCCTGGATGAAGTTCCTTATTGTGTTCTCTACGTGTTCGTTTTGTAGAGATGAAATAGCTGATTGCAGTGGTCAGGCATATGATCACTTGCCACTGAATGATGCCATGGAAATGCTGATGTTTTCTTCTGACCAACAGCTTTTGGAGTACATATCAGAGGTAAATGTTATTCCATCTCTTGTCTTCTGTCTCATCAGTCATCACCATGTTTCGGTGAGCAAACTCATAATGAATATCTGTTGTTTGAATAGTTTAAGACCTATGCATCTTGTTTGAGGCATCAGTGCAACCGCTAAGCTGATACTGTAATAGATTTTTTACCAATTCTGACTATACAAGTACTCATGTTGATGGCAGAGACAAGTTGAATGGGAGGTTCAGAACCGTTCGGTCCTTTTTCACATGGCGAAGCCTCAACCTCGCGTTGGCGTACACTCGCTTCAGCTGATCAAGCAATCTCTTTGCTACGCGCAGGAGCTGGAGCAGGTAGTCTAACTTCCAAAGCAAGGTGGGTTGTGTTGGGTAGTCTGAACGGAACCGATCAACTTAGATAGCTATGTTTCGTTCTCCTTGCTGAAATGGTGGAATCTCTGTCAGAAGAACGCTGCCGATGACTGCTTGAGGTGCTAAAAACAGCACGATTTTTTTGGGTCAGTTTTATCACTACCAAGAGTCCCAAGACTAAGATGAAACCTAGATATGTTCAGTTCAGTTTGATGCTTCTGGTAAATTCAGTTCATTTCAGTTGGATGCTTTATTGCCTCGCCTCAAAATTATGACGAGCTAGTTGTTGCCAGGTCAATTACCTTTCTTGCTCTTTTCCTGAACAGTGCTTAACTGCTCATGTAAAAAAAGCTGCTTAACTGTCAAACAGTAGAAATATTTACAAACATTCAGACAATAGACATTTTTAGACCACTCACCCACCCCTGAGAATTTCAACTACAAGCAGAAATCACTGTACATAGGACATGCTGGGAAACAGAGGAGCAGCAAAATAATTAATTGTTTCTGCATGACAAGAGAGAAGGGAGATAGAAAGCGAGCCAACGAACTCAACGAACTCGATGCAGCATTGCACTTGTGCTGCTTTGATTTCCTTCTCCTTCCCGTATTAAGTGTAGAATATGCCTTGAGGCAACTAACTGTCTTATTCCTAGCATCAACCCGTAGAGATAAGTGAATAAAAAATGGTCAGCCAAGAATCTGCAGAACTCTTCATGAACCGGCTCCAAGCATCGACTTGAGTATCTTCTTTAGCGTATCCACAATGCTCGAAAAGGGAGGGCGCTGCCTTGGATCACTGAAAATAAAGGAAATGAGAAAAGGGAGGGCGCTGCCTTGGATCACTGAAAATAAAGGAAATGAAAACAACGATGTTTTGTTCTGAACATAGACTGCGATTAAGCACAAATAGATACCGTCGCTTAGAATTTTGATCAAGATAGATAGCAGGCAGGTCATAGAAAATGCTTACTCAGCCCAACAGGATTCAACAAGAGCAGCTAATTCTGGGATAGTATCTTGTGGGATGGGGAGCCTTCTGTTCTGAAATGCAACAGCTCCTACAACCTGCAAAGGTTGTTCTAATGAATCACCAACGGACCCTTTTCTCTTCTACGGTTTTTGAGAGAACATAATAATGCGATGGAAGATTACTTGTGCCGGCCCTAGGCCGCTCCATGGTTGCTGCATCGTCAAGAGCTCCCATAAGATTACGCCGAAGCTGTACACATCGCATTTCTCGTTAGATGGCTCGCCACGGAGAAATTCTGGCGCCATCCATTCCGGCTGCAGTTCATGAGAATTCGACCTTATAAGAATCCAAAAAGTGTAATGGACTACTACTAGTTGCGCGAGGGTTGTGATACGAGGCTTACTGTTCCAGCGACTGATTTAGAAGATATGAAGGTAGTCGCCTTAAATCTGGACAAGCCAAAGTCACCTACCTGAAACCGTATCAAAGAAAGTAAAGAGACAAAGTTAGAATAGCTGTTTCCGACCACTATATGCTACTCCTCTGTTCCATATTAGCCTACCCAAAACGTCTAATAATATAGAACAGAGGTAGTATTCGGGAGGTGAACTCTTCACTAACCTTCACAGACCAGTTCTTATCCACCAGCATGTTTGGTGTCTTCAGATCCCAATGTACAATTGGAGGGTTCAGGCAGTGTAGATAGTTGATGCCTTTTGCCTGCATTCCAAACACAACAATGTGTCATATGACATTCAGGGAAAACTAGTAACATTTCAAGAGCATGCAATCTGTAAAAGCCAGAATTGCGATACATACCACATCTAATGCCATGCGCAAACGACGCCGTAAATCAAGCATTTCTCCGCTAGCTGCCTTGCTAATGAGACGGAAGAGGCTGCCTCTGTTTACATCATCAGGATTCAGGGATTTTATTTGGTGTAGGAAATGAGCTCATTGTTATCCGTGAAACTGGTGGAGGGTTTACCTGGGCAAATACTCGGTCACTATGGACAAATGTGGGCATTTTGTCACTGCACCCATGAACAATACCACGTTTGGATGGCGAACTCGTTTCATGATAGAGATCTGCAAGTTAAAGAGACAAATTGAGATCCATACTAGATACAAGTGTGCAAAAAAGATATGGTGAAGTAACCTCTCTAAGGAATTCCTTCAGCTGAGCTTCACCAACATCTTGGTCTGTAAGCACTTTGACTGCAACATCCTACATGCCCAAAACTATAACCTCAGTTTGATGATCTCTCCAAAGGGTACCTAATTCTCTGCAAAGAGAAAGGGCTTCCATAGTGGAACATCGAAGGTACTTACAGAACCGTGCCAGTCAGCTCGATAAACGGTACCAAAAGAACCTGCATTGCAGCGAACAGTGATCACATTTACTGTCATGCAGCAAGTTGATAAAGAACACCGAAGCTAAAGAAGTACCAGCGCCTACGCGTTCCTTGAGCTCAAGCTCGTCCCATGATATCTCTAGCCAATCCATGGCGAAAGATGGCTCAACGATCAGGCGTTTCGGCAGCGCAGCACCGGGGATGTTCTCCTTATTGATATCCGCAGTACCAACCTCCATCCCCTTCAGTTGTTTCGACACTTGAAACACTGACATGTTATTGCAGTTGTCATTCTGCATGACCTGACCGCATTTCGACACCGCACCTTCTTTGCTGGCTGCATTGGCACAGTTGTTGTCCCCGGCAGCTGATATATAGCACACGATCGATCAGTATGTGCATCCGCGTGGCCTAAATATTTGATATCATCTACGGGGTATTATGATGGTGTAAAATTGTACCTGAATACGGAGAGTTTGAAAACATCGAGTTGCAACGGTCGTCATCTATCGGCCGATTCCATGCTGCAACCGGTGTCACATAGTTTGCCAAACCTACGGTGCAAGAAGTCCTGAAAGGTGAAGACACGGAGGCGAGCAGCTGCCCGTTTATGGACGAGTCTGGGTTGCAGATGCTCCCTGGAACAACGACGAGGTCCACGACGTACTCCCTGATTAAAGAAGCAGAGCATAATAGTAAAGCAAATTAAGGACATCTCCACCACATTTTAGTTAGTCACCTGATATACACTAACACACGAACATGCTAAAGAAGAATGTGTGCAGGTTCAGCTCCTCCACGATATATAGCTGCAAAAAGCGTAATGTCTTTCTGACATGCACGTTATTTAGCGTGTACTGTACTGTTTCAATCGGTTTTGCTGTGTTTCAGATTTTACCAAACATAATTAAACTTGCTGATATGCGACAGCACGAATCTAAAAGCATAATATTGACGGGAGAGATAAGCACGCGATATAGCGTGCACTACAAAATTCGCCGCTTTCGCTGCCAAAAGGACTCAAAGCACATCTGTACCCACCTTGAATGTCTTCTGTCGTCAATTTTGACAAGGCAAGAGGATCGGTGAGGCGCAGTGCAGTACTTGCAGCCTTGCGCGATCCGGCATGGCAGGCCGACGAAGTCTGCCAGCTCCTGCACGAAATGATTTGGAAGTCGGCCAGTTACTGGACTGAACGTAACCTGTTGGATTTAATCATAACGTGGATCGTTGCAGCGAGTGGACTGATTCCGGCGACGTACCTTGAATAGAATGGCACGGTGCCTGCAGAACCCGATGGACAGGCGGCCGATGGGGACGACGACGCTCTTCTGCTGCTTCCTGAGCCGCTTGCTGACCGCCTTCCACCGCATGTACAGGTCCCCGTCCTCCGACCTCAATGCGCCCCTTCAGGTAAATGAATCAAGCTGAAATGTGAAACCAACTGGAGCTACTATGTGTGCAGTGCAGTGCAGTGCATTGTCTGATAGATGATCAGATTACTGGCAAATTTGATCAACAAAGCTCAAGTTGTATGTGAAACGGATTGGAGTGTTGTTCATTTCCAGCTGGTTCCAAGGTTCACGGACGAACAGTTCGACTTGCACTGCTGATCCATCGAAGGATCACTCACAGTCAGTGTCACCGTCAGTCACGGGGAGTGCATGCACAGCACGGACAGACACACACGAGCGGGACATGAGCATGGCATGCATCGACACGGGCCAGCCTAACCTTTTTCTTCTAAAGCAAACTACTCGTGTGGTCGATCGAAGAAAAGTGAGGTACCCCATGTGGTCGGAGACGAGGACGGCGAGGCGGCGGACGAGGTCGAGCGTGGCGCCGAGGGCGCGGTAGAGGTCGAGCGCGCGCCGCTCGAGGTCGACGAGCACTGAGTCCTCGCCGCACTTGTCGACGAGCAGCACCTCCAGCGACGACTGGTCGCTGGCGTCCACCTCCCGCAGCGCCGCTAGCGTCGGCAGCCGGCGCCCCTCCTCCTCGTCGGCGTTGCACATCGCCCACAGGTGCGGGTCGATCCCCATGATGTTGTAGAACCCGTGCGCGATCTTGTCGCCCCACGACAGGCACCCGTTCACCTGCACGCGCGCACGCACCACATTGCTAATCCGGCCAGTAGATACTCGAGAACATGCATCCAGTTAATCAGTAGCGCGCTTAAAAATATCCAGCCAATGATGAAGCTCAAGGTTGCACGCCTTGGTTTGCTTCAACTTGCAATTTTTAATGTGCATACGAGAATCTACGGATAAAGAATTCAGTGGAGAAGAGGGAGGCTGCACTGAATAATTTAGCTGTAGCTGAGTGATTAGTACTGTGATATGCCTAAATTGATCATGATTCATGACGCGTGATGAGCACTAATTAACTAGTATGCTTACCCAGAGCCGGTAGGAGACGGCGGCGGCATCGTCTTGCTGGTCGGGCGGCGCGGCGTCGTCGGCGGGACCGAGACGCCGGAGGAGGAGCTCGGGCGGGACGCCGGCGAGGAAGGCCTCGGAGGTGATGCGGATGGCGAAGGAGAGCTGCAGGTAGTAGCTCTCCCTGGAGCGGCGGACCCACGTGTCGCCCCTCCCGCCGGCACCAGCCGCAACGGTGGTGGAAGGCGGGGCCAGCGAGGAGCCGGTGGCCGTGGCCGTGGAGACGGTCGCGGGCTCGGTGCCTCCAGTGGTGAAGGCGCTGCTGTCGGCGCTCCAGTGCGCGGAAGGCGGCGCGGCGGGGATGTCAGCGGATTTGGGGCGCGCGTAGTCGGCGAGGAGCGGCAGGCGCGAGTCTGGGTCGGCGAGGTCGTAGGCGGTGTGGGCCGGGGGAAGCGGGGGCGCGAGGCTGTGGAGGCGGCGGCGGTGCGGCATGGCCGGTGGAGCTGGCTAGAGCCTAGAGGCTAGCTACGCATGGGGGAGCTAGCAAATCGAGGTGGTTTTTTGGTGCCGGGTTGCCGGAGACACTCGGAGGGAGTTTGTTTGTGTGTGTCAAATGTGACGTACGGCGGAGTTGAAAAACTCGGTGGATCGAGTGAAGAAGGGCTGCAACTTGCACGTTAGCCCTCGAGGTTTCCGTTGCCTGTGGTTTCCCTGCCCGTGTACTAAACCTGCAGATCACGAGGGGTGCGCGAGCAAAAAGGGCGCCGCGGGTGCACGTGGGTAGGGGAGCTCGTGGCGTCGTGGCGCGCCGCCGCGTGTGGCAGCGAGGACACACGTCGCCCGCCTGATCGTCGCGTCAGCTCGGGGGACGGCGCGCTGCGGCCGTTTTTGGCTTGCCGCGCTGGGCCCTGGGCGCCTGGGCGGTGACCGACAAAGGCATTGGCCGCGCGCCACCGGAGCGAGAGACCCCAAGCCCTGCAGGAACGCGCACCGCCGCCCGACGCATGCACCCAGACATAGCGTCGTTACCAACTTTGTCATGGTTATTCTGGCACTAAGCTGCTCCCTCACTCCAAACCTTCCAGATACACTTATTTCATAAACCTTCCAGATACACTTATTTCATAAAACTAAAACAACTTATATTTTAAAATAGGAAGTATGTTAACTTTTCACTTTAGTTGGACTAGTCACAATGAAAGTATCATATAGTATCATGTACTCCTCAGTGCTAAAATATAAGACGCTTAAGGATTAGTCAAAAATCAATGTTTTCTAAGTGTATATGATACTATCTTTTTTTTGTGTGGGGTGTATATGATACTATCTTTAGAATACATACTATCATATTTATCATATTGTAGTACTATAGTCTTAGTGTATTTATTGTTTTTAATTGTTTTAAGAATTTTAATGTAAAATTGTGTATAAGATTTATTGAGATTAAATTTTCTAATTTTATATGCTATGATACCGAATCTATCAATGATATCAATATAATCTATTTTATTACTAGTTACAGTGAGACATAAACATTTTACATGCATGTACGAAACCATCTATGATGTCTCCATTGGACTAGTCTTAGGAGGCGTGATTTACTACTGCTCCAGGCACTAACCCAGGCTCCCACCAGATCGAGAGACGGGAGAGAGACTTCTTTTTACAGAAAGGGGAGATTCCTCACAACTCACAAGATGCCCGGTGTGTACTACACTTAAACTGTTCAACACTTCCTTTTTACCAAGCGCTTTTTTAGTTCCCGTGATGGTTGGATGCTGACACTTTTTTGTCTGTAAAAGGTGATATGACTAGATTTTTAAGAGGGCTTTGCAAAGATGGTGATAAGAAAATTAATAGCAGTTGCCTCCATCCAGTGGAGATCTCCTTTTGGAGAATGTGATAATCGCAGTACTCCCTCCGATTTAAAATAGTATAAGATGTTTTAGCTTTTTCTAAAACAAATGTTTTTAGACGTCTTTTAATAGGTAGGTTCACTCATTTTGTTTTATACCTATACTCTAAAAGATGTCTGACTAAAACATCATATATTTTTAAACAAACGGAGTACTAAACATATTAACCACGTAGTGCAAATCAAATATAGTTGTCTAGGTAAACTTTGTCAATTTCTTTTGTATAGATCTAAAACAGTTTGTTCATCTAGGTCAAAAATTATCGTATCCGTTCTTAGAAAGGAAACGCATGTATATATATGTTTTCTAACTAATATAATTCGTAAGACCTAAATTCCTATTCACATGTGAATGCTCGCAAGTGGCCATAGACCATATTGCACACATGTCCTCAACAATCAACCAATCATTGCATGCGACAGTTTGTCAGTTAGCTCTCTTATTTTCTGTATTTCTTAATTAAGGGTCAAAGTAATGGGGCTATCAACAGTAGACCCTTGAGATGTCATGTGAAGGTGGTTGGACTTGTTGTACAAAAATGGCAAGTAGACAGAAAATACACATGTCAGGCCTCTGTTTCACTTTTAGGCACCCCATCTGTTATATGTTGATCCAAATTCTACAAAGTAAAGGCAACTTCTGACGGAGCGGAGCGAGACCCGTCGCCGAAGGCTTGGGACGATATAGTACGGATCGTTGATGACCTAGGTTACCACCGCTATATATACTTCTTGTAAGCCGCCGGTTGGGATAAGTTGCATCGGTGAAATCCCCGGCGTTGTGTAAACACTCTCCGATATAGTGAAGTTTCGCTGGCTGGCGCCCGTGATTTTTCCCCTCTCTTTGTTGGAGAGGGTTTTTCACGTTAAATCTGTGTCTCTCTCGCTGCAATTTTATTTTCGTTCTTCGTTATTTACTTGTCGCAAAGCTAACACCGTCATCGCATGAACAAATCTAGTTGGCTTTGGCCGCTTTGTTGTGAGCAGGAGCTTGGTAGGGTATTGCTTGCTTTGCTTGTAAGCCATAAGCCATTTAGGACCGATGCTTGAGTTTATCTTAGTTCTGGTTGGGAGCACAGGCAAAGCTTCAGTTGGGGCGGCAGCCTTTTATTTCACTTTAGTTTGTTGAGAGATCATATATCTCAGTAATTATTATAGAAGTTTATCTGTTTGAGAATTATTATGCATGGGCAAACGTGATACCGCAGGACAAAAACCGACCCGCGTCGCTCCCTCCCCAGGGGCGATTCGGGAGCCGACACCGCCCCGCCACCGTCGACCACCCCCCTCCTCCTCCCCCCTGTCGTCATCGGTCGCCTCCACCGGGCAAAGCCCGGGTGGAGCCGGCGGCGGTGGGATCCGGCTTCCCCGCGGCGTCGCTTGGGAGTGGGGAGCTCTCGGCGGCGGCCGTTCATGGCGGTGGGGCGGCTGCACGCTGCTGGCGGGCGGCCGAGCGGCGGGTCGTGTCCTGCAACGGCGGCGAATGGCGGAGCTAGAGGTGGCGGCCGGCCCTGCGCGGCTGCATGGGGGTGCTATCCGGGCCTGATCTGGGCCCTGGATGGGCCGGGGCGGGCCATGGCGGCGGCGCTCCTTCGCGTTGAGGCGAGCCGGGCGGGTTTCGGCGGGTTTCGGTCGGGGCGGCGTCCCTCGACCTCGGGCGGCCTGGCAGGGGTGGCCAGGCTGTTTCTCCGGCGACGGAGGCGTTTGTTACGCCGGAGATTTGGAAGCCGGGGTGGCGGCTCCGGGGACGCGGCGGCTCTCGGGTGGGCAGCTGCCTGAGGTTTCCCTCGACGCTCCGGTGGCGTGGAGGACGGCGGGCTGGGGGTGTCTCGGCGTGGTGGTCTCGTCAAGGCGCTCCCTGCTCCGTCGGTGCTTTGGCGGCTGCGGTGGGTCGCCGCGGGGTGGTTGGTTATCTGCGGCGCGATGGGCCAAGATGGATGTTGCGTTGCTGCGCGCGCAAGCCGGGGCGACGGCTCCGGATCGAGATGGTGGTGATGCTCTACCTCGGCCGTGTGGGCGGCGGGGTTTGGCTCCGTGGACGTGGACGTCGTCTCTTTTGCCGGTGAGCTAGCTCGTCGGGCGGCAGGGACTGTCTCAGTGACTGTCCCTTGGAGGTGGTGGTCGAGGTCTCCAGACGAAAGTCTAGCTCGACTTGGTCGATGCCGACAACGGCGGCGCCTGTGGGCGCCGATATCCCTCTTGGGGGCGTTGTCGTGGAGCCCCGACGCCCCTCCGTCCATCATTCCGAGGTGAAAGCCCAAATCTGGCTTGCCGGATTGGATGACGGCGGCGTTTTTTGGATGTCGTTTACCCCCTTGGAGGCGTCATTTTTCGGAGTGTGTGGAGCCTTTGCTTGGGGTGTTAGTGATACCGGTTGAGTCGATGTCTTCGGGCCCTATCGGCGCGCGGGTACCGCTGGCGAGTCCCCTGAGGCCTGCCTCTCGCCATGAAGCCTGTGAGGCCTAGCCGTTCCCTTCGGCTATGACTTCCTCTCCGGGGACGTGGACCAGGCTCTTCGTAGCGCTCGCCGTTGCCGTTGTGTTCGTGTCGTTTTGACGGTGCTCCAGACCTAGTCGACCTAGGTAGTGCGGCCTCGGGTGGTTTCTGCCAGTTTTTCCTTAAAACTGTGCCGTTTGGGGTCTTTTTTTGGTTCGGTTTCCCTTTTAACTAGACCCGTGTGTTTATACGTCCGTTTCGGGTTTTGGCCGGTTTCCCTTCTAAACCAGCCAATTCTCTTCTTTTAATAGAAAAGGCAGTGCTCCTGCTGGTTGCTCAAAAAAAAATTGTGCATGAGCAATGATTCCCGACCCCCTAGCATTTTGCAAGTTGCATTTTTTTTCATGATATAAATCCGTTTCTGGTATATTTAACTAGCAGCAATCTGGTTTGATGTCATGTGTAATTCTGAGAAGCCACTACACATTTTATGCTTACAATTTTATTATAAATGGGGGCAAAAGTTTTACCCTAATCTATTAATTAAACAAGGAGTAACGATATTATAATAAAGGTTTTATTCTCCAGGAATAAGATTACTCATACGGTTGACGCCCGCAAGCGCCCAAAGTTTCGCCTCGTCTTTTATCTTTCTGAAGATGACCAAAGGAGGCGCGAAAGACTCATGTGTTACACTCGTTTCAAATTTCCCAAGATGCAAGAAGAGTGATGAAAACCAAGTCTTTGCGTCTTGTCATGTTGGACCACCTAGAGGTGATAGGTTCCGCCGGCCATGATGAAGTATCAACGGAGTGGAGCACCAATTCTTGATGAGCCCCCAAAGCCTTATGGTGTATCTACAATGGACAAAAAGGTCGTCCACCGACTCTAGCACTTGCTTACATAGGGGGCAAACTCCACAATCTGGCCACCCTCTCTTTTGAAGGCGATCGGCCATCCATGATGGGTTCACTGCATGGAAAAAAAAGAAAAAATCCTATGGAAGAAACCCAACAAGATCTGATCTATAAGATGCTATTAATGAGAGAGAGATATAATCTACTTACCTTCTAAGTTTCATGGGAGTATAATGACGAGGGATCATGGGCGATGTAGGACATGTGTTAGTTCAAACCAATGAAGTCCTACGATCTCGCAACACCTCCACGGTATCCACACATGTCGGCTTGGTGACGTCTCCTCCTCCTTGATCCCGCAAGCGAGGGAGAAGAGTTCCGCGAGATCCTGGAAGCACGGCGGCGTTTCTTGGTGTTTGGTGTGGAATTGTTGCAGGGATTTGCCAAGCACTGTGCAAGTACGAGGTGGAGAGGAAGGGAGAGAGAGGCGACAACTGAGGTAGGAGGGGGTTGCGCCTCCACCCCTTCCCCTCTTATAGAGAAAATGACAAAAAACCACACATTTGCGTACAAGGTGATACGAAACCACCACGTTTGGGTTTTTTGACACATAAATGCCACTTTTGGGGCCAGGCTGCGACGCGGAGCACTGATTCTCTCTGTTTAGCCGTCTAACCACTTTTCTGGCAGGTGGGACCTGTTGTCAGTGCGCACGTGGCAGGGGGCGGACGGGCAGATGAGACGGCCGTTAGGCGACGCGTTAGGGCACGGTCCAAGCCACAGTGCTGCTCTCTCACTCTTGTCGGTTACTCTCCCGTGGCTTCCAGTTACTCTCACTAGCCGCCTAACGATCTCATCTCGCCATCCGCCTTGCCACGCGTGCGACCGACAGCCGGGTCCCACCTGCCAGAAAAGTGGTTAGACGGCTAAACAGAGAGAATCAGTGCTCCGCGTCGTAGCCTGGCCCCAAAAGTGGCATTTATGTGTCAAAAAACCCAAACGTGGTGGTTTCGTGTCACCTTGTGCGCAAATGTGGTGGTTTTTTGTCATTTTCTCCCTCTTATATATGTGTGGGGGGAGGGAGCCTTGGCCCCTCTCCCAAGCCCCTAGGGTTGTCGGTGCCAAAGGAGGGAGACTTCCCCCCCAAGTCTCCCCTCCCTCTATATGGCGACTATGGTTTCCCATTGGGGTGCATGGGCCTTGGTGGCAGCGGTGCCCTGGCCCATGTAGGCCAGAGTGCAGCAACTTTAGTCCCATGCCCTCTTTCAGAAAGGTGGAACTCTTTCTAGAATATTCTGGAACCTTCTAGAACAATTCCAAAACATTCCAAATAAATCCCGGAATCCAAAACCTTGCTCCCATATAGTTTTTCTCTAGCTCTGGACTATTTCGAAACTCCTCGTGATATCCCGGATCCCATCAAGACTCTGAATCAACATTCAATAACCATCAATTATCTCGACAAAACCTAACGACACCGGAGCGTTAAGTGTATGATCCTATGGGTTCGAGAACACACCGACATGATCGAGCACCTCTCCGATCAATAACCAGTAGCGGGACCGGGGATGTCCATAGTGGTTCTTACATATTCAATGAAGTTCTTTTATCTGTTGTGCCGCGATGTCGATGATTCAATTAATCCAGTATTCGATTCCATTTATCTCGCGATATATTACTTGCCCGAGATTCCATCATTGGTACCGGTATACCTATTTCAATCCCGTTATCGGTAAGTTCTCTTTACTCATTCTGTGGTATAGGATCCCCATTACTAAACACATTAGTCACATACTTGCAAGCTCTAGGATCCTATACTACCGAGAGGGCCCAGAGATATCTCTCCCTGAAACAAATCCTAGCCTTGATTCGTGTAACTCAACAAGCACCATCGAAGATACCTAAAAGCCACCTTTATAATCACCCAGTTATGAAGTGACGTTTGATATCCACAAAGTATTCCCTCGATGATAGGGAGTGACACAATCTCATGGTCTAAGAAAACAATACTTGACATATACAGATGCAATCAAATTAAGTGACCCAATCCTATTATCAAGTGAAAATGCATGTCCATGGTTAGAAAACCTTAACCAACACTTGACTAACGAAGTAGTAGAGGCTCACTAGGGACTCTGTGTTGTTTATTTATCCATACACGTATTTAGTTTTCGATACATACAATTATATCATGGAGAGTAAACGCTTACCATGAACATTGAATATAATAATAACAACTTTATTATTACCTTTTGGGAATATTCCCAACAATCGAAAGACTGTTTTGAATGGTATCCAAGTGAAGTACTTGATCTTGGGAGGTGCCCAAAACATCCAAAAAGAAGAGCTAATACATGACGAAGTTGTCCCAAATAATTGCGTGTCATAAGAGGATTTCACTAGTACAAAGCGATACAAAGGATACCCCCAATGACAACGACACAAAGACATCCCATGGTTAAAATTATTTGTGTATTGCCATAAGGGGATGCTAGGACTGGATCGTCAATGGGCTGACAATAATAGCAACGGTGTTCTGCCAAACGTGTTTCCAACATTTTGGTAACAGTTTGACTAAATACTCCATTGTCGATGAGGTCTCACAAGTAACGGGCATTTGGCCTTGTCCATTGCCATTGTGGCGAGCCCATAAATCCCATCAGCTGGCTCTGTAAACTCTCACCACTCCCGATTGATCTCACTCCCAAGTCCCAACCCTAGCCACACACTCTGGCTCAGTCTCACTCTAAATCTCTCTCACACACTCTCTTCAATCTGTTTGATGGCCTCCCCAACTGAATCATCAAGGAGTGACACTCGTCGTCGCAACGACCGTGTTCGTAGCGGTGCCATTCACCGCGTCAACATCAGACAATATATGTAGCACCAATGGTAGTTGGTCATGCAGGACCAGAATCGGGAGGAACTCTGGACCGACGGGATCCGCAGAAGGCCAACCGCATAGCGCACCACGCCGTGGAACATGTGTCTGGTCGGCCTATCGTCTGCCTCCTCCTCATCCTCCTCCCCGCCCGCATGCTCGAACGAGGAAGACGAAGAACATGATCTGGAGATCGCATGCGGGATCTCTATCGCCGATAAGGAGCGCGTCAACTAACGATGTCATCGTGCTATTATGGAGCTGGATATGGCCCTCCACATATTTGCTGTGAAACACCAGATCACAGAAGCCGAGGATGCGGTGTTCTGGGCCAGCCTCTAGGACATTGTGGACATGTCTCTGCTCCTCAGCGAGGTTGATTGAGGGATCCATGGGCAGACGGGTCGGTGCCAGTGGAGGAGGACGTTACCGTGGCCCTGTCTCTGCTCCAAGGGCCCTCGGTAGCTTCATCGCTACCAAAGCGGGTTCGCCTTGGCTAAGATAAAAACCCTAGATTTTTTTATAAATTTATTGTAGTTGCTATGTTCGTGATTAGAACCGTTCTAGTTATATAGAGAGTAAATTAGCTATGCTCATGTTATAAATTTAGCTTAATTGCCACTATTAAAGTTGACTATCTATATTTACTATAATTTGCTATGTTCATGATTGAATTGTAGCTTCGTTACCACCATTTTAGTTATTTCTTTAGAGTAATTTGCTATGCTCATGTTGTGAATGTAGCTTAATTGCTAATGTTGAAGTTGTACATCTATATCTACAGTAATTGCTATGTTCATAATTGAATTGTAGCTTTATTGGAACTGTTCTACTTATATATAGAACAAATTGGCTATGCTCATGTCGTAACTTTAGCTTCACTTCCACTATTAAATTTGTATATCTATATTTCGAGTAATTTTCTATACACGTGATTGAACTGTAGCTTAATTACCACAGTTTTAGTTATGTCTATAGAGTAATTAGCTATAATTTGATAGGTATATGAATGAACTGTAATTCATTTATTTAGAGTAATTTGATATGTTACACTTCTAAAATGTAGCTTAACTAGATATGTTCTACTTATATATTGAGTTAATTAGTTGTGTTCATGTTCTAAATTTAGCTTAAGGTGTCAGTATTAAAGTTTTAGATCTATATTTACTATAATTTGTTATGTTAATGATTGAACTATAGATTAATTATCACTGTCTATTTAATGAAATGTTTATGTCCTACAAGGGGAGGATGAAGCCCGGAGACCATCCAGAGCCCGTGAAGACATGGGAGCGGACTTCATCTATGGTGCGCTGAAGCCGGTGTCCTACAATAGGACGAACATAAGACGGTGATGAACCAACAGTTGTCTATCCGTAGGAGCGGTGCTCCATCAACGGCATAGCCGGTCTCACCATCCTTTTTTTTTTGTTTTCTACAGTCCTTATGAGAAACAACTATGCTAAAACTCTCTAGAAGATATATGCAAATTAAGGAACAATTGCTAATAATACCCGTAGCCTATTTAATATTTCCAACAAATCGTCACTACTGTTGCCATTAAGGTCTTTAGATCAACAACGAGTCTCTGGCAATGTAGCGGTTCACCGTTTCCAATGAGGGTTTATACCCGTTTCCATAGTGTCGCTTTGTACTAGTGTTTGGCCGAATATTGCCCATTTTTTGGTGAGGGGCCAAGTGATGGAATCCATCGTATCGTTGAGGTTAATTTGCTGACAAAGGGATCAAAGTGAAACAAATTGGCGTAAGTGGCCCATTGATAGAGTGGCGTCCATCTTTATTTTGGAGACACAAGCATTGTTGTTGAGGGCTTGCTTGGCATTCCATTTCTTTCGCAAGGATAAGTAGGTGAGAGGAGCTATGTATTTCGACTTCCTTCCATTGAGCCAAGGTGCGTCCCAAAAAGTGGTCTTCTTACCATTTCCCACAATGATGGTAGTTGCGGCATAAATGTCCGTCTCATTGCATGGGTTTCCCAAACCCACCCAAATCTTGTGTGGGTCCGTCCACTCAAGCCATGGCCGTCTCGTATGAAAGGCCCTCGCGAAGAGGCTGTGGTGTGGATTGGGGCATGAGGTCTAGGAACAGACACGAATTCGAGATACAATGGTGTCTTGTGGCAGCCACCTGATCTGAGGAAGGAGTTCGGTCTAGGAGGAGACAATGGGAGACATGTGAGTTTCAGACTTTCAGTTCATTCTGCTCGATGGTGTTCCATGTGAAGTTTCTCCTGTCTATATACTCTGATGCATTCATCCCCATGAAAGCAAGCCTGGCCCAAGGTCCAATGCAGCAAGGCGGAGTGCATATACATATGTGGTCATGACATAGCGACCTCAATATATTAAGTTGCTTTCTGAAACATTCACCAATTCTGGAGAATCTCACTATCCATCTTTCTAAGGTATTATGTTTTGTTGATGAACAACCATGAAGTTGATTAGTATCCATGCTTGATCGATGCACTAAACTATTTGAGTCCTTTATTATATAGGCACCTAATAAACATCTAGTGGAAACACAAAGAAGTTACACTCAATCAAAGCAATCATTTTCATGTAGCCAACTGAAGATTATTGAGATGAAATGTGACGAAGTTGATGGGAGGGCTCACAAGGTTTTGGACATCTTGGGTACCCACGGCGTACCACTCGATAAGGTCAATATCTAGAGAAGTAATAGAACTTCTGGATCTTAATCTGAGTTAAGAATTGTTAGTTTTTGCTGGGAATATAAAATGTTATTTTTGCTATTAACACTTATGCTTCTTCTGTTTCTTTATTCTGCGAACGTGTCTAAAAACTATGAACCAAGATATAAAGAAATTGTCAATACTAACCACTAGAAAATATTGGTTAGAATTAGCATGCATGTGGAAAAGGTACAGATTTCCTAATCCCTCTATCTCATACTCCCCCCGTCTCAACGAATAAGGCGTCCTCGTTTTACATGTTTTTTCTTTGATCAAGAATTACTCTAAATATATAAACAATGTTGGTACAAAATTAGCATAGTTGAAAAGTATTTTTTAATACGAATCCAACGATACTAATTATGCATAATATAATTAAGATATTGTTGCTCAATTTTTGGTTCAAACTTTGTCTTCGAATGCGCGTGCGCCTTATTCTTTGAACCGGAGGTAGTCGAGAGGAAGCGGAAAATTTAACATTTAAACTACATGTATCGTATTAGTATAAGATATTATGTAGAAGTATAGGACATATGGTCAGAATTAACTGTTAGGTCCGAGGCTGATCCCTGGACTTAGCTCAGCTCTCCAATCTCTGAAGTTTCTGAAGCCCTGGAAGTTGAACAAGTGGTTAACAAATCAGTTTAGCAAATGGATATGTTCTTATTTCTTAGCTAGCTTTTTTCTTCAGGAGTATTTCAACGCTATCCAGAAGTTAACTGGAAGTGAAGGATACTACTTCAGTCCTACTCAGAACAAAACTTTCTTTTTGAATTTTCTCTTTGGAAAAGAACAAGAAGCACGTTTTATTCTAGAACCACAGGCCGACTGCTTTATTCACCAGGAACGTTCAGAGACAGTCTGGTGAAGAGAGAGAGGTGCAGGTTGATGTCTAAACCCTGCTGCACCTGTACCTGTTAGTGTTTCCTTTTATCAGGTTCAGTTAACAGTTAGTAGAAGTAATAATCGAGACAGTGTGTGTATGTCCACACCCCGGTTCAGTCATAGGTCTAGCAGTAGACTTGTTCTCCGCTTCGATCCAGTGTCGTGGGATGGCACGACGTCAACCAGGTCGTAGCTGATGTAGTGGATCACGCACAACGGGCGCCATGGGATGGCATAGCCAGTAAGCTCGGTGTACGTGACCGGTTTTCAGGGATTCAGTTAGCTCCCTTTGCGGATCAGTTTGGGTCCAGATAAATAAAGAGAAAACAGAAAAGTCGCAGTACTGAGCGCGACAAAAATCCTTCGATCCCTCGCTAATCGTTTTCGTTTTCCAAGTTTCCATCTCTCCCGATCCTGCAACATCAAGTGGTATCAGAGCATCCAGGCTTTGGTGATCATGGTGGGCACACCACCGGCAGCAGATGCGGGAGGCACGGCGGCGTCGGAGGCGGCGGCGGCACGACACGCTGGGAGGTCAGTGACCCCAGTGCGCAGGCGTTCACTGAGTCGCGGACGGAGCAGGAACAGGAGAGGAGGCGGGGAGATCGTCGTGCGGGAAGTCGTGAGGGAAGGAGGAGGCGGCGGCGGAGCCGTGACGTTCCCGACCCTCACACGGACGAACTACTCCGAGTGGGCTATACCAATGTGAGTACAGATGCAGGGAGCTGGTCTCTGGGAAGCTATCGATCCAGGACTCGATGGGGGGCGCCAGGAGAGGTAGGCGTTGGGTGCAATACTGCGCTCGGTGCCGCCGGAGATGGTGTCGGTCCTCGCAGCGAAGGACAACGCCAAGCAGGCGTGGGAGGCGATTAAGGTCATGCGCATCGGCGTAGACCGTGTCCGCGAGGCGTGACGCCAGAAGCTCCGAAAGGACTTCGAAAACCTCGCTTTCAGAAGCGGCGAGGCAATCGAGAACTTCATCCTCCGCATCGCTGGCATAGTGAATGAACTGCAGTCGCTCGGCGATGACATGACGGAGCTCAGGGCGGTGCAGAAGTACCTCCGCGTCGTGCCTCCTAGGTACGCGCAAATGGCGTGCTCCATCGAGACTCTCCTCGATCTGAAGGACATGTCGCTCGAGGAGCTCAGCGGGCGCCTCTCTGCCTCGATCGGGCGCGGCGAGCCAGAGGCCGACGCGAGCGGACGCCTACTTCTCACCGAGGAGGAATGGCGTGCTCGGCAGGCCGGTCGTGAACGTGGGGATAGCTCATCTGGCGGCGGCGACAAGCCGCGCGCAAAGGGCAAAGGCGAGCAGAGGCCGAAGCCCATCAACGGCGACCGCGGCCAAGCAAAAGTCGGTGGTGGCGATGCACCTCCCAGACGCAAGGGGGGGTGCAGGTACTGCGGCATCCGTGGACACTGGGCGAAAGAGTGCCGTAAGCGGGAGCGTGATCGTCGAGAGAAGGGCGAGGAGGCTCACATTGCGCAAGCAGAGGAGCATCCCCCGAACATGCTCCTGGCTGCAAGTGTCCTGGACGAAGCCACCAAGACACCTCCCGCATCACGTGAACTGGCACCGTGCGCGCAAGTCAAGCCCAATACTGACATCCAATACGTCTTCCTCAATGAAGAACGGGTCATCCCGACGCCCATCGATGGTAAGCACTGGTTTTTCGATTCAGGAGCTAGCAACCATATGACTGGATGCAGAGAGATGCTTGTCGAATTGGATGAGTCGGTCCGTGGCAGCGTCAAGTTTGGGGACGGCTCCCTTGTGGAGATACACGGCCGCGGTGTCGTTCTGTTCACATGCCAGAATGGCGAGCACCGTGCCCTCACGGATGTTTACTTCATCCCCAGGCTGCGGACCAATATTGTGAGCCTAGGGCAACTCGATGAGGTTGGGTGCAAATCAGTCATCGGTGGGGGTGAACCGCGGCTCTATGACACACGCCGTTAGCTGCTGGCGCGAGTTCAGTGAGCAAGAAACCGGCTATACCCAATTCAGTTCAGTCAGGTGTCACCTGTGTGTCTGCTAACGGTAGCAAGGGAGGATCAAGCGTGGCGCTGGCATGCACGCTTTGGTCACCTTCACTTCCGCGCACTGCATGATCTTGGCGCGAAGGGAATGGTGAGGGGAATGCCAATGGCCGATCACATTGACCACTTCTGCGACGGCTGCTCGCCGGAAGATGCATCGCCGCTCGCCGCTGCATCGTGGTACCGCGTGAGCGCGTCCTCGATCTCGTCCATGGCGATTTGTGTGGTCCGATCACTCCGGCCACCACCAGCGGAAACAAGTACTTCCTCCTGATTGTTGACGACCTCAGTCGATACATGTGGCTGGAGGTTCTTCAAAGCAAGGACGAGGCATTCAGATACTTCAAGAAGATCAAGGCTTTGGCAGAGGCTGATCGGGGCGTCAAACTCCGAGCATTCAGAACTAATCGAGGCGGTGAATTCAACTCAAATGAGTTCACCCGCTTCTGTGAGGAGCACGGCGTAAGGAGGAACACTACAACACCATATTCACCTCAGCAGAACGGAGTAGTGGAACACAAGAATCAGACGGTTGTCGAGATGGCTCGGAGCATGATGAAGAGCATGCAGGTGCCGGCCACATTCTGGGCAGAAGCTGTTAGAACAACAGTTCATATACTGAACAGATCATCTACCAGGAGTTTGAAAGGGATGACCCCATATGAGGCATGGCGTGGAAGGAAGCCCAGAGTGGATTACCTGCGCACGTTTGGATGTTTCGCACACATGAAAATTGTTGGGCCAGGAGTCAGCAAACTGTTTGACAGATCGCGCAGCGGGGTGTTTGTCGGATACGAAGAAGGTGCGAAAGCATATCGTGTGTTTGATCCGAAGGAGAACAAGCTGCACATTACCAGAGACGTGGCATTCGAGGAAGGGAGACAGTGGAACTGGAGCACAAAGGATGATGAATCTGTTAGTGCTGATCGGTTCACTGCTATCTACTCTAACGAAGCTGAGAGCGTGCAGAGCAAGTGTGGTGCTCAACATGCTCACAACACTCCTGAACCACGATCTCCTCCTACGCAGCCCACTCCTGTGTTGTCATCCGATGCCTCGTCAAGCATGGCCTCATCTGATCTAGCTCTAGCCCCAGATCCTGCACCAGCGGTGCCTCTGAAGCAGCCAACGCATCAGATGTGTACCCGTGCCCAGAGCGGCATATTCCTGCCAAACCCGAAGTACACTGGCGAGCTGGAGCTAGGCGAACTGTGCCTCGCCGCAGCAGAAGAACCGGCCTCAGTTGACGAGGCCCTTGGTCAAGTTTTGTGGCGCAACGCCATGGAGGAGGAGATGCGATGCATTCGGGAGAACGACACCTGGGAGCTGGCGACATTGCCGGCCGGTCACCGCGCCATCGGACTAAAATGGATTGACAAAGTGAAGCGTGATCCCGCTGGAAACATAGTGAAGCACAAGGCCAGATTGGTGGCAAAGGGCTACGCTCAGCGCCAGGGTGTCGATTTTGACGAAGTGTTCGCACCAGTAGCCCGTCTCGAGACCGTGCGTCTGCTCCTCGCAGTGGCTGCTCACCGGGGATGGACAGTTCACCATATGGATGTTAAGTCTGCCTTCCTCAACGGTGATCTACTCGAGGAGGTATATGTCCATCAACCTGCTGGTTTCGTCGACAACGACAACTCTGACAAGGTACTGAGGCTACACAAGGCTCTATACGGACTACGACAGGCGCCCCGCGCTTGGAATGCTAAACTGGACTCGTCCATGGAGTCGTTGGGTTTCAAACGGTGCGAGCTCGATCATGCTCTGTACCGGCGCGAGGAAGAAGCTGGCTTCTTGGTTGTTGGCGTGTATGTTGATGATCTTATCATCACCGGGACAAGCAGTGACGTGATCGAGATCTTCAAGAGACAGATGCACCAATTGTTCCAGATGAGTGACCTGGGTGCTCTCAGTTACTATCTGGGCATTGAAGTCAGACAAGAGGAGGGAAGAATCTCAATATGTCAGTCCAGCTATGCAAGAAAGATTCTGCAAGTTGCAGGCATGAAGGATTGCAACCCATGCCGCGTCCCCATGGAGAATCGCCTCACTCTGAGCAAGATGGTTGATGGGGAAGTGATCGACGCAGGCAAATGCAGAAGTCTGGTTGGTAGCCTACGGTACCTGGTAAACTCGAGACCTGATCTTGCGTATTCTGTGGGGATCGTGAGTAGGCATATGGAGTCACCGGGAAGGCAGCACTGGGCAGCCCTGAAGCAGATTCTGCGATATGTACAAGGTACAACAGACTTGGATTGTGTGTTCAAAGCTGGAATAGGCACTGAAGTGATCACAGGATACAACGATAGTGACCTCGCTGGAGATCCTGATGATCGGAAGAGCACCTCTGGCCTGGTATTTCTTCTCGGATCAAGTGCAGTGATGTGGGCTTCTCAAAAGCAGAAAATCGTAGCCTTATCAAGCTGCGAAGCTGAATATATCGCAGCATCAACAGCAGCCTGTCAGGCTGTCTGGATAAGCCAGCTGTTTGGGGAGATGATTGGAGAAGGGACCAAGAAGATCAAACTCTATGTTGATAACAAATCGGCGATTGCACTTTGCAAGAACCCTGTTCACCACGACCGGAGCAAACACATCGACACTCGCTTTCACTATATCAGGGAATGCATAGAGATGGGCAAAGTGGATGTCGATCATGTTCGTACTGACGAACAGTTGGCAGATATTCTTACCAAGTCACTTGGGCGCGCTAAGTTCGTGGAGCTGAGGCAGATGCTTGGAGTGATGAAGGTATCCTAGGCGCATCAGGTTTTAGGGGGAGATTTGATGTCTAAACCCTGCTGCACCTGTAGCTGTTAGTGTTTCCTTTTATCAGGTTCAGTTAACAGTTAGTAGAAGTAATAATCGAGACAGTGTGTGTATGTCCACACCTCGGTTCAGTCATAGGTCTAGCAGTAGACTTGTTCTCCGCTTCGATCCAGTGTCATGGGATGGCACGACGTCAACCAGGTCGTAGCTGATGTAGTGGATCACGCACAACGGGCGCCATGGGATGGCATGGCCAGTAAGCTCGGTGTACGTGACCGGTTTTCAGGGATTCAGTTAGCTCCCTTTGCGGATCAGTTTAGGTCCAGATAAATAAAAAGAAAATAGAAAAGTCACAGTACTAAGCGCGACAAAAATCCTTCGATCCCTCGCTAATCGTTTTCGTTTTCCAAGTTTCCATCTCTCCCGATCCTGCAACATCACAGGTGCCAAGCGAGAACCAAAATTCTAAAATTGACCCATGCTCGAATGTCGCCTCATCCCATCCCTCGCCTGTGCTTCAGTCGCAGCCATGTCGACATGTCGTGCTGCGCCTTTGCTAACCTCGCAGGTCTTTCTCTGACAGCAATTAGCACATCGCATTGCAACACCCGAACTTTCAGAAATTCAGACCTGTGGCAATGTGGCATGAAAACACAAATGCTCATGACATGTGCATTCTAGCTTCACATGATTGCGAGATTGCCGTGCATGCAGTGGCAACCCAACACAAACACGCGCTGGCCGAATGCGTCTCTGTAAAGTCTTCTGAAGATAAGATGAGAGTCTTCTGAAGATATTATAAGAGTCTTCTAAAGATGGCATCATGGCGCCGTACACCTCTGTCTAGCTTGGTCGGTCCCGTTTTATCTGTTTATTACTCACTCTGTACGGAAATAAGTGACATGAATTTGTATAGATCCGCATGTTTCTAAACGCATTATAGTGTATAGGTATATTTGAATCTAAACCAACCTAAGTCACGTATTTCTGGACGAAGGGAGTACTTCTCTGCTGTATACATTTCCCTTCTCATATCTAGCACATGCCTCAGTTCCACGCATTCACTAACTTATCTACCAAAAGGAAATTAGAATAGCTTGGACAGAGTAAAGATGCTATGTTCTGAACATGTTGATGAGTCTACGTTCGGATCTTGATTTTTCTTTTGAAAATGGACGCATATATTACTTAGAGTAATGTTTATATCCGGCCTCTGCATAACTAGGATGCACACAGCCGATTAACCACACACCAAGTGTCCAACTCAAAAGTATAAAAATTATAAAGCATGCTAGAAAGTAAAGTGTCTCGAGCTAATGTTGATCGATACGGAGATCACGCTGCCATCCATGTCGGGAGACAATATCCCTCGCCGTGTCCTCCAATCGTGTATATCCCTTCACAAATAAGTCACGAAGCTCCATACGCTGAAGGGTAGCCCATGATCGGAGAATACCGTAACTCGATAGATAACCTGCAGAGAGGAAAACACAATATTATTAAAAATCTTATCATTTTTACATAGCCAAAGCGACCAAATAATGGCAAGCGCTTTCACCCTAAACAAAGTTCCATATTTATCCTGTATCTCATATAACCAGTTACCAAAAACATTGGTTACCGACCGAGGAGGAGATAAACCAGAGCCCACTTGGGTGATTGATCATATAGCACGAGCAAATTTACACTGGAAGAATAAATGACGTATTGTCTCATTACTATGACAAAAAACGTATTGTGTACTTCTATGCCAGTTCCTCTTAGTAAGATTTTCCTTTGTAAGAATTACCCCTTTACGAAGATACCATGCAAATATCTTCGTTTTAAGGGGTAATTTCAACTTCCAAATTTTACTATTATCATCACATGGTATATTAGGTTGGATCAAAGCTATATATATTGAGTCCACAGAAAATTTACCACTATCTAATAGTTTTCATTTGAACTCGTCCACACCCTCCGACAACTGTATCGTGGATAATCGTAATAAAAGATTGTTCCACGACACCAGTCTAGGGCCTATGAGACTTCTTCTGAAAGACACATTAGGAGGATTAGTTCTCAACACTGTGGAAAATATATCCCCTTTGTGTCTAACAATCGAATATAGAGCTGGATATTGTTCATGAAGAGTAGTTTGGCCAAGCCGTATATCTTCCCAGAATCTAATCTGCGAACCATTCTTAATATTTAAAATACCATATTGGAAGAAATGCTTTTTGGATGCCATTAGTCCCGCCCAAAAATGTGAATCACCGGGTTTCCAAACCACTTGAGACACAGCTTTGGAACCAACATACTTCTTCCATAGAATGGTTTGCCAGACACCATCTTCTGTAAGTAATTTAAATAACCATTTACCCAAAAGCGCGGTGTTTTTGACTTGCAAATCATGTATGCCTAGTCCACCATACTCTTTCGATCGGCAAACCACATTCCATTTGGCCAGTCGATACTTTTTTTTTGACTATCCCTTGCCAAAAGAATCTTGATCGAAAATAATCCACTTTCTTCAAGACACCTTTTAGTATTAGGAAAAACGAGATCATATACAGTACCATATTGTTGAGTACTGAATTTATGAGAACAAGTCTTCCGCCAAGGAATATTAGCTTACCCTTCCAACTATGAAGACGTTTCTATAGCCTTTCCTCAATGAGTTTCTATTCAACAATCGTGAGACGCCGATAATGTATCGGTTTTTCTAGATAGTTGATTGGAAATTGCCCCTGACCATAGCCGAAAAGTTTAGCATATATGTGGGCATCGTTATTAGCCTCGCCAAAACAATACAAATCACTTTTATGGAAGTTAATTTTCAATCCAGAGAGTTACTCAAATACTGATAAAATTAATTTCAGATTCTTAGCCTTCTCCAGATCGTGTTCTATAAATAAGATTGTATCGTCAGCATGTTGAAGAATGGAGAGACCACCATCAACCAGATGGGGAACTAATCCTTCAATTTGGTCATCAGCCTTGGCTCTCTCAATCAAGAGAGTCAACATATCTGCCACTATGTTAAATAGTATAGGCGATAGTAGATCCACTTATCTCAGCCCTTTTTGGTTTGGAAGTATTTACCAGTGTCGTCATTGACATTAATGGCAATACTACCACCAGACATAAAAGACTGTATGAGAGCACACCACTCCTCCGAAAAACCTTTCATTCCGAGTGTTTGCTGAAGGAAAGACCAGTTAACCTTGTCATATGCCTTCTCAAAGTCAATCTTGAATAGTACACCATTTAGTTTTTTTGAGTGTAGTTCGTAGATTGTTTCATGCAGGATTACTACTCTATCTAGGATGTTTTTTCCTTGCATAAAGGCAGTTTGAGATGGGCGTACGACATAATCAGCTACCGAATTTAATCTAGTCGTAGAAACTTTTGTGAAGATTTTAAAGTTAACGTTAAGAAGACAGATTGGACGATACTGTTGTATACATTCTGCATCATTAACCTTAGGCAATAAAGTAATGTTGCCAAAATTGAGACTAAATATGTCAAGTTGACCAACATGTAAGAACTCAAAAACATGCATCAGGTCCTGCTTAATAACTTCCCAGAATTTTTGATAGAATTTCGCTGGAAAGCCATCAGGCCCTGGTGCTTTGTTATGTTCCATTTGGAAAACAACTTTTTTGACCTCCTCCTCCGTATAAGGAGCATTTAGAAAGTTGTTCTCCTCAACAGAAATCTGAGGAATATCCGTTGTTTTGGGACTCATCCATTATGAATGAATTATCTGGCGTTGCCCCAAACAAGGATTTGTAATAATTAGTAATATAAGATTTTAGTTGCTCTTGACCCTCAATCGTACCTTCACCCTGGATTAAAGAGTGAATAAGTTTCTTTTTATTCTTGCCATTGGCAACAACATGAAAGTATCTTGTATTCGTGTATTCTTCAAGAATAAAGTTTGCTTTAGAGCATTGCTACCATTTTAGTTCCTCCTCACGGAGTAGTCTGGCAATTCTGCATTCGATTGGTTTTTAAGCTCAATCTCTTGTGTAGTTAAAAGTATGACTTCTGCAGCAGCCTCTAAAATGTTAATAATAGATGAAAGACGTATTTTCTTATTTTTTTAGGATTCCAGCAGTATGTCTATCCCAACCGCGAAGGAACTTGCGCAATGCTCGCATTTTGTTGTTCCATCGCTATATAGGCGTTTGACCACTAACATGTCTCTCCCAAATAGCTTTCACATAGAAACCATCACAATCCATCCATCCAAGTTCAAATTTGAAACTATGTTTGGCATTTCGTGGTGGTGTTCCAACAGATAATAATAAAGGAGCATGATCTGATAACGCCTCAATACGCTCTAGAGCACGAACAATTACCATAGGGAATTTTTCTTCCCATTCGATATCCATAAACACTCTATCCAGTTTTTCGTATGTAGGCTCCGGAAGACTATTAGTCTAGGTGAACTGTCTTTCTAACATCGTAACCTCTCTTAAGTCTAAACTGTCAATGACAACATTAAACATGAAAGGCCAATGTTCATAGAAATGGCCCCGACTTTTCTCATGAGGGAATCTTAGTAAGTTAAAATCCCCACATATAAGAATAGGGTACGGATTATCCTTAGCTAGATTAACCAACTCACGTAAGAAGTCCGGTTTATAAACATCCTGGGCAGCCCTATATACAGCGACTAGAGACCATAAGAAATCATCATCCTTGTTACGAATATGGAGTTTAATAAAAAAGTCTCCATTCGAACTAGCTAAGACTTTCATAGTCTCATCTCTGACGCCCAATAGGATTTCCCCGGATCGACCACGCGGTGGACATGATACCCACGTAAAGTACACTCCGCTAGAAATGCGATTGAGTTGGGCTTGTGAGAAATCACGTCTCCCGGTCTCAAAAATACCCAAAAAAATCCAACTTATGATCTCTTACACAATCGGCAAAAAACAAATATTTAGCCAAGTCACGAAGACCTCTGCTATTTGAGAACATGCCATTCATTGAGAAACAATAGGGGATTTGGATACACGAGACCTCTTGAGAGATTTTAGGTTCTTTGATTTTTGACTAGAAGCTTTAAGCTCATATAATGAGCCCAGCACAGTCTCATCAAAACCCACCACTGATACTCCACCAACTAAGTGACAGAGGAGTTGACCATCTACTGTGGCATGTAACTCCTCCTCCTCCATCGATGAAGTATCAGGAACAAATGAAACCTTAGGAGTAACCGTTAAACGGTCAACCTCCATATGTCTCAAAACAGAACTAGAAAGATTAATTTCCTTTACAGAACTACCCATGCTAACACCAACATTGGCTAGCTTATCAACAATAACATGGGTAGAAAATGAAAGGAAAGATTTAGATGAACTGTTTATACCTTGAGAGTCCAGATTCTTCTCCGTCTTCCTACGCATGGCCTTCGCCAAGGAATCCTCGTCAGTAGCCGATGGTCCAAGAGCATTAGTACCATGTCGAGAGCTCCTACGTGCTGGGGTGCCATCCGCCGAAACCTTGATCGTGAAGCCGCATGCATCCCCGCCTAGTCCCGATGACACGATACCAGGGGAGGAACCCGACCCCTCCTGGGCTAGGTCTCTCCCAAGGTGCCGGCCGTCCTGGGTAGAACCACCAACAGAGCCTAGTCCCGCCTGGGCCGGAGAGCCTCCTGTGCTCGGAAGTGCCGACTAGGCCACCGAGCCCAATGCCTGGGCCGTCACCGGAGCCCGCCCAGCCGCACATGCCGGGCCTCCGAGCTGGGCCACCGCCTGGCCCAAATGTCCACCCTCGCTTGCGTCCCCAGCCTGAAGCGTCGCTGGAGAAGAGCCCGGGCTAGTCGGCCCCTCCTGGGCCACATCCGAAGTCGGCCCGCCCAGCGACCGAACGACCAGCTCCACCTGAGCCAACCCATCGCGAACCACCTCACCACAGACCTCCATCAACACTGGACTCAGCCCTCACACAGTGGGTCTTGGTATGGATCGACCCAACACATTCGGTCTACATCGAGCAGGAGAAGCCGCCAAAAGAGCATTAGGCGACCCCCTCACCGCCTGAAGAGCATCATGTAATTGGGAAGGAGAGACTCGAGGCGACCCTCTAGCTAACTTACTCCCACGCAAGAGGGAGTCCAAAGGCAAGGCATCCAAGAGTTCAATTCCACGCGGAGTAGTAGGGGAAGCATTAAATGGAGTAATAGCATAAACTTGCCCAGGAGCCTGACTTGACGAAGACGGTGCATAGTTCCCTTGTCCAGATAGATGTCCTCAGGGTGCCCCATCCGTGGAGGGAGGACGGGCATGTTCCGAAGTATCCATAGCATCATCACCATCGTTCCTAGTACCATTCCCATCAGAATCATCATTGTGCTTCCTCCACAAGTACGGTGAGAAATCTAGCTCCAGAACGTACCCCTGAGGCTCCATCTTAAACCGAAGCTCATACCCTTTGAGTTTAACAACCGCATCAGAAGTAAGAAAGGAGCCCAAAGAATCTTGGCTTTTAAACACGGTAATGTCAAACATGCCAACCAAGATGCGAACAACACCCCTCCACCACAGACTCAGCAGATCGACATCGAGAGGGGTTCCCATGAGATACCCAACAGCCCACAAGCCGAGAAAGGTACGCAAGGAATGCAGACCCCCCCCCCCCCACATGCAACCAAACCTGATGTAACTCACACTTACGTGGCACTTCTTGAGTCTTGTAGGCGGATATAGATAGATGTGTCTTGCCTAGAGGCATGGAGAACTGACTACCATCCACCCTATCCAGATCCTCAAATGACGGGAAACTGACCAAGAACTCACTGTCACCATGGGGCACAGCCTCCCACTTCCACTATGTCCGGACCTAACATCTCCTCGCTATCTGACCCTGAACCACCTCCACAGAGACCATATCACCAGTAACCTGGACCAAGGCAATAGGAGTCTGACTAGGCCCTAGGTTGTCACGGACCACACTATCTAGAATCTATGCGAACAAAGTCCGATCATGTCCATAACCAACCATATAGGAAGTTGATGTCTATGCACTTCTATTCTTGTAGATAATTGTTGGGCCTCCAAGTGCGGAGGTTTGTAGAACAACAGCAAGTTTCCCTTAAGTGGATTACCCAAGGTTTATCAAACTCAGTGAGGAAGTGGTCAAAGGTATCCCTATCAAGCAACCCTGCAATCAAGATACGAGAAGTCTCTTGTGTCCCCAACACACCCAATACACTTGTCAGGTGTATAGGTGCACTAGTTCGGCGAAGAGATAGTGAAATACAAGTGGTATGGTTATAAGACAACGGTGCCAAAAAAGAGCTTGACGGGAGGAAAAGACTAAAGGCAAAAAGATGGAAGCAAGCAAACATGTAACAGATCTAGTTGCAAACGGTGTTTCAATGCTTAGAAACAATGCCTAGGGATCATACTTTCACTAGTGAACACTCTCATATAAATATCTTCTCTTTATGATACTACTCTGAACTACTCTCCGGTTGGACACTCTAATCCATGTAGGGCTATAACAGCACTCCTCAAAATCCGCCTTCCCCATCTAGATAACCCCACATTGTCACCTTGAGCGCTAGATGGTTCCAACAAACACCGCAATTTCATAGAGACATCCAACTCCAAATATAACTCATAACAAGTATTTGTAATCTCTAGCCTAAGTGCCACCATGGTGTGCATGCTATCACTTTCACACACGTGGGGAGAGCCAGAGATCTATTAAAGCACTTGAGTATCAAAGTATATCTACTTGATTACAAAGCTCATGATCACAATATGATCATGCATAGAGAGAGATGAACACATAGCTACTGGTAGAGTCCTTAGCCTCGAGGAAGAACTACTCCCCCATCATCATGGGAATCAGCAACAGCGATGGAGATGGTGGTGGAGATCGATGGAGATGGCTCCGGGGGCACTTCCCCATCCTGGCAGGGTACCGGAACAGAGATTTCTGTCCCCCAAATCTCCTCTTCGATGGCGGCGGCGCTATGGAACTTTTCGTGGCTGGAGGCTGGATTCTTTAGGGTTTTCTCATCGGGAGGCTTCTTATAGGCAAAGAGGCAAGGTCGGTGGGCGCCCGAGGGGCCCACACCACCTGGTGGCGTGGCCAGGGGGATCCGAACCACCCTATGGTGTGGCCAGCCCCTGGCCCCTCTCTGTCTCGTCTTCTGGCTCCGTGTTCCCGTCGATGAAATATTGACTTTGGCTTTTGTCCCGTCCAATTCCGAGAATATTCATTTTCTGGCTTTCCTGGAACAAAAAACAGCAGAAAACAGGCAACTGGCACTATGGCATCTTTTTAATAGGTTAGTCCAAGAAAGTGTATAAAGATACTCTGAAATATGGACAAAACATAAGAAAATAGATATAAAACAAGCATGAAACATTAATTATAGATACGTTAGCAACGTATCAACATCCCCAAGCTTAACTCCTACTTGTCCTCGAGTAGGTATGCACCATCATAATCTTGATCAAAGTATTTGTAGAACATTGATAGCTGGGATCATAGTACTTTAACATAGCATGAAAGATATAGTTCTAACAATAAGACATAGCAACTATGTTGTAACATGAAAAGGTACAAACAAAAGATTCATGAATAACAATGCTTTGCAAGACGTTTGTTTGTTTCACATAAAGAAAGCATAATGAGAATGGCATTCAGCATGTCCCTCATAGTGTAGCAAAACATAAATGCATAGGACACCTTCAAAGTTCATAAGGGTGACTAGATACAAATAATTTAAGAACAAGCAATAACAAAGTTATGAATCAATCAACAAGTTTTGGGAAAATGCACATTAAACTAAGAATGACCACTATTCTCTCTCAATAGGTGCATAAAGATAGAAGATGGAGACTCAACATAAAAGGAAAAGAAAGACCCTTCATAGAAGGAAGCAGAGATTCAAGTCTCATAAAGAGCTTCCAAAAATTATGGTACTTATTAGCTTTCAGCTCTCATTGCCCCTATCATAAGCGTCTTCAGGTGATTAAGGTTAAAGTGAGCAAATATGAGGATATGCTTGACAAGTTATAAGTTGAAAATCTCATGCCCCTTGTTTACGAGTACCATTCCTCATGCTACTCAACTTTAGTCACACGTAAGTTCTTGTCATTATAAGTACTTGTGTATCATAGAGAACCGCCAACGGGGTACCCCTTGCCCGATGATATGGAAGAGAACCGCCAACGGAAAGCAGACAATGAGCATCTCAGCAATCCTTTTATTTCCTATTTGCATAGGCTTTTTTTCTTTTTTTCTCTTTTTTTTCTTTACTATTTGCATAGGTTTTATTATAGAGGATGCTTCATAGATTGCTCAGGATGGTTATGCTGCAGGTTTCCACCATGATTAGGCATGGCTTGGACCAGCCGCCCAGGCGTTTCTCTAACACATATACGAACTTCATGAGCCTTACAAGCTCCCCTTTCATTTCACACCGCCGACATCCATAAGCAAAAGAACATGTTATCAACTAAATAAAGTGCAATGTTGAAAGCGTTCCCCATGGTAACATGGTTCTGCTAATTCACAACTTATAAAGCGCAAGCACATACGCAACATAGATGGGCACAATGGTTCAAGTTTATTAAGTGCAAGAAAAGTAAACTGTGCCATCAAGTTTGTGAGAGATTTAATCACTAATTTTCACATAACAAGTTTAATTCGGAAGGTAGATAAAAACATGAATATGCTTGGAATAGCAAATGCTAATAGGTAGGCATGGTGGACTCTTTGGAATAACTTGGTTTTATTTGGAGTTGGATGCATGAGTGGATCTTATACTTCGTACATGTGGAGGCTAGCAAAAGACTGGGAGAGACCAACTAAGAGAGCAATAATGGCCATAATCATGCAAAGCGAAAAAACATTATTAATCAAAGCATAAAGTGATATTGCAAGTTGAAAACTAAATGATCATAGAGGCTATGGTGACTTGGTATAGTGTTAACATGGTGTGAGCATGCACCAAGTCAACCCAAATAAAGCATCAAAGGAGAATACCACAATATTATGCTTTTATATGCTAAAACAACACATGATTCTTTCAAGGCACATTAAGCAATCTCAATTGTTTCTAACAAGTCATGCTATAGCAATAATCACTAAGCATAAAGTCAAAACAATATAAAGCATGACATGATAAATTCTAAGTCACAGTCAAAAACAAGACTCCTTTTATACCACTTAAGCATGAAACTTCCTACTTTGTTCCAACACCAATCAAAAGCTAAAGCTAAACGCAGTGCTAGCAAAGGAGAACACTCGCAGAACAATAAGAGTGAAAACTAGAGTGTTCTAGGCAATGAATAACAAGGTGTGTCTCTCTTCAAAAGAAGTGTGTTGGGATCCAACCAACTTATTTAAGCAAACCAAACAAAATAAAACTGAAAAAAAACAAAGACGCTCCAAGAACAACACATAGTGCATAAGGTAATATTAATAAAGTGTCTTGAAAGAAGACCTAAGATTATTGATGAAGAAGGGGATGCCTTGGGCATCCCCAAGCTTTGACGCTTGTACTTCTTGAGTATTTCTTAGGGTGATATGGGTGGCATCCCCCAGCTTGAGCTTTTGTCCATACTTCATCTCATCACATTATTCTTCCCTACACTTGAAAATTTCCTTCATACAAAACTTCACACAATCTTCATTAGCAACATTAGTGTATTCAAGATAATAAGTCTTTGGGGTTTAGTTTCAACGCATGTAAATCTTCCATTAAAACACAAGATACTGTAGCAATTCCTTCTAGACGCTCAAATGATCAAAGAGAACTCAAAGAGAAAGAGATTAAGAGGCAAATGCAAAAATGGCAGAAATCTGTCAAAACAGACAAGCAGATAAAAACCAATTTTTCCGAAGACCTTCTGTTGCTCAAATCGAAAAGTGTTAAACTAAAGAAAGTTAGATAACAACCTGCGGCAGAAGCACAAACAATTACAGCTCAATCCGACATACAGAGATTTTTCACGAATTTTTACAGCGATACACAAAAATCTGTTTTGGGATAGTAACTTTCCCAAGCATTATTTCTCTCTTATTAGAGGTTATTATTGGCACAAAAACCACACAAAACTGATAAGAATAGGTTATTACTAAGGCAATAACTTCCAAGACTCAACAAAAAAAAATTTAAAGTAAAAATATAATAGATTGTCTCCCAAAAGCTCTTTCTTTATAGCCATTAAGATAGGCATGATAATTTCAATGATGCTCACATAAGAAATATGAATTGAAGTAAAAGAGAGCATCAAGAAGCAAATATGGAACAAATTTAAGTCTAACCCACTTCCTATGAAAAACAATCTTGTAAAGAAACAAGTCATGAAAGCACAAAGCAACAAGCATAGGAAAGCAAAACAAGTACAACTTCAAGATTTTTAACATAAAGAGGGGAAACTTAACATTGTTGAGACACATAAAACCATGTTCCCCTCTCTCATAATAACTTTTAGTAGCATCATGAATAAAATTAATAATATAACTATCACATAAAACATTCTTATCATGAGCCACATGCATAAAAGAATTAACACTCCCACATAAACATAATCATTCTTATTAATTATAGTGGGAGCAAATTCAACAAAATACCTATCATTATTATTCTCATCAACATAATCATCAAATATAGGAGGCATATTGTAATCATAATTAATTTTCTCCTCAACAGTAGGTGGACTGAAAATATTATATTCATCATTGTAATCATCATATATTGGAGGCATAGTATCATCAAAGTAAATTTTCTCCTCCATGCTTGGGGGACTAAAAATATCATGCTCATCAAAACCAACTTCCCCAATCTTAGACTTTTCCATAGCATTAGCAATAATGTTGTTCAAAGAATTCATACTAATAATATTTCTATTAGCATGCAAATAAAGTTCCATAGATTTTTTAATTTTCTCTTCAAACACGTCATGTCCTAACTCAAGATAAATACTATCAATCTCTCTAATTTTTTGTTGTTTTCCATTAATCCTAACTAGTGAAAATAAAAACAAGAAACAAAAAGATATAATTGCAGGATCTAAAGAAAATAACTTCGAGCACTCACACACCGGCAAGAGTACTAGAAGATAGCTTAGTAGCCAGAGGACGTGCGTACCTTTTACCTTATCTCTCTGGCAACGACGCTAGAAAAAAGGTTGATGTATACGCACTTATATTCTTGTAGACAGTTGTTGGGCCTCCAAGTGCAGAGGTTTGTAGAACAGCAGCAAGTTTCCCTTAAGTGGATTACCCAAGGTTTATCGAACTCAGGGAGGAAGTGGTCAAAGGTATCCCTCTCAAGCAAACCTGCAATCAAGATACAACAAGTCTCTTGTGTCCCCAACACACCCAATACACTTGTCAGGTGTATAGGTGCACTAGTTCGGCAAAGAGATAGTGAAATATAAGTTGTATGGATATAAGACAACGGTGCCAGAAAAGAGCTTGACGGGAGGAAAAGACTAAAGGCAAAAAGATGGAAGCAAGCAAACATGTAACGGATCTAGTTGAAAATGGTGTTTCAATGCTTAGAAACAAGGCCTAGAGATCATACTTTCACTAGTGAACACTCTCATATAAATATCTTCTCTTTATGATACTACTTTGAACTACTCTCCGGTTGGACACTCTAATCCATGGTAGGGCTATAACAGCACTCCTCAAAGTCCGCCTTACCCATCTAGATAACCCCACACTGTCACCTTGAGCGCTATATGGTTCCAACAAACACCGCAATTTCATAGAGACATCCAACTCTAAATATAACTCATAACAAGTATTTGTAATCTCTAGCCTAAGTGCCACCATGGTGTGCACGCTATCACTTTCACACACGTGGGGAAAGCCAGAGATCTATTAAAGCACTTGAGTAGCAAGGTAGATCTACTTGATTACAAATCTCATGATCACAATACGATCATGCATAGAGAGAGATGAACACATAGCTACCGGTAGAGCCCTTGGCCTCGAGGAAGAACTACTTCCTCATCATCATGGGAATCAGCAACAGCGATGGAGATGGTGGTGGAGATCGATGGAGATCGCTCCGGGGGAACTTCCCCGTCCCGGCAAGGTGCCAGAACAGAGACTTCTGTCTCCCGAATCTCCTCTTCGGTGGCGGCGGCACTATGGAACTTTTTGTGGCTGGAGGCTGGATCCTTTAGGGTTTTCTCATCAGGAGGCTTTTTATAGGCGAAGAGGCAAGGTCGATGGGCGCCCGAGGGGACCACACCACCTAGTGGCGCGGCCAGGGGGACCCGCGCCACCCTATGGTGTGGCTAGCCCCTGGACCCTCTCCGTCTCGTCTTCTAGCTCTGTGTTCCCCTCGGTGAAATATTGACTTTGGCTTTTGTCCTGTCCAATTTCGAGAATATTCATTTTCTGGCTTTCCTGGAACAAAAAACAGCAGAAAACATGCAACTAGCACTGTGGCATCTTTTTAATAGGTTAGTCCAAGAAAGTGTATAAAGATACTCCAAAGTATGGACAAAACATAAGAAAATAGATATAAAACAAGCATGGAACATCAAAAACTATAGATACGTTAGCAACGTATCAGTAGTCGGCCGAGGCTGCTTTAGAACAGGACACCTCAAAGTTGGATGAGAAGTAACATCACAAATATAGCAATAATGAGCAGCCTTGCAGTCCTTGGTGGCGTGCGAATCAATAGCGCACTTCCAGCATCTGACAACCTTTTTAGGTTTCTTTGTCACCACCACAGGTATCGGAACAGCCGGAGCCTCCATGCCCCCAGTCTGTGAAGCATACTGTATGTGATGATGCTGGACTATAGCTTGATAAGGTGGCGGAGCACCAGACCCCAAGTTTTGCTAAAAACCAACCTATTGTTGACCCATGATCTGAGATTGAGGAGCCACATACTGTATATTACCAAACGCCCCAAGCTGTAGCGGTGGTTGTGCAACCCCAGCAGTCTTCTTTTTCTTTTTCCTCTTTGACACGACAACCACGGGTGTACTCCCACTCGCAGTGAACTATTGTCCCCCATTGGAAGGCGGCACGAGAGGAGCCCCATACTGTCCAGATACCTGGGCCACCCCCTGGACGCCTCCACCAAAGCCATGAGATGGATCTCCAACAAAGGTCGTCGGAGTCGACCCCCGGTATGGTGCTTGGAGGGGCTGCAGCGACATCGCTCACGGCAAACGGTAAGCTGCTTTGAAGGGCGAATTGCACCCCGAAAAACACCAAGGCCCAAAGATAAGCAGCTGGCACCATATGCTGCCCAGCATAGGCCGGAGGCACCGCCGTCGCTCCACCAGGCGCCGGAGCAGCAGGCCTAAGCGCGATCTGCACGGGAGGAGGCGTAGCAGTATCCCCACGAGTCATAGGCGCACTAGTAGGTGGACCACATGGGTTGGTCGCGTGGCATGGGGACCCCTAGGGTTTAGTCCCGCCATGGCCACCAGCGGAGACACAAGCACCTCCACGTAGGATCTTCCCGAAGACGTAGTCCTCGCAGCCGGAGAACACGACGGAGAGAAGAAGGCTGCAGGAGACAGAGAACGCGATGGAGTACAATCGATCATAGAGATCGGAGTTGAGGAGAGGCCCCTGGTCCATGCCGCCTTGAATCTTCTAGCGATACCTAACCACAAGAACCGATCCCCATCCGAGTCGAGCTAGCCTTCAGCAGTCCGAGCCAGACCCAACTCAGCCTCAGAAGGCCCATCGCAAACATTCGCAGGGCCCACCGAGCCGATCGCCACATCCTCCCTGGTACGATCGAGCGCATCCACGATGAGCCGCCCTAGCAGCGGCAGGGTAGAGGAACGTCCTCGAGGCAGCGACCCCCGCCATGGTTTCACCGACCCCAGCGAGATTGACACCACCTGTCGTGCACACAGCTGAGAGCCACACCTCCTTCCCACAACAATGGCCGGCCCCTCCGAGAAGAAGGCCGTGGCGACGACTCAAATCTCGGCGGTGAACCGTCCTTCACCCAGAACCTCGAAGCCTTTGTTGGGAAGCCCATCTCCTCCCAGAAACTTTGCCATAGTTCATTGTCTGACAATCGCTGCCGCCACGAAACAGTCGTCCACCCGAGTCCACCGTAGACATCATCCAAAGCATCCAATGCCTCGCGCTCAGCCAACACCTCCTCCCCATCCGAGCCCGTCTCCGATCCGAGGCAATGGAACCGCGAGCCAGACCCGGGACCAGCCGGCGATGCAGAGGCCAATATGGAAAGGCTGAAAAGCACAATGAGGAGTGAACTTTTCTAAATCTCATTGATGCCACCCTGTAGGAATGTAGGATCCCATCCACAATTTTGAGACAACAGAAACCGGTAACAACTATGAAGTTTGTTTCTAAGTCTGTAAAATTTTCTGAAAAAATACATTATGAAAGGAAGGTGTTACTCTATGAGCTATACAATTTCAAGTTCGAAATCAAATTCACTTCGGGAGACATAAAATGGTGATTCGATGTTCAAATGGTGACAAACAGTACAATATTACTATCCATGCTTAATTTGTTTGAATTTCAGAGTTTGCACATTTATAGAACATCATCTTTGTTACATCTACTATTTTTTGAGATATTTTGGAAACTAATTAATTGTAGTTTGCATAGAGTTTTCATTAACAAGCTTTCACCAAATAGTTTATCCTGTCTCACAACCTAACTCAGGGGTCGCTCATGGGTCGCTCGCGCGGGCGACTCCGGGGGCGATCCGATCTACCGCCCGTGGCCCTCCCTCGCCGAGATTGCCTTGCCACCGCCACCATCGCCAGCGGTGGTGGCGATGCCCGACCGCCGTAGGCGGTGGGGCGAGCACCCCTCTCCCTCATCTACGCGCATGGAGGCGGTTGCGGCGGGTCGCGCGTGGGGCTAGTGCGGTGGCTGCTCATGGCGCGGTGAAGGCGCGGCGTTTGGGGCGGAGTAGCGATGTGGTGATGTGTTGAGACGCGGTTGCCCGTGGCCCGATCTGGCCCGGTGGCTTGCGGGTTGCATGGGTGGCGGCGTTTGCTTGCTCTGCCATGCCGGTGCTCGCTCATCTGGTCTCCACCTTCAGTGTTGCCTCTTCGTCGGGCTTACGCTCATGGCGGCCTGGATCACCGTTGATCTGCCGGCCTAGTTCTGGTGGGTCTGATGGCCGGTGAAGGCCGGTGGTGTGGGGGCTACCGGTTTGGCTTCGAATAAAGGGGGTTTGGTCCTAGGATCTCTCTCACACCAAGACGAAGATCTACATGTTGCATGTCTTCATCGATCTGGCCGGAGTGTTGTGTTCTAGAAGGCTTCGCTGGTGAACTCCAATGGACGACATGCCGGAGTTCGTCGGATTGGATGGGTTTCGGTCGCGCGCAACCATGTTTTTATCTGACCGTTTGGTTTCAGAGGGAACATTGCGAAGCTTTACAGTCTGTTGTCATCAAGGACATACTTTAGTACCATGATGAAGTCAGTCGCGGAGAATTACATGGAAGCTGAGGTCTGGGGCATGTTAATGATGGTTTGAATCCTGGTGGTAATAAGGTTTTTGCTTGGTGATCTGAGTCTTGGAGCAGCGACAACGGAAAGTGGGGGCGAGAGTACATGAGGATTCCAGAATTCAAACTTGCAGGGTAAAAATCCAAGGTCTGGCCTTAATTGGTTGTGTCTGACAATGGTCTTGTTGAAAGCAATGGTTTGTGAGCACGGAGTTTCTTCGGGGTGAAAACCCATGATCGATGATTAGGACGGTGACGACGCTTGTGCACTGTTCCTTTCTTAAAGGCGTCGTTTTTGGAGAGGATGGATTTCTAGTGTTGTCTCGGTGGTGTTTGGTTCACTGTTGTAAGGCATAGATCGCTGTGCGGGACTTCTATTTTTCTGTAATTCTTCTTTTTTTTTTGGCTATGTGCAACCGTAATGCCAATAGGGTATTGTATTGTTGCACAGTCTAGATGTAATTGCTATCTCGCGATATTAATATATGCTCATTTAGAAAAAACTAACTCAGGGCAGAGCTACACGCTACACGTGCTTACCGAGGTGTGCATGCACGGCCATTGTGTACAAACTCCTTTTTATGAAATTACTATACTCCCTCTGTCCAGCAATAACTGATTTGAGTTTGTCTAGATTTAAATGTATCTATACACTAAAATGCTTCTAGATACATTCGAATCTAGACAATCCCAAGTCAGTTAATTTTTGGATGGAAGGAGTACCAAAACATCAGCCTGTGCACCACATAAAGCATTTAAAGGGATTCGGGTGGCTCAAATTCGATTGTCAAATAAGAACGTATGCTCGTTTTCAAACGGGGGAGCCCAACGGTAAAACAAAAAATATTAACAAAGGATACTTACAACATGTATACAAAGGACCAATGATCCTAAAAAAGAACAAACAGTTACAAGAGCAAATCAATCCAAAAGAGATGTATTGCTCATTTCTCACGTATATAAACAAGTGGACACACACTCCGGAAAAAAAAAGTACATAATTTATCCCAAAAATGTTAGGCGAGCCTGACTTCACACGATCTTATTGCACGACTTTGATCATTATTATACCCAAAACATATGGAATGATCATGTAGATATTGTATCATTGCTTGTGTAAATAAAAAATATTTCATGCATCTTTATACTAATTTCGAAGATATATTAGAAGTGAATATTGTAGTCAAAGTTGCGTGTTGAAGATTAGAAAAGGTCAAACATGCCTTACATTTTGGAACGAAGGAAATGTCTTACGTATTTTTTGTTCCTTGAAAAACAAAATTCGTATTTTGTTTTTGAATATTTGCAAGTATGAATAAAACATGGATGAATTGTAGGTTATTCAACATTAGTACCACTTATTCCCATTATGTCTACAACTTTTAATTTATTAAAATTCAAATCATTTTGAAATTGTGAAATCACCAAGTATAATGTTTTTAACCAACACCTCATAAAGTTTGCTGCTTAAATTTAAATTCAATCTACAAATTCACTTACGATTCATGGCAACTATGGATTTGAAACAATATGGAGTTTATGAGCCTTATTAATAGAGTGGGCACAAAGTGGAAAATTGATTCGGAGGACGGACTCACTGGAGCCTGTTTTTGAAATTTTCAAAATGCATCAAATATTTTTGAAAAAACAAAATACATGTATGCAAATTTTCAAAGGAAAAAACATTGTATTTCGAGTGCAGCAAAAAAGACAAATATGGCAAGTTTTGAAAAAACGGAGACTTGTTCATATCTGAATTTTTCAACTTTTTAACAAGGACAGAATATAAAATATTTCCGCACGAGTTTTGATATACGCGTATTATAAATCATTATCTATGTCCCTATATTTTTTCGAATTTCTCTGAAACTTTAATTTTGAACTTAAAAAAGGGGGGGGGGGCTCCGTACCGACTCTCTCGGGCACAAAGTTATTTTGTACTCTTCTGCTACGTTTTCAAAAAATTAAATCACAGTTACTACATTCATTTTTCATGGGCATCAATTTTGGCCCAAACACTTAGCCTATTGCCTCCTATATTCAACATATATCCATATATTGTTCTATTCACTATATGGTTGACAGATCAGGAAGTGCTTCGCATCGACTAACGTATGCTTCTCCAAGACTTCACATAACATTTTGTAGGTCTCCGGATTGACTGTCCACCGTCTTAGTCTTTTATTTGTCATGAATGACTGTAATTTGCCTATTTATCGGGAAACAAAATTCTCAACACACCAGAAAACGGAGCAAGACAAAGTACTAATTTTGATCCCTCTTTCCCCTTGGAGCTTTCATGAGTTATAGGATTGGAAACTATAAGATTTTTGGTAGTACAATGTTTCAGAAAAAACATAACATGTTGCAACTCATGAAAAATTGGAGAATTTTCTTTGTGCCTGCTAAATAATGATAACTAAGGCGTATGCGGTCCTTTATTTTTTAAGGCGTATGCGTATTTTTAGAGAAAAAACATGGGCATTTGTCCAACCGAATCCAAAGTGTTGTCATACCGATTCTATACATAAGAACCTTGCTCTTCAATTTTGCTGCTAGGATAACACTCGGATCCAAACTATAGGATAGGATATTCCATATATCCATTGTTAATATTATTCGATATTTTAAAGGTGGTTTATATAAAATTTTCACCATAACTTGGTTATGCCTAATACTTTCTTGTTGTAAGAATTTATTTAAGAGAAGGTGTCTAAACCTCAGCTGACGTCTCCTCGAGAAACCCTAGCTACAACAACTCCGTCTTCTTCGTCGATCAGTTCCCTCTCCTCCGGCTAGCCTTGCCGACAATGAGGGAGAGGGGGAGGTGATCTATAGCTGGAGTTTTCCAATAAAAGACTATTTTTTAACAGTTTAGTGTTAGTTTTGGTGGTTTCTTCTTGCCTTTGTGTTGATGGAGACGACAACTTCTTCAATAAGTGTTCTTCGGGTTTTTGTTCGACAATGTGACTTCCTTTCGGATTTTAATGGTAATGACGAGGGTTAAACTCATCAATGCCCATTGTTATGGACTTGGGTTTTGGAGAAGGAGGGAGCGCTGGAGGCATCAATGGGATAGCAAACAAGCACACAGGGATGCAACGTTTACCCAGGTTCAGGCCTCGTAGAGGACCCTACTCCTGTTTGTCTGCTCTTGAAATTATCGAGGGAGTCGGAAGTTACAGGGGGTGCGCAGATGCGATCTGGCAAGGTTGTGGAAACTAGGGTTGTGATTGTCCTCCTCGCCGTCCCCTCCTAGCCTTTATATAGATAGGCTAGGTCTCAGGTAACAGGTCGAGTCGGTTACAAGTTAGAGTTTGTCCCTTTAAACTTTCTATCTTTGAACTTGCCGTGTGTCGCAAGCAGTCGGAGTTTCCTTCGGTCACCCGAATCTTTGATTAGACCCTGGTAACGCCGTGGGCTTCTGCCAGATTGGACCATATATACCAAGATCGAGTACCTGTAAGGTATGCCCACGTCAGTATCCCTCGAGTGTCTGGTTGAATCACAGATTCGAGCGGAGACTTATGAAGTCTTTCGAGTGCATATCTGAGCATATTTTCGAGCGCTCTAACTTGTGTCATAGGGATTGTTGATATACGTGCCTGATTTATTCGATGTATCGCGATCAGTTAACTGCCTTAGCGCAAAACAATGCAATCTACTCAAACTCGAGTCCTCGGACTCGAATTCGGAAAAGTGCTGGCGTAATTCGACTCAGGCCGCAGAGGTCTTATAGAGTCGAATCCCAGTGTATTGGTGTGAGCACTCGACGCGTCCGTCAAGGCTTATTTCATCGTACCTGCAGGCACAGATTGTTTCTAGTACAACACAGCAGGTGTGTTGCTAGGCCTTCTTTAGGTCTTATCTTCACGCTGCAAACATGGCATCTGAATTTTTGTCATCGTAGAGATGATTCGGGTGACCCAGGAGACGTGGTCTCTTTGTAGGAAAATGGCGGAGTCGCCAAATCTATCGAATATGGACGTAGTCAACACACAGTTTATGTATAAGAAAAATCATAGGGTGCGCGGCCAGCGCTCCCTATGGGAGTAGCCCCCGAGTGCCTATTCGAGTCGTAGACTCGAGTGGGGACTAAAAACAGTGGCGACTGATGTCGTCTTTTGTTGCTTGTTTTAGTCGAATGTGCTTCCAGCGCTCCCTATGAGAGTAACCCGTAGTTCACAATTGAATCGTTGATTCGAGTGATGGGTTTTTTTATTTCTTATATACCTTCATAAAAATTATTTCGGGTGCACGGCCAACGCTCCTGTTAGGAGTAGCTCCCGAGTACTTGGTTGAGTCGAAGACTCGAGTAAGGACTAAAGTAGTCAAAATATTCTTCTACTGGAAACTATGACGTCAGTGCTGACGACGTGATGACTTCAGTTGCCCGCGTGAGCGGCTTTAACGGGACGTGACGAGTAGTGGGTCCCATTTTATGACTTGGACTTGACTAGGCGTGCATAATCTTATGGTTTAACTGTGTCTCCTCGATTCTCGCATGTAATGGGAGGAGTGGAGCGACGGTTCGTGGTTTACCCTTGCCACGTGTCGTCATCAATTTGTGCCACGCGCCAGGTTGGTTTTCTCCTGGCCGTTGGATTGCATCTTTGATGAGGTTAAGTAGAGGTCCGCCGTGCGGTAATTTCCCCACATCTTCTTCTCGCTTGCGCACTTCTGCCATTGTTGATCTTGTTGTTCCATTGCTCTCATCTTCCTTGTGGCACTGGACCAACTCCGTACTTTCCCGAGCTACTTCCTGCTCTCCCACCGCAAGCGCCAGATGGGGAAGAAGAAGGGAAGCTCTGCCGCTGGATCTGCGGCGACCACTGCTGCGGCCAAGAAGAAAGGCTCCGCCACCACGGGCACCAGCATTGCCGCCATGGCTGGGAAGAAGAAGGGCCCGAGGACCGGCATCACCAGTGGGTCATGGTGCCCATCCGTCATCAAGCCCTCAGAGCTTTTCACCCAGCGCCAAGATAGAGCACTCTCTGCCACGGAGGATGACTCCTGCGTTCCCGGTGATGAGGTAATCCTCAGTCCTCCTGCGGGGTTTCGAGTGATATTCCTTGATTTCATCATTCGCGGTCTTTCTCTCCCCCTTCACCCCTTTGTGAGGGGGTTGCTTTGTTTCTACGGGCTCCAGCTGCACCAACTGACCTCGAATTCTATCCTCTACATCGCTTTCTTCATTACTCTTTGCGAGTGTTGGCTCGGAATCGAGCCACACTTTGGCCTCTTCAAAAAACTCTTTAAGCTCAAACGTCAGTCGGGTTCGGGTTCAGTAGTCTACGATATAGGAGGCTATGGGATCCACGTCGACTCCAATGTCACTTATTTATCCATCAATCTCACTACATATGTCCAAGGGTGGAGGGAGAAGTGGTTCTACATCCGCGACCAGAAAGTCGACGGAGAGCACTATGGACTCACGCCCTTTGATCCGGTGGCGGCCTGCAAGAGGAGGAGGTCGTGGAAAAACGTTGTGATGCCTGGCAAAGTCGAGGAAAGAGAGACTCTGTATCAGCGTGTCTGTGATGGCTCAAAATATATTCGAGCTCGTTGGGAACCCCAAGAGGAAGGTATGATTAGCACAACAGCAAGTTTTCCCTCAGTTATGAAACCAAGGTTATCGAACCAGTAGACGCAAGGAAACAAATCCAAGGTGTTGTTTCCAACTTGGAATCCTACACAACACAACCACAGAACTTTGCCCCAACTTACAGTGAGGTTGCCAATCTCACCGGTTTTGCTGAAACAAAGGATTAAACATATTGTGTGGAAGATAGTAATTGCTTGCAAAAAGTAAACAGTAAACCGTAAATAGATGGTAGATTGATGGTAAAAGAATGGACCGGGGTCCGTACTTCACTTAAGGTGATTCTCCTTAATATAGATGACATGTTGGGTGAACAAACTACAGCAGAGAAATTAACAGACACCGAGAAAGCATACATGCATATACTAATCATCTTGACTCCTACGAGATTTGATTGGGCATTACAATATTATACATAGACCGTAATCCAACTGCATCTATGACTAATAATCCACCTTCAGGTTATCATCCGAACCCCCTCCAGTATTAAGTTGCAAGCAACAGATAATTGCATTAAGCAAAGTGTGGTAAAGTAAACAATACGATTGTCTCATGGACAAAGGATTGCTGTTTTCTCCCTAGTAGCAACAACACATCTAGTACCTTAGAGATTCCTGTCACTTCCCCAGATTACTAGAGGCATGAACCCACTATCGAGCATAAATACTCCCTCTTGGAGTTGCTAGCATCTACTTGGCCAAGATAGCTACTAACAACGGAAAGCATGCAAGATCACAAATAACATAGACATGATAGAATCAATAATCAATCTGAAATAGCATCTCAATATCCATCGGATCCCCACAAACACAACATGTAAGATTACAAATAGATGATCTTGATCATGAACAGAGCTCAAAAGATCTAAACATGGTAGCACAAAGGAGAAGAACCAACCATCTAGCTACTACATGGACCCGTAGTCCAGGGATGAACTACTCACGCATCACACCGGAGGCAGTCATGGTGATGAAGAAGGCCTCCAGGGTGATCTCTCCCCTTCAGCAGGGTGCCGGGAAGAGCTTCAGATCCCTCCCGACCTAGGGATGGAGATGGCGGCTACACTCTTTCATGGAATTTTTGATCGGGTACTTAGGGTTTTCGTCCCGGGAGGCTTTTATAGGTGGAAGGGCAAGGTCGGTGGAAGCTCGAGGGGCCCACACCAGGTGGCGGTGCGCCTAGGGCTAGCCGCACCACCCTAGGGTGTGGCCGCCTCGTGGCCCACCTTCGGCTACCCTCCGGACTCCGTGTTGCTTCGGGTAAAATATTGACTTTGGCTTTTGTCCGGTCCAATTCCAAGAATATTTCCTTACTAGCTTTTCTGAAACCAAAACAGCAGAAAACAGGCAACTAACACTATGGCATCTTGTTAATAGGTTATTTCCAGAAAATGTGTAAAAATACTCCAAAGTATGAACAAAACATAAGAAAGTAGATATTAAACAAGCATGGAACATCAAAAATTATAGATACGTTTACGACATATCAACGTCCCCAAGCTTAACTCCTGCACATCCTCGAGTAGGTAAGTGATAAAAAAGAATAATTGTTTAGGTGACATGCACCATCACAATCTTGAATCAAGGTAATTGTAAAACATTGATAGCTGGGATCATAGTACTCTAACATAGACATGAAAGATATAATTCTAACAATAAGACATAGCAACTATGTTGTAACATGAAGAGGTACAACCAAAAGATTCATGAATAACAATGCTTTGAAAGACGTTTCTTTGTTTCACATATAGAAAACATAATGAGAATGGTATTCAGCTTGTCCCTCATAGTGTAGCAAAACATAAATGCATAGGACACCTTCAAAGTTCATAAGGGTGACTAGATACAAATAGTTTAAGAACAAGCAATATCAAAGTTATGAATCAATCAATAAGTTTTGGGACAATGCACATTAAACTAAGAATGACCACTATGCTCTCTCAATAGGTGCATACAGATAGAAGATGGAGACTCAACATAAAAGTAAAAGAAAGGCCCTTCATAGAAGGAAGCAGGGATTCAAGTCTCATAAAGAGCTTCCAAAAATTATGGTATTTATTAGCTTTCAGCTCTCATTGCCCCTATCATAAGCATCTTTAGGTGATTAAGGTTAAAGTGAACAAATATGAGGATATGCCTGACAAGTTATAAGCTGAAAATCTCATGCACCTTACTTACGAGTACTGTTCCTCATGCTACTCAACTTTAGTCACAGGTAAGTTCTTGTCATTGTATATAGATGTGTATCATAGAGAACCGCCAACGGGGTACGCATTGCCCGATGATACGGAAGCATTCCCATATCAAAATGACAAGGCAAGGAGACAATGAGCATCTCAGTGATCCTTTTATTTCCTATTTGCATAGGCTTCTTTTTTTCTCTTTTTTTTCTTTCCTATTTGCATAGGTTTTTTTATTGAGGATTCTTCATAGATTGCTCACTATGGTTATGTTGCAGGTTTCCACCATGATTAGGCATGGCTTAGACCAGCCGCCAGCGCTTTCTAACACACATATACGAACTCCATGAGCCTTATAAGCTCCCCTTTCATTTCACACCGCCGGGATCCATAAGCAAAAGAATATGATATCAACTATATAAAGTGCAATGTTGAAAGCGTTCCCCATGGTAACATGGTTTTGCTAATTCACAACTTACAAAATGCAAGCATATACGCAACATAGATGGGCACAATGGTTCAAGTTTATTAAGTGCAAGAAAAGTAAAGTGTGCCATCAAGGTCATGAGAGCTTTAATCACTAATTTTCACATAATAAGTTTAATTCGGAAGGTAGATAAAAACATCAATATACTTGGAATATCAATAATGCTAATAGGTAGGTATGGTGGACTCTTTGGAATAACTTGGTTTTATTTGGAGTTGGATGCATGAGTGGAACTCATACTTGGTACATGTGGAGGCTAGCAAAAGACTGGGAGCGACCAAACATTATTAATGAAGGCATAAAGTGATATTACAAGTCGAAAACTAAATGATCATAGAGGCTATGGTGACTTGGTATAGTCTAAACATGGTGTGAGCATGCGCCAAGTCAACCCAAATAAAGCATCAAAGGAGAATACCACAATATTACGCTTTTATATGCTAAAACAATGCATGATTCTTTCAAAGCACATTAAGCAATCTCAATTGTTTGTAACAAGTCATACTACAGCAATAATCACTAAGCATAAAGTCAAAGCAATATCAAACATGACATGACAAAGCCTAGGCCATAGTCAAAACAAGCTCCTTTTATACTACTTATAAGCATGAACTTTCCTACTCTTTTCTAATCCAAATCAACCTATTAGCTTTGACGCTTGTACTTATTGAATATTTCTTGGGGTGACACGGGTGAGATCCCCAATCTTGAGCTTTTGTCCATACTTCATCTTATCACATTGTTCTTCCCTACACTTTAAAATTTTCTTCATACAAAACTTCACACAATTTTCATTAGCAACATTAGTGTACTTAAGATAACATGTCTTTGGGTTCAGTTTCAACACAAGTAAACACAAGCTACTGTAGCACTTCCTTTTAAAAGTTCAAATGATCAAAGAGAACTCAAAGAGAAAGAGATTAAGAGGCAAATGCAAATAATGGCAGAAATCTGTCAAAACAGACCAGTAGGTAAAAACTGATTTTTTCTAAGACCTTCTGTTGCTCAAATCGAAAAGTGTTAAACTAACAAAAGTTAAATAACAAACTGGGGCATAAGCACAAAAAAGTACAACTCAATCCGATGTACAGACATTTTTCACGAATTTTTACAGCGAAGCACAAAAATCTGTTTCGGGACAGCAACTTTCCCAAGCATTATTTCTCTATTATTAGAGGTTATTTTTGGCACAAAAACCACACAAAAAGGATAAGGAGAGGTTATTACAAAGGCAATAACTTCCAAGACTCAACAAAAGAAAAATTCATTGATTAAATAATTGGGTTATCTCCCAATAAGTGTTTTTCTTTAACGCCTTTGAGCTAGGCATAAGAAGCAAGAATCAAGTATTCTCAAATGAAGAAGTATTAAAATCAATAACAGAAATATCTTCAACAAGGCAAGGTATCTCATCCAAATAAGTTCTAGAGGATCATCTCTCAATGCTCTTGGGTTCACAATTTTCATCAAACGGATTTTCAGGAACAATCCAATAGAAATTCTTTTCTAAGGCTTCATGTATTCCTACAAGTTTAAAAGGTATTGGTGTCTTTAATTTCCTCCCCATTAGGTTTGGTTTTGTCCATATTTTCTCGTGCACCCATAACATCTACACATGAGCCTAGCATATTAAAATGATCGAATACTTTTCTAGCTTCTTTAACAACATCATAGAATTCTTTAAGCAAAGTTTCTAGAATGAAATCTCTTTTTTCAGTATCCTCAGTATCTTTAAGTTTAAGAAACATTACTTGCTTTATGGGGTTAAGGTTAACAAACCTAGCTTCCAACATGTGAACCAAATAAGCAGCAACAATTTCATAATTTGGAGCAAGTTCTGCTAGGGATCTATCCTTAATATCCTCATACTTGCTAACATGATTAAAGAATTCTTCAATATTATCTTTCCCAATTATAGAGCCACTACTTATTGAAAGGTCTTTCAGGGTGAACTTAGGGGTCAACATGGTGAACTAAGAACGAGATAACAGCTATAGAAATAACTAATTTTTTGTGTGTTTTTAATATAAAGAAGCAAACTAGTACAACTAATTTTTTGTGTGTTTTTTATAAAAGAAACAAGCAAACAAAGCAGAAATAAACTAAGTAAAACAACAACAAAAACAAAGTAAAGAGATTGGTTGTGATGGACTTCCCTTGTGAAGACGTCCTTGACTCCCTGGCAACGGTGCCAGAAAAAAGGCTTGATGGCTCAAAATATATTCGAGCTCGTTGGGAACCCCAAGAGGAAGGTATGATGAGCACAACAACAAGTTTTCCCTCAGTTATGAAACCAAGGTTATCGAACCAGTAGGAGCAAGGAAACAAATCCAAGGTGTTGTTTCCAACTTGGAATCCTGCACAACACAACCATAGAACTTTTCCCCAACTTACAGGGAGGTTGTCAATCTCACCGGTTTTGTTGAAAACAAAGGATTAAACGTATTGTGTGGAACATAGTAATTGCTTGCAGAAAGTAAACGGTAAACAGTAATTAGATGGTAGATTGATGGTAAAAGAATAGACCGGGGTCCATAGTTCACTAGAGGTGATTCTCCTTAAGATAGATGACATGTTGGGTGAACAAATTACAACGGGGCAATTAACAGACACGGAGAAAGCATACATGCATATCTAATCATCTTGACGCCTACGAGATTTGATTGGGCATTACAACATTATACATAGACCGTAATCCAACTGCATCTATGACTAATAATCCACCTTCAGGTTATCATCCGACCCCCTCCAGTATTAAGTTGCAAGCAACAAATAATTGCATTAGGCAAAGTGTGTAAAGTAAACAATCGATTGTCCCATGGACAAAGGATTGTTGTTTTCTCCCTAGTAGCAACAGCACATCTAGAACCTTAGAGATTCCTGTCACTTCCCCAGATTACTAGAGGTATGGACCCACTAACGAGCATAAATACTCCCTCTTGGAGTTGCTAGCATCTACTTGGCCAAGATAGCTACTAACAACAGAAAGCATGCAAGATCACAAATAACATAGACATGATAGAATCAATAATCAATCTGAAATAGCATCTCAATATCCATCGGATCCCCGCAAACACAACATGTAAGATTACAAATAGATGATCTTGATCATGAATGGAGCTCACAAGATCTAAACATGGTAGCACAAAGGAGGAGAACCAACCATCTAACTACTACATGGACCCGTAGTCCAGGAATGAACTACTGATACATTGCAAATGTATCTATAATTTTTGATGCTCCATGCTTGGTTTTATCCACTTTCTTGTGTTTTGTCCACACTTTGGAGTACTTTTCATATGATTTCTTGGACTAACCTATTAACAAGAGCCACAGTGCCAGTTGCCTGTTTTTTGTTGTTTTTGGTTCCAGGAAAGTCAGAAAATGAATATTCTCGGAATTGGACGGGACAAAAGCCAAAGTGCCTATTTTTCTAGAAGACTCGAGGAGCCAGAATACGATACGGAGGAGGGCCAGGGGCTAGACACACCCCCCAGGCGCGGGCTAGGCCTGGCCATGCCAGGGCATGGTGTGGGCCCCCCAGGAACCCCCACGGTCTCCCTCTTCGCCTATAAGAAGCCTTCTAACCTAAAAACTCTGGGGGGTTCGACGTTTTTCCAGAAGGAGTTCCGCTCTGCCGCCACCACCAGATTCCACGAAACAGCACCAGAAACTCCGTTCTGGCACCCTGTCGAGACAGGGAATTGGAGGAGATCATCACCATCGCTTCTCCATCGACCATCCATGTTTCCTCCATCTATGAGTGAGTAATCCCCCGCTGTAGGCTATGAGGATGGTAGGGATTGGATGAGATCGTTTATGTAATGGCATCAGATTGTTAGGGCATGGTGCCTAGTATCTTTTATTAGTGCTTTATGACTTTGTTGCGACTTGTTGTGCTTAATGCTTGTCACTAGGGCCCGAGTGCCATGATTTCAGATCTGAACATGTTATTGATTCATTATGATAGTATTGTTTTTGGTCTTATCTACAAGTTGTATACACACGTTGTTGTCCGGAACCTATGGCCCCAAAGTGACAGAAATCGGGATACCCGGAAGGGAAAAGCTTTGATGTGAGGATCACATGTGTTCACGGAGTGTTAATGCTTTGCTCCGGTGCTCTATTAAAAGGAGCACCTTAATTGCCAGTAGTTCCCTAGAGGCCCCGCTGCAAACGGTCTGGCAGGACAAAAGATGTTGTGCAAGTTCTCATTGCAAGCACGTATGACTATATATGGAACACATGCCTAGGATTGTCTAGTACTTGGATGCTTTATCTTATTTATCTGCAATTGCCCTATGTTCTGATTGTTATGTGAATTGTCTTGTCCATGCAACGCCCGTCCATCCATCCCTATGCCTACCGCACTCGAATCCCACTGTTTACTGCTTTTGTTACTAGTATCTTTGCTTTACTACTGTTGTTACTTTGCTATTCCTACTACAAAACTGTTGCTACTGATAAACTGCTATGAGCCAGATTGTTTCTAGGTGCAGCTGTATTGACAACTCAGTTGTTAAGGCTTATAAATATTCTTTGGCTCCCCTTGTGTCGAATCAATAAATTGGGTTTCACTTCCCTCAAAAATACTACGATACACCCCCTATACTTGTGGGTCATCAACTACTCACGCATCACACCGGAGGCAGTCATGGTGATGAAGAAGGCCTTGATGACCCACAAGTATAGGGGGTGTATCGCAGTATTTTCGATAAGTAAGAGTGTCGAACCCAACGAGGAGCAGAAGGTGCTGGCTAGTGGTATGGATCAGGAATTCTCTGCAAATACTTAGCAAACAGGTTTTTAGGGGTTGTTATCTAACTTTCGTTAATTCAACACTTTTTGATTTGAGCAACAGAAGGTCTTCGAAAAAATTTGTCTTTACCTGCGGGTCTGTTTTGACAGATTTCTGCCATTTTCTGCATTTCCTTCTTGTTGGTTCCTTTTTGAGTTCTTTTGGGGAATTGAGCTTTTTGAGGGAAGTGCTACAGTAGCTAGTGTTTTAATGGATGTTTATTTGGTGTTAGAACTGAACCTTAAGACTTATTTATCTTGAGTGAACTAATGTTGCTAATAAAGATTGTGTGAAGTTTTGTATGAAGGAAAAATTCCAGGTGTATAGAAGGGATGAGTAATGAGATGAATGATGGACTAAAGCTCAAGCTTGGGGATGCCCCGCGTGTCATCCCAAGAAATATCCAAGAAGTGCAAGCGTCAAAGCTTGGGGATGCCCAAGGCATCCCCTTCTTCATCAATAAAAATCCCAGGTTTCTTCCAAACACTTCATTTTTATTGTTTCATGCACAGTTGTGTTGTTCTTGGAGCGTCTTCTTTTTCGTTTTCGTTTTGGTTTTTCGCTTGCTTTGTTTTCTTAGTTTGCTGAATAAATTGGTTGGACCTCCTATTTCATACATTGGTTTTCAAATAGTTTGGTTTGGTTTGGAAAAGAGTAGGAAATCTCATGCTTAAGTGGTAAAGAGATCTTGTTTTTGATTGTGGCCTATGCTTTGTCATGCCATGCTTGATATTGTTTTGGCTTTATGCTTAGTATTCTTTGCTGTAGCATGACTTGTTATGAACAATTGAGATTGCTTAATGTGCCTTGGATGAATCATGCGTTGTTTTAGCATATTAAAGCATAAGTATAGTGGTATTCTCCTTTGATGCTTTATTTGGATTGACTTGGCACATTCTCACACCATGTTATGACTATCCCAAGTCACCATAAGCCTTTATGATCCTTTAGTTTTCAACTTGTAGTATCACTTTATGCTTTGATCAATGATGTTTTGTCGCTCTGCATGATTATGGCCATTATTGCTCTCTCGTTTGTTGCTCCCTTACTATTGCTAGCCTTCACTTACACTGAGTGTTTTACTCATGTTTCCAACTCCCTTAAACCAAATATTGCCAAAGTGTCCACCATACCTACCTATTAGCATCATTTGCTACTTCCGTGCATATTTAATATGCCTTGTTTTCTTCCGAATAAAATGTTTACTTGTTATAAGAAAGTTAGTTAGTAAAGCTCTCACAAACTTGATGGCACACTTTATTTCCTGCACTTAATAAACTTGAACCATTGTGATTCTCCATGAAAGTTATATGCTTGCAAATTATAGGCTGGGGATTAGCAGAACCATGCTGTCATGGGGAACGCTTTCAACACTTGTAAATATATACCTAGTTGATACCTTCCTCTTTTGTTTGCGGATGTCGTCGGTGTGAAATAAAAGGGGAGCTTGTAAGTCCATGGAGTTATGTATGTGTGTTAGAGAAACGCTTGGGACACTGGTCTAATCCATGCTGACATGGTGGAAACCTGCAGCGTAACCATAATGATATCTATGAAGCATTCTTCTTATAAAAAAAGAGAGATAGCTATTGAGAAAAATAAAAAAAAGAGATTTATGAAAAGAGGAAAGAGAGAAAAAAGCACCATTTTCCCATGGTAAATAAGAAGATTGCTGAGATACTCATTGTCTGCTTGCCTTGTCATTTTGATATGGGGATTCTTTCGTATCATCGGGCAAGGGGTACCCCGTTGGCGGTTCTCTATGATACGCACATACTTACAATGACAAGAACTTACCGGTAACTAAAGTTGAGTAGCATGAGGAGCGGCCCTCGTACTCAAGGGACTTGGTATTTTCAGTTTATAGTCTATCAAGCATATAACTCAGATTGGACCTCACTTTCACCTTAACCACATTAAAGATGCTTATGATAGGGGCAATGAGAGCTCAAAGCTAATGAGTACCATACTTTCAGCATTTGGAAGCCTTTCAAACTTTTCAAAACCTTTTCATTTCCTTGTTGAGTCTTCACACATTCTATGAGCACTTTCTTGAGAGCATAGTAGCCATTCTTAGTTCTATGTGCATTGTCCCAAGACTTGTTGATTGATGCATACCTTGATATTGCTTGTTTTAAACTATTTGTATCTAGTCACTCTTGTAAACTTTGAAGGTGTCCTTTGCATTTATGTTTGTTACTCTATGAAGGACAAGCTGAATGCCACTATGCTATGTTTTCTTTATGTGAAACAAACAAACGTCTTACAAAGCATTGTTATTCATGAATATTTTGTTTGTGACTTTTCATGTTGCATCATAGTTTATTTGTCCTATTGTTAGAACTTTGTCTTTCATCTTATGATTGAAGTACTATGATCCCATCTTTGAATGTTTTACAAGTACTTTGATCAAGTTTATGATGGTGCATGTCACCTCAAAAATTATTCTTTCTTTTTATCACTTACCTACTCGAGGATGAGCAGGAGTTAAGCTTGGGGATGTTGATACATTGCAAATGTATCTATAATTTTTGATGCTCCATGCTTGGTTTTATCCATTTACTTGTGTTTTGTCCACACTTTGGAGTACTTTTCATATGATTTCTTGGACTAACCTATTAACAAGAGCCACTGTGCCAGCTGCCTGTTTTTTTGTTGTTTTTGGTTCCAGGAAAGTCAGAAAATGAATATTCTCGGAATTGGATGGGACAAAAGCCAAAGTGCCTATTTTTCTAGAAGAGTCGAGGAGCCAGAATACGAGACGGAGGAGGGCCAGGGGCTAGACACACCCCCCAGGCGCGGGCTAGGCCTGGCCACGCCAGGGCATGGTGTGGGCCCCCCAGGAACCCCCACGGTCTCCCTCTTCGCCTATAAGAAGCCTTCTGACCTAAAAACTCTAGGGGGTCGACGTTTTTCCAGAAGGAGTTCCGCTCCGCCGCCACCACCAGATTCCACGAAACAGCACCAGAAAGTCCGTTCTGGCACCCTGCCGGGACGGGGAATTGGAGGAGATCATCGCCATCATCATCACCATCACCATCGCTTCTCCATCGACCATACATGTTTCCCCCATCTATGAGTGAGTAATCCCCCGCTGTAGGCTATGGGGATGGTAGGGATTGGATGAGATTGTTCATGTAATGGCATCAAATTGTTAGGGCATGGTGCCTAGTATCTTTTATTAGTGCTTTATGACTTTGTTGCAACTTGTTGTGCTTAATGCTTGTCACTAGGGCCCGAGTGCCATGATTTCAGATCTGAACATGTCATTGATTCATTATGATAGTATTGTTTTTGGTCTTATCTACAAGTTGTATACACATGTTGTTGTCCGGAACCTATGGCCCCGGCGATGAAATCGGGATAACCTAAGGGAATGGCTTTGATGTGAGGATCACATGTGTTCACGGAGTGTTAATGCTTTGCTTTGCTCTATTAAAAGGAGCACCTTAATTGCCGTAGTTCCCTAGAGGCCCCACCGCAAACGGGTCGGGTGACAAAAGATGTTGTGCAAGTTCTCATTGCGAGCACGTATGACTATATATGTAACACATGCCTAGGATTGTCTAGTACTTGGATGCTTTATCTTATTTATCTGCAATTGCCCTATGTTCTGATTGTTATGTGAATTGTCTTGTCCATGCAACGCTCGTCCATCCATCCCTATGCCTACCGCACTCGAATCCCACTGTTTACTGCTTTTGTTACTACTATCTTTGCTTTACTACTATTGTTACTTTGCTATTCCTACTACAAAACTGTTGCTACTGATAAACTGCTGTGAGCAAGATTGTTTCAGTGTGCTGAATTGACAACTCAGTTGTTAAGGCTTACAAATATTCTTTGGCTCCCCTTGTGTCGAATCAATAAATTGGGTTTCACTTCCCTCGAAAATACTGCGATACACCCCCTATATTTGTGGGTCATCAACTACTCACGCATCACACCGGAGGCAGACATGGTGATGAAGAAGGCCTTGATGACCCACAAGTATAGGGGGTGTATCGCAGTATTTTCGATAAGTAAGAGTGTCAAACCCAACGAGGAGCAGAAGGTGCTGGCTAGTGGTATGGATCAGGAATTCTCTGCAAATACTTAGCAAACGGGTTTTTAGGGTTTTTTGATAAAGCAAGTAAACAAAGTACGAGTAAATCAAAGACAGTAGGAATAAATGCAGCAAGTGTCCCAATCCTTTATGCAGCAAAGGACAAGCCGCTTAAGATGACCAAACGTTCTCGAGGACACATGGGAAGACTGTCAAGTGCTTTCGCTTCATATAGTTGATTAATCTTCTTTAGCTTGCTAAGTGTTGTGTGGGTGAACCTGTGCTAATGTACCAACCTTCCTAGGACTAATACATACTTGTGATTATACCCCTTGCAAACATCCATAAGTACAAGAAAGTAATTAAGGTAGAAACCTAACCACAGCTTTAAACTCTAAGACCCTTACGTCCCTTTTGCAATGGTTTCCTAACGGGGGTTCAGGTTTCTGTCACTCCGGCAACCCCTACGATTAGTAGCCAAATACACAATGCATTCCCCTAGGCCCATATAGGTGAAGTGTCATGTAGTCGACGTTCACATGACACCACTAGAAGAAGTACACCACAACTTAAATATCAAACTATTGAATCTTTCTCAACACAACTCCACTACTAACAACATGACTTCTCCCATGTCCTCTAGAACAAAACGAACTACTCACAAGACATCATATGGATCATGATCAGAGATGGAATAATGATGTATAACAATCTGAACATAAACAATAATTCAATGGTTCACTCAATAGCATCAACTACATAGAGTAATCAACACCGGGAAAGTTTCCCCTATGAACTATGCAAGATTCAACACGATTGTTACAGCAATATGGAGATGGTGATGATGGTGCTGATGGTGATGATGGTGGTGGTGATGATGATGATCCCGATGAAGTCCAGCTTGATGGTGGTGTTGATGGTGATGATCTCCCCTCTCTGGGAAGGAATTCCCCCGGCAGAAATCTGTCTGCCGGAGTGATCTTTCTCTCTCGGTGTTTTCCGCCCCGCAGAGGCGGCGGAATCTTTCTGTGGTCGCTCCCCGAGTCTTAGGGTTTTGGGAGGAATATATACGCCAGAGGGGAGAGGCTGGAGTGGGCTAGGGTGGCCACACCACTTTGGCGCCTAGGGTCGCCAGCTGGGTGGTGGTGTGGGCCCCCTGTGGCCCATCTCCACTCCGTCTTCTGGCATCCTTAGTCTTCTGGGAAAATAGGATTTTCCGTATATTTTCCCGGATTTTCTGATCTTCACGAATTTTGCCTCCAAACAACACCTTTTCCATCAGAATCCTGACTGCAGCGGTCCATGCTCCAAAAGTCATCAACCATGCAAAAACAGATGAAATAACATAAGTATCACCTCTCAATACGAAATATATCAATGAATAATAGTGAATTATGACATAGAATAGTGATGCAAAATGGACGTATCAACTCCCCCCAAGCTTAGACTTCGCTTGTCCCCACGCGAAACTGAGCTCAATAAACATGGCCTCAGGTTTATGGAGTGAAGAGTCGATAAAAGAATACGGACAAGAAGCATCACATTCATCAAATACATAGATCATAATAGAAGACAACTCACTATTATATAACTCAACTTGCAATGAGTAAAGGAAACACAATAAAGATACATGAAGTAAATCATAATTGGTAATGGCAAACTTAGCTCTTGGTCGAATAATAGTTGATAATTTGCTGGAGTTCACAAATAGATGGTTTTCAATGATAGCTTTCAAAGTAGTAAACATCAAGATAAGAGCAATGTGCAAAACAAGGAACATAAGAAACATGATTGAATAAATCATCATATGAATGAATGAAACACAACAACTCAAAATACTTGCTGAGATAGAAGGGAGTAGGTTTACTGACTCAACTAAAAAGTAAAAGAAAGGCCCTTCGCAGAGGGAAGCAGGGATTGCAAGTCCCATAAAGAGCTCCCAAAAATTATGATACTTACTAGCTTTCAGCTCTCATTGCCCCTATCATAGGCATCTTTAGGTGATTAAGGTTAAAGTGATCAAATATGAGGATATGCATTGACAAGTTGTAAATTGAGAATCTCATGTCCCTTGAATACGAGGGTCGCTCCTCATGCTAATCAAGTTTAGTCACCAGTAAGTTCTTGTCATCGTAAGCATATGTGTATCATTGAGAACCGCCAACGGGGTACCCCTTGCCCGATGATATGGGAGAATCCCCATATCAAAATGACAAGGCAAGCAGACAACAAGTATCTCGGCAATCTTCTTATTTACCATGGGAATATGGTGCTTTTTTCTCTCTTTCCTCTTTTCATAATATCTCTTTTTTTCTTTTTCTCTTTTTCTCAATATCAAACTCTTTTTAATAAGAAGAATGCTTCATAGATTCTCGTTATGGTTACGCTACAGGTTTCCACCATGTCAGCATGGATTAGACCAGCGGCCCAGGCGTTTCTCTAACACACATGCATAACTCCATGGACTTACAAGCTCCCCTTTCATTTCACAATCATTTACATCCATAGACAAAAGAACATGATATCAACTAGGTACAAAGTACCAATGCAATGTTGAAAGCGTTCCCCATGACAACATGGTTCTGCTAATTCACAACTTACAAAGCGCAAGCATATATGCAACATAGGTGAGCACAATGGTTCAAGTTTATTAAATGCAAGAAAGTAAAGTGTGCCATCAAGTTCGTGAGAGCTTTAATCACTAATTTTCACATAACAAGTTTAATTTGGGAGGTAGATAAAACAAGAATTTACTTGAAATAGCAATAATGCTAATAGGTAGGTATGGTGGACACATATGGCAAAGGTTTTGGTTTTAAGGAGGTGGATGCACGAGAAGAATACCCTCTCAGTACAGGTTTTTGGCTAGCAAGGCTGGGTAGCAAGTATAAGAGTTGAAGGAAACAACCAAACATAAAAGTGATAAAGTCAAACATGCAATATTCCTTGGAAGCACAAAAGATCTTAACTATCGAGTACTAGACTTATGAGCAAATCAAGAAAGAAAGATGATGAAATTATATTTCTTTAGAGTACTTCTATCTTTTTATTCAACTCTCAAAAATAGTGTGCTACTGACCGAGCCAGGTTTGCCAAAACCAACTAAATTAACTCAATGATCCCAAAGTGATTCCAATACTAACAACAAGATCAATCATATAACCACGAATTGAAAACTAATATAAGCTATGCAAAAGAGTAAATGATAGTACTTCTCATTAATAATCCATAACGACAACTCACACCAAGGGATACATATCTAACGAGAGAGGGGACACTTCCATAATGCAAACCATACTACATAATAACTCCTCTATTCATGATATGACTCTACTAAAAAGGTAAAAAGATAGAAGATAGTGATGTGATACCGCGGCACTCCCCCAAGCTTGGAACAAACCAAGGGGATGCCAAACCTGATGACGAATTACTCCTTAGTGGTGGTGGTATCCTCTCATCTTCGTCCGACTTCCAGGGTAAGGGCTTCCCATCAACAAAGGACATCGTGGTTTCCAACATCCTGAAACTTGCAGCAGCACTTATGCGTTTAAACCTAACCTCATACTCACAGTTTTGATTTTGAACATCTTAGAACTATGCTTGCAGTTTGTTGGTTGTTTAGCAGAGTGAGAGGACTTCGTCTTTGAGTTCAGCAGTCTCCTTTTGGTGCTCGGCGATGAGTTCAGAACAAATCTTATGGATGATATCCACTTCACGCTCCGCCATCTTCTTGTACCTAAAGACTTCTTGCTCCAGTGCTTCCCTCTTGTCCTCCAGACTTCCTTCACCTTTAGGGCCTTGAACCTCTTTTATCCAGACCTCCCCATCTTCAAGAAACAGCTCCTTGGGATGAATATTCAACTCTCTCATGTATGGGTTGATGATATCTTCTAAGGAATCTCCCTTGGCTGATCCAGAGGAAGACATTGTGGCTCCAAATCTGGGACTCTACCTGGCAGAAATAGATCGAAACAAAAACACGACGAAAACACGACAAAAACACGATATACGAACCTCGGGAGATCCGGGGGGATTATATATTACGAAGTTTCAAAACAAAAGGAAGGTACTAGGAGAAAATAGGTCAGAGGCGGAGTCTGGGGTGGCCTCACCACCTGGTGGCGCGGCCAGGGGTGGGCTGTTGGAATTATGCCCTAGAGGCAATAATAAAGATGTTATTATTATAATTCTTGTTCATGATAAAGTTTATATTCCATGCTAGAATTGTATTAAGCGGAAACTTTAATACTTGTGTGGTTTGTGAACAACACCGTGTCCCTAGTACGCCTCTATGGACTAGCTCATTGATCAATGATGGTTAAGGTTTCCTAACCATAGACATGAGTTGTCAATTGATAATGAGATCATATCATTGGAGAATGATATGGTGGTTAGACCCAAACTAAGCGAAGCAATTAGATCGTGTCATCGTGTTCGTCTTTGCGAAGTTTTTCTTATGTCAAATATTGTATTCCTTAGACCATGAGATAATACAACTCCCTGGTATCGGAAGAAAGCTTTGAGGTCATCAAACGTCATCCTATGAGAGGGTGATCATAAAGGTGTCTCTCAGGTAATCGGAAAGTATCTGTTGGGTTGTATGTATCGAGATGGGATTTGTCCCTCCCAAGTCGGAGAGATATACTTGGGCCCACTTTCGGTAATCGATATCAACACCGCTTGCAAGCATGTGGTTAAGGAGTTAATCACAAAGTGATATCGGATTACGAACGAGTAAAGTACTTTGCTGTGAACGAGATTGAACTAGGTATGACGATACCGACGATCGAATCTCGCAAGTAAAATATCGCGAGACGAAGGGAATATATATATGGGATTGATTGAATCTGGCATCGTGGTTCATCCGATATGATCATCGATGAATGTGTGGAGTCAATATGGGTGCCTGCACCCGCTGTTGATTATTGATAGAAGATCATGTCGCATATTCTCGAACACAGGTCACACATAACGTGTCTCGACGCTAGGATAGATTGGATAATTGGTTTATGAATTTTTGTTCAGAGTCTCGGATGGGATCCGGATATCAAGAGGTTCGGAATGGTCCGGAGAATAAGATTCATATAAGGCAAAGTTTTGGAGTTCGGAATTGTTCCTTAATCGGTATTGTACAGGGAAGCTTCTAGAACCTTCGGAAGGGGCCAACATGGTCCCACCTTCCGGAGGGGCATGGGCCTATGAGGGAGTGTCCTGGCCACATTGGGCCAGGGCACAAGGCCCCATAGGGCCCAGCCGATTATAGATAAGTTTAAACTCGTTTAAAATAGAGATAGAATTTCTAGATAAGGGATAAGTTTAAATCGTTTAAACTAGAGATAGACTTGGAGGAGGGGCTAGGGCTGGCTGCACCCCCTCTATATAGAGGGCTGGTGCGCCCCCCCACACACATCTCCCTCAAGCCCTAGTAGCCTGCGCCCTCCTCTCTCCCTCCCATTTGTTTGTGGCGAAGCCTGCTGCAGAAATTCTCCACCAAATACACCATGCCGTGTTGTAGATCCAATCCATCTCTCCACCATACTTGCTGGTCCAAGGAAGGAGGAGACATCGAGGTGCCGTGTGCATCTCACGGAGGCACCGCCACTTGTGGTGCTGGATCGGATCGGATCGCGAGGAGGAGAAGCGATCACGACTACATCACCCACGTTCCGACGAGCGTTCATTGTCAGCGTAATCTTCAAGGGTATGAAGATCTAATCCAATCTCTCTCGTTGTTTGCATCTCCTAGATTAGATCTTGGCTTTCCCTCTGTTAAGCTCGTAGAAAATTTTGATTTACTATCTTTGCGAAACCCTTGATGGTATCGAGCTAGATCTATGCGTAGATGTGATTCACGAGTAGAACGCATAACATGGTTGTTGCGGGCGTTGATGTTTTCTGTTGCAAGCCTCTTGTTTGTGTTCTTCTTATGATGCGGGATAGTGAGATTGAAGCGGTCCAGGCCAACCTTACGCGACGTCGTTCGCGAGACCGGCTCCGCACTTGACGTGTGGCTTGTACCACACATGCGGCTGGTGGATGTCAGTTCTCTCACTATAGTTGTCATGGGATTAACACCGAGTTTGGCAACCATAATATCACCGTTGTGGCTTTAGTAGGTAAGAATCATTCTTAGCATCTACTCCCATAAGCCACGTAAAACATGCAACAACAAAGTAGAGGCGTCTAACTTGTTTTTGCAGGAGTGTTTTCGTGATATGGTATGGCCCAAGATGTGATGTGTATAATGTCACGATGATCATGTTTTGTAATGTTTCACGACTTGCATGTCGATGAGTACACAACCGGCAGGAGCCATATGGTTGTCTTTATAATTGTGTATGACCTACGAGTCAACTTCTTATACGCCATGTAATAGCTTTACTTTATCGCTAAGTAGTTAGCAATAGTTGTAGTTGCTATTCGTGGTGGAGGCAATCATGGTGGAGTGATGGAGATCATGCCGGAACGCACAATATGGAGATCATTGCGCGAAGATTGGCTATACCATGTCACATAAAGTTATATGCATGTGATGTTTATCCTTTTATGTATCTTATTATGCTTAGATCACGACGGTAGCATTATAAGATGATACCTCACTTAAAGATCAAGATAAAACTGTGTTCTCCCCAAAGTATGCACGTTGCGAAAAGTTCGTCGTGTCCAAGCATCACGTGATGATCGGGTGCTATAGACTCTACGCACATACAACGGGTGCAAGCCGCTTTTGCACACGCGAAATACTTGGTCTAACTTGACGAGCCTAGCATGTACGGACATGGCCTCGAACGCAAGAACCGAAAGGTTAAGCATGAGTCATATGAATGATATGATCGACACTTCGTTGTCCACCATTGAAACCACATCTCTTCTCGTGATGATCGGATTAGGTGTGGTGAATTTGGATCGTGTTCACTAAACAACTTGAGGGATGTTGAATTTAGTGGGAGTTCATCTAGTAATTTGATTAAGTTGAACTATTTATCATGAACATAGTCTAAATTGTACTTGCAAATACTGTAGATCCAATGGCCAAGTCCAACTTCAACTTCAACGTTTTGCTGAGAAAGAAAAGCTTAGAAACAATGGGTCTAACTTCACCAACTGGTTCCGCAATCTAAGAATCATTCTGTCTGGCGGACAAAAGGACTATGTCCTTGAGAAAGCGTTAGGTAACCCCCCTGCTGCAACTACGCCGGCTGATGAGAAAGCTGTCTATCAGTCGCGCAAAGATGATTATGGTGTGATTAAGAGCACCATGTTGTTTGCTATGGAACCGGAACTTCAAAATCGTTTTGAAAACTATCCCGGGCCCTTTGAGATTCTCGAGGAGCTGAAAAACATGTTTGGACTCAGGCCCGTTCGAGAGATATGAGATCTCCGAGAAGTTCTTTAAGCGCAAGATGGAGGAAGGAGTTCCGTTAGTGAGCACGCCATTAAGATGTCGGGCTACACTCAACGCCTTGAGCAACTGACTGCAAGATTCGAGGAGCTCAAGATTGACAGGTCGCAATCACTCCTCCCAGCTACAAAATTTTTGTAGTGACTCATAATCAGATTGGTTCCATCGATACGATCACCGAGCTCTTCGCAAAAGCTGAAGGCTGCGAGGTGGACATCAAGAAGGATAATCATGTGTTGATGGTCAACAATCCCTCCTTTAAGAAAGGTAAAGGTGCAAAGAAGACCTTCAAGAAAAGCGGCAAGCGCGTTGCCCTCGCGAGAAGAAGCTCAAGTCCGGACCTAAGCCGGACCGAGTGCTTCTATTGCAAGGACAAGGGTTCTTGGAAGCGCAACTATCAAAGTACTTAGTGGACAAGAAGGCTGGCACCATCAAAGGTATATTTGATATACATGTTATTGATTTTTTCCTTACTAGCCCTCGTTGTAGTGCACGGGTATTTGATACGGTTCGTTGCTAATATTTGTAACTTTCAAACAGAGCTACGGAATAGACGGCGGCTTGAGGGATGAGGTGACGACGCTGGCAACGGATCAAGAGTTGATGTGATGGCCGTCGACGCCTCTCCTTAGTTTTACCTTCGGATTAGTTTTAAACCTTAATAAATGTTATTATGTACTGCGTTGAGCATGAACATTATTTCTGGATCGTGTTTATTGCAAGGCGGTTATTCATTTAAATCGGAGAATAATGGTTGTTCTATTTATATGAGTAACATCTTTTATGGTCATGCACCTCTTGTGAGTGGTTTATTTCTTCTAAATCTCGAAGGGATGAAACACACATCCATAACATTGAGGCTAAGAGATGCAAAGTAGATAGTGATAATACTACTTATTTGTGGCAATCGCTGCTCAGGTCATATTGGTGTAAAGCGCATGAAGAAACTCCATTCGATGGACTTTTGGAGTCTCTTGATTTTGAATCATTTGACACATGCGAATCATGCCTCATGGGCAAGATGATCAAAACCCGTTCTCGGTATGATGGAGCGAGCAACAGACTTGTTGGAAATCATACATACCGATGTATGTGGACCGATGAGTGTTTCGACGCGCGGTGGATACCGCTATTTTCTCACTTTTACCGATGACTTAAGTAGATATTGGTATATCTATTTAATGAAACATAAATCTGAAACGTTTGAAAAGTTCAAAGAATTTCAGAATGAAGTGGAGAACCATCGTAACTGAAAGATTAAGTTTCTACGATCCGATCGTGGAGGTGAATATTTGAGTTATGATTTTCTCACGCATCTTAAAGCAAGTGGAATCGTTTCACAACTCACGCCATACGGAACACCACAAGCAATGGTGTGTTCGATCCGAATCGGACCCTATTAGATATGGTCCGATCAATGATGTCTCTTACTGATTTGCCGTTATCATTTTGGGGTTATGCATTAGAAACCGCTGCATTCACTTTAAATAGGGCTCCATCTAAATCCGTTGAGACGACACCGTATGAAGCTGGTTTGGTGCTAAACCTAAGTTGTCGCTTTCTTAAAGTTTGGGGATCTGAAGCTTCGTCAAGAAGTTGATGCCGACAAGCTCGAACCCAAAGCGAGAAATGTGTCTTCATAGGATACCCTAAGGAAACTATTGGGTATACCTTCTATCACGTAACCAAGGCAAAGTGTTTGTCACGAAGAACGGTTCCTTTCTTGAGAAGGAGTTTCTCTCGAAAGAAGTGAGTGGGAGGAAAGTAGAGCTAGACGAGGTTATTGAACCTTCTCTTGAATTGGAGAGTAGCGCAGCACCTGAAATTGTTCGGTCCTTGCACCAACAATAGATGAAGCTAATGACAAGGATCATGAAGCTTGACGATCTCGCTCTTGAACGTCGCAGGTCGACAAGGTCACGTGCCCCTCCTGAGTGGTACGGCAACCCTGTCTTGACTGTCTTGTTAGTAGAAGACAGTGAACCTACGAACTATGAGGAAGCGATGATGAGCCCAGACTACGAGAATGGCTAGAAGCCATGAAATCCGAATTGGGATCCATGAGCGAAAACCAAGTATGGACTTTGGTGGACCCTCCTAGCGACCGAAAGGCCGTTGAGTGCAAATGGATCTTCAAGAAGAAAACAGACGCGGATGGTAATGTTACCGTCTATAAAGCACGGCTTGTCACGAAAGGTTTTCGACAAGTTCAAGGTGTTGACTACGATGAGACTTTCTCTCCCGTAGCGATGTTTAAGTCCATTCGGATTTTATTAGCAATAGCTGCGTTTCATGATTATGAAATATGGCAGATGGATGTCAAGACTGCTTTCCTCAATGGCAACATTGATGAAGAGTTGTATATGATGCAACCCGAAGGTTTTGTCGATCCTAAGGATGCTGATAAAGTTTGCAAACTTCAGCGTTCCATTTATGGACTGAAGCAAGCATCTCGGAGTTAGAACCTTCGTTTTGATCAAGTGATCAAGAGCTTTGGATTTGTTCCAAATTGCTACGAAGCTTGCATCTACAAGAAAGTGAGTGGGAGCTCGGTGACATTTTTGGTACTATATGTGGATGACATATTGATTATTGGAAATGACATTAACATGCTTAACGATGTGAAGAGTTATTTGAACAAGTGTTTTTCAATGAAAGACCTAGGTGAAGCTGCTTATATATTGGGCATCAAAATCTATAGAGATAGACAAAGACGCCTGATAGCTTTAAGCGAGTACATACCTAGACAAAGTTCAAAAGGTTCGAATGGATAAGGCATTAAAAGGTTCAAAGGCCTATGTTGTCGTAAGATATTGAGCAAGGCTCGGTGTCCACACGGTAAATGATAGGGAAGCTATGAGCAAAGTGCCTTATGCCTCGGCCATAGGTTCCATCATGTATGCCATCTTGTGTACTAGACCGGATGTGTCCAATGCTCTTAGTTTGACGAAAAGATATCAAAGTGATCCAGAGTGGAACCTCGACAGCCGTGAAGAACATCCTAAGGTACCTAAATAGGACTAAAGAAATGTTCTTAGTCTATGGGGGTGATGAATGTCGTCAGAAAAGGTTACGTCGATGCTAGTTTCGATCCGACAAGGATGATTGTAAATCTCGACGGGATCGTGTATATTTAGAATGGAGGCGCTGTGAGCTAGAGAAGCTGCAAGCAAAGCGTGATCGCGGGATCTACAAAGAGAAGCGGAATACATGGCTGCTGCGAAGCGTCAAGTGAAGGAGTTTGGATCGAAACTTCATCATCGAGCTTGGTTCCAAGTGCATTGGACCCACTGGAGATATTGTGTGACAACACCGCGCCATAGCACTCGCTAAGGAACCAAGATATCATCCAAAGACCAAGCATATCAACCGCAAGTTTCATATAATCCGAGATTATATAGCAGATGGAGATCTGAAGATTAGCAAAGTACATACAGATCTGAATGTCGCAGATCCATTGACTAAACCTCTACCACGTAAAACATGATCGGCACCTCGATTGCCATGGGTGTGAGATTCTTGCCAAATGTAAACTAGATTATTGACTCTAGTGCAAGTGGGAGACTATTGGAATTATGCCCTAGAGGCAATAATAAAGATGTTATTATTATAATTCTTGTTCATGATAAAGTTTATATTCCATGCTAGAATTGTATTAAGCGGAAACTTTAATACTTGTGTGGTTTGTGAACAACACCGTGTCCCTAATGCGCCTCTATGGACTAGCTCATTGATCAATGATGGTTAAGGTTTCCTAACCATAGACATGAGTTGTCAATTGATAATGAGATCATATCATTGGAGAATGATATGGTGGTTAGACCCAAACTAAGCGAAGCAATTAGATCGTGTCATCGTGTTCGTCTTTGCGAAGTTTTTCTTATGTCAAATATTGTATTCCTTAGACCATGAGATAATACAACTCCCTGGTATCGGAAGAAAGCTTTGAGGTCATCAAACGTCATCCTATGAGAGGGTGATCATAAAGGTGTCTCTCAGGTAATCGGAAAGTATTTGTTGGGTTGTATGTATCGAGATGGGATTTGTCCCTCCCAAGTCGGAGAGATATACTTCGGGCCCACTCGGTAATCGATATCAACACCGCTTGCAAGCATGTGGTTAAGGAGTTAATCACAAAGTGATATCGGATTACGGAACGAGTAAAGTACTTGCTGTGAACGAGATTGAACTAGGTATGACGATACCGACGATCGAATCTCGGGCAAGTAAAATATCGCGAGACGAAGGGAATATATATATGGGATTGATTGAATCCTGGCATCGTGGTTCATCCGATATGATCATCGATGAATGTGGAGTCAATATGGGTGCCTGAGACCGCTGTTGATTATTGATAGAAGATCATGCAGATATTCTCGAACCCGCAGGGTCACACACTTAACGTGTCTCGATGCTAGGATAGATTGGATAATTGGTTTATGAATTTTTGTTCAGAGTCTCGGATGGGATCCGGGATATCACGAGAGGTTCCGGAATGGTCCGGAGAATAATATTCATATAAGGCAGTGCAGTTTTTGGAGTTCGGAATTGTTCCGGGTTAATCGGTATTGTACCGGAAGCTTCTAGAACCTTCCGGAAGGGGGCCAACGTGGTCCCACCTTCCGGGAGGGGGCATGGGCCTATGAGGGAGTGTCCTGGCCACATTGGGCCAGGGGCACAAGGCCCCATAGGGCCCAGCCGATTCTAGATAAGTTTAAACTCGTTTAAACTAGAGATAGAATTTCTAGATAAGGGATAAGTTTAAATCGTTTAAACTAGAGATAGGGTTTCTGGATAAGGGAAAGTTTAAATCGTTTAAACTAGAGATAGACTTGGAGGATGGGCAAGGGCTGGCCGCACCCCCCCTCTATATATAGAGGGCTGGTGCGCCCCCTCCCCCCAACCAACACACATCTCCCTCCAAGCCCTAGTAGCCCTGCTGCCCTCCTCTCTCCCTCCCGACTGTTTGTGGGCGAAGCCCTGCTGCAGAAATTCTCCACCAAATACACCACGCCGTCGTGTTGTAGATCCAATCCATCTCTCCACCATACTTGCTGGTCCAAGGAAGGAGGAGACGTCGAGGTGCCGCACGTGTGCATCTCACGGAGGCACCGCCACTTGTGGTGCTGGATCGGATCGGATCGCGAGGAGGAGAAGCGAGTACGACTACATCACCCACGTTCCGACGAACGTTCCGCTGTGCGAATCTTCAAGGGTATGAAGATCTAATCCAATCTCTCTCGTTGTTTGCATCTCCTAGATTAGATCTTGGCTTTCCCTCTGTTCGCTTCCGTAGAAAATTTTGATTTACTATGCTGCGAAACCCTTCATGGGCCCGTGCCACAAGGTGGTGTGGGCCACCCTGGCTCCGTTTCCGTCTCTTTTTCGCTTCGTAGCTTCCCTTATTGACTGAAAAATGCAAAAGTATAGTTGGATTGTATTTTCACGGAACTTTTCTTACCAGAACTGTTACCTATTTGGAAACGGTCTCTACAGGTCTCTGAATTTGGTATTTAGTAGATTCTTCTGGAGTCACCACTTGAATAATCAACAGTATATTTATCTTCATACACTTATTACTTGAGTCATAAAACCCTTCTCTTCCTTATTACACCATTATCTCCACTTCCTGGAAATTTCTTTCACACAGTCCTCATTAGCAACATTAGTATAAGTGAAGTGATAAAACCTTTTGAGTCCAACTTCAACTGAAAACCATCAAAACATAAGCTACTGTAGCAACTCCTTCCGAAAACCCAAAAAGAATTCAAAAAGGAAATCGAATAAAGAAGCAAATGCAAGATTGGCTAAATCTGTCAAAACAGAACAGCAGGTAAAGATCATTTTTTCAAAAATCTTCTGTTGCTCAAATCAAAAAGTGCAAAACTAGCGAAAGTTAAATAACAACCTGGGTCAGAAGCACAAAAAATTACAGCTCAATTTGACAGACAGATATTTCTCACGAATTTTTACGATGAAGCACAAAAATCTGTTTCGGGACAGCAACTTCCCCAAATATTACTTCTCTCTCATTAGAGGTTGATCTTGACACAAAAACCAAACAAAACGGATAAGGAGCGGTTATTACCGAAGTAATAACTTCAAAGACTCAAAGAAACAAAAACAAGGTGAAAGCAAAAAACCAAATTGGGTTGTCTCCCAAAAAGCTCTTTCTTTATAGCCATTAAGATGGGCATGATAATTTTGAAGATGCTCACATAGGAATATGAATTGAAGTGAAAGAGAGCATTAAGAAGCAAACATACACACATTTAAGTCTAACCCACTTCCTATGCAAGGGAATTTTGTAAACAAACAAGTTGTTGAAACCAGAGACTACTTGCATGAGAAGGCAAAACAAGTGCAACATAAAAACTTTCAGCATGAAACGAGGAAACTTGATATTATTGAGATGCATAAGAACACTTTTTCCTCTTTCATAATAACTTTCAGTATCATGCATAAACTTAACAATATAACTATCACAAGGACCATCATAGCAATGATCACTTATTCTAACAGAAAACAAGGGAATACTAGCTCTCATAACACTACTATGTGAAACAATATTAGAGGTATCCTTACAAAGGATAGTGTGTCCCTCTTTTTCCTATTTAGTAACAAAGTCTTTCATATTTGATATTATAGGTTAATCAACCATTTGTTTATCAGGTTCAACAGCTTTATTCATACTTTAATTAACCATACTAGCTATCATAGAATGTTCCTTTATCTTAACTGGGAAAGACATTTTCTCAATATAAGGTTCAGGTAAGACATGATTAGCAGTATAAACTTCAGTATTTCTTGTAGGAACACTCTTAGCAACATCTTTATAAGGTTCATGATACCTATTGCACTTCTTTTTAGTCACTTCAATATAGGAAGCAAAGGCCTTAAAATAAGAAGCAATAGCTTGAGAGTCTAGACCATAAGCATTTTTAATATTTTGAAAGTCATCAGTTCCCATAAAAGATTCAGTGCATTCATAATCATAATTTATACCTGACTTTCTACCTTTATCATTCTCCCAAGCTTCAACATTGTCTTGAATACGGTCCAGAAGATACCATTTAGCTTCTTCTTCCATGCGAGTGAATGATCCAGCACAAGAAGCATCCAATAAATCCTTGTCATGTAGAGGGAGTCTTGCATAAAAGTTATTGATAATAATATTGTTGGGGAGCTCATGAATGGGACATTTGAGCATTAGTAACTTCAATCTCCCCCAGGCTTGAGCTGGACTCTCTCCATCAAGAGGCCAAAAGTTGTATATTTGATTCCGATCTTTATGAATCTCACTAGGAGGATAAAACTTTGAATAAAAGAGAGGCACTATTTCCTCCCATTCTAGAGCTTGACCATTCTTCAGCAGCTTATACCATTCCTCAGATCTTCCTTTCAGTGATAATGAGAATAACTTCTTCTTAACTTGACCTGTAGTAATACCTGCACACTTGAACAGCCCGCATAATTCGTGTATAAAGAGTAAATGATCACCAGGATGGACAGTTCCATCCCTAACATAGTAGTTATCCATAACACGATCAATAATTCTTGTAGGTATTTTAAAAGCATCATTCTCAGCAGGTGGTGGCTTATCTACTACCTTAGCAGTGGTAGTAGCATTACCAAATAAGAAACTCAGCGAATTATCCATAACAAAAATAAAGCAACTAACAGAAGTGAACAATACTCACAGTAGAAGTTTCCTTTACCAGTTCCACTCTCCAATAGCGCTTCACTCCCCGGCAACGGTGCTAGAAAATAGTCTTGATGACCCACAAGTATAGGGGGTGTATCACAGTATTTTTGATAAGTAAGAGTGTCGAACCCAACGAATGAGAAGGTCTTTGGCTAGTGGTATGGATCAGGAATTCTCTGCAAATACTTAGCAAACGGGTTTTTAGGGGTTTTTGATAAAGCAAGTAAACAAAGTACAAGTAAATAAAAGACAGTAGGAATAAATGCAGCAAGTGGCCCAATCCTTTATGCAGCAAAGGACAAGCCGGTTGTATTACTTAAGATGACCAAACGTTCTCGAGGACACATGGGAAGACTGTCAAGTGCTTTCGCTTCATATAGTTGATTAATCTTCTTTAGCTTGCTAAGTGTTGTGTGGGTGAACCTGTGCTAATGTACCGACCTTCCTAGGACTAATACATACTTGTGATTATACCCCTTGCAAACATCCATAAGTACAAGAAAATAATTAAGGTAGAAACCTAACCACAGCTTTAAACTCTAAGACCCTTACGTCCCTTGTGTAGTGGTTTCCTAACGGGGGTTCAGGTTTCTGTCACTCCGGCAACCGCTACGATTAGTAGCCAAATACACAATGCATTCCCCTAGGCCCATATAGGTGAAGTGTCATGTAGTCGACGTTCACATGACACCACTAGGAGAAGTACACCACAACTTAAATATCAAACTATTGAATCTTTCTCAACACAACTCCACTACTAACAACATGACTTCTCCCATGTCCTCTAGAACAAAACGAACTACTCACAAGACATCATATGGATCATGATCAGAGATGGAATAATGATGTATAACAATCTGAACATAAACAATAATTCAATGGTTCACTCAATAGCATCAACTACATAGAGTAATCAACACCGGGAAAGTTTCCCCTATGAACTATGCAAGATTCAACACGATTGTTACAGCAATATGGAGATGGTGATAATGGTGCTGATGGTGGTGATGATGATGATCCCGATGAAGTCCATCTTGATGGTGGTGTTGATGGCGACGATCTCCCTCTCAGAAGGAATTCCCCAGAATCTGCTCACGGAGAGATCTTTCTCTCTCGGTGTTTTCCGCCCCGCAGAGCGGCGGAATCTTTCTGTGGTCGCTCCCCGAGTCTTAGGGTTTCGGGAGGAATATATACGCTAGAGGGGAGTGTCAGGGGTGGACCAGGGCGGCCACACCACCTGCTGGCGCGACCCAGGTTGGCCCGCGCCAGGGGGTGGTGTGGGGCCCCTATGGCCCATCTCCAGCCCCCTTCTGGCTTCCTTCATCTTCTGGAAAAATAGGATTTTCCGTATATTTTCCCAGATTTTCTGATCTTCGCGAATTTTGCCTCCAAACAGCACCTTTTCCATCAGAATCCTGACTACAGCGGTCCATGCTCCAAAAGTCATCAACCATGCAAAAACAGATGAAATAACATAAGTATCACCTCTCAATATGAAATATATCAATGAATAACAGTGAATTATGACATAGAATAGTGATGCAAAATGGACGTATCAACTCCCCCCAAGCTTAGACTTTGCTTGTCCCCAAGCGAAACTGAGCTCAGTAAACATGACCTCAGGTTTATGGAGTGAAGAGTCGATAAAAGAATACGGACAAGAAGCATCACATTCATCAATACATAGATCATAATAGAAGACAACTCACTATTATATAACGCAACTTGCAATAAGTAAAGGAAACACAATAAAGATACATAAAGTGAATCATAATTGGTAATGGCAAACTTAGCTCTTGGTTGAAGAATAGTTGATAATTTGCTGGAGTTCACAAATAACTGGTTTTCAAATGATAGCTTTCAAAGTAGTAAACATCAAGATAAGAGCAAAGTGCAAAACAAGGAACATAAGAAACATGATTGAATAAATCATCATATGAATGAATGAAACACAACAACTCAAAATACTTGCTGAGATAGAAGCGAATAGGTTTACTGACTCAACTAAAAGGTAAAAGAAAGGCCCTTCGTAGAGGGAAGCAGGGATTGCAAGTTTCATCAATAGCTCCCAAAAATTATGATACTTACTAGCTTTCAGCTCTCATTGCCCCTATCATAGGCATCTTTAGGTGATTAAGGTTAAAGTGATCAAATATGAGGATATCCATTGACAAGTTGTAAATTGAGAATCTCATGTCCCTTGAATACGAGGGCCGCTCCTCATGCTACTCAAGTTTAGTCACCGGTAAGTTCTTGCCATCGTAAGCACATGTGTATCATCGAGAACCGCCAACGGGGTACCCCTTGCCCGATGATACGGAAGAATCCCCATATCAAAATGACAAGGCAAGCAGACAACAAACATCTCAACAATCTTCTTATTTACCATGGGAATATGGTGCTTTTTTCTCTCTTTCCTATTTTCATAATCTCTTTTTTTTATTTTTCTCTTCTTTCTCAATATCGGACTCTTTTTTTTATAAGAAGAATGCTTCATAGATGCTCGTTATGGTTACGCTGCAGGTTTCCACCATGTCAGCATGGATTAGACCAGCGGCTCAGGCGTTTCTCTAACACACATGCATAACTCCATGGACTTACAAGCTCCCCTTTCATTTCACACCGACGACATTGATGCGCTCAACTTTCGACGTAGAGCTCGTTGGGAACCCCAAGAGGAAGGTACGATGAATACAGCAGCAAGTTTTCCCTCAGTTATGAAACCAAGGTTTAATCGAACCAGTAGGAGCAAGGAAACACCCCAAAGGTGTTGCTAGCTGAGCTTTGGCAGGGCGCACTACCGGTGCTAGTAGCAACGTGGAGACCTGCACAACACAACCACAGAACTTTGTCCCCAACTTGCGATGAGGTTGTCAATCTCACCGTGTTTTGCGGAAAACAAAGGATTAAACTTATCGAATGGAAAGAAGTAAAAGTTTGCAGAAAGTAAACACAAAGCAGTAAAAGATTATAGATTGTATGTAAAGTAAAAGGACCGGGATCCATAGTTCACTAGAGGTGGCTCTCCTTAGATAAATAACATGTTGGGTGAACAAATTACAGCGGGGCAATTGACAAACACCGAGAAAGCAATACATGCATATACTAATCATCTTGACTCCTCTGAGACTTGATTGGGCATTACAACATAATACATAGATCGCCATCCAACTGCATCTATGACTAATAATCCACCTTCAGGTTATCATCCGAACCCCCTCCAGTATTAAGTTGCAAGCAACAGATTATTGCTTTATGAACTGTGTGTAAAGTAAACAATACGATTGTTCTATGAACAAAGGATTGTTGTTTTCTCCCTAGTAGCAACAACACATCTAGTACCTTAGAGATTTCTGTCACTTCCCAGTTACGGAGGCATGAACCCACTATCGAGCATAAATACTAACTCTTGGAGTTGCTAGCATCTACTTGGCCAAGATAGGTACTAACAATGGAAAGCATGCAAGATCTCAAATAACAAAGACATGATAGAATCAATAATCAATCTGAAATAGCATCTCAATATCCATCGGATGCCGACAAACACAACATGTATGGATTACAAAAAGATGATCTTGATCATGAACGGAGCTCACAAGATCTAAACATGAAAGCACAAAGGAGGAGAAACCAGCCATCTAGCTACTACATGGATCTGTAGTCCAAGGATGAACTACCCACGCATCACACCGGAGGCTTGCATGGTGATGAAGAAGGCCTCCAGGGTGAATTCCCCTCTCGGCAGGGTGCCGGGAAGAGCTTCAGATCCCTCCCGATCTAGGGATGGAGATGACAATGACTCTGAGACTCTTTCGTGGATTTTTGATCGGGTACTTAGGGTTTTCGTCCCGAGGGAAACTTATAGGCGGAAGGAGAGGCCGAGGGGGTGCCGGGAGCAGCCACACCACCCCCTGGCGCGGGCCAGGCCTGGCCGCGTAGCCAAGTGGTGTGGTGGCCCCCAGGCCCTTCTCCGTCTCGTATTCTGGCACTAGAAGAATTCCCTCTCAGTATAGGTTTTTGGCTAGCAAGGCTGGGTAGCAAGTATAAGAGTTGAAGGAAACAAACAAACATACAAGTGATAAAAACAAACATGCAATCTTCCTTGAAAGCACAAAAGATCTTAACTAGAGAATACTAAACTTATGAGCAAATCAAGAAAGAAAGATGATGAAATTATATTTCTTTAGAGTACTTTTATCTTTTCATTCAACTCTCAAAAATAGTGTTGCTACTGACCGAGCCAGGTTTGCCAAAACCAACTAAATTAACTCAATGATCCCAAAGTGATACCAATACTAACAACAAGATCAATCATATAATAACGAATTGAAAACTAATATAAGCTATGCAAAAGAGTAAATGATAGAACTTCTCATTAATATTCCATAACGGCAACTCACACCAAGGGATACATATCTAACGAGAGAGGGGACACTTCCATAATGCAAACCATCCTACATAATAACTTCTCTATTCATGATATGACTCTACTAAAAAGGTAAAAAAATAGAAGATAGTGATGTGATACTGCGACACTCCCCCAAGCTTGGAACGAGCCAAGGGGATGCTAAACCTGATGTCGAATTACTCCTTTGGTGGTGGTGGTAATATTTTCTTAGTTGACATGAGGTAATCTTCCAGCATCTTGCGAAGCCTATTATTATCCCATTGAAGCATGTCCACCTTCCTCCTCAAGTCTCGGTACTTATCGCAGAACTCCTTAGTGACTCGTAGGGCTTCCGTTGATGCAGTGCAACTGACTAAAGGTACCAGCCCTGCTTGGGGTCTTGGAGATCTTCCTGCATATGCTCCTTTCCCTTATCCTTGGTGGACACCATTGTGCTCCAAGCTTTCAAAGATAGTTCCTGGCAGAAACAGATCAAACCAAAAACACGACGAAAACACGATATACGAACCTCGGGGGATCCGGGGATTATATATTATGAAGTTTCACAACAAAAGGACGGTACTGGGAGAAAACGGGTCGAAGACGGAGTCCGGAGTAGCCACACCACCTGGTGGCGCGGACAGGGGTGGGCCCACGCCACAGGGTGGTGTGAGCCACCCTAGCTCTGTTTCCGTCCCTCTTTCACTTTGTAGCTTTCCTTATTGACTAAAAATTGCAAAAATATAGTTGGATAGTATTTTCGTGGAACTTTTCTTACTAGAACTGTTACCTATTTGAAAATGGGCTCTGCAGGTCTCTGAATTTGGTATCTAGTAGATTCTTCCGGAGTCACTACTTGAATAACATCAATATCTTCATCTTCATACACTTATTACTTGAGTCATAAAACCTTTCTCTTCCTTATTACACCATTACCTCCACTACCTGGAAATTTCTTTCACACAGTTCTCATTAGCAACATTAGTATAAGTGAGTGATAAAATATTTTGAGTTCAACTTAAACTGAAAACCATCAAAACATAAGCTACTGTAGCAACTCCTTCCAAAAACGCAAAAATAATTCAAAAAGGAAATCGATTAAAGAAGCAAATGCAAGAGTGGCAAAATCTATCAAAACAGACCAACATGTAAAGATCATTTTTTTCGAAAATCTTCTGTTGCTCAAATCAAAAAGTGCAAAACTAACGAAAGGTAAATAACAACCTGGGACAGAAGAACAAACAACTACAGCTCAATCTGACTTATAGAGATCTCTCACGAATTTTTACGGTGAAGCACAAAAATCTGTTTCGGGACAACAACTTCCCCAAATCTTACTTATCTCTCATTAGAGCTTGATCTTTGACACAAAAACTAAACAACAAGGATAAGGAGCGGTTATTACCGAAGTAATAACTTTCAAGACTCAAAGAAACAAAAACAAACTGAAAGCAAAAGTAAACTGGGTTGTCTCCCAAAAAGCTCTTTCTTTATAGCCATTAAGACGGGCATGATAATTTTGAAGATGCTCACATAGGAATATGAATTGAAGTGAAAGGGAGCATTAAGAAGCAAAAATACACACATTTAAGTCTAACCCACTTTCTATGCAAGGGAATTTTGTAAACAAACAAGTTGTTGAAACCAGAGGCTACTTGCATAAGAAGGCAAAAGAAGTGCAACATAAAAACTTTCAGCATAAAACGAGGAAACTTGATATTATTGAGATACATAAGAACACTTTTCCCTCTCTCATAGTAACTTTCAGTATCATGCATAAACTTAACAATATAGCTATCACAAGGACCATTGTAGCAATGATCACTTATTCTAACAGAAAACACAGGAATATTAGCTCTCATAATACTACTTTGTGAAACAATATTAGAGGTATCCTTACAAAGGATAATGTGTCCCTCTTCTTCATATTTAGCAACGAAGTCTTTCACATTTGCTATAATAGGTTCGTCAACCTTTTGTTTATCAGGTTCAACAGCTTTACTTGTACTTTCATCAACCATACTAGCTATCATAGAATGTTCCTTTATCTTAACTGGGAAGGGCATTTTCTCAATGTAAGGTTCAGGTAAAACATGACTAGCAGTATAAACTTCAGTATTTCGTGCAGGAACACTCTTAGCAACATCTTTATAAGGTTCATGATATTTATTCCACTTCTTTTTAGGCACTTCAATATAGGAAGCAAAAGTCTTAAAATAAGAAGCAATAGCTTGAGAGTCTAGACCATAAGCATTTTTAATATTTTGAAAGTCATCAGTTCCCATAAAAGATTCAATGCATTCATAATCATAATGTATACCTAACTTTCTACCTTTGTCATTCTCCCAAGCTTTAGCATTGTCTTGAATATGCTCCAGAAGTTCCCATTTAGCTTCTTCTTCCATGCGAGTGAATGATACAGCACAAGAAGCATCCAATAAATCCTTGTCATGTAGAGAAAGCCTTGCATAAAAGTTATTGATAATAATATTGTTGGGGATCTCATGAATGGGACATTTGAGCATTAGTAACTTCAATCTCCCCCAAACTTGAGTTGTACTTTCTCCATCAAGAGGCCAAAAATTGTATATTTGATTCTGATCTTTATGAATCTCACTAGGAGGATAAAATCTTGAATAAAAGAGAGGCACTATTTCCTCCCATTCCAGAGCTTGACCATTCTTTAGCAGCTTATACCATTCCTCAGATCTTCCTTTCAGTGATAATGAGAATAACTTCTTCTTAACTTGATCTGTAGTAATACCTGCACACTTGAACAACCCGCATAATTCGTGTATAAAGACTAAATGATCACCGGGATGGACAGTTCCATCCCCAACACACGATCAATAACTCTTGTAGGTATTTTCAAAGCATCATTCTTAGCAGGTGGTGGTTCATCTACTACCTTAGCAGTGGTAGTAGCATTACCAAATAAGAAACTCAGCGAATTATGCATAACAAAAATAAAGCAACTAACAGAAGTAAACAATACTCACAATAGAAGTTTCCTATACCAGTTCCACTCTCCAATAGCGCTTCACTCCCTGGCAACGGTGCCAGAAAATAGTCTTGATGACCCACAAGTATAGGGGGTGTATCGCAGTATTTTCAATAAGTAAGATTGTCGAACCCAACAAGGAGCAGAAGGTGCTAGCTAGTGGTATGGGTCAGGAATTCTCTGCAAATACTTAGCAAACGGGTTTTTAGGGTTTTTTGATATAGTAAGTAAACGAAGTACGAGTAAACAAAAGACAATAAGAATAAATGCAGCAAGTGGCCCAATCCTTTATGCAGCAAAGGACAAGTCGGTTATATTACTTAAGATGACCAAACATTCTCGAGGACACATGGGAAGACTGTCAAGTTCTTTCGCTTCATATAGTTGATTAATCTTCTTTAGCTTGCTAAGTGTTGTGTGGGTGAACCTGTGCTAATGTACCGACCTTCCTAGGTCTAATACATACTTGTGATTATACCCCTTGCAAACATCCGTAAGTACAAGAAAGTAATTAAGGTAGAAACCTAACCACAACTTTAAACTCTAAGACCCTTACGTCCCTTGTGCAATGGTTTCCTAACGGGGGTTCAGGTTTCTATCACTCCGACAACCCCTACGATTAGTAGCCAAATGCACAATGCAATCCCCTAGGCCCATATAGGTGAAGTGTCATGTAGTCGATGTTCACATGACACCACTAGAAGAAGTGCACCACAACTTAAATATCAAACTATTGAATCTTTATCAACACAATTCCACTACTAACAACATGACTTCTCCCATGTCCTCAAGAACAAAACGAACTACTCACAAGACATCATATGGATCACGATCAGAGATGGAATAATGATGTATAACAATCTGAACATAAACAATAATTCAACGGTTCACTCAATAGCATCGACTACAAAGAGTAATCAACACCCGGAAAGTTTCCCCTATGAACTATGCAAGATTCAACGCAACTGTTACAGCAATATGGAGATGGTGATGAGGGTGCTGATGGTGATGATGGTGATGATGATCCCGATGAAGTCTAGCTTGATGGTGGTGTTGATGGCCACGATCTCCCCTCTCCGGGAAGGAATTCCCCTGGCAGAAATCTGTCTGCGGAGAGATCTTTCTCTCTCGGTGTTTTCCACCCTGCAAAGGCAGCGGAATCTTTCTATGGTCGCTCCCCGAGTCTTAGGGTTTTGAGAGGATAATATACGCCAGAGGGGAGTGCCAGGGGTGGACCATGGCGGCCACACCACCTGGTGGCGCGGCCTAGGGTGGCCCGCACCAGGGGGCGGTGTGGGCCCCCTGTGGCCCATCTCTAGCCCCCCTTCTGGCTTCCTTCGTCTTCTGGAAAAATAGAATTTTCCGTATATTTTCCCAGATTTTTCGATCTTCGCGAATTTTGCCTCCAAACAGAACCTTTTCCATCAGAATCCTGACCGCAGCGGTTCATGCTCCAAAAGTCATCAACCATGCAAAAACAGATGAAATAACATAAGTATCACCTCTCAATATGAAATATATCAATGAATAACAGTGAATTATGACATAGAATAGTGATGCAAAATGGACGTATCAGCGTTCCCCATGACAGCATGGTTCTGCTAATCCCCAACAAATAAGTGCAAGCATATACAACATAGACGACACAATGGTTCAAGTTTATCAAGGACAAGAAAAGAAAAGTGTGCCATCAAGTTCGTGAGAGCTTTAATCACTAGTTTTCTCATAACAAGTTTAATTTGGAAGGTAGACAAAAACATGAATATACTTAGAATAGCATAAGCTAATAGGTAGGTATGATGGACTCTTTGGAATAACTTGGTTTTAGGAGTTGGATGCATGAGTGGAACTCATACTTGGTTATGGAGGCTAGCAAAAGACTGGGAGCGACCAACTAAGAGAGCAATAATGGCCATAATCATGCAGAGCGACAAAACATAATTAATCAAAGCATAAAGTGATACTAGAAGTTGAAAACTAAAGGATCATCAAGGCTATGGTGACTTGGAATAGTCATAACATGGTGCGAGCATGCGCCAAGTCAACCCAAATAAAGCACCAAAGGAGAATACCACAATATTATGCTTTAATATGCTAAAACAACGCATGATTCTTCAAAGGCACATTAAGCAACCTCAATTGTTTATAACATGTCATGCTACAGCAAAGAATAGTAAGCCTAAAGCCAAAACAGTATCAAGCATGGCATGACAAAGCATAGGCCACAGTCAAAAACAAGCTCTCTTTATCACTTAAGCATGAACTTTCCTAATCTTTTCCAATACAGACCAAACTATTTGAAAACCAATGCATGAAAGAGGGGGTCCAACCAATTTATTCAGCAAACTAAGAAAATCAAGCAAACAAAAAACCAAAACGAAAACGAAAAAGAAGACGCTCCAAGAACAACACAACTGTGCATGAAACAATAAAAATGAAGTGTTTGGAAGAAACCTAGAAATTTTTATTGATGAAGAAGGGGATGCCTTGGGCATCCCTAAGCTTTGACGCTTGTACTTCTTGGATATTTCTTAGGGTGACACGCGTGGCATCCCCAAGCTTGAGCTTTAGTCCATCCTTCATCTCATTACTCATTCCTCCCATACACCTAAAATTTTTCCTTCATACAAAACTTCACACAATATTTATTAGCAACATTAGTGCACTCAAGATAATAAGTTTTTAGGTTCAGTTCCAACACAAATAAAACTTCCATTAAAACACAAGCTACTGTAGCACTTCCCTCAAAAAGCTCAATTCCCCAAAAGAACTCAAAAAGAAACCAACAAGAAGCAAATGCAAATAATGGCAGGAATCTGTCAAAATAGACCAGCAGGTAAAGACGAATTTTTTCGAAGACCTTCTGTTTCTCAAATCAAAAAGTGTTGAACTAACGAAAGTTAGATAACAACCTGGGTTAGAAGCAAAAGAATTCAGGCCTCAGAAGGACGTATAGAGATTTTACACGATTTTTTTATGGTGAAGCACGTAAATCTGTTTCGGGACAACAACTTTCCCAATCATTACTTCTCTCTCACTAGAGGTTACTCTTGGCACAAAAAGAAAATAAAAAGGATAAGGAGCATCTATTACTGAAGTAATAACTTCCAAGACTCATCTAAAACTTTTAGGTTATCTCCTAATAAGTACTTTGCTTTAACGCCTTTAAGTTAGGCATGATAGTTTGAGAGTATGCTCACATAAGAAATATGAATTGAAGTAAAAGAGAGCATCAAGAAGCAAATTCAAAGCACATTTAAGTCTAACCCACTTCCTATGCATAGGAATCTTGTATACAAATAAATTCGCAAAGAACAAAGTGACAGGCATAGGAAGATAAAACAAGAGTAACTTCAAAACTTTCAGCACATAGAGAGGTGTTTCAATACCATGAAAACTTCTACAACCATATTTTCCTCTCTCATAATAATTTTCAGTAGCCTCATGAATGAACTCAACAATATAACTATCACATAAAGCATGCTTTTCATGTTCTACAAAAACATAATTTTTATCAAGCTCAAAAATAGTGGGATTAAAACCTTCAAACCCACTTTTAACAATTCTATAAAACGATGACTGATCATTCAATATAGGACCATCGTCTAGAGCTTTATCATAAACAATTTCTAAGCAAAACTCTTTAGTACCATGCATCTCGAAGTTAGGCACAAATAAAGGATTATCACAGATAACATGAGCATAACATTCATCCTCCTTTGGTAAGCATGGGGGACAATCAAATAATGTAAGGGATAAAGAGTTACTCTCATTAGAAGGTAGGCATGGGTAGCTAATCCATTCTTCCTCCTTTTGTTCATCACTCTCCTTCTCTTTTTCATCTAATGAGCTTTCAGGTTCATCAATTTCTTCTTCCATAAGATCCTGCAAGGCATTAGTCTCTTCCATTTGTGGAAAGCATCTATTAATATATTCAAGAATATAGCCATTTTCTTCCTTGTAATTATCAAAGCAAAATTTAAGTATATCATAAACCTCATATTTATAAGGTGAATCATCAATATTTTCAAGCAAACTAGCAAGTTCAAATGCACCCTTCCAAGCAATAAATTCTTCAATTTGTTCCACATCATAAAAGTCATAATTTCCTTCAACATCAGAAGATATGGTAACATTATCATTATACTCACATTGAAAAGGGAGGTGTTTATACCTCTTACAGTAAAAAGATTTATCAAAGCAATAAGTAACATTATAAGTAGAGCACGCGTTTCTAGCAATGGTATACAATTTATCAATTTGTTCCCATAAGTGTTTCCCTTTTTGTGACAAGCGGTGTTCCTTATAATAATATTTTTGATCTTCCGTGAACCCACCTTGCCAATAAGATTTAGTTTCAAAGAAAACAACCATTGATAGAAAGCATGATAGAGCAAGACAATAACAGACCAACGAAAATAACAACTAGAGTAGGAACTAATTTTTTGTGTGTTTTTGATAAAGAAACAAGCAAACAAGGCGGAAATAAACTAAGCTTGAACAATACTAATTCCAAGTGAACTTGATAAATAAAGCTATGCTCCTCGACAACGGCGCCAGAAAATAGTCTTGATGACCCACAAGTATAGGGGGTGTATCGTAGTATTTTCAAAGGAAGTGAAACCCAATTTATTGATTCGACACAAGGGGAGCTGATACATTGCAAATGTATCTATAATTTTTGATGTTCCATGCTTGGTTTTATCCACTTTCTTGTGTTTTGTTCCAACTTTGGAGTACTTTTCATATGATTTCTTGGACTAACCTATTAACAAGAGCCACAGTGCCAGCTGCCTGTTTTCTGCTGTTTTTGGTTCTAGGAAAGTCGAAAAATGAATATTCTCGGAATTGGACGGGACAAAAGCCAAAGTGCCTATTTTTCCGGAAGTCATCAGATGCCAGGGTACGAGATAGAGAGGGGCCAGGGGGGCACCACACCACCTGGCCGCGCGGCCCAGCTTGGCCCGCGCCAGGGGTGGTGTGGCTGCCCCTGGCACCCCCTCGGCCTCCCCTTCCGCCTATAAGATGCCCTCGGGACGAAAACCCTAAGTGCCCGATCAAAAATCCACGAAGAGTCTCAGAGTCAGCCATCTCCATCCCTAGATCGGAGGGATCAAGCTCTTCCCAAGACCCCTCCGGAGAGGGAATTCACCACGAGGCCTTCTTCATCACCATGCAAGCCTCCGGTGTGATGCGTGAGTAGTTCATCCTTGGACTACGGATCCATGTAGTAGCTAGATGGCTAGTTATCCTCCTTTGTGCTTTCATGTCTAGATCTTATGAGCTCCGTTCATGATCAAGATCATCTATTTGTAATTCTGCATGTTCTGTTTGCGAGGATCCGATGGATATTGAGATGCTATTTCAGATTGACTATTGATTCTATCATGTCTTTGTTATTTGTGATCTTGCATGCTTTCCGTTGTTAGTAGCTATCTTGGCCAAGTAGATGCTAGCAAGTCCAAGAGTTAGTATTTATGCTCGATAGTGGGTTCATGCCTCTGTAACTGGGAAGTGATGTAAATCTCTAAGGTACTAGATGTGGTTGTTGCTACTAGGAGAAAACAACAATCCTTTGTTCATAGAACAATCGTATTGTTTACTTTACACGCAGTTCAGAAGCAATAATATGTTGCTTGCAACTTAATCTTGGAGAGGGTTCAATGATAACTCAAGGTGGATTATTAGTCATAGATGCAGTTGGATGGCGGTCTATGTATTATGTTGTAATGCCCAATCAAGTCTCAAAGGAGTCAAGATGATTAGTATATGCATGTATTGCTTTCTCGATGTTTGTCAATTGCCCCGCTGTAATTTGTTCACCCAGCATGTTATCTATCTTAAGGAGAGCCACCTCTAGTGAACTATGGATCCCGGTCCTTGTCTTTTATATTCAATCTATAATCTTTTACTGTTTTGTGTTTACTTTCTGCAAACTTTTACTTCTTTCCATTCGATACGTTTAATCCTTTGTTTTCCGCAAAACATGGTGAGATTGACAACCTCATCGCAAGTTGGGGACAAAGTTCTGTGGTTGTGCAGTGTGTCTCCACGTTGCTACTAGCACCGGTAGTGCGCCCTGCCAAAGCTCAGCTAGTAACACCTTTGGGGTGTTTCCTTGCTCCTACTGGTTCGATTAAACCTTGGTTTCATAACTGAGGGAAACTTGCTGCTATGCTCATCATACCTTCCTCTTGGGGTTCCCAACGAGCTCTACATCAACCACGCACCAACACTTTTCTGGGCGCCATACACAGAGCCATCAAGCATTTTTCTGGCGCCGTTGCCGGGGAGTCAATGACATCTTCACAAGGGGAGTCCCTCATGACCAATCTCTTTACTTTGTTATTTTTGTTTTGCTTAGTTTCTTTTTGCTTTGTTTGCTTGTTTCTTATTCAAAAACACACAAAAATTAGTTTTACTAGTTTGCTTTCTTATTTGAAAAACCCAAAAAAATGATTACTCTTGAAAACACTAAGTTGTGTGACTTCACTAGCACCAACAACAATGATTTTATGAGCACACCTATTGCTCCACATGTGCCTAAAGATACTTTCTTTGAGATAAAACCTGCTTTGCTCAATCTTGTTATGAGAGAACAATTTTCTGGTATTGGTAATGAAGATGCTGCTTCCCATCTAAATAACTTTGTTAAACTTTGTGAGATGAAAAAGCATAGGGATGTAGATGGTGATATTATTAAACTGAAATTGTTTCCTTTCTCTTTGAGAGGAAAAGCTGAAGAATGGTTGAATTCCTTAACTAGGAATAGTATTGATTCTTGGACTAAATGCAAAGATGCTTTCATTGGAAAATACTATCCTCCTGCTAAGATTATATCCATGAGAAGTGAAATAATGAAGTTCAAACAACTTGATAATGAGCATGTTGCTCAAGCTTGGGAAAGAATGAAATCTTTGGTAAATAATTATCCCACTCATGGACTGACTTCTTGGATGATCATCCAAACTTTTTATGCAGGATTGAACTATTCTTCAAGGAACCTATTGGATTCTGCTGCTGGAGGTACCTTTATGACCATCACTTTGGGTGCTGCAACAAAACTTCTGGACAATATGATGGTTAATTATTCTGAATGGCATACTGAGAGAGCTCCACAAGGTAGGAAGGTAAATTCTGCTGAGGAAACTTCCTCCTTGAGTGATAAGATTGATATTATTATGTCCATGCTTGTTAATTAGAAAGCCCATATTGATCCAAATAATGTTCCTTTAGCCTCGTTGGTTGCTCAAGAAGAGCAAGTTGATGTGAACTTCATAAGAAATAACAATTTTGGCAATAATGCTTATAGGAACAATTTTGGTAACAACAATTATAAGCCATATCCTCCCAACAATGGTAATGCTTATGGAAATTCTTACAACAATAATATGAGTGCTCCCTCTGAACTTGAAGTTATGCTTAAAGAGTTTATTAGTAAACAAACTGCTTTCAATAAAACTATTGAGGAAAAACTCTCTAATGCTGAAAGAAATATAGCATCTTTGGTTGAAGCTCAATCTTCTTTGAATAAAATGGCTGCTAAACCTGAAACTAATGAGAATCCCTTTGCAGCTACCAATGCTACACAAGTAAGAATTGATGAAAATGTTAGACTATTAGCTGAATTACATGCTAAGTGGGAAAGAGAAGATGAAATTGCTAGAAACATTAGTGTTTATACTATCACCACCACTAGTGTTGAGGCTAGTAATAGTTCTATTGCTTCAGATGATAAATTTGACTTTGATCTTGATGGTTGCAATATCTCTGAAGTTATTAAGTTCCTACAAAATCATGCTAAAAGTCCTAATGCTAGTGCTATGAACATGGCCCTTACAAAACACATTACTGATGCTCTCATAAAGATTAAAGAAGAAAAGATAAAACATAAAGCTTCTATTCCTATTAAACAATAAGATGGTTGGGAACCCATCATTAATATGAAAGTGAATGACTTTGATTTCAAACCTTTATGTGATCTTAATACTAGTGTTTCTATTATGCCTAGAAGGATTTATGATATGCTTGATTTGCCTCCACTTGAAGATTGTTATTTGAATGTCCCACTTGATGATAATACTAAAAAGAAACTCATGGGGAGTCTTAATGATGTTCTTACTATGGTTAACAATGCTTATGTCCCCGTTGATTTCTATGTTTTGGATGTTGAATAAAATGCTTCTTGTCCTATTACTTTGGGAAGACCTTTTCTTAGAACTGTTGGTGCCATTATTGATATGAAAAACGGCACCATTAAATATCAACTCCCACTCAAGAAAGGTATAGAACACTTCCCTAAAAAGAGAGAAAATATTTCTTTTGCTTCTCCTATGAAAACAAAATTTAGATTTAATGCTTCTTCATTTGAGAACACTTGATTCTTTCTTTGCTTCTTATGCCTAACTTAAAGGCGTTAAAGAAAAGTACTTATTGGGAGATAACCCAAAAGTTTTAGATGAGTCCTAGAAGTTATTACTTCAGTAATAACCTCTCCTTATCCTCTTTATTTGCTTTTTGTGCCAAGAGTAACCTCTAATGACAGAGAAGTAATGATTGGGAAAGTTGCTGTCCCGAAACAGATTTTTGTGCTTCACCTTAAAAATCCGTGTAAAATCTCTGAACGTATTTTTGAGGCGTGAATTTTTGTGCTTCTGCCCCATGTTGTTATATAACTTTTTTTAGTTCAACACTTTTTTATTTGAGCAACAGAAGGTCTTCGAAAAAATTCGTCTTTACCTGCTGGTCTGTTTTGACAAATTTCTGCCATTTTCTGCATTTGCTTCTTGTTGGTTCCTTTTTGAGTTCTTTTGGATAATTGAGATTTTAGAGGGAAGTGCTATAGTAGATAGTGTTCTAATGGAAGTTTATTTGGTGTTAGAACTGAACCTTAAGACTTATTTATCTTGAGTGCACTAATGTTGCTAATAAAGATTGTGTGAAGTTTTGTATGAAGGAAAAATTTCAGGTGTATGGAAGGAATGAGTAATGAGATGAAGGATGGACTAAAGCTCAAGCTTGGGGATGCCATGCGTGTCACCCCAAGAAATATCCAAGAAGTGCAAGCGTCAAAGCTTGGGGATGCCCAAGGCATCCCCTTCTTCATCAATAAAAATCCCATGTTTCTTCCAAAACGCTTCATTTTTATTGTTTCATGCACAGTTGTGTTGTTCTTGGAGCGTCTTCTTTTTCGTTTTCGTTTGGTTTTTCGTTTTCTTGGTTAGCTTAGTTTGCTGAATAAATTGGTTGGACCCCCTTCATACATTGGTTTGCAAATAGTTTGGTTTGGTTTGGAAAAGAGTAGGAAAGTTCATGCTTATGTGGTAAAAAGAGCTTGTTTTTGACTGTGGCCTATGCTTTGTCATGCCATGATTGATATTGTTTTGGCTTTATGCTTAGTATTCTTTGCTTTAGCATGACTTGTTATAAACAATTGAGATTGCTTAATGTGCCTTGGATGAATCATGCGTTGTTTTAGCATATTAAAGCATAGTATAGTGGTATTCTCCTTTGATGCTTTATTTGGGTTGACTTGGCGCATGCTCACACCATGTTATGACTATCTCAAGTCACCATAGCCTTTATGATCCTTTAGTTTTCAACTTGTAGTATCACTTTATGCTTTGATCAATGATGTTTTGTCGCTCTGCATGATTATGGCCATTATTGCTCTCTTAGTTTATCGCTCCCAGTCTTTTGCTAGCCTCCACAACAAAGTATGAGTTCCACTCATGCATCCAACTCCCTAAACCAAGTTATTTCAAAGAGTCCACCATACCTACCTACTAGCTTATGCTATTCCAAGTATATTCATGCTGTTGTTTACCTTCCAAATTAAACTTGTTATGAGAAAACTAGTGATTAAAGCTCTCACGAACTTGATGGCACACTTTATTTTTCTTGCCCTTAATAAAATTGAACCATTGTGTCTTCTATGTTGTATATGCTTGCACTTATTTGTTGGGAATTAGCAGAACCATGCTTTTATGGGGAACGCTTTCAACATTGCACTTGGTACTTGTACCTAGTTGATATCATGCTCTTTTGTATATGGATGTCGTCGGTGTGAAATGAAAGGGGAGCTTGCAAGTCGATGGAGTTATGTATATGTGTTAGAGAAACGCCTAGGCCGTTGGTTTAATCCATGCTGACATGGTGGAAACCTGCAACGTAACCATAATGAGCTGTCTATGAAGCATTCTTCTTATAAAAAAAGAGTCCTATATTGAGAAAAAAGAGAAAAGAAAAAAAGAGAGATTATGAAAAGAGGAAAGAGAGAAAAAAGCACCATATTCCCATGGTAAATAAGAAGATTGCTGAGATGCTCGTTATCTGCTTGCCTTGTCATTTTGATATGGGGCTTCTTCCATATCATCGGGCAAGGGGTACCCTGTTGGCGGTTCTCTATGATACACATATACTTAGAATGACAAGAACTTACTGGTGACTAAACTTGAGTAGCATGAGGAGCGGCCCTCATATACAAGGGACATGAGATTTCTGACTTATACTTCGTCAAGCATGTACACCATAGTTTGTTGACTTTAACCTTAATCACTTCAAGATGCTTATGATAGGGGTAATGAGAGCTGAAAGCTATAAGTACCATAATTTTTGGAAGCTCTTTATGAGACTTGAATCCCTACTTCCTTTTATAAAAAGGCCTTTCTTCCACCATTATATTGAGTCTCCATCTTCTACCTTTATGCACTTACTTTGAGAGCATAGTGGCCATTCTTAGTTCTATGTGCATTGTCCCAAGACTAGTTGATTGATGCATATCTTGATATTGCTTGTTTTAAACTAAATGTAACTAGTCACTCTTACGAACTTTGAAGGTATCCTATGCATTTATATTTGCTACTCTATGAGGGACAAGCTGAATACTTTTATGCTATGTTTTCTTTATGTGAAACAAACAAACGTCTTACAAAGCATTGTTATTCATGAATCTTTTGTTTGTGTCTTTTCATGTTGCATCATAGCTTCTTTGTCTTATTGCTAGAACCTTGTCTTTCATGTTATGATTGAAGTACTATGATCCCAGTTTTGAATGTTTTACAAATACTTTGATCAAGTCTTTGATGGTGCATGTCACCTCAAAAATTATTCTTTCTTTTTATCACTTACCTACTCGAGGACGAGCAGGAGTTAAGCTTGGGGATGTTGATACATTGCAAATGTATCTATAATTTTTGATGTTCCATGCTTTGTTTTATCCACTTTCTTGTGTTTTGTTCCAACTTTGGAGTACTTTTCATATAATTTCTTGGACTAACCTATTAACAAGAGCCACAAAGGCTACCCTGTTTTCTCGCTTTTTTGGTTCCAGGAAAGTTAGAAAATGAATATTCTCGGAATTGGATAGGACAAAAGCCAAAGTGCCTATTTTTCCAGAAGTCATCAGATGCTAGAGTACGAGACGGAGAGGGGCCAGGGGTCCACCACACCACCTGGCCGCACGGCCCAGCCTGGCCCATGCCAGGGGGTGGTGTGGCCGCCCCTGGCACCCCCTCGGCCTCCCCTTCCGCCTATAAGATGCCCTCGGGACAAAAACCCTAAGTGCCCGATCAAAAATCCACGAAAGATTTTGTAGCCGCCGTGATCTCCATCCCTAGATCGGGAGGGATCTGAAGCTCTTCCCGGCACCCTGCCGGAGAGGGGAATTCACCCTGGAGGCCTTCTTCATCACCATGCAAGCCTCCGGTGTGATGCGTGAGTAGTTCATCCTTGGACTACGGATCCATGTAGTAGCTAGATGGCTGGTTCTCCTCCTTTGTGCTTTCATGTCTAGATCTTATGAGCTTCGTTCATGATCAAGATCATCTATTTGTAATTCTGCATGTTGTGTTTGCGAGGATCCGATGGATATTGAGATGCTATTTCAGATTGATTATTGATTCTATCATGTGTTTGTTATTTGTGATCTTGCATGCTTTCCGTTGTTAGTAGCTATCTTGGCTAAGTAGATGCTAGCAACTCCAAGAGTTAGTATTTATGCTCGATAGTGGGTTCATGCCTCCGTAACTGGGAAGTGACAGAAATCTCTAAGGTACTAGATGTGTTGTTTCTACTAGGGAGAAAACAACAATCCTTTGTTCATAGAACAATCATATTGTTTACTTTACACGCAGTTCGTAAAGCAATAATCTGTTGCTTGCAACTTAATACTAGAGAGGGTTCGAATGATAACCTGAAGGTGGATTATTAGTCATAGATGCAGTTGGATGGCGGTCTATGTATTATGTTGTAATGCCCAATCAAGTCTCAAAGGAGTCAAGATGATTAGTATATGCATGTATTGCTTTCTCGATGTTTGTCAATTGCCCCGCTGTAATTTGTTCACCAAGCATGTTCTCTATCTTAAGGAGAGCCACCTCTAGTGAACTATGGATCCCGGTCCTTGTCTTTTATATTCAATCTATAATCTTTTACTGTTTTGTGTTTACTTTCTGCAAACTTTTACTTCTTTCCATTCGATACGTTTAATCCTTTGTTTTCCGCAAAACACGGTGAGATTGACAACCTCATCGCAAGTTGGGGACAAAGTTCTGTGGTTGTGTTGTGCAGGTCTCCACGTTGCTACTAGCATCGGTAGTGCGCCCTGCCAAAGCTCAGCTAGTAACACCTTTGGGGTGTTTCCTTGCTCCTACTGGTTCGATTAAACCTTGGTTTCATAACTGAGGGAAAATTGTTGCTATGCTCATCATACCTTCCTCTTGGGGTTCCCAACGAGCTCTACATCAACCACGCACCAGCACTTTTCTGGGCACCATACACAGAGCCATCAAGAGCCAAAGAATATTTATAAGCCTTAACAACTGAGTTGTCAATTCAGCTGCACCCGGAAACAATCTTGCTCGCCGCAGTTTATCAGTAGCAATAGTTTTGTAGTATGAATAGTAAAGTAGCAGCAATAGTAAAGTAAAGACAGCAGTAACAATTGCGATAAAGAGGATTCGAAAGGTAGGCATAGGGATGGATGGACGGGCGTTGCATGGACAAGACAATTCATATAGCAATCAGAACATAGGGCAATTGTAGATAAATAAGATAAAGCATCCAAGTACTAGATAATCCTAGACACGTGTTCCATAAATAGGCATACATGCTTGCAATGAGAACTTGCACAACATCTTTTGTCCCACCAGTCCGTTTGTAGCGGGGCCTCAAGGGAACTGCTGGCAATTAAGGTGCTCCTTCTAACAGAGCACCGGAGCAAAGCATTAATACTCCGTGAACACATGTGATCCTCACATCAAAGTCATTCCCTCCGGTTATCCCGATTTCTGTCACTTCGGGGCCATTGGTTCCGGACAACAACGTGTGTATACAACTTGCAGGTAAGACCACAAACAATACTATCATAATGAATCAATAACATGTTCAGATCTAAAATCATGGCACACGAGCCCTAGTGATAAGCATTAAGCATAATAAGTCGCAACAAAGTCAAAAAGCACTAATAATAGATACTAGGCACTATGCCCTAATAATCTGATGTCATTACATGAACGATCTCATCCAATCCCTACCATCCCCATAGCCTACAGCGGGGGATTACTCACTCATAGATGGGGGAAACATGGATGGTCGATGGAGAAGCGATGGTGATGATGATGGTGATGATCTCCTCCAATTCCCCGTCCCGGTAGGGTGCCAGAACGGAGTTTCTGGTGCTGTTTCTTGGAATCTGGTGGTGGTGGCGGAGCGAAACTCTTTCTGGAAAAACGTCGAACCCCCCTGAGTTTTTAGGTCAGAAGGCATCTTATAGGCGAAGAGGGAGGCCTAGGGGGTGCTGGGCCAGACCACCCCTAAGCGGCCAGCCTAGCCAGCGTGGCGGTGGTGGTGTGGGCCCCACCCTCTCTCCTTCTCGATTCGGCTCTGGTGTCCCTCGGTGAAAAACTGACTTTGGCTTTTGTCCCGTCAATTTCGAGAATATTCATTTTCGACTTTTCCGGAACCAAAACAGTAAAACAGGCATCCTTCGTGGCTCTTGTTAATAGGTTAGTCCAAGAAGTCATATGAAAAGTACTCCAAAGTATGGACAAAACATAATAAAGTAGATAAAACCAAGCATGGAACATCAAAAATTATGGATATGTTTGCAACGTATCAAAGGGCAAGGTCGGTGGAGGCTCGAGGGGCCCACACGAGGTGGCGGTGCGCCTAGGGCTAGCCGCGCCACCCTAGGGTGTGGCCCCGCTTAGTTTACATTCAATCAACCCCATCCCCTTCTCAAGGGGCCCGTCAAGATATTTTAAAAAGCACCTCAGTGGTGGGCCTGCCCCTGCGGCGTGCCCGACCTGACTGTCTCCTTATGAATGCCCCCGACTATCCCTATTAATCATTACTCCGATCCTGAAGGCCAACACAATAGGACCAGAATCCTATGATGTTATCCCATGCTAATGTATCCAAAGCGATGAATTTCTTTGAGCACTCTAATTTCTTCAAAGTAACGATGTCGGACACACGACCTGGCCAATTAAGGCTAGGAGCGCATCACCGGTTGAAGGGTCGAGTAGGTCGGTGCTCGCCATGAGGCGGACCAGCCGTCCCGGCCCAAAGTCCAACTACGAGCTTTTTAACTGCAACAACTTAAATATACGCTATTGGAGCTAGAATTACCGTGACTGCAAAAAATAATAAATAGTTTGGAAACTCTAGGTATCGAGAAGAAGTTATTGGACAAGATTGATGTTGATTACATAGTCATTGACTTTCTTTTACAAATTTACGAAAGAAACTAAGGTAAAATGTAAAAATTGTTATTTCTATATGAATATTGTAATTGTGTACACTTGAAATCTTTACTTTCATCATTCATACATGTATATTTAGATAACAAGTTGTAATAAGGGCCCTAAATTTTAGTTTCGCCCCGACCCCCCGAAATCTCAGGACCGGCATGCGTATGGCTTTGAAAATGTACTTAACTAACCATGAGTTTGCAAACATGCTAGTTTTTAAAACTTTATTCTATAATTGGTGAAGACAACTCGAATATCTGTACGAGGTGCTATTTGTTGGAATAAATATATGTGGTATTAATTGTCAAAAGTACGATCTTAACTTGACGGTCAAGTTCCCTCTAGGATAGCGGAAAAACAGCCGCTCTCGCAACCCGAGTCGTCCCCGCGGGCGATTGGGTGGCGCTGCCGCCTCTCCTCAGCTCCCCTACTCCTCCGCCTCCCCCCGCCATTGCCTATGTGCGGCTCCGGGTAAGGCCTACACGGCGCCGATGGTGGCTATTCGCTTTTTCCCTCTCGGTGGAGCTATGCGCGGGGCAGGCGTCTCCAGGTGGTGTCCTGAGGCGGCGATGGTTCTGGCTCAGCGTGTCTGTTGGCGCAGTGGTGCGGCCGTTGGCGGCGGAGCTCTGCAGCGGTGCGGGTAGGCGGCGACAACGGCCGCTCAGCCTAGATCTAGGCCCCATCTGGGTCGGGCGGGCCGACGACTTTCCTGGTGGTAGAGGTGGAGCACCAATAGTTACGGGGTATGGCGGTGTTGTGGTCGGCTTGCTGCAATGGGGCAACGGGGGATTTACAGGCTTGATCTGGGCTCGGCCAGGGCCGTCGGTGCCTGGTGTGCCCTAGTTGCCTTGTCTGGTCGGCTATCACGATGGCGGTGGAGGCAGTTCCCTCCCGCTAGGCCTGGCGACAATGTTCGCAGGGAGACAACAAGGATGACGTCAAGACCGTGATGGCGCAAGATGGTGGGCAATGAAGTTGGTTAGAGTGCTTTGGAGCGGCCGAGGTTGTGGTCTTTTGGGGTCGGGAGAAATCTCGGCCAGCTCGCCCGACACCGACGCGGTGATGCCTGTGGGTGTCGTCGGTCCTTCTTCAAGGGCGACAGTTGTACCCCTTCCCTACTCCCCTCCGAGTACCGGGAGAAATTCTAGGATCAGTCCCGGCAACAAACTCGTCGTCATCGCATCCTTTTTTGAATTGCTTGGTACGAGGCGATTCAAAATACTAGGAACGTGGTGGGATAAATTGGGAGGGCACAACGTTTGCCAGTCATCTTTGCGTAGTCAATGTGCCGCTGCTGGCATTTTTTTGCAGCTGTCTAACAGTGCACCGTGTGGTTTGTATGTTTATATAGCAGGGCGATAAATTGTTTCGAGGATTTAAAAAAAATACTATCCTGTAAAAATAAAAAATTTACCCGAGGGATCGAACTCCCGAACTCAGACTCCCCGACAGCCCACTTGACCATCAGGCCACCGAAATCTGTGCCGCGTAAACAACCAACATACCCACATGTTTAACGTGCCACGGGCCGGCTCGTCTGGCGTCTGTACCGTGCTTGGACCGTGGGGCGGGGCACCCGTGCCGGCCCGCGAGTTATACAGGCCGCCGCGTGCCTTGCCAGGCCGGCCCGGCCCGTTAGCCAGGTTTGTCTCCAGCTAGCCCCAAGGGTCGTATCTCCCGATCCCTGGACGAGTCGTCCGTTCGTCACCTAGCAAAAATGCTTCTGGCCACTCATTCCCCAATTCCCAGGGATCAAATCCCTAAAATTCCGATCCCACTTCCCTTCTCCAGCACCCTCTCGACGCCGGCGGCACCACCGGCGCTCTAGCTAGCACCAATCCCTGGATTCTAATCTGATTTCTGTTTTGCACCCTACCCCAACCCGGCAAAGCTGGCGGTGATCATCCACCTAACTCGTGCTATTCCGTCGTCCGTTCACGGAGCACGCGACCTGCTCGACGTGTAATGTCTCTGGAGCAGCGCGAGATCAAAAAGGCTTCCATGGACATCGGCGGGGCCGACCGCATCGGCGCCCTCCCCGACGAGCTTCTCCACCACGTGCTCTCCTTCCTCCCCGCGCACGAAGCGGTGCGGACGTGCGCGCTCGCGCGGCGCTGGCGCAACCTCTGGAGATCCGCCCCTGCCCTGCGCGTCACCGGCGTCAAGGGGTGCAAGAACTCTGCCTGGTTCGTCAACTTCGTCCAGAACTTGCTCCTCCGTCGCGACCCCCACGCCCACCTCGACTCGTTCGAGCTCGACCTCGACGAGCGCGACTTCGATTTCGACAAGCCGTTCCTCCCCGCCAACGAGTGGCACGTGACCCGCTGGTTCCGGCACGCCGTGACGTGCGGACCCCGGGTGCTGCTGGCGCTGCGCACCACCAGTGGCATCTACAAGAACCCCGGCGACTACGAGACTCTAGATCTCCTCAACGCCCCTCTCATATCCCAGCACCTCACGAGATTGGAACTCCAGATGGTGTCTGTGCGCGGCAAGGCTCTCAATTTCTCTGGGTGTCCGGCGCTGGTTGATCTCAAGATGGAGGAGTGCGACATTATTGGAAATATCTATTCTCCATTCTTGAAACGTCTCAGCATCATCCTCGGTCATTTTCAGACTGACCCCTTCCGCGCCCGGATCTGCTTGCCTAGCCTCGTTTCCCTGGAGCTAATCGGTGCTATGCGCAGGGCTCCGGTACTGGTTGAAAGCATGCCACTGCTGGTTTCAGCAATTGTTAGACTTGATTCCACTTGTGTCGATTCTTGTCCTAAGAATGACAATGGAGACTGTCATGATCGTGAATGTTACGGTTGTTATGGTGCCGGTGCTTATGATAGGCGTGGCCAATCTGTGCTTTTGAATGGATTGTCGGAAGTTGCAGAGCTGGAATTGTCAGTTGGTTCTAAAGTGGTATGTTTGCTTGCACTTACCTTTTTTCCTTTCAGTTTGTAATACGCCAGTTATTATTATGTTGCTCATACTGGTTGCAGTGATACATCTGTGAAATATATATGTATGGGGTTCAAACCTGTTGCATTAGTTTATTCTTATATGGCATTTTGAGCTAAAATTTTGTATTCCTCAATCCATATGGTGTACAATCGCATATTGTACTACAGAAGTTTAATAACTTATTACTTATAAGCATTGTTCCGTTGTGCAGTTTATTGTCAATAGGGATTTGAAATTATGCCCTACATTTAGCAAGTTAAAGACCCTGTTGCTCAGCGAATGGTGCCCCGACATTGCTAGTGACCTCAATGTGCTAAGTTGCTTCCTCAAAAATTCACCAATTCTGGAGAGGCTCACTCTCCAGCTCTCTGAGGTACTGTATTTTGTAGATGAACAGCCTTGTTTTACTGAAGTTTGATTACCATCTGTGATTGGTCGACGTAGTAAATTATTTGAGTGCTTTATTAGGTACCGAAAGATGCAGTGGAAACACAGAGAAGCTACACTCCATCAAGGCAATCCATTGCATGCAACCATCTGAAGATCGTTGTGATCAAATGTCACGAAATTGATGCGAGGGCTCACAAGGTTTTGAACATCTTGAGTGCCTGTGGCATAGCACTCGAGAAGGTCAATATCCAGAGAACTAATAGAACATCTGGATTTTAATGCGAGTTGAGCATTTTTGTTTTGCAGGGAATGCTGGTTATGCTATTGATACTTGTGCTTTTCTGTATTCTGCCAATGTGTGTGTAAATTATAAACCATGTGATATAAATGAAGTATGAATACTAACCACTAGAAATTAATTTTTAGAATTTGCATGTATGTGGAAAGGTATAGACTCCCTAATCCTTGTATCTCGTCAAGAGGACGCAGAACATTTAAATCACAGCTATATATCATACTAGTTAAGGTATTACTTTTAATTAGGATACGTTTAGAATCAACTGTTTGTTCCGATCGATGCTTATCCCCGGACTTAGCTCAGCCCTTCAATTTCTTAAGTTCTGTATTGTCATGGAATTTGCCATGGCAAACAAGTGGTTAATTACCAAATCAGTTCTGGAATGAACATATTCTTGTTACTTAATTACCTTTCTTTCTTCAGGATGTTTAGTTATCTGTTGTATTGCAATGCTACCCAGAAGTTGAAAAGGTATAGATTACCTAATCCTTGTATCTCATAAAGAGGAAACATACACAGCTCTATATCAATACTAGTTAAGGTATTATTTTTAATTAGCATATGGTTAGAATCAACTGTTTGTCCCGATCGAGGCTGATCCCTAGACTTGGCTCAGCCATTCATTTTCTTAAGTTCTGTAATGTCAGGGGATTTGCCATGGCAAACAAGTGGTTAATTACCAAATTAGTTCTGGAATTAACATGTTCTTATTATACTTAATTACCTTTCTTTCTTCAGGATCTTTTCTTATCTGTTGTATTGCAATGCTACCCAGAAGTTGACTGGAAGTGAAGGGTACTACTTCAGTCCTCCTCCTCAGAACAAAACTTTCTTTATTTGTTTTCTATTTTGGAAAAGAAGGAGAATCATGTTTTATTCTGGAACGAGAACCACCGGCTGCTTTGTTCATCAGTAACGTTTAAATGCTAAATTTTAGACCCGTGCAACACTAGACAATGCAGACCCGTGCCATTTTTTTACAACAGGCATGGCCTGTAAAAGTTAAACGAAGAACTGAAAGACAAAAAAAAGGGGTCTATCGAGATTTGAATTACTCTGCTCTGTCGATTTGCGTGTCGTGGTTGATTTGGTAGACAAATTCCTCAGTTGTGTTGCATTGTGCCGCAGGCCGCAGTGTCCCACAGACAAGTGCTGCCATAGTTCTTCTACTAGTAGCTTGCAGTGAAGACCAATGTGATAGAATTGTCTCGGGGAGCAAGGCAGAGGCCACAGCCAACATCAGCGCACCATGTTTTGAGCGTCATGTTATCTTTGGTATTGAGGCACTCGCGTAATTGCAGAACGAGACTGTTCACCTGGAACCCACAGTGCACCTTGTTGCGGATTGTACCAGCTTCGATCGTTGGCGCTAGCGATTTCCAGAATGGAGAAAGAAAACCCGCGCCATGGATTCAGTCAGGCCATTTTTCTTTCCTTTTGCGCCAGGCCGCTGGAAATCAGATTTAACATTGCTGTTCCTTCATGTGCAGATGAGCTAGTTGTGGCCCTGCTCAACCATTAGCACCGCTATGCATACATTCACTTTTCTTTACTTTGTCCTCGGAGCTAAGCCAAAACATAGTACCCTGATGAGTTTTGCTCCCTCGTTATAAGACATTTTAGCTTTGTGAAATGAATGTATCTAGATGTCTTTTAGTGTGTATAGATTCACTCTAAATATAATAAAAGATGTCTAGATACATACGATTAATAAAGTTAAAATGTCTTATATTTCTAAACGGAGGGAGTATATGCTTGTAATTTAACAAACCCCGTTAAAAGAATTGCAGAGCATGACTCTTAAGAGATCTTGCAATACCGCAGTAGGCAGTAGATCAAAGCTTTCAGTTTCATGACATGACTATCTTACGGCCGGCCTTGTGCAATTACCACAATTGGATATTGTCTCCAACCAGTGGGACATTGTGGCGGGAGCATATATAAATGATGGCCCGATCACAACAAGTGAAATCTAGAGGTACGTAACTAATAAGCCGACGAAAGAATAACGAGCAATCATTCGAATCAGTGCTTACATATGCTTTTTTCAGCACAACTGCACAATACTACATTATCAATTATGCTATTAATAGTAACGCTACATAAGAATCGAGTAGCAGTACTCCCTCCGATCCAAATTAATGTTATCGTGACTAGATTCGGATATATCTAGTTATGTTTGGATTGGAGGGAATATAACAATTTTGGTGCCCATTACTATGTTTTTTTATATACACGAGAATACTACTCCGTTATGCAACTGCTAAACTTACCGTTGTTGTTCGTTTTCCTTTTGATAGTTGAACCCAACCGTGTTTTTTACAGAGCGCATGAGAAAACGTTGAGAGTAAATTGTAGAGAAATAAAAATATGTGAATATCAATGCACAATCATATTCCAACAGATGCAAAAAATGTGCAATTGCATACACATAATATCCAATTCTCTTTTAGTTAATATAATCTACCTAATTAATTCTCACTATTAATGTCAAACTACAAATTCTAAATAAATGATAGTATAATAAATTCCAATACAATTTTTTTTGGGATTTTGAGCGTAAAATAATGATATGCTTGAAATATCCAAAGTTTCAGAAATCAGGTTAATTAATTTTAAGCATTAACTTAATTCTATGGTAGGAATTTCTAGAAGATAACTTAAAATAAAATTCTGCTTTTCATAGCAAAGTGCATATTTTGATCTTGAATATTCACATTTTTCATACAACATGGATGAATTTTTGGAGATTCATATACCACTTATTTCAAATATATTTGCATTTATAAATTCTTTTAAAATTCAAATTTATCATCACACTAGAAAAGCATTTTTGTGAAAAACAAAACTTCTAGGAATTCGTCGCTCAAATTTAAAAAATTCAACCACAAATCTATGCAGAACTCACTGTAACAATACATTAAATTTATGTAATTTAAAACAATTAGGCTCTTATGAACTCAACTAAGAGCATATGCACAAAATTATTTTGTATCCGCCACGCTGTCTGCACGAGATTAAACTAGTTCTTAGGGCATCACCTATGTGTATAAGGTTAACTTTATCCATAAGCTGGGATCCACATATTTGTGAAGCCCCGGTGAACGGCAGCCGTAACTATAACGGTCCTAAGGTCGGGACCGACATGTCATTAAAAGTACATACCATTGGGAATAAAGAAATAATTGTTTAATCTTTGTGGGTAACCCACAAGCTTGTGGTAGACCTTAAGCTTAGGGTGTGAAGCTTGTAGACAGTCGGTATAACCTCTAAATAGGCTTTCGTCCAGCTTTATTATAAATAAAGCAACCATCCATGCATAGTACCATACAATCCGACAACACAACATATAAGAGTTAGGGGCACAACACCCCATAAGCTAGCACCAACAACACAACACAACACACTCGGATCCATCTGAGAGAGCAATGAGAGATCCACGGTCCAACACGAGCTCAAAAGCGGGACAGATAGTCAGCATGTATAAGGTGAACCTTAAGAGTTACCACATGGTTTTATGGTGTTTTTTTTGCATACACTGGATACCCTTGTGCATGGACTAAATTTGGTAGATGCTAGAAACCATGTCGAAAAAGTACGAGTTAGCTGTATGTTTGTACAATAGGGAAACGAATTATATAAAGAGCCAATTCATATGGGCTACTATCAGTAAAAATCCTGAAAAAACATACACACACATGTATGCTTCTGTGTCCTATGGGCGTATTCTATTTTTCATGGAAAAATATGTTTTATGATATGTGTGAAAAAATGGTGCTAAAAGAATCTACCTTTTGAGGACCTTTTTTACAGAGACACGACATATGTATTTTTTTTTCACAAAACATTAAAGACACATATGAAAGATAAGAACACAGATGTTATCTAAAATTTATGATATTTTATTGCGCTTTTTACATTTGTTCTGGTGAAAATTATGGTATGTACCTAAATTCCCTAGGAAAAACTGTTTTCTCACAATCGAGCATACACTTTTTTTCAGAGGAAGAAAGCATTCTACACTTCTTTATGTTCTCAATTCATGTAATATCTAGTCCGATTGGTTTTCTATTTATATGTTTCAGATCAGAAATCACGAGAACGAAATTAGTGCTCTCCAATTTTGTTGCTACCCAAGCACTCAAGTCCAAAATTGATTCCAGTTTGGAAAAATTAGGTCTATACCATTAAAATATGTTATTTGCCGATACAAGCTTTGTTCAACTCCGATGATAGAGGGTCGAGAAAGACAACGAGTCTTTGGCTAGTGTCTGTAATCGTTGCTAGGTGAATGTATTTATAATTTATTATTTTTAGTTTTCTATTTACCTTTTTGCGGGAAGTTTTTTATTTACTATTGTGATGATTATTAATGGCTATGTAGGGAACGTGCCCTACAAAATCGTCCCATACGGTGTCCCGTTAACCCAATACTTGATTGCCCCGGTATTGTTGGAAATATGTCCAAGAGGCAATAATAAAAGAGGTTATTATTATATCTTTGTGTTTATGATGAAAGTTTACATCCCATGCTATAATTGTATTATTAGAAAATACTAATATTTGTGTGTTTTGTAAACATAAAAGAGTCCCTAGTAAGCCTCTTATTGAACTAGCTTGTTGATTGATTGATGATCATGGTTTCCTGATCATAGACATTGGATGTGATTAATAACAAGGTTATATCATTAGGAGAATGATGTGATGGACACACACCCATAGTAAGCGTAGCATAAGATCAAGTCATTAAGTTCAGATTGTAAGCTTTGAAATACATAGTAACCTAATCCTTCGACCATGAGGTTATGTTAATCACCATCACCGGATGGGTACTTTGATGACATCAAACGCCGTTTCGTAACTAGACGGTTATAAAGGTGTCATTGGGTATTCTGAAAGTATGTGTTGAAGCGCATAGACCAAGATTGGGATTTGTCCATCCATATGACGGATAGATATACTGGCCTCTCGGTGGAATGTCATCTAGATAGCTTGCAAGCATGTGACTAGGTCACAAGGGATGACATAACATGGAACGAGTAAAGAGTACTTATCAAGAACGAGGAAGAACTAGGTATGAAGATACCGACGATCAAACCTCGGATAAGTAGAATGTCATGAGACAAAGGGAATTGGTTTCAGATGTTAATTGGTTCAATCGATCACGGAGTAATCGTGAGTATGGGAGCCGTTATGGATCTCCAGATCCCGCGATGGTTATTGATGGGAGAGGTGTCTTCATCATGTTCAGCATTCACGAACCGTAGGGTGACACACTTAAGGTTCAAGTTGTTTGAAGTAGATATGGAATTTGCGTTGAGACCGAATGTTGTTCGAGTCTCGAATGGATCCGGACATCACGAGGAGATCCTAATGGTCCGGAGAATGAGATTCATATATTGGGGATCATTTTCTAAGTTAGGAAATGTTAGGAGTGTTTGTATGGAGATTCTAGAAGGTTTCGAATATTCTCGAAGGTTCTAGAGGATTTCTTGGAGTTTGCTTGAAAACCAAGAAAGGGATCAAAGAAACCAAGTGGGGTACTACACGGATTCGTGGGGAGGAGGACTCCTCCCAACCCGCCGACCAAGGAGGAGGAGTCCTACTAGGACTCCTCCCAGCGCCTCCCTCCCTTAAATAGAAGGGAGGCGCCTCTTGACCTTGTCTCATAACTCCCAATCTCAGCCGCCTCCACGCTTTCTTCTACATGCATAGGCGAAGCCTGCAGATTTCTTATCTCCACCACCACCACCACGCCGTCGTGCTGCTGGGATTCCGTGGAGAAGATCTACTACCTCCGCTGCTTTGGAACGGGAGAGGAAGGTCCCTTCGACTCAAGACGTGTGACCGTCTCGTGAAAGCGCTGCCGAACGCCGGAAGGATCGTCCACACGATCTTGAGATCGGCAAGTGATCGACTACATCATCCACGAGATCTAATCTCGTTAACGCTGCTTCTACGAGGGTTAGTACTGATCTATCTCGCTGCTCATGTCTAGTAGATTAGATCTTGGCTTTTATCTAGATTAGATCTGGGTTTTGTTCGTTCTTGCGGTAGAATTTTTGTTTTCCATGCTACGAACCCATCGGGTATCGAGCCTTGTCTATGCGAGATCTGTTGTACGAGTAGAACACAATAAGGTTGTGGGCGTTGGTGCTCGTCTGCCTTTTGCTATATGTGTACTTTGCATCTTGCGGTATGGTGGGATGAAGCGGCTCGGCTAACATTACATGTCATCGCACATGAGACTTGCTCCACGCTTGACGTGCAACTCAGATTGCACAAGTGGCTTTATGGTGTCTTTCTCCCATCATAGTATAGATCAAATCTACACTTTGCACTTGATAACACTTGTATCAACGTTGTGGTTCAGTTTCGTAGGTAAGATGCATTCTTAATCAAAAGCCCAAGCCACGTAAAACTTGCAAAGAAAATTAGAGGCGTCTAACTTGTTTTTGCAGGGGTTTTGTGATGTGATATGGCCTACATGTGAGTGTGATTGTATTTGATGTATGCAATGATCCTTGTTGTAATATGGCAACCGGCAGGAGCCTAATGGTTGTCTTTAATTCTGTTAAGACCTGCGTGTCTATTCATCTTATAATAGCTTTGTTCCAAGTAGTTTTAATAGTTGCTAGTGATGATGGACAACCATGAAGCGGCGCCACGGACCTTGACGCAATGTTGGTGATGATGGAGATCATGTCCGTGCTTTAGAGATGGAGATCAAAGGCATAAGAAGAAAGGGCCATATCATATCACACATATTATGAATTGCCTGTGATGTTAATCCTTTATGCATCTTGTATTGCTTAGATCACGACGGTAGCATTATAAGATGATCCCTCTCACTAAATATCAAGTAATAAAATGTTCGTCCTTAGTTAGCACCGTTGTTAAGACTCGTCGTTTCGAAGCATCTCGTGATGATCGGGTGTGATAGACTCTACGTGTGCATACAACGGGTGCAAGCCAGATTTGCACATGTGGAAACTAAGGTTAATCTTGACGAGCCTAGCATGTACAGACATGGTCTCGGAACACGAAATACCGAAAGGTAGAGCATGATCCATATGATTGATATGATAAACATGAAGATTGTTCGCCGATGAAGCTACATCATCTCACGTGATGATCGGACTTGGTGTAGTGGATTTGGTTCGTGTAATCACTAAAACAACTGCGAGGGATGTTGTTTTGAGTGGGAGTTCACCTAGTTAATTTAAGAATTAAATTTGAACAGTATTTATCATAAACTTAGTCTAAATTACTTGCAAATTTGTTGTAGATTATGGCGAACGTTTCCATCAATTTCAATGCGTTCCTAGAGAAAGAAAAGCTTAAGAACAATGGAAGCAATTTCACGGACTGGTTCCATGGATGAAGATCGCCCTCGTGGCTGGTCATTGACCTATGTGCTCGAAGCACCGCTAGGTGACCCACCTAGAAGATGCCACCGATGACGAAAGAATGTTTATGCCACTCGAAACATCACTACTCCACAATTGGTGTGCCATCCTGACGGTTTAGAATCGGAGCTTCAAAGCGCTTTTGAGCACCATGACCCATTTGAAATCATTAAGGAGCTCAAACTCATATTTGAGACTCGCGCGGCCATGGAAAGCTACGAAGCTTCCGAGAAGTTCTTTACCTGCAAGATGGAAGAGGGTAGCTCCGTTAGTGAGCACGTGCTCACCATGTCTGGGCACGCAAACAAACTCCGAGAGATGGGGATACCGATTCCTAATGAATTGGGGATTCACCGTGTCCTCCAATCACTGCCACCAAGTTATAAGAACTTTGTGATGAACTACAATATGCACTGCATGAACAAGACGTTGCCTGAACTATCGTCCATGCTGAAAACTGCTGAAGTGGAGATCATGAAAGAACACCAAGTATTGATGGTCAATAAGACCACCAATTTCAAGAAAAGGGGCAAGCCTAAGAACAAGGGCAACTTCAAGAAGGACGGCAAGAAAGCTGCCGCACCTGCTAAGAAGCCCAAGGCTGGTCCTAAACCTGAAATTGAGTGCTTCTACTGCAAGGGTGCTGGTCATCGAAGCGAATCGCCCCAAATACCGGCGGATCTGAAGAACGGCAACATCAAGAAGAAAGGTATATTCGATATACATGTTATAGATGTGTATCTTACTAGTAATCGTAGTAGTGCTCGGGTATTTGATCTTGGTTGGTTGCTCATATTTGTAACTCAAACAGAGTCTGGAATAAACGAAGACCGGCAAGAGACGAGGTGACGATGCGTGTTGGAAATGGCTCCAAGGTTGATGTGATCGCCACGCACGCCTCTACATCTACCATCGGGATTAGTTTTAAATTTAAATAATTGTTATTTGGTGCGTAAGCATGAACATTATATCTGGATCTTGTTTTATTAAGTAGACGGTTACTCTTTTAAGTCTGAGAATAAAGGTTGTTCGATTTATATGAGTAATATCTTTTATGGTTTTGCACCTGAGATGAATGGTTTATTCTTATTAAATCTCGATAGTAGTGATACACATGTTAACAACATAGATGCTAAACGAATAAAATTGAATGATAATTCTACATACATGTGGCACTGTCGTCTTGGTCACATTGGAGTGAAGCGTATGAAGAAACTCCATTCTGATGGACTTCTTGAATCACTTGATTTTGAATCACTTGAAAGATGCGAAGCATGTCTAATGGGAAAAATGACTAAGACTCCATTCTCTGGAATAATGGAGCAAGGTACAGACTTATTGGAAATAATACATACCGATGTGTGTGGTCCAATGAGTGTAGCATCGCGTGGTGGATATCGTTATGTTCTCACTTTCACGGATGACTTGAGTAGATATGAGTATGTCTACTTTATGAAACATAAATCCGAAACTTTCAAGAAGTTTAAGGAATTTCAAAGTGAAGTGGAAAATCATCGTAACAAGAAGATTAAGTTTCTGCATTCTGACCGCGGAGGTGAATATCTGAGTTATGAGTTTGGCATGCATTTAAAGAAATGTGGAATACTTTCACAGTTGACACCGGGAACACCACAACAGAATGGTGTGTCCGAACGTCGAATCGAACTCTCTTAGATATGGTTCGGTCTATGATGTCTCTTCTGATTTACCGTTATTATTTTGGGGCTATGCATTAGAGACACCGCATTCACTTTAAATAGGGCACCATCTAAATCCGTTGAAACGACACTGCATTTAATTGTGGTTTGGAAAGAAACCTAAGTTGTCGCTCCTTAAAGTTTGGGGCTGCGTTTATGTAAAGAAGTTACAGCTGATAAGCTTGAACCCAAAGCGAGAAATGCGTCTTCATAGGATACCCTAAAGAAACAATTGGGTATACCTTCTATCATAGATCCGAAGGCAAAGTTTTCGTTGCTAAGAATGGATCCTTTCTCGAGAAGGAATTTCTCTCGAAAGAAGTGATCGAAGGAAAGTAGAACTCGACGAGGTTATCGAACCTTCTTCGGAGTTGAGAGTAGCGCAGACCGGAAGATGTTTCGTGTCACCGCACTAACCGGAGAGGAAGCTAATGATGATGATCATGAAACTTCGAACGGTTACTACCGAACCTCGCAGTCAACAAGGGTTCATACCACTCGAGTGGTATGACTCTTCGTTGAACGTCATGTTGGTGGACAACACGATGACCCTGACGTATGAAGAAGCTATGGTGAGCCCAGATTCCGACAAATGGCTAGAAGCCATGAACCAAATGGGATCCATGTACGAAAACCAAGTATGGACTTTGATGGACTTGGATGGCGAAAGGTCATCGAGAACAAATGGATTTTCAAAAGAAAAAGATGATGATGGTAATGTTACTGTCTATAAAGCTCGACTTGTCGCGAAGGGTTCCGACAAATTCAAGGAGTTGACTACGATGAGACTTTCTCACCATGGCGAAGCTAAAGTCTGTGAGGATTATGTTAGCAATCGCTGCATATTTCGATTATGAAATTTGGCGGATGGATGTCAAAACAGCTCCTTAATGGTGACATTGAGGAAGAGTTGTATATGGTACAACCCAAGGGTTTTGTCGATCCTAGTGATGTCGATAAGGTATGCAAACTTCAGCGCTCCATTTATGGAAAGCAAGCATCCCGAGTTGGAATCAACGCTTTTGATAAAGTAATCAAAACTTTGGATTTATACAAACTTATGGAGAAGCTTGTATTTACAAGAAAGTGAGTGGGAGCTCTGTAGTATTCCTAGTACTATATGTAGATGACATATTGTTGATTGGGAATGATATAGAACTTCTTAATAGCGTCAAAACCTATTTGAATAATAGTTTTTCGATGAAGGATCTTGGCGAAGCGGCATATATTCTAGGCATCAAGATTTATAGAGATAGATCAAGACGCCTAATAGCGCTTTCACAAAGTACATACTTAGACAAAGTTCTAAAGAAGTTTAGAATGGAAGAGAGCAAGAAAGGGTTCGTGCCCATGTTGTCAGGTAAGACCTTGAGTAAAACTCAAAGTCCAGCTACGGCAGAAGATAGAGAAAAGATGAATAAAATTCCCTATGCCTCGGCCATAGGTTCTATCATGTATGCCATGTCGTAACGAGACCGGATATAGCACATGCTGTTAGTTTGACTAGCAGATATCAAAGTGATCCTGGAATGAAACACTGGACAGCGGTCAAGAATATCCTTAAGTACCTGAATAGGACTAAGGATATGGTTTTTTCTTATGGAGGTGATGAACAACTTGTTGTAAACGGTTACACTGATGCTAGTTGAAACACCGATCCAGATGACTCGAAGTCACAGTCTAGATACGTATTTATTTTGAATGGTGCTGCAATAAGCCGGAGGAGTGCCAAGCAGAGCGTTGTGGCGAAATCTTCAACTGAATCAGAATACATAGCTGCTTCGGAGGCTGCACAAGAAGGCATATGGATGAAGGAGTTCATTACTGAACTTGGCGTGGTTCCCAGTGCGTTAGACCCGATGGCCATCTACTGTGACAACACAGGTGCCATAGCTAATGCACAGGAGCCAAGGTCACATAGCAAGCTGAAGCACATCAAGCTACGTTTTCATGCTATTCGCGAGTATGTCCAAGATGGTGACATAAAGATTTGCAAAGTACACATTGATCTGAATGTAGCAGATCCGTTGACTAAACCTCTCCCTAGAGCAAAGTATGACCAACACCAGAACGCCATGGGTGTTCGGTATATTACCATGTAATCTAGATTATTGACTCTAGTGCAAGTGGGAGACTGTTGGAGATATGCCCAAGAGGCAATAATAAAAGAGGTTATTATTGTATCTTTGTGTTTATGATGAAAGTTTACATCCCATGCTATAATTGTATTATTAGGAAACACTCATACTTGTGTGTTTTGTAAACATAAAAGAGTCCCTAGTAAGCCTCTTGTTGAACTAGCTTGTTGATTGATTGATGATCATGGTTTCCTGATCATAGACATTGGATGTGATTAATAACAAGGTTATATCATTAGGAGAATGATGTGATGGACACACACCCATAGTAAGCGTAGCATAAGATCAAGTCATTAAGTTCGTATTGCTGTAAACTTTGAAATACATAGTAACCTAATCCTTCGACCATGAGGTTATGTTAATCACCATCACCGGATGGGTACTTTGATGACATCAAACGCCATTTCGTAACTAGACGGTTATAAAGGTGTCATTGGGTATTCTGAAAGTATGTGTTGAAGCGCATAGACCAAGATTGGGATTTGTCCATCCATATGACGGATAGATATACTCTGGGCCCTCTCGGTGGAATGTCATCTAGATAGCTTGCAAGCATGTGACTAGGTCACAAGGGATGACATAACATGGAACGAGTAAAGAGTACTTATCAGTAACGAGGAAGAACTAGGTATGAAGATACTGACGATCAAACCTCGGATAAGTAGAATGTCGCGAGACAAAGGGAATTGGTTTCGTATGTTAATTGGTTCAATCGATCACGAAGTAATCGTTGAGTATGTGGGAGCCGTTATGGATCTCCAGATCCCGCTGATGGTTATTGATGGGAGAGGTGTCTTCATCATGTCTGCATATTCACGAACCGTAGGGTGACACACTTAAGGTTCGAAGTTGTTTGAAGTAGATATGGAATTTGCGTTGGAGACCGAATGTTGTTCGGAGTCTCGGAATGGATCCAGGACATCACGAGGAGATCCTAATGGTCCGGAGAATGAGATTCATATATTGGGGATCATTTTCTAAGGAAATGTTAGGAGTGTTTGTATGGAGATTCTAGAAGGTTTGAATGTTCGGAAGGTTCTAGAGGATTTCTTGGAGTTTGCTTGAAAACCAAGAAAGGGATCAAAGAAACCAAGTGGGTACGCGGTTACGTGGGGAGGAGGACCTCCCCAACCCACCGACCCAAGGAGGAGGGAGTCCTACTAGGACTCCCCCTCCCCAGGCGCGCCTCCCTCCCTTAGGTAGAAGGGAGGGGCGCCCCCTCGTGGACCTTGTCTCATAACTCCCAATCTCAGCCGCCTCTCCACGCTTTCTTCTACAGGCATAGGCGAAGCCTGCAGATTTCTTATCTCCACCACCACCACCACGCCTGCCGTGCTGCTGGGATTCCGTGGAGAAGATCTACTACCTCCGCTGCTTCTTTGGAACGGGAGAGGAAGGTCTGCCGACCAAGACGTGTGACCGTCTGCGGAAGCGCTGCCGGAACGCGGCGCCGGAAGGATCGTCCACACGATCTTGAGATCGGCAAGTGATCGACTACATCATCCACGAGATCTAATCTCGTTAACACTTTTGGTTCTACGAGGGTTAGTACCGATCTATCTCGTTGCTCATGTCTAGTAGATTAGATCTTGGCTTTTATCTAGATTAGATCTGAGTTTTGTTCGTTCTTGTGGTAGAATTTTTTTGTTTTCCATGCTACGAACCCATCAGGTATTGGACCACCTGCTTTGAAGCGTGCGTCCAAAACAAAGCCCGTGACCCCCGGTTGGACCACCTCTTTTGGCCGACGTGATGCACTTTTTCCTAATTGTACGTGTGCGTTGATGGATGTGCCACTACTCAATAAATCTAGTGCTACTGTTTTTTGTCGGATTTTTCTTAGTGCCACACCAACTAGCTTCTTTGATGCTTTTTGGCTACCACTCAATGAAAACAACTCAAAAATAACTACAAAGTTACAAACATTATCCTTTCCATATACCACACTGTGAGATAATTATCGAAAAACATAGTTGTGACAATTAGTAGACAATTATCAGGTTAATTTGCAGAATTCCCAGATTATCTTTCTACTACAACCACATTCTTAATACACAATTACCATAAAACACATTTTGACCACTATCATCTAATGAACAGATATTTAACACAAAATTACCGGATTCTTGAGCTACTATTACCAAATTCTTAACACAATTAGCACAAAAACATATTTAACCACTATCCATTCAATTGCCAGATTTTTTACACATAGTTACCATATTATTTAGCTGCTGTTACCAGATTCTAAGCGGATGATTACCGCAACACAATTTATAGGCATAGAAGATTTCTAACACATAAATGACCAGGTTCTCAGTCTACTATTACTAGATTGTTAGTAGACACTCTTGACACCATGCAATTATCAGATTCTCTAGCTTTCACCTAAAGAGCCCAACACAACTTGGTAATCGTGTGCAAACAACCGGGTGATCATGCACAAACAAAACTGGTAACTGTGCCTAAGTGCTCTCTTAGAGAAGCATTGAGAAGCTTGATTTTACGCCACACAGGGAGATGGAGGACTACCAGGCACACCTGATGGAGCTAAGAGCCATGCCTGACCCACTAGAAAGAGAAGCTACTATTTGAGCTCATCTACGAGGGCAGGACACGACCTCTAGATCCGCCCACATTGATGTACAGAAGCGACGTCGCGCTACCCACTAGAAAGAGAAGCTACTATTTGAGCTCATCTACGAGGGCAGGACACGAACTCTAGATCCGCCCACATTGATGTATAGAAGCGACGTCGCGCTACCACGTCTCTCCTATAGCATGTGCGCCTTCTCCTCGGCCTCCTCCTGTCATGCGTGTCCTTCATCTTCTCTGCCCCCGAGCACTAGCACCGTGTCCTTAGATCTGTGCGAATCAACGAGCAGCAGCGCGGCGAAAAGACATCCTCTCGCCATTGAACCACACCCCGTCTAGATGAAGTCCATCATCCGCTCGAGTCGCCAGAGATGCCACCTGAATCCGCTAGAGACCTCTGTCGACTTTGATCTACACAAATCATTGACGGGGAAGTGAGGAATCAAGAGCAAAAATTCATGGGCAGCCGAAAAAACCCAAAAAGGAACTCACCTCACACCGGTTACTCTTGAAGGTGACCCATCGCCTGAGATCTTCCTTGCGCTGCACCGGAGGAACCCCCTACCAGGAATCGCTGGAGAGAGATAGGAGAGAGAGAAGCTGAGCACGCGAGGACGGGGAAAAGCGAGGTAGGCGAGTGAAACGGCTAGAATTAACGAGGTGCGGATGGACCTACCAGTCTACGCGTTATAACACTGGAAGTAGCGCGCACCGCGCGATGGAAGCAGGGCACATTCTCTTATAAGAATATAATCGATTATTAATAGATCAGTTTAGAGTACCTTAAGACTTTGTTCGGTTTCACATGATTAAATCCACACATGGATCTAACCCCTGAAGGGAATGGGTGAACCCCAATTGTCACCTCAAACCCCACCACCCGTTCTCCCCAAATTCCTCAAATACCTATCTGTTTGTTCTCATTCGGTTAAATCTGCAACAAGCAACTGGAAGCAGCTGGCCACAAGCAGCACCGGCAGAGCAACAGGCAAGAACACCAACAGAGTGCAACATAGAAAAGACAACAACTTTTTTAATCTAAATAATATATCCTTTTTAACTGACTTCAAGCATGAATGAAAGATGAGATCAAACATGGTCACAATCAAGAACAGAGTTAAATACAGGGTAGAATGGATGGAACATACGCATCTACAAAATTTCAGATTATTTCAAGGTAGAGTCGATTTATCCTCCGAAAATTAGTGACGCGACAACTAACAAAAAACATCGAATAAATATGATGTCCTTCCACTGTAAAGCACACGGAATTTATCGTCACCGCACCATTGTCTTTCTTCTTCCAGAGCTTGATCATGTAGAACTATGGGTCGTTGCATCTGGCCATGTAAGCAATGAGAAAGCATAATTTTTAGAACATGTTTAATTCAACTGAAGGAAAAACAACATATTGATGATATAATAAGATGTTGTATAACAAAGTGAGCCATATAAATAAATATCATAGCCTCATGTTAAGTTCCTACAACTAACATGTATAACAAGAATATCTCACAGAAATCATGTCTGAGATGGTATGCATTGCTGCATATCTGAGATGTAATATCTCACAGTGAACAAAGTAGCATCCTACCAGGCCCTAGTAATGTTGAAAGCCAATGGTCAATGAAGCAACTACATGAGTGTTTCAATAAATTAGGTTTAATTATCCAAGGCCATATAAATAACTGATCTAGCTAGAAGCACATCCAATCAGAAAACTTGACAAAAGGCATAATATTTGTAATGTTGCTGCCATAAGTATGGGAAGGTTTCTTGCATATTTCTGTAATGTTTCTTCCGTCGAAGGAAATTATCCAAAGCCCTGAAAATATGAGGCTCCATCCTAAATGCTTCTTGACAATTTTTGACGTGCCCTTCAAGCAACTCCCTTACAACCTCATCGCCTCTTAGAATCGACGTGTATGTCGAGGCTTTTTTGGTTCATTAGCACCCAATAGATGTAATGCACGTAAAAGGAAAAGCATCATATCGTCATCCTCCTCCTCCTCCTCTCTCTTTCTAATGTGATCCCTCATTCTCAAATCCATGTAAAGACTTAAAAATAAACAGGCCACTAGTTACCAGTAGCAAAATAGACAGTGTAAAAACAGAATATGTGCTAAAATGGAACATACCAACACACTGCAACTAACATGTATAAGAAGAACTAGATCATCACCACGAATAAGCTGCTAGGATAGTGGAAATTTGTTGTAAAATATAGACTGTTTTTTTGTGCTGAAAGTTCCGAGGAAAAGACATCCTCTTATGCAGGTTAACATTATACGTTAAGTTAAGCTTCAACAGCAAAAACAGCAGCATGCTTCTTTACTTGGCTTTACATAACCATGTAACACATGCCAAGTGATTGACAGTTGACAATTCCAGACCTGCTACTACATATATCCAAATCATTCTTTCCAAAATAATCATTTCTACTTCAGACACCTACTTCGTACTTGAATGTCCTTATCTTAGTCCATGTCACAATTAAAATTATTGACAAAACGTTTATCTTATTGGACTAGAACATGCCAAAATTAAAAAGAAGAAACGCATATCTGGTTAAGTTCAGAGGGTTAATAATGAATTGGGTGTATCAGTACACCACCAAAAGGTCCAGTGCCACTGATTTGACTAAGACTATAAGAAAACAATGTATCCAGACAATTTCAAAAGTTATTTTCAAATGGCAACTTTTAATAAAAACAAAGCACTAGTCAGATTAAGTAATTCATTATGAAGTGCAATGGTGGATGACTGGAAGCAAAGAGAAGAAGCATATGAAGGGGTCAAATCTAGTACACCATATGAATCTAATAAATATGTAATCTAATCAGGCTGTTGTAGTAAACTAGTATGGATCACAACAACTACATTACTTTTACCGGTCTGTTTTATTATATGAATAACTGACATAGTTAGATTTATCACTTCCACTAAGTATACACCTAGAAGGGTGAGCTTCATTGTCTGTCAAAGATATTGTTAATAAGAGAAAAGTTTATAAATCTTAGTTTTGCAACTGCCCAATCAATTTAATCACCAATGGTCAAGAATGCAAACAATCGATGCACATCATAGTTCTATCAGTTATACCAATGGTCAAGAACTTCACAAATACGCGACACAACCCACTATATTGAAGAAGAATTGGATGATGCAAGGAAACCAAGGTGCATGGCTCCTGAAGATATTAGTAGCAGCATAATATAAGGTACAAATCATGGTGCAGAAGTGTTTGATATTAGTTGTTCTTTGTGTATATTTTAGAGAGAAAACACCGAAGAGTATGGAACAAGGAGTAGAATTACACGTTTCAAGGGAGAAGTGAATTATCTAGCTAGGGATATTCCATTAAAAACGGAGAGCAAGCTCTCTGATGTACGGACATGGCAAGAACCTATTTCGCAACGCCATGATGCTACTAATCAGCAAACCTATTTCACAAAATCCAAGAAAAGAACAACCAATCTCGCTGATGTACGAACATGGCAAGAACCTACCACTACCTACCACGCCAATAACCCTAAAAGTTGTTACAGGACACCTGCCAAAACCCTAAAAACTGTGAGATGACGAGGATGAAGATTAGGCGCGATCAAAGCGGTAAGAAGGTAGAGAGGAGGTAACATCTCAGGGGCGCCGAGCTCGCAGGGGGTGAGGTCTCCGGGTCAAGCTAGCGCCGCCGGTTGGAAAGGGGGGAGGGGGAGGGGGAGGGAGGAGCACACGTCTTTGATATGGATTCCTTGCGCCGCCGTCGTCCCTAGCCGCCGTTGTCTCTCCGCTCCAGCTGGTGTTGTCTCTCCGCCCTAGTCGCCGCCCGTCCTCCAAATCGGGAGATAGAAGTATCAGTGCGAGAGAGATGTGGGGATTTCTTCCACGGGTACGGGGTCGTGTTTTCTTTCCCCTCCAAAACGAAGGGGGTCGGGATGGAAAAGAGCGGGTTAGACTCCCGAGCGGGACTAACTGAACATGTCAAATAAATAGATCGAGATTAAAACCACGCATATCTGATCCCGGCTGATCACGGGGATATCGCCCCGATCCCCGGCCGGGTTGGGCTGAAAACAAAGCCTCAAGGAATCGTGTAGTTCCACGTTTTCCCCTGTGCCTGTCAAACTGTACCCGAACTGAACCCCGGTCGTGCAGTCGTGCTCGTGCACGGAGAGAAGCCCCGACCACCGTTTCCCAGTCCCGGCCGGCGATCAACGCAGCCGCTTAACCCGGTGGCGGATCTCATCGGTGGCGCGCCTCCCCCTGGCGAAGCCAACTCCCGTAGCCAAGGGAAAAGTGGCCCAGCCGGCCGCCCGAAACCCTAGCCCGAGCCGTCAGTGACACCACCGACGCGGCCGCAGCCCTCACACCTCCTCCGGCCGCGCTACAACCTTCGCGCCGTCCCCGAGCTCCTCCCATTTTCTAGTCCCCGACTCGCGGCCTCCCCGACAACAGCGGCGTTCTTCCACCCAACTCGTGCTGCAACCTCGTCTGTTCACGGAGCACGCGACCTGCTCGACATAATACCTGTGGGGGGCGGCGCGACACCAAGAAGGCGTCCATGGCCAGCGGAGGGGGCGAACGCATCGGCGCTCTCCCCGACGATCTCCTCCACCACGTGCTCTCGTTCCTCCCCGCGCACGAAGCGGTGCGGACGTGCCTGCTCGCGCGGCGCTGGCTCCACCTCTGGAAATCTGCCCCCGCCCTGCGCGTCACCGGCGTCAAGGGGTGCCACAACCCTGCGTGGTTCCTCAAATTCGTCGACAACCTGCTCCTCAACCGCGATCCCCGCGCCCGCCTTGAGTCGTTCGAGCTTGACCTCCACGAGCGCGACTTCGATTTCAAGGAATTCCTCCCCGCCTACGAGCGGCAGGTGAACCTGTGGTTCCGGCACGCCCTGATGTGCGGACCCCGAGTGCTGCTGGCGCTGCGCACAACCAATGGCATCTACGAATACCCGGAAGACTATGAGACTCTAGGGTTTTCCAATGTCCCTATCATATCCCAACACCTCACGAAATTGGAACTCCAAAGGGTGTATGTGCGCAGCAGCACACTCGATTTCTCGGGGTGTCCCGTGTTGATTCATCTCAAGATGGAAGACTGCGACATTAAGGGGAATATCTCTTCTCCATTCTTGAAACATCTCAGCATTGTCGAAAGTTTTTTCCAGACAGATCCCTTTCGCGCCCGGATCTGTCTGCCGGGCCTTGTTTCGCTGGAATTAACGGGTGAATTGCGTAGGGCTCCCGTGCTGGAAAGCATGCCACTGTTGGTTTCAGCAATTGTTAGACTCGAATTGGGTTGTCATGATTCTTGTAGTAAAAATGACTACGGGGATTGCGATAATAGTACATGTTGGCGTTGTCATGATCCTACAACTGGTTCTGATGATTGCCTTGGTGAGTCTGTACTTCTAAAAGGATTATCGGAAGTTTCAGAATTGGAGTTGTCAGTTGCTTCTGAAGTGGTATGCTTGCTTGCGCCTACTTTAGCTTTTTTCCCCTTTCAAAACAGATTCAGCTTCAGTACATCCTTTTAGTTGTTACTATGTTGCTCAAACAGGCTCCAATGCAATTTAGTACTCCCTCCGTCCAGAAATAAGTGACTTGGGTTTGTCTAGATTCGAATGTATCTATACAATAAAATGCGTCTAGATACATTCGAATCTAGATAAACCCAAGTCAGTTATTTCTAGACAGAGGGAGTATTATCTAAGTTCCTGACATAACGCAATTTTAGGAAGATTGTATTTCCCTATCCATTTAGTGTAATCACATCTTACACAACAAAACTTTAGCAAGCTAATGATTTTGGTCCTTTGCACAGTTCATTATCAACAGGGATTTGAAATTATGCCCGACATTTAGCAAGCTAAAGACTTTGTTGCTCAGCGAGTGGTGTCCAGACATTGCTAGTGACCTCAATGTGTTAAGTTGCTTTCTCAAACATTCACCAATTCTGGAGAAGCTCACTCTCCAGCTTTCTAAGGTATTATATTTTGTAGATTAACAACCATGTTTTACTCAAATTAATTACTATGAAAGATTGATCGATGTAGTAAAATATTTGAGTGCCTTATTAGGTACCTAAAGATCCAGCGGAAATACAAAGAAGTTACACTCCACCAGAGCAATCATTTGCACTTAGCCATCTGAAGAGTGTTGAGATCAGGTTTGACGAAGTTGATGCGAAGGTTTTGAACATCTTGAGTACCCATGGCATACCACTTGAGAAAGTTATTATCCAGAGAACTAAACTTCTGGATCTTAATGTGAGTTAAGCTATTCACTTCTATGCTTCTTTTGTTTTTGAATTTTGCTGATGTAGAAAAGGTACATATTTCCTATTATCTATAAGTCGTAAAGAGAAAGCAAGACATTTAAAATACAACTATCAGACTATCATACTAGTTAACGTGTCATGTACTATAACATATGTTTAGACTCAACTGTTGGTTATGAGGCTGATCCCTGTACTTAGTTCAGCGCTCCAATTTCTTAAGTTTTCTGAAGTCTTGGAATATGCAATAGCAAAGAATCAGTTGACAAATCAGTTGTGGAAATGAACATGATCTTAATCCCTAATTAGCTTTCTTTTTTCTTCAGGATTTTGAGTTTGTTATTGTATTACAATGTTTCCAAAATTTAACTAGAAGTAAAGGATATATCAAAACCATCCGGGCGTCCCGGTTACGTTCCTGTATACCTGATAACATAAGAGTCTTCTGGAGATGGTAACTTGGAGGCAGGTACTCAGAGGAAGAAAAATTAAGGGTGCAACTTGTCACTGACTGTCGTCTTTGTGGCGAAAAGGCGTTTTTCTGCTTCTTCTTTTTTCCCGGTGCATCTCTTAATTTTTCATTCACATCGATCACACGCCTCAGATCCATGCATTCGCACTCACTAACTTGGTACCGAAAGGAAATTACAACAATTTAGACAGAATAAAGGTGCTGTGTTCTAATTATGTTGATATGTGGACGCGGGACTTGATATGCAAAGGTGATTCAGCACCCGGCTTGATGCAATTCGTAGAATGATCATTTTTCTTTCCTGCAGCACTAACGTGCTCTCTGGTGGACGAAGAGTGAAGCAGCAGGAGTTTGATCGCTTCATCGACTGGTTCCATGGCAACACTGATCATGTGTTAGGGTTCTCTATCTTCAGGAACCTAGTGTTTTAGCTTTATGATCGCCAGTTTGATGTGGGGAGTCTTCTTCTGCTCAGTAGCTCTTTTGCATTGTCCCTACCTTGTAACCAGGACCCCAGGAGCTTTGTTAGTAGTACAAAATCTCTAATGTCTGTGGCCTTGATAAAAAGCCGACTACCTCAAACAAAAAACGCTTGGCGATAAGCTTTTTTATAACAACAATCAGGAGGTGAGCAAATGTCTCTTGCTGCCTAGGACTAATGATGGTTTTGCTAGTAATGCTGTGTAATACTACTAATCAGGTACCCCGTGGCAACTTGGGTGGCCATTATTAGAAGGAAATTATTAGAAGAGTATTTGCATATTAATTTGTCATGAACACAAATGTGCAGAATCAGTTGTTGGTTATGACTAATGAGGGCCAGTACCCCACGCGTTGGTTCGTCGGATTCGACCAGCGGAGAGAGCTTTCGCGTGGTATTCCGCTGTCTTTTCACGCCGCACGCGAACTGCTCGGCGTAATGTCTCTGGAGCGGCGCGACACCAAGAAGGCGTTCATGGCGAGCGGAGGGGCCGAACGCATCGGCGCCCTCCCCGAAGACCTCCTCCACCACGTGCTCTCCTTTCTCCCCGCGCACGAAGCGGTGCGGACGTGCCTGCTCGCGCGGCGCTGGCGCCACCTCTGGAAATCCGCCGCCGCCCTGCGCGTCACCGGCGTCAAGGGGTGCACTGCAACAACGCCGAGTGGTTCGTCAACTTCGTCCACACCCTGCTCCTCCTCCGCGACCCCCGCGTCCGCCTCGAGTCCTTCGAGCTCGACCTCGACGAGCGCGACTTCGATTTCGAGGCGTTCCTCCCCGCCAACGAGGCGCACGTGAACCGTTGGTTCCGGCACGCCGTGATGTGCGGACTCCGAGTGCTGCTGGCGCTGCGCACAACCAATGGCATCTACGAATATCCGGAAGACAACGAGACTCTAGGGTTTTCCAATATCCCCATCATATCCCAACACCTCACGAGATTGGAACTCCAAGGGGTGTATGTATGTGCACAGCAGCACACTCGATTTCTCGGGGTGTCCCGCGTTGATTCATCTCAGGATGGAAGACTGCGACATCAAGGGGAATGTCTGTTCTCCATTCTTGAAGCATCTCAGCATTGTCGAAAGTTATTTCCAGACACATTCCTTCCGCGCCCGGATCTGTCTGCCGGGCCTTGTTTCGCTGGAACTGACGGGTGAATTGCTTAGGGGCCCCGTACTGGAAACCATGCCACTCTTAGTTTCAGCAATTGTTAGACTTAGTTCGGATTGTCATGATTCTTGTACGTGGTAAGAATGACTACGGGGATTGCAATGCTGGTCAATGTTGTTACGGCTGTTTTGGTCATGGTGCTGGTGATTGTTGGGGTCGGTCTGTGCTTTTAAAGGGATTATCGGAAGTTTCAGAGCTGGAGTTGTCAGTTGGTTCTCAAGTGGTATGCTTGCTTGCGCCTGCTTCATTTTTTTCCCCTTTGAAAACAGATCCTGCTTCAGTTTCTGATAGTTAGTACTATGTTGCTCATACAGGCTCCGATGCAATTTATACTAGTATCTAAGTTCCTGACATAGCGCAATTTAAAAGAAGATTGTGACAATAATAAATACAGAGCAGTTTTAAACCTGTTGCATTAGTTTGTTCTAGTATGGTTTCTTGAGCTAAAATTTCGTATTCCCCAGTCGCATGGTGAAATCGCATCTTTTTTTACTACAAAGCTTTAGCAAATTTACGGTTTGTTCCTTTGCGCAGTTTATTGTCAACAGGGATTTGAAATTGTGTCCTGTATTTAGCAACTTAAAGACTTTGTTGCTCAGTGAATGGTGTCCAGGCATTGCTAGTGACCTCAATGTATTAAGTTGCTTTCTCAAACATTCACCAATTCTGGAGAAGCTCACTCTCCAGCTTTCCAAGGTATTATAATTTGTAGATGAACAACCGTGTTTTATTGCAGTTGATTACCGTCCATGATTGATTGGTGAAGTAAATATTTAGTGCTTTATTAGGTACCTAAAGTTCCAGTGGAAACACAAAGAAGTTACACTTTATCAGAGCAATCATTTCAATGTGCCGGTCTGAAGATTGTTGAGATCAAATATGAAGAATTTGATGGAAGGGCTCACAAGCTTTTGGACATCTTGAGTAGCCACGGCGTACCACTCGAGAAAGTTAGGTTCCAGAGAATTATTAATAAACCTTCCGGATCTTAATGTGAGTTAAGCTATTGATACTTATGCTTCTTCAGTTTCTGTGTATGTAGATTATAATCTAGGATAGAAAGAAAGTGTTGAAAGTAACTAGAAAATCTTTAAAATTTCCATGTTTACGAAAATAGTGGATTTTGACATACAAGTGTGAGTAATTGAGTTTAGAGTTTACCTAATTATGCATCTTGAAAACATCTCAAAAATATCTCAAAAATATCATAAATGTACATCACCTTATGGCATGATCACCTATGGAAAATCATGCTAAAAATCAGATCAAGTATACCCTGTAGAAACAAGAAAAATGTTCGACTTATTTTTGAAGTGTAACAGCAACCACTTGTCTTTTTTGTACGGTACAAATTTGTTCATATTTTTGCATGAAACTAGGTGCTCATGTTACAGCATGATGCACACCAACGTCCATGTCACCCAGCTCCAACTTCTTCGCCAAAGCATCTCTTTCAGCCATATCCACCTCTCTGGTTATCATCTGCTAGTCACTGTATCCTCCAGTTCCGGATCCTTGTTCTTGTCAACCTCATCAGCATCAGACAACTCTCCAGAACTATATTTGAATCCCTTGCCCGTCCATAACCCAAGCTGCTACTCCATCCTTCCCTTGGCGGATGTTTTAAAAAAAAGTCCTTTCTGCTGAACAGATGCGGCGAGTTGACCTTCGCCTCTAATGGCCACCTAGTACCCTCCTCGAGCTCTTCCACATTTTCCTCCAGATCAACATCGTCGAGTTCATCATCTCGCAGATGTAGCTTTTCGAGCATGTTGTCCAGATCATCTACCAGCTTCTCACCTGACATTGTTTAATTTGTCTCTACCTCCTGGACCATTAAGCATCTAAAGACATTTTGTGTAGATGATTTAGAAGGCGTCACAAGATTGCTAGTCCCTGTTATAAGGTCTAACAGTCCAGAACAAATATTTGCAGATTTTCAGGGTCTGTCCATTTCCACCTGATACACCAAAATGGCCAGCCACTCATGGCGCCGCTGCCCCTTTTCCTGCTAGCCCTTACTACCTTCCTCTGCTCTAGCCTGTCATGACTATGGCAGTCTATGTGCCGGCGTGCTGCACTTTAGCCTGCCCTGGTACCCACGAGAAGCCCGTATCCAACCCAGCACCCAGCCAACTTCACTGCCAGTCTGGCACCGCCTTATAGCTAATTGTAACAAAACTTTTGCATCAAAGCTGATTGTTGGATACGAATTTTGTGTGATTCAGGTGATGACCCATTTGAGATGTCCACTCCTTTGAAAAGTTTCCATGAGGCGAGGTTCAAACTGTGAACGTTGTTGCTGCCCAGTGCTTCCGCTCGTGAGTTACCTTCTTATGCAGTTGGAGATACTTGAGATAGTCATATAGTAGTAGGTCACTGTAAGCAAATATACTTGCGTGAGTGTTGAGTATGCCAGACTTTCCAGGCAATAAAATACACAACCAGATCTTTTCTTGTAACAGCCTTGTAAATGACATTACAAATGCTAACAGTATCTTAATCATCAAAATGCTAAAAGGTTCCTTCAGGTTGTGCTGCATGTTGAGAAAGTTGCCTCCATAATGCAGCACGCATATTAGCATATATTATGGTTACTAGGTTGATGAGACATGCATGTGCTGGCCGGCTGTGTGTTTTGTCCTGATCGAACATGTCTCTAGCAATGGCTTCTGGCCGTGCCACCATTCTTTTTTATTTATATACTGCTGCGCTAATCTTCTGTGGAACAGAGAGGAAACAATGTGGCTGGTTGGTCCATAAAGAGAAGCAACATCTTCTGCCCGGAAGATCACTGCTGTGGTCTTGGTTCTTAAACTCCTGTCTTCTCTTTCCAGTGTATGCTTATCTTTCCCATGATAGTAGTGTAGGTTCTTTTTGTTAGTTTCCACCTCTCTTTGTTAACATGCAGACACCTTGCGACTATCAGCTCGCCTTGGCTGATTGGGAGGGGATGCCATCCATGAAGGAGCCAACTGCATGGGTTCCTGGCCTCCCTTTGGAGATGACAGTTGCTGCTCCTGCTAGCAACAGTCTGGTTGTCAGCTCTAGTGGACAGCAGCAGCTGAAGCTGGTTGAGGCGAGTAGTGGACATGAGTATGCGGTTGAAGTGTTCAAGCAAGCAGCACAATCATTCAAGGATAAACATGACCAGATGGAAATGAAGATCCACCTGTTCCCGGCAAGCATGGAAGATCTCGCTGACAAGTACGCCTTCCCCAAGGTCGTGTCCATCGGACCCTACCACCACGGCCGGACCCTGGTCCTCCAGCAGATGGAGAGCACCAAGCATGTTGCTGCCTGGTACTTCATCGATGACTCGGGCTGCTCCGTCAACGAGGTGTATGGGGCGGTCTGTGAAGTCGCTGATGAGGCACGTGACACCACTACGACGAGGACAAGCTGCGGGCTTTCGGAGACGATGACTTCAAGCCTATGATCTATGATGGCTGCTTCCTGCTGCAGTTCATGCTACATTGTGTGGGTGGCTCGGTGGATCTGTTGTTGAGCAGTGCTTTCAGCTCTGACGACAATGGCATCTCTCGTGATATCATGCTGCTTGAGAACCAGCTCCCATGGGTGGTGGTTGAAAAGCTCATGAGCTTCATGCCCACGCCCTTGGACCTGGTACAGTTCACTGGAAACGTTCTCTGCAAGCTCGGCAACAGCTTGAAGGCATACTACATTGTTGGAAGCACACATATTAGTGATACTGAAGTGCCGTCTAAGCCTCTATCTGAAAAGGCCAAGACATCCTCAATTTCAGTCAGTGCCATTGAGCTTGCAGAGATCGGTATCAAGATCAGTCACTGAAGCTACGGCGGAGCTAAAGGAAATGAGAATCAAAGAGGCGTGCCTCTCTGGTAAGCTCTTATTGGCACCATTGTCCCTAGGCTATGGAAACGCAAGCTTCCTTGTCAACATGGCTGCCCTGGAGCTATGCACGACCCCAGACTTCTTAGAAGCTGAAGATGAGAAGAAGTCTACTGTCTGCTTGTACCTCTGCCTCCTGGGCATGGTCACTGACAGGGAGCAGGATGTGGAGGTGCTGCCGAAGAAGCATATCTTGCAAGGAGGAGCAGGGCTCAAGAACCAGGACGCGCTCGATTTGTTCAACAGACTCGAGAAGGACCTGCGCACTGGAGCCCACTATCTGCGCACCATGCTGGCTATCCAGAACTACAGGAGCAACAGGCCGATACGGATCATGCTGTACAAGTTTTTTTACAAGAACCTCAGAATCATCATTGCAGTGCTGTCCGCCATTGCTGGACTTGCCGGTTTCCTAGGAACTCTCAGGTCTCTCAAGTAAGCAGTCTTGCCCCTGAGATGATGTGCGTGATGTTCTATGTTTTTCTTTCCCTTTGCTACACTTAATTCTTTGTATATGAGTTCCATTGGTTTGCACTATCTTGATTTCAGTATTCTCTAGCTAGGGTGTTATTTGTCTCACCAACAAGCTAGGGTTGTGATAATCGGGCGGTAATTCCTGGCCTGTCTGTTTGCTAGCCACACTTTGCCAAGCCTAAAATGAGTAACTTTTGTGCCTGAATTCTATTTGTTGAGGCCCTCGCCACCCCCCAATCGAAGAAGAACAACTTGGTAGTAGTATATGGTTAGTCCTACCTACAAGCCTTATCATAAGTGACAACTATACTACCACCAACCATGTGCCAACGTGCAATACATCAGGGCAAAAGCATAGTTTAGGCCATAAACTAATCCGGCAACGATTAAGCCAAGAGACCATATCATAGGAGGGAGTCGAGAGAACACTCTTCGTAAGCTGCAGCCTGCTGGAGATACATTTGTCCTACTCACAACTATCCCCATTCACTAGCACATCCTCTGGGGTCTGGGCGAAGGAACAGCTTGAGTCCCTTTATATCATCATTTTGAAGATACTGTTTTCTTCAGAAAAAAGTTGAGCCAAGACCACAGTTCATCGCACTTGAACAAGTAAAAAATAGTATTATGTGCTTAGTCGTAACTGCCTTACCATGACTCACGAGTAGTATTTGAGCATAAACTTGACAAGATGGAAACAAATATCCACATTTTCCCTCCACTCCAAGCATTGGAGACCTCGCTGCCCAGTACGCCGCACCCAAGGTCATCTCCATCGGCCCTTACCACCATGTCCAGAGCCTGACCCTCCAGCAGATGGAGAGCCACTTCATCAACGACTCGGCTTCTCAGTCGATGAGGTGTACGGGGAGATCTTCGCGGTGGCGGATGAAGCCCATAGCCACTAACAAAGTGTTCGGCGACAAAGACTTTCAACCTATGATGTTCTATGATGGCTGCTTCAGTATATGCTATATTTGTGCAACGACGGTCATTGACGTATCCATGGTTGAAGAGAGCTTTCAGCTCCAACGACCGCCGCATCTTCAGTGAGATCGTGCTGCTTGCGAACAGGGTGATGGTTGAGAATCTCATGAGCTTAATGCCTACGCCACCGTTCCTGTAAAAGTTCATCGGGCGTGTGAAAACAGACTCCCTGCATTCCCGCCAAGAGCTCGCTTTTGAATATCCTACATTGGACAGTAGCTATACACTGTCACATCTCCTTCGCCTCCTTCGATACTACATTGTAAGAAGTAGTGCTCAAGTGTCTGAGCTGCCTATCTAAAAAGGCCAACAAAGTAGGAGTATTATTTTCTGTCAGTGCCATTGAGCTTGCAGAGATCAGCGTCAAGCTCAGGGAATGGGCGTCAAGAAAGCTCTCCTCACCAGGGTGCTCTACTTGAAACCAATGTCCCTACATGATACAACGCCTGCTTCCTCGTCAACATGGCGGCTTTCGACTGTTTTTTATCATGCGGAAGATAATATGCCTGCCGTCTACTCGTCCCTCTGCCTCCTGGGCATGGTAACGGACGGTGAGGAGGATGTGCAGGAACTTCGCAAGAAGCATATCCTGCAGTGAGGAGCAGGGCTCACCAACAAGGACATGCTCAACTTGTTCACCAGCCTTGAGGAGCACCTGCGCCCTGGAAAGTGCTACCTTCGCACCATTGTGAAGATTGAAAACTACAGGATCAACAGGCCGATCCTGATCAAGGTGCACAAGTTTGGTTACAGGAACCTCAAAACCATCATCACGGTGGTGACCACAAGTCTCTCAAGTAAGTTTAGCTGCGCACCTGGCGATGTTGTACTGTCAATTTCCTTGCTACAGTGGATTTCCTTTTATATGATCAGTTACATTTTCACTGATATCTTAATATGAATTATTCTCTAGATAGCGTGTTATTTGTCCCACCAACAAGATAAGGGTTCTGCTAACCGGCCATGATTATGATTGCTGTCTGTGTGAGCCAAATGGTCCTATCGGTGAGAAATTTCTGGTTATACACTTGCATGTCATCTAGTCACTAAGACCAGTACATTGTGCTGAGTTCTATTTGTTGGAGCCGTCGCCGACCCACTAATTGAAGAATAACTTGATAGGATATAGTAACTGCATCCCTTGTCATGACTCAACTAAAGACTGGAAGCTAGCTATCTAGCACTACCACCGGCACCAAACATGTGCCTACACACAATACACCAGGGCCAAAGCATTAGTTCAGGCCATAAACTAATCGGGCAACTTCTTTTTCCGAGGAAAATAGTGGAAGAGTTTTCCACTGCAATTCCTTTTTATATATAAATGGTGTATGTAAAAATGGTGTTACAAACCAAGTGGTTAAAAAGGATAAAAAGAAACACAAAAATTCATCTATACCTCTTAATCCATATAAAGCAAAACCCTACTAACTGCAATTAGTAGGGTTCGAGTGTGGCCAGCCATCTGCCCAGAACCTAACAAAATCAAAGAGGCATCAGCTTGGATTCAGGCAGGAGCCAAAGATCTTAAGGTGGTAGTGCCAACAACCTGGGATGTACACGGAGTCCTTTTTCTGTTTTGAGGTTTCCTCCTAGGAGGCTTGTATCAAACTCTACCTTTACAATGAAATGAAATGCAAATACCTCTTTGCATTTTCTCCAAAAAAAAAAAAACTAACTGCAATTAGCGTTAATCTATCTCAACATGCAAGACATCCATATCATTTATTCTTTTAGCCAACCAATTGTCCACATTACCCCCTAACATTCTCCACTCATTGGAACAATCTGAGTATGTTGCTATCTTCATTCTGTAGCTAAGAAGAGCCAGCTCATTGTAGTAGATATATTTCCATCCATCAGTCGTTGGCCTTTGGTTTTTAAAATCTTGTTATTCCTTATTATCCAAATACTCCAGGTAGACATAATAATAATCTCCATGCAGAAAGCAGATTCAACTTCTCTCTCATGTCCACTATGGAATCTAATACTGGAAGTTTCTAATATCTCCCTGGGCAGACAATATCCCAGCATGCTTTAGCAAATGGGCATTCCCAGAATAGATGTCATAAAGTTTCTTGCTGATCACAATCCAAAGTAGCAAATTTATATGTTGGCAAATTGAAGTTCTTCCTTTGAAGAAAATCTCTTGTATTTAACCTGTCATGTAGAAGTAGCCAAAAAAGGAACTTGTTTTTCTGTTGGCACCAGCTCTTCCATATTCAGTTAAATTGCTACTGACCAATAAATATACCAGCCAAAATTTTATATCCTTTTGAACTGTGAAGGTATGAGAACTCCAAATATATGACCGAATATCAATGTTCCTTGTTTAAATGATAGCAGAAGCATTGTCACAAATGATCTCCATCTGTAAAAGCTCATTGTAAGCTTGCTGGGATAGAGGAAAGTTGAACATGTCTTCTAGAAACTCATGATTGATTGCCTGAGAGAGTTATATGATTTATTTATTTTGGCAAAGGATGACAAGTGTGAGAATCAAATAGAAATGGACTGAAAAATGGCTAAGGCCCAAAAAAGAGACGGGCCATAAGAACTAAGAAGGCAGTATGGCTCTGGTACTAGAAACAATGCCTTTGTAGCTTTCATCAATTGTTAGAATTGGTCCGGTTTGTGTTGATTGTTTTTCCTAAGAATGACTACAGGGATTGCAATGGTCGCCATGTTATGGTTTTTATTGTTCTCAAGGTGGTGCTGATGATAGGCATGGAGAGTCGGTTCTTATGAAATGATTATCACAATTTGCAGATATGGGGTTGTCAAATGATTCTGAAGTGGTATGCTTGTTTTCACCTGCTTCAGTTATTTTCTCGTACAAATCTGATCTTGGTTCAAGTTGTGATAGTTACTATTATGTTGTTATACAGGCGGTGATGCAATTTATACTATCAAAATTTCTGACATCACACATTTTGAAAAGATTAACAATAATAAATACTGAGCAGTTTATATGTCACATCTATCATCTATGAAATATATATATGGGGTTTAAACCTCTTGCATTACTTTATTCTAGTATGGCATCTCGAACCAAAAGAAATTATTCCCCAATTTATATGGTGTTATTGCATCTTGTACTACTAAAGGTTAGCAAATTGCTTATGCGATCTTGTTCCTTTGCATAGTTTATTTATTGTCAACAGAAATTTAAAATTGTGCACTGCATTTATCAAGTTAAAGATAATGTTGCTCAGAAAATGGTGTCCAAACTTTTCTAGTGACCTCAATGCATTATGTTGCATTTTCAAACATGCACCAATTATGGAGAAGCTCACTCTCCAGCCTTTTGAGGTATTACATTTTGCAGATGAACAACCGTGCGTTAATGAAGTTGATTACCATCCATGGTTGATTGGTGAAGTAAATATTTGAGCGTTTTATTAGATACTAAAGTTCCAGTGGAAACACAAAGAAGTTACAGTCCACCAGAGCAATCATTTGCATGCCCACAAGGTGTTGGAATCTCGAGTAATTATGGCATACCACTCAAGGAAGTTGGAGATATAGTATAGTTGGGTGTTCCCTGCTGTTGATAACATTTATTTCAGCATTACAATTTAATTTTTAATTTTATTGCTGATACAGCTGCTGATCGTGATGTATGTTACCATTTTGTCCCATGAGCTGAAATATTGCAGACCATGTTTTATGCATTTTTTAGGAATATGAATCTTCTTTTTCTGGATATTTTCAAGCTAGCAGCCAAATAGTCTATGCTGTTGTAGAGTGATAAATGATAATAATGAAGACTAATGCAGAAACTTTATCTCCATTGATGTTGCTAACGATGGTGTGGAAGGAAAGAGATCAAGGTGATCTTTCTTACCATTCAGTTAATTATATCATGTTTTCACCATAGCAATATTTTGTGTGAGATATACCTATCTACAATTACCTAATTTGCAACATAAATATTTTGCAGTAGAACTGATTGTTTGATGCAAATGCCGTGTCCCGTGTGATTCATGTGATGGCCCATTTAGATGGGGATTGTTTCAAAAATTTCCAGCAGGTGAGATTCAAACTTTGGACATTATTGTTGCCCTACTTCTCATGAGTTACCTTCTTATGCGGTTAGAGATACTTGAGATAGTTATATATGTTACTGCCTATAAATAAATATACTTGCATGAATGTTGAATATGCCAAACTTTCAAGTGCGTTTTGCACATTTGCATGTGGATGTTTGCCTTGGTCTCCATTCTTATTACTAATGCAACAACCTATCTCCATTTGTATGTTGGATTCATCTCTTTTATTTGTTTAAGGAATTTTCTTTATCACTGTGATCCAACAACCAATATAATACATTAGTTAATGATTTCCTGTGCGTACTATAGGCAGGAGTTTAGAAACAACCTTGTTTGTTAATAGTATCTTAATCAACATAAAGTTGACAAGGTTCCTCCAGGTTGTGTTGCACGTTGAAAAAGTTGAAAGTTTCCTCTGTTATGTAATGCACATATGTCATGGTTACTTAGTTGATGAGACATGCACGTGTGTTTTGTCCTGATCCAACATGCTTAGCCATGGCATCCGGTGGCCAGGCCATCATTCCCTTTTGGCCTTTTTCATTAATATATGGCTGTGTTAATCTTCAATGAGAAAAAATACGAGGGAAAACGAGGTTGGCGGTTGGTCTATAAAGAGCAGCAACATGTTGTGCCTGGAGGATAAGTGATAGTCTTGGTTCTCAGACTCCTGTCTTCTCTTTTCAGTCTCTGCTAGGGCATTTCTACAATGATAGTAGTAGTGTATTTTTTTTTGTTAGTTTCCAGCTCTCTTTGTTAACATGCAGATACCTTGCGACTATCAGCTAGCCTTGGCTGATTGGGAGGGGAGGCCGGCCATGGAACCAACTGTATGGGTTCCAGGCATCCCTTTGGAGATGACAGTTGCTGCTCCTGCTAGCCACAAGGATCTTGTCGTCAGCGCTAGCGGACAGCAGCAGCTGAAGCTGGTTGAGGGGAGTATTGATCATGAGTATGCCGTTGAAGTGTTCAAGCAAACCGCACAATCATTCGAGGACAAACATGACCAGATGGAGATGAAGATCCACCTGTTCCCTGCAAGCATGGAAGATCTCGCCGCCAAGTACGCCGCCCCCAATGTTGTGTCCATCGGCCCTTACCACCACCGCCGCACCCCGGCCCTCCAGCAGATGGAGAGCACCAAGCATGTTGCCGCCTGGCACTTCATCAACGACTCGGGCTGCTCCGTGGAGGAGGTGTATGGGGCGGTCTGCGAAGTCGCTGATGTGGCCCGGAGCCACTACGACAAGGACAAGGTGCGGGATCTCGGCGACGATGACTTCAAGCCTATGATGTTCTACGATGGCTGCTTCCTGCTGCAGTTCATCCTACATTGCTCGGGCGGGGCAGTGGATCCGGTGTTGAGCAGCGCTTTCAGCTCCGACAACAATGGCATCGCTCGTGACGTGGGGCTTCTCGAGAACCAGCTCCCCTGGGTGGTGGTTGAAACGCTCATGAGCTTCATGCCCACTCCCCCGGACCTGGTGAAGTTCACCGGAAACGTGAAAGACTCTCTGCAAGCCCGGCAACAGCTCGAGGACGTACCTATTGCATGGGACAGTAGCTACACACCGCCGCATCTCCTTGGCCTTCTACGGTACTACATCGTAGGAAGCACCCACGTTGGTACCGCTCAGGTGTCGTCCAAGCCCCTATCCGAAAAGGCCAAGAAATTCTCGATTTCAGTCAGTGCCATCGAGCTCGCAGAGATCGGCATCGAGATCACAGCCACCAAGTCTACTGCAGGACTGAAGGAAATGGGCATCGACAGCAAGGCGTCGCTCATCTCCGGTGAGCTCTGCTTGGCGCCAGTTTCTCTAGACCATGGAAACGCGAGTTTCCTCGTCAACATGGCCGCTCTGGAGCTATGCACGACCCCGGACTTCTTTGATTACGACGAGGACAGGTCTACTGTCTGCTCCTACCTCTGCCTCCTGGGCATGGTCACGGACAGTGAGACTGATGTGCAGGAGCTGCGGAAGAAGCATATCCTGCAAGGAGGAGCAGGGCTCACCAATGGCGACGCGCTCGACTTGTTCACCAGCCTCGAGAAGCACCTGCGCCCTGGGAGCGCCTATCTCCGCATCATGTTAGACATTGAGAACTACAAGATCCATAGGTCGGTGAGGACCAAGGTGTACAGGTTTGGTTACAAGAACTTCAAAACCATCGCCACGGTGGTGACCGCCATTGTTGGATTTGGCGGCTTCCTCGGGACGCTCAAGTCTCTCAAGTAAGCAAAGCTCGCTACTAGTTGTTGTACCTCCTGTCCTGCGATCACACAGCGCGCGCGTGATGTTGTACTGTATGTTTATGTTTCCTTCTCTTTGACAATTAATTCCATGTATATGAGTTCCACATTAATAATCTCTAGCTAGGGTGTTATTTGTATGATCAACAAAGCGGTGGTTCTGATAATCGGCTGGTAAGTCCAGTCACTGGCTTTGCAAGCCAAATAGTGCTACTGCCGGAAAATTCTTTTGCATGCTACTAAGATCAGCAACTATACTAGAATGGTCAACATAGAAAAAAAGAAAGATAAAGCACACACATGTAACGTTCTCTCCTCCTGTGAAAAAGAGGCGGCGGCTAGGGTAAAACCCTAGCCGCCGTCACGATCTACTTCGTCCTCGCCGTCTGCGACCGAGTATCGACGGGTCCCTGCCTCCTCTGCTTGCCGCTCCGGCGACGGGAGGAGGTGGGGACCTTGGACCTGCGCTCGGCGGTGTAGAAGGGTCCCTAAAGTTAGAGTTTGGTCGTCCGGCATCGTCGTTATGGTGGCGTTGTGCCGGACAAGAATAAGGTATACCCGCCTCCTCTTCCACCTTGTCGGCGACGATCCTGCTGCTGGCGTTGAGGAGGGTGGGGATTCGTCTGGTCGCCGCTTCCATGGAGTGGTGGATCTCGTTCAGTCTACGTGTGTTCTGGATCTCGTCTAGTCTACGTGTGTTTTAGGTTTGGTGTTACAAGTTTCGGATCAATTCAAGGGTTCAATGGCGACAACTTCATCTCTGGGGCGCTGGTCCTTAGGGGCACGTGCACGAAGACTTTCCGACTGTCATTAACAATGGCATGCCGGCTCCGGTAATAAAGCGGTGACAGCGGCGCGTCGGCGGCTCGCTCTGGCGACAGTAGTATTCGTTAGGTGGTCCAAAGACCTCGATGTAATTTTTATTATGTTTAGGATACTTTGTACTTCTTATGAACTCATGAAATAGATCCGGATCTTTTTCCGCAAAAAAAAAAAAATCAGCAACTATGTTTGTGCTGAGTTCTTTCTTAATTTGAAGCTCAACCCTAATTGAAGAACATCTTGATAGGATAGTATATGGTACGGTTAGTCGTAAGTGCATGCCTTGGCAAGAGTGAGAGCTAGCTAGCCACTACCACCAACCATGTGCCTATGTGGCTATGTGCAATACATCATCAGTGCCAAAGCATACATGAGGTCAAGAGCCAGTAATTGGGCAAGGTTAGGTGCCACCGCAGTTGAGCCAAGAGCCAGTAGGAGATCATAGTGTTAGAGTATATTTGTATATTGTAGTTTTCTCATATGTTAGGGGGCTTCCTGTATATTTGCACCTGTACATGTACTATATATTCTGGCCTTTGGTCCTCTGGTAATACAAGATCTATTACCCTAACATGGTATCAGAGCCGTAAAGCTTTTTTTTCTCTCGCCGCCGCCGTCGCATCCTCGCCGCGTCATACGCCGCCGCGCCGCCGCTTCGCCTCGTCGCCGCCGGTTCGACGCCGCCGTCGGATCCGCCCCCGACGCCGCCGGAACCGCCAGCCGCCCCGTCATCGCCCGCCCGCCGCACCGCCACCGCCGTTGATCGCCCGCCGCCGCCGGATCCGCCCGACCGACCCCGCCGTCACCCGGTCGCCGCCGCGCTTGGCCGCAGCCGCCGACCCCGCCGTCGCGTCCTCTGTCGTGGTCCGCCCCCGGTCGCCGCCCTCCAGCCGCCGCCAGATCGGTTCGATCTAGTTCAGTTAATAAAAAAAATGTCTTCCTCGTCGGGCTATGTTGCGATTCCTCGTTGCCCGGTGATTTTTGATGGCGCGAATTATCTTGATTTCGCTGCCTTCATGCGCGGTCTTCGCCTTTGGGGTGTGCTTTCCGGTGAGGTCTCCTGTCCACCGCGCCCCGTTGTGCCTCCAGTGCCTCATGCACCGACGCCCGTTGTCCTTGCCCCCGATGCTACTCAGGCGGTCAAGGATGCAGCCCAGAGTGCTGATGATTCTGCTCGGGCTGATTATGAGCGCCAGGTCCAGGAGCATTCTACTGCTACTACGACCTACCGGCTGGATCTGGCTGACTACACACAATGGATAGATGAGGATGCTCGTGCTGCTATTGTTCTCACTTCCAGTGTTCTGCCTTAGTATGCTGCTGAGTTTATGGGTCTTCCCACTGCTGCTGCTCAGTGGGCTTTTCTTCGTCAGCGCTATCAGCCGTCTGGAGATGCTCTTTATCTGTTTGTGGTTCGTCAGGAGCATGATCTTAAGCAGGGTGATTCTACTATTGATGATTTCTATACTCAGAGTGCTGCTATTTGCGTCGACTTGACTCTCTTCGTGCCGTGTGTAACACTGTCCTCATTGTCTGATTGTGCGCGGATCTGGAGTTTCAGCGTCTTTGAGTTCTTGTCACGGCTCCATAAGGAGTTTGAGCCACGCCGTGCCCATTTGCTTGTCTGCGTGGTCGTGTTCCGCTCTACGAGGTCTTGGGCCGAGCTTCGTCTTCGTGGTGCTGGTCTTCTTGAGGTTCCTTCATTCTTGCTGCTCGTGGTCCCCGTGTCGGCTCGTCGCGGTCTCTCGGCGCGCCGTTACTCTCGCTCCACCGCCGGGGTTAGAGTCGGTCTCGGCAGCCTTGTGGTTCTCGTCCTCTATGCCCCTTGTGGCAAGCCCGCCACGATATCTCCGGTTCTTTGGGCGAGGGATCCACGCTTCGTCGTGATATCTTGCTCGTCGCCAGTCTGGTTCTTCAGGATCTTCTGTTGTTGCCTCTGGACCTCCTACTGGTGCTTCTGGACCTCCTGCTGGTGCTCTGTCTGATCAGGATATTATTCGTGGTCTTTGTAGTCCTTTCGCATTGCCTGAGCTCCTCCTCGAAGTTCTGTGCCTAGTTCTTACGGCACCGCGCGACCATCACCTTCTACGGTCGGTCGTACGTCATCCCGTGGTATCTGGATTACGGAGCTTCTTTTCATATGACTTCTGCGTCTTCTATTCTTTCGCTCTTCGCTCTCTTATTTCTCTGTCCATGTTATTACGGTGATGGTACCTCTCTTCCTGTTTCTAGTCGAGGCACCCTCTACTTCCTCCTTCTCTTCTGATGTTTCTCATGTTCCCGACCTTAAGATGAACTTTTTCTACGCTAGTCGACTTCTTGATTCTGGTTGTCTTGTCATTCTTGATGCTGATTCTTGTCTTTCAGGACCCGTCGTACAGGCTCTAGTTGGAGCTGGCCCTCGCAGCATTGAGTCTCCGGGGCTATGGGAGTTAGGCGGCTTGCGTTCCTTCCGACACTTCTCCGCCACTTCTCCCGTGGTTCCGCTTACATCCTTTGGCTCGTTTCAGCAGTGGCATCACCGGCTGGGTCATCTTTGTGGCTCCCGTTTATCATCCTTAGTTCGTCGTGATCTTCTGGGGCTTGTCTCAGGAGATGTGTCGTCGTTACATTCGTGTCAGGGTTGTAGGTTAGGTAAACAGATTCAGCTTCCCTATCCTACTAGTGTGTCTGTATCTCAGCGACCTTTTGATTTAGTTCATTCAGATGTGTGGGGTCCTGCTCCCTTTGCTTCAAAAGGGGACCACCGATACTATATTTTATTTATTGATGTTTTTCACGGTACACCTGGTTATTTTTTATGCGCTCTCGCAGCGAGGTGCTTGCTATTTATCAGCGCTTTGTGGCCATGGTTCACTTTCGATTCCACGCCTATTTGTGTGTTTCGTGCTGATTCTGCAGGAGAGTATATCTCCCAGCACCTGCGTGGCATCCTTGCTGAGCAGGGCACTCTTGCTCAGTTCTCGTGTCCTGACACCCATGCTCAAAATGGTGTCGCCGAGCATAAGCATCGTCATATTCTTGAGACTACCCGTGCTATGATGATTGCTTCCTCTCTTCCGCCGCATTTCTGGGCTGAGGCTGTCGCTACGTCGACTTACCTCATTAATATTCAGCCTTCAGCTGCTCTTCAGGGTGGCATTCCTCTCGAGCGTCTCTCTGGCTCCTGTCCAGACTACTCGACTCTTCGTTTATTTGGTTGCGTTTGCTATGTCCTTCTCCCTCCTCGTGAACGCACCAAACTAACCGCCACTGTTGAGTGTGTTTTTCTCGGCTATAGTGATGAGCATAAGGGCTATCGCTGTTGGGACCCCGTTGGTCGTCGTATGCGCATCTCTCGTGATGTCACGTTCGATGAGACGCGTCCTTTCTATCCTCGCCCCACCTCTGGTACTTACCCAATGGATGATCTCTCTTTTCTTCTTTTTCCTGATACACCTTCCGCTGTCTCCTCTCCTCCACCTCCTTCTTCTGCTGCGCCTCCGTTGTCTTCGGCGCCATCCTCTCCTTCGTCTAGTTCTCCTAGTTCTCCTCGGTCTCCAGCTTCGGATCCTTCCTCCGCGCCTCCTTCTTCCTCCTCTTCTGATGAGTCATCTTCCGCGGATGAGCTTCCTTCCTCGCGATCTGTTCGTCAGCGTCGTGCTCCAGACCGTTACTCTCCTAGTCAGTATGGTCTCTCTGTAGTCTCCGAGTCGACTTCTTATCGGGATGCCGCATGTCATCCTGAATGGCAGCTTGCCATGGCTGAGGAGATCGCTGCGCTTGAGCGCCGGCACTGGATCTTGTCTCCCCCTTCTGGTGTTCGTCCTATCACGTGTAAGTGGGTCTATAAAATTAAGACCCGCTCTGATGGATCTCTTGAGCGCTATAAAGCGCGTCTTGTGACTTGTGGTTTTCAGCAGGAATATGGTCGTGACTATGATGAGACCTTTGCTCCTGTGGCCCATATGACCACTGTGCGTACTCTTCTTGTTGTTGCTTCTGTCCGACGCTGGTCTGTGTCCCAGCTTGATGTTCAGAATGCTTTTCTTAATGGCGAGTTGAGTGAGGAGGTTTATATGCAGCCTCCTCCTGGGTATTACATTCGATGGATGGTTTGTCGTCTTCGACGTTCCCTTTATGGCCTGAAACAAGCCCCTCGTGCCTGGTTTGAGCGCTTTGCCTCTGTGGTGACTGCTGCTGGTTTCTCTCCTAGTTCTCATGATCCAGCGCTTTTTGTTCACACTTCTCCTCGTGGACGCACTCTTCTCCTTCTCTATGTTGATGATATGATCATTACTGGTGATGATCCTGAGTATATTGCCTTTGTCAAGGCTTGTCTTCGTGATCAGTTTCTTATGACTGATCTTGGTACTCTTCGCTACTTTCTTGGGATTGAGGTTTCCTCCACTTCTGATGGGTTTTCTATCTCTCAGGAAAAGTATATTCAGGATCTTCTTGCTCGGGCTGCTCTTGCGGATGAGCGCACCGTTGAGACTCCTATGGAGCTTCATGTTAAGCTTCGTCCTACGGATGGTGATCCTCTTCCCAATCCCACTCGTTATCGCCATCTTGTTGGGAGTCTTGTTTATCTTGCTGTCACTCGTCCTGATATCTCTTATCCTGTTCATATTCTGAGCCAGTTTGTCTCAGCTCCTACCACTGTTCACTACGGTCATCTCCTCCGTGTCCTTCGTTATCTTCGTGATACGATTACTCGTTGCCTTTTCTTCCCTCGTTCTAGCTCTCTCCAGCTCCAGTGCTACTCGGATGCTACGTGGGCGAATGATCCTTCGGATCGTCGTTCACTTTCTGCTTACTGTGTGTTTCTTGGTGGTTCGCTTGTTGCTTGGAAGACGAAGAAAGCAGTGGCAGTTTCAGTTCGAGTGTTGAGGCTGAGTTGGCTATGGCTTCGTGATGCTGAGGTGACCTGGTTACGGTGGTTGCTTGCAGATTTTGGGGTCTCACATTACACCCACTCCACTTTTGTCGGTGACAGTGCTATCAGTATTGCACGTGATCCGGTCAAGCATGAGCTGACCAAGCATATTGGTGTTGATGTCTTTTATACACGTGCTCAGGTGCAGGATCAGGTTGTTGCGCTCCATTATGTGCCTTCAGACTTGCAGTTGACAGATTTCTTTACAAAGGCACAAACTCGCGCTTAGCATGATTTCTTACTCTCCAAACTCAGTGTTGTGGATCCACCATGAGTTTGAGGGGGGGGGGGGGGGGGTTAGAGTATATTTGTATATCGTAGTTTTCCCATATGTTAGGAGGCTTCCTGTATATTTGCACTTGTACATGTACTATATATTCTGGCCTTTGGTCCTCTGGTAATACAAGATCTATTATCCTAACACATAGGAGGGAGTCAAGAGACCACCTAACCTGCTAGAGATACATTTATCCAGAAGGAGCACTCAGAATTCACAAACATATCCATTCACCAGCTCAACCTCTGTGCGAAGGAAGCTTCAGAATCCCCTTGTTCTTGGAGATCATCATGTTGGTTCCTTGGGGATCTGGATACATGATTTCATCTTCAAAGATATCAGACAAGTCTTTTCTGATGCAGAAGGAAATCTAAAGAAGAAACCTTCATGATTATCCATAGGGCAAAGATGAAAGCGTATCGTAATTTTTAGTCATGGATCGTTTCTATCAGTGCCTCTTTGTATACATCTTCTTTTATAAAATATCCCCTTTTACCAAACTTTTTATAAAATGTATCCAGTGAGGATACTGCGTCCTTCAAGAAAAGTTCAGCGAAGAGCGGAGCCTTTGCGTTTCAACAAGTAAATATCTAATTAGCTAGTGTTTGCGCGAAAATCCATTTTTGAACCCGGGTGCATTTGCACCCGGTACAAAAATAACATATTTGAAAATGTTGAAAAAAATTCAAAAAAAAATATGTTCATGTAGCTTCATGTAACTTCGTTTGCGGCCGTATAGTTGAGCCAAGACTCACACTCGATCGACACACGACAAGCTACGTGATCTGTAGCTTTGTTGATTCCTCGATCATGGGGTTCTTTTCAGTATTCGAGCAGCAATGGATATTGGTACTTTTCGTAGTGTTCATAACTTTCCAACAAAGCTGAGCTAGCAGTATGACCTTCATATTATCATACATGTCAAGAAAAAGCACAAGCTTTAAGCACGTTGGTTTGAGTTGCGCATGAAGGAATGCCTTTTCGTAATTGTGACTTTGTAGTGCTTTCACGCCTAGACGCACCCCATCTCATGTTGGACATACACGTTGGGCTAAGCTGCATGTGCCACCAACCAGTACTCTGTACCTATCAGAAATTCAGAATACATTTTTCTTCAAACAAAATTTTGCGTCTTACAAGAATACAACTTCCGTATGACACTACTGAGACCCTAGTTTTATCAAGTGGGATTTCACCTAAATGAACAAACTAGAAACTGCTGAGACCCTAGTTAGGGTGTCAAGTGGGATTCCACCTAAATCCCACTTCTAGTTCGTTTGAACGAACTAGAAACTACTAAGACCCTAGTTAGGGTGTCAAGTGGGATCCCACTTCTAGTTCGCTTTCGCTTAGGTGGGATCCCACTTGAACCTTACCGGTATTATCACTACGGCCGCTCCTGCGCTTTGCTAGGAGGCCTTTGGAAAGTTCAGGTGACTACAACTTGAAAAAAAAACACGCTCACAACCCACCGAAGCAAAATTTAGTTTAAACTAGACTAATTTTATTGAATTAGACGAACAAAGTTTTGCCTACGAAACGGGACCGATCAGCTGCTGCTTCGCAACCCTAGCCGCAAGGAGTTCCAAGGAAAATTCTGGCAGTTTCTCCAAAAAAAGACCTTCTACGGTTTATCCTTTCATCATTTCCATTCATGTAAGGAAAAGAACCGGATACAGCAGCTACAAATCTCAGCAGTCTAGCTCGCTTTGATGAAACTAAACCGAGTTATTATACACCATCATATTCTTATCCAAAACTCTGCACAGCAAAAAAGGAACTACACATGCTCGAGGATCTGAAGAAGACTACACAGAGTGAGGAGCACTAACAAACGCTGGAAGAAAAAAATAACCTAAGCTAATCAGAGCCATTCCTTTGGATTTATGCACGCGTCGAGAAGTTTCCACTCTTCACTCCCTTCTTCAGGTTTCTGCAAAATAAATGACATGTTAGCAAACTTGCAGGGCCTCTTTGAGGATGGTAAAAAATGTTACTACAAGAACAGTTATGTGGAATGTATCTGAAATGATCTAACATAGAGCCCTATACATGAGCTAAGTAACAATCCAGAGAGCAGGCTTTCATTATAATATCAAAACGTTCAGTATTTTAAAGCAGCAAACACCAGAAACCTCTTATGCTGCTTTTAATGAGCCTGCAAGGGAAAAAAAGTAGCGATCGTTTTAGCTTACATGATCATACTCCCACCGTGCGGTAAGTGGTAGAGAGACAAGTATACTTTCAATCCTTCCCCCAGTCTTGAGTCCAAATGTGGTACCACGATCATAAACCTTCAAAAGAAGCAAATATTAAAACCAGAAGAAAGACCGCAGCAACACCGTCACTTGTGACTGTTCATATAATCCTGCTTACAAGGTTGAACTCAATGTAGCGGCCTCTCCGCAGTTGCTGCCATGCCTTGTGCTCCTCATTAAATGGAGTGTCTTTGCGACGTTCTATGATCGGTATGTACGCAGGAATTACAGAACCAGCACACTCTGCAGAAAGAGAAGGCAGATAAGTCTTGTTGTTATCATAACTTATAGCTATAGGCCTACAATTAAGAGCAAATGCTCGCATAGAATCCCTTTTAGTCACTGGGCTAATTGATTTAGGAAGGAGGAAGAAGGTCCAAAGCTATGGAGCACTGCAATTTGAACTTATCCCAACTAGTCAACTAAGGAACATTAAACAACCTACTTGAATACTACTCCCTCCGTTCCAAAATATAAGATGTTTAACCTTTTGTGAAACGAATGTATCTAGACGCCTTTTAGTGCGTAAATTCACTCCGAACCTATACACTAAAAGATGTCTAGATACATTCATTTCATAAAAGCTAAAACATCTTATATTATGAAACTGAAGGAGTATTAACTTAAGTTTTTGCTCATCATGCAAGGACTAAGGAATTTTACCTGTAGCAAAGTTCAGAAGCATGTCTTGGTCATAATCATTAAGATCATCAAAAAATATTCCGCCAAGCCCACGTCTCTCATTACGATGCTGCATTGAACGACAAGCTATGATGAGAGTAACCTTCAAATGGAACCATTAATTGTTTTCCAAGAGTCAAAAACAAAAAATGTCTCATTTCCAGGATATCCAATTACCCAAACAATTATGGAGCACAATTATCAGGATTTAATTCTTATAGGAAAAACTGTAACTGTTCAGACAAGTCGTCAAATAACACGTACTTTTGTACTCCCTCCGACCCATATTAGTTGACTCGAATTTGTCTACATTCGGATGTATCTAGACATGTTTTAGTACTAGATACATCCGAATCTAGAAAAATCCAAATCAACTAATATGGGTCAGAGGGAGTACAAGAATCATGCGATTGGAGAAGGAATCCATCAAATTATCCAAATCATACTGAGTAATATCTTAATATTTAGAACACCAAGTGAAAAAATGATCATACCTTGATATAGAAATAATCGTCGCACCATTTTTTGAATTTTGGGTAAAAACTTGGATCAAACTTATCACAAGCTTGTTTTTGGACCTGAAGTCAGACAATAAGACATGAATATGAGTTATATTCCACAGAAAGAATTGTTATCTGAAGCGTTCATCTGTCAATAGTGCCTATAATCAACATTTGTTCGCATGCACTCTCTTCAATCTGTGCTATTATAATTCTTCTCAAAGTTAACAACATCATTCAAGATTCTTGCACATTAAAGCATCGCTCTTGTAATCCAGCAATCAGATGTAAAATTGTGCAAATATGGGTTAAAGAAGGTGAAGGTGGTATGTCTTGTGCCAAATGGGTTGGATTGCCAGCTATAGTACTGCAAGGTGTTTCCATTTGTGTGATGAAAGAACAAATTATGCTATAACAAGTCAGCAACAACCCGTCTGATCTATTTAGCACGTGCAATACAGGACTGGAGATTGAAAAAGCAACAGTTAATTCATAAATAGGTATAGGATCAGAAATAGTAACTAGAATCGAACCAGATAGCATAGTACTACCAATATGATCAGAAAGTAGATGGGGGGCCCTATGAGTAAGATGCATAGATTTAAACAAGGATTAAGTGTCGTTTGACAAGCCTATACTTGTCGCACGACAAGTCTACCTGTCGCAATCCTGATGTCGACAAGGTGGAACGACAAGAAAAGTTTAACTTGTCGAGCGACAAGTTGACTTGTCGGCGACAAACCTAGACTTGTCTCTGTGAACTAGTCGATCGACAACTTAAAGAGCAGGGATATAAGTAGCCTCGCGTGAAACCCTACACTCGTGAGTCCCTCCCCTAGCCGCCTCTCCCCTGGTGCCCCTCCCCTGGCGCTGCCTCTCCTCTGGCCGCTACTGGCTCGCCGGCGCCACCGCCTCCGCCTCTCCCCTGCTCTCCCACTCCAACCTGGGTCGTGAGCACCTCTGAAGGCTGCACTCCAGACTTACAGTATACCAAAATTAATAGGCTAGTTACTTGGTATTTTTTAGTAGTTCCTTGTCGACAGCACATCGACAAGTCTAGCACTTGTCAAGACTTGTCTACTTGTCGGTACCCCAGCGACAACTTGCGACAGGTCGACATGTAAACCTTGGATTTAAAGGACATAGAAAGTGTTGACATACAGAATGAAAATGCTTCACATCCTCTTCAATGAGATATGAAGGTGTCAAATCAGTACCACCTCCAAACCACCATGATCTTGGTGCACCAGGTACATCTACAATTGAGGACTACAATGTATCAGTATTGAGAATCACACTTCATAACAATTAAGAACATTTGAGTGACTTGAACCAAATCTGAATTAATTCTAAATTTCTAACAGTCTAACAGAGATGGCCATGCTTAACATTGATAGTAAATTCAATGAGTTCCCACAAGAGATATTTTGAGAGTCTAATATACTATCGTAAGGCAAAAGGTCAAAGAGTGTAATCTCATGTGCATTGTGGGCCTACGTACATGAATTCGTTGGTGTACATATTCAAGCACAAAATACTCGTAGCAATTGCATGCAGAAAACTAGATAATGATAAAAAATATACGGTGAAGTGGATCTACACTAGGTAATGATATTTCAAATTTTGCTAGCATATAGATACCTTTTGGTGCATCTGTTTCAAAGTAGCGGTAGTTGAAATGCAATGTTGGAGCAAATGGATTCTTGGGATGAAGAACCTGATAGTATAAATGATTACCCATTAGTACACCCCCAAGTATGATACTACAATACTAGTACTGATAAGTAAAGCAATGAGCAAAAACTAAAAATGTTGAACAAACATACAAGTCTTAGTAAAAATAATGGTCAGCAGATAAACATAAGCAGTACAACAAAAGTAAATGACTAATGACCGATGCGTGGAATACAAAGATAAAACAGAGAGAAGCGAAGATGGCATAGGCTAACCCCTAATTCAGGGCACCTCTACCTAACTACAACAGCTACCACTAAATTTCTACAATGATGAATTGATGATATCAACAAAGAATCCTTTGCGTTTTCTCGAAAAACAAAGCATCCTCTCTGAGAAGCTAGTACTGTTCTGATGAACATCATTTGTTTTGTATAAACTCATCATTCAACTGCATCTAAATGCAAATTTAGGCCTTTTAAAAAGTAGCAGCAAATGGATGAGCCCTATGACTGCATTTCCCTCAATACAGCACAGGATTAACTATTCAAATTTAGATGAAAATAATCGAATACTATGGACACCATGAAGATAAAAGAGGTTCATGGCATTGGAATGTGAACAATAAGGGCACTTGTCAAGCTAAAAAGAATAAAACTTCGATGATCTGCTGACAGTTTACTCACATACTGGTGTCTAAGGGCCAAATGAGTTCCATACAATTGCAATGTACCACCTAAAGCACACTAGTGGGTACCGATGCTTAAAATGCCAAGCATTGCAATGTCTAAAAAATGAGAAATTCCGTCCTAATTCAAAGCAGATCCAGACTTCTAATGCCAATGTACCAGGAAAGCAAGTTCTTACCGAGCTAATGCCAGCTGCAAAGAAGGGCACCGGCCCAGCCTTGTGGCCATCCGCCGCCCCGTTCTTCGCCGCCCCCTTGGCCGCGCGGTAGGCGTCCGGGGGCATGACCCCGTACACGACAGACACGTTCACCCCGGCCTTCTCGAACACGTTCCCGTCCTGGAGCACCCGGCTGATGCCCCCGCCGCCTCCCGGGCGCGACCAGACGTCCTCCACGAACTGCTTCCCGCTGCCGTCGGCCTCCTCGAGCGCGGCGCAGATCTCCCCCTGCACCCGCCGGATCATGCCCTCGAACCGCTCGCGCACGGACCCGGACCCGGCCCCCGCGCCGTCCTCCCGCAGGAACGTCGGCGGCGCCTCGTTCTCCGGCACCTCCTTCTCGATCGCGACCGACGCGCGCACGCGAATCGCGCGGCGGCTGGGGAGGCGGGGCGACGAGAAGGACACCTGGGATGCCGCTGGCGAGGACCTGCGGGCGCGCGCCGTGGCGGGGTTGAGGGCTGCTAGGGTCTGGGACGGGGTGGTGAGGAGAGAGGACGCCATGGTGGGTGGGGGTCGGTGTGTGCCGGTTGCGTGGGCTTCGGGTCGCCGCGAAGGTTTATTAAGCGGTGGCTTGCCGCCGGTGGGCGGCGCGGGATGCGGCCCGCGGTTTTGGAGATGGGAGGAGTCAAAGGGAGGGAAGCAGGTGAGGAGGTGCGAAAGGGAGTTGTTTATGCTGCAAAGGGGATAAGGAAATGGATCATGTTTTGGCCCCTGCGAGGAGATGGTTTCGATGGTTTACTTTGCATTTCACAAAAGAGAAACCCATGATTCATGAATTGAAAAAACATAGAAATTATGTTTGACAAAGTGTGAAATTTTATACATTAAAAAATGTTATTATGAAAACTGAAAACAAAATAATTTTTTTCCCAATACAAAATACGTGAATTTTGGTTAAGGAGAAAAGGTTTGCATAGTCTTCACGTTAAATCAATAAAATATTCATTTTAGAATTGTGTGCAAACTGGTCCATAAGAATAATCCTATAATTTAATCTGCAAATGTATTTAAGCTAAATAGGCGAGAGAACATATTTGAAATCCAAAAATGGTAAATCTGTCGGACAAAATAATTAAAAAAAAAGATAATTTTGTACTTTGTAGGACAAAATAATTGTGGTTTACTATTTTCTAATATAGACATTGATTCCACCTTAAACAAATTCCATCATTTTTGCTAGCTACGAAATAGATTTGTTGTCTTTGTCCACCTAATAAACCCTCTCTTGCGGCAGTGAAACTTAGCTTCCATAAAAAATGCCTTATGTCGGTTCCTTTGTCTTCTCATGTTTTGTTTATTTGCATTCAATACTCACGAATATCTTCCTCGACGGCAGGGCGGTCCACAGATTTTAGGAGGCCTAGGACGACATGACACCACGGGCCCCTTGTTCAAAGTCGCGAAGCTTTCCTACGGCCAAGGGGTGCCATGCCCCCCTATTTCAGATTGTTTTTGAAGATATCTATATTGAAACTAAGACGGGTATGCAAACAAATCTTGGGTCAAGACCCCTACCCCTGAGGGTCCGGGACAAGCGCCCCTCTGTCCAGCCCCATGAGTCGACCCTGATTTTTTTTTTAACAATAAAAGGGTCTCGGCGATCCTAGAAGCTACGATTATACAACGTGAGTCGACCCTGATTGACTGTACGATAACGGTTTGCCATTCAATATATGTGTCCCTTTACAGAACGTACCCAATGATCTAAGGCTCTCTTGGGACAGATGACTCAAGAAGTTCTTCAAAACTTCGAGGTTGATGCAACTCGTATAGATTTGGTATTATATGTTTCTTCACCAAAGTTTTGGAGGAACTTTTTTGTGTGGGTAGTTTCGTAGGAACGTTAAGATGTACTCCCTCTGTACCTGGTTAAATATGCTAAAACGTTTTATAATTACTCCCTTCATCCGCGAATAAGTGTACTTCTAGCTTTGTCCGAATTCAAACTTAGTAAATTTTGATTAATTTTATAGAAAAAACATAGCAAATTTATGACACTAAATTAGTAACCACTAGATTTGTTTTTAAATTTAGTTTCATAATACAATTTTTTCATATAATATCTATAAGATTGATCAAATTTAATAAAGTTTGACTTAGACAAAAACTAGAATTAACTATAGACTTAAGTCCGGTGGAAACGAAGGGTTCTGAGGCCATGTGAGAGTATGTTTCTATGCCTTGTGGACCCAAAAAAAAGATCAAACATGGACTATGTTTCTATGCCTTGTGGACCCAAGAAGAAAAGGATCAAGCATGTGACAGCTCAAAGGAAATGAGGAATTAGCCTAGACCTGTATGGGAAAAAAAACAACGAAAGAGCATCTCTGACAGACGCACAAAAATCCATCGGGCGTACAAAAAACCGCAATTGTTGAGTGTGATAGGTTAAAAGTCGTGCTCCAACAGACGCCTAAAAATAGGTCGCGCACAAAACAATTTTGGGCATTCACACAAAAGCCTAATCTTGCGCTGCAAATTTGGTATGCCGACCCGCGCTGCCCAACCGCCAAACTGGAACTTCCGCATGCGACCTCCTGCATCTCGCCTCGACCGCCGCCAGCGAAATCCCAACCATGGACGGCTATTCCACCACTACCCCAACCCCCTTCTCCTCCGCCCCGACGCCCGCCGACGGAGCAGTTTCGCCCTAACACCAACATCGTTTGTGGCTAGATGCTTGCGCCACCACGGCCGATGAATGCACACACCTTAAAGCCAAGGAATATCATGCCCAAGCGTCCGACATCTGCAGCGGCGCCTGGCTAGAAGACGAGCAAAATTGGTATGGCTCCGCATGACAAACCTCCGGCAGGGCATGCGGCCGGCCAATTCCAACCACCCCAACGCCACGACAGCCACCCCAACCACCAGCGAATGCGGAGGAGGTAGCGTTGTCTATTGTGCTCAACGTGTTCAACCCAATGACGACAAGGCCCATACTTGCTTTTTTGTTGTTTCGAATTATGTAGATGAATAGAAATGATGAAATATGCTATGCTTTTGAACTATGCCATGGATTTGAACCATGCTATGATGATCAAGTCATAATCTTGAATTTATGAGAACGAGGCAATATCCTAGTGGTTGGGTCGCAGTTGGCGCATCCCAACGACCGGAGTTCGATCCCCGTCAGGGACGATTTTCTGGAATTCTCACGCCGACCCGCTTCTACTATATCAAAAAAGTGTCTAGTTCCTCCTAGCACTGTTTCATCTTTTTTTATAATATTGAATTTATATGTGTGTTGGGAATTTGATTTATATGTTCATCATTTTTGTTTGATCTTGGCAAGTTGAGATGTGTTTGATCTTGGCAAGCGGCAGCCAATCGTGGCTTATTTTAATATGTTTGGAAAACTATTGCTTGCAGTGCGTTGCATTTTAGTCCGCTTCGAAATGGTGCCGTCCACCGAGCGCACTAGAGCAGCTAAAATGGTGCCAAAAAACCAAAAAGCCATGCGCTCTTTTAGCTCAAATGTTGGATATGCTCTTAAGATTAGTAGTTGACGGGCCTCTTGCAGGCATTGAGTTTCCCTTCAGCAATCGCCATGGAATCGACCAAGGTGGCCAATGTGTCGTAGTTGACAATGTGTTGATATAGACGGAAGGATGTAGACACCCGAGTGCTAGGTGTCACGCGGTCACCTCTATTGACGACACTGTCAGACGCCCGGCCTTGCGGGAGGTAGGAGAGAAGGTCTACCACAGGGTCAAGTTGGAAAAATTTGAGGTCCTATGCCAAAATCTAAAATGGTTCTTAAATTTCCCTATAGATTTTGAATCTTGAAGACCAGAGCTGTTAAATCTACTGTCTCCTCAAGCAAGGGCCAACATGATATGCTTTCACCGGTACCCAAAATAAATTATGTCTTCAGTGTTGCACTGAACTCTAATAGTTTGGTATTCGTCAATAAGAGGTACTAAATAGGTTATACTTTATTCTCCAGACGGCTAGCCGACCGCCTACGGTGAGAAGGAAGAGATCGAGAAGACCCGACTGCTAAAGAAGGGCTTAAGTATCTCTATGGACAATGACACTTGAAACACATATGTTTTACTTAGCGGTTTCTCAAATTAAAAGTCGATTAGTGTGCCGCAACGGTCACATTGTATGACGACGCCATGCAGACGGCGCAGTGAAGCGCGCACGTCCGTCTAGTTACACTTATTTGTGGACGAAGTGAGTAGGTACAAAGAGAGTAGTAGGTGAAGCTAGAGATGATGCCTTCTATGGCCTTTAACGACATGTAGTTTTATCGGAGATGTATGATGTTTGTGTAGATTTTATTGCATTATTCTACTTAGTCAATAAAGTCCTATCATTACTCGAGAAATGCATTTTAAATCAATTCATCCAAACAAAAGTTGTATTGCCACGAGTTTGTGAAGTATAGCTCAACTACATGTGAATCTAACATAGTTATATTAGTATAGATTTCTATAAAATTGTAACCTATTTTGTCTGCGCCTTTATAGTCTAGACACAAACAACAATCTATGGTACATAAATGTTAGAGCATCTCCAGCAGTTGACCCCCCCCCCCCCAGAAATTGCCAACGGTATTTTGTGGTGGGGGGAGGGGGTGCGTCGGTGCCTATGGGGAGATATTTTGCCTAGCCGTGGCCCACCCCAAGCTCCACAAACCACAGTGGCCGGGTACCGGACGCGAGGCCGAGGTCGGAGACGGGCATGGTCGACACGGTTGATAGCTTGGGCAGCGGAGAGCGACCCCGAAAGTGCGTGCTGTTGCCGGCTAGAGGCGGACGAGCTCGCGCGACGGCATGGTGATAGCACCACCATGGAGGGCCGCGACGTCCGTGAGGTGTGGGGCAAGTTGGGCGGGGTGAGGTGCGGGCAGGTGGAGCTTGCCCAGGTCGTCGCCGTCTATATATCCTGCAGCTCCCATGCCACGACCAGATCGATGTGGCCTTGGCCTCGCCTCCGGCCGCACCATGGGCACCGAACGAGCGCGGCAGCGAGCACGGCTGTCGGCGGCGAGGGGAGGCGAGCGGCAATCGGGCGTCAAGGGAGATAGATGATGTGTACGTCATGGGAGAGAGAGGGCCAGGAAGGAGAGAAAGGACCAGGGAGAGGCTGCTAGGTGGGGACGGGCTCAAAAAAAGCCAGTGCCCTGCGGTTGGAGATGCACTTAGTTTCTATTCTTATCGTCTCGATTATATTTATCACAAATATTTGGATCCATCATAATGAAAATTTAGAAGCGGCATCAGAACTATGAAGGCCTTTTTTCCCATTTTTAATAAGTATAGAATATGCATGTAAGAAAGAAGAAAATGGTCAAACTCGAATGTTGAACGGTGTGCTCATCTATAATATCTAAATAGGTCATCCCCACTAAAGTATTTCTCTCAACATGCAGCCTATCCACCTCAGCTAACTGCCACGTCAGCTTTTGTCCCGATTATCTGTTTACATCTCCACTTTGTTTACGTCTTGCCTTTTTTTAATGTGTTTTGAGTTCTGTAAAAAAACAGCCCATATAGCTTCAGGCCCATTACAGCCGGTCCCGTTGCAAACAGCCCAATCCTTTTCGTCTTCTCTACCCGGTAGCTCATCTCCTCTTCGAAGAGATCGATTCAGATCGACCAAGTCTCCTCTCCTCCCAATCAATGTCCACCTCCGCTCTCTCTCGCTTCCTCTCCCGTGCAATTGATGCCTACATAGGAAAGGTTCATGCCCAATTTCCCCTCTATAAACTCCATCATGCGCCTTAGCCGTTCAGGCATCTCCAGGGCGTCTGCCTCATACTCGAGCCGTCATCTCCTCCATTACACCCGTTCCTCTTCGTCTCCTCAATTATTTATAGGTTTCTCCTCTTCTTCTCCTACCCCGCCACTATTTGTTCATCCTCCTCACAGCACAGCCGCCGACTCTCTGCATGTTTTTTAGCCTCCGCCGACGAGTGTGGTTTGGCGATCCTTTTTCGTCCTCAGCGAGTCGCTTTCCCCTCCCCATCACACTCCTCGCCATGAGATCCCTCACTATTTTACTGTTACCGCAAAATAACCCATATCCATCTTGGTCTGTAGTTGCGACAAGGGCCACTGTAGCTCTCAGCGTGGCCCGTGTTTCTTATTCTTCTTATCTAGCTCCGTGAGATGCTATTCTACTGTCGTGGAACACAAACTGATAGGACAACACCGATGGCCTATCTCCACATATCAACGAGGAGCAGCAGGGCCTGAACAAAGCATGTTCCATTCGACGATCCAATTAACATCCTTCGGTTTGTTTGTTCTTGCTCTAGCTTTGCTTACAATCGAAGCTTTCAGTTTTTATTTCTGTTCTGCATATATAGGCATGTTTATAATTTTCTACTGTATGGACCCAAACCACTAGATGAACACATCTTTCTGACTTCAAGGTTAATTAACTTTGGAACTTTTCCGGGTTCTGACGGTTGATGGAAAAGGTTATGGAAGATTAATTTGATGAGGACGTCTGACATGTGCTGTCCAGTTTTGGAATTCATTTGTCATACAAGCATCGTCCGATGCCTCCGGGTACTCCACCTTAATGAAACTCCTATGTCTACAAGTTCCACACACGAGTTGTTCACCACTCGCTGTTTGGTTTGCAAAATATTGATGTATTTTTTGTTTTACATTTATCTGCAGTTCTCTTTGCAGGGCACTGGGTCAGAAAGAAAGAAACCTCAAAATCTGAGAAAAGTAGCTTGAATGATCACTTATTACTTATTAGTACTTGCCCAGTTTCTAGTATGGTTAGAACAATGATACGTACAGTCAGTAGTGGATTGTTTTCTTGTAGGTTTGCAGAATACTGAGTGTCCTGTTGCTAATGTTTTGCAGTGGACTTTGCAGGAAGATCGAGGGGTTAGGCTAAGAGGAAGTGCAAGATTTAGTAATTTTAGTTGAAACAGTGGAAGCATATATTTTGTGACACCATATTACTTTTTATATCCTGCTTCGGCTAAGCGTTCAGCGAGTTAGGGAATTAAAGAACTCCACTCTACATGAGATTAGTTATTCAAGCTCTTAATCAACTTTATGTGGTAAATTATTCATTTGCAAATAAAGAAATAAGTAGTAAATTTCAGTATATGATTTGCCCATCTCTCCATTTCTTAATTAGTAAATTACTTATAAAGTACACAACATGTAGCCTTTTGCCTCTGAATATAAATGGATATGACAATTTAGATGAAGTGTAACTGTTCATAAATGACTATTTACATATTTTGTTTTGTATGGAACATGGAGAAAATATTTCTTTGTGTTTCATGCTACACGATTTATTGCACTTTTAAACCAGCTGCAATCTACAAATTATTGTAATATCTCAATAAAAATTATTTTGGAAAAAACGTTTCACTTTTTTGCACCAAATGTTCCCGCCGCAATGCGCGGGGTATCATCTAGTGAGCAAAGTGCATGTATATGCTTCGCAAGGATGTTTTCAGATTTACATGACATTGATGAGATCGTTCTACTTGTATCAAACGAGAATGACCTAGACAAACTTAAAACGACCAACCAGCGCCCATCCTCTTCTTATCAGATGTCAGCCTTGCGAGTAAAATCGCCTTCACAAATCTCAAGTCACTTTCAAAGGCACAAATAAAAGAAGAGACAGCCTTCACAAATCTCAAGTCACTTTCAAAGGCACAAGTAAAAGAAGAGACAGCTACTCGTGTCCTTGTAAATTTTTCCATGCCAACCTCATGTCCTACCTGATTGCCATGCCGCTGGTTTTGACTTCTTAGCGCGGAAACGGAAAGCAGCGGTCGGCGTTGAAACTTTTGCGCGACGTACTGGAATGCAAGACCATTATGATTACGCGAGTTCGGTGCAGGCAACGTAGAGCAAAACGAAAGTCAAAACATCGTCCACGGAGGACAATGCATTAATCTTCAGCGGTGGGTTTACATATTGCAAGGAGGATCTCAAAGAAAATAGAAAATACAACATAGTCCTCCGACTTCGCGTATAGGACCTCAAAATAAAAAGGAGAAATGCGATTGGGTCCCTCCCCACCGAAATCGATCTTGAGCTTCAGTTCGCAGGAGTCAACGCCACCTCTAGGGACTTGGCCACTTGGGGTGACGCAGACAGAGATTCATGCGACGAAGCTGATGAAGGGCCTCCGATTTGGCTCGCCGACCTGGAGGTTGAGAATGAGATGGCACCGAGCAGTGGGTGGTACCAGAGTTTCGAGCAGCAGCCTTTCGGCTATAAAAGTCGATGGCAGGCCGGCACTTGGCCGATGAAGGGCCACTGAGGATTTGCTCTAGAAGACCGTTGCAGTCTTCCGACCTTCCTGCTCCACATATCAGCACATGGCAGCAGCAGGTCACAACTTCTCTTCAATCTAGTCACCACGATGGCTTTGAAGAGGAACTCCAACCGCAACGCCTCAATCTGGGGAGATCAAACGAACTGGGTTGTGGAGGTAGCGCGACCACCTGGCCCACCTCTGGCACCCTCCAATGGAGCACCATGAGCAGGCTCACCACCACCTCATGTCGCTAGCAGTGGCGGAGCCAGGTCATTTACCTGGTGTAGTCAATTTAAAGTTATGTAGTCAAATACAAGTAGTTATACTATCTTTTCTTAATATTTCGCATGATTTTTGCCTACGTATTAAAAAAACTGTGTAGTCAGCTGACTACACAGCTAGTGTGTGGCTCCGCCATTGGTCGCCAGGAGCAACTCCAGATCTCCAGGACGAACACCCGAAATGCATCACGCCATTCGCTACCGGGGTACGCAAAAAACTAAACTAACCTACCTACTGTTGTACAGAGAGGAGGGACCCTCACCTAGGGGCGTAGCCAGGCCCCAGGCAACAAGAGCCTTGGCCTGGGGTACTGGTGAAATTCTTTGTTAACTATAGCAATATTTACACTGTTTGACACTGTTGATGACTGGACCAGGGCATGACTCCTGGCTGGCTACTCTAAGGGCATGTACAATGCGGTGACATCAGCCTTCCCTTATACTTGCCACGTTGAATTTTTGTCTAGTTGGAGGAGAGAGAAACAAGAAAGAGAATGTTGCCTTCTCTTAGCTAAGGGATGATCTCTTAGAAATAAGAGAAGACTGTTTTCTTCATTGTACCATATGTCTTCCCTTAGCCAACCAATTCCTTACTAAAAATAGTTAGTTCTTATTAATTGCTAGAGATATTAATAAGAGATAATGCATTGTACAAATTATATCTTGTGTCTTCTCTAAATGATGTGAAGAAATAAGAGAAGGCATGCCTTCTTAGCATTGTACATGCCCTAATACCCTCACCCATACTAAGTCAACGTCGGCCGGCGCCAGAGAAGAAGGGGAGAGGGATCTGCCGGTCTAAAAGAGGAGAACTAGAAAAGGAGGTGGGGCCTCGAGAGCGGTGGGAGGAGAACCCCACAACAATTTTGTAGGACGAGCTGGCCGGTTGAGTAGTGAGTACTCCCAACCGCTCCCATGAGCAATGACACGTACCATCCCATACCAGCGCGAACGCTTACGGCCCGTAACCAATCAACGTGCTATTGTCTTCTCAAGAGAGAGATGGTTTATGGAAACGGTAGTGTGTTCACATGGATTATGTGTCGACCTCTCGTCTATACATGTTAGACTTTTTAATTTTTATTTAAACCTTGACCCATTACTATTAGAGAATGCACAATGTGTTGGATTATTAGGCAAAATTTTCACAATTAATTTCAGAATATAGATCATGATTACAATAGCTACGATCATGTTAACCTCTAACATACTAGATATATTCATTAACACTAACAACAACAGTGCAAATACAAAACCAGCCATAGTATGACAACAGATCAGATCACGATATACGTACTAATCAGTTGTCGATAAAGTCGCCGTTGGTGCAGCGGTTGCCACAGCCTGTCGAAGAAGACGGCGTTGAAGACGAGTCGTGTAACACCCTCGAATCGGCCCTATGCAAGTTTTAGCCCTTTGCGCCAAACCCGCATAGAAACGATTTAAGGACGCCCACCAGGCACTTTCGTGCGGGTGGAATAACGAAGGAATACCATTACACAACGGTCCTTGATGGGACCCACAGAACATATATGTACAACAACGACTCCATGAGTCAAGAATACAGATATACAATACAAATGTCCAAATCACCTCGAAAACGATAAAGCGTCTGACTACGGACAAGATGCAAATGGGGCTAAGAGCCCTGAAGAATAACCAATGGCGTCCATAACCCTGCCCAGGCCAAGCCGGAAGGGTAACCCTGCTAACCACGTCGATCTCAAACCTGCTAAAACAAAAGGGGTGCCGATAAAGGGCAAAGGAAAAAGAAGAGCGTTAGTACTAAGGCCAGTACATGGCGAGGCTAGAATTCGGCGGCTCTCGCCTACATAGGTATGGTGGGCTGAAGCGGCAGCGCAGCGGCACTAACAACCTATAGAGACTCGATACCACCAGCGGTTATTAGAGAGGGATAAGAAAGACCTATTCGGATCCAACCTGAAGCTAACACCAACCAAACCCCTCCTGGTATTTCCCCCTCGAGACCAAACGAGGAAGTCGGACTGAGGAACTCACACAGTTGGCAATTTTACTCATTCCGTTATAGTTGCAGCAATTACTAATCAGATATAGATAGCATGAGTCATCCTGAAGCATAAGTAGTGGACAGTTTTAATTACCATTCTGTGGTCGTTGGAACCTTTACTAGTCAGATATAATTGTTCTGAGGAATCCCAAAACCCAGCAGTTGTTGGCACTTTTATCACATTCCATTGGAGTTGCAATACTTACTAGGCATATATAACAAACAATCCAGATCCACCAGTTGTTGACATTTTTAATATCCATTCCGTTATAGTTGAATCTGATTACTAGTCATATATTAAGTCAAGTTTATAGCACTACTTTAGTTATGCTTGTCTATGATCGAGATACTGTGCTCCAAGACGTCCATAATCATGACACGGCTTTGAAAAGTTTTACCTAGGTGCACAAATAGCAACACATACTCGATCAACCTCGGAAAAACCAATTCAAAACCCAACGAGGCATTCACGACAAAGCGATCACAGGATTCATAAAATATTTCAGGGGCCACCCCACAAGCTACCAGAACAAAGTTGGCGGCTCGAACGGACCCGTGGTTTGCAATGATCAGAAACGATCGGGAACCCGAAAGTGTGACTGGGCTTGTCGATACCGCGAAAACACTCCGCATCCAAAACAATACAGGTGCTCCACGCACAATATTAAATAAAGCAGTAAAGCATGGCATAAGTACAGGATAGTAATAAAGCCCCAAACTACTTGTGGCCCTAAGAAATAGAAATGAATCAAGCTCTGGCTCAGGGGGGGTCCATAAGGCCTCCCGAATATGGATAGTGCGAAAAATCAAGGAACAGGTATCAAGTACTCGGGGTTCTACGGGACACAAGTGAGCGTGGAAGAACCAAATAACATCTATTGCCCACTGATGCCTCTGCATTAGTTATATCTAGCAATTTAATAGTTGTGTTTAAAGTCATGATCATCTCCACCATAAACATCTGCCTGCATTCCAACAGCTGTGGTACTCGACAACACGAGATCGCACCTGAGCAAGCAACTACGACTCGCAAGGCCAGCTATCTACCAAACAACAGGTATTAGGAGGTGTCCATGGCAATATAGAGGCTGCACGAGATATAATTGGTGCACGGAAACTAAAGCATCGCGACATGGATAGCAACAGATCAACTGGAGGAAATAAAGACTATAAATGCAAAATAGGTAGAAGGGGAAGAGATGCTCGCCTGGGAAAACATAGCCGAAGGATCATATCCGGAGAACTTGTCGATACTCGCATCAACTCATCGGCCTAATCCGCGAAGGAGCAAACGCTAGAAGAAACACCGGATGTAATATTTAATACTACGACAGAAGATCCGGCATGATTATGATATTATGCAGATGCGGTGCAATCAGACAATATTAAGCGGAACCAGGGTCCGACAAATAATTATATGGTTCAAGTTATTTATCTACCCTGCAAATTAAATGTTGTCTTAATAAGGCAAAACATGGTATCGGTTCGCTACACAAATTTAAATGGAGTTCGGAATAAGACAAAGATATCCCGCATATAGACTCCACATTTAATTATGAGGTGAATCGGCATAATGCCCCCAAACCACAGACAAGTATGCATGCATGAACAATTTAATATGCGACAGTTGATAATGTCATATTATAAAAATAGAGGCTTAGGGTCACACATCTAGGTTCGGAAGATCTTGGGTTCCGGGGGGGTTCGTCTCAGGGTTCGACGGGAGGCGAGGTTCGGACTCCGGGGTTCAGGGTCTTCGGATCTGTGAAGGAGATCATGGCGTTCCGAGGAGAAGATCTTGGCGTGCCGAGGGTTCGGTCTTCGAATCCCGGGAAGGGGTCTTGCGGTTTTCCGTGAAGGCGATCTTGACGCTCGGTGCCCGTGAAGTAGATCTTGTCGTTCTGGCACCCTCACCTCCGATCTCCGGTTGGAGTCTTGTCGTCCGTCCTTTGTCGGTGGTGAACTTGACCGATGGTCTTCGGGTCACATCCATCCGGTGACGAACTTGTTTAGTACCACGATGACCTTGGCGTCCGTGTTCCGGCGTCTCTGATCGATGTCGAACTTGTTCAGGGTCGATGGTCTTGGGAAGATCTTGGCGAAACCTCGGGTACAGAGGAGTAGCGGGGCTTCGACATTCTTCGGATGGCATCACCTTCTCCATACATCATCCTGTACCAAAACATCCACCTACACACAGTCTTCATCGTTGTAACTCCAAACCACCACATCGAACACCACTGGCAGAACCAACATGGACGGAGGGAAAAAAGAAAAAGGCCCCAGGGCTCACGGTGGACGCGGGAAGGCCAACACAGAGCTCGGGTTGGGGAGGCAGGCGCGGCAGCAGTGGAAACACGGTGTGGCAGGGTCGGCACGACGCGAGATCGCTCGGCAGGCCGTCGCTGTGACGGCGAGGATGGAGCTTGGGCAGCGACGAGCATCGCAGAGGAGGCGGCACGCGGGACGGCGCGACGGGGACTGGCGGGGCACCGGCGGCGTGAGCAGTGGAGGTCAAAGGCGCGCAGAGCGGCGACGGTTGGAGCTAGACGACGGGGCGGTCGCGGTCGGAGGGCGGCGGCCGACGCAGAGGAGGTAGGCCAGGCGCAGGGGCGAGCTCGGGGAGGAAGCCGAGGTCGGCGGTGCCGGTGGCGGCTCTGCTGGCAGAGAGGGCGACGCGGCGGCATCCTGCTCGGGGTCGGGCAGCGGGTCGGTCGGCGCGGAGATCACGTGTGCCGGCGCGGCCGGACTTGCGGGAGGGACGCGACCAGCCGTCGACGGAGGGAAGGGCGTGGCCGATCTCGAGGGAGGCGGCATCCGGCGAGGAGACGCGATGGAAGGCGGCCGGAGAGGCTCGGGTAGGCGGCGGGGTGCTTGACGGCGGGTCGGCGGAAGAGGACGGGGCGGCTCCGGCGAGGAGGGGCTCGGCGAGGGAGGAGGCGACACGATGAGGGGGCGCGCCCAGGCAACTGAAGCGGGGCTGCGGGGTTGGTGGCATCGGTGCGAGGGGAGCGTGGCGATAGGGACGGCGTGGTGGGCTGAGGGCGGAGGTCCCGAGGTCGAGGTAGGGCCAAGGATGCGCAGTGGGAAAGGGAGGCGTCTGGCGTGGGGCGGTTGGTGGATGGGCGGGAAAAGAGGAGGATGTGGGGCCCAGCGCGGCTGGTGTGGTGGGTGGCGACGCGGCAGGCGGGGTGGGACTGGGTCGCTGCGCGCGTTGTGTGCGTGTTGTGTGGGTGTGCGCGTCCACCGGTGAGGTGGCGGGTGTGAGGGGAGGTGGCGGCTGTTGGTTGGCTGGAGTGAGGTGGAGGTGTGAGGTGGAGGGAGGGGATTGGTCAGGGTGAGGTGGAGGGAGGCTAGGTAGGATAGAATTGGGTAGAATTAGGACTAGATATTTTTAGACTAGGGTTTGGAGGTGGCCGGCCGGGCTTTCGGGTCTGGCGGCTGGCTCCTAAAAATAAACAAATAATTTTATTTATTAAAAACAATGCTTTTGCAAACCGTATTTAGACAAACCAAAATATTCCGGAGAAGCCCGGTTTTAAATTTGAAATAAAGACGGGCGTTTAGAAAACAAAACCAGACTTTTTCGAAAATAGTTTAGACAAAAACCCATGCATGATGATGACGATGCTCAAATACAATGTGGCATGATGACATAAGCATGCGGTCATGATGATACAATGCACAAAAACAACGCGATTTTCTAGTAGTGGTTTTTGCGGGGCGCCATAAGTCGCCCTTGGACCAGGAGATCACCCAGGACGACGCGCCGTGATGTCGAACTCGAGCAGTCGCGCTTCCCAAAAACTTTATTCGCCCTCTTCCGTACAGGATCGCAAAGACGAGTGGTTCTGGAGACCTGCTCTCCCGTCCGTCAGTGCACGCCGACAAGCGGGATGGAGTATACTACGGTAGCGGCGCAAGTAAAGAGGAGGCAAAACCCTAGAGTAGTTTTCAGTGTGTCTATGGTGGAAACCACACAGGCGTTTATATAGAGCGGCTCGGGAAACCCACACAGGACACGCCGTGGACCAAGCCCATGTTGCGCACGTTCGGATTGGTTATAGATAGCACACGATCCGTATGTCGTTAATATTGGATAGAAAGAAATGCACTGTACAAGAGGTGAAGAAAAACGAAAAAGCATGTTACGCATGTACCACCTCGAAGAAATTGTTCTACGTGATCCCTCTCTCATCTCCTCCTCTTCTTCCGCCCGCCTGTTCAAGGAGTTGCAGTTTTTCTGATCTCTATCTGAGGTTTGAAACATGGTCAAAAACTCCGTTGTTTCGCTCGAGCCAAATATGCCGAATTCCAAGTGTTACCGACGTGTTAAAGCTCTTCTTATTCTATTGGGTTTTTATCATTTCTGCCACTATGACCAACCCCAACCTCAATATTGCCATTTGACCGCTTGAAACTCCAATTTTACCACTGCTCCGTTACAATGTTCCTCAATTTTGCCATTCCGTCATATCTCCACGGTTAGTTTATAATCAGTTTTGCTATTTGAAGAGTCGGCAGCCAGAAACACATCTAATACTAGAGGATTACAGTGGGAATTGAAAAGTTATTTTAGAGATATGCATAACAAAAAGAAATTGACAGTGATATTTGTCAAAGTGACACAACTTTGTAGGGAAAAGTTAGCATCATCTCAATTTGAATCTCATCAATCTAAATTGTAATATACATCTACAGTTTAGTCTAAGTGCTTAGAAAAAAACACGCATCTGCGGTTTTTTTTAGGTGCTTCGAAAAAGTTTACACCATGATTAATATAGAAACAACTTTGAAGTAGACTACGATATAAGTCGACGCTAATGCATCTATGCAATTACAAAACATGTCGAATTTAACACCGATATCTTATAAAATCACAACTGGAGGAATAACTTGCATGCTCACCACATGTAGGTAAGGACGGTTAGTGGTTACTGAAACAAACAATAAGAAGAGATTAGATACAAAAAACCTAAATTGTCCACATGTAGGCTCGGCAGGGTAATGGTTACTGGAAATACATTAGATACAATAAAACTGAACTGCTATAGGACACATGACTTGTTGCACGTCCACAACCAGTGAGCTATAAAATAATTAAATAGAAACAATGAGAACATAAGAATGCCAAAACTGATTATAGACTAACGGTAAAGAGATGACGGAATGGTAAAACTGAGAAGCTTTGTAACGGAGCAATGGCAAAATTGAAGTTTTGAGCGATCAAATGGCAAAACTGAGATTGAGGTCGGTCATAGTGGCAGAAATGATAAAAATCCTATTCTCTTTGGGAATGGATGCACATGCCGACGTCCACTACTCCTTGATTGAGCAGTTGGTGTGCGACATCGTAGATTGTAGATTTTCACTTGCTAAGGAGCTGTACCATGGGTCGGAGGAGTATAATAGTGGTGGGAGAGTTGTGGCGTCTCCTGTAGCCGACCTAAGTTCGAATTCCAAATTTGACCTAGCCGGAGACCCGCATTCTCGGAGAGTCTAGACGAGCTAACCGCCCATCACACAAAAACAAAGCAAAGAATGATCCTCATCACTAACCAAATCTTACATAGCGATTAATGAAATCAACAGACCTTAGCATTCGCCTGGTGACCAATTAAATATTGGTGGTAATAACGACGACCTTGCACGAGACGAGCGATAAACCTAGTAGGCAACAAGGAGAGACCCAATCTACTTTTGATATCATAGCAGGTTGGTCAGGGTTTGAACTTGAAAACACTTGACTCTCGTACCATAATATTTGATGGTCCACCAACTAACTTATTCAAATGTCCGAACCGACGAAGAATGGCCATCTTTGTGTGGGAAGGAGTGAAAAAAGTAATACTTTTTTTATTAGACTTGATTTTTCATAAACTTCTGACTTATCATTTTCTCTTAGATAGACTAGGAAAAGAGCCGATGGAGGTCGATGAAGCGTGCAAATTTAGTGGATTTTATCGGGGATGAACTTACCGCATCCTGCAAAATTTATGAATCCCGTATATCCCAAAACAGCATCTAAACACGGTACACTTTCAGAAAAAGGATCTACGTACTGGAGAATTAATCATCGACGACGAAAGGGGATTGGATCTGGTCATGTGGACCGCACGTGCCGCCACCTCGGCAGGGGACCGACCCCCCGCCCCCGGCCACCCGCGAACCAAACCGCTCGCCGCCCCGCTCCACTCCACCACCACCACCTCCCCTCCCCCATTCCTCTCGTCTCCCGGTTTTCTCGCTCTCCCCTCCCCTCCCCTCCGCTCCGCTCCCAGCCCAGACATCCCACCTCCCGACACGCAACAACGGGAACCGAACTGTTTTTCCTCCCGAAAACCATCCCGTCCTCTCGATCCGATCGGAAAAATGGCCGCGGAGTCGTCGGCGGCCGGCAGCATGCGGAAGGCGCCCTCCATGGAGTGGCGCTGGGTGTCCGCCGGGGAGGAGGAGGAGGAACCCGGCCAGGGGGCAGGAGGGCCCGCGCCCGTCGAGACCGTGGGCAGGGGCGGCAGCTTCGAGTCCGAGGACGAGGATGACAACGACGGCGACGACGACGAGGAGCGGGAGGAGGCCAGGCAGAAGCTGATCCGGACTGGGCCCTCCGTCGACTGGTTCGACGTCGAGGGCAACGAGGTCTCCGTCGCGCAGCCGCTCGAGGAATTCGAGGTCAGCGGCTCCTCCTCCTCCTCTGGTTCCCTTGTCCCTGGCATGATGCAAGTAGCTTGTTTTGCATATGAGGCGATGTGTTCCACGGATGCTGTTTACGCCGGCGAGGTGCTCGATGGATGCTCTTTATGCGGTGATAGCTTTGCTGTGCGCGTAGAAATGCAATGGTTTGGTTACTCTCGGTGGGTACCATTTGATTGGATAATCTCAAACTAATTGCCAACTGATCGATAATCAGAGGGAAATATGATTGCTACTAGTACTAGTATTCAGGATGGCTGTCTATTATGCTGGGATGAGGGGATAGATCTTTGTTATCCTTTTTTGTTGTGCATGAGCTCCGGATCACTAGGTAGTAGTATTTATAAGGATCTCAAACATACATTTAATGTTGAATCGTTATCACCCTTGACCCACTCGGACCTGCTTATAGAAGGCATGCCTTTTACATACAACTGATTCAGAACTTGCATAACCTCGCTGGAGACAACATTCGTCTCCAACTATTCTGAAATCAGGGCAAGTTTCTTTCATCAAAATTTAGCTTCTTTCGGCCTATATAAACTGCAGGCACCGCTTCCAGTTCTGCCGGTGCTTAAAGAGAGAATGTGGCCTAGCATCAAACATCGTGATTAAAGATACCTTCTCAAATGCAAGCACCTTTTTTCAAGATGGTTTAAGAACTCATGTAAGCACATGTGGCCTCTCCAAGCAAAAGTCCAATCCTAGTAAAAAAATTGTCTATGCTATAGAAGATATAAGACAGATTTTGAACAAATGTGGATGTCTAGAAACTTTCTGTATGAGAATGAGATAACAGTTCGACATCAAAGACCTCCAAGAGTCAATCCCTTCTTTCAGATTAGAGAATTGTATTCATCCTTGAACGGAATATTATGTTTGTTGGCAAACTATACCCAGATGCATGTAAAATTACCTAGAACAAAGATGAATGCAAACTTGTTACATAGAATAAAGCATGCAGGGAGATACGAGGTGTCAGTTAATGCTCTGAGCAAATCACTCCCAAAACATCTGTGGTCCAATTATGTATCAGTTACATCATGAACTGTTAGCGAAGCCATCTCAACCAGTGACACCCCCAATATTAGCACCCTCCTTCCTACATAGCATAAAAAATATCATTTGCCTTTTACGTTCATCACTCCGAGCACCTGCACTGGAGGTTGGCTTAGCGCAGGGCATTTTGGCATGCAATAGCAAAATACTCCCTCCGTTCGGAAATATAAGACATTTTAGCTTTGTGAAATGAATGTATCTAGACATCTTTTAGTGTATAGGTTTACTCAGAACCTCTACGAACCTATACACTAAAAGATGTCTAGATACATTCGATTCACAAAGCTAAAATGTCTTATATTTCTGAACGGAGGTAGTAGATGGGCATTAGTGCCAAAGGTAAGCTTGTATGCTACTGTTGTGATTTTCATCCTTCATCTGTTTTTTTTGAGTGACTTCATCTATGAACAACTATAACTGAAGACATATTATCAAAATACTTTCCCAGGAAAGTGGCATGTGTTTGATTATGAGATAAACCACTAGATTTGATAAAATTGCTCACCAGAATATCTTGTGGAGATTGCCCGCAAAAAGATGAGGATATCTTGTGGAGATCTATCTATGGGATATTCTTCTTTGAGAGTTGTGGAAAAAAAAAATCTCGGACGTATGTCATTTGGTATTAGAAGAAAACATCAGGATGACGCATACGAGTACAAAAGGTACCCCAAAAGATAAATCTATGTTAGCAAAAACTCAAAGTAAAAAGGAAGCGTAAGAGAAACAAAAATATCAGTTGTGGGAAATTAAATGCATGTAGATCCTAATATGTCTTCACCATTTTAATAAAGAATATATTTTACTTTTATCATGTTTCCTTCATTATTTTTTGTATGGTTTAGCTATTTCATTTACATGTGCAGGAGTTTGATTTTGGCAGGACAGTATTTCTCGCTCTCCAGACTCTTGCTGTGGTTTTTGGAGATATTGGCATAAGTCCACTGTATACATTTGATGTCATGTTTAATAAGTACCCTATTCTTGGGGAGGAGGATGTTCTCGGAGCACTCTCACTAGTTCTATATACTCTGATTTTGATGCCATTGGTGAAGTATGTCTTGGTTGTCCTTTGGGCCAATGATGATGGTGAAGGTATATGAGGTTGTGAATTGAGTTAGTAGGATTGAACCTTTTATACATGGGTTTGTTAGAGGCTTAACATCCTTCAGTTATTCTATGACTCCACAGGTGGTATATTTGCCATGTATTCTTTAATTTGTAGAAATGCAAAGGTGAGTCTCATTCCAAGCCAAGTACAGGCTCAGGCTGAGAAGAGGATGTCAAGTTTCCGTCTCAAACTTCCCACGGCTGAGCTTGAGAGATCCATAAAAGTAAAGGAGAAACTTGAATCTTCACTCTTGATGAAGAAGTTACTTTTAGGCTTGGTGCTATTTGGGACTGCCATGTTTATATCCAATGGAGTTATCACACCAGCAATGTCAGGTTTATTTTTTCTTCATATGCATACTATGCGCTCAGTTTCTAAGATCCTATTTTTTTTTCTGTACGATTGTAGTTCATTCTGACTATTTTCACTATTTTTTAATCATTAAATAGTGTTGTCTGCTGTGAGTGGCTTGAAAGTTGGGATACCAAATGCCTCACAAGGTGAATTTACATTATCTAATTGCACCAAAGTATATTTATTATATAATTTATGCTAGTTCCCCTTTCTAATTCCATCAAACATTATTTGTAGATGTTGTGGTGATGATTTCTATTGCACTTCTTGTAATCTTATATAGTCTACAGAGGTATGCCACTAGCAAAATTGGGTTTGTGGTTGGCCCTTGTTTGCTGATATGGTTTTGCTGTCTGGGAGGAATCGGCATATACAATCTCAGTAGATATGGCACATCAGCTTTCAGGGCATTTAATCCTATATACATTATTTATTACTTTGGGAAGAATCCCTTTCAGGCCTGGCTGTCCCTTGGTGGTTGTCTTTTGTGTGCAACAGGTAAATATCTTAGCTAGTTTACCTCTAATGTGGTAGTACTATTTGAGTTTTCTTCCACAATCTTCTCTTTGAGCTTATAATCTCACCTTTCCTTTGATTTTCCTTGTGTATTTGCTGGCACACTTTAATTTTGAGACATTTTGACAATGAATTTGGATTGCCTGTTGTTAGAAAGCAGTGTGTTGGTTCAGAACTTTTGACTTTTTTGTTAACACATTATATGAAACTCATGTATACTTATTCAATCCAACTATCCTGCAGGATCTGAGGCTATCTTTACAAATCTTTGCTACTTTCCTGTACGATTTGTTCAGGTATTATCACGAGTTTATGGAAGTATTATTTTTATATCCAGATTTCCATAGATGATATTGTATCTGCGGTTAACATTTCATATAAACACCTTAGTCAGTTTTCATGCTCAGTTATTTTTGATAAAAACCTGTTATGTTTAGTGTATCCACTACTCTTGATTATATTTAAATCCACCTGGTTTCTACTTTGCAGTCTATGTTTGTTCTTCTTGTCCTTCCTTGCCTTGTCTTGGCATATTTAGGACAAGCTGCTTTCCTCATTGCAACCCAGAAGTCATCCGAACATATCTTCTTTTCATCTATTCCAAGTAAGTTGGATGTTGCTAAACATCTAGCCTGTCTTGTCATGCTGTAATGAATGAACTCCATTAGTGATTCTTCCATATGTTAATGTAAATATTCTATTTGTGGTTAATACGTCGATTTTTCTGTGGCTGGTATCATGTATTACACCAGGGCTATTTACTCTGATAATTCCGCTGTATTCTCTATGCAGGTGGAGCTTTCTGGCCAGTTTTCTTGCTTGCTAATTTAGCTGCACTGATTGCCAGTAGGACAATGACTATTGCTATATTTCAATGCCTAAAGCAGTCAATTGCACTTGGTTGCTTTCCACGGCTCAAAATTGTTCACACATCACGAAAATTTGTGGCTAAGATATACATACCCGTCGTAAACTGGTTACTGTTGGCTTCCAGTTTGGGCTTTATTGTGCTATTCAGAAGCACACATGATGTTGGCAATGCATACGGTAATAACATTCCGCAGTTACGCAGTAGATACACTTCTATGCCAATTTGCTTGCCTCTGTTTATGCAATGTGCTGTAACGCTTCAGTATTCTGCACTATTTCATAGCTTTTATGCCAATAAGTTTACCTCTCTGATGCAATATGCTAACCAACTGTTCCATCTTGAACAGCCATAGCTGAACTTGGGGTGATGATAATGGCCACGCTCTATGTTACAATCATAATGCTTCTAATATGGGAAACCCATATTATCAAGGTGATAGCATTTCTTACCACATTTCTCTTCTTGGAGCTGATTTTCTTGTCGTCAGCTCTGAGTAGTGTTGGAGATGGAGGTTGGGCACTGTTGATCTTTGCATCTGGTCCTCTCATGATTATGTTCATCTGGAACTATGGAAGCAAGCTGAAGTATGACAGTGAAGTCAGACAGAAGCTTTCAAAGAATTTAATGAGAAAACTGGGCCCCAACCTTGGCACCATGAGGGCGCCTGGACTAGGCTTGGTGTATAGTGAGATAGTGAAAGGAGTTCCTGCAACTTTTGGCCATTTTCTGACAGCTCTCCCTGCTATCCACTCGATAATCGTATTCGTGTGCATCAGGAATGTGCCAGTGCCTGTGGTTCCTCAAAGTGAAAGGTTTCTCTTCCAACGTGTCTGCTCAAGGAGCTATCACATGTTCCGCTGTATTGCCAGGTATTACATGTACTCAATAGTTTAGGTCCATGATCCATCTGAGTTACAAGTACTATGGTCCATAATCCATGTTGGGGGTGCTTCCTCCACCACATAATAATTAGTTTTGGTACTAGCAAATCCAGGATATGAGTGGGGCACTTTTCTCTATTCGTTCCAATTTCACCCATTACTACCAAACACATCAGACACTGGTCCTTGAAATGGTTAGTCCAATATTAGGCTCATATTCTCATAGAACGGCAGTAAAATGTATAGAACAAAACGAAAAAAAGGAACACTAAATCAGAATACACCGATTGCTGATTGGTTTGATTGCTTTGATCCATGATTATTTACCTCCAACTAATATCTGCTTTAAAACATTATTACCAAGAGGCTTGGCATTACTTCATTTTCTTTGGGATAATTGTTAATGTTAGTAGTTTACTTTTATTTGAACATGCAAACAGTACGACTTATCAGCTGTTTGACGAATACGTGAAGTAATTTCTTGTGCGATCTTTTATCTTCATGTCTATTGATGTGCAACGGTAGATTGTTGTTTCATGCAAAGTAGGTGTATTTACCATTCATGTATGAACTGTTGGTGAGATAAACTGTTTCATTCAAGTATATGGCACAAACATCTTATGATGCTAACTTGATTATGAACAGATACGGGTACAAAGACAAGAAACAGGAGCACCATAACACATTTGAGCGCCTTCTGATAGAAGGTCTTGAAAAGTTCATACAACGGGAGGCTGTAGAATTGTCCCTACAGAGTGAAGATGATGTCGACTCTGACGATGAGCCTACAACGCCTACACGTGTAATCACAGCAGCAAACGGTAGTCTCTACTCGCTTGATGTGCCTCTCATGGTGGACTTTGCGCCTTCAAACGAAGCGATTCCTGAATCACCCAGCTGCTCAACGCCTCAAGATCATTCAACACTGGACTACACACAGAACCTTGAGCTGGAGCTCGCATTAATCAAGCAGGCCAAGCAATCCGGAGCCGTCTATCTTATCGACAACCCCATCGTCAAAGCCAGGAAGGACTCCTGGTTCTTCAAGAAGTTGACCATAAACTACTTCTTCGCGTTCCTGAGAAACAACTGTCGCAGGGCGGTCGTGTCGATGAGCATTCCGCACTCAAACCTGCTGCAGGTGCGCTTGACCTCCTATGTCTGAATGCGGAAGCTACCGTATCAGCACTGGTAGCTTTTGTTCATGGCGATCTACTTATCTGGTAGAGATAACACTAACCATAACGACAATGGTGATTTGCAAAAGATGATACTTCGCTTCTGGCTATATTCAGAAGGCGGTAAGTAGGACAGTAGGAACACATCTCTCCTGTAATTTTTGTACAATGTCGAAATGTAGCCGGCATTGTGGCAGCAGGCACATCACATGATGATGTATAAACCTGTATTTAGCAAATTGTTGTGTACTACGTTGATCATGTGGGGCCAGTTTTGATATTTGCAAAAGGCAGAGTTTTGGCAGAAAAAAAAAGGATCACTTGGTCATGTATTACCTATGTATAGTTTCACCAGTCGAGCAGTGTTGTTGTTTTGACATATGTTGATTGGATTGGAATTTCTGTAGTTTTCCTTTTTGTTCTGTCCAAGGACGTGTTCATTTATCTCTGTGTGTTCTGAAATTGAAGACTAGTGCATCATGGTATGTTCAAATATCCGCAGTTAAAATTTGTTATTCATATAGTATTTTTTAGATGGATCAGACGCACAGTTAAACCGGTTCTGTGGTGACGAGAGCTTCTGTGGTGCGCGCGAAACTGTCAACCGGTTCGTCAGATTTTGCCCAGAAGAGGAAGTAGTCTGTCTGTCTATACTATAATATTGCTTGAGGTAGGTTTGTCCGTCTTCAAATTTGGTTCCGATTTTTCTGTTTCCCATTTTACCCCTGCGTGTCTGGAGAATTTACATGGTTTGCCACCTCAAAGTCAATAGAAGGTTCGTCCTATGCGAACAGGAACAAACCAACGGTCGGGAAATCCCCTTGTCCACTGCGGGCGTCGCTGCCCTCCCCTTCCTCCTGATCCACATGCGAGCTCCAACCTCACCTTCTTTTCTCCTGATCCACCGAAAATGTTTCCTCGAGTCCAATCCCCAGATGTTTCTGTCGTTGTCGAATTGGAGGGCTCGTTGTCAAATTGGAGCGCGGCGCTAGCGAGCTCCAGGGGCCTTCTCTCCGGTGGGCGCCCTCCGCCCCCTGCAGCATCCGTGTGCTCCAGTCGCGTGCGCATTCTCTCCGGTTGGCGCCCTCCGCCCCTCATCAAGGGATAAAAAAATAATAAAAATCAATAATGTACCAATGTCATCAAGCTAGACCTCATCAAGGGCGACACAGTGGTGCTGCTGCTGGAGTTTTCGGAGTCCATAGAGGCCAGGGGATGCTGGCGAGGTGCCCCGTGTTGCTGACACAATCCAGACGAAACCCCAAGGTGGAGAGTTTCTGCGGCAGTGTGTCCATGTTGTGTTGGTCCTTTTTCACAGAGCATGGCAAATCACGGTCATTTAGCTAGTAAAAGCAATCTTTGTAAACCCATGGTTTGCCTGCCGCTCACGCCAACGCACCTACTCGTACATGACGTGTTCCGAACGGACCGAAGAAAACAAATCCTTTTATACACGTTTGAAGTTGAGGATTACATCTGAGCGCCAGACATTTGCCATATGTCATCAACGATCTTGATGCGTCCAGGTCGCACATTCTAATTCGAAAGCCTTGAACTTGGATGTTGAACTCACTAATAAATGAGATTGTGTGCATCAATTGAAACGAGACCACGGTATTTATCGTTTCAAAAAACAAACAACTAAGAATTAGCAAAACAGTTAAACTGAAATTCCTAAAACTGCAACTAAGAATGAGCAATCCCGCTAATTATTCATGAGAACCAACAAATGGGCTAATAGGTGTGCGACCACTTGGTGTCTGGCACTCCATCGTTCGAAGGGTTCATGGTTTTAGGTAAAGGAAATTCAGTAAACCATATCACTATGGCTGGAATAACAGAAAAGTATCCCAACCTTACGAGATTTTAACACTAACCATGATATAAAGGTAACGACACCAGAAAAGCATAAAATCTGATTTTTTGTTTGAGTTGTAGTTGTAGTCTGGTGCCTAGGTCCCGCATTTAGTGTCCAAGGACAATGGCTAGGTTTTAGCTCGCGTTAATATGTTCTTCAGCTTGGCCTAAGACGAATTAGTCATTGTTTGTTTTAAACTGTGGCCAATTTTCAACTCGAAACTCAAAGTCCATATATAATTCAATAATATACAATAAATCAATGTTTGTTCTCTTAAAGACCGATTCATTCGGATAAGATTGATATGAGAACCCAACTTCGTTGCATTGCTAGAATCCATGTTTCATACTTGAAGCGGGTTGACCTTGTGCTCTCTCATGGTACAATAACATTCTAGAACTTTAACGTCATTGCTAGAGTATGATCCTTCCTTAATATATGTTTTATAACGACAATGGTTGTTGTTCACCGACGAACATCTCTATTGGTCTACAAAGCTTCTAGGCAATGACATGTGTCCCAATCCACGTTTGAAAATACCGAGTGCTTAGTAGTGTGTGCTCCAATCAGTTGCGATGAAATTAGACAATAGACGTGGAAACTGTTTTGCACATGGGAGTGCAAAGGAGATATTTTAATTTTCTATTTGATTAGGTTTTGATTTCCCTCTCCGCGGAGATAATTTTTTTTCCTTTAATGGTTCACTAAATTCTCATACTTCACTACTTATGGTTCACCTACGATTTAATGAAACAAAATTGTAAATAAAAAATGTGAACAATGTATTTTTTTGTTAAGGCCAACTAGATTAAAAAAGGCCGACTGAATTAAACTTTAGGATAAAAAGGTTAAATCAATGATTCCCCATTATTTATACTAAACTTTTTTACTTTCTTATAACTTGGATACTTAACTTAAGATCTTAACTCTCAGTTTTCTCTATTGTAAGGGACAAAATATTACGATACATAAAAGGTTTACTATTATACATTTGTAATACCTGTCGTCACAAATATATGTGTGACAAACATAACAATATAGCGACATTGCCTTATTTCTTAAGATTTAGTTTGGGATATTGCATGCCCGTTTCAAAACATGTACTTAAATTGAAGTCTCTCTAGGTTAGGTAAGTACAATTAAAACAAAGCCATAATTCTCCACGGAATAATATGTGTCGTGTTGATCAATTATTTATCCATATGTATTTGCGTCTATTTAGTATCCTTATATATCTAGTTAGGATCTCTAGTGCATACTTGCGAATATCTTAAAAAGGTTTAGATCACTCTAACTTGGGCATAAATAAGGAAAACAATCTAGAGTAGATGATATTTCTCTAGGAGATTTGTATATATATATATATATATATATAGGACATATTCATACTACATCCGGGTGTAGTTACACCCACACGTGTTTCACAATATATAGGCAGTATCTACCATACCGAAAGGTATGTACGCGTAGTATGAAGTATATAAGAATATTTGGGCAGTATGTATACTATTTTTTTTAGTATGTAATTTTTATTCGCATACTCCTTTTGTACGTACAAATATGACAGTATTTTATATATATAGTTCAAACTATGGGTGCACTTGCATTTTTTTCAGCTAACATGCTTGTAAGTATCTTAGATATAGTATATAAACATACTCAAATAGATAAAGTATTACAAATACTTCCGTAAGGTAGTATATGAGACGTGGGTGTAGTTACACCCGGGAGTAAGAAGTATTTTTCCTATATATATATATATAGCTCCAGTATTCAAGAACCGGTTTCTGAAGAACTCCCGTTTCCTTTCGCACGAACAACATGAACGTCTTGTTAACTTCCACGCGGACATGAGTTAACTTCTTTTTCTTTACAAGTTAACTTCCAGTCTGTAGCAGTAATAATGAATATTAACTTCCGCCTATGCAAGTTAACTTCCACGAACTTCTTAACTTTCCTGTGTGTGCAAGTTAACTTCCTGTTTCTATTCTAGTTAACTTCCTGACGAAGTACATATTTTCTTTTTTATGTAAACACCGGGAAACCCTTGTTAACTTCTACGTGAACACGAGTTAACTTATTTTTTTCTTTCCAAATTAACTTCCAGTCTATAGCAGTAATAATAAATGTTAACTTCTGCATGTATAAGTTAACTTTCTACAAACTTCTTAATTGTCCTGTGTGTACAAGTTAACTCTCTGTTTCTATGCTAGTTAACTTCCTGACAGAGCACTGTTTTTTTTTGTTTTTTCGCGGACCGAACGTTAACTTCCGCGAACCTTCTTAACTTTCCTATTTGTACAAGTTAACTCCCTCTTTTTCTATACCAGTTAATTTCCCACCGGATCTGTGCACCACGTGGGGGAAGGGCGACGCATGGAGAAGAGGGTAAAATGTACTCACATCCTCCGGTGTGACTGCTCGAAGTTATTTCCTTTAGATTCTGCATATTTATCTTTTTGTTTCTTATTTTTACTAGTTAGGCTTAATGAAAAAAAAATAGAGAGCTTTATAGTATTTATCTTGAGTTAGGACATGAAGTGTTTGAAGAGAAAATTAAAAAACCTATGAAACTTTCTTTGCATGCTAATAGCAATGTTGTTAGTATAAATTCTTTGGACACCATTATTGCTAATACTATGGAAAAATCTAAGCTTGGGGAAGCTGGTTTTGATGAGCATGATATTTTTAGTCCCCCAAGTATGGAGGAGAAAATTTACTTTTGTCACATCCCAAAATTTTCCAAATTTTGAAATGTGAAAATTTTAAACAAAATAAAGAACCAAGTTCTTTGAAATTCAGAAGGAACAGAACTTTTGGAACATTTAATATAATGCCTCCAAAAGTTTAGCCAAATAAAAAGATTTTTGTTTGTGAAGTGGTGTGCATGTTTTAAAACCCCAAATCATGAAGCATGCATGAACATCTTGACTTCGTTGCATTTTAAAAACTTAAGAGAAGTGAAAAATATCTCAAACCCTAAAAACTATAATTATTTGTTAACACTAAGAACAACACAACACTATGGATATACTCCATATTTATATTAAATAAAAGAACTCCTATGAGAGCTAAAAAGATATGAATTATTTGAGAATAGAATTAAGAAAACACAATATTAGCTATTAAAGCCAAAGTGAATAAATTTGATTAGAAAAATATGACATGGAAAGTAATTGTGTTCTATAATGCCCTAAAAAACTAATTTGAGTTTTACAAATTTTTAGAAATTTGTTTGATTCAAATTGGATCACTAAATCAAAAGTTTTTGAAGAAAACATAAAAAGAAAAAGAAAAACTAAAAAGAATAAGCAAAAGAGAAAAAAACAGCAGCAGCAGTCGGCCCACACCCCCAGCCCAATAGAAGCCCACCGGCTCTCCCCTTCTCCCCGCTGGATCTTTTTCATCGCCCCCTCTTCACCCCCTCTCACTGACACCACGGCCCCACTCCCACGTCACCCTCCACCTCACCCTCTTCCACCGCGGGACGAACAGTCCGTCTCCCTCCCTCTGCCGTTTCCAAATCGATGCAAATTCAAGCGTTTCCGTGTTTAATTCTCCAGTCCGACGACGCCCTCTTAACCGCCACTCCCTCATCTCCGTTTCCCCTCACACCCCACCACCTGAGAGCCCCTAGGCTACTCAAAATCGAGCTCGGACCACCGTAGTCGCCGACTAGCTCCGGCGAAGATTCCGGCAAGAATCAACTACCCCACGCCCTCCTCTCTATCCTATAAGCTCCGCCATGCTCTAGCGCACCTACTGACACTTCCCATGCATTTTTTCGTGCCCCAGGTCGTCGCCACGGTCATCGTCTGAGGCGCTTCTGCCATCGCCGTTCGCCGACGAACTCCGGCGAGGGATCCCCGGTGAAGCCGAGCGCCCCTTCATCGATCGCGACCATCCCCAAGACCAGCTCGACCTCGGCAATCGCTGGTAATAGTCCACGGTCTCCCTACCGCTCTAGAACCATCGGAGCGCCACCCACCCGACGCGCCGCCGCCGCGCGCAGTCGCCAGCGCCGCCAGTCCGTGGCTAGAGTGCTGAGATCCGTTGGATCTAGATCTAGCGGCTTAGATTAGACCACTTAACGAAAAGGTATCAGCTGATCTGGTTCGTCCATTTCCACTTAAAATCCAACGGCCCGTAGCGGTCGATCCAACCGAGTCGGTACCAGCCAATAGGATAGCGCCACGTCGGCCTGAGCGTCTGATTAGTTTAGAAAATAGACAGAAAATACATTTAACTTAGAAATTCAATAACTTTTGATCCACAATTCAAAAAAAATACAAATTTGGTGTCCATGGATTCAGAAAAATGAGAGCTCCACTGCTGAGGCCTTATTTCACGCTTGTGCTTCTGAAAATTTGGAGTTTTAGGCAGAACCTTTTTAGGAGTATTTTACCCATAAAATTTGTTTTGTGAATTATTTTTGGGTGAATCTTTTTGCTATGGATTGAAAATTGAACCCTCTGTCCAGTAAGACCAAAATATAAATTTAGTTAACTATACATAATAACATGGCAATTATTTAGTGAGTTTGGCCTTTCCAAATGCTAGAAAATATTGCTAATTGTTACAATTGCACAAATGGTTGTATTTGTCATCTTGCAATTATAAAATGTTCAGAAAGCACTTAGAAATGTTCAAAACCTTTGTTATAATAATTTGTACAATAAAATTGCCATCTTGCATGCTTGCATATTTTGCATGATTTTTGTATTGCCATTAGTGTTAATTTTGTGCATGTTTTGTCTTGATTGTTTTGTTTGATAGATTGTGTGGATTGTCAAGTGTGTTACTGCGAAGAGTGTACCAACACCACCAACTACTAAGGCAAGTGGCATTATCATCCATGTCCTACTACTTTCATTACACTTAGTGGATTTTTGTAGTATGCATAATAGGACTACTATGATACTATGCTATTCTATGTCCTATTAGGATATCCTTTATATATATCCCTTAGTGGAAATACTGTAGTTATAGTATGCTTAGCCCTGCTATAGATTCGGGGTGGAATATACCATATTGTGATTATATGAAGTGTTGGAAAAATATATGTTTTATATAATAAAACAAGTACTCAATGAATCACCTGGGTGGAATGTGGATACTCAGTTGTGAATAAGGTGGCAACGAAGGGAACCATATCTATGGCTATCTCTTTCATGTGTGCACTAGAAGAATACCACCCAGGAACTTAGAGATTGAACATGTTTCTCGTACAGTGGCTTTCGTGTACAGCCACATGCCAAATGGGCTCTGGCCTAGTCATTTACATAGTGAGAGACCCGTGCATTGGTACCTCTTCAGGTTAACTTGAATTATGTATTGGAAGTATATCCTTGCATTGGTGCATGGTAGAAGTGCTAGCATTATGTATTGGGAAGACTTCTATGAAAAGACTTTGTCACATTCTCGATCTGCCGGTACTCCATCTTGGTGTGTACTAATCCAGCGGCCACTGGTGGCGTCAAGACGAGATTGTGTCTTGTGGGTAAAGTGTACAACTTCTGCAGAAGATCAAATTCTAAGTACTTAGCCGTGTCCCCGGTTACGGACAACTCTGAGCAACTAAGGCCTGAAGCTATGGAAGATCTCGACATTCCAATTTCTCAAAGTAAAACTTGATGATGTCAACAAGGGAGTAGAAGCACTTGGAGTTTGCCAAGGAGTTCAGAAAGTTGTTGAAAGATCAAAACTATTTTGCAAAGATAGGAGAAAACCATATTGCTTTCTGCAATTAAGCCTAAGATCTACTTAGCCAATTATGCATGTAGTGATAGTCCAACTTATATTCACAAACTAGTGACACTTGCCAATACATTCAATGTATTAACCCTTTGTGGCTGCAACCTATCATGTTGCAGGTTATTCTATTGATGAGTGAGGAACGATGATAGGATTACGAGTCTGCACCCAACATGTTTGCCTGTGGCACATGAAGATGAAGGACTCCATGATTTACTTGTATTCTGCTGCTTTGTAATAAGATAGCCTATGGCTATGAGTTTGTAATAAAGTATTATGGATCATGCGATGTAATATGACCTTTGTATCTTGATATTACATCTAAAACTGTGGGTGCTAGCTATTCGATCCAGGGACTAGCACTGTAATCACAGGGATTCGAACCAAGCCAGGTTCGGGTCTTTACAACTTTGATGATGCACAAATGGTTGCATTTGTGATCTTGCAATTATAAAATGTTTAGAAAGCACTTAGAAATGTTCAAAACCTTTGTTATAACAATTTGTACAATAAAATTGCCATCTTGCATGCTTGCATATTTTGCATGATTTTTGTATTGCCATTAGTGTTGATTTTGTGCATGTTTTGTCTTGATTGTTTTGTTTGATAGATTGTGTGGATTCTCAAGTGTGTTACTGCGAAGAGTGTACCAACACCACCAACTACTAAGGCAAGTGGCATTATCATCCATGTCCTACTACTTTCATTATGCTTAGTGGATTTTTGCAGTATGCATGATAGGACTACTATGATACTATGCTATTCTATGTCCTATTAGGATATCCTTTATATATATCCCTTAGTGGAAATACTGTAGTTGTAGTATGCTTAGCCCTGCTATAGATTCGGGGTGGAATATACCATATTGTGATTATATGAAGTGTTGGAAAATATATGTTTTATATAATAAAACAAGTACTCAATGAATCACGTGGGTGGAATGTGGATACTCAGTTGTGAATAAGGTGGCAACGAAGGGAACCATATCTATGGCTATCTCTTTCGTGTGTGCACTAGAAGAATACCACCCAGGAACTTAGAGAATGCACATGTTTCTCGTACAGTGGCTTTCGTGTATAGCCACATGCCAAATGGGCTCTGGCCTAGTCAATTACATAGTGAGAGACCCGTGCATTGGTACCTCTTCAGGTTAACTTGAATTATGTATTGGAAGTATATCCTTGCATTGGTGCCTGGTAGAAGTGCTAGCATTATGTATTGGGAGGACTTCTATGGAAAGACTTTGTCACATTCTCGATCTCACGGTACTCCATCTTGGTGTGTACTAATCCAGCCCTCGGTGGCGTCAAGACGAGATTGTGTCTTGTGGGTAAAGTGTACAACTTCTGCAGAAGATCAAATTCTAAGTACTTAGCCGTGTCCCCGGTTACGGACAACTCTGAGCAACTAAGGCCTGAAGCTATGGAAGATCTCGACATTCCAATTTCTCAAAGTAAAACTTGATGATGTCAACAAGGGAGTAGAAGCACTTGGAGTTTGCCAAGGAGTTCAGAAAGTTGTTGAAAGATCAAAACTATTTTGCAAAGATAGGAGAAAACCATATTGCTTTCTGCAATTAAGCCTAAGATCTACTTAGCCAATTATGCATGTAGTGATAGTCCAACTTATATTCACAAACTAGTGACACTTGCCAATACATTCAATGTATTGACCCTTTGTGGCTGCAACCTATCATGTTGCAGGTTATTCTATTGATGAGTGAGGAACGATGATAGGATTACGAGTCTGCACCCAACATGTTTGCCTGTGGCACATGAAGATGAAGGACTCCATGATTTACTTGTATTCTGCTGCTTTGTAATAAGATAGCCTATGGCTATGAGTTTGTAATAAAGTATTCTGGATCATGCGATGTAATATGACCTTTGTATCTTGATATTACATCTAAAACTGTGGGTGCTAGCTATTCGATCGAGGGACTAGCACTGTAATCACAGGGATTCGAACCAAGCCAGGTTTGGGTCTTTACAACTTTGATGATGCACAAATGGTTGCATTTGTGATCTTGCAATTATAAAATGTTCAGAAAGCACTTAGAAATGTTCAAAACCTTTGTTATAACAATTTGTACAATAAAATTGCCATCTTGCATGCTTGCATATTTTGCATGATTTTTGTATTGCCATTAGTGTTGATTTTGTGCATGTTTTGTCTTGATTGTTTTGTTTGATAGATTGTGTGGATTCTCAAGTGTGTTATTCGCTGAAGAGTGTACCAACACCACCAACTACTAAGGCAAGTGGCATTATCATCCATGTCCTACTACTTTCATTATGCTTAGTGGATTTTTGCAGTATGCATGATAGGACTACTATGATACTATGCTATTCTATGTCCTATTAGGATATCCTTTATATATATCCCTTAGTGGAAATACTGTAGTTGTAGTATGCTTAGCCCTGCTATAGATTCGGGGTGGAATATACCATATTGTGATTATATGAAGTGTTGGAAAATATATGTTTTATATAATAAAACAAGTACTCAATGAATCACGTGGGTGGAATGTGGATACTCAGTTGTGAATAAGGTGGCAACGAAGGGAACCATATCTATGGATATCTCTTTCGTGTGTGCACTAGAAGAATACCACCCAGAAACTTAGAGAATGCACATGTTTCTCGTACAGTGGCTTTCGTGTATAGCCACATGCCAAATGGGCTCTGGCCTAGTCAATTACATAGTGAGAGACCCGTGCATTGGTACCTCTTCAGGTTAACTTGAATTATGTATTGGAAGTATATCCTTGCATTGGTGCCTGGTAGAAGTGCTAGCATTATGTATTGGGAGGACTTCTATGGAAAGACTTTGTCACATTCTCGATCCAGGTACTCCATCTTGGTGTGTACTAATCCAATGACCCTTTGGTGGCGTCAAGGCAGATTGTGTCTTGTGGGTAAAGTGTACAACTTCTGCAGAAGATCAAATTCTAAGTACTTAGCCGTGTCCCCGGTTACGGACAACTCTGAGCAACTAAGGCCTAAAGCTATGGAAGATCTCGACATTCCAATTTCTCAAAGTAAAACTTGATGATGTCAACAAGGGAGTAGAAGCACTTGGAGTTTGCCAAGGAGTTCAGAAAGTTGTTGAAAGATCAAAACTATTTTGTAAAGATAGGAGAAAACCATATTGCTTTCTGCAATTAAGCCTAAGATCTACTTAGCCAATTATGCATGTAGTGATAGTCCAACTTATATTCACAAACTAGTGACACTTGCCAATACATTCAATGTATTAACCCTTTGTGGCTGCAACCTATCATGTTGCAGGTTATTCTATTGATGAGTGAGGAACGATGATAGGATTACGAGTCTGCACCCAACATGTTTGCCTGTGGCACATGAAGATGAAGGACTCCATGATTTACTTGTATTCTGCTGCTTTGTAATAAGATAGCCTATGGCTATGAGTTTGTAATAAAGTATTATGGATCATGCGATGTAATATGACCTTTGTATCTTGATATTACATCTAAAACTGTGGGTGCTAGCTATTCGATCGAGGGACTAGCTTGTAATCACGAGGATTGAACCAAGCCGTGTTCGGTCTTTACAACTTTGATGATGCACAAATGGTTGCATTTGTGATCTTGCAATTATAAAATGTTTAGAAAGCACTTAGAAATGTTCAAAACCTTTGTTATAACAATTTGTACAATAAAATTGCCATCTTGCATGCTTGCATATTTTGCATGATTTTTGTATTGCCATTAGTGTTGATTTTGTGCATGTTTTGTCTTGATTGTTTTGTTTGATAGATTGTGTGGATTCTCAAGTGTGTTACTGCGAAGAGTGTACCAACACCACCAACTACTAAGGCAAGTGGCATTATCATCCATGTCCTACTACTTTCATTATGCTTAGTGGATTTTTGCAGTATGCATGATAGGACTACTATGATACTATGCTATTCTATGTCCTATTAGGATATCCTTTATATATATCCCTTAGTGGAAATACTGTAGTTGTAGTATGCTTAGCCCTGCTATAGATTCGGGGTGGAATATACCATATTGTGATTATATGAAGTGTTGGAAAATATATGTTTTATATAATAAAACAAGTACTCAATGAATCACGGTGGAATGTGGATACTCAGTTGTGAATAAGGTGGCAACGAAGGGAACCATATCTATGGATATCTCTTTCGTGTGTGCACTAGAAGAATACCACCCAGAAACTTAGAGAATGCACATGTTTCTCGTACAGTGGCTTTCGTGTATAGCCACATGCCAAATGGGCTCTGGCCTAGTCAATTACATAGTGAGAGACCCGTGCATTGGTACCTCTTCAGGTTAACTTGAATTATGTATTGGAAGTATATCCTTGCATTGGTGCCTGGTAGAAGTGCTAGCATTATGTATTGGGAGGACTTCTATGGAAAGACTTTGTCACATTCTCGATCTGCCGGTACTCCATCTTGGTGTGTACTAATCCAGCGGCCACTGGTGGCGTCAAGACGAGATTGTGTCTTGTGGGTAAAGTGTACAACTTCTGCAGAAGATCAAATTCTAAGTACTTAGCCGTGTCCCCGGTTACGGACAACTCTGAGCAACTAAGGCCTGAAGCTATGGAAGATCTCGACATTCCAATTTCTCAAAGTAAAACTTGATGATGTCAACAAGGGAGTAGAAGCACTTGGAGTTTGCCAAGGAGTTCAGAAAGTTGTTGAAAGATCAAAACTATTTTGCAAAGATAGGAGAAAACCATATTGCTTTCTGCAATTAAGCCTAAGATCTACTTAGCCAATTATGCATGTAGTGATAGTCCAACTTATATTCACAAACTAGTGACACTTGCCAATACATTCAATGTATTGACCCTTTGTGGCTGCAACCTATCATGTTGCAGGTTATTCTATTGATGAGTGAGGAACGATGATAGGATTACGAGTCTGCACCCAACATGTTTGCCTGTGGCACATGAAGATGAAGGACTCCATGATTTACTTGTATTCTGCTTTGTAATAAGATAGCCTATGGCTATGAGTTTGTAATAAAGTATTCTGGATCATGCGATGTAATATGACCTTTGTATCTTGATATTACATCTAAAACTGTGGGTGCTAGCTATTCGATCGAGGGACTAGCACTGTAATCACAGGGATTCGAACCAAGCCAGGTTTGGGTCTTTACAACTTTGATGATGCACAAATGGTTGCATTTGTGATCTTGCAATTATAAAATGTTCAGAAAGCACTTAGAAATGTTCAAAACCTTTGTTATAACAATTTGTACAATAAAATTGCCATCTTGCATGCTTGCATATTTTGCATGATTTTTGTATTGCCATTAGTGTTGATTTTGTGCATGTTTTGTCTTGATTGTTTTGTTTGATAGATTGTGTGGATTCTCAAGTGTGTTACTGCGAAGAGTGTACCAACACCACCAACTACTAAGGCAAGTGGCATTATCATCCATGTCCTACTACTTTCATTATGCTTAGTGGATTTTTGCAGTATGCATGATAGGACTACTATGATACTATGCTATTCTATGTCCTATTAGGATATCCTTTATATATATCCCTTAGTGGAAATACTGTAGTTGTAGTATGCTTAGCCCTGCTATAGATTCGGGGTGGAATATACCATATTGTGATTATATGAAGTGTTGGAAAATATATGTTTTATATAATAAAACAAGTACTCAATGAATCACGTGGGTGGAATGTGGATACTCAGTTGTGAATAAGGTGGCAACGAAGGGAACCATATCTATGGATATCTCTTTCGTGTGTGCACTAGAAGAATACCACCCAGAAACTTAGAGAATGCACATGTTTCTCGTACAGTGGCTTTCGTGTATAGCCACATGCCAAATGGGCTCTGGCCTAGTCAATTACATAGTGAGAGACCCGTGCATTGGTACCTCTTCAGGTTAACTTGAATTATGTATTGGAAGTATATCCTTGCATTGGTGCCTGGTAGAAGTGCTAGCATTATGTATTGGGAGGACTTCTATGGAAAGACTTTGTCACATTCTCGATCCGGTACTCCATCTTGGTGTGTACTAATCCAGTGACCATGGTGGCGTCAAGACGAGATTGTGTCTTGTGGGTAAAGTGTACAACTTCTGCAGAAGATCAAATTCTAAGTACTTAGCCGTGTCCCCGGTTACGGACAACTCTGAGCAACTAAGGCCTAAAGCTATGGAAGATCTCGACATTCCAATTTCTCAAAGTAAAACTTGATGATGTCAACAAGGGAGTAGAAGCACTTGGAGTTTGCCAAGGAGTTCAGAAAGTTGTTGAAAGATCAAAACTATTTTGTAAAGATAGGAGAAAACCATATTGCTTTCTGCAATTAAGCCTAAGATCTACTTAGCCAATTATGCATGTAGTGATAGTCCAACTTATATTCACAAACTAGTGACACTTGCCAATACATTCAATGTATTGACCCTTTGTGGCTGCAACCTATCATGTTGCAGGTTATTCTATTGATGAGTGAGGAACGATGATAGGATTCTGATGCACCCAACATGTTTGCCTGTGGCACATGAAGATGAAGGACTCCATGATTTACTTGTATTCTGCTGCTTTGTAATAAGATAGCCTATGGCTATGAGTTTGTAATAAAGTATTCTGGATCATGCGATGTAATATGACCTTTTTATCTTGATATTACATCTAAAACTGTGGGTGCTAGCTATTCGATCCAGGGACTAGCACTGTAATCACGGATTCAACCAAGCCAGGTTCGGGTCTTTACAACTTTGATGATGCACAAATGGTTGCATTTGTGATCTTGCAATTATAAAATGTTTAGAAAGCACTTAGAAATGTTCAAAACCTTTGTTATAACAATTTGTACAATAAAATTGCCATCTTGCATGCTTGCATATTTTGCATGATTTTTGTATTGCCATTAGTGTTGATTTTGTGCATGTTTTGTCTTGATTGTTTTGTTTGATAGATAGTGTGGATTCTCAAGTGTGTTACTGCGAAGAGTGTACCAACACCACCAACTACTAAGGCAAGTGGCATTATCATCCATGTCCTACTACTTTCATTACGCTTAGTGGATTTTTGCAGTATGCATGATAGGACTACTATGATACTATGCTATTCTATGTCCTATTAGGATATCCTTTATATATATCCCTTAGTGGAAATACTGTAGTTGTAGTATGCTTAGCCCTGCTATAGATTCGGGGTGGAATATACCATATTGTGATTATATGAAGTGTTGGAAAATATATGTTTTATATAATAAAACAAGTACTCAATGAATCACGTGGGTGGAATGTGGATACTCAGTTGTGAATAAGGTGGCAACGAAGGGAACCATATCTATGGATATCTCTTTCGTGTGTGCACTAGAAGAATACCACCCAGGAACTTAGAGAATGCACATGTTTCTCGTACAGTGGCTTTCGTGTATAGCCACATGCCAAATGGGCTCTGGCCTAGTCAATTACATAGTGAGAGACCCGTGCATTGGTACCTCTTCAGGTTAACTTGAATTATGTATTGGAAGTATATCCTTGCATTGGTGCCTGGTAGAAGTGCTAGCATTATGTATTGGGAGGACTTCTATGGAAAGACTTTGTCACATTCTCGATCTGCCGGTACTCCATCTTGGTGTGTACTAATCCAGCGGCCACTGGTGGCGTCAAGACGAGATTGTGTCTTGTGGGTAAAGTGTACAACTTCTGCAGAAGATCAAATTCTAAGTACTTAGCCGTGTCCCCGGTTACGGACAACTCTGAGCAACTAAGGCCTGAAGCTATGGAAGATCTCGACATTCCAATTTCTCAAAGTAAAACTTGATGATGTCAACAAGGGAGTAGAAGCACTTGGAGTTTGCCAAGGAGTTCAGAAAGTTGTTGAAAGATCAAAACTATTTTGCAAAGATAGGAGAAAACCATATTGCTTTCTGCAATTAAGCCTAAGATCTACTTAGCCAATTATGCATGTAGTGATAGTCCAACTTATATTCACAAACTAGTGACACTTGCCAATACATTCAATGTATTAACCCTTTGTGGCTGCAACCTATCATGTTGCAGGTTATTCTATTGATGAGTGAGGAACGATGATAGGATTACGAGTCTGCACCCAACATGTTTGCCTGTGGCACATGAAGATGAAGGACTCCATGATTTACTTGTATTCTACTGCTTTGTAATAAGATAGCCTATGGCTATGAGTTTGTAATAAAGTATTCTGGATCATGCGATGTAATATGACCTTTGTATCTTGATATTACATCTAAAAGCGTGGTGCTAGCTATTCGATCCAGGGACTAGCACTGTAATCACAGGGATTCGAACCAAGCCAGGTTCGGGTCTTTACAACTTTGATGATGCACAAATGGTTGCATTTGTGATCTTGCAATTATAAAATGTTCAGAAAGCACTTAGAAATGTTCAAAACCTTTGTTATAACAATTTGTACAATAAAATTGCCATCTTGCATGCTTGCATATTTTGCATGATTTTTGTATTGCCATTAGTGTTGATTTTGTGCATGTTTTGTCTTGATTGTTTTGTTTGATAGATTGTGTGGATTCTCAAGTGTGTTACTGCGAAGAGTGTACCAACACCACCAACTACTAAGGCAAGTGGCATTATCATCCATGTCCTACTACTTTCATTATGCTTAGTGGATTTTTGCAGTATGCATGATAGGACTACTATGATACTATGCTATTCTATGTCCTATTAGGATATCCTTTATATATATCCCTTAGTGGAAATATTGTAGTTATAGTATGCTTAGCCCTGCTATAGATTCGGGGTGGAATATACCATTTGTGATTATATGAAGTGTTGGAAAATATATGTTTTATATAATAAAACAAGTACTCAATGAATCACGTGGGTGGAATGTGGATACTCAGTTGTGAATAAGGTGGCAACGAAGGGAACCATATCTATGGCTATCTCTTTCGTGTGTGCACTAGAAGAATACTACCCAGGAACTTAGAGAATGCACATGTTTCTCGTACAGTGGCTTTCGTGTATAGCCACATGCCAAATGGGCTCTGGCCTAGTCAATTACATAGTGAGAGACCCATGCATTGGTACCTCTTCAGGTTAACTTGAATTATTTATTGGAAGGATATCCTTGCATTGGTGCCTGTTAGAAGTGCTAGCATTATGTATTGGGAGGACTTCTATGGAAAGACTTTGTCACATTCTCGATCTGCCGGTACTCCATCTTGGTGTGTACTAATCCGTCGGCCACTGGTGGCGTCAAGACGAGATTGTGTCTTGTGGGTAAAGTGTACAACTTCTGTAGAAGATCAAATTCTAAGTACTTAGCCGTGTCCCCGGTTACGGACAACTCTGAGCAACTAAGGCCTGAAGCTATGGAAGATCTCGACATTCCAATTTCTCAAAGTAAAACTTGATGATGTCAACAAGGGAGTAGAAGCACTTGGAGTTTGCCAAGGAGTTCAGAAAGTTGTTGAAAGATCAAAACTATTTTGCAAAGATAGGAGAAAACCATATTGCTTTCTGCAATTAAGCCTAAGATCTACTTAGCCAATTATGCATGTAGTGATAGTCCAACTTATATTCACAAACTAGTGACACTTGCCAATACATTCAATGTATTGACCCTTTGTGGCTGCAACCTATCATGTTGCAGGTTATTCTATTGATGAGTGAGGAACGATGATAGGATTACGAGTCTGCACCCAACATGTTTGCCTGTGGCACATGAAGATGAAAGACTCCATGATTTACTTGTATTCTGCTGCTTTGTAATAAGATAGCCTATGGCTATGAGTTTGTAATAAAGTATTATGGATCATGCAATGTAATATGGCCTTTGTATTTTGATATTACATCTAAAACTGTGGGTGCTAGCTATTCGATCTAGGGACTAGCACTATAATCACAGGGATTCGAACCAAGCCAGGTTCGGGTCTTTACAACTTTGATGATATTATACCTCTGATATGTGATGATTACAATGATGAGTATGATATTTTCTGTCCACCTACTATTGAGGAGAAAATTAATTATGATTATAATATGCCTCCTATATTTGATGATTATGGTGATGAGAATAATAATGATAGCTTTTTTGTTGAATTTGCTCCCACTACAATTAATAAGAATGACTATGTTTATGTGGAGAGTATTAATTCTTTTATGCATGTGGCTCATGATAAGAATGTTTTATGTGATAGTTATATTGTTAATTTTATTCATGATGCTACTGAAAGTTATTATGAGAGATAGAAATATGGTTTTATGTATCTCAACAATATTAAGTTTCCCCTCTTTATGTTGAAAGTTTTGAAGTTGCACTTGTTTTGCTTTCCTATGCTTGTTGCTTTGTGCTTTCATGACTTGTTTGTTTACAAGATTCCTATGTATAGGAAGTGGGTTAGACTTAAATGTGCTTTGAGTTGCTTCTTGATGCTCTCTTTTACTTCAATTCATATTTCTTATGTGAGCATCTTCTCAAACTATCATGCCTAACTTAAAGGCGTTAAAGAAAAGTACTTCTTGGGAGATAACCCAATAGTTTTTTTGAGTCTTGGAAGTTATTACTTCTGTAATAACCTCTCCTTATCCTTTTTATTTGATTTCTGTGCCAAGAGTAACCTCTAATGAGAGAGAAGTAAGATTTGAGAAAGTTGCTGTCCCGAAACAGATTTTTGTGCTTCACTGTAAAAATTTGTGAAAAATCTCTGTACGTCGGTTTGAGCTGTAATTTTATGAATAAATCCCCCAGGTTGTTAACTAACTTTCGGTAGTTCAACACTTTTCGATTTGAGCAACAGAAGGTCTTCGAAAAAATTGGTTTTTACCTGCTGGTCTGTTTTGACAGATTTCTGCCATTATTTGCATTTGCCTCTTTATCGATTTCTTTTTGGGTTCTTTTTGGTGAATTGAGATTTTTGAGGGAATTGCTACAGTAGCTTGTGTTTTTAATGAAAGTTTTGCTATTTTAAAACTAAAACCCAAAGGTTTATTATCTTTTGAATGCACTAATGTTGCTAATGAAGATTGTATGAAGTTTTGTATGAAGGAATTTTTCAGGTATAGGGAAAGAATGATGTAATGAGATGAAGAATGGACAAAAGCTCAAGATTGGGGATGCCACCCCATGTTACCCCAAGAAATATTCAAGAGGTACAAGCGTGAAAACGTGGGGATGCCCAAGGCATCCCCTTCTTCATCAATAAAAATCTCAGGTCTTTCTAGACACTTCATTTTTATTGTTTCATGCACAATTGTGTTATTCTTGGAGTGTCTTCATTTTTGTTTGTAGTTTTCTTTTGCTTGGTTTGCTTAAATAAGTTGGTTGGATCCGAACACACTTTTTTGGAGAGAGACACACCCCGTTATTCATTGCCTAGAACACTAGTTTTCACTCTTATTGCTCTGTGAGTGTTCTCCTTTGCTAGCACTACGTTTAGATTTAGTTTTTGATTGGTGTTGGAAAAGAGTAGGAAGTTTAATGCTTATAGTGGTACAAAAGGAGCTTATTTTTTACTATGACTTAGACTTTATCATGCCATGCTTGATATTGTTTTGACTCTATGCTTAGTGATTATTGCTGTAGCATGACTTGTTACAAACAATTGAGATTGCTTAATATGCCTTGAAAGAATCATGCGTTGTTTTAGCATATAAAAGCATAATATTGTGGTATTCTCCTTTAATGCTTTATTTGGGTTGACTTGGCGCATGCTCACACCATGTTAAGACTATCCCAAGTCACCATAGCCTCTATGATCATTTAGTTTTCGACTTGTAATATCACTTTATGCTTTAATTAATAATATTTTGTCGCTTTGCATGATTATGGCCATTATTGCTCTCTTAGTTGGTCGCTCCCAGTCTGTTGCTAGCCTCCATAACCAAGTATGAGTTTCACTCATACATCTAACTCCAAATAAAACCAAGTTATTCCAAAGAGTCCACCATACCTACCTATTAGCATTTGCTATTCCAAGTATATTCATGTTTTTATCTACCTTCCGAATTAAACTTGTTATGAGAAAACTAGTGATTAAAGCTCTCACGAACTTGATGGCACACTTTACTTTTATTGCCCTTAATAAACTTGAACCATTGTGTCGTCTATGTTGTATATGCTTGCACTTATATGTTGGGGATTAGCAGAACCATGTTGTCATGGGGAACGCTTTCAACATTGCACTTGTACATTGTACCTAGTTGATATCATGCTCTTTTGTCTATAGATGTCGTCGGTGTGAAATGAAAGGGGAGCTTGTAAGTCCATGGAGTTATGTATGTGTGTTAGAGAAACGCCTGGACCGCCAGTCTAATCGATGTCTAATCATGGTGGAAACCTGCAGCGTAACCATAATGAGCAATCTATGAAGCATTCTTCTTATAAAAAAGAGACAGAGATTGAGGAAAAAAAGAAAAAAAGAGATGAGAAAAGAGGAAAGAGAGAAAAAAGCACCATTTTCCCATGGTAAATAAGAAGATTGCTGAGATGCTCATTTTCTGCTTGCCTTGTCATTTTGATATGGGGATTCTTCCATATCATCGGGCAAGGGGTACCCCATTGGCAGTTCTCTATGATACACATGTACTTACTATGACAAGAACTTACCTGTAACTAAACTTGAGTAGCATGAGGAGCGACCCTCGTATTCAAGGGACATGACATTTCCAACTTATACTTTGTCAAGTATATACTCCATAGTTTGTTCACTTTAACCTTAATCACTTCAAGATGCTTATGATAGGGGCAATGAGAGCTGAAAGCTATAAGTACCATAATTTTTGATGGCTCTTTATGAAACTTGAATCTCTGCTTCCTTCTATGAAGGCCTCTCTTTTACTTTTATGTTGAGTCTCCACCTTCTATCTTTATGCACCTATTGAGAGAGCATAGTGGCCATTCTTAGTTCTATGTGCATTATCCCAAGACTTGTTGATTGATGCATAACTTTGATATTGCTTGTTCTTAAACTATTTGTATCTAGTCACCCTTATAAACTTTGAAGGTGTCCTATGCATTTATGTTTGCTACTCTGTGAGGGACAAGCTGAATGCCACTATGCTATGTTTTCTTTATGTGAAACAAACAAACGTCTTGCAAAGCATTGTTATTCATAAATCTTTTGTTTGTACCTTTTCATGTTACAACATAGTTTCTATGTCTTATTGTTAGAACTTTCTCTTTCATGCTATGTTGAAGTACTATGATCCCAGCTATCAATGTTTTACAAATACTTTGATCAAGTTTATGATGGTGCATGTCATCTCAAAAATTATTCTTTCTTTTTGTCACTTACCTACTCGTGGACGAGTAGGAGTTAAGGTTGAGGATGTTGATACGTTGCAAACGTATCTATAATTTTTGATGTTCCATGCTTGGTTTTTATCTACTTTCTTATGTTTTATCCATACTTTCGAGTATTTTTATACACTTTCTAGGACTAACCTATTAACAAGATGTCATAGTGCCAATTGCATGTTTTATGCTGTTTTTGGTTCCAAGAAAGTCAGAAAATGAATATTCTCGAAATTGGACGGGACAAAAGCCAAAGTTGAAATTTTACCGGAAGACACATGGAGTCCGAAGGAGAGACGAAGGGGGGCCACAGGGTGGCCACACCACCCCTTGGCGCGGGCAGCCCTAGGACGCACCAGGGCATGGTGTGGCCCTCCTGGCCGGCCACCGACCTCGCCCCTTCGCCTATAAGAAGCCCCCGATGCAAAAAACCCTAAATCGAACAACCTCCAGTCACGAAAAGTTTCGCAGCGCCGCCGCCACCGAAGGGGAGATTCGGGGGACAGAAAGTCTCTACTCCGGCACCCTGCCGGGATGGGGAAGTGCCCCCGGAGCCATCTCCATTGATCTCCACCACCATCTCCATCACCGTTGCTGATTCCCATGATGAGGAGGGAGTAGTTCTCTCTCGGGGCTAAGGATTCTACCGGTAGCTATGTGTTTATCTCTCTCTCTATGCATGATCATATTGTTATCATGAGCTTTGTAATCAAGTAGATCTACTTTGGTACTCAAGTGCTTTAATAGACCTCTGCTCTCCCCATGTGTGTGAAAGTGACAGCGTGCACACCATGGTGGCACTTAGGCTAGAGATTACAAATACTTGTTATGAGTTATATTTGGAGTTGGATGTCTCTATGAAATTGTGGTGTTTGTTGGAACCATCTAGCGCTTAAGGTGAAAGTGTGAGGTTATTTATATGGGGAAAGCGAACTTTGAGAAGTGCTGTTATAGCCCTACCATGAATTAGAGTGTCCAACCGGAGAGTAGTTCAGAGTAGTATCATAAAGAGAAGATATTTATATGAGAGTGTTCACTAGTGAAAGTATGATCCCTAGGCCTTGTTTCTAAACATTGAAACACCGTTTGCAACTAGATCTGTTACATGTTTGCTTGCTTCCATCTTTATTTCAGTTTGCCTTTAGTCTCTTCCACGCATCAAGCTATTTTCTGGAACCGTTACCACTTATAATTATCCATACCACTTGTATTTCACTATCTCTTCGCCGAACTAGTGCACCTATACACCTGACAAGTGTGTTGGGTGTGTTGGGGATACAAGAGACTTCTTGTATCTTGATTGCAGGGTTGCTTGAGAGGGATACCTTTGAACACTTCCTCCCTGAGTTTAATAAACCTTGGGCGATCCACTTAAGGGAAACTTGCTGCTATTCTACAAACCTCTGCACTTGGAGGTCCAATAACTATCTACAAGAATAGAAGTGCGTAGACATCACAGTGCTGGAGGCATCAATCGGCTAGCAAACAAGCACACATGGACGCAAGGTCTACCCAGGTTCAGGCCTTGTAGAGGTCCCTACTCCTGCTTGTCTGCTCTTGGAATTATCGAGGGAGTCGAAAGTTACAGGGGTGCGCAGATGCAACCTGGTGATGGTTGTAGAAACTAGGGTTGTGATTGTCCTCCTCGCCGCCCCTCCTAGCCTTTATATAGATAGGCTAGGTCTCGGGTAGCAGGTCGAGTCGGTTACAGATTAGGGTTCGTCCCTTTGAATTTTCTATCTTAAGCTTCTTCTTGCGTTCCAAGCAATCGGAGTCTCTGTGGGTCACCCGAATCCTGTATTGGGCCTTGGCAACGCCATGGGCTTCTGCCGTATCTGGACCATATATAAAAAACTCGAGTATCTGTAGGGTATACCCATGTCACCAATGGAACTCCAACAATTGATGACAAAAGTTGAAATATCCAAATGCACCTATACTGAGACTCTAGAAGATAAGAAAAGGAAAATTGATTGGTAAGTCATATCACCATGCCTTCAAAATATATTCAACATGATTCACGAGGTAAGGAAAAATAGAGATAGCACCAATGGTAACTCCTTTTTTATTGGCTTGAAGCCGTTAAGCAGTACCTACATCATCAAGTTGTACAAATAGCTTTCGTTCAGCTAACATATCATCAATTCATTGTACCATTCATTCTTCTGCTTGTTACGTGATTTGGATTTGATGATCTATTTTTAAAAAATCACTTTCAACTAATACCGTTGACACCGGTAACATTAAAACCATCTCAATAAGCTTATATACCAACGGGGAAACCAAAGGCTTTGTGGTTTAACCATCTTTCTAGCCAAACTCTCCAATTTTATGCAGTTTTGGTCAGATTTTTGTTCTAGATACACATGCCATTTTAATGTGTAGGTTCGCTCATTGTTGAAAAAAAGTTGCGACACATAATTTGGAACGGAGGACTCCCACGCAGACCATTATTTTTTTCCCACAAAGCATAAATTATTTGTTCTGCATTCTTTAGTGCAGAATATGCTCCATTTTGGTAGCTAAACGATACCTCATCTTGACTGACCATGATTTAGTTAAGTTAGCTTAACACATACTACATCCATTGATGTTTTACTTTTTTTCTGAAGCGCATGTATCTAGACGTTTTTAGTGTGTACCGAAACTACACAAATTGCGTCTAGGTACATGTGTTTAAAAAAAGACCTAAATATCTTATATTTTGAATCGAAAGGTGTATCTATCATACAACACAAAAACTTGCTCAATTTCATTTTTTTAAGATTACACGATGCTGCCCTTTTCAAAGATTATTTTCCATGTTGCTTCGGTGCTTTCATATTGTGTGCTTCACTGTTTATTTATGTGCTTGTGAAATTTGGCATTTTGACTGTAGTAGGACTTAGTGTTCATTTTTATGTTTTTGGAATAAGAAAAAACAGCTTGTGTTGGGAATCAGGCGTGCCAGCCGAGCACAGAGTGCCTCTGTTTTTTCATCAAGGTAGGAGTATGTTAAAACATCCGCAGTCAAAAGTTAATGTTTTCCAATTTTGACACGGTTGACATTCGGACGGATCAGTTCAAAAAGTGCTCTCGTATTAGAATTTGGAAAGAATATACGGAGTACTTATGTTACAGAGCTCAATGATCAGACCCTAATTAAAAACAAGACTAGAGTGAATGTTCAGCTCAGATCCTTGGCCGCGGCGGCGACCTTGTCCGCGACGCCCTGCGCGGCGTCCTTGGTGGCATCCCACGCGCCCTCCGCCGCCTCCTTTGCCTGCCCGCCGAGGTCCTGGGCCGTCTCGGACACCTTGCTGGCGCCGCCCTTGGCCGCCTCCACCACGCTCTCCCCGGTGCTCTTGGCGCCCTCAAAGGCGCCCTCCGCCGCCTCCTGCACCTTGCCGGCCGCGTCCCCCGCCGCCTCGGCCACGCCGTCCATCGCGTCAGACGCCTTGCCCGCGGCCTCCCCGGCGACGTCCTTCACGCTCTCGATGGCTTCGCCGGCGGCGTCCGTGGCTTTGTTATACGCCTGGCACACGAGTCAAATGCATGTCAGCATCTCTCAGAGACTTTGGCATGATCATGTGAATATATGGTGTTTGATAGTATATCGGAACCATGCACGCGTACCGGAGACGATCTCGGAGCGGTTTGCAGGCAGAGGCGGCCCCCGCTCACGGCGCGAGGCCGAGCGGCGAGGAAGCACGGCCCGGGAAGAGCCTTGCCGGCAGCGGTGAGCGCGGCGGCGCCGGCGCCTCCTCCGAGCAGCATGGAAGAAGAAGCCATTGTTCTGGGTCTGGGCGTTTGGTGAAGGAAACTGGATCGGTTTAGCGCTGATGGATGGGATGGGCTGTGTGAGCTTATTTGATCCACGGCGCGGTGCTGGTTTTATAGGCAGGGCGTGTGCGTGCACATGGACGGCCGGGCGAAGGGGAGGAGGGAGGTGACACGCCGACAGACCGTCGAGACGCGATCGCTGCCCGCGGGAGCACGACGACACGGCGGGGGTGGTCGGCAAGTTTGTGTGGCGCGTTGGAGCCTGCAAAACTGTCGACTGGTTGTGTGGTGCAGCAGCCATACTCGAATTTTGCCACGAATAGAAATAAATCTTTGGCGCGCGCGCCCACCTCTCGTACGAACGCTACGTACGTGTACATGACCTGTTAGGAGCTGATCGAAAAAAACAAATCCTCGTGTCCACGTTTGAAGTTGAGTGTAGTACATCCGAGCTCGAGATATTTGCTAAATGCCATTACCAATCTCCGGGTGCTGATCACTCACATTCTCATCTGAAAGCATGAAATAACAAATAAGAACGAAAATGCTAGTATTGTTAGGCCAACTCCAACGATCCTCGCAAACGGACCAAGCGGCTTCGAACTGGTCCAGTCGGACACAGCCCACGGCTCAACACGCACCTGCAAGCAGAGAGGACACCGTGGAATGGTCCGTTTCAGCGCAAACCGGGTTCAAATTTGTGGCTGGAATGCGGTAGGACGGACGACCGCAGCGTCAGGCCGTGTCCTCCCGAGGCTTCGACGGGCCCCACCTGGCGATGTCCCAGCAGGAGGACCGCGTTCTTTTTAATGGGACCACGTGGTCCCCATCCACACCACACTCCACTCCCCACTCTACTTGGGTCAAATCCCAAAACCCTAGCTCCCTCCGCACCAACAAGCCCCTCCATCGCTGGCCGCAATGACGAAAGGGGTCTGGAAGGAATGGTTCCGGCCCGGCGGGAACGACCACGAGGCCATCTCCTCCGCCGGCGGTGCCCGGTACCGCCATCGCCACTCCGTCTCGAGGTCATCGCCACCGCGCAGGTCCTCCTTCTACCGCGGCCCATCGGCGCGCACGCTGCCATGCCCGCGCTCCGAGTGGCGCGTCTATGTCAGCCTCGAGGCCGCACGCACGCTGGCCGAGGCAGGCATGTCGTGCATGTGGCCGGACGTGCACTTGCCGGCAGGGTGGCACCTCAACGACACCCGCCTGCCTGTGCCGGCCATCCCAGCAGCGGCGAGGCTCTCGGTAGGGCGAGGTATGGCACCCGCCCTACCTTGGCTCCCGACAGAAAAAATCTACCTATGCAGCGACGGTCGGGCGTGCGTGTTTGTACCTAACTACGACTCTCTGGATGATCAACTTTGGAATTGTAGCGATCAAGACATGAAAAAACAAGGGGCCTATGGGATGGCCAGATGGGCTGTATGGTTTTGGGCCTGCTACACCGCTACATGCTAAGCCAACGCCTAGGCTTCATCGTGCCATCGATCAGACGAGTATCCAGCATAGTTTAAAAAACCGGACCGGTGATCGAACCGGTGAGGCTATAGGCTATCGGTTCAGGTTTTTCCTGGTCGGACCAGTGGTTCATTCAGTTCGATGCGACAAAAAAACGTCTTTTTTAATTAAAATTTAAGAAAAAATCGGAACAAAATAACAATAAAATGTATATTAAAAATATATTTCAATATGTAATCATAAAACATGGTGTGTTCAAGTGGTATTGGATCTTATGTGGTGCTATTGATCTCCAGGCGCCAGATCGCCAGCTCGAAGGTAGTTGGAAGCCTGGAACCTGGCCGCCGGACGAGCAAGGGACCGGCAAACGGGAACGGCGCAGCCGCGCAGGTAGGCCACTCGCCAGCGGTGGAACAACTGTTCTCAAATTCTGAAATATAACTGAACGTCTGAACCGTAATTGGCAGCGAGGGCGAGGCAACAATTAGGCAATTGGATTTTTTCTGAGCAATTGAGCAAATCTGAAGATGGACAGAAAGGGACAGGGGTCAAAGGATGGGAAAAGGTACATTGTTTTTTGTAAGTTTTGCATTCCGGTACAACACTAGTGTTTTATTTGATAAATTTGTAATTTGTGAATTATGAATTGCAGGTATTTTGTGCCAATTTCTTGTAGCAGTAACTCTAAACCAAGTACACATGATAGAGCTGCTAGAAGCTTTCTGCCACAAGATATCTGATTATTAGCTTAATGATCTAACGATGTGCTTAGGCATGCAAGGCGCGGCAGGACGTGACGGACAGTCCGTATAAACTAGTGTAGCCTATATCCCTACATGGACGATCGACGAGACGGACATGCGTAGCTGCCTTGACGGACGTCCGTCAACATCCCTAGGTGTGCTCCAACAAGTGCACAAGTGAGGAATATTCAAAAACCTTTATCTTGATAAAATTAAGATTTTTTTTGAAAAAAGAAAGTAGTATTTTGCCATTGCCTGGAACTTCACGACACTAAAGCGATACGTCTGTAGTTTCTAATTCTATTTAAAGTAAGTTCCAATTACCATTGCACTAAATGATTATGCTTAAGATCGTATATGGTATTTATAGGTCAAGACAATTTCGATTTTTTGCATCAATTATTTATGTTTTAGAGTTCGTCCGACCTCAATTTTTTTTCGTCCTTCGCCACTGCATCCCAGTGTCGATCCCTGCTCGCCACCGCGAGATTTGCCCCCGTTGGGCCTTCCTGCAACCAAGTATGCGGTGGAACCCGACCTACTCCATCCACTCCCTAGTCTGGGACCGGTGGTTTGAGGCGGAGCACGCGGCGCGACGCGAGGCCATCGAGGCCCACCTCCAGAACCTCGACGATGCCGACGAGAACTATTGGGAAGAGTCCGGCGAGGACTCCGGCGTGGAGGACGAGACCGACGACGACCGCGACGTTGACCTCGACTACTTCGGCCCAACGCAGCCCGGCCTCCCGCACTGGTCACGCTACAGGGGCACCGACATCGTCGAGTCCGAGGTATGGCCGCAGTGGCCCGACCAGGTGGCAGTCAAGGTGGAGGGGCCGAAGCGGGAGCTGCGGAAGCCCCGGACAATGAGGGAGGAGGAGATCGAGGCTTCCATCCTCGCCTCGCAGCTCGAGAAGGAGAGGAAGTGGGACGGCATGGGGCAGGCCCAACATGACTCCTGGGTGGCCGCACATGCCTATATGCCCTCGGTGCCGCCCACATTCCCTGCGCTTCCTCCCGCTCTGGCCCCGACCCCCACCGACGTGTGGCCACCGCCACAGGTTTTCATCGTCATCGCGATGATGACGAGTAGGCGACACGCAATAGCAGAACCAGCGTCGGCCGGCCAGCAGCACTGCCGGTTCCCCTCCAAGCTACGGCCACCCAAAATATCGGGTTCTTCAGTTGATATTTTGACTAGTAGGACTTAATTAATTTGTATAATTATAATTTTCTCCTGTCCTTTTTTTCCTGCACTATTTTTTTTCGGGCGAGTAGCCGTTGGGGGCACATGCCATCGCAAACGGGCTCAGCCCGGATGGCCTGTCCTCCACCCTCCCCGCAAATGCACCGAATCAGACTGGGGATCCCACGCATCCTACGCCTTCTATGAACACCACATGCCCCCTCGGTGACGCGAGGAAACGAGTCCACCCATGATCTCCTTCTTCCCTAATATAACTCTCCTTGAAACACGTTTTTTCCCTGCTGTATTAATATAGCAACCAACCGATATAACCGTGATACACCGCTAGGACATATAGCACAAATCCAGGCCAAAAGGAACATGAAAGAAAATATAGAGAAAATAAGTCTGACACCGTCTGATCAACGAAATTAGAGATGACTCGCCACTACTGCGCCCTCCGGAGAATTTCCACCATGCTCCTGCCCTCTGAAGCGTCGCTTACCAAGAAGCACCTCCAAGAAGGGAAGCGACGACAACGCTGCTGCCCAAACTAGTCCAAGGGTTTCTCCGAGTACGCTACAGGGGGTGGGAAGGAGGTACACCCGACGCCCTTCAGGAAGGACGGCGACACCTGCAAGCGTCACCGCGATGGTGCCGAGACGGCAAGGATTTCTCCCAACCCCACAAAACCAGAACCCCAGACTCTCTGCAAGCGTCACCACGATGGTGCCGAGACGGCAAGGATTTCTCCCACTAGCACATGCCACCACGGTTTTGCAGTCATCACCATCTTCTCATTGTGGCCAGGTTGCGAGGCCGGTAAACCAAAAAGAAGAAGCTCTGGCGGAACACATCCTAAAAAATGTTTTACCACTATCAGGAACATCTGGGGACCCCCCCCTTCCAAACTAGATCAACCCCCTGCCCCCATGCTTGGGGGTTCTCAGAAAGATATTATAGACGAAACGGAGTTGAGTTTTCTCTTGTCTACCCCAAACCCCTAGCAAGGGGCTTACCTTTCTTTCGGACTAGCTTTCCTAGGACAAGAAAAGGAAAAGAAAAGACAAGAAAACACTAGAGGAAAAGGAATAAGGGAATTAGAAGACAAAACAAATGAACAAAGGTTAGCCTCTCTCTGTTTTCTTCAGTCTTACGCTCCTGAGCCTACCCCCGGTCAGATCAGCTCACTTAAAGATACATGTATCTCTTCTTCCTTTTGGCCTCCCATAAGTCAGCCCCGCAGAAGGGCACTTCATGACGCTCGAAGATGAGGCATCTCTCCACTCTCGAGCCATTACGACCCTCACTTTACTTAAGTGGTCTAGATGTCTCGAATGCGCACTTTCATTCGCTCTTTCACAAGTAGCTTAGTCAGAGTGTTGGCCTGCCGGCATTTGGAAGACTAGATGCATGTATCTTCTCCTTCCCTGATCTTCCCTCTCCCAACTACATCCTTTCTTCTCACTCCGTTCGTTGGATCACCCCCCGTCCCTAATCTTGGGGGTTCTCTAAGAAAAGACAAGAGGAATAAGGAGACGAAGTCAGATTATTCCGATTGTGCCTACAGCGTGCCCGAGCACTTTGGCACTCCGTGGGGTCCCTTCTTCTTGCTTTCTTACTTTTGAAGTGATATCTAGTTTAAATCGAATGAGAGATAAATTAAAATATCTAAATCCACCTAAGGTTTTGCTACCCCTACTCCATAGTTTCCACCTATAAATACACATAGTGGCCACCGAGAGACTTGGATTTTATTTATCCAACAATGGATCTTCGTGTACTTCTTTTTGTGTCCAACAACTAGGCCAAGACTACTTTCTAAACCCCAACTTTTCAATAAATCCTTGATCTTTATTCTCAATATCTAGTCTGCAATTTGGATATTTCTTGTTGTCGGTTGCTTCTAGAGATTAAACCTTCTTGGCTCCTCAGATTGCTCTTCTAGCAATTTTTTTTAACTTACAGAAGATTTATTTAGCAATCTATAAGGTGCATCGTCCATTGTTCAGCATAGTCGGGTTGCTTCAATGACTAGTCACACCAAGAGAGGGAAGTTTGTTGGAAATTCCAATTTGTGCAACTATTTTATTAAACGTATCCAATGGAGAAAAGAACTCTTACGTACTTCACACTGTCTTTTATTGTATATGGCACCTTTCTTTGTTTGCAACCCATTTTGTATAGTCAAATTTATACGCGGCATGCATGATATATATGATGTAATCCACATTTCTTATTCTACCTACTCATCATATGGGATTTCCAACATACTATACCCGATGATATTTGTATGCAAATTCCATTTAAAATCAATGAAATGAAATGAGAAACATATATAACCTAATGTTTGATTTGACTTCCGCATGTCTGATATTAAACAAAACCTTCTATAATACTTCTACAAAATTCAATCATAGATGACCTATGATTATAATATAGTTTTGCGTGGTCATCCTTCATAGTAAATGTAGAAACATATTGAAATAGATTCAACTTTTGGATTTTTTAAGCCACGGTATTCAAAAATTGAAAAGGCATCTCATCCAAAACCTCTTTACTTTTGTTAAACCAGATCTTTAATTTAGAATATTGACTAAGATTTTTCTATTTTGTTTTCTAAAAATTAACTACATGTCATAAGAGGCCACATATTATGATACAAGCTTATTGTTATACAACTTTAATATGTGTCATCACAAATATGCATGTGATAAACATGAACATTTGTTGTAGCATAGATGCATTTTATTTGAAGGTTTAGTTATAAAGTATGTACTCATTCTAGGACTAGGCACAAAAAAAGACAAAGCCATAATTCTCTACAGAATAGTTTGTGCCACACTGATGTACTCCCCAAAATAGGAGTATTATTTTATAGTTATATGTGTTCGCCCCTATTTAGTATTCCCAAAATATCTAGGATCTCTAGAGCATACCTAGACATACTCAGAGTATCTTAATAGAGGTTTGTACCATACTTTACCTTGGTACAAATAAATACAACAAAATCTACAGTTGGGTGAAATTCTGACTTGGCGCGGGGGGGCTAACAACTGCTGCCAGCAACGTAGTAGTCCGTACTTGGTTTGTAAATGAAATAACATCGTTTGCACCATATAAAACGAGGATGTAGAGCACAATATACGAAGAAAAAAATCTTGATTTAAGTCAAATTAAATCTTGATTTTTGCACATCATTTGCAAGAGCGAGACGTGTACTAGTTCAGAAGTAAAATTAAGTCTTGATTTTTTAAAAAGAAAATAGGAACATCCACACAAGAAGAATATAGCATCCATACTAACAGTCTGATTTGTGTCTTTTCTTATGACGTTGTGAATCAAATTTATTCCCGAAAATGTTAAAACATGGTATATGTGTATTCTATATGTGCTTTGCATTTCTTCGAATTCTTCTTTCATAACTTTTTGACACCTCTCGCGGTTGCTAGCGCATTCTATATGTCTAACTCTTCCGCCCTTTAGAAGTACATCCAAGATCCAACTTGTTGGAAATTGGTTAACATGTTTAAAGGAGGCTAAATACGCGACCTAATTTGATGGGGAGCGCAAGTGAAGAGTGCCGACAAAGTTCACTATAGCCTTTCGAGAAGCCTCCCACTACGGTTAGGCCCTTCATAAGCTAAACGGATAATAGCCGCTAATAGGTAGCTATAGCCCGTTTTAGCCATAAATTAGCCTTCCATTTAGCCGCTAAATTTCTGCTTTCTAATTTCTCCTTTTTGTTTTTTTTAAGAATTTATGTTCGGTCTGATTAAAAAAAAACTTGTGAGTTAATTGGTTGAATATTTATTTGCGTTGAGTAGTTGCATGACCTGTAGCTCGAATCTTGTTTGAGTAATAGTTTTTTCCTTCTTTTGACAAGATTTGACTGAATTTTGCTCTGTTTTTGAAAACTAGTAAAGTGCCCGTGCGTTGCAACGGGTCAAAATTTATAAGTTAACGTACTGGTCCAATTTTATAAGTTGACAATGACATGCCAAATTTCCCCTTAAAAATATATTGGCTAGATCCGGTATTTCATCCTTAGATGTTGCACTAAATCGTCTATACAACAACCTTGAAAAACGATAATTAGAAAGTTGCCACTTATTTTGCAATATAACCGCTTGTGTTGCGATCGAATAGAGCATTGAAGTGATGTCCAAACAGATGAGGATACACAGAGCGAATGTTAAATAATGGTGTGGAACAAAATATGATGCATGGATAGTGGGAAGTGTTTTTGTTCCTGAGCACAAGCGCTCTCTTTATTTAAAAAGAATAAAAATCATATTTTACCGATTTTAAAAATAATTCTGAACATAATAAATATTGTATCCCACAAGCATGTATCGTGGCATGAATTTTTTATATATTTTGGCCGACACACAAATGACAAATCTAATAAAATTTGGGATTTTGAAATGGTACTTACACAGATCTACACTTTTTGTCATTTTTGTAAAGCTCAGAATACAAAGTATTTTAAATTGATTTTTTGCACATATGTGGAATATATCATGAGCTACATCCAAAATTATTTTAAAATATTTTTTAAAACTCACAAATATGGTTTTAGTTTTTTAAAATAACAGGAGTACTGAAGCTCTGGAGCCAAAGATCTCTAGTCGCATAGATAGGAACTCAGTTTATACATATTATATGTTACACAAATACAAATATACCTTGGCATGCTCAAAAGATTGGTCCATGGACTCCTGTCGCCACACTTTTGCCTATAAAAAAACAAATTGTCAACTTTTAAATAGTGCGCTTGGGCCACTATCAAAATACAGGAAACATGTCCGTGCGTTGCAATGGGCTCTCAATTCTTTCTTTCCTCATCGGACAAAGTTCACAAGTGTACCCGACATATAATTAATACATGATCGTAAGTGCCACATGTTGCCATGAAATAATAAAGTGAGTATCAAAATGAATTGTACATGATAGGAACAAATATATATGGAGGCTCTGTATCAAAATGAAGTGTATAATATAATTAATCCAAATGTTTTCTCGCAATATTTTTCTATCTACCTCACTTTCGCTACGCAACGAGGTGTCATCTTAATTCCTCCCTGTATGCTCATCACCTTTGTGATTAGATTCATCGATGTTGTGTTGTTGCTTCATTTCGAGGTCAAACCAAAGACATCCCTGTTATACGTAGGATATACCTTTCCTTCCTTGGTCATCCAAAAAACGTTTTGATGGAAATGGAATGAACATCATGCTCAATGTAATAATATGTTTATGTCGAGCTTTCATGTTGTCCAGATTTAATATCAATATCCACAAGTGTTTGCAGAATAATATGATTTACCTCAAAAAATAAAAAATATTCTTTTAGTAAAAAATTGCTTTCTAAGGAAAGTTATTGTCTTTCATGAGATGTGCAAGACTTATGTGTATAACAAAACAAAGCATAGAATGCCATTGGTCAGTAAAAAATTGATCCTCAAAAGAAAACCATATGAGCAAAACATAGGAACCTCACCTTCATTAAGGATGTGTAAAAGCATTAGCACACAGAAGAGCACCACATGGTCATGCACTGGGAAAACCAGATGAAGTACACGCCTTAAAGAATTTGATAATTAGTAAATCATTGCTGCTTTGCGCATCTGTCTGTTTATTTGTTGATCACCACTGACTAAATTAACTTGAATGCAAGAATTCATTGCTATAAGACAAAAACAAAATTACTCGTTCTCTAAAAACATCCCAACTCTCCATACCAGATAAGAGGAAAACAAGCCAAGTTCCGAGGAACCATGTCGACAAACCCATCAGGAATGTTGAGTTCATGTTGGTGAGTATATGTGTATACATATGTCATCCACTATTCAGAGCGAAAAGCAAATTGGTCAGTCAGCCAACCTTCATCAGATCCTTGCTCATCTCAGGTTACCTCTGCAATGGTTTCAAGTTGCCGTTGTTGTAGTTGTTAGTTGCCGTACTTCAAGTAGTCCAAGCCCTGTAATAAACACCCAGCGATTCTGATGGAGTTAAGAAAATGCACCAAAAGAAAAAGGGGACAATATGATCCAAGCCGAGCCTTCGCACAATCCATTCATATAAACAGTATTGTGAACCATATACCGATACTCATATTCCCCAACAGATAAAATCCCCAGTCACAACCATAATTGAGAAGACAATTTTTCATTGAACATTGATGGTATGCAGTATTTTGCATAAGTCAGACCAGACAGGGAATAGAATCACTCTGTCCAAGGTCATATGTACCTCATGCAATATCAATCCCAAGATCAAGGGTGCCAACACTTGTGCACATGTCAGGGTAATTCTGAGGAATGACTTGAATAGTTTGACATCATAAGCATGTAGCTCACCCAATCCAAGAAGAAGAAACCTACAACACAACAAAAGTGTTTAGGTTAGATTTTCTTTTCAATGCTATATCTAAGAAAATTCATAAAGAACTTCTACTAAACAGATCAATTTTTAGAAATAAAACATATTACAAACAGTACAACATTAGATCTACACCTGCTATGTTCCACAAAAATAAGCAATATACATTTCCCCGTGGCCTATAGGAAGGGAGGCATTTAGTTCTTTCATTGAAAAGATAAGAAATAAAAATCATAACACTTATGAGTATAATTAGTTGATTACGAAGATACTTGATGGAAGTGAAGCATGGTAAATGAGAAGGTATAGCCATGGACTCCTGTCGCCACACTTTTGCCTCTAAAAAGGACAAATTGTCAAGTTTCAAATAATGCGCTTGGCCCACTATCTAAATAATTCAGCTAAAATGATACCCCCGCAGGCCCGTTTAATTGACAAGGGTGTGTATTCAAAGTTCAAAATACAAACAAATCCGTATAGATTCAAATCATACAAAAATCAGCATAGATTAAAAATCCTGCCTTTCGACCGTGTGCACGTGTGGACGCGCTCGCGTCGCACACCATCTGCGTTGCATCGCTGCCCTGATCTGCAACCTGCTCGTGTGGTTGGACGCGCTCATGATCTGTTGCGGAGGAGCTCCACTACTCTCCCAGCGGTGTGGGTTGCTTGCTCCTTATCCGCGTACAATAGTCGTTGATGCTCTCTGCTCGGCCGCCTGCTCCTCCCTGGAGCTCCTTAGCTCGGCAGCCGGCCGCCGCTGCCGCCTGTCACAGCTGAGCCACGCTCTTCATCTCCAGCAGCTCATCTGTCCTGCCACTGGCTGGTAAAGTTTATGGTCCGCCACCGCCTGCACAACTGCATCTTTTAGACAAAATTCAGTTAAAGTTTAGTTGCAGTTCCCATTATTCAGTAAAAAAAAATGTGAAACCAGGGTAAGCATGAAAGTAGATGCAAAACGTATGTGAATCATTTCTCACCGAATATTTAGGAGAAGGTCTACAACTCTCTACAGAACAGTCACATGTATGAAAATAACGAGTTACTTGAGTAGTAGCAAATTAAGCTGACTCAACCTCCGAATACTTAAATCATAAATGGAATGATAATTACATGCTTCAATCCTTTATGAAGTTGGTTCACCTCATATGGCACTTAAGAGAATAAATTGTACCCTGCACTACATTTTGTACAGTGTACCCTGCTGGATAAAGTCATCACTAACAAATAAATGTCATTCACTTCAGAAACCAAGTAGAATGACAGGAGCCTTGTATTTACACAGCCAGTAATTGTGGTTAATTTACCAAAAGTGGACAAGTCTTCTACTTTCTACAAGCCTATCCCTCCGCTTAAGCAAGCACTGCAATTTTCTGTTGAATAGGTGTTACTTTGCATCATTTATAGACGAACAATTAGAATTTACACAGGATGTTGAAGCTCGGACAGTCTTTGTGTTAAATATAAAAGTAAAGGCAGTCAAATACTACCAACTATAAGTGAATGTGGTAAGGTGTTTTCTTTTTCTAAAAGTGTCATATAAGTGTTGAATATCCGCCACACAGTGTCAACATCTTGTCTTTCTTCAGAAGATGGGAGGGAAGGAGGACTTACAGGCTGCGATGTGGGATTTGAGCTTTGGGATGTTCGGGTGGGAGCTCCTGCATCTTTGTCACCTTAGGTCCATTGCGAGAAGATCCTCATCTGGGCTGGTCGACCTCCTCCATGACATCAATAGAATCGAGGAAAAGCGCGGTGGTGAGGAATTTCCAATGCTTCTTATTTTTCAAGTTGGATGAGCTGAAATCCTGACTTATAACATGAAGGTGCAACTGCAGCATGGATGGAACCTGCAGAAACCAAGACAGGTAGGATTTGATCTTGGTTGTGCCATTATAAAATTTGAAGAAAAATAAATACTTCAACATTGTGTTAAGACGGTACCGAATGATATCCAAGTCTGAAAGTCAGAGACGCATCTGCCTCTAGGGATTTGTGTGCCCACTTCAGCCCAACTGAATGCATACTTCACGGCAAAGATAAGAGCTCCTTCTTGACATATGCTAGAGAATAAGTCCATCTGTCCTAGATATCATGTTCTGGCAGTCAGCTCAGAAGTCATGGAAAATGGAACACTAAGTATTTGTAAGCATGCAAGAGCAGAATATAAGATAGTTTCCGACGAAATAAGGCAAAAAAATGTGCTAGTACTAACAGAGTGGCAAACTGGCAATCCAAGAAGCGAGAAAAGAATAGACACTGAATTCTTGATTATTTTATCTGCTCCATGATGCGATGAAGTATACCTGAGCACATAAGATAGCGACAGTTATCATCTGTCCATCGTCGATCTACTTTTTCATGAACTCGTCAACGAAGACCGTCAGCAAAAAACATTAATCTTAAAATCATTTAAATTAGTAACAGTAAACAGTTTAAGAAATTTCATGAATAAACTATTTGAGTTGAAGCCCATGTCTCCAGGTTAAGCCACACGAAACATGAAACGGTCTGCAAACCCCGTGTCTCCAGGTTAAGCCATGAGAAACAAAATAAGATTCTCCTCGACATAACAAAGTTGTTTGGACTTTCTTCGTCTGTCACATTCTTCTTGCCTTAGTGTGCGGTATAATATTTAGGTCTTCAGAGTGTACAGTTGAAATCTTCAATATGCGGCATCTCAACTGTCAATGTTATGTAAGCTTGTCAGCAAAGTACTAATGCTAGAAGCCTCCAATTTTTTAGGCACCTGAATACATCTTTGCACAAAAAATACCGAAACAAGATTTTTTCAATTAAAAACAGGCACTCTCTTTCTGTAGTTTCAACGCAGAAACACACAATATGAACATAAAACTCAAGCAACAATACCTTAATTTGTGCATCCAACATCTAACAACTTTACTGAATATGTGCATACTGCATCCATGCATGCAGACTCCAAAATAGATTGTTATGGGAAAAAGAGATTACATCATTTTTTGTTTACTCTGCCAAATGATTCTTCAGCCTCTCAATTTCACGTGCTTGCTAGCCTGTACAAGGAAAAACATTTGATAAAAGAGGCATTGCTCAAATTAGGATTAGATGGCCGCGTATTATATATCCTAACACTTTGAGATGTCAATTAAATGTCTTTTTATTTGTTCGTAGTCAGACCAGACAATGTCTGATGGTCAATCAACTTCTCCATAGAGTCCAATCATGCTTGGCTGCTGTGGAAAGGATTCGTACCTGGCTGATGATGTGCTAAATACAAAATCACTAACACCTTATTCCGCTCTTTATTCTAATAAAGAGAACCTAGAGATCAAATAGTACGGTTAATGTGATTATTTATATGCCAGATCAAAGATAACCAAACAGCAGGGGATAGAACTTACAATTGCTAGTTCAATTTTTGGTTACCTCGGTGAATTGGAGTGGATGCCGATGGATTCAAATCAAATAAAGACCAAGCAAAGGAAGCAGGATTAGTATATTTGCAGGGATGGATGATGTGCATGGAGCCCCTTTTGCTCTTCGAGATATGTAGAACCTAACCAGAGTAGTTTTGCATCGGTCCAGACTCATGTAGCTATTGGAGAACTCCTCGTGGGTTCTCCTCGGCGCTGGCAGCCTGACAACAAGGAGAGAAAATTAGGTCTGACAGAGAACGTGCGTGCAATATTATACCTTACCTGCATCTATGGACGACCTGGATGTTGACGTCGCCTCCCTTGGCGAATCAAGGAGAGGGGAGGATGCGGTGATGACCGCTGCCCCCGAGTGGTGGTGGTCTCCAGTTTCGGTCGACAACTGCAGCGGGGGATTTGGAATGAGAAACGAAAAATCTAGCGAGGAGAGATGAGCTGAAAGGGAATGGATTGGTTCAGAGCAGAACTAAACCTACCGATCATACCTCCATCAAGAAAAGTGGTGCACAGGGACGAATCTTGGATGGCGCTGACCATGATGGTGCCTGTGAGCGGCGGGTGCAGGAGGAGATTGGGCCGGCGGTGCGGCGTGTCCTATCCGATCTGCCCCTGCTATCACCAGATCAAGAACAACCGGATTTGGCCGGCGGCGTGTCGGCTGGGCAAACTGGGTGCGGCAAGTTGGGAGCAGGAGGTCACGCGGCGTGCGCGAGGTGTAGCTGAAGTTCCGCACGTGGTAGTGTTGGCCAGGGGCAGCAGTGCTTGTGCGGTCGGCCCCGGGAGGCAGCCACCAGAGAGAGGGAGAAGAGGGACGCGGCGATGAAGACTGGATTTGGATTGGCGGCGTAATCTGCGCGGCATGCGAGGATCACGGAGTAGTTGCAGGCCGTGTGGCTCCGGCCTTTCTTCAATGCGCGAGAAAGGTGGACCGATGGGAGCGACCAAGGACGAAGCGGACGACGTATCGGGAGAACACGGAACACCATATTCTTTTTAGATAGTAGAGATATGCTAAAACGGAATAACCGGTGTAGCTGTGCTATAGCCTTTCGTATCTAAAAAAACCGTCGTTAAATGGAATAGCCGACTATTTAAACTACGTAGACGAGAGCCCTCCAACTATCTTATCTCTTGTATCAAAGTATATGCATACAGATCGTCGGACTAACATGGTATAGTGCTAGAGCTATTCTTTGGCCGCTGCTTTCGCCTCGGCGGCGATCTTGTCGGTGACGCCCTTGGCGGCGTCCGTGGCGCTGTCCCAGGCTTCCTCCGTCGCCTGCTTCACCTGCTTCCCGAGGTCCTTGGCCTCCGCGGCCGCCTCGCTCGTTTTCTCCTCGGTCGCCTCCACGGCCTTTTCCGTGTCGCCCGAGACAGCCGCCGCCGCCTCCGCCACGCCCTTCTTCAGCTCCGCGGCCACCCCCTTGGCGCCCTCGATCGCGTCCTCCGTGGCATCCGCAGCTTTGTTGTACTCCTGCGGCATGCATACGTGTACATGTTAGCATATCTAATTAAGCACCGGCGTACGCAGCGATAGTCCACATGAAGAAAGATCGACATGATCCAGTCATGAACGAACACTCGCGACACGTACCGGAGTCGCTCTGGGTGGGGTCTGCAGGCAGAGGCGCCCCCCGCTGAGGGCACGCGGACGAGCAGCGAGGAAGCACGGCCGTGGCACGGCGTTGCCGGCGGGGGTGCCGGTGAGCACGGCGGCGCCCGCGGCTCCGAGCAGCACGGGAGAAGAAGCCATTTCAATTGGGAAAACTTGGATGAGGGTTGTGTAGTCGCTGTGATGGGTTGTGTGAGCTTGATTTGCACTTGCAGATGATCGATGTGAGAGGCTGAGAGGAGCAGTGCTGGTTTTATAGGCCGGACGCGGAGGGGTGGGCGCGGAGGTTGCAGGTGACACGTCGGGAGGCGATCGCTGCGGTGCATGGCGACAATCGATGGTCGACAAGGTTTTGTGGTCATCCGGCCGTGCGTGGGGAACTGTCGACAAGGGTTTCTGTGGCACAGGCCACACGGTCGAAAAGTTCCCAATAAAAGGAAAAAAAATGAATAGTTGCTGCACTCATGCTAGCTAGCTTGCCCACCTTTCGTACGAACGCACGTACCTACATCACCTGTTCGAAGCGGATCGAAGAAACAAAATCCTGATGTCCACGTTTCAAGGTTGCGTACATCACATAGCGGTTTTTGCAACTTACGAAACTTTAATGAAACTTATAAAACATTTTTATATTGTTTCAATGTTTTAATAATGTAATTTTTGAAATTTTATTGAAACTTATACTGTTCACAGACTGTTTCAATATTTTAATAATATTTCAGTCGGTTTCAATTCTGTTTCGATTAGTGACGTCAGCATGACGTCATCCATGTGAGGGCTAAAAAACTAGAGAGACGGACCAATCTCAAAGTGGAAAAGGACGGTAGATGGGACTCCTTCACATGAAGTTAACTTTAGAAATGACTTTCCACTGTAATACCAATGTGTGTTTTCCTTGCATTTTCGTTCTGTTTAGTTGAAAGAGCTCCCGGTTGCCTGCCTCCCATTCGTCCGGTATTTTTAAGGTGGATCAAGGCAACACCAAACTCCCACATGCGACATGCTTTCTTTTCTTGTACACCAAATCAGCGACACTTATTATGGACTAGAGGGAGTAAAATCATGCTCAAAAAAATCATTTACACATGTTGCAATGATTCAACCACTTTACCACAATAAAAGAACCTGGATATGCAACAGTTCCCCGCTCGTTACAACAAAATACGTGGAAATGGGTCAGGACACATGCAACATGAAAACCCATGCAAAGCAACATATGGGTACAATGTAGACACTGACGGAGAAACACGTTTGCAGCATAAAGTCAACCCATCGCAACAAGATCTACAGATCATTGAAACACTATGTCCATGTGCATTGCAGCATACGACATACACACAACATCGAGAAGGCTCGGTTTCATTGACCTCTCAAAGCCAACATTTGATGCACTAAGCTTCGCCAACTTTGGCTTGTCAGTGATGATTCCAGCTTTTTGGAGTCCCGTTGTTATGAAATTGACATCCCGCTTGAGCTCCATAATGAGGTGGTGGTAGACTCCAGTGGCTTCCTTTTATGTAGAACTAGTGAGAGAAAATAAGAGTGGAGGAGGATGGGTGTGAAATCAAGTACAATATGAAGGAGGATCATTAGCTCGATCCCATGGAGGACAGAAAGGGGAGGGTGATGTGGTAGAGGAATTCACGGGGACAATGTTAGAATAATCAGTAACTTTTAAATAAGTTTAGTCAGTTTGACTACCATAAATTATGTGCTAGCAAAGTTGATCAAGAAACTAGACATGGAAATTTGAAGCGAGAAAGAAACTACCATTGCATATGAAGTAAACACAAACATCAGCATCAAGATTGAAAGGGAAATGGATGTCTCCTAGAGGAGGGGGTGAATAGGCGTTTTAAAAATATTACGATTTAGGCTCTAATAAATTTGGAATAAAACTAACGTTTAGTTTATAGAGCAAAAAACCTAAAACCACTAGGTTCACTAAGTGCACAACCTATGCTAAGCAAGACAAGTAACAAGATGATAGCAAGATATAATACTTAAAGCACGATGGCTATCACAATGTAAATTGTATAAGTAAAGGGCTCGGTTAAGAGATAACCGATGGACGTGGAGACGATGATTTTTATCCCGAAGTTCACTTCCAAAGAAGCTACATCTCTGTTGGAGAGGTGTGATGGCGCAATGTACTTCAAACGCCACAAATGGCTCACCTTGAGGTGTGGTGGCTCGATGCTCACCCAATGCCACACAAGGTCTCACCCCAAGATGCGAAGGCACGCCACACACCGACGCCACAAAAGGCTCACCCTATTCTCCCGTGAGCTCGCCATAAAGGCCTACTCACAATCCACTATGGGACACTTGAGGGCGGTCACCGAAACCGTACAAGGCTTGGGGCAATCTCCACAACACAATTGGAGGTCTCCCAAGAAACACCACAAAGGCCACAAGCTTGAGGAATATCCACAACAATTGGAGGCCCTAAGAAAAATGCCACAACATGCCACAAGCTTGAGGAATCTCCACAACTCAATTGGGGGCCTTAAGAACTCACCACAACTCCACATAGCTGTCTAGGGTTCCAAGAACCCCAAGAGTAACAAACCCAAGAGCTTGAACTTGCCACACCTCCGAGGAGAACTCAAACCTATGCACCAAATGCAAGAGGCAAGTCCTTCACTCTCAAATTTCACCAAAGATACAAAAGCTATTGGGGGAATAAGAGAGGAACAACACAAGAGGAGAACACAAAACTCTTCAAGATCTAAATCCCAAAGATTCCTTTACAAAGAAGGGATTTGGTTTGGTGGGGTTGTAGATCTAGATCTCCTCTCTCAAATCCCTCAAAAAGATGCAAGAATTATAGGATGGGGGAGGGAAGAGGGCAAGATCTTCAAGGTCAACAATGGAGGAGAGAGAGAGTGAAAAACGGACCAAAAGAACTCACGCCCACGAAGGGGAAGGGGAGCCCCTTTTAAAGGGCTCCCAGATCTGCCCATTACGCACAGATCCGTGCACAGCCGGTAGTACCGGTGGGGGAACTACCGCTAGCACCCAGCCAATGGTCAAAAGAATAGTGATGCGAGAGATAGAAAAGCGAGCCTGGCAAGTACTATCGCCGGTCCACCGAAACTTCTGGCGGGGATGGTACTACCGCCTTTAATTCCGACCAAAGTTCCGCCAAATAGTGCACACCAAACAGAGAGTTCACTGAATTGAAACCAGGATGATCGGAAAGAGAGTTAGAAAATCACGCGGTACTACCGGTGCCAATTTCGCCTGAGCTGTACTTCCGGCGCCTGGCCGATACTTCCACCCGCGGATGGTACTACCTCCTCTACTTCCGATTGGAGTTCTGGCAAATAGAATCACAACATGCAGAGAGAATACTGAACCAAAATCATGATGACTGGAAGTAGCCCAGGTACTTCCCCTGGTACTACCGGCGACAAAGATGCCCTAGCGGTACAATCGGTGGCTCGTCGGAACTTCCACCTAAGGAAACTTCAGAACTAAAACTACAATAACTTTCGCATCCGAACTCTAAAAGTTGAAATATTGGGTACCACCAAGGGAGAAAATACCATGAATATATATGTGAGATATCTCCCAAGGTGTGTACCCGGAAAAACCGCAAGATAAAAACGCAATAAGATATGCAAGGGAAATCCATTTTTTGATGAACTAGAGCTTGTTAATAAGATAACCACAAGCTCTATATCCTCACATGGACAAGATCAAAAAACAACCAAGAAATATGATGCTATGTATGCAAAGGTTTGAGCTCTCTCTGAAAGATCGAATGAGCTACTCACTCGAGAGGCCATCTTGATAGTATGACTATCTATCCTAAACCCGGTCTCCCAACACTACAAGAGACCGGTAAAATAGAAAACCTATCAAGATCATTGTTGGGGATGTAACCCCACGTACCCCAGAGTTGATGTGTTAAATGACTCAAATAGAGCAATGAGGAGCTTGACCAAAGATACATATGGAGGAGAAAGGTATAAAATGAATAAAATAAGCTATAAAGGAGAAAGGAACAAAGAAGAAGAGAAAGAGACTACAGCTGGGTCGACATATGGCTAATTCAGCCTGTCCCTGGCCTCCTGAGCTGGATCTGGCCTGAATCAGCGCTTGACCTGACGTCGGCCCAACTCTCACGTCAGCCCACCACGGGCCTCCTCCCGCCGAACCACCTCATCGACCGGGTCAGGCGCACCACCACACCTTCCTCGTCCCCCGGGTGGGCCGGTAGGAGCAATCCGGCCCACCGCGGGGCTTCTCCATCGCGACCACTTCCCTGGTGATACATTGCAAATGTATCTATAATTTTGGATGTTCCATGCTTGGTTTTATCCACTTTCTTGTGTTTTGTTCCAACTTTGGAGTACTTTTCATATGATTTCTTGGACTAACCTATTAACAAGAGCCACAGTGTCAGCTGCCTGTTTTCTGCTGTTTTTGGTTCTAGGAAAGTCAGAAAATGAATATTCTCGGAATTGGACGGGACAAAAGCCAAAGTGCCTATTTTTCTGGAAGGGATCAAGTGCTAGAATACGAGACGGAGAAGGGCCAGGGAGCCACCACACCACCTGGCCGCGCGGCCAGGCCTGGCCCACGCCAGGGGGTGGTGTGGCCGCTCCCGGCACCCCCTAGGCCTCTCCTTCCGCCTATATATTGCCCCCGGGACGAAAACCCTAAGTACCCGATCAAAAATCCACGAAAGAGTCTATAGCCGCTGTCATCTCCATCCCTAGATTGGGAGGGATCTGAAGCTCTTCCCGACACCCTGCCGGAGAGGGGAATTCACCCTGGAGGCCTTCTTCATCACCATGCAAGCCTCCGGTGTGATGCGTGAGTAGTTCATCCTTGGACTACGGATCCATGTAGTAGCTAGATGGCTGGTTTCTCCTCCTTTGTGCTTTCATGTTTAAAGCTTGTGAGCTCCGTTCATGATCAAGATCATCTATTTGTAATTCATACATGTTGTGTTTGCGGGGATCCGATGGATATTGAGATGCTATTTCAGATTGATTATTGATTCTATCATGTCTCTGTTATTTGAGATCTTGCATGATTTCCGTTGTTAGTAGCTATCTTGGCCAAGTAGATGCTAGCAACTCCAAGAGTTAGTATTTATGCTCGATAGTGGGTTCATGCCTCTGGTAATCTGGGGAAGTGACAAAAATCTCTAAGGTACTAGATGTGTTGTTGCTACTAGGGAGAAAACAACAATCCTTTGTTCATAGAACAATCGTATTGTTTACTTTACACGCAGTCCGTAAAGCAATAATCTGTTGCTTGCAACTTATCTTGGAGGGGTTCGGATGATAATCTGAAGGTGGATTATTAGTCATAGATGCAGTTGGATGGCGGTCTATGTATTATGTTGTAATGCCCAATCAAGTCTCAAAGGAGTCAAGATGATTAGTTTATGCATGTATTGCTTTGTCGGTGTTTGTCAATTGCCCCGTTGTAATTTGTTCACCCAGCATGTTATCTATCTAAGGAGAGCCACCTCTAGTGAACTATGGATCCCGGTCCTTGTGTTTACATACAATCTATAAACTGTTACTGCTTTGTGTTTACTTTTTGCAAACTTTTACTTCTTTCCATTCGATACGTTTAATCCTTTGTTTTCCGCAAAACACGGTGAGATTGACAACCTCGTCGCAAGTTGGGGACAAAGTTTTGTGGTTGTGTTGTGCAGGTCTCCATGTTGCTACTAGCACCGGTAGTGCACCCTGCCAAAGCTCAGCTAGTAACACCTTTGGGGTGTTTCCTTGCTCCTACTGGTTCGATTAAACCTTGGTTTCATAACTAAGGGAAAAATTTCTGTTGTGCTCATCATACCTTCCTCTTGGGGTTCCCAACAAGCTCTACGTCGATCGTCGAGTGCATCACCCAGCGCGCGCTTCCCGTCTCGATGAAACATCGCCACCTCTCACTCGGGTGGGCCGATATTGAGAAGACTCGGCCTACCACGGGTCAACTATGTTGGCATCCCAACTGGGCCTCGGAAAGATACCTCGGCTAGGCCCCCAAGACGCCTCCGCCTGGGCCGAATCAAGTGGTAATCCGGCTGGGCTTGGGGTAATCCGGCTAGGGCACTGTTCACCGCCCAGGTGGGCCCCGTTTTGTCCCCCGGGCCGAGTTATTTCCTCCCTTGGCTGGATTTCACTTCTTCAGGCCAAATTACTTCATCCCGGTCACTTTGCTCATATCTGGACCCACCATCAACCTCTACATCGACGTACCTCCAAGTCAAGTCAAGCCTACGTCAGGTGCTAGTCTTGGGACGCCCCTGGCTCAGACTGGCCCCTTTGGTCCAAGATGCTAAGGAATATGCTGGGCATCTTGGGAGATGCTAGGGAATATGCCGAGCATATCCTAAGGATGCTAAGGAATATGCCGAAGGGATAAGACCGGTGACTCAATAAAGGACAAGGTGATTGGGCAAGCCCCCACTAAATAGCTCATAGGAGTACTTGTGATGACATACCTTGTCCCCTGGGCTCCCCTTTATAAGGAGCACCAGGAGTAATGTTACATGGGAGGCCCCCTGAAGGGCTCCTCTCCCTCAGCTCACTAGGAGCATGGTTTCTTCTTCCTCTGCTCTCTCCATGAGAGGCATAAGAGTACAGCTCAAGGAGCACCATTGTAGCCACAAGCATGGCAAGATATGTGAGATTAGATGCAGGAGTAGAGGTGTTATCTCACTAGGAGAGCCTCGAACCTGGGTATATCGTGTCTCTCTGAGTTCTTTCGTATGAGGTCTTCACTTCATCATCCCTCCCCGGATTTCTCCATCGTCCATCGGCCCCAACTTTAGCCTATACCAGGCATATGCCGTGACGCCACCACGACAATCATACCTTTGCCTTGAGCTTGACATAGACTATCTTGTACTTCTCAAGATGGATCGCCTTTCTTGATTTCTCTTGCTTGATTAAGACTTGTGAAATTCTCCCCCATACTCCATGGGGAAACCTCTTCTTTGAACTTGTCTTCATCAGTACATTATCGCCGAGGATGGCAAGTTTCAAGCATGAGATCTTCTAGAGATGGTGCAACTTGAGCTTGCCCTTCATTTCTTGATGATGTCTTGAAGATAGCCATGATGAACTCCATCTTGTTCTTAAAGACACTCTTGATCTTCTTCTTCTACATGATTCCAATAGGCACAAAGCCCTTGGACATTGCTTTTTTTCAACCTTGACACCAACACATGATCCAAGCGATGCCAATGGACAAACCTACAAGTGAAACTCAATTTACATATTAGTCCATACTGATTGTCATTAATTACCAAAACCACACATGGGGGCATACATGCCCTTTCAAAGATGATCACCACGTGTTGTTTAAAAGGGAAGTACATGGTCCTTATCGATGGTCCTCATGGTAAAGAAGTGGTTCTCAACCCAACAACCGGAAGAGTGGAGTGATCATATATAACATAGTCAGATAAGGGAATTAGTCATAACCAAAGTAGTTGATTGACGAAGAATACATAGATGAAGCAAACCATCACCAAAGTGGTCCTAGACATAGTACTTTATACAACAAGCACTCACACTAAGGTGCTCCCAAAAAATCATTACTCCTCACTCAGTATAGGTTATCAAGCAGCGTGGTTCCATAGGTCTCCTCTCCCTATAACCGTGGGGTGATCGTAGGAATGAGATAGCCCTTAATGTAGTGACACAATATACGAAACACACAGAGTTTCAAAAAGGATTTGGAAAATATATGACAAAAATCCTATATAGTTGGGATATGTGTAAAAGGTGTGTACATCTCCATCTTATGTCATCTCTTGTATATCCCCTCAGCCAATACATGAGAAGGCTAGATAGGGATACATAGATCAAAACTGCTATTTGGGAGTTTACTGATTGACCTCAAAATTAATTATGCCTTCAATACAAGTCAGTTAAGTATTAACATTTTAGTTACTTAAATAATTCTTATGGTACAAATTGTAAAAATCATTCTCCCAAATAAAAACCTCACCATAGTAGATTGGATCGATCATGAAACACGAGACACGAACATGGGTTTATGAGTGCACGATACAGCACATTTATCATGCAACAATGATGATCAGAACATCTCACCTTACGAATTAATTTTTCTCATATTCACTAGTAATATAAGAGTAAACTATTTGCACATGTCATGAATCGTAGCACTTATAAAAGGAAATATATTAATATCACGAAGATACCAGTTACACACGACCACTGCACCAACAATATGTCCAAAGACATCAGGAATACACATATCCAAGAATAATGATAAAAAGCAAAGATCTCGTCATGGTGTTCAACCACTCGCAACAAAAGCACTCTAACCACCACCAAATACAACACATGTACTATAAACAAGGGTCTCCAAAAGTAACACCTCTAGGAAAACAATGCACAAGCGGTGCCATCGTCCGATTGAATATCTTGGGTTTTCACCCCTGAGAAAGTCCGAGTTTATAAAACAATGCCTTTAGCAAGACCATTGACAGGTACAACCAATAAAGGCCAGACGGCTCGGTACTCGAGGAGAACCAATAAAAATACAGTCCACCTGTGTTGTCGCCCCCACTTGTCAAGACTGCTACTACAAGTCGTGAAAAACCCGATTCAGAGGGAGAACCTATGTCACATTATCTTCATCACAACCAGAACTCTCTCTCCCAAAACTGCCAAAACCAACCACTAATCACAGCCTCTGTGACTTTCCAAGGATGGCGATGGAGCGGGTTTAGATGGATATACCAAAACCAAGTCCATATCAAAATCCATAAACCTCACTTTAGCCCGCCACGAAGATATCCATGGGCATGAATATCGCCCCACATCCAAACCCGCCGGATATCCAGGGACACATGGATATACATTAGTTTACACACCACATACATAATCATAACAACATTAAGCATAGCTGCGACACTATAGCAAATTTTGACAACATTTCAGCAGCATTTTAGCAAATATTACATAGAAATATCAAAGCAACGATAATTCAACCACATAGTACATAAAATCTGTCAAATATCACACGATAACACCACAAAGTATATAGATGTCTCATATCAGTCTCACTGACATGTGGGTCCCACATGTCAGTCGGATAACCGTTGGATATCCGTGGAGCAAAACCACTACCCATGCCTGCCCCATGAATTAGCGAATATCCACCCTATAAAATTTGTGAGCGTAATTAGCTCTCCATACCCTTACCCGCCGGATCGGATATCCATGGATAAAATTGCCATCCTTACATCTCTATCAGTTCATGGAAATCTAAACGAAGACATGTGCTTTGACCAGAAGACGAATCTCCATACCTCGCCCAAAAAAGGTGTGCACCACCGCATCAATTCCGCTCTAGACATCTAGTAGAGTCATGTGCCAAAATGCGAAAATCTCTGAGAGGAAGACCGAAACTCAACGACGGTCCAATCGAGGAGGCGGTCTTGGTGGATCAATGACTTGGCGCTTGAAAAACAGCAGGGCCAGAAACCACCTTTGCTCAAGTCGATCCAGCAGTCCCCACACCACATTTGTTCAGGCCAATCCAACAGTCCCCACACCATTGGCTGACTTCCGATGATCGGATCGAGCAGGCCAACCTCTACCTCCCGTCCAGGAGTCCCCATGCTGCCGACTTCCAACAATCGGATCGAGCAACCACGTTGCCCTAGAGACAATCCCTAGCGCGAAGGGGCAACGCCTAGAGATGATCCCCCGACCCTGTTGCCCTCGACGATCCCTAGCACGAAGGGGCAACGAGATGATCCCCACGGCAAAGGGAGCCCAGACGTGGCCACCACCGCCAGCGGTCGGTGAGGGAGGGATCGGGGTCTGCTTCCACTTTGGGCGGCCGGTGAGGGAGGGATGACTATGAATGAACATCTTATGATGACTCTAGCTCTGCCAAGGCCAAGGTATGGGTGAAGCGTGTCGTCAAAAAGATGATGATCCGTTAGAAAGGAGGGATGTTAGGGCCTCTAATTGATCGCATAACTCAGCTGCTACTTGAACCCTAGCTCCCGCGTCGCTCCCGCGAGCGACTGAGAGCCCCCGGCGGCCGCTAGAGGGCGTGCCGGGCAAAGATCGGGTGGCGCTGGTGGCGGCGGGGCCTTTTTTCCCCCTCGCGCGGTGATGGCGGCACGGGACGCAGTGGTCGGCGAGGGCGCGGTGGCGCGGCCGCTCGACGGCAGCATGGTGGCTACGTGGGGTGGCTCCTTGCGGGCTCTGCTGTGGGCGGCACGGGCTCTCTGATCGGCGGTGGCGCGGCAAGCGCGCATGGAGGCTCTTGCGGAGGTTACTGGCCTTGGCGCCGTGTCCTGCCGGTCCTGCAAGGGGGTCTCCGGGTGGAGCGCTGGGCAGTGCTTCTCTCTGCTCGCCTCGATTTGGACCATGCCCCCGGGCCCATCGTTTTTTCCCCAGGTCTATGCGGTGGCGGCGGCCGGAACTGGTATGGCGGCGCCCCCTTGGGCTGCAGGCCGACTGGTGGAGGCCGGGACGGTGGTCCCTGACGGCGGCCGTGGTGGAGGCAGAGAGGTGGCAGCGGGCGGTGCGGGCCAACCGGCCTAGATCTGGGCCCATTCGGGTTCGATCTATGTTGTGCGGGTCCTAGCATGCTGCCCCTGCGCTGGGTGTGTGCGTGAGCTCTGCTCCACGCAGGTTGGGTCGCCTGGGCGACGTTGCTGGCAACGACGACGGCGCCGGTGGCCGGGTATGCCCCCTCACTTCCCCTTGGCCATCCTCACCGGCCCTGAGCGCAGGGATGTTGCCGCTCTGGCCGGGTCGAGTGGAGCCCAACGCCTCCTTGGTGTGGCGGCTCGAGGCGTTCTCTGACGCAGGCGGCGGGGGTGGCAGTGTTGGGTGACTAGCGATGCTTCTCTGAGGTGGCTGTGCGCAAGACTACCGATGACTCCTCCTAGGGCTAGCGCCGAGGCTCCATGTGAGGAGCAGGGTGCTCGGTCGCGGGGGTGAGGTACCAAGCCTCGGGCGAAAGCCCTGCCTTTGGGCCGGTGACGGCGACGCCTGTGGGTGTCGCGTCCTGTTGAGGCGTCATCGAGGAGCTCCGGCACCTCCCTCGCCTAGGGTGTCAGGTTCTGGGTGAAAACCCCAGATTTGGCTCGCCAGATCGGGCGACGGCGGCGTCTTCGACGTCGTACCCTCCATGGTGGTGGCGTCTTAGAAACCTGATTCCCTGATACGAGTCACTGCTCATCGTCATGGTCTTCGGTGTTGGCCTCATGCGGCATCTTAGTGCAGTTGGAGTGTCGGCCTCTCGAGTGGTATTGTGGATGGCTTGTGCGACGGGATCCTCCTCGGACGGCGCAAGTAAGCCTCCGGATGACCAGTGGTGGGCTGGCCTCTATGGTTGATGGTGGGTCGGTAAAGACTGCATGCTAGTAAGTCTTTTGAGGTTGCAGGGAGGCAGTTGGAGTGTCGGCCTCTCGAGTGGTATTGTGGATGGCTTGCGCGACGGGATCCTCCTCGGACGGCGCAAGCAAGCCTCCGGATAATCAGTGGTGGGCTGGCCTCTGTGGTTGATGGCGGGTCGGCGAAGATTGCATGCTAGTAAGTCTTTTGAGGTTGCAGGGAGGCAGTCATTGCGCCGGCGGCGTACCCCGAATCGCGGGATCCAGGTGGGACCCATCTTGGATGGGAATGGCTTGGTGTTTCGGCCTTTTCTTAGGCTTGTAAAAAAAGTTATGGTTGCCCCTTAGTTATGGATAGCTTTGACTGCCGCTGCGCTGTAAACGCTCTAGTTTCGTTCTAATGAGTTTTGTAAGTTCCTGAGGAGTCTTGATTGATCTCTAGTAAAATGGAAGTCTAGGAAAAATTGAGCAACAAGCTTAAAGGTGAAATTTAGACAGACGAAGATCAGAACGCAAAGTTCATAAGATCAGAAAACAACTAATTGTTTGATTAGTAGAGATGCGTGTACGGTGCACCGGAGAGCATACATTACATGCTGATGCTGACCTCCACCGTCACACATCTGTGCAGTGTAACCCGGCATTATTTTCAGCTCTAAACAAAGGAACAAACGGAGGCTACAACACATCCACCGGGGAGCAAATGTGATTCACTAGCTTCTTCGGTCTACGGCAAGCCGGCGCCCTTCTCCCTGGCCTGCCTCTTCCGCTCCTCCTCCGCGATCCTGTCCCTCTCCTTCGTCGCAGCGGCGACGTCGTCCCACGACGAGTGCTCCTCCGCTTTGGGCTCGCCGACGACCTTGTCGGTCGCCACCTGCGCTGCCTCCTTTGTGGCGCCCCACATGTCCTGCGCCACCTGCTTCGCCTTGTCGCCAAGCACCTGGGCCGTGTCCACCACCTTGGTCGCGCCCTCCTTGGTCATCTCCACCACCTTCTCCCCGGCGCTCTTCGCGCTCTCCGCTGCTCTGTCCTTGGCCTCGCCGGCCTTCTCCGTGGCGCCCTCCGCCACCTCCGCCGTCTTCTCCCTCGCCGCGCCGGCCATCTCCTTCGTCTTGTCCGCCGCCGCCCCAGCCGTCTCCTTGGCCCTCTCCTTCATCTCCCCCGCCTTGTCGGCGGCCTCGCGCGCGGTCTCCTTGGTCTCGTGCCTGGCCTTCTCAGTCATGTGCGACGCCCTGTCGGCGGCCTCGCGCGCGGTCTCCTTCGTCTCGTGCTTCGCCGTCTGGGCGGCGTCCCCAGCCTTGTGCTTCGTCTCCTCGGCCATGCGCGAGGCCTCGTCCATGGCGCGGCCGGTTTTCTGATCTGCCCTGTCCTTGGCTTCACTAGCCGTCTCCTTCACGCTGTCCTTGGCGTCGCCCGTGGCGTCCTTGGCCTGCTGCGCCGCGCCCCTGTACTTGTCCTTGACCTCCCTCCTGTCCTCCGGCGCGTTGTGGTACGCCTGCCATTAGCAGAGCACGAAACAGAGGTGTCAGCATCTCAGGACAGAAACGCTAGCTAGTAGCTAGTGACATGCATGGCATGGATGGTGAAATAAAGCTTGTAGTACGTTACCTGAGACGATCTCGGGGCGGCTTGCAAGCAGAGGGGGCTCCAGCTCCCGGCGTGTGGCCGGGGAGCGAGGATGAAGTGCTTGGGGAGAGGCTTGACAGCGGTGGTGCCGGTGAGTGCGGCGGCGCCGGCGACGCGCGCGCCTCCGAGCAGCATGGCGGCCATCAACCTTGACATAGATGTACTACTCGATCTCTCTCTCGCTGTATCGACCGTGGGCTGAGGACAAATCTGGATTGGATCAGTTCGCACTAGTGATGTGGTTCCAGGGAGGGAATGGTAGTGTGAGAGCTTTGCAGGAAGGGATAGGATGTGACCGAGTGTGGTGTTATAAGCTGGAGGTGGAGGTGGCGGAGGGGAGGGCGGTGACACGTACGGGGACACGTTGCGGCGAGCGGCGACGCGTGGTGGTGGGGAAGACGGTTCTGTACTTCCATGCTGTCCCGGACCTGGTGGAGGCCCGAGTGCACGTGATAAACTCGTCCAGTCACCGGGAACGGTCCGAAAGTTCTGGACATATTTGATGCGCGAGTGTGCATTATTTGAGAATTAACTTAAATTTATTTAATTTCAGTTATACCCCACTTATATGTAACCTAATAGCAACTGTATTTATAAATGCAAAAAACTCAGTTACAATCTCACTTACAATTGAAAAATCTCGTTTACAACTAAATGCACACCATGACAGAGCTCTAATTTAATTCTTAGTTGACTGAGAATTAGTTAGATAATACTGAGATTTTTCATTTCTCAATTCAAGAATAAAGGTTAAACTACTGTGAGTTGAAAGTTAGAGCTAAAATTGCTATCACTAATTATCGTGTGGAAGAGCTATTTTCAATAGCCTTTTAATATTAAATGTGTAAAAAGATATAAAATTTTAATTAAAAACTACAACGTTGGAACCCAAATGGAAGGCCATACGAGGTTCCAACAAGTTAATATGTACTGCTTCTTCATAGCACCATTTATCAAGTCCAGAGTCAAATAATTTGAAACAATGCTACAATTAAATAATAGAATGTACGGTTGTGGTGACATTTTAGATAACATCTTAGTAGGATTTCTATTTCTAGAGTCTGATTTAGTCCCTGTTTGTGCTCGTGTTTGGTGGGCAACATTTGTACAGTTTTTCACGAAATTTCATTAATTAATTAATAAGGATATTGCAGAGAGTTTTATGTGAATGTTTGTTAATTAAAGAAGAAATTTAATGGAGGTGAGTGGATTTTGTAGTGGAGGCATGTTTATGTGAGTGGGAGCTCCACCACATGAATGATGGAAGAGGTGGGGCTGCCCCTCTCCCTATAAAAGGCCTCCCTCTCCTCCTCTCATCTCACACCTCCTCGTGAAGGATCTCTCTCCCTCTCTAGAATTATTTCCCTATGATCTCGGATTAGCGAGATACATGTTCCCAGTGGCATTGTCTGAAATGCTTCTACTGCATCGTTGGAGCGAGGACGCGGAGGTTGTCAGAGGACCAGACGTGTGTGCGATCATGGATGTGCCGCTGAGTTGTGGTGCTGGACTTCCTCATGACCTTGAGATCGGCAATCGAATGACTACATCATCCACGAGTCTAACCTCATTACACTTGTCGCTCTTCAAGGGTATGTTCTCTATGGATATATATCCACCCGTTGATTGTATCTAGGTAGATAGATCTTGGTGCTTAGTAGTTCACATCGTAGGAATTTTTTGTTTTCTATACTGTGAACCCAACAGTATATGTGGTGGGGAAGGATAGGTGGGAGGAGAGAGGCGCGGCAAGGCCATTCGCTGCCGCCGAGAAAAACCTGTAGTGGACGACCAACACATAGCGCACCCTCGCGTCGCCCATGGCCTAGCCTAGCGCCGTGCCATGCCGGCATCCTCCACCACCCAGCTAGTCTACGACACCGACGATGAAAATATTGTTGCCGCGTCGACAGACCTACCCGCGATGGTCGAGGTCGACCACCCACACGGAAAGGGAGGGGGTGCACAAGTTGTGGCCAAGCTGCGGTGGCCTCTACACAACCTCTGGCGCCAGGACCTGAGCCGTGGTCGCGCGCACGCGCAAAGTACCGTACAACCTAGGTCAGGCTTGGAAGGGCCCGTGTACCTAGATCTAGGCCCAGACCAGGCTCAAAGCAGACCCGCATGGGTGTCGTCCTTGTCCTCCGACCTCCACGAGCTGCCACACCCTCACAGCGCCCCAGACCCCTGCCACGAGTCGTCTCTCCCTCACCGCCGCACGACGTCACCTGAGCGCCGCCCGCTCCACTACAAACGGGTTCCACACGACCCAGATCGATCCAGAAGGGCCTAGGTCTTGGCCTGCAGGCCCGCGCCGCCATGGAGGCCAAGCACCAGCGGCATCTCCGGCCGCCCCGCACCACCTACCCCGCCGCCAGCGTTGCAAATGCTGCCAGCCATAGTGTCGGCCTCTGCTCCTATCTTGAGCAGCAGCAAAACCATGCTCGAGGCCGAGGAGGACAGTGGAGGGGGAGGGATGCGGGAGAAGGGCAGGAGGAGGCGGAGGACCTACGGTCCACCTCACCGGCGCGCCTCCGACGCTACGCCATAGCCCAGCCCCGAGCACAGCCGCACTGACAACCCACTGCACCCAGGAACCGCGCCACACCGCTCCTAGGAGCTCGTGTCACCAAAAAGGGGCATGCCACTGACAGCGCCGCTCAGGCTTTGCCCGGCGGCTCCGTCCGACAGTGGCGAGGAGAGGGGAAGACGGAGGAGGTGGCCTGAGAAAGGGGTTAGGCTTTTCGCCCGTGTCACTCCTGCAGAGCGACGGCGGGGCCTGGCAATTTCTTTTATACACGTGTTAGTTCCCGCATTGCAAATAAGCGTTGATTGAGATTGCACCAACTTTCGAAGTAATTTCCTTTGTACTAGTCAGATACAATCATGCAATGGCGAACATAACATTTGTCTAAGTTTTCTGAAAGCTAGAATCCGTCAATTTTTTCTGTAATCCGAGTTTAAAACTTTATAGAAGTTCATCACATGATTTACAAAATCATACCACCCAAAAATTGCCAAAAAAAAATTATATGTGGCCTCCGAGAGCTAATATTTATCGATCCTTGGTTTTAACGTCTCAACTGTTATTTTTCTCAAATGTGAAAGATACCTCCACAATTTTAAATCTTGTATGCTGAAGTTTTTAGAAGATGGTATATTTCTGAAAAAGAATTACCAGTTTTGTGAAGGCCCGTCTCAAGATAGGTGAACACATGTATTCGTTTTCACTTTCTCCCGAGTATTAGTTTCACCCTGCAGTCCAAATTGAACAGAGCATTGGGTGCTGAATTGTATCGGTCCAAAATTAGCCATGCACTTGTGGAAAATATACTAAGCTACAAAACACGCGCAACTATGTTTAGCATCACCGGCGTTAACTAACCAGCAAGCCAACCTGTCTCGGCCGTGCACCCCTAAAAAAATGGCGTCACGGCGAGTATCCCTCGGCCTCCACAACAAATTCGCACCGCGCCCCCAAGTCGGCCGTTGTTTGGAACGTGGGGTTTCTCCTCGATCCTGCGTTCCAAACAGGCCGGCCGAGCCACGCGATGGAGCCGTCGACGCCCCCGGCCGGCCAGGGCTTCCGGCTGGAGGAGGCGGAGCGCCGCCCGTCGATGGAGCGGGTGTTCGAGGGCGAGCCCGTGCCGTCGCGGTCGGAGACGATCACGCTGCGGTCCGTGGCGGTGAGCGTCGCGCTCGGGTGCACGCTGAGCGTGGTCGCCATGAAACTGGCCCTCACCTCGGGCTTCGCGCCCTCGCTCGCCATCCCCGCCGGCCTCCTGGGGTCCTTCCTCCCGCGCGTGTGGATCCGGCTGCTAGACGGCTGCGAGACCTCGCAGCTCCCCTTCACCCGCCAGGAGAACACCGTCATCCAGACCTGCGTCGTCGCCTGCACCAGCATCGCATTCAGCGGTGGGTTCGGGACGTACATCCTGGCCATGAGCAGGAACGCCGCCGAAGGAAGCAAGTTCGGGAACGAAGGCAACAACGTGGAGGAGCCGAACCTCGGCCGGATGGTGGTGTTCCTCCTCCTCACCAGCTTCGCCGGCCTGTTCGCCATCACGCCCTTCAGGAACAGCCTCATCATCCACCACCGGCTCACGTTCCCCAGCGGCACGGCCACGGCGCACCTCATCAACACCATGCACACTCCTCAGGGAGCCAGGCAAACCAGCAAGCAGGTGGCCACGCTGTTGAAGGCGTTCTGCGGGACGGTCGCGTGGTCGATCTTCCAGTGGTTCTTCGCCGGCGGCGGCGACTGCGGCTTCCGGACGCTCCCTACATTTGGCATCATGGCGTATCGACTAGGGTGCGTATACCAAGAACACTTTCTACTTCAATTTCTCCATGCATCCTCTAGATTAATCAAGGGACGTACTAAAATGGATGGGTCTTTTGATTACTTACGACAGGTTCTCCTTCAATTTCTCCATGACCAACGTCGGCGTCGGGATGTTCTGTCCGTACAAGATCACCGTCTCGATGCTCGCGGGGTCCCTGATCTCGTGGGGGCTCGTCTGGCCGTACATCGAGACGAAGGCGGGGGACTGGTACCCCAAGAGCCTCGACGACGACAACATCAGCGGCATCAATGGCTACCGGGTGTTCATAGGGATATCCATGATCCTCGCCGACGGCCTCCTGCACATGCTCTCCATCCTGATTCGGACGCTCTACGACATGTGCAAGCAACAGGACAACCCGCAGTCCATGCAGCAGAACGCCGGCGGGCAGCAGTTCTATTGCCTTAGCGCCGTCATCGACCGGACAACGCACAGTTTCGACGACCGCCGGAGGACGCAGGTCTTCCTCCGGGACCGAGTCCCCAGCATGGTCCCGGTCATCGGGTACATGGTCCTGTCGCTCATCTCCACCGTCGTCATACCGCACCTTTACACCCAGCTAAGGTACCACCACGTCGCCTTCGCCTACCTCATCGCGCCGGTGTTCGCCTTCTGCAACGCCTACGGCAACGGCATCACCGACATGAACATCGCGTCCACCTACGGGAAGATCGCGATCCTCATCTTCAGCTCGTGGGTGGGGCTCCAGGACGGCGGCGTTGTCGCCGGGCTCGCCGCGTGCGCCATCATCGTGTCCAACGTCTCCACGGCGTCCGACCTCATGCAGGACTACAAGACGGGCTACATCACCCTCACCTCGCCCCACACGATCTCCATCAGCCAGATCGCCGGCACGGCGCTCGGCTGCGTGATCAACCCTGTCATCTTCTGGGCGTTCTTTAGAGTGTACAACGGCGGCGCCCACGACGACAGGAACGGCATCGGCCCGTACGCCAAGGTGTACCGCGGCATCGCCATGCTCGGCATTACCGAGAACGAGCTGCCCACCCACACCATGCTGTTCTGCAAGGTCTTCTTCGCGCTCGCGCTCTCAGTCAGCGTGCTCCGGGAGGTAGCGACGTGCAGGAGCTGGCGCGTCCGGCGGTACGTCCCGAGCACCATCGCGATGGCCGTGGCATTCTTCGTGCCGCCCACGATCTCCATAGGCATGTTCGTGGGGAGCGCGGCCATCTACTTGTGGGGGAGGTCCGACCGCGACGACATGCAGCTGATGTCGCCGGCGGCCGCCTGCGGGCTGATCTGCGGCGATGGGTTCGGCTCGCTAGTGTCGCCGATGCTGACGCTAGTCAAGGCAACCCCGCCGATCTGCATCATGTTCCTGTCCCGAGAAGTCAACGACAGCCTTGACGCTTTCATGGCAGCAAAAGCCACGTCATCGTAGTTATGGGTTTGGACATGTGTGTTGTGTACAGTGGTTAAACGCAGGTTTCGTCACACCGTGAGTATCTTATGTCACGTAAAACACGCATGGGGTTTAACATACATAGCAGATTTTTTATTTTTTTTATGAGTGACCCTTAGTAAAACTGTAAGAGCAATTACACTAGGATGATATCGGCTGGCTATAAGAGGTAAAATACGATATTTTGGCTGAGTTGGAGAAGAGAGAAGAGGAGAGAGAAGAAGATCTGGCTGTAAGTTAAGAGTCAGCTACAACACGTGCTTCTGGGCACTGACATGTAAGCCATGTATTAGTAAAATAGTACATGTTTATAGTTAGCTATTATACTTGTTGGCTATAGATTACATGGTAGTGGCTTATAGCCAACAATGGGCTATACTATTAAACTTGCTCTAAGGTGTCCCCTCTCATGAGGGTTTTGTTTCCTCGCACTGATCCCATCAGCGTCGAGACCTTCATCCCCTTCGCCTCCCTCCTACGGTCCTATCGGTGATCGCGCTAGGACCTCTCGGTCTTGGCGTACTACTTATGGCGTGGGCGTGTGTTGGGATTTCCGCAACCCGTTTTCTGGCTAGGGTTTGGACATGGCGACAAGCGATTCTGGTTCTAGCTCTAGGAAAGATGACCTCGAGGAGATGATGAAAAAGTTGGGGTTGCGGGAAGAAGATCCCGACGACATAGTTTTCGAGGAGCAACCTAAGCCGCCGGTTGAGGCTACGAGATGGCTGGCTATTGCTAGGGTGCATACTGAGCGAGAGTATAGCGAATTTTTAGTTCTTTAAAAATATGAGAACAACATGGGACCTTGCTCAAGATGTAAAATTCAGATCACTTGAGGACAACCTCTTGGGTGTAATTGGTATATTCATGATATTAATATATTCCTTTTATCCAAAAAAAGGGTAGGTTTATATAGTATCTAAATGTATATAGTTAGTATCCCTCTAGTATCTACTACGTTAGGTAGTTTACCAATAGACAGATATAATGCTTGTCACACACTATGTCAAGCATGATCAACTTAAAGACGGTTCCTCATTATGTTGGAGGCAATCCATCCAGAAATAAGTGATTTGGATTTGTCAAGATTCGCATGTATCAAGATTTTAGTATATAGATACATACCAATCTAAAAAAAGTTTATTCACTTATTTTTGGATGGAGGGAGTAGAACAATTTGCACAAATTTATCGACCTGAATTAGGACAAGAGTCTAGGACCTTTAACCTTTGGAACCACAACCATGATTGTATCGGTAATTCTCGGAATTGAATTTGGCTAGAAATTCCAAATTCAAGTTGGAAAGGAAATGGACTACAATTCCATTTCTATTGTTTGGATGCATATGGAATTTGCGCTCGGAATCATAGGCTAGCACCTAATTTTAAATCCCGTTTGGATGTGCATGCCATGGATTTGAAAGTTTTGTTTAGTTTTGACAACATGAACTTATCTATATGTATACAAATAGTTGTGTATATTTGATGTTTATATTATAATTCTCCCACGGTTCTGCAATTTTAGGAAAAAAATTAGCACATACCACACCGTACAGGAAGAAGAAGAGGCAAGGGAGAGGCCGTTCGGGACGGGCCAGGGGCGTGGCCGCCGTTCGCCTCAGCCGTCGGTTGTCCACCACCACCTTGCCTCCTCCCGCCGCTTCCTCTACCGCTGTTGTATGCCTCCAGTCGATCTAGGGTTAGGGGCAGGGGAGTAGAGGGGCCGGACGCCATGGCCACCGCTGGCCAGCTCTGGTGGCACGAGGACGGAATAGAACCCGCATAAGGAGGGCAGGGAGAGAGGAGGAGGGATGGGATTACTCACCGGAGCCGTCGTCTCCGCCTTCGTGTTATTGCGTGGTGTGCTTGTGTGTGCGGGCGAGCTCTCTGTCGGGAGTGGACAAAGCGGTATGCGGGGGAAGGTTTCCGAGCCTTTCTGAGCTCCCACGCTCGGAAACAAGCGAGCGCAAGTTACACGGCGCGCGGGTCGGCTGAATTGGCACAACGTTTCCACGATGTAATTCATAAGCCACCCAAACAGCTGAATTGGGCTGGACCATTTTTGAAAGGCCAATTCCGAGCCCCAATTGAGACATCCAAACACAGCAATAGCCTGAATTTGGAAGCCTCGTTGTCTTTTTTTTTTAGGTTAGGAAGCCTCGTTACCTAAAAAGACAAGGCCGCTATTTCGGAAAGAAGGCCTAACGGCCCAGCCCACACCACGCCGGAAAAACAAAAGGAAAATGCCCGCAGTATTATCTTGTTCTAGTGTCTGGCCGACTGGCCCTCGCCGTCATTGCTCCACGCCTCCACCCACGCCCACATCTCTCAGGTTCTGGGCGAGATAAACTGCTCCCATGGCGGTCAGAGTCCCGTCCATGGAGCTAAACCGCTCGCCTCCGCTCCTTTCCGGTGGCCGAGGTACTTATTCTGCCCACCCCTTCCGCACCGTCGCAGTTTGAAGCTTCTAGAATCTTCCTCCATTCAGTCGCTTCTGATCTGTAAACTGCGGCGCCGCGTTTACTGACCTGCTAATTAATTGACCAGTGAGCAGCTTACAAGTACCATAGCTGTGAACTGCCAATGTGAAATTTGTTTGTAATAAGTATTACACTGTAAAACTAGCTCCACTCTCACTTTTTTTCCCGATGCAAGGGCCTTCAGCGCTAATTTCATAGAAATTGAAGAATAATTTTGTAGCTCTATATCTATTACTACTCTGTGCTGACCGTTTTTATGTTTCATCTTATACTTTTCAAGGCAAAACATGCCTTAAGAAACTTTTCATTGTCCAAGCAAAGAGATCAGGGGGATTGGACAAAGCAGCTCCTAGGTACAAAATCCATATTTACAGTTCAGACTTGTAGCTGCCTAAATTCCTTCAAAACATTTGCGTGGCCACTGGTTGATAGATTAGGACGCATAAGTCCCACCGAACTGAGTGCTCGTCTATAATCTGTGTAATGTTCTAACGTTTACAAAAACCTCGCAGTTCACGAGGAACACAAACTTCTGAAAAACTCAAGAAAAGAGCACCGTTGACACGTGGGACTGTCAGTCCACCGCTTCCAGTACCATGGCACATAACGCGACCTCCTTATGTTGGTACAAGCAAAATGCCAGAGATATCCAGTGAGATGCAGATGCATGACAAGGAGACCATTGTCCACATGAGGGCTGCCTGTGAGCTTGCTGCTCGTGTTCTTGAAAATGTGGGAAAGTTGGTCAAAGTAAGCATGCACTTCAGCTAATTATATCATCACCATAGTGTCTTGTTCTCTTAAAGATAATTATGTCACCTGCGTCACCGGTTATAGTGCTTAATTTACTCACTGTTTGTATGCTCCTTTTGTTTACAACATGCCTTGTTTTTTATGTGTACTCCACGATAAATTACAGCTTCAGTGAGAAATCTATTGCGTCTTTCTATCAGCCCTCTGTAACAACAGACGAAATTGATAAAGCAGTGCACAAGATGATCATTGATGCTGGAGCGTATCCATCCCCACTTGGATATGGTGGGTTTCCGAAAAGTGTATGCACATCAGTGAATGAGTGCATGTGCCATGGTATTCCTGATTCACGAGAACTACAGGTTCAGAAAGAAGCCTTTCTTGAAATGTTCTGCGCCTACTTCAGAGCTTTTCCGCAGCTCCATTTCTGACATAAGTTTCTTTTGTCATCGTTGTTTTACAGGATGGAGATATAATTAACATTGATGTCACTGTCTACTTGAATGTATGTGTTTGTGCTCTTGTTATATAATTATCACTTATTAGTTATTATGACTTTTCATCACTTTGTACTACCGATATGTTGGTTCACATCAATTTGGGTATAATCACCTGTAGTAATAGTGTATTAACCCGCTCTGCTTCAGGGTTTTCACGGGGACACCTCTAAAACTTTTTTATGTGGAGAAGTGGATGAAGCCAGTAAACGTCTTGTGAAGGTACATTACCTTTTCTCTATAACACATGTAATTGATTCTGTTGTAATCGTAGTTTTCACATGTTCATGAATGGTGCCAAGTTCTATGTCGCTAAAGTAGCCCATGAGGCACTACAATAAACACGAATAATTTCAAAGCTTGGAAGTTCATTGTCCTTGTGTTTATTCGGTCATCCTTTCCGAATTTTCTATGTATCCATTTCAACCCAACTCATCATTAGTAGTGTAACTATGAAATGGTAGAATGGTATATCAAGTTGTCCCAAATCTAAACCTCAATGACCATAATGACTTGCTGTTGCTAATATCAGGTTGCTGAAGAGTGCATGCTTAGAGGCATATCAGCTTGCAAACATGGTGTGAGCTTTAAGAAAATTGGCAGAAGAATAAGGTACAGACATCTCACACCATATTTTAGGTCAAGGATAGTCACTGTAACTCCTCGTGAACTTTTGTTTGAGTGTTTGGCCATATTTGTCACTGTAGATACTGGGTAAGGTACACCCAAAATGTATCCTCTCAGATCTTTTAACCCAAACTTTGAATAAGTCTTTTGTGGCAATACCAAAACATGGTAACCATCATCTTGATAGAAAACATAATCATCTTGTTCTCTTCTTTAAAAAAGTATCCTGCTGTTTCCTAAATGGGCTAATTGTGTTTGTAAAATGTTAGATTAGAACACTTACTATCAAACACTACCATTTCCATTAGCCACATTTTGTCTTGTGTTTTGAGCATACGCGTTCACATCTATCTTTTTAAGCATCATAACTGGAAACTGAATTCCTAAAAAAAATACAAATTCACTCAACATTTTCTCACGCGATTAAATACAGGTACATGAGAATTTAGATTTCGGATACATGTGTAATATGTTTGACTCATTGGTTTTCTTGACCATCTCAGTGAGCATGCCGAGAGGCATGGATTTGGAGTTGTGGAGCAATTTGTTGGGCATGGAGTTGGCAGAGCATTTCATTCACAGCCGATTATATATCACCAGCGTAAGTGGTTGTTATTGACCATATTGTATTGAAAATGAAGAATTTACATGCGCCAATGCTGTGTTGGTAGTCTCTCGTGCAATAATTGAACGAGAAAGTAGCACCCCCTGTTTAGCGCAAAGCATTCTCTCCAGAATCCACTGCAGCACAATGTCCATCAAAGTTTCTGTCCAGGCTGCAGATATTCTGTCTGGGTTCTTAAGCCATTTCTACCCATTACTTTAGAAGTACAAGGTTAAACTCGTGGCTGTTTTGGCACTAAACAACTCGATCTTGCCTCGGTCATTATATAGCTGACGCATTGGTGTGTGCACCCTGTACAGGTAACAACATGCCAGGGCAGATGGTTGAAGGGCAGACATTCACGATAGGTACACACCGTAACTCTGCCCATTCAGGAGTACCCATTACACTAGGCACTGAAACTGAATGTTGACTGAGGTCACTTGACGACGCTTGTAACGTTGTGGCTAACAAACAAACTTGTGGGCAGAGCCGATCCTGACCATGGGGAAGGACAGCATCGAGTGCGACATGTGGGACGACGGGTGGACTGCCCTGACGACGGACGGCAGCCTGGCCACGCAGTTCGAGCACACCATACTCATCACCAAGACCGGAGCAGAGATCCTCACCAAATGCTAGCCGGCGGCAGGGTCGGCCGTAGCATAGCACGTTATTAGGCCACTCCTCCTAGTGGTTGTTTCCCTGCATGGAGGCAGGCATGGGCTGTGTACATTTATTTTTGTGGCAGTGTACATGATTTCTTTTGCTCCTTTTCCTCTGTTATGTTACAGAAGAAGGAATGTATTCTTGTCGAGGCCGTTTCAGTACAGAAACTGCATGGGCTACAAGGCTTCTTCTGGGCCTTATTATTACTATTATCAGCAACTATTCTGCACGGGGCTGGGCTTTTGCCCTATGGGCCTGGGCACGTGCTTTTGGTCCCGATCCTGGTAGCAGAGAGAGACAGCGGTTGTCTGCCGGTTCGGCGCGTCGCTGCAATCTCTCCCCGTCCGTCTCCGTCGTCCAGCCTGTTCCGTTGGAGGTACCAACCAGTCTGAGGCGTGCCGTGCCAAGGTGTCGAGGCGTGGACGTTTCGCGTGTCGAGACTGTGCGGGACAGCGGATGCCTAGCGCGGCGGGGTAGAACAAAAAAGTTGGGTGGGAGCCGTCGGGTCGCGGTGGACGCGGAACGCTGGTGCCCGGTAGCGCTAGTGGTGGGCGACTCGTGGTGCAGCGGTGCGCGGTGCGGCGCCGAAACGTGGAGGTGGAGCCGAAGCGAGACCACCGGCCCGGCGCCTTGATGATGGCGGCCAGGAGCGAGCTACGTGCGCGACAGGAAATCCCAGCTAGCTAGCGCCGGCCGCGGCCCACGGCATCATAGCTCGCTCATCACCACCTGTGCCGTGCGTGGACGCGCGTGCGGCCTTGACGTGTCATTGTTGGGCACGGAAAGGGGAGCAAAACCACGGTCGGCGATCGATTCGAATCTAGCCTCAGCTAGCGAATCCGTCTGGGTAGGTAGGCACCACTAGATCCGTAGATGGGCGTGGCGTGCATTGTTGACCTGCCGTTGCGGTCGCGTGCACCGTTTCCTCGGCGGCGGCGGCGGTGGATCCGTGGAAGGATGGCCTGGTGGGGGGCACGACCGCGTCCGCGCGAGGCGCCTCGTTTCCACCGTCGAGGCGTGGGCCACCGTGCTGGTTCGGCGCCGCCGGCCTCAGCTGGATGGAGGGGAACGCTACCCGATCGGGTCCACCCGCCAAGCAGGCTGGCTCCGGCTCGTGATCCGGTGGACGGACCGTCCCGTCCCGTCCCGTCCCTTATTTTATTCCCGCCGTGCGCCGCCTGATCCAAAGCCGCCGACGCATGCCAACTGTGTGGGCCCCTCGGACGTCACGTGCCCGTTTCTCCATGGCTGGACGGCTCTCGGTCGGGGTTCACGGCTGGAAAAAGGCAGCCTTCTTCGTCCAAACCACTCGACCTGATATACCTCCAGGATGAGGACTCGTGACTAGCTACTGCCGTTTCAATTTCCAGACTTTTTCTGGACAAAACCTAGTACCGTTCTTTTCTTTGAGGAGCAGTATCGGCCATTTGACAGCGAAGCAAACGTTATTTTTCTTCGAATATTCGGCGCACGCTATAGGAAACCTCTAGACTGGTTTCCAAAAGAAAGACAGTCTTACAAACAATACAAATTGCTTTACGCAGCTTGACCTTGCTGCTACTCTATATATCGATCTTACTTAGAGCATCACCCCTAAACACCCGACCCGTAAAACGCGAGTAAAGACTCCTGTACTCGCGATTTTTATGTTTGAGGGCGCCAGCGCATATCAACGCCCTTACTCGCAACAGATAGTTTTACAGGTTGTGAATAAGGGCGCTGATCTACGTCGGCTGGTTCCTTACTCGTAAAAGAGGGATCTAGACAGATTTTCATGCATAAAAGCAATATGCAGAAATATGCAAACATTTGATGCATAGTTCATAGTTTTACATCAATTTAACAAGGTAGTTCATACGCAAACAGTTCAAAGGAGAATCGTGAATGTGAGTTATCACCATGCTTAATCGAGGCACCTCCGCTTCCACCTAGACAAGCTAGTCTTCTTCTCACTGTGATCTCTGCAGTGGTCTCTTTTCACCACTCTAATTGTTGTTCATTCACGTCCTTGGTGAGCATCATCATTATCTCCCTCTCTTTTGCCAAGAGATCTTTCGTTGTCTTGGCTTTCTTCACATTGAGCTTCATCTCCGCCAACTCGGTCTTGCGTCTAGCATCTTCTCGCGAGGCTTTCACCTTTGCGAGCTCTACCTTTTTCTTCCTCTTGGTGATGGCAAGCTTTGTCTCCAATGTCTTAATTGTCATTCTATCTTTGGACTTCATCATTTGATCAAACTTGTCCCGCAGCAATGATGCGTCGGCATCTATCCTTAGCCTCTCCTTGGCCTTTTTGCTCCCCTCCGGCTTGTCAAACTTCCTTACTTCCTTATCGCCATCACTATCATCCAGCATAATCATCGACCCTTTCTTCACTGGAGCTTCTTGGTCCCTTAATGTCCACTTGGGAAGATGTTGGAGCACATCAAAGCAATGTTTATATGCAAAGCTTGTGCCCTTGCTACCGGCCATTTCTTTGTTCCTTGCATCGGCAAAACCCTCCTACAAGCACAACACAAAGGTTAATTTGCAAACTAATGATCAAAATTGACTAAGAAGTGATCGACAAGAAACTCACATATTCGTCGATAGTGCTACCACCTGGAGGATTGGTCCTAACGGCGTCCATAGCCGCACTCCAACGGCTACAAGTCGGTTTGATCACCTCCTAACGACCTTGAAGGGATCGGAAAGTGCAATACACCGGCTAGCGTACTCGAGGCATGAGCTTCAAAAATATATCCTCCATGCGCTGCTAGGCGCTTCCCGGTTTGATCCGTGCACGCGGCCGCAAACATTCCAACTTGAGCCCAAGCACAGTACAAAGTTGCATCCTCTATATCCATGTAGTTAGAAGCTCTCTTCTTCTTTGGCTTCACCTCGCCCGCAGCATCGACCACGTCACCTCTTCCTCCGTAGCATCACCATCTTCATCCTCTCCGGTCACCTCTTCCTCTACAACATCACCCTCTTACTCCTCCGCATCAGCCTCTTCCTCGTTACCGAATGGAGCGAGTGGGGGAACGTCGGTGTTCACGGTCGTCTCATTCAAAAGATCCATGAACCCCACATGTCCATTGTTGCTAAAATCAGAGATAAATGTCACAGTAAATCGATTTTGGATTCATTGGACTCGAAGTACAAAACGACATACCTTTGTGGCATCTCCTCGAGCACGTGCAGGGCAGCGGTAGGGGAAGACGACACCGGAGAGGCAGTGGCCAGCGGGAGGGCGTTGCGGTAGACCGGTCTCTTCTGCTTCAACCGTCCCGGCCGCCTTGTTGTGATTTTAGGTGCGGCACCCTCTTGACTTGCCAAGGCGAAGGGCATGAGCAGGCAAGGGCAAGGACGGGCAGACTCACAGTTACGGGACAAGGTGTGTTCCCTTCCGCTTCCTCTTCTTCACTGTAACATCCCAAATCTGTAATCAAGGTTAATCAAGATCCAAGCCACCCAATTTAGGGTTAACAAAAACTTTTCCATTTAAAATTTTTAAGCATTCATATGTGTGTGCATTTAAATTAGGAGTTGTTTGAATTGCCATGATTGTTGGTTCTAATGGTTGTAAAATGACTCTAAGGTGAATGCCACATCATCTAGATCATTCCCAAGCAAAAACCAAAGAAAAGGAAATCAAAAAGAATTAAATAAAGGAAATGGTCACTTTTGCCATTTTAATCAACTAGTCCACTTTGGGTGTTCCTAGCACTCAATTTCCAATAGAGAAAATTGTGGATCTTTGCACCTCTTGCTAGTACAAGTAGTGATGTGCCAAGGCCTACTTTATGATTTCCCCAAAACATTCAAACTTTAATTTTAAATGACATTTGAAAATGGAATCTAGTTCATATGTATAGATCACACTTTTTCAAAAACCACTCAAATGAATTCCATTTGACAAATCCTAGCAACCAGAGACGCTCAAGCATGAGACCAACAACTCCACCAAAAATCATCTCAAAATTTGAAAGTTTGATTCATGCGGCCATTGTGTCGAACAGGTGGCATGCATATTTTATCTGCCTAACTATTACTATTCAATGATCAATGCATTGTCGAGTAACTGGACTCCATTTGGTCCCCTTGTCCCCTCTAACTCTAACCAGCCCCTAACTAAGCTACTAACCGGCCTAGAGCAGCAGTGTCGCGCCGCCCGTTTTTGGTCACCACTGACCGAACATGGGAAACGCTCCCTAGACCGCGCCGCGCCGTTCCCATACCACCACTAGCTCCGCCCAACCCTACCGCACTCCCCTGTCCACCCCACGGCCACAGCCAGCCCCTGGACCACCTCCAGTTGCTCGCGCCCATGCCTCTCTGCGTCGCGCCAGAGCACGCCAGAGCGCCTTCACCGCCAGCACGCCACAGACCGCGCACGCCGCTCCGCCTTGACCACCTCACCCTTCTAGACACGGTCGTGCACCACCGCGCGACCCATAGTCGCCAGGAACCCCGTCGAGCACCGCCTCTGTCTCCCAGAGCGCCCGACGCTCCCGAACGATTGCCACCGCCCCTAGCTACGCCATGAGGCCGTAGAGGACCGCCAGGAGGCAAGCCACTGCCCGCCTACGCCACCCATGCTGATAGCGCCCTGTATCATCGTCACCGACGAGCTCACCGTCACCCCTTCGGTCCCCTCCTCGAGCCTATATAAGGAGGCCTTTCCTAGCCTCAATCGCCACACCATTCCACTCCCCTCTCTCCACCAGTCCTTCCCTACCTCTCGCCGGAGCAGCTCGAGCAGCAGGCCACCGGAATTTCACCGGAGGCAGCCGCAACAGAGGAGGAGAAGCCGCCGTTGATTTCGTCCACCTCAGCCTCTGTCGCGACTTCGCCTGAGCTCGCCGTCGTCTACTCGTTTGTTTTCCCACCTCGCCGCACTAGCTGGATCCCCGGTACGTCCCCACTGCACCCCCACCGAGCCGCTAGGGTTCAGCCTCGCCGACGACGAGTCCGTCGTCGTCGACGACCGTGAGCCGTTGATCTCATTCTAATCCCGCGGTCCGTATCACCCCGTACCGCTTTGCGTGTAATGAGCCACTGACAGACGGACCCCCCTGTCAGCTGTCCTCTGCTCCGCGGAGTGTACACGGGCCGGCCCAATTAGTTTCCCGCGCGACCTAGTTAGTTCAAATTAGGATTTTTCTTTTTAGACTTAAACTAGAATTTGTCCCTTAGTTTAAAAATCAACTCAGAGAGTTTTACAAATCCAAATTGAGTGATTCTATTTTTGTTGGAAAGGTAATGAAAATATCTATCCATGCCCGTTGGATTTAAATCATTTAGAGTTATAAATCTCTCCTAGTAAAAATAATAAGACAGAAGCATTTGCACATTCAAACATTTTTCTAAAATCAACCCTAATAGCGTTGGAGTTCATTCCAACTCTCAAAAATCACATTTAACCATACTTATATGAATATGTAATAATATTAAGGATTGCATGCAGTGACTTTGGACTAGTAACAAAATAATGCTATATAGGCATTTCTAGTCACTTTAAATTATTAAATATTAAACTTAAACTTATTAAAATATGATCAAACCTTTAAATCACATTCCGATATAGTAGAATATGTGGTGATGACATGTTTCCATATGATCCCATATTTTAATTGGATAATATTAAATCTTAGTTAATTTCAATGAGTAGAAATTACTTTTCTCAAATAAAAAGAATGAAACTAGTTCATTAAAACCTTGTGATGTATGTGATGATAGTAGATCATCAAATGTGTGCCTTAGTGTGCTAAGTAGACTAGTTAAGTATTGTTTGGTGATTGTGTATTCCGTATGTATTTATAGACTATAGCACCGAACAAGTCTTCGAGGAGGAGGAGTTCTACCAAGAGGAAGAGGAAGAGAATTTCGACCACTGCACTACACACGGCAAGCCTAGCACTTCAAGTAAACTGAGCAAGCTATTATTGGCAAGCTAAAGATTGCAAGCCATCATTAACAATGCAAACTAAACCTTGCAAGTTATATAACTTAAGCAAGATGCAATAGGCATGCTTTGGTTATACCATGTTGACTATTACCTACTCCAAGTTTTATTTACAATCTTTACTTTCTTTACTTTACCAAAGTCCTTTTCCTTGTTTAAAGGTAGCATAAAGAGTATAAAACTTGACCTATCTAGTTAGACTTAGATATCATTCTATGGCATGAGATTAAGATTAGCATACCCCATTAGTGAACACTCTTAACTTAGTAGCTTAGAGCTAAACCAAAAACTTGATCACTTTAGATGGGAGTACTGGGTGAAAATGACTTGTGAAAACCTTGGAATGATGAGTCATTCTATTGAGAGGTTTTGACATGTGTTGAGAAACACAAATGGTTTATGCTAATGATGAAACGTTAAGGCATAAGCCTTAGCCCTTTTATAAAAACTAATGGTTGAGTTCGGATGCGATACCATTCCAATTTTACCGTACAACCACAATACCTGGATTGGGTAAGGCTTAGCCAGAAATTTATATGCATTAGTATTAGTTTCCTCGCGGGAGAGGTTTGAGCTGAGGCTACCTCTCAATGTTGTCCACCTATGCAATTCCCAGGATGGCAGATGGTCATGGCTGGGAGGCCATACTCATAGAAGAGGTGATTATACTAGAGTGTGTAAAGGAAAGGTTATGTTTGATTATCTGCATACTAAGTATGATGATTCAGGGTTATCCCTGACAGATTGTATCGAATCTTGTGGTGAAAGTGTACCACCTCTGCAGAGTGTCAAACTATTCGAATAGCCGCGTCCGCGGTTATGGACAGTTGGAGTGGTCATACTATTCTGTTGTCAGATGTTTTCAAAATGACTTATGAAATGAATTATGACTTGACTTGACCACAACAGAGTTGTGACTATGATAACTAAGTTCCCACTTAGATGTTTTCAAACTTTATTTTATCTTTCTTTGTTTCGGAACTCACCTTAGGTTTCAAACTTAGCTTTACGAATAGACTTACAACTTAGCATTCCTACTAGAACTATCTTACTTGTTAGTGATAGTTTGCGAGTACTTAAAGAGTACTCATGGCTTTTGTCCTTGGCTATTCCCGTGGCCAGACTATGAGGAGGACTACCCTGAAGGAGGACAGCAGAACGGCTACGACAACTAGGATCATCTCCCATCGTCAGCATTGCCTGTGACTCTGAAGATGGACCCCACCGTTATGATATTTATTCCGCTACTTGATTGTACTAAGACTAGATCATGAGATCCTTTATTTGTGTAAGACCTTATTATGGTTTGTAATGGATGATGTACTATGATATCCAATCTGTTATGTCTCGCAAAAATGGTAATCCTGGGATTGCGATATATGGCGTAACAGGCATCTGGGATTAAAAATCCGGGTATTGACATTCACGCTGGTGGTGACGACCATTTTCGCCACGTCGGCATTCGTCGGAAGCCCTTCGCCAGCCCCCGGAGATACGGTCAACACCGACAAAGAGAATGGTTGCTGCGGATTTCTTCCAGAGGTGAGCGGGGCCGATTCGAGGTCCATGCCGCCGGGATCTGGCAGCGGTGTTCCAGGGAAGGTGGGGGCACGGAGATCGGCGGCGGGGACGGCGGGGACGGCGGCGGTGGCTAGGTGGGACGAGGACGAGCTGAAACAAACTCGCGCGCAAACAACATGTGGAGTGCGGGTCACGTGTCCGGGTCGGCCACCCAGCCCTTGTTTGGACAGGTCGACGGGCGGTTTTCGGGCTAGCCCATAAGTTTTTTTACGGATCTAAACGTTTACAGGTGCTGATAGCCGTCGTTTTCTCACCGAATCCCGTAAACTAGCAGTTATTATAAGGGTTTATTCCTTTTACGGGTGCTGTTAGTCATGCTCTTACTACGGGACAGTATGCTAAACTCCTACGGTATTTTCATGGGCATCTCTAATCAAGTCTCGTCCGCGCGGGAAAACCGCTAATTTAGCGCGAGAAGGCAGCGCTCTAGCAGACACGAGAAAAAATAGTGCGCTGGAATATTTTTTTGGCCACACGCGGCATTTTGCGCTACCCCGCGCTGAAAGTTTTGGGCGCCATTTGTCGTACGCGTTATAAACAGTGTGCGCGCACGCCGGTCAACCGCCATGAAGATTTCGATGCTGCTACAACGCTGAGGAGGACGAGCATGGGAAGGCGGAGTGGGCCGCCCACTTCCTGGAGGACGTCGACGCCGAGCACGCCTTCTACGCGCAGAGTAAGGAGGAGCGCAAGGCTCGAAGGGCGCGGAGGCCCGACAAGGCACACAGTTGCACGTTCGTCGAGGCGCAGCTTGCCGGCCCGTAGACGATTGACGACGACGACGAACGCTGGCTAGACCAGTTCTCGCCGACACCGGTAGTCATTGACGAAGGAGGCTGATGATTCCGACTTCTAGTTTAGTGGTGAACAACTCAACATAGGCTAGCTTCATTATTTCTACCGAGCAGCCTCTAAGTTGCATTGTTATTGCAAAATAGTGTGTACACCGATGTAATATATTTCTAGTCTATTTTTAGTTTATTTTTTTTGTTTGTTTGATCTTTGTTTCAAATATTTTTGTTTGGATATGGTGTTTGTGTTGCGTGCTATATTTTCCAGTGCATGGTGAATCGCTACTTAGCGCGCTGCATTAATGCAGCGTCCGATGAAGCGCAAACCACATGTCTCGTACGCTAAAAGCAGATATTGCGTGTTGCAAACGGTTTTTACAACGCCAAAATTTAGCGAGCCGTTAGAGATGTAGAGATGCCCTAAGCCACGTTCGCAGGCGGAAAGAAAGGCAAATCTAATCACAAGCAGCATGCCACTTGATTCTCGGGCAAAGCCAAGCTGCAGTTGCGTCAAAAACTGCTGTTGTTGCCGTCAATTTTGTTCTGAGCAGATTAAACTAAGTAAAAAGGTGATAGTAGATGCTTACTTGCGAGAGCTTCCATCTAACCGCAACAAACAGGTCGACAGAGCAACCTTCGCTTATGCAGATCAAACCATCAACTTCCCGAGCCCTGCCGTGCTGAAGAGAGATATAAAGGTCACAACAACTTGTCCATCATATGCAGTTTCATACAAAAACTTGCAACCTCACAACAACTTGTCCATCATATGTAGTTTCATACAAAAACTTGCAACCTCATGTTCCCGTGGTAGAAAACATTGTCCTATGTTTTTTATTGAACGGGAAAGGGTCCGAAGACCCTAGAAGCCGCTCAATTTTTTTAAGCGAGGCAAAAGCTTTGCTTTTTATATTGAAATAGTAGGAAGAAACATAGTGGCCTAAGCCATCAGGAAAAAGAAAAAAAAAGCCAAAACACGGCTAAAACAAAAACTAGCTCGTTATTTCTCCCAGCTATTTTGCACGTGCCAAGGTTCAACTGTTGCCTTCATCCTTGACTTTCTGCATCAGAATCATTGGCATCGTGGCTTTGTTGTTGAAAACCCTCGCATTCCTTTCCTTCCACGGTTCCCAAGTGATAGTCGGGCGCCCTGATCCCAAGTCCTGCAACAAGGTCTGACATGAAAGCCATGAAGCCGCCATCTGCCAAATCCTTTTGGAGTAGCGGCACTCAAATAGGATGTGCCTTGTTGTTTCCGACTGACACTTGCATAGCGGGCAGGAAGGTTGATGAGGCCACCCGCGAGCCTCAAGACGATCAGAGGTCCACAATCTTTTTTGCACTACCAACCAAGCAAAGACGCGACATTTTGGGGGAGCCCAAGTCTTCCAAACAATTTCCTTGAAAGCGCATGGAATGGATCCGATGAATTGAGCCTTATAGGTTGAACCGGCAATGTAAGTTCCACTTGGAGTGAGGGTCCAAATGATGGAGTCTTCGATCCCCGGGGTGAGGGGAATGTCTTGGAGAAGCTCCCACAAAGTGACGAACTGGGATATGTGCTCCACAGAGAAGTTTCTTACGTCGATGTTAGCAATTCATTTGTTGTTTTCTAGAGCCTCCTGGACGGATCTATTCTTCCTTTTAGAGGCCTTAAATATCTCGGGTGCAAACTCCTTAGGGACTTTACCGTTGTGCCAAGGACACGACTAGAAAGAGGCCTTACGTCCATCGCCAATGTTGACCCGTGTTGCCGCATTGAAAAGCACCCTGTCAGAATCATCATTGGGGGTTTCCAGACCCACCCAAAGCTTGTCGGGCGCAACCCATTCCTGCCAAAGCCATCTGAGACGAAGAGCACGGGGAAATTTGTCCAAGTCCAGAACTCCAAGGCCCCCAAGATCTTTAGGGAGACAGACCTTAGTCTAGCCCACTTTGCACTTTCCACTACTGACAGAGGCTTTGCGATCCCACAACATCCCACGACGAATCTTGTTAAAAGACTTCAAGGTGGCCTTGTCAGCCTTGATTGCGGTTAGGAGATGGATTGGCATGGCTGTTAAGACCGATCTCACCAGAGCCGCCGAACCAGCAATATTGAGGAACTTAGCCTTCCAGGGGTTTAAGCGTGAGGCAGTTTTGTCAACGCATGGTTGCAGGTCGACACGTCTGATGCGCCCGAGAGCCAGAGGCAGTCCGAGGTATTTGATGGGAAACTGAGTCAAGATGACAGGGAAGTCCGCCAAGATAGTAGGCAGATCAATGCCAGCGCCATAATCCGGCTCCTTATTTGGATCGATATAAAAACTGGACTTAATACTTCCATGAAAACATGCTCTGGAGAATCTGTGCTCTTGCAGGTCATCAAATACCCAATACACACATTTATAGTCACCCAGTTACGGTCATGACGGTTGATGTGATTAAAACATCTGCGGAAGACAGTGATTAGTATGATCTCATGGTCTAAGGAGAATGTCACTTCGTTTCTAACTATCACAACGATGAACCATGTGACTAGATCACTAGGTAATGTCCATTATATCATTCTCCAATGACATAACTCCGTTGTCAACTGACATAAATGTTCCATGATCCGGAAACCTTAATCATCGGTTTCCCAACGAACTAGTTGAATAGAGACTACTATGGGTTTGGTTTGTTTGCATACCGCACATGTATCTATATTTTCTCTTGATACAGTTATAGCATAGTATAAAACTATTATGAACTAGTTTGAGATATGATAATAAATCTATTTATTATTTGCCTCTAGGACATATCTCCATATAGTACATGCTAATCACTACTTCTACCATTCTACCATAATCAGTACCTTCGCTACTACTTGCTATTCACTACTTAAACATTTAGAACAACAATATAGTGTCAAACATGGAGGTGGTGTTTCGGCTCACATGTGCAAATGAACCTATTATGAAAATGCATAAAAAACAAATTTAAAATATCAAAAAAATTGAACAAAAAATTCATATGTACATCTAAACATTCTATGTATAGTTTTTTTCAGAAAAAACCAATATTTTATGCGGCTTGTGTAAAAAATACAAAACAAATGTCCGTCAATAGTCATGTTGCAGCACCGAAATTTGTCTTTTTATGTGGGACACGAAAAATATTCTCTTTTCCCGAAAACTTGTGTACAAATATATAATGTCTAGATGTACACGTATATTTTTTTTCTAATTATTTTGATATTTTAAAATGTGCTTTCTAACAATTGGTTCATTTGCACGCGTGAGCCGAATTGGATATCCGGTCAAATTGTCATAAAATTTACGAAATTCAGTTATCTCTCATAGGGAACAGGGCAACTTCGAAAACTTTACAACTTTGATGCATTTGCCTCGACTACTACATACAAATATATTACAAAGTAAGTTGATCATACTCCAACGCTATTCAAACCCTAACATATCTCAGTCGACCAAAATTTGCCACCTCTGTGGCATTGAAACCACACCGAAATAGGACACACTTAAGCATCCGATTTTTTGCATAACAATTGTGTGAAAATGATGCATACTGACTAACAATACGTGCATAAGCTCATTTCCCAACAGATAATCGCAGGGAGCACCACCTAAACCACTAACCTAGCCCACGCCATGAGCGGACCAGAGACCGCGCGGGTGGAGATGGTACGCAGCATAGTGCGGAGGATCTTCATAATAGTGTCGATGGCGCGGATCATTGGTCATGCATCATCTACAACGTCGATGTCCAGCTCTGTGCCTCTGTTTTCCTCACCTCACCCGTTGTTGCCAAGAAAGGCAAGTAAAGCCTTACTGAATCCGCGTTGCGCAACTGAATACCGATGAATGAGAAAGAACTGGTAAGTACGATGAAAAGTGTTTTTCTAAGAGATTAGGGTCTTTTTTATTAATTTCTCACACGCCTACCTGATTTTCTGATGGTTCCCCTATTTGCGAAATGTCAGATCCTTGGCAGGGACACGTGTCAGCTCCAAAGGGGTTTATAGAACTGTGCAAATTTGGTGGTTGAGGCTTCGTCCTCGCAGGGCTCCCGAGCAACAGATCGTCTAAGGGTAGTGGATAGGGTGTTCGAGAGAAATCCTTATCGGCTCGCTCGACAGCGACGCGGTGCCGCCTGCGGGTGGCACCATGCCTTCCTGAAAGGCGTCGTGGCTACCCTTCATCCACCTCCTTCTATGTGTCGGGGGAAACCCTAGGACCAATGCGCTGGTCCGGGCAGGTGGATCTTGTTCGGGGGGGCGCAGCGGTGGCGGAACTCGCTCGTTTAGTCGACCCGTCTTCGTCTCCTTTGTTTCTTCTTTTTTCTTTTGGGCTTGTGCTTGCTGCTGCCCCAACATTTGTTCGTTTTGTATCTAGTTGTATCATGTGGTTGTTATATTAATATAGCGGGACGAAAGTCTATTTTGAGGAAGTGTGCAAATAGAGGACAACGGTTTTGTATAGTGGGAACAGAAAGTACTTTTGATGTGAATTCTTCTTGTTTATCGCCCTTGCTTGAAAACCTCCAAACTGAGCTGCATCATTTCTTATCGCACTACACTTTTTCTTCCTTAGAGTTTTTGTATGGAACTGTATGTCCTGGACAAGTTTTTATATTAGTGGTGCAATAATAACCTTAAAGATATACGTACCGGGCATGCAGTGGCCCGCATGTGATGGCTACGGAAGCACGCGGCGGTGAGTCGGGGGGTGGGGGAGTGGGAGCTCAGCTTTGCCGCGGTCCGAAGGTAGCGTGACAGACAGGAAGGCGTCAAACGCGCGTGGCCGCGTGGATGGATGTGCGTTGCCGTGGGCCGGCTGCGGCTTGGGATCGCGCGCGCTAGCGAGCGTGTGTGACTCTCAACCTGGCGACCCGACCCGACCGACGCGATTGCTCTCCGCTCGGCACGCAGTGTGTACGGGCGGACTCGTTCGCTCCGTCCAGTCCCGGCCCGCCCGGGGGGGGACCCTCGACGACCCACGCGTCGTCGCCTCCAAGTCGGCGCGCGCGCGTTCACTTCCGAGTGAGATCTCATTCCCCCGTGGCTGTCGGTCGCCGGAGGTGCAGCTGCGCAGTGCAGCTTCACTCGGCGTGCTACGCAATTTCTTCCACGGAACCGTTCAACGATACGTGTCCGCTGCTACGCAGAAGACTGTCAGAACCATTGGCGTCCTCTTCAGCGATCACATGCAACTTCCTCTGCAAGCTTAGCCTAGCTGAACTTCCCAATTCTTCTTCAAAAGATCAAACCACGTTTCCAACAAAGAAAAAGGATCCACCCACTTTCCCCTCGAAAAACGAGGTCGTATTGCACCACATAGATACCGAGTTGCCTGGACATGACAGTAAGCAATCAAGTCTTACAGCCATAAACACAGTTTCAAGAATGGAAATCATAAAAATTTCTCATTGATCAGAGAATAAAATATTTTACACTGAACAACAAAATGCTCTTCTGCTTTTTTTTTTTCTTCTTCACTTTTCCCTTACTTTTAAAGGAATTGCAACATTGGGAGAGCACCTCCCCATGCAAAAAACACACGCACCCCATCTATGTACACCTACTTTACCCATTCGATCGATCCTGGCAATTAAACGGCCGATGATTAACCTCTTTACTACTAATACACGTACGTACGAATTTTCTAAGCTTCCGATTCTACCAAGAGAGAGAGAGAGCGCGCTTTACTCCGGTCTGAGTCGTATTATCTGTCTGTCTGTCTGTCATCGGGCGATCGAGATCGAATGATCTCTCCTACGCCATCTCGACCGGCGGCGGCAGGTTCAGGTCGAACCCCACGCCGACGGCCGGCGAGGCGTCCACCACGGACGACGACGACCCGGTGTCGCTCTGCTCCTCCTCGCGGCTCTGCTGCGCCGCCGCCACCTTGTCGACGGCAGCTGCCCGGCAGGGCACAGGTACCGGCGCCGGCGCCGCGACGGCCACGGTGACCGCCACCCTGGGGTCCAGGAACAAGAAGGGCTGCGCGGCCACCATACCAAGGCTGAGGTCGAGCGCCGGCGGGGCCGCGACCGCGACCGGAGCATCGGCGGGGGCGGCCGGCGTGTCCCGGGACGAGGACTCGACGGTGCTGCTGCTCGGGCTGACGGCCAGCGTCTTGGGCGTTGGCGGCGGCACGAAGGCGACGGTGGCGGCGCCGACGGGGAAGTTGGTCTTGGCCTTGGGCCCGCGGTAGTGGAGCGCGGCGGCGTCGTACGCGCGCGCGGCGGCCTCGGCGGTGTCGAAGGTGCCGAGCCAGACGCGCGCCTTCCTGGCCGGGTCACGGATCTCCGCCGCGTACCTGCCCCAGGGCCTCTTCCTGACGCCGCGGAACCTGGGCTCCATGCCGGCGTCGGCCGCTGTGGCGACGGCGAGGGGCAGCGCGTTCTTGGGAGCCATGGGCGCAAGGTCCGCCAAGTGTTGGGCCGTCGTCGGCGGTTGTTGTGGTTGGGTGTTGGTTGGAGCTGGAAGGCTTGGGGGGAGGAGGAAAGGGAACGGGGGAGGCGCGGGTATTAATAGCGGTGGCGGGAGGCGTGGAGGGGCCAGCGGGAGGGGAGGTTTGACCCACAGCCAGCCAGAGGAGAGAGGAGGTGGAGGTGGGCGGGGCGGCGCGCCGTCTGTTCTGTTCCTCCGCTAATATTTCTTTTCATTCTTTGATCGCAAAAAAAAAAAAAAAAAAATCTTTCCCCTCTCAGTCTCTCTCTCTCTCACCATCGTCTATATTTCCTTGTTTTGTTCCTCTCACTTTTATTCCATGGTGTTTTGTGCAGGTGCGGTGTGGTTGGTTAGTTGCTTGGTCAGAGTGTACTGATGGAGCGAGCAGTACGTGCTGGTTTGGTTAAGGTGTGGTGCGCTGCGGTTCTGCACTGTACCTACGCGCGGCGCCGTTCGTTTCTTCTTCCGCTTGCTTTTTGGATCCACGCACGGTGCAGTAGCTCCTCGTAGTAGTACTAGTACATACTACAGCTTTATCGTTTATGGCCATGGATTGATGTAGAAAAGGCAATTGTGCGTGTGGCAGCCTAGACCACGTTTTGGCTGCCCTCGATTTTCTACATGTGTAGTACTATGTACGGTAGTTGCTTCGGTATGTGGCACGAATTTTGTCTCGTTTAGACCAGAGGCACATGCATGGTACACCGACAGCAACGGTTAACAACGTCCACGAAGCCGCCGAAACTCAACTCGTTTTTACGGATCGAGCAGCGAAAAAAAAAGGCGTTACCGGACCATACGAGTTACATCTCCTTCCACCCAAGAGTTTTAGCGTCAGGAATTCCCATGCGTGCCTGCGGTTGATTCGATCCGATCCACTGAGCGAGCGAGAGGTGCATGGTCGGCCGTGTATTTTCGCGTCAGGTAGGAGTAGTAGTACTGCAAAGTGTCGACCGGGCGGTGGTGGCGCGCTAGTGCGTGCGTGCGATTCGGCAGGCAGCTCCGTGCGTGGGCGCGAGACAGACGGGACGGACACACAGACAGCAACGGGAGGAGGCGCCGCTCAGCTTCCGCTAGCCAACCAACGGTTTTGCCGTCGCCCGGCCACCTCGATCGCTCTCCACCACCCGACCTGACCCGACGACGCCCGCCCGGCATGCAGATGCACAAACAACCATCGCGATTTTCCGCACTAGCGCAGACGTGCGCGCACGGGTCACGCTCGCTCCGTCGCCCGGCCGCCTACCCTAGCGCGCCGTACGTACGCGCGGTGGTGGCGAGCGGGGCCCGGTCTGGAGGCGAGCCGCGTGGCCCGCGGTGCGGTGCAGCGCGACGTGTGGGGACGGTGACGGGCGGGAAAAGAAGTGTTGTTTTTCCGCTTTGGAGGCCGCCGCAGCAGCCGCACCGCAAGTGCTCCGCGTCTTCCTTGCTTGCCCGGCACGGCGGCGGCAGCAGATTCGCGGGGGATTTGCGTGCGTACGTGGAGCGTGTCACCGGTCGACGTGCGCCCGGGGGGACCGGACCGGAAGTCGACGATGCCCGCTGCCGGGCACGGACGGTGAACACAGCGAGGAATTTCGGTTATCTGCCACGTGCCGGCGGCCTAGTAGGGTGGGTAATTACGTCGCCTCGAAGGTTCGTTGGAGTAGTACTAGTCGTTTGATTAGCTGCAGAATTTAGGTTTTCCGCCTGGTGATTGGCAGGTTAACCACGGACCGGGCCGGAGGATGCTGACCTTGACGTTGAAAGCTTCAGATTCCGTTCCGGTGCGGTGAGCGTACACGTACAGGTGTCCAACGGGACGGACCACGAAATCACTCCAGCCGCAGCTCCACCAGCAGCTTCGCTTTCCGGATCGCGGCAACCCGCTCCCTCGCTCGCCCCGGTGGGTGCCGCGTTGCGTCACCGCGACCGCAGATCTCTCTCTCCCACCGCCCGCGTCGCACACGTCCGCGCACCGTCCGTGTCGCGCTACTCGCGGATCGCGCTCCCTGCTTGCAATGCCCCCACCGATACGGCGGGGCGGCGTCCACATGTCAGTCAGCGGGGCCAGGTAGGGACGGACAAGACGCGCGGGGGCGGGGGCGGTGGGGGCGAGGGGATTCCTCGTTCCACACGCGTGTGTGTGCGCAGCGCAGCCGGAGGCACGTCGCGCGATCGCAAGTGGATATCCGGTCTCGTTTATTCTAATCGCGGATCGGCGGCCGGCGCGTCGCGGGGCCAGGCGTGACGACGTCTTCCCTCTTTTTTTCATTTTTTCTTTCTGTTCTCTCTCTCTGCTAGCGCTAGCGCCAGGATAGGAGTACCTTTTTCCTTCCGCTCCCGCGCGCGCTGTCCGGTCGCTCGCGGACTCGATTCGCTTTTGGCTGACCACGGCTTGCTTTTCGAGTACGCCGACAGGTCTCTTTTACACGGCAGCCGACGACGGGTGGTTCCCCTTCGCCGTGACCGCCCGTGAGATAAGCGTGCTATGCTAAGCTAAGCTAAGCTACCGATGGGTTGATTACCCTGTGCTGTGCCTGTCATCCCGCCCTGGGCTGGGGACTCTACGTCTATGTAAAGCTACACATCGTTTGATTTGGATGGCACGCGACGAGCCACCCTGCTATCGGGTCGGCATCGTGTAGTAATTTCGGAAGTTGGCGGCTCCAGAACGGAGCCCGAAAGTTCAGCAGCGGCTTCAATCAATAGTAGTTTCGTGCGCTGCTCGAGTGATTCTCACTCTCGCAGCCAGCGGTAAGGTTAAGGAAAAAGAAGAACGGAGCAGAGATTGCATGATGAGAAGGGCAGGATTATTTTATCATCAGCAGCAAACAACGGCACCCCGACCGCGGGCGACGCAAGGGAGAGGGAGCAGCTGCACGGAAACCGGGCAGGCAGAACGAATCGAGCAGGCGATGGCAGCGTCACGTTGCCCACGGGGCCAACGCGTGCAAGAGTGGCGTGCGCGGCGCCCTGCAGCGCAGCTGCCTGCCCTCCACGGCTTCCGCCGCGTGATGGCCGGCGGTAAAGCAAAGGGTACGCCTTCGCGCTAAAAACAAAACGCAATTCTCTGCTTTCCGTGTACAGACTCCAACCACGCGGCCACGCCCCTCCTGCCCTGCACGAGGTTGCCCGGCCACCGACCCAAAACTAGGCGGAGACGCCATCTCTGGAAACGGCTTCAGAGAACAGGATTCTGCGTTACTTTGGAATATGCACAACTTGGGTCAAGAAAATTGCACAGAATTTACACCTTCAACTACATGCAGAGCTACCTGCTCCCTACTGAAAAAATGAGCCGCGAAAGCTCACGTTGGGTCAACTCCAGTGCTCATCCTGGTTTTCACCCTCGTCTCTGGCACCGGGGTCTTGATCTCCCTCCGCGTAGTCCAATGTATCCTGCAAAGCATCAGACGAGAACCGAGTCAGTTTCTTGTCCCGACTGGACACTGGCGTAGTAGCTACGATTCAAACTTCTCAGCGGCCATCGTGGCAACGGAAAAATAAGTCATGTCCTTGAACACACAACTGTTAAGCACAAGGCAACAGTAATTACTGACGATTCAATGGCAAAACTGAAGCAAATACTGTATCAGATTTAGTATTTCAAAGTCGACCAAGCTGCACACTAATTTTTTTATTTTGAAACAGAACTAGGTCTGAATGTGAAATCACCGTGGTTTCATGGTTTCTTTTTTTCCATTATTGCTGCAAAATTTACCATTTTCTGCAGCTTGTTTAATTATCTGGCCACATAAAATTACAGATCACCAACCGCCAACCAACTTAAGAAGACCATGAGAGCACAGATTTAAGGACCACATCTTCTCTCTATATGTAATTCTATACTACCTCAAAGGATAAACATAAACAGGTTTCACCTTGCTAGCGAGTATGCACATGCATCTATAGACATAGGAGAACTAAGCCCGGTTTGCACAAAAAGCACACAGGGATTCGTTTTTCACCGGCCGGGAGCCACTTTCTTCACATATACGTACAGACAGGATGTAAATTTTATTATTACCTGTCGTGCAAGCAGGCACTGCTTGTCCCTTGCAACGGACACAGCTGATCCCTTAGCACCCTGAAAATGGTTATGTCAGAAACGACACACATAATATCAACCCCTGTTAAATGAGTGAAACAGTCGGTTGTTTTTAGCTTACAGCAGGAGCAACACGTGATGAGGACATGTTGCGCATGTTTTGCTCCAAGGACAGAAACTTCTTCTCCCAAGCCTCATTTAGTCCTTGTACAGCCTGATTAATCATCTGCTGCACCTGTTCCTCTGTGAATCTTGGCTCTTGTCCCTGCTTGTTCAAACAATCAGGGGAGGATTTTGACGACGAATCAGTCTGGGCCTTCTTGCTGACAACAGGAGTACCATAGTGCCTCCCACGCTTCGAGCTCCCTACCTGCTCCTGCACAGGATGGGGGCCTAGCGGAGTACCACTGGCCTCCTCAGTATCCTGATATTTCACATCCTGGCAAGCAGAACAACAGAATCATCAATACATTCTGAAAACATCAACAGCCAAAAGTTGCATTCCTTAGTTCTTACCTGCTGATGCGTTGTTGTACTTCGTGAGCCTGCAGCATCACAGGGGTGGCTTCCTGCATTCCGATTCTTTCTTTTTTGGTAAGAAACCTTCATAAATTCGTCTTTGGCCCAATGGTCACACAACATTTCCCACCATACCGGTTGCATCCAGTCAGGGGCAAATGGTTTCCAACTCCGCGGATCATCATGCTCGAACAACACAACAGACCCATCTCCCCGTTGTACCTCTAAATCTTCTCTACCATCTCCCTTTTCTAATGCCATTTCTCCACTGGCCCTACCAACTCTCAAAGATTTTTTCGACTTCTTTGCTGCCAACTCCTCTCTAACCCTTTGCTTCTCATAGCAAAAGAGGTTAACTAACTGTCTTATTGCTTTGCGCTCAAAGATCTTTTGGCACTCCTCTTCCTGGCCAGGGGACCACTTGTAGCGTTTCTGCAGTATTCAAAAGCACAGGCAGTCACCATTTACAAATCTCCCTGTGAGCAAAAGATAGACTGAGATGTCCTGATAAGTTACTCACAAGGAATTCATCCAACACGGTAGCCCTTACATCTGGAGGAATTTGGTGCCAATAGTGAACCACAACCTCACAAGATCTTCCATCGCTATCCACTGAAATACAGGTCCCAGGATAATACTGCTTGATAAGAAGGGAGAGGATAGTTGTTACCTTAGGATATGGTGGGTATGGTGGGTGCACACTCCAGCTGCAAGTTAGAGAACACACGCATGAAGATTAGTATGTGTCAGTCGACTATCCATAAACATAAAAGCATGAGATACTTACTCTGTACCATTGGGAGTCAACACAGGCCTATCAGCTTCTTTGCGTGGTTCCATTAGCACAGCAGGGGGTCGCCCTCTGCGCTTTTTTGATGACTTACTAAGAGATCCTGATTGCATATCATCACATTGTGCATCCTGAAATTGCCCGATATCAGAATCAAAATCATGAAGATCTCCGCGAAAAAGTGAAACCTCTTAGTTTCTCAGAAAAAAGAACACCTCTTGCAAAAGTTACATCCTTTGGGTCTTTCTGCTAGAAAATCCATTGACAATTGAAGGGATTCCATTTGTAATGCAATTAATGTAGCATGAAACGATTAACACTACACCAGAGGAAGGCTAAACTACAGATGAATCCCATGTGAAAACTTCTTAACCAACAAAAAAAATTCAAACCAGCATTACAAGTTTAAAACCTGCAGCTGAAATTCTTCGGATGTGTCAGTTTCAAATGGTAAATGCAAAGCCCATCCTATCAAGACATTGGCAGGAACACGTTTGAACAGTAGAATAAAGGTCACACGTGACACTACGCATTGCTGTCAGATGAACACTGGACAGCATATAACACTTCTGACCTTGCATTGAAAACAAAGTTCAGTAAAGAAGGGGTAAGGAGAGGACCTGGGAGTAGATGGTGGTTAATGGTTGGTGTTGCGGCGTTGTTGGACTCCCGCACTGAAGTGGTAGCCCTGCAAGAGTTGGAGGCACATGTTAGTGATACACAGCTCTCAGTGGAGATGACTAAATAGGTTGGAGAGAGGGACTGACTTTCAAGTGAAGAAAGCGACGCGATGGTGGGCAAAGTAGTGGCAGCAGGAACTGGCAACATGGCAGCAAGACGGCTGCATGAAGCAGCCAAGTTCATCTGCCTGCCATGCTCTGCAAATTTCTTGCTGTGAGGCTTGACTTGTACCTGCTCTGAGTAGTTCTTGTTATCGCAAGCTGCTTCTGCCACTTGTCCATCCATATGATTTTGATTCTCAGATGGATTTAAACATACTTCATCATCACTTTTATCAAGCTGATCAATCCCATTAAAGCTCGTTTGAGGAATCTCATGCTCATGCCATGAATTAGAACTGGGATTAGGAAGCACCCATCGAGTCTCTGGAGAGTAAGTTTGGCTGTAGCAGTGCGGAAACTGCTCAGCTTGAAGCGCACCATGAGTAAGTGCTGGAGTCACATCGATGTTATCTGGATCAACTGAGCCAGCTTGAGGACATTGGTATCGAGTCGGTGAACTAGAAGCAGGATGGTATCGAGTCGGTGAACTAGAAGCAGGATCAGCAATGGTACTCTCAATCTGTGGAGCTTCTGAATGATTTTGATGTGGGGAAGCATCTAACTTCTGGATAGGCTCAGTATCAATAAAGTCTGGTGCAGGATCAGAAATGGTGCTCTCAATCTGTGGAGCTTCTGAATGATTTTGATGTGGGGAAGCATCTAACTTCTGGATAGGCTCGGTATCAATAAAGTCTGGTGACCCCTTTGATAGCCGCTTACTGCGCCTAAGATGAGACCACTCATTTGGAGAATTCATCGAATTTTTGTTTGTCCTCTTATGATTACCTTTAGTATTCTTGGTGCTATTTTTATTTTTGCTTGATGGTTTGCAGGCAGAATCTACCTTTTCCTGCTCCACCTGAACTGTGTCACTAGGAACTTCACCTGCTCGCTGGTCATCGACAACTTGATGCCGAGAAGTTATCTGCTCATGTTCCATAGCACTAGGATCAGCCACATGTTCAGTTGCCCGCTTGTTGTGCACTGAAATCGTGTCATAGGGAAACCCTCGTTCTGTCTGGTTTGCATGAATTGAAGACTTTGTGGGTAATACTTGTGCATGCGATTCGCAGTTAGGCTGAACTGGGTCACCAGAAATTTCACCTGCTTGCTGCTCATGGACAACTCGATGCTGAGAAGTTATCTTCGCATGCTCCATAGCACTAGGAGCAACCACATGTTTAATTGCCTGCTTGTTGTGTATTGAAATCTTGTCATAGGGAAACCCTCCTTCTGTCTGGTTTGCATGAACTGAAGACTTTGTGGGTATTACTTGTGCCTGTGATGCGCGAACAACCTGGCTAAGCTGCTCTTCCTGTACATTTTCTTCTTGCCAAGATTTTGGACCAAATACAAATCTATATTTCTTCTTTCCAGGCATGGCGATAGTTGTTTGGACTGGTTCAGTACGCGACTTCTCCCTATGGACTGAAGGATTAATATGTTCATTTTGTAGCCTCCCTACTGCATCAGTTTGTGTCCTCGAGTTAGCTCTGACTGAGTTGAAGGACTCCTCTCTCAAATATTGCTTTGGATGTTGTCCATGCGTCTGCTCTGAATGAATGGGCTTTTCAACAATTCCCGCACGAGCTGATTGATTCAACAGCCCATGCTGCACCTGCCGCACATTATGGGTCAACAAAGAGGAAAAAATTGAACAATTTATACAGTGTATGATATACTCCCTCTGCTCACACAAAGTGTCACATGGTAAGTGCAGCCAATTCTATGTGAACAACATCTTAACAAAAATTGGTTGGCCACATGGCAATTGTATAAATTTATCATAATACATGTTTAAAACGGGCACAAATCCCAATGAAGCATCCAACGATGATACTGAGTGGACCTATGGCTCATAATCTTGATATTTTGTAGCTTTCACAAATATATCTTAATAAAACTAATGGTTCAAGTTGCACGACAGTAAAAGTAACACTTTTTATATGGTCGGAGGTAGTAATATTATGAGTCACTCTGACGGTGAACAAGTTGGTACTTGGCACCACACTACGGATCTTGGTATAACTGGTGTGAGGGGGGAAATAGAACCTAGCCACATGCTTCCGCTGGCAGCGAACACTGAGCAAAGACACCTCTTCTCATGGCAACTAGTGAGCAAGTCAGTACCTCAGCCAGCCAGCGACTCGTATACATAGGTTTTTAGAATGAAAAACTTTACAAGAAATATCCCAACTAATGAGGTTGTCAAATTTTAAAGCTTAAATCCCATATTCCATAACCACGATGATTTCAGCAAATATAAGTTTTTCTTGTGACTCGCTAAAAATCGCCAATTAGCACCAATCTTGAGCTATCTTAAGCACTTCCTGCACTTCTATCACTGTCATAAGCTCTTTGTTTGATCGATCTTAACCAAATACTGCTCGCATTCCAATTCATGGGAATTAGAAAAATCAAATTTTGGGTTATGTTTCAGTGAAAACCAGGAACATAGTTTTTGGTCTAAAAGGATCACACATTCTCAACTTCACAGGTAATCCTTAACCTTCTACTTCTATTTTAGCCAAACAAGAGAAAAATGACCCTATATTAACCAGTCCTTACTAAACCAAACTACCAAAAAGTAAAGCCAAACATCCAAGCCCGAAATTTCTGACTTGATTTAACCTCACTATCGAGTTTTTTTTTTCTGCGGGGGACACTGTCAAGAATTATTACAGAAGTCACATATGTGCAATAAATATATAACCACGATACAGGCACTAGGCATTCTAGTGCAACGCTTCTAGTTCTAATAGCCTTTGCAAGCTAGTTTAACTCACAAGTTAGCATCCTAGCAACAATTACCATAGCCATTTCATGACGCAACAATGCATGGCAATGGAATCCCTGAGACGCAAACGACTATAAGTAGTACCTCTGGGTTATTCGGCAGCCGAGTGGATGATATTGGTACGGCCGCGGGTGTGGTCACGACTGGAACGGCGGCAAGGGGGGAGGACGCGAGCTCGGCGCCGCATAGCGGGCAGGCAAAACGCCCGGGGCCGTGCGGCACGCTGAGCACGGATCCGCATCCGCCGCAGGATACTCTAGCAGGAGCGACGGGCGCGGCGTAGGGAGCGACTCGCCCGGGGAGCGGGAGCGCGCGGCGAGGGCGCGGCGGCATGAGCTCCGGTGGTAGCGATTGGGCCATGCCACAGTCGGGGCAGGCGAACTCCGTGAGTCCATGCTCCACCTCCAGAGTCTCGCTGCACCCGGCACACCGCACCTCGAGGATCCCCGGCGGCGCCGCCATGGGAGGATGGGGCGACAGATAGGTTTCTAGTTTCCCCACTCTTTAACTGTGAGCGGGTTAACGGGTGGAATGATTATGCCGGCAGCTGTGAGCGGAGCCAAACAAGTTTCCCTTTTCTTTTTGGCAAGTCTCTCCGTCCGATTATACGCTTTGTCACGGAATACTATACGTGCGCCTTGAGGGAAATGATAGTTTGCAAGAGTTAGTGAAATTCTATACAGTAAGTTATATCCATTTATATACTACAGAAATATATGCTCTAAAAAACAAGAAAATAGATATATGTTCTAAAAGCTAGAAGAAGAAAATATGTACAACTTTATTACGCAAGCCGCCAGGTTAATTTATTTATGAAAGAAGAATTGTGGTTTTTTATAAAGTTATAATCCACCCTAATTTGTGACACTATGGAAAGTTGATTATACAATCTCGCCGTCCGTAACAAATTACATGGCTTTATAGTACTTTATAAAATAAATAAAAACAGCAACGCAACTGTCAAGATACTTCCACTCGATGGATGTTCCCAGGCAGTTATCTGGCGCTATTTAGCACCGGAAGTAGCTAGTTTTCGGTCTGGGAACGCCCAGTTTTCCGCTCGCGTTCCCAGACTGAGTTCCCAGGCGAAGCAAAAAAAAAGCGACATATTCAAATTTTATCGTTCCCGTCGGCGAAATCTCGGTCAAAGGTGTTCGACAGAAGTACGCGCAAAAATGTTTAGCGATCAAATTATTACAGAAAAAGATAAAATAGTTCGGTGATCAGTCATCGATGGGATGGTCTCCTCCGGCGTATCTGGTGCGACGGTGATAGGTGTGTCGGCGTCATGGTCGGTCGACTGGTTGGAGGAGGTCAAAGCATAGCTCGGCGAAGCCATGGCGGTGGTCGGCGCAGAGCTTGCCGTGCTGGCGGCGATGTCCTCTTGGAGGACTCATATACCAGGCCTTGACTGGCGTGCTCATCGCCGAGGTGTCTTCGCCGCCCATGAGAAACTGGAGATCAGTGTTCCTCTTCTTAGTGGCGTAGTTCGCTTTGAGGAGGTCGAGCATGCGGTTTTGGTTCTGTAGCAGTTGCACCCATCTCTCGTCGGCCTTCTCCTCCCTATTTTTGGTATGGGCCTTGGTGTCGGTGATGCACTTCTCGATGGAACATCTAGCTCTCCTGAAACATGGATGGCGAAATCGGCCAATGAGGCGACGCTATCGGTGGCTCCCAAACACTGCTTATCACAGACGCCGCCGCTTCCCTCTTCGTCTGGGCCTCAGCCGCCGCGTGAGCCTCGGCGAGCCCTTTCGCCTGCTTGGCCCTTGTCTCCCTATCTCTACGGCTGTCTGGTTTGACCTTTCTCTTCCAGGATAGGGCCAGCCACGTGGCGTCGGTGATGCCTTCAGGTCTCGGCGCGGGTGCTCTTGGCTTCCTCGCCTTTTTCTCCTTTGGTTCGCCGGTGGCGGATCGGGGTTTGACGAAACCCTTTGGCGGCATGGCGGTCGGGAGCCTAGCAAACTGGCAAGAGATATGGGGAAATGGGGAGGGAAGGCGGAAGGGGAAGAAGAAAAGGGCGGGAACTCAGCCTCCTCTCGCTGACATGGTTGGCCCACCCGTTTTTCGCTATATTCGGCGTTCCCAAGCCGTTCACGGCGCCGCGGGATCGGCCTGGGAACGCCGGATAAAGTTGGGCCAAATCTGGACGAAACCGGCGTCCTGATGGCTCAATGCACGGCGCCCAGAAAAGTGCTGGTGCATGGTTGATGTAGAGCTCGTTGGGAACCCCAAGATGAAGGTATGATGAGCACAGCAGCAAGTTTCCCTCAGTATGAAACCAAGGTTTAATCGAACCAGTAGGAGCAAGGAAACAGCCCAAAGGTGTTGCTAGCTGAGCCTTGGCAGGGCGCACTACCGGTGCTAGTAGCAACGTGGAGACCTGCACAACACAACCACATAACTTTGTCCCCAACTTGCGATGAGGTTGTCAATCTCACCGTGTTTTGCGGAAAACAAGGGATTAAACATATCGTATGGAAACAAGTAAAAGTTTGCAGAAAGTAAACACAAAGCAGAAAACAGTTTATAGATTATATGTAAAAGACAAGGATCGGGATCCATAGTTCACTATAGGTGGCTCTCCTTAAGATAGATAACATGCTGGGTGAACAAATTACAGCGGGGCAATTGATAAACACCGAGAAAGCAATACATGCATATACTAATCATCTTGACTCCTTTCAGATTTGATTGGGCATTACAACATTATACATAGACCGCCATCCAACTGCATCTATGACTAATAATCCACCTTCAGGTTATCATCCGAACCTCCTCTAGTATTAAGTTGCAAGGAACAGATTATTGCTTTACGAACTGCGTGTAAAGTAAACAATACGATTGTTCTATGAACACAGAATTGTTGTTTTATCCCTAGTAGCAACAGCACATCTAGTACCTTAGAGATTTCATCACTTCCCGGATTACGAGGCATGAACCCACTATCGAGCATAAATACTAACTCTTGGAGTTGCTAGCATCTACTTGGCCAAGATAGCTACTAACAACGGAAAGCATGCAAGATCACAAATAACAAAGACATGATAGAATCAATAATCAATCTGAAATAGCATCTCAATATCCATCGGATCCCCGCAAACACAACATGCAGAATTACAAATAGATGATCTTGATCATGAACGGAGCTCACAAGATCTAAACATGAAAGCACAAAGGAGGAGAACCAGCCATCTAGCTACTACATGGATCCGTAGTCCAAGGATGAACTACTCACGCATCACATCGGAGGCTTGCATGGTGATGAAGAAGGCCTCCAAGGTGAATTCCCCTCTCCGGCAGGGTGCCGGGAAGAGCTTCAGATCCCTTCCGATCTAGGGATGGAGATGACGGCGGCTACAGACTCTTTCGTGGATTTTTGATCGGGTCCTTAGGGTTTTCGTCCCGAGGGCATCTTATATGCGGAAGGGGAGGCCGAGGGGGTGCCAGGGGCCACCACACCACTGTTGGAAATATGCCCTAGAGACAAATAGTAGTAAGGATTATTATCATATTTCATATAGTTTATGATTAAGTTTTATATCATGCTATAACTGTATTGAGTGGAAACATCAATACACGTGTGATATACAAACAACCAGGGGTTCCCAGTGAAACTCGAGTCACTGGTTCATTGGTCAACATATGATCATGTTTCCTGATCATGTGGCATTTATGCTAGTTGGAAATGAGGTCTTCTCATTCTGAGAATGAGATGATGAACCAATACCCAACCTAAACATCGTGACCCGATCATGTCACGAAGTTCAAGTTACGATGATTAGAAATGGATCCTCGTAGACTATTCCTTAGACCGTGAGGCTATATCAATCACTATCTCCCGAGAGTGCTTAGATAGCATCAAACGCCATCTGTTAAAATGGTGGTTATAAAGGTGTGTTCAGGTATTCAGAGGAAACCGTAGAGGCAATATATGTCAAGAGCGGGATTTGTCTGTCCATGTGACGGAAAGATACTCAAGGGCCCACTCGGAGAAGTTGTATCCAATAGCTGCGCAACGTGTGATTAGATCACGGGGATATCACTTGTCGGAACGAGTTAAGTAGCATTATTCAGTAACGAGATTGAACACGACATGGCGATATCATTGATCAGATCTTGGGCAATGCAAGTATCGAATGATAAAGGGAATAAGACACGATTGTCCCGGTTCAAACAACAAAAGATCTTCGTGGAACGCATAGGGGTCACATGGCCATCCAGGTCCCTCTATCGATCATTGGTGCGGGAGTGTCCCGACCATGTCTGGAGTGTTCCTGAACCGTGGGGTATCACGCTTAAGGGCTTGATGATGCTTAGAGAGTGTTTATAGGATCGGTAGAATCACCGAAGAAAAGAAGGGAGAAAACCGGAAGGGTTTCGGTAAGTCCGGAGGATGTCCGGAGTGGAGGTGGAAGGTGTTCCATGGCCACGGAGGTTGAATAATATGTGAATGAATGTTAAATGTTGATTTAATCATTTATTCATAATTATTTAATAAAGAGAAAATCAATTTAATGGTCAAAGGCTTAATGGGTCAATTCCCGGAGGGGAGAGGGCCCATTAGGGAAAGGCAAGAGGGGAAAAGGGCCAAGGGGTGGCCGGCGGCCCTATTAGGCCAGTCTCCCACGTGGGGCCCATGAGGGGGTGGCCGGCGGCGCCTCCCCCCACCTCCTCCTCTCCTTTAGTCCCACCCCGGGACTTGAGGGGAGGTAGTACCTCCCCTCCCCCTATATAAAGTGGGGTATTTGGCCTAGAAAAATATAACCAATAATCAATAAAGGTCTCCCCACTTTTGGGAGGACCTCCAATTGATATTTTCTCTCTCCCCCCTCTCTCTCGTGACCGTGGTACCAAGTCTGGATTGCGTGAGCGAGAGACATCTTCACCATGAACTGCTGCACCGGATTCGGATCCGGGAGCTCTACTTCCACAAATGTTGCTGGATCGGGGAAGCGAGAGTCATCGTCAGGCACCGGACGTGTGTAACTCCCCGCGAGGTGTCGCACTTGAGGCACTCAAGTCGTTGGAGCCAGAAGGAGCGCAAGGACTTCATCACGACCTTGAGGTTGGCTTCGGCTAGTCTACATCAACCACGCTCTCCTGAGCGTTGACAACGCTTTTCGGTCTTCAAGGGTAAGTTCGCGAAAAGCCCCTCCCGTTACTGTATTACTAATAGATAGGTCCTGGCAGCTTTAGGGGTTCAGAGGCGTAGAGTAAAATTTATTGTTTTTATGCGCGGAACCCCTACAGTGGTATTAGAGCTAGATCTATGCGTAGTAATGCTAGTACGGGTAGAACCTGAGATGTAGCATGGGCGTTGATCTTTTAGTTGTTACCCTCCCGTGTACTTGTGTATACCGTAATACTTGATGAAGCGGCCCCAACCGACTTTTCTGGCGTTCATTCAGCTTGACAGGTCCATCGGCTTATACCGTATAAAGTGGCTTAGGGGGGTGTATGTCTCTCTCGCATTAGTTGGTATACCATTTGCAACGGAGGGCCCTGAAAGGGGTGTAGTAGAGACAACTACTTGATCAGCGTTGTGCTAAAAGTTCATAGGTAAGAACGGTTCTTGTGCGAAAGCCCATTCAGCCACGTAAAACATGCAAAGATAAAGTAGAGGCGTCTAACTTTGTTTTGCAGGGGGCGTTGCTTTGTGATATGGTTGTGGGAAAGGTAAAGTGATTACCTTTTGTTGCATAGTAGTAAATAGTCACGGTAATGACAAACTACCACGCCGGGATGACACCGGTACCCTAGTGTCAACGGCGCCGGAACCCGGTGACGACGAATGGAGATCATGACGTGAAGGACCATATCACATAGCATTTACATTCAATGTTATTGTTTGTATGTCTTATTATGTGCTAGTATTAGATACTCGACAGTAGCCTAATAAGATGATACCTGTTAAAATAACCAACGATTATGTTCCCCCTTAGTGTGCACCACCAAGAAAGTTCTTCGGTATGAGGCGATCCAGGGTTACAGGCCTGGGTGTCAGACATATATACATTCACATACAGTGGGTGTAAGCCATGTTACACAGCAAAAACACTAAGGTTGAGTTGGCGAGCCTAGCATGTACAGACATGGCCTCGAAACGCGGATGGTCGAAAGATCAAGCACGAGTCGCATGAATGATGTGACCGACATTTAGCGTCCACCCTTGAACTGAACCCACATTGATGGCCGTGATGATCGGAGGAGATGTGGCTAATAGGGGTCGTGTTATCAATAGGAACCCTCACTAGGGATAGGTGTTTCTGAGTGGAGTTATTATTAACTCATTTAATTATAAACTTAGTCTAAATTCCTTTTGCAATTATAAATGTAGATGGGCTCTTTCGTGTTGACAATTGAATGGTTAGAAGGAGAGAAGCTCAGATTAGATGGATCGAACTTCTCCATTTGGGTTGCCAGTCTCCATGTTCTCCTTAGCGAGAACGACATGGTCGACTACATACTCGACGGGATGGATTTGGATCCATCCATAGACCTTGAGACCCCAGAGGATCGGAAAGACCGCTATCTCCATCGGGAGATGGCCTCCTATATTTCAGTTGTGATGCGTTTCGGAATGGTGGACGAGCTGTGGCCTTTCGTGGGTGATGTCAACCCTCGTTCAGTGATGCTACAGCTTAGGACACATTTCATGGATCAGACACGCATTTGGGAGCATGAGTTGATGGGGGACTTCCTCTTCATAAAGATGGATGAGGGCTCCTCACTGGATGAGCACTTATTGTGCCTCTATGATGTGTATATGAGTCTGGCATACTACCTAGACAACCGGTACTCAAGCTCATTTTCGATGGGAGTTGTGATGCGGTCGCTTTCTCCAAGCTTCCAAGCACAAGTCAGGATCTGCGTTATGAGAGGCGACACGGAAACACTGGATTTCCTTGAGTTCATATCACATTTCAGAAATGTGATAGATGAACCCAACGCCACTGGAGTCGTCAACGACCAAGGTATATATTTGATATACAGTTTTATAAATGTTATAATCTTGCAAACACATTGCAGTGTTAAGTATATCTGATACTTGTTCTGTTTTGATGAAAACAGTTCCTTCTGCATAGAGGTGCTTGCTGGAGAGGAGGTAATGTTGTGTGTTGATGGCAAGCATGATGATGATGGCCGACGACACTCTCCCTCGACATTTATCATTTAGTTTATGTTTTAGAATGATTAATGTAATCAAGAGATTGTGAACTTCTTTAGTGTGTCTCACACTTCGTGAGACGGTTATTCATATGAGTTTGAAACAAACAGTTGTTACACTTTTATGAATGATTTCTATTCGTGTTCATATCTTGTTTGATTATGTGTGAATTATCCTTGTTTTTGAAACTAGTTGATAATGTATGAACATTTGTAAAACATTAAAATGCCTTGTTTAAAAAAAATACCCAACTTAATGATATTTCATTAATGAATGAAACCATTGTTTACATTCAAAGTTATGTGATAATATGTGAAAGTCATTCGATTTCTTATCACATATAAATCATGCCTAAGTTCGGCAAAATAACTTGAACACCGTGTATTACTTGAATACAAAGTGTTTAATGAATTGTTAAAAGTTAATACATATCCGATGTATTGGGTTTTAACAAAAATGGTAATTGTCATTAAATGATTGTTTAAATGTGTAAAGTAAGTTTACCAAAGGAAACATGAATATGAAACTATTTGATTTGATCAAAGTGTTTCATCAATAGAAGGGTATAAGTATAAAAGAGAATCTAATTACTACGATTTGATCAATAGTAATGAAATTCGAACTTATAAGAATGGCATGAAAGAAATTGTGAAATGCAAAGCGTTTTGAAACGTCAAAATGCAAAGCATCACAATGTGATATTAGATATCAAAGTGGGTTGAATAGAAGGCACCAAATAAATCGTTGTAGTGTATATGTAGAGACCAATAGTTAAGAAATAGTTAGCACTCAATTAGAATTGGTAAACCATTATAATTCGTGAAAGTTTTGGGGTTATTCGATATAACCAAAACAATAGCGAATAAGTCCTTGTAGTGTATTCATTGGAAACTTTGAATACGAAACCCAGAGCTCAAACCAAAAGGAAAGCAAGATTCGTATTGCTTGGATTTTGGTGCATTCTTGAGAAAGCCCACTATTAGTGATGTTTCTCAATTATGAAGCAAATGGAAATTAGTGTAAAACACGATGGGGATTCAAAACCCTACATCAGAGTGTTGAGAAGCACAACGGACAGCGTTCCTGAATGATTCTCTTCACGGAAGGAAAGAATCAATGATTTTGATCATTGTGTTATTCCCTCCACTATTGTTTTTCACTATATGAAGTAGGATTCAAAATGTAAATCCATATCTTGTATGGAGACATTTGTGAATCACTTGTCATGATTTTTGGAATATGACATGCCTACAAACTACAAAGGAAATAATGGTAAACTAAATTATGATAAATCCTAAAAGCAAAATTCCCTCAAGATTAGAAAGCAATTCATTACTGAATCTCACAAGTAAAAGGGGTTACTTGGAATTTTCCCAAATGACTGCAAAGCCATAGTAGGAAAAGGGGGTGAATGACAAAAGCACAATTTGTCAAGTATTGGATGAATTCAAATGAATTTGATTCATGTGTGCTGGATGTCTAGTGGATTTAAAACTAGTAAAGTACTAGTATCTCATAGTAAATCTCCAAGTTTGATATTTGATCAAAGGATTTTGAAGTTATTAAAAATAGTAAAGGAGATATGCAATTTGCATAAAATTGAGTGGGAGCTATGAAAGTCTTCCTAAAACAATATGTGATTGACATATTTTTAAGTGGGAGCAATATGGGTCTCAAACTCAAATATGTAGAAACATATTTTGAGTGGGAGCTCATAGGAGTAATTCTTAAGCGTGTTAAGAATGAAAGGCACATATACTTATAAATAATGATTTATAAGATGTAGAAGTTGATAATAGGTGTATTATGATATTGTGTAGTATTCCTTAAGAGATTCTGAAAAGTGTTTCGGAATAGAAGTTAATTAAGGAACTAGTCCTTAATAACTCCAATTAGGAATAGCATTTAGTTTAACATCAATGGTTGAAAGAAAGAAAAGGATGATCGTCATCCACTATGTTGAGACATAGGTTATATCCTAGAAACCATGATGATAACTTAGCATAATATGTAATCCAAACAAAGAACATTTGAAAGTGATTAAGTTTGAATCACAGAACGTTTGAGCTAAGTTTGTCCGCAGTGTCTAGTAGAGAACTGTGTATATATTTTCCAAATCCATAAAGGATGACATGCCTTAAAGCATAAAGAGTTATGTTATAAGGGAATATGTTGGAAACTCCTGTAGATACCAATTAAAAGTCAAGTAGGAAGCGAGGTGAACAAAACATCAAAAGTTGCACAGAGTGCACTAGTGTTTCGATGAATACATTTATAATAATAGATAAGGGTACCATCTAAAGTGTTGTATAATGTTATGGCGGGGCTAGTTTGCTTTTAACGTAGAATGATGTGTCCCAGGTCACAATGCCCATGAGAAAGCCCTCGAGGTTGATCTAACGTCTGAAGGGTTTCGCAGCATAGTAAATCAAAATTTTCTACGGAAGCGAACAGAGGGAAAGCCAAGATCTAATCTAGGAGATGCAAACAACGAGAGAGATTGGATTAGATCTTCATACCCTTGAAGATTCAGACAATGGAACGTTAACGTGGGTGATGTAGTCGTACTCGCTTCTCCTCCTCGCGATCGATCGATCTAGCTAGCACCACAAGTGGCGGTGCCTCCGTGAGATGCACACGTGCAGCACCTCGACGTCTCCTCCTTCCTCGGACCAGAAAGTATGGTGGAGAGATGGATTGGATCTACAACACGACGGCGTGGTGTATATGGTGGAGAATTTCTGCTGTAGGCTTCTACAAAATCGGGAGGAGAGAGGAAGGCGGCAGGTTACTTGGGCTTGGAGGGAGATGTGTGTGTGGGGGAGGGGGCGCACCAGCCCTCTATATATAGAGGGGTGGTGGCGGCCCCTAACCCTCCTCCAAGCCTATCTCTAGTTTAAACAATTTAAACTCTCCCTTATCTAGATAACCCTATCTCTAGTTTAAACGAATTTAAACTTATCTAGGATCGGCTGGGCCCTATGGGGCCTTGTGCCCTGGCCCAATGCGCCAGGACTCTCCCTCATAGGCCCTTGCGCCCTCCCGGAAGTTTTGACCACGTTGGCCCCCTTGCGGTATGTTCTAGAAGCTTCCGGTACAATTCCGTTTAATCCGGAACAATTCGAACTCCAAAACTGCACCGCCTTATATGAATCTTATTCTCGGACCATTCCGGAACCGCCGTGATATCCCGGATCCCATCCAAGACTCGAACAAAAATTCATAAACCAATTATCCAATCTATCCTAGCGTCGAGACACGTTAAGTGTGTGACCTCGGTTCGAGAATGTGCGACATGATCTTCTATCAATAATCAACAGCGGGGTCTAGGCACCCTTATTGACTCCACACATTCATCGATGATCATATCGGATGAACCACGATGCCAGGATTCAATCAATCCCATATATATTCCCTTCGTCTCGCGATATTTTACTTGCGAGATTCGATCGTCGGTATCGTCATACCTAGTTCAATCTCGTTCACAAAGAAGTACTTTACTTCCGTAATCCGATATCACTTTGTGATTAACTCCTTAACCACATGCTTGCAAGCGGTGTTGATATCGATTACCGAGTGGGCCCAAGTATATCTCTCCGACTTGGGAGGGACAAATCCCATCTCGATACATACAACCCAATGATACTTTCCGATCACGAGAGACACCTTTATGATCACCCTCTCATAGGATGACGTTTGATGACCTCAAAGCTTTCTTCCGATACCAGGGAGTTGTATTATCTCATGGTCTAAGGAATACAATATTTGACATAGGAAAATCTTCGCAAAGATGAACACAATGACACGATCTAATTGCTTCGCTTAGTTTGGTCTACATCCACCATATCATTCTCCCAATGATATGATCTCATTATCAATTGACAACTCATGTCTATGGTCAGGAAACCTTAACCATCATTGATCAATGAGCTAGTCCATAGAGGCGTACTAGGGACACGGTGTTGTTCACAAACCACACAAGTATTAATGTTTCCGCTTAATACAATTCTAGCATGGAATATAAACTTTATCATGAACAAGAATTATAATAATAACATCTTTATTATTGCCTCTAGGGCATAATTCCAACAACGTCACTGTAGGCTCCTGGAATCAGGCCTCGTTCTGCTGCCATAGCGATGATGCATACACGCAGATGCTATCATGTGATGATAAAGTATTAATGTCAATCAAGGTGACATTAGTAAGTTGCAAAGGATTTGGGGCTGTAAAGTATAGACCCAAGACTCAACCTCTTCCATGATCAAGCAGGTTCAGGGTACCGGATACTTGGTGCCAATGATTTAGAACAAATGCACCTAGTGTATTTGTACTCTAGTGCAAGTGGGAGACTGTTGGAAATATGCCCTAGAGACAAATAGTAGTAAGGACTATTATCATATTTCATATAGTTTATGATTAAGTTTTATATCATGCTATAACTATATTGAGTGGAAACATCAATACACGTGTGATATACAAACAACCAGGCGTTCCTAGTGAAACTCTAGTCATTGGTTCATTGGTCAACAGATGATCATGTTTCCTGATCATGTGGCATTTATGCCAGTTGGAAATGAGGTCATCTCATTCTGAGAATGAGATGATGAACCAATACCCAACCTAAACATCGTGACCCGATCATGTCACGAAGTTCAAGTTACGATGATTAGAAATGGATCCTCGTAGACTATTCCTTAGACCGTGAGGCTATATCAATCACTGTCTCCCGAGAGTGCTTAGATAACATCAAACGCCATCTGGTAAAATGGTGGTTATAAAGGTGTGTTCAGGTATTCAGAGGAAACCGTAGAGGCAATATATGTCAAGAGCGGGATTTGTCCGTCCATGTGATGGAAAGATACTCAAGGGCCCACTCGGAGAAGTTATATCCAATAGCTGCGCAGCGTGTGATTAGATCACGGGGATATCACTTGTCGGAACGAGTTAAGTAGCATTGTTCAGTAACGAGATTAAACACGACATGGCAATGTCATTGATCAGATCTCGAGCAATGCAAGTATCGAATGACAAAGGGAATAAGACACGACTGTCCCAGTTCAAACGACGAAAGATCTTCGTGGAACGCACAGGGGTCACATGGCCATCCAGGTCCCTCTGTCGATCATTGGTGCGGGAGTGTCCCGACCATGTCTGGAGTGTTCCCGAACCGTGGGGTATCATGCTTAAGGGCTTGATGATGCTTAGAGAGTGTTTATAGGATCGTTAGAGTCACCGAAGAAAAGAAGGGAGAAAACCGGAAGGGTTTCGGTAAGTCCGGAGGATGTCCGGAGTGGAGGTGGAAGGTGTTCCATGGCCATGGAGGTTGAATAATATGTGAATGAATGTTAAATGTTGATTTAATCATTTATTCATAATTATTTAATAAAGAGAAAATCAATTTAATGGTCAAAGGCTTAATGGGCCAATTCCCGGAGGGGAGAGGGCCCATTAGGGGAAAGGCAAGAGGGGAGAAGGGCCAAGGGGTGGCCGGCGGCCCTATTGGGCCAGCCCCCCACGTGGGGACCATGAGGGGGTGGCCGGCGGCGCCTCCCCCCACCTCCTCCTCTCCTTTAGTCCCACCCCGGGACTTGAGGGGAGGTAGTACCTCCCCTCCCCCTATATAAAGTGGGGTATTTGGCCTAGAAAAATACAACCAATAATGAATAAAGGTCTCCCCACTTTTGGGAGGACCTCCAATTGATATTTTCTCTCTCCCCCTCTCTCTCTCTCTCATGACCTGGTCCCAAGTTTGGACTGCGCGAGCGAGAGACATCTTCACCGCGGAGCACCGTCGCGCTGTGGGATTCGGATCCGGGAGCTCTACTTCCGCAACTACTGCTGGATCGGCGAAGCGGGAGTCATCGTCAGCCACCAGACGTGTGTAACTCCCCGCGAGGTGTCGCACTTGAGGCACTCAAGTCGTTGGAGCCAAAAGGAGCGCAAGTACTTCATCACGACCTTGAGGTCGGCTCTGGCTAGTCTACATCAACCACGCTCTCCTGAGCATTGACAACGCTTTTCGGTCTTCAAGGGTAAGTTCGCGAAAAGCCCCTCCCATTACTGTATTACTAATAGATAGGTCCTGACAGCTTTAGGGGTTCAGGGGTGTAGAGTAAAATTTATTGTTTTTATGCGCGGAACCCCTACAACCACCTGGCCGGCCTGGCCAGCAGTGGTGTGCCTCGCCCTTCTGGCCTCTCGTCTCGCACTTGATGACTTCCGGGAAAATAGGCACTTTGGCTTTTGTCCCGTCCAATTTCGAGAATATTCATTTTCTGACTTTCCTGGAACCAAAAACAGCAGAAAACAGGCAGCTGGCACTGTGGCTCTTGTTAATAGGTTAGTCCAAGAAATCATATGAAAAGTACTCCAAAGTGTGTACAAAACACAAGAAAGTGGATAAAACCAAGCATGGAACATCAAAAATTATAGATACATTTGCAATGTATCAACATCCCCAAGCTTAACTCCTGCTCGTCCTCGAGTAGGTAAGTGATAAAAAGAAAGAATAATTTTTGAGGTGACATGCACCATCAAAGACTTGATCAAAGTATTTGTAAAACATTCAAAGCTGGGATCATAGTACTTCAATCATAACATGAAAGACAAAGTTCTAGCAATAAGCAAAGAAACTATGATGCAACATGAAAAGGCACAAACAAAAGATTCATGAATAACAATGCTTTGCAAGATGTTTGTTTGTTTCACATAAAGAAAACATAGCATAATAGTATTCAGCTTGTCCCTCATAGAGTAGCAAATATAAATGCATAGGACACCTTCAAAGTTCATAAGAGTGACTAGATATAATAGTTTGAAACAAGCAATATCAAGTTATGCATCAATCAACTAGTCTTGGGACAATGCACATAGAACTAAGAATGGCCACTATGCTCTCAAAGTAGGTGCATAAAGATAGAAGGTGGAGACTCAATATAATGGTGGAAGAAAGGCCTTTTATAAAAGGAAGTAGGGATTCAAGTCTCATAAAGAGCTTCCAAAAATTATGGTACTTATAGCTTTCATCTCTCATTGCCCCTATCATAAGCATCTTTAAGGTGATTAAGGTTAAAGTGACACAACTAAGAGGATACGCTTGACAAGTTATAAACCGAAATCTCATGCCCCTTACTTACGAAGACCGATCCTCATGCTACTCAACTTCAGTCACGAGTAAGCTCTTGTCATTGTAAGCACATGTGTATCATTAAGAACAGCCAACGGGGTACCCCTTGCACATGATACGGGAGCTTTCCCATAATCAAAATGACAAGGCAGGAAGACAATGAGCATCTCAGTGATCTTTTTATTTGCTATTTGCATAGGTTTTTATTGAGGATGCTTCATAGAGTGCTCATTATGGTGATGCTGCAAGTTTCCACCATGATTAGGCATGGCTTAGGCTAGCGGCTCAGGCGTTTCTCTAACACACATACAAACTCTATGATCTTACAAGTTCCACTTTTATTTCACACCGTCAGGATCCGTAAGCAAAAGAACATGATATCAATGAGGTACAAAGTACAAGTGCAATGTTGAAAGCGTTCCCCATGAAACATGGTTCTGCTAATTTCAACTTATAAAGCGCAAGCATATACGCAACAAAGAAGGACCCAATGGTTCAAGTTTATTAGATGCAAAAAAGTAAAGTGTGCCATCAAGTTCGTGAGAGCTTTAATCACTAGTTTTCTCATAACAAGTTTAATTTGGAAGGTAAACAAAAGCATGAATATACTTGGAATAGCATAAGCTAGTAGGTAGGTATGGTGGACTCTTTGGAATAACTTGGTTTAGGGAGTTGGATGCATGAGTAGAACTCATACTTGGTTGTGGAGGCTAGCAAAAGACTGGGAGCGACAAACTAAGAGAGCAATAATGGCCATAATCACGCAGAGCGACAAAACATCATTGATCAAAGCATAAAGTGATACTACAAGTTGAAAACTAAAGGATCATAAAGGCTATGGTGACTTGAGATAGTCATAACATGGTGTGAGCATGCGCCAAGTCAACCCAAATAAAGCATCAAAGGAGAATACCACTATACTATGCTTTAATATGCTAAAACAACGCATGATTCCTCCAAGGCACATTAAGCAATCTCAATTGTTTATAACAAGTCATGATACAGCAAAGAATACTAAGCATAAAGCCAAAACAATATCAAGCATGGCATGGCAAAGCATAGGCCACAGTCAAAAACGAGTTCTTTTTACCACATAAGCATGAACTTTCCTACTCTTTTCCAAATCCAAACCAAACTATTTGCAAACCAATGTATGAAAGAGGGGGTCCAACCAATTTATTCAGAAAACTAAGCAAACCAAGCAAACGAATACCAAAATGAAAACGAAAAAGAAGACACTCCAAGAACAACACAACTGTGCATGAAACAATAAAAATGAAGCGCTTGGAAGAAACCGGGGATTTTTATTGATGAAGAAGGGGATGCCTTGGGCATCCCCAAGCTTTGACGCTTGTAATTCTTGGATATTTCTTGGGGTGACACGCGTGGCATCCCCAAGCTTGAGATTTAGTCCATCCTTCATCTCATTACTCATTCCTTCCATACACCTGAAATTTTTCCTTCATACAAAACTTCACACAATCTTTATTAGCAACATTAGTGCACTCAAGATAAATAAGTCTTAAGGTTCAGTTCTAACACCAAATAAACTTCCATTAGAACACTAGATACTGTAGCACTTCCCTCAAAAAGCTCAATTCCCCAAAAGAACTCAAGAAGGAACCAACAAGAAGCAAATGCAGAAAATGGCAGAAATCTGTCAAAACAGACGAGCAGGTAAAGACGAATTTTTTTGAAGACCTTCTGCTGCTCAAATAAAAAAGTGTTGAACTAATGAAAGTTAGATAACAACCTGGGGCAGAAGCACAAAACTTCACGCCTCAAAAAGACGTTCAGAGATTTTACACGAATTTTTACGGTGAAGCACATAAATCTGTTTCGAGACAACAACTTTCCCAATCATTACTTCTCTCTCATTAGAGGTTACTCTTGGCACAAAAAGCAAATAAAAAGGATAAGGAGCGGTTATTACTAAAGTAATAACTTCTAAGACTCATCTAAAACTTTTGGGTTATCTCCCAATAAGTACTTTTCTTTAACGCCTTTAAGTTAGGCATAAGAAGCAAGAAAAAGAATCAAGTGTTCTCAAATGAAGAAGCATTAAGACCAAATTTTGTTTTCATAGGAGAAGCAAAAGAAATCTTGTCTCTCTTCTTGGGAAGTGTTCTATACCTTTCTTGAGTGGGAGTTGATATTTAATGGTGCCTTCTTTCATATCAATGATGGCACCAACAGTTCTAAGAAAAGGTCTTCCCAAAGTAATAGGACAAGAAGCATTGTATTCAACATCCAAAACATAGAAATCAACAGGGACATAGGCATTGTTAACCATAATAAGAACATCATTAAGACCCCCCATGAGTTTCTTTTTAGCATTATCATCAAGTGGGACATTCAAATAACAATCTTCAAGTGGAGGCGAATCAAGCATATCATAAATCCTTCTAGGCATAATAGAAACACTACTATCAAGATCACATAAAGCTTTGAAATCAAAGTCATTCACTTTCATATTAATGTTGGGTTCCCAACCATCTTCTTGTTTTATAGGAATAGAAGCTTTATGTTTCATCTTTTCTTCTTTAATCTTTATGAGAGCATCAGTAATGTGTTTTGTAAAAGCCATGTTCATAGCACTAGCATTAGGACTTTTATCAAGCTTTTTTAGGAACTTAATAACTTCAGAGATATTGCAACCATCAAGATCAAAATCAAATTTATCATCTGGAGTAGTAGAACTATTACTATCCTCAACACTACTGGCGGTGATAGTAGAAACACTAATGTTTCTAGCAATTTCATCTTCTCTTTCCCACTTAGCATGTAATTCAGCTAATAGTCTAACATTTTCATCAATTCTTACTTGTATGGCATTAGTAGATGCAAAGGGATTCTCATTAGTTTCAGGTTTAGCAGCCATTTTATTCAAAGAAGATTGAGCATCGGCCAAAGATGCTATATTTCTTTCACCATTATAGAGTTTTTCCTCAATAGTTTTATTGAAAGCAGTTTGCTTACTAATAAAGTCTTTAAGCATAACTTCAAGTTCAGAGGGAGCACTCCTATTATTTTTGTAAGAATTTCCATAAGCATTACCATTGTTGGGAGGATATGGCTTATAATTGTTGTTACCAAAATTGTTCCTATAAGCATTATTACCATAGGCATTGTTGCCAAAATTATTATTTCTTATGAAGTTCACATCAACTTGCTCTTCTTGAGCAACCAAAGAAGCCAAAGGAACATTATTTGGATCAATATGGGCTTTCCCATTAACAAGCATAGACATAATAATATCAATCTTATCACTCAAGGAGGAAGTTTCCTCAACAGAATTTACCTTCCTACCTTGTGGAGCTCTCTTAGTATGCCATTTAGAATAATTAACCATCATATTGTCCAGAAGTTTTGTTGCAGCACCCAAAGTAATGGTCATAAAAGTACTTCCAGCAGCAGAATCCAATAGGTTCCTTGAAGAATAGTTCAATCCTGCATAAAAAGTTTGGATGATCATCCAAGCAGTCAGTCCATGAGTGGGACAATTCTTTACCAAAGATTTCATTCTTTCCCAAGCTTGAGAAACATGCTCATTATCAAGTTGTTTAAACTTCATTATTTCACTTCTCATAGATATAATCTTAGCAGGAGGATAGTATTTTCCAATAAAAGCATCTTTGCACTTAGTCTAGGAATCAATACTATTCCTAGTTAAGGAATTCAACCATTCTTTAGATTTTCCTCTCAAAGAGATAGGAAACAATTTTAGCTTAATAATATCACCATCTATATCCCTATGCTTTTGCATCTCACAAAGTTCAACAAAGTTATTTAGATGGGAAGCAACATCTTCATTACCAATACCAGAAAATTGTTCTCTCATAAGAAGATTGAGCAAAGCAGGTTTTATCTCAAAGAAAGTATCTTCAAGCACAGGTGGAGCAATAGGTGTGCTCATAAAATCATTGTTGTTGGTGCTAGTGAAGTCACACAACTTAGTGTTTTCAAGAGTAGTCATTTTTGGGGGTTTTCAAATAAGAAAGCAAACTAGTAAAACTAATTTTTTTGTGTTTTTGAAAAACAAAACAAGCAAACAAAGCAAAAAGAAACTAAGAAAAACAAAAATAACAAAGTAAAAAGATTGGTTATGAGGGACTCCCCTTGTGAAGATGTCCTTGACTCCCCGGCAACGGCGCCAGAAAAATAGGCGTTTGCCGTGGGAGGTTCTTCTTATTTAATCCTCCGGTGTGAATACCTTTTACCTTTCCTCCCCGGCAACGACGCCAGAAAAATGCTTGATGGCTCAATGCACGGCGCCCAGAAAAGTGCTGGTGCATGGTTGATGTAGAGCTCGTTGTGAACCCCAAGAGGAAGGTATGATGAGCACAGCGGCAAGTTTCCCTCAATATGAAACCAAGGTTTAATCGAACTAGTAGGAGCAAGGAAACACCCCAAGGTGTTGCTAGCTGAGCCTTGGCAGGGCGCACTACCGGTGCTAGTAGCAACGTGGAGACCTGCACAACACAACCACATAACTTTGTCCCCAACTTGCGATGAGGTTGTCAATCTCACCGTGTTTTGCGGAAAACAAGGGATTAAACGTATCGAATGGAAAGAAGTAAAAGTTTGCAGAAAGTAAACACAAAGCAGAAAATAGTTTATAGATTATATGTAAAAGACAAGGACCGGGATCCATAGTTCACTAGAGGTGGCTCTCCTTAAGATAGATAACATGCTGGGTGAACAAATTACAGCGGGGCAATTGACAAACACCAAGAAAGCAATACATGCATATACTAATCATCTTGACTCCTTTGAGATTTGATTGGGCATTACAACATTATACATAGACCGCCATCCAAATGCATCTATGACTAATAATCCACCTTCAGGTTATCATCCGAACATCCTCCAGTATTAAGTTGCAAGGAACAGATTATTGCTTTATGAACTGCGTGTAAAGTAAACAATACGATTGTTCTATGAACAAAGGATTGTTGTTTTCTCCCTAGTAGCAACAGCACATCTAGTACCTTAGAGATTTCATCACTTCCCAGATTACCAAAGGCATGAACCCACTATCGAGCATAAATACTAACTCTTGGAGTTGCTAGCATCTACTTGGCCAAGATAGCTACTAACAACGGAAAGCATGCAAGATCACAAATAACAAAGACATGATAGAATCAATAATCAATCTGAAATAGCATCTCAATATCCATCAGATCCCCGCAAACACAACATGCAGAATTACAAATAGATGATCTTGATCATGAACGGAGCTCACAAGATCTAAACATGAAAGCACAAAGGAGGAGAACCAGCCATCTAGCTACTACATGGATCCGTAGTCCAAGGATGAACTACGCACGCATCACACCGGAGGCTTGCATGGTGATGAAGAAGGCCTCCAGGGTGAATTCACCTCTCCGGCAGGGTGCCGGGAAGAGCTTTAGATCCCTCCCGATCTAGGGATGGAGATGACGGTGGCTACAGACTATTTCGTGGATTTTTGATCGGGTCCTTAGGGTTTTCGTCCTGAGGGCATCTTATAGGCGGAAGGGGAGGCCGAGAGGGTGCTAGGGGCCACCACACCACCCCCTGGCGTGGGCCCAGCCTGGCCGCGCGGCCAGGTGGTGTGGCCGGCCTCTGACCCTTCTCCGTCTCATATTCTGGCACTTGATGACTTCCGGAAAAATAGGCACTTTGGCTTTTGTCCCGTCCAATTCTGAGAATATTCATTTTCTGACTTTCCTGGAACCAAAACAGCGAAAAGCAGTGTGGCATTGTGGCTCTTGTTAATAGGTTAGTCCAAGAAATCATATGAAAAGTACTCCAAAGTGTGGACAAAACACAAGAAAGTGGATAAAACCAAGCATGGAACATAAAAAATTATAGATACATTTGCAATGTATCACGTCCTAGGAACGCGACTAGGCGAAAAATCATCGTACGGACGAAAAAAACGCCCTGGGAACGGCGTCCTGGGAACCCGAGTGGAGATGCTCTTATAGTATTATACATGGCCTGATTTTCTCATTCGATTTCAGTGTAGTATAGATGCCTTTGAACTAAATTTTAGTAAAGTATTTCTCATTTATTTCAGAAAGTACATTGTGCAACCATCACATGATATACCTGCACTTTCAGTGTAGTATACCTGCAAAGAGGAAGGAGGAGCGGAGGGGTGACTCCCACAGAATCCCTCTAACGGCGAGCAGCATGGTCACTGATGTCTAGGATGAAGGAGGGGTGGAGGTCACGGTAGTGAAGGCGGCGGGGAGGAAGGCTCCGACGCCCTTGTCGAGAAGTGCTGCGCGCGGTCACCGGTGTCGAGGACGAAGGAGGGGTGGAGGTCACGGTAGTGAAGTGCTGCTCCCGGCCGCCGGTGTCAAGGAGGATGTGCGCGTGGTGGACCTCCGTCCTATCCTCTAATGCAGGCGGTAGAGGAGCGCGGGGGAGGAGCTCAGAGGAGGGGGCTGTTGGAAATATGCCCTAGAGACAAATAGTAATAAGGACTATTATCATATTTTATATAGTTTATGATTAAGTTTTATATCATGCTATAACTGTATTGAGTGGAAAGATCAATACACGTGTGATATACAAACAACCAGGGGTTCCTAGTGAAACTCTAGTCACTGGTTCATTGGTCAACAGATGATCAAGTTTCCTGACCATGTGGCATTTATGCCAGTTGGAAATGGAGTCAACTCATTCTGAGAATGAGATGATGAACCAATACCCAACCTAAACATCATGACCCGATCATGTCATGAAGTTCAAGTTACGATGATTAGAAATGGATCATCGTAGACTATTCCTTAGAGTGTGAGGCTATATCAATCACTGTCTCCCGAGAGTGCTTTGATAGCATCAAGCGCCACTTGGTAATACAGTGGTTATAAAGGTGTGTTCGGGTACTCGGAGGAAACCGTAGAGGCAATATATGTCAAGAGCGGGATTTGTCCATCCATGTGACGGAAAGATACTCAAGGGCCCACTCGGAGAGGTTATATCCAATAGTTGCGCAGCATGTGATTTGATCACAGGGATATCACTTGTCGGAACGAGTCAAGTAGCATTGTTCGGTAACGAGATTGAACAAGACATGGTGATGTCATTTATCAGATCTCAGGCAATGCAAGTATCGAGAGACAAAGGGAATAAGACACGGTTGTCTCGATTCAAACGACGAAAGATCTTCGTGGAATGCACATGGGTCACATGGCCATCCAGGTCCCTCTGTCGATCATTGGTCCGAGAGTGTTCCCGAACCATAGGGTATCACGCTTAAGGGTTTGGTGATGCTTAGAGAGTGTTTATAGGATCAGTAGAATCGCCAAAGAATAGTAGAGAGAAAGCCAGAAGGGTTTCGGTAAGTCCAGAGGATGTCCGGAGTGGAGGTGGAAGTGTTCCATAACCACGAAGGTTGAATAATATGTGAATGAATGTTAAATATTGATTTAATCATTTATTCATAATTATTTAATAAAAGAGAAAATTAATTAAATGGTCAAAGTGCTTAATGGGCCAATTCCCGGAGGGGAGAGGGCTCATTAGGGAAAGGAGAGAGGAAGAAGGGGCAAGGGGGTGGCCGGCTGGGCCAAGCCCCCCCACGCGGGCCCACTAGGGTCGGCCGGCGGCTTCCCCTCCCCCTCCTCTCCTTTAGTCCCACCCCGGGACTTTGAGGGAGGTAGTACCTCCTCTCCCCCTATATATAGTGGGGGTACATAATATTCAATAAAGGTCTTCTCACTTTTGGGAATACCTCCAATTGATATTCTCTCTCTCTTTCTCTCTCTCTCTCTCTCTCTCTCTCTCTCTCTCTCGTGACTGTGGTCCCAAGTTCGGACTGCGCAAACGAGAGATATCTTCACCGCGGAGCACCGTCGCACTGTGGGATTCGGATCCAGGAGCTCTACTTCCACAACTTCTGCTGGATCGGGGAAGCGGGAGTCATCGTCAGGCACTGGACATGTATAACTCCCCGCGAGGTGTCGCACTTGAGGCACTCAAGTCGTTGGAGCCAAAGGAGCGCAAGGACTTCATCACGACCTTGAGGTCGGCTTCGGCTCGTCTACATCAACCACGCTCTCCTGAGCGTTGACAACGTTTTTCGGTCTTCAAGGGTAAGTTCGCGAAAAACCCCTCCCGTTACTGTATTACTAATAGATAGGTCCTGGCAACATCAGGGGTTTAGGGGCGTAGGGTAAAAAATTATTGTTTTCATGCGCGGAACCCCTATAGTGGTATCAGAGCTAGATCTATGTGTAGTAATGCTAGTACGGGTAGAACACACAAGATGTAGCGTGTGGGCATTGATCTTTTAGTTGTTTGATGAAGTGGCCCCCAACCGACTTTACGCGTTCATTTGCGAGACTGGTCCACGCTTGACATACGACTTGTATCGTATAAAGTGGCTTAGGGGGTGTTTGTCTTTCTCGCATTAGTTGGTATGTCATTTGCAACGGAGGGCCCCGAAAGGGGTGTAGTAGAGACAACTACTTGATCAGCATTGTGCTAAAAGTTTGTAGGTAAGAACGATTCTTGTGCGAAAGCCCATTCAACCACGTAAAATATACAAAGATAAAGTAGAGGCGTCTAACTTTGTTTTGCAGGGGGCGTTGCTTTGTGATATGGTTGTGGCAAAGGTAAAGTGATTACCTTATGTTACGTAGTAGTAGATAGTCACGGAAGTGACAGACTACCACACCGGAAAGACATCGGTACCCTAGTGTCTACGGCGTCGGAACCCTGGCGCCAAAATTCGGTGGCGACGGATGGAGATCACGACGTGAAGGACCATATCACATCGCATTTACATTCAATATTACTGTTTGTATATCTTATTGTGTGCTAGTATTAGATACTCGACGGTAGCCTAATAAGATGATCCCTGTTAAAATAACCAATTATTGTATTCCCTCTTAGTGTGCACCACCAAGAAATTTCTTCAGTATAAGGCAGGTCATGATGATCGGGTGTCAGACATATCTACGTCCGCATACAGTGGGTGTAAGCCATGTTGCACAAAGAATACACTAAGGTTGAGTTGGCGAGCCTAGCATGTACAGACATGGCCTCGGAACACAGATGGTCGAAAGATCAAGCATGATTCGTATGAATGATGTGACCGACGTTTAGCGTCCACCCTTGAACCCACATTGATGGCCGTGATGATCAGGGGAGATGTGGCTGATAGGGGTCGTGTTATCACTAGGAACCCTTCTAGGGATAGGTGTTTCTGAGTGGAGTTATTATTAACTCATTTAATTATAAACTTAGTCTAAATTTATCTTTGCAATTATAAATGTAGAAATGGTTCTCCCCGATATTACCTTCCCTATTGACAATTGGTTAGAAGGAGAAAAGTTCAAGTTAGATGGATCCAACTTTTCTGCATGGGTCATGCGCCTTCATGATCTCCTTAGCAAGAACAAAGTGGCTTACTACATGATCTACGAGATGTACTTGGAGTCACCCTATTCTCAAGAGACCCAAGAGCAGTGGGATCTCCGCTGCCGTCGTCGTGTGATGGCCACATTCATATCAGTAACGATGCGCCTCGGGATGGAAGATGGGCTATGACCGATTGTGGGAAGTCTTAATCCTCGAACGGTTATGGCACATCTGAGATCACATTTCGTGGAACAAGTGCGCATATGGGAGTATGAGCTGATGGGGGATTTCCTCTCCATAAAGATGGAGGAGGGCTCCTCACTGGACGATCACTTGTTGAGCATATATGATGCATACATGGGTCTGGCATACTTCCTGGACAACTGGTTCGCAAGCTCTTTTGCAATAGGAGTTGTGCTGCGATCGCTGCCACCAAGCTTCCAAGCACAAGTCAGGATTTGCATTATGAGAGGCGACGCGGAAACAGAGGATTTCCACGAGTTCATATCACATTTTAGAGATGTGATGGTTGAACCCGTTGTCACTGAGGTCATCAATGACAAAGGTATATATTTGATATACAATTTTATAAATGTTATAATCTTGCAAACACATTTGTAGTGTTAAGTATATTAGATAGTTGTTCTATTTTGCTGAAAACAGGTCCTTCTGCATGAGAGGTGCTTGCTGGAGAGGAGGTGACGTTGCATGTTGATGGCGAGCATGATGATGATGGCCAACAACACTATCCCTCGATATTTATCATTTAGTTTATGTTTAGGATGATTATTGTAATCAAAATATTATGAACTTCTTTAGTGTGTCTCACATTTTGTGAGACGGTTATTCATATCAGTTTGTAACAAACAATTGTTCCACTTTTATGAATGATTTCTATTTGTGTTCATATCTTGTTTGATTATATGTAAATTATCCTTATTGTTTGAAACTAATTGATAATGCATGAACATTTGTGAAATATTGAAATGCCTTAAAATACCCAACTTAATGATATATTCATTAATGAATGAAACCATTGTTTAAAATTCAAAGTTATGTGATAATATGTGAAATTTATTTGATTTCTTATCACATATAAATCATGCCTAAGTTCGGTAAAATAACTTGAACACTGTGTATTACTTGAATACAAAGTGTTTAATGAATTGTTAAAAGTAAATACATATTCGATGTATTGTGTTTTGACAAATGGTAATTATCATTATATGATTGTTTAAAAGTGTAAAGAAGTTCACCAAAGGAAACATGAGTATGAAACTATTTGATATGATCAAAGTGTTTCTTCAACAAAGGGTATAAATATAAAAGAGAATCTAATTATTACGATTTGATCAAAAGTAATGAAATTCAACTTTATAAGATTGACATAGAAGAAATTATGGAATGCAAAGCATTTTGAAACGTCAAAATGCAAAGCATCACAATGTGATATTAGATATCAAAATGGGTGAATAGATGACGCCAAATAAATCATTGTAGTGTAGATGTAGAGACCATTAGTTAAAAATAGTTAGCACTCAATTAGAATATATAGTGAACCATCTGGATTCGTGAGATCGGCTCCATATCTAGTATGGATAGTCGTAAAAGTTATGGGGTTATTCGATATAACCAAAACAATAACGAATAAGTCCTTGTAGAGTATTCATTGGAAAATTTGAATACGAAATCCATAGCTGAAACCAAAAGGGAAGCAAAACTTGTATTGCTTGAATTTTGGTACATTCTTGAGAAAGTTCACCTTTAGTGATATTTCTCAATTATGGAGCGAATGGAAGATAGTGAAAAACACGATGAGGACTCAAAACCCTGCATCAGAGTATTGAGAAGCGCAACGGAAAACGTTCCTGAATGATTCTCTTCACAAAGGAAAGAATCAATGATAATGATCATTGTGTTTTCCCCACTGGTGTTTTCACTACATGAAGTAGGATTCAAAATGTAACCCATATCTTGTATGGAGACATTTGTGAATCATTTGTCATGATTCTTGGAATATGACATACCTACGAACTACTGAGGAAATAATGGTAAACTAGAATTATGAGAAATCCTAGAAGAAAAATTCACTTGAGATTAGAAAGCAATTCGTTGCTGAATCTCACAAGTAAAAGGGGTTACTTGAATTTTCCCAAATGACTACAAAGCCATAGTGGAAAAGGGGGTGAATGACAAAAGCACAATTTGTCTAGTATTGGACGAATTCAAATGAATTTGATTCATGTGTGCTTAATGTCTAGTGGATTTAAAACTAGTAAAAGTACTAGTGTCTCATAGTAAATCTCTCACTTTGATATTTGATCAAATGATTTGAAGTTGTTCAAAATAGCGAGTAGATATGCAATTTGCATGAAATTGAGTGGGAGCTATAAAGTCTTCCTAAAACAATATGTGAATGACATATTTTTGAGTGGGAGCAATATAAGTCTCAAATTCAAATATGTAGGAACATAGTTTGAGCAAGAGTAGTGACTCATACTCAAATTTGTTAGGAACATATTTTGAGTGGGAGCTTATAGAATGATTCCTAAGTGTGTTAAGAATAAAAGCGCAAGTACTGATAAATAAAGATTTATAAGGTGTAGAAGTTGATAATAAGTGTATTATGATATTATGTAGTATTCCTTAAGGGATTCTGAAAAGGGTTTCAGAATGGAAGTTAATTAAGGAACTGGTCCTTAATGACTCAAGTTAGGAATAGTATTAAGTTTAACATCAATGGTTGAAAGAAAGAAAAGGATGATCACCATCCACTATGTTGAGACATAAGTTCTATCTTAGAAAACCATGATGATAACTTAACATAATATATGATCCAATAAGGAATGTTTAAAAGTGATTAAGTTCGAATCATAGAACGTTGAGCTAAGTTTGTCCAAACAAAGAACATTTGAAAGTGATTAAGTTTGAATCACAGAACGTTTGAGCTAAGTTTGTCCGCAGTGTCTAATAGAGAACTGCAGAAACATTTTCCAAATCCATAAAGGATGACATATCTTAAAGCATAAAGGGTTATGTTATAAGGGAATATGTTGGAAACTCCTGTAAATACCGATTAAAGTAAAGTAGGAAGCGAACAAAACATCGAAAGTTGCACAGAGTGCACTAGGGTTTCGATGATTACATTTATAATAATAGATAAGGGTACCATCTAAAGTGTTGTATAATGTTATGGCGGGGCTAGTTCGCTTTTAACGTAGAATGATGTGTCCCAGGGCACAGTGCCCATGAAAAAGCCCTCAAGGTTGATCTAATGTCACTCTAGGCTCCTGGAATCAGGCCTCATTCTGCTGCCATAGAGAGAATGCATACACACAGATGTTATCATGTGATGATAAAGTATTAATGTCAATCAAGGTGACATTAGTAAGTTGCAAAGGATTTGGGACTGTAAAGTACAGACCCAAGACTCAACCTCTTCCATGAGCAAGCATGATTAGGGTACCGGGTATATGGTGCCAATGATTAAGAACAAATGCAGCTAGTGTATTTGTACTCTAGTGCAAGTGGGAGACTATTGGAAATATGCCCTAGAGACAAATAGTAATAAGGACTATTATCATATTTCATATAGTTTATGATTAAGTTTTATATCATGCTATAACTGTATTGAGTGGAAACATCAATACACGTGTGATATACAAACAACCAGGGGTTCCCAGTGAAACTCTAGTCACTGGTTCATTGGTCAATAGATGATCAAGTTTCTTGATCATGTGGCATTTATGCCAGTTGGAAATGGAGTCAACTCATTCTGAGAATGAGATGATGAACCAATACCCAACCTAAACATCGTGACCCGATCATGTCACGAAGTTCAAGTTATGATGATTATAAATGGATCCTCGTAGACTATTCCTTAGACCGTGAGGCTATATCAATCAATGTCTCCCGAGAGTGCTTTGATAGCATCAAGCGCCACTTGGTAATACAGTGGTTATAAAGGTGTGTTCAGGTACTCGGAGGAAACCGTAGAGGCAATATATGTCAAGAGCGGGATTTGTCCATCCATGTGACAGAAAGATACTCAAGGGCCCACTCGGAGAGGTTATATCCAATAGTTGCGCAGCGTGTGATTTGATCACAGGGATATCACTTGTCGGAACGAGTCAAGTAGCATTGTTCGGTAACGAGATTGAACACGACATGGTGATGTCATTGATCAGATCTCGGGCAATGCAAGTATCGAGATACAAAGGGAATAAGACATGACTGTCCTGGTTCAAATGACGAAAGATCTTCGTGGAACGCATATGGGTCACATGGCCATCCAGGTCCCTCTGTCGATCATTGGTCCGGGAGTGTTCCGACCATGTTTGGAGTGTTCCCAAACTGTAGGGTATCACTCTTAAGGGTTTTATGATGCTTAGAGAGTGTTTATAGGATTGGTAGAATCGCCGAAGAATAGTAGAGAGAAAACCGAAAGGGTTTCGGTAAGTCCGGAGGATGTCCGGAGTGGAGGTGGAAGTGTTGCATAACCATGGAGGTTGAATAATATGTGAATTAATGTTAAATATTGATTTAATCATTTATTCATAATTATTTAATAAAAGAGAAAATCAATTAAATGGTCAAAGGGCTTAATGGGCAAATTCCTGGAGGGGAGAGGGCCCATTAGGGAAGGGAGAGAGGGAGAAGGGGCAAGGGGGTGGCCGGCTGGGCCAAGGCCCCCCGCATGGGTCCCACTAGGGTCGGCCAGCGGCTGCCCCTCCCCCTCCTCTCGTTTAGTCCCACCCAGGGACTTTGAGGGAGGTAGTACCTCCTCTCCCCCTATATACAGTGGGGATATTTGGCCAGGTAAATACACACAATATTCAATAAAGGTCTTATCACTTTTGGGAAGACCTCCAATTGATATTCTCTCTCTCTCTCTCTCGTGACCGTGGTCCCAAGTTCGGACTGCGCGAATGAGAGATATCTTCATCATGAGCTGGCCGCGCTTCGGATTCGGATCCAGGAGCTCTACTTCCACAACTGCTGCTGGATCGGGGAAGCGGGAGTCCTCGTCAGGCACCGGACATGTGTAACTCCCCACGAGGTGTCGCACTTGAGGTACTCAAGTCGTTGGAGCCAAAGGAGCGCAAGGACTTCATCATGACCTTGAGATCGGCTTCGGCTCGTCTACATCAACCACGCTCTCCTGAGCATTGACAACGCTTTTCGGTCTTTAAGAGTAAGTTCACGAAAAGCCCCCCGTTATTGTATTACTAATAGATAGGTCCTGGCAACATCAGGGGTCCAGGGGCGTAGGGTAAAAAATTATTGTTTTCATGCGCGGAACCCCTATAGGAGCGATGACACCGACGAGCGCGGGGGAACGGCCAGCGGGGGGAGGCCGGAGTCTAAGATTCAATTTTAATTTTGAAATTACAGGATTTATTTGCATATCTCTGTTTGTACTATGGCTGTAGTCGAAATAAACGAAAAGCATAAAAAACCTAGTTGGACAAATGAGATTAGCGAGTAGCCCACCATGATGTGGAGAGTATATGGTGCAGTTTTGTAAATAGAAGTGGCCAACTGGGCTCTAAATTTTTTGTTGGGAAAACAATTGGCGCCAAAAAACAAGACTGAGCTTTAATTTTGGAAAAAACCTAGAATCAGCCGGAGGCTCACTTCCTCTGGATCCTGATGCGACATGTGTCCCCACATGGGTCCCAGTGGATCATCTCTACTATGCACATCCTTTTCTCTGGCCTTATTCTCTATCCGCTTCACCGCAAAATAAATCCAAGTAGCGTCCCCGCTGTGGCCGGAGCACCCCCTCCACGCCGCGGCAGAAGCGCCTCCCCCACCGCCGGTCGTAGCTCCCTGCCTACCTACCTGCTTCCTTCCACATGTGCTCACATGTCCATGTACGTCAGCGAGCTCCTCACTGGTGAGCCCGTCCTCCCCTGATGTGCTGCCACCGTGCGTACGTCGCCGCCCACCGCCACCATAGACATCTCCACCGGTCGCGTCATCCACCTTGAGCTTTGCACAACTTCGGGCCGACCAGGTCCTCCTCCGAGCCGCTCTGTACTTTGTGGTCATCGTCGGACCTCCACATGTGCTGCAAAGGAAGGGCGATGCTACCAGTCAGCGGCGACGTTGCTCCGAGCACGACTACTATGAGTAGTGTCCGGAGGTGCTACCACCTGCAGGTGTCGATGCTACGGGCAGCCAGCGAGGTGACGATAAGGTAGTCGAGGTGGGATGTTGCAGGTGTCGATGCAGGGCTTCGCCTAAGCCTGAGCAGAAGGAAGGAGGAGGAGAGAGGCGGCTAGGGCAAGAGTGGAGGGGCAAGGGGGCATGGCGCCTCCACCCCTCTATATATAGAGGGAGGGGTGCGGCCTAGGGTTCCCACCCCTAGGCCCGCCTCCTAGGGGGCTTGGGGGGAGTTTCCTTCCCCCCCAAGTTTCCCCTTTTTCTTTCTTGGTTTTCAAGTAAACTCCATAGAAATTTCTAGAACCTTCCGGAACATTCCGAAACCTTCTAGAACCCCCATATAAACACTCCGGGACATTTCCGAACCTAGAAAATGATCTCCATTATATGAATCTTATTCTCCAGACAATTCCGGATCTCCTAGTGATGTCTCAGATCCAATCCGAGACTCCGAACAACATTCGGTCTCCAACGCACATTCCATATCTACCTAAACAGCATCGAACCTTAAGTGTGTCACCCTACGGTTCGTGAATATGCAGACATGATGGAGACACCTCTTCGATCAATAACCATCAGCGGGATCTGGAGATCCATAACGGCTCCCACATACTCAACGATGACTTCGTGATCGATAGAACCATTAACATACGAAACCATTTCCCTTTGTCACGTGATACTCTACTTATCTGAGGTTTGATCGTCGGTATCTCCATACTTAGTTCTACCTCGTTACTGATAAGTACTCTTTACTCGTTCCATGTTATGTCATCCCTTGTGACCCAGTCACATGCTTGCAAGCTAACTAGATGACATTCCACCGAGAGGGCCCAGAGCATATCTATCCGTCATATGGATGGACAAATCCCAATCTTGGTCCATGCGCTTCAACACATACTTTCCGAATACCCAATGACACCTTTATAACCACCCGATTCTGAAGCGGTGTTTGATGTCATCAAAGTACCCATCCGGTCTTGGTGATTAACATAACCTCATGGTCAAGGATTAGGTTACTATGCATTTGAAAGCTTGTATGTCTGAACTAAATGACTTGATCTTATGCTACACTTACTATGGGTGTGTGTCCATCACATCATTCTCCTAATGATACAACCTTGTTATTAATGACATCCAATGTCCATGATCAGGAAACCATGATCATCTATTTATCAACAAGCTAGTTCAACAAGAGGCTTACTAGGGACTCTTTTACGTTTACAAAACACACATGTATTAGTGTTTCCTTATAATACAATTATAGCATGGGATGTAAACATTCATCATAAACACAAAGATATAATAATAACCACTTTTATTATTGCCTCTTGGGCATATCTCCAACAGTCTCCCACTTGCACTAGAGTCAATAATCTAGATTATATGGTAATATACCTAACACCCATGGCGTTCTGGTGTTGGTCATGCATTGCTCTAGGGAGAGGTTTAGTCAACGGATCTGCCACATTCAGATCAGTGTGTACTTTGCAAATCTTTATGTCACCATCTCGGACATACTCGCGAATAGCATGGAAACGTAGCTTGATGTGCTTCAGCTTGCTATGTGACCTTGGCTCCTGTGCATTAGCTATGGCACCTGTGTTGTCACAGTAGATGGCCATCGGGTCCAACGCACTAGGAACCACACCAAGTTCAGTAATGAACTCCTTCATCCATATGGCTTCTTGTGCAGCCTCCGAAGCAGCTATGTATTCCGATTCAGTTGAAGATTTCGCCACAACGCTTTACTTGGCACTCCTCCAACTCACTGCAGCACCATTCAAAATAAATACGTATCCAGACTGTGACTTTGAGTCATCTAGATCGGTGTTCCAACTAGCATCAGTGTAACTATTTACAACAAGTTGTTCATCACCTCCATAAGAAAGAACCATATCCTTAGTCCTATTCAGGTACTTTAGGATATTCTTGACCGTTGTCCAGTGCTCCATTCCAGTATCACTTTGATATCTGCTAGTCAAACTAACAGCATGTGCTATATCCGGTCTTGTACACAGCATGGCATACATGATAGAACCTATGGCCGAGGCATAGGGAATATTATTCATCTTCTCTCTATCTTCTGCCGTAGCTAGACTTTGAGTCTTACTCAAGGTCTTACCTGACAACATGGGCACGAACCCTTTCTTGCTCTCTTCCATTCTAAACTTCTTTAGAACTTTGTCCAAGTATGTACTTTGTGAAAGCGCTATTAGTCGTCTTGATCTATCTCTATAAATCTTGATGCCTAGAATATATGCCGCTTTGCCAAGATCCTTCATTGAAAAACTATTATTCAAATAGGTTTTGACGCTATTAAGAAGTTCTATATCATTCCCAATCAACAATATGTCATCTACATATAGTACTAGGAATGCTACAGAGCTCCCACTCACTTTCTTGTAAATACAAGCTTCTCCACAAGTTTGTATAAATCCAAAGTTTTTGATTACTTTATCAAAACGTTGATTCCAACTCCGGGATGCTTGCTTCAGTCCATAAATGGAGCGCTGAAGTTTGCATACCTTGTCAGCATCTTTAGGATCGACAAAACCCTTGAGTTGTACCATATACAAATCTTCCTCAATGTCACCATTAAGGAACGCCGTTTTGACATCCATCTGCCAAATCTCATAATCGAAATATGCAGCAATTGCTAACAAAATCCTCACAGACTTTAGCTTCGCTACTGGTGAGAATGTCTCATCGTAGTCAACTCCTTGAATTTGTCGGAACCCTTTCGCGACAAGTCGAGCTTTATAGACGGTAACATTACCATCAGCATCTGTTTTTCTTTTGAAAATCCATTTGTTCTCGACAGCCTTACGGCCATCCGGTAAGTCCACCAAAGTCCATACTTGGTTTTCGTACATGGATCCCATTTTGGATTTCATGGCTTCTAGCCATTTGTCGGAATCTGGGCTCACCATAGCTTCTTCATATGTCGCAGGGTCATCAGTGTTGTCCACCAACATGACGTTCAAGGCAGGGTCATACCAATCAGGAGTGGTACGAACCCTCGTTCACCTACGAGGTTCAATGGCAACTTTGTTCGAAGTTTCATGATCAGCATCATTAGCTTCCTCTCCAATTGGTGCAGGCGGCACAAAAACATCTTCCGGTGCTGCGCTACTCTCAACTCCGAGAGAAGGTTCAATAACCTCGTCGAGTTCTACTTTCCTTCCAGTCACTTCCTTCGAGAGAAACTCCTTCTCAAGAAAGGATCCATTCTTGGCAACAAAAACTTTGCCTTCGGATCTATGATAGAAGGTATACCCAATTGTTTCTTTAGGGTATCCTATGAAGACGCATTTCTCTGCTTTGGGTTCAAGCTTATCAGGTTGTAACTTCTTTACATACGCTTCCCAACCCCAAACTTTAAGGAACGACAACTTAGGTTTCTTTCCAAACCACAATTCATACGGTGTCATTTCAACGGATTTAGATGGTGCCCTATTTAAAGTGAATGCGGCTGTCTCTAATGCATAGCCCCAAAACGATAGCGGTAAATCTGTAAGAGACATCATAGACCGAACCATATCTAAGAGAGTTCGATTATGACGTTCGGACACACCATTACGCTGTGGTGTTCCCGGCGGTGTCAACTGCGAAAGTATTCCACATTTCTTTAAATGCATGCCAAACTCATAACTTAGATATTCACCTCCGCGGTCAGAACGCAGAAACTTAATCTTCTTGTTACGATGATTTTCCACTTCACTTTGAAATTCCTTAAACTTCTCGAAAGTTTCGGACTTATGTTTCATAAAGTAGACATACCCATATCTACTTAAGTCATCCGTGAAAGTGAGAACATAACAATATCCACCACGCGATGCTACACTCATTGGACCACACACATCGGTATGTATTATTTCCAATAAGTCTGTAGCTCGCTCCATTATTCCAGAGAATGGAGTCTTAGTCATTTTTCCCATTAGACATGCTTCGCATCTTTCAAGTGATTCAAAATCAAGTGATTCAAGAAGTCCATCAGAATGGAGTTTCTTCATACGCTTCACTCCAATGTGACCAAGGCAGCGATTGCCACATGTATGTAGAATTATCATTCAATTTTGTTCATTTAGCATCTATGTTGTGGACATGTGTATCACTACTATCGAGATTTAGTAAGAATAAACCATTCATCTCAGGTGCATTACCATAAAAGATATTACTCATATAAATCGAACAACCTTTATTCTCGGACTTAAAAGAGTAACCGTCTCGCAATAAACAAGATCCAGATATAATGTTCATGCTTAACGTAGGCACCAAATAACAATTATTCAAATTTAAAACTAATACCGAAGGTAGATGTAGAGGGAGCGTGCCGACGGCGATCACATCAACCTTGGAGCCATTTCCAACGCGCATCGTCACCTCGTCTCTCGCCAGTCTTCGCTTATTCCGCAGCTCCTGTTTCGAGTTACAAATATGAGCAACGAACGGATTATCAAATACCGAGCACTACTACGATTACTAGTAAGATACACATCAATAACATGTATATCGAATATACCTTTCTTCTTGATGTTGCCGTTCTTGAGATCCGCCAGTACTTGGGGCGATTCGCTTCGGTGGTAGCACCCTTGCAGTAGAAGCATTTAGTTTCAGGCTTAGGACCAGCCTTGGGCTTCTTAGCAGGTGCGACAGCTTTCTTGTCGTCCTTCTTGAAGTTGCCCTTGTTCTTAGGCTTGCCCTGTTTCTTGAAATTGGTGGTCTTATTGACCATCAACACTTGGTGCTCCTTTTTGATCTCCACTTCAGTAGTTTTCAGCATGGACGATAGTTCAGGCAACGTCTTGTTCATGCAGTGCATATTGTAGTTCATCACAAAGTTCTTATAACTCGGTGGCAGTGATTGGAGGACACGGTGAATCCCTAACTCATTAGGAATCGTTATCCCCAACTCTTGGAGCTTGTTTGTGTGCCCAGACATGGTGAGCACGTGCTCGCTAATGGAGCTACCCTCTTCCATCTTACAGTTAAAGAACTTTTTGGAGGCCTCATAGCTCTCCACGACCGCGTGAGTCTCAAAAATGAGCTTGAGCTCCTTAATGATCTCGAACGGGTCGTGGTGCTCAAAGCGCTTCTGAAGCTCCGTTTCTAAACCGTATAGGATGGCACACTGAACTGTGGAGTAATGATTTTTCCGAGTGACGTAAACATTCTTTACGTCATTGGTGGCATCTTCTGCAGGTGGGTCACCTAGCGGTGCTTCGAGCACATAGGTCAACTGACCATCCCTGAGGACAATCTTTAGTCCACGGAGCCAGTCCGTGAAGTTTCTTCCATTGTCCTTAAGCTTTTCTTTCTCTAGGAACGCATTGAAATTGATGGAGAGGTTCGCCATAATCTACAACAAATTTGCAAGTAGTTTAGACTAAGTTTATGATGAATTGAGTTCAATTTTAATTCTTAAATTAACTAGGTGAACTCCCACTCAAAACAACATCCCTCACATTGTCTTAGTGATTACACGAACCAAGTCCACTACACCAAGTCCGATCTTCACGAGAGAAGATGTAGTTTCATCGGCGAACAATCTTCATGTTCATCATATCATTCATATGATTCATGCTCTACCTTTTGGTGTTCCGTGTTCCGAGACCATGTCTGTACATGCTAGGCTCGTCAAGATTAACCTTAGTTTCCGCATGTGCAAATCTGGCTTGCACCTGTTGTATGCACACGTAGAATCTATCACATCCGATCATCACGAGATGCTTCGAAACGATGAGTCTTAGCAACGGTGCCAACTAAGGACAAACACTTTATTACTTGATATTTAGTGAGAGGGATCATCTTATAATGCTACCGTCACGATCTAAGCAATACAAGATGCATAAAGGATTAATATCACAGACAATTCATAATTAGTGTGATATGATATGGCCCTTTCTTCTTATGCCTTTGATCTCCATCTCCAAAGCACGGACATGATCTCCATCATCACCAGCATTGCGTCAAGGTCGATGCGCGCTTCATGGTTGTCCATCATCACTAGCAACTATTACAACTACTTGGAATAAAGCTATTACAAGATGAATAGACACGGTATTAATGAATTAAAGACAACCATTAGGCTCTGCGGTTGCCATATTACAACAAGGATCATTGCATACATCAAATATAATCACAATCACATGATGGCCATATCACATCACAAAACCCCTGCAAAAACAAGTTAGACGCCTCTAATTTTCTTTGCATATTTTACATGGTTTGGGGCTTTCGAATAAGAACGGATCTTACCTACGAAACTGAACCACAACGTTGATACAAGTGCTATCAAGTACAAAGTGTAAATTGGATCTATACTATGGTGGGAGAGCGGACACCATAAAGCCACTTGTGCAAAGCAAGTTACACGTCAAGCGTGGAGCAAGTCTCATGTGCGATGACATGTAAGGTTAGCCGAGCTTCATCCCACCATACCGCAAGATGCAAAGTACACAAAGCAAAAGACGACACGAGCACCAACGCCCATAAAACCATTGTGTTCTACTCGTGCAACAGATCTACGCATAGATACGGCTCTGATACCACTGATGGGTTCGTAGCATGGAAAACAAAAATTTCTACCGCATGAACGAACAAAACCAGATCTAATCTAGATAAAAGCCAAGATCTAATCTATTAGACATGTGCAACGAGATAGATCTGTACTAACCCTTGTAGATCCGAAAGCCTTGTGCGAGATCGGATCTCGTGGTTGATGTATACGATCACTTGCCGATCTCAAGATCGAGTAGAAGATCCTTCCAGCGTTCCGGCGCTTCATGATCGGTCACACATGCGAGTCGATGGACCTTCCTCTCCCGTTCCAGCAAAGCGGTAGTAGATCTCTTCACGGAATCCCAGCAAGACGTGGCGTGGTGGTGGTGGTGGAGTAGAGAATTCTGCAGGGCTTCGCCTAAGCCTAAGCAGAAGGAAGGAGGAGGAGAGAGGCGGCTAGGGCAAGAGTGGAGGGGCAAGGGGGCGTGGCGCCTCCACCCCTCTATATAAAGAGGGAGGGGTGCGGCCTAGGGTTCCCACCCCTAGGCCCACCTCCTAGGGCCGGCGCACAAGGGGAGCTTGGGGGGAGTTTCCTTCCCTCCCAAGTTTCCCCTTTTTCTTTCTTGGTTTTCAAGTAAACTCCATAGAAAATTCTAGAACCTTCCAAAACATTCCGAAACCTTCTAGAACCCCCATATAAACACTCCGGGACATTTCCGAACTTAGAAAATGATCTCCATTATATGAATCTTATTCTCCGGACAATTTCGGATCTCCTCGTGATGTCTCAGATCCAATCCGAGACTCCAAACAACATTCGGTATCCAACGCACATTCCATATCTACCTAAACAGCATCGAACCTTAAGTGTGTCACCCTACGGTTCGTGAATATGCAGACATGATGGAGACACCTCTCCGATCAATAACCATCATCGGTATCTGGAGATCCATAACGGCTCCCACATACTCAACGATGACTTCATGATCGATAGAACCATTAACATACGAAACCAATTCCCTTTGTCACGCGATACTCTACTTATCCGAGGTTTGATCGTCGGTATCTCCATACCTAGTTCTACCTCGTTACTGATAAGTACTCTTTACTCGTTCCATGTTATGTCATCCCTTGTGACCCAGTCACATGCTTGCAAGCTAACTAGATGACATTCCACCGAGAGGGCCCAGAGCATATCTATCCGTCATATGGATGGACAAATCCCAATCTTGGTCCATGCGCTTCAACACATACTTTCAGAATACCCAATGACACCTTTATAACCACCCAGTTACGAAGTGGTGTTTGATGTCATCAAAGTACCCATCTGGTGATGGTGATTAACATAACCTCATGGTTGAAGGATTAGGGTACTATGCATTTGAAAGCTTGTAGCAATACGAACTAAATGACTTGATCTTATGCTACACTTACTATGGGTGTGTGTCCATCACATCATTCTCCTAATGATACAACCTTGTTATTAATGACATCCAATGTCCATGATCAGAAAACCATGATCATCTATTTATCAACAAGCTAGTTCAACAAGAGGCTTACTAGGGACTCTTTTACGTTTACAAAACACACATGTATTAGTGTTTCCTTATAATACAATTATAGCATGGGATGTAAACACTCATCATAAACACAAAGATATAATAATAACCACTTTTATTATTGCCTCTTGGGCATATCTCCAACATTTTTGTGCTAGAAATGTTATATGATTTTGAAGGAGATATGCGCTAGAGACAGATAATAAAGTGTTTTATTTGATATATCTCTTGTATGTACATAATACGTTTCATGTTGTGCTATAATTATGTTAATACGAAACGTTAATACATGTGTAATATGTAAACAAACCGTGTCTCTAGTTATCTCTAGCAAACTAGCTCATTGGTCATAAGGATGATCTAGGGTTTCGAGATCATGGACATTTATGCTAATTGACAATGAGATCATATCATTGGTTGAATGATATGATAGACAAACACCCAATAGTTATATCATAATAAGATCTAGTTACAAACGTTCATCATTAATGATAATAAAGGAAACCTCGCAATCTAATCGTTAGATTGTGAGATAATACAAATCACCGTTCTGGAAGTATCTTAGATGGTATCAAGTATCAAGCCGTGAAAAGGTGATAAAAAGGTGCCACTCAGGTTTTCCAAAGGAACACGTAGAGTAGTACATATCAAGACCAGGATTTGCCAATCCAAGTAACGGATAGATACACGTGGCCATCTCGGTGACGTTGCATTAATAAAGCTTGCAAGTATATGACTGAGTCATAGAATACAACGGCATGGGAACGAGTAAACTAATTCATCGGTAACGAGATCAAACAAAGGTATGGAGATACCGAAGATCAAATCTCGGATGAACTAGGTATCAAGTGGTAAAGGGAATAGGACGCGACACTAAAGGTTTAAGTGATGCGATTCGTGAAACGCACGGGGGTCATCATGGGCATCCATGTCCTGCTGATGATCATTGATATGGGAAAGGTCTCGATCATGTCCGGAGTGTTTCTGAACCGAAGGGTGTCACGCTTAAGGGTGGGGACGCATAAGGATTGATACAACACTGCGGGAGAAATGAGAGAGAGAAACCGGAATAGTTCAGTGTAACACCTGATGTTGATCGGAGGGGTCCGAAATATAATAATATATGTATTTTATATTAATTAGTTGAATTAATATTAATATATATATATATTTTATTTTAAAAGGCAACCCATTGCTAATGAGTCTCACCCGGAGGGGAGGCCCAAGAGGCGCCTAAGGGAGGAGGGCCAATCGGCCAAACCCTAGTAGGCTCCCCACATTGGGCCCACCTAGGGCCGGTGGCTCCCCCTTGGTGGCTGGCGGCTGTGGGGTTTAGTCCCACACCGCCTGCCCCTTGGGTGGTGTCCCTCCCCTCCTACTATATATAGGGGTCATCCCCTCCCCTTGGAAACCATCCCATCCTCTCTTGTCTCTCTCATTTTTCTTTGGTGATTTCTTCGTAATATTGGATAGGGCCCTGGGGGATTTGAGTTCTTCACCTTCACACTACCGTCGTGTGTTTTTTGGTCCGCCATCTTTCTTCTTCCGCTGCTTGGCTGGATCGAAACTCGGGAGACGTCGCCTACACCGAACATGTGTAGAACTTCGGAGGTGCCACACTTGGGGCGCTTGGAGCTGCTCGTCTTCATCGATATACGCATTCCCGTGTAGGACGTTCCTCGGTTTTTGTATGAATACCGTCTTCCTTTTCCGTTACTTATGTCTACATAGTATAGATCTTGATATTAGTGTTCGTATAGTTAGATTTTTTTTGTTTTCTACTCCGGAACCCTACATATTTTGCATCATATGAAAAACTTTTTGCTCCAACTATTCTGTGATTTTGCATCATACGAGTCTCATCGGAGGATCTCACGGGAATTTGTTTGCTACTATGCTACCATGTCACAAATGTTTTGCTATAATCTCTATATTTTTTCTAAAATAGTGTAAATTTTATGCTACTAAATCTCCACAAAAGTTTTCTGCGAAGTCAGAATCACTATAATAGTACAATATTTTTGCTCCATGCGTTTTGTTTGTGAATTTGCATCATTACAAGATTTTTTTCTACGTGATCTCTGAGGTTTCCAGCGAACTTTTTTTTTGGTAAACTTTTTTTTTCTACAACCGTTCATTGATTTTGCTATATCAGTATATCTTTTTTGCTACGAGGTCTCACGTGAGATCTTCGACGAAATCGGTCTTTCTCTTATGTATCAATAGACTAACTTATTTTTATACAATAGTATTTCCTCCGTTTTAAAATATAAGATGTTTTAGCTTTGTGAAAAGAGTGTATCTAGACCTTTTTAGTGTGTAGATTCACCGTACCTGTATAAACCTACACACTAAAAGTGGTCTAGATATATTTTTTTCACGAAGCTAAAACATCTTATATTTTAAAACAGAGGGAGTATATTTTTTTTCACCTTTGCAGCAATTGCATGATTAGGAGGTTAAACTGGACACGTATTTGGGACGCTCATGGTCTCCGACGGACGCTCAGCTGTTCCTTTTATTTTCCCGAGGGTTCCGTCGACCGGTTGCTAGGGGTAGGCCACAAGCGTCTCACTTCACCTGTCGGCTGTCGCAGCTCGTCAGTGCACCACACTCAGATCCCACTTCCATCACCACCCGTTCCCCACGGACCCCCATAGGAAAGCCCTAGCGATTCCCATTCCCCCGCTCCGGCAGGCACGATGGCCCCGGCGCCGCCGCAGCAGCCTGAATTCGTGGAGGTGCGGTGCGCGGGTTGCGGCGAGACGCTAGAGGTGGAGCGGGGCCTCATCGAGTTCGCCTGCCCCGACTGCGGGATCCAGCAGGCGCTCCCGCCGGAGCTCATGCCGCCGCCGCGTCCGCGCAGGGCGCTGCCCATTCCTGGCCGCGGACCCGCCGCCGCCGTGCCTGTGCCTGTTCCCGTGCCCGCGCCCCCACCGGCGCCCGCCCGCATGCCGTGCGCCAGCTGCAGCGCCCTGCTGAGCGTGCCGGCTGGCCTCGGGCGCTTCGCGTGCCCTGTCTGCGGCGCCGAGCTGGTCGTCGACAGCGGGCGCCTCCGGACCTACCTCGCCTCCCCGGCTGCTGCCACAGTCTCCGTCGTTGCGCTCCCCCCAGCTGGCGTGACGCTCACATCGGAGCACACACCCCGGCGGCCGGAGGTGCGTATCTACACTGTTTTTCGGCTGGTGCCGCGGATTAATTTCTCTGTGGTCGGTGCTGAAATGGATTGTCATAGTTAGCTGTCCCAGCATAGATTGGGCGGCTCAATGTATCACTGCTTATGGTTGATTTAGCTGTCCCACTGCGTAGTGTCAAGAATCCCGAGGCTGCTCAAGAAACTGTACAAAGTGAGTTGAGCAAGATTGTCTAAGCCTTCTCTTGATTATGTTGTGTATGTTGTAAGATGTAATTTTTCTTGAGTTACCATGGGATTACAACCACTCTTAGTACCATTTGCTGTCTAACCATTCAGTGGATGGCCGAAAAACAATATTGTACAAAAAACCAAGAGCATCGCATATATGCTGAAGCCAGTCTTAGTGAAAATCAGTTACAATTTGGTTCAATAGTTCTGGGGAATCAGGAACATGTGCCGTTTCCCATCAATAGTAGTAAGTTAAAGCAACCATATTTCTCAGATGAATAGAGACTAAGTATCAACCAGCATCGATATAGGTTCATCAACGAGAAGTGATACATTGATTTGGCAATTTTAGCTACAGTCTTGTAGTTATACTTCTCCAAAACCTACATCAGGATCTCCCTTTCTCTACTCTACGAGGTATAAATATGGTCTCTCTAATGTTATTTTGTTGTTGTGTCCTTTTTCATTTAGCAGGTGCAAGTAGAAAGATACGGTCACCCAGTTCACTCTCATCAGACACCAACACAATGCCCCAGTCAATCGGTCCATGGAGAGGAGACATCCAGTTCATTCAGAAAAGGCACCCCGACTCCAATCCACAACATGTTAGCACAAGAAGAGCCCCTTAGTCATTCTGTTCAAAGAGAGGAGTCACATATCGAGCCACCCAATAACACAACAGTGAGGAATTCTAGATTACAAGCTGGTACTCAATATATAGGTTTGCAAAAAGTACAACCAGAGCCTTCCATTCAGATAAGCTCGAGACCACAGGCACAAACTTATTCAGTTTGTGGAGACCACACACAAGGGCAGCGTCTTGACATTGTTAGGCATGAGCAGCAGACAAATGATGCATCTAGTATCATGGAGCAGGGAAAAATAGATTGTCTGAATCAAGCAATGAACTTAGAACAAACACAAGTTGAGGATCAGTGCAAGACATCTGGATGGAGTCCAAACAGCAGAAGGAGCAACAAAAGTACCAGTAGGTATGAGAAGAGGAAAAGGAAGGGCTTAACGAGTTCTCCAAATGAAGGGGTCCATGTCAGGCGTAGTAAGCGCTTGACAAAGCAGATAGAGCATCCAATCGAGGATGAGCCTGACCAGAAAACAACTGCTTCTCCAAATGCATGTAATTCTGATCTGCCAGATATCGACCGAATCATTGCCAATCTATGTCCAAGTTCATCGCATCCGCAGAAAGTGCCTCAAGCAAGCTCAAGTGAGTCGGACAATGTTGATGCAGCCATTTTACCAGACTTTTCAAATCCTGGTATATCTCAACCTGAACAATTTCCACGCCGCTACAGTCAATTGTACCCTCTAGAGGTTAGGGGCACACACCAGCTTGATAAAAGTGGTGAACAGGTGAACCCACAATCACCAGAGGGCCTACATCAGCCTATTGATGCACAACAGGTATGACTTCCAGGTGACATTTCTTACCTAGAGAAGGATTGTGGGAACTATTCATAGTGTGACTAGTGACGGCTGTGACGAGGAGAGAATTTCTCTCAAAATTGGTTATCTTGTTTTTTGCGGGAGTCAAAATTGGTTTTCGTCCACTAAAAAATGACCATCACTGTCTGCGATCTCTTTACCACCTCATCGCTCTAGCTAATTGCCATTCATGTGCCCAACATGTAGCAAGCTGGTCTCTACCTCACTCAACTCCACGTAGCATTGATACATCTTCATTTTATACACTTATAGCCTTACTAGCTGTTGGGGTATGAGTATATTGTCCACCTTAGGCCAACTCAATAGTAACCTTCGAGCACCACGCTGCCACCCTAGACTCCTCCATACATTCCCCTTTATGCACTTCACTATGCTTGAATTATGCTCTATTGATTTCCCCATGGAATGGAATTTGAAATTAGATGAACTTGCTCGATGTGATCTATGGATATTTCATATTCGTGTGGTGTGAGTACGGGTTAAAACCTTGGGCATGGTGATTGTATGCACAGACACACGGTCCATCCTTGGGTACAGGTTAATACTGTGATATGTATTTAGTATGCAAGACAAAAAATACCTCCTGATCTTGCTATTACTTATTTAAGAGCATGATTTGAATTTCTGCATGTCGAATAAGTCTAAGTTGTTTTAACGTTTAAGCATTCACTTATCCAGGAGAATGCAAAGGGTGGTCATCTTTTGTTAGGATTTTATGGAAAATCATCAGGTAAGCGCAATGGGCGACGCCCTACAAGATTGATCGAACCGCGTAGGGAAGTTGACAGGCCTGTTCTGATACCAAACAATATCGAGTATGTGTGTTAATAACTTTTTCCTGTTTCGGAACACACCCTAGCTTCACATGCTTGACGTGTAAATTTTCCCTGGCAGCAACTGGGACGTCAGCCCACCTTGTCCTAAGGTGGCATCTACCCTCACAATTCTTATGAAGCAGAAGTACCCTGGGTCAACCTACGTGCCAGCTGGTCAGCACAGTGATGTTCCACCTAATGGAGAAGTGGTTCACCACTGGCACCATTATACTCCAGAGACAAGGGCTGCCATTTTGAATGAATTTCTTGTAAGTACCTGAATAAATGTGCTTTATTCATCCTTTAACCTGCTTATCTTATATTTCATTTTTCAATTGATGTAGCAACGTTACAAGTGGGCCCCTGGCAAAGAAGCAGAGTGCCTGAAGCTATTTGAGCGCAGAGCACTCAAACAGTTTGCTGGTATCCTATGTGAAGAGAAGCGAAGGGTTAGAGCGGAGTTGGCTTCAGTGCAGAAAGCCAAAGAAACCGTAGGCACACACAAGTCCAGTAGACGAACGGGTTTAGACGAGGAAGATGCTGGAGAAGAGCCTGAGGATCAACAGACAAGAGAGAAAAGTGAGGACGAGAACCCATTACAGTGGAAACCTTTCCCTCCTGCTTGGATGTATCCGAAGTGGTGGGAGAGGTTGTGCGAGCACTGGGCTAAAGAAGAAGTCTTAATGATGTCTCTTCAGGGCAGGAAGAACCGGCTCACTGCAGGTCGTGCTCATCACACAACAGGTTCACGGAGCATTGCTATGCATCGTCAGCTTATGGTACGACATACACATTCCCTTAATTAACTCATTTTCAAGAGTGCTTCCTGATTCTGGTTGAATTGAGCAGGTCATGGAAAATGGCGGGGAGCAGGTGTCGGAACTCGAGGTATTCAACAAGACCCATAAGCTTAAAGGTGGAACAGGGGAGTTTGTCAGCGAGAGAGCAAAGCGAACTGTGGTAGGTGCTCGAGTTGTATTCATCATTCGAGTAGTAGTTACACCCCTGCAACGTGCAAAATGGTTCCATCAGTATACTCAATGGTCGCTGTTAACTCTGTTTGAATGCACTGCAGAAAATGCAAAGTGGTTCTGTCAGCATAACATTTTTGCGCACTGCATCTTTTCAGGAGGGTTTCAAGAAGCGTATGGAGCAGGCTGGCGATAAGCAGATAGATCCCCATCTGGCCTGGGCACAAGAAGTCGGAGGCCGGAATCGTGGGAGGTACTATGGACTCACTGGTATTATTGACAAGGCCAAGGTCGATGAATTGGCAAAGTCCATCCCTGGTTCTCTCGGTAAACGCGGCCAGCAGCAGAAGTTCTCACAGGACCAAGTGCAGCAGATGATTAATCAGGCTCTGCAAGGGTTAAACGAAACCTGGGAGAAGAAGTTCAAGTCCCTGGAGCAAACTGTGTGTGGCGGGCCGTCGTTAGGTGGTGATCCCGAGGTACAGGAGAACTGATTATTGGGTTTCTTGTCCAAAATCAGGGCTGAGAGTTTGATCTGATGCATCCTGCAGCATGCTCCTGAGTCTTCTGCAGCTGGAGGGGGTGCTCAGGAGGATCGCTCACTACACCAGGTAAATGGTGAAGTCATGAAACTTGTGTACATTGTGAAACGTATCTTGTCACATTAGATGCAGAAATCGTTGTTTGCGGTCCTAAGGCTGATGCCATCATTATCTTTAAATTAAATTGCATAATTGGGATCCTTTAGTAAAATAATATCAAGAACACACACTAACACATTTATGGAACACTTAAGCAATTGTTGCCAAATGTTCTTAACTGCAAATATGATCATGAAAGCAAATGGTTGTCGTTCCTAACTATTGTCAAAGAAGTGGATAATCTCCTGGAATAACACACTTCACGAGCCAGGCTGACCAACGCTCCAGCACACGCATTTTTTTTGTCAGACTGACTGGGCTTCCTCGCCATCCTCATTATTGCAGCTATGAAGTGATAAATATTACGGTTCCGTGACATCTTGCAGGACATGCCAGATTCTGAGGAAGAAGGAAGGCGTTGATCCGCTGGACACGAGGACGACGGCGACAATAGCAGCGAGGAAGTAGTGTGTACAAGCATCTGAAGCGCGTTGATTGTACAGAATTCGTTGCGCTTGCACATATGTAGAAGATCTGTGTAGCTTGATGTTGTTTTGTTGTACTTTGTCCCCGTAGAGAAATGCTGAAATGAAGCGTTTTGCCCAGTGTAAGGCGGATAGGATACCCTTGCTATTCAACGGTTACTCGGACAAATTTGAACTTTTGGACACCTTGTCGAGAGATGATGAAATGTGAAGTGTAAGGGCAGAGGCCCTTCATATTCAACTTTACTCGGAGGAGCTTCTAACTCCCGGATGCAACTAGCAACATTTTAGTCTATTGATTCACTGCCTGGTCGTTGCTATCAAGCAATCAAGCGTTGTGCAAAAAGTTGCTACCTTTTGAAAGTTGCTACCTCTGTTGCGATTGTTTTTTCAAGGAACTCTAGAAAAGTGCACTGTGTTCTTGCAATTCGTATAGAAGAATAGCGTTAGACCCAATTTATAAGGAAAACCCGGTCTAAAGACACTTGTCCACCAAAGTGACAGAGTCTGGGGCCACCACCCCGACTTACACCGCTTGGCAGCAATTCTATTGCAATTGTACTATTCACATTTATGTGGTTTGTTGCTCCGGAGGAATGTGTCTCCATTGCCATCTGCTCATGTCATCCTCTCTGTCTCTATTGTTATTGGGAGCGTCAACGGTGTTCTTGCCTCATCGAAAACCGCTAATCCAATGGTTAAGTTTGGTCGATTTTATTTTGAGAGCAATCACATATTTTCATCATTAGTAAAAAATCAAGTTACACTAAGCAACACATGTAAAAACTAAAAGACAGACCGGGATAAAATGATTATCCTGAATTTGCAGATCAAATCCTAAGAGATCAAGAAATACAAAACGTTCCTAGGGTTTCCTGCAACCACCGAAGCCAGCGGCCACCGCCCAACTCCAACACCGTCGAGACGCACACCGGAAGAGACGTCGAGTCTCCACCATTGTAAGATCCAAAAAAAACACCATCACAAACGAGACAGTGTCGCTGTGGCGCATCGATCGGGGGACGTTCTCGTGACGTCTTGGACCAAGATCTGCCGCCTTCCATCGACGAAGTCGGAGAAGAACGATAGATCCACCACCTCCAGATCAACATCCTCGCTCTAGAGAAACCACCTCGTCCCGCCAACGACGTCCCGAATAACAATGAATGCTAGAAACGTACCGAGAAACAGATCTGAAGAACAGTGAGAAGACCAAGCTGCAAATCTGAAGGATCGGCCAACATACGTTGCCATCAACTCCGAGGCGCCACCATGAAGGTCGATGCCGTGTGGGAGTAGAGTTGAGACAGATTTATTTGTCCGGACGCTGCTCCCACTACCCCAACAGACACACTCTAACCCTAACTACTAGGTCGGAACGAGATCCCCTCTCTCCTGCTGCCGGGAAATGGAAAAGAAGTACGGCAAAACAAGTTTGGTCGATTGATACTGACACAAATCTCCCCGATAGCAATTTTGCATTGTTGTTACTTAATTTTGCACTAAATCTAATTCTTGCCTGGGCACTCTCCTGTCATACGGAGTGCACGCTTGTCGCAGCCGCACGATCTAATCGAACGCGCTTCGGTTGGTGGACACGACCTCATGGCCTTATCCTTATCCTCACTCACTGTCTCCTTTCTCCGCCGGTCCGCCCTCTCTCTCATTCCCATCAGCGTAGAAGAAATTGGCCGGAGCAGCGCGATGGGAAGGCTACGAGGAGCAGCTCCCACCACAGCGGCGTTCAACCTCCACGAGCCACATCGCGCTACAAAGGCAGAGATGGAAGAAAGATCGTGCAGGGGTGGGAGGAGAAAGAGGAGGAGCTCGATCTGGGGATTGGCCTTAGATCCAACAAGCAGCATCGACAACAATAGCACCTCGCGTCGTGCCGTACCTGGATTTCCAGGATCCTCCGACAACCTGGCGGCTTGTTGTACCAACCGGACTCCTCCGTGTCATCATCCTCCCCCACGATAGGTAGGCCAACGGATGCTAGCAGGAGGGCGAAAGCGCGGGGATGCATGTACCGCCCGCTGCCTCGCCGGGGACAGATGCCTCCGGCCACGCACAAAGGTGAGCGCCATGAACCACTCCAACTAAGCGTTCTTCTTCTCTGTATTTTTTATAGCAGTTGGTGCTACTTGCAGCTTGTAAATAACATAGCAGAATTTGTCCCTCAAAATTTTCAATTTTGCATCGACGTGTATTCATGAAATATGATTCCTATGTCCATCCTGCAAGTCTCTCGCCAAAATTGCAAAATGTGACTATGTGAATCTGAAGTTTTTGGTTTCTGATCACCTAGATTTTACCCAACGTGTTGTAGTAGTTTTTATGCCTAATGGCCAGTTTTATATTTTTATTACATGCACTACTGAATTTAATACGTATACAACGATCCTTTTGGAATACCTCCATGGGGCACATTGGGCAGTAATACCTCCTATGATGTATTTTTTCACTAAATACTCTATTTTTATATCTCTGTTTATTTTAATACAACCAGTGATCCTGTTTGGTGTACCTCAATAGGTATTGGGCCATACTACCATATGATGTAGGTTTTGGTCCATCACGATATAACTTCTGCGGCTTATTACATCCTCTTTTTTTGTCCTGGTTGGTGGAGCAGTGGTGGAGCACCGTTGAAGGCCTTGACAGCGGATCGGCCGTCCGAGGCCAGTGGCCATGGCGAAGGGTCCTTTGGAGGTGCTGCCCTCTGAATTGGCGCTGAGCGAAGCGGCCGTCGTGAGAGGGTCGGCAGCTGAGCATCCGAGGTGGGCGAATCGACGTGTCCGAGGTGGAGAGGGTCAGCCCCGCGAATCGACACGTCCCAGCCGGGCGGCCATTGTGAGACGGTCAGAGCATCGGCTGCGTGGTCCTTCATCCTTGTCATCTTGCCTTTATGTTTGATTTGTCTCTGGTTAGTTTTCCCCTAACCTAATCCCCTACCTCATTTTTGTGTTTCGTCGTTGATGTTGCTCCTGAAGGAAATATGCCCTAAGAGACAATAATAAAGTTGTTATTATGTATTCCTTGTATATGATAGATGTTTATTTTGCATGCTATAATTGTATTAATAGGAAACATCAATACATGTGTGTTTAATAAACAAAAAGGGTTCCTAGTTATGCCTCTCTTATAGACTAGCTTGTTGATTAACAAGATGATCAAGGTTTCCTGATCATGGACATTGGATGTTGTTAATAACAAGGTCACAACATTTGTGAAATGATGTGATGAACATTCATCCGAAGTATAGCATTACGATCAAGTCATTATGTTTATATTGCTATAACATCATATGAAGTAATCTTTATCCTTAGACCATGAGATCATGTTAATTGCTAACACCAGAAGAGTATCTTGATAACATCAAACGTCACACCGTAACAGGGTGACTATAAAGATGGGTTCAGTACTACGAAGGTGTTATGTTGAGGATCATGGATCAAGAGTGGAATTTGTCAATCCAGATGACGGATAGATATACTCTGGGCCCTCTCGGTGATATCACATTAGGATAGCTTGCAAGCAAGTGATGTGATCACTAGAATGTTATATCACGGGAACGAGAAAAGAGTGCATGTCGGTAACGAGATCAAACTAGGAATGGAGATACCGATGATCGAATCTCGGACATGTAATATATCAAGAGACAAAGGGTTTTAGTTACAAGCGTTAAAGGTTCTCATAATCACAGGAGTCATCGTTGAATGTGTAGGAGTCAGTACGGATCTCCAGGTCCCGCTGTTGATTATTGATCGGAGAAGGGTCTCGATCATGTCTGCATTATTCGCGAACCGTAGGGTGGCACACTTAAGAGTTACCGGACACCATTTTGGAGCACATATGTTTCAGACGAAAGAATTGCAAAGCGCAGGAATTGTTTCAATAGAAACCGGAAATTGTTTCGGGTGAAATTGCAGAAGGTGTTTCTGCATGTGATATTGAAATATTGCAAGGGGCTATACGTGAATGTTTGTTAATTAAAGGAATTAACAAAATTCTAAATAAATTTAATATAAAGAGTTTTATTAAACGAGAGAGCATTAAATTTGGAGAAAGTTAATGCATTTTCCTATAAAAGGGAAAATACATTTAAAGTGGAGACTTTAAAAGGGAATGTGAAGAGGCATTTTAATATGGAGGGATTACCACCACATGAATGGGGGAGGTGAGGGGTCACCCCCCATGCGCCGGCCATGGAGAGAGGGGGCACCCCCCTCCTCCTATAAAAGGCCACTCATTCCCTCTTTCATCCTCACACCTTTTTGTGAAGGATCTCTCTCCCCCTCTAGAATTATTCCCCCATGGTCTCGGATTAGCGAGATACATGTTTCAGTGGCATTTAAATGCGGAAGGAGTTCTTGCTTCCATTTGGATCACTGGGCGAGGAGGTGGAGGTTGTCCGGTGGCTTGAACGTGTGTGCGAGTGCGGATGCGCTGCTGAGTTGCGGCGCTCGGACTTCCTCACGATCTTGAGATCGGCAAGTGTATGACTACATCAACCACGAGTTCCTACTCGTTAACAAAGCTTGTTGTCTTCGAGGGTAAGTTCTCCATTGATGTATGTCCACCCGTTGCTCTGTATCTAGTAGATAGATCTTGGCGTACAGTTCTCATCGTAGGAAAATGCATTAAGTTTCTCCAAATTTAATGCTCTCTCATTTAATAAAACTCTTTTATTAAATTTATTCAGAATTTTATTAATTACTTTAATTAACAAACATTTGCATATAGCCCCTTGCAATATTTCAATATCACATGCAGAACCACCTTCTACAATTTCACCCGAAACAATTTCCGGTTTCTATTGAAACAATTCCTGCGCTTTGCAATTCTTTCGTCTGAAACATATGTGCTCTAAAATGGTGTCCGGTAACTCTTAAGTGTGCCACCCTATGGTTCGCGAATAATGCAGACATGATCGAGACCCTTCTCCGGTCAATAATCAGCAGCGGGACCTGGAGATCCGTACTGACTCCTACACATTCAACGATGACTCCTATGATCGTAAGAACCTTTAACGCTTGTAACTAAATCCCTTTGTCTCTCGATATATTACATGTCCGAGATTCGATCATCGGTATCTCCATACCTAGTTTGATCTCGTTACCGACATGCACTCTTTTCTCGTTCCCGTGATATAACATTCTAGTGATCACATCACTTGCTTGCAAGCTATCCTAATGTGATATCACCGAGAGGGCCCAGAGTATATCTATCCGTCATCTGGATTGAAAAATTCCACTCTTGATCCATGAGCCTCAACATAACACCTTCGTAGCACTGAACCCATCTTTATAGTCACCCTATTACGGTGTGACGTTTGATATTATCAAGATACTCTTCCGGTGTTAGCAATTAACATGATCTCATGGTCTAAGGATAAAGATTACTTCGTATGATGTTATAGCAATATAAACACAATGACTTGATCGTAATGCTATACTTCGGATAAATGTTCATCACATCATTCCACCAATGGTGTGACCTTGTTATTAACAACATCCAATGTCCATGATCAGGAAACCTTGATCATCTTGTTAATCAACAAGCTAGTCTATAAGAGAGGCATGACTAGGAACCCTTTTTGTTTACTAAACACACATGTATTGATGTTTCCTATCAATATAATTATAGCATGTAAAATAAACATCTATCATATATAAGGAATACATAATAACAACTTTATTATTGCCTCTCAGGGCATATTTCCTTCAGCGGCCCGGACCAACCTTACATGTCATCGTACATGAGACCGGTTCCACGACTGACATGCAACTAGTTTTGCATAAGTGGCTAGCGGGTGTCTGTCTCTCCTACTATAGTCAATATCTGATTTACAACAAGTTGCTAATAACTTGGTTATCCTCGTTGTGGTTCATGTTCGTAGGTTAGACCGGTTCTATCTCCGAAAGCCCTAAGCCACGTAAAACTTGTAATTGATAAATTAGAGGCGTCTAGTTTAGATCGTTGCTGGGCTAGTGTTTTGATATGGTATTGTTGTAAGTAGATGTATGATAGATACTCTTACAACTCACTTAACGTGTAAGTTCCATAGACCTTGGCCTTACACACAAAGGAATGATAGAGATCATACCATGATACAAATGATAGAGATCAAATGCATGGACCATATCACCTCACTTCACACATTAGCATCTTATATTGCTAGTTTGGCGCTTTTGGTAGCATTATAAGATGATCCCTCATTTAGATATCAAGATAAAATGTGTTCTTCTTTAAGTATGCACCATTTTGTGGATCGTGTTTTGAGGCATCACGTGATGATCGGGTGTTCTCGACTCTACGCTTTCATACAACGGGTGTAAGACAGTTTTACACACGCAAATACTAAGGTTCTTACTTGACGAGCCTAGCATGTACAGACATAGCCTCGGAACACGGACCGAAAGGTTAAACATGAGTCATATAGTTGATATGATGCCCATATAGATGCTCGCCTTTGAAGCTACACCGACTCACGTGATGATCGGACTTGGTGTAGTGGATTTGGTTCATGTAATCACCAAAAGGACACGAGGGATGTCGTTTTTGAGTGGGAGTTCATTAGTAATTTGGATTAGTTGAACTCAATCTATCATAAACTTAGTCTAAATATACTTTACAAATTCTGTTGTAGATGGCACCACCTGCTTTTAATTTCAATGTGTTCATGGAGAAAGAGAAACTTGCTGCGAATGGTAGCAACTTCACCAACTGGGCTATGAATTTGAGGATTCTCCTCACTGCTGCACAAAAGCAATATGTGCTAGATGCGCTAGGCCCCACCAGCTCTGATGCCCTTGACGAGGAAAAGAACGTCTATATAACTCGTCGGAGGACCACAACTTAGTTCATTGCGGCATCTTTGTATGGGCTAGAGCAGAACTTGAGCGTTTGAAAATGGCAATGCCTTTGATACCATGGGAGAATTGAAAATGATTTTCGATACCCATGCTGCCGTAGAGAGTTATAATGCTACAGAAAAGTTCTTTAGCTGCATGATGGAGGAAAACAACTCCGTTAGTGAGCACGTACTCAAAATTTCTGGGTACACCGATAAGCTTGTGTCCTTAGGAATAACGATTCCCATTGACTTAGGCATACATCGTGTTCTCCAATCTCTGCCACCTAACTATAAGAGCTTCGTGATGAACTATAATATGCAGGGCATGAAGAAGTCTCTTTCCGAGCTTCTGTCAATGCTTAAGACTGCAGAAGTGGAGATTAGGAAAGAACATCAAGTGTTGATGATCAATAAGACCACCGATTTCAAGAAGGACAAGAAAGGCAAGGAGAAGGGAAAGAAGGGCGACAAATCTGTTGCCGCGCCTGAAAAGAAACCCCGAGCTGGCCCTAAGTCTGACACCGAGTGCTACTATTGCAAGGGGACTGGCCATTGGGCATAATCGCCCAAGTATTTGGCGGACAAGAAGGCCGGCAAGGCAAACAAAGGTATATGTGATATACATGTTATTGATGTGTACTTGACTAGTACTCGTAGTAGCACCTGGGTATTTGATACGGGATCGGTTGCTAATATATGTAACTCAGTTAGGCTGCGGAACAAGCGACAACTAGCAAGGGATGAGGTCTCGATGCGGGTCGGTAATGGATCAAGAGTTGATGTGATCGCCGTCGGAACGCTGCCTCTCCATATGCCATCGGGACTAGTTATAAACCTGAATAATTGTTATTTGGTGCCTGCACTGAGCATGAACATTGTATTCGGATCGTGTTTGATGCAAAGTGGTTATTCGTTTAAGTCTGAAAACAATGGTTGTTCGATTTATATGAATAATATCTTTTATGGTCATGCACATGTTGAATGGTTTATTTCTTGGATCTCGATAGTAGTATTACGCACATTCATAATGTTGATACTAAAAGGATTAAACTTGATAATGATATATCTACATATATGTGGTACTTGCCGTCTAGGTCATATTGGCGTTAAGCATGAAGAAACTCCATTCGATGGACTTTTGGAATCACTTGATTTTGAATCATTTGATACATGTGAGCCATGCCTTATAGGCAAGATGACTAGAATGCCGTTTTACGGTTCAATGGAGCAGGCTGACATTTATTGGAAATCATACATACTGATGTGTGTGGACCAATGAGTGTGTCGGCACGAGGTGGATATCGTTATTTTGTTACTTTCACGGATGATTTGAGTAGATACGGGTATATCTATTTGATGAAACATAAGTCTGAAACCTTTGAAAGGTTTAAAGAATTTCAGAATGAAGTGGAAAATCATCGTAACAGAAAGATCAAATTTCTGCGGTCCGACCATGGAGGAGAGTATCTTAGTTACGAGTTTAGCACACATATGAAAGACTGTGGAATAGTTTCACAACTCACGCCTTGGAACACCACAACGTAATGGTGTGTCGAACGTCGTAATCATACTTTATTGGATATGGTTCGATCTATGATGTCTCTGTTGACTTGCCCTTTGTCATTTTGGGGTTATGCACTGGAAACCGCTACATTCACTTTAAATAGGGCACCATCTAAATCCGTGAAAAGACACCGTATGAATTATGGTTTGAAAACAAACCTAAGCTGTCATTTCTTAAAGTTTGGGGATGCGATGTTTATTTGAAGAAACTTCAACCGGATAAACTCGAACCCAAAGCAGAAAAATGCGTCTTCATAGGATACCCTAAGGAAACGATTGGGTATACCTTCTATCACAGATCCGAGGGCAAGGTCTTTGTTGCCAAGAATGGATCCTTTCTTGAGAAGGAGTTTCTCGCGAAAGGTGTGAGTAGTCGGAAGGTAGAACTCAAAAAGGTTATTGAACCTTCTCTTCATGAAATGGCGAGTAGCACAACTCCAGAAGTAGTTTCGGAGTTGACTTCACCTGATGAAGAGAGAGCTAATGATATTGATCATGAAACTCCGAAAGAGGACACTACCGAACCTCGCAGGTCAAGCAGGACACGTGCAACTCCTGTCTGGCAATCTGTTATGAATTTCATGATTGATGAAATAGATGACCCTGCGACGTATGAAGAAGCGATGATGAGCCCTGATTCCAACAAATAGCTAGAAGCCATGAAATCCGAGATGGAATCCATGTACGAAAACCAGGTTTAGACCTTGGTGGACTTACCTCACGATCGAAAGGCCGTTGAGAATAAATGGATTTTCAAAAGAAAAAGCGTCTTGATGGTAATGTAACCATCTATAAGGCTCGACTTATCGCAAAGGGGTTTCGACAAATTCAAGGAGTTGACTACGATGAGACATTCTCTCCTGTAGCGATGCTTAAGTCGGTTATTATGTTAGCAATTGCTGCATATTTCGGTTATGAAATATGGCAGATGGATGTCAAAACTGCGTTCCTCAATGGTAATATTGAAGAAGAGTTGTATATGATACAACCTAAGGGTTTTGTCGATCCTAAGGATGCTGATAAGGTGTGCAAACTTCAGCGATCCATCTATGGATGAAGCAAGCATCCGGAGGTGGAATCTCGCTTTGATGAGGTGATCAAAGAGTTTGGATTTGTCCAAACTTATGGAGAACTTGTATTTACAAGAAAGTGAGTGGGAGCAATGTGGCATTTACGATATTATATGTGGATGACATATTATTGATTGGAAATGATATAGATCTTTTAAGCAGTGTTAAAAGTTATCTAAACAAATTTTCGATGAAGGACCTTGGTGAAGCTTCATATATATTAGGCATTAAAATCTATAGAGATAGATCAAGGCGCCTAATTGGGCTATCATGAGTACATACCTTGATAAGATATTAAAGAAGTTTAATATGGACGGAAGTAAGAAGGGGTACTTACCTATGTTGCAAGGCAAGACATTGAGTAAGACTCAAAGTCTGGCTACGGCGGAAGAAAGAGAGATAATGGATAAGATCTCCTATGCCTTAGCCATAGGCTCTATAATGTATGCCATGCTATGTACAAGACCGGATGTGGCACATGCTATTAGTTTGACTAGTAGGTACCAATCTGATCCAGGTTCGGAACACTGAATAACGGTCAAGAATATCCTTAAGTACTTGAGAAGAACTAAGGATATGTTTCTTGTATACGGAGGTGAAGAAGAGCTAGTCGCTAAGTGTTATGTCGATGCTAGTTTTGACACTGATCCGGATGACTCTAAGTCTCAATCCGGATACGTATTTCTCTTGAGCAAGCGGCGATTAGTTGGAGGAGTTCCAAACAACCCGTGGTGGTGGATCAACGACGGAGGCGGAATATGTTCTTTGCTTGCAGCGAGGAAGCGTTTTTGATGAAAAAGTTCATTACGGAACTGGGTGTGGTTCCCAGTGCATTGGACCCGATGGTGATCTATTGTGACAACAATGGAGCCATAGCCAACACAAAGGAACCAAGGTCTCACAAGAATTCCAAACATATTAAGCGTCGGTTTCACTCCATCCGCGAGCATGTCAAGGATGAAGATATAAAGATTTGTAAAGTACACATGGACCTGAATGTAGCAGATCCGTTGACTAAAGTACTCCCTAGGGCAAAACATGATCAACACCAGAACTCCATGGGTGTTAGATTTATCACTATATAAACTAGATTATTGTCTCTAGTGCAAGTGGGAGACTGAAGGAAATATGCCCTGAGAGGCAATAATAAAGTTGTTATTATGTATTCCTTGTATATGATAGATGTTTATTTTGCATGCTATAATTGTATTGATAGGAAACATCAATACATGTGTGTTTAATAAACAAAAACGGTTTCTAGTTATGCCTCTCTTATAGACTAGCTTGTTGATTAACAAGATGACCAATGTTTCCTGATCATGGACATTGGATGTTGTTAATAACAAGGTCACAGCATTTGTGAAATGATGTGATGAACATTCATCTGAAGTATAGCATTACGATCAAGTCATTATGTTTATATTGCTATAACATCATATGAAGTAATCTTTATCCTTAGACCATAAGATCATGTTAATTGCTAACACCGGAAGAGTATCTTGATAACATCAAACGTCACACCGTAACAGGGTGACTATAAAGATGGGTTCAGTACTACGAAGGTGTTATGTTGAGGCTCATGGATCAAGAGTGGAATTTGTCAATCCAGATGACAGATAGATATACTCTGGGCCCTCTCGGTGATATCACATTAGGATAGCTTGCAAGCAAGTGATGTGATCACTAGAATGTTATATCACGGGAACGAGAAAAGAGTGCATGTCGGTAACAAGATCAAACTAGGTATGGAGATACCGATGATTGAATCTCGGACATGTAATATATCGAGAGACAAAGGGTTTTAGTTACAAGCGTTAAATGTTCTCACGATCACAGGAGTCATCGTTGAATGTGTAGGAGTCGACGGATCTCCGGTCCAGCTGATTATTGATCGGAGAAGGGTCTCGATCATGTCTTCATTATTCATGAACCGTAGGGTGGCACTTAAGAGTTACGGACACCATTTTGGAGCACATATGTTTGATGAAAGAATTGCAAAGCGCAGGAATTATTTCAATAGAAACCGAAATTGTTTGGTGAAATTGCAGAAGGTGTTTCTGCATGTGATATTGAAATATTGCAAGGGGCTATATGTGAATGTTTGTTAATTAAAGTAATTAACAAAATTCTGAATAAATTTAATATAAAGAGTTTTATTAAATGAGAGAGTATTAAATTTGGAGAAATTTAATGCATTTAAAGTGGAGACTTTAAAAGGGAATGTGAAGAGGCATTTTAATGTGGAGGGGTTACCACCACATGAATGGGGGAGGTGAGGGGTCACCCCATGCGCGTCCATGGAGAGAGGGGCACCCCTCCTCCTATAAAAGGCCACCCATTCCCTCCTTCATCCTCACACCTCCTTGTGAAGGATCTCTCTCCCTCTAGAATTATTCCCCATGGTCTCGGATTAGCGAGATACATGTTCGGTGGCATTTAAATGCGGAAGGAGTTCTTTGCTTCTGGATCTGGGCGAGGAGGTGGAGGTTGTCCGGTGGCTTGAGCGTGTGTGCTGAGTGCGGATCTGCTGATGCAGTTCTTCGGACTTCCTCACGATCTTGAGATCGGCAAGTGTACGACTACATCAACCACGAGTTCCTACTCGTTAACAAAGCTCGTTGTCTTCGAGGGTAAGTTCTCCATGGATATATGTCCACCCGTTGCTTTGTATCTAGTAGATAGATCTTGGCGTATAGTTCTCATCGTAGGAATTTTTTGTTTTCTATGTTGTAGACCCAACTGCTCCTGCATCATCATAGCGCCATAGTGCTCGCATAACTGTTTATCTGCTCATCTACAATATCATCAGAGGATAGGTTAGCCCGCATAGAACTTTTGCATATGTTTTTTCGAGCAGTATGATGGTGGTAGTCTCTCATGAAATAGGATAGCCTTTGTTCATCTCGTGAAATAGTATTTTGGGGCATTTTAGATGAAGGATGGAACTAATTCATCTTAGCATGTAATTTATTGTGTAATGGACTGTAACCCTACATCTTAGCTCTGTAATATTTTTTAGGATGGGCTGTAATTAGGCTTTTTATATCTTAGCATGTAATATTATTGTATGGAACATGCCTTTTTATATAGAGCCTGTAACTTTTTTGCTAAGATGGAGTGCACTAATTCATCTTAGCATGTAACATTCTAGTATGGACTATAATTAGCCTTTTATATATTAGCATGTAATTTTCTGGACTGTAAAATTCTTTTTTTACACCTAGGATCTTTACTTTTTCTATATATGCTGTAACTTTTTAAATCCAGCCTATAACTTTTGTTAATGGAGGATACTAATTCATACTAGCATGTAATTTTTTTAGTATTGACCAAAGAAAGTACTACTTGATAATTTCCACTAATTTCAAGTCCTTATTATGATTCCTTTTATGGGGTAAAATCTCTAATATCTTAGATTCCCCATTCTTAATCCTTTATGTACTTTAGTGTTCCTAATCCTTCACTAACTTTTGATGCGCCACAGCACACGCCAAATCATTGTCACTGTCAGGTGGTGGGCGTGGAAATTCTTATTTTTCAGTTGATGTTGTAGGCTTTTTATACCTTGGCATCTCTATTTTTGAGTGTACGGTCTGTGGCTTTTTATATATAGCCTGTAACTTTTTTCTAAGATGGAGGGCACTAATTCATCTTAGCATGTAACATAGTATGGACTATAATTAGGCTTTTACTGTAACATTCTTTTTTTACAACTAGGATATTTACTTTTTTCATATGGGCGGTAACTTTTTAAATCTAGCCTGTAACTTTTGCTGAATGGAGGGTACTAATCCATACTAGCATGTAACATTTTTAGTATCGACCATAATTAGGCTTTTTATACCCCAGCATCTATTTTTTAGTGTATGGACCGTGGCTTTTTATATATAGCCTGTAATTTTTTGAGTATGGACCATAACTTTTTCGAATTCATAATATTTGTTAGGATTTTTGTACACTCCATATATTGTTTTGTCCATTCTTTTTTTAACATATGCATGCAACTTTGTGTTAAACTATATATATGCATGTAACTAACATCAATATGAATGCATTTTAACATTGCAGGGAGGTGTTTTATACATTTTGTTTTCGTAACTAGCAAGTAAGTAACTTTTAAATTTCTTGACTGTAACTTTTCTGCACACGCAGATTATATAGAAAGTAAATTCCTTCCATTATGGTGTCTGGACTGTAACTTTTTATTTTATGGATCTTCTAGAGTTGCAAAATTCATTCTGGGTAAGCAATTCTAGCTCCTCTGTCAGCAGATGTGGCCCCGTAAGATCATCAACACGGTCGTTCAACACGTCCCGATCGCCACCATCTTCTTGTGTTGGATTGTTTAGGTCAATACTAGCATTAGGGAACCAGAAATCCATATCTGCAAAACGGGGAAAATAGTTACGTTGCTTAGTTTTGAACTCAACAAAATTACTTCTATATTGCTTTATTCCTGAGTCTTTTTCAATCAGTACATAACAACTACTTTTTTTTGTTCTAGTTTTTGCAGTTCATATGCTAGCAGATTCCATCACATGAAAACCTTACGGAGCTTTGCGGCATCCTGAAAGATAATTGTACATGCTGATATTTTTGCTTCCAGCTTTTATGTTCATGCAGATTGACTTTTGTTACATGCAAGTTTGATATGTGGCACCAAGTTTTGGCCCCCAAGCCTGATGCTTTTTGTTGAACGGTTCCTACTGCAAGAAAAGAACTACGTGCACTACATGCATGTCACGACTCCCCTGTGCCCATTTTTTTTTACATCTGAATCATGTGAAAACAAGAGAATTGTGTTCTTTTTTTTTTTTTTTGGATGGTGTAGGGAATCATCATGCAGTTGAACATAGAACCATTTTCTACATCTACCGACTACCGGTGGGCTGGGTTGTAATTGCAAAGTGTCTTGAAATCTGGATGTTACTATGCACTAGAAACATACCTGTTTGCTCTAGCTCGGATTTTCCTTGGTGAAGAAAGGTAGCAGCCATGGAGGTTTCCTGTCTCCGTCGGCTGGAGAAGGAAGAAAGGAGAGGTAGGTTTGGAGAAGCGGGGGGCTGGATCTTTTTTGTCTGTACTTGATGGGCTCGCACGCCCATGCAATGCAAGAAGCTAAACGTGGGAAAGAGGTCTGGGACCAGCATAGGACCACTTTCTATTTCAGAAAAGTTTTATTTTCGAATATGAGGGGCACCGCGTAAGACCGAATGGTGCCCGCGCACTAGGTAGCATCGTCCTTAATTTTGCATCATATCCTCCCATCACCTTGCATCGACGCTTCTTCCGTGGTTTGCATTGTTGGGGCACTAGTTTTTCCTTGTGTCTCTTGCAAAATAATAAAAAAAAACCCTTCAGCAGGGGTTAAACTCAAACCCTAGGTAGAGCGTCGCTAGTAGCATCACCTGGCAACGCTTTCCCCCCCAAAACTAAGGCAAAACGAGCAACCGATAGGCCATGGCGCCGCCGCCGGCTTCGCCGGAGGGTCTGGAGGTGCGGTGCGGGGGTTGCGGAGAGACGCTGGAGGTGGAACCCGGCCTGACGGAGTTCATCTGCCCGGACTGCGCCACGCCGCAGTCGCTCCCGCCGGAGCTCATGCCGCCGCCGCCGCCGCGCCGGAAGGCGCTGCCCCTGCCCCGCGCCGCGGCCGACGTCCGGGGCGCGCGTCTGCCGTGCGGCTCCTGCGGCGCGCTCCTCAGCGTGCCGGTCGGGCTGGCGCGCTGCGCCTGCCCAGTCTGCGGCGCGGAGCTCGCGGTCGACACCGAACGGCTCCGGCACTACCTCCTCTCGTCTGCTACAGCGGAGGGCGCCATACCCGTGGTGCCAGTCGGCAACTCCTCGGCGCCACCGATCCTCCAAGCCCGGGAGGTATGCTGTTGTCAAGACTGCTCTTGCAGATTCAGGCTTTACTTCGATAGCTAGTATACTTTTGGCTTGGTTTGAGAAAGATGGAACTTTATTTAGGGTTAGAAACTTTTACTACTCCCGAAAATGAGAGAGTGGATACTGAAATGTCTTAACCAAATTGAAACATCTCATGCTGTATAAACTGAACTCGAATAAACACTCTGTTTAAATAATTTACTGAGAACACTGGCTGTGTTTGGTAGCAAACTATTTTTGTAGTATTTCAAAAATATCACAGCTTCTAAAATTACCATATAGTTCTTAATGCTTTGAGGTTTTGGATATGACTAAAGACTGCTGTTTTAATCCTCCGAAACTGTGGTATTAATTTACTGACTACAGGAAATTGTGGTATATTCATGGTACTAAAGGGAGAACCTTAGACCTCTTTTTTCCGATAGGGTGAACGCGAAAAAACCCCTCCACCTCGCTCGCTAACCTTGAGCAGTTGAGCTGTGAACCTTAGACCTCTTTTTTCCGATAGGGTGAACGCGAAAAAACCCCTCCACCTCGCTCGCTAACCTTGAGCAGTTGAGCCGTGCCGCCTTGTCTTCTCTTGAGATCGTCTCATCACAGCCATGGGAAAGCAAGAGACGGCAATGGAGAGAAGAAAGCCGACTGCTGATATCCTTTCTCCGTGTGCTTCTTGTTGATTTGAGGCATTGAGGCTTCTTTTTCCCTCCAATGCCGATAGAATATACAAGTATGTGGATATACATCGATTCCAGCGAGATTAGCTATGTATGTGAGTAGAACTAGTTGATTGATCTCCTTTGTATTTCCTAGCTAGCTAGGTTTCCTATCGAAACTAGCAGGCCTGGCACATGAGAGGAATGGATCTACAACTATCTTCATTACACAAGTCGTCAGACAGAGATTTGATCACTTTGCTTCGTCGTGTTCCCTGGAAAGCACTCTCTTTGTATTGAGCTTGTGCCAACACGGAAGTCATACAAATATGATACGCTCATGTTTACTAATCTCGTTCGTTTAGCTACTCTCTCCGTCCGGAAATAAGTGACTTGTATTTGTCTAGATTCGTATGCATCTAGATGCGTTTTAGTGTGTAGATACATGTGGATCTAGACAAATCCGAATCACTTATTTCTAGATGGAGGAAGTACTAAATATGCTCCAATTTTTAGATAACCAGGAGTCTCCAGTTTTGATTACTAGTGCAAATATTGCCGCTTGCAAGTAACAAGAAAAGAGCATCATGGAATGATGATGGTTAAACAAAGATGCTCGTTTTTATAATGAAAGAGTATGCCATTGCGCCGAAATATCGTTGCCAGAATGGCTTGACAAAGGAAGGATGGAATTTCATGGCAGCACAACTGGATAAACAGCAGTTGAACAAGTAAATGACAGAGCATCGGTTGAAGAAAGAGTACGCTATTTTCAAATCCATTTTAGATAAGAGTGGATTTTGTTGGGACCCTTAGAGAAAAAAGTGACAACATCAATTAATGCAAAATGTGATGAACCGAGTCAAGAAGAACAAAAGTGGAGGTACAAAGAATTCCCATTTACCGATATTCATCCCATTTTTCATCAATGGATGTTGACACTTTTTTCTAAGGGTTTCAACCAAATCGACTCTAATCTGAATGGACTTGACAATAGCATACTCTTTCTTCACCCGTTGCTCCCTAACTTTTACTTGTTTAAATGTGAAATTAACTCTAGTAAACTATTTATTCGGGTGTGCCTCCATGAATTTCCATCCTTCCTTCGTCCATTCATTCTGACACAACATTTCGCCGCATTAATATACTCTTTCTTCATGAAAATGGCCATTTTTGTTTGACCATCATTCCATGATGCTTTATTTTTATTACCTACAGTGGGAAAATCTTTGGCACTGGATCATCTCTAGGAGTTAAAACAAACGAGATTATGTTGCACAACCCCAATTTGCTGATTGCTTTCCGGTGATCGTGAAGAAGTGTGGTGATCAAGTCTCTGTCCGGCGACTCCCATAACGAAGGTACCTGCAAATTGATTTTTCCTCTGTCCATAGCTAACCTAGGCTGGCTTGCTAGTTTCGGTAGAAAAAGCAAGGTAGGAATCACAATGGAGACCGGTCAACCTAGCTAATCTTGCTAGAATCAATGTATCCACATACCCATATTCCGTCTGTGTTGGATGGCAAGATAAGCATCACGAAGACGGTTCAAATCAACACGAAAGAAGCACAATGATCAAGGATATTGGCAACACAATCGATTATGACAGACAATCTCTAGAGAAGACAGGTTGGCGGTTCAAGGGCAGCGAGCGAGGGAGAGTGGTTCATTTTTCTCGTGTTCACCGTGAATGAAAAAGAGGTGTGCAGTTGTTTTTCTAATACAGAGAAACTGCTACAGTTTTTGAGATACCATAGTATGAAAGCCACAGTTTTAGTCATAGCCCAGCACATCAAACCATTTAAAACTATGGTAGTTTCAGAAAATATGATGTTCTTGAAATATGTAAAAAATACTTTGCTATCAAACATGTCCTAGATCTATTTCCAGTTTAACACAAGACAATATATAACTAGGCTCTATCAAGCAATTAAAATGATGAGCTTAGCGGCTATCTGGAAGTTGTATGAATAGTCTACATGTGGCCTTCCTTATGGCTCTATCCAGGGCTCTATCCAGTGAATGAATGAGATGGGGTGGCATGTGATTGGGTGTTAGATTTGAAGTAAAGAGTATTCCTTTGGGCTGTCATTGGTGGATTGAGGAGTTGTTGGAGTTACAGGCTTACAGCCAGGGTGTAGATAGCTGGTTCAGTACAGCTGTGTTATAAGTGAAAAAGTGTTCCTGGACAGTATGGGATTTCCGCAATGTTGAGTACTGAGCTTGTATGTGAATCAAGAATGGGAGCTGGTTGAACTAAGTAAACTATTTTTCATGATTACTAGCTTGATTTGAGCCAAGTTTTCTTACTATGAGGTAATCCTCATTAAGCAAAATATCATTGTTATTTGATGTATGCTACACTTTTATGTCTAATAGTGCACTTGTTTGTTCTATTGCAATGCAGGTGCGTCAAGAACATCCTAATTTTGGAGCTTGTGTGGGACTAAAGCAAACAGAGCCTGATAATCGGCCAAATTTTATGGAACAGCTACAAGCAAAGCATCCAAATCAGCTAATTCCAGAGCAGGCAGATCTAGATAACTCTCATGATACGAGTGAGGGAGAGGAAGTGCATGATGTCAATAGAATTGTTACTAGGCATACTATGCAGACAAACATACACTCAGTTGGCCCTGGAATTGTTAGTACAGAAATGAGACACGAAGAGCCTCTAAATCATGTCCAGCATCAGGCACAAATTCAATGTTCCACAACACATATAAATTGCACAACTGGGCGATCAACTGCCCTCCAAACTATAAATATAGAGAAGAGGCAGTCACTGACTCCCAATCAGATCATACAACAGGCACACAAACAGCCTGTTGGTCGTGCGGTATGTACAGAGAATGCTCGCACAGAGGATGGAGATGGGGTGACTCATGTGAAGGAAAAGCAACAGGAGCATGTCAATCAGGAAATTCATACAGAAGAGGTATGCACTCAAGTGGTCCGTGAGATTATTGCAGGGGACAGCAACAAAAGGAGAGTCAGATGCGCAGATCGGCACAATGCTACAGGTGCAGAGAAGAGGAAGGTGCATGATGCAAATGAGGCTATAAAGCAGGTGCAACGACAACAATCTGATTCAGTAATTCCTATGGAATCAGAAAATCAAGTGATCTGTGCAGAAAAGGAACAACCAAAATCTTCCAGTTGTAGAATCCTGAAGCGGAAAAGGAAGGGTTTGATAACTGCTTCAAATTCAGGTCTTCAACTTAGGCGCAGCAAACGGTTGGCGAAAGATTCACCTGCTTCCACAGACCAAGAACCTGTTGAAAATGAGTTTCTTGAGCTGCCGGCTTCTCCAGGTGGCCAAGCATCAGATATAGTTATGGACAATGAACCAATACACCGGAGGGCTGTTGAGAGTCGAGGAACTTCGACTAGCCACATACCAGTTACCATCACAAACAGCGAACCAACAGAAAGCGATCCTGATGAGCAGCATGCTGGTTCTCCCGATCAGAGTTTATCCAACTCTCCAGATATTGATAGAGTCATCAACAATATATGCCCTACTCCATCCCCTCAGCATGAGGTGCCTAAATCAAGCTCCAACGAGTTAGACAGCCCACCTTCTTATTCACTTGACTTGTCCGATCCTGAGCAGTTTGCACGTGATTACATTCCCCCAGAGGTTAGAAAGGCCCTTGCAAGCATGGGATCTAACTCGTTGTTTGAGCATACCATGTCCCAGGCAAGCTCTGATTCAGAAGGAGACGACCCTTGGACATCGACTCGCCAGAATGTTGGTAATTTGCGCCTACTCTGCCCTTCTCTCATGTTATTGTGTATTGCTATCCTGCAGAATAAGCCTCCTTATAGAGAGGAGATCCTTTTTAGTGAACATAAATAGAAGAAATATTTTTGCAGCAACTATAAATGGAGTTATGAAATCAGTAAGCTTATGTAGCTCAGGATTACACAATATTAGCTATTCCCTTACATTTTGCCCGTGCTGTATTCATCTCAGAATGGTGATTTTATCCAAGTTTTAGTGATCCATCGCATTGATAGGTTTGCTATCTGATTGGAGCTTAGCACTTTACACATTGTTCTTTCTCCATGTCAGGGCACTAGTGTTTTGTTTGTAATTGGGTAAAGAGGACAGAGAATAAGAATGTGATTTTATCTGAACGGTTCTGTAGGTTCCCAGGTTCATTTCCAAATGATATTTTTTTCATATATTCTCCAACTTTTGTGATCATGAACATTAAATAATAGCAGTCCCTAGAATCATCCGTGGCAAATCAGCTGTGTTGTTGGAGGATCTGATTTCGGGTTAGAAATGAAACTCTGGGTTATTGGTTCACTGGCAAACTTCTGGACTTGTTGACCCAAAGTTGAATAATTTTACTAGGTTTTGTCCAGTTCAACTCTTCTGTTATGAGAGAATTATCTGATGATCTAAAACAGAATGATTCCCTCTTCTTCCTTGATGAGTCATTTGAATCTGGTCTTTTGTAGTCTTTATAATTATATGATAAGTTACAGGTCTCTACGCTGCCATCTTCAAGCCAGATAGAATCAGATCATGCATGAATTCAGACACAATTATTTTGATTTTTCGCATGTCTGATTTTTTTGTTTCAAGCAGGCACCAAGAGAAACCACAGGCGTCCCCGTGGTCTGACACTCAGTCTTAACGTGTGGACCTTGCCTAAAGGTGTGCTCATACCGGTTTCATTTAACACTTCAGGTGAACCCGTTGGAAAACAGGCAGGCACCTTGAGTAACTTTCTGAGCGCAATAGCACGAGATGGAATATTGGCACCTCTAGTATATCAGGATTGGAGACGTGTTCCAGAGAAAAACAAGGATATAATGTGGCGTATTGTCAAGGTATAAATGAATATTGCTACTTTTTTATGTCTTTGTTCTTCTTTGATAGCTTTGTTTATTGGTGTAGCTCAAATTTGACATCTCCCCAATTGGTGAGCTGTGGATCATAAAATCTCTGGGAAGAAGGTGGAGGAGTTGGAAATCTAACTTAAAAATACAACATTACGATACTCATGAGACAGAAGAGGAACGCCTTGCTGATCGGAATCCTCGAGTTCTGAAAGAACAGTGGCGATTCCTAGTTTCATATTGGAGCACTGAAAAGGCGACGGTATTACTAACCATTATCTTTATGTGCTTGACTGATTTTGATCTGCAATTTGGCAAGGCTTGTTGAATCACTGTTATATTTCTCTCTCATCAGGCTGCAAGTGCTCGCAATAGAGCTTGTCAGGCAAACGCAGTTGCTCATCATACTGCAGGAACAAAGAGCTTCGCAAGGATAATTGAGGAGGAGGTAATTTGAAGTTGCTTCTGTTGCTTTCACCATTAATGATGTATTAATTGTGCTAGTTTGTGTATGTGTGCAGAAGCAAAAACGACCTAACAAGGATGTGCCTACTGTTACGGATTTGTTCATATTGACTCATACGCACAAGAATGGGAAACCTACAAAGAAGGAAACAGCTGATATCATTGTAAGACACAAGAAAATGAACATACTAAATGGATTTATTTCATGGATCATGCACATAAGAACTGAATTTTCATTGCATATGCAGGCACGAATGCGTGAAGATTCCCAGAAGCGGACAGAAGGCTCAGGAAGTGATTCTACTGCACGCAACTCTGGACTGGAGTTCTCCTCGAAGGGCCTACGGGGGAAGACAGCCCTGCAAGCATCCTTCAAGGAAGCTATGGAGGCTAAACAGAGGGCTGAAGACGAGGCAGCCGCGTTGAAGGAAAAAATGATGGCAATGGAAGAAAGTCAGAGAAAAATGCAGGAGGATTTGGCGAATATGAAGAACACAGTTAGTGCTATCCACAAGACGGTGCCAACTGGTGACTTACCAGGTCAACAAATGCGCAACAGAGCACCTGGTACCAACTTTCAAGATGAGCTAACGGGTGGACCATCATTTCCTCCAGGTTTCGCACAGGTAAATACTCTGATCCAGCTGTAAAACTGACTGACGAATTGCAGAACTTATGCCACCTTTTCTGATTCAGAATCCAGATCCTTCGCCACGCAAATCAGGTCGAAAGCGTGCCAAGCGCTCATGAAACTCCGCGTCCATATCTTGATGTCACGGCTGCACCGTTCAATCATTTCACGCCACCTCACAACAGCTCCGTTGTTCACTCGACATGCAATCCCATCTTTATCATGGTGATGGATCTATGAAATGAAGGAGGACTAGGGCGGGCGTAGCTGCTTGCTGGTGTGTAGTATGGACTCCCAAAAGCTTGAGTTCGACGTTTGTAGTTCAGCATTATGTTTATTGGTCGTTGTAACCAAAGACTATGGATCATGATGTTATGCCTATTATGTTGGAACATAATTTATGTCTTTGGTGTTAAAATTTTCTTTTTTGCTTTAGCTAATTCTCAGAGGGTCGAGATTTTCATAAGTCTCAGTTAACTTCTGCTAGTGAAAGATACAGTTTGCACCTTTGTGGAGAAGCAACTTGATGAATTTGCAAGTCGTAAACTTAAGAAAATCTCGATCGACTAACGCATATATGGACCATTTTTGGTTTTGTATTTTATGCCGCATCTGCAGTTAATTTGGGGTTGCTCACGACGTTCTCAAAAGAAAAGAAAAAACAATTGTTGTAAGCAATGAACATCTATTGGGAAAAAAACAACGCGTTCATACAGTATGTGTCTGCAGAGTGTTAACGGTGCTTTTTGGCTGCGTGAGACGCACCACATGAGCCGGCCATGCTGTTGGAACGTTTTCTCTTTTTTTCTTTGAACAGTTGTTGGAACGTTTGTTTTGCATCGCTATCATATTACCAGCTTGCATGGATCGTACAACATGTAACGTTTGATCATTATGTTTCTCAGAATCTCAGTGTTCTGTTTGGTTTGGTGGAAGGTAACCGATAATTCAGTCATAAACCTTTGAACTAGGATGCTGCAACTATGAAACCATTGTACTACCCAGAATTTTTTTGGTACCAACTCTAAACTCCCCAAAACCATTTCCATATGAACCTGAGCGCAAGTTTGGATTAGTTGTTCTGCGGCGATGGCTAATTATCGGTTAACCGATGTTTAACTTAGCGCTCAATCTATCATGCTAACTGAAAAAACTGACGTTTATTGTAGGCTTTTGTGTAAGCTTTTTTTGTCCTTTGGTTTTTTTGGTTAATGGTGGACTTTTTGTGGTATGGCAGTTAGGCCTTTTTTTTATCTTTTTGGGTTTCTTTTTGTGCAGTAATATATAGTTGCTCAACAACATATATGTCCCGGAAATCCATTTTTGAACCCGGGTGCATTTGCACCTGGTACAAAAATAACATATTTCAAAATGTTGAAAAATTTCAAAAACAAATGTTCATTTGTAGCTTCATGTTTTAGATTCACGCGAAGTCATTTCACGGAAAACCGATATGTTTTGTGGGATATGCAAAAAATACAAAAAGTTGTCTTGTGTAGCACGTTACTTTAGCACCATTTTTTGTCTTTTTTCAACAAGTCATCCAAAATGTTCATTTTTCGCGAAACGACTTTGCGTGCACCTAAAACTTAAAGTTCCACGTGCACATATTTTTTTTGAATTTTTTTGGCATTTCAATTTTTTACAAAATCAAATTCAAATAAAGGGTGCATATGAGCCCGAGAGCCAAATAGCCACGCTCTGTCCATGTCTATAATTGAAAATCTATACTTTATGTGCAATTGCATGTGGATACGTAGTTGCATATATGTGTGCTATTGGAAACCTTTGTCATCTTTTATGTGTGTTTGCACATATATGCGTAATTGCACATAGTGGAGCAATTGCATATATGTGCAATTTGATTTTATTGCATAATTGTATTTTTCTATCCCTTTGTAATTTTCTAGTTAAAAGGACTAGTTAAAAAGCCCATAAAAGAGGAAAAGTGGATATATAACTATCGACCGAGAATTATTAATCGAGCAGTAGCCGCTTCCATATTTGCACCTTGATATTTTCAAAAAACAAATGTGGAAAAGGTAATGGATGTGAGGGAAAGGACTCTTCATGTGATTTCAAAAGTGCCATCATAGGAAAACCATGTTAAACCCTAGAAACGTGCAATAGAGGTTGTTCGACTGTGCTAGGAAAAATACGTGATGATTTTTTGAAGGAATAGATGCATGTCATAGTTATCATGTAGCAAAGGAAGATTAACATTACCTCGGTCCCAGCGGAAATTCCTTTGGAAGGGCATGCAAAATATATAGAATCAAGCTTAGTAAGAAAAAACAAAAATTAGGATCATTTAAAATACCTATGAAGTTCCTTTGAAGTGGGTTTACAAGTGGTCACTTTTGTGGCATTCCTTATTTTTATATGGAACATTTGTCAACATAGAAAACCATCATTAAGATTCAGAAAGTGGGTTTATCTCTCTAGGTTCCCGAATAATCAGAAACAATTTGATATATGTAAGTGATAGTACTATAAGAATAAGAGCCACATAAAGTTCGATCAAACAATCGAATACAATTCGCATGTGCATCAAACAATGTGCGTATCTATGTCATAAAGAAAAACATAAGGCATGAATATTTTATAGCCATTCTTTACGATCAAAATAATTATATTTTGGATGGTTTTTACATGGTATCATTTCATAGTCTATATCCTACGCTCATGCAAAAACACTATCCAAAATCATGATAGGCTTTGATTTGAGAAAGTTCAGTCAAATGAATCCATGAGCCATTGCTCAAATTCGATCAAATGCGACAGTTCAAACAATTTAAAAGGGAATTATACGTTGTAAATATCCATGGGATACTTTTTTTTTGGAAAGAAGCATATATTAATATCGCAAGATACCAATTACACCTAGCCTCTACAACAACGCATTACCCTATCGGCATTAGGGATGCACACAGTAAAAAAAAAGAACTAGAAAAAAGAAAAGTCCCGCTAAAGCGATCTGATCCTTAGCAGCAGCCACACTAACACCACCAAAATAACACCAGAGTCCAACCCTGTCACATCCCAGATTTTAGAATGGGAAAGGTTTCATAGGATTCATGTGCATTGCATCATGCCATCATGCAAATTTAAAAAAAAACACGAAACCTTGCTTCAAAATTCTATTTCAAATTGCCAAAAAGTTCCAATAAGGATTATGCAACGATTTAAAGATCTCTTATTTGAAAAATAGTGAAACATATACAAAAATGATCCTAAGATGATCTACTGAATATTTGAAAATTTTAGAAATTAATTTGAACTCATTTGGAGTTCAAATGGAAAAGTTATGGAAGAAAGAGATAAATAGAAAATGGAAAAAAGGGGAAAAAATAAACCTACCCGGCACCCATTGCGTGCTCCAGCCCATCTAACCTACCGCTGCTACCCCTACCTCAGCGCCAAGACGCGACTGCAGTAAGTCAGCCGTCGCTTCGACGAGCCGAGGGACCACCTGAGCCTCTGCCAACATCGACGCCAGAGCCACCCGCCGCCACCACCTTGCCGTCGATTAGGTGAGAGGAAGATTTACCTCCCAGCCGTCCGATGCACGCTGGACGGTCTAGATTAGAACAAACCCGCGAAGGGGTACCAGCCAATCACGGTACGCCACTTGGGCAGCCTTGTCAGCGCGCCCGCACCAGTGCCCAGTCAGCCTGCCCGGCCAACCGCTTCACGCCGCGTGGCATATGTTGTCGGCTGACTGTGTAACTCGGAAAATCAATTATAAAATTTGCAGAAATTGTATTAAACTTGTAAAATTCATAGAAATCAATATGCAACTCCAAAAATAGCAAATAATATACCATTGGACTTATAATTTTGTGTATATTATTAACAAGAAATTGGATCCGACATTTACTATAAGTATTTGTCGTGATTATTTAATTGGTTTAATACCCCTTGTTTTAGCAATTAATTTATAGGAAATAAACCACAACTCAGAAAAATACAAATAATATATCGCTGGATTCATAGAATTATATATAACATGATTCTGAAATAAAATTACAATTTTACTATAAATATATTTTCATACATATTAAAATGCATATTATAGTATTTTAATTCTAGAAAATGATTTGTAAGTCTTTTTGACATGAAACTTTTTGCATTGGGTTCTAAATTAACAAATATATCAAGGAGTATTTTTACCAAGAATTAACCATAATGTTTATAATAGTAGCTTAGTTATTATGTACAAAAGCTTATTAAGTGGGTTCAATTAATGCTTTAATTGGTTTTGATTTATTAAATGTTTTCCATGCATCATGTGGTATAATAATGTCTAGAGAACTAAATACAACCATTGTGACCTAATATCTAGAGAACTAAATACAACCTTTGTGACCTATTAAATCATCCCCATGCATTTGTTTATCATTATTTTATTGAATTGTTGCATATGCATTTTATTGTTTTGTCTTGTTGTTGATTGTGAATCATTTTTTATCGTTTAGAGTGTGAGAAGAGTAAAGGTTGTTCCGAAAAAGAGGGTGTGAACAACATCAACAAATAAGGCAAGTGAAACTTGCTTCTTTACATTCCATTTATTGTTCTATGCATGTTGTGTGTATTGCTAGAGCGTAGAAGTAATTGTTGTTTTGTGCTATGACCGTGGTCTAGTGAAAAAGGGTGTGTTTTGGTATGTTATGGCTATGGTAGTGAAAGAGATCATGTGTTAATTTGAAGAAAAGAAGATAATCGTTTAGATGGATGGAAGAGAATGTATATTTTGAGTGGCATGGTAAGGGCCAAGGCCTGACCCACTAACATGTTCACTAGTAGAGGTTGAATGTCATGGTAGGGACGTTGAGCCTGACTACTGACATGAGCATGGCCTGTTCGGTTGAGTGCCATGGTAGGGTCGTTGAACCTGACTACTGACATGAGCATAGCCGAGTTATTTGGAGAGTGGCATGGTAGGGCATTAAGCTTGACTACTTACATGTGCACTAGAGTTCAGTTGAATAGTGAGTGGCATGGTAATGGCATTGAGCCCGACTTACTGACATGTTCATTAGTAAAGATGGAGTATGGATTCAGAGTTGGAGTATGGAATTTATCTAGTGGAGTTGGAGGTTAGAACTTGATTTGGAAAATTAGGACAAAACGATGCGTGCATTCTATGAAATATGCTAGTACATTAAGGATATGTTATAATTGCTTAGTGACACTTGTCAATACATTCAATGTATTGATCATTAGTGGCTACAACCTTTCATGTTGCAGGATATTCTCAGGACGAGTAAGGTTATCATTTAGGTTGCGAATCTCCACTCAGTGTGTTGCATGTGGCGTATTGGAGCTCTATTATCGTTTACTTTATTTGAACTATGCTATTTGAGCTAGCCGTGAGCTAAGCAAACCTTGTAATAATTATATTCTTGGATCATTCGTTGTAATAATATGACGCATTGATACTCTTTTACTCATCGAAACTATGTGTGCTAGCTAATCGATCCAAGGGACTAGCACTGTAAACACAGGATCCAATCTTTAATAGGTTGGATAGCTTCAAACCCCTCCAACAACGACGCCTCCAAGAAGGAAACGGTGCTCAAGCATTGTCGTTGCCCAATCAAAGATCCTAGGTTTTCACCATGGAGGAAGTCTTCGCTCGCAAAACAATGCCTTCTGCAAGGCCATTGTCAGGCACAACCAATGAAGGCTAGAACTTGGGTTTTCACCCTTCAAGGTAAGACTGTGAACATCTCATGTATTGTCGCCCCCTCTAGCAGACACTATTGCGAGTCACAGATCACCAAGCCAGATCCTCAACACTCCAAAGATTCAATCCACCATAGTTAGCCCTTATGTTCCCGTCTTCATGAAATTCTCCACATCTGACTTAACCATGGATCGTCAAAGACATGACACATGATGGTAATAGGTAGCAGAGCTTCGCCATGCTCCATCTGAAACCAAACGGCCAGCAAAAAACACAGGTGCGCACGACCTAATTCCTTCTAATCCAGCAAACTCCAGACATGATGCGCCCATGGGAGTTCGCCGATAGAGCCTTCCGGAACTAGACACTCCGGACAGATCCATGAAGGCACGCATCAAGTAGATCTTCGTCTTGATGTGTGATAGATCCGAGGACCACCACCTTTATTCATGCCTAGACGGTAGCCCCCACGCCACCCGCCGGTGATCTACAAGATTCGTCGCTCCGACCCCTAGCAGCAGCCCGTAGGCTAGGCCAGCATCGAGAAAGGCAGAGGCAGAGCAGGATCGACCCTCCACCGGATCTGGCCCAACCATGCATCGAAAAGGAATTGGGGGACGACACGGGAGATACACAGATTCAGATCTAGGGTTTCATCCATGGCACCAGGTCCAGTCCCACCTCCGCTGCCAGCCATGGCACCGTCGGGAGAGGATCTCCGCCACCACCCCGACCAGGGACGCCGCCCTAGCCACTGCACGTCAGCGTGCCGACCATCCTTGCCCAAGCAGATCCGGCGGGAACCTCCGGCAACCACCACCCCAAACCTCCTTCGAAGGCTAGCCCCGCCACCACCATGGCGAGGGCCGGCGGCAGTGGCCACAAGAGAGGCAGGCGGCGGGAGGCTCTGGCGGCGGCGCGTGGGTCGCCCCTGGCATTGCCATGGGATACCTTCACTCTAAAAAACATGCACTAGTGTAAAAAACACTTTTTGAGTCGTATTCACGTCATGAGTCGATTTCCCCAACTGACTACAAGCTAGAGCATCTCTACCAGATACTGTAAATATTCAGAACTGTGAAATAATTTTAAGGTGCACCACGAAACAATTTATGGTGTGAAATTATGCATTGCCATAATAGATACACCAAAAATGGACCTCGAGTCTATGGAGACCCACAAATATCTCTTTTTCTCTTTTTTTCTCATTTTTTCTCATTTTTCCTATCGCCTTACACACATCGCGGAAGCAACCAGCATGTCTGCCCTTTCGCCCGACCACCGGTGCCTCCCCCCTCCTAGCCGCCGGAGCTTCCTCCCCCTCCCCGCGATAGGTCCCGGCGCCACCCCGCTCGAGGCCACCCCCGGCCCCACCATGGTCGCATCATGTGAGGTCACCAAGGGCAAGCACCAGTCGTGGGTGAGGTCGGGCGCCACAACAACTCTTTTGAGAGATCGCCCACTCCAACCGTCACAACCGCTTTGCACATCCCCGCCACGCCTTGGCCCCCATCCGCCGAGCTTGAGCCCACCTCCGCCATGGGTCTGCGCAACCTCCGCCATGGCCACAATTTGATCTAGTTTTGCCACTAATTGATCAGAATCGAGATGGATTGCCAGAAATTGGTAGGGACAGAATCAAAGCTCGATGGTGGGATTTCGTCGGATTTTGGTGAGTCCAGTGCCACTTCGGTAGCACGTGGGCAGAAATCTTAGTCCCGCCCAAGCTAGCCACGTGTATACGGGCACCCAGGAAAATGACCGCCAAACCTGAGAATATATGATGTTGGGCTCTGACTTTCAGATCCCTTAACAGAGTTTAAGGGTCGGATAAATGGCAATGGGCAGGATATGGGCAGGGTAGAGTAATATCATACCCATACCCGTGTAGTTAATGGGTACAAAATTTTACCCATACACGTATCCGCGGGTATAAAACTTTACCCATATTCATACCCGTCGGGTATCCATACCCATTGGATACCTAGTGGGTAGATCCAATAGTACACAAGTTATTCACAATTTTAAGTTCATCAATAACATATTTGAAAAAAGATAATTATCTCTACTTAATAATATGTAGACGAGTACATAAAAGCATCAAACTTTAGAATTTGCAATCGCATACTTGTCCCTAGGCTTATCGGTCATGTAGGTTGAAACTCTATAGGTAAGTTTGACATGTCAGTTTAAACGGGCAGGATATGGGTGTTAGGAATGATGCCCTAGAGGCTCACATTCCGCCTTGTATTTGTAACCCAGTATCCAGCTTAGAGCTAGTTATATGTGTCACTGCAGTTGTTCCAGGTGTGAAATCACCTACTCGTCTCTAGCTCTAGCTAGTTTGTCCTTAGTCATTTGAGGTTGGGAGGGAAACCCACTGCCGAAACTAATTTGTAAGTCGGGAGAACAATGTTTCACGTGTCATGACCATGTAGATGTTATCTGCCTTGCATTGGCTAGTCGGAAAAGGTACAATAGCCAAACCGATCCAAAGGTTAGTAGGACGTGAGCATACCGTCATACGCTCCGACTAACACAATGGAATCCTTAGACCTGAGGGGATCGCACGATTCGAGTTTTGGAAAAGTCGGCTTTGACTCCATCTAATGCTCATCGTATCTGGGAGTCAGAAGGGTGGTTGTAACACCCTCGAATCGGCCCTATGCAAGTTTTAGCGCTTCCAGCCAAACCCGCATAGAAACGATTCAAGGACGCCCACCAGGCACTTTCGTGCGGGTGGAAAACAAAGTAATACCATTACACAACAGTCCTCGATGGGACCCACAGAATAGATATATATGTAGCACGACTTCAAGAGTCAAGAATACAGATATACAATATAAAGATCCAAATCACCTTGAAAACAATACAACGTCCAAGTACGGACAAGATGCAAATTGGGCTAAGAGCCCTGAAGAATAACCAATGGTGTCCATAACCCTGCCCGAAAGCGGAAGGGTAACCCTAACGACGTCGAACTCGAACCTGCTAAAACAAAGGGTGCCGACAAAGGGCAAAGGAAAAAGAGGAGTCGATCGAGGCCAAGACATGAGGCTAGAATTCGGCGGTCCTCGCCTACATAGGTATGGTGGGCTGAAGGGGTAGCGCAGCGGCACTAAACAACCTATAGAGACTCGGTATCACTGACGGCTATTAGAGAGGGGTAAGAAAGACCTATTCGGATCCTACCTGAAGCTAACACCAAACATACCCATCCTGGTATTCCCCCTCGAGACCAAACGAGGAAGTCAAACCGAGGAACTCACACAGTTGGAAATTTTACTCATTTCGTTATAGTTATAGCACTTACTAACCAAAGGTAGGTATGATAACATAAGTAGTGGGCAATTTTAGTTATCATTCCGTTGTAGTTGGAACATTTACTAGTCAGATATACTTGTCCTGAGGAATCCCAAAACCCAGCAGTTGTTGGCACTTTTATCACATTCCATTGAAGTTGCAATACTTACTAGGCAGGTATAGTATGACACAGATCACCACAGATCCACCAGTTGTTGGCATTTTTAATATCCATTCCGTCATAGTTGAATCTAATTACTAGTCATATATTAAGTCAAGTTTATAGCACTACTTTAGTTATGCTTGTCTATGATCGAGATACTGTGCTCCAAGTCATCCATAACCGCGGACACGGCTTTCAGAAAGTTTTACCCTGCAGGGGTGCACAAATAGCAACACACACTCGATCAACCTCGGAAAAACCAACTCAAAACCCAACGAGGCTTTCACGACAAAGCGATCACAGGATTCATAAAATATTTCAGGGGCCACCCCTAAGCTACCATAGCGAAGTTGGCGGCTCGAACAGACCAGGTTTGAGAGAATGGCATGCGACTGGGAACCGAAAGTGTGGTGAGCTTGTCGATACTGCGAAATCGCATAATCCAAAATAAAGCATCTGGTGCTCCACGCACAATCTTAAATAAAGCGGTAAAGCATGGCATAAGTACATGATAGTAATAAAGCCCCAAACTACTTGTGGCCCCAAGAAATAGAAATGAATCAAGCTCTGGCTCAGGAGGGTCCATAAGGCCTCCCGGATGTGGATAGTGCGAAAAATCAAGGAACAGGTATCAAGTACTCGGGGTCCTACGGGACACAAGTGAGCATGGAAGAATCAAATAACATCTATTGCCCACTGATGCCTCTGCATTAGTTATATCTAGAATTTTAATAGTTGTATTTAAAGTCATGATCATCTCCACCATAAACATCTGCCAACATTCCAACAACTGTGGTACTTGACAACACGAGATAACACCTGAGCAAGCAACTACGACTCGCAAGGCCAGCTATCTACCAAACAACAGGTATTAGGAGGTGTCCATGGCAATATAGAGGCTGCACGGGATATAACTGGTGCATGAAAACTAAAACATCGCGACACGGATATCAATAGATCAACAGGAGGAAATAACGACTATAAATGCAAAATAGGTAGAAGGGGAAGGGATGCTCGCCTGGGAAAACATTGCCGAAGGAGCATATCCGGAGAACTTGTCGATACTCGCATCAACTCATCGGCCTAATCCGCGAAGAAGCAAACACTAGAAGAAACACCGAATGCAATATTTAATACTACGACAGAAGAATCAGCATATTCATGGTATGATGCATGGCATGGCAAAAGTGCGGTGCAATTAGGCAATATTAAGCGGAACCGGGGTCCCGATGATTAATTAATAGGTTCCAGTTATTTATCTACCCCGCAAATTAAATGTTGTCTTAACAAGGCAAAACATGGTATCGGTTTGCTACACAAATTTAAATGGAGTCCGGAATAAGACAAAAGTATCCCGCATATTGACTCCATATTTAATTATGAGGTGAATCGGCATAATGCCCTCAAACCCACAAATATGTATGCAAGCATGAATGATTTAATACGACAAGATATATGGTATTTAAAAAAATGTAGAGGTTGGCTCGAGGTCTCACGGTTCGATTCAGAGAGGTGGAGAGACGACTTTGGATTATCGTTGAAGTGGCAGAAGTAGCCAATGTCACAGGAATAGCCGAAGCGACTAAGGGGTGGAGGCATCGACCGACGTGTTGAAGTGGCACTGGTCTTGCCAAAAGGGGAGGCCGATGGAACATCAGTGATCAAACATGTCGAAGTAGAAGTATCCCAAACCGAAATTTCTGTAGGCATTTCATCAAACATGTAACGGGCAAACGGACGAACGGCTAAAAAAATGCTGATGGACAGAATTGACTCACGACAAAAAAGAAAGGCGCCGAACCGAGGACAAACTGCGGCGCCGTGGATGACAAACAACAATATCAGTCAAAAACTGGCGCATGCGAGCGACGGCCGGTTGGAAAGTGTGCATGCGCACAAAAAAAAAGGCAAGACGGGTGAGCATGGTGCTGCTATAGCTGAAGGGGCCAAAATGGCCTTGACCTGCATGGTCGCTGCTGCTCTTCGTGCAGGGATTGAAGGGAATCTTTCCTCTGCCACTCGGGACACAAGAGGTAGAGCGTTGACGATCTGAGGCTAAAATTGCTGATGCTTGTAGCTCTTGGTTTAAACAAAGGATCGGGTAGATGGTGGCGTGTAGAGAGAGTGGAGGCGTGAGGATCTGTTGGTGTTGGCGCATATGGAATTAAGGATCGGTGGAGGATTTTGGTAGTGCGAGCTGCACGAGAGATGAGGTGCTGCCGGCCAGAAATTAACCAAGACAAGCGGCGGCACTGACGATTGGATCTGGTGAAGTGACTAGCTGTCTCATGCGTTGCTCAATTTTTGGGTTGATGCAAGCCTGCACGATCATGCGTACACGGAAGAAATAAGCGGGCAACCGGCACGGTGCGGTACAAAGAATTAGAGCTTGCCGGCGGCTGAACATTTTGGAGAGGAACGGAGGAGGAAACTTTAGATCCAGATCTAGACAGATTTAGAAGCTAGGGTTTGAGAAGGAAGAAAGGGAGTATTTATATGGTCTAAAGTAGACTACATAAGACTAGTTTTGGGCCAAACTTTAGGCAGCTTTTTTGTCACTTTATTATTTTAATAGAATAAGAAAACCTTTGTGGTCACGTACGGACAAAAAATATTATTTTGTTTTAATTTCAAAATAAGAAAAATGGGGACGATTTTAATAAAACCACGGAGATGTTTTAGTAAAACAAAAATATGTTTTTAGCAAAATAGTTTGCGGTCAAAACATGCAAACATAACATGCATGATGATGACATGATGGTGCATAGAGATAAAGACAAGCGATTTTCTAGTAATGGTTTTACCGGGGTGCTACAGTGGTCTTGGGCCGACTTCGAAGCAAGTTGCATGACGTGGATCAGCCAAGACGAAATTTCCCCCTCCATCTCGAAGAGATATTATTTGAGCCCTCTTGTCTGATATGATTTATAAGCATGGACATGCGCTACTCGATCAATTGTTGATTGAGGTAGTCCGACTTAGTGAAGCCAAAGGGAATCAGTTATCACTACAACGAGAAGAGAGTAAGCCGACACTGGGATGACAGAATCTCCCCTGTAGTTTATCACCAATATCGTGAGGCAAAATGACTTGGACAGATCGTCATATTGAGGGCACTTGTGTAAACTGGGAGTCGGAAAGTCTTTCTAGAGGCCACTACCGATTATCAGCTCTAGTCGGAAAGTCACTTAGCTACTACTATGACCGAATGATTACTAAGTTGCGTCCGTCTTACCGTAACCTGCGGGCTCGCACACTTAAGAGAGTGGGACTAGGCGGATGTTGATCCGACTATCACAAGCCGGCAAGTTGGACTTGTTCAGATAGGGAGATGTGTTAATGGGTTGGACCCACTTTGACTAGGGCTAGGGTTTAGGACCGAGGGAAACAAGTGTTGTGTGCCCTCACCTATTCAACTATATAAAGGAAGGTGGGTGGTAGCGGACAAGACACGGTTTTGGATCTAGTGCTGCTTCCTAGGGTTTCGCTAGACCTGGCAACCACCTCCCTGTCCCATAGCTGCCAGACCGAGACTAGCATTTCTCTTGATGTTGTTCCAGCTTGTATGTGTGTGTGACAACAGAGGCACCACACCTGTAGTGCTCATCAATGATGTTGGGCAGCGGCAAAGTCGGAGGCGAGAAGGAGCACAGAGCCGGTGACGAGGTAGTCCTAGGATCGAGAAGTTCTTCAGAGCCGGACGAGACAAGGGGAACGTATGACACCACCGTGACGCACTTGCTCAGATTCCGCACCTACTCGTTAAGAGGTACAAGTTATTGCCTTTGACCTTAGCCAGATCTCGAGTGGCTCGCCGGAGACCTTGCTGGAGCAAAAAGTTTTTGTTTTTGCCTAGATCTGTACATTGCCCAATAGTGGTATCAGAGCATCGGCTCTAGGTTTTTGGCCTAGTTCTTGCGCATGAGATGTGCTAGTACGAAATATTGGATCTTTTTCACTGTTTTCATTTTTCCTTTTTGATCTGTTTTGATCTAGGGCAGTGGTCAGATCTGTTTTGTCTTGGCTAAGAAGTTGGTCAAAACTAGTCCAGATCTGAGTCGGAGATCACGTGGCCGACGTCCACGATCAGCCACTAAAGTTGCTTTTCTTGTTGGACAAGAATAGGATATGTGTACACTGTCAAAAGTGATAGCTAAGAGTTAGCTGGTGTGAGTCTGAAGGTTTCGACTTGCAAGTTTTATTTGCTTCTTTCCCTCAAAGAAGGTCTAGTCGGATTATCCCGCCATTTGCTGCAACACTACACGTCGGACATTTTTGGTTAGTGGGCTCATATTATTGGGGCACTGGCAATTCTCTTTGATAAAGTGTGAGAGATTCAGAATCTCTCTGTAGGGCACTTGGTAGCTAGACGGAGCTATCACAATAGTTGTGGACTTCGGGGTAAGGAGGGTTGTTAAACAATCCAATAGGAATCAGATAGAGATCTGATTGGCAAAGTGTTACCTACTCGGAAGGTTCTCCGGCTAGCAATGACGCAAAGGCTCACTAGTGTATCCTGAATCACTATCGACTATTAGAGGGATATCAGTCTCAGTGGGAGTGTGCATGATTAAAGAGTTTAATCCACCTTATCCTATTACAGATACATTGTCTTAAGTGTTTTGCATCTTTCGTTTGTAGATGGCACCAACTAGCACCGTTTAGATTTCTAGTTTTGTGTTGCCTATGATCCTTGAGAAGGGCAAGCTGAATGGAACAAACTTTACCAAGTGGTACCGTAACTTGAGAATCATTCTCTAGCAAGAGAAGAAGGAACATGTCCTAGGAAATCTGATTCCAGATGAGCTAGGCAATGATGAGCCCAATGCTATAAGAACCGGATTTCGCCGGGCTCAGGATGAGTCGACGGAAATCAGCTGCCTAATGCTCGCTCAGATGGAGCCGGAACTGCAACAGTAGTTCGAGAATGTTGAGGTGTACGATATGATTGTTTCTCTCAAGAGAATGTTTGAGACACAGGCTAGGACAGAGAGGTACAATGTCTCCAAAGCCTTACTTGGGTGCAAGCTGAAAGACGGATATCCACTGGGACCGCACATGATTAAGATGGTCAAATATGTGCAGACCTTGGATTGTCTGGGTTTTCCCTTGAGCGGAGAGTTCGCTACCAACATTCTCCTGAATTCTCTTCCTAGTGCTTATGGTCCATTCATTTTGAACTACCATATGCATGGTATGGATAAGGAACTGGCAGAACTTCAAGGGATGCTCAAGACAGCAGAGGCTGACATCAAGAGAGGCGGCACCAGTAACCTGTTGATGGTGCAAAACGCTTCCAAGATCAAGAAGAAATATTGGTCTAAGAAAGCCAAGCCAAAGGGATGCGACATGCTGGGTCCAAGTCCTAGCACCATCTTAGTGACTAGCAAGCCGGCAAAACCTCCGGGTACATTATGCTTTTACTGTAAGGCGGAGGGTCACTGGAAGAGGAACTACGAGAAGTATAAGGCAGATAAAGCCAGGAGTGGAAGTATGACTTCCGACTCAGGTACACTTGTTATGAACGTTATAGACATTTATCTTGTCGACACTCCTAGAAGTACCTGGATATATGATATCAGATCGGTTATTCATGTGTGCAACTCGATGTAGGGACTGATAAGGCATAGGAGCATGGTGAGAGGGGATATTGACATCAGAGTCGGAAACAAAGCAAGAGTTGCTGCGTTAGCCATAAGGACGGTGCAACTCCAGTTACCTTTAGGATTTGTACTACAACTAAATAAGTGTTATTATGTTCCTGTACTAAGCCGAAACATCATTTCCACCTGATGTTTGATGGAGCAGGGTTATGAATCAAGTATTAAGAACAATGGGTGTTCCTTTTATTTGAATGATGTGTTTCATGGCTATGCATCTATCCAATCCGGACTTTTTGTGCCTGAACTTGAATGTAAATCAGCATATAACTTGAATGCTAAAAGGTTGAGGCCGAATGATCTTAGTTCGACTTATCTATGGCATTGTCTCCTTAGTCATATCAACTGGAAGTGCATGCATAAGCTCCATGTTGATGGACTCCTGGATTCGTCCGACCTAGAGCCATTTGAAACATGTGAATCATATTTGATGGGTAAGATGACCAGGACACCTTTCGCAAAGAGTTGCGAGAGGGTGTCCGACTTGATAGAACTAATACATAGTGATGTATGTGGTCCAATGAGCACAACAACCATAGGTGGTTATGAGTATTTTCCCACGATTCACGGATGATCTCAGTAGATATGGTTATGTCTACCTGATGAAATCCAAGTCGGAGACCTTTGAAAAGTTCAAAGAGTTTTAGAGTGAAGTGCAAAACCAACTAGGCAAGAATATTAAATTTCCGCGATCAGATCATGGAGGCGAATATATGAGCCATGAGTTCGATGACCATCTCAAGAGTTGTAGAATAGTTCCATGGCTCACCCCTCCAGGAACACCTCAGAGGAATGGTGTGTCCAAAAGGCGGAACCAAACCTTGTTAGACATGGTGAGGTCGATGATGAGTAAGACGGGTCTACCTTTATCATTCTGGGGTTTTTGTCTAGGTACAACAGCGATAACACTAAACAAAGTACCATCTAAATCAGTAGAAAAGACACCACATGAGATGTGGACGTGCAAGAAGCCGGCCTTGGCTTTTCTTAAGATTTGGGGATGTGAAGCTTTTGTCAAGCGATTGCAATCCGACAAGCTTGGCCCTAAGTCGAATATGTAGTTTTCATAGGCTACCCTAACGAAACTTTGGGTTACTATTTCTACAACTGAGAAGAGGGCAAAGTGTTTGTCGCTCGAAATAGGGTCTTTCTGGAGAAAGAATTTCTTATACGGAAAGATTGTGGGAATAAGGTGCACCTCGAAGACTTAGGGCAAGTCGGCAACCTTGGAGGTTGAGCCGGACGTTGTGCCTAAGCCTATAAATGCACCATAGCCACGAAGATGAGGAAGACTACATGGAGATGTACATATGCTAGACAGCAATGAGCCGACTGCCTATCAGGATGTGATGGGAAGTGATGATTCCGAGTCATGGCTTGGAGCCATGAGATCCGAGTTAAAGTCCATGGACGACAATCAAGTTTGGAACTTGGTTGATCTGCCAGATGGTGCAAGATCCATTGAGAGCAAATGGGTCTTTAAGAGGAAAACACACCAAGAAGAAAATATTTCTGTCTATAAAGCACAGCTTGTCACGAAAGGGTTCCGACAAGTTCAAGGAATTGACCATGATGAGACTTTCTTGCCAGTAGCGATGCTTAAGTCGGTGAGGATCATGTTAGCACTAGCTGCATATTTCGATTGGGAGATATGGCAGATGGATGTTAAAATGGCTTTCCTTAACGGAAATTTAACCGAGGACGTGTATATGATACATCCTAAGGGTTTTGTCGATCCGGCTAGTCCTAACAAAGTTTGCAAGCTTTGGAAATCCATCTATGGATTGAAGCAAGAAATTCGGAGTTGGAACATTCATTTTGATAAAGTGGTCAAATCGTTTGGCTTCATCAAAAGCGAACAAGATTCTTGTGTATACAGGAATTTTAGTGAAAGCTCAGTTATTTTTCTACTACTATATGTAGATGACATATTGATAGTGATACGTCAAAAACGTATCTACTTTCCCGAACAATTTTGCTATTGTTTCTTCTCTAATTTGTGTGACTTGGATACAACAAATGCAGACTAACGATGTTTTCAGCAGAATTGCCTTGGTGTCTCGTTTTTGTGCAGGAAATCAACTTTCAAGAAAAATCCCGGAAAATATCACAAAACTCCTATTTTACCAGAAGACTCACGGAGCCAGAAGATGAGACGAAGAAGGGCCACGAGGGGCCCACACCACCTAGCCGCACGGGCCAGGCCAGGCCACGCTAGGAGGTGGTGTGGCTGCCTCGGACTCCGCCTCGACCTCTCCTTTCGCCTATATAATCCCTCTGACCTAAAACAGACGGGGGGGGGTTCAACGTTTTTCCAGATAGAGTTCCGATGCGCCACCACCAGATACTGTGATTCAGAACCAGAAACTCCGTTCTGGCACCCTGCCGGGATAGAGAATTGGAGATCATCTCCATCATCATCACCATCACTTCTCCATCAACCATCCATGATTCCCCCATCCATGAGTGAGTGATCCCTCGCTGTAGGCTATGGGGATGGTAGGAATTGGATGAGATCGTTCATGTAATTGCATCAGATTGTTAGGGCATGGTGCCTAGTATCTATTGTTAGTGCCTTTTGACTTTGTTGCAACTTGTTATGCTTAATGCTTGTCACTAGGGCCCGAGTGCCATGACTTCAGATCTGAACATCTTATTGATTCATGAGGATAGTATTGTTTATGATCTTACCTGCAAGTTGTATACACATATTGTTGTCCAGAACCAAAGGCCCCGAACTGACAAGAATCGGGATAACTGGAGGGAATGGCTATGATATGAGGATCACGTGTGTTCACGGAGTGTTAATGCTTTGCTCCGGTGCTCTATTAAAAGGAGCACCTTAATTGCCAGTAGATTCCCTTGAGGCCCCGCTGCAACGGGCTGCCAGGACAAAAGATGTTGTGCAAGTTCTCATTAGGAGCACGTATGACTATATATGGAACACATGCATATGATTATTTTGTACTTGGATGTTTTACCTTATTTATCTGCAAATTCCCTATGTCTTGATTGTTACTTGAATTGTCTTGTCCATGCAACGCCCATCCATCCCTATGACTACTATGCTTTAATCTTACTGTTTACTGCAATTGTTACTACTGCTATTACTTTGCTATTGCTATTACAAAACTATTGCTACTGATAAAACTACTGCGAGCAAGATTGTTTCCAGGTGCAGCTGAATTGACAATTTAGTTGTTAAGGCTTATAAATATTCTTTGGGTCCCCTTGTGTCGAATCAATAAATTGGTTTTACTTCCCTCGAAGACTGTTGCGATCCCCTATACTTGTGGGTCATCAAGACTATTTTCTAGCGCCGTTGCCGAGGAGCATAGCTTTATTTATCAAGTTCACTTGGAATCATTATTGTTCGCTGCTATCCATTCATCATGGGTAAATCTCGTGATGGAAAGGTTCCTATATTACCATCCACTACAAGGAGAGGTACGGTTCTGAACACCTTTGTTGCTCTTAATTCACCATTTGTGATGAGTAAGCTCCTTACACCACCACCACATACACATGCTACACATACTGCTACTTCTACTGAATCTAAAATTTCTGATACTTATGATGCTGCTTCTACTATGCTTGATAAGAGTGGTTCATTAGGTCCTTTCCTAGATGCTACGATTGCTAGAACTATAGCTGGAAGTACTGAAACTCCTAATGAAGATACTACTACACATGTCAGTTCACCCGAGTCTAGAGAGAGCTATGATATTGAAGACGGATATATAGAAATGACTGATGAATTTATTAAAGAATGCCAAAACACTCATGGTAGGAGTGCTATTAAGAGTCTTCTTGAGAAACATACTGTTAGACCTAAATTATCTCCTAATGCTAAGTTTGCTACATCTCCCATAAACATTAAAGATAAGGATTATGATTTCTCTCTTGATTTATCTTACATAACCATTATTGAGAAAGAACCTTTTTGTGGGACTAAAAATGGAAGTGTTGTAGCACATATGACTGAGCTTTCTACCATGAGTGGCCTGTTTTCTGATGATATTAAGATGCACACCTACTTTGTTGCTAAAATTTTCCCTTTTCACTGAAAGGAGAAGCTAAAGCTTGGTTTAATAATTTACCTCATGGATCTATTGATAGCCTTGATTGCTTGATTGATACTTTCTTTCAGAAATATTTCCCTCCTAGTGCTAGACATGCCATTTTGCAGGAACTTTTTGATTTTAAACAAGGAGAAAAGGAGATATTGCCTGAATCATGGGCAAGGTTTTGTGCTTTGATTCATGCACAACTTGTATGTCCATTACCTAAAAACAAGCTTCTTGATATATATTATAATGGACTAATTTAAGAATCTAGGACATACCTGGATAGTTGTGCTGATTGTGTTTTCAGGAAGAGAACTCCCAAAGAAGCTGAGGAATTAATGGCTAAAATAAGCAAGAATTACAATGACTGGACTTCACCTGAGCCAACTACACCTGAGTCAACTACACCTGAGTTAACTGTGACCGAGCCAACACCAACGCCAAAGAAGAGGGGAGTGATTGAACTAAATGATGAAGTGATGAAGGAAGCTAAGAAATGTCTCAAGGATAAGGGTATAAAATCTGAAGATGTGAAGAATCTACCTCCTATAGAAGAATTATGTAAGCCAATCTCCCACTCATCCACTATTGAGGTACACTCTCTCCAACATTTTTATGAAGGTGATATTCCTTATTCTAAACCTCCTGATCAATGCTTAGAAGAATTTGATATCTTTGTTGTTAAGCAAGATAATTTTAATAAAAAAGTGCAGAATTATTTGATGGAAAACTCTAGAGCTATTATTGAGTTGAGGGATATCGTGGAAAGAACCTCCAATGATGTTAAAATGCTTGTTAAACATTTCCAAATGGTTCAAACTCAAATTGATCAGCTTATTAAAGTACAAAAATATTTGCTAGTTTATGCTTCTAAAGAAAATATGCTTATGAAATTAGAACTAGAAGTGGTGGTGCCACCCAGGATCCTCTATATCCCAAGGGACATCCTAAAAGAATTGAGCAGGATTCCCAACAAATCAAAAATAGCGGTACTTCTTCTAAGAGAAAGAAAAACAAACATAAAACAGTTGTAAAACCTTCTGAAACTGCTAAAGATCCTAATAATATATCTGTCTCTGATGCTGAAACTGAGAGTGGTAATGAGAAAAATGATGCTCCTGATAAAGAAGAAATTGAAGAGGAACCTGAAAGGCACACTAAGAATACTAAGTACACTAAGGAAGATTTTGTTGCTAAAAAACATGGGAGTGAAAGAGAGCCTTGGATCCAAAAACCAATGCCTTTTCCTGATAAGAAACGCAAGTCAAAGGAAGACGAACACTATAATAAGTTTTGTGAGTGGATGAAACCTTTATTTTTGCAAATTCCTTTAACCGATGCTATTAAATTGCATCCTTATTCAAAGTATATGAAGGATATTGTCTCTAATAAAAGGAAGATCCCTAATGAGGAAATTTCTACTTATTTGCTAATTATTCCTTTAATGGTAAGGTTCCAAAGAAACTTGGAGACCCAGGGATTCCAACTATTCCATGTTCTATTAAAAATAATTATGTTAGAACTGCTTTGTGTGATTTGGGAGCAGGATTTAGTGTTATGCCTTTTTCTCTCTACAAAAGACTTCAATTAGAGAAACTAATACCAACTGATATATCTTTACAAATGTCTAATAAATCTACCACTATTCCTATTGGTATATGTGAGGATGTTCATGCTCAAGTGGCTCATAATTGCTTGAAATTAACTGACTTTGTTGTGCTTGAAATGCCTGAAGATGATAATATGTCTATTATTCTTGGGAGACCTTTTCTTAATACTGCAGGTGTTGTCATTAATTGTAATCAAGGAAAGGTAACTTTCAATGTTAATGACAAGGAGCATACTGTCTATTTCCCCAAGAAGATTGATAGGACTTATGGCTTAAATTCAATTGAAAATATTGAGGGCATCCAAGTTGGAGAAATATATTGCCCCATACCAAGAGAAAAATATGAAACTAGTATGATTGGGACTATTGCTATCAGGGTTGAGGTAACATAATCATTTAGTGGAATGCAAAGTTTTGTTTCATAAAATTGTTTTGGTAACAAGACCTGATCAACCTTGTTAACAAAGGGATTTTAATGAACAAAACAATGTTTTCACCATGATTATCTTTGCTTACTTTTATTTTATCCATTTTAATTTTTTCTTTCACGTAGTTTACTTTTCTATTTTAATAGTTGCTTGCATATTAGAGTGTTTTAGAACTTCTGAAGTTTAGGTTTTGTTTTGTTATTGCATCATTCCAATATTATCTTTCTACCAGAAAATCATTCATCAATGCCTGAAAATTGCTAAAAAATAAAGTGTCTCGAAAAGTTCTAGAAAATCCATATTTAATTTTTACATCAAAAGAAGGGCAGAGAAGTACCTGGAGTGACCCATGGGGGCCCAAGAAGGCCACGAGGGGCCCACACCACCTGGCCGCACGGGCCAGTCCAGACCGCGCTAGGAGGTGGTGTGGCCGCCTCAGACTCTGCCTCGACCTCTCCTTTCTCCTATATAAGCCCTCTGACCTAAAACAGATGGGGGGTTCGATGTTTTTCTAGATAGAGTTCCGCTGCGCCGCCACCACCAGATATCGCGATTCGGAACTAGAAACTCCGTTTTGGCACCCTGCCGGGATGGGGAATTGGAGGAGATCATCGCCATTATCATCACCATCGCTTCTCCATCAACCATCCATGATTCCCCCATCCATGAGTGAGTGATCCCCGTTGTAGGCTATGGGGATGGTAGGGATTGGATGAGATCGTTCATGTAATTGCATCATATTGTTAGGGCATGGTGCCTAGTATCTATTGTTAGTGCTTTTTAACTTTGTTGCAACTTGTTATGCTTAATGCTTGTCACTGGGGCCCGAATACCATGATTTCAGAACATGTTATTGATTCATGAGGATATTATTGTTTATGATCTTACCTGCAAGTTGTATACACATATTGTTGTCTGGAACCAAAGGCCCCGAAGTGACAAGAATCGGGATAACCCGAGGGAATGACTATGATATGAGGATCACGTGTGTTCATGGAGTGTTAATGCTTTGCTCTGGTGCTCTATTAAAAGGAGCACCTTAATTGCTAGTAGATTCCCTTGAGGCCCCGTTGTAGCGGGCTGGCAAGGCAAAAGATGTTGTGTAAGTTCTCATTAAGAGCACGTATGACTATATATGGAACACATGCCTATGATTATTTAGTACTGGGATGTTTTACCTTATTTATCTGCAACTTCCCTATGTCTTGATTGTGACATGAATTGTCTTGTCCATGCAATGCCTGTCCATGCATCCCTATGCCTACCGCGCTTTAATCCTACTGTTTACTGCAATTGTTACTACTGTCTTCACTTTTACTACTGCTATTACTTTGCTATTGCTATTACAAAACTATTGCTACTCATAAAACTACTACGAGAAAGATTGTTTCTAGGTGCAACTGAATTGACAACTCAGTTGTTAAGGCTTATAAATATTCTTTGGCTCCCCTTGTGTCGAATCAATAAATTGGGTTTTACTTCCCTCGAAGACTGTTGTGATCCCCTATACTTGTGGGTCATTAGATAGTCGGAAACAACATTCAAATGTTGCAAGAAACCAAGGATTATTTGGAAAGGTGTTTCCAAATGAAGGAATTGGGTGAGGCGTCATTTATACTAGGAATTAAGATCTGTAGAGATAGATCTCGGAGACTCATAAGTTTGAGTCAGAGTACATATCTTGATAAGATATTTAAGAAGTTCAATATGGATTAGGCTAAGAAAGGTTTCTTGCCGATGGCGCATGGAATCCGACTTAGTAAGACTCAATGCCCAACGTCGTCTGATGAGCGAAGTCATATGGAGAGGATCCCTTATGCTTCGATAGTAGGATTGATCATGTATGTGATGATATGTACTAGGACGGATATTTCCTATGCTCTAAGTGTAACGAGGAGATATTAGTCGGATCCTGGCGAAAGCCACAAGATAGTAGTAAAGAATATCTTTAAGTACTTGAGACATACTCAAGATGAGTTCCTAGTCAATGGTGGTGAGGAAGAGCTAGGTGTAAAGGGTTACACGGATGCTAGCTTTCAGACCGACCTGGATGACTCATGCTCATAATCCGGCTATGTGTTCATAGTGAATGGAGGTGTAGTGAGTTGGAAAAGTTCCAAGCAAGAATCAATGGCCGATTCTACGATGAAAGTTGAGTATGTTGTTGCCTCAGAGGTGGTAAAAGAAGGGGTTTGGGTTAGAAATTTTCTGATCAAACGCGGGGTTGTTCCGGGCTCGTCCAGTCCGTTAGACGTGTACTGTGTGGTGCTATTGCACAAGCTAAGGAGTCGTAGGCACACCATAAGAATAAGAACATACTCAGGAAATTTCACTTGATCTGGCAGTTCGTCGTTGGTGGAGAAAGTAAGTTATGCAAGGTACACACGTATGCAAATGTTGCAGACCCATTGACCAAGCTGCTTCCACAAGCTAAGTTTGAGGTGCACATAAGAGCGATGGGCATGAGATGCCTAAGGCCTAGAGATGCCTAAGTGTGCAACTCTAGTGCAAGTGGGAGACTGTTAGGAATGATGCCCTAGAGGCTCACATTCCGCCTTGTATTTGTAACCTAGTATCCGACTTAGAGCTAGTTGTATGTGTCACTTCAATTATTGCAGGTGTGAAACTACATACTTGTATTTAGCTCTAGCCAGTTTGTCCTTAGTCATTTGAGGTTGGGAGGGGAACCCATTGTCGAGACTAATTTGTAAGTCAGAAGATTACAATGTTTCACATGTCATGAGCATGGAGATGCTATCTGCCTTGCATTGGCTAGTCGGAAGAGGTAGGATAGTCGGACCGATCAAAAGGTTAGTAGGATGTGAGCACACCATCATATGCTTTGACTAACACAATGGAATCCTTAAACCTAAGGGGATCACACGATTCAAGTTGTGGAAAAGCCGGCTTTGACTCCATCTAACGCTCACCATAACTAGGAGTCATAAGGGTGGTCTTGGGACGACTTCGAAGCAAGCTGCATGATGTAGATCAGCTAAGATGGAATTTGCCCCTCCATCTCAGAGAGATATTCTCTTATCCCTCTTGTGTGATATGATTCAGAAGCATGGCCATGTGCTACTCGATCAAGTGTTGATTGAGGTAGTCCGACTTAGTGAAGACGGGGGGATCAGTTATCACTGCAACAAGAAGAGAGTAAACTAGCATTGGGATGACGGAATCTCCCATGCGGTTTATCACCAATATTGTGAGGCAAAGGGACTCGGACAGATCATCACATTGAGGGCACTTGTGTAAACCAGGAGTCGACAAGTCTTGCTAAAGGCCGCTACCAATTATCAGCTCTAGTCGGAAAGTTACTAAGCTACTTCTCTGACTGAACGATTACTAAGTTGTGTATGGCTTACCGTAAGCCTGCGGGATCACACACTTAAGAGAGTGGGATTAGGGGGATGTTGATCCAACTATCACAAGCTGGCAAGTTGGACTTGTTCGGACAGAGACACGTGTCAACGGGTTGGGCCCACTTTGACTAGGGCTAGGGTTTAGGACCGAGGGACACAAGTGTTGTGTGCCCTCACCTATTCTCCTATATAAAGGAAGGTGGGTGGCGGTGGATAAGACACAGTTTTGGATCTAGTGCTTCTTTTTAGGGTTTCACTAGACTTGGCAACCACCTTCCTGTCTCGCGGCAGCAAGACCGAGACTAGCATCTCTCTTGTTGTTGTTCCACCTTGTACGTGTGTGTGTGACAACATAGGCACCACACGTGCAGTTCTCGTCAGCGACGTTGGGCGGCGGTGAAGTCGAAGGCTAGAAGGAGCACGGAGCCAGCGACGAGGTGGTCCTAGGATCGAGAAGTTTGCCGGAGCCGGACAAGACAAGGGGAACATACGCACTACCGCCACGCGCTTCCTTAGCTTCCACACCTGCGCTTCGAGAGATACAAGCTATTGCCTTTAACCTTAGCCGGATATCGGGGTGGCTTGCGGAGACCTTGCCGGAGCAAAAAAGTTTTGTTTCCGTCCTTTCTCTATGCATTGCCCAACAATGGGTATACCCATGGGTACAAGTTTATACCCGTGTCTGTACCCATAACTTAATGGTAGGGTATGATATTACTCGTGGGTATAAAAGTGTGCCCAAATCCCACCCATGCGGTTATGGTACCCGCGGGTATCCGTACCTGTGGGTAAAATTGCCATCCTTAGGGTCGAACAATTTTCAAGGTAGTTACTCGGGTCGGGTCTTTTTTTACCAAAACGGTAAGAAGAGTTATTTTAAGGTTTTGCTCTCTTTTAAGGAATTCGCTAAAGTTGCTCCAATGCTAGATATTATCACAGGTTTTAAATCACCATATGACATCGATGCATGGATTTTTTTTTTCCGCATATAGTAATGCAAGACTTTGATTACGATTCCCAATCAGCGTATGACACAAGAAATAGACTAAGGCTGGTTAGAGTAGAAAGTAAATTAGACTAATAACATGCATATGTTACTATTTTGCTATCTCCATATTAAAAAGTGTCGTACATGTGATAACATAGAGACCATCATTAATTACTTTGTGAAGTCATTTTACATTGCGAACCAATATGTGATGGTAATATATTATGTTAGTTCATTTGCCTCTCTCCTTATTAATTACCTACCACATCGTCTTTTTAACTTATCGTGACATGTATGTTACCATCTATGTTATTTACACTATGCGTGGTCTACTGAAAGTGCAACGGACGTCGCCTAGAGGGGGGTGAATAGGATTTTTAAAATATTACTGTTTTGACTCTAATAAATGCGGAATAAAACTAATGTTTAATTTATAGAGCACAAAACCTACAAAGACTAGGTTCACCTAAGTGCACCAACAACCTATGCTAAGCAAGACAAGCAACAAGGCGATAACAAGACATAATACTTCAAGAACGATGGCTATCACAATGTAAAATGCATAAGTAAAAGGCCCGATTGAGAGATAATCAAAGGATGCGGATACATTGATTTTTATCCTGAAGTTCACTTTCAAATAAGTTACGTCTCCGTTGGAGAGATGCGATGGTGCAATACTCTTTGAACACCACAAATAGCTTACCTAAGGGTGTGCTAGCTCGATGCTCACCCAACACCACACAAGGCCTCACCCCAAGATGCAAAGGCATGCAACACGCCAACGCCACAACGGGCTCACCTTATTCTCCCGAGTGCGCACCACAAAAGACGGGCACTAGTTCCACCATGTTTCACTTGAGGGCGGTCACTGATTCTGTACAAGGAAGGGGTTATCTCCACAACTCAATTGGAGGCTCCCAACAATCACTGATGACCCACAAGTATAGGGGGTGTATCATAGTATTTTCGATAAGTAAGAGTGTCGAACCCAACGAGAAGTAGAAGGTGCTGGCTAGTGGTATGGATCAGGAATTCTCTGCAAATACTTAGCAAACAGATTTTTAGGGGTTTTCGATAAAGCAAGGAAACAAAGTACGAGTAAATAAAAGACGGTAGGAATAAATGCAGCAAGTGGCCCAATCCTTTATGCAGCAAAGGACAAGCCGGTTGTATTTCTTAAGATAACCAAACGTTCTCGAGGGCACATGGGAAGACTGTCAAGTGCTTTCGCTTCATATAGTTGATTAATCTTCTTTAGCTTGCTAAGTGTTGTGTGGGTGAACCTGTGCTAATGTACCGCCCCATCCAAGACTAATACATACTTGTGATTATACCCCTTGCAAACATCCGTAAGTACAAGAAAGTAATTAAGTTAGAAACCTAACCACAGCTTTAAACTCTAAGACCCTTACGTCCCTTGTGCAATGGTTTCCTAACGGAGGTTCAGGTTTCTGTCACTCCGGCAACCCCTACGATTAGTAGCCAAATACACAATGCATTCCCCTAGGCCCATATAGGTGAAGTGTCATGTAGTCAACGTTCACATGACACCACTAGAAGAAGTACACCACAACTTAAATAACAATCTATTGAATCTTTCTCAACGCAACTCCACTACTAACAACAAGACTTCTCCCATGTCCTCAAGAACAAAACGAACTACTCGCAAGACATCATATGGATCATGATTAGAGATGGAATAATGATGTATAACAATCTGAACATAAACAATAATTCAATCGTTCACTCAATAGCATCAACTACAAAGAGTAATCAACACCGGGAAAGTTTCTGTTGGAGATATGCCCAAGAGGCAATAATAAAAGTGGTTATTATTATATCTTTGTGTTTATGATGAATGTTTACATCCCATGCTATAATTGTATTATTAGGAAACACTAATACTTGTGTGTTTTGTAAACATAAAAGAGTCCCTAGTAAGCCTCTTGTTGAACTAGCTTGTTGATTGATTGATGATCATGGTTTCCTGATCATAGACATTGGATGTGATTAATAACAAGGTTATATCATTAGGAGAATGATGTGATGGACACACACCCATAGTAAGCATAGCATAAGATCAAGTCATTAAGTTCGTATTGCTGTAAGCTTTCAAATACATAGTAACCTAATCCTTCGACCATGAGGTTATGTTAATCACCATCACCGGATGGGTACTTTGATGACATCAAACGTCGTCAGAATCGGGCGGTTATAAAGGTGTCATTGGGTATTCTGAAAGTATGTGTTGAAGCACATAGACCAAGATTGGGATTTGTCCATCCATATGACGGATAGATATACTCTGGGCCCTCTCGGTGGAATGTCATCTAGATAGCTTGCAAGCATGTGACTGGGTCACAAGGGATGACATAACATGGAACGAGTAAAGAGTACTTACAGTAACGAGGAAGAACTAGGTATGAAGATACAGACGATCAAACCTCGGATAAGTAGAATATCGTGTGACAAAGGGAATTGGTCTCGTATGTTAAATGGTTCTATCGATCACGAAGTAATCGTTGAGTATGTGGGAGCCGTTATGGATCTCCAGATCCCGTTGATGGTTATTGATCGGAGAGGTGTCTTCATCATGTCTGCATATTCACGAACCATAGGGTGACACACTTAAGGTTCGAAGTTGTTTTAAGTAGATATGGAATTTGCGTTGGAGACCGAATGTTGTTCGGAGTCTCGGAATGGATCCGGGACATCACGAGGAGATCCGGAATGGTCCGAAGAATAAGATTCATATATTGGGGATCATTTTCTAAGTTGGAAAATGTTCCGGAGTGTTTGTATGGAGATTCTAGAAAGTTTCGGAATGTTCTGGAAGGTTCTAGAGGATTTCTTGGAGTTTACTTGGAAACCAAGAAAGGGATCAAGGGGGTCCAAGTGGGGCAATACACGGATTCGTGGGGGAGGAGGACTTCTCCCCCCAACCCGCCGGCCCAAGGAGGAGGGGAGTCCTACTAGGACTCCCCCTCCCCAGGCACGCCTCCCTCCTTTAAATAGAAGGGAGGGGGCGCCCCCTCTTGCTCCTCCTCTCATAACAACTAATCTCGGCCGCCTCTCTCCTCCACCTTTCTTCTGCATAGGCATAGGCGAAGCCCTGCAGAATTCTCACCTCCACCACCATCACCACGCCGTCGTGCTGCTGGGATTCCGTGGAGAAGATCTACTACCTCCACTGCTTCTTTGGAACGGGAGAGGAAGGTGCCTTCGACTCCACGTGTGACCGTCTGCGGAAGTCTTTGCTTGCGCCGGTAGGATCGTCCACACGATCTTGAGATCGGCAAGTGATCGACTACATCATCCACGAGATCTAATCTCGTAACGCTTTCGGTTCTACGAGGGTTAGTACCGATCTATCTCGTTGCTCATGTCTAATAGATTAGATCTTGGCTTTTATCTAGATTAGATCTGGGTCTTGTTCGTTCTTGCGGTAGAAATTTTTTGTTTTCCATGCTACGAACCCATCAGTGGTATCAGAGCCTTGTCTATGCGTAGATCTGTTGCACGAGTAGAACACAATGAGGTTGTGGGCGTTGGTGCTCGTGACGTCTTTTGCTATGTGTGTACTTTGCATCTTGCGGTATGGTGGGATGAAGCGGCTCGGCTAACATTACATGTCATCGTACATGAGACTTGCTCCACGCTTGACGTGCAACTTGCTTTGCACAAGTGGCTTTGCGGGTGTCTGTCTCTCCCATCATAGTATAGATCAAATCTACACTTTGTGCTATATCTACACTTTGCACTTGATAGCACTTGTATCAACGTTGTGGTTCAGTTTCGTAGGTAAGATGCGTTCTTAGTCGAAAGCCCCAAGCCACGTAAAACTTGCAAAGAAAATTAGAGGCGTCTAACTTGTTTTTGCAGGAGTTTTGTGATGTGATATGGCCTACATGTGATTGTGATTGTATTTGATGTATGCAATGATCCTTGTTGTAATATGGCAACCGGCAGGAGCCTAATGGTTGTCTTTAATTCTGTTAAGACCTGCGTGTCTATTCATCTTGTAATAGCTTTGTTCCAAGTAGTTGTAATAGTTGCTAGTGATGATGGACAACCATGAAGCGGTATACGGACCTTGACGCAATGCTGGTGATGATGGAGATCATGTCCGTGCTTTGGAGATGGAGATCAAAGGCATAAGAAGAAAGGGCCATATCATATCACACTAATTATGAATTGCCTGTGATGTTAATCCTTTATGCATCTTGTATTGCTTAGATCGCGACGGTAGCATTATAAGATGATCCCTCTCACTAAATATCAAGTAATAAAGTGTTCGTCCTTAGTTGGCACCGTTGCTAAGACTCGTCGTTTCGAAGCATCTCGTGATGATCGGGTGTGATAGACTCTACGTGTGCATACAACGGGTGCAAGCCAGATTTGCACATGCGGAAACTAAGGTTAATCTTGACGAGCCTAGCATGTACAGACATGGTCTCGGAACACGGAATACCGAAAGGTGGAGCATGAGTCATATGATTGATATGATGAACATGAAGATTGTTCGCCGATGAAGCTACATCATCTCACGTGATGATCGGACTTGGTGTAGTGGATTTGGTTCGTGTAATCACTAAAACAACTCGAGGGATGTTGTTTTGAGTGGGAGTTCACCTAGTTGATTTAAGAATTAAATTTGAACACTATTTATCATAAACTTAGTCTAAAACTACTTGCAAATTTGTTGTAGATAATGGCGAATGTTTCCATCAATTTCAATGCGTTCCTAGAGAAAGAAAAGCTTAAGAACAATGGAAGCAATTTCACAGACTGGTTCCGTGGACTGAAGATCGTCCTTAGGGCTGGTCAGTTGACCTATGTGCTCGAAGCACCGCTAGGTGACCCACCTGCAGAAGATGCCACCAATGACGTAAAGAATGTTTATGCCACTCGGAAACATCACTACTCCACAGTTCAGTGTGCCATCCTGTACGGTTTAGAATCGGAGCTTCAAAAGCGTTTTGAGCACCATGACCCGTTTGAGATCATTAAGGAGCTCAAACTCATTTTTGAGACTTCATGCCATGGAAAGCTATGAAGCTTCCGAGAAGTTCTTTACCTGCAAGATGGAAGAGGGTAGCTCCGTTAGTGAGCATGTGCTCACTATGTCTGGGCACGCAAACAAACTCCGAGAGTTGGGGATACCGATTCCTAATGAATTGGGGATTCACCGTGTCCTCCAGTCACTGCCACCAAGTTACAAGAACTTTGTGATGAACTACAATATGCCTTTGCATGAACAAGGCGTTACGAACTATCGTCCATGCTGAAAACGCTGAAGTGGAGATCATGAAGGAGCACCAAGTGTTGATGGTCAATAAGACCACCAATTTTAAGAAACGGGCAAGCCTAAGAACAAGGGCAACTTCAAGAAGGGCAAGAAAGCTGCCGCACCGCTAAGAAGCCCAAGGCTGGTCCTAAACAAACCGAGTGCTTCTCTTGCAAGGGTGCTGGTCATTGGGCGTAATCGCCCCAAAGTACTGGCGGATCTGAAGAACGGCAACATCAAGAAGAAAGGTATATTCGATATACATGTTATAGATGTGTATCTTACTAGTAATCGTAGTAGTGCTGGGTATTTGATCTTGGTTCGGTTGCTCATATTTGTAACTCAAAGCAGAGTCGTGGAATAAGCAGGGCAAGAGACAAGGTGACGATCTTGGCGTTGGAAATGGCTCCAAGGTTGATGTGATCGCCGTCGACGCTCCCTCTACATCTACCATCGATTATTTTAAATTTAAATAATTGTTATTTGGTGCCTGCGTTAAGCATGAACATTATATCTGGATCTTGTTTATTGCGAGACGGTTACTCTTTTAAGTCTGAGAATAAAGGTTGTTCGATTTATATGAGTAATATCTTTTATGGTTATGCACCTGAGATGAATGGTTTATTCTTATTGAATCTCGATAGTAGTGATACACATGTTCACAACATAGATGCTAAACGAATAAAATTGAATGATAATTCTACATACATGTAGCCTTGTCGTCTTGGTCACATTGAGTGAAGCGTATGAAGAAACTCCATTCGATGGACTTCTTGAATCACTTGATTTTGAATCACTTGAAAGATGCGAAGCATGTCTAATGGGAAAAATGACTGAGACTCCATTCTCTGGGATAATGGAGCGTGCTACAGACTTATTGGAAATAATACATACCGATGTGTGCGGTCTAATGTGTGTAGCATCGCGTGGTGGATATCGTTATGTTCTCACTTTCACGGATGACTTAAGTAGATATGGGTATGTCTATTTTATGAAACATAAATCCGAAACTTTCGAGAAGTTTAAGGAATTTCAAAGTGAAGTGGAAAATCATCGTAACAAGAAGATTAAGTTTTAGCATTACGACGCGGAGGTGAATATCTGAGTTATGAGTTTGGCATGCATTTAAAGAAATGTGGAATACTTTCGCGATTGACACCGCAAGAACACCACAGTAATGGTGTGTCGAACGTAAATGTCGAACTCTCTTAGATATGGTTCGGTCTATGATGTCTCTTGCAGATTTACCGTTATCATTTTGGGGCTATGCATTAGAGACAGCCGCATTCACTTTAAATAGGGCACCATCTAAATCCGTTGAAACGACACCGTACGAATTGTGGTTTGGTAAGAAACCTAAGTTGTCGTTCCTTAAAGTTTAGGGTTGCGAAGCATATGTAAAGAAGTTACAGCCTGATAAGCTTGAACCCAAAGCGGAGAAATGTGTCTTCATAGGATACCCTAAAGAAACAATTGGGTATACCTTCTATCATAGATCCGAAGGCAAAGTTTTCATTGCTAAGAATGGATCCTTTCTGGAGAAGGAATTTCTCTCGAAAGAAGTGACTGGAAGGAAAGTAGAGCTCGACGAGGTTATTGAACCTTCTTTCGGAGTTTAGAGTAGCGCAGCACCGGAAGATGTTTACGTGCTTTGCACCAACTGGAGAGGAAGCTAATGATGATGATCATGAAACTTCGAACGAAGTTACTACTGAACCTCGCAGGTCAACGAGGGTCCGTACCACTCCTGAGTGGTATGACTCTGCGTTGAACATCATGTTAGTGGATAACACTGATGACCCTGCGACGTATGAAGAAGCTATGGTGAGCCAGATTCCGACAAATGGCTAGAAGCCATGAAATCCGAAATGGGATCCATGTACGAAAACCAAGTATGGACTTTGGTGGACTTACGGGATGGCCGTAAGGCTGTCGACAACAAATGGATTTTCAAAAGAAAAACAGATGCTGATGGTAATGTTACCGTCTATAAAGCTCGACTTGTCGCGAAAGGGTTCCGACAAATTCAAGGAGTTGACTACGATGAGACTTTCTCACCAGTAGCGAAGCTAAAGTCTATGAGGATTATGTTAGCAATCGCTGCATATTTCAATTATGAAATTTGGCAGATGGATGTCAAAACGGCGTTCCTTAATGGTGACATTGAGGAAGAGTTGTATATGGTACAACCCAAGGGTTTTGTCAATCCTAAAGATGTTGACAAGGTATGCAAACTTCATCGCTCCATTTATGGACTGAAGCAAGCATCCCGGAGTTGGAATCAACGTTTTGATAAAGTAATCAAAAACTTTGGATTTATACAAACTTATGGAGAAGCTTGTATTTACAAGAAAGTGAGTGGGAGCTCTGTAGCATTCCTAGTACTATATGTAGATGACATATTGTTGATTGGGAATGATATAGAACTTCTTAATAGCGTCAAAACCTATTTGAATAATAGTTTTTCGATGAAGGATCTTGGCGAAGCGGCATATATTCTAGGCATCAAGATTTATAGAGATAGATCAAGACGCCTAATAGCGCTTTCACAAAGTACATACTTAGACAAAGTTCTAAAGAAGTTTAGAATGGAAGAGAGCAAGAAAGGGTTCGTGCCCATGTTGTCAGGTAAGACCTTGAGTAAAACTCAAAGTCCGGCTACGGCAGAAGATAGAGAAAAGATGAATAAAATTCCCTATGCCTCGACCATAGGTTCTATCATGTATGCCATGCTGTGTACAAGACCGGATATAGCACATGCTGTTAGTTTGACTAGTAGATATCAAAGTGATCCTGGAATGGAACCTTTGGCAGTGATCAAGAATATCCTAAAGTACCTGAATAGGACTAAGGATATGGTTCTTTATTATGGAGGTGATGAACAACTTGTTGTAAATGGTTACACTGATGCTAGTTGGAACACCGATCCATATGACTCGAAGTCACAGTCTGGATACGTATTTATTTTGAATGGTGCTGTAGTGAGCTGGAGGAGTGCCAAGCAGAGTGTTGTGGCAAAATCTTCAACTGAATCGGAATACATAGCTTATTCGAAGGCTGCACAAGAAGCCATATGGATGAAGGAGTTCATTACTGAACTTGGCGTGTTCCCAGTGCGTTGGACCCGATGGCCATCTACTGTGACAACACAGGTGCCATAGCTAATGCACAGGAGCCAAGGTCACATAGCAAGCTGAAGCACATCAAGCTACGGTTCCATGCTATTCGCGAGTATGTCCAAGATGGTGACATAAAGATTTACAAAGTACACACTGATCTGAATGTAGCCGATCCGTTGACTAAACCTCTCCCTAGAGCAAAGCATGACCAATACCAGAACGCCATGGGTGTTAGGTTTATTACCATGTAATCTAGATTATTGACTCTAGTGCAAGTGGGAGACTGTTGGATATATGCCCAAGAGGCAATAATAAAAGTGGTTATTATTATATCTTTGTGTTTATGATGAATGTTTACATCCCATGCTATAATTGTATTATTAGGAAACAGTAATAGATGTGTGTTTTGTAAACATAAAAGGGTCCCTAGTAAGCCTCATGTGGAACTAGCTTGTTGATTGAATGATGATCATGGTTTCCTGATCATGGACATTGGATGTCATTAATAACAAGGCTATATCATTAGGAGAATGATGTGATGGACACACACCCATAGTAAGCGTAGCATAAGATCAAGTCATTAAGTTCGTATTGCTTTAAGCTTTCAAATACATAGTAACCTAATCCTTCGACCATGAGGTTATGTTAATCACCATCACCGGATGGGTACTTTGATGACATCAAACGCCGCTTTGTAACTGGGCGGTTATAAAGGTGTCATTGGGTATTCTGAAAGTATGTGTTGAAGCACATAGACCAAGATTGGGATTTGTCCATCCATATGACGGATAGATATACTCTGGGCCCTCTCGGTGGAATGTCATCTAGATAGCTTGCAAGCATGTGACTGGGTCACAAGGGATGGCATAACATGGAACGAGTAAAGAGTACTTATCAGTAACGAGCAAGAACTAGGTATGAAGATACTGAAGATCAAACCTCGGATAAGTAGAATATCGCGTGATAAAGGGAATTGGTCTCATATGTTAAATGGTTCTATCGATCACGAAGTAATCGTTGAGTATGTGGGAGCCGTTATGGATCTCGGATCCGTGATGGTTATTGATCGGAGAGGTGTCTTCATCATGTCTGCATATTCACGAACCGTAGGGTGACACACTTAAGGTTCGAAGTTGTTTTAAGTAGATATGGAATTTGCGTTGGAGACCGAATGTTGTTCGGAGTCTCGGAATGGATCCGGGACATCACGAGGAGATCCAGAATGGTCCGAAGAATAAGATTCATATATTGGGGATCATTTTCTAAGTTGGGAAATGTTCCGGAGTGTTTGTATGGAGATTCTAGAAAGTTTCGGAATGTTCTGGAAGGTTCTAGAGGATTTCTTGGAGTTTACTTGGAAACCAAGAAAGGGATCAAGGGAGTCCAAGTGGGGCAATACACGGATTCGTGGGGGAGGAGGACTCCTCCCCCAACCTTGACCCAAGGAGGAGGGGAGTCCTACTAGGACTCCCCCTCCCCAGGCGCGCCTCCCTCCTTTAAATAGAAGGGAGGGGGCGCCCCCTCTTGCTCCTCCTCTCATAACAACTAATCTTAGCCGCCTCTCTCCTCCACCCTTCTTCTGCATAGGCATAGGCGAAGCCCTGCAGAATTCTCACCTCCACCACCACCACCACGCCGTCGTGCTGCTGGGATTCCGTGGAGAAGATCTACTACCTCCGCTTTCATTGGAGCAGGGAGAGGAAGGTCTGCCGACTCCATGTGTGACCGTCTGAAGCTTGGCCGAGCAGCTGCCGGAAGGATCGTCCACACAATCTTGAGATCGGCAAGTGATCGACTACATCATCCACGAGATCTAATCTCGTAACGCTTTCGGTTCTACGAGGGTTAGTACCGATCTATCTCGTTGCTCATGTCTAATAGATTAGATCTTGGCTTTTATCTAGATTAGATCTGGGTCTTGTTCGTTCTTGCGGTAGAAATCTGTCTGCCGGAGAGATCTTTCTCTCTCGGTGTTTTCTGCCCCGCAGAGGCGGCGAAATCTTTCTGTGGTCGCCCCCGAGTCTTAGGGTTTCGGGAGGATGATATACGCCAGAGGGGAGAGGCTGGAGTGGGCCAGGGCGGCCACACCACCTCCAGGCACGGCCTAGGCCTACCCGCGCCACGGGGTGGTGTGGGCCCCCTGTGGCCCACCTCCACTCCATCTTCTGGCATCCTTAGTCTTCTGGAAAAATAGGATTTTCCGTATATTTTCCTGGATTTTCTGATCTTCGCGAATTTTGCCTCCAAACAACACCTTTTCCATCGAATCTGATGCGGTCCATGATCCAAAAGTCATCAACCATGCAAAAATAGATGAAATAACATAAGTATCACCTCTCAATACGAAATATATCAATGAATAATAGTGAATTAAGACATGGAATAGTGATGCAAAATGGACGTATCAACTCCCCCCCCCCCAAGCTTAGACTTCGCTTGTCCCCAAGCGAAATTGAGCTCAATAAACATGGCCTCAGGTTTATGGAGTGAAGAGTCGATAAAAGAATACGGACAAGAAGCATCACATTCATCAAATACATAGATCATAATAGAAGACAACTGACATTAATATTATTAAAGGAAACACAATAAAGATACATAAAGTGAATCAGAATTGGTAATGGCAGACTTAGCTCTTGGTCGAAGAACAGTTGATAATTTGCTGGAGTTCACAAATAACTGGTTTTTCAATGAAAGCTTTCAAAGTAGTAATCACCAAGATAAGAGCAATGTGCAAAACAAGGAACATAAGAGACATGATTGAATAAATCATCATATGAATGAATGAAACACATCAACTCAAAATACTTGCTGAGATAGAAGGGAATAGGTTTACTGACTCAACTACAAAGTAAAAGAAAGGCCCTTCAAAGAGGGAAGCAAGGATTGCAAGTCTCATAAAGAGCTCCCAAAAATTATGATACTTACTAGCTTTCAGCTCTCATTGCCCCTATCATAGGCATATTTAGGTGAATAAGGTTAAAGTGATCAAAAATGAGGATATGCATTGACAAGTTGTTGGGGATATAATTTCCGGGTATCCTCACAGTTCCTCACTGACCAGGGTGGCCCACTTCGGGTTAGAGCTTTGCTTCACGGGCGGCCCAGTCAGGGAGAGAAAACGAGTCAATGCTCTGAGGAAGGCCCAAAAGACTTACCGACTTAGGCCTATAATGTTACTTGTAGTTCAAGATGTACTCTGTAACAGACTCTTAGACGTAGCCGGATAGATCTCTCCTGTAAACCCTAGGCCGGATATCTATATAAGCCGTCCTAGGGAGAGCCTTTAGGGCACCCAATACTTTAGACCCTCAACTCGCACAAGCGAAACCCTTGTAACCCATATTCTGGCTCTGCCGTATTACTGGATTGCTGGCAGGAGTAGGATTCGTCCAAAGCCGGCGGATTCGAACCTAGGTAAACTTGTGTGTTCACCATCCCGGAATACCGTACGTCTCACGCCTCTCTTCCGCACACCTCGAGGACCCCCTCATGGCGTACTTGTCCTCAACCCGACGACAGTTGGCACCCACCGTGGGGCAAGTGAGCTTCGGATCTGCGTTCCGAGCGGAATCTGCAAGAATCAGAATCGGTGAGACTATCGATGTCGGTCGCATCCTCTACGCCAGCGATGTCCCTCTCATCGTTCTCGACGAGACTTGGATTCCGGCAAGGGAGGCCATGACTGCCTACACAATCATGTCTTTTGGTGAGATCGATGTTTACATCGGTTTTGCTGAACCTGCCCAACCTACCCAAGTGGTGATGATAGAGGCAGAAGAATTCTCTGGGTCCCCTTTGTCCGCGGAGGCGGCAGAGTTACGGATCTCAGAAAACCCTCATCCCACCCAGCCCGCACCAGTTGTGGAGATAGTGGAGAAACCCGAGCCTGAAGAAGACCTAGCGGACCAAGTCGAATCTGGAGTGGATCTCCCTGGAGAAGCCGGATCCCAGATCGACCCACGTGTGGAAGTCAAAATTCAGGAGGAGCATATCAACGACACTGATTCCGGCTCTGATGATGCCGGGACAGACAGGCCTTTCCTAAGGTACACACTACGACGTATGATACTGCAAGGTGAAAGCGCAGATGCAATCCTCGAAACCATCAAAAGTTTCGATATGGCTGACCGCGAAAGCCGCAGGTACCTCAGGAAGCATGCGTCACACTTCGTCGGATACGTGGGATCTGGATTCGGCTCTGCCGATGCTGGAGAAAATACCGACTCGGTGCTAGAGGCAATTGGAACAAACGCCAACATTCCCGCATCCTCGGATGAATCTATGACGTCGGCAGATTTCCGAAAGTTCTCCGCGGAATATGAAGAGGAGTACAACTCCAAAGCTGCAGAAGAAGGAGAAGCCATGGATGAAGGATCCGGGGAACACTCTCCCAAAGCGCAGGATGACATGGACGTCGGAGACAATCCCGAAGTCCAGATGTCCGAAAGTACCGATCAGAGCTTGACCCCGGGAAACAGACCCAAAGCCGTCTTTGCTACCGGCGCTGCCAAGAAGGCAAAGAAGAAGAACAAGAAAAACAAGACCCCGGCAAAAGACCCTCTGACAGAGGAGGTCATTGTCGAGGAATACGAGGAAGACTCAGATGGAGCACTTATCCTAGAAGAGCCGAAAAAAGCATCGGTGGATGGACACGTGATCACAGAAGGTGCGTGTAAACTCATCGATGCCGCATTAACCACACCTATCCCTACAGCTGCAGAACTTACTACAGATGAGCTGGATGAAAGGGCGCAATCCCTAGAAGCGCGTCGTCAATAACTCCTCGATGAATCCAAAAAATCGAGGTGGAGAAGAAACGCATGTCAAACAAGGAATACATGTCTCGTCTATATCAGAAGACACGGAAGTGTCACATAGATGACAACCAATTTCCACGTGTCCGTGCCGTCCTTTTTGGAGATGAGATGGGGAAGCCACGAAAGGATAGCAACGGAGATTGGGTATACCCAACACCTGTACAAAATACCGTGGCAGCCCGAGAAATTCTATCGGCTAATCTAGGACCAGAGGAGATCCGTTTGGGTATCAAGCTACTCAACAAGGGACTAGAGCAGCAAAAGGTCGCCCTGTCCGGAAGTCAGAAACTGGTCTCGAATTCTGACCAATGTCGCACAGATCCGGCATGGGCTGGCGTAAGATCCCATTATGTTCGGGCACAGTACCACCACCCCGAACACAGGGAAGACAATTATTCAAGAACCGGATCGTCGGGACAGCATCGCAGAACTACACATAACTGGAGCAATGTCACTCCAGCGGCCGAGAAAGATGCCATCGCTCCCCTGAATCCGACGAACCCTCCTCAACGAGAATCTAAGGATTGAAGGGGAGAAGACAAAGAGAAATGTCGAGAGGAGGATCGTCAGAGAATTCCACCTCCTAGACATGAGAACCGTTCGGCTGAACCTCACCATGGTGGGAACGACGGACGAAGGAACGACGGAAACCATGCTGGAACAAGCCGGCAGGGGGCTCGTCATAGTCAAGAACCTCCCCGGAACCGGAATAATGACGCCCCGGACGGAGGCCGGCGATCAGCCGGAAACTATCCAGCTGCCCCACCCTCTCCACCACATAGTTATCACAACGGCCCGCAAGAAGGTCAAGGAGGACGACATGGCGGAGGAGGTGGTGGCAGAAGCCGAAGTCCGGCTCCAAGGCACCGCAGCCACAACCGACATTCAGGACGATCTCTATCCCCGAACGACGCAAGGCATAGGATCAACTCCAACATAGAGGCTCGGCGCTATGAAAACGATGACGCGTACGTGGGCCCAAAGTGCTTCGGACCACGCATAAGAGCTACAAAGTTCCCGGAAGGATTTGCTATCTCAAGACATATCCAAGCCTATGACGGCATTGCTCGGCCAGACACCTGGTTACAGGATTTCTTCCAAGCTTGTTGCATCGCTAAAGGCGGAAACAGCCTGGTCGCAACCCGATATATCCCACTTACGTTGCGGAAGATGGCACGATCATGGCTCAATGAACTTCCGGCGAACACCATCCATAACTAGTATGATTTGCAAAGTGCGTTCTTTTGGAATTTCGAAGGCACATCTCGGAGGCCCTGTACGGTTGGAGACCTACAGCGTTGCACCCAGAAAGCCGGAGAAACTTGCCAGGATTACCTCGGATGATGGATCGACACCAAGAACTCCTGCGAAGGAGTAAACGATCAAACTGTGATTGAAGCTTTCATCGCAGGTCTCCCTATTGGTTTGTTGCGCCATCGCTTGAAGTGTGACAAGGTTACTGATTTGGGAGAGATGATAGAAACAACGAGCAAATATGCAGATGCTGACCATGATGCAGAAGGATTACTCAACGTCCTGGCTGTGCCTCAGTCGGCAAAACAACCAAAGCAACAAGCTCAGAAGCGCAAAAACACCTCGGAAGAAAAACCCAACGCGGAAACAGCGGTGTTTACTACCGTTTCCGGGACTGGAGGACGAGGAGGACGTGGCGGAGGCCGCGGGCGTGGTCGTGGGACATTAAGGGTCCAAGGTAGAAGAGAACAACAACCAGGCAAAACCTACACTTGGGCCAACATTGCCAATAACCCATGTGTGCATCACTTAGACGCCAATGGCACCAACGTTGAATGTCGTTTCAATAAAGACATCAAAAGAGATGATACCGCAGGCTACAAAGCTAAGCGGAAGAAGGGAAAGAAAAATCCCGAAAAAGACAAAGAGACCAAGGAAGATTCCGACATGGAGGAAGCTGATGCTTCAAATCCCAAGTCGGAAGGGAAGAAAACTTTTCCCACCAAGAAGGACACTTACGTCACCTTCCTCAGATCTCAACCAGCAAAGGTCAAGAAAGCAGTTCTCCACGAGCTCAATGCAACAGTTCCGGCTGTCCCCCAATATTTGGATTGGTCGGAAGTGGCAACCACGTTTGACCGCGCTGATCATCCGCCTAAGCTACACATGCAAGGAAAATACGCCTTAATCGTCAACCCACTTATTGACGGTTATGGTTTCTCCAAGACCCTCATGGACGGTGGTAGCAACATCAATATTCTCTATGTCGAAACGCTACACCGGATGAGACACAGCTGAACCATAGCTCTGTAATCTTTCACGGAGTTGTCCCAGGAAGACAATCTAATTCCCTGGGAGAGATTACTTTGGATGTTACCTTTGGAACTCCAAAGAATTATTGGACGGAGGCACTTTCCTTCGAAGTAGTCCCGTTCAAGAGCGCATACCACGCTATATACGGACGTCCGGCTTACTGGGCTTTTATGGCTCGTCCGTGTTACATTTACAATATGATGAAAATTCCAGGTCCCAACGGCATGATCACCATCAGGGGAGACCCGAAGAAGGCGCGAGAGTGCGAGGATGGCAATGCCGCCTTTCTTTGAAAGCCGTCTTTGGACGCCTTGAGTACCAGGAGATCAAGAAGAACGTAGATCCGTCCGAGATGCCCGCAACAAAGAAGGAGGTGACAAAGCCGAATCCGGAGTTCATGGCATCAGAAGAGACGAAGAAGGCGCCGCTGAAGGATGATGACCCCTCCAAGGTGACCCAGATAGGCGCAGGCCTAAGTAGCGCATAGGAAAGCGCGCTCGTCAAGTTCCTCCAAGCAAATCAAGATATCTTCGCATGGCAGCCATCTGACATGACCGGAGTACCTAGGGAACTTGCCGAGCACTCTCTAAATGTAAACCTGAATGCTAAACCCGTCAAACAGTCCTTACGATGATTTGGCGATGAAAAGCGTAAGGCAATAGCTAAGGAACTAGCGCGGCTCAAGTTAGCCAGATTCATAGAAGAGGTCATCCATACTGATTGGTCGGCCAACCCTGTAATGGTCCCTAAAAAGGACACCACTGATTTAAGGATGTGTGTTGATTATACTGCCTTGAACAAGGCTTGTCCAAAAGATCTGTTCGCTCTGCCTAGAATTGATCAAGTCATCGATTCTACGGCAGGCTCGGAACTCCTTTGTTTTCTCGACGCATATTCCGGTTATCACCAAATCCGAATGAAGGAATCTGACAAAGTCAAAACTTCATTCATAACCCCCTCCGGAACCTTATGTTTTGTTACGATGCCCTTTGGGCTGAAGAACGCATGAGCTACGTACCAGCGCATGATGCAGCGTTGCCTCCATGACCAACTCGGACGCAATGTACATGCATACGTGGATGATATTGCGGTAATGTCCAAAAAGAAGGAAACACTGATTTCTGACTTGGAGGAAACGTTCGCCAATCTACGAAAATACAACATCATGCTTAACCCGAAGAAGTGCTTCTTTAGAATACCAGCCGGAAAATTGTTAGGATTCATTGTGTCTCAAAGAGGCATAGAGGTGAACCGAGACAAAATCAAGGCTATTCTCAATATTTCAAGGCCAACACGCCTGAAGGACGTACAAAGATTAACTGGTTGCATTGCTGCAGTCAGTCGATTTGTAAGCCGGCTTGGTGAAAGAGCCGCACCATTATACAAACTCCTGAAGAAGACCAAGGACTTTATCTGGACTGACGAAGCTGAAGCTGCACTACAAGATCTGAAGAAAGTACTCTCATCTGCTCCTGTCCTTGCAGCACCGGAACCTCAAGAACCAATGTTGCTCTATATTGCTACGACAAATAAGGTTGTCAGTATCGTCATGGTGGTGGAGAGACCAGAGGAAAATCAGGAACACCTGGTGCAGTGTCCGACATATTTCGTCAGTGAGGTCCTGACAGAGTCAAAACAGCGGTATCCGCATTATCAAAAGTTGGCTTATGGTGTTTTTCTAGCATCTCGTAAGTTACGACACTATTTTCAGGAGCATCCAATTACCGTGGTGAGAAAAGCTCCCATGAGAGATATAATCAACAATAGCGATGCCACAGGACGCGTCGCCAAATGGGGCATAGAGCTTGCATCTTTTGATATTGAGTACAAACCCCGGACAGCAATCAAATCCCAGATCCTTGCTGACTTTGTCGCTGATTGGACAGAGACGAAGGAGAACATGGTCCTCCCTGAGTCGGAATATTGGACCCTCTTTTCCGATGGATCCAAGGCTCGAGGGGGCTCGGGGGCTGGCGTGGTGCTCAAATCACCCCAAGGAGATAAACTTTTATACGTATTGCAGATCCACTTCACAGCGACAAACAATATTGCTGAGTATGAAGCACTGCTACATGGAATCCGGATTGCTAAGGATATTGGCATCCGATGTTTGATGTGTTACGGAGATTCGGATCTTGTTGCTCAACAAGTCTCGGATATTTGTAATGCAAATAAGCACATGGCAGCATATAAAGCTGTCGTGGATGATCTATCTAAATTGTTCGAAGGGTTTGAAGTTCAACACATCCCTCGAGCAGAAAATGAGGAAGCAGATGCACTATCTCGAATAGGCTCTGTGCGGAAAGAGGTCCCGGATGGCGCATTTTTAGAGCACCTCAAAGTTCCCTCGATAAAGGGAGTAGATGAGGAATATCCGACCAAATCCGACTCACCTTTGATAGCAGTTCTGGCTGTAATTCCCAGCTGGACTCAACCCTACCTCGATTATTTGGTAGATGGCAAATTACCTGAAGACGAGTCTTGAGCAGCAGATTATCCGACGAGCAAAAGCCTATACTATTGTTAAGGGTGAGCTCCATAAACGGAGTGTTTCTGGGGGTTTTCAGCGCTGTGTATCTCCGGAAGAAGGAGTGGAAATATTAAGGGAAATCCACAAAGGCGAGTGTGGACACCATGCTGCAGCCAAATCTTTAGTGGCAAAAGCTTTTCGGCATGGATTTTTCTAGCTTACAACTCAGGCAGATGCCGAACGATTAGCCAAGACATGCAAAGGCTGCCAAAAGTACGCCAATCAAGCTCATGTTCCAGCTGATCAGCTACGAACAATACCTATAACATGGTCTTTTGCGGTCTAGGGACTTGACATGGTAGGACCTTTTAAACGAGCTCCAAGTGGATTTACTCACCTCTTAGTGCTGGTGGATAAATTCACCAAGTGGATCGAGGCTAAACCTGTCACTAGTTGTGATGGGGCAACAGCCAAAAGATTTGTCGAGGATGTTATAATCCGGTATGGTTATCCGCATAGTATTATCACGGACAACAGGAGTAACTTTTCTATGGGAGAACTGGCCGAATTCTGCGACGAGAAAAATATCCGGCTTGACATTGCGTCAGTCGCACATCCACAGGCTAATGGACAAGTCGAAAGAGCAAATGGTTTAATTCTACAAGGCCTGAAAACAAGACTCAAAGCACTATTACGACGTGCTGCGAGGGCTTGGGCAGAGGAGCTACCCTCCACGATTTGGAGTTTACGAACAACTCCAAACAGGTCAACAGGATACACACCTTTCTTCTTGGTCTATGGCGCAGAAGCAGTTCTTCCTAGCGATTTAATTCATACTTCTCCTAGAGTGGCCGCGTATATCGAAGAGGATGCCGAGAGTTCTCGATAAAATGATCTCGACTTAGTCGAAGAAGTTCGCGTCGTTGCTGAAATGAGATCTACAGCCTATCATCAAAAGTTACGCAAGTATCATAGCTAGAGAGTCTGAACTAGATCTTTTAATAAAGGTGATTTGGTTCTCTGGCTTGTGCAACAAAGAAAGCACAAACTTTCCTCAGTATGGAAAGGGCCCTTTTTAGTTAGTCGAGTATTGCACAATGGATCGTACTACTTAACTGACATGAGGCCAGTCAAAGAAAGACCTGCTACTAAGAAGAGAAAGAGAGCTGGAGGCAGTACAAATCCGGATGAGTTAGATAGACCGTGGAATATTGCTCAGCTACATCCCTTTTATTCTTAGTTTATCCTTCTTTGTAATCATATATATGTACATGTTCTGTGAGAAATAAAAGTTTTGCTTGCCTTAAAGTTTTTCTGAGAAGTTTTTACCATCTTATTTCTTAAAGATCATGTCATAGTCGAAAATCCCAGAATGCTTGAAAGTACTTTATGCTCATGTTCGTTCTGGTCTAGATTTCCGATTCTAAAACTGCTGCCTTCGGGTATAAATCTAAAAAAATTCTAGTCCTTACTTTGGTTATTTGTCTGATTGCTGGATGCGGGTATTTTCCGAGTAGTGAATTGTTGGTACTGGAAACCGGCTTTGTTTCCGAGTTTAAACTGGTTTAGCAATTGAGCTCCGTTGCTCGGCAAAGTTTCCGGCTGAAGGTTTAGCTGGCTCACGAAAGGGACGAGGCGGAAAGCCAGATAAACAATAAGTAGAGACGAAAAAATATAAGTGCTTGTGAAAACATTTCAGGCACAAATTTCAAAAGTCAAAAGTGCTAAATAGATCAAAAGCTTAGCACTAGCAAGATAAATAGTACTTAGTATTTACAATCGCATCAGGTTTTTCCGGAATAATACATAAATTTCTGGTCTATGATGCAGGAGGAGATGAAGGATATGCCGGCTCGCTGGTTACTCCGCCTTGATATCGTTCTGAAATGTCCGCATCCGAGGTGGTGCGTTCATCGTTGGAAACTTCTTCGGTTTCTTCTACAGGAGGAGGCGGAGTATCCACGCGGGTGAAGAAGGGGATCTCATAGCTGGTCAGATCAGCTACGTGGCACCCGTATCCGGCGCAGGAGTGCATGATGGCTTGAAGGTCTTGCTCCTGGCCGTCTTCGCTCACCTGCGGTACCCTCCGGTCACTTGCCATATCTCCATGTTTCCATGGTGGCTCATGACCATGGTGAGGCGTTCTGCTTGACGATCCCAGCGTAGGACATGTTCCAGTCCCGAACAAGCTACGGCATCTCCTTGGCCTTCTCCCGCACCTGAAAGTCCGACATGCTTGGCATGTCCGGAATCCTGAGAGACTCGCCAATGTCCTCAAGGGACTGGCGGTAGTCATGAAGAAGATCACCGACTTGGGTAAGCCGGTGGGTGCGGGGCTCAGACGAGGAAGAGTCCGTAAAATTCAGAGGACCTATACACAAAATGAAGTTAATAAAAAAACGACATTGATAGAAGTCGAAGAAAAAAGATAAGTCGTAGAGGTGGAACGTACCAAAAATGACGTCGTCAACCTTGGTCTTCTCCTCCCGGAGACTCTGGAGTTTAGCCCGGAGCGCCTGGGATATGTCCTTCTCTCTGCCAAGCTCATTCCTGAGGTACGAGATTATTTTATCTTGAGCAGCGATCTTGCGATCACGCTCATCAGTGGCCATGGAGGAGGATTCAAGGACTTTAGCTATGCTCTTTTCATGATCCGCCTTGAGCTTATCCAGCTCTTGGCGGAGTCCCTTGTTCTCCACCACCAGGGTCTTGAGGTTCTCGGCCTCTTCAATCATAGAGATGGATTGTTTCACTAGTGTTGTAAGTCAAAAAAGAACAATAGTTCAGGAAAAGTTTGACATTGAAAACGCAAAAGACAAGGTTTGAATCTCGGAATGTTTACCTTCGGCTTCATCCTTGGCTACTTTGAGCTCAGCATTTTTAAGCCGGAGAGCTTTGATCTCTCTCCGCTTATCATAGGCATTGGTCAATAATTCCTAGTTATAGGAACATACTTTCTGTAAGTCAGAATACCCAAAGTCAGAAAGCTACTTAAGACTCGGGCTAATATTTTTGCTAAATATCAGCATGAGCCTTGGGGGCTACACTAGTTCGTTCTTTGGCATCCTAATAAAGCATAAACTCGGATTCTATATCCTACTTCATGCTTGGGGGCTTGAGGATATGATATAACATAATGTAAAAACAAGAGTTGGAATTCCGACTTACATATTGCTCGCGGGTGAGTTTATCTAAGCCCGCGTTCACTTCAGCTGCCACCTTCTCGGCAAGAGTAAGAGGGATCACTGGGGCTGTTGGAAGCTCGCCAGTCCTGATCCTCTCGTCGCGAAGACGGACTTGAGCAAGAAGGTCAGAGAACTTGATGTCCTCTGCTTCTTGTGCTTCCTCCTTAGGGGATAAATGGCTTTTGTCCAGGACTTGCCTGGCTAGCCGCTGGATCTCCTTTGCAGATTTCTGGGTCAGGCCAAACTTGGCAAGACCCAGATTGCTGAGTAGGTTTTCAGCGAAGACCTCAGCCGAGGGATCATTACCCGAAGAGGGTTCACCCTTATCTTGAGCTGACGCACCCACGGTGACGTCAGTCTGCGACCGAAGGATCGTAGGCTCCGTTGGAGGAGCCGGATCTTCTGCAACCACCGAAGAAGGAATGATCGCCGGAGTTGCAGAAGGTTGAGGGGCCGAAGTCGGAGGAGCCACGACAGGGGAAGCTATGGTAAGCTTCGTCTGACGTAAGGGCTTCGAAGAAGTCCCCTTCCCCTTGCCCTTGATGATTGATTTTGCTCTGAGAAGGTAGTGAAGTCGGAAACATTACATCTTGGAAAGAAATTTGAGTAAAGTACAAAGGCGGAAAAGTTGTGACTGAAAGTTACCTCTTCACGACAGGCACCTCCTTTGTGCCAACCGCCACTATCGGAGCTTTGTGCTTCTTGAGCGCAAGGTCCGTGATGGACTACTTTCTCTGAGAAAACTCAGGAGGGTATCCCTCGAGCGGAGCAAGTTCCGACTCGGGGAGATCAGCAAGCTGAAAACAAGAAAACATATCAGTATTGCAGTATAACTCAAAGATTGAAACACATATAAGATGTGCTGATGAGAGCTTACCGGCACCATGGGGTTTTCTGCCGTGTGCATGTCCAGAGAAACCTCCGGAATTCTCCTCTCGATCCGCTCCTTGATCATCCACTTGATCTGGGTTATGTAACCCTGAGTGCTGTAGGCTTTGGGGCTGATGCGGAGAGAGTCTTTTTTGGAAGACGTGATGGAGTGCATCAGTCTGTCCCCGTGGTACTGAAGTGGCTGGATCCGACATGAGACCCAGCACTAGACCAAGTCGGATCCCTTCAGACCCTTGTGTTTGATCAGATATTTGATCCGCCTCTTAGCGAGGATCAGATCATCTGTGAGAGCCGGAGCAGCCTCGTCCTAGGAAGGTTGGGCCGTGGCGGCTTTGTCGGCAAAAACCGGCAAAGCAGTAGCTTTGCCAGGAGCCGGAATATCCCTATGATAGAAAAAAGTGGCTGGCCATTGTTTGACCGAGTCACTGGCAGAAATTTTGGGATATGCCCGGTCTCGTCTAAGAGAAAAACTAATGGTGCCAGTGATGTAAGGAACACCGGCAGTAATGGAATTCCTCCGGACATAGAAATAAAACCGGAAGAGAAGCAAACTCGGCCTAATGCCGAGAAAGCCCTCGCAAAGCGCAGCATATGCGCTCATCTCTAGAAGTGAATTGGGAGGAAGATTGTGGAGTTAAACTCCGTAATGATCTATCACCTCGGAGAAGAACTCCGAGGGAGGAAAAGAAAGACCTCGGTCAAGATGGGTGCCGAAGTGGACCCGCTCGCCCTCGCGCGGGTGGGAGACGGTTTCGTCGGAGCCGTTCCTCCAGTCGCCGGTGGCGAGAAGCCCCTCCTTCTCCATGTTCTTGAGGCCATCTTCGTCGAGGGCGCAGGAGATCCAGATTCCCTGGTAGCTCTCCTTCTCCGCTGCAGCTTCCGCTTTCGCCGCCGCCGCCGTAGCCGCCAAGCCAGAGGAAGAAGATGATGAAGCCATTTTTCTCCGGTGAGAAAGTGACCTGAAAGGGGTGGCGCTGGGAGTTTTGTGGGGGAAGGATGAGGAGGCTCTGTGTGCACAGGAAGATTGGGAAGAAAGGAACAACAAAGGACTGGTGGAAAGGAGAAGAAGAAATTCGAACCCCTTATATCCACCTACCTGCGCCAAAATTCGTGCAAACGCTATAGTGTAACCGCCACACGTCGTGGAAAGAACTGAGAAGGGCCCGTGCGATGATTGCGTCTCCACGCACGCATTGAAACGGCGCCTCGGTTCCGCGAACCGTGGACCCTGTGATCGTCTTTGCGAGCGCTGTCAGATGACGTGACTTGACCATGCTTGCGTCAGGTGGCGTTAGAGACCAAGTTCCGGCTTAGTTTAAAAGCGAGCTGGAAAATCCGAGTAACCATTTGAAAGTTCTGACTTACTTGTAAGACCCGGATCGTATTTTTTGTTTTGAAGTTTCAGGAACCCTTCAAGATTCTGCAAGCCGAAGATCAAGCTAGACGATGATAAAATCCGACTTTGGATCTTGGAGGCCTCAAACTTCTTGTTGAGATATACTTTCGGGTATCCTCACAGTTCCTCACGACGGTGGCCCACGGGTTAGAGCTTTGCTTCACAGGCGGCCCGGTCGGGAGAGAAGACGAGTCCAATCCGACTCTGAGAAGGCCTGAAGACTTACCGACTTAGGCCTATAATGTTACTTGTAGTTCAAGATATACTCTGTAACCGACTCTTAGACGTAGCCGGATAGATCTCTCCTGTAACCCTAGGCCGGATATCTATATAAGCTGTCCTAGGGAGAGCCTTTAGGGCACCCAATACTTTAGACCCTCAACTCACACATGCGAAACCCTTGTAACCCATATTCGCTCGGCCAGACATCGATTGCTAGCAGAGTAGGATTCGTCCAAAGCCGGATTGAACTGGTAAACTTGTGTGCTCACCGTCCCGGAATACCGTACGTCTCACACCCCTCTCTTCCACACGCCTCGAGGACCCCCTCATGGCGTACTTGTCCTTAATCTGACGACACAAATTGTAAGTTGAGAATCTCATGTCCCTTGAATACGAGGGCCGCTCCTCATGCTACTCAAGTTTAGTCACCGGTAAGTTCTTGTCATCGTAAACATATGTGTATCATTGAGAACCGCCAACGGGGTACCCCTTGCCTGATGATACGTAAGAATCCCCATATCAAAATGACAAGGCAAGCAGACAACAAGTATCTCAGCTATCTTCTTATTTACCATGGGAATATGGTGCTTTTTTCTCTTTCCTCTTTTCATAATCTATTTTTTTCTTTTCTTTTTTTCTCAGTCTCTATCTCTTTTTTTATAAGAAGAATGCTTCATAGATACTCGTTATGGTTACGCTGCAGGTTTCCACCATGTCAGCATGGATTAGACCATCGGCCCAGGCGTTTCTCTAACACATATGCATAACTCTATGAACTTACAAGCTCCCCTTTCATTTCACACCGACGACATCCATAGACAAAAGAACATGATATCAACTTGGTACAAAGTACCAGTGCAATGTTGAAAGCGTTCCCCATGACATCATGGTTTTGCTAATACACAACTTACAAAGTGCAAGCATATACGCAACATAGGTGAGCACAATGGTTCAAGTTTATTAAATGCAAGAAAGTAAAGTGTGCCATCAAGTTCGTGAGAGCTTTAATCACTAATTTTCACATAACAAGTTTAATTTGGGAGGTAGACAAAACAAGAATTTACTTGGAATAGCAATAATGCTACTAGGTACGTATGGTGGACGCAAATGGCAAGGGTTTTGGTTTAAGGGAGGTGGATGCATGAGAAGAATACCCTCCCAGTACAGGTTTTTGGCTAGCAAGGCTGGGTAGCAAGTACAAGAGTTGAAGGAAACAAACAAACATACAAGTGATAAAAACAAACATGCAATCTTCCTTAGAAGCACAAAAGATCTTAACTAGAGAATACTAGACTTATGAACAACTCAAGAAAGAAAGATGATGAAATTATTTTTCTTTAGAGTACTTCTATCTTTTTCTTTTCAACTCTCAAAAAGGTGTTGCTACTGACCGAGCCAGGTTTGCCAAAACCAACTAAATTAACTCAATGATTCCAAAGTGATACCAATACTAACAACAAGATCAATCATATAACCATGAATTGAAAACTAACATAAGCTATGCAAAAGAGTAAATGATAGAACTTCTCATTAATATTCCATAACGGAAACTCACACCAAGGGATACATATCTAACGAGAGAGGGGACACTTCCATAATGCAAACCATACTACATAATAACTCCTCTATTCATGATATGACTCTACTAATAAGGTAAAAAGATAGAAGATAGTGATATGATACCGCGGCACTCCCCCAAGCTTGGAACAAACCAAGGGGGTGCCAAACCTGATGACGAATTACTCCTTTGGTGGTGGTGGTATCCTCTCGATGAGCTCTCTGATCAGTTTCTGTTGGAGATATGCCCAAGAGGCAATAATAAAAGTGGTTATTATTATATCTTTGTGTTTATGATGAATGTTTACATCCCATGCTATAATTGTATTATTAGGAAACACTAATACTTGTGTGTTTTGTAAACATAAAAGAGTCCCTAGTAAGCCTCTTGTTGAGCTAGCTTGTTGATTTATTGATGATCATGGTTTCCTGATCATAGACATTGGATGTCATTAGTAACAAGGTTATATCATTAGGAGAATGATGTGATGGACACACACCCATAGTAAGTGTAGCATAAGATCAAGTCATTAAGTTCGTATTGCTGTAAGCTTTCAAATACATAGTAACCCAATCCTTCGACCATGAGGTTATGTTAATCACCATCACCGGATGGGTACTTTGATGACATCAAACGCCGCTCAGAATCGGGCGGTTATAAAGGTGTCATTGGGTATTCTAAAAGTATGTGTTGAAGCACATAGACCAAGATTGGGATTTGTCCATCCATATGACGGATAGATATACTCTGGGCCCTCTCGGTGGAATGTCATCTAGATAGCTTGCAAGCATGTGACTGGGTCATAAGGGATGACATAACATGGAACGAGTAAAGAATACTTATCAGTAACGAGGAAGAACTAGGTATGAAGATACTGACGATCAAACCTCGGATAAGTAGAATATCGCGTGACAAAGGGAATTGGTCTCGTATGTTAAATGGTTATATCGATCACGAAGTAATCGTTGAGTATGTGGGAGCCATTATGGATCTCCATATCCCGCTGATGGTTATTGATCGGAGAGGTGTCTTCATCATGTCTGCATATTCACGAACCGTAGGGTGACACACTTAAGGTTCGAAGTTGTTTTAAGTAGATATGGAATTTGTGTTGGAGACCGAATGTTGTTCAGAGTCTCGGAATGGATCCGGGACATCACGAGGAGATCCGGAATGGTCCGGAGAATAAGATTCATATATTGGGGATCATTTTCTAAGTTGGGAAATGTTCCGGAGTGTTTGTATGGAGATTCTAGAAAGTTTCGGAATGTTCTAGAAGGTTCTAGAGGATTTCTTGGAGTTTACTTGGAAACCAAGAAAGGGATCAAGGGAGTCCAAGTGGGGCAATACACGGATTCGTGGGGGAGGAGGACTCCTCCCCCCAACCCACCGGCCCAAGGAGGAGGGGAGTCCTACTAGGACTCCCCCTCCCCAGGCGTGCCTCCCTCCTTTAAATAGAAGGGAGGGGGCGCCCACTCTTGCCCCTCCTCTCATAACAACTAATCTCAGCCGCCTCTCTCCTCCACCTTTCTTCTGCACAGGCATAGGCGAAGCCCTGCAGAATTCTCACCACCACCACCACCACGCCGTCATGCTGCTGGGATTCCGCGGAGAAGATCTACTACCTCCGCTGCTCGCTGGAACAGGGAGAGGAAGGTCTGCTTTGACTCCGCACGTGTGACCGTCTGGAAGGCCGCCGAACGCGGCGCCGGAAGGATCGTCCACACGATCTTGAGATCGGCAAGTGATCGACTACATCATCCACGAGATCTAATCTCGTAACGCTTTCGGTTCTACGAGGGTTAGTACCGATCTATCTCGTTGCTCATGTCTAATAGATTAGATCTTGAATTTTATATAGATTAGATCTGGGTCTTGTTCGTTCTTGCGGTAGAATTTTTTTGTTTTCCATGCTACGAACCCATCAGTGGTATCAGAGCTTTGTCTATGCGTAGATCTGTTGCACGAGTAGGAGGTTGTGGGCGTTGGTGCTCGTGCCGTCTTTTGCTATGTGTGTACTTTGCATCTTGCGGTATGGTGGGATGAAGCGGCTCGGGCTAACATTACATGTCATCGTACATGAGACTTGCTCCACGCTTGACGTGCAACTTGCTTTGCACAAGTGGCTTTGCGGGTGTCTGTCTCTCCCATCATAGTATAGATCAAATATACACTTTGCACTTGATAGCACTTGTATCAACGTTGTGGTTTAGTTTCGTAGGTAAGATGCGTTCTTAGTCGAAAGCCCCAAGCCACGTAAAACTTGCAAAGAAAATTAGAGGCGTCTAACTTGTTTTTGCAGGGGTTTTGTGATGTGATATGGCCTACATGTGATTGTGATTGTATTTGATGTATGCAATGATTCTTGTTGTAATATGGCAACCGGTAGGAGCCTAATGGTTGTCTTTAATTCTGTTAAGACTTGCGTGTCTATTCATCTTGTAATAGCTTTGTTCCAAGTAGTTGTAATAGTTGCTAGTGATGATGGACAACCATGAAGCGGCGCCACGGACCTTGACGCAATGCTGGTGATGATGGAGATCATGTCCGTGCTTTGGAGATGGAGATCAAAGGCATAAGAAGAAAGGGCCATATCATATCACACTAATTATGAATTGCTTGTGATGTTAATCCTTTATGCATCTTGTATTGCTTAGATCGCGACGGTTGCATTATAAGATGATCCCTCTCACTAAATATCAAGTAATAAAGTGTTCGTCCTTAGTTGTCACCGCTATAAGACTCGTGCTTCAAGCATCTCGTGATGATCGGGTGTGATAGACTCTACATGTGCATACAACGGGTGCAAGCCAGATTTGCACATGCGGAAACTAAGGTTAATCTTGACGATCCTAGCATGTACAAACATGGTCTCGGAACACGGAATACCGATAGGTAGAGCATGAGTCATATGATTGATATGATGAACATGAAGATTGTTCGCCGATGAAGCTACATCATCTCACATGATGATCGGACTTGGTGTAGTGGATTTGGTTCGTGTAATCACTAAAACAACTCGAGGGATGTTGTTTTGAGTGGGAGTTCACCTAGTTGATTTAAGAATTAAATTTGAACACTATTTATCATAATCTTAGTCTAAAACTACTTGCAAATTTGTTGTAGATAATGGCGAATGTTTCCATCAATTTCAATGCGTTCCTAGAGAAAGAAAAGCTTAAGAACAATGGAAGCAATTTCACGGACTGGTTCCATGGACTGAAGATCGTCCTCAGGGTTGGTCAGTTGACCTATGTGCTCGAAGCACCGCTAGGTGACCCACCTGCAGAAGATGCCACCAATGATGTAAAGAATGTTTATGCCACTCGGAAACATCACTACTCCACGCTCAAAGGTGCAATCCTGTACGGTTTAGAATCGGAGCTTCAAAAGCGTTTTGAGCACCATGACCCGTTTGAGATCATTAAGGAGCTCAAACTCATTTTTGAGACTCGTGCAGCCATGGAAAGCTATGAAGCTTCCGAGAAGTTCTTTACCTGCAAGATGGAAGAGGGTAGCTCCGTTAGCAAGCACGTGCTCACTATGTCTGGGCACGCAAACAAACTCCGAGAGTTGGGGATACCGATTCCTAATGAATTGGGGATTCACCGTGTCCTCCAATCACTGCCACCAAGTTACAAGAACTTTGTGATGAACTACAATATGCACTGCATGAACAAGATGTTGCCTGAACTATCGTCCATGCTGAAAACTGCTAAAGTGGAGATCATGAAGGAGCACCAAGTGTTGATGGTCAATAAGACCACCAATTTCAAGAAACGGGGCAAGCCTAATAACAAGGGCAACTTCAAGAAGGACGACAAGAAAGCTGTCGCACCTGCTAAGAAGCCCAAGGCTGGTCCTAAACCTGAAACTGAGTGCTTCTACTGCAAGGATGCTGGTCACCGAAGCGAATCGCCCCTAAGTACTGGCGGATTTGAAGAACGGCAACATCAAGAAGAAAGGTATATTCGATATACATGTTATAGATGTGTATCTTACTAGTAATCGTAGTAGTGCTCGGGTATTTGATCTCTGGTTCGGTTGCTCATATTTGTAACTCAAACAGAGTGCGGAATAAACGAAGACCGGCAAGAGACGAGGTGACGCGCATTGGAAATGGCTCCAAGGTTGATGTGATGTGATCCGCACGCTCCCTCTACATCTACCATCGGGATTAGTTTTAAATTTAAATAATTGTTATTTGGTGCCCGTTAAGAATGAACATTATATCCGGATCTTGTTTATTAGACGGTTACTCTTTTAAGTCTGAGAATAAAGGTTGTTCGATTTATATGAGTAATATCTTTTATGGTTATGCACCTGAGATGAATGGTTTATTCTTATTGAATCTCGATAGTAGTGATACACATGTTCACAACGTAGATGCTAAACGAATAAAATTGAATGATAATTCTACATACATGTGGCAATCGCTGCCTTGGTCACATTGGAGTGAAGCGTATGAAGAAACTCCATTCGATGGACTTCTTGAATCACTTGATTTTGAATCACTTGAAAGATGCGAAGCATGTCTAATGGGAAAATGACCGAGACTCCATTCTCTAGGATAATGGAGCGAGCTATGACTTTATTGGAAATAATACATACCGATGTGTGCGGTCCAATGAGTGTAGCATCGCGTGGTGGATATCGTTATGTTCTCACTTTCACGGATGACTTAAGTAGATATGGGTATGTCTATTTTATGAAACATAAATCCGAAACTTTCGAGAAGTTTAAGGAATTTCAAAGTGAAGTGGAAAATCATCGTAACAAGAAGATTAAGTTTCTGCGTTCTGACCGCGGAGGTGAATATCTGAGTTATGAGTTTGGCATGCATTTAAAGAAATGTGGAATACTTTCGCAGTTGACACCGCCGGGAACACCACAGCGTAATGGTGTGTCCGAACGTTGTAATCGAACTCTCTTAGATATGGTTCGGTCTATGATGTCTCTTGCAGATTTACCGTTATCATTTTGGGGCTATGCATTAGAGACAGCTGCATTCACTTTAAATAGGGCACCATCTAAATCCGTTGAAATGACGCCGTACGAATTGTGGTTTGGTAAGAAACCTAAGTTGTCGTTCCTTAAAGTTTGGGGTTGCGAAGCATATGTAAAGAAGTTATAGCCTAATAAGCTTGAACCCAAAGTGGAGAAATGGGTCTTCATAGGATACCCTAAAGAAACAATTGGGTATACCTTCTATCATAGATCCGAAGGCAAAGTTTTCGTTGCTAAGAATGGATCCTTTCTGGAGAAGGAGTTTCTCTCGAAAGAAGTGACTGGAAGGAAAGTAGAACTCGACGAGGTTATTGAACCTTCGCTCAGAGTTAAGAGTAGCGCAGCACCGGAAGATGTTTTTGTGACGCCTGCACCAATTGGAGAGGAAGCTAATGATGGTGATCATGAAACTTCGAACGAAGTTACTACTGAACCTCGCAGGTCAACGAGGGTTCGTACCACTCCTGAGTGGTATGACTCTGCCTTGAACGTCATGTTAGTGGACAACACTGATGACCCTGCGACGTATGAAGAAGCTATGGTGAGCCCAGATTCCGACAAATGGCTAGAAGCCATGAAATCCAAAATGGGATCCATGTACGAAAACCAAGTATGGACTTTGGTGGACTTACCGGATGGCCATAAGGCTGTCGAGAACAAATGGATTTTCAATAGAAAAACAGATGCTGATGGTAATGTTACCGTCTATAAAGCTCGACTTGTCGCGAAAGGGTTCCGACAAATTCAAGGAGTTGACTATGATGAGACTTTCTCACTAGTAGCGAAGCTAAAGTCTATGAGGATTTTGTTAGCAATCGCTGCATATTTCGATTATGAAATTTGGCAGATGGATGTCAAACGCTTCCTTAATGGTGACATTGAGGAAGAGTTGTATATGGTACAACCCAAGGGTTTTGTCGATCCTAGTGATGCTTGACAAGGTATGCAAACTTCAGCTCCATTTATTGATCAAGCAAGCATCCGGAGTTGGAATCAACGCTTTGATAAAGTAATCAAAAACTTTGGATTTATACAAACTTATGGAGAAGCTTGTATTTACAAGAAAGTGAGTGGGAGCTCTGTAGCATTCCTAGTACTATATGTAGATGACATATTGTTGATTGGGAATGATATAGAACTTCTTAATAGCGTTAAAACCTATTTGAATAATAGTTTTTTGATGAAGGATCTTGGCGAAGCGGCATATATTCTAGGCATCAAGATTTATAGAGATAGATCAAGACGCCTAATAGCACTTTCACAAAGTACATACTTAGACAAAGTTCTAAAGAAGTTTAGAATGGAAGAGAGCAAGAAAGGGTTCGTGCCCATGTTGTCAGGTAAGACCTTGAGTAAAACTCAAAGTCCGGCTACGGCAGAAGATAGAGAAAAGATTAATAAAATTCCTATGCCTCGCCATAGGTTCTATCATGTATGCCATGTGTACAAGACCGGATATAGCACATGCCGTTAGTTTGACTAGTAGATATCAAAGTGATCCCGGAATGGAACATCGGACGGGTCAAGAATATCCTAAAGTACCTGAATAGGACTAAGGATATGGTTCTTTCTTATGGAGGTGATGAACAACTTGTTGTAAATGGTTACACTGATGCTAGTTGGAACACCGATCCAGATGACTCGAAGTCACACCGATAATGATTTATTTTGAATGGTGCCGTAGTGAGCTGGAGGAGTGCCAAGCAGTTGCCAGGCAAAATCTTCAATCAATCGGAATACATAGCTTCTTGAAGGCTGCACAAGAAGCCATATGGATGAAGGAGTTCATTCTGAACTTGGCGTGGTTCCCAGCATGTTGGACCCGATGGCCATCATCGTGACAACACAGGTGCCATAGCTAATGCACAGGAGCCAAGGTCACATAGCAAGCTGAAGCACATCAAGCTACGGTTCCATGCTATTCGCGAGTATGTCCAAGATGGTGACATAAAGATTTGCAAAGTACACACTGATCTGAATGTAGCCAATCCGTTGACTAAACCTCTCCCTAGAGCAAAGCATGACCAACACCAGAACGCCATGGGTGTTAGGTTTATTACCATGTAATCTAGATTATTGACTCTAGTGCAAGTGGGAGACTGTTGGAGATATGCCCAAGAGGCAATAATAAAAGTGGTTATTATTATATCTTTGTGTTTATGATGAATGTTTACATCCCATGCTATAATTTTATTATAAGGAAACACTGATACATGTGTGTTTCGTAAACATAAAAGGGTCTCTAGTAAGCCTCATGTGGAACTAGCTTGTTGATTGAATGATGATCATGGTTTCCTGATCATGGACATTGGATGTCATTAATAACAAGGTTATATCATTAGGAGAATGATGTGATGGACACACACCCATAGTAAGCGTAGCATAAGATCAAGTCATTAAGTTCGTATTGCTTTAAGCTTTCAAATACATAGTAACCTAATCCTTCGACCATGAGGTTATGTTAATCACCATCACCGGATGGGTACTTTGATGACATCAAACGCCGCTTTGTAACTGGGCGGTTATAAAGGTGTCATTGGGTATTCTGAAAGTATGTGTTGAAGCACATAGACCAAGATTGGGATTTGTCCATCCATATGACGGATAGATATACTCTGGGCCCTCTCGGTGGAATGTCATCTAGATAGCTTGCAAGCATGTGACTGGGTCACAAGGGATGACATAACATGGAACGAGTAAAGAGTACTTATCAGTAACGAGGAAGAACTAGGTATGAAGATACTGACGATCAAACCTCGGATAAGTAGAATATCGCGTGACAAAGGGAATTGGTCTCGTATGTTAAATGGTTCTATCGATCACGAAGTAATCGTTGAGTATGTGGGAGCCGTTATGGATCTCCAGATCCCGCTGATGGTTATTGATCGGAGAGGTGTCTTCATCATGTCTGCATATTCACGAACCGTAGGGTGACACACTTAAGGTTCGAAGTTGTTTTAAGTAGATATGGAATTTGCGTTGGAGACCAAATGTTGTTCGGAGTCTCGGAATGGATCCGGGACATCACGAGGAGATCCAGAATGGTCCGGAGAATAAGATTCATATATTGGGGATCATTTTCTAAGCTAGGAAATGTTCCAGAGTGTTTGTATGGAGATTCTAGAAAGTTTCGGGATGTTCTGGAAGGTTCTAGAGGATTTCTTGGAGTTTACTTGGAAACCAAGAAAGGGATCAAGGGAGTCCAAGTGGGGCAATACACGGATTCGTGGGGGAGGAGGACTCCTCCCCCAACCCGCCGGCCCAAGGAGGAGGGGAGTCCTACTAGGACTCCCCCTCCCCAGGCGCGCCTCCCTCCTTTAAATAGAAGGGAGGGGGCGCCCCCTCTTGCTCCTCCTCTCATAACAACTAATCTCAGCCGCCTCTCTCCTCCACCTTTCTTACGCATGCATAGGCGAAGCCCTGCAGAATTCTCACCTCCACCACCACCACCACGTCGTCAGGCTGCTGGGATTCCGTGGAGAAGATCTACTACCTTGCTTTCACTGGAACAGGAGAGGAAGGTCTGCCGACCAAGACGCAGACCGCTCATGAAGCGCCGCCGAACACGGCCGGAAGGATCGTCCCACACGATCTTGAGATCGGCAAGTGATCGACTACATCATCCACGAGATCTAATCTCGTAACGCTTCGGTTCTCTGAGGTTAGTACCGATCTATCTCGTTGCTCATGTCTAATAGATTAGATCTTGGCTTTTATCTAGATTAGATCTGGGTCTTGTTCGTTCTTGCGGTAGAAATTTTTTGTTTTCCATGCTACGAACCCATCAGTTTCCCCAAGTCCTCAATCTCGAAGGTGAGATTACGAATAAGCTGCGAGTTTTGCTCAATGCGGCTCATGATCATGTCAGGTTGAGAATTCCAGCTCTTGCTATTCTTTCCCCACTCTTCCTCCTTGAAGTCTTATTTTCCTGCATGGCTAGAACGAGGCAAATCCCAATTGGAGGGTAATTTCTCCTTGGGCATATTCTGGTATTGATGCTCATGGATAAGGGTATGGAAAGGATTCCTGGTTCGTGGAGGAAGTGACCGTGGAGCCAAACTGTGACGAGGAGCTTTTCCCCCAGTCTGTATCCGTGTAGTCCTTCTGATCTTGGCAGGTTTCACCACTCCAATGCTTGCAATGGTGGTGCCGGTATGCGGACGTTAGCCTTGCTCTTCTTCACCTTCACTCTTGATCTCCTTCTCCTTCCCGGGGTCTTGGAGGTCTTCCCCCATGGGCTCCTTCCCTTTATCCTTGGCGGACACCATTGTGCTTCTAAGCTTTCAAAGAGTATGTCCTGACAGAAAATACATCAAAACAAAACACGACAAAAACACGATATACGGACCTCGGAAGATCCGGGGGGGGGTTATATATTACGAAGTTTCATGTCAAAAGGAAGGTACTGGGAGAAAACGGGTCGGAGGCGGAGTCCTTGGTGGCCTCACCACCTGGTGGCACGGCCAGGGGTGGGCCCGCACCACAGGGTGGTGTGAGCCACCCTGGCTCCGTTTCCATCCCTTTTTCGCTTCGTAGCTTTCCTTATTGACTGAAAACTGCAAAAATATAGTTGGATTGTATTTTCATGGAACTTTTCTTACCAGAACTGTTACCTAATTGGAAACGGACTCTACAGGTCTCTGAATTTGGTATTTAGTGGATCCTTCCGGAGTCATCACTTGAATCATCAATATCTTCATCTTCATACACTTATTACTTGAGTCATAAAACCCTTCTCTTCCTTATTACACCATTATCTCCACTTCCTGGAAATTTCTTTCACACAAAACTTCACACAGTTCTCATTAGCAACATTAGTATAAGTGAAGTGATAAAACCTTTTGAGTCTAACTTCAACTGAAACCATCAAAACATAGTCTACTGTAGCAACTCCTTCCGAAAACCCAAAAAGAATTCAAAAAGAAAATCAAATAAAGAAGCAAATGCAAGAGTGGCAAAATCTGTCAAAACAGACCAGCAGGTAAAGATCATTTTTTTTCGAAAATCTTCTGTTGCTCAAATCAAAAAGTGCAAAACTAAAGAAAGTTAAATAACAACCTGGGGCAGAAGCACAAAAAATTACAGCTCAATCCGACATACAGAGATCTCTCACGAATTTTTACGGTGAAGCACAAAAATCTGTTTCGGGACAACAACTTCCCCAAATCTTACTTCTCTCTCATTAGAGGTTGATCTTGACACAAAAACCAAACAAAATGGATAAGGATCGGTTATTATCGAAGTAATAACTTCCAAGACTCAAAGAAACAAAAACAAACTGAAAGCAAAAACAAATTGGGTTATCTCCCATAAAGCTCTTTCTTTATAGCCATTAAGATGGGCACGATAGTTTTGAAGAAGCTCTCATAGGGATATAAATTGAAGCGAAAGAGAGCATTAAGAAGCGAAAACACCCACACATTTAAGTCTAACCCACTTCCTATGCAAGGGGATTTTGTAAACAAACAAGTTGTTGAAACCATAGGAAACTTGCATAAGAAGGCAAAAGAAGTGCAGCATAAAAACTTTCAGCATAAAACGGGGAAACTTGATATTATTGAGATGCATAAGAAATTTTTTCCCTCTCTCATAATAACTTTCAGTATCATGCATAAACTTAACAATATAGCTATCACAAGGACTATCATAGCGATGATCACTTATTCTAACAGAAAACACAGGAATACTAGCTCTCATAACACTACTATGTGAAACAATATTAGAGGTATCCTTACAAAGGATAGTGTGTCCCTCTTCCTCATACTTAGTGACAAAGTCTTTCACATTTGCTATTATAGGTTCATCAACCATTTTTTCATCAGGTTCGACAGCCTTATTCATACTTTCATTAACCATACTAGCTATCATAGAATGTTCCCTTATCTTAACTGGAAAAGGCATTTTCTCAATATAAGGTTCAGGTAAAACATGTTTAGCAGTATAAACTTTAGTATTTCTTGCAGGAACACTCTTAGCAATATCTTTATAAGGTCCATGATACTTATTCCACTTCTTTTTAGGCACTTCAATGTAGGAAGCAAAAGCCTTAAAATAAGAAGCAATAGCTTGAGAGTCTAGACCATAAGCATTTTTAATATTTTGAAAGTCATCAGTTCCCATAAAAGATTCAATGCATTCATAATCATAATTTATACCTGACTTTCTACCTTTGTCATTCTCCCAAGCTTCAGCATTGTCTTGAATACAGTCTAGAAGATCCCATTTAGCTTCTTCTTCCATACGAGTGAATGATCCAGCACAAGAAGCATCCAGTAAATCTTTATCATGTAGAGGGAGCCTTGCATAAAAGTTGTTGATAATAATATTGTTGGAGAGCTCATGAATGGGACATTTGAGCATTAGTAACTTCAATCTCCCCCAAGCTTGAGTTGTACTCTCTCCATCAAGAGGCCAAAAGTTGTATATTTGATTTCGATCTTTATAAATCTCACTAGGAGGATAAAACTTTGAATAAAAGAGAGGCACTATTTCCTCCCATTCCAGAGCTTGACCATTCTTCAGCAGCTTATACCATTCCTCAGCTCTTCATTTCAATGATAATGAGAATAATTCTTCTTAACTTGATCTGTAGTAATACCTGCACACTTGAACAACCCGCATAATTCGTGTATAAAGAGTAAATGATCACCAGGATGGACAGTTCCATCCCCAACATAGTATCCATAACACGATCAAAAATTCTTGTAGGTATTTTGAAAACATCATTCTCAGCAGGTGGTGGCTTATCTACTACCTTAGCAGTGGTAGTAGCATTACCAAATAAGAAACTTAGCGAATTATCCATAACGAAAATAAAGCAACTAGCGTATAAACAATAATCGACAAGAGAAGTTTCCTTTACCAGTTCCACTCTCAATAGCGCTTCACTCCCGGCAGCGCCGGAAAATAGTCTTGATGACCCACAAGTATAGGGGTGTATCGCGATTTTCGATAAGTAAGAATGTCGAACCCAACAGGAGCGTAGGTCTTGCTAGTGGTATGGATCAGGAATTCTCTGCAAATACTTAGCAAACGGATTTTTAGGGGTTTTCGATAAAGCAAGGAAACAAAGTACGAGTAAATAAAAGACAGTAGGAATAAATGCAGCAAGTGGCCCAATCCTTTATGCAACAAAGGACAATCCGGTTGTATTTCTTAAGATGACCAAACGTTCTCGAGGACACATGGGAAGACCGAGTGCTTTTCGCTTCATATAGTTGATTAATCTTCTTTAGCTTGCTAAGTGTTGTGTGGGTGAACCTGTGCTAACGCATACACCCCATCCAAGACTAATACATACTTGTGATTATACCCCTTGCAAACATCCGTAAGTACAAGAAAGTAATTAAGGTAGAAACCTAACCACGCCTTTAAACTCTAAGACCCTTACGCCCCTTGTGCAATGGTTTCCTAACGGGGTTCAGGTTTCACACCCCAACCCCTACGATTAGTAGCCAAATACACAATGCATTCCCCTAGGCCCATATAGGTGAAGTGTCATGTAGTCGACATTCACATGACACCACTAGAAGAAGTACACCACAACTTAAATAACAATCTATTGAATCTTTCTCAATGCAACTCCACTACTAACAACAAGACTTCTCCCATGTCCTCAAGAACAAAACGAACTACTCACAAGACATCATATGGATCATGATCAGAGATGGAATAATGATGTATAACAATCTGAACATAAACAATAATTCAATGGTTCACTCAATAGCATCAACTACAAAGAGTAATCAACACCGGGAAAGTTTCCCCTATGAACTATGCAAGATTCAACTCAATTGTTACAGCAATATGGAGATGGTGATGAGGGTGCTGATGGTGATGATGGTGGTGATGATGATGATCCCGATGAAGTCCAGCTTGATGGTGGCGTTGATGGCGACGATCTTCCCTCTCCGGGAAGGAATTCCCAGAAATCATCACGGAGAGATCTTTCTCTCGCTTTTCCGCCGCAGAGGCGGAATCTTTGTGGTCGCCCCGAGTCTTAGGGTTTGGGAGGATGATATCGCAGGAGAGGCTGGAGTGGTCCAGGCGGCCACACCACCTCCAGCGTGACCTAGGCTCGCGCCATGGGGTGGTGTGGGCCCCTTGTGGCCCACCTCCACTCCCTCGTCTGGCCTCCTTAGTCTTCTGGAAAAATAGGATTTTCCGTATATTTTCTCGGATTTTCTGATCGTCGCGAATTTTGCCTCCCAACCACACCTTTTCCATCGAATCCATTGCAGCGGTCCATGCTCCAAAAGTCATCAACCATGCAAAAATAGATGAAATAACATAAGTATCACCTCTCAATACGAAATATATCAATGAATAATAGTGAATTAAGACATAGAATAGTGATGCAAAATGGACGTATCAATCACCACAAAGGCCTCGACCTTGAGGAATCTCCACAACTCGATTGGAGGTTCCAAGGGTATCACACCACTACCACACAGCCGTCTAGGGTTCCAAGAACCCAAGAGTAACAAGCACTCAAGCTTGAACTCGTCGAATCTCCAAGGAGAACTCAAACTTATGCACCAAATCCAAGAGGAAAGTCCTTCACTCTCAAATTTCACCAAAGCTATAAAAGCTATTGGGAGAATAAGGGAGGAAGAACACAAGAGGAACACAAAACTCTCCAAGATCTAGATCCCAAGGATTCCTTCAAAAAAAGGGATTTGGTTTGGTGGGGTTGTAGATCTAGATCTCCTCTCACAAATCCCTCAAAAAGATGCAAGAATCATAGGAAAGGGAAGGGGAGAGGACAAGCTCTTCAAGGTTAATAATGGAGGAGAGAGATAAAGCCAAGAACCAAGAAAATAGCTATTACCATGAAGGGGAAGAGGAGCCCCTTTTAAAGGGCTCCTAGATCTGATTGTTGGGCCAATTACGAGCCTGGACGGTAGTACCGGTGGATGGCCGATACTACTGCTGGCACCTAGCTAATGGTCCTAAGCAGTGGCGCGAAAGAGGGAAAAAGAACAAGGTTGAAACTACCACCGGTACTACCGGCGGAGCAACATTATTTCTGCTGGGGATGGTACTACCACCTTTACTTCCGATCAAAGTTCCAACAAATAGCACACAATACACAAAGAGGTTACTGAACTAAAACTAGGATGAGCGGAAGTGGCCCTGATACTTCCCCCGGTACTACCCGTGGCAAAAATGCCCTAGCGGTACTACTAGTGGCACGCCAGAACTACTGCCCAAGGAAACTACAGAACCAAAACCACCATTACTTTTGCATCCAAACTCCAAACGAGATGAACCAAGTTGGAAAGATAACGATCGAGCTATTCACTCGAGAGCCCCTCTTGATAGTATGGCTATCTATTCTAAACGCGGTCTCCCAAACACTACAAGAGACCGGTGAAATAGAAAACCTATCAAGATTATAACTTTGCCTTGAGCATCCCACTTGAGCTTGATGTAGACGATCTTTTCACTTTCAAGATGGAACACCTTTCTTGATTGCTCTTGCACGCGCTTTGCTTGATGAAGACTTGTGACTTGCTCCCCATACTCCATGGGGAAACCTCTTCTGTGAACTTGTCTTCATCACTCCATGATCACCGAGGATGGCAAGCATCTCGAGCTTGCACTTCATTTCTTGATGACGTCTTGAAGATAGCCATGAAGAACTCCATCTTCTTCTTCAAGACACTCTTGATCATCTTCTTCTTCAAGACACTCTTGATCATCTTCTTCTTTTTCTTCTTCTATATTTCTTCATCTTTCAACCTTGAGAGCAACACATGGCCCAAGCGATGCCAATGGACAAATCCTACAAGTAAAACTTAATTTACACATTAGTCCATAGAGATTGTCATTAATTACCAAAACCACACATGGGGCATACATGCCCTTTCATCTACAACATTTTTAAATGCTAGGATAGTGAGAAGTCGGGGAGGGGAAATGAGTTCTTGGGATGCTAAATTTCTAAGCTTGGTTCCTAGAAAGATGTATAAGTTCAAACTTTAGACACCATGGATGTTGTGGCAGTGTAAATTGAAGGCTTGAAGTCTAAACAAGTTTGTTACCGTGTCATCCTACTGCGGGCGTTCCCGATGGTGCAAGTCTGAAGTGACTTAACCCCATGAGATAGAAACATAACAAGCAAATAACTTGCAAGTTTTGAGAAGAAATTAGGTATATACCACAATGAAATTGACACTAGCTACTAAGTAAATAGTATGAACAATGAGTGATTAGTACAAAAAGACATAGCGACTCTTTCCTAGTGACATGGACATTATTGTGGTGGTGTCAGATCATGGGCCCCGCCTACCTCCTTATCTCATTACTCCTCCTATGACTTTATCCCTTCACTCTCCAATCCCTTCCCACGTAGTCATTCCCGATGACGTTACCCCCTCCCGATTATTCTGCTTTGCCATGCATGGATGGTGCTCCTCTTCCTACTTTGTGAGAGCCCACCTCCCGCACCACTCACCACCCGAGTTGATGTCGTTGACGTTGTGGCTAGCCGTGATGGAGAAGGTGTCAATGAGCCTTCAACGAGTCGCCGTTGAGCAAGAAACTTAAGGGGTGTGTGTGCTGATGCTGGAGACGAACGGGTGGGGTGGACCTCCCAATGAAGGCCGAGAGGGATGCTAGACCGATGGACGTTGGGTTTCTACGAGGACATGGTTGCGGAAGCGGACTTGATCAGGAGTGCTAGGAGGACAGAGACAAAGGGGACGAGAAGCGGCTACACCCCTCCCCCTCCCGTATGCTTGTGAGTTTTATAGGAAGATTATCCATGCTTGTGATTTTTATAGGCTACACCCCTCTCCCTCCCCTATGTTTGTGATTTTTATAGGAAGATTGGCCATGTCAGCTCCTTACTTAAGCTAATTTAGCTAGCTCATGCCCCCTCAGGCATGCCTTGGCACCCGTAGCTTAGTTTCTAGCTTTGTCCTGGCCGGCGGAGAACACGATCCTCTTCTTTGGCCTCCTATCCGACGTCGGTGCTCCCTTTATCCTCTCCGGCGACGGCCTTACCACTCCCCTTCGTTCTGACGGGAAAAGGCTTGTGTGCGCTCGCAAGCTAGCACACCCCCCATCCAAAAGAACTATAATTATACCCTCCGTCTCAAAATATATGGGGCATAAGGATTAGTCAAAAGTCAATGTTTTTTAAGTTTGATCAAGTTTATACACAAAAATATAAAAAATTACAATTCCAAATCAATATCATAGATTCACCGTAAAATATATACTTTCTTAATGTGTCCATTCGATATAGTAGATGTAAACATTTTCTCCTAAATATTTGGTCAAAGTTAGTAAAATTTAACTTTTGACTAATCCATGAACGTCTTATATTTTAGGACAGAGTGAGTATTAGTTAGTCTATAAAATACCATAATTAGGCCAAGAATATACTCCCTTTGTTTCAAATAATAATAGTATGTTTTTACCTTTTTCGAAAATGTACGTATCTAGACGAGCGCCTTTTGTAGTAGTATATATACATATGTTTTAGAAACATCTTGTATTTGAAACGGAGGGAGTACTATCCAACCAACTTAGTATGGATATTCATCATATCAAATATCATCATTACAAGTAGGATAATCTTAGCTATTTAAATGTTTGATCCATCTCAGCCGTTGGATGAGCTTGAGAGTGGTATATGGGCAAAGTTACTGCGTGACTTCCGTTGGATCTTCGGCCGGCCTTCCCCTCCCCGCCGCCGCCGAAACAGAAACCGCGCCCTAGCTTGCTCGAAAGGCGATGGCGCCACCGCCGCTAGCCACCGCGGCGGCGACCGAGTCTCCCGAGAATATCATGGAGGTGCGCTGCGTAGGGTGCCGGGAGACGCTGGAGGTGGAACGGGGGCTGACGGAGTTCGTCTGCCCCGACTGCGGCACGCCGCAGTCGCTCCCGCCGGAGCTCATGCCGCCGCGCCGGCGCAGGGCGCTTCCAATGCCGCGCGGCGCCGCGGACGCGCGCGGGGCGAGGCTTCCGTGCGGAGCCTGCGGCGAGCTCCTGAGCGTGCCGGTCGGGCTATCGCGCTGTGCCTGCCCGTTCTGCGGCGCCGAGCTTGCCGTCGACTCCGCGCGCCTCCGAAACTACATCCTGTCCTCCGCCGCCGCCGCCGTCGTGCCGCTCCCCCCCGCGCCTGTCTTACCCATCGTTGCTGCTCGGGAGGTATATAGATTTCTCGAGTATGTAGGGCAGTAAGGTTGTGCGAATTTGGTATTGCAGAATCGAAGAAACTGCATTTCAATTGAAAACGCCCATTTTTTTTTTTGCCTCGTAATACCTTTGCTTCACCTGAGGCTTGTTTCAAGTGTGGAACAAAGAGCCTTTCTCCCCTCATTTGATGAATTAATATAGTATGTAACTTCGTAGTGTGTCTAGCTCAGTCTGCTGGAGATCTGGATGCACACTCCCACTGGCACCTGGGTATCGATCAGCTTTTTTTCCTAATATAGTTCACAGTTTTCTTTTCCTGTGATGCAGACATGGCAGGAGCATTCTAGTTACTCAGGACTACCCCGAGCAGAACCTAATGCCAGGCTAATTCCTACGGGGAGGACACAGATAGAGCGTCCCAGCCATCTCATTCACGTGCATCGGGATGAACTACAGTATCCTCATCATATGGTTGATAGAGAGGAGATACCCGCGGCTATTGTGACTGTTGCAAATAATAGCCTTCAGAGAAATCGACATTCACTTGGCCATGGTACTTTGGATAAAGAGGAGATACAAGTTTTTCCTCTAAATGAGGTCAGAGATCATGTAAATGACAAACACCCTAGTTACACAGTTCAGCCAAAGCGAGCACATATGGCACGCCTGCATAGAGTCATTCATTCAGAGGAGATGCAGGAAGGGCCTCTCAGCCATGAGGTGTATAGAGAGGCGAGACGTACTGAACTGATATATGAGACTGCTGCAACTCATAGAAACCAGAAAGTTGGATGCTCTGCTGCCCCCCGATCATTAAGTGTCGACGAGAAGCATATGGAGACTCCTAGTGAGATCATACAGCAGGCGCACAAACACCCTTATCATGAGAGTCATGCAAAGGGCAGTCATGTAGGGTGTCTGGACCTGGATGGGGTGGTTCACCCGCCGTTCAACCAAGCAAATCATGGACAAGAGGCATCCACCGAGATGGTCAATAAAACACTTGCAAGGGAGAGGAGCATTTCACCAACTGGATGTTCAGTTGGACCCAACTCTGTTAGTGTAGATAATAGAAATGTCAAACAAAAGACACAAAAACAACAGTCTGATGTGGCCCGTGGAGAAGATGCACAGCAAGAGCATCCAACTGCCTCCCGATCATCAAGTGTCGAGGAGAAGCATATGGAGACTCCTAGTGAGATCATACAGCAGGCGCGCAAACACCCTTATCGCAAGAGTCATGCAGAGGGCAGTCATGTAGGGTGTCTGGACCTGGATGGGGTGGTTCACCCACCATTCAACCAAGAAAATCATGGACAAGAGGCATCCACTGAGATGGTCAATAAAACACTTGCGAGGGAGAGGAGCATTTGGCCTACTGGATGTTCAGTAGGACCCAACTCTGTTAGTGTAGAGAACAGAAATGCCAAGCACAAGACACAAAAACAACAGTCTTTTGTGACTCGCGCAGAAGATGCAGAGCAAGAGCATCCGGATCAGGTAGTTCAGGAGCCTATCCATCACACAACTCATAAAGAAGCCACGAGCTCTCTTCCTATAAAGGAGACTACTGCAAGGTGCAATCAGAAAAAACAACAGTTTGTTAATGCTAAGATTATTGCGAAGAAGAGACATGTAGAACCAGTGAACCACATTATACAGCCGGCAGAAGGACACACCTCTGATAATGATTGTCACGAAATCCGGGTCGATTTTGAGCGTCAAAGTAAGGTTAAGAGGCATAGCAGCACCTTGACTCTTAAGGAGCGGGAACAGGGTATGCCTCCGAATAAGCTGACTGATTTAAAAAAGAAAAATGTATGCACTAATCATGAGATTCAGAAGGAACAGATTGAAGTCAATGTTTCCAAGCAGACTAGCGGTTTGACTCAGAAGAAGAAGAGAAAGCGCTCAATGGCTTCCTCAAATGCAGGGCTTCAGCTTAGACGAAGTACACGTTTGGCCAAAGATTCAGTTGCTGCTGTAGAATGTGAACCTGTAGAAAGTGACCCTGATGATCTGCAGGATTTTGCTCCTAATATCCAAGTGCCGTCAGTTACTATCGAGGACGAACCAATGGAATGGGAGCCTTTTCAGCGGCGTTCCCCCTCTCCAGATTATGAAGTGTCAGTTGGCACGGCAAACACTGAATCTGTAGAAAGTGAGGATGATGAGCACTATGATGTATCTCCAGATCAGGATATGTCTGAGTCTGAACCTCAAGACATTGATAGAATCATCACTGATTTTTCCCCTAGCACACCTTCTACGCATAAGATGGCTGAAGAAATCTCTGATGAATCAGATGACCCTGATTTAACCACAACTCCTTCAAATACTGATATGTCTAACCCTGAGCATTTCGCGCGTAATTATTGTCTGTTATTACCTCCAGAGGTCAGAAGGGCCCTTGCAAAGAAGAAAACTAATGTGATTCTTGACAGTTTGGTGTATGAGGGTTCCAATAAGGTATCCCTGCATTATTTAAGTGATTCTGAAGAGCAGCAACAAGTCAAAAAGGGAAAGAAAACAGGACGTTGTGGTAATCTTAGTGTCAAAGTATGGACCTTGCCCAAGGGTGTACGGGTACCAGTTTCCTTGAACACTTCAGGCCTGCCAATTGGAGAAAATGCAACCTTGTTGATTAACTTTCTGGGTGCACTAGCACGAGATGCAACATTGGCACCTCTCACGTATATAAGTTGGCAAAGTATTCCAAAGGAGAACAAGAGTGTCATGTGGCACATTGTTAAGGTATGCATTATTAATATTGTTCTTTTCCCTGCCTATAACATTTTTCACACACATTATTCTTTGGTGTAGCTTAAATTTGATGTGGATCCACCATGTGAGTTGTCGATCATGACGTTCATAAGAAACAAACGGAGGGTTTGGAAATCTCAATTAAAACGGAAATATTATGATTCCCATATAACTGAAGAGGAACGCCTTGCTGATCGAGACCCTCGTGTTCCAAAAGAACAGTGGCGAGTCCTTGTTGCGTATTGGAATACCGAAAAGTTTAAGGTAGTGCTGTGCTGCATTCTCTTTCTATTTCTTGTAACATGTATCCCTCTGTTTCAAAATTGATGTTCTTTTAGCCTCACCAATGCAATTTTAGTCATTGTGTTTCTACTTTTCCCTTAATCAGTGTAATTTAGAAAATAGCTAATTAACCCCTCTTGTTCTTGATGCTTGGTTTGGGAAAGAACACGAGGTAATGTAATGACCTTTTGAGGAAAAATGATCGACAATACAGACATTTTACCAACACTCTTAATTCTTGTGCCCAACTCTAAAAAGACATCTAGAGTATTTTGGAACGAAGGGAGTAGATGTTTTGAATAATTTCGGATGACTGATATATGCTTTTAAACACAGGCTATAAGTGCTGCAGGTAAAGCTTCTCGAGCCAGATCAACATACATCAACGTTACCGGATCAAAGAGCTTTGCACGGATACGTCAGGAAGAGGTAGCTCTTTTTTTTTTCAGTCTGGATGATTTGTTCTTATGTTACTTGAATGGAAAGAACGAAAAACCTATGAATTATACCAGCAAGTCTAGATTTTACATGTAACAACAAGCTTAGAGTTTTTGCCCTTGTCTCTGCAGTCACGATCTGGTGACCCAGCTCATGAGAATCCAGAAGGTTTAGGAGGTGACAAGGAAGCTGCCATCGGTGCAAAAAAGAGGGGTAAGACACACAGGCATAAACCTGGGCCCTCCCCCGGAGACCTGCAGGGAAGGTCAGCCTCGCAAGCTGCGGGGATCAAAAGAAAGGCTGGAGATGAAGCCTCCACACTGAGAGAGGAGGTGGTAGCAACAGAGGAAATTCAAAACCCCCAGGCATGGGTGGCCTCTAAAGAGGCGAGGGCTGAAGAAGAGGCAGCCGCTCTAAGGAAGAAGGTGATAGTTATGGAGGAAAGCCAGAAAAAGCTGCAGGAGGACTTGGCAAGAATGACGAATGCAGTGAGTGCCATGCAGACTATGATGTCGGCCGGTGGCTTACCAAATGGATTAATGGGTGGACCAATGGTGCCACCAAAATTATAACAGGTAATAATCCTTTTAGTAAACTGATTTGGCTGTGTGGGATATGTTGCTATCGACTTTTGAGTTGTGACCATGTATTTGATCCTTGTTGCCTAGTCATCAGACTCCATGATATGGTAATGCCATCTCAGATTCCCAGATATGGCTCCCCTCCTCGGGGCCAAATGTGTCAAACAAAACTAATAAACCGACAGAATGACAAGAGTATGCTGAGAGCATAAAAATGGCACCTGAGCTCACACGCTCGTGCAGTGATGAACAATAAAAAATCTTAAAAATGTCGAAAGAAATCCTGAAAAATGTTGCACATGTGATTGTTCGAGTTTTGTATGTGCCTGTAAATTTTCAAAAAGCATAATTTTGGAGCACTGAACTTTTCGAAACATTAAAAGGACTAGAGAATATGCACATGTCGCTGTTCTTTTTTCCAAAAAAATATATTCGGTGTTTTTTTTTGCACGGTGGATCTTTGAATACCTCCTGTTTTTGCAGATTCGACCTGATCGGGCCGGTGTTTGGGGCACGTAGCTTTCGCCTTGTAGCTCAGCCAGACTCTTGCCATGCTTTCCCCGTTGTTGTCGGAGGGAGGGTAATTGGTTATTTATTTTGTTATAAGTATGTAGAACTCGGAAGTTACAGCATGTTCTACCGATGTATGCTGTGACCATGGGATGTTGCCCGAACGTTACAAACGCCAGAGTGACAACCGGATGTTACCCGAATGATTCCCGTTGTCCACAGCTTGGGTGTGTTTCTTCATAAGAAGATCGGGGACAGAGCTGTGACCTGTAAGGATTTAATCGTGCCAAGAGAGCTTCAGAATAGATCGTAACCGATTTTCTTATGAGCTGATGATACCCGTCTGGGAGAGAGATGACATGAAGGTAATTTGGTGGAATCAAAAGTCGGGAATTGCACGTGTGCAACTCGGTTGCCACTTTTGAAATATTTCAAATGCAATGCTCTGTTTTTGATGGATGCCGCTTTGAAGTTCAAGGTTTGGAGATACGCAATTCATAGACAAAAGCACTCCCATATTCGTCCTCCCTGCATGTTTGTTCTTCTCGCTCCTCGTTTTGACCTTCCCTCGCCCCATCTGTGGCGGCCCTGCTTCCCCGAAGGATTAAGAACGTTTAGTAGAAAGGGAATGGATGTATAAGTGACTGATAAAGCTTAACAAATTAATTGATTTTAGAGAAATGGTGGAGATAAACGGTTTGCTAAAATGCAGCTCTATATGAATCAACCTTTATGATATGGCACATGATTCTAATTACAAGGAAAACATAGCTATGGTTATCACTAAACGAGGAAAATCTCACAATACAGAAACGATCAATATGGGCATGGACAGGGTAATGTATGTCCTGAGTTTGAATCCTTGGCGTGGGGAGAGGGGGGAGGGGGTTTTCTAGTGTCGCCCGGAGAGGCTTGAACACAAAGCTCAGTTGACCACCAAAGGCATGGCCTTTGGTCTCCTTGAGCTTTGACCATGAAGTCCAGGCTCAAAGCTAGAGGCTTGGAATACAAAGTTCCCTCGACCATATAGATGAAGAGGGTCCTACGTGTTCACTGAAGGGGTTTGAACTCAAAGTTTCCTCGACTACAAAAACATAGTTTTTCCTCCTTCGGTTTTGGCCAAGAAGTCCGAGCTCAACCACTAAGAGCATCTCTAACCCATTTCCAAAAATTTAGAGGAGAAAAAGACTTCCTATCATTTAGAGAAGCAAATATACTCCCTCCGTTCGGTTTTATTCTACATCCTGAGCGTAAAGAAAGTTTAGATTTAATCTGCGTTTTAGATGGAGTCCACCTCGTTAATTGCTAGGAATTAATACGCATACAGTCCCCGTCTCCTGATCCCCCGTTGCCTCCAATTAGTGCGCTAAAAAGACAGACGCCCACCCTTTCGCATGCAAATTGCATGGCTATGCATTTAAATCTTTCTTTGGGTTTTGAGCTGTCTCATGGTATCCTGCGCATGGTGTAGGCTAATTAGTAGTATTAATTGTTCTGCTAAATTGTCTGAAATTTTCCAGGATGTAGAGTAAAACCGAACGGAGGGAGTACTCTTCTAAATCTTGCGCCGCGGAACCGATCCCAATAATTTAGAGGAGTAGTTTTTTTTGAACAAAGTTTGCAAATTTGAGCACATGAATACATGGAAACATAGTTTTTACTCGGCCGTATTGGAGCACATTACTAGCAAAATTCACCTATTCACAATCAATACTAATGACCTTGCATCTCTACTGGTTCTTTGATTGAAATTGACATGTTTTTCTTCTCAAAATTGTTGGAAAGGTTGGTTGGCTCCAACAATTTTTTGACGATGCCAAGAAAATTACAAATCATTGTCGTCATTGAAAGAGTATGAGTTTGATGGAATATGATAGATATATTATTGAGCCTCATGGGCGAGTATATATAGGCGTACAGGGATCAACTTAGAGTACAAGACAAGTTAGGCTAGAACCCTAACTATCCTAAACTAGCACAATAACCGTATACGTATCATACTCTAACATCCCCCGCAGTCGTAGCGGTAGCGTCGTGAACAACCGGAACGTCGCGGACGGTCAGACTAGATATAAATCGAAGTAGCATTCAATAGGCTGACACCCCCCCGCAGTCGTAGCGGAAACGTTTTGGACGGTGTCGCATCGTGGTAGCTTGAACTGTAGAGGAAGCTGTTGGGGATCGGTGCGGGAAACAAAAAAATTACTACGTTGAAACCCTAGAAACTGCCTAGGATCTATCTATGTAGTAATGCGGTGACGGCCGATGCGTAGAGAATACATACCCTTGTAGATCGTACGCGGTTAATGTTCCGCGAGGAACGTGGTTGAAGTAGTCGTACTCGTAGCCGACCTCAAGGTCACGAAGCTCCTCGCAGGTCACCCCTTGCTCCTTCGTCATCTTCATCGTGCAGCAGCTCTGGCTCACGACATTTAAGCGTCCCAAGTGTTGCGCCTCGTGTCTTCGTACACATCCAGTGCACGATGAGACCTCCGGCTCCCCGATCCCGCCGGGAGTGTGAAAGTTGATATCCGGCTAGGAATCCCTGTAGCACAACGGCGTACTGCAGGTGTGCCTCGATCGCACAACCCAGACTTGGGGCCATGGTCACAAGGTATAGAGAGAGGGAGGAGGAGAAAGTCAACCAAAAGACTTCTCCAATTGTGTGTTCAATCCCACCCATGGGCACCCCTTTATATAGGGGGAGGGGGTGTGCCCTCCCCTTTGGGTTTCCCATGTGGGACTATTCAAGGGAGAGGGGGGAGGCGCATGGGCCTAATGGGCTAGCCGGCCAGGGGTGGGCCCCACCCCGCGCACAACCCTAGGCTAGCCGGGTGGGCCCCCTTGAGGCGCCTGGGCCTTGGCCCTTTGGCCCTTGGCCCTTCCCCCTTTCGGTTTTCCCTCATGGGCCATTTTTTCCTAGGAAGTTTGGCCCATTAGTGGAATAACCCTTCAAATTAGATTTTAACATTATATTTAATATTAATTACACTAATTAATATATAAATACATATTACAAAACCTGATTCAACCCGAAACACCTTTCGGTTCCCTTTCGATTTCCTCCGAACGACTTTGGATCTTTCCCGGAATGATTCCGGTTCTTTATTCTTTCTCCGAAAAACTTCGGATCTCTCTGTGAAACGATTCCGGCTTTCTCTTTCTCTAGTGTGATTCCGTCTTACGAATGATCACTCTCATCGTACCCTTAAGTGTATCCTCTCATGGCTCGGAAATGCTCTAGACATGATCTATATCAATGAGCAACAGAGGGACCAGGGATATCCATGTGACCCTGATACATTGCAAATGTATCTATAATTTTTGATGCTCCATGCTTGGTTTTATCTACTTTCTTATGTTTTGTCCACACTTTGAAGTACTTTTCATATGATTTCTTGGACTAACCTATTAACAAGAGCCACAGTGCTGTTACTGTTTGCTGTTTTTGGTTTCAGGAAGTCAGAAAATGAATATTCTCGGAATTGGACGGGACAAAAGCCAAAGTTACTATTTTCCCAGAAGACTCATGGATCCAGAAGGAGAGTCGGAGAGGGACCACAGGGTGGCCACACCACCCCATGGCGCGGGTCCACCTAGGTCGTGCCAGGGCATGGTGTGGGCCCCCTGGCCGGCCACCGACCTTGCCTCCTTCGCCTATAAGATCCTCTCGATACCAAAACCCTAAATCGTCAACCAGAAATCCACGAAAAGTTCCGCAGCGCTGCCGCCACCGAAGGGGAGATTCGGGGGATAGAAAGTCTCTGTTCAAGGCACCACCGGACGGGAATGCCCTAGAGCCATCTCCATCGATCTCCACCACCATCTCCATCACCATTGTTGATTCCCATGATGAGGAGGGAGTAGTTCTCTCTCGAGGCTAAGGGTTCTACCGGTAGCTATGTGTTCATCTCTCTCTCTATGCATGATCATATTGTGATCATGAGCTTTGTAATCAAGTAGATCTACCTTGCTACTTAAGTGCTTTAATAGATCTTTGCTCTCCCCATGTGTGTGAAAGTGACAGCGTGCACACCATGGTGGCACTTAGGCTAGAGATTACAAATACTTGCTATGAGTTATATTTGGAGTTGGATGTCTTTATAAAATTGTGGTGTTTGTTGGAACCATCTAGTGCTCAAGGTGATAGTGTGGGGTTTTCTAGATGGGAAAGGTGTTGGGGGGATACCCCCAGGTAGGGTCGCTCCGGGGTATAAGGGCCGAGTTAGCCGAGGTTCGGCAGGGTCAAAGCAGATGCTGGTCGGGTCACCTCAAGGCAGGCCGGATCACGGAGTAACCCGGACCAGGGGGGGTTGCCTGACATTGTCTCATCCGACTTAAGGAGTAAGTCGGAAGTGCTTGTCTAACTTTTATGCAGGAACAGGTGTGGCTAGATCTACTATGATTCGGGTCCCCGCTTAGCTTCTGGGAGAAGGAAGGAATCTCTCTGGTCAAAAAGAAGGTCCGGTACGCACTGCATGAGCGAAGAAAGCAAGGGCAGGACCACCGCGTCATGGCCGAAAAGGGTGACGACGCCCATGTCGGCTGACACAGGCATCGCAGAGGCTTACATCGCTAAAGCATGTATGACGCGGGGGAAAAGCACCCCGGTCGGGTTACCACTTTGAGAGGAGGCATATTCTTAGGAATATGCCTCCACGTATGCCCTAGGCAGGGACCGAGCCTCCCCTATATAAGGGGGGCTAGGGTTCTAGTAGAAGGGGTTGAGTTCTTTGAGGCCATAGTGTTTTGGCTGAGGTTCTAGGGAAAAACTGTAGGCTAGAGTAAGAGAGTTCCTTCTTCCTCCTCTCGCCAATACAGCTCTAGGAGCACTTGTAATCTTGAAAGGAAACCAATACAAACTTCTGTGTGGAGAATCACTCCACTATCCCTCCCTGGATTCCCCTAGCGTGTATTAGTCCCCACCTTTAGCCTATCCATGGCATCTGCCGTGACACCACCACGACAAAAGGCTTACTTTGAGGTGTGTTGTTATAGCCCTACCAACGATTAGAGTGTCCAAGCGGAGAGTAGTTCAGCATAGTATTATGAAGATAATATATTTATATGAGAGTGTTCACTAGTGAAAGTATGATCCCTAGGCCTTATTTCTAAGCATTGCTACACCGTTTGCAATTAGATCTGTTACATGTTTGCTTGCTTCCATCTTTATTTCAGTTGGCCTTTAGTCTCTTCCACGCCATCAAAGTATTTTCTATCACTGTTACCACTTATAATTATCTATACCACTTGTATTTCACTATCTCTTCGCCGAACTAGTGCACCTATACACCTGACAAGTGTATTGGGTGTGTTAGGGACACAAGAGACTTCTTGTATCTTGATTGCAGGGTTGCTTGAGAGGGGATACCTTTGACCACTTCCTCCCTGAGTTCGATAAACCTTGGGTGATCCACTTAAGGTAAAACTTGCTGCTGTTCTACAAACCTCTTCACTTGGAGGCCCAACAACTGTCTACAAGAATAGAAGTGCATAGACATCAGACCCCTATGCATTCCTGATGACAATGTCGTTTGAACCGCTAAATGTAGCATCCTCTTCCTTTTGTTTCTTGATACAACTTGTCCGAGATCCGATCATTGGTATCCCATACCTTGTTCAATCTCGTTCACAACAAGTTATGTTTTCTTGTTACCGTGATATTACATCCCCGTGTCCCAGTCGCATGTTGCAACATTGATGGATGTAATCTCACCAAGCCGGCCGTATGTATCTTTACCCGTCATGTGGGTGAACAAATTCCGGTCTTGCAGTCACATGTCATCTACTGTTCCTTCGGAATACCCAACGTACACCTTTATAACCACTTTATTACCAAGTAGCGCTTGATACAGTCTAATCAGCCTCGGGAAACAGTGAGTAATATGAGCTCACGGTCTAAGGAGAAGGAGTCTAGGTATAGCTGTTGCAACAATGAACTATATGACTTGATCATGTTGCAATCCTTCGAGGAATGTCCAACCACATCATTCTCCAATGATATGATCCCGTTGTCAGTCGGCATAAATTCCCATGATCTTGAAACCCAGATCATCTTCGTGACCAACGAACTAGTATGAATAGAGGCTACTAGGGACTTTGTTGTTTCATACCACACCTGTACCAATGTTTCTACTTGGCACAGTTATAGCATAATATGAAATTATTATAAACTAATTGAGACATGACAATAAAAACCTATTTATTATTTGCCTCTAGGGCATATCTCCTTCAGTCTCCCGTTTGCACTAGAGTACAAATAACCTAGCTTGCATTTTACTCATATAAACCATATATCATATGCGTTTACAGATCATGCATGCTCATGGGAAACGTCATGTCCATGTTCTGTTTTACCAGATCATTATGTCTTTTGCAAATCGCTAATGTCTTCCTAATTTGACATTCACACCATTATCTTATAATGAGTCGAAGCATTTGTTTGGCAACAAAGTGATACTTTTGTTTCTAGTGTTTATGATGACGGTCGTTTTCACTGTTGCCATCTAAACTTCGAAACACACTTTGCTATCCTTTGTGTATATAGTGTAGTCATGGCAGCAGAACAAGGCCGGATTCCAGGAGCTTACAGTGACTTTAGATCAACCTCGAGGGCTTTCGCATGGGCACTGGGCCCTGGGACACATCATTCTACATTAAAAGCGAACTAGCCCCGTCATAACATTATACATCACATCAGATGTAGCCTTTATACTTCTATATCTATGTAGATCCTAGTGCATGAAATGCATCTATGCCACTTACATTGCTTCTTGCCATTTATGTACAAACTTAATTCTGGTTCTGTGATCAACTCAGGAATCACTTAAGGTCATGCTCTTACAGTTAAGACTTTGTCCTACCAACCAGAACCTCGGGTCACACTATGTCGAGTATACAACATGGTTATATGAAAGAACCTATGACTGAGGCACAGGATATGCAATGCATCTCTTCCTTTCAACCATAGTTGCAATACTAACTCAATGCTTCATATAGTAAGAACTTCTTTCTTACCTTGTTCCATTCTAAGATTCTTCAGAATCTTGCTTAGGACATTCTGAACATCTTTCAGAATCAAGTCCAGGAAGCATTCGACATTTAGTGTTTATTAAACTCACCAATCTATCTCGATAGATCTTATTGTTTAATAACTTCAACTTCATCCTTATTTACCTATTTAAATGTTATTAACACCAATCACGTCATTCACATATGTCGTCCACATATCCCAGAATGATTTCACGCTCCCACTCAAATATGACATTCATGTTTGAGAACCAGGGATTTCACTTAGCTTCCACTCAAAATATGTCAGCTACATATTATGAATTAGCCAAGCTGATTTGCTCCCACTCAAATCTAGGTCCTCTCAATAATCTTGGACATTCCAAAATTCTTTGATCATCATCAATTTGAGAATTCCAATTACGAGACTTTAATATCCATATATATTTCTAGTGTAAATCCAAAAGACTTAAGCATCACTACTTTTGTAGTCAACTTCTTGAATTTGTCCAAACTTGTGACAAATCGAGTTTTTTTGTCATTCATTAAGTTTCATTTCCTTCTTATGACTTTGTAGTCATTCAGAAATATAAAGCAAACTTCTTTACTTCAATAGGATCAAGGAACATGTTACTTTGCAATCTTAAATGTAACTTAATATAGGATTTTATGACTCCTAGTCATTTCTCGCACTTAGGTCCATCACGATTCTTTGTAATTTGTAGGTATGTCTTGTTCAACACATGACAAGTGAATCAATAATATAATTCCACAAACTTGTAGAATATATAGTTGAATTCTACTTTCTTCAGTAAAAGTATTCACTGAAACTTTATGATCATTATCAATAGTTTCTCCTCTATATGTAGAGTTTGGATTCACGAAAGAAATTCTGCTGTGCCACTCAACAATTTGGAGGTAAGGTCAAATACCTTGTTTTGATCTTTTACTTTCTTCCACCTGTATCTTCATCAAGACACATCAACTTTGGACAACAACTGGTTTGCCCCTTTGTGGAAGATGCATTCATAGCTTCCTAAGAATGCTTTACAAAGACTTGTTTATTCGCCATGACTTCGACTTGTCGAAATCTCCAGAAACTCAAACTTGCCATAACACTTATGGTGTTGTTTCCACGAATCTTTTAGATGTTCCTTTGTATTTCAAATGAGTGTTTGCTTATTTTGGTCTCTAACTCTAAACGATAACTATAAGCCCTATAAGAGATGATATTATACCATATGTATCTTAATACATAATGATTATGATGTTTAGACATTTCAACATAGTTTGAATTCGTCCAATTATCATAAGTTGTGAAACATTTTTCACAAGTTCCTTTTATGCTAAACTTAACTTGAATACTTTAGTCGTGTCGATCAAATCGAAGAGACTTGTTAATTTAGTTAATTCAATATCCCATTTAGTTATGAACTCATTTGAACAATTCAAATCATTTCAAACTTCATGTTTCATTAAGTAAATACACTTATTCACTTAAGTCCACAACAAATGATTTCCACTACTTGTTGAGAATATGATACATCCTATGTATAAGATTCAACATTTCTTCGCATATCACCATTTTACCAGAATGCGGAGTTTTAGTCATTCTGCCCGAGAGGCATGGTTTTGCAAAGTCTCTAGATTAAGCATCTAGGACCCCGATCTTTCATAAAGAACATGCAATAACCAAAATGACTTAAACTGTAGTGTCTTTTCATTATTAAGCTTTGGCTATCTTGTAGCATTATAATCCTTTATAAATGTTTAAACTATTATCATTAACATAGTGATGAGAATAACTTGTTTGTAATCGTAATGTGACCATAAGGTATTGTTCATAAGAATAGTACAAACTGGTTCGTAACTTGTTCATATGAATAATCGTCTCGCCAAAAGCAAGACACACAAACAGGGATTACAAATTTATATTCAAGTCCACTAATCCAAATGATAAACTTTGAGGAAAGAGGTGATGTCGGCCATCAACTGTTTTGCTTGCCGTCATCAAGCCACATTGTCTCAAATCTAGCAATTCTCAAGCAGATCATCCTGTTTTCACAAAACAGGACAAGTATCAAATACTTTGCAAACTGCAACGAGTTTTGCAAGAACCACATTTATAATTTGTATATCTTACATATACCTTTTCATCCATGACCTCCATTTGCAATCAAGCCCTTCTAAGAGTTCTCAACTCTAATGCAAGATCGCTAAGTGTTTTTGCAAACAATCCGGAGTCATCGAATTATCTCCTAATGGTTATTATATCAAGAAGAGAAGATCAAGTTTTACGAGGATATCCCTCAGGCATGGGTATTAATCTATGAAGTTGGACCCTTTTGCTAAGTACCAAATTAAGCAATATATTCCCATGGTCGCAAAGGACCTCAATGGGATAGGCTAAGATCTAATAAGATATTTGCAAACAGACATCTAGACTAAGTTTATAATAAGAGATCAATTTATAATTGGTCTCCACTAAAAAGGTCATCCCCTGGACGATTTTAGTGATCACATGATCCCTATCCTCTGCACCTCCCCCGATCATCACGACCATCAGTGCATTATCAAAGGTAGACATTCACTAATGTTAATCACATCATCCATGTGACTCATGCTCGATCTTTCGATCTCTTGTGTTCCGAGGCCATGTCTGTACATTCTAGGCTCGCCAAATCTAACTTGTGTGTATTCGCTGTGCAACATGGCTTACACCCACTGTATGCGAACGTAGATATGTCTGACCCCCGATCATCACGGCCGGCCTCATAACGAAGAACTTTCTTGGTGGTGCACACACAAGGGGAACAGGGAACATTGGAATTAAATAGGGATTATCTTATTTGCTACCGTTGGGTATCTAATACTAGCACACAATAAGATGTAAAACATGTATCAACATCATATGTATAATGTGATATGATATGGTCTTTCTTGCGCCTTGATCTCCATCGAGCGCTCCGGCATGAACTCCATCTTGCCCTTGGTTTGACGCCAAGTCCACGACGCCTCCACCAGGTCGTTCATCGGAACGATGACTATTACTATACTACTTAGTAATAGAAAAGTAAACTACTTTACCTTCGTAACAACCAATACCATATCATAATCACATGCCCCCTGCAAAATAAAGTTAGACGCCTCTACTTTATCTATTGCAAGTTTTACGTGGTTGTTAGGGCTTTCGCACTAGAACCGTTTCTAAACTACGAACTTTCCAACCACAACATGGATCTGGCAGTTGTCTCTATTGAAGGGTTTCGCAGCATAGTAAATCAAAATTTTCTACGGAAGCGAACAGAGGGAAAGCCAAGATCTAATCTAGGAGATGCAAACAACGAGAGAGATTGGATTAGATCTTCATACCCTTGAAGATTCAGACAATGAACGCGTTCGCCTAACGTGGGTGATGTAGTCATACGCTTCTCTCCTCGCGATCCGATCCGATCTAGCACCACAAGTGGCGGTGCCTCATGAGATGCACACCTCGACGTCTCCTCCTTCCTCGGACCAGCAAGTATGGTGGAGAGATGGATTGGATCTACTGCACGACGGCGTGGTGTATATGGTGGAGAATTTCGCCAGGCTTCGCCTACAAACAGTCGGGAGGGAGAGAGGAGGGGCAGCAGGGCAACTAGGGTTTGGAGGAAGGTGTGGATTGGGGGGAGGGGGCGCACCAGCCCTCTATATATAGAGGGGGGGGTGCGGCCAGCCCTTGCCTCTCCTCCAAGTCTATCTCAAGTTTAAACGATTTAAACTTATCCCTTATCTAGAAACCCTATCTCTAGTTTAAACGAGTTTAAACTTATCTAGGATCGGCTGGGCCCTATGGGGCCTTGTGCCCCTAGCCCAATGCGCCAGGACACTCCTCATAGGCCCATGCCCCTCCCGGAAGGTGGGACCACGTTGGCCCTCTTCCGAAGGTTCTAAGCTTCCGTACAATACCGATTAACCGAACTATTCGAACTCCAAAACTGCCGCCTTATATGAATCTTATTCTCCGGACCATTCCGGAACCTCTCGTGATATCCCGGATCCCATCCGAGACTCGAACAAAAATTCATAAACCAATTATCCAATCTATCCTAGCATCGAGACACGTTATGTGTGACCTCAGGGTTCGAGAATATGGATATGATCTTCTATCAATAATCAACAGCGGGTGCAGGCACCCATATTGACTCCACACATTCATCGATGATCATATCGGATGAACCACGATGCCAGGATTCAATCAATCCCATATATATATTCCCTTCGTCTCGCGATATTTTACTTGCTCGAGATTCGATCGTCGGTATCATCATACCTAGTTCAATCTCGTTCACAAGTACTTTACTCGTCCGTAATCCAATATCACTTTGTGATTAACTCCTTAACCACATGCTTGCAAGCGGTGTTGATATCGATTACCGAGTGGGACCAAGTATATCTCTCCGACTTGAGGGACAAATCCCATCTCGATACATACAACCCAGATACTTTCCGATCACTGAGAGACACCTTTATGATCACCCTCTCATAGGATGACGTTTGATGACCTCAAAGCTTTCTTCCGATAGTGGAGTTGTATTATCTCATGGTCTAAGGAATACAATATTTGACATAAGAAAAGCTTCAAAGACGAACACGATTACGATCTAATTGCTTCGCTTAGTTTGGTACATCCACCATATCATTCTCCCAATGATATGATCTCATTATCAATTGACAACTCATGTCTATGGTCAGGAAACCTTAACCATCATTGATCAATGAGCTAGTCCATAGAGGCGTACTAGGGACACGGTGTTGTTCACAAACCACACAAGTATTAATGTTTCCGCTTAATACAATTCTAGCATGGAATATAAACTTTATCATGAACAATAATTATAATAATAACATCTTTATTATTGCCTCTAGGGCATAATTCCAACAGTCTCCCACTTGCACTAGAGTCAATAATCTAGTTTACATTTGGCAACAATCTCACACCCATGGCACTGAGGTGCTGATCATGTTTTACACGTGGAAGAGGTTTAGTCAATGGATCTGCGACATTCAGATCTGTATGTACTTTGCTGATCTTCAGATCTCCATCTGCTATATAATCTCGGATTATATGAAACTTGCGGTTGATATGCTTGGTCTTTGGATGATATCTTGGTTCCTTAGCGAGTGCTATGGCGCCAGTGTTGTCACACAATATCTCCAGTGGGTCCAACGCACTTGGAACCACGCCAAGCTCAGTGATGAAGTTTCTGATCCAAACTCCTTCACTTGACGCTTCTGCAGCAGCCATGTATTCCGCTTCTACTGTAGATCCCGCGATCACGCTTTTCTTGCAGCTTCTCCAGCTCACAGCTCCTCCATTCAAAATATACACGTATCCTGTCTGAGATTTAGAATCATCCTTGTCGGTGTCGAATCTAGCGTCGACGTAACCTTTTACGACAAGCTGTTCATCACCCCCATAGACTAAGAACATTTCTTTAGTCCTATTTAGGTACTTTAGGATGTTCTTCACGGCTGTCCAGTGTTCCACTCCTGGATCACTTTGATATCTGCTCGTCAAACTAAGAGCATTGGACACATCCAGTCTAGTACACAGCATGGCATACATGATGGAACCTATGGCCGAGGCATAAGGCACTTTGCTCATAGCTTCCCTATCATTTATCAGTGGACACTGAGCCTTGCTCAATATCTTACCTGACAACATAGGCACTGAACCTTTCAATGCCTTATCCATTCTGAACCTTTTCGAACTTTGTCTAGGTATGTACTACGGCTTAAAGCTATCAGCGCCTTTGTCTATCTCTATAGATTTTGATGCCCAATATATAAGCAGCTTCACCTAGGTCTTTTATTGAAAAACACTTGTTCAAATAACTCTTCACATCGTTAAGCATGTTGATGTCATTTCCAATAATCAATATGTCATCCACATATAGTACCAGAAACGTTACCGAGCTCCCACTCACTTTCTTGTAGATGCAAGTCAGAGCAATTTGGAACAAATCCAAAGCTCTTGATCACTTGATCAAAACGAAGGTTCCAACTCCGAGATGCTTGCTTGATCCATAAATGGAACGCTGAAGTTTACATACTTTATCGACATCCTTAGGATCGACAAAACCTTCGGGTTGCATCATATACAACTCTTCATCAATGTTGCCATTGAGGAAAGCAGTCTTGACATCCATTTGCCATATTTCATAATCATGAAACGCAGCAATTGCTAATAAAATCCGAATGGACTTAAACATCACTACGGGAGAGAAAGTCTCATCGTAGTCAACACCTTGAACTTGTCGAAAACCTTTCGCAACAAGCCGTGCTTTATAGACGGTAACATTACCATCCGTCCGTTTTCCTTTTGAAGATCCATTTGCACTCAACGGCCTTTTGGTCGCTAGGAGGGTCCACCAAAGTCCATACTTGGTTTTCGCTCATGGATCCCAATTCGGATTTCATGGCTTCTAGCCATTTCTCAGAGTCTGGGCTCATCATCGCTTCCTCATAGTTCGCAGGTTCACTGCTTCTACTAACAAGACAGTCAAGACAGGTTGCCGTACCACTCGGGAGGGGCACGCGACCTTGTCGACCGCGACGTTCAAGAGCAGATCGTCCAAAGCTTCATGATCCTTGTCATTTGCTTCCTCTATTGTTGGTGCAGCGCTTCGAACAATTTCAGGTGCTGCGCTACTCTCCAATTCAAGAGAAGGTTCAATAACCTCGTCTAGCTCTACTTTCCTCCCACTCACTTCTTTCGAGAGAAACTCCTTCTCAAGAAAGGAACCGTTCTTTGCGACAAACACTTTGCCTTCGGTTCTGTGATAGAAGGTATACCCAATAGTTTCCTTAGGGTATCCTATGAAGACGCATTTCTCCGCTTTGGGTTCGAGCTTGTCCGGCATCAACTTCTTGATGTAAGCTTCACATCCCCAAACTTTAAGAAACGACAACTTAGGTTTAGCACCAAACCACAGTTCATACGGTGTCGTCTCAACGGATTTAGATGGAGCCCTATTTAAAGTGAATGCAGCGGTTTCTAATGCATAACCCCAAAATGATAACGGCAAATCAGTAAGAGACATCATCGATCGGACCATATCTAATAGGGTTCGATTGCGCTCAGACACACCATTGCGCTATGGTGTTCCGGTGGCGTGAGTTGTGAAACGATTCCACTTGCCTTGAGATGCGTGAGAAAATCATAACTCAAATATTCGCCACGATCGGATCGTAGAAACTTAATCTTTCTGTTACGATGGTTCTCCACTTCATTCTGAAATTCTTTGAACTTTTCAAACGTTTCAGATTTATGTTTCATTAAATAGATATACCATATCTACTTAAGTCATCTGTAAAAGTGAGAAAATAGCGATATCCACCGCGCGTCGAAACACTCATCGGTCCGCATACATCGGTATGTATGATTTCCAACAAGTCCGTTGCTCGCTCCATCATACCGGAGAACGGGGTTTTGATCATCTTGCCCATGAGGCATGGTTCGCATGTGTCAAATGATTCAAAATCAAGAGACTCCAAAAGTCCATCAGAATGGAGTTTTTTCATGCGCTTTACACCAATATGACCTAGACGACAGTGCCACAAATAAGTAGTATTATCACTATCTACTTTGCATCTCTTAGCCTCAATGTTATGGATGTGTGTTTCATCCCTTTCGAGATTTAGAAGAAATAAACCATTCACAAGAGGTGCATGACCATAAAAGATGTTACTCATATAAATAGAACAACCATTATTCTCCGATTTAAATGAATAACCGTCTTGCAATAAACACGATCCAGAAATAATGTTCATGCTCAACGCAGGCACATAATGACATTTATTAAGGTTTAAAACTAATCCCGAAGGTAAAACTAAGGAGAGCGTGCCGACGGCCATCACATCAACTCTTGATCCGTTGCCAACGCCAAGATCGTCACCTCATCCCTCGCAGTCGCCGTATTCCAGTAGCTCTGTTCGAGTTACAAATATTAGCAACTGAACCAGATCAAATACCCGTGCACTACAACGAGGGCTAGTAAGGAAAACATCAATAACATGTATATCAAATATACCTTTGATGGTGCCACCTTCTTGTCCGCTAAGTACTTGGACGATTATGCTTCAAAGGACCCTTGTCCTTGCAATAGAAGCACTCAGTGTCCGGCTTGGGACCAGACTTGAGCTTCTTCTCAGCAGGGGCAACGCGCTTGCCGCCGCCTTTCTTGAAGGGCTTCTTTGCACCTTTACCTTTCTTAAAGGAGGGCTTGTTGACCATCAACACATGATTATCGGTGTGGAAAACAAAAAATTCCTACGTTGAAACCCCAGAAACTGCCTAGGATCTATCTAGGTAGTAATGCGGTAACGGCCGATGCATAGAGAACACATACCCTTGTAGACCGTGTGTGGTTAACGTTCCATAGGGAACGTGGTTGAAGTAGTCGTACTCGTAGCCGACCTCAAGGTCGCGAAGCTCCTCGCAGGTCACCCCTTGCTCCTTCGTCATCTTCATCGTGCAGCAGCTCCGGCTCACGACATTTAAGCGCCCCAAGTGTTGCGCCTCGTGTCTTCGTACACATCCGGTGCACGATGAGACCTCTGTCTCCCCGATCCCGTCGGGAGTGCGGAAGTTGATATCTGGCTAGGAATCCCTGCAGCGCAAGGGCGTACTAAGATGAAGGATGGACTAAAGCTCAAGCTTGGGGATGTCACGTGTGTCACCCCAAGAAATATCCAAGAAGTACAAGCGTCAAAGCTTGGGGATGCCCAAGGCATCCCCTTCTTCATCAATAAAAATCCCAGGTTTCTTCCAAACGCTTCATTTTTATTGTTTCATGCACAGTTATGTTGTTCTTGGAGCGTCTTCTTTTTTGTTTTTGTTTTGGTTTTTCGTTTGCTTGGTTTTCTTAGTTTTCTGAATAAATTGGTTGGACCCCCTCTTTCATACATTGGTTTGCAAATAGTTTGGTTTGGATTGGAAAAGAGTGGGAAAGTTCATGCTTATGTGGTAAAAAGAGCTTGTTTTTGACTGTGGCCTATGCTTTGTCATGCCATGCTTGATATTGTTTTGGCTTTATGCTTAGTATTCTTTGCTGTAGCATGACTTGTTATAAAAAATTGATATTGCTTAATGTGCCTTAGATGAATCATGCGTTGTTTTAGCATATTAAAGCATAGTATAGTGGTATTCTCCTTTGATGCTTTATATGGGTTGACTTGGCACATGCTCACACCATGTTATGACTATCTCAAGTCACCATAGCCTTTATGATACTTTAGTTTTCAACTTGTAGTATCACTTTATGCTTTGATCAATGATGTTTTGTCGCTCTGCATGATTATGGCCATTATTGCTCTCTTAGTTTGTCGCTCCCAGTCTTTTGCTAGCCTCCACAACCAAGTATGAGTTCCACTCATGCATCCAACTCCCTAAACCAAGTTATTCCAAAGAGTCCACCATACCTACCTACTAGCTTATGCTATCCCAAGTATATTCATGTTTTTGTTTACCTTCCAAATTAAACTTGTTATGAGAAAACTAGTGATTAAAGCTCTCACGAACTTGATGGCACACTTTACTTTTCTTGCCCTTAATAAACTTGAACCATTGGGTCCTTCTTTGTTGCATATATGCTTGCGCATTATAAGTTGAAAATAGCATAACCATGTATCATGGGGAACGCTTTCAACATTGCACTTGTACTTTGTACCCCGTTGATATCATGTTCTTTTGCTTACGGATCCCGGCGGTGTGAAATAAAAGTGGAACTTGTAAGATCATGGAGTTTGTATATGTGTTAGAGAAACGCCTAGGCCACCAGCCTAAGCCATGCCTAATCATGGTGGAAACTTGCAGCATCACCATAATGAGCACTCTATGAAGCATCCTCAATAAAAACCTATGCAAATAGCAAATAAAAAGATCGCTGAGATGCTCATTGTCTGCTTGCCTTGTCATTTTGATTATGGGATAGCTCTTGTATCATGTGCAAGGGGTACCCCGTTGGTGGTTCTTTATGATACATATGTACTTACAATGACAAGAGCTTACTTGTGACTAAAGTTGAGTAGCATGAGGATCGGTCTTCGTAAGTAAGGGGCATGAGATTTCGGTTTATAACTTGTCAAGCATATCCTCTTAGTTGTGTCACTTTAACCTTAATCACCTTAAAGATGCTTATGATAGGGGAAATGAGAGCTGAAAGCTATAAATACCATAATTTTTGGAAGCTCTTTATGAGACTTGAATCCCTACTTCCTTTTATAAAGGCCTTTCTTCCACCATTATATTGAGTCTCCACCTTCTACCTTTATGCACCTACTTTGAGAGCATAGTGGCCATTCTTAGTTCTATGTGCATTGTCCCAAGACTAGTTGATTGATGCATACCTTGATATTGCTTGTTTTAAACTATTTGTATCTAGTCACTCTTATGAACTTTGAAGGTGTCCCATGCATTTATATTTGCTACTATATGAGGGACAAGCTGAATGTTATTATGCTATGTTTTCTTTATGTTAAACAAACAAACGTCTTGCAAAGCATTGCTATTCATGAATATTTTGTTTGTGCCTTTTCATGTTGCATCATAGTTTCTTTGTCTTATTGCTAGAACTTTGTCTTTCATGTTATGATTGAAGTACTATGATCCCAGCTTTGAATGTTTTAAAAATACTTTGATCAAGTCTTTGATGGTGCATGTCACCTCGAAAATTATTCTTTCTTTTTATCACTTACCTACTCGAGGACGAGCAGGAGTTAAGCTTGGGGATGTTGATACATTGCAAATATATCTATAATTTTTGATGTTCCATGTTTGGTTTTATCCACTTTCTTGTGTTTTGCCCACACTTTGGAGTACTTTTCATATGATTTCTTGGACTAACCTATTAACAAGAGCCACAGTGCCAGCTGCCTGTTTTCTGCTGTTTTTAGTTCCAGGAAAGTCAGAAAATGAATATTCTCGGAATTGGACGGGACAAAAGCCAAATTGACTATTTTTCCGGAAGTCATCAGATGCCAGAATATGAGACGGAGAAGGGCTGGGGACTGGCCACACCACCTGGCCGTGCGGCCAGGCCTGGCCCGCACCAGGGGGTGGTCTGGCCGACCCCAACACCCCCTCGGCCTCTCCTTCCACCTATAAGATGCCCTTGGGACGAAAACCCTAAGTACCCGATCAAAAATCCACGAAAGAGCCTGTAGCTGCCGTCATATCCATCCCTAGATCGGGAGGGATCTGAAGCTCTTCCCGGCACCCTGCCAGGGAGGGGAATTCACCCTGGAGGCCTTCTTCATCACCATGCAAGCCTCCGGTGTGATGCGTGAGTAGTTCATCCTTGGACTACGGATCCATGTAGTAGCTAGATGGCTGGTTCTCCTCCTTTGTGCTTTCATGTCTAGATCTTATGAGCTCCGTTCATGGTCAAGATCATCTATTTGTAATTCTACATGTTGTGTTTGCGGGGATCCGATGGATATTGAGATGCTATTTCAGATTGATTATTGATTCTATCATGTCTTTGTTATTTGTGATCTTGCATGCTTTCCGTTGTTAGGAGCTATCTTGGCCAAGTAGATGCTAGCAACTCCAAGAGTTAGTATTTATGCTCGATAGTGGGTTCATGCCTCTGGTAATCTGGGGAAGTGACAGAAATCTCTAAGATACTAGATGTGTTGTTGCTACTAGGGAGAAAACAACAATCCTTTGTTCATAGAACAATCATATTATTTACTTTACACGCAATTCGTAAAGCAATAACCTGTTGCTTGGAACTTAATACTGGAGGGGTTCGGATGATAACCTGAAGGTGGATTATTAGTCATAGATGTAGTTGGATGGCGGTCTATGTATAATGTTGTAATGCCCAATTAAGTTCCAAAGGAGTCAAGATGATTAGTACATGCATGTATTGCTTTCTCGATGTTTGTCAATTGCCCCGTTGTAATTTGTTCACCCAGCATGTTATCTATCTTAAGGAGAGCCACCTCTAGTGAACTATGGATCTCGGTCCTTTCTTTTACACACAATCTATAAACTGTTTACTACTTTGTGTTTACTTTCTGCAAACTATTACTTCATTCCATTCGATACGTTTAATCCTTTGTTTTCAGCAAAACACGGTGAGATTGACAACCTCATCGCAAGTTGGGGACAAAGTTCTGTGGTTGTGTTGTGCAGGTCTCCACGTTGCTACTAGCACCGGTAGTGCGCCCTGCCAAGGCTCAGCTAGCAACACCTTTGAGGTGTTTCCTTTCTCCTACTGGTTCAATTAAACCTTGGTTTCATAACTGAGGGAAACCTGCTGCTATGCTCATCATACCTTCCTCTTGGGGTTCCCAACAAGCTCTACATCAACACTGAGCCATCAGAATGCACACTCCGGTTTTGCCAGAACCGAGTATGCAAAGAAGAACCCGTCGGTGACGTGGTCGAGGCAGTCGTAGAGGGGTCGATGCCAAAGAAGACATTGTCGAAGCCGATGAAGACGAGGTGCCGATCCGAGTTTGCCAGACTCGGGAACGCGTCGGGGACGAAGGCACTCCCGGTGTCGCCAGTACCAGGCGTGTGGGGGCAGAGACAATCATGAACTTGTCACCATGTCAGAAAGACTAGCAGAGGAAGCCTCCAGAGCGATTGCGACGCGCAGAGCGGCTAAGGGAGAGATGTCGACGCTACCCGTGGTTGTCAGAGTAGAGTAGCAGGTGGTGTAGTCGGGGATGAGGCGATGATGCTGGCGGCGAAGTTGTAGTGGACGAAGACGTAGAAGGCGGCAAAACCAGCGACGACCTGGGTTAGTCATGCTGGATGCCTAGAGTTGCGATGGGGTAGTCGGCGGGACCTGCGACGGCGAGAGGGTGCCCTGTAGGTTACCTTGTGAAGCGCGGCGACGGTGCTCGAAGTAGGCGAGGAAGACCCGGCAACATGACGAATACCATGTGCAGACGGCGGTGATCCGCGCCGTAGGAGATTGTGCGATGAAAGTCGAGGCCGGCGATGCACGAGGACGGTGAAGTAGACTGCGTGCAGCCATGCAACGACCCGAGGGGGCGGCATAGCTGCAGGGCGCAAGTCGGTGCAGCGGCTGGGAGACCACCAACGACATACACGCCAAGGAAGGCGCATTGGAAGCCGGTAGCATGGACCAAAGGCGGCGGCACTGTGGCCCGACGGGGCGACACAGCGGCAACCCGTAGCTCGTTCGGTGGTAGGTGCGTGCTCGGGGACGTGCTTGGCGTAGACAAGCACGGGATCGGTTGATCAGACCGACGGTGCACGGTATGCGCCATGGCATGGACGACGCATAGATCGAATTCTATGGCGACGTTGTAGGTGAAGTCCCGGATGATGACGATGAGAGGATCCGAGGGGACGACCGCGGTAGCCTTCCGAGGAAGGCGTAACAGCCGTTCGTGGTGCGTGGCAGCCTGCCGCGACAACCTGCCGAGGCAGGCGCAGCAGCTGAGGGGGCAGGCGCACGGACGCGTTGTAGATCCTCAATGCCGATGGTCGGAGTAGAGGCGCGGCGATGACGACGGCGGTGGGCGACTCAATCCGATCTAAGATCGATAAACCAAAAAGAAAGCTGATCAAGAGATCGGGAAAAAAGACTTACAGTGCAGCCGATCACGGATCAGCGGACGAACCCTGCATACGGGTTGCGCAGCCCCCGGCGGAGATCATGGAGATCGACCTCCCCGGGGGCAGCACGGCGGAAGCTAGGGTTTGAGATCGATTTAGGCTGATACCATGAAAGAGTATGAGTTTAGCGGAATATGATAGATATATTATAGAGCCTCATGGGCGAGTATATATAGGCGTATAGGGATCAACTTGGAGTACAAGACAAGTTAGGCTAGAATCCTAACTATCCTAAACTACCACAATAACCATGTATGTATCATACTCTAACAGTCATTCTCCGACCATGGAGCTTCTCTCTTCTTCATCTTGTTACGAAGAATCATCTAGATTAGAAAATTGACGAGTTTTGAACAAAAAAGCTACGAAGAAGCATGGAGCTTATCTCTTCCTCACATTGTTCCAGCGGCACCGGTATGGGAAGGTTCCGGTGCAGGTCTAAGGGTTGGCGCGGCTGCTGGTGCCGGTGTGGGTGTCGGAGCAAGTGGGGGGAATCAAGTGCCAGAGCAAGTGATGACGCGGGTGCTCGCGGTGGCGCTCCTGCGAGCTTGGCTGGGGAGTTGCAACGGCGAGTAGTCATGTCGGAAGGTGTTTGGCCTCGAGGATCCGGTTGTATCCTGGTGAATCCCGACCACGGTGTGTCGAATCCGGTGAAGCTCGGTGATGGATTTGTGGCCGAGGAAAATGGCTCGTGGCGGCCGATTCCGGCGACGTAGGCTAACCGGAGAAGCACAGAGGGTAGTTGGCCGTCGGCGGAGGACAGATCCGGCGAAGGACAACGAGGAGGGCAGCTGGCTGGTGGCGGACGGGCGGCTGGAGCGAGAAAAAATAAAGGAGTCGAGGTCACGGCCGCCTAAATATAGGATTCTAAAACGGCAACTCCTATATTTATTCTCCTCTAAACAGGGATAGGGTTTCGATTCGGTGCGGCTCAGCCAAATTTACTCCTCTATAGCCATTTTGGGGATGGGTTAGATATTCTCTAAGGTAGATCTTGAGGTGATCTCCGTATCTCACCAATTTCCCGGTGCAAACAGACAATACTGAATGCTTTAGGACGTGTTTGGTTGCTCGGCCCAATATTTTTCATTTTTGTCACTTGGTCCGCTGGGTGCTGCATGTGGCAAGATTTGTCTTGGGCTTACTTTGACACTTACTTGGTTGCCCACATGGTGATTTATCCACTAAAAGGCTCGATATTTGGTTGCCTGGTGCAAAAAAGCTGCTTTATGTTTAACTAACATGTTTTTTAATCCTCTCTAATTCATCCAACCGTGTCTCCATTCGAGATAATGTCTAGATGAAAAAGATGCTTCTCGAGGTTAAGAATCCACTACCGTGAATAATTTGTAATTTCATTGAGTGTTTGAAATGTTACGTCATTTTCTTTTTTAGAGCTTTTTTGAACCCACAGTTGATCATTTAAAATTTCCTTTAAGGGAAATCTTGCATTAATCATTCAGTATGATTTTCGTGTTGTGAGTTTTATGATTTGAGGTTCTATACGAGAAGATCTACGTTTATGTACGTATATTAGTACAGTTTAGATATACTCGTTTATGAATATCAAAATGAAAAACTTACAACATGAAAGTTGTGTGAAATGGTGAGAAGAAACTACAACTCGAGGGAAATTTCAAACGATCACCCGTGTATAAAGAATTGGAAAATTTCTTCAGAGAATGTATAAACATGAACACGAAATAAACCCCCAAAAAGTCAACGAAACTAGAAACCGATCGTCGGGTGGATTCGCAACATCGATTCGCATATTTTTCATGTACAACTTATTTTGAATCGATACATGATTATATAGATCAGAGGGATTAAGTAAATCATGTTTAGGGAGTGAAGTTTACACGACTGGGTTCACAAAGCGGGGAGAAGAACTTGCAGCCAACGGGTCTGTCCCCATGGAAACGACTGAAATCGGCATTTTCAGCGGACCAACTTTTGGCCTGTTTTAAATCCCGTGCCATGCAAGAATTTCATGCGATCCAACGAGCCAAACAGGTTTATTTCTCCCCGCACCGTGCGAGAATCCAACCAAACACGCCCTTAGTCGACTCCAAATTTCAAGGAGTCCCGCAAAATTCTCAGGGATCGCAACCGATCACGAAGATGATCCGAGGGGGACAATCGCAACAGCCTACCGAGGAAGGCGTAGCAGCCGACCGAGGTGCGCAGCAGCCTCCCGTGAGGCCACGACAACCTACCAAGGCAGGTGCAACAGCGGAGGAGGCAGGCGCACGGATGCGATGTAGATCGTCGATACCGATGGTCGGAGTAGAGGCACGGTGATAACGACGGCGATGAGCGACTCAATCTGATCTATGATCGATAAACTAAAAAGAAGACCGGACAAATGGCTGACGGAGAGAAAAACTGATATAGAGATCGGAAAAGACTTATTAGGGCAGCCGATGACAGACCGGCGGGCGAACCCTGCGACTGATGGCGCGGCCCCTAGCGGAGATCATGGAGATCGATCCCCCTGGGGGCGGCACGACGGAAGCGTGCGACTAGGGTTTGGACCGGTTAGGCTGATACCACAAAATAGTATGGGTTTGGCGGAATACGATGGATGTATTATTGAGCCTCATGAGTGAGTATATATATGCGTACAGGGGATCATCTTGGAGTACACGTCAAGTTAGGACTATACGTAAACAGATCCTAACTCGATCTAAACTATCGTAACAATGCGTATATGCCTAATACTTTAACATATAAGAATGAGCTAGATTAAACATTGGCAACTGGAAAATAATATACAAAGGCTTAGTGACGCACTACAGACAAAGAACAAAAAACACAACAACCATTTCAAATAAGCATGATATTGCCACCTTCAAACTGACTTTGCCCCATAAGAAAAATCTAGTGTCATGAGACCCATGACCACTGCAACCGTACAATCCACATGAACAAATGTAAACTACCTAGGCGTAGCAGAGGACGGATTATAAAGCTTAAATATAAAGCTATGTATACCAGGTATCCTTCACGAATGGCCTCTGTCCTATATGAAAATTGTCCTTGTAAAGGAACATGAAGACTATAATACGATATGAAAATGGCCAATATTAGAAAGCACTTCCAATGAAACTCAATCTGGAAATTTAGTTCTGCATTAAAATATTGGAATAAGGATTTGCTAGAGGTAATATTTCATAAACATCACTCCTTTCTTTCAAGTATTTCACTATGAAAGTATAAATAGACAACGGGACTTAAGTGTTAATTCACAGGAAAATACACGTGCCATGCTATTATGGAGTATTGATGATTTGCTCCAATCGCTTCTTAGATGACTAAGTAATCATATACATGTAGGCCTATATATACATTGACATAGAAAAATGAGTAGAATATTATTCTAATTCATTGTGCTTAGATGTTGAAGGGAAAGAACATATGTTTTTTACTGTCAGCTAACCACACAGCCTCAGTCTCGATTCCCTAAAACTAATCCTAATAGTACAAAATTGCGCAATATACTTTTTAGAATGAAAGTGGAATTATTGGTTCATTGCTAGAACAGAATACACACCCAGGAGATGAAATAATGAAATTACCATTTATCCTTTGTTGGTGCTGCTGGAGCCCTAGCCAACGGCGCTAGATGTGGGGGTCGGGGCAGGGAAGCAGGATGGCTCTAGGGGCTTCTGCAGCGGCGCACCGAGTCGGCATCCCAGCCTTGGTTGCCGCCGCCGCTAGCCGTGAGCACGCGAAGGCGGCACCGTGTGGTGCCGTCGGATCCCTAGCCGGTGGCGCTAGATGTGGGGGTCGGAGAAGGGAAGAGGGTGGCTATGGGGGATTCTACGGTGGTGCTTGCCTTGCGTCTGGTTCCACAGTCATTGCCTCGTGTACAGCCGCATCGTTCCAGCCGCTGCTTCAGAGAGAAAGGGAGAAATCGTGGTGGCGGGGGAGAGAGAGGCAATAACATTCCTACACTGTGACAACTGCGCCCGAGCGCTCGATCGCTGTGCCTATTAGACGCCGGTCGCGGTCCTTTCCTCGCATGATCCATTGCTGGAGTTCCTTGCCGTCACGCGTGTGTCGGCCATAGCCTACGACCACATGGAGGTGCGGGTGGCCATGGCTAGCCGACGCGCCGTCGGAACGGCGGGAGCACGGGGAGGGGAGCGTGGAAGAGAGTGGTGGCCCTAGGGTTAGGGTTTCCTCCGCGGGGAGAGAAGGGAAAATGAAGACGTTTTACAAGCAGCGACGGTAGCAACATAGGCCCACAGTCAGAGACACAAGCTGCAGCGCGCACCGCAGGAGCGCTGAGAAGCCTTCCTGCCGCTCAGGCTTGAGCAATTAGATAATTACTATGACGAAGCTACGTCTTAACTAGAATCATTAGTTTTGTTAGGTTTACTAGGAAACATGTCCATGCGTTGCAACGGGTTAGCAAAATATGTATAACCGAAACACGCGAAGTATGTCTTTATTAGCGCATCCGAGACATTGTTGCAGAAATCATCAAGCTCCAGGGGCGCATCCGCGGCATTGTCCCAGAAATCAGCAACCTTGTTTTCCCGTTGCATCTAGCAGAAACATATGTAGAAACTTTCTGCTATCAGTGCATATCTTCTAGGTGTAGTAGCCTCCTGTTTCGTTTTCCCATATAGAAGTCAAGCTATAGCCTCTCTCTTATTTTTCCCATATATAGAAGTCAAGCTCATGTACTCAGCAAGCCAATTTTACTGTTTAAATTTTTAAAATGAGTACATCCCTACTTATCCATTTCCATGCAGTAAGAATATTCAACTTGTAAAATGGTGATAATTGTCAACGGTGAGAACACTCAACTTGTATTCATTAATATCAGTTTGGAGAATACGATATAGTATATATAAGAAGAAAGTCACCTTGTTCCTATCACTACAAAGCATGAAAAAGGAAGTAGCCAATGAGAACACCAGATTAGTAAAAACTCGACTACTTTTAACGCACTAACATGGAACATAACATACAATCCAATCGGTAAATGTAAATCTTTTCTCATTGTCAAGGAAAACGATGCCAAGAATCAACTACAAACAACATGAACTGTCGAGCCTGGATGGTTCTAGAAAATTACTGGAAATTAAAGTTACAATATCAATGGAAGTACCAAGTTCATATCAAAGTTTAACCTGAAACCATTCAGCGCTACGGCATGCTAGCTGATAGGGGGATTCCTATGTGGAATTCCAGGTAGGAAGTAACTAAAAGGTCCTAGAGTATTTTTTGATTTCGTACATGATAGGATATGGAAACCAAGTCCTTGGTCAGGGCAGAGCTACCATTGACCCTCTTGACGCACTCGATAAGCCGTGTAGAACAGAAGCAGCGGCGTGAGGGCCGCTTCCAAGATCTCCACAGAAAGTGACATCTTTGTGCACCAGCTCGATCGCAGAATTCCATCGGCTAGCGAAATCCTTCACCAGAGGCTCCATGTCGCCAATGTTGACCTTGTACAAACTTGAAATAACATCCTCCGCTAACAAAGATATCATTGTAAAGAAAGGAAGAGAAAAGCACAACAATGTTATAGAATTCTACTTACATGTGCGTGACTTAACAAACTTAACCAGATCATTAAAATGCTCCAAAATAAACTTCAGAGATATTTATGTATAAAAGTAGCCTACTCTAAAAGAATTTTCCAATTACCAGTCTAGGAATATGGTAACATTCTTTTAAACATGACATGGACATGTTAAGGAGTTCCATAAATCACAATCTATAGTGCTACAAAATTCAAAATGAAGTTGCACGTTCTCCTCTGGTCTGTATTAGCAAGATCCAAATTAATTTGGACAAATCAATGCATGTAGTATATTTACACTAAAAATATTTCCACCAGAGACAGCTAGTAGCAATTGTGAGACCTGATCAAAAGTACCAACCTTCGATATGGCAATCGTTAAATCAGTTGTTTATCAAGAAAACGCTTTCCATATTTGGTTTAGAGAACATCTTGGCCAACTTAATAACCAATTCTTCAGTAGCCATCCGTAACTGATCAAGATTAAGTTCAAGCCGCAAATGTACAAACACCTTTTTTAAAATTCTACAAGTTACAGTAACATTCTTTCTATCGATGGCACAGTGAAGACGAATTATGGCCAACATGACATGCTTTGCACAAAAATATCGAGACATTGACAAATAGGAAATAAATATATCCGATGTATATCTTTTCTACTCCCTCTAGTCCATATTACTTGTCGCTGAAATAAATGTATCTAGACATGTTTTAGTGCTAGATACATCCGTTTCAGCGACAAGTAATATGGATAGGAGGAAGTAACAAAAACGGAAGTGAATAATTTAAATCTTAGCTCATTCAGTTATATATATACTCCTTCCGTTTCAAAATATAAGATGTTTTAGGTTTGTGAAAAAAATGTATCTAGACTTGTTTTAGTGTGTAGATTTACTCCAAACCTGAGTGAACCTACATACTAACAAGTAGTCTAGATACATTTTCTTCACAAAGCTAAAACATCTTATATTTTGAAACGGAGGGAGTATATAGAAACACCTTTGATGACATTAAAAAAACAGTTTAGACGCCTAAGAACCAAGATATGGTAATTTCTCCATCCTAGCAAATAAGAGATGATAAGGAGTACAAGCAAAGTACTGCCAGTTCTTCATCTACTTGTAGATCAAAGTATGATCTTTCCCTATCAACGGACCACATTGTTGCATGGTAGAAATAGCCGTAAATTTATTGACAAAGAGAAGGGATGGCGAGATTACATGTTATAACCGGCAACACATTCTGTGGTAAGATGCCTTGCACAAAGTGTGATTCCACTTCCTCATAGATGATCCGATGATTGCAAACACCACCGGAAAACATGAAGTCTATACGCTGGACATGAATACAAACCATACTTCATAGTTAGTACATTCCAAGTATATGATCATAAGATTTTTTAAAGAATAAAGCCATGCTGCAGTAGAGAGCTTCTTGAGACATTTGGTATGTGCAATGTATCAGTAGAACTACAAGATTCATGCTAAACCATTCAATCTTGTGAAAGGAAGTGCTTTAGACTAAGTGTCACAAGTAAAAAAAAGTGCTTTGTAATCAGTGTTATGGCAGCAAACAAATGTCATCCCATGTAATTTATGTAGCTAGTCAATCACAATCACATCAGAAAATCAAAAAAATTCACACCACTCACTAACAAGATAAATTCATAGTACATGAGAGCGATCTACCATTTAAAACAAATCTACAGAGCATCAATGAAAATAGCTACTTATCCTTTACAGTTTGATGGAGTATATGCAATACAAGTAATATTTCTTCAAAATCTATAGAAATTAATGGAAAATGGATTTAAGGTAATAATGAAAAAAGGGATACAAGATAAATCCTGAGAATAAAAATACTCAGGTACGAATGAGAAAAGGGACTATATTATGTTTCTATCACTGTTAATGTTAATAAAAAATGTACGTTGTTTTTAATACAACTAAAAATAGTTATGCATTGGTTCATTGAAGCTACTGCCTTTATATAGCTTGTAATTCCATTAAATTGTTCAACCAGTGCACACAGGTCTAAAACGATTAAAAATGAAATAAGTAGAATTATATAGAGGTGGGTACTGAAAATGAGAGAGAGCTGGAGAAAGAGAGAAACTCTAGGCATCGACCAACCTGAGAGTCCATGCGCGATGCACACAACACCGAACACCGTGCCTTCTCTAGGCGTCCCCGACGCTTGAGCAACGGTTGTGGAGGGTGGCGACATGTGCTTCCTCCACACCTATAGGAACACAAACAACGCCTTCTGAAGCCCCAACTGCACAGATAAAAGTCAGCGTTGTCGCCCGTGTTACCGGTTGTGTGGAAGAAGGTTGGTGTGTGCGTGTCCGCTCGTCTTCTGCCTTAATTAAAGGCTTTCACGCCAGCACTCGACAACCTTTGTGAGCGTCCAAGTAAGCAGTTCCTTACCTAACCTGTAAACAGAACACCACAACCACCGTCATCAACCATATGCTCTCACCGGAACTAATTGCAAATAGAGCAGATAAACTTTACAAATTGATTACTTCACAAATTGTGTGACACCCTCTGTTGCACATATCAGTTTCGAATAAACAACCAAGACATACAATAGCTATCCTGTCACCCATGTACAATTAAAGAAACCCATGTACAATTAAAGAAACCGATAAGCCCATGACTCCATGAGCATTTGCATATGCACCACAACAACATGCACTGAGTTTCGTATTTGCATTGTAACTAAATTATAAGGATAAAGAAAAAGGAATTCCTCACTTACAGAATTATTACAATTCCCAAAGAAGGAAATAATTCAGTTCGGGGGACATAACACTATGCCACTACAAGTCTGTCTTGAAAAAGGACCATGTATAGGCTGCATGTTCTCAATACAAGATCTCCAAGTGAATCATCCGGCTCTCTCTCTAATAAAAATGCTGAAAGAATTCAGACATGAATATTTTCACAGACATGCACTACTGAGTTTCGTATTTGGATTGTAACTAAATTATAAGGATATAGAAAAAGGAATTCCTCACTTACAGAACTATTACAATTCCCAAAGAAGGAAATAATTCGGTTCGGGGGACATAGCACTATGCCACTACCAGTCTGTTTTGCAAAAGGACCATGTACAGGTTGCACGTTCTCAATACAGGATCCCAAAGTGAATCATCCGGCTCTCTCTGTAATAAAAACGCTGAAAGAATTCAGTCATGTATGCACTACCGAGTTTCGTATTTATATTGTAACTAAATTATAAGGATATGGAAAAAGTAATTCCTCACTTATAGAATTATTACAATTTCTAAAGAAGGAAATAATTCAGTTCTAGGGACATGATCAGTCAATACAACAAGCTATGGAACCACAAGATCATCTAAAGGTATTGTGACATGTGATTTGACAGCTGATATATTGTGTCAAATGGAGCATCACCATTATAGGAACATATATCGATTTGCAACGCGATGCGGAATTTAGATAATTGTACATCCATGAGAAAAGTGCAGGATCCTTTTGTGGTCGTCCTAATAGATATTATTGCAGTTTTAACAAGGACCAGCTATAGATAAAAAATACCCATACATATTGAAAAGTTCCGGTAGACAATTTGTGCATTATTCACAACCAGATCAACAAAGAAAATACATTAATCTGGGTGCTTATAGCTGGCCCGATGAAGTGGTGGTCATGGCCTTCATGACGCGAACCTGTTGTGCTAGGCATGGGTGCCATGGGGCATGCCCGTGCCATCTTCTTCAAGACGCTATCTTCCAGGAAGAGGATGCCAAGAACAACATCGGTGCTACCCAGAGAAATGACGAATCAAATACATGCGCACTCCAACTTTAATAACTCTAACTTTAAAAAAATCAACCGATCTGGATGTAGCAAATAAAAATGCAAGTAAAGTACTAACCTCGATCTTCCCTCAGCGACGGCGGTGGCGTGTACACCCGCAGTTGCCGGTAGGATGCGCGGTGAGTGGCGGGATCCCGGCTAGACGGCCACGTGGGTGCGCTCGGCTCGGAGTGGCCACTGTAGAGAGAAGTCAGGGAGGATAAAAAGAGGTCTTCTCTTCACAGCGCTCACCTCTGCTGATGGAGGGCATCATCCATTGCCGCAGCGAATCCTTCCCTCACCCCCTCCCCACCATGAACCGTGAGAGGATCGAATCTCAATCCGGGAACGAAGATGTTTGGCCTTGGCGAGCGCACGTGTGAGCAGCTCGGGTGACAGAGAAACGGGGAAAGAGCAGATAAGGCATAGGGAGCAGGATATGAGGGAGGGGGAGGATCCGTTTACGTGGCTGCTTTGCCGGAGGACGATGGGAAGAGGCGGCGGCGGCAAACCCTAGCAAAGCTGCTCACCCCTCGTTCTCCTCTCCCTGCGGGACTGGGGAAAAACGGGAGGCTGCTTTTCAGGCCAAAACCTAGCAAGAATGTTGCATGACGTGGGTGTGGTCGCCGTCGGGACGATGGTGGAGAAGAGGCGCTGGTGGAGGAGGTTTCCGCATCGGCGGCGGGGTAGAGGAGCAGTGGCATGGGGTGGTCTCCACGGTGGGATTCATTGGGCTTGGCCCATTTGGAGGGCAACCACGCGAGCGCGACGAAACGAAACGACGTATTGTGCGAGAGGGAGGACGACGGAACACGAGATCTTTTTTAAGTAGTAGAGATAAACTTCCTCGCATCTCCACGAGCTACATGCAGTTTCTGTAGAGTATATGACATTTAAGTTACAAAATCTCATTTTTTTTGTTAAGCTCTAATATAATACTCTTGTGTGATGAAAACGTGTACGGTCAACCTACATACATGTAATAAATCTTGCAAACACGGGTAACGTCGGTAACATACCACTCATAACACTTCTCAGGTCCCTCACATCTTATCTCCTCCGTTTGTTGCTCTATTTGGATGGCTACCACCTCATGTGTGCTACTCCCTCCGTTCAGAAATATAAGACATTCTAGGTTTGTGAAACGAATGTATTACGAACCTATACACTAAAAGACGTCTAGATACATTCGATTCACAAAGCTAAAACGTCTTATATTTTCGAACGGAGGGAGTACTTGATTGCCTCGCTAGCACCAACAAAGACAAATGACTCTCGTTAGGGACGGTCGGACGGAGCTGCAAATATTATACTCCCTCCATTTTAAAATATAAGATATTTTAGCTTTGTGAAGCTAATGTATCTAGAGTCTTTTTAGTATGTAGGTTCGGAGAGAATTGGAGTAAACCTGCACACTAAAAGATGTCTAGATTTATTAACTTCACAAAGGTAAAACATTTTATATTTTGAAACGGAGGGAGTATGAGGGGAGCCAATTGAACATTATAAAACAATCGAGGGGGCCATGGCCCCGGTCCACCACACCCCCCAACTTCGTCCCTGACTCTCATGACAAGCCTTTGTTGTGTCCTCCCTTGATACTTGTTCCCCTCTCCTGTCTCAACAATTTTAAGAAAATCTGTGTTTTGTGCTTGATTTTATGTTCTCATAAAGTTAATCTAATTTGAGCTCTACCTATAGTTAATAATTGAGTAAATTCCATATTTTACCCCTTAGTTTGATATTTCTGACAGTAATTGCCCTATTTAAAAAATCATCCATATTATCCCATTTAGCGAAAGTTTTGTTAATTTTTACCCCTTCTAAAAACAGGAGCAATCTACTATGTGAATTCCGGCTCTCAGGTACCTGCAGCGCACGACGTCGCTCATTTTCTCCTTGCGCTTTTCACACCCCGAATCTATCTACTCCCTCCGCCTCAAAATAGATGTCGCAAATTTATCTAAATTTGAATGTATCTAGTTACTATTTAGTAGTATATAGATACATCTAAATTTACATAAATTTCCGACATCTATTTTGAGACGGAGTAGTATCTAGATACATTCAAATTTAGATAAATTTGCGACATCTATTTTGAGACGGAGGGAGTAATTGCTGAGCAGCCGCATAAAATTTGTAACAATCGGTCTGCTTCAACGCTACAATCGGTACGGTATGGACTCGTCGAGTTAATCGCTACCGTATCTCATGCATAAAAGAGGGGGAGGCAGTGATCCCAGAGTAAGTTGGTTCCTTTGTTAATGTTGGGAGGTGTTTTTGAAGAATGGCAATATCACGTAGGGGGCTGCAGGCTCATTTAAAATACTAGCAAGCATCAACCTACGGGAGACAAGGAAAATTGATTTTCTACAGGCTCGTAGTTCATGTGTGCCACTTACTAACAAGTATTCCGACATGACAGATGCACGTTATTAAATGCTTACACGGTAAAGACGACATGTAATACTATTCTGATGGAATCTAACACAACTCTGTGTGTATCGGATATCATAACTATTCCTTGCAAGATGGTGGTTAATTACGAACAGGAATTTTTGGGTTCAAAGTTTCCTGGGCACACAGAGGAAGCTGCCGACTAGGAACCATATAAAAGGTCACGTTCCTTTCCAAAAAAAAAAATATATATAAAAAAGGTCAAGTGTAAAATCTTAGTAAGGGTAAAAACTAGCAAAACTTTCGCTAAATGGGATAATACAGATGAAAAGTTGTTAAATGGGGTAATAAATGTCAAAATTGTCAAATTAGGAAGTAAAATCTGGAATTTACTCTTAATAATTTATCAACCTAAAAGTCTGATAAAAAAATCTTGTTGTGTGAAAGGAGAGTAGGAAAAAAAGAGAGGAACATAGGTGGGTCTATAAGGTGGACTAGTGCGCTCAAGTTCTAACTCTATGTATCTTGTATTAACATAGTGGAACATCTCTAACTTTTGCTTCAATACTTTTATGAAATATTGTTTCCAAAATCCATTTTATCACGCTTAGATTTATTAGGGTTTATCATGCTTCGATTTTTTACCTTGTATGAACCCATGTCATTTCTTATTTCGTTAAATGATTCTTTTAAGCGAACAATAAGTCTGAGATGTTTTCAAATACCTTTTTTATCACACTGCCAGCTAAAAATGGTATTTTTATGTGCTTACTTTTTTTTTTCATATATGCGTGTTCACTTACTCTGCCCAAACTATTCAATAATTTTTAATGTGCGATAAAACATGCCATAAAAAATCCCTACATTTCATCTGTCTCGAAAATGGTTCAAGAGTTAAGATCGAATCGAGAGCGTTATAGGTCAAATTTGAGCCAACGCATTAGCTTAATAGTGCTAGCTGAGCCATACTAGTCGAGAGGCCCATTTACACCTTTAGTCGTACCTCTAACTTTTCAATATCAAACATAGACCTCAAAAAATATGTGCGCCATCTAAATGGGGATCACAGGATCAACGTCGGAGCCAAGAATTCAAGTTGTAATATTCTTCCAAATCTATGATGTTAAATACATGTATTTTTTACTACTCCTATTTTTTTAAAAATTTCATGAGTTATACTTATAGATAAAGAATTTGCCAGAAACATGTGTATTCAATTGACCAAACAGCTCTATGTGAGATTCAAAGCATTTTCCGAAAAAAAATTCAAACCTCGAGCCTTTTTTTTGAAACATCATATATATTAAGCATGCAAGCCGCCTCATTAAAACCTTACAGTCCCCTCAGGTATCCTGGTAAGGACAAAAGGTGCGTATAAAACTTGCAGCCCATCAAACAATTATTATATCATCTAGTAGAGTTTGCAAAATAAACCTAGATGGTTCATTGCCCCAATTACAATACTCATTATTAAGAAAACTAAATTTAGCTAATTCATGAGCCACTCGGTTTTCTTCTATTGGGCAAGATTTGAAGATAATTCTATCAACCAGTGAAGCCAAGTCCACGCAATCAGCATAAATAGCAGAAGACTCATTCCACCACGTTTCTTCGTCTATAAAGCTTCAACTGTCTCCATTGAATCCGACTCCATTTGGACATTATTATAGCCCATATTGATCGCCATGGCTAAACCCTATTTCATCGCCATAGCTTCTGCCATAGCAGAAGATGCCACATGAGCTAAGAAACGGGTAGATGCTGCTATGAAGCTTCCCTGATAATCCCGAATAACCACTCCAACAGCACATGCATGAACATCATTATGAAAAGAAGCATCCACATTTATTTTTACATGCCGAGGTTCGGGTTTTGACCATCTCTCCAAATTCACCTGTTGATGTTTGGAGGCTACTCTTGCAGCATTTGCGGTAATGGCTAGGATAGTAATCTTGCATTTGTACATCGGTGGGACAGCCTCGTCATGAGTTCTTTGGCGACGAATCCACCAAAGGTACCAACATATGACAACAATTGTTTCCTTCAGGTTAATATGCTCTAGACCCGGGAGAGGGCAGTCCTCATTCGCAAGAGATGTTCTAGAACAACCGAACTAGCCTTGTCAATCACCGTAGCTTCCTCTATGATTTCATGTAAACCAAGGGATACCAACATCTCATGCGCCACCGGGCAGCGAAATAGAAGATGTAAAACATCCTCGACCCCTTGATGACAGATTGGGCAAGCGCCATCAGAACCAATATGCAGATTTTCCAAAATGCCTTTAAGCGGAACAATACCATGCAGAGCACGCCAAATAAAGATTATAATTTTGCCTGGAATTTTGAGTTTCCAAAGATTCTTCCAAACCAGATTCATAGCAGAACTTCCTGGTAGAGCCAGTTGCGCCGCCCTAGGCCCGAACTGGTGCTTCCACTATAGATGATAACCAGGCCGAACAATATATTGACCATGTTTAGTGTATTGTCAGGCTACAAAGTCATCAAAACCATGTTGATTAATAGGGATTTGAAGGATTCGGCCTCCATCAGCCGAGCAGAAAATAGTCTGAATCAGCTCGTCATCCCAACAACACGTGTATGGATTAATAAGTTCGCGGACCTTTGTAAGAACCGTCTGGCCCCGTGGAGTTATAATTTTTATGTCAGCACTGGAAGGAATCCATGGGTCAGTCTAAATATTAATTAACTCCCCATTACCAACTTTCCACACCATACCTCTCTCGAAAGTAGCTAAACCGGCTAGCAAGCTCTGCCATGTGAAAGATGATCCTGCCTTGGGTCCATCACTCAGAATATTTCCATGGGGATAGTACTTAGCCTTAAGAACCTTTGCGCAAAGAGAATTTGGTTCCTTTACAAGCCTCCAAATTTGTTTTGCCAACATAGTAAGGTTGAAGGAGTGAAAATCCCTAAACCCCCATACCTCCTTCACTGTTCGGGTCACATAGTTTTCACCATGCAAACCAATGCATTTTTTTGCTATTATCATCACCCCCCATCAAAACTTTGATATGACATCCATCATCCTTTTACGCACCCCAATTGAAATTTGAAACACTGACATTGCGTGTAAAGGAATTGCTTGAGCCACAACCTTCAACAATATTTCTTTTCCACAAATAGAAAGTTGTTTCTCTTTCCAACTCATAATACGTTGGATAATCCTCTCCACAAAATGCAAAAAAGCAATCAGAATGATTAGCTGCCAAAATTGCCGGGAGACCAAGATATTTATCTGATATAGCCTCCGTATCAATATGTAAAGCTTCACGAATCTCAGCTTTAATCAGCACATGTGTATTTGGAGAAAAGAGGATACTTGACTTTGGTAAACTCACCAATTGCCCCGAGTTTGCACAATAAGTGTCTAGAACTTGTTGCAAGGAAGTTGCATTAGTCATATTAGCTTTCATGAGAATAAGAGAATCATCAGCAAAAAGTAGATATGAGACTGACGGTGCATTTCTGCACACTCTTACCCCATCGATGCCACCAACTTCTTCTTCATGCATCAAATGACTAGATAACCCTTCTGCGCAAAGAAGGAACAAATGCGGAGATAGCGGATCACCCTGTCGAAACCCTCTCGAGGGTGTGAACATATATGTCCCATCAGAGTTAAACCTTACTTGATATCTTACCGATTTTACACAAGCCATCATTAAAGAAATCCATCTATCAGCAAACCCCAGTTTCTCATCATATCTTCAAGGAACACCCACTCCACTCGATCATATGCTTTGTGCATGTCTAACTTGACAGCACAATATCCATTCTTCCCGAACCTTTTATTTTTTAATGGAGTGCACGCATTCATATGCCACCAGGACGTTGTCAGTAATTAGGCGTCCGGGAACAAAGGCACTCTGCATCGATGAGATCACATCAGGGAGAATATCCTTCAGTCTCAGGGATAGCATCTTTAATATAATTTTATATATAACATTGCAAAGGCTAATTGGACAAAACTGAGTAATCAGCTCTGGATCATCCGTTTTGGGGATGAGAACCACGGTACTATCGTTCCAACCTTCGGGGATAACACCGGTATCCAAAGCTTGTAAAACTTTCTGAGTTATTTTGTGCCAAAAACACTCCAGAATCTTTTATAGAATACTGCGTGTAGACCAGCTGGGCCAGGGGCCTTAAAATCCCCAATACTAAAAACTGCCTTCTTAATATCCTCGGCAGTAAATGGGTTAAGCAATTTAACATTCATACCATAAGTAACCTTCATTTGTATTTTTCAAGTACTGCCAGATCTGCAGCTTGAACATCAGAGGTGAATAAATTAGCAAAGTAATCAAGAACAATTGATTTAAGAGGCTCTTTACCTTCCACCCACACACCATTAACCTTGTGTTTCTTGATAAAATTCTTCTTGCGACGCATTGAGGCAAAATTATGGAAAAAGCCGTATTTCGACCTTCAAGCTGTAACCAATTTGCTTTAGATCTCTGTAGCCAATAGACCTCCTCATGATCCAATAAGATTTCAATCAAATTTGACATTTTCTTGGCCTTCGCTTCACTTTCATAAATAATGGGGCCATTAAGAGCTTCATTTAATTCATGCGGAGCCTTTCGCAAAATCGCTTCTTCGGTTTCTTTAATACTCTGCCATCCCAATCATGAAATGCTGCTTACTCAATATGTTGAGCTCGTTGGGGAACCCCAAGAGGAAGTATGATGAGTATAACAACAAGTTTTCCCTCAGTTATGAAACCAAGGTTATCAAACCAGTAGGAGCAAGGAAACACCTCCAAGGTGTTGTTTCCAACTTGGAATCCTGCACAACACAATCACAGAACTTTGTCCCAACTTACAGTGAGGTTGTCAATCTCACCAGTTTTGCTGAAAACAAAGGATTAAACGTATCGTGTGGAAGATAGTAATTGCTTGCAGAAAGTAAACACAAAATAGTAAATAGTAGATTATAGATTGATGGTAAAAGAATGGACCGGGGTCCATAGTTCACTAGTGGTGATTCTCCTTAAGATAGATGACATGTTGGGTGAACAAATTACAGCGGGCAATTGACAAACATTGAGAAAGCATACATTCATATACTAATCATCTTGACTCCTATGAGATTTGATTGGGCATTACAATATTATACATAGACCGTAATCCAACTGCATCTATGACTAATAATCCACCTTCAGGTTATCATCCGAACCCCCTCCAGTATTAAGTTGCAAGCAACAGATAATTGCATTACGCATTACGTGTAAAGTAAACAATACGATTGTTCTATGAACAAAGAATTGTTGTTTTCTCCCTAGTAGCAACAACACATCTAGTATCTTAGAGATTTCTGTCACTTCCCCGGATTACTAGAGGCAAGAACCCACTATCGAGCATAAATACTAACTCTTGGAGCTGCTAGCATCTACTTGGCCAAGATAGCTACTAACAACGGAAAGCATGCAAGATCACAAATAACAAAGACATGATAGAATCAATAATCAATCTGAAATAGCATCTCAATATCCATCGGATCCCGCAAACACAACATATAGAATTACAAATAGATGATCTTCATCATGAACGGAGCTCACAAGATCTAAACATGATAGCACAAAGGAGAAGAACCAGCCATCTAGCTACTACATGGACCCGTAGTCCAGAGATGAACAACTCACGCATCACACCGGAGGCTTGCCTGGTGATGAAGAAGGCCTCCAAGGTGAATTCTTCCCTCCGGCAGAGTGCCGGGAAGAGCTTCAGATCCCTCCCGATCTAGGGATGGAGATGACGGTAGCTAGAGACTCTTTTGTGAAATTTTCATCGGGTACTTAGGATTTCTATATCGGAGGCTTCTTATAGGCGAAAGGGGAGACCGAGGGGGTGCCCGAGGTGGCTGCACCCCCCACCCCCACCCCCGGGCGTGGGCCAAGCCTGGCCACGTGTCCAGGGGGTGTAGCCCCTCGAGGCCCTTCTCCGTCTCCTCTTCTGGCTCTGTGTTCCCTTCGGTGAAATATTGACTTTGGCTTTTGTCCCATCCAATTCCGAGAATATTCATTTTCTGGCTTTCTTGGAACCAAAAACAGCATAAAACAGGCAACTGTCACTGTGGCATCTTGTTAATAGGTTAGTCCCAGAAAGTGTATAAAAATACTCCAAAATGTGGACAAAACATAAGAAAGTAGATATAAAACAAGCATGGAACATCAAAAATTATAGATACGTTAGCAACGTATCAACATCCCCAACCTTAACTCCTGCTCGTCCTCGAGTAGGTAAGTGATAAAAAAGAAAGAATAATTTTTTAGGTGACATGCATCATCATAATCTTGATCAAAGTATCTGTAAAACATTGATAGCTGGGATCGTAGTACTTTAACATAGCATGAAAGACATAGTTATATCAATAAGACATAGTAACTATATTGTAACATGAAAAGGTACAACAAAAGATTCATGAATAACAATGCTTTGTAAGACGTTTGTTTGTTTCACATAAAGAAAACATAATGAGAATGGTATTCAGTTTGTCCCTCATAGTGTAGCAAAACAGAAATGCATAGGACACCTTCAAAGTTCATAAGGGTGACTAGATACAGATAGTTTAAGAACAAGCAATATCAAAGTTATGAATCAATCAACAAGTTTTGGAACAATGCACATTAAACTAAGAATGGCCACTATGCTCTCTCAATAGGTGCATAAAGATAGAAGATGGAGACTCAACATAAAAGTAAAAGAAAGGCCTTCATAGAAGGAAGCAGGGATTCAAGTCTCATAAAGAGCTTCCAAAAATTATGGTACTTATTAGCTTTCAGCTCTCATTGCCCCCATCATAGGCATCTTCAAGTGATTAAGGTTAAAGTGACACAACTAAGAGGATATGCTTGACAAGTTATAAGTTGAAATCTCATGCCCCTTGCTTACGAGTACCGAACCTCATGCTACTCAACTTCAGTCACAAGTAAGCTCTTGTCATTGTAAGTACCTATGTATCATAGAGAACCGCCAACGGGGTACCCCTTGCCCCATGACACAGGAGCTATCCCATATCAAAATGATAAGGCAACAGACAATGAGCATCTCAGTGATCTTTTTATTTGCTATTTGCATAGGTTTTTATTAAGGATGCTTCATAGAGTGCTCATTATGGTTATGCTGCAAGTTTCCACCATGATTTGACATGGCTTAGGCTAGCGGTCCAAGCGTTTCTCTAACACACATACAAACTCCATGATCTTACAAGTTCCCCTTTTATTTCACACCGCTAGGATCCATAAGCAAAAGAATCATGATATCAACGGAATAATAAGTGCAATGTTGAAAGCGTTCCCCATGATACATGGTTCTGCTAACTTGAACTTATAAAGCGCAAGCATATATGCAACAAAGATGGACACAATGGTTCAAGACTATTAAGTGCAAGAAAGTAAAGTATGCCATCAAGTTCGTGAGAGCTTTAATCACTAATTTTCACATAACAAGTTTAATTCGGAAGGTAGATAAAAACATGAATATACTTGGAGTAGCAAATGCTAATAGGTAGGTATGGTGGACTCTTTGGAATAACTTGGTTTTATTTGGAGTTGGATGCATGAGTGGGACTCATACTTGGTATGGAGGCTAGCAAAAGACTGGGAGTGACCAACTAAGAGAGCAATAATGGCCATAATCATGCAAAGCGACAAAACATCATTAATTAAATCATAAAATGATATTACAAGTCAAAAACTAAAGGATCATAGAGGCTATGGTGACTTGGTATAGTCATAACATGGTGTGAGCATGCGCCAAGTCAACCCAAATAAAGCATCAAAGGAGAATACCACAATACTATGCTTTAATATACTAAAACAATGCATGATTCTTTCAAGGCACACTAAGCAATCTCAATTGTTTATAAAATGTCATGCTACAGCAAAAATCACTAAACATAAAGCCAAAACAATATCAAGCATGACATGACAAAGTATAGGCCACAGTCAAAAATAAGCTCCTTTTTACCACTTAAGCATGGACTTTTCCTACTCTTTTCCAATCCAAACCAACTTATATGAAAACTAATGTATGAATGAGGGGGTCCAACCAATTTATTCAAGCAAACTAAGCAAATAAAAAAAAACCAAAACGAAGACGCTCCAAGAACAACACAATTGTGCATGAAACAATAAAAATGAAGTGTTTGGAAGAAACCTGAATTTTTTATTGATGAAGAAGGGGATGCCTTGGGCATCCCCAAGCTTTGACGCTTGTACTTCTTGGATAATTCTTAGGGTGACACGGATGGCATCCCCAAGCTTGAGCTTTAGTCCATTCTTCATCTCATTACATTATTCTTTCCCTACATCTGAAAATTTTCTTCATACAAAAATTCACACAATCTTCATTAGCAATATTAGTGTACTCAAGATAATAAGTCTTTTTGTTCAGTCTCAACACAAGTAAAACTTCCATTAAAACACAAGCTACTGTAGCACTTCCTTTAAGAAGTTCAAATGATCAAAGAGAACTCAAAGAGAAAGAGATTAAGATGCAAATGCAAATAATGGCAGAAATCTGTCAAAACAGCCAGCAGGTAGAAACCGATTTTTTCGAGACCTTCTGTTGCTCAAATCGAAAAGTGTTGAACTAACAAAAGTTGGATAACAACCTAGGGCAGAAGCACAAAAAATTACAGCTCAAACCGGCATACAGAGATTTTTCACGAATTTTTACAGCGAAGCACAAAAATCTGTTTCAGGACAACAACTTTCCCAAGCATTATTTCTCTCTCATTAGAGGTTACTCTTGGCACAAAAACCACACAAAATGATAAGGAGAGGTTATTGCTGAAGCAATAAATTCCAACACTCTACTAAAACTTTTGGGTTATATCCCAATAAGTACTTTTCTTTAACGCTTTTAAGTTAGGCATAAGAAGCAAGGAAATAATCAAGTATTCTCAAATGAAGAAGCATTAAGAGAAAATTTTGTTTTAATAGGAGAGGCAAAAGGAATCTTCTCTCTCTTCTTAGGGAAATGTTATATACCTTTCTTGAGTGGAAATTGATATTTAATAGTGCCTTCTTTCATATCAATAATGGCACCAACATTTCTAAGAAAAGGTCTTCCCACAATAATAGGACAAGAAGCATTGCATTCAACATCCAAAACATAGAAATCAATGGGGACATATGCATTGTTAACCATAATAAGAACATCATTAATACTCCCCATGAGTTTCTTTGTAGCATTATTGATGTCTACGCACTTCTATTCTTGTAGACAGTTGTTGGGCCTCCAAGTGCAGAGGTTTGTAGAACAGCAGCAAGTTTTCCCTTAAGTGGATCACCCAAGGTTTATCGAACTCAGGGAGGAAGTGGTCAAAGGTATGCCCTCTCAAGCAACCCTACAATCAAGATACAAGAAGTCTCTTGTGTCCCCAACACACCCAATACACTTGTTAGGTGTATAGGTGCACTAGTTCGGCGAAGAGATAGTGAAATACAAGTGGTATGGATAATTATAAGTGGTAACGGTGATAGAAGATAGCTTGATGGCGTGGAAAATACTAAAGTAAAACTGAAATAAAGATGGAAGCAAGCAAACATGTAACAGATCTAATTGCAAACGGTGTTTCAATGCTAAGAAACAAGGCATAGGGATCATACTTTCACTAGTGAACACTCTCATATAAATATCTTCTCTTTATGATACTACTCCCCGGTTGAACACTCTAATCGATGGTAGGGCTATAACAGCACACCTCAAAGTAAGCCTTTCCCATCTAGAAAACCCCACATTGTCACCTTGAGTACTAGATGAGTCCAACAAACACCACAATTTCATAAAGACATCCAACTCCAAATATAACTCATAACAAGTATTTGTAATCTCTAGCCTAAGTGCCACCATGGTGTGCACACTGTCAACTTCACACACATGGGGAGAGTAGAGATCTATTAAAGCACTTGAGTAGCAAGGTAGATCTATAGATTACAAGCTCATGATCTCAATAAGATCATGCATAGAGAGAGAGATAAACACATAGCTACCGGTAGAACCCTTAGCCTCGAGAGAGAACTACTCCCTCCTCATCATGGGAATCAGCCATGGTGATGGAGATGGTGGTGGAGATCGATGGAGATGGCTCCGGGGGCACTTCCAATCGGCGGTCTTGAACAGAGACTTTCTGTCCCCCGAATCTCCCCTTCGGTGGCGGCGGTGCAGCGGAACTTTTCGTGGATTTCTGATTGATTCCTTAGGGTTTTGGTATCGGGAGGCTCTTATAGGCGAAAGAGGCAAGGTCGATGGCCGGCCAGGGGGCCCACACCATGCCCTAGCGCGGCCTGGGCTGGCCCGCGCCAAGGGGGGTGTGGCCACCCTGTAGCCCCTCTCTGACTCTCCTTCTGGCTCCGTGAGTCTTCCGGGAAAATAGTAACTTTGGCTTTTGTCCCGTCCAATTCCGAGAATATTCATTTTCTGACTTCCTGGAACCAAAAACAGCAGAAAACAAGCAACTGGCACTGTGGCATCTTGTTAATAGGTTAGTCCAAGAAATCATATGAAAAGTACTCCAAAGTTGGAACAAAACACAAGAAAGTAGATAAAACCAAGCATGGAACATCAAAAATTATAGATACATTTGCAATGTATCAACATCCCCAAGCTTAACTCCTGCTCGTCCTCAAGTAGGTAAGTGATAAAAAGAAAGAATAATTTTTGAGGTGACATGCACCATCATAAACTTGATCAAAGTATTTGTAAAGCATCGAAAGCTGGGATCATGGTACTTCAATCATAACATGAAAGACAAAGTTCTAGCAATAAGGCAAAGCAACTATGTTGCAACATGAAAAGGCACAAACAAAATATTCATGAATAACAAGGCTTTGCAAGACGTTTGTTTGTTACACATAAAGAAAACATAGCATAATGGCATTCAGCTTGTCCCTCATAGAGTAGCAAATATAAATGCATAGGGCACCTTCAAAATTCATAAGAGTGACTAGATACAAATAGTTTAAAACAAGCAATATCAAAGTTATGCATCAATCAACAAGTCTTGGGACAATGCACATAGAACTAAGAATGGCCACTATGCTCTCAAAGTAGGTGCATAAAGGTAGAAGGTGGAGACTCAATATAAAAGTGGAAGAAAGGCCTTCATAGAAGGAAGTAGGGATTCAAGTCTCATAAAGAGCTTCCAAAAACTATGGTACTTAATAGCTTACATATCTCATTGCTCCTATCATAAGCATCTTGAAGTGATTAAGGTTAAAGTGAACAAACTATGGTGTACATGCTTGACGAAGTATAAGTTAGAAATCTCATGTCCCTTGTATACGAGGGTCGCTCCACATGCTACTCAAGTTTAGTCACCGGTAAGATCTTGTCATCGTAAGTACATGTGTATCATAGAGAACCGCCAATGGGGTACCCCTTGCCCGATGATACGGAAGAATCCCCATATCAAAATGACAAGGCAAGCAGACAACGAGCATCTCAGCAATCTTCTTATTTACCATGGGAATATGGTGCTTTTTTCTCTCTTTCCTCTTTTCATAATCTCATTTTTTTCTTTTTCTATTTTTTCTCAATATAGGGCTCTCTTTTTTTATAAGAAGAATGCTTCATAGACAGTTCATTATGGTTACGCTGCAGGTTTCCACCATGTCAGCATGGATTAGACCAGCGGTCCAGGCGTTTCTCTAACACATATACATAACTCCATTGACTTACAAGCTCCCCTTTCATTTCACACCGACGACATCCATATACAAAAGAGCATGATATCAACTAGGTACAAGTACCAAGTGCAATGTTGAAAGCATTCCCCATGAAAGCATGGTTCTGCTAATTCCCAACAAATAAGTGCAAGTATATACAACATAGACGACACAATGGTTCAAGTTTATTAAGGGCAAGAAAAGTAAATTGTGCCATCAAGTTTGTGAGAGCTTTAATCACTAGTTTTCTCATAACAAGTTTAATTTGGAAGGTAAACAAAAACATGAATATACTTGGAATAGCATAAGCTAGTAGGTAGGTATGGTGGACTCTTTGTAATAACTTGGTTCAGGGAGTTGGATGCATGAGTGGAACTCATACTTGGTTGTGGAGGCTAGCAAAAGACTGGGAGCGACAAACTAAGAGAGCAATAATGGCCATAATCATGCAGTGCGACAAAACATCATTGATCAAAGCATAAAGTGATACTACAAGTTGAAAACTAAAGGATCATAAAGGCTATGGTGACTTGAGATAGTCATAACATGGTGTGAGCATGCGCCAAGTCAACCCAAATAAAGCATCAAAGGAGAATACCACTATACTATGCTTTAATATGCTAAAACAATGTATGATTCATCCAAGGCATATTAAGAAATCTCAATTGTTTATACCAAGTCATGCTACAGCAAAGAATACTAAGCATAAAGCCAAAACAATATCAAGCATGGCATGACAGAGCATAGGCCACAGTAAAAAACGAGCTCTTTTTACCACATAAGAATGAACTTTCCTACTCTTTTCCAAACCAAACCAAACTATTTGCAAACCAATGTATGAAAGAGGGGGTCCAACCAATTTATTCAGTAAACTAAGAAAACAAAGCAAATGAAAAACCAAAACGAAAATGAAAAAGAAGACGCTCTAAGAACAACACAACCGTGCATGAAACAATAAAAATGAAGCGTTTGGAAGAAACCTGGGATTTTTATTGATGAAGAAGGGGATGCCTTGGGCATCCCCAAGTTTTGACGCTTGTACTTCTTGGATATTTCTTGGGGTGACATGCGTGGCATCCCCAAGCTTGAGCTTTAGTCCATCCTTCATCTCATTACTCATTCCTTCCATACACCTGGAATTTTTCCTTCATCCAAAACTTCACACAATCTTTATTAGCAACATTAGTGCACTCAAGATAATAAGTCTTTAGGTTTAGTTCTAACACCAATAAACTTCCATTATAACACTAGATACTGTAGCACTTCCCTCAAAAAGTTCAATTCCCCAAAAGAACTCAAAAAGGAACCAACAAGAAGCAAATGCAGAAAATGGCAGAAATCTGTCAAAACATACCAGTAGGTAAAGACGAATTTTTTCAAAGACCTTCTGTTGCTCAAATAAAAAAGTGTTGAACTAACGAAAGTTAGATAACAACCTGGGGCAGAAGCACAAAAATTCACGCCTCAAAAGGACGTTCAGAGATTTTATACAAATTTGTACGGTGAAGCACAGAAATCTGTTTCGGGACAACAACTTTCCCAATCATTATTTCTCTCTCATTAGAGGTTACTCTTGGCACAAAAACCAAATAAAAAGGATAAGGAGCGGTTATTACAGAGGTAGTAACTTCCAAGACTCATCTAAAACTTTTGGGTTATCTCCCAATAAGTACTTTTCTTTAACGCCTTTAAGTTAGGCATGATAGTTTTAGAAGATGCTCACATAGGAAATATGAATTGAAGTAAAAGAGAGCATCAAGAAGCAAATTCAAAACACATTTAAGTCTAACCCACTTCCTATGCATAGTAATCTTGTAAAGAAACAAGTCATTAAAGCACAAAGCAACAAGCATAGAAAAGCAAAACAAGTGCAGCTTCAAGACTTTCCACATAAAGAGGGAAAACTTAATATTGTTGAGATACATAAAACCATGTTTCCCTCTCTCATAATAACTTTCAGTAGCATCATGAATAAAAGTAACAATATAACTATCACAAGAAACATTCTTATCATGAGCCACATGCATATAATCATTATTACTCTCCATATAATCATAGTTATTCTTATTAATTGTAGTGGGAGCAAATTCAACAAAATAGCTATCATTATTATTCTCATCACCATAATCATCAAATATAGGAGGCATATTGTAATCATAATTAATTTTCTCCTCAATAGTTGGTGGACTAAAAATATCATATTCATCATTGTAATCATCATATATTGGAGGTTTTGTATCATCATAAGCAATAGAATAGCTATCTTCCAAAGCTAGGGGACTAAAAAGATCATTTTCATAAAAAGTAGCTTCCCCAAGCTTAGACTTTTCCTTAGAATTAGCAATAATAGTGTCCAAAGAATTCATACTAACAACATTGCTATTAGAATTCATACTAACAACATTGCTATTAGCATGAAAACAAAAAATTCCTACGATGAGAACTATACGCCAAGATCTATCTACTAGATACAGAGCAACGGGTGGACATACATCCATGGAGAACTTACCCTCGAAGAAAACGAGTTTTGTTAACAAGTAGGAACTCGTGGTTGACGTAGTCGTATGCTTGCCGATCTCAAGATCGTGGAGAAGTCCGAGCGCCACAAATCAGCAGCGCATCCGTCCTCGCACACACGTTCAAGCCATCGGACAACCTCCACCTCCTCGCTCCAGCGAATCAGCGGAAGCAGTAACTCCTTCCAGACGCAAGGCCACCGGGAACATGTATCTTGCTAATCCGAGACCATGGGGGAATATCTAGAGGTGGAGAGAGATTCTTCACAAGGAGGTGTGCTTTGTGAGGGAGGAGAGGGTGGCCTTTTATAGGAGAGGGGGGCTCCTACCCTCCCATGGCCGGCGGCAAAAGGGGGGTGCCCCCACCTCTTCCTCATTCATGTGGTGAAGCTCCACTCACATAAATTTTGACTCCACCCAAAATTCCACTCACATGCATTAAATTTCCACCAAATTTAATGCCACTCTCAATTAATAAAACTCTTTTATTTATTTTATTCAGAATTTTGTTAATTACTTTAATTAACAAACATTCACATAAAACCCCTTGCAAAATTTCAATATCACATGCAGAAACACTTTCTGCAATGTCACCCGAAACAATTCCGGTTTCTATCGAAACAATTCCTGTTTCTATCGAAACATTTCATGCGCTTTGCAAACCTTTTGTCTGAAACATATGTGCTCCTAAATGGTGTCCGGCAACCCTTAAGTGTGTCACCCTACGGTTCGTGAATAATGCAGACATGATTGAGACTCCTCTCAGATCAATAATCAGAAGCGGGACCTGGAGATCCATACTGACTCCTGCACATTCAATGATGACTTCTGTGATCATGAGAACCTTTAACACTAGTAATTTAATCCCTTTCTCTCATGATATAATACATGTCCGAGATTCGATCATCGGTATCCAAATACCTAGTTTGATCTCGTTACCGACATGCACTATTTTCTTGTTCCCGTGATATAACATTCTAGTGATCACATCACTTGGTTGCAAGCTATCTTAATGTGATATCACCGAGAGGGCCCAGAGTATATCTATCCATCATCGGGATTGACAAATTCCACTCTTGATCCATGAGCCTCAACATAACACCTTTGTATCACTGAACCCACCTTTATAGTCACCCTGTTACGGTGTGACATTTGATGTTATCAAGGTACTCTTCTGGTGTTAGCAATTAACATGATCCCATGGTCTAAGGACTAAGATTACTTCGTATGATGTTATAGCAATGTAAACATAATGACTTGATCGTAATGCTATACTTCGGATGAATGTTCATCACATCATTTCACAAATGTTGTGACCTTGTTATTAACAACATCCAATGTCCATGATCAGGAAACCTTGATCATCTTGTTAATCAACGAGCTAGTCTATAAGAGAGGCATAACTAGGAACCCTTTTTGTTTATTAAACACACATGTATTGACGTCACCAAGATTTTAATGCCTAATATATATGAACCTTCACCAAGGTCTTTCATCGAAAATTTGTTGTTTAGATAACTTTTAACACTGTTTAAAAGATCTATATCATTTCCAATCAATAATATGTCATCCACATATAATATCATAAATGCCACATTGCTCCCACTCACTTTCTTGTAAATACAAGCCTCTCCATAAGTTTGGACAAATCCAAACTCTTTGATCACCTCATCAAAGTGGAGATTCCAACTCCGGGATGCTTGCTTCAGTCCATAGATGGATCACTGAAGTTTGCATACCTTATCAGCATCCTTAGGATCTACAAAACCCTTAGGTTGTATCATATACAACTCTTCTTCAATATTACCATTGAGGAACGCAGTTTTGACATCCATCTGCCATATTTCATAATCGAAATATGCAGCAATTGTTAACATAATCCTAACCGACTTAAGCATCGCTACGGGAGAGAATATCTCATCGTAGTCAACTCCTTCAATTTGTCGAAACCACTTTGCGACAAGTTGAGCCTTATAGAAGGTCACATTACCACAAGCATCAGTTTTTCTTTTGAAAACCCATTTATTCTCAACGGCCTCTCGATCGTGAGGTAAGTCCACCAAGGTCCAAACCTGGTTTTCGTACATGGATTCCATCTCGGATTTCATGGCTTCTAGCCATTTGTTGGAATCCGGGCTCATCATCGCTTCTTCATACGACGCAGGGTCATCTATTTCATCAATCATGAAATTCATAACAGGATTGCTGTACAGTTTAGGAGTTGCACGTGTCCTGCTTGACCTGCGAGGTTCGGTAGTGTCCTCTTTTGGAGTTTCATGATCAATATTATTAGCTCTCTCTTCATTAGGTGAAGTCAACTGATGGCTTAGTGTACGGCGCCAGAAAAGTGCTGGTGCGGTGTTGATGTAGAGCTCGTTGGGAACCCCAAGAGGGAGGTATGATGAGCACAATAGCAAGTTTCCCTCAGTTATGAAACCAAGGTTTAATCGAACCAGTAGGAGCAAGGAAACACCCCAAAGGTGTTGCTAGCTGAGCTTTGGCAGGGCGCACTACCGGTGCTAGTAGCAACATGGAGACCTGCACAACACAACCACAGAACTTTGTCCCCAACTTGCGATGAGGTTGTCAATCTCACCGTGTTTTGTTGACAACAAAGGATTAAACGTATCGAATGGAAAGAAGTAATAGTTTGTAGAAAGTAAACACAAAGCAGTAAACAGTTTGTAGATTGTATGTAAAGAAAAAGGATCGGGATCCACAGTTCACTAGAGGTGGCTCTCCTTAAGATAGATAATATGTTGGGTGAACAAATTACAGCGGGGCAATTGACAAACATCGAGAAAGCATACAAGCATATACTAATCATCTTGACTCCTTTGGAACTTGATTGGGCATTACAACATTATACATAGACCGCCATCCAACTGCATCTATGACTAATAATCCACCTTCAGGTTATCATCCGAACCCCCTCTAGTACTAAGTTGCAAGCAACAGATTATTGCTTTACGAATTGCGTGTAAAGTAAACAATACGATTGTTCTATGAACAAAAGATTGTTGTTTTCTCCCTAGTAGCAACAACACATCTAGTACCTTAGAGATTCATCACTTCCCAGCATTACCGAGGCATGAACCCACTATCGAGCATAAATACTAACTCTTGGAGTTGCTAGCATCTACTTGGCCAAGATAGCTACTAACAACGGAAAGCATACAAGATCACAAATAACAAAGACATGATAGAATCAATAATCAATCTGAAATAGCATCTCAATATCCATCGGATCCCCACAAACACAACATGTAGAATTACAAATAGATGATCTTGATCATGAACGGAGCTCACAAGATCTAGACATGAAAGCACAAAGGAGGAGAACCAGCCATCTAGCTACTACATGGATCCGTAGTCCAAGGATGAACTACTCACGCATCACACCGGAGGCTTGCATGGTGATGAAGAAGGCCTCCAGGGTGAATTCCCCTCTCTGACTGGGTGCCGGGAAGAGCTTCATATCCCTCCCGATCTAGGGATGGAGATGACGGCGGCTACACTCTTTCGTGGATTTTTGATCAAATGGTTAGGGTTTACGTATCAGAGGTAATATATAGGCGGAAGGAGAGGCCGAGGGGGTGCCTGGGCTGGCCACACCACCCCCTGGCGCGGGCCAAGCCTGGCCGCATGGCCAGGTGGTGTGGCCGCCCTCTGGCCCTTCTCCGTCTCGTATTCTGGCTCTAGGTGTCCCCCGGTAAAATAATGACTTTGGCTTTTGTCCCGTCCAATTCCGAGAATATTCATTTTCTGACTTTCCTGGAACCAAAAACAGCAGAAAACAGGCAGCTGGTGATGTGGCCTTGTTAATAGGTTAGTCCAAGAAATCATATGAAAAGTACTCCAAAGTGTGGACAAAACATAAGAAAGTAGATAAAACCAAGCATGTAACATCAAAAATTATGGATACATTTGCAATATATCATCAACTCCAAAACAACTTCCGGTGCTGCGCTACTCACCATTTCATGAAGAGAAGGTTCAATAACCTCTTCGAGTTCTACCTTCCGACTTCTCACACCTTTCGTGAGAAACTCCTTCTCAAGAAAGGATCCATTCTTGGCAACAAAAACCTTGCCCTCTTATCTGTGATAGAAGGTATACCCAATCGTTTCCTTAGGTATCCTATGAAGACGCATTTTTCCGCTTTGGGTTCGAGTTTATTTGGCTGAAGTTTCTTCACATAAACATCGCATCCCTAAATTTTAAGAAATGATAGCTTAGGTTTGTCTCCAAACCATAATTCATACGGTGTCGTTTCAATAGATTTAGATGGTGCCCGGTTTAAAGTGAATGCAGCGGTTTCCAGTGCATAACCCCAAAATGATAGTGGCAAGTCAGTCAGAGACATCATAGATCGAACCATATCCAATAAAGTACGATTACGATGTTCCGACACACCATTGCGTTGTGGTGTTCCGGCAGGCGTGAGTTGTGAAACTATTCCACAATTTTTATATGTGTGCCAAACTCGTAACTAAGATACTCTCCTCCATAATCAGACCGCAGAAATTTGATCTTTTTGTTATGATGATTTTCCACTTCATTCTGAAATTCCTTGAACTTTTAAAAAGTTTCAGACTTATGTTTCATCAAATAGATATACCCATATCTACTCAAATCATCTATGAAAGTGAAAAAAATAATGATATCCACCTCGCACCGACACACTCATTGGTCCACACACATCAGTATGTATGATTTCCAATAAATCTGTCGCCCGTTCCATTGAACTAAAAAACGGCGTTCTAGTCATCTTGCCCATAAGGCATGGCTCACATGTATCAAATGATTCAAAATTAAGTGATTCCAAAAGTCCATCGGAATGGAGTTTCTTCATGCGTTTAACGCCAATATGACCTAGACGGTAGTGCCACATATATGTAGATATATCATCATCAAGTTTAACCCTTTTAGCATCAACGCAATGAATATGCATAATACTACTATCGAGATCCAATAGAAATAAACCATTCAACACAGGTGCATGACCATAAAAGATATTATCCATATAAATCGAACAACCATTGTTTTCAGATTTAAAGGAATAACCACTTCGCATCAAACACGATCCAGATACAATGTTCATACTTAGTGCAGGCACAAAATAACAATTATTTAGATTTATCACTAATCCCGACGGCATATGGAGAGGTAGCGTTCCGACGGCGATCACATCAACTCTTGATCCATTGCCGACCCGCATCGTGACCTCATCCCTTGCTAGCTGTCGCTTGTTCCGCAGCCCCTGAATCGAGTTACATATATTAGCAACCGATCCCGTATCAAATACCCAGGTGCTACTACGAGTACTAGTCAAGTACACATCAATAACATGTATATCACATATACCTTTGTTTGCCTTGCCGGCCTTCTTGTCCGCCAAATACTTGGGGCGATTTGCTTCCAATGGCGCCCCTTGCAATAGTAGCACTTGTCGACTTAGGGCCAGCTCGAGGTTTCTTTTCAAAGCGCAACAGATTTGTCGCCCTTCTTTCCCTTCTCCTTGCCTTTCTTGTCCTTCTTGAAACCGGTGGTCTTATTGATCATCAACACTTGATGTTCTTTCCTAATCTCCACTTCTGCAGTCTTAAGCATTGACAGAAGCTCGGAAAGAGACTTCTTCATGCCCTGCATATTATAGTTCATCACGAAGCTCTTATAGCTAGGTGGCAGAGATTGGAGAACACGATGTATGCCTAAGTGAATGGGAATCGTTATTCCTAAGGACACAAGCTTATCGGCGTACCCAGAAATTTTGAGTACGTGCTCACTAACGGAGTTGTTTTCCTCCATCATGCAGCTAAAGAACTTTTCTGTAGCATTATAACTCTCTACGGCAGCATGGGTATCGAAAATCATTTTCAATTCTCCCATGGTATCAAAGGCATTGCCATTTTCAAACGCTCAAGTTCGGCTCTAGCCCATACAAGATGCCGCAATGAACTAAGTTGTGGTCCTCCCGACGAGTTATATAGACGTTCTTTTCCTCGTCAAGGGCATCAGAGCTGGTGGGGCCTAGCGCATCTAGCACATATTGCTTTTGTGCAGCAGTGAGGAGAATCCTCAAATTCATAGCCCAGTTGGTGAAGTTGCTACCATTCGCAGCAAGTTTCTCTTTCTCCATGAACACATTGAAATTAAAAGCAGGTGGTGCCATCTACAACAGAATTTGTAAAGTATATTTAGACTAAGTTTATGATAGATTGAGTTCAACTAATCCAAATTACTAATGAACTCCCACTCAAAAACGACATCCCTCGTGTCCTTTTGGTGATTACATGAACCAAATCCACTACACCAAGTCCGATCATCACGTGAGTCGGTGTAGCTTCAAAGGCGAGCATCTATATGGGCATCATATCAACTATATGACTCATGCTTAACCTTTCGGTCCGTGTTCTGAGGCTATGTCTGTACATGCTAGGCTCGTCAAGTAAGAACCTTAGTATTTGCGTGTGTAAAACTGTCTTACACCCGTTGTATAAAAGCGTAGAGTCGAGAACACCCGATCATCACGTGATGTATCGAAACACGATCCATAGAACGGTGCATACTAAAGGAAGAACACATTTTATCTTGATATCTAAATGAGGGATCATCTTATAATGCTACCAAAAGCGCCAAACTAGCAGTATAAAATGCTAACATCTAATGTGTAAAGTGAGATGATATGGTCCATCATTTGATCTCTATCATTTGCATCGTGGTATGATCTCTATCATTCCTTTGTGTGTAAGGCCAAGGTCTATGGAACTTACATGTTAAGTGTGTTGTAAGAGTATCTATCATACATCTACTTACAACAATACCATATCAAGACACTAGCCTAGCAACGATCTAAACTAGATGCCTCTAATTTATCAATTGCAAGTTTTACATGGCTTAGGGCTTTCGGAGATAGAACCGGTCTTACCTACGAACATGAACCACAACAAGGATAACCAAGTTATTAGCAACTCGTTGTAAATCAGATATTGACTATAGTAGGAGAGACAGACACCCGCTAGCCACTTATGCAAAACTAGTTGCATGTTAGTCGTGGAACCGGTCTCATGTACGATGACATGTAAGGTTGGTCCGAGCCGCTTCATCCCACTATGCCACCAATATCCAAAATACATAGAAGATGCAATAACATGACCATCATCGCCCACATATAAACATATGTGTACTACCCGTGCAAAGCACCTATGCATAGATCAGGCTTTGATACCACTGTTGGGTCTGCAGCATAGAAAACAAAAGATTTCCTACGATGAGAACTATACACCAAGATCTATATACTAGATACAGAGCAACGGGTGGACATACATCCATGGAGAACTTACCCTCGAAGACAACGAGTTTTGTTAACGAGTAGGAACTCGTGGTTGATGTAGTCGTACGCTTGCCGATCTCAAGATCGTATGGAAGTCCGAGCACCGCAAATCAGCAGCGCATCCGTCCTCGCACACACGTTCAAGCCACCGAACAACCTCCACCTCCTCGCTCTAGCGAATCAGCAGAAGCAACAACTCCTTCCAGATGCAAGGCCACCGGGAACATGTATCTCGCTAATCCGAGACCATGGGGGAATATCTAGATGGGGAGAGAGATCCTTCACGAGGAGGTGTGCTTTGTGAGGGAGGAGAGGGGGCCTCCTCCCCTCCCATGGCCGGCGGCCAAAAGGGGGTGCCCCCACCTCTTCCTCATTCATGTGGTGAAGCTCCACTCACATAAAATTTGACTCCACCCAAAATTCCACTCACATGCATTAAATTTCCACCAAATTTAATGCCACTCTCAATTAATAAAACTCTTTTGTTTATTTTATTCAGAATTTTGTTAATTACTTTAATTAACAAACATTCACATAAAACCCCTTGCAACATTTCAATTTCACATGCAGAAACACTTTCTGCAATGTCACCCGAAACAATTCCGGTTTCTATTGAAACAATTCCTGTTTCTATCGAAACATTTCCTGCGCTTTGCAAACCTTTTGTCTGAAACATATGTGCTCCTAAATGGTGTCCGGCAACCCTTAAGTGTGTCACCCTACGGTTCGCGAATAATGCAGACATGATTGAGACTCCTCTCAGATCAATAATCAGAAGCGGGACCTGGAGATCCATACTGACTCCTGCACATTCAACGATGACTTCTATGATTGTGAGAACCTTTAACGCTAGTAATTTAATCCCTTTGTCTCATGATATAATACATGTACGAGATTCGATCATCGGTATCCAAATACCTAGTTTGATCTCGTTACCGACATGCACTCTTTTCTCGTTCTCGTGATATAACATTCTAGTGATAACATCACTTGCTTGCAAGCTATCTTAATGTGATATCACCGAGAGGGCCCAGAGTATATCTATCCGTCATCGGGATTGACAAATTCCACTCTTGATCCATGAGCCTCAACATAACACCTTTGTAGCACTGAACCCACCTTTATAGTCACCTTGTTACGGTGTGATGTTTGATGTTATCAAGATACTCTTCCGGTGTTAGCAATTAACATGATCTCATGGTCTAAGGACTAAGATTACTTCATATGATGTTATAGCAATGTAAACATAATGACTTGATCGTAATAATATACGTCGGATGAATGTTCATCACATCATTTCACAAATGTTGTGACCTCGTTATTAACAACATCCAATGTCCATGATCAGGAAACCTTGATCATCTTGTTAATCAACGAGCTAGTCTATAAGAGAGGCATAACTAGGAACCCTTTTTGTTTATTAAACACACATGTATTGATGTTTCCTATCAATACAATTATAGCATGCAAAATAAACATCTATCATATACAAGGAATACATAATAACAACTTTATTATTGCCTCTCAGGGCATATTTCCTTCACATGTAGGATTTCAAATAGATGATCTTGATCATGAACGGAGCTCACAAGATCTAAACATGATAGCACAAAGGAGAAGAACCAACCATCTAGCTATTACATGGACCTGTAGTCCAGGGATGAACTACTCACGCATCACACCGGAGGCAGGCATGATGATGAAGAAAGCCTGTGGTGAATTCTCCCCCCTAGGTGCTGGAAGAGCTTCATCCTGGCCGACTCATGTATTAACGAGCTCGTTGGGGAACCCCAAGAGGAAGGTATGATGAGTACAGCAGTAAGTTTTCCATTAGTTATGAAGCCAATGTTATCAATCTAGTAGGAGCAAGGAAACACCTCCAAGGTGTTACTGGCTGGACTTTGGCAAGCGCTCTATGACAAGCGTGAAACCTGCACAACACAATCACAGAACTTTGCCCCCAACTTACAGTGAGGTTGTCAATCTCACCGGTTTTGCTGAAAACAAAGGATTATTCGTATTGTGTGGAAGAGAGTAATAGTTTGCAGAAAGTAATGTAACACCCTCGAATCGGCCCTATGCAAGTTTCAGCGCTTCCCGCCAAACCCGCATAGAAACGATTCAAGGACGCCCACCAGGCACTTTCGTGCGGGTGGAAAACGAAGTAATACCATTACACAATAGTTCACCATGGAACCCACATAACAGATATATACAACACGACTCTATGAGTCAAGAATACAGATATACAGTACAAGATCCAAATCACCTTGAAACTAATACAACATCCGAGTACGGACAAGATGCAAATGGGGCTAAGAGCCCTGAAGAATAACCAATGGAGTCCATAACCCCTGTGCCAAGCGGAGGGTAACCACGCTAACGACGTCGATCGCAAACCTGCTAAAACAAAAGGTGCAAAAGGGCGAAGGAAAAGAGGAGCGTCGATCTTGAGGCGATTACAGCGAGGCTAGAATTCGGCGGCTCTCGCCTACATAGGTATGGTGGACTGAAGCGGCAGCGAAGCATGCACTAAACAATCTATAGAGACTCGAAACCACTGTCGGCTATTAGAGAGGGATAAGAAAGACCTATTCGGAACCAACCTGATGCTAACACCAATCATACCCATCCTGGTATTCCCCCTCGAGACCAAACGAGGAAGTCAAACCGAGGAACTCACACAATTGGCAGTTTTATTCATTCCATTATAGTTGAAGCACTTACTAGTCAGATGTAGATAACATGAATCATCCTGATAGCATAAGTAGTGGGCAGTTTTAGTTAACCATTCAGTTGTAGTTGCAGTACTTACTAGTCAGATACCATTAGCATGTGACATCCCAAACCCAGCAGTTGTTGGCACTTTTATCTCATTCCATTGGAGTTGCGATACTTACTAGGCAGGTATAACATGACACGATACACCCCAGTTCCACTAGTTGTTGGCACTTTTATTATCCATTCCATTGTAGTGAAATTGATTACTAGTCACATATCAAGTCAAATTTATAGCACTACTTTAGTTATGCTTGTCTATGATCGAGATACTGTGCTCCAAGTCGTCCATAACCGCGGACACGGCTTTTAGAAAGATTTACCCTGCAGGGGTGCACAAATAGCAACACACACACGATCAACCTCGGAAAAACCAAATCAAAACCCAACGAGGCTTTCACGACAAAGCAATCACAAGATTCATAAAATATTTCAGGGGGCCACCCCATTAAGCTACCCGCAACAAAGTTGGCCAGCTCCAGGACGGACCCAAGGTTTATGCCAATGGCTGTAAACGACTGGGAACCCGAAAGTGTGACTGGGCTTGTCGATACCGCGAAAACATTCCACATTCCTAAACAGTACAGGTGCTCCACGCACAATCGTAAATAAAGCAGTAAAGCATGGCATAAGTACAAGATAGTAATAAAGCCCCAAACTAGTTTGTGGCCCCAAGAAATAAGAAATGAATCAAGCTCTGACTAAGGGGGATCCATAGGGTCTCCCGGATGTGGATAGTGCGAATAGTCAAGGAACAGGTATCAAGTACTCGGGGTCCTACGGGACACAAGTGAGCGTGGAAGAACCAAATATTTGCTATTGCCCACCGATGCCTCTGCATTAGTTATATCTATTCCCAACATTTTAACAGTTGCATTTAAAGTCATGATCATCTCCACCATTAAGCATCTCCACCATTTATCATGTGCCAACTTACCGTCAACGGTGGAACGACAACAACGCGAAGCAACACATAAGCAAGCAACTACGACTCGCAAGGCCGACTATCTATCAAACAATAGGCAATAGGATGTGTCCATGGCAATATAGAGGCTGCAAGGAATATAAATGGTGCACGGAAACTAAAGCATCGTAACACAGATAACAATAGATCAGTAGGAGGAAATAAAGACTATAAAGCAAAATAGGTAGAAAGAGGGAGATGCTCGCCTAGGAAACATAGCCGAAGATTCATTATTCGAAGAACTTGTCAATACTCGCATCCACTCAACGGCCTAATCCGTGAAGAAGCAAAGCACTAAAAGAAACACCGGATGCACTATTTAATACTACGGCAGAAGATCCGGCATGATTATGATATGATGCAGATGCGGTGCAATTAGGCAGTATTAAGCGGAACCGGGGTCCCGACAATTAATTAATAGGTTCCAGTTATTTAGATACCCCACAAATTGAATGTTGTATTAACAAGGCGAAACATGGCATCGGTTTGATACACAATTTAAATGGATTCCGGAATAAGACTAGAATAGCCCGCATATAGTCTCCATATTTAATTTAGGTGAATCGACTATTTAACCCAACCCACCAGATGACATGTATGCAAGCATGGTGATTTAATGATGTGACTGGTATATGTCATATTATGAAAATAGAGGCTTAGGGTCACACATCTGGGTTCGGAAGATCTTGGGCTCCGAGGGCCTCGGGGTGCAGCATCGAATCAGTCCTGGAATCCGGGGTGGAGAGCTTGGCGACTTTGGCGCCTTCGGGTCCGTGCAGCAGATCTCGGCGTTTCGTGAAGAACTTGATGTCCCGGGAAGAAGAACTTGAGGGACGGTGTCCTCCGATTCCCTATCGACGATCTTGTTGCCCATGACGGGGTACTCTGATTTTGACTTCGATTGATGATGGCAAACTTGGTTTGACATGTGGTCTTCGGATGCACTCATCTCGGTGTAGGGATCTTGATAGGTGTCGATTGGATCGAGACGGACGTCCGGGTACTAAGAACATGGGCTAGGACACTGCCTTGATACAACACAGAAGAAACATCATATACACGCATGTGCACATGCTTGAGGGAAGTGTGGCTACGGCTTGGATGATGTCGACCGGCACACACTCGACAACGGCATGCAGCACACGGACAAGGCCTAAGAGGGCGCCGTGAACACAGGGGCACAACCACGCGCAAGGTATATGGTAAGGGGAGCACCGTGGTCGCGTCGGGACGAGCTTGGCGACGAGGGGCGCGGATGCAGGGCACCCACGAGGAAGGCGAGCTTGGCGAGGATGGCGGCCAGACGCGAGATGGCGGGGAGGCGAGGCCGACGATGCTCTGCTGCAGGGCTACCTAGGGCAGAGCCTATAGGCGGCAAGGAGGAGGCCACTCCCGGGACGGGGTCGACCAAGAGGAGGGCAGCGCCCGCGGCGGAACGGAGCGCTCGGCCACCAAGGTGCAGAGGGGATGAGGGCCAACGACGCCCGCATCTGGTGGCTGCTGGCGAGGTCGACGATGGGAGGCGCGACAAGGAGGCCAGCGGCTTCGGCGAGGACGAACTGACGACGACGGCGGCAGGTGGTGGGGTCGTAGGGCGGCGACGCACCAGCGGGCGGAGAGGGATGGTGAGGCGAGGACCCGATCGAGGTCGTCGGCCCCTAATGATGCTGGGACTCGCGTAGGAGAGGCAGAGGGGCGGAGGACGACGCGAGAGGAGCGGAGGCGGGCGCTTGCGGCGGTGGGGATCGAGGAGATCGTGGGGACGGACTGGACTCCCTCTCCGTGCGGGACAGGGGCGAGCGAGTTGGGAGAGAAGAGAGGAGGGGTTGGTGGGCGGTAGGTTGGGATCGGGAAAAAAAAGCCAGGGTGGGGTTCCCGAGCGGGACACGCGGGACAGGGGATCGGTGTCGCATGTTGGGATCGGGGGTAGGGGCGGGCAGCGCTGTCGCTGCATGTTGCTTGCGTGCGCGTGGGGTGGTGCGGTGCACGGGAGGTGGGACCAGCTGCGGGGCACAAGCAGGTGGCGGCGGTAGGGGATAAGGGATGGGGTAGGATAGCTTAGGGTTAGGGTTAGAATTTTATTAGAGGTGGCCGGCTAGGCTTTCGGGCCTAGCAGGCTGCCTCCTAAAAATAATATCAAAATTTTATTTATTTCAAACAAGGCTTTTAGAAGCCGTTTGTAGATGAAACGAAATATTCTGGACAAGCCCGAGTTTTAATTTGAAATTGAAGACGGGGTATTTAGAAAACCAAAATAGGTTTTTCGAAAATAGTTTCGAAACAAATCATACATGATGATGACGATGCTCAAATGCAATGTGGCATGATGACATGAGCATGCGGTCATGATGATGCAATGCACAAAAACACAACAATTTTCTAGTAGTGGTTTTAGTGGGGTGCTACAAGTAAACAGAAAGCAGTAAACAATAGATTGTAGATTGATAGTAAAAGAAAGGACCGGGGTCCATAGTTCACTAGTGGTGGCTCTCCTTAAGATAGATGATATGTTGGGTGAACAAATTACAGCGGGGCAATTGACAAACATCGAGAAAGCAATACATGCATATACTAATCATCTTGACTCCTTTGAGTTTTTATTGGGCATTACAGCATTATACATTGACCGTAATCCAACTGCATCTATGACTAATAATCCACCTTCAGGTTATCATCCGAACCCCCTCCAGTATTAAGTTGCAAGCAATAGATAATTGCATTATGCATTGCGTGTAAAGTAAACAATACGATTGTTCTATGAACAAAGGATTGTTGTTTTCTCTCTACTAGCAACAGCACATCTAGTACCTTAGAGATTTCTGTCACTTCCCCAGATTACTAGAGGCATGAACCCACTATCGAGCATAAATACTAACTCTTAGAGTTGCTAGCATCTACTTGGCCAAGATAGCTACTAACAACGGAAAGCATGCAAAATCACAAATAATAAAGACATGATAGAATCAATAATCAATCTAAAATAGCATCTCAATATCCATCGGATCCCCGCAAACACAATATGTAGAATTACAAATAGATGATCTTGATCATGAACGGAGCTCACAAGATCTAAACATGATAGCACAAAGGAGAAGAACCAGCCATCTAGCTACTACATGGACCCGTAGTCCAGAAATGAACTACTCACGCATCACACCGGAGGCTTGCATGGTGATGAAGAAGGCCTCCAAGGTGAATTCTCCCCTCTGGCAGGGTGCCAGGAAGAGCTTCAGATCCCTTCCGATCTAGGGATGGAGATGAAGGTAGCTACAGACCCTTTCGTTGAATTTTGATCGGTACTTAGGGTTTCTGTATCGGAGGCATCTTATAGGCGAAAGGGGAGGCCGAGGGGGTGCCCGAGGCGGCCAGACCACCCCCTGGCGCGGGCTAGGCTTCGCCGCGTGGCCAGGTGGTGTGGCGGTCCCCTGCCCCCTCTCTGTCTCGTATTCTGGCTCCATGGATCCCTCGGTGAAAAACTGACTTTGGCTTTTGTCCCATCCAATTTCGAGAATATTCATTTTCTGACTTTCCTGGAACCAAAAACAACAAAAAACAGGCAGCTGGCACTATGGCTCTTGTTAATGGGTTAGTCCAAGAAAGTGTATAAAAAGTTCTCCAAAGTGTGGACAAAACATAAGAAAGTAGATAAAACCAAGCATGGAACATCAAAAATTATGGATATGTTAGAAACGTATCAACATCCCCAAGCTTAACTCCTGCTCGTCCTTGAGTAGGTAAGTGATAAAAAGAAAGAATAATTTTTTAGTTGACATGCACCATCATAAACTTGATCAAAGTATTTGTAAAACATTGATAACTGGGATCATAGTACTTCAATCATAACATGAAAGACAAAGTTCTAACAATAAGACAAAGCAACTATGTTGCAACATGAAAAGGCACAAACAAAAGATTCATGAATAACAATGCTTTGTAAGACATTTGTTTGTTTCACAAAAAGAAAACATAGCATAGTGGCATTCAGCTTGTCCCTCATAGAGTAGCAAACATAAATGCATAGGACACCTTCAAAGTTCATAAGAGTGACTAGATACAAATAGTTTAAGAACAAGCAATATCAAAGTTATGCATCAATCAACAAGTCTTGGGACAATGCACATAGAACTAAGAATGGCCACTATGCTCTCAAAGTAGGTGCATAAAGATACAAGGTGGAGACTCAGCATAAAAGTAAAATAAAGGCCTTCATAGAAGGAAGTAGGGATTCAAGTCTCATAAAGAGCTTCCAAAAATTAAGATACTTATTAGCTTTCAGCTCTCATTGCCCCTATCATAAGCATCTTTAGGTGATTAAGGTTAAAGTGACACAACTAAGAGGATATGCTTGACAAGTTATAAGTTGAAATCTCATGCCCCTTACTTACGAAGACCGAACCTCATGCTACTCAACTTCAGTCACAAGTAAGATCTTGTCATTGTAAGTACATATGTATCATTGAGAACCGCCAACGGGGTACCCCTTGCACATGATACAGGAGCTATCCCATAATCAAAATGACAAGGCAAGTAGACAATGAGCATCTCAGCGATCTTTTTATTTGCTATTTGCATAGGTTTTTATTGAGGATGCTTCATAGAGTGCTCATTATGGTTATGCTGCAAGTTTCCACCATGATTAGGCATGGCTTAGGCTAGCGGCCCAGGCATTTCTCTAACACAAATACAAACTCCATGATCTTACAAGTTACCATTTTATTTCACACCGCCGGGATCCATAAGCAAAAGAACATGATATCAACTAGGTACAATGTACAAGTGCAATGTTGAAAGCATTCCCCATGATACATGGTTTTGCTAACTTCAACTTATAAAGTGCAAGCATATACGCAACAAAGATGGATGCAATGGTTCAAGTTTATTAAGTGCAAGAAAGTAAAGTGTGCCATCAAGTTCGTGAGAGCTTTAATCACTAGTTTTCTCATAACAAGTTTTATTCGGAAGGTAGATAAAAACATGAATATACTTGGAGTAGCAAATGCTAATAGGTAGGTATGGTGGAATCTTTGGAATAACTTGGTTTTAGGAGTTGGATGCATGAGTGGAACTCATACTTGGTTATGGAGGCTAGTAAAAGACTGGGAGCGACCGACTAAGAGAGAAATAATGGCCATAATCATGTAGAGAGACAAAACATCATTAATCAAAGCATAAAGTGATATTACAAGTCGAAAACTAAAGGATCATAAAGGATTATGATGACTTGGGATAGTCATAACATGGTGTGAGCATGTGCCAAGTCAACCCAAATAAAGCATCAAAAGAGAATACCACAATACTGTGCTTTAATATGCTAAAACAACACATGATTCTTCCAAGGCACATTAAGCAATCTCAGTTGTTTATAACAAGTCATGCTACAACAAAGATTACTAAGCATAAAGCCAAAACAATATCAAGCATGGCATGACAAAGCATAGGCCACAATCAAAAACAAGCTCTCTTTACCACTTAAGCATGGACTTTTCCTACTCTTTTCCAATCCAAACCAAACTATTTGAAAACCAATGCATGAAAGAGGGGGTCCAACCAATTTATTTAGAAAACTAAGAAAACCAAGCAAACGAAAAACAAAAACAAAAAAACAAAGACGCTCCAAGAACAACACAATTGTGCATGAAACAATAAAAATGAAGTGTTTGGAAGAAACTTGGGATTTTTATTGATGAAGAAGGGGATGCCTTGAGCATCCCCAAGTTTTGACGCTTGTACCTCTTGGATATTTCTTGGGGTGACATGGGGTGGCATCCCCAAGCTTGAGCTTTAGTCCATTCTTCATCTCATTACATCATTCTCTCCATACACCTGAAATTTTTCCTTCATACAAAAATTCACACAATCTTTATTAGCAATATTAGTGTACTCAAGATAATAAGTCTTTTTGTTCAGTATCAACACAAGTAAAACTTCCATCAAAACACAAGCTACTGTATCACTTCCCTCAAAAAGCTCAATTCCCCAAAAGAACTCCAAAAGGAACCAACAAGAAGCAAATGCAAATAATGGCAGAATTCTATCAAAACAGACCAGTAGGTAAAAACCAATTTTTTCAAAGACCTTCTGTTGCTCAAATCAAAAAGTGTTGAACTAATGAAAGTTAGATTACAACCTAGGGCAGAAGCACAAAAATGCACGCCTCAAAATGACGTACAGAGATTTTACACGAATTTTTACGGTGAAGCACAGAAATCTTTTTCGGGACAGCAACTTTCCTAATCATTACTTCTTTCTCATTAGAGGTTACTCTTGGCACAAAAAGCAAATAAAAAGGATAAGGAGCGGTTATTACTGAAGTAATAACTTCCAAGACTCATCTAAAACTTTTGGGTTATCTCCCAATAAGTACTTTTCTTTAACACCTTTAAGTTAGGCATAAGAAGCAAGAAAAATGATCAAGTGTTCTCAAATGAAGAAGCATTAAGAGCAAATTTTGTTTTCATAGAAGAGGCAAAAGAAATCTTCTCTCTCTTCTTGGGGAAGTGTTCTATACCTTTCTTGAGTGGGAGTTGATATTTAATGGTGCTTTCTTTCATATCAATAATGGCACCAACATTTCTAAGAAAAGGTCTTCCCAAAGTAATAGGACAAGAAGCATTGCATTCAACATCCCAAACATAGAAATCAACGGGGGCATAGGCATTGTTAACCATAATAAGAACATCATTAATACTCTCCATGAGTTTCTTTTTAGCATTATCATCAAGTGGGACATTCAAATAACAATCTTCCAATGGTGGCAAATCAAGCATATCATAGATTCTTCTAGGCATAATAGAAACACCACTATCAAGATCACATAAAGCTTTAAAATCAAAATCATTCACTTTCATATTAATGATGGGTTCCTAACCATCTTCTTGTTTTATAGGAATAGAAGCTTTATGTTTCATCTTTTCTTCTTTAATTTTTATGAGAGCATCAGTAATGTGTTTTGTAAAGGCCATATTCATAGCACTAGCATTAGGACTTTTAGCAAGATTTTGTAGGAACTTAATACATTCAGAGATATTGCAACCATCAAGATCAAAATCATAATTATCATCTAAAGTAGTAGAGTTATTACTAGCCTCAACACTAGTGGTAGTGATAGTAGAAACACTAATGTTTCTAGCAATTTCATCTTCTATTTCCCACTTAGCATGCAATTCAGCTAATAGTCTAACATTTTCATCAATTCTAACTTATATGGCATTAGAAGCTTTGTTGCAGCACCCAAAGTAGTGGTCATAAAGGTACCTCCAGCAGCAGAATCCAGTAGATTTCTTGAAGAATAGTTCAATCCTGCATAAAAGGTTTGGATAATCATCCAAGCAGTCAGTCCATGAGTGGGGCAATTCTTTACCAAAGATTTCATTCTTTCCCAAGCTTGAGCAACATGTTCATTATCAGATTGTTTAAACTTCATTATTTCACTTCTCATAGATATAATCTTAGCAGGAGGATAGTATTTCCCAATGAAAGCATCTTTGCATTTAGTCCAAGAATCAATACTATTCCTAGTTAAGGAATTCAACCATTCTTTAGCTTTTCCTCTCAAAGAGAAAAGGAACAATTTAAGCTTAATAATATCCCCATCTATATCCCTATGCTTTTGCATCTCACAAAGTTCAACAAAGTTATTTAGATGAGCAACAACATCTTCATTACCAATACGAGAAAATTGTTCTCTCATAACAAGATTGAGTAAAGCGGGTTTAATTTCAAAGAAAGTAGCTTCAAGAACAGGTGGAGAAATATGTCTGCTCATGAAATCATTGTTGTTGGTGCTAGTGAAGTCACACAACTTAGTATTTTCAAGAATAGTCATTTTTTGTGTTTTTAATAAAGAAAGCAAACTTGTAAAACTATTTTTTGTGTGTTTTTGATATAGACTCAAGCAAACAAAGCAAAAATAAACTAAGCAAAACAAAAACAACAAAGTAAAGAGATTGGTTATGAGAGACTCTCCTTGTGAAGATGTACTTGACTCCCCGGCAACGACGCCAAAAAATATACTTGCTAACTCGTGTATTAACGAGCTCGTTGGGGAACCCCAAGAGGAAGGTATGATGAGTACAGCAGTAAGTTTTCCCTCAGTTATGAAACCAAGGTTATCAATCCAGTAGGAGCAGGGAAACACCTCCAAGGTGTTACTGGCTGGACTTTGGCAGGGCGCACTACGGCGCCCGCCAAAGAATAACGTGGAAACCGCAACACAACCATAGAACTTTGCCCCCAACTTACAGTGAGGTTGTCAATCTCACCAGTTTTGCTGAAAACAAAGGATTAACCGTATTGTGTGGAAGAGAGTAATAGTTTGCAGAAAGTAAACAGAAAACAGTAAACATTAGATTGTAGATTGATAGTAAAAGAAAGGACCGGGGTCCATAGTTCACTAGTGGTGGGTCTCCTTAAGATAGATGACATGTTGGGTGAACAAATTATAGCGGGGCAATTGACAAACATCGAGAAAGCAATACATGCATATACTAATCATCTTGACTCCTTTGAGATTGGCCATTACAACATTATACATTGACCGTAATACAACTGCATCTATGACTAATAATCCACCTTCAGGTTATCATCTGAACCCCCTCCAGTATTAAGTTGCAAGCAACAGATAATTGCATTATGCATTGCGTGTAAAGTAAACAATATGATTGTTCTATGAACAAATGATTGTTGTTTTCTCCCTAGTAGCAACAGCACATCTAGTACCTTGGAGATTTCTGTCACTTCCCCAGATTACTAGAGGCATGAACCCACTATCGAGCATAAATACTAACTCTTGGAGTTGCTAGCATCTACTTGGCCAAGATAGCTACTAACAACGAAAGCATGCAAAATCACAAATAACAAAGACATGATAGAATCAATAATCAATCTGAAATAGCATCTCAATATCCATCGGATCCCCGCAAACACAACATGTAGAATTACAAATAGATGATCTTGATCATGAACGGAGCTCACAAGATCTAAACATGATATCACAAAGGAGAAGAACCAACCATCTAGCTACTACATGGACCCGTAGTCTGGAGATGAACTACTCACGCATCACACCGAAGGCTTGCATGGTGATGAAGAAGGCCTCCAGGGTGAATTCTCCCCTCTGGCAGGGTGCCGGGAAGAGCTTCAGATCCCTCCTGATCTAGGGATGGAGATGACGGCGGCTACAGTCTTTTTCGTGGAATTTTGATCGGGTACTTAGGGTTTCTATATCGGAGGCATTTTATAGGCGAAAGGGGAGGCCGAGGGGGTGCCCGAGGCGGCCAGATCACCCCCTGGCGTGGGACAGGCTTGGCCGTGCGGCCAGGTGGTGTGGCGGACCCCTGGCGCCTCTCCGTCTCGTATTATGGCTCCGTGTGGCCCTCGGTGAAAAACTGACTTTGGCTTTTGTCCCGTCCAATTCCGAGAATATTCATTTTCTGACTTTCCTGGAACCAAAAATAGCAGAAAACAGGCAGCTGGCATTGTGGATCTTGTTAATAGGTTACTCCAAGAAAGTGTATAAAAAGTTCTCCAAAGTGTGGACAATACATAAGAAAGTAGATAAAACCAAGCATGGAACATCAAAAATTATGGATACGTTAGCAACATATCAATCCCTCCCGATCTAGGGATAGAGATGACGGCGGCTACAGACTCTTTCGTGGAATTTTGATCGGATACTTAGGGTTTCTGTATCGGAGGCTTCTTATAGGCGAAAGGGGAGATCGAGGGGGTGCCTGAGGCGGCTGCACCCCCCCCGGCGCGGGCTAGGCCTGACCACGCGGCCATGGGGTGTGGCCCCCTCGAGGCCCTTCTCTGTCTCGTCTTCTGGCTCCGTGTTCACTTCGGTGAAATATTGACTTTGACTTTTGTCCTGTCCAATTCCGAGAATATTCATTTTCTGACTTTCCTGGAACCAAAAATAGCAGAAACAGGCAACTTGCACTGTGGCATCTTGTTAATAGGTTAGTCCCAAAAAGTGTATAAAAGTACTCCAAAGTGTGGACAAAACATAAGAAAGTAGATATCAAACAAGCATGGAACGTCAAAAATTATAGATACATTAGCAACGTATCAAACGCCTCATGCATGTGATTTAGTTTTGCGAGCACACCACCCGATGTTGCATGCCCAACGACTTCTGATGCATGTTTAACTTCCTGTCTGAAGTCATTTTCTTTCACCAATTTAGCCTCAAAGCGCCTTGGTTTTGATTGGCCACGAATATAAGGCACCTGGTAATCTGTGTCCAAAGGAATCGGTCGATGATCTGACCAGATGTACTCAATGTATTGCAAAACATCTCCAGGGTGCATGGCAGTCCACGTACCATTGCAAACAAATCGATCTAATCTTTCCTGAATAGTTCCTTGCTTCCACGTAAAGGGTCACCTACAAAACCCATATCTTCAAAATCACAATCAACCAGAGTGTCCCAAAAAACTTGCATGAATGTCTGGGTCTGGGGGCGTGGAATACCCCCCTCTTTTTCATGAGAAAAAATAATCTCATTAAAATCACTTATGATGACCCAAGGAAGATCAGATTCATTTTTAGCTCCCTTAATTTGTCCCACGACTTGTATTTATTTCCCAGCGTGGTTCTCCATAGAATCTCGTCAGTCTCCATATCTTCCTAGGGTTTTCTATCACTCGAACATCAATACATTTTGGAGCCAAGAAAATTTGCTCAATAGTAACTTCTCGTTTTTAGAGTAACAACACACCACCACTTCTACCATTGCTTGGATTAACAATTTTTAGGTCCATCTTCAACCTTCTTCTCAAACATTTGGCCGGATATATATCGAGATGTGTTTCCGACAAAAACAGTACCTCGGGGTTAACTCGCCTTTGAACATCCAAAAGCGCTAGAATTGTGGGGGCGTTACCCAAACCCTGACAGTTCAAGCCTAATATCTTCATTGCGACCGGACAGACTCCGTCCGGGAGTCTGCCGATCCTTGTGAAGTGGAGATAGCTCCGTCCTTCTTTGGTTTTTTGTTACTTCCCAAATCCACATTCGCCACATCGTTTATTGGTGGAGGGACCAGACCATCCGTGAGCATGGCAGCTCTGAAAGGATACATATGTCGCCTAGAGGGGGGTGAATAGGCGGTTTAAAACTTTTACGAGAGGGGCTCAACAAAGGCGGAATTAAACTAGCGTTTATTTTGTCAAGCACAAAACCTAAAACAACCAGGGTTCACCTATGTGCACCAACAACTTATGCTAAGCAAGACAAGCAACTATGTGATAACAAGATATAAACTTCATGCACGAAGGCAAAGTAAAATGCATAAGTAAGAGCTCGGGTATAGAGATAACCGAGGCATGCAGAGACGACGATGTTTTACCGAGTTCCTCCCAACAATAGAGTACGTGCCATTTGGAGAGGGGGTGGTATCAAACCACCAATGCCACAATAGGCCTCCCTTATTCTCCGATGAATCTCGCCCCAATGGGATCGATCCACCCTTCCACTATATCGGCAACCTTCGAGGTGGTAGCCGACACCTTTACAACAAGTTCGAGGCACACATCTACAACTTAATTGGAGGCTCCTGAATCCAAGCAAGTTGTCACAACAATCAAAGACAAGCTTGAAAGAATCAAATCAACCAAAACAAGGCTTAGGGTTTCCAATGAAACCCTAGAGCAAGGGCCCCTCAAGTGAATGAGGGGGAAATGAAGATCTCTCTTAGTGAAGCTGTAGATCAAGGCCTCCTCCTTCGATTCCCCAAAGATCAGGGACTTTGGGTGGTTGGGGAGGGAGATCTTGGAGTTTTGCTGGCTCTCAAATGGTGTTCTTCTTTTTCCAGGAACGAGCAGCTTGAGGTTGAAGAAGAGGTCCCCTATTTATAGGCCCACTGATTTCTGACCGTTTTCTTCCGTTGGGGAGTTTCCACACCGGAGACTCCGGTGTGCAGACCAGAGACTCCGGCCTACACCGAACACTCTGGCCCATCTCCGGTCCATCTCCGGAACGGCTCTCTGGCTGTCTTGGGCAATGTCTTGTCGTTCACTCCGGGGATTTGTCAGGAACTCTGGACTGGGGAACACCAGAGACTCTGGTGTTTGCACACCAGAAACTCCGGTTAGAGCACCACACCGGAGATTTTGGCCCGCCTCCGGTACATCTCCGGACCATCTAACAGATTGGCCATGGGCACTATCTTCGATCCACTCTGGAGACTTGCGGAGAAACTCCAGGCAACACCGGAGACTCCGGTTAGCACACACCGGAGACTCCGGTCCAAAAACCTGCAGAGGCAAACCTGATAGAAACAACAAACTGTAATGATCATAACATTTGCATCTGGACTCCAATTGACCCGAAACCAATTTTGTTGGAAAGGGGGTGACAAGAGCTACCAACAAAAAGTCAAGATATTGGATAACACCAAGAGAGAGCAATTCATATATTATGATATGAGATACCTCTCTTGGTAAGAAACCGGAAAAGCCTCCAAGATCAAAAACGTAATAAGGTATAAAGGCAGATCTGTTTTTGATGAACTAGAGCTTGTTATGAATTACCACAAGCTCTAGAACCTCACATGGATAAGATCTAAACAATAACCAAGAAAGATGATGCCAAGAATACAAAGGTTTGGGCTCTCGCCAAAGGATATAATCAAGTTACTCACTCGAGAGCCCCTCTTGATAGAGCAGTTATCTATCTAATAAACCAGACTCTTCAACACGAGACCGATGACAAGGAAACCCCATCAAGAACATACCTTTGGCTTGCGCATATTCTATTTGAGCTTGATGATGACGATCTTATCCACCTCAAGATGGAACACCTTTCTTAATTACGCTAGCTTGGTGAAGACTTGCAAATTGCTCCCCATACTCCACTATGGTAGAGCTTCTCTTTTGGGCATACCATCTTCACATATCCATGATCACCATAGGATGTCAAGCTTCAAGCGAATGATCTCTCCGAGATGGCTCATCTTGAACCTGCACATCATTTCTTCTTTCTTCATTATGTTGGTGTCTTGAAGGTACATAAGAGATATCACTCCAACTCTAGTCTTCAAGACACACTTGCTATAGGCTCAACTCTCACTTGACCAATCTCCGGATCACTCATTAAAACCTTGGTCAACACTTAATCTTCTTCACTTTCTTGTTCTCCCAACCTTGAAGCCAACATATGATTCAAGCATTGCCTATGGACAAATCCTACAAGTAAAACTCAATGCAAACATAAGTCCATAAAGATTGTCATTAATTACCAAAACCACACATGGGGGCACACGTGCACTCTCAAGCTCCCCCTCTTCAGAACCATCACCATCATCCGCCAGTCCATGCAAAGTAAAATCCATCCCCCTCTTGACACCCGAATCAGAATTAGAATGTTCCATCATAATAGTGTCCTTTGATTTCAGAGGGCTTGTTACGGTATCACGTAAAGCCTCTTCCGTAGGACCATTACTTGGTGGAGATACAAGGGCACTATGCCTCCAGTTCACCTGTGCATCCTTGCCCACTAGATCATCACCATGACCTCTTCCCATATAACCCCGTCCTCCTCGATGGTCACGTGCGCCACAGCCATCACGACCACCATGTCCAGCACGACCAGCTCCCCGACCACCAACAAGTCCCCGACCATTTTAATTTATCCTACCGCACTCTAGATGAGAGTGTCCACTGGTCGCATGCACCATATAATTTTGGCATTTTCTCGAACTTGATTTGATAAATTTCTCTTTGTTCACTCCTAGAGACAGAGACAAAATGAGACAGGATATTCCTAACATCCATCCTCACACGAACCCTGAAAAAGTTACTAGCTCCTTGAACATCAGTCTCAACTTGGGTCACCTTGCCAACCTTCTTAACAAAGGTTTTTTATCAGTGCATCATTACGATAGCCCACAAGCAATTTATGGATTTGACTCCACATTGAAAAGAAGTTTAGATCAACTTTCTCTGGGGGAGAAGCCATCATACGGTTCAATACACACCACTGATTGCCTAAACAACTAGGGGCCTCCTTGCTCTACATTCAGCCAATCGCCCAAACGGAAACATTGGATGGTGAACAAATTCCCTTCGAGATTATTGAATTTTACTTTTCTTGCTGGGCTCCAAGCCACCCTCATATGCTGCTCAAACGTTTGTGGACTGATTTTTTGTTGTTGTGTGAACTCTCGCTAACGCCATCCACTTAATACCCTACTTTGGGCATCCTCTTGTTCCTCAAAAACGAGATCATCTATCTCGTCATCATCAATCCAAGCCTGAGAAGCATGTCATTGACACTCTCATCTTTCCCAGATCCCGATCCTCTAGTCTGATACCCCGTACCAGACTCAGAACTCGCCATCCCTTCGAGAGCCGTCCTCGTAGGAAGAAGCCGGCTTGAAAAAGAGAAATCAACGACACCTGCCGATCAGCACCCGGAACCTAACCTCACCGCTCTAGGAGAAGGGGAAGGTATAGTTCATGAAGTAGGTTGACTCCGTACCGGCAAAAGAGCCGGTGGTGGAGGAGAAGAAACCCTAGTCACTAGGTCGAAAACAGCTCTAGGTCGAAAACGATTCGCATGGAAGCCAGAACGAGATGTCTCGGTACCGCCAAGCCTCGAGCCTTCGAATGTTCTATAGCCTTTTTTTTTTAGGCCAGTAGGCAACAGAGTCGCAGACCGACCAACCCACTCTGCTGCCGCTTCGGTTTCTCCCCTCCCCCTTCCTCTTCCCGAGCGAGGACCGAAATCAGACAGACACCCCGCCCCCCTGTCCCCTCCAAACCCTCACCGGCGATGGCCGGCGGCTCCTTCTCCCCCTCTCCGCCCCCCGCGCCCGTCCAGGTGCGCTGCGCGGGCTGCCGCGGCGTCCTCGCTGTCGCCCCTGGCATGACCGAGTTCATCTGCCCCACGTGCCAGATGGCGCAGCGGCTGCCGCCGCAGCTCATGCCCAAGCCCTCCTCCTCCACGCCCTCCCCGCCCAATTCCTCCGCCACCTCCGACCCCGCCCTCCCCGCTCCGCCGCAGCCCCGGAAGCGGGGGTCGCAGGTGCAGGCGCATGGGGTGGACCCCACGAAGATCCAGCTCCCCTGCGTGCGCTGCCAGGCAGTCCTCAACGTGCCCCACGGCCTAGCCAACTTCCGCTGTCCGCAGTGCGGCGTCAACCTCGCCACGCCTCCGGCGTCAGTTTCTACTCTCGTGTTGCCACCAGGCATGCCCCAACCGCCACAGCTGGTGGCTATCATGACAAACCCTATGGCGCTGCCCACCGCAGAGCTGCCCGAGGAGATCAATGAGGTATGTTGATGGGTGGGTAGGGGGTAGGGCTTGGCATTGTGTGTCAAACAGTTTAGGACTGCATCTAGCATAACACCATATACTGTTTAATGTAGCATTCTCCACTATTCAGGTAGTGCAGCTGCTAAATAGTTGATTGTGACATTTCTCATAAACATCCAGCTGCTCTGGTGTACTGTCTTACTCGAGCATCATATCTTGTCTCTGCTTTGTCGTGTATAATCGGGTTATAAGCACTTACTGGTTTTTTCTCCAAGCAGGTCGCAGTTGATGTTGAGCGCGAAGAAGATGAAGGTGGTACCGTCGGAGAAACTTTCATGGACTATGTAAGATTTCCATTTACCTTAGTCGCTGAGTCTGCACTGTGCGGAAATGCTTTCTAGTACTTCTTACAGTTATTATTATTTCTATATCCAATTGCTTTATATATTTTTTCTATATTTGCACATATTTCCACTTCTCCAGAGGCCTCCCAAGCTATCTCTTGGCCTGCCTCATCCAGATCCAGTAGTGGAAACTTCTTCATTGTCAGCTGTACAACCTCCTGAACCGACTTACGAGTTGAACATCATGGATGAATTGGACAAGACTAAGACATTATCTTGCTTGCAAATTGAGACACTAGTTTATGCTTGTCAGGTTAGTTGACATTCTACAATTTGCCTATTTATATTGTCAAACCTCTTGTAAAGCCTTATCTTGTTTTATGACAGCGGCACCTTCATCATCTCCCTACCGGTGATAGGGCAGGTTTTTTTGTTGGTGATGGTGCTGGTGTTGGCAAGGGCCGAACAATTGCTGGATTAATCTGGGAAAATTGGCAGCAGGGAAGACATAAGGCAGTGTAAGACTTTGGCAAGAATTCTCAGCCAGCCTGTTGCTCTGCTGAACTTCTAAATTTTTATTGTAGACATTCTGTCTTCTTCATTACTTACTGTTAGCTGAATTTGTAGTTGCGATTCGCAGGTGGGTATCTGTTGGTTCCGACTTGAAGTATGACGCTCGAAGAGATTTAGATGATGTTGGTGCAAAATGCGTGGAAGGTATGAATCGTACTAAATTAGAGTGGCCTTTTTACCTCAAGTCAATGCCATCTGCATTGCACAAACAATATGTGACCCCTGTGGCCAGCATGGTAGCACCTTCAACTGTATGGAAATCCCACACGATGACACGTGGGTGTATCAACACAACACTTTCGAGAAATGCTAACAGGGAGTGATTGCGTCCTGATGTTTTCTTTATGTAGAATGTAATAACTGATAAATCATACATAGTCTGTTTCAATCTAGTAATAAATGCATCATAATACACTATATGCTTACTAGTTTGCTCCAAATTATCATAAAATTAAAGAAAAAAATGATATAGTAAATATATGTACTCTGTTGCAAGTAGTTGGCAGGAAGCAGGAACTGGGAATCTAACTCTTAGTATTGTTTCTATTCCCTGTAGCAATAGCAGTAGCATTGTAGCCAGTCCACCCATTCCATTTTGCTGCCTAGCCATGACTTGTCGCTTGACCTGGCAATTTGGTCCTATGGTAACTTGTCTCGACTACTGACCTGGGCAAAACAAGATGCAGCCCTGTCGCACTACGTCCACAATCTTGCCTCGGTCTAGAATGCGCTCAGTGTGAGTATCTGGATGCTGGCCACACTATCCAAGCCTTCCAGATGCACGGAGTGGCAAGTCGGACGAGCAATACCGTGCCCTTTTTCCATTGGCTGGGTGGGGTGGTTATGTGTATGTTTAATATTTTATATGTGTAGGGATGTGGAATTTATATACAGTCCTATTAAGGATGTGGTATTCTAAATTTGAAATATTAAGTTCTAAATCTAAAAATACTGCATTACAGTATGAATGGTATCTGTGGCATATTGGAAAACTATGAGGGAAGCTTAAGCAAGAAACTGTAACGTCCAGTGACAACAGTAGTGCATTTCTTTGATATATGTTTGTTTCCTTACACAGTTACCCTGTCTAAACATAATGTTTTGTTCACAAACGTAGGATTGATGGGATCACGATAATAAGGATCTTACGATTAGGATATTTTATGATCACAGAAGTGTCCAGTAGGATCATTGTAATCATACGCTATCTATGAAGATAACGAGAACCTCAGATGAAAGAGGAATGCATAACCTTTAAAATTGATCTCTACCAGAATATTGGCGCTGCTCTATTTAGGTAATTAAATGATTGAATACCAAAGGGTCCAACCGGCACTGTACGCACATGACTTCATTTAGGAAGTCTATGAGGAGTAGTAGCAGCAACATTTTTAACCATACTACTACTGGTTCTCACGCTCTGCACAGTTGGAGAGAAGTTCTCCACAAAAAAGAAGTTACTTCTTCCAACTGCTAGGCAAATTGTTTTGTGTACTCAGTTTGTATTTCAGCTTTATGGTTGATATTTCCAACTGATATTGGTATATTTTTGTTATGCAGTGCATCCTTTGAATAAGCTACCTTATTCTAAGCTAGACTCAAAGGCCATTGGGATCAAGAATGGGGTAATTTTTGTAACTTACAGCAGCTTAATAGCAGCCTCTGAGAGAGGCCGTTCTCGTTTGCAGCAACTAGTCCAATGGTGTGGACATGAGTTTGATGGTCTCCTAGTGTTCGATGAGGTAATTGATGATTTAGATCTTTGGAGTTGCAGCAAGAAAGAAGATCAAGCAGAGCTGAATTTTCTCTCTTTTTTGCTGTTGTATAATATCTGTTTATAGCCATGCTTGTATACCTGAGCGTGTTTTGTCCTTACGTCATATTCCCCTTGCAGTGCCACAAGGCCAAAAATCTTATTCCCGATGCAGGGAGCCAGCCCACTCGTACTGGTAAAGCAGTTCTTGAGATCCAGGTGTGTATATAGCTGGAATCATAATCTAACTGGAAAATAAGTCTTTATTGTTCACTGTGTTTCCAGCCTTGTACTAAAAGAGTGCTTTTGGTGATGTAGAGTGCATTAATCTAATCTGAAAATCAGGGTATTCTTCGGTACTTTTTGGAAAATCAAGGGCCAATTACATTCATGAATAGACAAATATTCCTTCTACTGCCATGCTCTAATGGGTTTTGTCAATATAATGAGTCTGCAATTTATCTTTATGTTGCTGCATGCGAAATTTTGGACTTCTGCAAATAATATGATACAGTTATTAAGTGTGCACCTGCAACACATATCATGCTATGCATTTTTTGTATTGTAAGGTACTGCAGAACTAGACAACAACAGGTTTTGATAATGGTGCACTCACATTGCATATCATGCTAAACATTTTTATATAGTAAGGTATTTCGAAACTAGACAACAACATTTGTAATAAACCTAAAAATTTACGTAATAAATACCAAAGACAAGTAATACTGACGCCAGTACGAATTTTTATATCATCTCATCATTTCTAATCTTTAGCTCAGTTGTACCATGATATTTAATACTCCCTCCGTCCCAAAATAAGTGACGTGGGTTTGTCTAGATTCGGATGTATCTAGACACATTTTAGTATATAGGTACATACGAATCTAGACAAACTCAAGTCACTTATTTTGGGACGGAGGGAGTATGGTAGTATTTGATATTGGTCTGTCATGTCTGGAAGAATATATATTTGATATATGCGTGTTAAATTAATACTGTTACATCATCAATATGCATACAGGAAAAATTACCTGAGGCTCGTGTTGTTTACTGCTCAGCAACTGGTGCATCGGAACCACGGAATTTGGGCTATATGGTTCGGCTCGGCCTCTGGGGGGTTGGGACATCATTTCAGGATTTCCCTCAATTTTTAGGTTCACTTTTACTTTAAATCTTTCATGTAACAATTAGTTGAGATCATATGTTTTGAATCTTTATAATAAAATCATTAAATGTTCTCCTAACTAGCTAGATTCAACAGTGCAGCATAATACAACATATCAATTGCGAGCTGTCCTTAAATATGTTGAGATGGCAACAGTAGGATCATCTGACTTTACTGTGCAAATAATGACTCGGTTGGAACCAGACACATCTCACCATAAGCTTAGGGAAACAGACTGGTAATATAGTTGTGGGACAAGTTGGGATCAACAGTAGTATCATTTGACTTTACTGTGCAAAGGATGACTCGATTGGAACCAGACACATTTCTTAAGAATCCCAGAGGTTTATGGAAACAGACTGTACATGTATAGTGGTAGAGGGACTGCCTTTGGTTTATTGCTGGTCCGAGTAATTCAAACTGCACCTTTGTTAATATAAACTATCCCGAGCCAGGTTTTCAGTTTTTGTGCAAGACACTGAGTATTTTGTGTTCTGCGTTGTATTATGTTCGGCAGTAACTTTGTGTTTTCTTCGGGTTCTGCGAGTCTTTTTTGTGAAGCATTGCATGCCATTCATTACTTCTCTATGCTTTATTGGAAGCAACAGCTGTAAAATCCTGTAGAATATACCAAATGTTTGTAATTTTTTTTAATTTATGAAACATTTGCAGTTGCTCTAGAGAAAGGTGGTGTGGGTGCTCTTGAACTTGTCGCTATGGACATGAAAGCTAGGTTAGTGTTCTTTCCAGGTCTCATGTACCATGACATGTAGAGCCCAGCTGAATGGGTATCAATTACCATGTGCCAGTTGTGCTGTGTGAATGAGAAATTCACTACTCCCTCTGTCCCAGATTAATTGGCTCAACTTTGTCTAGATATGCGTGTATCGACACACTAAAACGGGTCTACATACATGCATATCTAGACAAAGTTGAGTCAATTAATCTGGGGCAGAGGGAGTAGAATTCATCTGATCTTTTCTGTTTGAAGTATTGGCTGATGCTTGCTCTTTATCAGAATGATATACTGACTGCTCTTTAATTGAATGTCCTGCAGGGGTATGTATGTTTGTCGTACACTAAGCTATAAAGGTGCTGATTTTGATATTGTGGAGGCTCCTCTTGAGGAAAGAATGATGGTAAAAACCATGAAATACTGCCATATTTTTCCTTCTAGTATTTTAATTTTTGGTGGCTTGGTTGCTTTGCACTTCATGTCTTGTTTGTTTGTGTTTGAGAGAAATGTTTATTGGTGATCCACGACTGCTAACTGTTTTACCTGGGTTTTCTATCTGTGTCTTCACAAAATTACTGTCAGCCCATGATAAAATTACACCATCTTGTATTGGCAATGCAGAATATGTACGGAAAGGCAGCTGAATTCTGGTCTGAGTTGCGCCTTGAGCTCCTATCAGCAGGTGAATTCTCTGGAGAAGAGAAAGGCGTTTCAAATCAAATATGGCGGCTATATTGGGCCAGCCATCAGGTGTTACTTCCTTATATTTTTTCTTCTAGAAACTAGCTTTTCGGATTTATTGCCTTTGCCAATTTTGCATCCTTTGCAGTTCCGTGATTGCATTGTTTTCTAACATCATATTGCCATTCTTTGTGGCATAGCTTACAAGGAGTATGGTAGATACAAATGCCTTCTAAAAAGTAACGTAACATGTTATTAATGTAAATTTGATGCCCTATGTTTGCAGCGTTTCTTCAGGCATATGTGCATGTCTGCGAAGGTACCTGCTGTTGTGAAGTTGGCCAAGGAGGCCTTGGCTGAGAATAAATGTGTCGTGATTGGTCTCCAGAGTACTGGAGAGGCTCGAACAGAGGAAGCTGTCACAAAATATGTGCGTTTATGTTTCCTGCTGAACATCTCTCTCTCTCTCTCTCTGGTATTGTAGTTCCTTTCAATTTGATTATTTCAAATTTGAATCAGGGCGTTGAAATGGAAGACTTTGTTTCTGGTCCCCGGGAGCTTCTTCTTAAGCTGGTAGAAGAAAATTACCCTTTACCTCCAAAACCTGATTCTTTTCAGCAAGGTTTGTGCTAGTTGCTTCATTGTTTCGGCCATGTTTCTACCAACTACCACATCTTTATTCCTTGTTGCATGCAAAATTTTGTGTGTAATGCATGAAATGTCGTCACCGATAAATTAATATTCAGCCTAGTGGTCTTTCCTTTCCTTGTTCAACTGTACATATCAAATTTAGTATAAATTATCACTTGCAATGTCCCACAAACAAACTGGTGTTTTAGAAGGTGAACCCTTTTCCAGCTAGGAAGTGGGGCCAGCATGGCAGCATCCCATTTAAGGGTATTTCATACATGTTACACCCTTCTTGAATTGTTTTCATTTTGTTCGTCATCTTGTTTCAGGCCTTTTTGTTCTTCTAGATGTTTGCTTCCTTACTATCTTATTTAAGTAATTTTTTGTAGGTCAAGAACAAGTCACAGAGATCCAGCGTAAGCGGCATTCTGCACCAGATATATCTTTTAAAGGGCGATTTAGGAAAGTAGCGAAAATGGAAGATGTGAGCGATGATGATAGTGGTGACTATTCTCCATGTAAGTTCTTTGGGAATTGCTTGATTAGTTTCTGCTGGCAATCTTGTAGCGAACCATTATTGCTTAGTACAGTGGTCTTCCAGGGTGTGTCACTTCCTGTGATTGCATAGCTGTATCGAAAGATAGATTTTAATGTCAGCACTAATATGATTTTGACCAGCCTTTCAATGTACTTTATTCCATTAAGCCTGTATGCTGATGATACAGCTGTCTAAATACTTTCTGGAAATATCTTGGCAACTTTCGGAAATCACCAAACCAAGTTTTACTTATTGTGGAAGTACCTAAATCGATGATATCAGATGCACCTGTTAGTGTACCCATTGGGAACACCACTGTTACTAAAATCATCAAATATACTTGTATAACCTATACTTTTAAAGATGACGAGCAAAACACTTTCTGTATACGTAGGAAAGACACCACTTCTTATACCTTCATCTATAATATATATCTGCTGTGGTGTTGGTTTGTATTCAAGATCAAGTTATTTGAGCTGAGCAACAAAAGAAATTAAAGTAACCAACTTAAAATATCTTCTGTGGGGAAGGCATACTGAGTCAGACATTCTGGCCTATATTAAAGCAATGTTTGAATGCTCTCTCTGTACTCTATTATATCTCAAATATCGGGAGTGATGGCTACACGTAAGATTCTACAAGCAATTTCGTAGAACTATTTTCGAAGTGCAGCCTTTTTTCGCAAAATCAATTTGATGCAGAAAAATAAAACATCGAAAATGCAGTCACAATGAACATATAACATCCTAAACATAAAGTGCACCCATTGCCACTCGCCCACTCCAATATAGAATGTGTGAAAAATGTCAAAATGCAACATCCTACAATCCCCATGTAAAAATATCATTTGGAAAAAAATAATGCACTAAAAAAAGGATGGATCCAAGCACAAGAATACCACATTTTAAGAAAAGAATCAAGTGTGTGCCCTCGTGAGTGACTACCATGGTTGCTTCCTACTTTTGCTACCAGTTACACCAGGACCTTCATGTCAGTGTCCTTTTACTTGATGACCTCTGCGCCACATGCTTTTGTCAATGCTGTGTCTGCACTACACGCCTCAGCTCGTATCCGTCGCCATGTGGACCTTGAGGTGCAAGTGAGTGGAGGTTGTTGGTGCCGAAGAGAAGACAACTAATGTGGGACACAAAGAATGACGACACACTGTGATATTGGGGTTGGAGGCAATCAGTGGTGGAAGGTGCAAAGGCATGGCACTGCGGAGCTTGGAATTTGGCCGTGCACAATAGCCGGTGATGATGAGAGGTTGTGCAATGGGGTTTATAGGGTGGGGGTGTGGAACTGTGGATTGCAGGATCGCAGCGAGAAGATGATGGGGCAGGTGGGATGATGTCAAGTTAATGGAAGATCTTTTTAGTACATTTTAGTGTCTTAAAGGGTGTAGATATCACAGTCACCCCAAATAAAATATGTAACGTTTTGGAATGCGTTGGTGAGGACTGATACCCACAATTAATGACTAAAAACTATCTCATATTTGTTCGATGAACAATCTATGGTGGGAGAAGCTTGTGTAGAATGCCTAAAATACATATTGTATGTACCATAATATTGATACTGCTCCATTGAGATCCGAAGGATTCAGTTTTAGGACATCCAGATTGTAACTTCTATTGACAAATTTTAGAAGAATGGAATTTTGCTCCGTAATATCATGACCACCTATCACTGGTCAAACCTTTTTTTATCTCCTTTATTATTGTTGATGCATTAAAGGGGCGTTATCTAGGCTGTTAGTGCTTTTATTTGCAGTACAGCTTCGTTAAGGTCTGAAAAGGCCACGACAAAGATATAGGTGCAGCTATTGCTGCCTTTCCCAATACCACAAATCAAGGCCTAGGCGCTAGTACAGTATAACAGTAACATATTTTGATGTGCTTTTCTCAGTTGTATTTCTGGAGTGTTTAAAAAAGTAAGCTGTGCCCTGTGGGGACTTATGGGTTAATTGTTTTTACCCTCCGCACTTGGTAGTGTATGACTGATGTGGTGCGCTTAATATGCTCAGGCATGTTTGCAGAAATTAAGTAGCGACTTCAGTTAAACATCTGAAATAGGAAAGTAATGAATGGAAGAACCATGCGAAGCGATAAAAATATAACTGTGAGAAACTAGTTGAAAAGATTAATAATGAGGTATGGAAGTGTTAGCACAGAACTTACCCTCTGCCTTTCTGACGGTCTCTTGATCACTAATTAGGTAGACTAGTGCTTTACAGGCACGCGCTTGGGACAATCAAGAGGATTCGATGCGAATGAGTTCCCTGATAACAGGAAAAAGACTACAAAATATTCCCTATCATATTTAGCAATAAGATGTGTAATAAATGTACAAGGATGCTCCATTTTGTAAACTTAAATACACAAAAAATAGCTGCCCAAGAAAGCGAAAACTTCTCTTACTTGCCCACTACATGCCACACTAGCTTTGTGCCTGCTATAGTTGTGCAGGTTGCAACTATATTCGCTGAGACAGTTGCTTTTAGTGGTCACAACAAATGCTACATTATAGCATGATATTTTAAATCACGAACTATTGCTACTTGGGAACTTGTGATTAGAGCTTATTAATTTGTAATTCTCTTGATTGATTGTTAATCTACTTCAATGTTTCAGCCGAGTCGTCAGATGATGATGAATCATCATCGGATGAAGAGTTCCACATGTGTCAAATCTGCAACTCAGAGGAGGTGACTTTTATTACTTATTATTTGATACTCTCATGTTAAACATGCAGATCTGTACAGTGCATCACATTTTTTGTCCTAATTTAAGTTGTATAGTGTCATGCATTTTGCTAACTTATCTCTTACCCTGGCTGTGTTTGTAATTTCTCTTACTATGTTCTAGTACTATTTTCTATTTAATATTGTGAACGTCTATGGTGGTCACTGGTAACAATGGCAAAAGTTGATTGCCACTGTAGAATGTTTGCTGGAGAATACTATATCTGTCGAACAGTGGATTCATTTGAGTTTTTCCTTGTAAAGCTTTTTTATATAAATATTATTTCTATTTTCAGGAGAAGAGTCTGTTGCTCAATTGCTCTGGTTGTTCTCTACGTGTTCACCCTAGCTGTTTGACACCACCTTGGACTGGTATGTTGACTGATGATTGGTCATGCTACTCATGCAAGAAGGTTGAAGGCCAGGAGGAGGAGCATGATGCTAATGTAGCCGATTTTTCAAAGAGGTATGTGTGCATTTGATGAATCAGGATCCTCATCAGCTTATGATCTTCTGCACAGTTTGTAAATACTGTTTTATCTTTTTGTCAGGTACGACACTGCAGTGGAGAGAAAGTTGAAGATTTTGGATGTGATACGTTCTTTGGATCTCCCTAATAATCCTCTAGATGATATCATTGATCAGGTAGTTTTAGCTTATTTCAGCCTGATACCCCTCTTGAATTTCTGAGCTTCTATTGGAACTTCTACGTATACTGACTGACATGAAAAGGAATGAATGCGTTCAAGTTTATAATCAACTACTCTTCGCGAAGATTGTCATTCCCCACCAAGTTAGTGCTGGCCAATGTGGCCCAAATGTAATAATGATATGATTCTTCCCACATATATAATGCTTGTGGATCCAAGCATAGCATATCCAAAGTCTTAACGGGTTGCTTCACATTTGTAAGCCCATCCCATGTGGGGGACTGAGCTGTAGATATTTTATCCCTTGGCCCATTGCTATATTCTCATACACATGTCTAGGTGTCCTCTAGATGAACTCATAGGATAATATGGCGACTCTTCATTTTGTCCCTTGTTTTCTGGTTGTCTTGGTCTATAATTATTACGAGTGGTGGGTGCTAGGGTAATGAATGGTATCACAATATTGCATTTCAGAACAGAAGAAAGGGATGTTCGAGATGCAAAATCATTTGCATATCGCTTGAGTAAGCATTGCTGGAAGAGCTTCTTTGGTAGCATCTGTTCCCCGGCTGAAGATGAAATCTTATATATGGAACCTGAAATTAATGTGAAATGGATAACTCTATTGATTTTATTTAAGCTCATCCTTGCCTTTAGGCTGTAACATATTAAGAGCTTTCCATTTTATTTGGACTCTTGTAGCTAGGGGGGCCTGAGAAGGTCGCTGAAATAACTGGACGACGTGGTATGCTAATAAGAGCTTCAGATGGGAAAGGCGTTATTTATCAGGCCCGGAACGCGTGAGATAGCTTACTTATAGTATTGTCTTGCATTTTCTATTTCAGCTATACAATACGCTTATGTTTATTGCGTGCAGGAAAGAAGTCTCAATGGAGATGATCAATATGCACGAAAAGCAGCAGTTCATGGAGGACAAAAAACATATCGCAATTATATCTGAAGCGGGATCAGCTGGTGTTTCTCTACATGCTGACAGAAGGGCAAAAAACCAGGTTTTTGTACCTCCATTTTTCCATCTGTTGCAAGTTTGCAACTACACCAATCATCCATGTGGAATGTTGCTAAAAAATGCTTGAACAAACTTTGCAGAGAAGAAGAGTACACGTAACACTTGAACTCCCTTGGAGTGCAGACCGTGCAATACAGCAGTTCGGGAGAACCCATCGTTCTAACCAAACTTCTGCACCGCAATATAGGTCTGCTATCCGTTCATATGTCCAGTTTGAGACTTTCTTCTTGATTTAGCTTTTGAATTTGCATCTTTTGTTTCTGAAGTTGTGATCCGCTATCCAGTGCAAACTATGAGCAAAATGAAGACTTTATGTTATTGTCTGCTTCTGCATGGAGAGTTAGATCCAGACTGAACTTCGTTCACTTAGCGAAATAAACATATGTAGAACAATTATTGACTTGTCAATGTATTATGTCTATCTCCAGATGGCCTGGAACCTGGAACAATTAGTGACTTGCTATTTTTAGTTACAGGATCACTTTATCTATTTTTCAAACCTGCATAGGAATGAATATATTCCAAATTCCAAGTTTATTCCTATTGCAACTTTATAAGGAATATGTATTGCCTTCTGAAATGTCTAGCAATTGTTGAAGTTAGGCAGGTTATAGTTACTGCATTACAGGCTATAATTCCTGCCAACTTATGTCTTGTAATGTATTAAAGTGGTTGCGGACTTATGGTAGAGAAATCTTGTCGACACCAATTTATTTAGACTGGTTAGCTGCAGAGTTAGTAATTAGTGCTATGCATGCACCGTAATCATGTCACAGTCATATGCTGAGATAAATGAGCAACTGTTGGTTCAGAGGGTGGGGGATGCAATCTGCGAATTGTTAGGAATAAGCAACTTATTTTACCAGGGGCCAAAGGCCACAATATATAGTACATCTGACTTGAGGTAGAAGAAGGTAAATCTAGACAAATATGGACTCCTAGACCAATACTAATACTACCTCTATTTGGGATCATTAGTCCTAAGGGCCAAGTTGCTAATACCAAGACACTCCATAACTCTCTCATTAAGATATGCATGCACCAATAATTTTACATGCATGAGAGAAGTGAGAGGAATAAGCAACTTATTTTACCAGGGGCCAAAGGCCACAATATATAGTACATCTGACTTGAGGTAGAAGAAGGTAAATCTAGACAAATATGGACTCCTAGACCAATACTAATACTACCTCTATTTGGGATCATTAGTCCTAAGGGCCAAGTTGCTAATACCAAGACACTCCATAACTCTCTCATTAAGATATGCATGCACCAATAATTTTACATGCATGAGAGAAGTGAGAGGAAAAGGAGAACATACATTGGACGAGAGAGACTAATAAATGAGATAGCCCTTATAATCTCAAACAATATAAAAAATCTCTTAGGACTAATAATCCCAAACAGAGGGAGTACTTTTTAACACCCCCCTCCCATCAAATGCAAAGCATATGCAATATCATTGCATTTGAAGAAGTGAAAACTAGGAAAACATGATAATCCAAAATCCGCGTCTTGAAAGTGTCGTCGTAGCATTAAGAGTCTTCAAAACCTGTTGAGTCAAGCCACAGTCGATCGAAGAAGAAATCGACACAGACCGAGAGACGGTCAGAAGAACATGTCACAAAAGATCATAGCACAAGAAGCCAACAGCAATAGAAGCTCAACAGGCAAAAGAGTGCGTAGATCAATGACAATGCAACAGACAGCGCATCAAAGAAAGACACACACCCATAAAGAGAAGATGGGTGTCAAAAGATGGCCCATCAAGAGAATCAAGACAAAGGACAAAGATCATAGCCCAAGAAAACTGGCGGCGAAAGAAGCTCGACGGCAAGACAAAGGACGTAGATCAACCAACAATGCAAAGAAAGGCCACAGAAATCCTATAGAAAAGGATCAGGGCTGGAAAACAGGCAGACGATAAAGGTATGGTGGGCTCACATGACAAGAGAAACACAATAGAAAGACACAGTTGTAATAGACACCGTCGAAAATCACCGAAGAGTGAAGAAGAGAGACGGTATCAACGACGGCATTATTTCAATAACTAGACTAGACAAAGCTAAGATGGAAAACTAGCAGCAAGACTACAAAGCAGGTGGCGCACGACCCACCACCTGGATGAAGCACACGACCAGGAACAGCCAAACCCGACGGAAACTCGCGGCCCGGTCAACAGCTGGCATGCGGGAGCAATCCAATGACCAATCAAAGGAGGTTGGGGGCATCAGCAAGCAACTCAGCGATCGTCCAGAGGAGAAACAGCAGCGCAGAATAAACATGTGGGCCAAATTGGTGGGGTACACGAAGAGAAAGCAGCGGCACCTAGGGCACGTGAGATTGAACAAGGCAGCACAACGACGGCCAAGAGAACGGCGGTGGCGCAGAGGAAGACATAGCACGAGTTGCGCGTGCGGGAAAAGATAACCCTAAACCTGGGTCTCTGATACCATGTTAGGAATAAACAACTTGTATTACCAGGGGCCAAAGCCCACAATATATAGTACATCTGACTTGGGGTAGAAGAAGGTAAATTTAGACAAATACGGACTCCTAGACCAATACTAATACTCCTTAACACGTATGATGTTGGTCGTTCTGGCTCAGTTCATGTAACGTTGAATTATTTTCTTTTACATTATATGTATTGATCTGGATGGTACATTAGGTAGATAGATGAGTTACGTGTCTTAGTAACTAATTTGGAATGCAATTGTAGGCTTCTTTTTACCAATCTTGGTGGTGAAAAGCGATTTGCATCAATTGTCGCAAAAAGGCTCGAATCTCTTGGAGCTTTAACACAAGGAGATCGCAGGTTTTTTTCTGGTCTCAACCAACTTTGTACTCCCTCCGTCTCAAAATAGATGTCGCAAGTTTTTCTAAATTTGGATGTATCTAGTACTAAATAGTGTTTAGATACATCTAAATTTAGACAATTTTTTTACATCTATTTTGAGATGGAGGGAGTAATAAACATCAACATTTCTGATCCTAGATTTTAACTTCTGCAGGGCTGGGCCTTCTCTGAGTGCTTTCAACTACGATAGCAATTACGGAAAGAAGGCACTAACCATGGTGTATAGGGGAATAATGGAGCAGGTTTGTATAATTACAGTTATTTTCTATGATTTTCCCTTTTTTAGGCATTATACACCATTCTAATAGTTGGTTTCAAGGTGACCAGGATTCTTTTCCGATTGTTCCTCCAAGGTGTTCCGACAACCAGGCAAGCATCCAAGAATTCATTACTAAGGCAAAGGTTGCTCTAGTATCAGTTGGAATTATAAGGGATTCCGTAGTATGTAAGTTTATCTAAAGACTCGGTCCCTGTTTAGTTTCTACGATTTCTATGCTAAATGAATAGAACTTGATATGTGTGCATTTCTTAAGCTCACCTGCTTTAGTCATATAAACGCCAGTCTGATATTTTCTATCTTTCATCTGTTAATTTTTCTGAGATAAGTTGTTAATAGAAGGTTAGTCCCCAATCCCTGTTTAGCGAGCTTGGAATATTTGCTACTCTTGCATAATTATTTGAGCTTGAAGTTAGTATTTGTTAATCTTGCATTACCATTTCTTATTGAAGCTATGCAGTATTTCTATGTTGAACCATTAGAATTCATCAAGCTTCAGATTGATCATAAACTGAAGTTGCAGCTGGCAGTATTATTTACAATTTGTATGTCCTATTCTATGTTTAGTCAAGAAAAAAAAAGGCTCACTAAATCTTTTTTACAGGCAATGGAAAAGATGCAGGAAAGCTTTCTGGTCGTATTGTTGATTCAGATATGCATGATGTTGCTCGTTTCCTTAACCGCCTTCTGGGATTAGCTCCGGACATTCAGAATAGGTTAGTTATCATGCACGATATTTGTATTACTGCATAATTTGTTGGCCATGCTAACACATTCTGTGAGCAGGTTGTTTGATCTTTTTACTAGTATACTTGATGTTGTCCTTCACAATGCACGGAGAGAAGGGCAGCTGGATTCTGGAATTGTTGATATCAAAGCTAAGAGTGTTGAAATGAAAGAACCACCGAAGGTATTGCTTCTTTCTGATCATTTTTTTGGGACCTCCTACTTCCATCCATCATAAACTTATAATGCAAGTCTTGGTGCAGACCGTTCATATTGATAGCTTGTCTGGTGCTTCAACAGTGCTGTTTACTTTCACCATTGATAGGGGAGTTACTTGGGAGGTAAGAAGACACATTTGGAGCCAACATTTGCTTTTCTTTGATAACCATGTGGACATGATTGGTAGTTATACATTCAAGCACAATAAACTTACTATATACTGCGATATTTATCATCTGTGCATGATTTTTTTCATGAACATATTAACACGTCAAGTCGGCAAAGGCAATGCTTGATGAAAGAGAGAATGGTAGTGCTGGCTCTTCTAATGACGGGTTTTACGAGTCCAAGAGGGAATGGATGGGGCGAAGACACTTCACCCTAGCTCTTGAAGGGTATGTTGTGTTGAATGCTTAAGATATTTATTGTTTAGCTATTTTTGTGAGTTAGTTGGCACTAATGAAGAAATAACCCTGGGACCGTTTTCAAGAGGTATATTATATATTTGATCATACCATTGCCCATGAAAATGACTTGTAGGCCTGGAGGCCTCATGTATGTTGCAATGATTATACTGAGAAATATAGTCGATGTAGGATTCAAAGAAAGGCTGCCTAGAATTTCCCTTCCCCATACCCCACAATTCAAAGAAAGGCTGCCTAGAATTTCCCTTCCCCATACCCCACAATGTGTGGGAGCTTTTGGCACTGAGTATGTCCTTTTAGGGTACTCAACGGAAATATTATGAAATATGCTTTTTTAGTACTTGTTGTGTTTCAGGATCCTGCAGGGCAAATTGTAGCGTGCTGTTTGGCATATTGCATAGAAAAGTCAAGCAAAAGGATAATAAAAAAATTGAGACCGTATTGTTTGGTCAGGAATAGAGACAAACATTTTTATTTTAAAAATTGTCAAAAGTCACCCATTCTCGTGGAACTATGAGAGAACTACGCTTATAGGATATAGTACCAGAAACAACATTTTTATTTCTAAAACATTGCAAAATGTTAAGTTTAGTCCCACATCAAGTTGTGGGAGGAGGTAGAGCACAGCTTGCCAGGGCTAGTTCCATTGCAACCTTGAAAGTACCTTTTGTGATATAAGTTCTTAATGGTGTGATTCATTGGTAGTTTCACAAGAAAGCGAAGTTTTCAGAATTTACTCTTCAAGAAAGAAAATGCAAGTAGAATTTAATTATTGACAACGATCAGGGGTGGAGCTACGTTGGGGCCAACCTGAGCCGTGGCCCGCCCAGCCCAGGAGACAAAACTATTTTATGCATGTGTATCGGTAAAATCCAGTCCATTAGCAGCCCAATTTGGCGGCATCCCCTCAGTCTGGCCCGCCCAAGTTCTTTCCGGTAGCTCCACCTCTGGCAACAATGTGGGTTTGAGATGAGGTTTGGCAACACCCATATATGAGTGGTTCACTAAAATATATATGCAGTATTTACTAGCTTTCCTTGTTGGCGAATCTTTTTCTATGTGATACAACAGCTCAAGTTTAATTGTTCATATACCAGCTCAACTGAAGGAATATGCAAGATAATTCGACCTGCTATTGGTGAAGCATTAAGGTATTTTCTTCATCATCATAACATTTCTGGCACATTCTTTATATCTTTTTAGATGCACACAGCTTCATGACCACTATCTCTAGCTACTAGATGGCGACCTAGCAGATATAGTGTCATGTATATAGGATGCCAATTCATATTTGTTATCGACTCTCTATTTTACTTTTGCAGGGAGATGCCTTTAACTGAACTGAAAAGCAAGTACAGGAAGGTGTCATCGATAGACAAAGTTAGCAAAGGTTGGCAGGATGAATATGATGTTTCATCGAAACAGGTAATATGGAAACAAAAAAAATACTTTTTTGTGATCTATAAACAGTTGAACGTGATGAAATTTATCTAAAAAATTCCTGGGTGAATGAGAATTGGACCTAGTACCTCAGTCATGCAGTCACTCATCCATGACCCGGTGTAAGTTTGTGTCTTCACATAATCATTTCACTCAAATAGGGAAATTATGGCTTGAAGACATCAGTGAGAAATACAAGTTGGCAAGGGTCTACATATATAATTTGACTGAGAATGAGCATACAATTAATGTTTGATACAGTATTTTTGGATATATTTAGTGGATAGGTATTCACATCAGCAAAATGTAAAAGTTTAACCATCCTGATATGGGAACAGTCGCACACGGCTGTATTGTTGGGCATATTGGTGATCTTGGTATCTTTGGATTATCTGATCCAAAACGGCTTGGTAAATGAACTGTTGGGGATTATTGGTGATCTTGAACTGGACCGGGATAATCCCTCCAATCCCTTGAATACACTTTTAAATACACTAGAAGTAAACAAGCCCTCAAGGATATTCAAGCTCCATGACTGACCCAGCACACAAATCCCTGGAGCTGCTGTGTATAGTGTCATCCATTGTGTTGTGTTGTTCATTTTCTGCTGGTTTAAGTTTATTTTTCCATGTTCCACCAAAGAAAGGTATGATTGTGTACTCTTTTATGTGCATTACTTACCCATCGCCTTTTTTACCTCATTTCAGTGTATGCATGGATCCAAATGCAAAGTCGGGAGCTACTGTACAGTAGGAAGACGGCTGCAGGAGTTTAACATTTTGGGTGGTCTTATACTTCCAGTGTGGGGTACAATAGAAAAGGCCCTAGCTAAACAGGTTCACCTCTTTCACTTACGCACAAGTTGTAGTTTTGGTAGTTCTTCCGAGTTGAATGGTATGGCCTTGGAATCTTTTTTTTTTTGAGAAAACGCAAAAAGCTCTTTGTGTTTCACTATATTGAAAAGGTAGAGTTTGTTACAAGCCTCCTAGGAGGTTTGTTACAGGCCTTGGAATCTTGCTTAGCCTATTTAGCTGTCTTTTCTCCTACGATTTCTGGTTGACACAGAATGTTTTTAAGTGACCCAGTGATGGCATACGAAGAAAAGAAAATTATGGTGTTGAAAGAACAAAGCTAAGTAGATATTTTGCCTTGTAAGCGGCAACAATAGAAGTGCAGTTGTGATGATAAGAACAATAGCAGCAGGACTACATAAAACACTTCAGATGGAGCCACGGTGAAATCTGGCAGGTTAAGGGGGTGAGTTTTATGTTAACTAGAATATCTAATACCAATAGCAGGAGCCTCATTTAGAACTGGGATGACACACGAAGATATCTTTCCTAATGTGACAAGTGTATCTAGGTGGTAAACTACATTAAGGAGCCATATATGCATAGCATTGGATATCTTTATCCGAAAAGACAGATGTCTTCTGTTTATGGATGGATGTCAGTCGTCAGCCTTCAAGAGCTCAACTATATATCTTGTCTAATGGTAATAGTAGAAATCCAGCGTGTCATGACATAGTGAATTTGCAGATTGATTTGCTGTCTGTTTATTTTTATGCATGAACTGGATAGCTGGGCCATTGCAGTGATTGCTGAATGCACCTATGTTTTGTTGTTTAATTTTATGCATGAACAGGTTTATCAAAATCACAAAAGAGTCCGAGTTGTCCGTTTAGTGACAACAAATGACAATCAGCGAATCGTTGGACTATTCGTTCCGAATGCAGCAGTGGAGTCGGTACTAACAGGTTTGTTTTTCTTTCCTAAAATTCTTGTCGTGTAGTTTCAATGGGTATAGTCAGTTCAATTTGAAAGCAAAGTGACCAGACTGCAGAAATTGTTCTGAAGTTCACATTTTGAGATTATGGTTTGTCTTGTTCAGTATGGAAATCTACCGGAACCCACTAGTATGATGGTTAACTGCCTCTTGCTAGAAATTTTGCTATGTAGTGTTGATTTCGGCGAGAAAAGTAAAAAAGACAATTCAATGGTGGTGAACACAGCATATGTAACATCGTTGATCTTGCTAGCAAGTTTTTCTTATAACACCAGTACTTTGATCGTTTTTCTGTAGTACGACATGTCCACCACATGTTTTTATTACAAGTTGAAAGCTCTATATGTACTCTTTACTGGCTGCTGTTCTTTGCTACCTATTTGTTCAATTCAAAACCAGTGACTTGTAAATATTATGTTTTGCAGGCTTACAATGGGTCAAAGATATTGAAGATTGACATGGAAATACTTGATTTCTGACATTCATAGTGTGGTGTTGATCACTTGCCTTACCTGATGTTAGATACAGCAGCTTTCAGAGGCTTGGCACATTTACTTTTGTTTCTAGGGAGCTGGCAAACTGATTTGTCTAATTTATTGGAGTTCTTAGGAGAGTAAATACTAGCAACTTCTTTTGTATGTAAAATATATAGTGTACCATCAGGGTCGTCTCTTGTCCACCGTTATGTTTATATGTTGTATATTGCCATGTAAAGCAACCCAAAGCTTGGCTAATCTCAAAAGAAAAAAAAATGGCACCTCACCAAGATGGTGCCATAGTGTTTGCCTTTGTGGTAGGCCTATGCCTAATCTTAGAGCTCATGCAACTTGAGAAAATATCCTGAGCTTATATGTGTAGTCTTGTGCACCGGAGATCTGGTTAGCATGTTCAGGAGTTGTCAATTTTTTTGAAAATAATAATTAGCACATAGACATGGCATCGAACTGTCAAGCTGCTTTCAGTTCAAAATTGATTACACGTCTTGAGAAAGAATAAAAGAGAAATTCCACCGTGGATAGTAGCTACTGCAAATTGGGTTAGGCATTCTGCCACTAGCACTATTAACACTGTCTTGATTTGTGTTTTGTGTTTGGATAGGAAATTTTGTAACATCAAGTACTCCCTCTGATCCATAATAAGTGTCGCTGATTTAGTATTATGGATTGAAGGGAGTGCGTGTTTCTGTGTGCTATTTTTTATTAGAATTTTCTGAATTTCCATTTATCTAAGCAGAGATCTCTAAGCCTCATCATCACTAGCCTGAACTACAAATGGAAGTCACCAAGCTGATTTACAATTTTACTAAGCTTATTTTTCTAGCTTTCCGTGGAAATAAGGCGAACCGAAAGGATCCGTTCAGCTTTGGCACTTACGTGGCCACTAACTAATGTTTCATATACTTTTTGGCCCAATGTGCCGTTGACTAAGCTAAAAACTTTTGATTTACATTTGCTCTTATTGTTGTTATTTGAAGTTAATGCTTTTATTTGATCTTGTTGAACAAGATTGTGAACAAACACAAATCCATATGCTCAATGTGAACATGACAAGAAAGTACCAAAACTATTCCTAAACACTACTTTGACCAAACTTTGATTTGAAGATTTTGACTTTGTTTTAAAATGATTCGGAAAATCTAGTTTTCAAAAGTGAAATGCTTTAACAGACAATGTATAATTATAGATCACTTTTGAGGTTTATAATATATTAATCAAAATCTTGTTTCAAAACCAAATACTTTTCAAGCTATTTGGGCACTTGACAAACTACAAATTGGAAATATATACTATCCCATGCATATTTTCCTAAGTGCCAAATTCTTGGAAAAACTACCAAGTGTACTTTTGAAAACACAACCATCTTGTCATGACCAAGCTTTGGCATAAGCTCAACATGGGTCTCTTTGTGATGATTTGAATTTAGTTGGTTTTAGATGCTTTACCCTTATGGTGTCTAACCATGGGTGAAGCATAGAATTTCCAAATAAACCCTTCTGGGCAATTTAGAATGGAGGAGTATAAATAATGTGACACCGGCGTTTTTTTGTGTTGCAGTCATGTGCATCCTACCGATACAGTGGCGACGTGTGAGCTCTCTTAGATTGTATCGCCTTGATCTACAATGGATTATCTCTTAGCGTTATCAACTAGTGAAACGTTTTACTAAGATAAAGCATCTTGTACCATGTAGAGAAACACTTCATATTTCTTGCTAAGAGATTATCTCTTAGTTAAAAAGAGCAGACAAACCTCCTTTTTTGTTTCCCTTTTACAACTCGGTAATTATCTAAGTGCCATTGCGAAGATAAGATCATCGTAACATATACTGTGATAAAATGGGGAGTAGAAACTAGATTGTACCAAGTCGAATCCGGGTAGCACAAGGAATAGCACAGGGAGACATAGCTCCCTCCACGTCGATCCGAGCTAGGGTCGAAGGAGCATAGCTCGGGCCGCCTATAAGTAAGGTCTTTCTATCCTCTTGCTAATGCAATCCATTCTTTCTCCCACGTCCCTCTCCACGCGCTATCCTTGACATGACTATTAAGACGACATATAGTTTGAGCCAAAGCATGGCTTATCTCTTAGCCAGCCTTGGTTCAAACTTTACGCATGTCTAACGAGTGCTTCGCTGGCGTTTGACACGCGGTAGGCACCAAATAATCTACATCGCGTGTTTTACTAGCCTAGTTTAGGCATTTAGCTGACCATGGGGTTTCTTCTCGCTCTGTTTTTTGTCAGACACCTTCATTTTCTTTAATTAATTCTGATCCGTTACCTGATGTGTTTACAAACCGTGGACTCTTTTGTTTCTGTTATTTTCAGCTCTCTGCCGCAGAAGTTGTTGCGGGAAAGGATCCTCCGACAGAAGAATGTCTAAGATGTACTACTGTAGTTTTTTTTTTAGCTTAGGACGTTTGTAGACACAATTTGCGGCCTGCATGTGTACGTAAATAATGTTTTTTTTGAGAAATACATTACAAACGCAGACGCTCATAATGCGTACATATACTCACCCCTATGAACACACGCACGCACACCCTACCCCTATGAACACCTCTGAGAGACTGAGCCGGCGGGTCTTGAAATTGACGAAGTCACCACAGGCACCTCGCTATCGACGGAAACGTCGTCTCCTACTGAAAGAATATTCCGCCTTTATGAGACACCAAAGCGTCAAACCTGGGGTTTGAACTCTGGTAATGTATTTGCTGTAAGCAGTAATAAAATTTACACTCTTATCGTTACGAGTTCTCTGCATTGCTTTCCATTAAAGCTAGTAGTACTAGTTTTTTTTAGACAACAAGTGATGGAATTTCAACATTGGCGAAACCGAATACAAATGACTCCACAAATAAAATAAAATACAATATGGTCCCAGAATTTTGCAAGAAAGACCTCACATCGTACTTCCAAAACGCAATCAAGCCCATCACTGTCGTCGTCACCAACCAAGTACATGGACCGGATCCAGAAGCAGCACATCTTCATACACCATCGTATCACCGCCGCCGCCATCGCCACATTGGGCTTTGAACACAGTAGGAGTGCCCACCCCGAGGGGTGAGAGCTAAGCACCTTTTCTAGACCATCAGGCAAGCAGGAGATGGGGAAGAACAAGCAGTACCTCCAACCGAAGATCCCCGAGCAGTAGAGCCAAACCACTAGCAGAACGCTCCACCATCTGGTGGATTTAGGCGTCGACACGTCGGGCCGCCTCCTCCCCTCGCCACCAAGGCCGGCCGGAAGAAGCTTCAAGACACGACAGCCGCACACCACCAGAAGAACACAAACAACCCTAAAAAGGAAGACGCTGGTGCCATCCCCTTCCTCTCCCTCGCCAGCACGACCGGTCGAGGGGAAGACAACAACATCAACACCCTTCCGATTCCTGAACAGACCCCACAAACTCCAAGGCAGGGTCGAAAGTCGACCGCGCCCGGAGAAACCACCCTCCCCAGATCCGCAGATCTGAGAGGACACTAGGCCAGCAGCTCGACGGCGCCGCCACAAGTGGTCTCGCCGAGATGGGGATCGAGCTCCAGCACCCTTATTCTGACGTGATGCCGCTTCCACCAACTCGACGACGTCCCTCGAAGCCCTAACAAAAATTTGATAAAGCTGCTACCCGGTGTAGCAGGAGAAGATCCCCCGCCACCGCCACGCCACCCGGGCTTCGCCTGGCGGCGGTGGCGGGAGGAGGGAGTGGTAGGGGCTAGGGTTTTGTGAGAGGAACGGGAGACTGGCTAGACTTGACTAGTTTTAATTGAATCGGCAACTGGCCGTTTAACTTCTATTTTTTTCCTTCTGTTTGTGAACTAGATGGAGACGGGTCAGACCAGAAGGTAAGGAAGATCAAGATGGATAATCGATAAGAGATCGGGTAGCATCTCGACATCGCACGGCTTAATGAATGACGTAGACCTCGAGTAGCAGTAGTTGTTCTTTCAAACTGATAGTTTTTTTCCTTATACATGTGCTTATGTAGATCTTTGAGCGAGAGAAGGGAACGAAATGAGTCGAACACAATCTGCAATCCTTTTTTACTGCTCTTATACATGTACTGAAGGGTTTCGTAGCATAGTAAATCAGAATTTTCTACGGAAGGAAACAGAGGGAAAGCCAAGATCTAATCTAGGAGATGCAAACAACGAGAGAGATTGGATTAGATCTTCATACCCTTGAAGATTCAAGACGTTAAACGCTCGGAACGTGGGTGATGTAGTCGTGCTCGCTTCTCCTCCTCGCGATCCGATCCGATCTAGCACCACAAGTGGCGGTGCCTCCGTGAGATGCACACGCAGCACCTCGCGTCTCCTCCTTCCTCGGACCAGCAAGTATGGTGGAGAGATGGATTGGATCCACAGCACGACGGCGTGGTGTATATGGTGGAGAATTTCACGCAGGCTTCGCCACAAACAATGGGAGGGAGAGAGGAAGGCAGCAGGGTTACTAGGGCTTGGAGGGAGATGTGTGTGTGGGGGGAAGGGGGCGCACCAGCCCTCTATATATAGAGGGGGTGGTGGCGGCCAGCCCTAGCCCCTCCTCCAAGCCTATCTCTAGTTTAAACAATTTAAACTCTCCCCTTATCTAGATAACCCTATCTCTAGTTTAAACGAATTTAAACTTATCTAGGATCGGCTGGGCCCTATGCCTTGTGCCTGGCCCAATGCGCCAGGACACTCTCATAGGCCCATGCCCCTCCCGGAAGGTGGGACCACGTTGGCCCCCTTCCGGAAGGTTCTAGAAGCTTCCTACAATACCGATTAATCCTAACAATTCAACTCCAAAACTGCACCGCCTTATATGAATCTTATTCTCGGACCATTCCGGAACCTCTCGTGATATCCGGATCCCATCCGAGACTCAACAAAATTCATAAACCAATTATCCAATCTATCCTAGCGAGACACGTTAAGTGTGTGACCTGCGGGTTCGAGAATGTGCGTACATGATCTTCTATCAATAATCAACGGGTCAGGCACCCTTATTGACTCACACATTCATCGATGATCATATCGGATGAACCACGATGCCAGGATTCAATCAATCCCATATATATATTCCCTTCTCGCGATATTTTACTTGCCCGAGATTCGATCGTCGGTATCGTCATACCTAGTTCAATCTCGCTCACAAAAAGTACTTTACTCGTTCGTAATCCGATATCACTTTGTGATTAACTCCTTAACCACATGCTTGCAAGCGGTGTTGATATCGACACGAGTGGGCCTGAAGTATATCTCTCCGACTTGGGAGGGACAAATCCCATCTCGATACATACAACCCAACATATACTTTCCGATCACCTGAGAGACACCTTTATGATCACCCTCTCATAGGATGACGTTTGATGACCTCAAAGCTTTCTTCCGATACCAGGGAGTTGTATTATCTCATGGTCTAAGGAATACAATATTTGACATAGGAAAAGCTTCGCAAAGATGAACACAATGACACGATCTAATTGCTTCGCTTAGTGTGGGTCCATCACCATATCATTCTCCCAATGATATGATCTCATTATCAATTGACAACTCATGTCTATGGTCGGAAACCTTAACCATCATTGATCAATGAGCTAGTCCATAGAGGTACTTAGGGACACGGTGTTGTTCACAAACCACACAAGTATTAAAGTTTCCGCTTAATACAATTCTAGCATGGAATATAAACTTTATCATGAACAAGAATTATAATAATAACATCTTTATTATTGCCTCTAGGGCATAATTCCAACATGTACTCATCCTCCGTTCAAATGTGAGGGCCTGGTAAGCCACCATAGTTTTAGAGAGAGAGGAGGGGTTTAGAGAGGATCCCCTGGTGATGCTGCTTTTGATTAGGGGTGTTAGTAAGAACCCCTGATTGTAGCGTGATGGTGTTACAAACCTGGTAAGTAAGATGGTTAGGTGATCTATTTATGTGTGATGTGTGTTATGCGATGTGGGTGTATGATGTGCTCTTGGGAGTGTTGTGTGCAATGTGGTGGTAAGATCACCCAATTTTAAATGGGTAACCATATCTTAGGCACATAAGTGCAAAACCAAAAAGCGAACAAGCCTTAATTGCATCAGAAGTAAAATAAATCTCAAATGCATGCAAACAAACAATAGGACAAAACTGCACAAAACTAGATGTGGACAATGCCTAACTTGGTCCAAGTCCAATCTCGTAGGATGCAGCATCTAGCGGGCCAAGTGCCAAAAAGGGGAAATTTCGGGGCGAGCAAGCAAACATGCCCCAAGGTCATGTACTAGATTTTACTCCTTAGACTAAACTATCATACACATATTAGGATTCTAGGCCCAACAAAGGCTAGTCTCTGACAATAAGTTATTAATGTGGTGAATCCATATGTGTCCTCCTTTCTACGCCACCTCCAAAACGAAACATGGTAGATATTCATGATAAATGGTGATTTTATATGACATTCATATTTTATGTCAAGCTAACTTAGAGCACGTACAATGCAAGATGCTTAGGAAAGTGCTTAGGAAAATAAACCGGTTTTTCGTTAAGCACCGGTGCTTATTTATACTAGGTGGATGCCTAACTAAGCACCTCTTCTATACAAATAAGCACCAATGCTTAACAAAATGGTTGGTTTATTTTTGTAAGCACCTCTCTAAGCACCTCCCATTATACATGCTCTTATAGGAACAATAAAACTCAAAAAGAGGGCAAGTTGTAATAAAAGTTGGTGTGGTCGCTCTAAACTGGGAGTTTGTTTACTTTAGACCCAAAGTCTTCCCACGATAGATAGACATGTGCATTATGAACAAGTGCATTTCAATATTGTATATACTGTTTTAATCTTTATAAAAATCTTAATACCCATATTATGATCCATGCCTGAGAATTCCGATTTTTTACGGTATCCGGCTGGAGTTCATGCATCTGCCCCTCTTTACGCCGCCTCTGGTAGAAACATGTACACTAGATTTTCATCAGAAGTACTGGTGATTCTATGTGAATTTCCTCTTTGTTTATGAGTGATAGGAACAATACCTACTAAAAAACAAGCCAAGTTGTGACAATTTTGGTTTGGTTGCTACAAAGTGGGAGTTTTCCATTTCAGTCCTTGGAATCTTCCCGTTATATGGACATTTGTGTTTATGAATAAGTGCCAATTCGAAAGAGCATTTGGGCCCCCATGTGTTGTTTTGGTAACTAATGACAATCTTTATGGACTAATGTTTGTATTAAGTTGGACTTGTAGGATTTGTCCGGAGAAGCATTGTCCAAGGGCTCTGGGCATATTGGAATCTTGTAGAATAAGAAGAATAAATAAAATAAGAACAAGTGTGTCTTGAATAAGTAGATGGAGTTTCTCATGTGTATCTTCAAGACATCATCCAATTGGAGTTAGAAGAAATGTTGTGCAAGCTCAAGATGCGCCATCTCTAGAAGATCTCATGCTTAAAGCTTGCCATCCTCGGTGATCATGGATCGATGAAGACAAGGTCAAAGAAGAGGTTTCCCTATGGTGTATGGGGGAGCATGTTTCAAGTCTTCATCATTCCTGCTCAAGGAAGAGCAATCAACAAAAGGTGTCCATCTTGAGAAGGACAATATCATCTACATAGAGCTCAAGTGGATTGGTCAAGGCAAATGTATTATCTTGATAGGTTTTTCCTTTTGCCGATCTCATGTTGTTGTTGGGAGATCGGGTTTAGGATAGATAATCGTACTATCAAGAGGGGCTCTCAAGTGAGTAACTTGATCATATCCTTCAAAGAGAGCTCAAACATTTGCATACTTGGCATCATATTTCTTGGTCCTTATTTGGTTCTTATCCATGATAGGATTTAGAGCTTGTGTTAATATCCATGACAAGCTCAAGTTCATCGAAAACGGATTTCATATGCATTCTCTATTGCGTTTTCGATGTTGGAGGTTTTATCGGTTTTTCTTTTATAGATAGGTTAAACCTTTCATCATTAGTTTCTAACCTACCTTGCTGGACTAGGATGGTTCCCTGCATAATCTTGTAGAGCTTGTTTTCCTCTTTGAAACGAGCCTAAGATCATCAAAATCGGAGTTCGGATGCAAAAGTTATGATTGTTTTCGTATCAGTGTTTCTCCCAGTTTTGTGAGGGCCGGAGACTCCGGGGTTCGCACCTCGGAGACTCTGGCCCAAATTCCAGCCCAGACTCTTGGGGGTGTACAAATAGGTTGGTGGTCTTAGTACTGCCCACCCCTCCAACAAGACGTACTCCCTTGTTGGAAGGAACTCGGTAAAATATCATCGTCCCCTCGTGCCTCAGTTATCTCTATACCCGAGCTCTTTACTTATGCACTTTACATTGTGATATCATTCGTGCTTGAAGTAATCTATCTTCCTATCACATTGTTGCTTGACTTGCTTAGCATAAGTTGTTGGTGCACATAGGCGAACCTTAGTATATCTAGGCTTTGTGCTTGATAAAAGAAAATGCTAGTTTTATTCCGCCATTGTTAAGCCCATCTCGTAAAAGTTTTAAACCGCCTATTCACCCCCTCTAGGCGACATCCATGATATTTCAATTGGTATCAGAGCAAGGTCTCTCTCTTTTAGGCTTCACCGCCTTGAGAGTAAAGATGTCGTCTAGCGGAGTAGTGCACGATTCCTTTTATATATTCGATGGCACAAATTGTGGTGTTTGGAAATCTCGCATGCTAGATTATTTTTGGGACATTCACCCATCCATTGAGGGAATTCTATATATGGGTTTTTCTTCTCATATGGATCCCCAAAACGAATCTTTAGAGGAGAAGATGAACTCTTATATAGATTCTCAAGCTACTAAAGTGTTTTTACTTGTTGTGAGCAATGTAGTTATTTCTTCAATCATGCCTTGTCGGAGTGCTCATGATACATGATATTTGGACAAAGCTTCAAGATAAATATGGTGTGTCCAACAATATTGAGGATGATTGTATTCCCTCCACCTCCGGCCATGATGAGTTATCATCTTCTACCACTTCACCAACATGTGATTTTTCACAAGGTAATGATATGGTGAGTGGTGATATAAATTGCAATATGGATAACGTGCTTACTATTTGTAATCCTTGATCTCTATCTAGTTGCAATGATCTATCTTTGGACTTTAACATTTCTAGCACTCAAAACTCCTTACATGCTAGTGTTGATAGTCCTTGCATATCATGTATAAATGGCTTGAATAATTCACACGATGATATGCTTGCTTTGTCTAGTTGCCATGATAAAAATGCTTCTAGTTCCTATAGTTCTTGTGTTGCTAAACATGTAGAGGAAAACGAAGATTCTATGGGCCAAGACAATGTTTTGAATGGAGCTACAAATGCAATCTCATCATCACCTTCTTCCGGTTCTCACATATGCCTTATGACTAAGGGAACAAAGGTAACCTATTTGGATCCTAGTGTATCTCATGATGATGATGATGATGTTGATAATGATATTGATGATGATCATCTAGTTGATTATGATATTGCATCTATTCAAGAGATGGGAGAGATTTTCTTTCCCGCTCTGCATAAAAATAAAATTGCTTGCTCCAACTTTGTTGAAATTATGGCTTGTGCTATTGAGGGGAAGGAACTTATTGAGGAACAAGAAAATATCATATTTCAAAAGAATGAACATGAGCGTGAGTATGCTAATGAGATTGCTTATCTAAAAATCTCCCTTGAAGAAGAACAAACCACCAAGAAATCTCTTGAGACCTTTACTTTAGAATTATCTAGAGTAAAGGAAAACCATGATAGAGAACTTGTGGTGGCAAATGTTCTCAAAACTAAAAATGATGAACTCTTAGTTTCCCATGCTAAACTTGTTGAGGATTTTAAGCACCTCGAAAATGGCTCTCGGGTCGTTAAGAGTGAGCTCATCAAACTCACAGAGTCGCATGAGCAACTTAAAGCTTCATATTCAAAAGAGATTGCCAAGTTGCCCTCACCTCTTGCAATTAATAATGATGCTTGTGCTACTAACTCTATTTCTTGTGAAGCATCTATTTTGAGGAGAATGTTGAACTAAAGGCTCAACTTGCTTTGCTAACTAGCAAATATGGGATATTGGAAGAAAGTCATGTTAAGCTCTCAAGCTTGCATGAGGATCTTCTAGTCTCTCATGATAGGCTAAAGTTAGCTCATGAGGCCATTGTGTCAAAGGTAACATCTAGTGGGCCTCATGTGGACATTAGAACTACCTCTACTCCTAATGCGATATTGCCATGTGCTAGTCCTTGTAATTCATCCACTCATGCTATTTCTACATCTTGTGATGAATTACATTCTTTGACTTGTTGCTCTAACAATGTAGACTCTACTTCCTATACTACTATTGTTGTTGACACTAACCATGTATAGGAAATTAAAGAACTCAAGGCTCAAGTCACTTCTTTGAAGAATGACTTGAAAATGGGTCATAAAGGGAAGGCCACACTGAAGTGGATCGTATGGGCACCTAGAGGGGGGGGCGTGAATAGGTGCTACTTCAATTTTTAATGCCTTTTCAATTTTAGGCTTGACACAAAAGGTAAATTCTCTAGATATACTATTATATAGAATTTCCCTATATGCAAACCTAACTACTAGCGAGTAACGAGTGAGATAGAGGAACGAGTAAACTGTAGTGGAGCACGCGGAGACACATGATTTGTTTTACCGCATTTCCTTCCTTGTTAAGGGAAGTACATCTGTGTTGGAGGGGTGGGCGGTACTAAGACCACCACGCCATAATAGGCCTCACCCTGTTCTCCGATGGATCCCGCCACCAAATGCCTGATCCACCTTTCCACTATAGGAACCCTTCGAGGCGGGAACCGACGCCTTTACACAACTAGCGGGGCACAACTCCATAACCAAATTGGAGGCTCCCGTAATAACAAGCTGCCACAAGAACAAGTTATCAATAACAAAACACAAGATCTAGATATTGATGAGAATACTAGATCGAGGATTTCTCCAAGTGAATGGAGAGGAGTTGATGCTCTTGATTCATGAAGACGATGAAGGTTGTATCCTCCTTCAATTCCCCCAAAGATCAAAGCCTTCGGGTGGTTAAAGTGGGAGATCTAGAGAGAGAGCTCTTGCAACATGCCTGGCCTTTTTCGAATGAATCAAGAATTTTGACCGAAGGGGATGAAGGGGCTTTTATATCCCTTGTCCCAACTGAGCCGTTGGAGCCTTTGGGGGCCGGATTATCCGACCCAAGTGAGGGCCGGATTATCTGTCCTAGGGAAAACTCCGCCCTAGACTCGGATTATCCGGCAAATAATCAACCCCCACTCAGAGCGACGCGCCGAGTCGGCCCTTGCTTGTCTCCTGGGGGCCAGATTATCCGGCCCAAGGTGAGGGCCAGATTATCCAGTCGGAGGAAGAAAGTCCACCCCTTTTCGGAATTTCCAGGGGAAAATCCGCCCCCAGTCAGAGCGTCGCGCCTTGACTGTCCTTGATCGTCTCCTGGGGGCCGGATTATCCGGCCCAAGGCGTGCGCCAGATTATCCGGTCAGGGGAAGAAAATCCGCCCCTTTTCAGAATTTCCGGGGGAAAATCCACCCCCAGTCGGAGCAACGCGCCATGCTTGCCTTTGCCAAGTGAGGGGCGGATAATCCGGCCCCCAAACACAATAACTTTTCCTGCACACTTAGCACACATGAGAAAACTCCAAGGTATTGTTATCTAACACGCAAAACACAGGGAACCATGAAATGTTCTTTCACACACTCAACCACATATTGAGTGTGCAAAAATCCCCCAATGACAAGAGTGGACTTGGATTCAACTCCAATATCAAGAACAAGTCCACTAACAAGTTGAAGCACAAGGGCAACAAGAAGAATGGCCAAGATCAAGTGAAGTATCTGGCCAACATTATTTGCTTCAAGTGCAAGGAAGAAGGGCATCATGTTAGATCTTGCCCATTGAAGAAGAGGCCTCTTGGTGTGAAGCAACAAGGGAAGCAGCCTCAAGCTCTACCTCAAGTTGTAGATGGGCCTCTTCCTAAGAGGACTACTAGAGCTCTTCCTCAAGTTGTGGCATGACCTAAGAATAAAGCTATCAAGACAAGAACTTGCTAATTTGCCGTGAGAAGGGGCACATTTATTCCTCATGCACTAGTGGTATCTCCTCATCCAACCTTATCTTGATTGATGATGCTTATTCTCTTCGTAAGGATGAGGTTGGCAATGTGTTTGCCAAATTTGTTGGTGCTCAATGTGGTGTCAAGAAAAGAACCATTTGGGTTGCCAAGCCTATTGTGACTAACTTCTTAAGACCCAACTTGGTTGGGGACCAACAAGCCAAAACTTGATCAATAGGTAATTTTGGAGGACAATGGAGACTTGGTTTCATCATGAATAATTGAGGGATCTTCATCTATTATATTTGTCAAGCCAAGTCATATGGATTATATTGCCTCTATTATATTTCCAATGTCCCTCCTTGCGGTAACATGTGCTTAGCTCATTACATTGAAAGTTACTCGCCCCTTATGCATGTGTTGGTTTTATACCTTGCTGTTTGTTGTATATGTTATGCTTACCATTTTCTTATCTTGAGTTATCAAGTATATTTGTGTTTGTTGGTTTTCACACCATGTATGAGTGTTTCTTGTGTTGGAGCTATTATTGAATTCAATTGGTATGTTGTTGTCTCTTGTGAGAGTTAATGGACTATCCCATTTTGGGGGAGTGTTATGCTTGGACATTCCACAATCCTAAAATGTGTGTACATGAGGAATACCACCTAGTATTGATGGTGCAATATTATCTAGTCTCTATGTGGTATGTGTCTCATGAGAAATTCAAGTTCTATATTGTCCATTAATTATCTCTATTTTGGATATTGTTGCCTCGTGTTGAGATCTATGGTTATCACATTATGGGGGAGTCATATGCTTAGTGCATATTACAATCCTAGATAATGTGAAAATTTGAGGTTGTGTCACTTAGAATTGATATTGAAAATTATCTAGCTCCCATGTGACACATTTTCTCAAACAAGTACGTTCAAATTTATTTGAATTCCTTTATTGCTCATATTTTGGATCTTGTCTGTGAGAGTGTTTCTTGGTATGTGTTTCCTCACATTTGGATCTCTATATTCTCATGGAAACGTTTAGCTTCAAGTTACTCTAATCACTAGTATTGGTGTGACCATTGGAAGCTACCAATAATCTCTTTTGAAGCATCAAGCTTCATTCTTATACCTTTTTATATGCTTATTAGTGTGAATATGATCTTGGATATACTCGTGAACTACCTCGGGAAAATTATTTCCAATACTTCTTGTCCTTGGACAATTAGTACTATATTTATGGTAGAATTTATTGATCATATTCATTTTGGCCTTTGCTTAATTTTGTTCTATATCTTGCCAAGAAAATGTTTTGAGTTGTCTCCCAAGCTTTCCTTGCCTCTTATGGATCTTCTTATTTTATTTGGTATTCTCTTGTGTTTTATTTAATATAGGTAGTAGTGATGATCTCATTTGTGTGCATTTTGCATTTAAAGCAAAATTCTATTTAATGTACTATTTATGGGTGAGCTCTCCTGTATTATTTAGAACACTCCTATTTATGCTTCTTGCTTTGATCCATATCATATTTTATGTGCTTAGAAGTTTGATCTTTTCGTTTTAGTATTTGTGCCATCATGAAAAGTGTTGAGAGTTTGGTTTGAATTGTTGTAATCTTGCTCTTTTTGAGACTTGGTTTTGTCTCATTCCTTGTTTCGTGTTTTGACCTTTTAGAATGAGATAAATCCTTGAGCATTTGTATTTTTGTCTATATTTTGCTCTTTGCTTTTGTCTAGTCCATTTGTTGAACCTGTGCTCCTTCATGTGTTGATTTGGTTCTTTGATATAATTTGAATAACCTCTTGTTGTGTCACACTTTTGTGTGCCTTCTTGCTTTACTTGGTATTTTTGTTTAAATTGTATCTCCTTTTGTTTCTTGAAAGTTGCTCGCATGCATATTTACTAATTGTTTATGTTATGGAATGCTTGCTTTCATTGTTCCAATATATAGGGGAAACTCCACAAAATCCTATTGTTTAATATGTGCATGAAATTCAATTTCATATCTATATGCACATATTTTCGTGGAGTCTCTCCTATGTATTTTAGTTTCTCTAACTACTTTGGACCCAATATGTTTGGGGACCATTTGTAATTAATGTGTTTTAGGTACATTGGAGATATATTGGATGCTTGTCTCTCATTTTTGAAGAAGTGGCTCGTCCATGAAAATTGGAGGCAAGCTATAGGATGGTCAACGAGTTCATATCCTCTACATCCTACCAATTATATCTCGGTAACAGGTATCTCTTCCTCATGCTCATATATCTTGCTTCCAATTGTGTGTGGGTTGCCTTCTAGCATGAATTTTTGTATTTGTATTTGTTGTGGTTCTAGCTTTGGTTTTAAGATAACCTCCTATTGCAAATGTGTGTAAATTGAGATGAGTAAATATAATTGGGACTATACAAAATCATGCATATGATTCACCTATCTCAAATATGTCAATCTAGCAATTTTATTGCCTATCTCTTCCTCAACTTCTCTCATGTGCAATAGTGAGAATTTGCAAATTGATTTTTCCTTTGTGATACTTGTTACCTTTCTCCATATATTCCAACCATCTCCTTTTCCCTTGGTGATTGTTGTAATGTATGTAGTATATTGGTGTCTGAAGCTCATTAATGAACAATAAGATAAAATTGTGCCTTTGGCCCTGCTTTCAAGCAAAAATCTTATTGGTATATGTTATGACTTCATATTTCTTTTTATGTGCTTTCTTGTATATCTTCTTTGTGTGTGCTTCTTTCTTTATGGGAATATGTCTTTGTGATGTTATCCACTTAGAAACTTATACACATAAGAGAAGATATTTTTTGTTGAGATTTTATTCTTTGGAGACCACCTTTCTATTTATTTTTATGCTTCGGTGGCTTCCAAATTTATTTGCCCATGAATGCTTGTCTCTTATGTTTGCATCTTCGGGCACTCATATTTGTTCTCTCATGCCTCGTATTGTTAAATGAATTTGGATGAGTGAGTATTCCATGATTATGCACTTTCTTCCCAAATACAATTATCATAATTGGTGCATAATCTTTGGGGAACTTCTCTAATTCATTTAATAAAGCTCATTTGTCTTCTTTCTCATTTGTTGTGTTTTAAATACTTATGGGGGAGCGAGGATTCCATTTTTGTGCATGATGTATTCAAATGCAACTATTCTATTTGTGCACAAATCTTGAGGAGCTTCTTTATTTTCATCTAAAACACTATTTTGATCATATCATAATATCTTGTTGTTTCCATTTGGACTCATTTGTTGTGTTCAATTGGTTTGTTGGATCTTGTGATTGCTTGCGTCATTTGTTGATGCTTATTTTATTTTATTTTATTTCTTTGGTAATCTTTGGGTCCTCTATATAGTTCTACTTCCTCCCAAGTATTCATCATTGGATATGTGCAAATGCACACCTTTGGAGGAATTATCACTATATTGGCCTTCTAGAACTTGTCACCCATTTCGGAAATCGATGCCAATGGGGGAGAAGTTTTAGAGGGTTTAAGGGAAGTTGGTTTATGCCTTGAGTTTGTTCTTAAGCATTTGCCTTTCATTATCTTGCATCTTTTTTGTTGCTTAGCATGTGGTTTATATAGAGGAAACTCCACCAATGATAATGATTGAAATATATGCAATGAAATTCAAGTTCATCACACATGCATAGTATTATGGGGGAGTTTGCTCTATGTATTGTGATGGTACCAGTATCACATTCTTGTGTAGTATTTGATATTGGTGCTACCATTTTATTTGATAAATTCCTTATATAAACCCTATCAAAGGGATTGTCACCAAGTACCAAAACGGGGGAGATTGAAAGAGCATGTAGGCCCCCATGTGTGGTTTTGGTAACTAATGACAATCTTTATGGACTAATGTTTGTATTAAGTTGCACTTGTAGGATTTGTCCATTGGCATTGCTTGGAGCATGTGTTGCCTTCAAGGTAGAATAAATGAAGAAGAAGCATTGTCCAAGGGCTTTGGGCCTACTGGAATCTTGTAGAATAATAAGAATAAAGAAAATAAGATCAAGTGTGTCTTGAATAATTAGACGGAGTTTCTCATGTGTATATTAAATAAATCATCCAATTGGAGTTAGAAGAAATGTTGTGCAATCTCAAGATGCGCCATCTCTAGAAGATCTCATGCTTGAAGCTTGTCATCCTTGGTGATCATGGATCGATGAAGACAAGGTCAAAGAAGAGGTTTCCCCATGGTGTATGGGGGAGCATGTTTCAAGTCTTCATCATTCGTGCTCAACGAAGAGCAATCAAGAAAGGTGTCCATCTTGAGAAGGACAAGATCGTCTACATAGAGCTCAACCGGATTGGTTAAGACAAAGGTATTATATTAATAGGTTTTCCCTTTTGCCGGTCTCATGTTGTTGTTGGGAGATCGGGTTTAGGATAGATAACCGTACTATCAAGAGGGGCTCTCGAGTGAGTAACTTGATCATATCCTTCAAAGAGAGCTCAAACATTTGCATACTTGGCATCATCTTTCTTGGTTCTTATTTGGTTCTTATCCATGAGAGGATTTAGAGCTTGTGTTAATCTCCATGACAAGCTAAAGTTCATCGAAAACGGATTTCATATGCATTCTCTATTGCGTTTTTGATGTTGGAGGTTTTATCGGTTTTTATTTTATAGATAGGTTAAACCTTTCATCATTAGTTTCTAACCTACCTTGCTGGACTATGATGGTTCCTTGCATAATCTTGTAGAGCTTGTTTTCCTCTTCGAAACGAGCCTAAGATCATCAAAATCGGAGTCCGGATGCAAAAGTTATGATTATTTTTGTATTAGTGTTTCTCCTAGTTTTGTGAGGGCCGGAGACTCCATGGTTGCACCCCGGAGACTCCGGCCCAAATTTCGGTCGAGACTCTGGGGGTGTATAGAGAGCATTTGGAGGCTTCCCGGAGTCCTGGACGAAGTCTGGACCCCGGAGACTCCGATCCGGGGGGCGGAGACTCCGGTCCTGAAGGCCGGAAACTCTGGGATAAGTGGTGTGAAACAGCTAGTTGTTGTGGGGGGACCTATAAAAGGCCCCCTTCTTCCCCAAGGGGCTGGTTGCTTGCTCTCTCTCTCCTCCATTGTTTCTACCTTCAAGAGCTTGCAAATACTCTCAATCCCTCCCATATTTCTTGAATCTTGTTGGGGGATTTGAAAGAGGAGATCTAGATCTATAACTCCACCAATCCATATCTCCTCTATGTGAGGGGAACATCTTGGGATCTAGATCTTGGGGTTTCTTTTGTGGATTTCCTCTTGTGTTCTTCCTCTCTTATTCCCCCACCATAGCTTTTGTAGCTTTGGTGGAATTTGAGAGTGAAGGACTTGCCATTGCATTAGGTAAATCGGTTTGAGTTCTCTACGGAGGATTTGGTTGGTGAAATCAAGAAGTTTGTCCCTCTTGGGTTCTTGGAACCCTAGACGGTTGTGTGGCCTTTGTGGCGTGTTCTTGGGGCCTTCAATTAAGTTGTGGAGCTCTCCCCGAGATAGTGGCCTTGGTGATGTTTATTGGGAGCCTCCAATTAAGTTGTAAAGATTGTCCTAATCTTGTACGGGTTTGGTGATCACCCTCAAGTGTCCCATAGTGGAACGGGTGCTTGCCGTGCGATGGGTGCTCGGGAGAATAGGGTGAGGCCTCTTGTGGCGTTGGTGGCCTTAGTACCGCCCACCTCTCCAACGAGACGTACTCCCTTGTTGGGAGGAACTCGGTAAAATATCGTCGTTCCCGCGTGCCTCGGTTATCTCTATACCCGAGCTCTTTACTTATGCCCATTACATTGTGATAGCCTTCGTGCTTGAAGTTATCTATCTTGCTATCACATTGTTGCTTGACTTGCTTAGCATAAGTTCTTGGTGCACATAGGTGAACCTTAGTATATCTAGGCTTTGTGCTTGATAAAAGAAAATGCTAGTTTTATTTCGCCATTGTTAAGCCCATCTCGTAAAAGTTTTAAACCGCATATTCACCCCCCTCTAGGTGACATCTATGATCTTTCACACTTCAATATTGTGTATTGGATTTTATTATTTACACTAACCTTTAATACCCACATTAGGATTCCATGCCCCAGAAAGGTCGGCTTTTGACTGTATTGAGCGTGAATTCAAGTGTTTTCCCCTTGTTTATGTTGAGATAGATTTTCATGTAACTTTCGTCTTTATTTATGTTAAGCTAAGGAATGGTACAAACTGAAAAATAGGCCAAGTTTTGACAAAATTTGGTCCGGTCGCTTCAAAGTGGCAGTTCTTTCACTTTAGTCCCCGAAATCTTTCCACAGGATATAGACATGTTTTAAATACAAGTGGCTCTTTCAAGGTTGTCCATTGGCTTTTCATCTATTCACACCAACATTAGATACCTAGTTTAGGATTTCAATGCCCAAGAACGAGTGTTTTTGCTCGTATCTGACGTGAATTCATGTGTGTCCCCCTTTCCACTATCTGGAACGAAACATGCAATATTTTCGTTAGAAGTGGTGATTTTGAGTTACTTTCCTCTTTGGTTATATAATAAATTGATTAGTCATATGAAAAATTAGAACAACTCAAAACGAGCCTAATTAAGTTGTGACAGATGTTGATTCGGTCGCCTCAAAGTGAGAGTTTAACACTTTAGTTCCTTAGAATGATATTTCCATGAGAAGTAATATTTTAGATATTATTTTAAGTGGCACGCTTCTGTGCGCGACGCTATATTCCAACAACACTTCACGAGTAATCCGAAATGTGTGGGCAAACAACTTCTGCAATTTTCCCTGTCACATCAAATTTCCTCTATTAAATATTCCACATTGGTGCTCCCTTTTCCCATTCTTATTCTGCATCTAAAAAACACAACACTCTTGTGACTCCCATCCACGCAACCACCGCACTACCACCGTCGTGCTATAATCCCCAAAGCAGCCGGCAATGTCCATGAGAAGAATAGGTCTCTACGCCCATGCGCCCATCGTCGGCGTGCCCCCGTGCAGCAAGAATAATAGGAACTCGTCGTCGACTCCGGCATGGACCCCGAGCAGCAGTAGCACGTCGACCTCGCCATAAACTACGACATGCCCCCCCCTCCCCCAGCAGCATTCACACGACGGCTTCACCGTCGACTCTGACGAGGATCTCCAGCATTAGGATCCCGATGTCAGTTGCCAGATTTAGACTCTTTGAAGTGTTGATATAATTTCAGAGATATTCGGTTCCGAGTTAGAAACCATTGTAAATTTTATAATTTGTCTAATGTTGAATGCATAAAACTAGTGGTGGATTTTTCAAAATTAGTACCAACTGTGTATTTTCATTTCTATCATAGTTCATCGTGAGATATCTAGGATCATTCCCTATCTACAATTACATGCATATGAATTAGTCGTGAGGTTGGACGAGAGGGATATCAATAGGTCATATTATATACAAGTGCACATGTGGTTTCTTGTGTAAACCAGACACAATTGGTTAGGTTTCATGCCTACATTTGTTGGTATTTCATTGTAAGTATATATGGAGATAGTACCTTACCACTTGTTCTTTGATAGTTGGTACTAGTCTATCCTAATACATTATTTTGTATATGGTCATGTCTCCCTAATTCTGAAATGTATATTTCATGTATGATAATATATACCAAGTCAAGATAAAAGTGAAATTTGCTACATAGTTAGAATTAATTGGTTGTACACTCTAAATTGGGTAAATTTGCTGTGAATTTCTGTTCTTGCTTCCTGCATGTCATTTGTTTATTTTCTTATTTCTTAATTTATTCCATGTTGAAATTTTTAATAAGGGGTAATTAATTCGTGCCCCACTACGGCTTATACTACTCAGTTTTGCCTGGTGCTCGAAACACTCCTCTCTCTCTCTCTCTCTCTCTCTCTCTCTCTCTCTCTCCCTCTCCAACCTAGCCCCGTGAATACCCACACAGAGCATTTTTGTCGAGTCAAGACTTTTGAACGTTACTTGGCTAACAATCTAACATGAGTGGGACCTTCAAATTCTTACATGTGGGACTGGCTAATTGCTGATAGTGAGATGTTGCGCATACTCGATGTGAGATGTTTAGTCCCACCTCACTAGTTTTAACGATGTCTCGCCAGTTTATATAACCGAATGTGGGCGGAGATTCACATACATCTCTGACATACCATTAGGATGTACTAACTGGGGTTTTATAATGATGATTTAGAGATAATTCGATGATTAATTCTTTAAATGGGTGATGATTTATGTTAGATAAAAGTTTGCCAGACACCATTCAACTAAAGTAAACTCGTTTAATTAAAATTCATTTCAGCTAAATTAAACTCTATTTCAACTTAATATAGTTTATCCCATATCCGACATTTGCAGCACCATTCCAGTTAATTAACTTGTTTTCAACTTAATTAAACTCAACTTCATCTTAATTAAACTCTATTTCAACTTAAGTAAATATGATGCGCTTTCTCATACATTGACTATGTTTTATGCGTACAAAGGCTACGCTTTTTATATTTAAACAGAGAGGAAATTTACATATACCACCTGGCATACAAAGAAAATGAGCTTTCCATCCAACCATACACTATAAAATCCAACGGTCTCGGGTATTCTCTTCCATGTTGACTCATGGGGATGGAGACAGCGGGCCTTGGTCCACCACAACAGCGGTATACCTCGTTGCAGCGGTGATTCTGCCCAACCCAGAGCTTATTCCATCTCCAACACATGTAAGACCTCTCCTAGAATGAGCTCGGGGAGAGGACAAAAACAAGTCTTGGCCAATGGAATAATCTCGAGGACGGGGAGAGGTGGTGGTGGTCGTCTCTTCAGTTTGGCTCCTTCCCGCTCTCTCGGTTTGGCTGCCTCTTTGGCCCCGCTCGGTCCTCGCCTCCTTTCTCACTATCCCGGTTTGGGTACCTCCTTAAGCCTCCCCTTTACTCGCTCCTTGTTCTCGGCGGGAACGGGCGGAGACAGCCAACCGAGAAGGGTGGGCACATATGTGAGCATAGCGGAGACAAAAGAGAGTGTCAAAACCGAGCCGGTGAGGGAGAGGACGGAAATAAGTGAATGGGATCTATGCAAGAGATGGTGGAGATATACCGAGGCGGCTTATATAGGCAAACAAGTGTAGATTTCCTGTTCAAATATGTGAACACGAACAAAAGTTAAATCAAGGTTATTGTCTTTTCTATTAGTTTCTCATACCTCAGGTTCGTATTTTTCTGGCAAATAGTACACATAACCGGACTATTTACATTTCTTTTATATTTTTATTATTCCACCATTTCTTTGATTTTTTCAAAACGGGATAAAATTTGATGGCATGAGAATTCATAGCGAATGGTTGAATCTTTACAATTCCATTGCGAATACTGGATAGAAACCTATTTGGATACCTTAAAACGATATTTCTCAATTTTCTGGACCAAACTAGAGCACAATTGTAGTTCAAATTAGAATTAATTTTGAAAAATCAGCCGAAACTCATTTAAATGGTGAAAATTAGTTATAAATCGAGAAAAGTCTTCATACCCGGGATTTTTCCATCCCATATGTTCTATTATTTTTCGAAACTATAGTGGGACAACTTTGCAAACTATTTATTGTACATGCTTCACGAACTAACTCCCATTTACCACTAACGGAAAAGGAAAATTTACTTTTTGTGACAAAAAGCTAGAACTCTCTTTGGCACCAAGATACACCTTTGTGCAAAAATGAGACACATTATAATGAATGGATCCATTGATATGGCCATCCACCATGTGTTTTGGCTTGAAAGCCAAGATAAGTCATAGATGCTAGCAATATTTGTGAAGGGTTTTCTATTATTTTGTCATTCCTCGGGATTTGTATTTTTCCTAGCAACTAGTACACATAACAAGACTATTCGCGCATTATTATTATTATTATTATTCTCGATTTTGTTTGATTCTAGAGTTTCTTTGATTTTTTCCAAAATGGGGTCAGGATTGGTGGCATGAGAATTCTTGGCAAATGGTTGAAACTTTCCAATTTCTTTGGATACTGGATAGAAACCTACATTGGTACCTTAAAATGATTTCTCCAGTTTGTTAGACCAAACTAGAGCACAGTTGCTGTTCAAATTAGAATTAATTTCAGAAAATTAGCCGAAACTCATTTAAATGGGAAAAATTAGTTAGGAATTGGGAAAAAAATTCATATCTAGGATCCCATGTGTTCTATTATTTTTGAAAATTGTAGTAGGCAACTTTGCAACCTTTTTATTGTACGTGCTTGACGAACTAACTCTCATTTAGCACTAATAAAAAGGAAAAGTTAACCTTTTGTGACAAAAAGTTGGAACTCTCTTTGACACTTTTGTTTGCAATGCGAAGATGCACCTTTGTGTAAAAATATGACGCATTATCTTGAAGGGGACAAGGACATGGCCATCCACCATGTGTTTTGGCTTGAAGGCCAAGATAACTTGTAGATGATAGCAATATTTGTGAAGGGTTTTCTATTATTTTGTCATTCCTCGGGATTTGTATTTTTCCTAGCAACTAGTACACATAACAAGACTATTCGCGCATTATTATTATTATTATTCTCGATTTTGTTTGATTCTAGAGTTTCTTTGATTTTTTCCAAAATGGGGTCAGGATTGGTGGCATGAGAATTCTTGGCAAATGGTTGAAACTTTCCAATTTCTTTGGATACTGGATAGAAACCTACATTGGTACCTTAAAATGATTTCTCCAGTTTGTTAGACCAAACTAGAGCACAGTTGCTGTTCAAATTAGAATTAATTTCAGAAAATTAGCCGAAACTCATTTAAATGGGAAAAATTAGTTAGGAATTGGGAAAAAAATTCATATCTAGGATCCCATGTGTTCTATTATTTTTGAAAATTGTAGTAGGCAACTTTGCAACCTTTTTATTGTACGTGCTTGACGAACTAACTCTCATTTAGCACTAATAAAAAGGAAAAGTTAACCTTTTGTGACAAAAAGTTGGAACTCTCTTTGACACTTTTGTTTGCAATGCGAAGATGCACCTTTGTGTAAAAATATGACGCATTATCTTGAAGGGGACAAGGACATGGCCATCCACCATGTGTTTTGGCTTGAAGGCCAAGATAACTTGTAGATGATAGCAATATTTGTGAAGGGTTTTCTATTATTTTGTCATTCCTCGGGATTTGTATTTTTCCTAGCAACTAGTACACATAACAAGACTATTCGCGCATTATTATTATTATTATTATTCTCGATTTTGTTTGATTCTAGAGTTTCTTTGATTTTTTCCAAAATGGGGTCAGGATTGGTGGCATGAGAATTCTTGGCAAATGGTTGAAACTTTCCAATTTCTTTGGATACTGGATAGAAACCTACATTGGTACCTTAAAATGATTTCTCCAGTTTGTTAGACCAAACTAGAGCACAGTTGCTGTTCAAATTAGAATTAATTTCAGAAAATTAGCCGAAACTCATTTAAATGGGAAAAATTAGTTAGGAATTGGGAAAAAAATTCATATCTAGGATCCCATGTGTTCTATTATTTTTGAAAATTGTAGTAGGCAACTTTGCAACCTTTTTATTGTACGTGCTTGACGAACTAACTCTCATTTAGCACTAATAAAAAGGAAAAGTTAACCTTTTGTGACAAAAAGTTGGAACTCTCTTTGACACTTTTGTTTGCAATGCGAAGATGCACCTTTGTGTAAAAATATGACGCATTATCTTGAAGGGGACAAGGACATGGCCATCCACCATGTGTTTTGGTTTGAAGGCCAAGATAACTTGTAGATGATAGCAATATTTGTGAAGGATTTTTCAATTAGTTTGTCCTACATCCCATGTTTACAAATCCTTTGAATCAAACAAGCCCTAAAGGTCAAGTTTGCATGCTCCAAGGATGTATATCCTTTACTTCCCAGCCTAGTATTTAGGGTTTCCTATGGCTTTTCATCTAGAATGTATGTTTATTGGTTTTGGCGGCGTTTGAGGCGACTAGAGGAAGAGGATGGTTACTGTTGGTTTCCTGTTGCTTTCCACATAGCGCGAGGTACCTCTGCGTTCTTTCCATTTTAGGTAAGATTCGATTTTATGCTGTTTCTAAAACTCCCTAGTTCAAACTGATCGCACCCTAAGATTAAAATGTGGCTGACCACTTTGTAGCCGCGTCCAAATGCTTATGCAGCAAAAGCATAGCTAGTATGGAGCCATCCTTGGTGCTCGACAGATGAAGTAGTGCAAATATCGACATGCTCAATCTTCCTTCTGGGTTCTTTCGTTCCTCGTCCCGTCTCATGGATCATGACCTGGACCGTGGTGATCCACACGTCATGGCTGCTGCTGCGATACGAAACCTTATGGCTGTTTCTGCCGTACGAAGCATACATTCCTTGAACGACACAGAACACAACACAGTTGGTGATATTGTCCTTGCAAACCAAAGAAAAGCAAGTGCAGAGCGAGCTCCTCCGCCGAACAGAACCCTTGCCGATGAAAGTCGCAGTGCTTGCACATCGTCGATATCGCTAGGAGCATGCCATTCGCAGCCAAGATGGGTCCCACCTGGATCCCGCGAGCCATCCAGGCTCAGCCTAGATCCGGGGTACGCCGCTGGCGCAATGGCTACCTCCCTACAACCTCAACAGACTTACTAGCATACAGTCTTCGCCGACCCGCCATCAACCACAGAGGCCAACCCACCACTGGTCATCCGGAGGCTTGCTTGCGCCTTCCGAGAAGGATCCCCGTCGCGCAAGCCATCCGCAATACCACTCGAGAGGCCAACACTCCAACTGCACTAAGACACCGCATGAGGCCAACACCGAAGACCATGACGATGAGCAGCGACTCGTACCAGGGAATCGGGATTCCAAGACGACGCCACTATGGAGGGTACGACGTTGAAGACGTCGTTGTCGCCCGATCTGGCAAGCCAAATCTAGGGTTTTCACCAGGAACCTGACACCCTAGGCGAGGGAGGGGCCAGAGCTCCTCGATGACGCCTCAACATGATGCGACACCCACAGACGTCGCCGTCACCAGCCCAAAGGCAGGGCTTTCGCCCGGGGCTTGATACCTCGCTCCCGCACCGAGCACCCTGTTCCTCACATGGAGCCCCCGTGCTAGCCCTAGGAGGAGTCACCGGCAGGTTTGCGCACAGCCACCTCAAAGAAGCATCGCTGGCCACCCAACACCGCCACCGCCACCGCCGGCGTCAGAGAACACCTCGAGCCGCCACACCAATAAGGCATTGGGCTCCACTCAACCCGGCCAAAGCAGCAACATCCATGCGCTCGGGGCCAGGGAGGACGACCAAGGGGAAGTAGGGGTCGCACCCGGCCGCCGGCACCGTCGCCGTTGCCAGCAACATCGCCCAGGCGACCCAACTTGCGCGGAGCCAGCAGGCTAGGACCTGCACAACCCAGATCGAGCCCAAATGGGCCCAGATCTGGGCCAGCCGGCCCGTACCGCCCGCAGCTGCCTCCCAGCCCCGAGCTGACAGACCCATCTTGAGCCGGAGCTAGGGTGGGCGAATAGCCCCCGTGCCACCGCGACCATCAACCGCCGCCTCCACGCCGCCTGCACGACCGGGAGGAGGAAGAACGCACGCCACCCGCCGTAGGGTTGGCACCGTCCGCGCCGTCCGGGGCCACCGCCCCGGCGAACTAGATCCCGACCAAAGCCACCGCAGGCCGCGCCCCCGCTATCACCCACCACCACCCAGCGCCGGCGAGACCGAGCTGGAGAAGGGCAAGACAGGCGGGGAGCCACCGAGCAGCACCGGAGAGGACCAGCCACCCCCAAGGTAGCCTGCCTCCATACCGCGTCGGAATGGCTCCGCGAGCAGATCCCCGCTGCCCCCATCACCGGGGCTGCTGGACTTCGCCGGCAGCCGCCTTAGGGGACGGCGAGGAAGGGGGAGCAGGGAGGGGAGGAGGCGGCGGGGGAGGGTTAGGGTTTCACCCCTCCCGTCGCCTTAGAGGAGACGACGCGAGGGGGTAATATCGGGTTTCCTCAATAGGGTCGCGGAGCTACACATAAGTCAGGAGAAGAGGCTCGTTGTCATTATGTTAATAAAAAGTGGTTCATTGCTTGGCAAGTCCACTATATATACTCAGATTTCGAAGGGCAGGAGAATACCTGCAGCACGGCAACATGTCGGGATAATCAGGATTTTCAATCTCTGAATAAGTCGGCTCTCCTATCCTTGGAGGCAACAAGGCTGGAGTAACCTCAGCAGCTGTAGGTTCCACATAAGACCTAGTAAAACAAAGAAACAGCCAATTAGGGAAACATTCACTCGTGTCTATGTTTATCTAGTCAGATGTATTACTGAATCAAGTGGTCATTGCATTGGCTACTTGCTCCTAGTGAAAATAGGAAATGGATGGCGTGAAAAACGTCTCGCGTCGCCCCCCGCTAGGGCGACCGAGATGGCTCCCCCATCCCGCCACCACCCACCTCACCCTCTCCTCCTCCTCCCGTCGCCGCCGGCGAGCACCGCCCGGCAAAGTCCGAGAGGTGCCGGCGGCGGCGGGCCTTCTTCCGCCCGGCGCCGCGTCTTCCTTGCGGGAGGGAGCGATTGGCGGCGGTGACCTCTGCCAGGGGAGGCCGACTCGACCGGCGGTGGCGGTGCGGAGCATGGCCCCCGGGCGGCGCGGGCGGGGCTTCCTTTGGCGGCGGCGCAGGCGGGGCTTCCTTTGGCGGCGGCGAGCCTGTCGTCGCCGGATTGGGAGGCGCTGTTGCGGCGGCGCGGCTAAGCGCTTCTGGCGGCAGGGCATGGCGGTGTGGCTTCTGCGGTGGTGGTGGAGGGAGCGGCTCGGGGCGCAGCTTGCCGGCGGCCTGGCGGCCTGGCTGCTGCAGCGTGGCAGCGGATCCGACGGGACCCGATCTAGGCCTGATCCGGGCCTGGCCGGGCTAGATCTGGGCCTAGCCGGGCCTGATCGCAAACTTGTTGGCACTGCTGCTCATCCGGACGGCACTCACCGCAAGGTGACGGAGGGCAGATCCCCCCTCCTAGGCTGCCGTGCGGCTCGATGACTGCAAGTTTGAGTCTTGACCTTCACCGTCCTCCTCGGCGGTTGTGCGTTGTGGCGGTGGCCAGAGCCTTGGCTCGAGTTCGTGGAAGCTGGGGCGGCGGCCCCGGAAGGTGGTCTTCAGGGGCGTCCCTTCAACCATGGGATGGCGAGGAACGGTCGCTGATCCTCAGACCGACGACGGTCCGGCATGCCCGAGTGAGCTCGGTGGCGACGTAGCTGTTGTTTGGCGGCAGGGATTTGCCGTGGTGTCGGATCCCCTGGTGGAGGGAGGAGTAGAGCCTAGTGCTAGGGTTGGCATGTACGTCGGCACCCTTGCTGCAGTGCGGCGGCGGGACTTCACGAGCCTAGTCGGGCTCGGCCGGGCCATGACAGCCTGGTATGTCTTGCTGCTGCATCCGGTCGGCTATCACCTTCTGGTGGTGGAGGTAGTTCTCTCCCGCGTGTTGATGTCATGCCTACCCTCGCCGATGGTCCTGTCCCCTCGCTCTTACTGGCCTCGTTTCATGGTTCTCGGTGTGACGGTGGTGACAACTTCAAGACCGTGTTGGTGCGTGTACGTGGACGGCGAGCTTGGTGGAGCAGTACAAAGTGTCCGGGAGGGTCGTTGGAGGGAGCGGGAGAAATCCTTGTCACTTTCCTTGACACTGGAACGGTGACGCCCGAGGGTGTCACCTTCCTTATTGAAGGGTGTTGGGGGCCTCCCTCCCCCACCTCCCTGCTGCGTACTGGGGGAAACCCTAGGTCCCGGCCGGACAGCAGTGGCACCATCGTCACTCCCCTTCTTGGAGGTGTTGTTTTGGTACGCAGCCGCTTTGGATTGCGGGTTATGTGGTGGTACTTCTTTGGAGGGCGCACCGGCTGTGAACTGTTTCTGTTCTCGGCACACCGCCGTTTTCGGCTTTTTTCTTCTTTTATTTCTTTTTTTTTCGTGTTGGGCTTGGGGTCTCCCAGCGCCTTGTATCATGTGGTGTTTGTTCTTTTGGGCGATTTGCTGTCTGGTCCAGCAACGGTCTCACCTGTATACTTTATTTATAAAGCGGGGCGAAAGACTGTTTCGAAAAAAATAGGAAATAAGGCACTCACTGTAGGAAGCATAGAGTATCCAGGCCAGTAGATGTAGCCATGGTCCCAAGCACATTTATCCGACGGCAGGTGGAATGCAAAACATCAACACCAGTGGGGATGAAGCACCCAGCATCCCCGCAGTCACCCTTGACGACGAGCGTGGTGACAAGCACATGCCGTGTGGTGCACCTGCACGGCATATGCATGCCGACCCAAAAAACACACAGGGCACGGGCCACCAGATGCACGACGGCGCCATGCCCACAGTGATCCTCGAAGGGACAGAGTGTTGAGCCTGGTTGGAGGCATGATCGACTGCTCCTCCGGCGAGTATCTGTACGCGCAGAGAGTCCCGTAGCGCAAGAAGATGATCATGCCATCCTCTCGCACATATACTCCCCTGTCCGAGATCGGGAAGTAGCTGGAGCGCTTTCCCCTGTCAGCGAGACCCGTGTCCAGCTGCGATGAGAGCAGTCGAAGCAGAAAAAGACATCGTCTCGCAATGACACCAGGATCCTGTCGCCGACGACTACATGGCCCTGGAAGACATTCCCATCACATCTGTAGGAAACTTTGTGTGGGAACTCGAAACTCGCGGCGTCAACCCAGATTTGGCCATGGAGTTGCCGCATGGTGAGGCGTGTCGTCCCCAGGTTGTGGAGATTGCGGTCATCCCTGGGCCGCTCTACGAAGAGCAGCCAATCCCCAGATCCAGCGGCGATCGGGCATTGCGTCCCGAACGAGGTGCGGAGGTCGCCGAGCCGGGACAGCGTGTTGTCGCCGAGGTTCAGAAGGAATGATGTGTAGGGAAAGCCGTCTTTGAGGTCGGCGAGCATGAAACCGTACTCCCCGTGGGTCTTGAGAGGGTAGGTTCTGCAGCATATGTGCAGGTGATGGGCTCCGTCGCTTCGCAGATCGGCGGATCCGTCGACGAAGACCTCCTGGCTGTCGTCGTCGGGGGCGACTTGCTGGAAGGTCTGGATGGTGTCGTCGCTGCTCCCGAGGGCGCGGCCGGACGCCGCCAGGCGGAACCTGAGGATACGGAGGTTGTGCCGCCGCACGTTGGCCGAGGTGATGCCGGCGAGCACGGACCATGTGGGCCGCTCGTCCGCGCCGTCGGGTATGGCGAGGTAGTCAGTGCCCGGGCGGATGCGCGGGATTCTGGGCCCGCATCTCTCGGACCAGCAGCAAAAGCACTCGTAGGTATTGCAGATATTCCGCTCGCTCATCGGGGATCGGCGGCCGCCGCCGTCGTATTTGCCTTGAACTAGGCCTCCCCACTCCCACCCTATGCTTCGACCCGACTTCGAGAGGCTTTCCTTTGTTTCTTCGCTTCTTTTCGAAACGAGAAGCCTTTCTTGCCGCGACAGGCTCTCTTCTCGTTCCGGCCTGGTATGTGGTCTGGGCTCTCGACCGGTACGCAGTCGACAAGGCTATATTAATCGAGTCTTTTTTTTTTACAGTTGACCAGTATAAATGCCCGTGTATTGTTATGGCTGTACATGCAACAATTTCATGTGCATGAAAAACAGCCACGAGATATCTAAATCCATAGAATTTAACATGTTTGAAATATATTTTGATAAACGGTACAATTTGATATCAGTCAAATATGAAATAAGCATCCGGACTAATTAACTAATATAATAATATCTACTCCTCGATACTCACTAGATATTGTCGGCCAATGTTTGAGATATTCTCCTCTACTTCATTTTCATGATACTTGAGCAAGTATACCAAAAATCTCTTTCTCAACTTATAAACATTCTGCATAAACAATATGTGTTATTAGTCTGAGTCTTTTTATGTGGAAAATATAAATACGTGCAAGGTAGAATACCAACGGTGTACAGTTGATAACAGGTTTTGGTAGGAGTATACAAGGATAATACACATGGCATGCTTTATTTTTACGGAGAATTACACATTTAGACCGAATTAGAAAACATGCAACGGGTTGGTTGAAAGATTCTAGTACAACCTATTTTTTCTTCCTCGTGACAACACGCTCCACTTCAATTTGGTCTCATTTCATGCAAAATAAATGTGCACGAACCAAATTTATTCTTCCAGAATCGACAGACCGGGGATCCCTAGGCAATCCTAAACGAAAGTTTGATCTTCTCAATAAAATCGTGGGTGGTCCGACGTGTATCGGAGCTACTACTGGATGAGAATTTGAATTGGAAGGAACAACTGGTCTGGAATACCTTCTGTCCTATATATTGATGCGAAACTGATCGTACCTGCAAGTCGGGTTGGTGAGGACTTTTAGGCTCCTGGCAGCCCAAAGGACAGGTCTGATGGCGCCATTCCAGGCCCATCAAAGTACCCCCCCCCCCCCCCCCCCCCCCCCCGAGGAAGTATGCGAAGCTCCAAGTACGGCGGTGAAGACAGCGCAACTATCTAAGCTATAGAGTAGAAGATATGGAACAAATGAGGCCCTAGTGGCACTCATGTAATAAGTAGAAAGAATCATCTATGTAAAGGATATGAGTTGCCTAACAACTAAAGTGGGTAGGCCCTACCAGCCACCCACCCAAAAGGGGGTAAATACCTCCCCACCAAGGACAAAGTTGTAATCAGACTCCCACCAAACTCTATATAAACCCCTCCCCCCCCCCCCCCCACACACACACCCAAGGTGGGAGGGTTAGAGCATCTCCACTGGCGCCCCCGATGGGTGGCCGACAAACACGTCGGCATTTGGTTTGGGGAGCACTACTGAAACTGCCTATATTTTGGGGAGGTCGTCCCACACTGGCGGCCCCCGATGATCACATGCCCAAAAAACGAGCATAAAGGAAATTCACTCGAATTTAGAAAAAATTACATGATTTGAATGAACTTTGCACGAGTTTAAACCTAAACCTAGGTTACTACGGGGCGACGCTAGGGTTTGCGTCATCACGGCCTACTCCTTGTCGGAGGCGAGGTTCACTCGGTCCGTCTCCTGCCAGCCCCTCTGCCCAATTGATGAGCCCTTGATAGTAGTTGTGCTCGTTCAGCCACTCCGGTGACCGTGGTTGTGGAGCAGTGGAGGGGAAGAATACGCCACGAGCTCAACGCGGTGGTTGCGTCCGCGTCGCAGCACATCACCGGGGAGGAGAAGCTGGAGGCATTGGTGCTGGCACTGGCCCGGTCAGCCGCGACCCGATGAAAAAGGCGTAGTGGCTTGAGCGGTTGTGGCGATGGTAGTAGTGGCCACGCCTAGCGAGAACGTCATCGATGTCCAGGCCATCCCAATAGGTACGACAACCGTCCCAGTTGTAGGGGTCGTCGTAGTAGTGGCTCACCGGGGTTTGGATGGGGAGGAGAGGGGCGGTGTGAGATTAGATAGGCGAGGAGTGTGCGTCGGTGAGGAGCGGGAGGGCACCTTTTATTGGTGTTGGGGGTGTGGTAGGCCGAACAGCCCCCGTGCCATTAACTCCGGATCATTGGGAGATGAACCGTCACACGGGCGCTAGTGTCTAGAACCAGCGTAGTCCCACACGGGCGCGTACTAGAACAGTGCAGGGTCATTAATTACTTTGACTGGCCGCTTTGGGTGGCTGCAATTTGGCCCGACGCAGACGTATGCCGGCTCGTCCGACGTGACGCCCATTGCTAGCAGCCCCAGCCCAACCCCTGGTTACCGGGGACGGCAAGGGGTGCCGAACAATTTAGAGGATCACCCGAACTATCGACACCGTTTGGGGCCACCGGTGTGGGTCATTTTTTCCCACCACCCCACAACTCGATTGGGGGCCTGGTTGGGGACCACCGGTGGAGATGCTCTTAGATGCCTTATCACCTTATTCCTCTCCACCCAAGTGACACTAGTAGGAAAAGGCTTATAGGTAGAACAGTACAAATGGCACATCAATTTTTTATACGCCCCACTACTAGAACTAGTGGCGTACAAGAAAATTTGACGCGCCACCAGTATAGGCTTACTGGTGGCGTATCACAATATATTTACACGATAAGTATGCATGGCCAGGTGTCTAGGACTAGGCCAACAATTGGTGATGTACAAAAATAGTGGTAGGCCACCAGTAATATTCTACTAGTGGCATACCAAAATAAAAATAATGGTACGCCACCACTATGTCTGAGCCCAGGGTGACTAGATGTGGAAACATACTGGTGCCTAGATGTGAAAACATACTGGTTGCATACAGGTACGCCAGTAGTAGGATATTACTGGTGACGTACAACAATTTTGGTATGCCACCAACAACCTGAGATGTTCACTTAAATCGCTCTGTCACCTACCACCACCCTTCTTTCTAGCTCACTCACTCCCTTTTCACTACATCCTTCCTGGCTCATTCCTATATATCCTCCTCCCATTTTAGCTAATCAAATCAACTTTGCTTGATAGATTAAGGAAAATCTCTCTCCCATGCATGCGCACTACTCTCCTAGCTTGATTAAAATACATAGATCTAGATCTGGATCTACAAAAAATCCCCACTCCCCAACAAGCCACCCCACACCACTCTCTCAGTCGACGTGTTGTCTCGGTTATCTTCTTATCTACTTATCTAATATGTGACTAATTGGAGGACGAAATTGGCTAATAAAATGAGATTGTAAAATTATATTGTGGCTATATATATGGCCACTTGCACACGAGTTGACGAAATGGACTATATATAAAATTGTATTATGTTTTCGATCCAAAGATGATGACATGAAAATGAGTTTCTAGTGTTTTCTTGGAATGTTGATTCATTTCTGTTTCGGCAAATTTCGGGCACTCCGCGTATTGGTCGTATATCTAGCAAGGTCATGCTGATGGTTCTAATTCTCTTGCTTGCACCATGCAGGCGATAATGTTCAATATGAGAGAAAATATTATGGCGATATATTTGAGATATGCAACGAAAGTCATGTTTCAAAATAACTACAAAGGGATAAGATGTCCATGTCAAAGATACAAACTGGGGATCTTTCTGAACCCCTTTTCTAGAAAAATGGAGGAGCACTTGCTCATGCGTGATTTCATGGATGACCACACTCAGTGGATAAGTGATGAAAATTGTTGGGGTTCGCATGGAAATTTAAAATATTCTGGTATTACGAACACACTAAGATCAAACTATGCAAGAACACGAGATGGGTTAGATCTAGTACTCACCAATATTGAAGTGAATATTCGTTCGTCGATAAAGATGTTGGTGAAGCGCTCGAGGTAGGATCAAAGCAATGATCCCTCCGAAGGTATCCACACGTACGTTTATCTTGTTCCAGTGGAGCTTTGCCATCCAGGGGTTGATACGTCGTAAACGTATCTATAATTTTTGATGCTCCATGCTTGTTTTGTATCAACTATCTTATATTTTGTCTACACTTTGAGGCATTTTTACATATTTTCTGGAACTAACCTATTGACAAGATGCCGCAATGCCAGTTGCCTGTTTTCTCCTGTTTTTGGTTTCAGAAAAGCTAGTAAGAAAATATTCTCGAAATTGGACGAAACAAAAGCTGAACTTCCTATTTTTTCCTGACACAAGACGGAGTCCAAAGCAGAGACGGAGGAGCGCACCGAGGCGGCCACACCCTATGGTGGTGCGGGTACCCCCCACGCGCGCCACCAGGTGGTGTGGGCCCCTCGAGCCTCCACTGACCTTGCCCCTTCGCCTATATATTCCCCTCGAGATGAAAACTCTAGAGACCAGAATAGAATTTCACAAAAAGTTTCGTAGCGCCGCCACCACCGAAGAGGAGATTCGGGGGACATAAGTCTCTCTTCCAGCACCCTGCCGGGATGGGGAAGTGCCCCCGGAGCCATCTCCATCGACTCCACCGCCATCTCCATCGCCGTTGCTGACTCTCATGATGAGGAGGGAGTAGTTCTCTCTCGAGGCTAAGGGCTCTACAAGTAGCTATGTGTTCATCTCTCTCTCTATGCGTGATCTTATTGAGATCATGAGCTTTGTAATCTAGGATCTATTCTGCTACTCAAGTGCTTTAATTAATCTCTACTTATCCTCACATGTGTCAAGTTGACAGTGTGCACACCGTATGGTACTTGGGCTAAGGTTACAAAAATACTTATGATGAGTATAATTTGAGTTGGATGTCTCTATGAGATTGTGGTGTTTGTTGGAACCATCTAGCGCTCAAGGTGATAGTGAGGGGTTATCTAAATGGGGAATGGGAACTTTAAGGTGTGTTGTTATAGCCCTACATCGTCCAACCGAAGAGTAGTTCAGGGTAGCATAATGAAGAGAATATATTTATATTAGAGTGTCCACTAGTGAAAGTATGATCCCTATACCTTGTTTCTAAGCATTGAAACACCGTTTACAATTAGTCCTGTTACATGTTTGCTTCCTATCACTCTTATTTCAGATTGCAATTACCACTTATAATCATCCACATTACTTGTATTTCACTATCTCTCCGCCGAACTAGTGCACCTATACACCTGACAAGTGTATTGGGTGTATTGGGGACAAAAGAGACTTCTTGTATCTTGAATGCAGGGTTGCTTGAGAGGTATACCTTTGACCACTTCCTCCCCGAGTTCGATAAACCTTGGGTGATCTATTTAAGGGAAACTTGTTGTTGTTCTACAAACCTCTTCACTTGGAGGCCCAACACTGTCTACAAGAATAGAACCGTGCGTAGACATCGAGCTATTTTCTGGCGCCATTGTCGGGGAGGTAAGGTAAAAGGTACTCACATCCTCTGGCTACTAAGCTATCTTCTAGTACTGTTGTTGGTGTGTGAGTGCTCGAAGTTATTTCCTTTAGATTCTGCAATTATATCTTTTTGTTTCTTGTTTTTATTTTCACTAGTTAGGCTTAATGGAAAACAACAAAAAAATTAGAGAGCTTTTTAGTATTTTTCCCGAGGTAGAACATGAATGGTTGAAAAGAAAATTAAAAAACCCATGGAACTTTCTTTGCATGCTAATAGCAATGTTATTAGTATGAATCTTTTGAACACCTTTGTTACTAATGCTATGGAAACGTCTAAACTTGGGGAAGTTAGTTTTTATGAAAATTATCTTTTTAGTTCCCCAGCTTTAGTGGAGAAAATTTGCTCTGATGATACTTTATCTCCCATATGTGGTAATTCTAATGATACTTGTGATATTTTAAATCCACATACTAAAAACGCCCCTTTTAAAATACCTATGGAAATTGTTGAATGTGTTATAAATAACTGTTATTTTGGAGATGGAACTGTTCATCCTGGTGACCATTTACTCTTTATACATGAATTATGCGAGTTGTTCAGGTGTGCAGGTATTTCAATGAACCAAGTTAAGAGGAAGCTATTATCTTTATCACTTAAGGGCAAAGCAAGGGAGTGGTATGAGCTACTAGACGATCCTCATCATTCAGAGTGGAAGGAACTTGAATCTCTCTTTTACTCTAAATTTTATCCTCCTCATGAAATTCATAAAGATAGTAATTATATTTATAATTTTCATCCTCATGATGGAGAAAGTATTGCCCAAGCATGGGAGAGATTGAAGTCACTAATGCTCAAATGTCCCATTTATGAGCTCCCAAGTAATATTGTTATTAATAATTTTTATGCAAGGCTTTTAGGACATTACAAGGACTACCTAGATACCTATTTAGAGGGATCCTTCACAAGTAAGGAGGTCCAAGCTAAGTGGGATCTTCTTGAAACAATTCAAAGCAATACCGAAGATCGGGATAACGACAAAGGTAAAGAACCAGGTATAAACTATGAGTATGATTGCATTAAGTCTTTATTTGAAACTGATTTTCAAGAGCTTAGTGCTAAATATGGTCTTGGTCCTCAAATTCTTGTTGATTTTTGTAGAGCCTTTGCTTCTCATATTAATGCTCCTAAAGAAAAAGGGGACACGTATCATGAGCCTTTTAAAGACACTTGCATGAAAAATAAAATTATTATTAATTATAGCAATAAACATGCTCAAACCTCTGAAAGTACTATTTCTTATAAGCATGTTAATTTTTGTGGAGTACATAGACCTTGTGAAAAGAATCAAATTAAAGAAGAATATTGTATCACCCACAGGAATGAAAAAAGCTAGAACGTGGTATAGGGATCTAAATGATCTTGGTAAAAAAGTTTCTACCCTCTTATTTGTGAACTTTGCTTTGAAGTGGGTCATTTCAATTTTCAGTACTCATGCATAATAATAGCCCTTCTAATCCAATGAGTACTGCAAATTTGTATTGTGATAACATAATCACTCCTAATCAGCATGATGAACTTACATTATTTTTGGGGTGTGAAGAGTTATCAAGAAAAACTTCTTTGGTAGATATGAGTGCTTTTGATATGAATAGTGTCCTGCATGGTTGTCATCTTTATTGTGTTGATAATTGCCACACAAATACTTACATACAAAATATTGTAAAAGATGAGATTTTACCAAAATATGACAGGACTAATATGTGTTTTGTTCTTATTAATGAAAAGGAGGAATCCTTCAAAGTTTCTTCTATTGTCTCTAACAATAAACCAGGGTATATGGAAAAGCTTCCTTTCAAGCCTCTCCCTCCTAAAGAGAAGAAGAAAAAGAAGAAGAGGAGGAGTAAAAGGAGGGAGGAAACGGTATTTTCCCCTAAGCATGTTGCTCCTATTATAGTTTTTGATGAGTCTGAACTCAATGATGTTCCTATGCCTGTTACCTATAGTAGTGATCATGATTGGGAAAAGCACACTACTTTTGATATTGAAGATCTCTTCAGTACCAATTCTAAAAATGATTATGTTAATAATTGTTGTACTATTAGTACTATCCATGTTCCTTCCAATGATGATATGTTTACAAATAAACACACTTTGGAAGATAACTATTCTATTGCTTATGATGATATTATACCTCCAATATATGATGATCAGAATGATGAATATGATATTTTCAGTCCACCTACTATTGATGAGAAAATTAATTATGATTACAATATGCCTCCTATATTTGATGATTATGGTGATGTGAATAATAATGATAGCTATTTTGTTGAATTTGCTCCCACTACGATTAATAAGAATGACTATGCTTATAGGGAGAGTAATAATTATTTTATGCATGTGGCTCATGATAAGAATGTTTTATGTGATATTTATATTGTTAATTTTTATTCCTGATTCTACTAAAAGTTATTATGAGAGAGGAAAACATGGTTTTATGTATCTCAACAATATTAAGTTTCCCCTCTTTATGTTGAAAATTTTCAAGTTGCACTTGTTTTGCTTTCCTATGCTTGTTGCTTTGTGCTTTCATGACTTGTTTCTTTACAAGATTGTTTTTCATAGGAAATGGGTTAGACTTAAATTTGTTCCATATTTTCTTATTGATGCTCTCTTTTACTTCAATTCATATTTCTTATGTGAGCATCATCGAAATTATCATGCATATCTTAATGGCTATAAAGAAAGAGCTTTTGGGAGACAACCCATTATATTTTTATTTCAGTTTATTTGTTTTGTTGAGTCTTGGAAGTTATTGCCTCTATAATAACCTCTTATTATCCTTTTTGTTTGGTTTTTGTGCCAATAATAACCTCTAATGAGAGGGAAGTAAGATATGGGGAAGTTGCTGTCCCGAAACAGATTTCTGTGCGTCACTGTAAAACATCGTGAAAAATCTCAGTACATCGAATTGACATGTAATTTTTTGTGCTTATGCCCCAGGTTATTATCTAACTTTCGTTAGTTTAGCACTTTTCGATTTGAGCAACATAAGGTCTTCGAAAAAATCGGTTTTTACCTGCTGGTCTGTTTTGACAGATTTCTGCCATTATTTGCATTTGCCTCTTAATCTCTTTCTCTTTGAGTTCTCTTTGATCACTTGAGCTTTCAGAAGGAATTTCTACAGTAGCTTGTGTTTTAATGGATGTTTTAATTTTGTTGAAACTAAACCCAACGACTTATTATCTTGAATACACTAATATTGCTAATGAAGATTGTGTGAAGTTTTGTATGAAGGAATTTTTCAAGTGTAGGGAAGAATAATATGATGAGATGAAGTATGGACAAAAGCTCAAGTTTGGGGATGCCACCCGTGTCACCCCAAGAAATATTCAAGAAGTACAAGCGTCAAAGCTTGGGGATGCTGATGACCCATAAGTATAGGGGGTGTATCCCAGTATTTTTGATAAGTAAGAGTGTCAACCCCAGCGAGGAGCAGAAGGTGTTGACAAGTGGCTTGGATCAGGAATTCTCTGTAAATACTTAGCAAACGGATTTTTAGGGTTTTTTGATAATGCAGGTAAATAAAGTGCGAGTAAATAGAAGACAATAATAATAATTACAGCAAGTGGCCCAATCCTTTCTTTAGCAAAGGACAAGCCGGTTGTATTACTTAAGATGACCAAACATTCTCGAGGACACATGGGAATACTGTCAAGTGCTTTCGCTTCATATAGTTGATTAATCTTCTTTGGTTGGATAAGTGTTGTGTGGGTGAACCTATGCTAATGTACTGACGTTCCTAGGACTAATACATACTTATGATTATACCCCTTGCAAGCATCCACAACTATAAGAAAGTAATTAAGATAAAAACCTAACCACACCCTTAAACTTTGAGATCCTACACTCCCTTGTGCAAAGGTTTCCTAATGGGGGTTCAGGTTTCTGTCACTCTGGTAACCCCACGATTAGTAGCCAAATACACAATGCATTCCCCTAGGCCCATAAAGGTGAAGTATCATGTAGTCGATGTTCACATGACACCACTAGAAGAATAACACCACAACTTAATTATCAAACCATTGAATCTTTCTCAACACAATTGCACTACTAACAACATGACTTCTCCCATGTCCTCAAGAACTAAACGAACTACTCACGAGACATCATATGGATCAAGATCAGAGATGAAATAATGATAAGTAACAATCTGAACATGAACAATAATTCAATGGTTCCACTCAATAGCATCAACTACAACAAGTAATCAACACCGGGAAAGTTTCCCCTAAGAACTATGCAAGATTCAACCCAATTGTTACAGCGATACGGAGTGGTGATGATGGTGGCGGTGGAGATGATGATGATGATCCCGATGAAGTCCAGCTTGATGATGGTGTTGTTGGCGATGATCTCCCCTCTCCGGGAAGGAATTTCCCCGACAGATTTCTGCCTACCGGAGAGCTCTTTCTCTCACTGCAGTTTTCCACCCCGCAGAGGTGGCAGAATCTTTTTGTGGTCACCCCCCCGAGTATTAGGGTTTCGAGGGGATTATATGGGTCAGAGGGCGATGCGAGAGGTGGGCCAAGGTGGCCACACCACCTGGTGGCGCGGCCAGGGCTGGCCCGCGCTAGGGGGTGGTGTGGGCCCCCTGTGGCCCATCTCCACCTCCCCTTCTAGCTTCCTTCGTCTTCTGGAAAAATAGGATTTTCCATATATTTTTCGGGATTTTCTGATCTTCGCGAATTTTGCCTCCAAACAGTGCCTTTTCCATTAGAATCCTGACTTCAGTGGTCCATCCTCCAAAAGTCATCCAACATGCAAAAATAGATGAAATAACATAAGTATAATCTCTTAATATGAAATGTATCAATGAATAACAGTAAATTATGATATTGAATAGTGATGCAAAATGGACGTATCAACTCCCCCCAAGCTTAGACCTCGCTTATCCCCAAGCGAACACTGAGCTCAATAAACATGACCACGGGTTTATGGAGTGAAGTGTCGATAAAGAGAATACGGACAAGAACCATCACATTCATCAATACACAAATCATAATAGAAAACAACTCACTATTATATAACTTAACTTGCAATAAGTAAAGGAAACACAATAAAGATACACAAAGTAAATCATAATTGGAAAGGGCAAACTTTGTTCTTGGTCAAAGATAAGTTAACAATTTGCAGGAGTTCAAACATAATGGGGTTTTCAATGATAGCTTTCAAAGTAATATTCATTAAGATAAGAGCAGTGTGCAAAACAAGGAACATAAGAAACATGATTGAATATATCATCATATGAATGATTGAATCTCAACAACTCAAATGCTTGCTTGAGATAGAAAGGAATAGATTTACTGACTCAACTAAAAAGTAAAAGATAGGCACTTCACGGAGGGAAGCAGGGATTTCAAGTTTCATAAAGAGCTTACAAAAATTATGGTACTTATTAGCTTTCAGATCTCATTGCCCCTATCATAAGCATCTTGAGGTGATTAAGGTTAAAGTGACACAAATATGAAGATATGCTTGACAAGTTATAAGTTGAAAATCTCATGCCCCTTTCTTACGAGTACCGAACCTCATGCTACTCAACTTGAGTCACAAGTAAGTTTTTGTCATTGTAAGTACATGCGTATCATGCAGAACCGCCAACGGGGTACCCCTTGCCCCGTGACACAGGAGCTATCCCATATCAAGATGACAAGGCAACAAACAATGAGCATCTCAGCGATCTTTTTATTTGCTATTTACATAAGTTTTTATTGAGGATGCTTCATAGAATGCTCACTATGGTTATGCTGCAAGTTTCCACCATGATTAGGCATGGCTTAGGCTAGCCGCCCATGCGTTTCTCTAACACACATATAGACTCCATGAGCTTACAAGCTCCCCTTTTATTTCACACCGCCAGGATCCATAAGCAAAAGAACATGATATCAACTGAATAATAAGTGCAATGTTGAAAGCGTTCCCCATGACATCATGGTTATGCTAATTCACAACTTATAAAGTGCAAGCATATAAGCAACATAGATGGACACAATGGTTCAAGTTTAATAAGTGCAAAAAAGTAAAGTGTGCCATCAAGTTTGTGAGAGCTTTAATCACTAATTTTCACATAACAAGTTTAATTTGGAAGGTAGATAAAAGCATGAATATACTTGGAATAGCAATAGGTAGGTATGGTGGACACAAATGACATAGGTTTTGGTTTAAGGATTGGATGCATGAGAAGCATTCCCTCTCAGTACAGGTTTTTGGCTAGCAAGGCTGGGTAGCAAGCAATAAGAGTTGAAGGAAACAAACAAACATACAAGTGATAGAAACAAACATGCAATCTTCCTTGGAAGCACAAAACATCTTAACTAGAGAATACTAAGCTTATGAGACAAACAAGAAAGAAAGATAATGAAATTATATTTCTAAAGGTACTATTCTCTTTTCCATTCAATTCTTGAATAACGTTGCTATTGACCAGAGCCAGGTTTGCCAAAACCAACTAAATTCACTTAATGATCCCAAAGTGATACCAATACTAACAACATGATCAATCATATAACAGAAATTGCAACCTAAAATAAGATGTGCAAAAAGTAAATGATAGAACTTCTCATTAATATTCCATAGCGGCAACTCACACCAAGGGATACATAGATATCTGACTAGAGGGGAGATACTTCCATAATGCAAACCATCCTATATGATAACTTCTCTATTCATGATATGACTCTACTAAAAAGGTAAAAAGATGAAAGATAATGATATGATACCGTGGCACTCCCCCAAGCTTGGAACAAACCAAGGGGATGCCAAAACCTAATGACGAATTACTCCTTCGGTGGTGGTGTCCTCTTGTCATCATTTGACTTCCAAGGTAAGGGATCCCCATCAACAAAGGACATCTTGGTTTCCAACATCCTGAAACTAGCAGCAGAACTTATGTGTTTAAACCTAGCCTCATACTCACAGTTTTAATTTTGCACGTCGTAGAGCTACGCTTGCAATTGGTTGGTTGTTCGGTGGAGTGAGAGAATTTCATCCCTAAGCTCGGCAGTCTCCTTCTTGTGCTTGGCGATGAGTTCTGAACTAATTTTATGGATGATATCCACTTCGCGTTCCGCCATCTTCTTGTATCTAAATACTTCTTGCTCTAGTGCTTACATCATGTCCTCTAGACTACCTTCTCCTTTAGGGCCCTGAACCTCTTTTATCTGTACCTTCCCATCTTCGAGCAACAACTCCTTGGGGTGAATCCTCAACTCATGCATCTATGGGTTGATGATGTCCGTGGAGGAATCCTCCTTGGGTGATCCAGAGGAAGACATTGTGGCTCAAACTCAAAATCTGCCTGTCAGAAACAGATTGAAACAAAAACAAGACGAGAACACGATATACGGACCTCGGGAGTTCCGGGGGATTATATATAACAAAATTTAACAGCAAAAGGAACGTACTGGGAGAAAACGGGTCGGAGACGGGCTCCGGGGTGGCCACACCCCCTGGTGGCGTGGCCAGGTGGGTCCGCGCCACGGGGTGGTGTGAGCCACCCGGGCTCCGTTTTTGTCCCTCCTTTGACTCATTATTTTCCATGTTAGATAAAAACTGCAAAAATATAAATTGGAAGGTTTTTCGCGGACCTTTTCTTACCATAACTGTTACCTATTCGAAAACGGACTCTGCAGGTCTCTGAATTTGGCCCTTGATAAATTCTTCTGGGGTCACCGCTTGAATTATATCAAAATCTTCATTCTAGGAATCTTCAAAAATTTGGTGCTTGAGTCTTTTGATCATTCTTCATCTCATTACATCATTTTCTCCTTCCACTTGAAAATTTCTTTCATACAAAACTTTACACAGTCTTCATTAACACCATGTTATGACTATCTCAAGTCACCATAAGCCTTTATGATCCTGTAGTTTTCAACTTATAGTATCAGTTTATGCTTTGATCAATGATGTTTTGTCGCTCTGCATGATTATGGCCATTATTGCTCTCTTAGTTTGTCGCTCCCAGTCTTTTGCTAGCCTCCACAACCAAGTATGAGTTTCACTCATGCATCCAACTCCCAAAACCAAGTTATTCCAAAGAGTCCACCATACCTACCTACTAGCTTATGCTATTCCAAGTATATTCATGTTTTTGTTTACCTTCCAAATTAAACTTGTTATGAGAAAACTAGTGATTAAAGCTCTCACGAACTTAATGGACACTTTACTTTTCTTGCCCTTAATAAACTTGAACCATTGTGTCGTCTATGTTGTATATGCTTGCACTTATTTGTTGGGAATTAGAAGAACCATGCTGTCATGGGGAATGCTTTCAACATTGCACTTGGTACTTCGTACCTAGTTGATATCATGCTCTTTTGTCTATGGATGTCGTCGGTGTGAAATGAAAGGGGAACTTGTAAGTCCATGGAGTTATGTATATGTGTTAGAGAAACGCCTGGGCCGCTGGTCTAATCCATGCTGACATGGTGGAAACCTGCATCTTAACCATAATGAGCTGTCTATGAAGCATTTTTCTTATAAAAAAAGAGAGTCCTATATTGAGAAAAAAAGAGAAAAAGAGAAAAAAAAAGAGATTATGAAAAGAGGAAAGAGAGAAAAAAGCACCATATTCCCATGGTAAATAAGAATATTGCCGAGATGCTCGTTGTTTGCTTGCCTTGTCATTTTGATATGGGGATTCTTCCGTATCATTGGGCAAGGGGTACCCCGTTGGCGGTTCTCTATGATACACATGTACTTACGATGACAAGAACTTACCGGTGACTAAACTTGAGTAGCATGAGGAGCGGCCCTCGTATTCAAGGGACATGAAATTTCTAACTTATACTTCGTCAAGCATGTACACCATAGTTTGTTCACTTTAACCTTAATCACTTCAAGATGCTTATGATAGGGGCAATGAGAGCTGAAAGCTATAAGTACCATAATTTTTGGAAGCTCTTTATGAAACTTCAATCTCTACTTCCTTCTATGAAGGCCTTTCTTCCACCATTATATTGAGTCTCCACCTTCTACCTTTATGCACCTACTTTGAGAGCATAGTGGCCATTCTTAGTTCTATGTGCATTGTCCCAAGACTATTTGATTGATGCATAACTTGATATTGCTTATTCTAAACTATTTGTATCTAGTCACTCTTATGATCTTTGAAGGTGTCCTATGCATTTATATTTGCTACTCTATGAGGGACAAGCTGAATACTATTATGCTATGTTTTCTTTATGTGAAACAAACAAACGTGTTGCAAAGCATTGTTATTCATGAATCTTTTGTTTGTGCCTTTTCATGTTGCATCATAGTTTCTTTGTCTTATTGCTAGAACTTTGTATTTCATGTTATGATTGAAGTACTATGATCCTAGCTTTGAATGTTTTACAAATACTTTGATCAAGTTTATGATGGTGCATGTCACCTCAAAAATTATTCTTTCTTTTTATCACTTACCTACTCGAGGACGAGCAGGAGTTAAGCTTGGGGATGTTGATACATTGCAAATGTATCTATAATTTTTGATGTTCCATGCTTGGTTTTATCTACTTTCTTGTGTTTTGTCCACACTTTGGAGTACTTTTCATATGATTTCTTGGACTAACCTATTAACAAGAGCCACATGCATTTTGCCTATTTTCTGCTGTTTTGGTTCCAGGAAAGTCGAAATGAATATTCTCGAATTGACGGGACAAAAGCCAAAGTGCCTATTTTTCAGGAAGACATCTGCGAATACGAGACGGAGAAGGGTTGGGGCAGCCACACCACCTGGCACGGCCAGGCCGACCAGCCAGGGTGGTCCGGCCGACCCAAAGACCTCGGCCTCTCCTTACGCCTATATATTGCCCTCGGGACCAAAACCCTAAGTACCCGATCAAAAATCCACGAAAGAGTTTGTAGCCATCGTCATCTCCATCCCTAGACCGGGAGGGATCTGAAGCTCTTCCCGGCACCCTGTCGGAGAGGGGAATTCACCATGGAGGCCTTCTTCATCATCATGCAAGCCTCCGGTGTGATGCGTGAGTAGTTAACCTTTGGACTACGGGTCTATGTAGTAGCTAGATGGCTGGTTCTCCTCCTTTGTGCTTTCATTTCTAGATCTTGTGAGCTCCGTTCATGATCAAGATCATCTATTTGTAATTCTGCATGTTGTGTTTGTGGGGATCCGATGGATATTGAGATGCTATTTCAGATTGATTATTGATTCTATCATGTCTTTGTTATTTGTGATCTTGCATGCTTTCCGTTGTTAGTAGCTATCTTGGCCAAGTAGATGCTAGCAACTCCAAGAGTTAGTATTTATGCTCGATAGTGGGTTGATGCCTCTGGTAATCTAGGGAAGTGACAGAAATCTCTAAGGTACTAGATGTGTTGTTGCTACTAGGGAGAAAACAACAATCCTTTGTTCATAGAACAATCGTATTGTTTACATTACACACAATTCGTAAAGCAATAATCTGTTGCTTGCAACTTAATACTGGAGGCGGTTCGGATGATAACCTGAAGGTGGATTATTAGTCATAGATGCAGTTGGATGGCGGTTTATGTATAATGTTGTAATGCCCAATCAAGTCTCAAAGGAGTCAAGATGATTAGTATATGCTTGTATGCTTTCTCGATGTTTGTCAATTGCCCCGCTGTAATTTGTTCACCTAGCATGTTATATATCTTAAGGAGAGACACCTCTAGTGAACTATGGACCCCGGTCCTTTCTTTTACATACAATCTACAAACTGTTTACTCCTTTGTGTTTACTTTCTACAAACTATTACTTCCTTCCATTCGATACGTTTAATCCTTTGTTTTCAGCAAAACCGGTGAGATTGACAACCTCATCGCAAGTTGGGGACAGAGTTCTGTGGTTGTGTTGTGTAGGTCTCCACGTTGCTACTAGCATCGGTAGTGCGCCCTGCCAAGGCTCAGCTAGCAACACCTTTGGGGTGTTTCCTTGCTCCTACTGGATTGATAACCTTGGTTTTATAACTGAGGGAAACTTACTGCTATGCTCATCATACCTTCCTCTTGGGGTTCCCCAGTGAGCTCGACATCAACACCGAGCCAGTAGACCGCCGTAGTCAGGATTCTGATGGAAAAGGGTGCTGTTTGGAGGCAAAATTCGTGAAGATCAGAAAATCCGGGAAAATATATGGAAAATCCTATTTTTCCAGAAGACGAAGACTGCCAGAAGGAGGAGTGGAGATGGGCCATAGGGGGCCCACACCACCGGGCGCCCTGGCCACCGGCCACTGTGTGGCCGCCTAGTCCACCTCCACTCCCCTCTAGCGTATATTATCTCCAGGAACCTAATCGGGGAGGCGACCAGAAAGATTCTCGCTACGTGGGGCGTAAACACCGAGAGAGAAGATCTCTCCGGGCAGAATGCCGAGGGAATTCCTTCCCAGAGAGGGGAGATCGTCGCCATCAACACCACCATCAAGCTGGACTTCATCGGGATCATCATCATCACCATCACCATCATCACCATCAGCACCCTCATCACCATCTCCATATCGCTGTAACAATTGGGTTGAATCTTGCATAGTTCTTAGGGGAAACTTTCCCAGTGTTGATTACTCTTTGTAGTTGATGCTATTGAGTGGAACCATTGAATTATTGTTTATGTTCAGATTGTTATACATCATTATTCCATCTCTGATCATGATCCATATGATGTATTGTGAGTAGTTTGTTTTGTTCTTGAGGACATGGGAGAAGTCATGTTGTTAGTAGTGGAATTGTGTTGAGAAAGATTCAATAGTTTGATATTTAAGTTGTGGTGTACTTCTTCTAGTTTGATGGGCCTAGGGGAATGCATTGTGTATTTGGCTACTAATCGTAGGGGTTACCGGAGTGACAGAAACCTGAACCCCCGTTAGGAAACTGTCAACACCCGGATTTTTAATCCCAGATGCCTATTATGCCATACATCGCAATCCCAGGATTACCATTTTTGCGAGACATAACAGATTGGATATCACAGTACATCATCGATTACAAACCATAATAAGGTCTTTCACAAATAATGGATCTCATGATCCAGTCTTAGTACAATCAAGCAGCGGAATAAATAGCATAGCGGTGGGGTCCATCTTCAGTGTCACAGGCAATGCTGACGATGGGAGATGATCCTAGTTGTTGTAGCCGTCCTGCTGTCCTCCTTCAGGGTAGTACTCCTCATAGTCTGGCCACGGGAATAGCCAGGGACAAAGCCATGAGTACTCTTTAAGTACTCGCAAACTACCACTAACAAGTAAGATAGTTCTAGTAGGAATGCTAAACTCTAAGGTTATTTGTAAAGTTAAGTTTGAAACCTAAGTTGAGTTCAGAAACAAAGAAATATAAATAAAGTTTGAAATCACCTAAGTGGGAACTTAGTTGTCATAGTCACAACTCTATTGTGGTCAAGTCAAGTCACAATTCATTTCATAAGTCATTTTGAAAACATCTGACAACGGAACAGTATGGCCATCTAATCGTCCATAATCATGACGCGGCTATTCGAATAGTTTGACACTCTGCAGAGGTGGTACACTTTCACCACAAAATTCGATACATCTATCAGGGATAACCCTGAATCATCATACTTAGTATGCAGATAATCAAACATAACCTTTCCTTTACACACTCTAGTATAGGGGTGGACTTGAAGCTCGAGGCTCGGCTCGGGCTCGACAAGGCTTGGCTCGGGCTCGACTCGGCTCGGAGGTTGGACAAGCCAAGCCTAAACCTTCTGACCAAGGCTCGAGGCTCGACAAGCCCGCTCGACGAAGCTTGCAAGCCGGCTCGAAGGCTCGATGTAATAAAAAAATCACCATGACCTTTGCTAAAAATTGTAACATTTCACAATTATAAACAACATTTCAGCAAGAATACATTCAAACAAGTTTCACAAAGTATGAATAACGACAACAATAGCATGTATCGTAAGTTCAACCACCCGAATGCATCCAGTTAGTTCAATAGAGTGCCATACATCTCAAACACATGCACTTAGTTAAACATATTACATGTACTGATAGGACAAGTAGAAGATGATCAGTAGCTCAATCAAACAACAAGTCTTAACATGAACTTAAACCGCAAAAGAACCACCACTCCATCATTTCATCTCCCTCGAACATCATTGCCAACTTGCCATTGCCTGTCACTTTGTAAACCTCTATGTTGAATCTTTACCACACAAACAAAAGAAAATTAGTTTTGCTTCCGTTTTGTTGTTGTAATAGAGATATTCTACCAACTAAAGAGATAAAAAGACACTACCAACTCAGTTTTGCTTCAGTTTTGATGATGTACAAAATGTTCTAGCAATTAGAGAGACCAAAAAAGCACTATTAAGTCAATTTTACTTAACTTTTAATGGTGTAAAAGAACCACTACAGCCTAGTCTAACATCTAACAAGTATCCAACTCTAACATGGCAGAAATTAATCATAGATTCATAGTCACTATAGTTAGAGCCTGAACTTAGTACTTACACTGTTGCTCGTGCTTGATATGCAGCAGTACTCGTGCTCGTGCACTTGTTAGAGGCAGATCCTGTACTTGTTGTGGTAGAGGGGGACATGAGGAAGGAGGCCAAACGGGAGGAGGAGACGGAGGCATCGTCGACTGGTGTTGGACGGCAGGAGGAGGGCTAGCGACCCAGCGTGTGGAGGGCGGAGGGCGGAGGCCGGCGGGCGGACGTCTCCCTTCTCTAGACCAGGGGTACGTGCATCTTAGTCCGAGACTGGGAAGAGCATCTCCAGGTCCTAGGTAGGATCCATGGGAGGATGATGGGGCCAGGGGTGGGGCGGCGGTAGTTGCTGGAGGTGGGTGATGGCGGCCGGCGGCGAGGGTAACCCTAGTTTCGGCAGGAGGAGGGGAATCGCGAGAGTGGGAGGAGTTGAGCCTGGGTGTCGGTCGATCTAGGAGCCTGGGAGGACGCTGGGAGGTTGACCGAGCGGGCGGGGCTGGGATTTTTTGGCACGACTCGCAAGTCGTTCGAGCCGAGCCTCAAGCCCTCCGAGCCGAGCTTTGAGCCCACATTTTAGTTTCCAAATTGCAACGAGCCAAGCCTGGCTCGGCTCGAATTTCCTCGAGCCTTCATGAGCCGAGCCTCGAGCTGGCTCGGCTCGGCTCGATTCCACCCCTACTCTAGTATAAGCACCTCTCCTATGAGCTTGGCCTCCCAGCCATGACCATCTGTCATCCTAGGCACTGCATAGGTGGACAACATTGAGAGGTAGCCTCAGCTCAAACCTCTCCCACGAGGGAACTAATACTAATGCATATAAACTTCCGGCTAAGCCTTATCCAATTCAGGTATTGTGGTTGTACAGTAAAATTGGAATGGTATCGATCCGAACCCAACCATCAGTTTTTGTAAAAGGGCTAATGCTCATGCCTCAACATTTTCATCATCAGAAACCATTGGTGTTTCTCAACACATGTCAAAACATCTCGATAGAATTACTCATCATTCCAAGATTTTCACAAGTCATTTTCACCAAGTATTCCCATCTAAAGTGATCAAGTTTTGGTTTAGCTCTAAACTACTAAATTAAGAGTGTTCACTAAGGTGGGATGCTAATATCAATCTCATGCCATAGAATGACATCTAAGTCTAACTAGATAAGCCAAGTTTTATACTCTTTATGCTACCTATAAAGAAGGTAAAGAACTTTGGTAAAGTAAAAGGAAGTAAAGCTTGCAAATAAGACTTGTAGTAGGTAATAGTCAAAATGGTATAACCAAAGCATGCCCAATGCATTTTCTTAGGTTATCTAGCTTGCAAGGTCTAGCTTGCATTGATAATGATGGCTTGCAAGTAATCACTTGCATGGTTAACTTGTATAATGTTAGCTTGCCTTGGTTGGTGCAGTGGTTGAAATTCTCTTCCTCCTCCTCTTGGTAGAACTCCTCCTCTTCGAAGACTTAGTCGGTACTATCGTCTATAAATACATACGGAATACACAATCACCAAACAATACTTAACTAGTCTACTTAGCACACTAAAGCACACATTTGATGATCTAGTATCATCACAAACATCACAAGGTTTAATGAACTAGTTTCATTTATTTTATTTGAGAAAAGTAATTTCTACTCATTGAAATTAACTAAGATTTAATATTCTCTAATTAAAATATGGGATCATGTGGACACATGTCATCACCCCATATTCTAACATATGGGAATGTGATTTAAGGGTTGGATCACATTTTATAAGTTTAAGTTTAATAATTAATGATTTAAAGTGACTAGAAATGCCCATATAGCATTATTTTGGTACTAGTCCAAAGTCACTGCATGCAAACCTTAATATTATTACATATTCATATAGGTATGGTTAAATGTGATTTTTGAGAGTTGGAATCAACTCAAAAGCTATTATGATTGGTTTTAGAAATATGTTTGAATGTGCAAAAGCTTCTGTCTTGCTATTTTTACTAGGAGAGATCTCTAACTCTAAATGATTTAAATCCAACGGGCTTGGATAGATATTTTCATTATATTTCCAACAAAATTGGAGTCACTCAATTTGGATTTGTATAACTCTCTGAATTGATTTTCAAACTAAGGGACATAACTAAGTCTAAGTTTAAAAAGAAAAATCCTAATTTGAATCACAGGGCCAGCATGGGAAATTAATTGGGCCGGCCCAGATTAACTCCGCGGCACAGAGGACAGCTGACAGGAGGGGTCCACATGTCAGCGGTACATCTCACGCGAAGCGGTACGGGGCGATATGGACCGCACGATTAAAACTAGATCAACGGCTCACGGTCGTCGTCGACGACGAACACGTCGCCGGCGAGACTGAACCCTAGCGGCTCGGTGGGGGTGTGGTGAGGGCATACCAAGGCTCCAGCTACTGTGGCGAGGCGAGCAAACGAACGAGATGATGACGGCGGTTCTCCTGGTACCGGCGGCGTCCTGGGAGATGGCCTGGATCAATGGCGCCCTTCTCCTCCTTCCGCGACAGACTCCGGCGAAATTCCGGCGCTACGGGCTGTGGCTTGCTCCGGTGGGGCTCTGGGAGTGCTCTGAGGGGGGAGTGGATGAGAGTGGTGTGAGGAAACGGTGTTGGGGAGGCCTACTTATATAGGCGCGGCGAGGCGGCAGGGAGGCATGGGCGGTGCTCGCCGGTGACGACGGCACAGCGGGCTAGAGGCATGGGCGGTGGGCTAGGACGGTGGGCGGTTCCCTGGCGGTCTTCATGGCGGTGCGCGTGCAGTGAAAAGCGGTTGGGAGATGTGAGCGGCGTGGCGCGCACGATGTCTCTGTCGATGGTGAACTTTGTGGTGGCCGGCGACTACGGGGCACAGTCGGGAAAGGGGCATGTCTGGCAGCTTCCTTGGGCGGTGGTGATCATGTAGGTGGGCGGCAAGAGCGAGGCGGGGTCTGGTTGAGGACCATGCGCGCTCTGCGGGTGGCGTCGGCATGGCAGACACGTTCCGAGCGTGGCGGTTCCCGGCTTCTCCTCGCTCTGTCCTCGAGCTGGGGCTGGCCTGGAGGGGGAGGTGGAGCACGAGCGACGTGTTGGGCAAGGTGGGCGAGGCTGGCGACGTCAGGGGCGTGCTATCGCCGGTGAGGTGCTCAAGTGGGCTCGGCATTGATGTCCATGACCATTTGGTCATGGGCACAGTGCTTGGTCGGGCAAGAAAGGGGTAGGGGGTGCACTGGAGGGGTTTTGGTTGAATGTGGGAGACAGGTTAGGCCAGAACACTGCTCACACTAGTGTTTTTGGTTTTTATCTCATCTGTGTACTCCAAGTGTTCGACCAAATGGCCGAAAGAATTCAAATTTGGAATATTGAAATGAAATTTTGTGAAGTTGTTTATCACATGCTTAAGCATCTCTGGTTGCTAGGATTTGTTAAATGGAATTCATTTGGATGGTTTTTGAAATAGGGTGATCTATACATATGAACTAGATTCCATTTTCAAATGTCATTTAAAATTAGAGTTTGAATGTTTTTGGGAGATCACAAAGTGGGCCTTGGCACATCACTACTTGTACTAGCAAGGGGTGCAAATATCCACAATTGTTTCTGTTGGAATTTGAGTGCTAGGAACACCCAAAGTGGGCTAGGTGATTGAAATGGCAAAAGTGAACATTTCTATTTAATTCTTTTTGATTTCTTTTTCTTTGGTTTTTGCTTGGGAATGATCTAGATGATGTGACATTCATCATAGAACCATTTTACAACCATTAACATAAACAATCATGGCATTTCAAACAACTCCTGTTTTAAATGCACACACATATGAATGCTTAAAGATTTTAAATGGAAAAAGTTTTTGTTAACCCTAAATTGGGTTATTTGGATCTTGATTAACCTTGATTAAAGATTTGGGATGTTATAGAAACCATTGCATAAGGGACGTCAGGGTCTTAGAGTTTAAAGTTGTGGTTAGGTTTCTACCTTAATTACTTTCTTATACTTACGGATGTTTGCAAGGGGTATAATCACAAGTATGTATTAGTCCTAGGAAGGTCGGTACATTAGCACAGGTTCACCCACACAACACATAGCAAACTAAAGAAGATTAATCAACTATATGAAGCAAAAGCACTTGATGATATTCTCGTGTGTCCTCGAGAATGTTTGGTCATCTTAAGTAATACAACCGGCTTGTCCTTTGCTGAATAAAGGATTGGTCCACTTGCTGCATTTATTCCTATTGTCTTTTATTTACTAGTACTTGATTTACTTGCATTATCAAAACCCCCTAAAAATCCATTTGCTAAGTATTTGCAGAGAATTCCTGATCCATACCACTAGCCAACACCTTCTGCTCCTCATTGGGTTCGACACTCTTACTTATCGAAAATACTACGATACACCCCCTATACACCCCCTATACTTGTGGGTCATCAGTTGTCTCCCAAAAAGCTCTTTCTTTATAGCCATTAAGATAGGCATGCTAAATTTCAAGGATGCTCACATAAGAGTATGAATTGAAGTAAAAGAGAGCATCAAGAAGCAAATATACACATATTTAAGTCTAACCCACTTCCTATGCAAGGGAATTTTGTAAGAAAATAAATTATTGAAACCAGAGGCTAGTAGCATAGGAAGGCAAAACAAGTGCAATATAAAGACTTTCAGCATAAAGCGAGGAAAGTTAATATTATTGATATGCATAGAAACATTTTTCCCTCTCTCATAATAACTTTCAGTATCATGCATAAATTTGACGATATAACTATCACATGAACCATTGTAGCTATGATCATTGGTTCTGACAGAAAACATAGGGACATTAGCTTTCCTAATTCCATTAGGATGTGAAACAATATTAGAAGCATCCTTATAAAGGATAATGTGCCCATCTTTTACATTTTTAGAGACAAAGTCTTTCTCAATTGCTACTATAGGTTCAGCATCTATTTGTTCATTAGGTTATATAGCTTCCTTTGTACTTTCGTTAGCCATACTAGCTGTCATATAATGTTCCTTTACCTTAACCGGGAAAGGTATTTTCTCGATGTAAGGTTCAGGTAAAATATGATCATTAGTATAAACTTCAGTATTTCTAGCAGGAACACAATTAACAATATCTTTATATGGTGCATGATACTTGCTCCATTTCTTTTTAGGAATTTCAATATAAGAGGAAAAAGCCTTAAAATAATCTGCAATACTTTAAGAATCAAGACCATAAGCATTACTAATATTATGAAAGTCATCAGTTCCCATAAAAGATTTAATGCATTCATAATCATAATTTATACCTGACTTTCTTCCTTTGTCATTCTCCCATGCTTCAGCATTGTCTTGAATACGGTCTAGAAGATCCCATTTAGCTTCTTCTTCCATACATGTAAATGATCTAGCACAAGAAGCATCCAATAGATCCTTATCATGAAGAGAAAGCCTTGCATAAAAGTTATTGATAATATTATTATTAGGGAGCTCATGAATAGGACATTTGAGCATTGGTGACTTCAATATCCCGCAAGCTTGAGTTGTACTCTCTCCATCACGAGGCCAAAAGTTGTATATTTGATTCTGATCTTTATGAATCTCACTAGGAGGATAAAATTTGGAATAAAAGAGAGGTACAATTTCCTCCCATTCAAGAGATCGACTATTCTTTAGCAGCTTATACCATTCCTCAGCTCTTCCTTTCAGTGATAACGAGAATCTTCTTAACTTGATCTGTTGTAATACCTGCACACTTGAACAACCCGCATAATTCGTGTATAAAAAGCAAATGATCACCAGGATGGACAGTTCCATCTCCAAAATAGTATTTATCCATAACACGGTCAACAATTCTTGTAGGTATCTTAAAAGTATCATTTTCAACGGGTGGAGGTTCTTCTATTACCTTAGCAGTGGTAGTAGCATTACGAAATAAGAAACTAAGTGAATTATCCATATTGAAATAAAGTAGCAAGCAGAAATAACCAATACTCATAGTAGAAGTTTCCTTTACCAGTTCCACTCTCCAATAGCGCTTCACTCCTTGGCAACGGTGCCAGAAAATAGTCTTGATGACCCACAAGTATAGGGGGTGTATCGTAGTATTTTCGATAAGTAAGAGTGTCGAACCCAACGAGGAGCAGAAGGTGTTGACGAGTGGCTTGGATCAGGAATTCTCTGTAAATACTTAGCAAACGGATTTTTAGGGTTTTTTGATAATGCAGGTAAATAAAGTGCGAGTAAATAAAAGACAATAATAATAATTGCAGGAAGTGTCCCAATCCTTTCTTTAGCAAAGGACAAGCCTGTTGTATTACTTAAGATGACCAAACATTCTCGAGGACACATGGGAATACTGTTAAGTGCTTTCGCTTCATATAGTTGATTAATCTTCTTTGGTTGGATAAGTGTTGTGTGGGTGAACCTATGCTAATGTACTGGCCTTCCTAGGACTAACACATACTTGCGATTATACCCCTTGCAAGCATCCGCAACTACAAGAAAGTAATTAAGATAAAAACCTAACCACAGCCTTAAACTTTGAGATCCTACACTACCTTGTGCAAAGGTTTCCTAACGGGGGTTCAGGTTTCTATCACTCCGGCAACCCCACGATTAGTAGACAAATACACAATGCATTCCCCTAGGCCCATAAAGGTGAAGTATCATGTAGTCGATGTTCACATGACACCACTAGAAGAATAACACCACAACTTAATTATCAAACCATTGAATCTTTCTCAACACAATTCCACTACTAACAACATGACTTCTCCCATGTCCTCAAGAAATAAACGAACTACTCACGAGACATCATATGGATCAAGATCAGAGATGAAATAATGATAAGTAACAATCTGAACATGCACAATAATTCAATGGTTCCACTCAATAGCATCAACTACAACAAGTAATCAACACCGGGAAAGTTTCCCCTAAGAACTATCCAAGATTCAACCCAATTGTTATAGCGGTACGGAGTGGTGATGATGGTGGTGATGGAGATGATGGTGGAGATGATGATGATACCGATGAAGTCTAGCTTGATGATGGTGTTGTTGGCGACGATCTCCCCTCTCCGGGAAGGAATTTCCCCGGCAGATTTCTGCCTGCCGGTGAGCTCTTTCTTTCTGCAGTTTTCTGCCCCACAGAGGCAGCAAAATCTTTTTGTGGTCGCCCCCGAGTCTTAGGGTTTCAAGGGGATTATATGCGTCAGAGGGCAATGTCATAGGTGGGCCATGGTGGCCACACCACCTGGTGGCATGGCTAGGGCTAGCCCGCGCCAGGGGGTAGTGTTGGCCCCCTTTGGCCTATCTCTACCTCCCCTTCTGGCTTCCTTCGTCTTCTGGAAAAATAGGATTTTCCATATATTTTCTGGGATTTTCTAATCTTCGTGATTTTTTCCTCCAAACAGTGCCTTTTCCATCAAAATCCTGACTTCAGTGGTCCATCCTCCAAAAGTCATCAACCATGCAAAAATAGATGAAATAACATAAGTATCATCTCTTAATATGAAATGTATCAATGAATAACAGTAAATTATGATATATAATAGTGATGCAAAATGGACATATCAGATGCCCAAGGCATCCCCTTCTTCATCAATAAAAATCTCAGGTTTTCTTCCAAACACTTCATTTTTATTGTTTCATGCACAATTGTGTTGTTCTTGGAGCGTATTTGTTTTTAGTTTTCTTTTGTTTGGTTTGCTTAAATAAATTGGTTGGACCCCTGCATTCATATGTGGTTTCAAATAAGTTGATTGGTGTTGGAAAAGAGTAGGAAGTTTTCATGCTTATAAGTGGTACAAAAGGAGCTTGTATTGACTATGGCCTAGACTCTATCATGTCATGTTTGATACTACTTTGACTTTATGCTTAGTGATTATTGATGTAGCATGACTTGTTCCAAACAATTGAGATTGCTTAATGTGCCTTGAAAGAATCATGCATTGTTTTAGCATGCAAAAGCATAATATTGTGGTATTCTCCTTTGATGCTTTGTTTGGGTTGACTTGGCACATGCTTACACCATGTTAAGACTATGAACCAGTCAGTTTAGCCTCTATGATCATTTAGTTTATGACTTGTAATATCACTTTATGCTTTAATTAATAATGGTTTGTCGCTTTGCATGATTATGGCCATTATTGCTCTCTTAGTTGGTCGCTCCCAGTCTTTTGCTAGCCTCCACCTATACCAAGTATGAGGTCCACTCATGCATCCAACCCCCAAGAAAACCAAGTTATTCCAAAGAGTCCACTATAAATTCCTATGCATGGTGTGTTACACCATTCCAAGTATATTCATGCTTTTATCTACCTTCCAAATTAAACTTGTTATGTGAAAATTAGTGATTAAATCTCTCACAAACTTGATGGCACACTTTACTTTTTTGCACTTAATTAACTTGAACCATTGTGTCCATCTATGTTTCTTATATGCTTGTACTTTATAAGTTGTTAATTAGCAGAACTATGTTGTCATGGGGAACGCTTTCAACATTGCACTTATTATTCAGTTGATATCATGTTCTTTTGCTTATGGATCCCGGCGGTGTGAAATAAAAGGGGAGCTTGTAAGCTCATGGAGTTTGTATGTGTGTTAGAGAAACGCTTGGGCGACTAGCCTAAGCCATGCCTAATCATGGTGGAAACTTGCAGCATAACTTTAGTGAGCATTCTATGAAGCATCCTCAATAAAAACTTATGCAAATAGCAAATAAAAAGATCGTTGAGATGCTCATTGTCTGTTGCCTTGTCATTTTGATATGGGATAGCTCCTATGTCATGGGGCAAGGGGTACCCCGTTGGCGGTTCTGCATGATACACATGTACTTACAATGATAAGAACTTACTTGTGACTAAAGTTGAGTAGCATGAAGTTCGGTACTCGTAAGAAAGGGGCATGAGATTTTCAACTTATAACTTGTCAAGCATATCCTCATATTTGTGTCACTTTAACCTTAATCACCCCGAGATGCTTATGATAGGGGCAATGAGAGCTGAAAGCTAATAAGTACCATAATTTTTGGAAGCTCTTTATGAAACTTGAAATCCCTTCTTCCCTCTGTGAAGGGCCTTTCTTTTTTACTTTTATGTTGAGTCTCCATCTTCTATCTTTATGCACCAATTGAGAGAGCATAGTGGTCATTCTTAGTTTAATGTGCATTGTCCCAAAACTTGTTGATCGATTCATAACTTTGACATTGCTTGTTCTTAAATTATTTGTATCCAGACACCCTTATGAACTTTGAAGGTGTCCTATGCATTTATGTTTTGCTATACCATGAGGGACAAGCTGAATACCACTCTTATTATGTTTTCTATATGTGAAACAAACAAACGTCTTTCAATGCATTGTTATTCATGATCCTTTGTTTGTACATTTTCATGTTACAACATAGTTGCTATGTCTTATTGTTAGAACTCTATCTTTCATGCTTATGTTTAGAGTGCTATGATCCCAACTATCAATGTTTTACAATACCTTGATCAAGATTGTGATGGTGCATATCACCTAAAAATAATTCTTTTTATCACTTACCTACTCGAGGACGAGCAGGAGTTAAGATTGGGGATGCTTGATACGTCGTAAACGTATCTATAATTTTTGATGCTCCATGCTTGTTTTGTATCAACTATCTTATGTTTTGTCTATACTTTGAGGCATTTTTACACATTTTCTGGAACTAACCTATTAAAAATATTCCGCAGTGCCAGTTGCTTGTTTTCTGCTGTTTTTGGTTTCAGAAAAGCTAGTCAGGAAATATTCTCGGAATTGGACAAAACAAAAGCCGAAGTTCCTATTTTACCCGACACAAGATGGAGTCCAAAGTAGAGAGGGAGGAGGGCACCGAGGCGGCCACACCCTATGGTGGCGCGGGTACCCCCAGACGCGCCACCGGGTGGTGTGGGCCCCTCGAGCCTCCACCGACCTTGCCCCTTTGCCTATATATTCCCCCTGAGATGAAAACCCTAGAGACCAGAGCAGAATTCCACAAAAAGTTCCGTAGCGCCGCCGCCACTGAAGAGGAGATTCGGGGGATAGAAGTCTCTATTCCGGCACCCTGCCAGGACGTAGAAGTGCCCCTGGAGCCATCTCCATCGACTCCACCACCATCTCCATCGCCGTTGCTGATTCCCATGATGAGGAGGGAGTAGTTCTCTCTCGAGTCTAAGGGCTCTACAAGTAGCTATGTGTTCATCCCTCTCTCTATGCATGATCATATTGAGATCGTGAGCTTTGTAATCTCGGATCTATTCTGCTACTCAAGTGCTTTAATTAATCTCTGCTTATCCTCACGTGTGTGAAGTTGACAGTGTGCACACCATGTGGCACTTGGGCTAAGGGTACATAAATACTTATCATGAGTATAATTTGAGTTGGATGTCTCTATGAGATTGTGGTGTTTGTTGGAACCATCTAGCGCTCAAGGTGATAGTGAGGGGTTATCTAGATGGGGAATGCGAACTTTAAGGTGTGTTGTTATAGCCCTATTCGTCCAACCGGAGAGTAGTTCAAGGTAGCATAATGAAGAAAAGATATTTATATGAGAGTGTCCACTAGTGAAAGTATGATCCCTAGGCCTTGTTTCTAAGCATTGAAACACCATTTACAATCAGTCATGTTACATGTTTGCTTGTTGTCACTCTTATTTCAGATTGCAATTACCACTTATAATCATCCACATTACTTGTATTTCACTATCTCTTCGCCGAACTAGTGCACCTATACACCTGACAAGTGTATTGGGTGTGTTGGGGACACAAGAGACTTCTTGTATCTTGATTGAAGGGTTGCTTGAGAGGGATACCGTTGACCACTTCCTCCCTGAGTTCGATAAACCTTGGGTGATCCACTTAAGGGAAACTTGTTGCTGTTCTACAAACCTCTGCACTTGGAGGCCCACCACTGTCTACAAGAATAGAAGTGTGCGTAGACATCAGGGGTCAACAACGCTGGAGCAGTAGAGCAGCCTTTGTAGTGTATGTGGAGAAGGAGGAGACTCTGGAAGGAGGGAGGCATCCACAAGACTTATGGATGGATGAGGAGAGGCTGTCCTCTCCATCCCTTTATATAGGAGGAGGGAGAGGGTGTGGCGCATTAGGGATCCTCCCCTGGCATCGCCGGCCTTGATCCTCCCATGTCTCCTCCCTTTAGTGCATTGATCTCCCCTAATGATAATATCATTCACTTGCTAAAATATAGGATATAATATCTTTGCATAAATTTCTAGATCAAATCAAATCACAATTAGCGATATGATCAGAACCTTCCTAAAATGGATCGCACTAAAATAGAAGGTGTGATTATAGCCATGGGGGGCCATGTGCCACACCAGAAAGGATTGGCTATCCATGCGCCACACCATATGGGCCTAGTAGTCCATGTGCCACACCTAGGTGGGCCATGGGTGTCCTAGGTGCCATCCCCATGTAGGGCTACACTCCGATACATTTCTATCTCCCGGAACTATTCCACGACTCTGAAACTCTTCCGCCTTTCTCTTGGTATTTCTCTTGATGATCTAGAACCATTTCAAAGCATCTCTCACATACATATATGCTCTACACACTCTACAGAACAATATCTCTTAAGTGTGTGACCCCGCAGGTTTCGTGTTTTGTGGACATGTCTGCATAACTCCTTCTGGACAATAACTAATAGAGTGATCTGGACACCCATATTGATTCCCACACAACCACGAAATATTCGAGCGAACCTATTGATGTCATGTACTATGCCTTTGCATCATGATAAATGACATTCCCGAGGTAATACAATTACGTATCCTCGTAATGCAACTCTTGATTACTATACCATGCTGATATCGTTACCATCTTGCCATTCTTTTCTCTCGTTCACTTATTCTAGTATCTAGTGAATCTCATCACCCTGTGTATGGATAGACAATTAGTGATACTGTAATATCGAGAAGGTCCCAAGAGTATCTCTCCATCGACGGAGGTGCAAATCCCATCTCAAACTATATTGTGCCACATCATAAGTTTCCAACATATCCAAATATAACCTTTATGAACACATGGTGAGGACATGCCATCCACTATGAAGGAACATCTCCTCTTGGAACATGTTCGTGTGTCCAGTGCCGACACGTGTGCCATGCCGTGTGCCACGATGGTCCACATGCAACATGATCCACATGTCCGCACCCCTGACCCGCACATACCCATGTAACCACGAGAACCTGCTTCTGATACCACTTGCAACACCCCGACTACCGCGGGTCTGGCGGCTATTACCCTTGGCAACTCTCTAGGATTTCTAGATTGGCCCTCCTACCAACACTAGTCTTTTCTGCACACTTTGTTGTCACTTGTGTGTGCCAAGGAATAACTTTCCGGTCGGTCATCCATCCTCAAATTTCTCTAGGCCAAGCACTCTTAACCTGGAGTCCCTTTGATGATGAGACCCATAAAATAAGTTGCAACTTGTTGGTATGTGTATCCTACACTCCTATTAAGCCATGTGACAAGATCTCATAGGGTTTAGTAAAGAAGGGACCACACCTAGTAAATCAACCATGTACTCCGCTTCCATTGTAGAATCCAAAACAGTACGTTGCTTGGAACTTTTCTACCATACAAGTCCCCGTTCAATGTGAAGACAAATTCAAATTGAGATTTAAAGTCATTTGTATTTGTTTTGAAGCTAGAATCAGTGTAACCTCTTATAATGAGTTCATTCTCACCACCAAGTACTAAGAAAACATCTTTTTGGCTTATCAAATACTTCAATATGTTCTTAACTACTTCCTAGTGTGCCTTTTCAGGACCACCTTGGTATCTTACACAAAGGCTTAGTGTAGGTTCCGCATCTGGCCTTGTGCATATCATGTCATACATGATGGATCCAATAGCTGACGCATATGGAATCTTACTCACGTCGACTCGCTTATCAACCGTCATATGACATTGTTGTTTCGAGAGCTTAGTACCATGTGACATCGGGATAAATCCTCTCCTAGAATCTCCATGTTGAACCTCTTCAATACCTTTTCAATGTGGTGCTCTGGCTTAGCCTTATTAGGACTTTGGATCTATCTCTATAGATCTTAATGCCCAATATGTACATGGCTTCGCCTAAGTATTTCATTGAATAACTCTTTTTCAGTGACTCCTTTATTGTGTTAAGAAATTCTAAATCACTTCCGATCAATAATATGCCATCCACATAAAGTATTAGAGACTCCTTTGCTCTCCTACTTGCCTTTTGATATATGCAAGCTTTCTCACAATTCTGAATGAAGTCAAACCCTTTGATTACTTCATCAAGTCGTTTGTTCCATCCCCTTGATGCTTGCTTCATGCCATAGATTAACCTCTGAACCTTGCATAACTTTCAGCAATGCTAGCATCGACAAAAACATTGGGTTATGTCATGTACACATCCTCCGTCAAGTTTCCATTTAGGAAAGCACATTTGACATCCATCTGCCAGATTTTATAATCATAGCAGGCAATGATAGCTAATAAAATCCGCACAGACTTAAGCATTCGTACTAGCGAGAAAGTTTTATCGTAGTTAACTCCTTGCACATGTCAGAACCCTTTCGTGACAAGCCTAGCTTTATGAGTTGTCACATTACCATCTGCGTCTGTCTTTCTTTTGAAAATCCATTTACGTTTAATAGGATTCACACCTTCAGGAGGGTCTACTAAGTTCTAAACTTGGTTCTCATACATGGATTCCATTTTGGATTTCATGGCATGTTGTCATTATTTTGAGCTAGCACTCATCATAGCTTCCTCGTATTTTGTAAGATCATCATCCTCTAGGATGAAGATTTCTTGTTCAAACTACTAAGGGTCTTATAGGTAGTACCCGACTTATGCGGTTCAGTAATAGGCTTGAATGAAACTGTTGTGTCTTACACATGAGCTTCCGACTCAGTTGAAGTGATGATTGGTGGAACTTCTTCCAGTTCTTCAGCATTATCAATTGTTGTGGAAGATCCTATCTCATCGAGATGTACCATCCTTAAAGTCACCTCTTTCATGAGAAACTCTTTCTCTATAAATACGCCATTCTTGTTCTTCGCAACAATCACTTTGCCTTCGGTGGGGTAGTAGAAGAAATAACCAATTGTGTTCTTGGAATAACCAACAAAATAGAACTTGTATGATTTGGTATCTAGATTATTTGGTTGTAATTTCTTTACATAAGAATCACATTCCCAAATTTTTAGAAATGACATATCTGGCTTCTTGCGATTCCATATCTCATATGGTGTTGCTATAGACTTTGATGAAGCTCTATTTAATGTGAATGATGTTGTCTCTAATGCATAACCCCAAAAAGATAGTGGCGGTTTGGTCAATGACATCATAGACCGTACCATGCCTAACAAGGTTTGATTTCGTCTCTTGGACATTCCATTTATCTAAGGAGGTCCAGGTAGTGTGAGTTGTGGAACTATTTCATAATCACTCAGATGTTTTCCGGACTAGTGACTAAGATACTCTCCTCCTTGATCTGATAAAAAACTTAATCTTTTTGTTATGATGGTTCTCTACTTTGTTTTGAATTTTTTAGAACTTTTTAAACATTTCAAACTTATGCTTCATTAAATAGATATATCCATATCTACTTAAATCATAAGTGAAAGCAACAAAGTAGAGATAAGTGCCTCATGCAGGAACACTCATTAGTCCACATACATTAGAATGTATGATCTTCAACAAATGATTCGCCCACATGACAAAGCTCGTGAATGGGGTCTTAGTCATCTTTCCATCATACAAGCTTCGCATGCATCAAATGTCTTAGACACAAATGATTCCAAAGTTCCATCTTTATGGAGTTTTTCCACGCGCCTATTTCCATTATGGCCAAGGCTGTGATGCCACATTACTTTAAAATCCTCTTCTGCCCTTTCTGGGTGCTTCGGGTTGATATTGCAAACATCCTTAGTACAATCAAGATCCATAATGCATAAATCACTCACAAGAGGAGAAAATCCATACACAGAGTTCTTAAATGAAATAGAACATCCATTGTTCTCAGACTCAAAAGAATATCCGTCACATAAGAAACACGATCCTAAAATATATTTTTACATAACACTGAAACCTAATAAAAATTATTTAATTGCACTATGAATCCCGAAAGGATACGAAGTGGCATGACTCCTATGGCTAGAGTGAAGATCTTGACTCTATTCCCGACACGCATCTCCACCTCATTCTTTTCCAGCCTCCTTTCCTTCGGCAGTCCCTGCATCGAGTTTCAAATGTAAGCAACCGATCCAATATCAAATACTCAGAATTTGAGCGTGGTTCGGTCAAGAATATATCAATAACATGTATAACTATTATACCTTTGCCGGTCTTACCGGACTTCTTCACTTCTAATAGATACTTCTTATAGTTGTGCTTACAATGTCCATTGGACTTGCACTGAAAGCATTCAAACTTAGAGTGGGTACTCTTCTTGGGCTCCCCTTTGACCTTCCCCTTATTCGTCTTGGAATGCTTCTTAAACTGTGTGGTATTGTTCACCATCATCCCATGATTGGCGTCCTTGGCCATTACAGCTTCAATTGTCTTCAGCATGGCAAAGAGCTCGTTGGTGCTTTTGTATATCCCATGTATGTTATAATTCATGATAAAACCGCCATAAGATGGGAGGAGGGACGCAAGTAGCACATTAGCGCTCAGTGGCTCGGGGATGTGAAATCATAGAGAAGTGAGACTCTAACCATAAGCAACCATTTTGATTATGTGTTTGTTGATAGAGCTATATTCATCCATATTGCATTCCCATAGGGCATTGGTTATCTCATAACTCTTGGTCCTAACTTGTGTCTCGTACATAGCCTTCAACTTTCTGATAATATCGAAAGCGCTGTCATTTTCAAAACACTTTTGAAGACTTGGGTCCATGCAAGTGAGCATCAGACACTGCGCTATCATGCTATCATACATCTTGGTAGCATGGACGTTATGTTCCTCCTCCAGAGCATCATCTTCTGGTGGAGGTAAAAGTGACGCATTAGGGACATATTCCTTCTTAGCACGAGTGAGAACGATTCTCAGGGCATGAATACAGTGTATGTAGTTGCTACCATTAGCAATAAACTTCTCTTTCTCTAACATGAGGGCTAAATTGAAAGTATGAATAGGGCCATCCTTCTACAACTCAAACAAAATTCACTTTAGACATTATTCATAGTTGATAGTACTAGTTATTAAACTGAAGTACACTCCCACTATAAACAACATCCTCCGTCTATGATTTTAGTGATTCGAGATCTAATAAGAATAGTTGCCATTGATGTGGACATCACTGATGACAATATATCCTGTCTCGGTAGGCCACCTTTCCAATTACATCTTCATCTTTTGATGAGTGTTCTCTAATGTTATGACTATGATACCACATCATTTAAGAGAACCAAGTGATCTAGCTACTGAAGCTCTAATTCAACTAGCCTCACTAATGAAAAGTGTATCATACCCAGGTGACCTAGTGCACTTCGAAATGAAAATATATCCATACGGTGCCACACTTGGAATAGCACTAGCAATTTAAATATTTTCTGTGAAGGATCACCCTATTTGAATGACTATCGTAAACATAGTGTATATAAAAAGGATTAACACATCATATGCAATTTAAAATATTATGTGATATGGTATAGTTCTTCTTCCTCGCATTGATACATCTTCAACGCCTTTATCCATTAAGGCATAACACCAAGGTCCATGGCACCACATCGTCATCTTCATGTCAATGAAAGAATAAAATTATTGCTATATCTATAGCTAAAAAATTAAAATTACATCATATGAACATGGACTCACAGGACCCGACAATAACATGGCTCCGACCATCATGCCTTAATTATAGATGTATAGCATTTCATACAAAACTTTGAATGATGAAACTATACTACACAACATGCATTCCCTACAAAAACGAGTTAGAATCCTCTATTAGTTCTTTGGTTTTACGTGGCTTTTACGATTACTGCTACAACATGAGAAACTACCTATGTAAACATAAGTATGATCCACAGTATGTTAGATTAACTTGAGGGGTGATAGAGAAGCGAGATATCGTGAGAAATCTCCTGACCCTATCTAGACTTCGTCGTTACACATGACCCCCGTGTAGATTAGATCAACATTTTCCCGTCTTGTTTGCATTTCTATATCTATCTTCACTATAGGGAGACCCACTGAACTAAAGAACACCGTTGATCAATTGAACCGGATATGCTCAGGAGCAACCGTATGGATCGCGGATATCCAGAACTCATATGAACATATGAACTCTTTTCTTTTAGTTTTGAAATGTGAACTTGTGATTGATGCTTGTAATAGGGTCATGAATTATGCAAGCTAAAATTTGTTTTGTTGCATATTATATATCATTTTTATTATGCCGTATCTGTCTTTGGTGTAGATCAGATGAAGAAGTGGTATATGGTGAACATATGTAAGGTCCTAGGAGTGTACAGTGAGTGGAAAGACTGTCTAAAACAAGTGAAAAAAGTTTCCGGACAACAACTGCAAAGGGTACAAGAGTAAAGAGGAGGCGGAAGCTAGGTACATGAACCACCTAGCAGAATAGAGGAGGAGGAACCAGATAAAGACCTTCATCATGATCCCCATCTTACTCGTCATTGCGTTTCTATCGTATGTGATCGTAGTTTAGATGACTAGCTACTTCTTCCTTTCTTAACCTTGCGAGTAATAACGCTATAGCTACTTGATCGGCACATATTCGTATAATAACTTGGATAACGCTTGTCTATTTCTGTTCTAATTGAACTGATGAACTTGATAAACCAATTTGGTCACTTATCTATTTGTACTGCTTATAGAGTGTACCAAATTCTATATTTATACTATTTTGTGAAACCTGTATAAATTAAGCTGACACATCAGCTCAAATACGATGGCGCATAAAAAAATTAATTCATGAAAATAATTAATTTAGTGGGACACTAAAATATTTACCAGTGATGTACCAGTGCATGTAACACTAGCATCTAGAAATACCAGTGGTGCATGTCTTCGTACGCCACTAGTAGTGGATACCCGTGGTGCATGGTCTGATACACCACCAGTATCGGCCATGCGCCATTGATAATCACTTAACATTGGCACGATGATAGTGGTGTATATGCCAATGGAAAATTTTGGTACGTCACTGATAGCCTTTTTTCTACTAGTGAGAGAGAGGGAGGGAGCTCTGCCCCACCCGGCACGGCTGCCCCCTACAGCTCCGCGCCCGATATCGTCCCTCCATGACAGTACAAAAACTATGGACATGGGGATCTCATGCACATGATTTCGCCTCCTACAATACTAGACTCCACCAGAGCACCACCTCTGGAGGCATCAGCCACCGCGTACGACCACCGTGCTCGCCCGGAACAACGGCGGAACCCTCGCTGAATGTAGCGCCGCTGGCCGGAAACCTTGCTGGAGTTGGACGACAGGTACCAAAGGCCCTTTCTGCGGCTTCTACCCTCTTACCATCGACCGGTTGTGCATAACGCTTTCGCCGTGTATATTTGTTCTCGCTCGGCTAGGTAGGATGTTCTAAAACTTCCCCTAACACCAGATATCTTCAGCTTGAGATAAGCGTAATTCGACACGGTCATGAACTAAATATAAAAATCAATCGCCCTAGGATGGCGTGATGTGTAGATACGTGCATTTTTTATCATCATAATTGCATCATATAGCCTTAGTTTTTATAGTTACAGCATTGTTCTTGCATTTTTCACTTATCTAGATGATTTATGAACTTTCTTTTCTATAAAGTCCCTTATTTTAGTATTTGATTTATGGAAGGCACACAACCTTCTTTTTGTATTTTATTGTCACGGACCTACATGAGTTCAAATAATTCGAGAAAAATATTAAGCGAGTTTTTCATGAGAATAAAGATTGTTAGAAGAAAAAGTCAATGAGACATCGCCCTGCCGTGCCATGGACCCACTCGAGCGTCGAACATCGCCCCGTCTCTCCCTTTTCGGGAACGAACCGTCTCCCGAACCCCTCTATTTCGAAATATAAGTGTTTATTTTTTTATAAAACGAATGTACTTATGTAGACGTTAACGTCTCTTTACAATGCTAAAATATCCTATATTTTAAAATAGAGGGAGTATTTTCCAGAGATTTTCCAGAGACGGAGGTTCACGTACGCTGGTACAAAAACTCTACGGCATATTTTCCAGAGATTTTCCAGAGACGGAGGCTGCTACAAGCAAACGACACGCAAAGCTCCAAAAAGTCCAAGGGAAGCAAATGGAGGTGATCCAGATACGGGATCACGCGCTCATGTCATGTCATGTGCCCGCCGCAGCAGCTGTACCCGAGGGACGCCGAGCGTTGACTGCGGCCAAACTCCGCGCGGGTGGGAGTGGAAGGAGGATCCATCTCGCATTTTCGCGTCTCCTTCCCCACCACCGCTAGTCCGCTACCAACCTAGGACGCGCGCGGACCCAGCCACAGCCACAGCCAGGCCAGGAGACCAATCGCCGAGCGAGAACCATTTCGTAACCAGGATTCGGAGGATCCCTCGTCCATTTCCGTTCCCGACCCACCCACCCATCTCCACCCCGCGCCTGCAAGCAATCAAGCAATCCTCGCCTCCGCCGGATCACGCGACGGCGGCGCAGATCCAAGAGACGCACTCCTCCCTCCGGTTCGCTCCCTCCTCGTCCTCTCGCCTACGTACGTGCCTTGATGCTCCCAGCCTGCTGAGGATCGCCGCGAGATGAGCCCAGCATCTGGTCCGGCCGGCCGGCTCCCGGTCGAAATGGTGAGGATTCATCCCATCCATTCGCTCCATTTTCTTCAGATTCAGCCCGTGTCGGTTGTTGGTTGACCGTTTACTTTAGGAATACGGGAAGCACGCTACTAGAAGCAATGTGCTCGGTGCTTTTCGTCGCTCGGAATATTAATGCTCTGTTGGCCGTTGGTGGAGGGAGGATTAGTAGTCGATACTATCCTTCTTCTATCAATGCTCAAGTTGCTTGGACAGTTTTAGAACTTGCAATGCTTTGGATCTACTATCCAGTATACGGCATATTCATGCCTAACACTCGTGATTAACACATACTGTTAATTTTACTTAACATTTTGCATAATCAGACAAGAAAAGCTATGGATCGTCCTTTTTCTGTCTTATCTGTTCCTCTTAATTGATTTATCATAGACATACATGGCACTTTTTGTTTTGTTCTTGTCAAATCTTACATATAGATTAACGGAACAGAACATTGATGCTTATGCGAATATTTGCTACAGTTAGATACAAGTATATTTGCTCCGTTGAATGGCTGCTACTCCCTCCGTTTCAAAATATAAGATGTTTTTAGCTTTGTGAAGCAATTGTACCTAGACTTCTTTTAGTGTGTAGGTTCACTCAGGTTTGGAGTGAAGCTACATACTAAAAGAAGTCTAGGCACATTTTCTTCACAAGGCTAAAACATCTTATATTTTGAAACGGAGGGAGTATATGAATAAACAAGTACTTATGATCTTACTTTTTTTCCCCAGATGGAGGACGAACAATCAGCCACATACACTGTGGATGACGCGCTTGTGTCGTCAGGTTTCGGGAGGTACCAAATGCTGATCCTTACCTATGCTGGGATCGGCTTAATCGCAGAGGCAATGGAGATGATGCTGCTATCGTTCGTTGGTCCATCGGTACAGCTAGAATGGGACCTGACCGCTCATCAGGAAAGCATGATCACGAGTGTTGTTTTCGTTGGAGAGCTGCTAGGAGCTTACTCTTGGGGCGTCGTCTCGGACCACTATGGAAGGAGGCAGGTCTATTCATTACTTCTTTCATGTGATTTTGTTGCACAACTTACACATGACCATCCCACTCTTAGTGATCTCTAGCATATTACAGCCCGACCTGTTTCTTTCCTGTTGGCAGCTAGCCAGCCACTAATTTTTCCTAATTCTAGCTGGCTACTGACACTAATTGGTCTGGAACTGGCAAGGCAGGCTAATTAATAGCCAAGCTTGGCATTTCTATGTTATTTTCAAAAAACTACCTACAAAGTGTTCTGAAATGTTTGTTCACGAAATAATGATTCCCAAGGGTTCTGTTTGCATTTGAGATCCTGGAACCATAACAGATTTTGGAAGCAGGGTATATGCCTATTTAAATTTAAAGCAAACCCCTACCTGATTTTTATCGTTCCTGTTTACTGCATACGAGCTCTTATATTGTGCTGCGTTTGGGTTTTGCAGGAAGGGGTTTCTCTTTACTGCCATTGTGACGAGCGGAGCTGGGTTTCTGAGTTCCTTTGCTCCGAACTATGTGTCGTTGTTGGCTCTAAGGTTTCTAGTCGGTATTGGCTTGGGAGGAGGACCTGTTCTCGGATCTTGGTTCTTGGAATTTGTTCCTGCTCCAACTAGAGGAACTTGGATGGTGTTATTTTCAGCATTTTGGACTGTCGGGACTATCTTCGAGGCTTCTCTTGCATGGGTATGTTTTTTATCCCCAGATAGTCTGAAACTGGCGCTCTGACTAGTGCTATTGTATACCGGCGGTAAACTTTATACATGATATCGATTTGGAAAGGAACTTCTATCATAGGGGCATAAAAGATCAAAAATTGACTCGCTCTTTGAAACTTTTTAATCCTTGGTTGAAACTATAATATCTATCAGCGGCATCTATATTTGTACTTGGTTGCTCGGGTGCAAATTTTGAAATCAATCCCGTTTTACGTTTTCAGCTCTTAGTTCAGAGGCATATATTCTCGTAGAGGGCTTGGGCATGTGTTATAGCTGAACTATTTCACCATGTCGGTCTTGCGTCTAATTTTTTTTTCACCATGGTAATGACAGGCAGTTATGCCCAAGTTTGGCTGGAGGTGGTTGCTAGCATTATCATCTGTCCCATCTTTCCTCCTGCTTTTGTTTTATGCTATCACACCAGAGTCACCAAGGTTCCTATGCATGAAAGGCAGAATAACGGAGGCTGTGGATGTATTGGAGAAAATGGCAAGAATAAACAATGTATCACTGCCTTCTGGTAAGCTTGTTTCTGAGAAAAACATTGAGCTAGACGAAGTCTCCGAGTCTGCAACACTTCTGTCTGCTGCTGCTGCTGGTAAAGAGGAAGAAGAAATTGACAGCATTAAGGAAGATGACGGTTCCAATTTTGGAGGTATCAAGTCTGTTTCTAAGCTGTTGTCGCCGAAGTTGTTCAGAGCAACTGTACTTCTGTGGATGGCTTTCTTTGGAAATGCATTTTCCTATTATGGGATCGTTCTGTTGACATCAGAGTTAAGTAATGGCAATAGGATATGTGCAAAAGAGGAGGTTGAATCAGTACACTCGAACAATGCAAGCCTATACAAAAACGTATTTATCTCTAGCTTTGCAGGTTTGTTCTCACTCTTCAGAATATGTGTATGCTTATCTTTCTCCTGTGCTTACAGTCTTATTTCGATGGCTGATGCTTCAATGGGTTTCCTGAAACAGAGATTCCAGGGTCAATTGTGTCGGCCATGATCGTGGATAGAGTTGGCCGAAGGCTTTCAATGGCGTCGATGCTCTTCACTAGCTGTATCTTTTTATTCCCGCTAGTATTTTCCCGGACAGAAATACTAACAAGAATCTCATTGTTTGGTGCCCGGCTCTGCATAGCTGCGAGCTTCACAATCGTATACATATATGCTCCCGAGGTTAGTTCTGTTCTACCGCTATTTGTGACAGCTAGCTGAACCCTGTTGTCAGGTGCTGATGTTTAACTGTAATCACACATTTTGTTCCATCCTTTCCAGATTTATCCTACCTCGGTGAGGGCAACAGGGATCGGCATCGCCAGCTCGGTGGGCAGGATCGGGGGCATCCTGTGCCCTCTCGTCGCCGTCGCTCTGGTGCACAACTGCCAGCAGACGACCGCGATCCTCCTCTTCGAGCTTGTGGTCTTCCTCTCGGGGGTGGCTGTCATGTTCTTCCCTTTCGAGACGAAAGGCACTAGGCTTAGCGACAACGAAGCTGATCTGAATTGATGCGGTACTTGTATTGTAGCACCCATTTTTTGTGTGACCGAGAGCTGCGACGGAAATACCGTCGAACAGAAAATTCCAACACGACGTCGATACTGATTATAGTGATCTGAGCCACCGGGAAACCTTTTTCCCCTGAAAATTGTTCGCGTCCACTTCTTGGCAGAGGTGATTGAAATTTGCAGAATATCTGGATAGTTAAATAACGTGGTTGGTCTCCGTTTTGTTTCATAATCTACTTTAGAAAAGTAGCCGCAGAAATATGTAAGACCCGTAACACTACAACGCCTTTTCTGCGAGGCTGTTCTATTTAGGCTGATCAACTCTGCAGGTTGAATATATTTCAGAACCACGCGTCCGATGCTGGGACCTGACAAACAAACAGATCACATCAGCCAGCACATTTTCTGGTGCTTGTGTGGGGCTGCTTTCAACTACGATAGCTCACTCTTAGGACAAGACGTTTCCGTCACAATTTATCTGTCTTTTCACCGAGTTGGTGCTGAACTGATTAATTTTCCGTGGTGCCAACTGCCAACTGGGGTGTGCATTGGCTGTTCCGAGTGTACAACCACGCTCATGCCTCTACCTGACCTAGTATTATTACTAACATAGTATATACTTACATTGATAGCTATGGACCTATGGTCTCTCTTGGAAATGTTAGCTAGTTTGTAAAAGATTTCAGCAGACGACCCTAAAAGTCCAGAGTCAAGTCATTGCGGAGTTGTTGGTCTCTTGACCGCCTGACTCTTCTAAATAAGCATCATTGTAGATTCAGAAGAAAGAAAAGCATCATTATTGTTCAGTGGTTAGTATATACTAGTCTAAAGAAAATCTAAAGTAGGACAAACTCTATAAAATCATGCAAAGATCAATATAGTCTAGAGAGATTAATAATATATATGATTCTAACATAATCACTTAGTAATATAAGTGGAACCTAAAAAACTGCCCATAATGAAGCTTTAAAGACATACATAAACCATAGGCAATGGCAATGCTCTACCATTTCTTTGAAAATCGCCCATAATTTTACCTATCAAGAAATTTGAATATTTATCGCTGGATGTAGCAAATCATCAAGTCACCAAGAAGTCGTCGAAGATATCTTGATGTGCAACTCAGTCTCGATGCATGATTTTGTCGCTGAAAAAACCCTTTCAACTATTGTCGTCGCCACCGGTAAAAGCAATGCCAGCTCAATGAGGCGATAAACCGTACAAACATGATATTTTTTCAAATATGAATAGTCTTCATTTCTACGCCTATGAATAATAAATAACTTAAGGTTATATTGTATATGCTCATGCTTATAATAAAGGAAATCTCAATGATAAATATATGTAACACAAGCAACCTTATTCACGTTCAACCTAGAAAATGAGTCTCTTGAATCAAGACAAGAGAAGTTCTGACTCAACTCTGGAGATAGCTCGTTAAATTAGTAAGTAGAGACATCTAGACTAATACAATGAGAATTGATAATCAATAAATAAAATGTATAAAGCCAAAGTAGAACCTTTAAACATAATCAATCAGATATTGATTGAATCAAGACGAGAGAAGTTCTGACGCAACTATGGAGATTAGCTCATTAACCCTCAAGTCCTCTTTAAATAACCCACCCATGACATCGTCTAGAGTCATGATTTGTTAAACTAGGAATTAGATATTGAAAATAGAAAGAGTTGGTTTCGGTCGGGACTAGATCAAGTCTCTATTTCCGGTTTGGAATCAATTTTGTGCAGTGTTCAGTAAAACAAGCATAATTTTTACATACAAAGTCCATTTTCTACGTACGACCAATAAAATTGTTCAGAAAAATAGACGCATATGAAATGTGTCGGAGAAAGAATCAAGTTAGGGTATCTGGCCTACCTTGCCCTACTGGGACCTTTGCCCCTGCACACTAGCTAGATGCCATAGGCATTTTGTCTACAAGTTAAAATCTGATGTGCTCCCAAGAGGTCGTCATACTCCCTCTATTTCATATTACTTGCATATAAGGTTTGGTCAAAGTCAAAAATTTCAGATTTTGACAAATCATAGATAAAAATATTAATATTTATAAAATTAAGTAAATATTATTAGAAGCATAATATCATATACTTCCATATAGTATAAATTTGGTACCCCCTCCACTTTCAATTACTTCATGTTCAAACATTGTAAATTTTGAGAAAAAATATAAGAGAACATATGAACATCCATATACCAAATACCTATAATTTAATAGTATACTATATGACGATCCTAATACAATGGACTTTATCTTGTAGATATTCATATTTTCTCCTACATATTTGGTCAAACGTTACAGAATTTGACTTTGACTAAATTGGCGAACTAAATAAAAACAAAGTGAGTATTATATGTGTTAACAGTAAATTTATTATGCATACTTTATCAATCATTATAAAGATTAACTTTGACCAAATACAATATGCTGAGTAATATAAAAAGAATTGCCCTACCTTGCCCCGATTGGGAGCTTCGCCCTGCACACTAGCTAGGTTGCATAGACATTTCCGCTACAAGTTTCTTATGTGTTCTCAAGAGGTCTTACATACTCTCTGTATTTCATATTACTTGCATATAAGGTTTGATCAAAGTTAAAACTTTACAAAGTTTGACCCATCATAAATAAAAACAGTAATATTTGTAAAATTAAATAAGTATTATTAGAAACGTAATATCATGTACTCCATATACTATACATTCGGTACCCCGTCCACTTTTAATTACTTCGTGTTCAAACTTTGTAAACTTTGACCAGAAATACAAGAAAAAAATATCAACATCATAATACCAAATGCCTATATTTGACAGCATGGCGATCCTAATACAATAAACTTTATCTTGTAGACATTCATATTTTCTCCTACATATTTGGTCAAACATTAAAGATTAACTTAGATCAAATTTAATATGCGGGGTAATATAAAAGTGATGTACTCGTAGTAATTAGACTACTCACAACGGGAGTATGTTAAGTGGAATCGAATCATGCATTGCATGCATGCAAATAGCCGACGTGTCACTATAATTAATAATGAGGTAGATGATGGTGGGTAGATATAGTATCATAACACATAAAAATAGTAAAACTAATTCGGATAAATCTTGAACACAAATTTACATCGAGATTTTACAATTCAATAAATATGATAAAATTATGGTACTAGTAGATGATACCATGCATTGTAGAGATGATATCATGTACTCTCTCCGTTCCAAAATATAAGATGTTTTAGCTTTGTGAAAAAGTATATCTAGACCCTTTTTTAGTGTGTAGATTCATTTAGATTTGTTGTGAATCTACACATAAGGCTATGTTCGGTTAATACCCTCCTCAAGAGGATTGGAGTGGAATGAGGTGGATTAGGGAGGATTTTGACTTGCTTGGGATTTAATCCACCCCAACCCCTTTCAATTCTCTTCCAATCCTGCTAAACCGAACAAGTCCTAAAAACAGTCTAAATACACTCTTTTCAAAAAAGCTAAAACATTATACTGTATTTTAAAAAGAAGGGAGTACATGATACTAGTGGTACTAGGTGATACTACTACCAATCGTGACCCGTCTTCAACAGTGAGAGATCGCGCGAGGCGTAGGCCACGATGCCTTCGTTGCACGATTGAAAAATGCCTAGGGCGGATGGTATGAGCTGACCTGAATCATCAATAGTTAAATAAAGTCTAGTTTAGGCCGATCGCGGGTCTCCTATCCTAGCTGCCGCTAGTTGGCTGTTTATCCGGAGGCGTGGATTCCTTTGATCAGGTGACGACGTGTGAGGCGACAGACAGACTGGACGTGCTACTGGCTACCGGCTCCACTTCGCTCACGGGCGTTCAATCATGCAGCGCACTGGGCACTGGGCAGGTCACCTGCGCGTACGTACCTGGCCGTGGTGGCGACGCCATTACCACTGGCCCGGGTCAACGTGTCGTTGCGTGCGTGCGTGCGCGCTTGCGCCGGTAGCACTAGCCTGTCCATCGCATCGCGTGTTTTGCTGTGTTCGGATCGGATGGATCGACTTCTCAAAAGGCTAAGCCGAGCTTATCCGTACTCAGACCACCAGCAGCAGGCTGGTGTATGTTCTGCGTGATCCTGGAATGTCAATCGTCGTCGTCACTTACATGCGGTAGCATGCGTGGATGGGTTCCTTTCACTTGCCACTTTACTTCCTTGCAAATTTTCTCTTGGATTCGATCGCACGTATGCGTGGTGTGGTGTCTCAGGTCTCCCCGCCCCACGGAGACCCTACGACACCAGAGGCGACCCATCCTAGTAGTACGGCAAGACGCGACGCGAGCTGGCGGGGCCCTGCCGGAGATGCTGGCCGGCCGACCAGGCCGCCCTGCTGCTGCTGGCCTCTGACCGCCAGGCTACCATCCGCCGCCAGCCTGGCCCGCCAGGGGGCGGTAGCCGACGAGCCATACGACTGCGCTCTGGCCAGGTCAACGACCAACAGCGCCAACCAAAATGCTGCTTCCGTGGGCAAAAATACTCGTGTCGTCCACAAAATAAACAAACAATACCACAGGCCGGATCCACCATCATGTCTTGCGCTTACATGCTTATCTGATAAATACTACTCCCCTTCTCAAAATAAGTGGTTTAGGTTTATATAGATTCCTATGTATCTAGAGTTCTAGACTAGATATATGTGAATGTAGACAAGACCAAATCACTTATTTTAGGACGGAAGGAGTACTCCTTCCATCTATATACTATTTAGTACTCCATCTGTTTTAAAAATATAAGATGTTTTAGATTTTGTGAAACGAAATGTATCTACTTTTAGTGTATAGGTTTACTTCGAATCTACACACTAAAAACAAAGTTTTAAATAGCCGACTATAGCCCGACTTTTTCAATAGGCCTTTCGCTAAGGCTATTGTCCGATTTACCCCTAAATTAGCCTCTAATTTAGGCTCCGACAAGCAATTGCGCGTGACTCCGGTGGCGCCACCAAAATCCGAATGATGGTGTACCATAGAGGTAGGTTTGGGGTGGGTGGAGGGAGGTCTAGGGGCGACGGCTACGACGAGGCGCACCAGGCATTCGTCCGCTCGGAGGGGCGAAGAAGCGGGTGGCGCTCAAGTGGACGAACCGCGATCTCTCTCCCCCGCCGTCGCTCCGCGCGTACGTGCCGGCAGGGTGGTGCTCCGCGAGGTTGCGTCCAAACACTCCGCCGCTCACTCCCACCGTTCGCAGGTACGCATACGCACATGCCGTTGAGGGCTCCTCGCATGGCCGACTACGACAACGACTCCTACGAGGAGCGTATGGTGATGGAGATGCTGCTCCGCATGTCCCAGCTCTCGCACGAGGTGGAGCTCGTCCTCGAGGATGCCAACCGCCACCCGACTGTCGTGCTCGTCGAGGCACGGCTGGCGAGGGAGCGGGAGGAGGCGCACCTAGCGAGGGAGCATGAGGTGGCGCCCGTCGTCAAGCTCGAGCCGCCGGACCTGTTCGACCTCTCGGATGATTGAGGTCGTCGTCGCGCCAACGCCGCCACAACCTGCAGCTCCCGCCATCGAGGAGCTCAATTTTGATCTAGGTTGCGGCGGCACCCTCGTACTTTAGTTTTTATTGACACATAGTTTTTGTATTGCTGCTTCAGTTTGTAAATATTCGAAACTCCGCTGTTATTCGAAGAATTTTGCCGCGAGTGCCTGTTTACAGTGTTCGTTCTGCGCCATCTAAATTCGACCTGATTAATCATTTTCCGTAGCCTATACTTAGAGTATTCAGTTCGGGGTATTTACCGGGCTTGTTAGAGTTGGCACGCTCCGGAAAAAAAATGTCGACTTGGCAGGACAGAAGTAGAAAAATAGTGATCTTTATGGAACTGTTGAGAAGCAGATGACTTATGCACACCTACCGTGTCCTTTTAGAGAGTCCAACATGGTTATCTGATAGACGGCTTTTCTTATTCATTTTTAGCAGCAAGCTAACACGGCTAAGGAAAAAAAAAGGACATACGGAAATCATGCTTAGCTAGGAAGGCCTATTCTCAGTTCGGTCGCGGAAACAACATAGAAAAACAAACGAAAAGTTATACCAGCACACCACTTTTAGTGTGACAGCTGTGTGCACATAGCACTTCTCAGCACTAGGGGTGCGCGGGGGAAACTTCGTGGAAACCACCAATTGAGCTGTGGAAGGATATCAGGACAAGAGTGAGAAAGAAACGGAAAGCAATAAACGAAAGGAACAATAAAAGCCAGCTGGCCAATTCAGAAATTTATTTTTTTCCAGTTGTATTATTTTCACTTTAAAGTTTATTAAGTAACTAAAGTGTAAAACTTCGGTGTGTCAACAAATGCTATACATATTGTGCCCATAGTAAATTTACTTACTCAATACTACTTATTTTTAAAACATAAGATGCCCAACCAATTTACTCAATACTTATTTTTAAAACATAGAATGCCCAACCAACTTAAACAATAGATAATATAATAGGTGATTTTTATTTTTCTGGATTCACACGTATCTAGATACGATTTAGTGTATATATACATGCGAATCTAAACAAATTAAAGTCACTTATTTCTGGACGGAGTGGTATAATAAGATTCATAATAACAACTCTAATGCGTTGTACGACAATTGTCTTTTCTTTTGCGGGGAATACTACAATTGTCGTCATATTGTCCAATAAGAAAATAGTCAACACCATTTTTTTTGGGAAAGAACCCATAAAGGCGCATGCTTGTTATCGAATAGCATAGAAAAATCTTACTCTTGTGTAGTACAAAAATGTTTTAGGAGTACTATCTACTATTATAAACGGAGGGAGTACATCTTGTGTACTGTTAAGAATGCTAATCATAAGTAGTACAAAAAAAAAAGAATTCTAATCATGATGCCGGTCGAAAAGGAAAAAGGGAATTTTGATCATGAAACCGACCAAACCGGGGTGTATACACTATTTCTCCCCGCCTTCTAATGTAGTGGGGGGCCCACGGCCACTCCCCGTGGCTCCAGCACGGACCACAATCATGGATGGAAACAGCAACCAACGACTCCTCTGTCTCCTCCAACTTTTCCTGGGTCTGGTCTTCTCCCTCTCTCACCACAAGTGTCCGGATGGATGGAGAGACGCAGACAGACCCGTCACGCACACACCACACCACCAGCCGAGTCCACGATAAAACCCGACCCAAAAGGATCTCTCCCACTCCCTCCGCTGTCTCGTCTTCCCGAGCAAGCCTCTCCTCTCTCTCTCTCTGTCTGCGCCTCTCTTGTGGCTGTTGGGCGCGGGCCGGCGGTTGCTCTCGTTGGCATGGTCGGCCGGATGGAGCGGCAGACGGTGTCCACGTCCTCCGCGTCATGCTCCCCCTCCGCCGCCGCCTCCTCCTCTTCCTCTTCCTCCTCCTGCGGCGGCAGGAAGCGGCCCGACATACTCAACATGATCCGGGTAATTAGCCCACCTGTCCCGGGATCAATCGCTTCCTCTCCCCCCTCTCTACTTTCCAATTACAGATCAAAGTTTCTCCTTTTTATGCGTATATATAATATACTCCTTCGTTTCTGTTTTCATGCGTTCCGATGTCTGATTGCATATATACGGAGGGTCTGGTAGGGTTTCTTAGCAGGACGTCGCCCGTGCTAATCTGCGCCTGGATAAAAAATCTCCAATTTTTCGCTATCGAGGATTCCTCGTAACTGTACTGAAAGAACCTGATGCGATCGATTGATTAGGGGAACACACAAAAAATGGGACTTTTTTAAATTATTACTATTATTTTACTAGTAGTACCAAAAAGAGGTGGTAAATTAATTCGTTTAAAACTACTAGTATATTCGAAACCAAAAATAATGATAAATGGATAAAGGCTACACGGCGCAACTTGTAGCTTCAACTCACAGGATTTTCAAAGCTTTGGGTTCGCAACTTTCCAAGGGAAGTTGGACTTTGGCGGAACCGCATCGCTCCCCGGCTCCCCCTTTTTTGACTTGGCAAGCATGCTTCCGCACGCAAGTCATGCCAGCCGTAAGCAACCTGCGCCCTTTTGGACCCTTGCACTGACGCGTCTACTTCTACTAGTCTACAACTAGTGGGCGGTAGCTGTAAGCAACCTCCACCAGCCATGAGTCGTCAGGCGGCAGTATAGTTTTGATTCTCTGCTAGGGCCTAGGACTAGGAAGGCTGGTTGGTGTTCTTTTTATTCCTTCCAAATTTGTTGGATTGTTGTGGCGATTTGTATTGAAATATTCCGACAGAGCAAGCTGGAACTTTGTGAACACTGAAAATGGTGAATTTGTTAGATTACTGCTATTCTCGGCTATTGCCGTTTACAGTCCAACATGGAGCTTTGTTGTGCCTTTCAAGATTTTTTTACCGCGACCTTTGAGACGGGCGCGAGATTGTTCTCATGGTTTTGGGATTAGTAAATATTTGATTTTAAACAAAAAAAACCCAATGGTATCCTTGTCAGTTGTCACTCCTCTGTCAAGAACATTTCACTCTGATATTGACGGATCAAAATTGTTCAGTCACCGAACGTATTGTTTCTTAATGTTATTTGAAAAGCGTAAATTGTCTGTATGACTATGAGACATCCTGCTACCAGTATAATATTATCTCTAGAGTAGAATTTTTTTTGTGATCTTTCTGTAATCTCCGCATACTATTTTGTGTTACTATTTTCATGGGTCACCCCTTTCATTTCCTGTTGATGGTCCTGTTTTTGGTTAACCCTGAATATTAAGAATACAGGAATTTTGTTTTGTTTCTCTGACCTCTGTATCACTTTACAGAGTGCAACATGTCTTCATTCATCATCTACTGATACTGGCAAGGGGCGGAGTAAGCTGTCAAGCAACAAAGTCACACATGGATTCCACTTGGTGGAAGGGAAATCTGGCCATGACATGGAGGACTACCATGTTGCAGAGTATAAGTGCGAAAAGAACCATGAGCTTGGTCTCTTCGCCATCTTCGATGGCCATTTGGGTGATCGTGTGCCGAGTTACCTACGAGCTAACCTTTTCTGCAACATACTGAAAGAGGTATGCTCTTAGTTTTGGCTTTCTACTCATTGTCTACATAATCAAGCGTATGCTTAGTATTGCTATAACATCAATGTTAAATTCTCCTTATTTTGGCTAATTTTACAGTACCTTTTACTACTCTTCAAAGCTGACTAGTATAATTTGATCTGACGGCTCAGAGAGATTTGGCCCAATAAGCCCAACAAATAATTATCGTAAAAAATATAACGAACCTAAAGAACCGGTCTATCTTGACCAAATCCAATAGAGCCGTCGTGACCCGACGATGGCTGCGATGTGCCGAAGCGCAGGCAATGAAGACTCCATGCTATACGAACAGTAATTTTTTTTTACAGGAGAATGAATGTAGTCTATGAAGAATTATCCACATATTCTTTGTCTTGTTGCTGACAATCTGATAAAAAAATTAGACAACGGAATAGCACGGCCGAATCAGAACGAAATCTCTAGAGTTCTTCCTGTCAATAACAACACATAGTGGAGAAATTCTTGAATTCGAGAAGCAGTGCAGTTGGGAGCTTGAAAGACATTAATGGCTGGTGTTCTTTCCGTCGAGAACAACACCTAATGGACAAATTTCGAAATCGCAACAGGGTCGTTTGAGTCCACGGCCGGCGGCCTCGAGCGCGGCCGCGTCTATCACCGCTGCCGCCAGCTCGCATGCTTTCCATCTCCCCTTCTTGCCGCTCCGCGCATGAGCACGCATATGCGGTTGGCGGCCGCCGTGCCGCCGATGTACAGAACGACGTCCGTGGCAAAGTAGTAAACCGCCCAGTCTGATGATGCAGTTGATCCATTGTAGAGGAAGAACCAATGTTGCTTCTGCGAATAGCCAGATTCAATCGGGTCAAGCTAGCAGGATTCGTCAGATTACCGACGCTGTTATTCACGACCCTGGGCTTGGAAGAACATTTGGGCCAGGGCCCAACTTAAATATCGTAACCTGCTGTTTTGATTTCCTCACTAGTATAAATTATACTAGTCTCCTTTTTAACACTAGTATAAACTGTTTTGGGCCTTTAGATGCACTAAAATGGACAATTGTTATTTATTTGAGGGTACTGTAAAAGACCTCCTTATTTTACCTTATGATGAATGTTAACTTTTTCCCTTACCATCTACCCTTTTCTCATTGGTGCAGCCTCTCTTCTGGACTAACCCTGACGAAGCAATTAAAAATGCATATGGCTCTACAAACAAATATATTCTAGAAAATGCCAAACAACTTGGACCAGGCGGTTCCACAGCAGTTACTGCTATTGTAGTTGATGGCAAGGATATGTGGATAGCAAACGTAGGTGACTCGAGGGCTGTTTTATGTGAAAGAGGTGCTGCTAATCAGATCACCGTGGACCATGAACCACATACGACTAATGAAAGGCAGAGGATTGAACAGCAGGGTGGCTTTGTGACGACATTTCCTGGTATGATTCTTATTCTGCAACTGTCTGGTCATTGTTCTCTTCCTTTTAGTGTCATGTCATTATTCTTATTCAAACAAGGTACAACTGTATGTTCGTCTTTGCTTAATTGTATTCTATGGCCTGCTAACAGGTGATGTCCCTCGGGTAAATGGTCAACTCGCTGTCGCGAGAGCATTCGGTGACCATAGCCTCAAGACGCACTTGAGTTCAGAACCTGATGTTAGGCATGTACCTATAAACTCTAGTATAGAGTTCGTCATACTTGCCAGCGATGGATTATGGAAGGTTTGTACTATAACTGCTTGTCGACCTTTGCCTACATTAATCTCGTTTTCATTCTTCAAATCATAGTTTCTAAGAATTCTGAAAGATGTTTGCGTATCCACCTCATGATTGTTACCTCCCTGTTCAGATTGTTTTTCAGTTCATGTATTATTTCTTTCACCCTGTTCTCTGAGAAAAAAATCATTTTGTTAGATTTGTACATCTTCTAGTTTCTTTTTACCATCTACCTTATAATAAATGCATGATTTGCTCTCAGGTCAGCACTCTCTATTTGTTACAGCTTTGTTATATTCACCGACCAGTCTTTAAACCTGCTGAATTAATTCAGGTGATGAAGAACCAGGAAGCCGTGGATCTCGTGAAGTCGACAAAGGACCCCCAGGCAGCAGCGAAGCGGCTGACGACCGAAGCTCTCGCGAGGAAGAGCAAGGACGACATCTCCTGCATCGTCATCCGCTTCCGCTGCTGAGTCGATTCTCCATGTAGCACCGCATGAACAGAACTCCAATCATTTCAATTTCTGGTATTGATGCACTCGCATGAAGAATTCCGCGTATCGGCTCTCTCTGTTCCGACCAATCGAGTTTCTGTAGTTGCTGTTGTTGTTTGTACGTATAGTAGATGGCATTGAACAAGCTTGAGAGATTAGAACGTTGAAAGGGAAGATGGTGGAGAGTTGAGGCTTGGGGCTAGTAGTTTAGTGGCTAGTATATGCAGGTTGGCTCCTTCATCTCTGCATATATGCACCGATAAGTTCCTCGCCAATCTATGGTACATCTTGTCGTGTACTTGATTGGCTATGATCGGTTAATTGGTAATGGACCTGTGATGTTATCTTGTGCGTTGAATTATTGTACTAAAATTTTTGTTAAAAAAAGGTCCGCATGCTGGCCAACTTCCTTGTTTCCACGTCCGTTTATGCATATGCTTGGATTGAATGATGTGTTGTGGCGTCCTGAATTTCCACCCGTTTTCATTTACATATAGTGGTGTACATAACAAAGACACATGATTAGTTAAAGAAAGAAACTAGTGCAGTTATGTTACCACTTCAGTTTCAAAATAATCGATGTTGTTAGAGTATACCACGGTTTTATGTTAGAATAGATCACGACTGTTATATTTGGTAGTTTGGAATTCTATTTTTACTAGGCTTCTTAGTCCTAAGTCTTTCAGTACTATATAAACAGTCTAAGGGCTCACAATGTAATAAGGCAATACGCAATATGAATCTAGCAACATAAATCAACTATTATTGTCTTCATGGTATCTGAGTGTTTCACTCCTCGTCCTAGGCTTTAGCTCACCGCTTCCATCGCGCCGCCCTCGGGAAGATCGATCTCTATCGGGGCCGTGCAACTAGTAGATTAGATCTCGTATCGTTAAAATTTTCTCGCTGGTCGTTTGGCCGGCATTTCTTCTACTTTCGCCGATCATAGATCATTGCGTTGCCCACCGTCGCATGCCGTCATCACGCGCCACTACAACCTCGGCATCGACTCATCTCCAGCAAATCCTCGTCAACGATCGTGCCAAGGACGCTATGTACGGCGCCCCAAGGGACACCTTCACGTGCTACTGACGGCTTCTCCATCCGCACGTCGCCACCTCGCCGGCTCGTCTTCGCCGACATGATCTGGGACAATCGTGTTTGAGTACGCGTATCGCCATCAACAAAGGTATGCATCTGAATCATCGTTCTCATCATCGCCGACAACAATCTACACCAACAACTTTGCCGCACGTACTACATCATTGCCGCCGCCACCAAGCAAGGTCTTCGTCAACACCAACTGGTTCTGCGTCGTCATGCTCCTGCATGTAGATGAATAAAACGGGTTTGATCCCCGACATCTTCAACCTCTCCTTCAACAAGCGCGAAAGAGCTCCTGTATGTGGATGAATAAAATGGGTTTGATCCCCGACATCTACTACCGATGCAGTTCAATCACCATCGATAACCACCTCGCCGTATTCGTCCACCACAACCTCGAGGGCTACTCCCATCGGGAGCGCGCAGACCGCGCACCCGGCAATTTTTTGGGTGATTCAAGAAATGAAGACCTGAGTCGAGTACTTCCTCAGATGATAAAGACTCGAGCCTATGCTCGGACGCAAGCGTTCGAATATATCCTCGGGGGATACTCCCATCAGGAATATAGCCCCTGATAGAAAATAAACTTTAAACATAGATAAGACCTGAGTCGATAATCTCCTCACATGATCAAATCTTGAGGATATGCTCCGGTAGAAGTACCCAACATAGCCTAGGGGGCTACTCCTATCGAGGGCGCTGAATGTGCGCTCGATGAAAACAACAAATCCTCCTACAGAGTCGACAGTGAAGCTCATGAAGACGAAGTTTGTGCCTACACTCGAATACAAGTATTCAAATATAGCCTTGGGGGCTACTCTCATCGGGAGCGTTGGCCACACACCTGGTATAAAGGACAAAAAAAAATCCTCTTAAGGAGTCAACGAATAAAAAACCTATGAGTATTATTCAAGCGTATCCTCAAACGGTTACTCCCATCAGGAGCATTAACAGCGCACCCGATGAATAAGGTAATGAGCTAACAACTTCAGCAATTCCAACTGCCAAACAAGGCAGTCGATAAAAACTTCAAATTCTCAAACCACTCTGCCGCGATAACATGTTTGAATGCCGTGTCTAAAACATGAAGGTAAGACCCCAGTATCCATCCTGTGAGGCCTGGTAAGCGCACATAAATGCGCTCTGCTAGAAAATTTCCATATCGACGATATGATAAAAAATCCTAACGGACGCGTTGGGTATCCGAAATATAAAGCTGCAATTCAATACTCGATAAGACCTCCGTGGCCCGAGCTGAATTACACTAGTATATACTAGGTTATTTGAGAAGGTTCGCGATGTTTTTGCCTAAGAGAAATTAACTGGTTCCTGATGCGTTAGATGCACTAGACTGGTTATACCAAAATCCCCATGAAAATAGTAATTAATTTGCAGTTCGCTTACTCAAAGAAATCTTTGGGTTCAATGCTGAAAATGTCTTCGAGACTTAACTCGAATCTACGATTCAAGTGGAGTCTCAGGGGCTACTGACTTATTGGGTTTCCATGGTTGGTGTACCTGGTGCATACCCGAACTACGGCCCACAAGGCCCACAAGAAACCAAGAGTCCTGAAAGAATCCAAATCCCAGAAACCAATACGTGATGATCAAGGTAGAAGCCTAAGCCAACATAATCATAGAGTTGTATTTCCAACTTGTAACCGATCCATCCTTGACTCTGAGATCTAGCCTCTCATATAAAGACTGGGAGAAGCCTACGGAGAGGGCACCATAGCTTTGAGCAAACAACAACCTGCCGTGAGTTAGATTGCATCTAGCGAATCAACGACTCTGTAATCATATTCTTCAATAATCAAGCATGAATTTGACTCCCTTGTTTGTCTGATAGGCCGAGGAAATCACCAGTGCTCTCTCTTACCCCAAAACCCTAAGTCCATAGCAATAAGAATTTCCGAGGTCACCCCTCGACAAAGAGATACGTAGGAATCTAGAAGAATCTTCTGTTATTGTGAGGGGAACGATACCCTCGTTGGAGGGTTCGGTTGCACGTTAAGTAGATCGAGAAAAGACCCCGATCGATGGCGTATACAAGAGGTAAGGGGTACGGTTGGAGTACTACTCAATACCGTACACACCTAGTGAAAGATCGGTATAGGCGACTAGAGGGGGGGGGGTGAATAGGCGCTACTAAATTTTTAGCTTCTTTTCAAATCAAGACTTGACACAAAGTAAGTTCTCTAGATATGCAACTAGGTGAGAGAACCTATATGAAAAGCAAGCAAGCAAACAAACAACAATAGTAGGGAGTAAATGATATAAATAACCGAGAGTAGACACGGAGATGTTTTCTCGAAGTTCCTTCCTTTTGAGGGAAAGTACATCTTCATTGGAGAGGTGGGTGGTACTAAGACCACCAGCGCCACAGAAGGCCTCACCCTATTCATCCGCGCACCCGCCTCACGACAAGTACATGATCTACTATGCGGTGACCTTGAAGGCCACGACCAAAATCTTTACAAACTTGTTGAGTAGACCTCCACAACATTTGGAGTCTCCCAACACGTATGATCCTGAAGATTTATAACCAATGCCTGAGCTCCGAGAATGACATCTTCCGTCTAGGGTTCAAAGAACCCAAGAGTAACAAGATCCACAAAGGAAAACAAGGGGGAATCAACTTTGCTTTGGTGAAACCCTAGATCTAGACCTCTTCCACCAAATCCCAAAGAATCAAGGAGATTGGAGCACTAGGGTAGGAGATATATGGAAATATTAGCTCAAGAACAATGGAGGAGAGAGATAAAGAGACACCCTTCCCATTGGGTAAGAAGGGCCCTTTTATACCACTGAGAGGGAATCTGCCCATTGCTTCCTGAGGCAATCGGTAGTATCGGGACCCGTAGAGGTAGTACCAAAAATGAATAGTACTACCGAACAGGTACCGAGAGTGGTACCGGGAGAAAATGAGCCACGGTAAAACCACCTCAGAAGCCCCTGGTAGTACCGCTGCATGACCCGGTACTACCAGAGGTGGAGGGTAGTACCTCCTTCAGCGTTAGTGTCGGATGTTGGTACCGGGTGGGCCTGAATCAGAGCCACGACTCACAGTTGGGTTCAGCCCCGTCCGGTACCGCCGGGCGATACTACCGGTGCCAAGCGGTAGTACCGGAAGGAATTTCTGGTACTCTGGTTAGTACTGACTGCAGGGGCAATACCAACATGGACATGGTTCACACTTAGTTCTCTACCATTGAGGAAAAGCTAGATGGTTCCAAAAACATGTCGAGTTGATTCCACCCAAACTTTCCACCACAGACCCCCTCTTGATAGTACGGTTTTCCTATGACACTAATAAAGGACCTAGGAAAAACTATGTCTTTCTATTGACCTTTTTGAGGAGCATCGAAAGCCATGCAACCAAAGAGAGTCTAAAACGCACTTAGCAAACGATTAGTCCGACATGTGTTTCATCATCAAACATCAAAACCACTTAGGGAGGGAAATGCCCTTTCAATCTCCCCCTTTTTGGTGTTTGATTACAACACACAAATTTGCATAAAAAATATACGATAACGCGTGAGGTTTGAAAAATAGAGACGCCCCCCCTGGATATGTGCAAACGAAGCACACACTAGGATCAACACTCTCTCAATTTTACAAACCAATAAGAGGTGCACGGAAAAGAATAATTTGACTTTAAACTCATACCTTTGCACAAACCTATGGTGAGAAATTTAAGGGCAACAATTAGGTAGCTTCATCACATAGGAAAGATCCAAATAATGCATAACCACAAAGTATTCACTTACATAGAGCACAAAAAGTTCACACAAAGGTAGCACATAGAGTTCACAAATAATATGAGGATAAAATGTTCACAAGCAACCAAAGATCAAAGAAAGAATGAGCTTGTGACTTTCCGATACAAATCCGCACAACCTATGGTGCAACTTCTCCCCCTTTGGCATCAAGATGCCAAAAGGGGACAAGAGCAAGACTAACGTCCTAACGATCACTCCTTATCACCATCACCATCATGGAATACCAGGGCACGGAAGGAGGAAGAGGCATCATCATCATCACAGTTGCTATGCTTGGAGATCCATTGCTATTTAGGGGTGATGTTGTTCTCTGAGCCTTCGGAGACTGTCAAACCTTGAGCTTCCATCATCTCTTTCTGACAAGAAAATGTTTTATTGGCACATACATGAGCTTCATACATGCACTTTTGATTGTCTATTTGGAGGCAAAACACCTCCTTGAGCATCGCTTCATTCCTCTTGGCCCATGAGGGCAGAGCATCCGCTCAACGAGACACAACAAAAGTCATGTCCACCATGACCACTCACTTCTTTGCCGGAGCCCTCATCAACCACGTTACCTTCCTCATAAATCTCTTTGCCATCCGTGTTGCGAGGTATAGAATGCTTCTTGATCAACAAGGACTTGTGTTTGTGAGAAATAAGCTAGCAGTTGGGAAGATCATTGGCAATAAAGGTGCACTTCCCGATGATAAGAGCCATAATATATGGAGCAAAAGGAGGCACCCTTCTAGTGTGCACGGCAATGACCATCTCATTCCAAATGAACATCACATCAAGTGGGGTACCGGAATCATGGTTAACATAAGAGTTGAACATGAGGTCAACCATGTAGCCATGAATCTCATCAAAATTGCCCGCCTGAGGAGCAACAGTCTCGCGGAATATGCGATTCAGAATGTCAGAGGTGGGTAAAAGATCCTTGATCTTGCTAGCAACACCTCTGCCTCGAATATAGAGAGGTGCTAGAACCTCCTTCTTCATGGGTCTACCAAGGGTGTGACAACGAAAGCCACAAGGTTCGTCCATGCCACGGTCCTCATAACCAGGAATATTCTCAAACTCTGCCAAAGTGGCATCCCGGATAACCCCATGAGTCATCCATGTCATTTTCCTTGACTGAGATTTGCCAAAGTGCACCGTAGCATAGAATTAAGCCACAAGAAGGGGGTCATAATCTTGCTTGAACTCCATGATTGGAAGTAAGATAATGTTGGAGAAAATTTCCTTGGCCTCCCCAAAGTAGTCAGCATGCTTGTTCATGTGAGCCATCTCAATCCACTTTTGAGGCACAATCAACTTGTCATTGTGCAAAAGAACCTCCTTGTACACCCTTTCCTGGAAGTCGGTGTAGAACCAGCTGCCTTCCCGGTCACGATCCCGAGCACAAAGATAGGGGTTCTCACTCCTCATAGTAGTAAAGTCGTCTTCAGAAATATCAGATAGAAGTTTTGGCTCTACTGGCCCAGAACTGATACTCTTGGTGCGCCCAGTGGGAGGAGGAGGAGGAGCACTACCACGACTGGATGTCCGCTTGGTAGCTCCTCCACGACCACCCGAGTGGACTTGAGCTTCATTCGGTTGCTTGGCTGGGGCATAACTTCCTCTTCAAACTAAGATTCCTCCGCAATCTCATGATGAGCCTTTGACCGCTTCCGAGCACCGGAGCCACCTGCACTAGTGAAATCAATAGGGAGAATAGCATGAGGATGAGGGCACAAGATCTAGGAAAAAGAAGACGCAAGAAAGCACAGTTTTAACCGGAGGTTGGGCTCAGATGGGCCCGGTAGTACCGGATGCGGCAAGCAGTAGTACCGCATACAACCACTAGTACCGAAAAAAATTCTGGTACTACCGGGGATAGCAGAGCAAGCACAAATCCGGCAGGGTGGGACCACAAAACGAGCACAAAATCCAGTGAAAAGGTGATTCACTGGTACTAGAGTGTGTGTGATACTAGATGGATGGGTTACAACCACTCTCATTGAGGATTTGACCAAGAATCCAAACAAGATCTAGATTCAGAAAAAGAATGGGTGAATTTCAATGAAGGCATTATTTCCCAGAGCAAGTTTATGAGAAGAAAGCAAATTCATAGAAGCACTAGGAACATGTAAAATATTGCGTAGTTGTATGGAGCTATGCAGGGTGTACAAAACTGAATGACCAATATGTGCAGTTTCCGTACCTTGTCCACTGACATTGTGAACTTGATCACACACCTGATAATTGTCATGGATCTAAAGCTTGTGAAGTAGTCCTGCAACATGATATGTGGCACCCGTGTTCATGTACTGGTTTGTCTACACGATAGGCGCCATTGTGCTCATTGGGTGTGTCATCATCATCACTAGAATTCCACTAGCACTCACTAGCAAGGTGACCCTCCTTTTTGCATATTTTATAAAAAACACCTTCTTGCCATGGAGTGGCAACACGACCACGATTTTTCCTCACCCCCTTAGGATGACGAGCATGATCTGACCGGCCTTGGTCTTGGCGCACATGCTACTGAGGTTGCTATAGTGGGCGTGGGGGGCACTGCTGCGGCATTGGGGCATAGTGTGGTGGGTATGGGTTTTGGGGATAGGTGTACATAGGTTGATGGTGGTATGGGAAGGGTCATAGGGCGGTGGCTGATATGGTGGTGGCGGCTGGATGTATGGGGGCACATAAGATGGTGGAGGCATGGAGTGGGGTTGCTTCTGTGGGGGAGGGGGGGGGGGAGGGCAGGAGCGGCAGCTTTGAGGCGCTATCCCCAAAATCAGGTGGGGGATGACGGGGTGCAACATTGACAGAGGAGGTAAACGTGCCAGTGTTTTGTCTCGTGGCCACAAGCATATTTTCGTGGTACTCATAGGAGAGCAACTGGGAGCACATATCAGGAAGAGAGGTGGAGGGATTAGCATTAATGGAGGCAACAAGTGTAGGGGTTCCGCGCATAAAAACAATAAATTTTATTCTACGCCCCTGAACCCCTGAAGCTGCCAGGACCTATCTATTAGTAATACAGTAACGGGAGGGGCTTTTCGCGAACTTACCCTTGAAGACCGAAAAGCGTTGTCAATGCTCAGGAGAGCGTGGTTGATGTAGACGAGCCGAAGCCGACCTCAAGGTCGTGATGAAGTCCTTGCGCTCCTTCTGGATCCAACGACTTGAGTGGCTCAAGTGCGACATCTCGCGGGGAGTTACACACGTCCGGTGCCTGACGATGACTCCCGCTTCCCCGATCTAGCAACAGTTGCGTAAGTAGAGCTCCCGGATCCGAATCCCGCAGCGCGACGGCGCTCCGTAGTGAAGATTTCTCTCGCTCGCGTAATCCAGACTTGGGACCACGGTCACAAGAGAGAGAGGGGAGAGAGAAAATATCAATTAGAGGTCCTCCCAAAAGTGGGGAGACCTTTATTGATTATTGGTTGTATTTTTCTAGGCCAAATACCCCACTTTATATAGGGGGGGAGGTACTACCTCCCTCGAAGTCCCGGGGTGGGACTAAAGGAGAGGAGGGGGTGGGGTGGCGCCGGCCAGCCCCTAGTGGGCCCCGCGGGGGGGCAAGGCCCAGCCGGCCTCCCCCTTGGTCCCTTCTCCCTCTCTCCTTTCCCCTAATGGGCCCTCTCTCTCCGGAATTGGCCCATTAAGCCTTTTGACCTTTTAATTGATTTTCTCTTTATTAAATAATTATGAATAAATGATTAAATCAATATTTAACATTCATCCACATATTATTCAATCTCCGTGGCCATGGAACACCTTCCACCTCCACTCCGGACAACCTCCGGACTTACCGAAACCCTTCCGGTTTTCTCCCCTCTTTTCTTCGGTGATTCTACCGATCCTATAAACACTCTCTAAGCATCATCAAGCCCTTAAGCGTGATACCCCACGGTTCGGGAACACTCCAGACATGGTCGGGACACTCCCGCACCAATGATCGACAGAGGGACCTGGATGGCCATGTGACCCCTGTGCGTTCCACGAAGATCTTTCATCGTTTGAACCGGGACAGTCGTGTCTTATTCCCTTTGTCACTCGATACTTGCATTGACCGAGATCTTATCAATGACATCACCATGTCGTGTTCAATCTCGTTACTGAACAATGCTACTTAAATCGTTCCGACAAGTGATATCCCCGTGATCTAATCACACACTGCGCAGCTATTGGATATAACTTCTCCGAGTGGGCCCTTGAGTATCTTTCCGTCACATGGACAGACAAATCCTGCTCTTGACATATATTGCCTCTACGGTTTCCTCTAAATACCTGAACACACCTTTATAACCACCGTTTTACCAGATGGCGTTTGATGCTATCTAAGCACTCTCGGGAGACAGTGATTGATATAGCCTCACGGTCTAAGGAATAGTCTATGAGGATCCATTTCTAATCATCGTAACATGAACTTCATGACATGATCGGGTCACGATGTTTAGGTTGGGTATTGGTTCATCATCTCATTCTCCGAATGAGATGACCTCGTTTCCAACTGGCATAAATGCCACGTGATCAGGAAACATGATCATCTGTTGACCAATGAACTAGTGACTAGAGTTTCACTGGGAACCCCTGGTTGTTTGTATATCACACGTGTATCGATGTTTCCACTCAATACAGTTAGAGCATCATATAAAACTTAATCATAAACTATATGAAATATGATAATAGTCCTTACTACTATTTGTCTCTAGGGCATATTTCCAACAGTCTCCCACTTGCACTAGAGTACAAATACACTAGGTGCATTTGTTCTAAATCATTGGCACCATATACCCGGTACCCTGAACATGCTTGCTCATGGAAGAGGTTGAGCCTTGGGTCTATACTTTACAGTCCCAAATCCTTTGCAACTTACTAATGTCACCTTGATTGACATTAATACTTTATCATCACATAATAGCATCTGTGTGAATGCATCATCGCTATGGCAGCAGAACGAGGCCTGATTCCAGGAGCCTACAATGACGTTAGATCAACCTCGAGGGCTTTCTCATGGGCACTGTTCAGGACACACATCATTCTACGTTAAAAGCGAACTAGCCCCGCCATAACATTATACAACACTTTAGATGGTACCCTTATCTATTATTATAAATGTATTCATCGAAACACTAGTGCACTCTGTGCATCTTTCGATGTTTTGTTCACCTCGCTTCCTACTTGACTTTAATTGGTATCTACAGGAGTTTCCAACATATTGCCTTGTAACATAACTCTTTATGCTTTTAAGATATGTTATCCTTTATGGATTTGGAAAATATGTTCATAGTTCTATAATAGACACTGCGGACAAACTTAGCTCAACGTTCTGTGATTCAGACTTAATCACTTTCAAACGTTCCTTATTTGTATCACATATTATGCTAAGTTATCATCATGGTTTACTAAGACAGAACCCATGTCTCAACACAGTGGATGATGATCATCCTTTTCTTTCTTTCAATCATTGATGCTAAACTTAATGCTATTCCTAATTTGGGTTATTAAGGACTGGTTCCTTAATTAACTTCTATTCTGAAACCCTTTTCAGAATCCCTTAAGGAATACTACATAATATCATAATACGGTTATTATCAACTTCTACATCTTATAAATCATTATTTATAAGTATTTGCGCTTTCATCCTTAACACGCTTAAGAATTACTCCTATAAGCTCCCACTCAAAATATGTTCCTACATATTTGAATTTGAGACTTATGTTGCTCCCACTTAAAAATATGTAAATCACATATTGTTTTAGGAAGACTTTCATAGCTCCCATTCAATTTCATGCAAATTGCATATCTCCTTGTTATTTTGAATAACTTCAAAATCCTTTGATCAAATATCAAACTTGGAGATTTTCTATGAGATACTAGTACTTCACTAGTTTTAAATCCACTAGACATTTAGCACACATGAATCAAATTCATTTGAATTTGTCCAATACTTGACAAATTATGCTTTAGTCATTTACCCCCTTTTCCTACTATGGCTTTGCAGTCATTTGGGAAAATTCCAAGTAACTCCTTTACTTGTGAGATTCAGCAACGAATTGCTTTCTAATCTTAAGGGAATTTTGCTTCTAGGATTTCTCATAATTTAGTTTACCATTATTTCCTTAGTAGTTCGTAGGTATGTCATATTCCAGAAATCATGACAAGTGATTCACAAATATCTCCATACAAGATATGGATTTACATTTTGAATCCTACTTCATATAGTGAAAACAATAGTGGAGGGGAAAAACACAATGATCAAAATCATTGATTCTTTCCTTCCGTGAAGGGAATCGTTCAGGAATGCTGTCCGTTGCGCTTCTCAACACTATGATGCAGGTTTTTGAATCCTCATCGTGTTTTACACTAATTTCCATTTGCTTCATAATTGAGAAACATCACCAAAAGTGAGCTTTCTCAAGAATGCACCAAAGATCCAAGCAATACAAGTTTTGCTTGTCTTTTGGTTTCAGCTATGGATTTCATATTCAAAGTTTCCAATGAATACACTACAAGGTCTTATTCGCTATTGTTTTGGTTATATCGAATAACCCCAAAACCTTCACGAATTCAAATGGTTCACCAATTCTAATTGAGTGCTAACTATTTCTAAACTAATGGTCTCTACATATACACTACAACGATTTATTTGGTGCCTTCTATTCAACCCCCTTTGATATCTAATATCATATTGTGATGCTTTGTATTTTGATGTTTCAAAACACTTTGCATTCCACAATTTCTTTCATGCCATTCTTATAAGTTTGAATTTCATTACTATTGATCAAATCATAGTAATTAGATTCTCTTTTATATTAATACCCTTTTATTGATGAAACACTTTGATCAAATCAAATAGTTTCATATTCATGTTACCTTTGGTAAACTGCTTTACACATTTAAACAATCAATTAATGCTAACTACCATTTTCGTTAAAACACAATACATCGAATATGTATTTACTTTTAACAATTCTTTAAACACTTTGTATTCAAGTAATACACGGTGTTCAAGTTATTTTGCCAAACTTAGGCATGATTTATATGTGAAAAGAAATCAAATGACTTTCACATATTATCATCATAACTTTGAATTTAAACAATGGTTTCATTCATTCATTCATTAATGAACATATCATTAAAGTGGGTATTTTAAACAAGGCATTTTAATGTTTTATAAATGTTCATACATTATCAATTAGTTTCAAACAACAAGGATAATTCACAAGTAATCAAACAAGATATGAACACGAATAGAAATCATTCATAAAAGCAGAACAACTGTTTGTTACAAACTCATATGAATAACCATCTCACAAAGTGTGAGACACACTAAAGAAGTTCACAATCTCTTGATTACATTAATCGTCCTAAAACACAAACTAAGTGATAAATGTCGAGGGAGAGTGTCGTCGGCCATCATCATCATGCTCGCCATCAACACGCAACGTCACCTCCTCTCCTGCAAACACCTCTCATGCAGAAGGACCTGTTTTCACCAAAGCAGAACAAGTATCAGATATACTTAACACTGCAATGTGTTTGCAAGATTATAACATTTATAAAACTATATATCAAATATATACCTTTATCGTCGATGACCTCTCCGGCGATTGGTTCAACCTTTACGTTCTAGAAACGTAATATGAACTCATGGAAATCCAATGCTTCCGTATCACCACTCATGATGCTACTCCAGACATGTCCTTTGTAGCTGGGAGGGAATGACCGAAGCAGTACGTCTATCGCAAATGGATCAACCATCCAGTAATCCACGAAGTGAACCAGTCTCGTGTGTGCATCAACCATGCGCTCCAAGTGACTCTTCAGACATGTATGCTCCTCCATCTGTATGGAAAGGAACTCTCCAAGCAACTCGTGCTTCCACATGCGCACATGGCCTATGAACTCTGCTCTCAGATGATCCACCATCGAATATGGGTCAAGATCATCCATGAGCGGATGTAGTTCATCCACCATCCCATAGAGCATTATTATCTGAATGTAAGTGGACATCTCTTGGCGATAGTAGCGGTCTGCCAGCTCTTGTGGGGTCTCATAGTAGTCTGGCTCAGTCAAATCCATCGTGCGGCGTATGTAGTCTACCACATGATTCCTAGTAAGGAGATCATCTAGGCGCACAAGCCAACTAGGGAAGTTGGATCCATGAAGTCTAAGTTTTTCACCCTTTACCCAATCCTCAATGGCAAAGTAAGCTTCACGGTGAGCCATCTACATTTATAATTGCAAAAGGAATTTAGACTAAGTTTATAATTAAATGAGTTAATAATAACTCCACTCAGAAACACCTATCCCCAATGAGGGTTCCTAGTGATAACACGACCCCTATCAGCCACATCTCCCCCGATCATCACGGCCATCAATTTGGGTTCAAGGCTGGACGCTAAACGTCGGTCACATCATTCATACGGCTCGTGCTCGATCTTTGGACCATCCGCGTTCCGAGGCCATGTCTATACATGCTAGGCTCACCAACTCAACCTTAGTGTTTTCGCTGTGCAACATGTCTTGCACCCATTGTATGTGAACGTAGATATGTCTGACACCCGATCATCACGACCTGCCTCATACCGAAGAACTTTCTTGGTGGTGCACACTAGGGGGGAACACAATCGTTGGTTATTTTAACAGGGATCATCTTATTAGGCTACCGTCGAGTATCTAATACTAGCACACAATAAGACATACAAACAATAACATTGAATGTAAATGCTATGTGATATGGTCCTTCACGTCGTGATCTCCATCCGCCGTCACCGGGTTCCAGCGCCGTTGACACCAGTGTACCAGTGTCATTCCGGCGTGGTAGTTCGTCACCTCCGTGACTATCTACTACTACGTAACATAAGGTAATCACTTTACCTTTGCCACAACCATATCACAAAGCAACGTCCTCCTGCAAAACAAAGTTAGTCGCCTCTACTTTATCTTTGCATGTTTAACGTGGCTGAATGGGCTTTCGCACAAGAACCGTTCTTACCTACGAACTTTCAGCACAACGCTGATTGAGTAGTTTTCTCTACTACGCCCCTTTCGGGGCCTTCCGTTGCAAATGGTATACCAACTAATGCGAGAGATACAGACACCCCCCTAAGCCACTTTATACGGTACAAGCCGTATGTCAAGCGTGGACTAGTCTCGCGAATGAACGCGTAAAGTCGGTTGGGGGCCGCTTCATCAAGCATTACTGCGGTATACACAAGTACATGTGGGAGGGTAACAACTAAAATATCAACGCCCACACGCTACATCTCGTGTGTTCTACCTGTACTAGCATTACTACGCATAGATCTAGCTCTGATACCACTGTAGGGGTTCCGCGCATAAAAACAATAAATTTTACTCTACGCCCCTGAACCCCTGAAGCTGCCAGGACCTATCTATTAGTAATACAGTAACGGGAGGGGCTTTTCGCGAACTTACCCTTGAAGACCGAAAAGCATTGTCAACGCTCAAGAGAGCGTGGTTGATGTAGACGAGCCGAAGCTGACCTCAAGGTCATGATGAAGTCCTTGCTCTCCTTCTGGCTCCAACGACTTGAGTGCCTCAAGTGCGACACCTCGCGGGGAGTTACACACGTCCGGTGCCTGACAATGACTCCCGCTTCCCCGATCCAGCAGCAGTTGTGGAAGAAGAGCTCCCGGATCCGAATCCCAAGCACGGCTCATGTGAAGATGTCTCTCGCTCGTGCAGTCCAGACTTGGGACCACGGTCACGAGAGAGAGAGGGGTAGAGAGAAAATATCAATTGGAGGTCCTCCCAAAAGTGGGGAGACCTTTATTGATTATTGGTGTATTTTTCTAGGCAAATACCCCACTTTATATAGGGGGAGGGGAGGTACTACCTCCCCTCAAGTCCTGGGGTGGGACTAAAGGAGAGGAGGGGGTGGGGTGGCCGCCGGCCAGCCCCTAGTGGGTTCCCAGGGGGCAAGGCCCAGCCTCCCCTTGGTCCCTTCTCCTCTCTCCTTTCTAATGGGCCCTCTCCTCCTAATTGGCCCATTAAGCCTTTTGACCTTTTAATTGATTTTCTATTTATTAAATAATTATGAATAAATGATTAAATCAATATTTAACATTCATTCACATATCATTTAATCTCCGTGGCCATGGAACACCTTCCACCTCCACTCCGGACATCCTCCGGACTTACCGAAACCCTTCCGGTTTTCTCCCTTCTTTTCTTCGGCGATTCTACCGATCCTATAAACACTCTCTAAGCATCATCAAGCCCTTAAGCGTGATACCCCACGGTTCGGGAACATCGCAGACATGGTCGGACACTCCCGCACCAATGATCGGCAGAGGACCTGGATGGCCATGTGACCCCGTATGCTCCACGAAGATCTTTCGTCGCTTGAACCGGACAGTGTCTTATTCCCTTTGTCACTCGATACTTGCATTGCCCGAGATCTGATCAATGACATCACCATGTCGTGTTCAATCTCGTTACTGAACAATGCTACTTAACTCGTTCCGACAAGTGATATCCCCGTGATCTAATCACACGCTGCGCAGCTATTGGATATAACTTCTCCGAGTGGGCCCTTGAGTATCTTTCCGTCACATGGACGGACAAATCCCGCTCTTGACATATATTGCCTCTACGGTTTCCTCTAAATACCTGAACACACCTTTATAACCACCGTTTTACCAGATGGCGTTTGATGGTATCTAAGCACTCTCGGGAGACAGTGATTGATATAGCCTCACGGTCTAAGGAATAGTCTACGAGGATCCATTTCTAATCATCGTAACTTGAACTTCGTGACATGATCGGGTCACGATGTTTAAGTTGTGTATTGGTTCATCATCTCATTCTCCGAATGAGATGACCTCATTTCCAACTGGCATAAATGCCACATGATCAGGAAACATGATCATCTATTGACCAATGAACCAGTGACTAGAGTTTTACTGGGAACCCCTGGTTGTTTTTATATCACACGTGTATTGATGTTTCCACTCAATACAGTTATAGCATGATATAAAACTTAATCATAAACTATATGAAATATGATAATAGTCCTTACTACTATTTGTCTCTAGGGCATATTTCCAACAACAAGGGGGTTGAAGGTACCATCGAGGCCATTGAGAATATAATCACGAATCTCAACATCATTGACCTTCTTCCTTGCAGCGGCAAGTTCAAAAGCGAACCCCTTCATCTTGGTAAGATATTGGGTGGCCGTCATATCAAGCTTCTTGGTATTGGTGAGGGCACCATGGAGAGTGGAAACCCGAGGCTTGGACTGAGTAGAGTAGATGCCATTGAGATAATGCCAAACGTTTGCAGCGTGCTCAAGCCCAAACACATCAACAAGCACATCCTCGGAGATGGAATTCACAAGGAACCCCACCACCTGTTGATCCTTCATGACCCATGCATCATAGGAAGGGTTGGGGATGCCAATTTTTCTTGTTCTTGTCTTCGGCTTCTAGGAGCTCGGGCGGCGCCACATCTTTGCCCTCGAGAAGACCCATGACCCGGGAGGCACGAAGAGAGGTCAACACTTGAGCTTTCTAGTAGAAAAAATTGTCGCGGATGAGCTTCGTGGTCGGCGGTGCATCAATGGTGCCCGACACGGGAGTTGTAGATGTCGACATTGGAGGGAGAGGAACATTGGGATTTTTTGTTGGTTTTTTGTGGGGATCGATCTAGGTCGATTCAGAGGTCCTGGTTGTGCGAGCGATCAAGGACGATCGGAGAGCGTGTAGGCTTGTGAGAAATCGGGAGAAGGTAGGGTGGGGAATTGGTTCGTGATGGCGTTGGGAATCGATCTAGACGATCGGAGGACCTTGGAGAGTTGTGGCTGGCGGCGATCTGATAAGCTCGGTGGCGGCAGCTAGAGAGAAGGAAGAGAGGCTCGTGTTACCATGTTATTGTGAGGGGAACGATACCTTCGTTGGAGGGTTCAGTTGCATGTTAAGTAGATCGAGAAAAACACCCCATTGATGGAGTATACAAGAGGTAAGGGGTACAGTTGGAGTACTACTCCAGACCATACACACCTAGGTATATCACGTTACAAACTCTAACATTTCGACATCGAATTCGAGATGGAGTGAGTACTTATTTTACGCTTTATAAGGCTGCTCTACCTCAAATTTTGTCAGTGTCCTCCGCCGGTGATATGTCGACTGCATCGGGCTAAATTGCACGCATCTCTGTGGTACTTTGCCGATATTGGCACGGTTCTATACAAAAACGTCATCTCCAAACATCACTGCAAACAGACATACTGTCACCCACCGTTATGCATCGAACTAGGATCGAGCTCATGTGAAGGAGCAAGCTAATTACTAGTGAGCCAGGACAAATGACAACAATCACACATTTTACCATTACATTCAAAAGGCTTTGTTACATCATTCAAACACTTGACATGGAGTAAGGTGTTACCACCAATGATGTAGTTGGTGGTATTACAATCCACGAATACGAGTATGTACACAAACACAGTAGATAACGAGGGTGGGCATGACACGTAATATATGCACCACATGTTAGATACAAATATGATATACCGATCCCGGTATAATGCTATAAAGCGTCATTTATTGAAAAAAGCAACGAAAACAACCAGACCCTCACGAATTACCTGCCAAGCAAGCGAGATGGCCGGCCCTTTATCCGAAGACATAGCTGTTGTGCAGTGCTTTGAAAACAGTTGGGTCCTCCTCCATCACCTTCACCAGCTCCGGCGCCGCGTGCACGTACACAATCCAGTCGCCATCCCCGTGTGCGCTTGGCATCGGCATCACGTATGCCGCACCGGCCGGCCATGGGAAGTGATACGATGCAAACACCGGCAAGCCCGTCCCGAAGTCGGCCTCACCGACGGGAAACCCCATCCCCGACGACACGATGCACGCCATGGCCTCCACACCACCAGTGCCACCTAAGTACGCCCTGGCCGCGGCAGGGTTGGGCCGTAATGCCTCTACCCAGTCGATCAGTCCTCGGAAGTGCTCGCTCGTCGCGGCCTCCCGCACCCACCGGTGCACATCGTCGGCAACGTCGGCAAGCGACATGTCGCGGCGGCGAAGATCGTCCCTGCTGATGACACCGTATGGTATGGTCAACACGTTGCCGAAGTAGGTCTTCATGGCGCCGTCCGAGGACATGCGTGCACGCCCGTCCACGACCATTCCCATGCAGCACAGTAGCTGACCTCCGGAGGCCGCCCTGGAGCAGAGCTTCCATAGGTGGGCCGTGAACGCCTCGAGCTTGGTGCGCCCTGGTCCGGCCAAGCCCTGCAGCGCCGTGATATCGGCAGCGGCTATGTGGTAGATGCGGTTGACAGCCGTCGCAGAGACGGAGGCCGGAGGGAGCGGCGTGGAGCTGAGAGGGGAAAATAGGCGGTCGATCAGGGCATTGGTGGAAGGCGTGCGCGGCGATGGGTCGCGCGGGGCGACTAGGGAGCGGCTGAAGGACGGAGCCGGAGGCGTGAAGCCATGCCCAGCATCACGGGATGCGGCAGCCCACGCGACGAGGAACATGTTGATGGAGTAGGCGTCGCAGACTCGGTGGTCGAAAGTGCAGCCAACGACAGCGCCGCCGCACTTAAACTTGGTGACCTGTGCACGCACGTACCATGTAACGGATTTGGCAATATAGTTATGAACATTGGGATAAGCATGTGAAAGAAGTTAATATACTCCCTCTGTCCAGAAATAACTGCTTGAATTTGTCTAGATTCAAATGTATATATATACTAAAACACGTCTAGATACATTCTATAAAAACCCTAGTCAGCTATTTCTGGACGGATGGAGTACAATATATTTTACTAGTAGCAATTTTGCTAATTAATTTTAACTCAGTCAGGTCATACTCTATTGAATTTGTATTGGGATTTCTGTCATGAGTTACAAGTGTGACATAATTGACATTTTTCAGTTGCAAGTGAGATTGCAACTCAAATTTTTTAGTAGTAAGTAAAGTTGCAGATGAGATATTTTTAGTTACATGTGGCTTGCGGCGAGATTAACATTACTTACCTAAAAATTAAGCTAATTCTGAATCGATTGAAAATTAGGCACATCCATATATTTTAATGTTATCTAGTACTAGTATCTAACATCATCTGGCAAACACTGTTTCTCTTTTGTGACAGTACGGAGAACTAATTTCTTGTCCTGTCAATTAATGCAATCATGTTGTCACAGTTTCACTGGCGCTTTACGTGGTTAACTAGTTACGAACTTAGTGACATAGTACACCTTTTCTTGTGAAATCTAATGATGCACTACCTGAACAGATACCACACCGGACTTTTTGGCGGGAACCAGCATCTGGACGCCCTCGTCCACCATGCCTAGCCGGAGCTCCCGCAGCATGGCGTCGCCGGCACTGGCCTCCGTGAAATCAACACCGCGGCTGCCGCACAGCAGTTCCGGCTCCCCCGCGGCGTTGGGCACAACCTCCCCGGCGAGCGGGTAGTACTTGACGAGCACCTTGGCCAGCGCCGCCTTGAGCGCGGCCAGGGTTGGCGCCGGGTGGAGGTAGCAGAAGAAGACGCTTACCTCGAGCGGCGGCAGGAGCAGGTCCAGGTTAGACAGCGGCATGCGGTGCTCGTGTATCGGCAGTGCCGGCTTCACTGCTGTCGTCGTGGATGAATAATTGAGCAGTAGCTCATGCCCACCGTGCACTTGGGTTGTTGTTTCGTTCAGCATATTGGAAGGAGTAGTGGAGTAGCGACGACGTTAATGTGAGACTATTAGCTCGTAGGGAGAGATCAGTGTGAGACTATAGCTAGCTTAGATATAGTTAGCCATGCGTAGTTTGAAGGGCCATGGTGGGGGTGTTATTTATAGGATGGCGCCGGGTGGAGATAGCTAGTAGTACATGTTCACAGTGCATTTCGCGTCTTCAGAATGACACACTCTTCGTCGACACGGTGACAAGCCATGCACCATCCAACACAGCCGCCACTTGACGCCGCGGCGCGCACACCTTACGTACAGTACCAAGATTCAAGCGAAAAATACATATACCTACTCATCCGCTGATCGCTGGGCAGGGCTGAGCGAGCCCGGCGGGGGATGCAACCCTAATAATGATGCTGGGTATGGTTAGCATATTCCGGTGCTACGAGATTATAGACTTGTTACAGTTGACCGCAGTGCTTCGTTCAACGTAATCCTGTTCACGATCGAATCGACGAGATTAACAATTTAGATTGGATTGTTCACTGCTTTGTGTATGATGATTTTGTGTCCCTCCACACACCAACGGAGCAATCGATTCCAGAATAACAAAGCCTAATTCTCTGCCACGCAAACAACTCGCAGCAGCATATATACACGCAACATTAATCTATCCCAGAATTCGGATCTCGAGTCTGACTTTCCTATATGACGATTTACCCCAGAATTAAGGTACTCCCTGATTTTTTTTTTTGTAGTACTCCTCGAAGCTTATATGGAGTAGTACCGACTAATAAGCCTATCCGTTATATTTGAAAGAATGGACGGCACAACTTAAAGTTATGGTAGTACCGTAAAAGTGCTCAGCTGCAAAGCATATATATATATACAATTACTGAGAGATTTTTTCAACCCCACGTACGCAACCAATGGTTGCCTGCCATTCGGTTAAGACTGAAAAAGAGTTTTTTTAGGCATGCATGGTTGCAGCATAGAAGATGACACTTGCTCGTAAATCTCTTTGAAAGATCTTAAACGTGTCGTATCGTCTATATATCTTTGTAGTTGCTGTTGGTGAAAATTCCCATTTTGGTTCATGCTGTGCTCTTCACTGGTCCACCATTTTCGGCAACCAGGGTTGGTCCTTTGTCTAGCTTGGTTGGCATTTCCCTTTCATTTTAGATGAGATCTAGATGTTTTTCGCAGGAAAGTTTACATGACAAGTTGAGTAAAAGAATAGTCATTCCCATTCTAGGATGCTTTGTTAGCGATCTGTTATGGCAAACTCTTTTCATGTAGCTAATTGAACAAACGAAACAAGTCAGGCGATACAAACAACAAGTGCTATATAATTCGATTCCACAAATGTATAAAATAGTCGGGCTATACAAACATCAAGGTAGCTAAAAATTAGATAGCAGTATTTAATTACCATAGGTATGTGTTGTCTATATAAAATAAATATGATTAATTAGTATTCCCTCCGACCCATATTAGTTGACTCGAATTTGTCTAGATTTGGATGTATCTAGACATGTTTTAGTATTAGATACATCCGAATCTAGAAAATTCCAAGTCAAGTAATATGGGTCGGAGGGAGTATCATTATGATCTGGCTTCACCAAGATGTTAGTAGATCCTTTGTTATTTTCCAATTTATCGTTGGATTTCTAGTATTAGCTTAATTAGGATCCTTTCATTAATTCTATTACCGCGAATCTATAATGTGAAAGTTACCTGTATTTGTGTATTAATAATCTGCATCGTTACAATGCAGACCTGTCAAGAAATTAGACCACCCTGTCAATTTATGATATTTTCTTTAGCTAGCCTTTAGCCTTTTCCCTTTATATGATTACATGTGCAAATGTTGTAAAGAAAAATTGAAATCACATATTCTTGAATTCACAGCCACCATCAGGGTGAGGGTATGATAGATGGCAACTTAAAGCCTCATAACAATAAGTATATTATAAGTGCAACTCCAAGCGCACCCCTATGTCTCCCTCGTTCGTCCATTGGGGGGGGGGGGGGGCAAGTAAAACCATGCCCTAGGGCAACATACACTTCAATCCCGATTTTGTCTAGACACCTCCAAAACTCCCCAAAATTTGGGGGTGGGGGATTGAGGTGTCCAAACCACCTAGATGTTCTCTAGCCTGTTGACAGTGGGCCCGAAAAAGCCCACTTGGTAGTGAGATAGGGGAAAATCCCATCCCTCTCTCTCTTTGCTCACTACTCTCCCTCCCCTCACTTACTCTCTTAGCTCCAAATATTTTCACTATCGTCGCCCACCTGCAGTTCTCCTCCAACGATGTTGCCTCATTCTTTTGTACCTCCACACGATAGAGAAGAGGCTACCAATGCTCGATAGTCAGGCGAGGACCATCATTGAGCTTAGAAGAGGGACGCAAATGCCATTGCTAAGAATTTTGCGCCACGGAAGCAACGACTGCTACTAGCCAAGGGAGCTCAATTGTATCCAAGAGTGACTCCCCTGGGAACTTGTGGTTGTTGCTCTCAACCTCACCAGTGTACATCCCCAATGACGGCGTGCTATGCGCCCGAGTTGTTTCTACCATGTGGTTGGCAATTTTGGACTGTGGTTATGCCACCATTACGCTTTATCCCCCGAAGTACAATTAGGAATGTTGTCCATTGATAACAACAACATGAACAACGCAACTCCGGCCTATACCTGCATGGTCGCCATGGAATTGGTGGACCTCAACAACAATATGTGGGTCGCCGACTCATCGATGCTCTAACACAAGCTACATGTGTTGGCAAACGGAGAGGGCTTGGACATCCTGTACTTGTTTGGCAAAATACCTAGCCAGAACGAGGTAAGTTTGAATATTTTTCTGTACAATAACTTTCATGCATTTGCTTGATGAATCGTTGTGAATGTTTTGGATGAATTTGGCACATTGACCAAAATGAATCAATGTAAATATCTGATGAATTTTCCATATTGCATTGCTAGATGCATATGTGTACATATGACTCTCTCGATGAGTGCATGATGGAAATGATCAACCATGTGATGATAGCATGACAATCACTAAGCATGATGAAAACTGATTATAGGTATTGAAATGTAATCCCTAAACATGGAGAACAAGTTAAATGGAGTCCGAGGATATCAAACATAATATTTGAAGAAACTCCATATTTACATAAAGGGGTGATGACCCACAAGTATAGGGGGTGTATCGCAGTATTTTTGATAAGTAAGAGTGTCGAACCCAACGAGGAGCAGAAGGTGCTGGCTAGTGGTATGGATCAGGAATTCTCTGCAAATACTTAGCAAACGGATTTTTAGGGGTTTTTGATAATACAAGTAAATAAAGTACGAGTAAATAAAAGACAATAAGAATAAATGCAGCAAGTGGCTCAATCCTTTATTCAGCAAAGGACAAGCCGGTTGTATTACTTAAGATGACCAAACGTTCTCAAAGACACATGGGAATACCATCAAGTGCTTTCGCTTCATATAGTTGATTAATCCTCTTTAGCTTGCTAAGTGTTGTGTGGGTGAACCTGTGCTAATGTACCGACCTTCCTAGGACTAATACATACTTGTGATTATACCCCTTGCAAACATCCGTAAGTACAAGAAAGTAATTAAGGTAGAAACCTAACCACAACTTTAAACTCTAAGACCCTTACGTCCTTTGTGCAATGGTTTCCTAATGGGGGTTCAGGTTTCTGTCACTCCGGCAACCCCTACTATTAGTAGCCAAATACATAATGCATTCCACTAAGCCCATATAGGTGAAGTGCCATGTAGTCGACGTTCACATGACACCACTAGAAGAAGTACACCACAACTTAAATATCAAACTATTGAATCTTTCTCAACACAATTCCACTACTAACAACATGACTTCTCCCATGTACTCAAGAACAAAATGAACTACTCACAAGACATCATATGGATCATGATCAGAGATGGAATAATGATGTATAACAATCTGAACATAAACAATAATTCAACAGTTCACTCAATAGCATCAACTACAAGGAGTAATCAACACCGAGAAAGTTTCCCCTAAGAACTATGCAAGATTCAACCCAATTGTTACAACAATATGGAGATGGTGATGAGGGTGCTGATGGTGATGATGGTGATGATGATCCCGATGAAGTCCAACTTGATGGTGCTGTTGATGGTGATGATCTCCCCTCTCCAGGAAGGAATTCCCTGGCAGAAATCTGTCTGCCGAAGAGATCTTTCTCTCTCGGTGTTTTCCGCCCCTCAGAGGCGGCGGAATCTTTTTGTGGTCACCCTCCGAGTATTAGGGTTTCCGGAGGATTATATACGCCAGAGGGGAGAGCCAGGGGTGGACCAGGGCGGCCACACCACCTGGTGGCGCAGCCTAGGCTGGCCCGCGCCAGGGGGTGGTGTGGGCCCCCTATGGCCCATCTTTGTCTCCCCTTCTGGCTTCCTTCGTCTTTTGGAAAAAATAGGATTTTCCATATATTTCCCCGGATTTTCTGATCTTCGTGAATTTTGCCTCCAAACAACACCTTTTCCATCAGAATCCTGACTGCAGCGGCCCATGCTCCAAAAGTCATCAACCATGCAAAACAGATGAAATTACATAAGTACCATCCCTTAATATGAAATATATCAATGAATAACAGTAAATTATGATATAGAATAGTGATGCAAAATGGACGTATCAACTCCCCCCAGCTTAGACTTCGCTTGTCGCCAAGCGAAACTGAACTCAATAAATATGACCTCAGGTTTATGGAGTGAAGAGTCGATAAAAGAATACGGACAAGAAGCATCACATTCATCAATACATAGATCATAATAGAAGACAACTCACTATTATATAACTCAACTTGCAATGAGTAAAGGAAACACAATAAAGATACATAAAGTAAATCATAATCGGTAATGGCAAACTTAGCTCTTGGTCGAAGAATAGTTGATAATCTGCTGGAGTTCACAAATAACTAATTTTCAATGATAGCTTTCAAAGTAGTAGACACCAAGATAAGAGCAATGTGCAAAACAAGGAACATAAGAAACATGATTGAATAAATCATCCTATGAATGAATGAATGAAACACAACAACTCAAAATACTTGCTGAGATAGAAGGGAATAGGTTTACTGACTAAACTAAAAAGTAAAAGAAAGGGCCCTTCGCAGAGGGAAGCAGGGATTTCAAGTTTCATAAAGAGCTCCCAAAAATTATGGTACTTATTAGCTTTCAGCTCTCATTGCTCCTATCATAGGCATCTTTAGGTGATTGAGGTTAAAGTGACACAACTAAGAGGATATGCTTGACAAGTTATAAGTTGAACTCTCATGCCCCTTACTTACGAGTACCGAACCTCATGCTACTCAACTTTAGTCACAAGTAAGCTCTTGTCATTGTAAATACATATGTATCATAAAGAACCACCAACGGGGTACCCCTCGCACATGATACAGAAGCTATCCCATAATCAAAATGACAAGGCAAGCAGACAATGAGCATCTCAGCGATCCTTTTATTTGCTATTTGGATAGGTTTTTATTGAAGATGCTTCATAGAGTGCTCATTAAGGTTATGCTGCAAGTTTCCACCATGATTAGGCATGACTTAGGCTAGCGGCCTAGGCGTTTCTCTAACACACATACAAACTCCATGATCTTACAAGTTCCCCTTTTATTTCACACCACCGGGATCCATAGGCAAAAGAATCATGATATCAACGAGGTACAAAGTACCAGTGCAATGTTGAAAGAGTTCCCCATGATACGTGGTTCTGCTAACTTCAACTTATAAAGCGCAAGCATATACGCAACAAAGATGGACACAATGGTTCAAGTTTATTAATTGCAAGAAAGTAAAGTGTGCCATCAAGTTCGTGAGAGCTTTAATCACTAATTTTCACATAACAAGTTTAATTTGGAAGGTAGATGAAAACGAGATTTTACTTGGAATAGCAGTAATGCTAATAGGTAGGTATGGTGGACACAAATGGCATAGGTTTGGTTTAAGGATTGGATGCACGAGAAGAATTCCCTCTCAGTACAGGTTTTTGGCTAGCAAGGCTGGGTAGCAAGTATAAGAGTTGAAGGAAACAAACAAACATACAAGTGATAAAAACAAACATGCAATCTTCCTTGGAAGCACAAAAAGATCTTAAGCAGAGAATACTAAACTTATGAGCAAATCAAGAAAGAAAGATGATGAAATTATATTTCTTTAAGAGTACTTTTATCTTTTCATTCAACTCTCAAAAATAGTGTTGCTACTGACCAAGCCAGGTTTGCCAAAACCAACTAAATTAACTCAATGATCCCAAAGTGATACCAATACTAACAACAAGATCAATCATATAACCACAAATTGAAAACTAATATAAGATGTGCAAAAGAGTAAATGATAGAACTTCTCATTAATAATCCATAACGGCAACTCACACCAAGGGATACATATCTAACGAGAGAGGGGACACTTCCAAAATGCAAACCATCCTACATGATAACTTCTCTATTCATGATATGACTCTACTAAAAAGGTAAAAAGATAGAAGATAGTGATGTGATACCGCGGCACTCCCCCAAGCTTGGAACAAACCAAGGGGATGCCAAACCTGATGACGAATTAATCCTTCGGTGGTGGTGGTATTCTCTCATCATTGTCTGACTTCCAGGGTAAGGGCTCCCCATCAACAAAGGACATCTTGGTCTCCAGCATCCTGAAACTTGCAGCAACACTTATGCGTTTAAACCTAACCTCGTACTCATAGTTTTGATTTTGAATGTTGTAGAGCTGTGCTTGCAGTTCGTTGGTTGTTTGGCGGAGTGAGAGGACTTCATCCTTGAGCTCAGCAGTCTCCTTTTGGTGCTCGACGATGAGTTCAGAACAAATCTTATGGATGATATCCACTTCGCGTTCCGCCATCTTCTTATACCTAAAGACTTCTTGGTCCAGTGCTTCCATCCTGTCTTCCAGACTTCCTTCACCTTTAACGCCTTGAACCTCCTTTATCCGTACCTCTCCATCTTCAAGCAACAACTCCTTGGGATGAATCGCCAACTCTCTCATGTAGGGGTTGATGATATCCGCAGAGGAGTCTTCCTTGTCTGACCCAGAGGGAGACATTGTGGCTCCAACTCTAGGACTCTACCTGTCAGAAACATATCGAACAAAAACACGATGAGAAAACGATATACGAACCTTGGGGGATCCGGGGATTATATATTACGAAGTTTTACAACTAAAGGAAGGTACTGGGAGAAAACGGGTCGGAGACGGAGTTTGGGGTGGCCACACCACCTGGTGGCGCGGCCAGGGGTGGGCCCACGCCACAGGGTGGTGTGAGCCACCCTGGCTCCGTTTCCATCCCTCTTTCGCTTCGTAGCTTTCCTTGTTGGCTAAAAACTGCAAAAATATAACTGGACAGATCTTTCGCGGAACTTTTCTTACCAGAACTGTTACCTATTCGAAAATAGACTCTGCAGGTCTCTGAATTTGGTCTTTGATAAATTTTTCTGGAGTTATAACTTGAAAAGCATCAACATCTTCATTATAAGAATCCCCAGCAATGTAGTGCTTAAGTCGCTGCCCATTCACCACTTGTGTAGTGTTATCTTTTAAAGAAGAAATCTTTATTGCTCCTGAGCGGTACACTTCTTGAATAACGAAAGGTCCTTCCCATTTTTACAGTAGTTTTTCTGCAAAAAATCTGAGACGAGACCTATACAATAGAACTTTCTCACCAACATGGAATTCTCTCTTAAGTATTTGCTTGTCATGCCATCTTTTAACTTTTTCCTTAAATAGTCTAGCATTCTCATAAGCTTCACTCCTCCATTCATCCAAAGAACTTAAGTCAAATAATCTTATTTCACCAGCAAGCTTTCAATCTCTATTAAGTTCTTTAACTGCCCAATAAGCTTTGTGTTCTAATTCTAAAGGTAGGTGACAAGCTTTCCCATAAACCATTTTATAAGGAGACATCCCCATAGGGTTTTTATAGGCAGTCCTATAAGCCCATAAAGCATCATTCAACTTTTTAGCCCAGTTTTTTCTAGATCTATTAACAGTCTTTTGCAAGATGGATTTAATTTCTCTAATTGATAACTCTACTTTCCCACTAGTTTGGGGGTGATAAGCTGAAGCAATTCTATGATTAACATCATATTTAGCAAGGGTCTTTCTAAAACCACCATGAATGAAATGAGAACCTCCATCAGTCATGAGATACCTAGGCACTCCAAACCTAGGAAAGATAACATCCTTAAGCATTTTTAGAGAGGTCTCCCCGTCAGCAATCTTCGTAGGTATGGCTTCTACCCACTTAGTAACATAATCTACGGCAACAAGAAGATGAGTATAACCTTTCAAGGGAGGAAAAGGACCCATAAAGTCAAATCCCCAGCAATCAAAGGGTTCAATAACTAGAGAGTAGTTCATAGGCATTTCATTGCGTCTAGAAATATTACCAACACGCTGACACTCATCACAAGATAAAACAAATTTTCTTGCATCTTTAAAAAGGGTAGGCCAGTAGAAACCTGATTGTAGCACCTTTTGCAAAGTTCTATCTCCCGCATGATGTCCTCCATAGGCACTACCATGACATTTCCACAATATCTCCGTTTGTTCGTATTCTGGAACACATCTTCACATAATACCATCCACTCCTTCTTTATATAAATGTGGGTCATCCCAAAAATAATGCCTCAAATCGTAAAAGAACTTCCTTCTTTGCTGAGCTATGAAAGTTGGAGGCAAATACTTGGAGACAATAAAGTTAGCATAGTTAGCATACCAAGGGCTCCCTCGTGAGCTTACCCCTATTGCTGCCAACTGTTCATTCGGCAAACTATCATTAACAGACATGGGATCAAAAGAGATATTTTCCAACCGAGATAAATTATCAGTAACAGGATTTTCAGCACCTTCCTATCTACAATATGTAGATCAAACTCTTGTAAAAGCAACACCCATCTAATAATCCTAGGCTTAGAATCCTTCTTCGTCATAAGATAATAGCAGCATGATCAGTATGAATGGTGACTTTTGAGTCTAAATATAAGGTCTAAACTTATCACAAGCAAAAATGACAGCCAAGAATTCTTTTTCAGTATTAGCATAATTCCTTTGAGCAGCATCAAGAGTTTTATTAGCATAATGAATAACATTTAACTTTTTATCTATTTGTTGCCCAAGGACAACACATATAGCAAAAATCACTAGCATCACACATTATTTCAAAGGGTAAACTCCAATCAGGTGGTTGAATGATAGGAGCTATAGTTAAAGCCTTCTTAAGAGTTTCAAAAGCTTCCTTACAATCATCATCAAAAACAAAGGGTACATCTTTTTGAAGAATATTAGTGAGGGGTTTTGATATCTTAGAGAAATCTTTAATAAACCTTCTATAGAAACCAACATGACCAAGGATACTACGAATACCTTTGATGTCTCTTGGGCAGGGCATTTTCTCAATTGCCTCAACTTTAGCTCTATCCACTTCTATGCCTCTTTCAGAAACCTTATGCCCAAGGACAATCCCTTCATTAACCATGAAGTGGCATTTCTCCCAATTAAGAACACGATTAGTTTCTTCACACCTCTGCAAAACTTTATCAAGGTTGTGTAGACAATTATCAAAAGAAGTTCCATAGATGGAGAAGTCATCCATGAACACTTCCACAATTTCCTCACAAAAACCATGAAAGATAGCAGACATGCATCTTTGAAAAGTAGCAGGAGCATTACATAAACCAAAAGGCATACATCTATAAGCATAGGTTCCGTAAGGGCATGTAAAATTAGTTTTTTCTTGATCTTGTTGTTTAACAGCAATTTGAGAGAAACCGGAATATCCATCAGGAAAACAAAAATGGGTCTTTTTAGATAACCTTTCTAACATTTGATCGATAAAAGGAAGTGGGTAATGATCTTTCTTGGTAACTTTGTTAACTTTCCTGAAATCAATGCACATTCTATAGCCTACTACTATTCTTTGGGGAATAAGCTCATCATTATCATTAGGAACAACGGTAATTCCTCCTTTTTTAGGAACACAATGAACAGGACTAACCCATTCACTATCAGCAATAGGGTAAATAATACCGGCATCAAGGAGTTTCAATACCTCATTTCTTACCACTTCTTTCATCTTAGGATTCAGACGCCGTTGGTGCTCAACTACTGGCTTTGCATCTGGTTCTATATCAATAGCATGCTGACATATAGTAGGAGAAATCCCTTTTAAATCATCCAGAGTATAGCCCATAGCCCCTTGTTGCTTCTTCAAAACCTCCAATAATCGTTCCTCTTCCTTCCCTGAAAGTTTAGAGCTAATAATAATAGGATAAATTTTATTATCATCAATGTAAGCATACTTAAGATCATCAGGTAAAGGTTTTAGATCAAAAACCGGATCCTTTTTAGGTGGAAACGTGGTACCCAAATCTTCCACAGGCAAGTTATGCTTAAGCATCTTAGGTTGACGACGGAGAATCTCGTCAATCTCATTTCTTTGTTCCATGAAGATCTCACTTTTGTGATCTTCCATAAATTGCTGCAAAGCATTGTTAGGATCAAGAGAAATAGAAGCAAGTTGTTCAACTCTAAAATCCTCATTATGGGTTTCATTATCACAAGGTTCTTTAGTAAATTTTGAAAAAATAAACTCATAAGATTCCCCATCAAACTTAGTCAAGATTTTCTCCCTTTTGCAATCTATGATAGCTCCACAAGTACTCAAGAAAGGTCTACCAAAAATAACGGGATAAGTTTTACTAGCAGCTGAACCAAGTACTAGAAAATCAGCAGGATATTTAATATTACCACAAAGAACTTCTACATCCCACACAATACCGATTGGAGAGATGGTCTCTCTATTAGCAATGTGAATAACCACATCAATCTCTTCCAATTCGCAGGGACTGATTTCATGCATAATTTCTCTATGAAGCTCATAAGGAATAGCACTTGAACTTGCACCAATATCACATAAACCATAATAGCAATGATCACCAATTCTAACAGAAAGCACAGGGACACTAGCCTTTTTTAGCTTTATTAGGATGTGAGACAATATTAGAAGCACCCTCACAAAAGATTATGTGTCCATCTTCTATACTTTTAGTGACAATGTCTTTCACAATTGCTATACCAGGTTCAATGTTTATTTGTTCATCAGGTTTTACAGTTCTCTTTGCACTTTTAGTGATTGCACTAGTTATCATAGGATGATCCTTTACCTTATCCCGGAAGGGTATTGTCTCGATATAAGGTTCAGGTAAGATGTGATCAATAGTGTAAAACTCAGTACTCCCAACAGGAACACAGTCAACAATATCTTTATAAGGAGCATGGTACTTGCTCCATCCCTTTTTTGGGATTTCAATATAAGAAGCAAAAGCCTTAAAACAATTTGTAATAACTTGTAAATCAAGACCATAAGCATTACTAATATTTTGAAAGTCATCAGTTCCCATAAAAGATTCAATGCATTCATAATCATAATTTATACCTGACTTTCTACCTTTGTCATTCTCCCAAGATCCCATTTAGCCTCTTCTTCCATGCGAGTGAATGATCCAGAACAAGAAGCATCCAATAAATCCTTATCATGAAGAGAAAGCGTTGCATAAAAGTTATTGATAATAATATTGTTGGGGAGCTCATGAATGGGACATTTGAGCATTAGTAACTTCAATCTTCCCCAAGCTTGAGTTGTACTCTCTCCATCAAGAGGCCAAAAGTTGTATATTTGATTCCGATCTTTATGAATCTCACTAGGAGGATAAAACATTGAATAAAAGAGAGGTACTATTTCCTCCCATTCAAGAGCTTGACCATTCTTCAGCAGCTTATACCATTCCTCAGCTCTTCCTTTCAGTGATAATGAAAATAACTTCTTCTTAACTTGATCTAGTAATACCTGCACAATTGAACAACCCGCATAATTCATGTATAAAGAGCAAATGATCACCGGGATGGATAGTTCCATCATAAACATAGTAGTTATCAATAACACAATCAATAATTCTTGTAGGTATTTTAAAAGCATCAATCTCAGCAGGCGGTGGTTCATCTACTACCTTAGTAGTGGTAGTAGCATTACAAAATAAGAAACTCAGCAAATTATCCATAATGAAAATAAAGCAACTAACAGAAGTAAACGATACTCATAGTAGAAGTTTCCTTTACCAGTTCCACTCTCCAATAGCGCTTCACTCCCCGGCAACGGCGCTAGAAAATAGTCTTGATGACCCACAAGTATAGGGTGTGTATCGCAGTATTTTTGATAAGTAAGAGTGTTGAACCCAACGAGGAGCAGAAGGTGCTGGCTAGTGGTATGGATCAGGAATTCTCTGCAAATACTTAGCAAACGGATTTTTAGGGTTTTTGATAATGCAAGTAAATAAAGTACAAGTAAATAAAAGACAATAAGAATAAATGCAACAAGTGGCCCAATCCTTTATTCAGCAAAGGACAAGCCGGTTGTATTACTTAAGATGACCAAACATTCTCAAGGACACATGGGAATATCATCAAGTGCTGTCACTTCATATAGTTGATTAATCCTCTTTAGCTTGCTAAGTGTTGTGTGGGTGAACCTGTGCTAATGTATCGACCTTCCTAGGACTAATACATACTTGTGATTATACCCCTTGCAAACATCCGTAAGTACAAGAAAGTAATTAAGGTAGAAATCTAACCACAACTTTAAACTCTAAGACCCTGACGTCCATTGTGCAATGGTTTCCTAACGGGTGTTTAGGTTTCTATCACTCCGGCAACCCCTACGATTAGTAGCCAAATACACAATGCATTCCCCTAGGCCCATATAGGTGAAGTGTCATGCAGTCGACGTTCACATGACACCACTAGAAGAAGTACACCACAACTTAAATATCAAACTATTGAATCTTTCTCAACACAATTCCACTACTAACAACATGACTTCTCCCATGTCCTCAAGAACAAAATAAACTACTCACAAGACATCATATGGATCATGATCAGAGATGGAATAATGATGTATAACAATCTAAACATAAACAATAATTCAACGGTTCACTCAATAGCATCAACTACAAGGAGTAATCAACACCGGAAAAGTTTCCCCTAAGAACTATGCAAGATTCAACCCAATTGTTACAGCAATATGGATATGGTGATGATGGTGATGATGATCCCGATGAAGTCCAGCTTGATGGTGGTGTTGATGACGATGATCTCCCCTCTCCGGGAAGGAATTCCCCGGCAGAAATCATTCTGCCGGAGAGATCTTTCTCTCTCGGTGTTTTCCGCCCCACAGACGCGATGGAATCTCTCTGTGGTCGCCCTCCGAGTATTAGGGTTTTAGGAGGATTATATACGCCAGAGGGGAGAGCCAGGGGTGGACCAGGGCGGCCACACCACCTGGTGGTGTGGCCTAGGCTGGCCCGCACCAGGGGGTGGTGTGGGCCCCTATGGCCCATCTCTGCCTCTCCTTCTGGCTTCCTTCGTCTTCTGGAAAAATAGAGTTTCCATATATTTTCTCGGATTTTCTGATCTTCGTGAATTTTGCCTCCAAACATCACCTTTTCCATCAGAATCCTGACTGCAGCGGTCCATGCTCCAAAAGTCATCAACCATGCAAAAACAGATGAAATTACATAAGTACCATCCCTTAATATGAAATATATCAATAAATAACTGTAAATTATGATATAGAATAGTGATACAAAATGGACGTATCAAGGGGTTATTTTGTTCTTCTATTGCAAGTCACGATCAATGTATAAATGACAAGGACCCAATGTGTCAATCATCACTAGTGGAAAAAAGGCCTATAGTCCCGGGTGGTAAGGGCCATTAGTCCCGGTTTCGCACCCGGGACTGCGAAATCGGGACTAAAGGCCCCAACCTCTAGTCCCGGTTTGCTATGACCCGGGACTAGAGCCCCTTTTTTCGGAGCGGGAGGGGGGGGGACGGAGGACCTTTAGTCCCGGGTCGTAATACGGCCGGGTACTAGAGATTTTTTTTTCAATTGTTTTTCATATTTTTCTTGAATTTTTGAATTGTTTGACTCGTTAATCCTCTTACTTGGACATTTTTAACACTAATTATACTTAATCTTAGATCAAATCGTATTCATGGTCATACTTCTCGGTCGGTCACCCATCCTAGCACTACTCCATCCCCAGCACGCTTAACTTCTCTGTTCTATCAGGATGTCCTCGCGCGAAGCCCATTTGTATCTTGTTGTCAAGACTACGATATCAATCCTATTAGCTCATATCAATATGCCACACGTCTTTATTTTTCAAAATTACAAACAACTATTTAAGTAAACAACAATAATTAAGTAATAATAATATTTTACTCCAATGAAAGTAAAAAAACTAATGAAAATAATATTTTATTCATTTTTTCCATTTATTCATTTAATTTGGCATGAACAATATCTTTAAATCTATAAATTGAAATTCAACAAATAATATATCCATTATTATCAGAAAAATGTGAGGAATCCAAATATCGCATAAAAAAATTGCAAAAAATATATTTTTTTAAATAACTTTTTTTCCTTTTCGAATTTTAAAAATCTAAAAGAATCCCAAACGGCCTAAGGCAACTCGAATTTTTTTCGCACATTTTGATAGGTTGTACGTTTTTTTTCGACATCGTACGCAAAAGTTATAGCCATTTGAATTTTTCATGACAGTTTTTGGCAAAATATGTCGAAATTCATGTTTGTTAATTTTTGTAATAACTAAATCACTTAATATAACTACAGTTTGAAGGATTTTATTTTTGGGATTTTTTAAAATTTTATGGCATGCTTTTGAAACTAGAAAAGGCGATCTCAGGGAGGGTGGTGGACAGAAATCTCCTGCCACGGCAGGATTTTTATCCGTTTTCCTGTCGTGGCAGAACGCGCCAAAAAAGATCGCCAAAATTTTCTAGTCCCCGTTTATGTCTCGACCCGGGACTAGAGGTGTTGCTTTAGTCCCGGCTCGTGATACGGCCCGAGACTAAAGGGTGCTGCCGGCGCCTGCACCCCTTTAGTCCCGAGTCGTATCACGGGCCGGGTAAAGTTTTGGAACGACCCGAGACTAGAGTTTCCCCGGACTTCGAGCCGCTAAAAACGGTACGAACCGGGACTAGTGCTCATACTAGTCCCGGTCCGTAACAAACCAGGACTAGTGTCAGACTCTAGACTAAACCGAAGCCCCTTTGTCTACTAGTGCATTGGCCCAAATCATCCCGGTTAACTAATGAGACGAACTCTTGGTAACCATTTTATATGTCATCATTATTTGTTTATTCCTGGTATTATTCAATCTCCATGATATATTGAGGTTGATCTTGGTGTTTTACTGGTTTGCACAATATACTCCCTCCACTCACAATTACCTCGCATCCTAGGTTTATTCATAGTCAAACTTTGTAAACTTTGACCATATATATAAGAAAAAAATGAACATCTATAATTTAAAGTTTATCGTATTAGAATTGGCATGAACTGTACTTTTATAGTATATGTAATGAATCATGAATGTTGATATTTTTTGTTGTAGGCTTGGTCAAACTTTGCAAAGTTTAACTCTAAATAAACCCAGAACGCGAGGTAATTGTGAACGGAGGGAGTACATATACTTTCCTCCTTTCCAGAAGTAATAGATGATGTTTTAGATCTTACACAGTTCTCGATGATCAATTATGACAGTCAGTATTTGTATGCATATGTAGTTATTAAGGATATTAAAACTGGGACAAAAGGGAGCTCCCTCACTCCCTGGGCATTCTGGACCGTCCGATCGTCCATGTCCGCACTTCCTGGCTGTTCGATCTTCATCAATCCCACATGGGCCGAAATATCCCTAGGGGAAGAGCCTCTGGAGCACAAATCGGCCTATTGTGGTTAACTGGGCCCCGAAAACACACTAAAGCCCATGTAATGATATATCCTTTCGCCTCAGTTAGCGACACCCATTCAATTGACAGAGGAATTAGGGATTGAGGACGGGAAGAGACGCTGCAGGGGAGGCGATTCGGCGAGCAGTGTGGCGCATCTATCCTTCAAGGTGGAGTGGCGACACCTTTGTTGTTCAACTACCGCCTTCCTCCTTACGTGGTGGTGCGCGGTGAGAAGCTTCGCATCAACCAACCTGTTTTGTACGCGAGATTTGCAGTCCTTCGGCGTGCCGTTGTTCGTCTTCGTCACCCCGCGTCCTGCGCGGAACGCCCTACCAGATTCTATGCTTCTCCCATGATTTTTTCATGTGGATGATTGGTTTTTGTGTTCTTGCAGATGAAGGGTAAGATGGAAGAGTTTCGCACACGGCTGGTCCGTGGTGTGACACAGGCCGACGTCCAGGCTGGTTGGTACTCTCGTTGCTCTTCAGTGTTGCACTACAATGTTTCTTTCAAGCTGTGTCGATCTCTGATGCACTGTTGTGTGTTTCCATATATCCTGAAAGCATGTTGGTAGTTTGCTCTGTAGTTACACAGAACAACAATTATGTATTACTTGCTGCCAATTTCTTATGCTGCCAACCCATTCTTTTATAGTACAAATGTGTACTTCCGATTTAGGACAGGTTTTGTCTATTTACAAAATCCGTGTAGCTGCCACTAGCTTGTAAAAATTCGTCAGTTAGTTTGCAATATGCTTTAGTTCCTATAAAATTATATTTTCCCCTACATGTTAGCATGGTAAGAAAATTAGTCTGTAGTTGTGAATCAGTTCTTTCTAGAGGGGAGTCAAAATGTACTGTCTTTGATTATTATCAGTTGTACTTGAGCAAGTATATATAAGGAACTATACGGTACAAGTTTATTATAATTCATTGTTCTTAAATATATTGCTATGCACTATTGTGTAGTATTTTTGTCGCTACTACGTACCGTATACTGACCAGTTTTCAGTACCCAGTTAGATAGCTCCTTTCATGTGCTAAATAGTTCGAAAATAAATATTTAACTTTGATCTCAGTGTCAGTTTTCTGTGCTCTACACTACAGTAGTGATGCATGAGGGTGGTTGGCTTGTCAGTACCAGGTCGTAACTTCGTTTGGGTGACACTGGTCCATTGTATAATTTATTGTACGAAGCTTTCCCTCTACTAATATATCAAAAGCAAGCATTTGTTGGATCTTAAAAAAAAACAGTAGCGATCCATGTGACTATTATTGTATTTTACGTGATCGTCGGGGACCATATAAGGGGATCTTAAACATCATTTCGGGAGAATATCTAAGATGTGGCATGGAGTTTTGTTTTTATTCCTTGCATCTACCAACATGTACTATTTTTTATTTATTTTTTGCATTTCTTCCTATAGTGTTAATTGTCTTCTCTTATACATTTGTTCAATCTGCTACCCAGTTATTGCAGGTTTGATGCTAAAATTATCTGCTCATATGAGCAGGCCAACATTGTTGATTTCAGTAAGGTGTTCCTAGAGCTCGAATTAGAAGGGATTGGCTTTCCATAGAAGAAAGATATTGCATTTTTCTCTTAGGATGTCACTCTTTGTAGTATGCGTGTTTTAAAACAAGTAGACAATCACTGAATTTGTAATGATCATTGATGTTTACGAATTGAATATTGTTTGTATGAAATCTATGAAATTAGAGGTGTCATATTATGATCCCGGCCATCACCAAGTTGCCACTTGAGTTAGTTTTGGGTAGTAGTCGGTGTGTCCATATATTTAAAAACATTTGAGGCTTTTTATTGGATGGCACAACAATACACTGCTATCATGGTGTATAGCAGTAATTAAATTTTCTTAAAATTATACTTCAAAATATACCTTATGCTGAATATATCAGTTCAGATCCAAATAAATTTTTATGATTTTTCTTGGTTCTGAACCAAATAAATTTCTATGATTACCTAACATTACACTGTTATGGAGATTTTGCAGATGTATCTCATGTAAATACAAAGCCAAACAAGTAATTAGGTATCATGTTATTTACTTATCAATTTTTTTTACATAACTTGGTTAAGTGTGGAACTTCCTAACAATCTATTTACCTAATGGACGGGTGCGGCAACGCGCGCCTACACGATCTAGTTTTGCATGACAACCTAGGTAGAACTAAGAAATCTAAATAGTACTACTCCAGCTGCACATTTACAGAATCTAATACGGTTGGCAGGGAGATAGGGGAGTATTTGTTTTTTCAGAAAATCATACGAAGTCTTGTAGCGGCTGGACAAATTCTTACAGTGATGTGATCATCGGATCATCATGACAACAGTATGTGTGCATGCATGGCCGTACAATACTCCCTCTCAGTTGGTCAGTAGCCAGAGCACTGTTCCAGGCCGCGAATTAGGTTGGATACAGCATGGATGAAGTCAGAATCAGATTGGACTGCGCGGGTGATGAGAAATGTCACAAGTTAAATCAAGTACAGAGTGTTACGTACAGCAGCCGCTTATAATGCACGTTATTGCTCATACTCCATCTCATTAGCGATAGCTACCCAGCCATGATTATTGTCGGGATTTCTTCGACGAAAGGTGTTTTTATTAGCTCAAGAGTCAAGACAATACAGGTGTAAAGAGTTTACCTTGTCTTTTTTTTTGAGCATCAAGACTTTATAACTCGTAAATGTTAGAAATATTGGGTCTATTCCTTGTGCACTACACGAATCAGGAGAAAGGCCGACGGCTTTCTACCGTCGGCGTAGCACAAAAAACCGTCGGCCTACCCCTACACCGACGGCGACCGTGGGCGTCTGGCCGTTGGTCTAGATCTTGTCAGTGTGCCTGTAGCCGTCAGCGTAGCTACGGCTGTCGGCATAGAGGAGCTAGGCCGATGGGGTGGCGTGGCCGTCGGCGTGGAATGTGACGACACGACGCGAGGACGCCGTCTAGAGGTGAGCTGCGCCGCGAGGTGGGGTTAGGAGCTAGGCCGACGGCCTGTCACGTGCATGTTTCTGGTGAGCTGCATTGCGGGGCTGGGGCAGGAGCTAGGCCGACGGCAATGCCGCCGGCATAGAAATTTACTAGAACAAGAAAATAAAACTCCAACTAATTGTGTTTAACCAGCCTATCGGCATATCTTTAACGGGTATGCACAAAAAAAACTTACTAGATGCTACTGCAACAATACATGCTACTATAGTTTAATAAATTAACAGTCTAGAAATCACAACATGCTACTACTGTTTAATAGATTAACAGTAGTCCAGAAATCACAACAGATTAACAATCCATTCTACAAGTCCAAAAATAACAAACTCCATTAACAGTTTAAAATTTTACACGTCGTTGTCTGGGAGCTCGATGGTAACGAGTGTTCATCTCTCGGCGGCTTGTTTCAGGTAGCACCTTCCTATGTTCGCAGGCTTCCAAACTTGCAGCAATTATGAAACATCAAATTTTAGTACATGGAAGGAATTGTAGCAGCTTTGGAAATTAAATTGATATCACAAGTACAGATGCGTTCAAAATAAGAAACATGAATAGATATTAGTAAACGAAATATACTTGTTAATCATAAGGAATCAAACCATCCATCATAAGTAAACAGGTACTATGAATAAGTACTAAGAAGAAGTGCAAAACTAGAGTCAGAATCAAACTAGAAATTTCTCAACGCTTTTTCGATAAAAAAAATGGTGTAAACAATAATCAGATGGCGGCCCACGGGCTAGCAAACGATACGCCGACGGTTTTCCTAGGCCGTCGGTTTGCTTCTGGCCGCGGGCATCTCTAGAGGTACGCCGATGACCCCGACATCTGTTCGTGGTGTATTCCCCAGCCGTGGGCCTCTTGGTCGATTCCTGTAGTGGTGGCCCATCTAAGAGTTCATATTTTTCCTAAATCACCAAAACCCATGTGCGTGGGAATCCATGTAGGTGGCAGCTCACGTATGTATGACAAAATGAGCTAAGTTTAGTATCACAATAAATAATAGAGGAGAATTACACCATCTTATAAGATGATATCATGTGTTGACACGCGGACACCGGATGCCGGGATCCCCTTCCGTGTTCGGAAGTGGGCACGAGATTGCATCAAACCACCTCGTTAGAAAATATTATAATTATTTATTGTGTCAAAACTGTGCATGGGCAAAACAGGAACGAAGGCGCTCGTCGGTAGCCCGTGGCCGCCGCCGCACCCCGGTGACTCCTACGGTGCTATGCTGCTGGTCTAGGGTGTGGTGCTTACTTGGCCGCCCCTTTGATCGAGATTGTGTTTGTGTTGGTGTGGCTTGGCGCGAGTCAAGCGCCTCAATGCTCCTTGTGCCGCATGTTGCGCTCGCCGTCATCGACTATGCTGCTTCCTTTTCTTGGCCTTAAGCTAGGACAAGGTAGGTTCCTGTCCCTCCCTACTAATCCTTCTGTCTAGCCTCTCTCCCCTCCTAAATATGTTTTAGTATTTGATTTGAACTACTCTGTGGAGCATGTCTTGCTCAAATGTCTTGCTTAATTAGGGTTCTCACTTCTCCCTGTAGCTAGGGGTATAATCTTTGTATAGTTATTGATGAATTGGTACAGCTAATACGATTAGTTCTGAGTACATTAGCATGAACCCCTTTGGTTCAATTTTGGGTTCTTAGTGCTGAGTAGATTCAGATATCCAAATGTTACTTAGTAACTTTATACATGTCTAGGTGCTTTGACGATCTCGGTTTTAGTGATATGGTTGATACACTCTCTACAGTGATGTTAAACTTACTTAGTAAATGCTAGCTTGTCCTAGTGCAATAATGATTTGCTATGTTGCTGTCATTTTGACAGTGATATAATATTAGTGGTTGATCTGGATCTAACTATGAGACCTTTTCCAATAAGGTGGCCATGATAATTTAAATGCAGCAGTTGGCACTTCGCTATGTTTGGGTTCCACGTGAGTGTCTTAGTTGATTTAACTCAGCTATGCTCAAATGGAGAAAAGTTTCTTTAAAATTTGCAATTGATGATTCTCCATCTTGATGCTAGTGTAATGACTTGAATGTGTTGGACTGCTTGTCATTATTGGCAGATATCTGATTTGTGAACTAGCTTTATTATAATCTTGTTGAGAAAGTAATTTTATCCAACATAGTGTATGGTGCAAGCATAGGTTACTTATACATTAGCTACTATAAAACATGGCAATAAGCTATGCTAAAATGATCCCTACACATTCAATTAGGAAAATGATTATTTACTTGCTTTCTTGATAAGTGGCTTCTGTTGCGATTAGACCTGCTATTGTGGTGCCTCCCTAGTGCAATGTGCACAACAGTAGTTCTATACAACATGACATGTTGCTCCTACTTGGCAAATATTTGGTTTGGTTCCCTGCCAATGATGCTTGGTCTGAGACTCAATCTTAAATAATAACAAATGCTAGTCTTGGGATTATAAATCTATGATTAGCTTGGTGTAGCATTTCTACACAAGCCCGAGAGTTCTTTTAATTCTTTCCTTGTTGCTTCATTTTATATGCACGCCTAAACTAGAGCTGTTAAGAACATATTTTAGATGATAATGATCTCAGGGATCAACCTGCTGCTGGTGATGTACTTGTTGTTGCTTGTGCTGGTGATCCTAATGTTGATCTTGATCAACTCCTGATTTCATTACTGGTCTACTCCTTCTTGTATTGTTGTCCTTCTCCTCCTGGAGTTGTTGATGGCCTCCCCTTGAGCTTCTCCTAGAGCTTTCCTTCAAATAACGATGATGTTGATCTTATGGTTTATCTGGTGGTGTGAGGATCTGAGATGTACTGAGGTTGTTTCGTGCTGGTGTGATGGAAATGGATTGCTAGCAGTCTTGCTACGGTTGATGCTCCCCTTTTGTATACTTTCTATCTTATTTGTGGTGTGGACAACACATCCATCTGCATGTATGTGTAAGTTTGTTGCCTACTTCAGGTGGACCCTCCCAGGGTTCAAATTTCATGACTGAGATATTTTTATAGTGGATGAGATCGACCTGGAATGGTCTTATCTTGACTTGGTAATTAGTTTTTGTGATGCCACTTGTATCTTTGTCCCAGCCAATGATGCAAAAAGGTTGAGGCAAACTTATGTATTGATAAGAACAGTTTATTATTAGTCTTGGTGAAACTTGCCCCTAATTCTAGATCAATGATGCAGTTAGGCATAACACCTCTATGTTCTAGTATGAGAGTATATTACTCTACTAACCCTCTCTTTCCTATACTTGCATGTGTGTCTTTTCTTTTGCAGGTACAAAAAAGTCAAGAAATAATCAAGGAGAAGAAAGAAATAGCTACGATATAGAATAGAAATTTAATTCCCTATTTGTTGTATTTTTCAAAAAAAATCAAAGTGGTAAAGACAATGGAGTAATATATTAAGTAATAAAGACATTACTTTCTTTATTGTATCATTTTTTTCTTTATTACTTATTTGTAAAGACAATGTATTATGAGAAATACAATAAAGTCATTATTTTATTCCTTTTACACTATATCCTTTCTTGTTGTGTCTTATTTATGGATGAGAATTCAATTCTGTTAATTGTTCTCTAATTATATTTATAATTCATTTTCATATTTATTTTATTTACATTAAAACATATCTTTTGAATATTCAAATTTTAATAATTTTAACAAGCACACATAAATCTACAAAGATCATGTCAGAGTTTACAACACTCTTATTTGACAGTCCTAATTTTAATTTGTCAAATAGGAAGAAACCCTGATCCCATTCTATGTTTTAAAACTTTGCGCAATTTTCTTTCAGATTTTGTATGTATGAATGCAATGCACACAACTATAGTCTCTATATTTCTTACCAAAAAACCTAGGGTATTCCAAGGTCCCAGGATCGAGAAGCTTGCCGGAGCCAGACCAAACAAGTATGGCACAACATCATCGCGTTTTTTCTTCTGCATGCATGCGTCAAGGGTAGAACTATTGCCTCTCACCTGAGCTGGATCTTGGAGCGGCTTGCCGGAGAAAATTTCAATTTCTGGCCATGCCTCTTTAACCCAACAAGACCATGGTCGGTTGCCGATGGGACATGTGGGAAAGGGGAGCGCAGTGGCACTGGCAGCAGCAAGCGGTGACAGTACCTAGACAGGGTGGGAGGGAGTTAAGCTCGTCGTCCCCCGCACTTTCCCACACGTGCAACCAATGGCCACCAGGAGCCCAAAATGCGCTCTGTCGAGCCTGGCTCCATGGAAGCAGCCGATTCGATAGTTCCTAGTGGGCCTGGCTGAAGGCTGCTTTGCGAAGCGTGTGGGCAATGATGGGAAGGGAGCCTAGGCATCCAATTGGGCCGAAATCTTCTCCCCAAGGCCTGCCCAATGCCATGGGGCCTACCAAATGTGCCATGAATAGTCGGTAGCGACGAGCGCCACGATGTGAGATTTAAATAGACCCATAGATGCACGAGCCTTCATTCCTGTTTTGCCCATGCATAGTTTTGACACAATAAATTGAAGGAGATATGCCCTAGATGCAAATAATAAATAGGTTTTTATTGTCATATCTCAATTAGTTTATAATAGTTTCATAATGTGCTATAACTGTGCCAAGTAGAAACATTGGTACAGGTGTGGTATGAAACAACCAAGTGCCTAGTAGCCACTATTCATACTAGTTCATTGGTCATGAGGATGATCTAGGTTTCAAGATCATGGGCATTTATGCCAATTGACAACGAGATCATATCATTGGAGAATGATGTGATTGGACATTCCTCGAAGGATTGCAACACGATCAAGTCATATAATTCATTGTTGCAACAGCTATACCTAGACTCCTTTTCCTTAGACCGTGAGCTCATATTACTCACTGTTTCCTGAGGCTGCTTAGACTACATCAACCGTCATCTGGTAATACGGTGGCCATAAAGGTGTACGTTGGGTATTCCAAAAGAACAGTAGATGACATGTGACTGCAAGACCGGGATTTGTTCACCCACATGATGGGTAAAGATACATACGGCCGGCTTGGTGAGATTACATCCATAAATGTTGCAACATGTGACTCGGTCACGGGGATGTAATATCACGGTAACAAGAAAACAGAACTTGTTGTGAACGAGATTGAACAAGGTATGGGATACCAATGATCGGATCTCGGACAAGTCGTATCGAGAAACAAACGGAATTGGATGCTACATTTAGCGGTTCAAACGACATTGTCATCAGGAATGCATAGGGGTCACATGGATATCCCTGGTCCCTCTGTTGATGATTGATCCAGATCATGTCTAGAGCATTCCCGAGCCGTGAGAGGATACACTTAAGGGTACGATGAGAGCGATCATTTGTAAGACGGAATCACAGTAGAGAAAGAGAAAGCCGGAATTGTTTCGCAGAGAGATCCGAAGTTGTTCGGAGAAAGAATAAAGGACCGGAATCATTCCGAGAAAGATCCGAAGTCGTTCGGAGGAAATCGAAAGGGAAACGAAAGGTGTTTCGGGTCAAGATGGATTTTGTAATATGTATTTACATATTAATTAATATTAAATATAATATTAAAATCTAATTTGAAGGGGTATTCCACTAATGGGCCAAACTTCCTAGGGAAAAAGGGCCCATGAGGGAAAACCGATGGAGGGAAGGGCCAAGGCCCAGGAGCCTCAAGGGGGCCCACCCGGCTAGCCTAGGGTTGTGCGCGGGGTGGGGCCCACCCCTAGCCCGCTGGCCCATGAGGCCCATGCGCCTCCCCCTCTCCCTTGATTAGTCCCACATGGGAAACCCAAAGGGGAGGGCACACCCCCTCCCCCTATATAAAGGGGTGCCCATAGGTGGGAATAAACACACCAATACTTGGATAAGTCCTTTGGTTGACTTCCTCCTTTCCTCTCTCTCTAGCCCTTGTGACCATGGCCCCAAGTTTTGGTTGTGCGAACAAAGCACACCTGCAGTACGTCGTTGCGCTGCAGGGATTCCTAGTCGGATAACAACTTCCGCACTCCCGGCGGGATCGGGGAGCCGGAGGTCTCATCATGCACCGGATGTGTACGAAGAAACGAGGCGAACACTTGGGGCGCTTGAATGTCGTGAGCCGGAGCTGCTGCACGATGAAGAAGGAGCAAGGAGTGACCTGCTAGGAGCTTCATGACCTTGAGGTCGGCTACGAGTACGACTACATCAACCATGTTCCCCTCAGAACGTTAACCGTGTACGATCTACAAGGGTATGTATTCTCTATGCATTGGCCGTTACCGCATTACTACATAGATAGATCCTTGGTAGTTTTGGGGTTCCATCGTAGGAATTTTTTTTGTTTTCTGCTGCGGATCCCCTTCAGTGGTATCAGAGCCGATCTATGTGTAGGAGTGTTCTACGGCCAGTACACACATGTATTGTGCGGGCATTGATCCCTTAGTTGTTACCCTCTAACGTGTACTTGTTTATATCGCGGTATAGTTTGATGAAGCGATCCGGACTGACCTTACACGTATTCGGACGCGAGACTGGTTCCACGCTCAACATACGGCTGGTACCATATAAGTGGCTAGCGGGTGTCTGTCTCTTATTCGATAGTTGATATAGCATTTACAATGGTGGGCCCCGAAAGGGGTGTAATATAGACAACTGTTGGATCCATTTGTGGTTGGAAAGTTCGTAGATTAGAACCGGTTCTATTGTGGAAGCCCTAACAACCACGCAAAACTTGAAATAGATAAAGTAGATGCGTCTAACTTTATTTTGCAAGGGGCATGTGATTATGATATGGCATTGGTCGTTGCGAAGGTAAATTAGTTTACTTTTCTGTTACTAAGTAGTATAGTAATAGTCATTGTTCTGATGGATGACCTGGTGGAGGCGTCATGGACTTGGCGTCAAACCAAGGGCAAGATGGAGATCATGCCGGAGTGCTCGATGGAGATCAAGGCGCAAGAAGAAGCACCATATCATATCACATTTTACATATGATGTTGATATATGTTTTACATCTTATTGTGTGCTAGTATTTAGATACTCAACGGTAGCAAATAAGATAATCCCTATTTAATTCCAATGTTCCGTGTTCCCCTTGTGTGTGTACCACCAAGAAAGTTCTTCGTTATGAGGCGCCCTGTGGTGAGTAGGGGTCAGATATATCTACGTTCGCATACAGTGGATGTAAGCCATGTTGCACATCGAATACACACAAGTTAGATTTGGCGAGCCTAGCATGTGCAGACATGGCCTCGGAACATAAGATATCAAAAGATCGAGCATGAGTCACATGGATGATGTGATTGACATTATTGAATGTCTACCTTTGATGCTGCACTGATGGTCGTGACGATCGGGGGAGGTGTATAGGATAGGGATCATGTGATCACTAAAATCGTCCAGGGGATGACAATTTTAGTGGAGACCAATTATAAATTGATCTCTTATTATAAACTTAGTCTAGATGTCTGTTTGCAAATATCTTCGTAGATCTTGGCCTATCCCATTGAGGTCCTTTGCGACCATGGGAATATATTGCTTAATTTAGAACTTAGCAAAAGGGTCCAACTTCATAGATTAATACCCACGCCCGAGGGATATCCTCGTAAAAGATGATCTTCTCTTCTTGATACAATAATCATTAGGAGATAATTTGATGACTCTGGAATGTTTGTGTTTTCTCCATAATCATCCAATAAGCCATTCTCCATTCGATGGATAGTTGGGCTACATTTTGTATTCTACAGAATAAGGCACATAGAGTATGAGCCGTTGGATGGGTTTTCCTCCATCATGGATAACAAGAGAATATTTGGAAAAACACTTAGTGATCTTGCATTAGAGTTGAGAACTCTTGGAAGGGCTTGATTACAATGGAGGTCATGGATGAAAAAGGTATATGTTAGAAATACAAAATTATAAATGTGGTTCTTGCGAAAACTCGTTACAGTTTGCAAAGTATTTAATACTTGTCCCGTTTTGTAAAAACATGAGGATCTGCTTGACAATTGCTGGTTTTGAGGCAACGTGACTTGATGACGACAATCAAAATAGTTGATGGCCGACATCACCTCTTCTCTCAAAGTTTGTCATTTGGATTAGTGGACTTGAATATAATTTTGTAATCCTTATTTGTGTGTCTTGCTTTTGGCGAGACGATTATTTATATGAATAAGTTACAAGCCAGTTTGTACTATTCTTATGAACAATACCGTTATGGTCACATTAACAAACAAGTTATTCTCATCACTATGTTAATGATAATAGTTTAAACATTTATAAAGGATTAGAATGCTAAGAGATATCCAAAGTTTAATGATGAAATGACACTATAGTTTAAGTCATTTGGTTATTGCATGTTCTTCATTTTAAATGAAGATTAGGGTCCTAGATGCTTGATCTAGAGACTTTGCAAAACCATGCCTCTTGGGCAGAATGACTAAAACTCCGCATTCTGGTAAAACGGTGATATGCGAAAAAATGTTGAATCTTATACATAGTGATGTATCGTATTTTCAACAAGTAGTGGAAATCATTTGTTAGTTGTGGACTTAAGTGAATAAGCATATTTAATTAATGAAACATGAAGTTATGAAATGATTTGAATTGTTTAAATGAGTTCATAACAAAGGAGGATATTGAATTGACAAGTCTCTTTGATTTGATCGACATGAATAAAGTATTCAAGTTAAGTTTAGCATAAAAGATACTTGTGAAAGATGTTTCACAAATTATGATAATTGGATGAATTCAAACTTTGTTGAAGTGTCTAAACATCATAATCATTATGTATTAAGATACATATGGTATAATAGTATCTCTTATAGGGGTTATAGTTATCGTTTAGAATTAGAGATCAAAATAAGCAAACACTCATTTGAAATACAAAGTAATATCTAAAAGATTCGTGGAAACAACACCATAAGTGTTATGGCAAGTTCGAGTTTCTAGGGATTTCGATAAGTCAAAATCATGGCGAATAAACAAGTCTTTGTAGAGCATTCTTAGGAAGCTATGAATGCATCTTTCACAAAAGGGGCAAACCAGTTGTTGTCCTAAGTTGATGTGTCTTGATGAAGATACAGGTGGAAGAAAGTAAAATATCAAACAAGGTATTTGACCTTACCTCCGGATTGTTGAGTGGCGCAGTGGAATTTGTTCTGAGAATCCAAACTCTACAAATAGAGGAGAAACCTATGATAATGATCATAAAGTTTTAGGGAATACTTTTACTGAAGAAGGTAGGATTCAACTATGTATTCTACAAGTTTGTGGAATTATATTGTTGATTCACTTGTCATGTTTTGAACAAGACATACCTACAAATTACAAAGAAGCGTGATGGACCTAAGTGCGAGAAATGACTAGGAGTCATAAAATCCTATATTAAGTTACATTTAAGATTGCAAAGTAACATGTTACTTGATCTTATTAAAGTAAATAAGTTTACTTGATATTTCTCAATGACTGCTAATTCATGAGAAGGAAATGAAACTTAATGAATGACAAAAAGCTCGATTTGTCACAAGTTTGGACAAATTCAAGGAGTTGACTACAACAGTAGTGATGCTTAAGTCTTTTGGATTTACACTAGAAATATATATGGATGTTGAAGTCTCGTAATTGGAATTCTCAAATTGATGATGATCAAATAATTTTGGAATGTCCAGATTATCGAGAGGACCTAGATTTGAGTGGGAGCAAATCAGCTTGGCTAATTCATAATATGTAGCTGACATATTTTGAGTGGGAGCTAAGTGAAATCCCTGGATCTCAAACATGAATGTCATATTTGAGTGGGAGCATGAAATCATTCTGGGATATGTGGACGACATATGTGAATGATGTGATTGGTGTTAATAATATTTAAGTTAGATAAATAAGGATGAAGTTGAAGTTATTAAACAATAAGATCTATCGAGATAGATTGGTGAGTTTACTAAACACTAAATGTCGAATGCTTCCTAGACTAGATTCTAAAAAAATGTTCAGAATGTCCTAAGCAAGATTCTGAAGTAGCTCAGAATGGAACAAGGTGAGAAAGTAGTTCTTACTATATGAAGCATTGAGTTAGTATTGCAACTATGATTGAAAGAAAGAGATGCGTTGCATCTCCTATGCCTCAGTCATAGGTTCTTCCATATAACCATGTTGTATACTCGACGTAATGTGACCTGAGGTTCTGGTTGGAAGGACAAAGTCTTAACTATAAGAGCACGTCTTTAAGTGATTCCTAAGTTGATCACTGAACCAGAATTAAGTTTGTACTTAAATGACAAGAAGCAATGTAAGTGGCATAGATGCATTTCATGCACTAGGATCTACATAGATATAGAAGTATAAAGGCTCCATCTGATTTGATGTATAATGTTATGGCGGGGCTAGTTCGCTTTTAACGTAGAATGATGTGTCCCAGGGCCCAGTGCCCATGAGAAGGCCCTCGAGGTTGATCTAAAGTCACTGTAAGCTCCTGGAATCCAGCCTTGTTCTGCTGCCATGACTACAATATATACACAAAGGATAGCGAAGTGTGTTTTGAAGTTTAGATGACAACAGTGAAAACGACCGTCATTATAAAAACTAGAAACAAAGTCTCACTTTGTTGCCAAATAAATGCTTCGACCCATTATACGATAATGTTGTGAATGTCAAAATTAGGAAGACATTAACGATTTGCAAAAGACATAATGATCTAGTAAAACAGAACATGGACATGACATTTCCCATGAGCATGCATGATCTGTAAATGCATATGGTATATGGTTTATGTGAGTAAAATGCGAGCTGGATTATTTGTACTCTAGTGCAAGTGGGAGCTGAAGAAGATATGCCCTAGAGGCAAATAATAAATAGGTTTTTATTGTCATATCTCAATTAATTTATAATAGTTTCATATTGTGCTATAACTGTGCCAAGTAGAAATAATTGTATAGGTGTGGTATGAAACAACCAAGTCCCTAGTAGCCTCTATTCATACTAGTTCGTTGGTCATGAGGATGATCTGGGTTTCAAGATCATGGGCATTTATGCCAATTCACAACGAGATCATATCATTGGAGAATGATGTGATTGGACATTCCTCGAAGAATTGCAACACGATCAAGTCATATAGTTCATTGTTGCAACAGCTATACCTAGACTCCTTTTCCTTAGATCGTGAGCTCATATTACTCACTGTTTCCCGAGGCTGCTTAGACTGCATCAACTGTCATCTGGTAATACGGTGGCCATAAAGGTGTACGTTGGGTATTCCGAAGGAACAGTAGATGACATGTGACTGCAAGACCGGGATTTGTTCACCCACATGACTGGTAAAGATACATACGGCCGACTTGGTGAGATTACATCCATAAATGTTGCAACATGTGACTCGGTCACGGGGACGGTAACAAGAAAACATAACTTGTTGTGAACGAGATTGAACTAGGTATGGGATACCAATGATCGGATCTCAGACAAGTCGTATCGAGAAATAAAAGGAATTGGATGCTACATTTAGCGGTTCAAACGACATTGTCATCAGGAATGCATAGGGGTCACATGGATATCCCTGGTCCCTCTGTTGATCATTGATACAGATCATGTCTAGAGCATTCTCGAGCCATGAGAGGATACACTTAAGGGTACGATGAGAGCGATCATTCGTAAGACGGAATCATAGTAGAGAAAGAGAAAGCCAGAATTGTTTCGCAGAATGATCCGAAGTTGTTCGGAGAAAGAATAAAGGACCGGAATCATTCCGGGAAAGATCCGAAGTCGTTCGAGGAAATCGAAAGGGAACCGAAAGGTGTTTTGGGTCAAGACAGACTTTGTAATATGTATTTACATATTAATTAGTGTAATTAATATTAAATATAATATTAAAATCTAATTTGAAGGGGTATTCCACTAATGGGCCAAACTTCCTAGGGAAAAAGGGCCCATGAGGGAAAACCGAAGGAGGGAAGGGCCAAGGCCCAGGCGCCTCAAGGGGGCCCACCCGGCCAGCCTAGGCTGTGCGCGGAGTGGGTCCCACCCCTAGTCGGCTGGCCCATGAGGCCCATGCGCCTCCCCCTCTCCCTTGATTAGTCCCACATGGGAAACCCAAAGATGCCCATAGGTGGAAATAAACACACCAATATTTGGAGAAGTCCTTTGGTTGACTTCCTTCTTCCCTCTCTCTCTAGCCCTTGTGACCATGGCCCCAAGTTTGGGTTGTGCGAACAAGGCACACCTGAAGTACGCCATTGCGCTGCAGGGATTCCTAGATGGATATCAACTTCTGCACTCCCGGCGGGATCGGGGAGCCGGAGGTCTCATCATGCACCGGATGCGTACGAAGACACGAGGCGCAACACTTGGGGCGCTTGAATATCGTGAGACGGAGCTGCTGCACGATGAAGAAGGAGCAAGGAGTGACCTGCGAGGAGCTTCACGACCTTGAGGTCGGCTACGAGTACGACTACATCAACCACGTTCCCCTCGGAACGTTAACCGCGTACGGTCTACAAAGGTATGTATTCTCTACGCATTGGCTGTTACCGCATTACTACATAGATAGATCCTTGGCAGTTTTGGGGTTCCAACGTAGGAATTTTTTTGTTTTCTGCTGCGGATCCCCTTCATAAATAATTATAATATTTTATAACGAGGTGGTTTGATGCAATCTCGTGCCCACTTCTGAACATGGAAGGGGATCCCGGCATCCGGTGTCCGCGTGTCAACACATGATATCATCTTATAAGATGGTGTAATTCTCCTCTATTATTTATTGTGATACTAAACTTAGCTCATTTTGTCATACACACGTGAGCTGCCACCAACATAGATTCCCACGCACATGGGTTTTGGTGATTTAGGAAAAATATGAACTCTTAGATGGGCCACCACTACGGGAATCGACCAAGAGGCCCACGACTGGGGAATACGCCACAACCAGATGTCGGGATCGTCGGCGTACCTCTAGAGATGCCCGCGGCTGTTGTGACCTCGGATCAATAAGGATCCTAAGTCCCTGTGATTAACATGCTAGTCCCTGGATCAATAGCTAGCACTTCACAGTCGATGAATACCATGTAAAACACAAGTCATTATTACACGAATAATCCAGAGTATATTTATTGCAACTTGCATAGCTTATAGCTAGCTCAAAATAAAACAGCGGAAACTAAGTAAAACTTGAGTCCATCGACGCCTCAGGCTAGCTGCGTGAAGACCCGCGATCCCTACGCACCTTTCAATCTTCGGATTCTGCACGTAAAACGTGCAGCCAACAGGTTGGATCAATACTTTGAATGTATTGGCAAAATTACACCAAGGAAAGAGTAAGACTATCTCTACATGCAAGGCTAAGAGTAGGCTCTGGGGTTCATTTGCGTAAAGCCAATTTTTATCGATGTAATAAGAAAAGAGGTAGAAAGTTTTCCCTACTTTGCAAACTTTGATATAAATATAGGGTCGAATGGAACACATGGATATTACTCACCAAGTGCCCAAACAACCTAGCACTTGGATATTACGCACCAAGTTCCCGAAAACCCACCCAATGACGATATTACTCACGCCTTGGGGTTTGTAAAATGTTAAGTTTGGAAAAGAGAGAGGAAGATCTTTCAGAGGCTCCATCCTTCAGATGCTCAAAGTTGTTCTTTTTCCGTGAACACGTCTGATCGACCAGTTTGCAACACTCTCAAGAGGCTGTGCACTTTCCCCACAATCCACGATCAAGTCCTTTTACAGACCAGACCATGGCGAAGCCTTCCCTTAGTAGCCCCTCTACCAGCTGGATCCAACCGTGCCAAGAACCTCCAAATGTTGGTACCCCGGTGAGGTTTCCCACTAAGTACTAAGCCAAGACAGAGCCTATATGTATTGTGGTTGCCTTTGGAAGCTTCAATTCTGAAACATGGCGACTTCTTTGATTCTGGCGGCGTCCTCCACCAAAATCCAATCGTTGACCCGACAACCGTTTCGCCCAGAAGAAAACTTAGTTTTATTTTGAAGGGGGTTTTGAGAAGAAAAGTTCGCTCGAGAGAGCTCTTATACTTAGAAATTTTTTGACTCTTTCGAACCCTCCCAACGGTACTTGATATAGATAAGTATATAGCATAGCAAGCATAACTTAGCAAAACAGGATAACCTATTGGGATGGAAAAACCTAAGCATATAACTACTCATGGCATACTACAAAACCGTACTTGCAAAATAGTACTAAGAAAATCTACCAAAATCCTACACATGCATACTATGGAATTTGAAGAGTAAAACATGCATAGTCAAAACTGGGACATAAACATGAACAAGTGGTGTAACTTGCCTTGATCCGAGCAGCAATCTACACAACAGTACTCCTCAGCGCACTCCGAGCAATCTAACGAAACAAACATGGATCCAATCACAATTTGCTCAAAACAAAGTCACGAAGACGAATATGCATGCATGCAACATGGTAATATGCAAGGATGAAATCAAATTTGACCAAGGTTTTTATTCAGGGGTGTTGCTGGGTTGGGGATGTCATTAGAATCGATTCCCCACAGATTTGAAGTATTTTGGGGTAAACCCTAATTATCCAAGCTTAAAACTAGATCTACAACTCCAATCTATCTCGAGACAGATCTGAACACCCTAAGCATGAATAGACAATTTTCTATAGAAGGTCTCGCCGATACAAAGCCAACGCAACAAGAATCAACTAAAACGGAGCTACGGATAATATTCTAGAATTAAAAAACTCTAATCTAAACTTTAAATCCTACTGCAAAATTGTTGTGGCAAAACAGCAATATTATTGTAGATCTGTGTTCTACTCGAAATTACGAATCCAACAGTATATTATAAGCAATTTTTGGACTAATATTCAAATTACTATGGATTTTACAAGATTGGAGCTATTCCTGCCTATTTAAAAGAAAAAGAAAAAGGGACGTGTGGCGACGCGACGTGGCGGCTCGGGATTGGGCCAGCGAGGTGCGCGTGACGCGACGCGGCGGTGACGCGGCGGGGCCACGTGGCACGGCGTGGTTGGCCGGGGGCGGTTGACCGATTGGGAGCCGTCAGATCTAGATCTGACGGTCGGAGATGAAGAGGAGGGGGGCGGCGGCTTACCGTGGTGGCGGCGGCTGGAGGCGGCGGCGGGGCTCCGGCGATGACCGGCGGTGTCGGTGGTGCTCCTCTGGCGAGACGGCAGCGACGGGCGCTGCAGCTCCTCGCGTCCTGCTCTCGAGGACGACGGCGATCCTCCTTCTCCGAGGCGGCGGGAACGGCGACCAGAGACGGCAGACGGCGGCGGGGTTCCGGCGAGAAATCGGCGGCGCTCAGTGGCGGTGGCGGCGGAAAAAAGTTAGGGTTCTATGGAGGCGTGCCGAGGGCTATATATAGGCGGAAAAACTTGGCGCGGGGGTCGCGGAAACCGTCCCGGATTCGTCGGAGGCGGTTGCTGACACGGCGGCGGTGGCGTGGTCGAGCCGGACTCGGGGAGGAGGCGGTTGACGGGTGGTCCCGCTTTGTCGGCGCCTGGCCGAGTCTTGGTAACTGCCGAAGGAAGGCGCTGCTTGGGCGGCTGGGCTGGCACTGCCGCGCCCGCTAATCGCGTGCGTTAGATAGGTCCTGGGCTAGCTCGGCCGGCCCGGTTAGGTTAGGTTAGTTTTTTTATTCCTTTATTATTTTCTGATTTGCTATTTGTTTAATAACTTTTGCAAACGGTCTCTGAATTAAACGAAACTTGTTTCTAAAATTTTGTAAAAAGAAGAGGGTTAGGATAGGATTATAAAATAACTCATTTGCAAAGGTTTTGGTGGTTAGAAAGGTTTTACCCCCTTTTGTCTATAATTAGACTATGGGGTTTAAGGAAAATACCTGTTGCAGTTTTTGATATGCGATGCCATGATGCAATGATATGATGCATGCTTCTAGTAACATCTGGAATTGCGAAATTTGGGATGTTACAAACCTACCCCCCTTAAGAAGAATCTCGTTCCCGAGATTCAGGTTGGTTAGCAAATAGGTGTGGGTGTTCTTTCTTCAGGTCTTCTTCACGCTCCCACGTGGCCTCTTCCTCGGAATGGTGATTCCATTGAACTTTGCAAAACCTGATAGCCTTGGTACGAGTGATTCTCTCTGCTGTCTCCAGAATCCTGGTGGGTTTTTCCTCATAGGTGAGATCGTTCTCCAATTGAACCTCGTCCAACGGAACCGTGTCCTTTAGTGGTGTTTCAGCCATTTCCAGGTGACACTTCTTTAGTTGCGACACATGGAAAACATCATGAACAGTTAACACTTCGGGTAATTCCAACTGATAGGCAACTTCCCCTCTACGACCCAAGATCTTGTAGGGCCCTATGAATCGGGGTGCTAACTTTCCCTTGATTCCAAATCTCTTAACTCCTCGTAGTGGCGAAACTCGGAGATACACACGGTCTCCCACTTCATAAGTCACATCCCTGCGCTTGGAATCAGCATAACTCTTTTGTCTGGATTGGGCTATTTTTAACCGGTCTTGAATCTGCCCCACTTTTTCTTCGGCATCCTTGATCAGTTCAGGTCCAAACAAACTACGTTCTCCTACTCCACTCCATAGCAGCGGAGTCCTACACTTTCTGCCATATAAAACTTCAAATGGAGCCATCTTGATGCTAGCTTGGTAGCTGTTATTGTATGAGAATTCCGCATATGGCAAGTTATCATCCCAACTAGACCCATAGTCTAGCGCACAGGCTCTTAACATGTCCTCCAAGATCTGATTAACTCTTTCCGTTTGTCCATCAGTTTGCGGGTGGAAGGCAGTACTAAACTCCAGTCGTGTCCCTAGAGATTCGTGTAGCTGTCGCCAAAACTTAGAGGTGAATTGGGTACCTCTATCAGAAACAATCCCCTTGGGCACACCATGAAGACTTACGATCCTTGACATATAAATCTTGGCGAGCTTAGCACTTGTATAGGTGGTCTTTACGGGAATGAAATGGGCCACCTTTGTGAAGTGGTCGACCACTACCAGATGGAATCATACCCGAGCAGTCCGTGGTAATCACTGTGATAAAATCCATACCTACCTTGTCCCACTTCCAATCGAGCATGTAAAGGCTGCAGCGATCTGCTGGTTTTTGATGTTCGGCCTTAACTCTGTTGCATACGTCACACAAGGAGATGTATTCAGCAATTTCTCTTTTCATGTTGTTCCACCAGAACCTCTCTTTCACATCCATGTACATCTTTGTATTACCGGGATGGATTGAGTAAGGCGAATCGTGAGCTTCCTGAAGGATTAACTTCCTGATGTTAGGGTCATCGGGAACGCACAGGCGCTTCTCATACCAAAGTGTTTCTTGTTCATCCGTGCGAAACCCTTTTGCTTTACCCTTGCTTATATTAGCTCTTATCTCTTCCAACTCTTTGTCCCCCTTCTAGGCCTCTTTGATTTGGTCCAGAAGCGTTGGCACTAGCTCCATAGTTGCCAAGTATCCCTCCGGAACTATTTCCAACCTAAGGTCTTTGAATTGTTCACACAAATCATTTGGAAGTTCTCCCACGGTAAGTCCATTTACATAGACCTTCCGGCTTAAGGCATCAGCCACAACGTTGGCCTTTCCAGGATGGTACTGCAGGTCCAAGTCGTAGTCCTTGATGAGTTCAAGCCATCTCCTTTGCCTCATATTTAACTCCTTTTGTGTGAAGATGTATTTAAGGCTTTTGTGATCCGTGTATACATCACAATGTTTGCCCATTAGGTAATGTCTCCATACCTTGAGCCCATGCACAACTGATGCTAGTTCCAAATCGTGCGTGGGATAGTTATTCTCATGGTGCTTAAGTTGCCGAGAGGCGTAAGACACTACTTTTCCATCTTGCATTAGTACACTACCAAGTCCTTGCCGGGAAGCGTCGCAATAAACTTGGAAATCCTTTTGGATGTCAGGGAGACACAAAACTGGTGCTGTTACTAGGCGCTTCTTTAACTCCTGAAAACTTGCTTCACATGCCTCGGTCCATTGGAACTTCTTCTCTTTCTTCAGCAACTCTGTCATAGGCTTTGCTATCTTGGAAAAGTTTTCAATGAACCTTCGGTAATATCCTGCAAGGCCCAGGAAACTCCTAATATCACCCACATTCTTAGGGGACTCCCATTCTGTCATGGAAGCTACCTTACTCGGGTCCATGGCAACACCTTTAGCTGATACAATATGACCAAGGAATCCCACTTCTTTCAACCAGAACTCACATTTGCTAAATTTGGCATACAACTTGTGTTCCCTTAACTTTTCCATAATCAATGCAGATGCCGCTCATGTTCCTTCTCGTCCTTGGAGTATATGAGTATGTCATCAATGAATACTACGATAAACTTATCCAAGTACTCCATGAACACCTTGTTCATCATAGTCATGAAGTATGCTGGGGCATTGGTTAAGCCAAACGACATCACGGTGTACTCATACAATCCGTATCTTGTGGTGAACGTTGTCTTGGGTACATCCTGTTCTCGGATCTTCAGCTGGAAATATCCTGATCGGAGATCAATCTTAGAGAATACACTAGCTCCCTTTAATTGATCGAACAGGTCGTTAATATTGGGTAGAGGGTACTTGTTCTTGATTGTTACTTCATTTAACGACCGATAGTCCGACTAGTCTCTTGGTTTTATCCTTCTTCTCCACGAATAAGGTGCTCCCCAAGATGACGCACTTGGTTGAATGAAGCCTTTGTCCAACTGCTCTCTAAGCTGTTTCTTAAGTTCCTTCAACTCATCCACATCCATCTTGTACAATCTCTTTGCTATTGGTCAAAGATCTTGGCATCAAGTCAATGAGAAACTTCGATGTCTCGTCGGGAGGCATCCACAGTAATTCGTCCGGAAACACGTCTGGGTACTCCTTCACAATTGGCACAGCCTCCAAGCTAACCCCCTTAAGAGAATTCACCATACTTCCTTTGAGTGCGAAAGCTGACTTAAAGTGGATCCTTTTCTTATTCGGAGTCGTGAGTGCGATAGTTCTTTTGGCGCAATCTATGACTCCCTCATATTCGGTCATCCAGTTCATGCCCAAAATTATGTCTAAGCCTTGTGATTCCAGAACGACTAGGCTGGTGGGAAAGGTGTGTGCCCTAATCCTTAGTTCTAACCCACGGCATCCAGAGTTTGCCACTATTTCTCCTCCAGAAGAACTTACCCTTAAGGGAGTACTAATAGTCTCCGTAGGTATCTTGCCTCTATCCACAAATACCCTTGATATGAATGAATGCGATGCACCAGTATCAAAAAGAACAACTGCAGGGGTGGAGTTAAGCTTGAACTTACCAATCACGGAGTCGGGTGCCTCACGAGCATCCTCCATGGAGACATGATTCACTGTGGCTTTGGCGAACGGATTCGGCTTCTTCCCATTTCCATTACCATTGCCATGGTTGTGTCCGTTGCCGTTTCCATTACCATTCCCGTTCTTCATCTTTTCGGGGCAGGTAGTTGCATAATGTCCTGTCTTGTTACACTTGAAGCATGTCACTTCACTCAGATCCTTCCCATTACCGTTTCCATTGCGGTGTTTATGACCATTGTGGTTATGTCCTCCATGGCGATGACCATTATGGTTGTGGCCATTGTGGTTGTGGGGTGGTGGTGACGAAGTGCGTTGCTTTTGATATGGGGCAGAGTTATGCTTGTGTGAGGTGGACTTTCTCTTTCGGTTCTCTATACTCCTTTGCTTTGCTTCAACTACCACTGCCCTGTCCAGGAGTTCCTGGCAGTTGTCAAACTTCAGAGCCACAAGCTGAATAAATATTTCATCATTAAGTCCCCTCAAGAACTCCTCATGTCTCTTGGCATCAGTGGATACATCATCAGGTGCATAACGTGCTAGCTTGTTGAAAAGGTCCCCATACTCGGAGACAGAGCGGTGCAGCTGTTTCAAGTCGCGGAACTCACGTCTCTTAAGTGACATGACTCCCGCGGCTACGTGATGAGTATGAAAGGCTGCCTCAAACTGGTTCCAGGTGATAGCTTCAATATCAGGGTGGGTGACCTGGTAGTTATCCCACCATTCAGCAGCTGGTCCCTCAAGTTGGTGCGCGGCAAAGCGCACCCTATCGACTCGGCAACTTGGACGGTGTCTAACTTTTTGTTGGTGGTGCGGAGCCAGTCATCTGCCACAATTGGCTCAGAACTACTTGAGAAAGTTGGAGGGTTCAACCTCAAGAACCGAGTCAAGCGATCCTGTTGGGGCGGTGGAGGTGGCGGAGGCGGCAGATTGTTGTTGTTGTTGTTTTGCATGTTTTGAGTAAGGAGTTGGATCAACTGATTCTGGGAGTTCAGAAGTTGTGCTATCTCTGGGGGCATGTTGTTATTGTTGTTTCCACGTCTCGCCATCTGAAGGGTTTGAGAGGCAAGTTAAGAAAAGATAGAAAGCCTAAGGAATAAACTCCTACCCTTATGAAAACAAGAAAAACACACGAGAAAAGCAAGGCACACATGGCACAAAAACTCAACCAAGTTTAACTAACCAATATAAAACTTTGGTACTCATTACAATCGCGAATAACGTTCGACTATAAAACTAAAGGTGGTCCAACTACTCTACTCATCATCCACTTCCTCATCCTCAATGATGAAGCCTTCCTTTTCCAACAGTGACTTGTATAGCTCCATGTCCCTCGTCGTGGCTTCAAGCTTCTCTTGAAGTTCCTTCATCTCCTATGGCTCCGGTGTTGCAGCTTCGAGCCTTCCTTGAAGTTCCTTCACCTCTTGCAGCTCCTGGGTAGCAGCTTCCAGCTTCGCTCGGAGTTCCTTCTTCTCCTTCTGTAGCTTCTTGATCAAACTTGACCCCATAGTCACGGGCGTGATCTTCTCCTCCAAGCTCCTCTTGGCTGCTCGTAGGTCCTTCAACATGGTGGCAAGGTTCTTGAACTCCATCTCGTTCTTTGCAAGCACTAGACTTTGCTCCCTAATCCTCTTATTCTTGTCTTGCACTCTCTTCTCTTGATTAGCGAACCTCTTGTCTTGGGCGGTGAGTTCTCCTCCTAGGGACTTGATCTTCTCTTCTAGCTCCTCGATCTTCTCGTCCTTCTCTTGACTAGGGCACAAAGCTCGTCATTCCTCACGATCTCAAGGCAACTCCCCTTCTGAAGGTCATTGATATGGAACTCCAAGTCTTGATATTGGATCCTTCGACGCTTGCATGTCTTCCTTTCCTCTGGGGTTAACTCGATTGGAACTCCCTTCTCATCACGTCTTCCAAAGAGTTTGATGTAGTGGCCTTCAACCTCTTCATGATGGCGTCCGCAAAGGCGTCCAATGAGTTCCTGCAAGCTGATGCTAAGTCCTTTTTCCTTGGAGTCGCTGGTGACGTTGAGTACAATGGCCTCTGTCTTGGGTTCTGTCTGACTGCGCCCTGGTTGGATGACTTCAATTGCCCAGCATCCTTCCTTGTGCATCTTCCTCAACTCACTTCCCCTGATTGATGGCATGGGTAACTGCAGTGTCTTGATGATGTCCAGAAGGCATTCCCCGAAGCGCAGACACTTGATGTCTTCGGCGGTGTCGTAGTAGAAGGCCGTCATCTTTAGGTTAGGAGAGAGAAAATTAGACACAAGGTGATAAGAAGGAGAAATACTAGAAGAGTAAAAGCGAAAACACAAATGGTAAAGGTGGTTTCCAATCCTAGGGGTCACATCCTACAAGCAACTTTGTGCTCTGATACCATCTGTGACCTCGGATCAATAAGGATCCTAAGTCCCTGTGATTAACATGCTAGTCCCTGGATCAATAGCTAGCACTTCACAGTCGATGAATACCATGTAAAACACAAGTCATTATTACACGAATAATCCAGAGTATATTTATTACAACTTGCATAGCTTATAGCTAGCTCAAAATAAAACATGAAACTAAGTAAAACTTGAGTCCATCAACGCCTCGGCTAGCTGGTGAAGACCCGCGATCCTCGCACCTTTCAATCTTGGATTACGCACATAAGGCGATGCAGCCAATAGGTTGGGTCAATACTTTGAATGTATTGGCAAAATTACACCAAGGAAAGAGTAAGACTATCTCTACATGCAAGGCTAAGAGTAGGCTCTGGGGTTCATTTGTGTAAAGCCAATTTTTATCGATGTAATAAGAAAAGAGGTAGAAAGTTTTCCCTACTTTGCAAACTTTGATATAAAGTATAGGGTCGAATGGAACACGTGGATATTACTCACCAAGTGCCCAAACAACCTAGCACTTGGATATTACGCACCAAGTTCCCGAAAACCTACCCAATGACGATATTACCCATGCCTTGGGGTTTGTAAAACGTTAAGTTTGGAAAAGAGAGAGGAAGATCTTTCAGGGGCTCCATCCTTCAGATGCTCAAAGTTGTTCTATTTCCGTGAACACGACTGATCGATCAGTTTGCAATACTCTCGAGAGGTTGTGCACTTTCCCCACAATCCACGATCAAGTTCTTTTACAGACCAGACCATGGCGAAGCCTTCCCTCAGTAGCCCCTCTACCAGCTGGATCCAACCGTGCCAAGAACCTCCAAATGTTGGTACCCTGGTGAGGTTTCCCACTAAGTACTAAGCCAAGACAGAGCCCATATGTATTGTGGTTGCACTGGAAGCTTCTGAATTCTGAAACATGGCAGGCTTCTTTGATTCCTGGGCGGCCGTCCTCCACCAAAATCCACTCGTTGACCCGACAACCGTTTCGCCCAGAAGAAAACTTAGTTTTATTTTGAAGGGGGTTTTGAGAAGAAAAGTTCGCTCGAGAGAGCTCTTATACTTAGAAAATTTTTGAGTCTTTCGAACCCTCCCAACGGTACTTGATATAGATAAGTATATAGCATAGCAAGCATAACTTAGCAAAACAGGATAACCTATTGGGATGGAAAAACCTAAGCATAGAACTACTCATGGCATACTACAAAACCGTACTTGCAAAATAGTACTAAGAAAATCTACCAAAATCCTACACATGCATATTACAGAATTTGAAGAGTAAAACATGCATAGTCAAAACTGGGACATAAACATGAACAAGTGGTGTAACTTGCCTTGATCCGAGCAGCAATCTACACAACAGTACTCCTCAGCGCACTCCGAGCAATCTAACGAAACAAACATGGATCCAATCACAATTTGCTCAAAACAAAGTCACGAAGACGAATATGCATGCATGCAACATGGTAATATGCAAGGATGAAATCAAATTTGACCAAGGTTTTTATTCAGGGGTGTTGCTGGGTTGGGAATATCATTACAATCGATTCCCCACAGATTTGAAGTATTTTGGGGTAAACCCTAATTATCCAAGCTTAAAACTAGATCTACAACTCCAATCTATCTCGAGACAGATCTGAACACCCTAAGCATGAATAGACAATTTTCTACAGAAGGTCTCGCCGATACAAAGCCAACGCAACAAGAATCAACTAAAACGGAGCTACGAATAATATTCTAGAATTAAAAAACTCTAATCTAAACTTTAAATCCTACTGCAAGATTGCTGCGGCAAAACAGCAATATTATTGTAGATCTGTATTCTACTCGAAATTACGAATCCAACGGTATATTATAAGCAATTTTTGGACTAATATTCGAATTACTATGGATTTTACAAGATTGGAGCTATTCACGCTTATTTAAAAGAAAAGAAAAGGGCAGTGGCGACACGTGGCGGCTCGGGATTGGGCCAGCGAGGCGCGCGTGACGCGACGCGGCGGTGACGCGGCGGGGCCACGTGGCACGACGTGGTTGGCCGGGGCGGTTGACCGAGTGGGAGCTGTCAGATCTAGATCTCGGAGATGAAGCGGTGGCGGTGCTCCTCCGGCGAGACGGCGGAGCGGACGACGCGTCTCTCCTCCTCGCGGTCCCGTTCCCGAGGACGACGGCGGTCCTCCTTCTCCGAGGCGGCGGCGAACGGCAACCAGAGACGGCGGCGGAGTTCCGGCGAGAAATCGGCGGCGCTCGGTGGCGGTGGCGGCGGAAAAAAGTTGGGGTTCTAGGGAGGCGTGCCGAGGGCTATATAGGCGGAAAAACATGGCGCGGGGGTCGCGGAAACCGTTCCGGATTCGCCGGAGGTGGTTGCTGACACGGCGGCGGTGGCGTGGCCGAGCCGGACTCGGGGAGGAGGCGGTTGACGGTGGTCCCTCATTGTCGGTAATGGCCTGGCGCGGTGAGTGCTGGCGAAGCGGAAGGCGGCTTTGGGCCTGGGCGGCGGGCTGCTGGCGCCTTTCGCTTCAAGCGTCGTTAGATAGGTCTGAGCGGCTCGGCCCGGCCAGTTAGGTTAGGTTAGTTTTTTATTCCTTTATTATTTTACGATTTGCTATTTGTTTAATAACTTTTGCAAACGGTCTCGAATTAATGAAACTTGTTTCTAAAATTTTGTAAAAAGAAGAGGGTTAGGATAGGATTATAAAATAACTCATTTGCAAAGGTTTTGGTGGTTAGAAAGGTTTTACCCCCTTTTGTCTATAATTAGACTATGGGGTTTAAGGAAAATACCTGTTGCAGTTTTTGATATGCGATGCCATGATGCAATGATATGATGCATGCTTCTAGTAACATCTGGAATTGCGAAATTTGGGATGTTACAAACCTACCCCCCTTAAGAAGAATCTCGTTCCCGAGATTCAGGTTGGTTAGCAAATAGGTGTGGGTGTTCTTTCTTCAGGTCTTCTTCACGCTCCCACGTGGCCTCTTCCTCGGAATGGTGATTCCATTGAACTTTGCAAAACCTGATAGCCTTGGTACGAGTGATTCTCTCTGCTGTCTCCAGAATCCTGGTGGGTTTTTCCTCATAGGTGAGATCGTTCTCCAATTGAACCTCGTCCAACGGAACCGTGTCCTTTAGTGGTGTTTCAGCCATTTCCAGGTGACACTTCTTTAGTTGCGACACATGGAAAACATCATGAACAGTTAACACTTCGGGTAATTCCAACTGATAGGCAACTTCCCCTCTACGACCCAAGATCTTGTAGGGCCCTATGAATCGGGGTGCTAACACCTTGATTCCAAATCTCTTAACTCCTCGTAGTGGCGAAACTCGGAGATACGCACGGTCTCCCACTTCATAAGTCACATCCCTGCGCTTGGAATCAGCATAACTCTTTTGTCTGGATTGGGCTATTTTTAACCGGTCTTGAATCTGCCCCACTTTTTCTTCGGCATCCTTGATCAGTTCAGGTCCAAACAAACTACGTTCTCCTACTCCACTCCATAGCAGCGGAGTCCTACACTTTCTGCCATATAAAACTTCAAATGGAGCCATCTTGATGCTAGCTTGGTAGCTGTTATTGTATGAGAATTCCGCATATGGCAAGTTATCATCCCAACTAGACCCATAGTCTAGCGCACAGGCTCTTAACATGTCCTCCAAGATCTGATTAACTCTTTCCGTTTGTCCATCAGTTTGCGGGTGGAAGGCAGTACTAAACTCCAGTCGTGTCCCTAGAGATTCGTGTAGCTATCGCCAAAACTTAGAGGTGAATTGGGTACCTCTATCAGAAACAATCCCCTTGGGCACACCATGAAGACTTACGATCCTTGACATATAAATCTTGGCGAGCTTAGCACTTGTATAGGTGGTCTTTACGGGAATGAAATGGGCCACCTTTGTGAAGTGGTCGACCACTACCCAGATGGAATCATACCCAGAACGAGTCCGTGGTAATCCTGTGATAAAATCCATACCTACCTTGTCCCACTTCCAATCAGGCACAGGTAAAGGCTGCAGCAGTCCTGCTGGTTTTTGATGTTCGGCCTTAACTCTGTTGCATACGTCACACAAGGAGATGTATTCAGCAATTTCTCTTTTCATGTTGTTCCACCAGAACCTCTCTTTCACATCCATGTACATCTTTGTATTACCGGGATGGATTGAGTAAGGCGAATCGTGAGCTTCCTGAAGGATTAACTTCCTGATGTTAGGGTCATCGGGAACGCACAGGCGCTTCTCATACCAAAGTGTTTCTTGTTCATCCGTGCGAAACCCTTTTGCTTTACCCTTGCTTATATTAGCTCTTATCTCTTCCAACTCTTTGTCCCCCTTCTGGGCCTCTTTGATTTGGTCTAGAAGCGTTGGCACTAGCTCCATAGTTGCCAAGTATCCCTCCGGAACTATTTCCAACCTAAGGTCTTTGAATTGTTCACACAAATCATTTGGAAGTTCTCCCACGGTAAGTCCATTTACATAGACCTTCCGGCTTAAGGCATCAGCCACAACGTTGGCCTTTCCAGGATGGTACTGCAGGTCCAAGTCGTAGTCCTTGATGAGTTCAAGCCATCTCCTTTGCCTCATATTTAACTCCTTTTGTGTGAAGATGTATTTAAGGCTTTTGTGATCCGTGTATACATCACAATGTTTGCCCATTAGGTAATGTCTCCATACCTTGAGCCCATGCACAACTGATGCTAGTTCCAAATCGTGCGTGGGATAGTTATTCTCATGGTGCTTAAGTTGCCGAGAGGCGTAAGACACTACTTTTCCATCTTGCATTAGTACACTACCAAGTCCTTGTCGGGAAGCGTCGCAATAAACTTGGAAATCCTTTTGGATGTCAGGGAGACACAAAACTGGTGCTGTTACTAGGCGCTTCTTTAACTCCTGAAAACTTGCTTCACATGCCTCGGTCCATTGGAACTTCTTCTCTTTCTTCAGCAACTCTGTCATAGGCTTTGCTATCTTGGAAAAGTTTTCAATGAACCTTCGGTAATATCCTGCAAGGCCCAGGAAACTCCTAATATCACCCACATTCTTAGGGGACTCCCATTACATCATGGAAGCTACCTTACTGGGTCCATGGCAACACCTTTAGTGATACAATATGACCAAGGAATCCACTTCTTTCAGCGAACTCACATTTGCTAAATTTGGCATACAACTTGTGTTCCCTTAACTTTTCCATAATCAGGCGCAGATGCCGCTCATGTTCCTTCTCGTCCTTGGAGTATATGAGTATGTCATCAATGAATACTACGATAAACTTATCCAAGTACTCCATGAACACCTTGTTCATCATAGTCATGAAGTATGCTGGGGCATTGGTTAAGCAAAACGACATCACGGTGTACTCATACAATCCGTATCTTGTGGTGAACGTTGTCTTGGGTACATCCTGTTCTCGGATCTTCATTGGAAATATCTGATCGGAGATCAATCTTAGAGAATACACTAGCTCCCTTTAATTGATCGAACAGGTCGTTAATATTGGGTAGAGGGTACTTGTTCTTGATTGTTACTTCATTTAACGACCGATAGTCCACGACTAGTCTCTTGGTTTTATACTTCTTCTCCACGAATAAGACAGGTGCTCCCCAAGATGACGCACTTGGTTGAATGAAGCCTTTGTCCAACTGCTCTCTAAGCTGTTTCTTAAGTTCCTTCAACTCATCCACATCCATCTTGTACAATCTCTTTGCTATTGGTCCAGTACTGGCATCAAGTCAATGAGAAACTCGATGTCTCGGTCGGGAGGCATCCCTGGTAATTCGTCCGAAAACACGTCTGGGTACTCCTTCACAATTGGCACAGCCTCCAAGCTAACCCCCTTAAGAGAATTCACCATACTTCCTTTGAGTGCGAAAGCTGACTTAAAGTGGATCCTTTTCTTATCCGAGTCGTGAGTGCGATAGTTCTTTTGGCGCAATCTATGACTCCCTCATATTCGGTCATCCGGTTCATGCCCAAAATTATGTCTAAGCCTTGTGATTCCGTAACTAGGCTGGTGGGAAAGGTGTGCCCTAATCCTTAGTTCTAACCCACGGCATCGAGTTTGCCACTATTTATCCTCCAGAAGAACTTACCCTTAAGGGAGTACTAATAGTCTCCGTAGGTATCTTGCCTCTATCCACAAATACCCTTGATATGAATGAATGCGATGCACCAGTATCAAAAAGAACAACTGCAGGGGTGGAGTTAAGCTTGAACTTACCAATCACGAGTGGTGCCTCACGAGCATCCTCCATGGAGACATGATTCACTGTGGCTTTGGCGAACGGATTCGGCTTCTTCCCATTTCCATTACCATTGCCATGGTTGTGTCCATTGCCGTTTCCATTACCATTCCTGTTCTTCATCTTTTCGGCGTAGTTGCATAATGTCCTGTCTTGTTACACTTGAAGCATGTCACTTCACTCAGATCCTTCCCATTACCGTTTCCATTGCGGTGTTTATGACCATTGTGGTTATGTCCTCCATGGCGATGACCATTATGGTTGTGGCCATTGTGGTTGTGGGGTGGTGGTGACGAAGTGCGTTGCTTTTGATATGGGGCGAGTTATGCTTGTGAGGTGGACTTTCTCTTTCGGTTCTCTATACTCTTTGCTTTGCTTCAACTACTGCCCTCCCAGAGTTCCTGGCAGTTGCCAAACTTCAGAGCCACAAGCTGAATAAATATTTCATCATTAAGTCCCCTCAAGAACTCCTCATGTCTCTTGGCATCAGTGGATACATCATCAGGTGCATAACGTGCTAGCTTGTTGAAAAGGTCCCCATACTCGGAGACAGAGCGGTGCAGCTGTTTCAAGTCGCGGAACTCACGTCTCTTAAGTGACATGACTCCTTGCTCGTGATGAGTATGAAAGGCTGCCTCAAACTGGTTCCAGTGATAGCTTCAATATCGGGTGGTGACCTGGTAGTTATCCCACCATTCAGCATTTGGTCCTCAAGTTGGTGCGTGCAAAGCGCACCCTATCAACTCCAAAGAACTTGGACGGTGTCTAACTTTTTGTTGGTGGTGCGGAGCCAGTCATCTGCCACAATTGGCTCAGAACTACTTGAGAAAGTTGGAGGGTTCAACCTCAAGAACCGAGTCAAGCGATCCTGTTGGGGCAGTGGAGGTGGCGGAGGCGGCAGATTGTTGTTGTTGTTTTTGTTGTTGTTGTTTTGCATGTTTTGAGTAAGGAGTTGGATCAACTGATTCTGGGAGTTCAGAAGTTGTGCTATCTCTTGGGGCATGTTGTTATTGTTGTTTCCACGTCTCGCCATCTGAAGGGTTTGAGAGGCAAGTTAAGAAAAGATAGAAAGCCTAAGGAATAAACTCCTACCCTTATGAAAACAAGAAAAACACACGAGAAAAGCAAGGCACACATGGCACAAAAACTCAACCAAGTTTAACTAACCAATATAAAACTTTGGTACTCATTACAATCGCGAATAACGTTCGACTATAAAACTAAAGGTGGTCCAACTACTCTACTCATCATCCACTTCCTCATCCTCAATGATGAAGCCTTCCTTTTCCAACAGTGACTTGTATAGCTCCATGTCCCTCGTCGTGGCTTCAAGCTTCTCTTGAAGTTCCTTCATCTCCTATGGCTCCGGTGTTGCAGCTTCGAGCCTTCCTTGAAGTTCCTTCACCTCTTGCAGCTCCTGGGTAGCAGCTTCCAGCTTCGCTCGGAGTTCCTTCTTCTCCTTCTGTAGCTTCTTGATCAAACTTGACCCCATAGTCACGGGCGTGATCTTCTCCTCCAAGCTCCTCTTGGCTGCTCGTAGGTCCTTCAACATGGTGGCAAGGTTCTTGAACTCCATCTCGTTCTTTGCAAGCACTAGACTTTGCTCCCTAATCCTCTTATTCTTGTCTTGCACTCTCTTCTCTTGATTAGCGAACCTCTTGTCTTGGGCGGTGAGTTCTCCTCCTAGGGACTTGATCTTCTCTTCTAGCTCCTCGATCTTCTCGTCCTTCTCTTGACTAGGGCACAAAGCTCGTCATTCCTCACGATCTCAAGGCAACTCCCCTTCTGAAGGTCATTGATATGGAACTCCAAGTCTTGATATTGGATCCTTCGACGCTTGCATGTCTTCCTTTCCTCTGGGGTTAACTCGATTGGAACTCCCTTCTCATCACGTCTTCCAAAGAGTTTGATGTAGTGGCCTTCAACCTCTTCATGATGGCGTCCGCAAAGGCGTCCAATGAGTTCCTGCAAGCTGATGCTAAGTCCTTTTTCCTTGGAGTCGCTGGTGACGTTGAGTACAATGGCCTCTGTCTTGGGTTCTGTCTGACTGCGCCCTGGTTGGATGACTTCAATTGCCCAGCATCCTTCCTTGTGCATCTTCCTCAACTCACTTCCCCTGATTGATGGCATGGGTAACTGCAGTGTCTTGATGATGTCCAGAAGGCATTCCCCGAAGCGCAGACACTTGATGTCTTCGGCGGTGTCGTAGTAGAAGGCCGTCATCTTTAGGTTAGGAGAGAGAAAATTAGACACAAGGTGATAAGAAGGAGAAATACTAGAAGAGTAAAAGCGAAAACACAAATGGTAAAGGTGGTTTCCAATCCTAGGGGTCACATCCTACAAGCAACTTTGTGCTCTGATACCATCTGTTGTGACCTCGGATCAATAAGGATCCTAAGTCCCTGTGATTAACATGCTAGTCCCTGGATCAATAGCTAGCACTTCACAGTCGATGAATACCATGTAAAACACAAGTCATTATTACACGAATAATCCAGAGTATATTTATTACAACTTGCATAGCTTATAGCTAGCTCAAAATAAAACAGCGGAAACTAAGTAAAACTTGAGTCCATCAACGCCTCAGGCTAGCTGTGTGAAGACCCGCGATCCCTACGCACCTTTCAATCTTCGGATTCTGCACATAAGACGTGCAGCCAATAGGTTGGGTCAATACTTTTAATGTATTGGCAAAATTACACCAAGGAAAGAGTAAGACTATCTCTACATGCAAGGCTAAGAGTAGGCTCTGGGGTTCATTTGTGTAAAGCCAATTTTTATCGATGTAATAAGAAAAGAGGTAGAAAGTTTTCCCTACTTTGCAAACTTTGATATAAAGTATAGGGTCGAATGGAACACGTGGATATTACTCACCAAGTGCCCAAACAACCTAGCACTTGGATATTACGCACCAAGTTCCCGAAAACCTACCCAATGACGATATTACCCATGCCTTGGGGTTTGTAAAACGTTAAGTTTGGAAAAGAGAGAGGAAGATCTTTCAGGGGCTCCATCCTTCAGATGCTCAAAGTTGTTCTATTTCCGTGAACACGACTGATCGATCAGTTTGCAATACTCTCGAGAGGTTGTGCACTTTCCCCACAATCCACGATCAAGTTCTTTTACAGACCAGACCATGGCGAAGCCTTCCCTCAGTAGCCCCTCTACCAGCTGGATCCAACCGTGCCAAGAACCTCCAAATGTTGGTACCCTGGTGAGGTTTCCCACTAAGTACTAAGCCAAGACAGAGCCCATATGTATTGTGGTTGCCGAAGCTTCAATTCAAACATGGCAGGCTTCTTTGATTCTCGGGCGCCGCCTCCACCCAAATCCTCTCGTTGACCCGACAACCGTTTCGCCCAGAAGAAAACTTAGTTTTATTTTGAAGGGGGTTTTGAGAAGAAAAGTTCGCTCGAGAGAGCTCTTATACTTAGAAAATTTTTGAGTCTTTCGAACCCTCCCAACGGTACTTGATATAGATAAGTATATAGCATAGCAAGCATAACTTAGCAAAACAGGATAACCTATTGGGATGGAAAAACCTAAGCATAGAACTACTCATGGCATACTACAAAACCGTACTTGCAAAATAGTACTAAGAAAATCTACCAAAATCCTACACATGCATATTACAGAATTTGAAGAGTAAAACATGCATAGTCAAAACTGGGACATAAACATGAACAAGTGGTGTAACTTGCCTTGATCCGAGCAGCAATCTACACAACAAGATTCTCAGCAAGACTCCGATCAATCTAACGAAACAAACATGGATCCAATCACAATTTGCTCAAAACAAAGTCACGAAGACGAATATGCATGCATGCAACATGGTAATATGCAAGGATGAAATCAAATTTGACCAAGGTTTTTATTCAGGGGTGTTGCTGGGTTGGGAATATCATTACAATCGATTCCCCACAGATTTGAAGTATTTTGGGGTAAACCCTAATTATCCAAGCTTAAAACTAGATCTACAACTCCAATCTATCTCGAGACAGATCTGAACACCCTAAGCATGAATAGACAATTTTCTACAGAAGGTCTCGCCGATACAAAGCCAACGCAACAAGAATCAACTAAAACGGAGCTACGAATAATATTCTAGAATTAAAAAACTCTAATCTAAACTTTAAATCCTACTGCAAGATTGCTGCGGCAAAACAGCAATATTATTGTAGATCTGTATTCTACTCGAAATTACGAATCCAACGGTATATTATAAGCAATTTTTGGACTAATATTCGAATTACTATGGATTTTACAAGATTGGAGCTATTCCTGCCTATTTAAAAGAAAAAGAAAAAGGGCCAGTGACGCGGCGACACGTGGCGGCTCGGGATTGGGCCAGCGAGGCGCGCGTGACGCGACGCGGCGGTGACGCGGCGGGGCCACGTGGCACGACGTGGTTGGCCGGGGCGGTTGACCGATTGGGAGCTGTCAGATCTAGATCTGACGGTCGGAGATGAAGGGGAGGGGGGCGGCGGCTTACCGTGGTGGCGGCGGCTGGAGGCGGCGGCGGGGCTCCGGCGATGACCGGCGGTGGCGGCGGTGCTCCTCCGGCGAGACGGCGGAGCGGACGACGCGTCTCTCCTCCTCGCGGTCCCGTTCCCGAGGACGACGGCGGTCCTCCTTCTCCGAGGCGGCGGCGAACGGCAACCAGAGACGGCGGCGGAGTTCCGGCGAGAAATCGGCGGCGCTCGGTGGCGGTGGCGGCGGAAAAAAGTTGGGGTTCTAGGGAGGCGTGCCGAGGGCTATATATAGGCGGAAAAACATGGCGCGGGGGTCGCGGAAACCGTTCCGGATTCGCCGGAGGTGGTTGCTGACACGGCGGCGGTGGCGTGGCCGAGCCGGACTCGGGGAGGAGGCGGTTGACGGGTGGTCTCCTTTGCCGGCAGTGAAGCGGCTGGGCGGCCTGGCGGCGGCTGGCCAAGGCGCGGCTTGCTGGCGCGTGCGTTAGATAGGTCCTGGGCTAGCTCGGCCGGCCCGGTTAGGTTAGGTTAGTTTTTTTATTCCTTTATTATTTTCTGATTTGCTATTTGTTTAATAACTTTTGCAAACGGTCTCTGAATTAAACGAAACTTGTTTCTAAAATTTTGTAAAAAGAAGAGGGTTAGGATAGGATTATAAAATAACTCATTTGCAAAGGTTTTGGTGGTTAGAAAGGTTTTACCCCCTTTTGTCTATAATTAGACTATGGGGTTTAAGGAAAATACCTGTTGCAGTTTTTGATATGCGATGCCATGATGCAATGATATGATGCATGCTTCTAGTAACATCTGGAATTGCGAAATTTGGGATGTTACAAACCTACCCCCCTTAAGAAGAATCTCGTTCCCGAGATTCAGGTTGGTTAGCAAATAGGTGTGGGTGTTCTTTCTTCAGGTCTTCTTCACGCTCCCACGTGGCCTCTTCCTCGGAATGGTGATTCCATTGAACTTTGCAAAACCTGATTGCCTTGGTAAGTGTGATTCTCTCTGCTGTCTCCAGTATCCTGGTGGGTTTTTCCTCATAGGTGAGATCGTTCTCCAATTGAACCTCGTCCAACGGAACTGTCCTTTAGTGGTGTTTCAGCCATTTCCGTGACACTTCTTTAGTTATGACACATGGAAAACATCATGAATGCTTAACACTTCGGGTAATTCCAACTGATAGGCAACTTCCCCTCTACGACCCAAGATCTTGTAGGGCCCTATGAATCGGGGTGCTAACTTACCCTTGATTCCAAATCTCTTAACTCCTCGTAGTGGCGAAACTCGGAGATACGCACGGTCTCCCACTTCATAAGTCACATCCCTGCGCTTGGAATCAGCATAACTCTTTTGTCTGGATTGGGCTATTTTTAACCGGTCTTGAATCTGCCCACTTTTCTTGACATCCTTGATCAGTTCAGGTCCAAACAAACCACGTTCTCCTACTCCACTCCATAGCATGAGTCCTACACTTTCTGCCATATAAAACTTCAAATGGAGCCATCTTGATGCTAGCTTGGTAGCTGTTATTGTATGAGAATTCCGCATATGGCAAGTTATCATCCCAACTAGACCCATAGTCTAGCGCACAGGCTCTTAACATGTCCTCCAAGATCTGATTAACTCTTTCCGTTTGTCCATCTTATGGGTGGAAGGCAAGACTAAACTCCCGTGTCCCTAGAGATTCGTAGTAGCTATCGCCAAAACTTAGAGGTGAATTGGGTACCTCTATCGAAACAATCCTTGGGCACACCATGAAGACTTACGATCCTTGACATATAAATCTTGGCAGCTTAGCACTTGTATAGGTGGTCTTACGGAATGAAATGGGCCACCTTTGTGAAGTGGTCGACCACTACCCGATGGAATCATACCTAACGAGTCCGGTAATCACGTGATAAAATCCATACCTACCTTGTCCCACTTCCAATCAGGCATGTAAAGGCTGCAGCAATCCCGCTGGTTTTTGATGTTCGGCCTTAACTCGTTGCATCGCCACACAAGGAGATGTATTCAGCAATTTCTCTTTTCATGTTGTTCCACCAGAACCTCTCTTTCACATCCATGTACATCTTTGTATTACCGGGATGGATTGAGTAAGGCGAATCGTGAGCTTCCTGAAGGATTAACTTCCTGATGTTAGGGTCATCGAACGCAAAGCGCTTTCTCATACCAAAGTGTTTCTTGTTCATCCGCATAAACCCTTTTGCTTTACCCTTGCTTATATTAGCTCTTATCTCTTCCAACTCTTTGTCCCCCTTCTGGGCCTCTTTGATTTGGTCTAGAAGCGTTGGCACTAGCTCCATAGTTGCCAAGTATCCCTCCGGAACTATTTCCAACCTAAGGTCTTTGAATTGTTCACACAAATCATTTGGAAGTTCTCCAACGTAAGTCCATTTACATAGACCTTCCGCTTAAGGCATCACCACAACGTTGGCCTTTCCAGATGGTCTGCAGGTCCAAGTCGTAGTCCTTGATGAGTTCAAGCCATCTCCTTTGCCTCATATTTAACTCCTTTTGTGTGAAGATGTATTTAAGGCTTTTGTGATCCGTGTATACATCACAATGTTTGCCCATTAGGTAATGTCTCCATACCTTGAGCCCATGCACAACTGATGCTAGTTCCAAATCGTGCGTGGGATAGTTATTCTCATGGTGCTTAAGTTGCCGAGAGGCGTAAGACACTACTTTTCCATCTTGCATTAGTACACTACCAAGTCCTTGTCGGGAAGCGTCGCAATAAACTTGGAAATCCTTTTGGATGTCAGGGAGACACAAAACTGGTGCTGTTACTAGGCGCTTCTTTAACTCCTGAAAACTTGCTTCACATGCCTCGGTCCATTGGAACTTCTTCTCTTTCTTCAGCAACTCTGTCATAGGCTTTGCTATCTTGGAAAAGTTTTCAATGAACCTTCGGTAATATCCTGCAAGGCCCAGGAAACTCCTAATATCACCCACATTCTTAGGGGACTCCCATTCTGTCATGGAAGCTACCTTACTCGGGTCCATGGCAACACCTTTAGCTGATACAATATGACCAAGGAATCCCACTTCTTTCAACCAGAACTCACATTTGCTAAATTTGGCATACAACTTGTGTTCCCTTAACTTTTCCATAATCAGGCGCAGATGCCGCTCATGTTCCTTCTCGTCCTTGGAGTATATGAGTATGTCATCAATGAATACTACGATAAACTTATCCAAGTACTCCATGAACACCTTGTTCATCATAGTCATGAAGTATGCTGGGGCATTGGTTAAGCAAAACGACATCACGGTGTACTCATACAATCCGTATCTTGTGGTGAACGTTGTCTTGGGTACATCCTGTTCTCGGATCTTCAGCTGGAAATATCCTGATCGGAGATCAATCTTAGAGAATACACTAGCTCCCTTTAATTGATCGAACAGGTCGTTAATATTGGGTAGAGGGTACTTGTTCTTGATTGTTACTTCATTTAACGACCGATAGTCCACGACTAGTCTCTTGGTTTTATACTTCTTCTCCACGAATAAGACAGGTGCTCCCCAAGATGACGCACTTGGTTGAATGAAGCCTTTGTCCAACTGCTCTCTAAGCTGTTTCTTAAGTTCCTTCAACTCATCCACATCCATCTTGTACAATCTCTTTGCTATTGGTCCAGTACTGGCATCAAGTCAATGAGAAACTCGATGTCTCGGTCGGGAGGCATCCCTGGTAATTCGTCCGAAAACACGTCTGGGTACTCCTTCACAATTGGCACAGCCTCCAAGCTAACCCCCTTAAGAGAATTCACCATACTTCCTTTGAGTGCGAAAGCTGACTTAAAGTGGATCCTTTTCTTATCCGGAGTCGTGAGTGCGATAGTTCTTTTGGCGCAATCTATGACTCCCTCATATTCGGTCATCCAGTTCATGCCCAAAATTATGTCTAAGCCTTGTGATTCCAGAACGACTAGGCTGGTGGGAAAGGTGTGTGCCCTAATCCTTAGTTCTAACCCACGGCATCCAGAGTTTGCCACTATTTATCCTCCAGAAGAACTTACCCTTAAGGGAGTACTAATAGTCTCCGTAGGTATCTTGCCTCTATCCACAAATACCCTTGATATGAATGAATGCGATGCACCAGTATCAAAAAGAACAACTGCAGGGGTGGAGTTAAGCTTGAACTTACCAATCACGGAGTCGGGTGCCTCACGAGCATCCTCCATGGAGACATGATTCACTGTGGCTTTGGCGAACGGATTCGGCTTCTTCCCATTTCCATTACCATTGCCATGGTTGTGTCCATTGCCGTTTCCATTACCATTCCTGTTCTTCATCTTTTCGGGGCAGGTAGTTGCATAATGTCCTGTCTTGTTACACTTGAAGCATGTCACTTCACTCAGATCCTTCCCATTACCGTTTCCATTGCGGTGTTTATGACCATTGTGGTTATGTCCTCCATGGCGATGACCATTATGGTTGTGGCCATTGTGGTTGTGGGGTGGTGGTGACGGCGCGTTTGATATGGGGCAGAGTTATGCTTGTGTGAGGTGGACTTTCTCTTTCGGTTCTCTATACTCCTTTGCTTTGCTTCAACTACCACTGCCCTGTCCAGGAGTTCCTGGCAGTTGCCAAACTTCAGAGCCACAAGCTGAATAAATATTTCATCATTAAGTCCCCTCAAGAACTCCTCATGTCTCTTGGCATCAGTGGATACATCATCAGGTGCATAACGTGCTAGCTTGTTGAAAAGGTCCCCATACTCGGAGACAGAGCGGTGCAACTGTTTAAGTCGCGAACTCACGTCTCTTAAGTGACATGACTCCCGCGGCTACGTGATGAGTATGAAAGGCTGCCTCAAACTGGTTCCAGGTGATAGCTTCAATATCAGGGTGGGTGACCTGGTAGTTATCCCACCATTCAGCAGCTGGTCCCTCAAGTTGGTGCGCGGCAAAGCGCACCCTATCAGCTCCAGCAACTTGGACGGTGTCTAACTTTTTGTTGGTGGTGCGGAGCCAGTCATCTGCCACAATTGGCTCAGAACTACTTGAGAAAGTTGGAGGGTTCAACCTCAAGAACCGTCAGCGATCCTGTTGGAGGTGGATGGAGGCAGATTGTTGTTGTTGTTTTGTTGTTGTTTTGCATGTTTTGAGTAAGGAGTTGGATCAACTGATTCGGGAGTTCGAAGTTGTGCTATCTCTTGGGGCATGTTGTTATTGTTGTTTCCACGCCTCGCCATCCAAGGGTTTGAGAGGCAAGTTAAGAAAAGATAGAAAGCCTAAGGAATAAACTCCTACCCTTATGAAAACAAGAAAAACACACGAGAAAAGCAAGGCACACATGGCACAAAAACTCAACCAAGTTTAACTAACCAATATAAAACTTTGGTACTCATTACAATCGCGAATAACGTTCGACTATAAAACTAAAGGTGGTCCAACTACTCTACTCATCATCCACTTCCTCATCCTCAATGATGAAGCCTTCCTTTTCCAACAGTGACTTGTATAGCTCCATGTCCCTCGTCGTGGCTTCAAGCTTCTCTTGAAGTTCCTTCATCTCCTATGGCTCGGTGTTGCAGCTTGAGCCTTCCTTGAAGTTCCTTCACCTCTTGCAGCTCTGGTAGCGACTTCCAGCTTAGCCGAGTTCCTTCTTCTCCTTCAGCTTCTTGATCAAACTTGACCCCATAGTCACGGGCGTGATCTTCTCCTCCAAGCTCCTCTTGGCTGCTTTGGGTCCTTCAACATGGTGGCAAGGTTCTTGAACTCCATCTCGTTCTTTGCAAGCACTAGACTTTGCTCCCTAATCCTCTTATTCTTGTCTTGCACTCTCTTCTCTTGATTAGCGAACCTCTTGTCTTGGGCGGTGAGTTCTCCTCCTAGGGACTTGATCTTCTCTTCTAGCTCCTCGATCTTCTCGTCCTTCTCTTGACTAGGGCACAAAGCTCGTCATTCCTCACGATCTCAAGGCAACTCCCCTTCTGAAGGTCATTGATATGGAACTCCAAGTCTTGAAATTGGATCCTTCGACGCTTGCATGTCTTCCATACATCTGGGGTTAACTCGATTGGAACTCCATTCTCATCACGTCTTCCAAAGAGTTTGATGTAGTGGCCTTCAACCTCTTCATGATGGCGTCCAAAGGCGTCCAATGAGTTCACCTGCTGATGCTAAGTCCTTTTTCCTTGGAGTCTGGTGACGTTGAGTACAATGGCCTCTGTCTTGGGTTACATCATTGCGCCACTGGTTGGATGACTTCAATTGCCAACATCCTTCCTTGTGCATCTTCCTCAACTCACTTCCCCGATTGATGGCATGGGTAATCTGCGGTGTCTTGATGATGTCGAAGGCATTCCGAAGCCTTGACACTTGATGTCTTGGCCGGTGTCGTAGTAGAAGGCCGTCATCTTTAGGTTAGGAGAGAGAAAATTAGACACAAGGTGATAAGAAGGAGAAATACTAGAAGAGTAAAAGCGAAAACACAAATGGTAAAGGTGGTTTCCAATCCTAGGGGTCACATCCTACAAGCAACTTTGTGCTCTGATACCATCTGTTGTGACCTCGGATCAATAAGGATCCTAAGTCCCTGTGATTAACATGCTAGTCCCTGGATCAATAGCTAGCACTTCACAGTCGATGAATACCATGTAAAACACAAGTCATTATTACGAATAATCCAGTATATTTATTACAACTTGCATAGCTTATAGCTAGCTCAAAATAAAACAATGAAACTAAGTAAAACTTGAGTCCATCAACGCCTCAGGCTAGTGTGAAGACCCGCGATCCCTCACCTTTCAATCTTCGGATTCTGCACATAAGACGTGCAGCCAATAGGTTGGGTCAATACTTTGAATGTATTGGCAAAATTACACCAAGGAAAGAGTAAGACTATCTCTACATGCAAGGCTAAGAGTAGGCTCTGGGGTTCATTTGTGTAAAGCCAATTTTTATCGATGTAATAAGAAAAGAGGTAGAAAGTTTTCCCTACTTTGCAAACTTTGATATAAAGTATAGGGTCGAATGGAACACGTGGATATTACTCACCAAGTGCCCAAACAACCTAGCACTTGGATATTACGCACCAAGTTCCCGAAAACCTACCCAATGACGATATTACCCATGCCTTGGGGTTTGTAAAACGTTAAGTTTGGAAAGAGAGGAAGATCTTTCAGGGCTCCATCCTTGGATGCTCAAAGTTGTTCTATTTCCGTGAACACGGTGATCGATCGGTTGCAATACTCTCGAGAGGTTGTGCACTTTCCCCACAATCCACGATCAAGTTCTTTACAGACGGACCATGGCGAAGCCTTCCTCGATAGCCCTCTACCAGCTGGATCCAACCGTGCCAAGAACCTCCAAATGTTGGTACCCGGTGAGGTTTCCCACTAAGTACTAAGCCAAGGCAGAGCCCATATGTATTGTGGTTGCCTTTGGAAGCTTGAATTGAAACATGGCGGCTTCTTTGATTCTGGGCGGCCGTCCTCCACCAAAATCCACTCGTTGACCCGACAACCGTTTCTGAGAAGAAAACTTAGTTTTATTTTGAAGGGGTTTTGAGAAGAAAAGTTAAACTCGAGAGCTCTTTACTTAGAAAATTTTGAGTCTTCGAACCCTCCCAACGGTACTTGATATAGATAAGTATATAGCATAGCAAGCATAACTTAGCAAAACAGGATAACCTATTGGGATGGAAAAACCTAAGCATAGAACTACTCATGGCATACTACAAAACCGTACTTGCAAAATAGTACTAAGAAAATCTACCAAAATCCTACACATGCATATTACAGAATTTGAAGAGTAAAACATGCATAGTCAAAACTGGGACATAAACATGAACAAGTGGTGTAACTTGCCTTGATCCGAGCAGCAATCTACACAACAGTACTCCTCAGCGCACTCCGAGCAATCTAACGAAACAAACATGGATCCAATCACAATTTGCTCAAAACAAAGTCACGAAGACGAATATGCATGCATGCAACATGGTAATATGCAAGGATGAAATCAAATTTGACCAAGGTTTTTATTCAGGGGTGTTGCTGGGTTGGGAATATCATTACAATCGATTCCCCACAGATTTGAAGTATTTTGGGGTAAACCCTAATTATCCAAGCTTAAAACTAGATCTACAACTCCAATCTATCTCGAGACAGATCTGAACATCCTAAGCATGAATAGACAATTTTCTACAGAAGGTCTCGCCGATACAAAGCCAACGCAACAAGAATCAACTAAAGCGGAGCTACGAATAATATTCTAGAATTAAAAAACTCTAATCTAAACTTTAAATCCTACTGCAAGATTGCTGTGGCAAAACAGCAATATTATTGTAGATCTGTGTTCTACTCGAAATTACGAATCCAACGGTATATTATAAGCAATTTTTGGACTAATATTCGAATTACTATGGATTTTACAAGATTGGAGCTATTCCTGCCTATTTAAAAGAAAAAGAAAAAGGGCCAGTGACGCGGCGACACGTGGCGGCTCGGGATTGGGCCAGCGAGGCGCGCGTGACGCGACGCGGCGGTGACGCGGCGGGTCCACGTGGCACGGCGTGGTTGGCCGGGGGCGGTTGACCGATTGGGAGCCGTCAGATCTAGATCTGACGGTCGGAGATGAAGGGGAGGGGGGCGGCGGCTTACCGTGGTGGCGGCGGCTGGAGGCGGCGGCGGGGCTCCGGCGATGACCGGCGGCGGCGGCGGTGCTCCTCCGGCGAGACGGCGGAGCGGACGGCGCGCGGCTCCTCCTCGCGGTCCCGTTCCCGAGGACGACGGCGATCCTCCTTCTCCGAGGCGGCGAACGCGGCAGAGACAGCGGCGGCGGGCGGGTTCGGCGAAAATCGGCGCTTCGATGTGTGGCGGCGGAAAAAAGTTAGGGTTCTAGGGGGGCGTGCCGGGAGCTATATATAGGCGGAAAAACTTGGCGCGGGGGTCACGGAAACCGTCCCGGATTCGCCGGAGGCGGTTGCCGACGCGGCGGCGGTGGCGTGGCCGAGCCGGACTCGGGGAGGAGGCGGCTGACGGGTGGTCCCTTTGTCGTGGCGCTGGTGGGCTCGGGCGAAGCGGCTGCTGGGCCTGGGCGGCGCGCAGCGGCGCTGCGCTTCGCTGCTGGCGCGTGCGTTAGATAGGTCCTGGGCTGGCTCGGCCGGCCCGGTTAGGTTAGGTTAGTTTTTTTATTTTTTTATTATTTCCTGATTTGCTATTTGTTTAATAACTTTTGCAAACGGTCTCTGAATTAAACGAAACTTGTTTATAAAATTTTGTAAAAAGAAGAGGGTTAGGATAGGATTATAAAATAACTCATTTGCAAAGTTTTTGTTGGTTAGAAAGGTTTTACCCCTTTTGTCTATAATTAGACTATGGGGTTTAAGGAAAATACCTGTTGCAGTTTTTGATATGCGATGCCATGATACAATGATATGATGCATGCTTCTAGTAACATCTGGAATTGCGAAATTTGGAATGTTACAGCGGCCAGCAGCAAACCGTCGGCCTAGGAAATCCGTCGGCGTATCGTTTGCTAGCCTGTGGGCCGCCATCTGATCTTACCAAAAACTGTGCATGGGCAAAACTCTGCCTCGTTGGGCTTGGTGTCGTGCTCGTGCACCACTACGTTCATAAACTGCTGTGTTTTCCTTTTTAATCATGCACCATAGACTATGCATTGTCTTCCTTTTAATCATGCATCATGCATGCAAGGCAGCCCACCCACGATCCTCTTTGATTACTGGCTAGCTAACCGCATGCAAGGCAGCTCATAAGAGCATCTTCAACGGACGTGCTAAAAAAAACCACACTAAGAAAACCGATGATTTAGTATGCGGCAGACATAATCGAGCGCTCCAGTAGACGTTGTAAAATAGCGCGCACCTATATACGCCATCGCACGCCGCATATCTGGTGCTCGTCATCCAGCGCACCGTAAAACTCAATCACACGCGTGAACTAGCAACTTCCATCCTAAAAAATCCGTGTGCGGCTGACCCGACTCCCGCCCCGTGCTGCCGCCGGCGATGGAAGGCTACATCGACACTCCTCCGACCCCTCCATACTCCATCCATGGACCCTGGCGCCGCCGCCGCGAACCCTAGCGCCGGCATCGCCCACGGTCTATTCGCGCTGCCACGGGTATCGAATGGCCAGGGGGCTGCCCCACTGCCTCCACCCACTGCAAAGGCTAGGAGTGCCATCCCCAAGCGATCAGCTTCTACATCGACTGGCGTCTGCAGCGGCCGCTGGCCAAAAGAAGGGCAAGACCGACGTGGGCAAGGCTGGGGAGGCGTGAGCCAAGACAATTCCATCCGACGCCCCACTCCCCCTCCCCTCCCCCCCCCCCCGATGCAAATTCCCGCCAGCGCTAGCACCGCCTCCACCGCAGCCCGCGCCAAAGGCGACGGGAACCGGTGAGCCGGCTGTTGCGCCCAACATGTTTGACCAAATGCCTGCAAGGTATGTTAGGTCTTTTTTTGAGTGATTGCATATAGATGAAAGAAATGTAGAAATTGATGTGTGGGTTCATTGCATGGTTGGCATGGGAGCACCACTGGGTAGGTTCATGGCCTCCATGGTTGCTCCCATGCCTCCTACAAGTGATACCTATGGAGATTCAACGGTCCATGTCAACACCGTACAATGTATGAGCCCCGCCCTGGCTTGTGTACCTTTGCTCGCAAGGTCAGGCCGTAGTGCTATTTTCTCACGTTTTGCTGGAACTGAAAATATACTACTCTCTCCGTCCAAAAATAAGTAACTTACAATTGTCTAGATTCACATGTAGTCCCTCCATTCACAATTATCTCATATCCTAGGTTTAGTTAAATTCAAACTTTATAAATTTTGACCATATATTTAGGAAACAATATCAACACTAACAATGTAAAAATTATCGAGTGGAATTGTCATGAACTATATTTTCATATTATATGCATTGGGAATCATGGATGTTGATGTTTTTTCTTTATATTGTTGGTCAAATTTTGCAAAATTTGACTCTAACTAAACCCCAAATGCGAGGTAATTGTAAACGGAGGAAGTATCTAGACTCGTTTTTAAAGGAAACGGTAGGACTCTGATGTGTATCTAAACTCGTTTTAATAAACTCCTTTTAATGCTAGATACATGTAAATTTAGACAAGTCTAAATCACTTATTTCTGAAGTGTACAAAAATAACATTGCTGACCAATCGGGATTTGGACGAGGAGAGGGTGCTAGGCCAGCCAAATTCATTTTGTTTCCGCCCAATCTGTGCTATGATATTTGTCTTTTTTTGAAAACTACAATTATATTCGTCTTAAAAATAAAGCTATCTGATAAAAATAGAAGACAATCTCTCATCTACATCTATGGATCTATTTAAATCGCACATCGTGGCGCTCGTCGCTACCGACTATTCATGGCACATCTGGTAGGCCGCATGGCATTGGGCAGGCCTTGGGGAGAAGATTTCGGCCCAACTGGATGCCTGGGCTCCCTTCCCATCGTTGCCCGCACGCTTCGCAAAGCAGCCTTCAGCCAGACCCACTGGGAACTGTCGAATCGGCAGCTTCCATGGAGCCAGGCTCGACGGAGCGCATTTTGGGCTCCTGGTGGCCATTGGTTGCACGTGTGGGAAAGTGCAGGAGACGACGAGCTTAACTCCCTCCCACCCCATCTAGGTACTATCACCGCTTGCTACTGCCAGTGCCACTGCGCTCCCCTTTCCCACATCTCCCATCGGTAACCGACCATGGTCTTGTTGGGCTGAAGAGGCATGGCCGGAAATTAAAATTTTCTCCGGCAAGCCGCTCCAAGATCCAGCTCAGGTGAGAGGTGATACGTTGCTAACGTATCCATAATTTTTGATGTTTCATGCTTGGTTTTATCTACTTTCTTATGTTTTGTTCATACTTTGGAGTACTTTCTATACACTTTCTTGGACTAACCTATTAACAAGAGCCACAGTGCCAGCTGCCTGTTTTCTGCTGTTTTTGGTTCCAGGAAAGTCAAAAAATGAATATTCTCGGAATTGAAAGGGACAAAAGCCAAAGTTAGTTTTTCACCGACGGACACCCGGAGTCAGAATACGAGACGGAGAGGGACCAGGGGACCGCCACACCACCTGGTCGCACAACCCAGCCTGGCCCGCGCCAGGGGGTGGTCTGGCCGCCTCCAGCACCCCCTTGACCTCCCCTTTCGCCTATATATTGCCTCCGATACAGAAACCCTAAGTACCCGATCAAAATTCCACGAAAGAGTCTGTAGCCACCGTCATCTCCATCCGTAGATCGGGACGGATCTGAAGCTCTTCCCGACACCCTGCCGGAAAGGGGAATTCACCCTGGAGGCCTTCTTCATCAGCATACAAGCCTCCGGTGTGATGCGTGAGTAGTTCATCTCTGGACTACGGGTCCATGTAGTAGCTATATGGCTGGTTCTTCTCCTTTGTGCTATCATGTTTAGATCTTGTGAGCTCCATTCATGATCAAGATCACCTATTTGTAATCCTACATGTTGTGTTTGCGGGGATCCGATGAATATTGAGATGCTATTTCAAATTAATTATTGATTCTATCATGTCTTTGTTATTTGTGATCTTGCATGCTTTCCGTTGTTAGTAGCTTTCTTGGCCAAGTAGATGCTAGCAACTCCAAGAGTTAGTATTTATGCTCGATAGTGGGTTCATGCCTCTAGTAATCTGGGGAAGTGACATAAATCTCTAAGGTACTAGATGTGTTGTTGCTACTAGGGAGAAAACAACAATCCTTTGTTCATAGAACAATCGTATTGTTTACTTTACACGCAATGCGTAATGCAATTATACGTTTCTTGCAACTTAATACTAGAGGGGGTTCGGATGATAACCTGAAGGTGGATTATTAGTCATAGATGCAGTTGGATTATGGTCTATGTATATTGTTGTAATGCCCAATCAAGTCTCAAAGGAGTCAAGATGAGTAGTATATCCATATTGCTTTCTCGATGTTTGTCAATTGCCCCGCTGTAATTTGTTCACCTAACATGTCATCTATCTTAAGAAGAGCCACCACTAGTGAACTATGGATCCTAGTCCTTTCTTTTATCATCAATCTACAATCAACTGTTTACTGCTTTCTGTTTACTTTCTACAAACTATTACTTTCTTCCACTCGATACGTTTAATCCTTTGTTTTCAGCAAAAACGGTGAGATTGACAACCTCATCGCAAGTTGGGGGCAATGTTTTGTGGTTGTGTTGTGCAGGTCTCCATGTTGCTGTTAGGACCGGTAGTGCGCCCTGCTAAAGTTCAGCTAGTAACACCTTTGAGGTGTTTCCTTGCTCCGACTGGTTCGATTAAACCTTGGATTTATAATTGAGGGAAAACTTGTTGTTGTGCTCATCATACCTTCCCCTTGGGGTTCCCCAACGGGCTCGATATATTTTGGGCTTAGTAACCGATTTTCAGGCGCCGTTGCCGAGGAGTGAAGGACATCTTCACAAGGGGAGTCCCTCATAACCAATCTCATTACTTTGTTATTTTTGTTTTGCTTAGTTTACTTTTGCTCTGTTTGCTCGCTTCTTTATCAAAAACACAAAAAACTTAGTATTACTAGTTCGCTTTCTTTATTAAAAAAACACACAAAATTAAGTCTTTCTATAGTTGTTACCTCTTTCTTAGCTCACCATGTTGATCCCTAAATTCACCCTGAAAGACCTTTCAATAGGTAGTGGTTCTATAATTGGGAAAAATAATATTGAAGAATTCTTTAATCATGTTAGTAAACATGAGGATATTGAGGATAGATCCCTTGCAGAACTTGCTCCAAACTATGAAATTGCTGCAGCTTCTTTAGTTCACATGTTGGAAGCTAGGTTTGTTAACCTTAACCCCTTAATGCAAGTAATGTTTCTTAAACTTAAAGAAATTGAGGACCCTGAAAAGAGAGATTTTATTCTAGAAACTTTGCTTAAGGAATTCTATGAAGTTGCCAAGGAAGCTAGAAAAGCCTTTGAATGTTTTAATATTCTAGGATCATGTTTAGATGTTGTTCGTACACGAGAAAAGATGAACAAAACCAAACCTAATGGGGAGGAAATTAAGATACTAATACCTTTTAAACTTGTAGCAATGCATGAAGCCATAGAAAAGAATCTTGATTGGATTGTTCTCGAAAACCCGTTTGATGAAAATAGTGAACCCAAGAGCGTTGAGAGAGGATCCTCTAGAACTTATTTGGATGAGATACCTTGCCTTGTTGAAGATATTTCTGGTATTAATCTTAATGCTTCTTCATTTGAGAACACTTGATTCTTTTTCTTGCTTCTTATGCCTAACTTAAAGGCGTTAAAGAAAAGTACTTATTGGGAGATAACCCAAAAGTTTTAGATGAGTCTTGGAAGTTATTACTTCAGTAATAACATCTCCTTATCCTTTTTATTTGCTTTTTGTGCCAAGAGTAACCTCTGATGAGAGAGAAGTAATGATTGGGAAAGTTGCTGTCTCGAAACAGATTTCTGTGCTTCACCGTAAAAATTCACGTAAAATCTCTGTACGTGCTTTTGAGGCGTGAATTTTTGTGCTTCTGCCCCAGTTTGTTATCTAACTTTTGTTAGTTAAACACTTTTCGATTTGAGCAACAAAAGGTCTTCGAAAAAATTCTCCTTTACCTGCTGGTCTGTTTTGACAGATTTCTGCCATTATTTGCATTTGCTTCTTGTTTGTTCCTTTTTGAGTTCTTTTGGGGAATTGAGATTTTTGAGGGAAGTGCTACAGTATCTAGTGTCTTAATGGAAGTTTTATTGGTGTTGGAACTGAACCTAAAGACTTATTATCTTGAGTGCACTAATGTTGCTAATAAAGATTGTGTGAAGTTTTGTATGAAGGAAAAATTTCAGGTGTATGGAAGGAATGAGTAATGAGATGACGGATGGACTAAAGCTCGAGCTTGGGGATGCCACACATGTCACCCCAAGAAATATCCAAGAAGTACAAGTGTCAAATCTTGGGTATGCCCAAGGCATTCCCTTCTTCATCAATAAAAATCCAGGTTTCTTCCAAACACTTTATTTTTATTGTTTCATGCACAGTTGTGTTGTTCTTGGAGCTTCTTCTTTTTCGTTTTTCGTTTTAGTTTTCGTTTGCTTTGTTTTCTTAGTTTTCTTAATAAATTGGTTGGACCCCCTCTTTCATGCATTGGTTTTCAAATAGTTTGGTTTGGATTGGAAAAGAGTAGGAAAGTTCATGCTTAAGTGGTAAAGAGAGCTTGTTTTTGACTATGGCCTATGCTTTGTCATGCCATGCTTGATATTGTTTTGGCTTTATGCTTAGTATTCTTTGCTGTAGCATGACATGTTATAAACAATTGAGATTGCTTAATGTGCCTTGGAAGAATCATGCGTTGTTTTAGCATATTAAAGCATAGTATTGTGGTATTTTCCTTTGATGCTTTATTTGGGTTGACTTGCACATGCTCACACCATGTTATGACTATCCCAAGTCACCATAGCCTTTATGGTCCTTTAGTTTTCAACTTATAGTACCACTTTATGCTTTGATTAATGATGTTTTGTCGCTCTGCATGATTATGGCCATTATTTCTCTCTTAGTTGCTCGCTCCCAGTCTTTTGCTAGCCTCCATAACCAAGTATGAGTTCCACTCATGAATCCAACTCCTAAAACCAAGTTATTCCAAAGAGTCCACCATACCTACCTATTAGCATATGCTCCAAGTATATTCATGTTTTTGTCTACCTTCCAAATTAAACTTGTTATGAGAAACTAGTGATTAAAGCTCTCACGAACTTGATGGCACACTTTACTTTCTTGCATTTAATAAACTTGAACCATTGGGTCCATCTTTGTTGTGTATATGCTTGTGCGTTATAAGTTGATGTTAGCAGAACCATGTATCATGGGGAACGCTTTCAACATTGCACTTGTACTTTGTACCACGTTGATATCATGTTCTTTTGCTTATGGATCCCGACGGTGTGAAATAAAAGGGGAACTTGTAAGATCATGGAGTTTGTATTTGTGTTAGAGAAACGCCTGGGCCGCTAGCCTAAGCCATGCCTAATCATGGTGGAAACTTGCAGCATAACCATAATGAGCACTCTATGAAGCATCCTCAATAAAAACCTATGCAAATAGCAAATAAAAAGATCGCTGGGATGCTCATTGTCTGCTTGCCTTGTCGTTTTGATTATGGGATAGCTCATGTATCATGTGCAAGGGGTACCCCATTGGCGGTTTTCTATGATACATATTTACTTACAATGACAAGAGCTTACTTGTGACTAAAGTTAAGTAGCATGAGGTTCGGTCTTCGTAAGTAAGGGGCATGAGATTTCGGCTTATAACTTGTCAAGCATATCCTCTTAGTTGTGTCACTTTAACCTTAATAATCACCTTCAAGATGCTTATCATAGGGCTAATGAGAGCTGAAAGATAATAAGTACCATAATTTTTGGAAGCTCTATGAAACTTGAATTTCTACTTCCTTCTATGAAGGCCCTTCTTTTACTTTTATGTTGAGTCTCCACCTTCTACCTTTATGCACCTACTTTGATAGCATAGTGGCCATTCTTAGTTCTATGTGCATTGTCCGAAGACTTATTGATTGATGCATAGCTTTGATATTGCTTGTTTTAAACTATTTGTATCTAGTCACTCTTATGAACTTTGAAGGTGTCCTATGCATTTATGTTTGCTACTCTATGAGGGACAAGCTGAATGCCACTATGCTATGTTTTCTTTATGTGAAATAGACAAACGTCTTGCAAAGCATTGTTATTCATGAATCTTTTGTTTGTCCCTTTTCATGTTGCAACATAGTTGCTTTGCCTTATTGTTAGAACTTTGTCTTTCATGTTATGATTGAAGTACTATGATCCCAGCTATCAATATTTTACAAATACTTTGATCAAGTTTATGATGGTGCATGTCACCTAAAAATTATTCTTTGTTTTTATCACTTACCTACTCGAGGACGAGCAGGAGTTAAGCTTGGGGATGTTGATACGTTTCTAACGTATCCATAATTTTTGATGTTCCATGCTTGGTTTTATCTACTTTCTTATGTTTTGTCCATACTTTGGAGTACTTTCTATCCACGAAAGAGTCTGTAGCCACCGTCATCTCCATCCCTAGATCAGGAGGGATCTGAATCTCTTCCCGGCACCCTGCCGGAGAGGGGAATTCACCCTGGAGGCCTTCTTCATCACCATGCAAGCCTCCGGTGTGATGTGTGAGTAGTTCATCCTTGGACTACGGATCCATATAATAGCTAGATGACTGGTTCTCCTCCTTTGTGCTTTCATGTCTAGATCTTGTGAGCTCCGTTCATGATCAAGATCATCTATTTGTAATTCTACATGTTGTGTTTGCGGGGATCCGATGGATGTTGAGATGCTATTTCAGATTGATTATTGATTCTATCATGTCTTTGTTATTTGTGATCTTGCATGCTTTCCGTTGTTAGTAGCTATCTTGGCCAAGTAGATGCTAGCAACTCCAAGAGTTAGTATTTATGCTCGATAGTGGGTTCATGCCTCTAGTAATCTGGGGAAGTGGCAGAAATCTCTAAGGTACTAGATGTGATGTTGCTACTAGGGAGAAAACAACAATCCTTTGTCCATAGAACAATCGTATTGTTTACTTTACACGCAATGCGTAATTCAATTATCCGTTGCTTGCAACTTAATACTGGAGGGGGTTCGGATGATAAACTGAAGGTGGATTATTAGTCATAGATGCAGTTGGATTATGGTCTATGTATAATGTTGTAATGCCCAATCAAGTCTCAAAGGAGTCAAGATGAGTAGTATATGCATATTGCTTTCTCGATGTTTGTCAATTGCCCCGCTATAATTTGTTCACCCAACATGTCATCTATCTTAAGGAGAGCCACCACTAGTGAACTATGGACCCCGGTCCTTTCTTTTATCATCAATCTACAATCAACTGTTTACTCCTTTCTGTTTAGTTTCTACAAACTATTACTTTCTTCCACTCGATACGTTTAATCCTTTGTTTTCAGCAAAACCGGTGAGATTGACAACCTCATCGCAAGTTGGGGGCAAAGTTTTTTGGTTGTGTTGTGCAGGTCTCCACGTTACTGTTGGCATCGGTAGTGCGCCCTGCCAAAGTTCAGCTAGCAACACCTTTGAGGTGTTTCCTTGCTCCTACTGATTCGACTAAACCTTGGTTTCATAACTGAGGGAAAACTTGCTGCTGTGCTCATCATACCTTCCTCTTGGGGTTCCCCAACGGACTTGATATATTTTGGGCTTAGCAAGAGGCAATAGTTCTACCCTTGACGCATGCGTGCGGAAGAAAAAACGCGTCGAGGCTGTGCCGTACTTGTTTGGTCCGGCTCCGACAAGCTTCTCGAGCCTGGGACCTTGGAATGCCCTAGGGTTTTTGGTAAGAAATATAGAGACTATAGTTGTGTGCATTACATTCACGCATACAAAATCTAAAAGAAAATTGTGCAAAGTTTTAAAACATAGAATGGGATCAGGGTTTCTCCCTATTTGACAAATTAAAATTAGGACTGTCAAATAAGAGTGTTGTAAACTCTGACATGATCTTTGTTGATTTATGTGTGCTTGGTAAAATTATTAAAATTTGAATATTCAAAAGATATGTTTTAATGTAAAGAAAATAAATATGAAAATGAATTATAAATATAATTAGAGAACAGTTAACAGAATTGAATTCTCATCCATAAATAAGACACAACAAGAAAGGATATAGTGTAAAAGGAATAAAATAATGACTTTATTGTATTTCTCATAATACAATGTCTTTACAAATAAGTAATAAAGAAAAAAATGGTACAATAAAGAAAGTATTGTCTTTATTACTTAATATAATACTCCATTGTCTTTACCACTTTGAATTTTTTTTTTGAAAAAATACAACAAATAGGGAATTAAATTTCTATTCTATATCCTAGCTATTTATTTCTTCTCCTTGATTATTTCTTGACTTTTTTGTACCTGCAAAAGAAAAGACACAGATGCAAGTATAGGAAAGAGAGGGTTAGTAGAGTAATCTACTCTCAGACTAGAACACTGAGGTATTATAGCTAACTACATCATTGATCTAGAATTAGGGGCAAGTTTCACCAAGACTAACATAAATTGTTCTTATCAATACATAATTTTGCCTCAACCTTTTTGCATCATTGGCTTGGACAAAGATACATGTGGCATCACAAAAATTAATTACCAAGTCAATATAAGACCATTCCAGGTCGATCTCATCCACCATAAAAATATCTCAGTCATGAAATTTGAACCCTGGGAGGGTTCACATGTAAGTAGGCAGCAAACTTACACATACATGCAGATGGATGTGTTATCCACACCATAGAGAAGATAGAAAGTATACAAAGGGGGACCATCAACCGTAGCAAGACTGCTAGCAATCCATTTCCATCACACCAGCACGAAACAACCTCAGTACATCTCAGATCCTCACACCACCAGATAAACCATAAGATCAACATCATCGTTATTTGAAGGAAAGCTCCAGGAGAAGCTCAAGGGGAGGCCATCAACAACCTAAGTGCCCGATCAAAAATCCACGAAAGAGTCTGTAGCCGCCGTCATCTCCATCCCTAAATCGGGAGGGATCTGAAGCTCTTCCCGGCACCCTGCCGGAGAGGGCAATTCACCCTGGAGGCCTTCTTCATCACCATGCAAGCCTCCAGTGTGATGCGTGAGTAGTTCATCCTTGGACTACGGATCCATGTAGTAGCTAGATGGCTGGTTCTCCTCCTTTGTGCTTTCATGTTTAGATCTTGTGAGCTCCGTTCATGATCAAGATCATCTATTTGTAATCCATACATGTTGTGTTTGCGGGGATCCGATGGATATTGAGATGCTATTTCAGATTGATTATTGATTCTATCATGTCATTGTTATTTGAGATCTTGCATGCTTTCCGTTGTTAGTAGCTATCTTGGCCAAGTAGATGCTAGCAACTCCAAGAGTTAGTATTTATGCTCGATAGTCGGTTCATGCCTCCGTAACTGGGAAGTGACAGAAATCTCTAAGGTACTAGATGTGTTGTTGCTACTAGGGAGAAAACAACAATCATTTGTTCATAGAACAATCAAATTGTTTACTTTACACGCAATTCGTAAAGCAATAATCTGTTGCTTGCAACTTAATACTGGAGGGGGTTCGGATGGTAACCTGAAGGTGAATTATTAGTCATAGATGCAGTTGGATGGCGGTCTATGTATAATGTTGTAATGCCCAATCAAGTTCCAAAGGAGTCAAGATGATTAGTATATGCATGTATTGCTTTCTCGATGTTTATCAATTGCCCCGCTGTAATTTGTTCACCCAGCATGTTATCTATCTAAGGAGAGCCACCTCTAGTGAACTACGGATCCCGGTCCTTGTCTTTTATATTTAATCTACAAACTGTTTACTGCTTTGTGTTTACTTTCTACAAACTATTACTTCCTTCCATTCGATACGTTTAATCCTTTGTTTTCAGCAAAACACGGTGAGATTGACAACCTCATCGCAAGTTGGGGACAAAGTTATGTGGTTGTGTTGTGCAGGTCTCCACGTTGCTACTAGCACCGGTAGTGCGCCCTGCAAAGGCTCAGCTAGCAACACCTTTGGGGTGTTTTCTTGCTCCTACTGGTTCGATTAAACGTTGGTTTCATTACTGAAGGAAACTTGCTGCTGTGCTCATCATACCTTTCTCTTGGGGTTCCCAACGAGCTCTACATCAACATCGCTCTAGCATTTTTCTGGCGCCGTACACTGAGCCATCAGTGCTCAACACAACATTATTGACCAGCATCTCAGTTTCGTCGCCCATTATCACTGACGCGGCGTACGGGTGACGAAGCCTCGAATAGATGTTAGGTACCAAGGCTACGTCGCTCATCGACGCTAGCGAAGCACCGTCGGTGCCCTAACACCTAAGGCTACCGGGTCTACGTAAACTAAGACCGCTAAGTCCTAAAAAAGAGAATGTGTAGACTACAACAGAGAAGAAACATAGAGGAAGTTAACAAGCAGTACAAATGCCCCACAGAAGGAAGTTCAAATTTAAAGCAAAGGGAGTGCATACTACAATAGGGGGAAGCACAGAGAAAGTTAGCGGGAAGTACACATGCCCTACAGAGAAAAGTTCACATATGAAACTAGATACTGGGTGATACAAATGGTCTACCATGAAACATCGACGCTAACGCGTCGACATGAACCAAGTGAGAAATTAAATCTAAGTCTTGTTTGCATAATGATATATTAGTTGGGGGTTTTAACACCACCCACTCCCAACCCTAAGTCGTCGTGCGTGTGCTCAAGATAACCTTATAGACCAATGGCTCGGCTTCATCGCCAATCGCCGCTGACGCGGCATACGGGTGACGAAGCCTCGATTGGTGTTAGGGTACCGATGTTACGTCGCTCGTTGATGCTACCGCGTTGATAGCAACCCACCCTCGGTACCCTAACACCCAAGCCTACCGCTTCTACGTAAACTAAGACAAGTAAGTCCTTAAAATAGAATGTGTAGACTATAACAGAGAAGAAGCACAGAGGAACTTAACAGGCAGTACAAATGCCCATAGAAGGAGGTTCAAATTTAAAATAGAGCAAGTGCAGACTACAACAGGGGGAAGCACAGAGAAAGTTAACAGACAGTATCCATGCCCCACAGAGGGAAGTTCAAATTTAAAATAAAGAAAGTGCAGACTACAATAGAAGGAAACACAGAGAAAGTTAACAGGAACTACACATGCCCCACAAAGGAACTTCACATTTGAAACTAAATATTAGGGGATACAAATGGTCTACCATGAAGCATCGACCCTAATACGTCGACAGATACCAAGTGAGAAATTAAATCTACGTCTAGTTTGCATAACGATATATTAGTTGGGGTTTTTAACACCACTCACCCCCAATCTTAAGTCGTCGTGCACGTGCTCAACACAACCTTATGGACCAACAACACGGTTTTGTCGCCCATCGCCGCTGACCCGACGTACGAGTAACGAAGCCTCGACTGGGTGTTAGCGTATCGAGGTTACGTCACTCTTCGACGCTACCGCGTCGACGGTAACGCATCCTCGGTACCCTAACACCTAAGGCTACCGTGTCTACGTAAACTAAGACAACTGAGTCCTTAAAAAAGAGAAAGTGTAGACTATAACGGGGGAGAAACACAGAGGAAGTTAACAGGCAGTACAAATGACCCACAGAGGGAAGTTCAAATTTAACACAGAGGAAGTACATACTATAATAGGGGTAGCACATAGGAAGTTAACATGCGGTACACATGTCCCATAGAGGAAATTCACATATGAAACTAGATATTGGGGGTGAATACAAATAGTCACCATACAACGTCGACGCTAATATGGATTGCTATATAAAGATGAAATATTTGAAAAATAATAAATAAGTCTGCAAAATGAACGAAGTGCACATTTCGACTTTAGAAAGTACGAATGTATAGCCCAAGAAGTACAAATACTAGTCGAGGAAAGTTCAGACAGCTGCTTCTAAACCATAAGGAATTTAAAACAAGCGGACAGTAATTTAAAATCTGCTCCTAAACCATGAGAAATTTGAAAAAACATTCTGAATAAAAAATTGCTCATACTTCATAGCTTTCCAACTCCATATCATTTGTATTATTCCGACAAACGGTTTAGAAATAATCATATAAATACTGTTCGCTCATTCTAAATAGATCCGAATTTTAGTATTTTTCAAAATTATTCTAAAACCATACAGAATTTTTAAAAAATAAAAAACAAAAAAGTTGCGTAATTAGTATCTTTCTAATGGTATATTATTTGTATCATTTGAAAAAGGGGTTCGAAAACCGGAGTAAAATTTCGTTATCATTCCATATAGATGCATGGATTACGTATTTTCCAAATTAAATTCAAACCATGTAGAATCTTCGAAAACTTTTAAAATGAAAAAGTCATGGTTTTCCAACGGCATATCATTTGTTGATTAACAGTTGAAAAAATGGATGTAAAATCTGTATGTTGGTACAAATGGGTAGTTCACAGAATTCAAATGAGAAGCTCAATAATACCACCTGGAAAGTACAATTATTAACAACGGAAAGTGCAGTCTGGTGCGCAGAATAGTTTTGGTTGTGGAACAATATTAAAGCCCGTGGCTTTCCTGGCCTCTCCCTGCTCCGGTTACTGTTCACATGAAACAGTACGTGCGTATGAACAGTGCAACACGGTGTACAAACCGTTAAATTTCGATCCAGCGGTGAAAAAATAGATGAACTGTCAGCTACGACGCACACCGAAGTAAGTTTTGCCACGCGACGCTAATTCTTCGATCCACTTTCCCGACGCCATTTTTTACGTTAGTTAGCCTACGCCTACACAAAACAAAATTAGCTCATTTTTAACTTCGGGTTATTTTCATTTTTTTATTTCCCCGTTTTCCAACGTAATTACAACGCGTCTTCTTAACATTAATTTACGGTGATTTTTCGGTGCACTTTCCCGTCGTTATTTTCCGACGGTAGGCAGCCTATGTCTATGGCAATTTTTTAGCTCTTTTTTAACTCTGAGCCATTTTTTTAATTCTCCGTTTCTGAAGTAATTGCTACGCGCTTTTTCAATCGCAATTTTCCGACGGTGGTTCCGACACAACTTTCTCGCTATATCTTTTCGGTAAAAGTTATCCTACGTTAATTTTTCGATGCACTTCCCTGCCGTTATATTCCGACAGTGGTTAGTCTTCGTATGGTAATATTTTCCAGCTCATTTTTCAACTACTCGATGATAATTTTCAGACACACCTTTCCTTCCATAATTTTCTGACGATAGTAGCCTACTTCGAGGGCTCTAGCTCATTTTTTAATACCCGATGGTAATTTCTAGATACACCTTTTCGACCGTAATTTTCTAGCAATAGTAGGCTACTTCTAGGGTAGTATTTATTTAACTCATTCTTCTTGATTTACCGCCAAATTTTCCTAGCGGTGTTTCCCATGGTATATTTGACATGCAGGCTCCCTTGCCGGTAATTTCTGGCCGTGGTGTGCTCTGATGGTAATTGGTCGGTTTGTCTCCTCGGTCTTAACCATAATTTTCTGGTGGTACTTGTTCTAGAAAATTATTCCGCAAGTTATATATATATTTTATCCATATTTTCCAACCGTATAAAAAGGTGATCGCTAACAGATGAGTTAACGACACGGGCACGGCGTGTCGCCGCCGCCGAGTTGCCTAGTACTTTTAGAATGTGCTCTCTGTATATTTTACCTGTCGCCCACTTCATCCAAACACGTACATAGCTATTCTCGAGGGCTTTGAATACAGAATGCTCTTCCTCCATCATCCTGGTCTAACGGCATCAGTTGTCTTCATCCCCGGGCGCCCAACGCAAGATGTGTAGCCCGACGCTACTTGCTTTTCCTTACTCGTGGCATGGACATCTGAGTTCAGTTAGCATCTGAAACTAGCCTTCACACTATAGAAAACTGCCAAGGCGCCGTCGGCACAGACTATGCCGACGGCTACCATCGGCGTATCCCCATTGGTCTAGTACGCGGTAGGTCCAGGCTTGATTGCCGTCGGTGTAGACGGTAGGCTGACAGCCAAACCGAGCCGTCAGCGTATAAACCGTCGACATAGACCAGGTGGGCCCCACATAGCGGCTAACGACCGCTTGGTATGGCAGCAGGTACGCCGATGGCTTAGTTGTCGACATAGGTCCAGGGGCAGGTCCAGGCAAGGCTAAGTGTGGCAGGTCGAGGTCCTGCACATGTGGACCAAATGGTCAACAGGGTTGTCAGTTTTTATTTTTTGAATTTCATTTGTAGCGTATTTCTGGCAAAAATTACAGAAAAATCACAGAATCTAAGGAACACATAATTATCATCATCATCGTGCAAATAAGATCATCGTCATCCAAATAAGATCATCAAGTGCATACACACATACTATCATCATCATACATAGCTCGAGGCCGATAGCCCGACATCTAGCTCTAACCCGAGAGCCCGAGATCTGCCGGCTCGAGAACAGGCGACCGACGTCACGCACCATCATAACCACCAGGAGAACGACCACCGATATGAAGCAGTGGGATCTCGCACGGCGAACCTGGCATGGCAGAAGCACAACCAAAGGGTCATTTTCGAGAACATCTTTTTCCTACATGTTTGAGCAAGAGTTAGCAACTTGCGAGGCACGTTGGCCTAGAGAGGAGCAAGTATAGATATCTAAGTATACAGGAAAGCGGTAAGAAGTGGTTTGACAAAGAACTTAGTGGGGTTCCTGGGTAGTATGTGCGAGCAAATTCTTCCCTCGATAGGAACACTGACAGTAGCCTCGGGCTAGCTAGCCGTTTTGGTACCGACTCCCGCTATCTAGTAGCCATAAACCTTGTGAACGACTTCAAGATAGTTTAGATCTTAGACATTGTATAAATAAAGGTCCAAAATAGGGGAAGTGGGACTTGTCATATTTTGCAAAAATAAAGGTTGAAACTTACATCACAGAGCACATCTTGGTACTCGATGTAGGCCTCTCTCTTCAGCATACACGCCTTATACGCCACCACATATTCCCTATGAACGGAGTCGTAGGCCACCTCGAAATCAGGCTATAATTTTAAAAATAATGAATCTCGTCAACTTAGCCATTCATGAACGGATGTCAGAAAGAGGATGAAAAGGAGAAAAAATTAAAGGAGATATGCCCTAGAGACCAATAATAAAGATGTTTTTATTGTCATATCGCATTAGTTCGTAATGTTTTGTGTCATGCTATAACTGTATTAAGTGAAAACATTAATACACCTGTGGTATATACATAGAACAAGTCCCTAGTATCCTCTAGACTAGTTCATTGGGCTGCTGATGATCGAGATTTCCTAATCATGGACTTTACCACAATAAATGACAACGATGTCACTTCATTAGATGAATGAAGTGATGGACACACACCTAACCCTAGTATTGCAATGTGATCCGGTCACAAAGTTTAACACTATAATATCTAGTAAAATGTAGTAACTTATTCCTTTGATCGTGAGATCATGTTTAACCACTACCACCTGAGGCTGCTTTGATCACATCGATCAACTGTCACATCGTAGCCGGGTAGCCATAAAGTTGTGTATTTGGTATTCCAGAGGGGTATGTTGGGGCGTTTGCATCAAGCGATATTTGCACATCCGAGTGATGGATAGATACCCTAGGCCCACTCGGTGTGATTACATGTACAAGTTTACAAACATGTGATTAGGTCATGGGGATGTAATATCACGGAAACGAGTAAATTGGTTTGTCAGTAACAAGTTCAAACTATGTATGCTAATACTGAAGATCGGGTCTTGGACAAACTAGGTATCGTAGAGCAAAGGAAATGAGACTCAACGTTCAAGGTTCAAGCAATCAAGTTATTCGTGGAATGCATAGGGGCCATCATGTGTTTCCAGACACCCACTGTCGGTCATTGATCCGAGAGGTGTATCGATCATGTCTGTGTATTTCTGAACCGTAAGGTGTCATGCTTAAGGGTATATGACGCTTGGGTATTTGATTCGAGATCGTAGGAGAAAAGAGAGTTAACACAGGAATTGTTCCGGGAAGATATTGAAAGTGTTCCGGAGATATCTGATAATGATCGGAGAGGTCCGAAAGGTGTTTCAGAGTGATAGGTATTAAATAATATGTATTTAGTATTAATTAAAACAATTCATATTAAAAATATGTTTTTAACTAAATTGATGGGGCAGCCCACCTAAATGGGCCTCACCAGAGGAGGCCCAAGAGGGGGCCGCACCCTAGGGAAGGACCAAGGTGGCTGGTGGCCACAAGTGGGCCTTCCCACCACGTGGGGCCCATGTGGGGGCTGGCCGGTGACAACCTCCCTCCTCCTCCCTTGTTTAGTCCCACCACGGGTGACGAGGGTTTAACTCATCAATGCCCATTGTTATGGACTTAGGTTTTGGAGAAGGAGGGAGCGCTGGAGACATCTATCGGCTAGCAAACAAGCACACAGGGGACTCGAAGATTTACCCAGGTTCAGGCCTCGTAGAGGTCCCTACTCCTGCTTGTCTGCTCGTGGAATTATCAAAGGAATCAAAGATTACAATGGTGCGCAGATGCAATCTGGCGAGGGTTGTGGAAACTAGGGTTGCGTGTGTCCTCCTCTCCGCCCCCTCCTAGCCTTTATATAGATAGGCTAGGTCCCGGGTAGCAGATCGAGTCGGTTACAGGTTAGGGTTTTCCCCTTTGAACTTTCTATCTCTAGCTTCTTCTTGTCCTTCAAGCAATCGAGAGTTCGTAGGTTACTCGAGTTCTTTATTTGGGCCTTGGCGACATCGTGGGCCTTTACGTATACAGGTCGTATATACCAAGCTTGAGTACCTGTAGGGTATACCCATGTCAGTAGCCCCCGAGTGTCCAGTGGAATCGTAGATTCGACTGGAGACTTTATGAAGCCTTTCGAGTACATGACTGAGTACATTTTTCGACTGCTCTGTTTATGTCATAGGGATTGTTGATGTGCGTGCCTGATTTTAACCGATGTATCGGTATCAATTAACTACCTTAGGGTAAAACAACGCCACCTACTCGAACTCGAGTCCCTGGACTCGAATCTGGAAAAGTGCTGGTGTAATTCGACTCAAGTCGTGGAGGTCTTACAGGAGTCGAATTATAGTATATGGGTGTGAGCACTCGACACGTCCGTCAAGGCATGTTCATCGTACCTGCAGGCACGGATATATTTTTGGTAGTGTGCAGATTAATGTGTTGCCAGGCCTTATTCATGTCTTATCTTCACGCTGTAAGCGCGACATCTGAATTTTATCATCACGGAGACGATTCGGGTGACCCAGGAGACGTGGTCTCTTTGTAGGGAAAAATTATGAGGCGGTGTCGCCATAAACTTCGAGTATGGATGTTATCAACACACAGTACTTTGTACAAATAATCATAGGGTGCACGACCAGCGCTCCCTATGGGAGTAGCCCCCGAGTGTCTGGTTGAGTTGAAGACTCAGGCAGGGACTAAAGAACTTTTGCGACTGTTGTCGTCTTTTATTTGCTTGTTTCAGTCGAATTTGCTTCCGGCGCTCCCTATGGGAGTAACCCATGCCCATAGTCAAACTGTGCTTTGAGTGATTGGGTTTTTGCTTTTGATTGTTCATGTTCCTGTAAAAGAAGAAGAAAAATCGTAGGGTGCACGACCAGCGCTCCCTATGGGAGTAGCCCCCGAGTGCTTGGTGGAGTCGAAGACTCGAGCAAGGACTAAAGTAGTCAAAATCTTCTGCTACATTGTTTTTGATGACGTCAGTGCTGACGATTTCATGACCTCAGTTGCCCGCGTGAGCGAGTTTGACGAGACGTGACGAGCGGTGGGTCCCATTCCCCGACTCTGATTTGACCGGGCGTGCGTAATCTTTATTTTAACCGCGCCTCCTCGATTTCCGCACGTAATGGGAGTAGTGGGGGGACGGTTCGCGTTTCACCTCCTCCACGTGTCGAGCACGATGAACTCCACGCGTCCAGTAGGGTTTTTCTGAGCCGTTGGATTGCATCTTCCAGTGGTTAAGTAGTGACGCTGCGACGGTAAATTTCACATCTGCTTTCCTTCATCCTTTGCCTTCATCTCCATTGCCGCTGCTCCTCTGCTTTCTCTGCGATCTTCTCCTTCCGCGACGCTGGACCAGCTCCGCACATTTCCCAGCTACTTCCTCCGGTCGCATCACCGCCGCGTAATGGGAAAGAAGAAAGGAGGTGCTGCGGCCGATTCCGGAATTGCTCTGGCGAAGAAGAAGAAGCGGCTCCGCCGCTGCGGTACCGATTACGCCGGGAAGAAGAAAGGCACGGGCACCCGCATCACGAATGGCGCGTGGCGTCCATCTGCCATCAAGTCCTCTGATCTTCGTCTTCTTCGCCGAGACGGCGTGTTGTCCGCCGCAGTCGCCGACGCGCGCGTCCCCGGCGGCGAGGTAACCCCCTCTCCTCCTGCCAGTTTTCGAGTGATGTTCCTAGCGTTCATCATTCGTGGCTCTCGTTGCCCCTGCATCCTTTCTTCAGGGGCCTTCTTTGCTTTTATAGGCTCGAGCTCCATCAGTTGCCCCCAATTCCATCCTCCACGTAGCTTGCTACATCACTCTTTGAGAGTGCTGGCTCGGAATCGAGCCGCATTTTGGCCTCTTCAAGCGCCTCTTCAAGTTGAAGCGGCAATCAACGTCGGGCTCCGTAGTCTACGATGTAGGTGGCGGCGGAATCCACGTCGATCCATCCGCCACATACTTCGACATCAAGCTGGCGATGTCCGTCCAAGGGTGGAGGGACAAGTGGTTCTACGTTCGCAATGAGAAGGCTGATGGAGAACACTTCGAACTCGCACCCTTCGATCCCGCGACGCTGTGCCAGAGGAGGCGCTCCTGGAAGAATGTGGTCATGCCTGGCGAATCCACGGAGACAGATGTGCTGTACGAGCGCGTCTACAACCTCGAGAGTCGCATAGGCAAAGAGGAGGGAGGTTGCGCCCTCATCCGCACGTGGCTGCGCCGTCGCGTCCAGCCCCTGCAGGCCAGAGTCCACCCCATATTTCAGTGGGCTGGCGCTGACGATGTCACCCGCGTGTCGGCCGATGGCATGTCCACGAGTGAAGTAGATAAGAGGGTTCGACTGGTGACCAAGTACACCGTCAAGGATGTGCTCCCCAGTGAACCAGTCGTTCCTCCGTTCGACGCTTCTAACCTTCCTCCTAAGGTACAGTTGTGCTACGCAGGAGCTTAGTTTGTTGATTGCTTCTTTGCTATTTCTTTGCTTTGTGCTTAATTGTGGTCTGTATGCAGGATTGGGCGGTGTCACCCTGTATGCCCCCTCTTCCTGAGGGAGTTATCCCTCGTGGAGCCTTGGAAGGGGATGAGTCAGAATCGACCGTCCCATCTCATGTGGAGGAGGAAGCCCCCGAGTCGGGTAGTCCGGATACTCGCAAGCGTTCGCGCATCGAGGATTCCGATGCGTCATCTCCTTCGACTCCGAAAGGTGCAAGAGTTGGTGCGGAGTCGCCGATCCCTGCCGTTCCTGTAAGTGCCGTGGCGCCATTTTCTCACAAGAAGATGCGACTGCCAAAGGAGTCCTCATCGGAGTCGAAAGAGCCAACTTTTGACTTTGATAATTTTGATTGGTAAGTTTTCTAGTTGCCCTTTTTGGTTCTTCTCTGGATTTTCCCTTTCTTGATGTTGTTTTTGTCTTGCAGCCAGCAGGCGTCGTCATCTTCTGGCGACGTCCAATTTTTGAAAGAATCGGGAGTCGCAACCTCAAGGGCCAAGAAAGAGGTCGAGCGTGCTCCTTCTCCTCCATTGGCGGCCCACTCCAGGCACAACTCTTCCAGCTCTCTGCATGATGGGGAGCATCGGATGGTTGCCCGGATGACTGCACACCAATCGACTTCGGAGTCATTGGAGGATCATGTAAGTGTAGGATTTCTTCTTTTGATGTTGCAGTCGATTTTATCTATGGCTTCTACTGATCCTTTGTTGTTTTTCCTTTTGCGATAGCTCCTTGTGAAGGAAGCCGCTCACTTGGCTGAGCAAGTGCTTGCGATGGGCCGCCAGCATGCAATGCTGGAGACGTGCCATCGCGTGGTAGAAAGTAAGTGCTCTTTACTTCTCCTTCTTCTGCATCATTTTTATGTGGTCGACTGATAGTCAGTCCCTTTTGTTTTGTAGCTGAACATAATGCTCTTCTGCGCAACGCCGCCACCATGGAGAACACACTCGCCGCGGCTATGAAGGGACGCGATGAGGCAATCACGGCGCGTGACGAGGCACAAAGGCGCGAATAGGATCTGCGTGCCTCCATCGCAGCCAGGGAGAAGTTGTTCGAAGAACAGCTTTTCTCGATTGCCAAGACCCTCTCAGGTACCTTGCTTGGATATCATTATCGTTCTCTGTTCGATTTTTGCCGTTGGCACTGATTTTCGTGTCCATGTGTGGGTTTATGTACAGATGCTGGCGATTTGAGCTTCGACCCCTAGGCCCTCCGTCGTGACGATGCCTTGGCGGGTGCGCTTTTAGCAGTCGCGGACCACAGTGCCGCCGTTCAAGATATGCTCTCCAAGGTCAAGGGCGTGCTCAGTCGCCTCCGGGAGGAGTTGATGCCCAAGGCTGAGCTAATCGAGAACATGAACGAGCTGGTGTAGTCTTGTTGGGTCCGCAACATAGAAAACAAAAAATTTCCTACGGTGTGAACTACACGCCAAGATCTATCTATTAGGTACAAAGCAACGGGTGGACATACATCCAACGAGAACTTACCCTCGTAGACAACGAGCTTTGTTAACGAGTAGGAACTCGTGGCTGATGTAGTCGTACACTTGCCGATCTCAAGATCGTGAGGAAGTCCAGCAGGTCCGGCTCTAGTATGTCCATCAGATCCAGCTCCGGCACCACCAAGTCCAGCACCGCAAAGAAGCGGTGCATCCGTGATCGCACACATGTTCGGTACCCCGACAACCTCCGTCCCTCGCTCCAGCAAAGCAGCGGAAGCAACAACTCCTTTCTAGATAAAGCCACCGGGAACATGTATCTCGCTAATCCGAGACCATGGGGGAATAATACTAGAGGGGGAGAGAGATCCTTCACAAGGAGGTGTGTGTGAGAAGTGAGGAGGGGGTGGCCTTTTATAGGAGGAGGGGGGTGCCCCTCCTTCATGGCCGGCGCATGGAGGAGGTGACTCTTCACCTCCTCCATTCATGTGGTGGTAACTCCCTCCACATAAATTTGCCCCTTCACATTCTCTTTTAAAGTCTCCACTTTAAATGCATTAAATTTCTCCAAATTTAATGCTCTCTCATTTAATAAAACTCTTTTATTATTTTTATTCAGAATTTTGTTAATTACTTTAATTAACAAACATTCACATAAAACCCCCTGCAACATTTCAATATTACATGCAGAACCAATTTCAGCAATTTCACCCAAAACAGTTTCGGTGTCTATTGAAATAATTCTAGCGTTTTCTTAAATCTTTATCTGAAACATATTTGCTCCAAACGGTGTCGGTATCCCTTAAGTGTGTCACCCTATGGTTCGCGAATAATGCAGACATGATCGAGACCCCTCTCCGATCAATAATCAGCAGCAGGACCTGGAGATCCATACTGACTCCTACACATTCAACGATGACTTCTGTGATCGTGAGAACCTTTAACGCTAGTAACTAAATCCCTTTGTCCCGTGATATATTACATGTCCAAGATTCGATCATCGGTATCTCCATACCTAGTTTGATCTCGTTACCGACATGCACTCTTTTCTTGTTCCTGTGATATAACATTCTAGTGATCACATCACTTGCTTGCAAGCTATCTCAATGTGATATCACCGAGAGGGCCCAGAGTATATCTATCCGTCATCGGGATGGACAAATCCCTCTCTTGATCCATGAGCCTCAACATAACACCTTCGTAGCACTAAACCCACCTTTATAGTCACCCTGTTACGGTGTGACGTTTGATGTTATCAAGATACTCTTTCGGTGTTAGCAATTAACATGATCTCATGGTCTAAGGATAAAGATTACTTCGTATGATGTTATAGCAATATAAACATAATGACTTTGATTGTAATGCTATACTTCGGATGAATGTTCATCACATCATTCCACCAATGGTGTGACCTTGTTATTAACAACATCCAATGTCCATGATCAGGAAACCTTGATCATCTTGTTAATCAACAAGCTAGTCTATAAGAGAGGCATAACTAGGAACCCTTTTTGTTTATTAAACACACATGTATTGATGTTTCCGATCAATACAATTCTAGCATGTAAAATAAACATTTATCATAAACATGGAATAAGATAATAACCACTTTATTATTGCCTCTCGGGCATATTCCCTTCAGTCTCGCACTTGCACTAGAGTCAATAATCTAGTTTGAAAAACTTTGCGTATTGAACACCTATGGCTTTCTGGTATTGCATATACGCTATTGCTAGTGGTTAACATAATCTCTAGATTTGACAGTTTCAGGTCCGTGTGTATTTGCATGTCTCTGCGTCTCTACGCATCACTCATTCTCAAATGAGATGGCATTGTATAGATTTGGTCCTTTGGTGAGACCTTTAGTTCGTTCGGCTCAAAATATGTTGATATTATTGTCACACAATATATCTTCATAGTATTAGCCCACTTTGAACCACACCTAGTTTGATAACAAACTACTTAACACAAATGCCCTCCTTTGCTGCTACTATAGCAGTCATATACTTAGCCTTTTGTTGTAGTATCCGTCACAATGTCTCAACTTTGGAACTCATCCAAATCCATCATGGAAACATCCTTTCCATTATATTGTGCCACCCATAGTCTAAATTGAGATAAATTTAATTTGTATCTTGTGACAAAACTAGTATCAATGTAACACTTTACAATGAACTACCTTTAACTATTTGTCACTTATACATGATATATTCTTAGTTCTTCCAAAGCTCATAAGAATATCTTTACTATTGTCCAATGATCATCTTATGAATCATTCTGGTATATGCTCACAACATTTAGAGCATAGGACATTCTGGATATATACATATCATGGTATAATCGATCAGAATCTTCATGTGATTTTACTCACCAAGTGTTGAAACACTAGAATCTGAATACAATTCTTTCCATGCAGCAAGAACCTTTCTTGTTGTTTCCATATTGAACCCTTTCAATATCTCATATTGAACCCTTTCAATATCTTATATATGTATGTCTGGCACAACCATATTAGCGCCTTAATCTATCCATATAGATATTGATGCCTAATATTCTGGGTTTGCCCAAGTCTTTCATCGAAATCTTATTTTAATGAAATCCTTAACTTGTGTCAATTCAAGATACATCATTTCCAATCAACAATATGTCCTCTACATAATGTATTAGAAATATGTCGCAGCGCTCCCACTTAATTTCTTGCAAATGCAAGCATCTTCATCATCTCCGATGAATTTAAACTCTTTTAACAGTTTCATCATGGTGAAGATTCCAACTCCGCTATGCTTACTTCAACTATTGAAGTTTACATGCCCTTTTAGCACCCTTTGAATTAACAAAACCCTTCGGACCATGTCATGTACATGTCCTAGGTTACCGTTCTATTAGAAGAACCTTGTTTTGTTTATTCAACTACCATATACCAAATTATATGTAGTGGTTGCTACATTAATCCGTCAAGACTATATATCGCTATGAAAGATCAAATCTTGTCATAGTCAACTCCTTGAACATTGTCGTAAACTTCTTTCCGACATGTCGAATATTTCATAGATGTTAGACATCCATGTCTTATTTCTTTATAGATCCAAACACGACCGATAGGCTTCACGCCTTTCCGGAGGGTCTTCCAAGTTCAGAAACTTGATTTCTCGTGTATGGATACTATCATGGATTCTAAGACTTCTAGTCATTTTATGGAGTCAGGGCCCATCATCACTTCTATGCATGTAGTCGGTTCATCATTGTCAAAACAATAACGACTTGCTTATCAAATCTTACTATTTGATTCTTACCGACCCACATGGTTCTATAGGAACTCTAATCTCCGAGATCACACCTTTTGTAATCACGAGAGCCATGAGCATTGTGGCCGCCACCGGGACACTTTCCGACACTGCGCTACTTAGCCCATATAGCTAAGGTTTAACAACCTTATCAAAGTTCTATTGTCCTCCTACTTAACTTTTCACGAAAAATTCCTTCTCAAGAAACTTGAGGTTCCAAGTAACAAACTCTTTTGTCCTCGGTGTTATGGAGAAATTCCCAACAAATTCTTTGGGATAACCTACAAAGACGTGCTTATCCGACTTTGGTTGTAAACATTTTACTTATGCATAGCATACCAAAATTTAAGAAAAGACAATTCGGGTTTTATCCCAAACCATAACTCATATGGTGTCATTTCAATGGATCACGATGGTGCTCTTTTCAGTGTAAAAGCGGTAGTCTCTAAAGCTTCAATCCTTAAAAACTAATGGCAGTTTTATAAATGACACCCTTGATCTTACCATGTCTAACATGGTTTGATTTAATCTCTCGAATATGCCATACTCCTATGGTTTATCGGGAAACACAAATCATGGAACAATTCCTCAAGTCTTAGGTGTTTTTGCTAAACATGTAACTCAAATATGTTCCTTTATGATCGAATCATAAACTCTTTATTTTCTCGTTACAATGATTTTCCACTTCATCTTGAAAGTCTTTGAACAACTTTCAAATGTTTCATACTTCTTCCTTATTAAGTAAATATACAGATATATTCACTCAAATTTTCGGAGAAAGCATATGAAGCAAAAAGATCCATCGCATATGGCTACACATAATGGACTATGCACATCAGCATGCACAATTTCCAATAAGCTAGTCATCCGTTCCTCTCTAGCCTATGGACGGAGTTTCAATTATCTTGAGGAAAGTCTCACATGCGTCAATTGATCAAAATTAAAGACTCCAAAAATCCATCAACATGGAGTTTCTTCATGTTTTCTTTCAAATATAATTTAAACAGCGATGTCACTTCATAAGTGATCTTTCAATTATTTGTCTTGCGACATTTTAGCAATAGTGTTTATGGATGTGATTTCTCCAACTAGACTTGTAAAAGTTCATCCATCCTTTATGGAATACGATAATTATTTGAACAGCCATTGTTCTCATGATACCGGAACAAAATAACAATTATTTAAACAAATCTTGAAGGCATGGTTTGATGACAACGAAAAACACAATAACACTTTATTTGTTTTTGATGAACATCATCACTCATTCTCTTGGTAGTTACTTAGGCCATTGTAGTTCATGAATTGTGTTGTCCTATATGACACTTCATACCAACCAATTCGGTATCCAATACCTAAGAACCACATTGTTTAACAAGCAAGGAATATAGCCATAACATGTATATCTTCTATATACCTAAGTTGGACATCTCCAACCTTTTATTTTCTGCCAAATATTTTATAGATTCTCTTTCAGCAATTCCTTTTCTTTTAAAAGAATCTATCAACATCAATAGTGGTGTCATCAACATGACACATGGTACAAAGCGTATATAGTCAAATACTAATACCTTTGGACTTGCACTTTGAAGTGGATCACCATCATCAAATGTTTGGTGTTCTTTCAAAAATCCATTCTTTAGTAATCTATTAGTGTAGCAAACATTTTACTTACATCTTCTATTCATCCTTATCATGACAACTTTCATGATCAAGCTACTATAGTCTATAAGGAAGAATCGCGAGTATAATATCAGTTCCCAAAACCTTTTTGGTAGATTCGGATGCCTAGCATCTCCATCCTTCACAAATTCTCATACAATATGAGAACATGTATTTTGCTAAATTATACTCTATCATAATGCAACCAAAAAACATTGTTTTAGATATCACAATATCTTTCACACATGATGGTTTCTGAAACAATTTTCAGCTCCAATATAATCTTGATATTAAAACAACTTTTTGAATATCAATAATCATGGAGGCAAACATGATACTTTAGATACTAACATTGGAATTCTTACTCTTGATTTAATACTACTTATTAAACTTCATGGAGTAAATAGAGTTTGCTGAAAGTTTGCAATAGGACTTATAAACTTTAAATTGACATTCAAAACAATACGATACCAGTTCGTAAAGTAAATATCCAGAATTCTATAGTTCTATTATCTCAAATAAAAACTAAGCCTAAGTTATTAGCAACTCGTTGTAAATCAGATATTGACCATAGTAGGAGAGACAAACACCCGCTAGCCACTTATGCAAAACAAGTTGCATGTAAGTCGTGGAACCGGTCTCATGTACGATGACATGTAAGGTTGGCCCGGGCCGCTTCATCCCACTATGCCACCAATATCCAAAATACATAGAAGATGCAATAACATGATCATCATCGCCCACATATAAACATATGTGTACTACCCGTGCAAAGCACCTACGCATAGATCAGGCTCTGATACCACTGTTGGGTCCGCAGCATAGAAAACAAAAAAATTCCTACGGTGTGAACTACACGCCAAGATCTATCTATTAGGTACAAAGCAACGGGTGGACATACATCCAGCGAGAACTTACCCTCGTAGACAACGAGCTTTGTTAACGAGTAGGAACTCGTGGTTGATGTAGTCGTACACTTGCCGATCTCAAGATCGTGAGGAAGTCCAGCAGGTCCGGCTCCAGCATGTCCATCAGATCCAGCTCCGGCACCACCAAGTCCAGCACCACAAAGCAGCGGTGCATCCGTGATCGCACACACGTTCGATACCCCGACAACCTCCGTCCCTCGCTCCAGCAAAGCAGCGGAAGCAGCAACTCCTTTCCAGATAAAGCCACCGGGAACATGTATCTCGCTAATCCGAGACCATGGGGGAATAATACTAGAGGGGGAGAGATCCTTCACAAGGAGGTGTGTGTGAGAAGTGAGGAGGGGGTGGCCTTTTATAGGAGGAGGGGGTGCCCCTCCTTCATGGCCGGCGCATGGAGGAGGTGACTCTTCACCTCCTCCATTCATGTGGTGGTAACTCCCTCCACATAAATTTGCCCCTTCACATTCTCTTTTAAAGTCTCCACTTTCAATGCATTAAATTTCTCCAAATTTAATGCTCTCTCATTTAATAAAACTCTTTTATTATTTTTATTCAGAATTTTTGTTAATTACTTTAATTAACAAACATTCACATAAAACCCCCTGCAACATTTCAATATTACATGCAGAACCAATTTCAGCAATTTCACCCAAAACAGTTTCGGTGTCTATTGAAATAATTCCAGCGCTTTCTTAAATCTTTATCTGAAACATATTTGCTCCAAATGGTGTCGGTATCCCTTAAGTGTGTCACCCTACGGTTCGCGAATAATGCAGACATGATCGAGACCCCTCTCCGATCAATAATCAGCAACGGGACCTGGAGATCCATACTGACTCCTACACATTCAACGATGACTTCTGTGATCGTGAGAACCTTTAACGCTAGTAACTAAATCCCTTTGTCCCGTGATATATTACATGTCCAAGATTCGATGATCGGTATCTCCATACCTAGTTTGATCTCGTTACCGACATGCACTCTTTTCTTGTTCCCGTGATATAACATTCTAGTGATCACATCACTTGCTTGCAAGCTATTTCAATGTGATATCACCGAGAGGGCCCAGAGTATATCTATCCGTCATCGGGATGGACAGATCTCACTCTTGATCCATGAGCCTCAACATAACACCTTTGTAGCACTGAACCCACCTTTATAGTCACCCTGTTTGCAGTGACGTTTGATGTTATCAAGATACTCTTCCGGTGTTAGCAATTAACATGATCTCATGGTCTAAGGATAAAGATTACTTTGTATGATGTTATAGCAATATAAACATAATGACTTTGATCGTAATGCTATACTTCGGATGAATGTTCATCACATCATTCCACCAATGGTGTGACCTTGTTATTAACAACATCCAATGTCCATGATCAGGAAACCTTGATCATCTTGTTAATCAACAGGCTAGTCTATAAGAGATGCATAACTAGGAACCCTTTTTGTTTATTAAACACACATGTATTGATGTTTCCGATCAATACAATTCTAGCATGTAAAATAAACATTTATCATAAACATGGAATAAGATAATAACCACTTTATTATTGCCTCTCGGGCATATTCCCTTCAAGTCTCTCGCCGGGGGTGTTCCTGCAAGCTTCAAGAACTCGCACCGTACGGCTGGCGTGTCAATGTCACTCGCCATGGTGCAGGCCCACGGAGTCCAAGTTGATCCTGCAGCGGTTTTGAGGGCGATGCCCGTTAGCACGGACGGCCATCAGGTAGTCTTTGCTCCCTTCGCGACTGCCTGTGGCAAATATGGGCCGCAGCTGATTAACACAGTTGCGAAGTACTCTGAGGAGCTGGAGCGAGCCAAGAAGGCGGCAAAGGCTGCGGCATCAGGGGCTGGCGGAAAGTCAGTGGCATATGATATCGCCGCAAACTCGATGAGGCCCCCGAAGTCGTCTAAGTCGAAGAAGCCAATCACTCCTTAGTAGCTTTGTAATAGTTGATTAGTTTATGTCTTTTGTCAAGAACATGCCTTTGGCGAGTGTATCTGCTGATACTTTTGCCAATCCTGAATGCACTCGAATCTTTTGTCTGTGTGTCGATTTGATCTTCTTATTGCTTCTTGCTTGGCTTGTGGTAGGGTACATCAAGTGATCCTTTGAGGGAACCTCAGGATTCGCCGCCCCTTGATGATACTTTGGCACCACCGCGCTCCATGGTGGATGAGCTGTCGCTGCTTTCGCGATTGCGTGATCGCGTGAAGGAGTTGGAGCGTGAATTGCCCGTGCTCCAGGGTAACACAGATGTATGGAAGTCGAAGGCAGAGAAAGCCACTGCCTGAGAACAGTATCTGCTGGGGGAGATGACGTAGCTGGGCGACCAATTTAAGTGTTAGTTTGCTTACTCTTATCTTTTCCTTGTAGTCACTCACAATGGTGTGATGTCCTTATGCTTCCGTTGTTCCTTTATATAGTTGTCAGCGCGCGCCATCCGCAGGATGAGAAGGATAGGTTTGCTATTCGCATGCATGATCTGACCCAAGAGCAACTTCAGGAGAGTGGATACTTCTTGGTGGATCATGATCGTGTGATTGCGTTGGCGACCCTGCAGGATCGTGCGTCGCGAGTGCTGTACTTTCTGAAGAAGTCGCAGTCATGCTTGAAGAACATTTACCGGATGATGTTTCCGTTGGATGTTGCTCCATCGAGCCTGCTGGCCCTCCTTGCCAAGTTCCAAGACCTGGCTGCGGTTCGCGAATGTGTAAGGCAACAGTTGGTGGCTGGTGCTAAGGCCGCTCTGTCGCTGGTACGACTGCATAGGCCTGATGTAGACGTTGTGGCAATTGCTGCTGGGCCACCTGCGCCACCAGTGGGTTCTGCTTGGAATATGGTGCCGCATTATCAGGCGGTGGATCGCCCAGCAGAGGAGATTGTCGACTTCTTCGAGGAACAGACCAACGTTCTCTTGTTGCAGTAGTGGTTTAGTTTGTATCCTGCACATAAATGTATCGATGTTGTAAAGTTCGTATGAAAATGATGTGCACAACTGATTGTTTTAAGAGAGCTTATTTTTAGTATGTATGAGTGCGCTGCACTATGCGATTCCTTTTCGTTAGCCTGGACACACGCTTATCTCAGTCCCTTGTCAACCTATCAGATGCGTTGCAACTGGGTTGTTGTGTGTCAAGGGTTTCAATTGATGTGCCAGCTACTCAGGAATATCGCTTTTTAGTTTGTAGAACAGATATGTATAGGGTGGCGCAGCCCCCGAGTGGATAAGTTGCGAAAGAATAAACGAGAACACATAGTTTTGGGGCACTTAGCTTTATTTATTCGCGAGACAGTACAAAGTACAACGTGTGGCTAAGTAGCCATGGCTGAGTGCCTTATTTGCAATGTAAAAGTAAAAACGACTAAGGGTAGAAGCATCATAGCTGCGCGACGTTCCAGGGGTTGGAGTATGCGACTCCTGTCTCTAAATCTTGAAGGCGATAGGCGCCACCTGGGATTACTTCTGTAATCACGTATGGTCCCTCCCATGGGGACTCGAGTTTGAGATGTCCTTGCTGCTTCAGTCGCAGGACCAGGTCGCCTTCAACGAAGGATCTGGGGCGTAGCCTCCTACTGTGGTAGTTGCATTGGTTCTCCTGGTAGATTGTTGATCTTTCGGCGGCGGTTTCCCTTGCCTCGTCAAGGAGGTCGACAGAGTCTTCGAATGCAAGGGATGACTCCTGCTTGCTGTAAGCGATCACGCGCGGCGCCTTGTACCGTACCTCAGCGGGTAGCACCGCTTCGGCCTCGTGCACCATAAAGAATGGGGTGTAGCCCGTAGCACTGTTTGGAGTTGTGCGTAGGCTCCAAAGTACTGGTTGCAGTTCGTCTGGCCAGCAACCCGCGTCTTGTTCGAGTGGCCAGAGGAGTCGCTTCTTGATGCCGTCGCAGACGAGCCCGTTCGCCTTTTCAACCTGACCGTTGGTCTGTGGATGTGCTACCGAGGCGTAGCTGATGTTGATTCCTAGATTCTCACAGAATTCTTGGAACTCCTTGGATGTGAGGTTCGTTCCATTGTCTGTGATGATGTTGTGTGGCACTCCAAAGCGGAAGAAGATGGATTCGAAGAACTTGACTGCGCTGTGCCCTGATTGATTGGTCACTGGCATGGCCTCTATCCACTTGGTGAACTTGTCGACTGCCACCAGGAGGTAGACGTAACCTCCTCGTGAGGACTTGGGGAGCTTGCCGACCATGTCGAGTCCCCATTGCGCGAAGGGCCAGGCTAATGGGATTGGCCGGAGCTCTGCGCCAGGTGCGTGCGGTTTGTCTGCAAATCGTTGACACGCGTTGCATTTCTAGACGATGTCCTTGGCATCGTGCATGGCCGTAGGCCAGTAGAATCCAGCCCACAGAGCTTTGGCCACGAGGGCGCGACTGCCAGTGTGGTGTCCGCAAGTTCCCTCATGGATGTCGAGGAGAACAGCTCTTCCATCAGCCGTGGAGACGCATCACTGGAGTACTCCTGTGATGCTGCGCTTGTATAGTTCAGCGTTGATAACAGCGAATGCCTTGGATCACCGCACGATGTGTCGTGCATCAGTCGGATCGTCCGGTAGCCTTTTGCTGAGGAGGTACGTGATGTACGGCTGAGTCCAGGATGATTCGACCATCATGACGCTCATTGGTCCTTCGAGTCCTGTATCCAGCTCCAGGTCGTCGAGTGCCATTGTCTCATTGGGTGGCGTAGCCCCCGAGTCCGTTGCTGCCCTTGTTTTCTTCTCTGTTGCCTTTGGCTTGATGGAGCGTTCGCATATGCGCTCGAGAAATACCCCAGGTGGTATGAGGGTGCAGGTGGAGCCTATGTTGGCGAGTGCGTCCGCCTCTTCATTGCTTTCGCGGCCTACGTGTCGTAGCTCGCAGCCGTCGAAGTCCCCTTCGAGTGTGTCGTAGAGGTCACGGTAGGTGATCATGTTGTCGTTCAGTGCGTCGCACTCAAGCATTGTTTGGTTGACGACTAACTTGGAGTCGCCGTATATAATGAGCCTTTTGGCGCCGCAGGCTTTTTCCATCCTCATCCCGTGTAGCAGGGCCTCGTATTCAGCTTTGTTGTTGGAGGCGGTGAACTGCATTCGCAGGATGTACTTCAGCTTGTCCCCTTGAGGCGATGTCAGTATGACACCTGCACCTGCTCCGTCCTTCCGCTTGGATCCATCGAAGTGCATTGTCCATAGGTAGGACATATCTGGTTTGTCAGGGAGCTGTTTCTCCATCCAGTGCACAAGGAAGTCAGGAAGAACTTGCGACTTGATTGCGTCGCGCTTTTCATATGTAATGTCTCGTGGAGGCAATTCTATTCCCCAAAGCGTGACTCGTCCCGTGGCGTCGGGGTTATTGAGGATATGCCCCAACAGGGCGTCGTTGACCACCATGATTGGGTGTTCCTGGAAGTAATGGCGCAGTCGCCGGGCTGTCATGAAGACGTCGTACGCCAGCTTCTGGTAGTGCGGGTACCGCTGTTTTGTTGGCGTGAGGACCTCGCTGAGGTAGCATATTGGGCGATGTACCTCGTGGACCTTTTTTTCCTCGGCTCGCTCGACGACGAGCACTGTACTGACCACCTGGTTGGTGTCGGAGATATATAGTAACAGCGGTTCCCTTTCTCGGGGGGTCACTAGTACTGGCGAGGTGGATAGCAGGCGCTTGAGGTCTTCGAATGCTTCCTGTGCTTCGTTGGTCCATTCGAACTTTTCAGCTTTGCGGAGGAGTTGGTAGAAGGAAAGTGCCTTTTCACCCATCCGACTGATGAATCGACTGAGGGCCGCGATTCGCCCAGCCAGCTGCTGGACGCCCCTTATGTTTTTCGGCTTCTCCATGGCCAGTATGGCTTTTATTTTCTTCGGGTTTGCCTCGATTCCTCTCGCGGAGATGAGATACCTGAGTAGTTGCCCAGATGGGATGCCAAAGGCGCATTTGTCCGGATTGAGCTTGATCCGATAGCGGTTGAGGTTGGTGAAGGTTTCGCGCAAATCGTCGATTAGGGAGGCTTCCTCCTTGGTCTTGATTACTATGTCGTCGACATAGACTTGAATGTTGCGACCAAGTTGGTCCTTGAGGCAAGCCTGCATGCACCGCTGGTAGGTGGCTCCTGCGTTTTTTAGCCCGAAGGGCATTGTGTTGTAGCAGAACACACCGAAGGGCGTTGTAAACGCTGTTTTTTCTTGATATTCCTCCTTCATTCGAATCTGATTATAGCCTGAGTAGGCGTCAACAAAGCAGAGGCGCTCGCATCCCGCGGTGGAGTCAATGATCTGGTCGATTCGCGGTAGCGGGAAGTGATCCTTTCGGCAGTGCTTGTTTAGAGAGGTGAAGTCCACGCACATCCGCAGGATATCCGTGTCCTTTTTTGGTACCAGCACCGTGTTGGCGAGCCAAGTGCTTTCCTTGATCTCGCGTATGAATTTGGTGTCGAGGAGTCTATTGATCTCCATTCCGACTGCCTTTGCCCGTGGCTCAGATAATCGCCGGATTGTTTGCTTGACTGGCCTTGCGTCTGGGTTGACGTTGAGTGTGTGCTCGGCGAATTCCCTAGGAACTCCTGGCATGTCCGCTGGACACCAGGCAAAGATTTCCCAGTGCTCACGGAGGAATTCGACGAGCGCGAGTTCCTATGCGGGACTCAAGTTGTTGGCGATGAGGGCCATTTTGGCGGGATCCGATGGGTGGACCTGCACTTTCTTTGTGTGCACTGATGAGTCGAACGATAGATCAGGCGTGCTTGGCCGGCTTAGGGGAGGCAGACTGTTGTCTGTCGACTCCTTTAGTCTCGCGAGTTCTTCCTGCATGCCGAAAGACTGGGAAATTCTGTTGAATTCCCTGTCGCAACTGTTGGACCTCTAGAAGCTCCCGTTGACTATGATGACGCCATTGGGACCTGGCATTTTCATCTGTAGGTAGGCGTAGTGTGCTATCGCCATGAACCTAGCGAACACGACACGTCCGAGGATGTAGTGGTACTGTGAGGGCCAGTCGACGACCTCAAAGTCGATGCGTTCGCGGCGAAAGTTTTTTGGCGTGCCAAAGATGACGTCGAGGTTGATTGTTCCTAGGAGATATACGCCTTTTCCTGGGACGATGCCATGGAATGTTGTGTCCGAGGCCTCTAGGCAAGTCAGAGGGATCCTCATTGCTCGCAAGGTACTCGTGAATATAAGGTTGATGCCGCTTCCGCCGTCCATGAAGACGCGGCTCATGTCGAAGCCTCTGATTTGCACCTCGAGTACGAGGGGGCAATGGCCTGGACGAGGTACTTGAGGCGGATGATCGCGTTTGTCGAAGGCGATGCAGGACTCGCTTCCTCTGAGGTACTCAGTGGTAGCTGGTGGCGAGTTTGTGGCCAAGTTGACTTGGCGAGTGATGGCTTTCTGCACCCTGTTGGCGGGGCGTCCCTTTTGGATCATCATGGTACCCATGGACCGTGGGTTGGGTTCGCCTCCCTGGTGCTGGTCCGGCGCAGCTGCGTTTGGGGGCATTCTAGGTGGCGGTGGCGGAGCGCCATGTGCTATGGCGCCTGGAGCCGCTCCATAGCCTCTTTCGACTGCGTTGCGATTCATCCGAACTAATCCCTCATGCAGTTTGAGGAACTCGCGGCAATCCTTGAGGAGGTGACTAGACTTCTTTCCGTCATGCTTGTCGATGTAGAAGTGCACCGTGCATGGCCCGGACAATTTGTATTCGATGGATGTCGCGGGTGCCTCATCACGATTGCGGTGTTGCCACACTTGCATGGTCTTCCCGGAGTCGCGGTATCCACCGCTGCGGTATCCGCTGTTGTGGTTGTCATCATGTCTGTCGGCATAGCCAGCTGCGACCATGTTGACATCGTCGCGATCATCGTAGATGCGCACGTGGCGTTTGCCTTGGCGATCGCATCTGCGCTCGAGTTCTGCCTCCTTGTCGGAGTGAGCACGATTTTTCACCGAATCTTCTCCATCGGTCCACCGATTCGCGATTTCCATCAAGTGGTCGATGGTCTTGGGCTTTGAGCGGCCCAGCTCCTCCCTGAGCTCTATGCGGCGGACGCCGCCGTTGACTGCGTCAATCGCGTGATCCTCCGAGATGTTCTCTGCGAAGTTCTTGATGATGGACCACCTTTGGATGTAGGAGCGTAGCGATTCGCCCGATCTTTGCTGGCAGCATCTCAGCTCTTCGATTGATGCAGGCCACTTGTACGTGCCTTTGAAGTTGCGCACGAATCGGTAAACCAGCTCATCCCAACTGCGAATGGATCCGAGTGGGAGGTTGTTGAGCCATGCTCGGGCGACGCCTTGCAGCTGTAGATGTAAGCATTACATGGCCGTGCTTCGACTGCCGCCATGGAGCCTGACGGAGGAGATGTGGTCCTCCAGCCAGATCTTCGGGTCCTGTAGGCCGTCAAACTTTGGGTTCTCCGACAGGAGTTTGAACCCTTTGGGCATTTGCTTTTGCCTGATGGACCTGCTGAAGCATCTGGCGCCGTAGAGCTCCACATCTTCCTCTTCTGAGTCAGTCGACCGGGCACGTCGCGCCCTTGATTTGTCGATCTTGCGCTGCGTCAGGTCATCGCGCACATCATAGTCGTGGTCATGTCGCCGTGAGCGGCGGCGTCGAGACAGGTCATGACTGTCGTCACTAGATGAGGGCGAGGAGTAGCGTTTTGCTAGCGTTTTGCCTTTTTCGGCTCTGGTGTGGGCTCCTTATCGAGAGCAGCCTCGATTAGTCCCAAGCCTGCGATCGTAGATTGGTGCATGGCAGCTCGAGGATCTCTAGCTGGTGGCTGGTTGTTGAGGAGGTACATGGTGGCTGCTATCACCACGGCCTGTGGCATCTTTGGGACCACGTTGCCACGTGTATCGACTATCATAGAGCTGAAGTCGAGGACCTTTGCAGCTTCTATGTGTTCTTTCTCGGTGAGATAGGCCATCCGAGACCGCCTCTTGTTTGCGAGGTACTCGTTGCCCTTTGAGGAGGATCCTCCGTCAGAGGAGAGCCCAGCACGTCGAAGGCTCGACTCGTCTGCCGCCTTTTTACGCGCCTCGAGTTGCGCGATAGCTTGCACTTGGCGCTTAAATTCTTCCTTCAGGAGCCAGTGGTATCCAATTAGTAGTTCTTGTGGAGATCCGAAGGGTAGAGGGGTGCCTCGTAAGGCCTCACGGCAGCGAGCCCACTCCTGCTCGTTGAGCCTGATCGCGACGCGTTCGCCGGTTTGCTCATTTGTTATGGTCGGAGGCTCGACTACTCCTCCATTGTTGACGGGGATGCGATTGACACTGTTGTCGCCGTTGCCACCATTGCCGCTGTTGCCACCGAGAGGCGGGTCGGTTTTGTTACCGCGATTGCCCGTGTTGTCGCGGTTGGTGGAGGTGTCGCCTGCGTTGATGACGGCGCACATAAAGTGATTGGGGAAGCTACTACTCCCGCAGCTCTCAGATCCAGAGCCGTAGGCTCCATCTTCAGTTGCCAGATCGGAGTCGTGACTGCTGTCGCTGACTGTGTTCTCGACTATTGTCGGGGAGTTGAGCTCACTGAGGGTGCCGATCGATGGAGGGAACCATGATGCTGGGGAAATCGACGGCATCGTCGGCTGGTTAGGCATGCGGAGCGTGCCCATCTGACCAACTTGGAAGCGGAAGCTCCCGATTGCCAGGCTGATTCCGTCGCCCACGGACTCGAAAGCCGGGCGAGTGGCCGGCGTGTGGACTGTGAAGTCGAACGCGCCGAAGAGCTGGCGAATCTCCGCTGTTGCGGAGTTGTAGACGCGGTTTATGGGGCCGAAGAAGCCGCAACATCAGCACTCCCAATTCCCACAGACGGCGCCAATTGACGAGGGTTTAACTCATCAATGCCCATTGTTATGGACTTGGGTTTTGGAGAAGGAGGGAGCGCTAGAGACATCTATCGTCTAGCAAACAAGCACAGTGGGGCTCAAGATTTACCAGTTCAGCCTCGTAGAGGTCCCTACTCCTGCTTGTCTGCTCGTGGAATTATCAAAGGAATCGAAGATTACAATGGTGCGCAGATGTAATCTGGCGAGGGTTGTGGAAACTAGGGTTGCATGTGTCCTCCTCGCCGCCCCCTCATAGCCTTTATATAGATAGGCTAGGTCCCGGGTAGCAGATCGAGTCGGTTACAGGTTAGGGTTTTCCCCTTTGAATTATCTATCTCTAGCTTCTTCTTGTCCTTCAAGCAATCGAGAGTCCGTAGGTTACTCGAGTTCTTTATTTGGGCCTTGGCGACACCGTGGGCCTTTACGTATACATGCCGTATATACCAAGCTCGAGTACCTGTAGGGTATACCCATGTCAACGGGACTTTGAGAGAGGTGGTGCATCCCTTCCATCTATATAAAGAGGGGAGCTCCCTCCCCTCAATCCCACTTCATCAATTGGCTTTGCCTATTCTCTCTCCCTCATGTGTGGTTCCCATGAAGGAACGTGCATACGGGGATAGGGGTTTCTCCACCATACACACGCCATCGTGTTGTTGGACTCTTGGTCCGAATCAATCTTAGTCCGCTGATTTGCTGGACCGGTGCCCGGGGGACGTCGTTACATCGGATGTGTGTAAAGCCACGAGGCACCGCCATTTGTGGTGCTAGTCGCTTGGAGCTTGGATGTCTACACGACCTTGAGGTCGGCTACATCGTTCGACTACATCATCCACATTTCTCGTGAAATGTTAACCGCTTTTAGTCTTCAAGGGTATGAACACTGAATCCCTTTCGTTACTTTACATCTTCATAGATAGATCTTGGCTATGGTGTTCTCGTCGTTAGGATTTTTTTTTGTTTTCTTCATAGATAGATCTTGGCTATGGCGTTCTTGTCGTTAGGATTTTTTTGTTTTCATATGCATATTTTTTGCTTGTATTAGAATATGACGATAGCATCATAAGATGACCCCTCAACATAATTCCAATGATCGTGTTCTCCCATTAGTGTGCACCGCCAAGAAATTCCATCATTATGAAGGAGGTTGTGACGATCCGGTGCTATACATATCGACATTCTCATACAATATAATGGTACCAAGCCATGTATGTACTGCAATAGACATGTCCTCGAAACACAGATGGCCGAAAGGTTAAGAATGAGTCACATGAAGATGTGATTGATATGTTATATCTACCTTTCCAGCTATATCAAAGGCCGTGATAATCAGGGATGATATGGTGAATAAAGATTGTGTAATCACTAAAACAACGTTGGGGGATGTTCGTTTAAGTGGGAGTTCTTGTAATGTACTCATATTATGAACTAAACAATCTAAGTGAATTTGTATAGTTTTATTGTAGTTGGCATCCGTTATAGACTACCTTGCGCTTATTTGTAATTGAGACAATAAAACTATAGAATTCTAGATACTTACTTTACATACTGGTACCATATTGTTTGAGTGTTGAATGGAAAGATAAAAGTCCTAAAGCAAACATTCAAGTAAACACTTACTCCATAAGTTTTAATAAGTGTATCAATCCTAGAGTAGTTGATTCCAAAGTTAGTGTCTAAAAGATCATTCTTGCCTCCATGATACTGGAAAGAAAGTTTGTAGTATCAAGATTATCTGGGAACTGAAATATTTGTTTCAGAAATCAGCTTGTGTAAAATATATTCTAATATATGAAGAATTGTTTTATTGCAATATGATAAAGTATAATTTAGTAAGAAATGGATTCTCATATTGGATGAGCATTTGCGAATGATGGTGGTGCTAGGCGTACCTATCACCCAATAAGTTTGGGAACTAAAGGTATACAAACATTCGTCCTCATGAACTATAGTAGTTCAATCATGAAAGATGTCATGATAGGACGGATAAGAAGTATAGGTAAAATTATTTAAAATACTAAAGATCACTAATAGTAGAATTCGAAATAACACGAATCATGTGATAATTGTGATCTACTTAAAAAGTGTAAGTTTGAGAGTATTAGTGTTTGACTAATACACTTGGACCAAGTACCATGTGATTGCTGCCACTATTGATGTTGGTCGGTTCTTATGAAAGAGAGTAAAACATTGAAAGAGAATGTATAAATATAATTGGTAGAAATTAATGGACTGGAATTGTCCATCTTAGGTATATACTCCCTCCGTTCACAAATATAAGACATTTAGCTTTGTGAAATGAATATATCTAGACGCTTTTTAGTGTATAGGTTCACTCCAAACCTCTACAAACCTATACACTAAAGGACGTCTAGATACATTTGATTCACCAAGCTAAAAACGTCTTATATTTCTGAACAAAGGGAGTAGAAGATATACATGTTATGAATATATATTCTTTGCTTTTTAAACCATTGTAATTCTTCGGCATTGGATGCTGGATTGGTTGGTATGACATATCATACAAAGAAACTCAATATAAGAAATAAATGGTTCAAGAAACTGGCAAGCGAATATGGTAATGATGTCCATCGATAAGCAAATAAAATGTTATTATGTTTGTCATCTACATCAAAGACCAAACTGTCAAGATTTATTCTGATAATTATTATCTGGTTCTAATATTGTGAGAGAAAGTTATTGTTCAGATAATTACTATATTCCATAGTTGATGGAGGAGCCATTATGAATCTTGTTGGCGAAATAATATTCGTAAAACTAAATGCTAAAAGCATCGCAAGACAAAATGATTGGAATTTCACTTAAGTGTGACACCACTGTTTAAGTTATACTAGAAAGAAAGACATGAATAAACTCCATGTTAATGGAATTTTGGAGTCAATTTGTTTTAGAACGAATTAACGCTTGTAAGACTTTTCCATAGATAACTAAAACTTTGTTCATAGGCAAAAAGTTGAACAGACGGCTAACTTATTGGAAGAAATACATACTGATGTATGTGGTCCATTACGTAAAACCGTGTGTGGTGGATTATTCTACTTCGTATACTTTCACCAAAGACTTGAATAGATATATGAGTATATATGTTTAATAAGAAAAAAGTATAAGACATTTGAAACATTTTGAGTTGCAAGTTTAGCAAAGATCTAAAAGTTGAGAAATTGTTTCATAAACTTGAGTTTCCCAAAACACCATAGCTTCATGGAATGTTTTGAGAATATGATCAAACCTCCTTTGACTTGGTGAGGTCAAATATAAAACTAACATTATGATTTAAAGATTATGCTACAGTGACATACCACTTTACACTAAAAAGAGAAACATCATGATCCGTTGAAATGGTAAGGGGTAAAACCTAGTTTGTCTTTTATGAAATTTTGGTATGCAGGGCATATGTAAAATGTTACAAAAACAAAAGTTGGATATGCAAGTCTTTGTAGGTTATCCCAAAGTAATCATTGGGAATTCCTCCATCGTAACACTAAAGACAACATTTTTTGTCAGAAAACAATGAGTTCTTTGAGAAAGAATTCTTCATAAAAAGTGGAATGAGAGGACAATAGAAATTTTGATGTGGTTATTTGAACCTAAGTGACATGATCAGAGTAGCGCAACGCTAGAAAATGTTCTGCAAGAAGCTACAATGCTCATGGCTACCGTTTCTACAAATGTTTTAGTTCCAGAAATCTAAGTTCCTATTGAACCAAGTGGATCTGGTGAGAACAAAATAACAATATTTGAGGATAAAGTGTCATTGTTGGACAATGATATACCAAATACATGATAAGAAGTGATGATCGGCCCTGACTCTGTTAAAAGGATAGAGGCCATAAGAATTCGTGGTAGTATCTATATACGAAAATCAAGTTATGAACTTGGTAGACCCTCAGGAAGGCATGAATATTTACAAATCATAAATGGATATATAAATAAATAGATATGGATGTTTACATCTGTGAAATAGTCGACATGTTGGAAATAAGTTTACGACAAAGATCAAAGAGTTGATTGTGATAAGATTTGATCTTCCTCGGTGATATTTATTTTGTACAGATTAATGTAGCAACCAGTACATATTGAGATATGATAGTTGAATAAACAAAACAATGTTCTTCTAATAGAACAGTTACCTAGGATGTGTATATGACACTGTCCAAAGGGTTTTGTTAATTCGAAAGGTGCTAAAGTATATACAAATTTCAATGGTTGAAATAAGCATGGAGGAGTTGGAATCTACACCATGATGAATCTATTAAAGAGTTTAATTTCATCAGAAAAGATGAAGATGCTTGTGTGTACAAGAAAGTAAGTGGGAGCATTAAGAAATATTTCCAATGCTTTATGTGATCACATTTTGTTCATTGTAAATGATGTATCTTTTGAGAGACACAAATTAAGAATTTCATTAAAATGGATTTTGATGAAAAACGTTGGCAAAACCAGAATGTTAGACATCTAAGTCTATACAAATAGATTGAAATGCTAATATGGTTATGCCGAAGTACATATATGAAATGTTTACTTAGTTCAATATGATGGAATATTTGAGTGGGAGTTGTGTGAATTTCCTAGTCAATATTTGACAAGAAAAGTTCTTGCCATATGGTAGCAAGATCAATTGTATTGACAATTGATAAGTGAAACCTCATGACTGATTAGTCATGAATGCCATGATATGTACATATATCGATGAGTCTTATGCTCTAATTGTTAGAAGCATATACCAGAGTGATTTATGAGATGATCATTGGAAAACAGTAATGATATTCTTCTGTACTTTGGAAGAACCAAGAATATACAAAGTATGCATAAGTGACAAAATATTTCATTGTAATGTGTTACATTGATGCGAGCACTACAACACGGAGCTCGGGCCCTGGTGCTTATAGACGCTGAGGCACAACCCTAGTCGTCACAATCGCGCTAGCATGGCAAAAAGAGCCACCAGGGATAACTGCGTTAGAGATTTTGAAACAATGGCAGATTTTTTGGCTCAGCACAAGATGATCCACCGAGCTAGCGCTTCCGTGGAGCGATAGAGGATACACCATAACACATTGAGTATGGCATTAGAGAAAGTGCCCTGATAAGGAAATAAAATTCGTCGTGCTAGCATACTTAGGCGGCAAAAAAATATAATTTTATTTACGTTTATTAGGATCAATAATACACAAATTAGCCCCTAAATTCCATTAAAATTTCCATTACAATATAATTCTATTTCCATTACATATTTTGAGCCCTCTTTTTAATAAACCTTATACTCATTCTTGAGGGTCTCTCTAAGTTTTATCCATCTCACTATAGGCTCATGGCTGCTGGACGGTTCTTCGATGGCTACGGCGACATGGCTACTGTCCTCCGTGGATGGTTCTTCCACGGCCACAGGGACACGGACCCCATCCTCCGCGATCGGTCATGTGACGGTCACTGCGACGCGGCCACCGTCCTTCACGCATAGTTCTTTGATGGCCGCAGCGGCGCGACTGCCATCATCCGTGCATAGTTCTTCGATGGCCGCAGCGGTATGACTACCATCCTCCATGATCCAGATGCCGCCTTGGATCTAGAGAGAAAGAGCAGATCAATCAAAGAAAGAACAAGATGAAGGATGGAAGATCTGTAGATGAGATGAACAAGATAAAGAAGATACCATAGATTTGGGAAAGAAGGGGGACGATGGGGTTAATCTATAGTAACCTCTACCCAATCTACATATCTTGAGCTTTCGAGGCATGGATATGTTTAGATATAGGTATGCCAAACGGGGAGTGCAGCGCTATACGGAGAGGGGAGTGGGGATTAAGAGTTTCCTGTATTTTATGGAAAATAGGCGGGCAGTTGGTGACATCTAGGGTTTGGTTTACGAGTTGTGGACCAAGTGAGACCACTGACATGGGCCAAAATTGAACAAAGGGTCCAGACATCGATCTCCAACATAAAGGACCATGCTCGGGTGGCTGTCGTGGGTCACATCTATCAGCTACACAAGCCTAACCAGTCAACATGCTATGCTTGACCATTTCCCAGCCTAGAACCACAACTAACAGCACTTGCAATGGACGGTGTAACAAGATAATGTTGGGTTCGCAGCATAGAAAACAAAAATTTCCTACGATAGGAACTATACGCCAAGATCTATCTACTAGATACAAAAAACGGGTGGATATACATCCATAGAGAACTTACCCTCGAAGACAACAAAGCTTTGTTAACGAGTTGGAACTCGTGGATGATGTAGTCGTACACTTGTCGATCTCAAGATCGTGATAAAGTCCAGCAGGTCCGGCTCCAGCACGTCGATCAGATCCAGCTCCAGCAAGTCGAGCACCACCAAGTCCAGCACCGCAAAGCAGCGGTGCATCCGTGATCGCACACACGTCCGGTACCCCGACAACCTCCGTCCCTCGCTCAAGCAAAGCATCGGAAGCAGTAACTCCTTTCCAGATAAAGCCACCAGGAACATGTATCTCGCTAATCCGAGACCATGGGGAATAACTAGAGGGGGAGAGAGATCCTTCACGAGGAGGTGTGTGTTGTGAGGAGGAGAGGGGGGCCTTTTATAGGGAAGAGGGGGGTCAGCCAAGGGCCATGGCATGGCAGCCATGGTGGTGCCCCCACCTCTTCCATCATTCATGTGGTGGATGCTCCACTCACATAAATATGCCTCCACTCACACTTCCACTCACATGCATTAAATTTCCACCAAATTTAATGCAAGCTCTCATTAAATAAAACTATTTGATTTATTTTATTCAGAATTTTGTTAATTACTTTAATTAACAAACATTCACATAAAACCCCCTGCAACATTTCAATATCACATGCATAACCAATTTCAGCAATTTCACCCGAAACAGTTACCGTGTCTATTGAAATAATTCCAGCGCTTTCTTAAATCTTTATCTGAAACATATTTGGTCCAAATGGTGTCGGTATTACTTAAGTGTGTCACCCTATGGTTCGCGAATAATGCAGACATGATCGACACCCTTCTCCGATCAATAATCAGCAGCGGGACCTAGAGATCCGTACTGACTCCCACATTTTCAACAATGACTCTTGTGGTCGTGTGAACCTTTAACGCTGCAACTAAATCCCTTTGTCTCGTGATATATTACATGTACGAGATTCGATCATCGGCATCTAAATACCTAGTTTGATCTCGTTACCGACATGCACTCTTTCTCGTTCCCGTGATATAACATTCTAGTGATCGCATCACTTGCTTGCAAGCTATTTCAATGTGATATCACCGAGAGGGCCTAGAGTATATCTATCTGTCATCGGGATGGACAAATCCCACTCTTGATCCACGAGCCTCAACATAACACCTTCGTAGCACTGAACCCACCTTTATAGTCACCCTGTTACGGTGTGACATTTGATGTTATCAAGATACTCTTCCGGTGTTAGCAATTAACATGATCTCATGGTCTAAGGACTAAGATTACTTCGTATGATGTTATAGCAATATAAACATAATGACTCTGATCGTAATGCTATACTTCGGATGAATGTTCATCACATCATTCCACCAATGTTGTGACCTCGTTATTAACAACATCCAATGTCCATGATCAGGAAACCTTGATCATCTTGTTAATCAACGAGCTAGTTTATAAGAGAGGCATAACTAGGAACTTTCCTTTTGTTTATTAAACACACATGTATTAACATTTCCAAATTAATACAATTATAGCATGCAAAATAAACATTTATCATAAACAAGGAATAAGATAATAACCACTTTATTATTGCCTCTCGGGCATATTCCCTTCAGTCTCCCACTTGCACTAGAGTCAATAATCTAGTATGTAAACTTGTATATACAACACCTAGGTGTTGAATATACGCGTTTGCTAGTGGTTAACTTAATCTCCAGATCTGGTACTTTCAGGTCTGTGTGTATTTGCATGTCTTTGCGTCTCCATGCATTGCTCATTCTCTAATGAGATGGCTTTCTATAAATTTAGTCCTTTTGTGAGACCTTTAGTTCTTTTGGGGTTATGTCGATAGTATTGTCGTACAATATATCTTCATAGTATTATCCCACTATGAACCACAGCTAGTTTGATAACAAACTAATTGACACAAATGCCCTCCTTTGCTGCTACTATGGCAGTCATATACTTAGCCTTTTGTTGTAGTATCTATCACAATGTCTCAACTTTGGAACTCATTCAAATCCATCATGGAACATCCTTTTCATTACATTGTGCCACCCATAGTCTAAGTTGAGATAAATTTAATTTGTATCTTGTGACAAAACTAGTATCAATGTAACACTTTACAATGAACTACCTTTAACTATTTGTCACTTATACATGATATATTCTCAGTTCTTCCAAAGCTCATAAGAATATCTTTACTATCATCCAATGATCATCTTATGAATCATTCTAGTATGTGCTCATAACATTTAGAGCATAGGACATATCTAGATATATACATATCACGGTATAATCGATCAAAATATTCATGTGATTTTACTCACCAAGTGTTGAAACACTTGAATATTGATACAATCCTTTCCATGCAGCAAGAACCTTTCTTGTTGTTTCCATATTGAACCCTTTCAATATCTCATATATGTACGTCTGGCATAACCATATTATCGCCTCAATCTATCCATATAGGCATTGATGCCAAATATTCCGGTTTTGCCCAAGTCTTTCATCGAAATCCTATTTTAATGAAATTCTTAACTTGTGTCAATAATATATACATCATTTCCAATCAACAATATGTACTCTGCATAATGTATTGGAAATTTGTCTCAGCGCTCCCACTTGATTTCTTGCAAATTCAAGCATCTTCATCGTCTCCGATGAAATTAAACTCTTTTAACATTTTCATCATGGTGAAGATTCCAACTTCGCTATGCTCACTTCAACTATTGAAGTTTGCATGCCCTTTTAGCACCCTTTGAATTAACAAAACCCTTCGGACCGTGTCATGTACACGTCCTATGTAACCATTCTATTAGAAGAACCTTGTTTTGTTTATGCAACTACCATATACCAAATTATATGTTGTGGTTGCTACATTAATTCTTCAAGACCAAATATCGCTATGAAAGATCAAATATTGTCATAGTCAACTCCTTGAACATTGCCATAAACTTCTTTCTAACATGTCAACTATTTCATAGATGTTAAACATCCATGTCTATTTATTTATAGATCCAAATATGACCGATAGGCTTCACGCCTTTCCGGAGGGTTTTCCAAGTTCAGAAACTTGATTTCTCGTGTATGGATACTATCACGGATTCTATGACTTCTAGTCATGTTATGGAGTCAGGGCCCACCACCGCTTCATTGCATGCAGTCGGTTCATCATTGTCAAAACAATAACGACTTCAGTTTCAAATCTTACTATTTGATTCTTACCGACCCACATGGTTCAATAAGAACTCTTATCTCCAAGATCACACCCTTTGTAATCACGGGAGACATGAGCATTGTGGCCGCCACCGGGACACTTTCCGGCACTGCGCTACTTAGCACATATAGCTAAGGTTCAACAACCTTATCGAAGTTCTATTGTCCTCCCACTTAACTTTTCACGAAAAATTCCTTCTCAAGAAACTTGACATCCCAAGCGACAAACTCTTTTGTCCTCGGTGTTATGGAGGAATTCCCAACTAATTCTTTGGGATAACCTACAAAGACGTGCTTATCCGACTTTGGTTGTAAACATTTTACTTATGCATAGCATACCAAAATTTAAGAAAGGACAATTCGGGTTTTATCCCAAACCATAACTCATATGGTGTCATTTCAACGGATTACGATGGTGCTCTTTTCAGTGTAAAAGCGGTAGTCTCTAAAGCTTTAATCCTTAAAACATAATGGCAGTTTTATAAATGACACCTTTGATCTTACCATGTCAAACAAGGTTTGATTTGATCTCTCGAACATACCATACTCCTGTGGTTTATCGGGAAATGCAAATTCATGGAACAATTCTTGAGATCTTAGGTGTTTTGCTAAACCTGTAACTCAAATATCTTCCTTTATGATCAAATCATAAACTCTTTTATTTTCTTGTTACAATGATTTTTCACTTCATCTTGAAAGTCTTTGAACAATTTTCAAATGTTTCATACTTCTTCCTTATTAAGTAAATATATAGATATATTCACTCAAGTTTCTAGAGAAAGCATATGAAGCAAAAAGATCCATCGCATATGGCTACACATAATGGACTATATACATCAACATGCATAATATCCAATAAGTTAGTCATCTGTTCCTCTTTGGCCTATGGACGGAGTTTCAATTATCTCGAGGAAAGTTTCACAAGCGTCAATTGATCAAAATCAAAAGACTCCAAAAATCCATCAACATGGAGTTTCTTCATGTTTTATTTACAATATAATTCAAACAACGATGTCACTTCATAAGTGATCTTCCAATCATTTGTCTTACAACGTTTTAGCAATAATATTTATGGATGTGATTTCTCCAACTAGACTTGTAAAAGTTCATCCATCCTTTATGGAGTACGGTAATTATTTGAACAACCATTGTTCTCGTAATACCGGAACAAAATAACAATTATTAAAACAAATCTTGAAGGCTAGGTTTGACGACAACGGAAACAGAATAACACTTTATTTGTTTTTGATGAACATCATCACTTATTCTCTTGCCAGTTACTTAGGCCGTTGCAGTTCATGAATTGTGTTGTTCTGTATGACACTTCACACCAACCAATTCGGTATCCAATACCGGTATCCAATACCTCAGAACCATATTGTTTAACAAGCAAGGAATACTGCCATAACATGTATATCTTCTATATACCTAAGTTGGACATCTCCAACCATTTCTTTTTTGCCAAATATTTTATAGATTCTCTTTCAACAATTCCTTTTGTTTTAAAAGAATCCATCAACATCAATAGTGGTGTCATTCACATGACACATAGTACAAAGTGTATATAGTCAAATACTAATACCTTTGGACTTGCACTTTGAAGTGGATCACCATCATCAAATGTTTGGTGTTCTTTCAAAAATCCATTCTTTAGTCATGTATTAGTGTAGTAAACATTTTACTTACATCTTCTATTCATCCTTATCATGAAAACTTTCATGATCAAGCTTTTATAGCTTATAAGGAAGAATCGCGAGTATAATGTTAGTTCCCAAAACCTTTTTGGGAGATCCGGATGCCTAGCATCTCCATCCTTCACAAATTCTCATACAATATGAGAACATGTATTTTGCTAAATTATACTCTATCATAATGCAACCAAAAACATTGTTCCAGATATCACAATGTATTCCACACATGATGGTTTCTGAAACAATTTTTCAGCTCCTAGATAATCTTGATATTAAAACAACTTTTGAATATCAATAATCATGGAGGCAAACATGATACTTTAGATACTAACATTGGAATTCTTATTCTTAATTTAATACTACTTATTAAACTTCATGGAGTAAATAGAGTTTGCTGAAAGTTTGCAATAGGACTTCTAAACTTTAAAATGACATTCAAAAACAATACGATACCAGTTCGTAAAGTAAATATCCAGAATTCTATAGTTCTATTATCTCAATTAAAACTAAGCATAAGGTAGTGAACAGATGCCAATGACTACAAAAAATTATGCAAATTCACTTTGATTTAGTTTATGACAAATTGAGTTTGACTAATCCAAATTAGAAATGAACTCCCACTCAAAAACGACATCCCTCGTGCCTTTTTAGTGATTACATGAACCAAATCCACTACACCAAGTCCGATCATCACGTGAGTCGGTGTAGCTTCAAAGGCGAGCATCAATATGGGCATCACATCAACTATATGACTCATGCTTAACCTTTTGGTCCGTGTTCCGAGGCCATGTCTGTACATGCTAGGCTCGCCAAGTAAGAACCTTAGTATTCACGTATGTAAAACTGTCTTACACCCGTTGTATGAAAGCGTAGAGTCGAGTACACCCGATCATCACGTGACGTCTCGAAACACGATCCATAGAACGGTGCATACTTAAGGAAGAACACATTTTATCTTGATATTTAAATGAGGGATCATCTTATAATGCTACTAAAACGCCAAACTAGCAATATAAGATGCAAACATCATATGTGTAAAGTGGAATGATATGGTCCATGCATTTGATCACCATCATGTGCATCGTGGTATGATCTCTATCATTCCTTTGTGTGTAAGGCCAAGGTCTATGGAACTTACACGTTAGGTGTGTTGTAAGGGTATCTACCATACATCAACTTACAACATTACCATATCATGACACTAGCCCAGCAACAATCTAAACTAGACGCCTCTAATTTATCCATTGCAAGTTTTACGTGGCTCAGGGATTTCGGAGATAGAATCGGTCTTACCTACGAACATGGAACCACAACGAGGATAACCAAGTTATTAGCAACTCGTTATAAATCAGATATTGACTATAGTAGGAGAGACAGACACCCGCCAGCCACTTATGCAAAACTAGTTGCATGTCAGTCGTGGAACCGGTCGCATGTGCGATGACATGTAAGGTTGGTCCGAGCCGCTTCATCCCACTATGCCACCAATATCCAAAATACATGAAAGAAGTAATAACATGATCATCATAACCCACATATAAACATATGTGTACTACCCGTGCAAAGCACCTACGCATAGATCAAGCTCTGATACCACTGTTGGGTTCACAGCATAGAAAACAAAAAATTCCTACGATGGGAACTATATGCCAAGATCTATCTACTAGATACAAGCAACGGGTGGATATACATCCATAGAGAACTTACCCTCAAAGACAACAAGACTTTGTTAAGGAGTTGGAACTCGTGGATGATGTAGTCATACACTTGCCGATCTCAAGATCGTGATGAAGTCCAGCAGGTCCGGCTCCAGCACGTCCATCAGATCCAGCTCCAGCAAGTCCAGCACCACCAAGTCCAGCACCACAAAGCAACGGTGCATCTGTGATCGCACACACGTCTGGTACCCCGACAACCTCCGTCCCTCGCTCCAGCAAAGCAGCGGAAGCAGCAACTCCTTTCCAGATAAAGCCACCGAAAACATGTATCTCGCTAATCCGAGACCATGGGGAATAACTAGAGGGGGAGAGAGATCCTTCACGAGGAGGTGTGTGTTGAGAGGAGGAGAGGGGGGGCTTTTATAGGGAAGAGGGGGTGATGCGCTCGACTTTCGACGTAGAGTTTGTTGGGAACCCCAAGAGGAAGGTATGATGAGCACAGCAGCAAGTTTCCCTCACTTATGAAACCAAGGTTTAATCGAACCAGTAGGAGCAAGGAAACACCCCAAAGGTGTTATTAGCTGAGCTTTGGCAGGGCGCACTACCGGTGCTAGTAGCAACGTGGAGACCTGCACAACACAACCACAGAACTTTGTCCCCAACTTGCGATGAGGTTTTCAATCTCACTGTGTTTTGCAGAAAACAAAGGATTAAACGTATCGAATGGAAAGAAGTAAAAGTTTGTAGAAAGTAAACACAAAGCAGTAAAAGATTGTAGATTGTATGTAAAAGACAAGGACCGGGATCCATAGTTCACTAGAGGTGGCTCTCCTTAGATAGATAACATGTTGGGTGAACAAATTATAGCGGGGCAATTGACAAACACTGAGAAAGCAATACATGCATATACTAATCATCTTGACTCCTTTGAGACTTGATTGGGCATTACAACATAATACATAGACCGCCATCCAACTGCATCTATGACTAATAATCCACCTTCAGGTTATCATCCGAACCCCCTCTAGTATTAAGTTGCAAGCAACAGATTATTGCTTTACGAACTGCGTCTAAAGTAAACAATACAATTGTTCTATGAACAAAAGATCGTTGTTTTCTCCCTAGTAGCAACAACACATCTAGTACCTTAGAGATTTCTGTCACATCCCCAGATTACCAGAGGCATGAACCCACTATCGAGCATAAATACTAACTCTTGGAGTTGCTAGCATCTACTTGGCCAAGATAGCTACTAACAACAGAAAGCATGCAAGATCTCAAATAACAAAGACATGATAGAATCAATAATCAATCTGAAATAGCATCTCAATATCCATCGGATCCCATAAACACAACATGTATGAATTACAAATAGATGATCTTGATCATGAGCAGACTCACAAGATCTAAACATGAAAGCACAAAGGAGGAGAAACCAGCCATCTAGCTACTACATGGATCCGTAGTCCAAGGATGAACTACTCACGCATCAGACCGGAGGCTTGCATGGTGATGAAGAGGGCCTCCAGGGTGAATTCCACTCTCCGGCAGGGTGCCGGGAAGAGCATCAGATCCCTCCCGATCTAGGGATGGAGATGACGGCGGCTACAGAATCTTTCGTGGATTTTTGATCGGGTACTTAGGGTTTTCGTCTCGAGGGCAACTTATAGGCGGAAGGAGAGGCCGAGGGTCTTGAGGTCGGCGGACCACCTGGCTGGTCGGGCCTGGCCGCTGAGTGGTGTGGCGGCCCTGGCCCCTCTCCGTCTCGTATTCTGGCACTTGATCCCTTCAGGAAAAATAGGTACTTTGGCTTTTGTCCCGTCCAATTCCGAGAATATTCATTTTCTGACTTTTCTGGAACCAAAAACAACAGAAAACAGGCAGCTGGCACTGTGGCTCTTGTTAATAGGTTAGTCCAAGAAATCATAATAAAATTACTCCCAAGTTGGAACAAAACACAAGAAAGTGGATAAAACTAAGCATGGAACATCAAAAATTATAGATACATTTGCAATGTATCAATATCCCCAAGCTTAACTCCTGCTCGTCCTCGAGTAGGTAAGTGATAAAAAGAAAGAATTTTTGAGGTGACATGCACCATCAAAGACTTGATCAAAGTATTTGCAAAACATTCAAGGCTGGGATCATAGTACTTCAATCATAACATGAAAGACAAAGTTCTAGCAATAAACAAAGAAACTAAGATGCAACATGAAAAGGCACAAACAAAAGATTCATGAATAACATGCTTTGCAAGACGTTTGTTTGTTTCACATAAAGAAAACATAGCATAATAGTATTCAGCTTGTCCCTCAATAGAGTAGCAAATATAAATGCATAGGACACCTTCAAAGTTCATAAGAGTGACTAGATACAATAGTTTCAAACAAGCAATAACAAGTTATGCATCAATCAACTAGTCTTGGGACAATGCACATAGAACTAAGAATGGCACTATGCCCTCAAAGTAGGTGCATAAAGATAGAAGGTGGAGACTCAATATAATGGTGGAAGAAAGGCCTTTTGTAAAAGGAAGTAGGGATTCAAGTCTCATAAAGAGCTTCCAAAAATTATGATACTTATAGCTTTCAGCTCTCATTGCCCCTATCATAAGCATCTTGAAGTGATTAAGGTTAAAGTGAAAAAACTATGGTGTACATGCTTGACGAAGTATAAGTCAGAAATCTCATGTCCCTTGTATACGAGGGCCTCTCCTCATGCTACTCAAGTTTAGTCACCGGTAAGTTCTTGTCATCGTAAGTACATGTGTATCATAGAGAACCGCCAACAGGGTACCCCTTGCCCGATGATACGGAAGAATCCCCATATCAAATTGACAAGGCAAGCGTACAACGAGCATCTCAGCATTCTTCTTATTTACCATGGGAATATGGTGCTTTTTTCTCTCTTTCCTCTTTTCATAGTATCTCTTTTTTTCTCTTTTTTCTCAATAGGACTCTTTTTTTATAAGAAGAATGCTTCATAGACAGCTCATTATGGTTACGCTGCAGGTTTCCACCATGTCAGCATGGATTAGACCAGTGGCCCAGGCGTTTCTCTAACACATATACATAACTCCATGGAATTACAAGCTCCCCTTTCATTTCACACCGACGACATCCATATACAAAAGAGCATGATATCAACTAGGTACAAGTACCAAGTGCAATGTTGAAAGCGTTCCCCATGAAAGCATGGTTCTGCTAATTCCCAACAAATAAGTGCAAGCATATACAACATAGAAGACACAATGGTTCAAGTTTATTAAGGGCAAGAAAAGTAAAGTGTGCCATCAAGTTCGTGAGAGCTTTAATCACTAGTTTTCTCATAACAAATGGAAGGTAAACAAAAGCATGAATATACTTGGAATAGCATAAGCTAGTAGGTAGGTATGGTGGACTCTTTGGAATAACTTGGTTTAGGGAGTTGGATGCGTGAGTGGAACTCATACTTTGTTGTGGAGGCTAGCAAAAGACTGGGAGCGACAAACTAAGTTTGCAATAATGGCCATAATCATGCAGAGCGACAAAACATCATTGATCAAAGCATAAAGTGATACTACAAGTTGAAAACTAAAGGATCATAAAGGCTATGGTGACTTGAGATAGTCATAACATGGTGTGAGCATGCGCCAAGTCAACCCAAATAAAGCATCAAAGGAGAATACCACTATACTATGCTTTAATATGCTAAAACAACGCATGATTCATCCAAGTCACATTAAGCAATCTCAATTGTTTATAACAAGTCAGGCTACAGCAAAGAATACTAAGCATAAAGCCAAAACAATATCAAGCATGGCATGACAAAGCATAGCCACAGTCAAAAACGAGCTCTTTTTACCACATAAGCATGAACTTTCCTACTCTTTTCCAAACCAAACCAAACTATTTGCAAACCAAAGTGTGAAAGAGGGGGTCCAACCAACTTATTCAGAAAACTAAACAAACCAAGCAAACTAAAAACCAAAACGAAAACAAAAAAAGAAGATTCTCCAAGAGAAACACAACTGTGCACGAAACAATAAAAATGAAGCGTTTGGAAGAAACCTGGAATTTTTATTGATGAAGAAGGGGATGCCTTGGGCATCCCCAAGCTTTGACTCTTGTACTTCTTGGATATTTCTTGGGGTGACACGTGTGGCATCCCCAATCTTGAGCTTTAGTCCATCCTTCATCTCATTACTCATTCCTTCCATACACCTGAAATTTTTCCTTCATACAAAACTTCACACAATCTCATTAGCAACATTAGTGCACTGAAGATAAATAAGTCTCAAGGTTCAGTTCTAACACCAAATAAACTTCCATTAGAAAACTAGTTACTGTAGCACTTCCCTCAAAAAGCTCAATTCCCCAAAGGAACTCAAGAAGGAACTAACAAGAAGCAAATGCAGAAAATGGCAGAAATCTGTCAAAACAGACCAACAGGTAAATACGAAATTTTTAGAAGACCTTATGTTGCTCAAATCAAAAAGTGTTGAACTAAAGAACATTAGATAACAACCTGGGGCAGAAGCACAAAAAATTACAGCTCAATCCGACGTATAGAGCTCTCTCAGGAATTTTTACGGTGAAGCACAGAAATCTGTTTCGGGACAGCAACTTTCCCAATCATTACTTCACTCTCATCAGAGGTTACTCTTGGCACAAAAAGCAAATAAAAAGGATAAGGAGAGTTTATTAAAAAGGTAATAACTTCCAAAACTCATCTAAAACTCTTGGGTTATCTCCCAGCAAGTACTTTTCTTTAACGCCTTTAAGTTAGGCATAAGAAGCAAAGAAAGAATCAAGTGTTCTCAAATGAAGAAGCATTAAGACCAACTTTCTTGATCTTACCTCTCTTACTTTTATTCTTATCCTTGGGGAAAATATGATTGTTTGGTGGAGAAGAAAGGTGCATGGTCCCCTTTCCCATATATATTATTGCTCCAAGAAGTTCCAATAGGGACCTTCCAAGTGTAATTTGTCTTTTTCCTGCACATTCAATAACAAGATAATCAATAGAGATCGTTTTCCCAAGGATCTTTGTAAACACTCCTTCAGCTATTCCAAGAGGTAAAATGGTAGTATTATTAGTAAGAGATATTTCTTTTCCTCCCTCAATGAGCCCCCAAGTATTCAGAGATTTATAAATATCTTTGGGCATAAGGCAAGATTCAGACATGATATCACAGCGAGCTTGAAAAGTTTCAGCGTTTATCTCAATCTTTACTGTAGGGAACCACCTTGATGGTTCAGAGCTTATTGGAACATAATCATGCTACTCCCTAAGCGTATTATAGCACCCTTCTAATCTAGTAGTGCTAGCCTCAAGAGTATCCAACCTAGCAAATATTTTTGCGAAAGAAGTATCAGTTTGGCTAGGCATGTTGTAAGTGAGGATCAATTTCTTTATAGCATTAATAGCATCATCCTCATTACATTGGAGGAAATATCCTCCCACAATAGCATCTAAAGCATATCTATAGCAAAGAGCAATCCCAAGGTAAAAACTGCTAAGGAACAAGCCTTGAATCATTTTAGGCTCAGTCTTTTCATGTAAATCAGAGATTCTAGACCAAGCTTCCTTAAAACTTTCCTCAATCCCTTGTTTAAAAGTGAGAATCATTTCCTCGGGTGACATAGTGATTGGAGCAAGGCTAGACATAGTGGTAACTCATGATAGAAACTAATTTTTTTGTGTTTTTGAAATAAGAAAGCAAATTAGTAAAACTAATTTTTTTGTGTTTTCGAAGAACAAAACAAGCAAACAAAGCAAAAAGAAACTAAGCAAAACGAAAACAACAAAGTAAAGAGATTGGTTATGAGGGACTCCCCTTGTGAATATGTCCTTGACTCCCCGGCAATGGCGCCAGAAACTCGCTGGCGCGTGGTTGACGTGGGAGCTTCTTCTTCTTCTTTAGTCCCCGGCAACGGCGCCAGAAAATTGCTTGATGGCTCAATACACGACGCCCAGAAAAGTGCTTGGTGCGTGGTGTTGATGTAGAGCTCGTTGGGAACCCCAAGAGGAAGGTATGATGAGCACAGCAACAAGTTTCCCTCAGTTATGAAACCAAGGTTTAATCGAACCAGTAGGAGCAAGGAAACACCCCAAAGGTGTTACTAGATGAGATTTGGCAGGGCGCACTACCGGTGCTAGTAGCAACGTGGAGACCTGCACAACACAACCACAGAACTTTGTCCCCAACTTGCGATGAGGTTGTCCATCTCACCGTGTTTTGTGGAAAACAAAGGATTAAACGTATCGAATGGAAAGAAGTAAAAGTTTGCAGAAAGTAAACACAAAGCAGTAAAAGATTGTCGATTGTATGTAAAAGACAAGGACCGGGATCCATAGTTCACTAGAGGTGGCTCTCCTTAGATAGATAACATGTTGGGTGAACAAATTACAGCGGGGCAATTGACAAACACCGAGAAAGCAATACATGCATATACTAATCATCTTGACTCCTTTGATACTTGATTGGGCATTACAACATAATACATAGACCGCCATCCAACTACATCTATGACTAATAATCCACCTTCAGGTTATCATACGAACCCCCTCCAGTATTAAGTTGCAAGCAACAGATTATTGCTTTACGAACTGCGTGTAAAGTAAACAATACAATTGTTCTATGAACAAAAGATCGTTGTTTTCTCCCTAGTAGCAACAGCACATCTAGTACCTTAGAGATTTCTGTCACTTGCCCAGATTACCAGAGGCATGAACCCACTATCGAGCATAAATACTAACTCTTGGAGTTGTTAGCATCTACTTGGCCAAGATAGCTACTAACAACGGAAAGCATGCAAGATCCCAAATAACAAAGACATGATAGAACCAATAATCAATCTGAAATAGCATCTCAATATCCATCGGATCCCCGCAAACACAACATGTATGAATTACAAATAGATGATCTTGATCATGAACGGAGATCACAAGATCTAAACATGAAAGCACAAAGGAGGAGAAACCAGCCATCTAGCTACTACATGGATCCGTAGTCCAAGGATGAACTACTCACGCATCACACCGAAGGCTTGCATGGTGATGAAGAAGGCCTCCAGGGTGAATTACCCTCTCTGGCAGGGTGCCGGGAAGAGCTTTAGATCCCTCCCGATCTAGGGATGGAGATAACGGCGGCTACAAACTCTTTCGTGGATTTTTGATCGGGTACTTAGGGTTTTCGTCTCGAGGGCAACTTATAGGCGGAAGGAGAGTCCGAGAGGGTGCCGGGAGCGGCCACACCACCCCCGGCGTGGGTCAGGCCTGGCCACGTGGCCAGGTGGTGTGGTGGCTCCCTGGCCCTTCTCCGTCTCGTATTCTCGCACTTGATCCCTTCCGAAAAATAGGCACTTTGGCTTTTGTCCCGTCCAATTCCGATAATATTCATTTTCTGACTTTCCTGGAACCAAAAACAGCAGAAAACAGGCAGCTGGCACTGTGGCTCTTGTTAATAGGTTAGTCCAAGAAATCATATGAAAAGTACTCCAAAGTCGGAACAAAACACAAGAAAGTGGATAAAACCAAGCATGGAACATCAAAAATTATAGATACATTTGCAATGTATCAGGAGGGTAGCCAAGGGCCATGGCATGGCAGCCATGGTGGTGCCCCCACTTCTTCCATCATTCATGTGGTGGATACTCCACTCACATAAATATGCCTCCACTCACACTTCCACTCACATGCACTAAATTTCCACCAAATTTAATGCAAGCTCTCATTAAATAAAACTATTTTATTTATTTTATTCAGAATTTTGTTAATTAATTTAATTAAAAAACATTCACATAAAACCCCCTACAACATTTCAATATCACATGCAGAACCAATTTTAGCAATTTCACCCGAAACAGTTACCGTGTCTATTGAAATAATTCCAGCGCTTTCTTAAATCTTTATCTGAAACATATTTGATCCAAATGGTATCGGTATCCCTTAAGTGTGTCGCCCTGCGGTTCGCGAATAATGCAGACATGATTGAGACCCCTCTCCGATCAATAATCAGCAGCAGGACCTAGAGATTCGTACTAACTCCCACATTTTCAACGATGACTCTTGTGATCGTGTGAACCTTTAACATCGTAACTAAATCCCTTTGTCTCGTGATATATTACATGTCCGAGATTCGATCATCGGCATCCAAATACCTAGTTTGATCTCGTTACCGACATGCACTCTTTTCTCGTTCCCGTGATATAACATTCTAGTGATCACATCACTTGCTTGCAAGCTATTTCAATGTGATATCACCGAGAGGGCCCAAAGTATATCTATCCATCATCGGGATGGAAAAATCCCACTCTTGATCCATGAGGCTCAACATAACACCTTCGTAGCAATGAATCCACCTTTATAGTCACCCTGTTACGGTGTGACGTTTGATGTTATCAAGATACTCTTTTGGTGTTAGCAATTAGCATGATCTCATGGTCTAAGGACTAAGATTACTTTGTATGATGTTATAGCAATATAAACATAATGACTCTGATCGTAATGCTATACTTTGGATGATTGTTCATCACATCATTCCACCAATGTTGTGACCTCGTTATTAACAACATCCAATGTCCATGATCGGGAAACCTTGATCATCTTATTAATCAACGAGCTAGTTTATAAGAGAGGCATAATTAGGAACTTTCCTTTTGTTTATTAAACACACATGTATTAAAGTTTCCAAATTAATACAATTATAGCATGCAAAATAAACATTTATCATAAACAAGGAATAAGATAATAACCACTTTATTATTGCCTCTTAGGCATATTCTCTTCAGAGAATGCCACCGTTGCCCAAGTGAGGCATGAAAAATCACCACTCTTGTGATCCACCAACCACAGCACCAAAGTTCACTGGTACCTTGTGTGCCACGATGTCTAATTGGCTACCACAACAAAATGGTGCCGTGAAAGCCCATCCTACGCGTAACAAACTTTTGTCGGTTCTTTTTTCTTGTGCCGCCCCAAAAATCCGCAGGGTATGGGGTAATTTTGTAGTAGAGATTTTTCACATATACAAATAAATTTTATCTCAATTTAGGCTATGTGTTTAGAAAAAAGATGGCACGGTGTAATGGAAGTAAGTTTCATGATGGATTTGGACTATTTTCAAAGTTATAACATGGTTACAAATACTATAACTACCGCTAAGTATATGACTACTCTAGAAAAAGCATATATAGGGCTTTTGTGTCAAATAGTTTTGTTATCAAAACTAGGTGCAGTTCCAAGTGGGTTATACTATGAAGATCTATTGTACGACAATAGCGTCAACATAGTTTTGGCTTAAGGAACTGAGGTCTTCCTAAAAGACTATACAATACCATCTCATTGGAGAATGAATGATGCGTAGAGACGCATAGACATGAAAATACACACAGCTAAAAGTGTTAATGCTGGAGATTGCATTTACCATAAGCAACACATGTGGATAACACCATAATGCCATAGGTGTTAAATTGCATGAAGCAATAACTAGATTATTGACTCTAGTGCAAGTTGGGGATTGAAGGAGATATGCCCTAGAGACCAATAATAAAGATGTTTTTATTGTCATATCTCATTAGTTCATAATAGTTTTGTATCATGCTATAATTGTATTAAGTGGAAACATTAATACACGTGTGGTATATAAACAAAACAAGTCCCTAGTATCCTCTAGACTAGTTCATTGGGCTGCTGATGATCAAGATTTCCTGATCATGGACTTTACCATAATAACTGACAATGATGTCACTTCATTAGACGAATAAAGTGATGGACACACACCTAACCCTAGTATTGCAATGTGATCCAGTCACAAAGTTCAACACTACGTTATCTAGTAAAATGTAGTAACTTATTCCTTTGACCGTGAGATCATGTTAACCACTACCACCCGAGGCTGCTTTGATCACATCAACTGCCACATCGTAGCTGGGTAGCCATAAAGTTGTGTATTGGGTATTCCAGAGGGGTATGTTGGGGCGTTTGCATCAAGCGGGATTTGCACATCCGAGTGACGGATAGATACCCTAGGCCCACTCGGTGAGATTACATCTACAAATTTGTAAACATGTCACTAGGTCACAGGGATGTAATATCACGAGAATGGGTAAATGTGTTAGTTAGTAACAAGATCAAACTAGGCATGCCAATACCAAAGATCAGGTCTTGGACAAACTAGGTATCGTAGAGAAAAGGGAATGAGACTCGACGTTCAAGGTTCAAGTGAATGAGACTCGACAAACTTGGGGGTGGGAATAAACACACCAATAAATCAGGATTTTCTCTAAGTCCTTTTCCTTAGGGCATACTCTCTCTCTCTCTCTCTCTCTCTCTCTCTCTCTCTCTCTCTCTCTCTCTCTTACAACCATGGATCCCTGTTGGGGCTGTGCGAGCAAAGGGGGGACTTTGTCGCGGTACAAGGAGGTGCTGCAAGGATTCCAAGACGGAGATCTACTTCGGCACTTCCGGTAGGGACAAGGGAACCAGAAGTCATCATCGTACACCGCATGTGTGCGAAACCTCAAGGGTGCTGCCATTAATGGCACTGGGGTTGTCGTGCTAGGACCTGGGGTGACTTGTGAGGAGATTCGCGAACTTGAGGTTGGCTACGATATCGACTACATCAACAACTTTCCTCTTGGAATGTAACACTTTCGGTTTACAAGGGTATGTCACCAAAACATCTTCCCTTACAACTTTACTCCTAGATAGATCCTAGCCAGGTGTGTTTCGCTGTAGGAATTTTTTTGTTTTCTGCCATGGGACCCCTTCACTTATTACAATAACTTGTTTAGTGCATAAACAACTAAAATTTGTGACACTTTAGTTGTAGAGAATACATAGCTTTTCCTTCTTGCTCCTACGGATTGATACACTACTTCCACACTGAGAGGTACTACAGTGATCCCCTCCTCTTGGGGTTATCACCTCCCTCTCCGTATTCTCATGTGTAGACTCCATCTCCTCGTCTCTAGACTCCGCCTCCCCCTCCACGTCAGCAGACTCTGACTGAGCGAACTTGGAAGCCACGTCGCTAGAAGCGGAGGGTATGTTAAACAAAAGGGCTACATGTCGTGGGGGAGGTGAGTATATATCCTCTGCACCTCATCCCCCTGCACCTCATCCTCTTCCTCTCTACGGTATAGGTGCATCCTCCAATCCCTCTCCTCCCTCACCGCCATCATCCCTATAACGCGACGTGGGACGAGGTGCTCTTCCACTTCTGGTAACCTTCTCTTCGCACATCGTCTTAAGCAAGGAGGCTGTTGATTCCTTGCCTTGGCTCATATTGGTCAATCACCTACATTGAGAAAGAGTAAACAATTAAGCATAAATACATAATAAAATGTAGACATTAAGCATAAAGATGTAATGCAATTAAGAATCATGTAGAAAAATAAATACTAAACATAAAGACATAATAAAATATAGACACTAAGAATAAAGACGTAATGCAATTAAGAAGCATGCTGGAAAATAAATATTAAGCATAAAGACATAAGAGACCCTTACCTCGAATCATCACTCTCATAATTAAGTATTGTGCTCTCATTATCACTATCACATGAGTAGTAACTTGGAGGCTCATCGCACGGTGGAGGCTCATCATCGTTTCCATTGTCCGCATGTAACTTGGTGAGCATATCCATGCCCTTTATATTCACCACTGCCTCACCACAAGTTTGTGCATTGTTCTCAAGGTCCTTAAGGCCAACCATTTATAAGTAAAAGTCCCCAAAGTTCTCTTTCTCTTGATAGAAAATTCCCTCGTATGTTATAGGGTAAATTTTGTTGTAATTGTCGTTAGAGGGCATAGGTAGCTTAACATGTGGTGATACCTGGAACACGACTTCCCAGCCCTTGAGTTCCACTTTCTGGCATGGGTAGGGCAAATAATAAACCATCTCGGCTTGGTGAGCCACAACAAAGATATTGGCTCCTCTATAGGTGGTTGAAGGCCTAACTTCAACCAACCCAATGGAAGGGGTATTTTTTTGTCCACTGTGTGGGTAGAACCAATGGCATTTGAATGCAACGAGATTGAGTTCTAGGTTCGTACGATTGAACGCCAGCTCTATACATTCTCTAACCTTCCATAGTAATTAACAACATCGGCTCCTCTAGTGAAGACCCTAATATTTATAGTTTTTGGATTAGGCCGATGGTTCTAGTGAAACTCTATATGGAAGCGATACCCATTCACATCATACTTCTCATACCTTGTGACTTTGTGGTTACAACCTTGGGAAACACATCTCAACTCACCCTTCATCTCAATGTTGGGATCAATTCCCTACAAGTTCAGTTCAAATTGTTTTGTGCATTAGTTCTCTGTAATAAGAGGGACAAGTCACGGATTTCAAGGTAAGAGGGACATGCTAGAAATTACTTTTTCCATGAACCAACTCGCATTTTTATTTCCAAGGGCACACTCTTTCATAAGAGTATCCATCTTCGTGACATTGGGATTCGTCATTCCCGACCATTGTTCATCCTTGAATTGGCTAAAATAGAAAATATGTATTAGACCAAAACTGAGTTACTAGTTTCAAACTAATGTGTTCACCATTTTACCTGATGAATCTGACCACTTCCTTCATGTTCATAAGCACATAAAGAATTATGCAATCCTTCTCTTCCTTGGTCAAGGTATACCTTTTTGGTCCACGAGGACATTGGAATAGGAGGAGCTTGGGGTCATGCTTGGGCTCATCTACATTTTACCAAGAGACCTGATTATGCATAGTGGAACATCATCGGCATAGTACGTTGTCATGGCGTCCGCCATCTCTCCAAGGATAGTTGCCTCATCTATGCATGCTTCAATCTTAGCTTTGTTTCCACATTTGTTTCGAATGTACTTCAACTCTCACTACAAAAATACCCCCATATCCGGCGGATTTTTGGGGCGGCATAAACGAAAAGAACCGGCAAAAGTTGGTTAAGCGGAAGATGGGTTGTCGTGGCACCATTTTGTCACGGAGGCCACTTATATGCTTTGCACACTAGATACCGGTGGATTATGGTTCCGTGGTAGGTGTCACGCAAGAGCAGTGCTATTCCATGCTGCACTTGGGCAACATAGGCATTATCGCTTATGTTGTGCAATTAAAGCACCGAGTAAATTTGTCACAATGTTGGAGAGTGGTTAAAGACATCCAACTAACAGGTTAAGGTTGTCTCGCTGACTAGCGTGCCCCACCACGAAGCCCGGAGTTTATATCTCGCGCTCCCCTCCCAAATCCCTCTCCACGGATCTTTATCGGTGGCGATCGACGGTGACACCGCAATGGAGCCTCTAACGAGTGGTGGTTACGTAAGTTAATTATATATATTATTCTATTGTTGATCCAATTTGCTAGTTTCCTTTTTGGATATCATCTTAGATCTCATGAACACATTTTGAGTCTTTCCCCTAGGACGACGTGGTGGCACACTGGATCTTTGATCCATCTTGGAACCGTGTCCCTATGAGATATCGCTACAAGAAAATATGTTTGTGTGACAAATTCTCACGCAGACTCGTCTCTTTCCATAGCAAGCACACTGGCTGTAGGTTCCTCGACTGCCACTTCAGAACGCCAAAGTGCCCGTACTTGTTACGGAAGGATTGACCGCCCTCGAAGCAACTACAACATGCGTTGGTCAAAATGTGGAAGGAAACCAGGGATGGAGCTCTGAGTGATAGCTCCAAGGCAGAGGAGTTCGAGAAGGAAGCGAGGGGGCTAGCCAAAGAAGAAATTGGGCCTTTACTAAGGAACATGCATGATATTTGTCTGAATCTTGCTAGATCTCTAGAGCCTTCTAGGATTGCACTAGATGGCCTATCTCTGGGTATTATTGATGATTAAGGATGTTATTATGTTCTGAAAACCATATTTATTTGTTCTGCTGAAAGGCAAATTGGACGCACCATTATGGGCTTATTGTGCACATGCGACCCACTTGTTGAAGATCCCATAAATCAAACCCTAACCAACCCTCACTTCTTCTCCTTATACAATATAAGCAACCCTTGCTCCTCCTTCAAACTACCACGACACCGCCTCACTCCCCTATTTCCCACGTCGGGACTCAAACCCTAGATCTCACTATCTGCACCACGTGTGGACCATGCTCCGCCACTCATGGACGAAGCTCTGACGTGCGTGGACCAAGATCATCCGCGCTTGGTTGTCGAGGTGGGCGAAGCAGATCATCACATGGCTGGGCGAAACAGATCGTTCACGTGTAGTCGTCGCGCCAGCGGTGGGCGAAGCAGATCCGCGTGTGGTTGTCGTGCCAGCGGTGGGCGAAGCATATTACCGTGTGGTCATTAGCATTAGGGCTTTGTTTAGGAATTCCTAAAATAGTAGAATAGAGAGGCTCTCAAGAATTAGATTTAGTGTTTAGGAAATCTTCTGTTTTCGTTTAAATTTTTTGAAGAAATTTATGTAATATGTGAAAAATATAAATATTAATGTATATATTGTGTTAAAATGGGTTCACAATAAATATTGCTAATAAATAAATATATAAAAATAAACTAGAATGTTCGAATTGCAATGACATTAGCAACATAAATCATTTATTGTTAATATAATTCACTTTCAGTGATTCTGGACGGTGTAACATGACAAATAATGTGCGTTTACGCGAAACTAAATTTTCGTCTTCTGTAATGTAACGTGGCGCATCCTATGCCCCGCCACGGAAGCACTATCTCGGTGGATCACGTTGTGCCGCGCCAAAAAATCCGCCGCTGTTTCAGAATCCCCGACGCAGTTATCCCTGGTAGTTTTTTTGCCGCGATAGCGCGAGCGCGGCGACTAAGGCTGTGTCTCGGCATCTATAAGCGTCAGGACCCGAGCTCCACGTTGTAGTGTCTCTCCCAATCCAAAACTACCGTTGAATCTTCTTTTTGTCAAAACTTCTTTTTAGTGTTATTTGTTAAAACTTCTTTTTTAGTGTTACATTTCTTTTTGTATGTTGTCTGTTAATTTTATTTTCAACTACATTATAAAGTGTGCTGAAATACACATCTGTTCTTTTCTTCCATCTTATACCGTTGTCCTTTTTTCTTGTTTTGCTGTATCTAATGCAAGCAACCAATTATTGATCTATTGCTTTTCCCCCTTTCCCTAGAGCATCAAGAATTCTAAATGTCAATCACATGATTTGATTAAACCAGAAGCACTCAACCATTATAAAGTTGTGGATATGTTGGTAATTTCTATATTAGTAGTACTCTAGTACATAGCTACTATTGGTTACCTTATCTTATAAGTATTTTGGCATGTTGTGTCAAAAGAAAGCAAGCATATTATTATTAATTGATGATATCGTCTTGACTTTTAGCAAGCATATTCTTATTTTGGCATGTTGCTTCAACAGTCATCCATGTCGGCTTATACTTAGTTGTTGGTTGTGACCCTGTGAATTGTCTGATGCTTCAATTTAGTAGGATGCAATACATAGAACATATTAAGGACTAACTAAAGGTGAATGAACTCATTGTTCATTGTTGGTTTTAATATGTAGTTTTGTCTAGTGGAATTTTACTTCTAGTATGCAGACATTGAAGTATTGGGTTGAGCTCTGCTATTAGTTGCACCTGTCGATGGAAATTTTCTTTGAATATGCTCATATTTTAGTCCCAGGTGTTCACATATAATAATTTTGTATGTTCTTATCTTGCATGCCATCGCTGTATTTGTGCACCTAGAGATGCTAGAGATAATTACATTTTTCGGATTTAAAGTATCTTAAACCAAGTTGTCTAAAACTGATGGATTGCAGAAAAAATATACACACAACACCCCTACGTAGTAGTAAGCCTGGTAGTGTTAGATATACCTGACTGTTATATTTATTAGTCTAGCTAAGTGTCTGGTAGTGTTCATATGCAACAAAGTCTTGTCTAGACAATAGGCAGGTAAACATTTGTTCATTATTTGGGAGTGTGTAATGTGTTGTTTGGCTTTTAATTGTAGTGACACTCAGTGTTTGTACCTTAAAAACCATCTGTATATGTCCCTTGTGAGTGTTTAGAATTTCATATGTTGTGCAGTCAATTTTTTATATGTTTGGAGCTCACTAATCTTTATAATGCTGCAATATTAACTTTATTGACCTATTTAAGATGGTTTGATCAGTGTGTATTATTGAACATTGTCATCACTGCTATTTTATGACTGCTACGAATGTAACAAGAAATGGTGTTTCATCTCGGTTACAAGAGCTCAAGCCTATGAATTGTGAAGAACTAGGATAGCTTGTGCATATCTCGGTTGTAATAGATTGTACCAATATTGTAATAGACTAATTTGTGGCAGTTCCGTGATGAATTTCATCTGTTCTTTGTTTTGTTTGAAATATGGTTTATGTATGTAATGTTCCATTGGGACTCACGTATATGAAGAATCTGTCAGTTTGGATCCTTTTGACACGTGGGTCTAATTCATGAAACAAATATGACACGTGGGACCGATCTCTATAGTGGGACCTGATCAAGATTTCAAAGACCAAAAAAGAAAATAAAAAAGATTATAAAAAGGCTATGGCCCAAAAAAGGTAAAAGGCTGAAATGTTGGCTTGGTCCATTTAGATGTCTGAAAAATATAATAAATAAGATGAATTATTGGGATTGGCCCATGTAAAGCACCGTACTGGATTGGTTGAATCTGATCAACGATCATTTGATTTGGTAATGGATTTGCCACGTAGGATCTTATGTGGACAGGGTATATAGTCTGTAACTAAAAAATTTGGTCATAGAATCTATGACCATTTTTATTGGGCATAGACGTCTATGATAAATTTTAAAAAAGGTCGTGGTGTTTAACTAGTGTCGTTCAACTTTTGACCAAGCTTTTTTGGTCATGGAAAGTCATAGATCGAAAACTATGATCTTTCAGTGACCAATATGGAGGGTCATGTATCGTCATATTTCTTGTAGTGCATGGGAAACCAAGATTGGGCCCAAGATTCCCGTTTGCCCTCCGTTTGACCTGTAGCGGGAGTTTCCTCATAGAGGTCCATCACTTGTCTAAGTGTTATCGCATGCACGTGAATAGTCTCGCACCCGGGACCTATGTATTGCATCTAGGGACCTTCCATCATACTTGTGCGTGTATGGTAGGGCCACATGCAAGTTCTCCTAGTATTTCAGTGTTCTGGCGGTCATTTTCTAGCGAAACCCTGTTGGCCCCGCAGGTCTAGACCCTAGCATTCTTCGTACGAGGGTTGATTAATGTACTTTTTTGTTGGTTTATGTTTTTTTAGTCCATAGAAACATGGAAAACCAAGGCTGGTCCCAAGATTCCACCGGTTTCCCACCGGAATATCTGTAGCGGGATTTCCTCCTAGAGGTCCAACACTTTTCTAAGTGTTATCGCATGCATGCGATAGTCACATAACCGGGAGCTATGTATTGCATCTAGGGATGTTCCACCATACTTCTGCATGTATGCGAGGCCCATACACAACTTTTTGTGGGATTCCGGCGCTTCGGCGGTCCTTTTCCAGTGAAACCTAGTCCATGGGCCCCACTGATCTAGCACCCTATCATTCTCCGTATGAGGGTTGAACAATGTATTTTTTTTGTTGGTTTAGATTTTTTAGGTCATATATACATGCAAAACCAAGGCTGGGCCCAAGATTCCACCGGTTGCCCTCTATTTGACCCGTAGCGGGAGTTTCCTCCTAGAGGTCCAGCACTTTTCTAAGTGTTATCCCATGCACGCGAACAGTCTCGCACCCGGGAGCTATGTATTGCATCTAGGGACTTTGCACCACACGTATGCACGTATGCTAGGGCACACGCAAGTTTTCATGGGCTTCCAAAGCTCTGGTGGTCCTTTTCTAGTGAAACCCTAGTCCGTGGGTCCCGCGGGTATACCCCTATAGCTTTCTCTGTACGAGGGTTTACCAATGCACTTTTTTGTTGGTTTAGGTTTTTTAGGTCACATCTACATGGAAAACCAAGGTTGGGCCCAAGATTTCACCAATTGCCCACCGGTTCATCCGTAGCAGGAGTTTTCTCCTACAGGTCGAGTATTTTTCTAAGTGTTATCGCATGCATGCGAACAATATTGTACCTACGTATTGCATATAGATACTTTCCACCACACTTGTGCATGTATGCTAGGGCCACATGCAAGTATTCATGGGATCCAGATGCTCTGATGGACCTTTTCTAGTGAAACCCTAGTCTAGGGGGGCCCCATAGGTCTACCCATAGCTTTCTCCGTATGAGGGTTGACCAATGTATTTTTTTTGTTGGTTTATGATTTTTTTAGTCCAAAGCAACATGGAAAACCAAGTCTGGGCCCAATATGCCACCGGTTTTCCTCCGGTTTACCCATAGCGGGAGTTTCCTCTTAGCGGTCCGACACTTTTCTAAGTGTTATCGCACGCACGCGAACACTCTCGCACATGGGAGCTATGTATTGCATTTAGGGAACTTCCACACTTGTGATGTATGCTAGGGAGACACGCAAGTGTTCGTGGGATTTTGGCACTTCGGTGGTCTTTTTCCAGCGAAACCCTATCTTGTGGGCCCAAGAAGTCTACCCTGATAGCATTCTCCGTACGAGGGTTGACCAATTTAATTTTTTCTTGGTTTAGGTTTTTTTAGGTCATATCTAGATGGAAAACCAAGGCTGGGCCCAAGATTCCATCGGTTGCCCTCCGTTTGACCCGTATTGGGAGTTTCGTCCTATAGGTCCAACACTTTTCTAAGTGTTGTCATATGCACATGAACAGTCTCGCACCCGGGATCTATGTATTGCATCTAGGTACCTTACACCACACTTATGCATGTATGCTAGGACCACACACTAGTAGGAGTGTGAGCATGTTCACGCGCATACGATAACACTTGGAAATGTCCTGCACGTGTAGGAGGAAACTTGCACCGCGGGTCAAATAGAGGGAAACTGGTGGAATCTTGGGGTCAACCTCGGTTTCCCATGTTGGTATGGCCTAAACAAACCAAAACAAAGGAAAAAGTCCATTGGTCAACCCTCGCACGGAGAAATCTAGCACCGTAGATCTACAAGGGCCACGGATTAGGGTTTCACCGGAAAGGGTCCGCCAGAGCGCCAGAACCTCTCAAAAACTTGCATGTGACCCTACCATATGTTTACAAGTGTGGTGGAAGGTTAGCTAGGCAACATCTAGCTCCTGGTTATGAGCCTATTCATGCGCATGCGATAACATTTGGAAATGTCCTGCACGTGTAGAAGGAAACTCGCACCGCGGGTCAAACAGAGGGAAAATGGTGGAATCTTTGGGTCAACCTTGGTTTTCCATGTTGGTATGATGGTCTAAACAAACCAAAACAAAGAGAAAAGTCATTGGTTAATCCTTGCATGGAGAAATCTAGCGGGGTAGATCTGCCAGTGGGATGGCGTAGGGTTTCGCTAGAAAGGGTCCATCGGAGCGCTGGAACCCCTCGACACTACCCCACTCCAGCGAAGGAACAACATGGGATTACATGGGATCTTTGAACAACTTCTGCCCCAAAATGCGTTTGAGATAATATTCACATGCATGCGATAACACTTACACAGTTTCTCGGCGTGCAGCTGTCAGAGACAAGATTCGCGACGTCAATTTAGGTGGGTGGAGACAGCTGTTCGGAGGATACGAATCCCTCCAATTGGTGAAAAAAATATAACCACATTAAACTAATTGAGAGTAATAAATTCATGAGTATTAATGTATGGCTATATAAAAATAAAAAGTAAAAAAAACCTAGGCGTAGGTGTGAGAACTGGACCGACGGCAAGCGCCTCATCAAGTGCCACTAGTGGAAACGAGGCCTTTGGTTGATCCTGTAAATGGGCTTTAACACCGGTTCTTCTATGAACTGGTGTTAAAGGGTACCAGCGTGGCCCATCCAGCAAAAAGGAGCCCCCCTTTAACACCGGTTCATGCCACGAACCGGTGTTAAAGGCCCCACCTGATGGCGTCATTGCTTTAACACCGGTTCGTGGCTTGAACCGGTGTTAAAGGGGGGGGGGCTATATAAGACACCGCAGCCCACACCCCACTCTTCCATTTTTTCACTATCTCATTTTGGAGCCTAGCAAGAGGGTGTGAAGTGTGCTGGTTTGTGTTTTTTTTGTATGCACAAGAGGTGTTCGATGAAATGCCCGAGAGCTCAAAATAAGTTTTCTCGTTGCTCTTTCCTTCTCGGTCGAGGTCGGCAACTATCCTTTCATGTGTCATTGATGTACTATATATATAAATGGTCATCTCCCTATTATTTTTTGATATATACTATATATTAATGCAGATGAACCGACAATGGATGTACGGTGACCGCCACACTTCCGAGTACATTATGGGCCTCCAAAATTTCATCGTTGTGGCTAATGCAAACCGTGGTCACAATGGTTTTATGTGTTGTCCGTGTGTTCACTGTCAGAACAAGAAAGACTACTCAAATACCAGAACCATTTACGCCCACCTGCTTCGATCCGGTTTCATGCCCGGCTATAATTGTTGGACCAAGCACGGAGAAAAAGGGGTTGTGATGGAAGACAACAAAGAAGAAGAGGATGGTGACAACTATCATAATATGTATCCTGAATATGATGATACTGCAACGGGGGTAGATAATGAAGATCAAGAGGCAGCAGATGGGCCCGCTGATGACGATCTTGGTCGGGCCATTACTGATGCAAAGGAAGAATGTGAAACTGAAAAGGAGAAGGAGAAGCTGGAGCAGATGTTAAAGGATCACAAAACATTGTTGTACCCAACTTGCGAAGATGGCCACAAAAAGCTAGGTACCCAACATTGTTGTACCCAATTTGCAGTGAAAACAACCATTCTTTGGAAGAAGGAACACATCGTGCTTCCAAATTGGAGGCCACTGGCACCCCCGCCGTCTCCGCAGCGTCAGCAGTCTGAGCCGCTTCAGCCATCTCCTGCGCGGCAGCCATCTCTGGCGCTTCAGCCATCTCCTGCGCGGCAGCCATCTCCGGCGCGCCAGCCATCTCCTGCCCGTCAGCCATCTCCTGCGCGGCAGCCATCTCCGGCGTGCCAGCCATCTCCTGCCCGTCAGCCATCTCCGGCGCTTCATCCATCTCCTCAGCGTAAGCGGAAGAGCACTGCCACGAAGAGCATCACTAGCACTGCCAGAAAGAGTTCAAAAAACTACGTCCCGCAGCCTTCCGCCAAGCCATTGCCGGTTTTACCGTGGAATCACAGCACCGAGGAGACCAATAGGATCTCGGAAGAAGAGGTCAAGAAATTCTTTGCACCTAGACAGGCCGAGCCAAAGGAGAAAATAGATCCGGCAGTCGTGGAGAAGTTTTACAAAAATCTTTCGAAACCTGAAACCCCACTTGTGCCAGACTACGAGCGCTAGATTTTGAAGGCGGGTGCAAGGTGCCGTAGGGAGACTGAAAGTAGTAGTCGTGCGGCACCCCAGAAAACAGTTCCCATGCTCGGAGAGCAGGAAAACCAATCATGCGCCCCGCTCCAAGTGTTCGACACACGGGACGCTCCTCCCGTAAATGATTACGAGGCAGAGCTACAAAGAAAGGCCAATGAGATGGGGATGACTTACATTGCATACTTGAACATCATGGGAGACAACTTGCCCAAATGCGATGCCAACCCCATACAGCCATGGAAGTATGGGAAGAATCTCGTCAAGAAAGAGGAGCTCAAGAATCTACCAACAAAGATGCGAAGATTGCACAAGTGGTACCTTGATTTCTGCAAGACGAGAAAGGAAGAATGGATCACGGCGCATATAAGAGATGAGATTTTCTTGTGCGGAGACGACGAGATCGACTTCAACATTGAAGACTTGCATTTTCTATTCAATCAGAAGGAACTCGACAAAGCTGCCATCAGCCTTTATTGTGTGTAAGTACTATTTCTGTATTTTCTATCTCATCTCATTCACTTCATTAATTGCATGTATATATATATGCTCACCATATATGTATATACTATTATGCAGGAAAAAGGTTATGGAATGCATGAAAGGAGGACCTTTTGACGTTGGGTTCGTTGACCCAAATAGAGTTCATGAAGAAGTGGTAAGAACCAAACCCGGGCAAACAGAAGATTTATTGCTAAGGTCTTTACTGAGACAACAAACCAAAAGGGAAATACTATTGCCTTACAACTTCTCGTGAGTACTATTACCCTCTCTTGTACACATTCTGTTTCGGCTTACTCGATGTTAAGTGTAACTGATGATGAGTTATGCGTGCGTAGGTTCCACTTTATTCTGCTAGTCATTCAACCTGACTCAGGAAAAGTCCTTGTCATGGACTCGTTACGAAAAGAAAAAGAGCGATGGGCAGACTTTAGAGAGATGCTCCAGAGGTAATTTTAATCATATTATCGCACTAGATCGGCAACTTTCATGACAACAAGTAATTAATTACTTCTTTATCCATTTTCTTTGCCGGACAGGGTTTGAAAAAGGTTCACGGGCAAGGCCGTGGGTGAATGGTCAGAAGAACTAAAATTTGTAGACCAAAATGTAAGTAATACTAGCTAGCTAGGTCTGCGTATGTCTTTGATTCTGCTTCCAATTCCATTATATCATGCTTTATTGATTATTATTTTGATTGAACTCTCTATTCTCGTAAAGTGCGCGCATCAGGGACACGGCAATAACTTATGTGGGTACTATGTTTGCGAGTTCATTCAAGAACACGATATGTCGACGGCCAACCGCACTAGAACAACTTAGAGTAAGTAAACAAAGTACACAACATTATTTTATTACCATCAATTGTGTTGAGTTTTATTCTTATATTGACCCCATTCTTCATATATATTCAGATCGAATGGATGCGGGACCAACTCCTACCATTTGACCGCATACGAGCCATTCAAGAGGAATTGACGGGGTTCATACTTGATGAGGTTGTCACGCCTGGCGGAGAACTCTTTAGATATCCACCAAAATGAACGTTGTATATATGATTGAACGTGTTTGTCTTGTACTTGATGCTTCAACGTTTACGGAGAATACCACACAATGACGATGTTGTGTATAATAATAGTTGCTTAATTATTCATGTACTCGTATGTACCGATGACGATGTATGTGTATACCGCTCCCGATCGATTCCCCCTCCCCGTCCCCGCCGCGCCGCAGAAATACGCCCAGAACGGGGCAGGGGCAGAACTCTGCCGCGGCAGAGATTTAGGCCGTTTTCCTGCCGCGGCAGAGATTTATCTCCTTTTCCTGCCGCGGCACAGAACCACGAACCGGTGTTAAAGGGGGGGGGGCTGAGCCCTGCGGCAGCCCCACGTGCGCACCCTTTAACACCGGTTCGTATAAGAACCGGTGTTAAAGGGGGGGCCTCTAACACCGAACCCTCAACAACGGTTCTAAAACCGCTGTTAGAGGGCCCTCCATACCGGTGTTAGAGGGGGCCGTGTGCACTAGTGTGCTCCTGCACTTGGACGCTCTAAAGGGCCAATCTAGCTAACTAGCGAGCTAAAACAAATGGCACTTTACCAATTAATTTACATACAAAAGGCTTTGTTACAGGTAGTACTTGCATGAAATGTTTTATCTTACAGAAGAGAAGTTACCACCAACGGTGTACTTGGTGGTATCAGGAAGTATTCCACGTACATACACACACTCTAAATAACTTGACGACATGACATATATACATGATGCATCCACATACTTGTAACGTGCTTTTCTATGCACATGGTACGCTGTTCTCTGTAAGTGTATAGGTTCACATGCAGTGAACAGCCAGCAGTACTAGTACGTTTTTCCCGTATATTACCTGTCGCGCCCACTTCATCCAAACACATAGCTATTCTCCAGAGCTTTGAAAACAGAATGTTCTTCCTCCATCACCTTCACCAGCTCCGGCGCCGCGTGCACGTACACCACCCAGTCGCCGTCCCCGCGCGCGCTCGGCATGGGCATGACGTACGCTGCGCCGGCCGGCCACGGGAAATGGTACGACGCGAAAGCCGGCACGCCCGTCCCGAAGTCGGCCTCGGCGATGGGGAAACCCATCCCCGACGACACGATGCACGATGTGGCCTCGGCGCCGCCCGTGCCGCCCAGATACGCTCTGGCTTGGGCAGGCTTGGGCCGCAGAGCCTCCACCCAGTCGACCAGGCCCCAGAAGTGGTCGCCCGTCGCGGCCTCGCGCACCCACCGGTGCACGTCGTCCGCCACGTCGGCGAGAGCCATGCGGCGGCGGAGGTCGCCAGCGCCGATGACGCCATAGGTTATGGTCAGGACATTACCGAAGTAGGCCTCCATGGCGCCGTCCGGGGACATGCGGGCGCGCCCGTCGACGACCATGCCCATGCAGCACAGGCTCTGGTGCTCGGAGGCTGCCCTGGAGGAGAGCTGCCATAGGTGAGCTGTGAACGCCTCGAGCTTTGTGCGCCCGGGCCCGGCCCTGGCCTGCAGCGCCTTGACGTCGGCGGCGGCGATGTGATAGATGCGGTTGACTGCGGTCGCGGCGACGGATGCCGGAGGGGGCGGCGGCGCGGAGCTAAGAGGGGAGAAGAGGCGATCGATGAGAGCGTCCGTGGAGTGTGTGCGCGGTGACGGATCCCGCGGAGCGACTAGGGAGCGGCGAAAGGACGGGGCATGAGGCGCGGAGCCACCACGGGATGCGGCGGCCCACGCGACGAGGAACATGTTGAAGGAGTAGGCGTCGCAAACGCGGTGGTCGAAAGTGCAGCCGACGACAGCGCCACCACACCTAAACTTCGTGACCTGCATGCATGCAAGTACCACGGGACTCAGTTATATTAGTAGAGCGGTTGGTAAGACGATCTTCCTTGATGCGTTTCATATCACCACGAGGAAAATATACTCATATTAATACTACAATAGAAGATCTCCTGCAATTATGCTCACATATACATATAAAAATATATGTAAAGATGATATGCCATGCTACATGCATGTAACACATTAGTACTTCTATGATGAGTAGTATAGCTTTGTGCATCTAGGATTGATAATCCTCTTCCGTCCAAAAAAATATGGAGGATGAGCTATCTAAACCATCAATGAATTATCCTCTACTCAGCCACTTAATGCAAATTTTCATCGCAACAAAAATTCTTTCTTTTCGAGAACGCACAAAAATTCATTCAATTTTTCATGGCCATTATAACTAGTATATATATGCTGATATAATTAGTCCCTTTTTTCCTTTTTTGCGAGAAATATATAGTTTTCATACAACCTGAACAGATATGACGCCGGCCTTTTTGGCTGGAACAAGCATCTCCACGCTCTCATCCACCAAGCCCAGCCGGAGCTCCCGCAGCTCGGCGTCCTCGGTAGTCGCCTCCGTAAATTCGACGCCGCGGCCGCTGCACAGCACCTCTGGCTCGCCATTGGCGTTGGCCACGACCTCCCCGGCGAGCGGGTAGTACGCGACCAGCACCTTGGCCAGAGCCTCCTTGAGCGCGGCAGCGGTGGGCACGGGGTGGAGGTAGCAGAAGAAGACGCCGACGTCGATGGGCGGCAGGAGGAGGTCCAGGTTCGACAGTGGTAGGCGGTGCTCCTGGAGTGGCAGCGCCGGCGCAACCGTCGTCGTGGCAGACGTGAGGATTGTCACATCGCCGCCGTGCACTTTGGTGGTTTCCTTCACCATATTGGTTGTACCGTGTGTGTCTGTCACACTGGGAGAGACAAGAGAGGAGTCGAACTTGTAAATTCTGGTTTCTGAAGACGGGACGCACGGGACCGATGCTATTTAAAGAGATGAGGGGTTAGGTAGACTGCTTAAGAGTGCAAGGTACGTATTCCTTCCTATTCGTTCACAAAAATATGCACCAATGATGCCAAGTTAATTTATCATCTGCCGTTCTTCTTTCTGAACTTTTCTCCTTTCTAACAGTAAACCATGTGCATATTTCACTGCCCTAGCATTTTTCTGAAATTTATATATGGGTTTGCTAGTAGTATTAGTTTGGTTTGGTTTGGCGTTTCTCTTTGCTGATATTTGTTTGGTTTGGTCTGGTGTTTCTCGTTTGTCTTATCCGAGAAATCATATCACTGCTCCTACACCTATGTTGCAGTAATTTATTAGTAGCAACAGTTTAATAGTAGCAATAGCAAAGTAATATCAGTAGTAAAATAAAGACAATAGTAACAATTGCAGTAAACAGTAAGATTAAAGTGCGGTAGGCATAGGGATGGATGGACGTGGACAAGACAATTCATGTAATAATCCAGACATAGGGCATTTGCAGATAAATAAGATAAAGTATCCTAGTACTAAATAATCGTAGATATGTGTTCCATATATAGTCATACGTGCTCGTAGTGAGAACTTGCACAACATCTTTTGTCCTGTCAGCCCGTTGCAGCGGGGTCTCAAAGGAATCTACTGGCAATTAAGGTGCTCCTTTTAATAGAGCACCGGAGCAAAGCATTAACACTCCCTAAACACACGTGATCCTCACATCATAGCCATTCCCTCCGGTTATCCCGATTTCTGTCACTTCGGGGCCTTGGGTTCCGGACAATAATATGTGTATACAACTTGCAGGTAAGATCATAAACAATAATATCATCATGAATCAATAACATGTTCAGATCTGAAATCATGACACTTGGGCCCTAGTGACAAGCATTAAGCATAACAAGTTGCAACAATGTCAAAAAGCACTAACAATAGATACTAGGCACCATGCCCTAACAATATGATGCAATTACATGAACAATCTCATCCAATCCCTACCATCCCCATAGCCTACTGCGGAGATTACTCACTCATGGATGGAGGAATCATTGATGGTTGATGGAGAAGCGTTGGTGATGATGATGGCGATGATCTCCTTCAATTCTCCGTCCCGGCAGGATGCCAGAACGGAGTTTCTGGTCCCGAATCGCGGTTTCTGGTGGTGGCGGCGCAGCGAAACTCTTTCTGGAAAACGTCGAACCCCCTTTGTTTTTAGGTCAGAGGGCTTATGTAGGCGAAAGGAGAGGTCGAGGCGAAGACCGAGGCAGCTACACCACCCCCTGGCGCGGCCTGGCCTGGCCCGCGCCACCAGGTAGTGTGGGCCCCTCGTGGCCCCCTCTCTGTCTCGTCTTCTGGATCCGTGAGTCTTCTGGTAAAATAGGAGTTTTGCGATATTTTCCGGGATTTTTCCCGAAAGTTGATTTCCTGCACAAAAACGAGACACCAAAGCAATTCTGCTGAAAACAACGTTAGTCCGCATTAGTCGTATCCAAATCACACAAATTAGAGAAGGAACAATAGCAAAAGTGTTCAGGAAAGTAGATACGTTTTGGACTTATCAACTCCTCCCAAGCTTAGCTTATTGCTTGTCCTCAAGCAATTCAGTTGAAAACTAAGTGCGATAAAAGAAACTTTCACGAACACATTTGCTTCATAAGATGTATATATTCTCAGCATATGATCAAATATTTAGGCAATTCATAATAAAGAGTATGCAAATAAGTTTACCCAGTAGTCATGCAAGCTATGAAGAGATTCCAACCCAATAATAATAAGCAACATGACACATAAGCATATGCATGATTGTAATGCTCATAAGAAGATATGATAAAGTGGTATCTCGCTTGCCTTTCTTTTTGGAGAAAAACATAAATGCCAAGGCACCTCTGAAGTTTAAGTGAAGACTAGAAGTAAAAATATCAAAGATACAAACGTCAAAGTTATGTCACAATTAACCGTGTTTTGGGATAAGAACATTACACTAAGAATGACAGCTATGCTCTCGGGAAGGTGCTCAAAGAATAAATGGTGACTCGACATAAAAGTGAAAGAAAAGATTTGAAAAGTTTGAAAGGCTTCCAAATGTTGAAAGTATGGTACTCATTAGCTTTGAGCTCTCATTGCCCCTATCATAAGCATCTTGAGGTGATTAAGGTTAAAGTGACTCAAATATGAGGATATGCTTGACAAGTTATAAGTTGAAAATCTCATGCCCCTTGCTTACGAGTACCGAACGTCATGCTACTCAACTTTGGTCACAAGCAAGTTCTTGTCATTATAAGTGCATTTGTATCATAGAGAACCGCCAACAGGGTACCCCTTTCCCCATGACACAAGAGCTTTCCCATATCAAAATGACAAGGCAACAAACAATGAGCATCTCAGCGATCTTTTTGTTTGCTATTTGCATAGGTTTTATTGAGGATGCTTCACAGAATGCTCACTATGGTTATGTTGCAAGTTTCCACCATGATTAGGCATGGCTTAGGCTAGCCGCTCAGGTGTTTCTGTAATACATATACAAACTCCATGAGCTTACAAGCTCCCCTTTTATTTCACACCGTTGAGATCCATAAACAAAAGAACATGATATCAACTGAATAATAAGTGCAATGTTGAAAGTGTTCCCCATGATAACATGGTTCTGCTAATTCACAACTTATAAAGTGCAAGCATATAAGAAACATAGATGGGCACAATGGTTAAGGTTTATTAAGCGCAAGAAAATAAAGTGTGCCATCAAGTTCGTGAGAGCTTTACTAACTAATTTTCATATAACAAGCAAACATTTTTATTTGGAAGAAAACAAAGCATAAATGCTAATAGGTAGATATGGTGAACACCTTTTGACAACTTTGTTTTGGGGAGTTGGATGCATGAGTAAAGCTTATACTCTGCGCAAGTGAAGGCTAGCAATAGAAAGGGAGCAACAATTGAGAGAGCAGTAACTGTCATAATCATGCTTGCGACAAAACAAAATTAATAGTGACATAAAAGTGACACAAGAACTCTGAGGCAAAATAAATCATCGAGGCTTAACTGACTTTTTGTTTAGTCATATGCATGCGTGAGCATGTGCCAAGTCGATTCAAATAAAACATTCAGAGGAGGATGCCACAATGTCATACCAATTTATGAATAGAACAATGCAAGCAAACATTTATATGACATGTTACAAACTATTAGTGGATTGGAATTGATCATAAGAGAGCAAGAACTACTAAGCATATATTAAATAATATACACCTTACATGAACAGACTAAGCATGCCCACAATGATGAGTATATGTACAAAAATGAAAACAAATAGAGTTCATACCAGCCTCTTACCACACCTCGAGTTGTCATAAATCATCATTGCCTTTCACTTGTGTGACTTGAATAATAAGATAAAACCAAATTCCAAGGAGTCACTAAGGACCGCTGAACCCTGCAATGAACTTTACAAAACCAGAGAAGAACAACAAATATTTTTGGGTTTTCGATTTTTAAAGACAAGAACCGAAGGAAAGAGCAAACAAAGCAAAATCTTTTTGGGTTTTTTGAATAATCAAATCAAACCTAAAAAGGATGAAGCAAACCAAGGCTAAAAGATAAAGAAGCAAACAAAGAGAAATAACGAAAATATTTTTGGTCTTTTTGTATTTTGGAAAGCAGAAATAAAGCAAGAACAAAAACTAAAAAGAAAGGGAAACATGGATATACAAAGTACCGAGAGAACAAGATATGTAGATGAGTGTGATGTTGGTATACCTCCCCCCAAGCTTAGGCTTTTGGCCTAACTGGAGATCAATCCCAACGTGGGTAGGAACTCCAAGCCGGTGGGTCATCGTAAGAATGATCATAATCAGACCCTTGTGAAAAAGAAGAAAAAGCTCCCCAATCATAGGTAGGCTGCTGGTATGAAGACTCCCCCTCGTTGGAGGGCTGGACCGAATTGTCCTCGGACACCCTTAATTCATGTTGGTTGAGTTGGTATTCATTCATCTCCTTTTCGGAGAATAAATGCTCCAAATCTTAGAAGCAAAGGCGGGCTGAGCAAGGAGATCAAAAATCACGAGCAAGAACATCAAGAACACGTGTTTGAGCAATGAAATGGCGTTTTTGAGAGGGAAAGGAGTGGCAGGTGGGAGAATAAGTGGAGGGACAGGGGTGACCCACACCATGGCTAGGCACACCCCTGGTGTGGCCGCGCCACCAGGTGGTGTGCCTGCCTGGTGGCCCCCCTGGGTCACTCCAGGTACCTCTCTGCCCCTTTTTTGGTGTAAAAATTTAATATGAATTTTCTGGAATTTTTTGAGAAACTTTATTTTGGAGCAATTTTCACGTATTGATAAATGATTTTTTGGCAGAAAGATGATTTTGGAATGATGCAAAAACAAAACTAAAACTTCAGAAGTTCTAAGACATTCTAATATGCAAGCAACTAGCAATAGAAAAGTAAACAAGGTGAAAGCAAAAATTAAAATGGATAAAATAAAAGTGAGCAAGGATAATCATGGTGAAAACATTGTTTTGTTCATTAAAATCCCTTTGTTAATAAGGTTGATCAGGTCTTGTTACCAAAACAATTTTATATGAAATAAAACTTTGCATTCCACTAAATGATTATGTTACCTCAACCCTGATAGCAATAGTCCCAATCATAATAGTTTCGTAATTTTCTTATAGTATGGGACAATATATTTCTCCAAGTTTGATGCCTTCAATATTTTCAATTGAATTTAGGCCATAAGATTTATCAATCTTCTTAGGGAAATAGACAGTATGCTCCTTGTAATTAACATTAAAAGTTACCTTTCCTGGATTACAATTAATGATAGCACCTGCAGTATTAAGAAAAGGTCTCCCAAGAATAATAGACATATTATCATCTTCAGTCATTTCAAGCACAATAAAGTCAGTTAATATCAAGAAATTATGAGCCACTTGAACAGGAACATCCTCATATATACCAACAGGAATAGTAGTAGATTTATCAGCCATTTGCAAAGATATATCAGTTGGTATCAATTTTTCCAATTGAAGTCTCTTGTAGAGAGAAAAAGGCATAACACTAACTCCTCCTCCCAAATCACACAAAGCAGTTCTAACATAGTTGGAATCCCTGGGTCTGCAAGTTTCTTTGGAACCTTACCATTGAAGGAATAATTAGCAAGTAAAGTAGAAATTTCCTCATTAGGATTCTTCCTTTTATTAGAGACAATATCGTTCATATAGTTTGAATAAGGAGGCAATTTAATAGCATCAGTCAAAGGAATTTGCAAAAATAAAGGTTTCATCCACTCACAAAACTTGTTATAGTGTTCTTCTTCCTTTGACTTGTGTTTCTTATTAGGAAAAGGCATTGGTTTTTGAACCCAAGGCTCTCTTTCACTACCATGTTTGTTAGCAACAAAATCTTCCTTAGTGTACTTAGTATTCTTAGTGTGCCTTTCAGGTTCTTCTTCAATTTCTTCTTTACCAGGAGCATCATTTTTATAATTACCACTTTCAGTTTCAGCATCAGAGATAGATATACTATTAGGATCTTTAGCAGGTTCAGAAGATTCTACAACTGTTTTATGTTTCTTTTTCTTTCTCTTAGAAGAAGTACCACTATTTTCAATTTGTTGAGAATCTTGCTCAATTCTTTTAGGATGTCCCTCAGGATATATAGGATCCAGAGTGAAAGCACCACTCCTAGTTCTAATTTCATAAGCATGTTTTTCTTTAGAAGCATTAAATAGCAAATATTTTTGTACTTTAGTAAGCTGATCAATTTGAGTTTGAACCATTTGGAAATGTTTAACAAGCATTTTAACATCATTGGAGGTTCTTTCCATAATATCTTTCAACTCATTAATAGCTCTAGAGTTTTCTATTAAATGATTCTGCACTCTCTTATTAAAATTATCTTACTTAACAACATAGATATCAAATTATTCTAAGCATTGATCAAGAGGTTTAGAATAAGGAATATCACCTTCATCAAAATGTTGGAGAGAGTGTACCTCAATAGTGGATGAGTGGGAGATTGGCTTACGTAATTCTTCTATAGGAGGTAAATTATTCATATCTTCAGATTTAATACCCTTCTCCGTAAGACATTTCTTAGCTTCCTTCATCACTTCATTATTTAGTTCAATCACTCTCCTCTTCTTTGGTGTTGGTGTTGGCTCAGGCACAGTTGGCTCAGGTGTAGTTGGCTCAGTGTAGTTGACTCAGGTGTAGTTGACTCAGGTGAAGTCCAGTCATCATAATTCTTACTTATTTTAGCCATTAATTCCTCATCTTCTTTGGGAGTTCTCTTCCTGAAAACACAATCAACAAAACTATCCAGGTATGTCCTAGATTCATCACTTAATCCATTATAATATATATCAATAAGCTCATTTTTAGGTATTGGACATCCAGGTTGTGTGTGAATCAAAAACTTCCTGCAAAATGATTCAGGCAATTTCTCCTCTTCTCCCTGTTTAAAATCAAAAAGTTCCTGCAAAATGGCATGTCGAGCACTAGGAGGGAAATATTTCTGAAAGAAAATATCAATCAAGCAATCAGGGCTATCAATAGATCCAGAAGGTAAATTATTAAACCAAGCTTTAGATTCTCCTTTCAGTGAAAAAGGGAAAATTTAGCAACATAGTAGGTGCGCATCTTAATATCATTAGAAAATAATCCACTCATTGTAGAAAGCTCAGTCATATGTGCTACATCACTTTCATTTTCAGTCCCACAAAAAGGTTTTTTCTCAACAATGGTTATGTAAGATAAATCAAGAGAGAAATCATAATCCTTATCTTTAATGTTTATGGGAGATGTAGCAAACTTAGCATTAGGAGATAATTAGGTCTAACAGTACGTCTCTCAAGAAGACTCTTAATAGCACTTGCACCATGAGTGTTTCAACATTCTTCAATAAATTCATTAGTCATTTCAATATAACCGTCATCAAGATCATAGCTCTCTCTAGACTCGGGTGAACTAACAGGTGTAGCAGTATCTTCATTAGGAGTTTCAGTGTTTCCAACTATAGTTCTAGCAATTGTAGCATCTAGGAAAGGACCTAATGAACCACTCTCATCAAGCACAGTAGAATTAGCATCATAAGTATCAGAAGCAATTTCAGATTCAGCAGAAGTAGCAGTATGTGTAACATGTGTATGTGGTGGTGTAAGGATCTTACTCATCACAGATGGTGAATCAGGAGCAATAGAGGTGTTAAGAACTGTACCTCTCCTTGTAGTGGATGGTAATATAGGAACTTTTCCATCATGATTTTTACCCATGATGAATGGACTACAGTGAACAATAATAATTCCAAGTGAACTTTATAAATAGAGCTATGGTCCCGGCAACGGTACCAGAAAATAGTCTTGATGACCCACAAGTATAGCGGATCACACCAGTCTTCGAGGGAAGTAAAACCCAATTTATTGATTCGACACAAGAGGAGCCAAAGAATATGTATAAGACTTAACAACTGAGTTGTCAATTCAGCTGCACCTGGAAACAATCTTGCTTGTAGTAGTTTATCAGTAGCAAGAGTTTTGTAGTAGAAATAGCAAAGTAATAGCAGTAGTAAAATAAAGATAATAGTAACAATTGCAGTAAACAGTAGGATTAAAGTGCGGTAGGCATAGGGATGGATGGACGGGCGTTGCATGGACAAGACAATTCATGTAATAATCAAGAGATAGGACATTTGCAGAGAAATAAGATAAAGTATCCTAGTACTAAATAATCATAGGCATGTGTTCCATATATAGTCATACGTGTTCGTAATGAGACCTTGCACAACATCTTTTGTCCTGCCAGCCCGTTGCAGCAGGGCCTCAAGGGAATCTACTGGCAATTAAGGTGCTCCTTTTAATAGAGTACCGGGTCAAAGCATTAACACTCCATGAACACACGTGATCCTCACATCATAGCCATCCCCTCTGGTTATCCCGATTTCTGTCACTTCGGGGCCTCGGGTTCCGGACAATAATATGTGTATACAACTTGCAGGTAAGATCATAAACAATAATATCATCATGAATCAATAACATGTTTAGATCTGAAATCATGGCACTCGGGCTCTAATGATAAGAATTAAGCATAACAAGTTGCAACAATGTCAAAACGCACTAACAATAGATACTAGGCACCATGCCCTAACAATCTGATGCAATTACATGAACGATCTCATCCAATCCCTACCATCCCCATAGCCTACTGCGGGGGATTACTCACTCATGGATGGGGAATCATGGATGGTTGATGGAGAAGCATTCGTGATGATGATGGCGATGATCTCCTCCAATTCCCCATCCCGGCAGGGAGCCAAAACGGAGTTTCTGGTTCCGAATCGCAGTTTCTAGTGGTGGTGACGCAGCGGAACTCTTTCTGGAAAACGTCGAACCCCCCTTTGTTTTTAGGTCAGAGTGCTTTTTAGGCGAAAGGAGAGGTCGAGGTGGAGACCGAGGCGGCCACACCACCCCCTGGTGCGGCCTGGCCTAGCCCGCGCCACCAGGTGGTGTTGGCCCTTCGTGGCCCCTCTCTATCTCGTCTTCTGGCTCCGTGAGTCTTCTGGTAAAATAGGAGTTTTGCGATATTTTCCAGGATTTTTCCAGAAAGTTGATTTCCTGCACAAAAATGAGACACCAAAGCAATTCTGCTAAAAATAGCGTTAGTCCGCATTAGTCGTATCCAAATCACACAAATTGAAGAAGAAACAATAGCAAAAGTGTTCGGGAAAGTAGATACGTTTTGGACGTATCAGGCCTTAACAAACAAATGCTCAAGCAGATTCAAAAGATCGTTAGGAGCTTCTTGTGGGCTGGGAGGGTGGAGCCCAAGGGTGGACACTGCCACGTGAATTGGGAAACAGCCAAGCCTAAGTGGTATGGCGGTTTGGGTGTTCCCGATCTATCGCGTATGGCGATTAGCCTGGGCATGCAATGGCTTTGGAGGATGCGCACTGATCCGTTGTGACCTTGGCGCGGCCTTGACATGTGCTTCTCCGAGGCTGAGTTGCAGTCGTTCGACGCCTCTACCACGATGATGATCGGTGATGGGGCTACTGCCCTATTCTGGCTGGATCCATGGCTGGACGAGAAGACCGTCGAGGAGAAAGCGCTGGAACTTTTCGCGATGATCTCCACCCGCGCTAAGAAGCGTCGTACGGTGAAGGAGGCACTTGGGAAGCACGGCTAGATCAGCGACATCAGAGGCGCACTGATCCTGCTTGCCCTATCGCAGGATGTCCAACTCTGGATTGGGGTTCGGGATGTGGAGCTTACTGCGGCACTCGATGAAGTCTACGCACTTCTATTCTTGTAGACAGTTGTTGGGCCTCCAAGTGCAGAGGTTTGTAGAACAGCAACAAGTTTTCCCTTAAGTGGATCACCCAAGGTTTATCGAACTCAGGGAGGAAGTGGTCAAAGGTATCCCCTCTCAAGCAACCCTGCAATCAAGATACAAGAAGTCTCTTGTGTCCCCAACACACCCAATACACTTGTCAGGTGTATAGGTGCACTAGTTCGGTGAAGATATAGTGAAATACAAGTGGTATGGATATAAGACAACGGTGCCAGAAAATAGCTTGATGGCGTGGAAGAGACTAAAGGCAAACTGAAATAAAGATGGAAGCAAGCAAACATGTAACAGATCTAGTTGCAAATGGTGTTTCAATGCTTAGAAACAAGGCCTAGGGATCATACTTTCACTAGTGAGAACTCTCATATAAATATCTTTTCTTTATGATACTACTCTAAACTACTCTCCGGTTGGACACTCTAATCCATGGTAGGGTTATAACAGCACTCCTCAAAGTTCGCTTTTCCCATCTAGATAACCTCACACTGTCACCTTGAGCTCTAGATGGTTCCAACAAACATCACAATTTCATAGAAACATCCAACTCCAAATATAACTCATAACAAGTATTTGTAATCTCTAGCCTAAGTGCCACCATGGTGTGCACGCTGTCACTTTCACACACATGGGGAGAGCAGAGATCTATTAAAGCACTTGAGTAGCAAGGTAGATCTACTAGATTACAAAGCTCATGATCACAATAAGATCATGCATAGAGAGAGATGAACACATAGCTACTGGTAGAACCCTTAGCCTTGAGAGAGAACTACTCCCTCCTCATCATGGGAATCAGCAACGACGATGGAGATGGTGGTAGAGATCGGTGGAGATGGCTCCGGGGGCACTTCCCCGTCCCGGCAGGGTGCCGGAACAGAGACTTTCTGTCCCCCGAATCTCCCCTTCGGCGGCGATGGTGTTGCGGAACTTTTCGTGGCTGGAGGCTAGACGATTTAGGGTTTTTGAATCGGGAGGCATCTTATAGGCGAAGAGGCAAGGTCGGTGGGCAACCAGGGGGCCCACACCATGCCCTGGCGCGGCCAGGGGGACCCGCGCCTAGGGGTGGTTTGGCCACCTTGTGGCCCCCCTTCGTCTCTCCTTCTGGCTCCGTGAATCTTCCGGGAAAATAACGACTTTGGCTTTTGTCCGGTCCAATTCCGAGAATATTAATTTTCTGACTTTCTAGAACCAAAAACAGCAGAAAACAGGCAACTGGCACTGTGACTCTTGTTAATAGGTTAGTCCAATAAATCATATGAAAAGTACTCCAAAGTGTGGACAAAACATAAGAAAGTAGATAAAACCAAGCATGGAACATCAAAAATTATGGATAAGTTAGCAACATATCAACATCCCCAAGCTTAACTCCTGCTCGTCCTGGAGTAGGTAAGTGATAAAAAGAAAGAATAATTTCTGAGGTGACATGCACCATCATAAACTTGATCAAAGTATTTGTAAAACATTGATAGCTGGGATCATAGTACTTCAACATAGCATGAAAGACAAAGTTCTAACAATAAGACATAGCCACTATGTTGTAACATGAAAAGGCACAAACAAAAGATTCATGAATAACAATGCTTTGCAAGACGTTTTTTCGTTTCACATAAAGAAAACATAGCATAGTGGCATTCAGCTTGTCCCTCATAGAGTAACAAACATAAATGCATAGGACACCTTCAAAGTTCATAAGAGTGACTAGATACAAATAGTTTAAAACAAGCAATATCAAAGCTATGCATCAATCAACAAGTCTTGGGACAATGCACATAGAACTAAGAATGGCCACTATGCTCTCGAAGTAGGTGCATAAAGATAGAAGGTGGAGACTCAACATAAAATTAAAGAAAGGCCTTCATAGAAGGAAGTAGGGATTCAAGTTTCATAAAGAGCTTCCAAAAATTATGGTACTTATTAGCTTTCGGCTCTCATTGCGCCTATCATAAGCATCTTGAAGGTGATTAAGGTTAAAGTGACACAACTAAGAGGATATGTTTGACAAGTTATAAGCCGAAATCTCATGCCCCTTACTTACGAAGACCGAACCTCATGCTACTCAACTTTAGTCACAAGTAAGCTCTTGTCATTGTAAGTACATATGTATCATAGAGAACCGCCAACGAGGTACCCCTTGCACATGATACATGAGCTATCCCATAATCAAAATGACAAGGCAAGCAGACAATGAGCATCTCAGCGATCTTTTTATTTGCTATTTGCATAGGTTTTTATTGAGGATGCTTCATAGAGTGCTCATTATGGTTATGCTGCAAGTTTCCACCATGATTAGGCATGGATTAGGCTAGCGGCCCAGGCGTTTCTCTAACACAAATACAAACTCCATGATCTTACAAGTTCCCCTTTTATTTCACACCGCGGGGATCCATAAGCAAAAGAACATGATATCAACGGGGTACAAAGTACAAGTGCAATGTTGAAAGTGTTCCCCATGATACATGGTTATTCTAACTTTAATTTATAAAGTGCAAGCATATACGCAACAAATATGGACGCAATGGTTCAAGTTTATTAACTGCAAGAAAGTAAAGTGTGCCATCAAGTTCATGAGAGCTTTAATCACTAGTTTTCTCATAACAAGTTTAATTCGGAAGGTAGACAAAAACATGAATATACTTGGAATAGCATATTCTAATAGGTAGGTATGGTGGACTCTTTGGAATAACTTGGTTTTAGGAGTTGGATGCATAAGTGGAACTCATACTTGGTTACGGAGGCTAGCAAAAGACTGGGAGCGACCAACTAAGAGAGCAATAATGGCCATAATCATGCAAAGCGAAAAAACATCATTAGTTAAAGCATAAAGTGATATTACAAGTCGAAACTAAAGGATGATCGAGGCTACGGTGACTTGATATAGTCATAACATGGTGTGAGCATGCGCCAAGTCAACCCAAATAAAGCATCAAAGGAGAATACCACAACACTATGCTTTAATATGCTAAAACAACGCATGATTGTTTCAAGGCACATTAAGAAATATCAATTGTTTATAACAAGTCATGCTATAGCAAAAATAACTAAGCATAAAGCCAAAACAATATCAAACATGGCATGACAAAGCATAGGCCACAGTCAAAAACAAGCTCCTTTTACCACTTAAGCATGAACTTTCCTACTCTTTCCAATCCAAACCAAACTATTTAAAAACCAATGTATGAAAGAGGGGGTCCAACCAATTTATTCAAGCAAACTAAGAAAACCAAGCAAATGAAAAACCAAAACAAAAAACGAAAAAAGAAGATGCTCTAAGAACAACACAACTGTGCATGAAACAATAAAAATGAAGTGTTTGGAAGAAACCTGGGATTTTTATTGATGAAGAAGGGGATGGGCATCCCCAAGCTTTGACGCTTGTATTTCTTGGATATTTCTTGGGGTGACACACTTGGCATCCCCAAGCTTGAGCTTTAGTCCATCCTTCATCTCATTACTTATTCCTGCCATACACCTGAAATTTTTCCTTCATACAAAACTTCACACAATCTTTATTAGCAACATTAGTGCACTCAAGATAATAAGTCTTTAGGTTTAGTTCCAACACCAATAAAACTTCTATTAAAACACAATATACTGTATAACTTCCCTCAAAAAGCTCAATTCCCTAAAAGAACTCAAAAAGGAACCAATAAGAAGCAAATGCAAATAATGGTAGAAATCTGTCAAAACAGACTAGCAGGTAAAAACCAATTTTTTTGAAGACTTTCTGTTGCTCAAATCGAAAAGTGTTGAACTAACGAAAGTTAGATAACAACCTGGGGCAGAAGCACAAAATTTCACGCCTCAAAAATATGTACAGATATTTTACACGAATTTTTACGGTGAAGCACAAAAATCTGTTTCGGGACAGCAACTTTCCCAAGCATTATTTCTCTCTCATTAGAGGTTACTCTTGGCATAAAAAGCAAATAAAAAGGATAAGGAGAGGTTATTACTGAAGCAATAACTTCCAAGACTCATCTAAAACTTTTGGGTTATCTCCCAATAAGTACTTTTCTTTAACGCCTTTAAGTTAGGCATGATAGTTTGAGAAGATGCTCACATCAGAAATATGAATTGAAATATAAAAGAGAGCACCAAGAAGAAAATTCAAAACACATTTAAGTCTAACCCACTTCCTATGCATAGGAATCTTGTAAAGAAACAAGTCATGAAAGCACAAAGCAACAAGCAAAATAAAACAAAACAAGTGCAACTTCAAGACTTTCAACATAAAGAGGGGAAACTTAATATTATTGAGATGCATAAAACCATGTTTCCCTCTCTCATAATAACTTTCAGTAGCATCATGAATAAAATTAACAATATAACTATCACGTAAAACATTCTTATCATGAGACACATGCATAAAATAATTATTACTCTCCACATAAGCATAGTCATTCTTATTAATTGTGGTGGGAGCAAATTCAACAAAATAGCTATCATTATTATTCTCATCACCATAATCATCAAATATAGGAGGCTGATACGTCCATTTTGCATCACTATTCTATGTCTTAATTAACTATTATTCATTGATATATTTCGTATTGAGAGGTGATACTTATGTTATTTCATCTGTTTTTGCATGGTTGATGACTTTTGGAGCATGGACCGGTGCAGTCAGGATTCTGATGGAAAAGGTGCTTTTTGGAGGCAAAATTCGCGAAGATCAGAAAATCTGGGAAAATATACGGAAAATCCTATTTTTCCAGAAGACGAAGGAAGCCAGAAGGGGGGCTGGAGATGGGCCACAAGGGGGCCCACACCACCAGCGGTAGCCTAGGGCGCCCAGTGGTGTGGCCGCCCTGGCCCACTCCAGGCTCTCCCCTCTGGCATATATTATCGTCCCGAAACCCTAAGACTCGGGGAGCGACCACAGAAAGATTTCGCCGCCTCTGCGGGGTGGAAAACACGAAGAGAGAAAGATCTCTCAGGCAGATAGATTTCTCCCGGGGGAATTCCTTCCTGGAGAGGGGAGATTGTCGCCATCAACACCACCATCAAGCTGGACTTCATCGGGATCATCATCATCATCATCACCACCACCGTCATCACCATCAGCACCCTCATCTCCATCTCCATCTCCATACTTCTGTAACAATTGGGTTGAATCTTGCATAGTTCATAGGGGAAACTTTCCCGGTGTTGATTACTCTTTGTAGTTGATGCTATTGAGTGGAACCATTGAATTATTGTTTATGTTCATATTGTTATACATCATTATTCCATCTCTGATCATGATCCATATGATGTCTTGTGAGTAGTTCGTTTTGTTCTTGAGGACATGGGAGAAGTCATGTTGTTAGTAGTGGAGTTGTGTTGAGAAAGATTCAATAGTTTGATATTTAAGTTGTGGCGTACTTCTTCTAGTGGTGTCATGTGAACGTTGACTATATGCGCCTAGGGTAATGCATTGTGTATTTGGCTACTAATCGTAGGGGTTGCCGGAGTGACAGAAACCTGAAAAAATCCGTTTGCTAAGTATTTGGCTACTAATCCTTTTGTTTACTCGTACTTTGTTTACTTGCTTTATCAAAAGCCCCTAAAAATCCGTTTGCTAAGTATTTGCAGAGAATTCCTTATCCATACCACTAGCCAGCACCTTCTGCTCCTCGCTGGGTTCGACACTTACTTATCGAAAATACTGCGATACACCCCCTATACTTGTGGGTCATCAAGACTATTTTCTAGCGCCGTTGTCGGGGAGTGAAGCGCTATTGGAGAGTGGAACTGGTAAAGGAAACTTCTACTGTGAGTATTGTTTACTTCTGCTAGTTGCTTTATTTTTGTTATGGATAATTCGCTGAGTTTCTTATTTGGTAATGCTACTACCAGTACTAAGGTAGTAGATAAGCCACCACCTGCTGAGAATGATGTTTTCAAAATACCTACAAGAATTATTGATCGTGTTATGGATAACTACTATGTTGGGGAGGGAACTGTCCATCCCGGTGATCATTTACTCTTTATACACGAATTATGCGGGTTGTTCAAGTGTGCAGGTATTACTACAGATCAAGTTAAGAAGAAGTTATTCTCATTGTCGCTGAAAGGAAGAGCTGAGGAATGGTATAAGCTGCTGAAGAATGGTCGAGCTCTGGAATGGGAGGAAATAGTACCTCTCTTTTATTCAAAGTTCTATCCTCCTAGTGAGATTCATAAAGATCGGAATCAAATATACAAGTTTTGGCCTCTTGATGGAAAGATTACAGCTCAAGCTTGGGGGAGATTGAACTTACTAATGCTTAAATGTCCCATTCATGAGCTCCCCAACAATATTATTATTAATAACTTTTATGCAAGACTCCCTCTACATGATAAAGATTTATTGGATGCTTCTTGTGCTGGATCATTCACTCGCATGGAAGAAGAAGCTAAATGGGATCTTCTGGACCGTATTCAAGACAATGCTGAAGCTTGGGAGAATGACAAAGGTAGAAAGTCAGGTATAAATTATGATTATGAATGCATTGAATCTTTTATGGGAACTGATGACTTTCAAAATATTAGTAATGCTTATGGTCTTGATTTGCAAGTTATTACGAATTGCTTTAGAGCTTTTGCTTCCTATATCGAAATTCCAAAAAGGGGATGGAATAAATACCATGCACCTTTGATGGCTCAATGCACGGTGCCCAGAAAATTGCTTGATGGAGGTGTTGATGTAGAGCTCGTTGGGAACCCCAAGAGGAAGGTATGATGAGCACAGCAGCAAGTTTCCCTCAGTTATGAAACCAAGGTTTAATCGAACCAGTAGGAGCAAGGAAACACTTCAAAGGTGTTACTAGCTGAGCTTTGGCAGGGCGCACTACCGGTGCTAGTAGCAACGTGGAGACCTGCACAACACAACCACAGAACTTTGTCCCCAACTTGCGATGAGGTTGTCAATCTCACCGTGTTCTGCGGAAAACAAAGGATTAAACGTATTGAATGGAAAGAAGTAAAAGTTTGCAGAAAGTAAACACAAAGCAATAAAAGATTGTAGATTGTATGTAAAAGACAAGGACCGGGATCCATAGTTCACTAGAGGTGGCTCTCCTTAGATAGATAACATGCTGGGTGAACAAATTACAGCGGGGCAATTGACAAACACCGAGAAAGCAATACATGCATATACTAATCATCTTGACTCCTTTGAGACTTGATTGGGCAATACAACATAATACATAGACCGCCATCCAACTACATCTATGACTAATAATCCACCTTGGTTATCATCGAACCCCTCCGATTAAGTTGCAAGCAGATTATTGCTTCTGAACTGCGTGTAAGGTAAACAATACAATTGTTCTATGAACAAAGGATCATTGTTTTCTCCCTAGTGGCAACAGCACATCTAGTAACTTAGAGATTTCTGTCACTTCCCCAGATTACTAGAGGCATGAACCCACTATCGAGCATAAATACTAACTCTTGGAGTTGCTAGCATCTACTTGGCAAGAATAGCTACTAACAACGGAAAGCATGCAAGATCTCAAATAACAAAGACATGATAGAATCAATAATCAATCTGAAATAGCATCTCAATATCCATCGGATCCCGCAAACACAACATGTATGAATTACAAATAGATGATCTTGATCATGAACGGAGCTCACAAGATCTAAACATGAAAGGACAAAGGAGGAGAAACCAACCATCTAGCTACTACATGGATCCGTAGTCCAAGGATGAACTACTCACGCATCACACCGGAGGCTTGCATGGTGATGAAGAAGGCCTCCAGGGTGAATTCCCTCTCCGTAGGTGCAGGAAGAGCAGATCCCCGATCTAGGGAGAGACAACAGCTGACTCTGAGACTCTTTCATGGATTTTGATCGGTACCTAGGGTTTTCATCCCGAGGGCAACTTATAGGCAGAAGGAGAGGCCGAGGGGGTGCTAGGGTCGGCCAGACCACCCCCTGGCACGGGCCAGGCCTGGCCGCGTGGCCAGGTGGTATGGCCGGCCCCTGGCCCCTCTCCGTCTCGTATTCTGGCACTTGATCCCTTCCGGTAAAATAGGCACTTTGGCTTTTGTCCCGTCCAATTCTGAGAATATTCATTTTCTGACTTTCCTGGAACCAAAAACAGCAGAAAACAGGCAGCTGGCACTATGGCTCTTGTTAATAGGTTAGTCCAAGAAATCATATGAAAAGCACTCCAAAGTTGGAACAAAACACAAGAAAGTGGATAAAACTAAGCATGGAACATCAAAAATTATAGATACATTTGCAATGTATCAACCTTACAAAGATATTGTTGACTGTGTTCCTATTGGGAGTGTTGAGTATTGCATTATTGATCCCATCTTACCTGAACCTTATATCGAGAAGATTCCTTTCCCAGAAAAGGTAAAGGACCATCCTATGATAACTAATGTAATCACCAAAAGTGAAAAGAGAACTATAAAACCTGATGAACAAATAAACGTTGAATCTGTGGTAGCAATTGTGAAAGACCTTGTCACTAAAAGCATAGAAGATGGGCACATAGTCTTTTGTGAGGATGCTTCTAATATTGTTTCACATCCTAATAGAACTAAAAAGGCTAGTCTTCATGTGCTTTCTGTTAGAATTGGTGATCATTGCTATTATGGTTTATGTGATATTGGTGCAAGTTCCAGTGCTATTCTTTATGAGCTTTACAGAGAAATTATGCATGAAATCAGTCCTTGCGAGTTGGAAGAGATTGATGTGGTTATTCACCTTGCTAATAGAGAGACCATCTCTCCAATTGGTATTGTACGAGACGTGGAAGTTCTTTATGGTAAGATTAAGTACCCTGCTGATTTTCTAGTACTCGGTTCAGCTGCTAGTAAAACTTATCCTATTATTTTTGGTAGACCTTTCTTGAGTACTTGTGGAGCCATTATAGATTGCAAAAGGGAGAAAATCTTGACTAAGTTTGCTGGGGAATCTTATGAGTTTAATTTCTCAAAATTTGCTAAAGAACCTTGTGAAGAGGAAACCCATAATGAGGATTTTAGAGTTGAACAACTTGATTCTATTTCTCTTGCTCCTAACAATGCTTTGCAGCAATTTATGGAAGATCATGAAAGTGAAATCTTCATGGAAGAAAGGAATGAGATTGACAGGATTCTCCGTGATCAGCCTAAGATGCTTAAGCATAACTTGCCTGTAGAAGACTTGGGTACCACGCTGCCACCTAAAAAGGATCCGGTTTTCGATCTAAAACCTCTCCCTGATGATCTTAAATATGCTTATATTGATGATAAAAAGATATATCCTGTTATTATTAGCTCTAAACTTTCAGGAAAGGAAGAAGAAAGGTTGTTGGAGGTTTTGAAGAAACACCGAGGAGCTATGGGCTATACTCTGGATGATTTAAAAGGGATTTCACCTACTATATGTCAGCATTCTATCAACATAGAACCAGATGCAAAGCCAGTAGTGGAGCACCAACGATGTTTAAATCCTAGGATGAAGGAAGTGGTAAGGAATGAGGTATTGAAACTCCTTGATGCTGGTATTATTTACCCTATTGCTAATAGTGAATGGGTTAGTCCTGTTCATTGTGTTCCTAAAAAGGGAGGTATTACCGTTGTTCCTAATGATAATGATGAGCTTATTCCTCAAAGAATAGTGGTAGGCTATAGGATGTGCATCAATTTTAGGAAAGTTAATAAAGTTACTAAGAAAGATCACTACCCGCTTCCTTTTATTGATCAAATGTTGGAAAGGTTGTCTAAAAAGACCCATTTTTGTTTTCTTGATGGTTACTCTGGTTTCTCTCAAATTGCTGTTAAACAACAAGATCAAGAAAAAACTACTTTTACTTGCCCTTACGGAACTTATGCTTATAGACGTATGCCTTTTGGTTTATGTAATGCTCCTACTACTTTTCAAAGGTGCATGTCTGCTATCTTTCATGGTTTTTGTGAGGAAATTGTAGTAGTGTTCATGGATGACTTTTCTGTCTATGGAACTTCTTTTGATAATTGTCTGCACAACCTTGATAAAGTTTTGCAGAGATGTGAAGAAACTAATCTTGTTCTTAATTGGGAGAAATGCCACTTCATGGTTAATGAAGGGATTGTTCTTGGGCATAAAGTTTCTGAAAGAGGCATAGAAGTTGATAGATCTAAGGTTGAGGCAATTGAGAAGATGCCATGTCCAAGAGACATCAAAGGTATTCGTAGTATCCTTGGTCATGCTGGTTTCTATAGGAGGTTTATTAAAGACTTTTCTAGGATATCAAAACCCCTCACTAATCTTCTTCAAAAAGATGTACCCTCCGTTTTTTATGATGATTGTAAGGAAGCTTTTGAAACTCTCAAGAAGGCTTTAACTATAGCCCCTATTGTTCAACCACCTGATTGGAGTTTACCCTTTGAAATAATGTGTGATGCTAGTGATTTTGCTGTAGGTGCTGTCCTTGGGCAACGTATTGATAAAAAGTTAAACGTTATCCATTATGCTAGTAAGACTCTAGGCGCTGCTCAAAGGAATTATGCTACTACTGAAAAGGAATTTCTAGCTGTTGTTTTTGCTTGTGATAAGTTTAGACCCTATATTGTAGACTCAAAAGTCATCATTCATACTGATCATGCTGCTATTAAATATCTAATGACGAAGAAGGATGCTAAGCCTAGGCTTATTAGATGGGTGCTGTTTTTACAAGAGTTTGATCTACATATAGTAGATTCGAAGGGTGATGAAAACCCTGTAGCTGATAATTTATCTCGATTGGAAAACATCTATTTTGACCCTATGCCTGTTAATGATAGTTTCCCAAATGAACAGTTAGCTGCAGTAGGGGTAAGCTCACGAGGGAGCCCTTGGTATGCTGATTATGCTAACTTTATTGTCTCCAAGTATTTGCCTCCAACTTTTACAGCTCAGCAAACAAGGAAGTTCTTCTATGATTTGTGGCATTATTTTTGGGATGACCCACACTTATACAAAGAAGGAGTGGATGGTATTATGTGAAGATGTGTTCCAGAATATGAACAAAAGGAGATATTGCGTAAATGTCATGGTAGTGCTTATGGAGGACATCATGCAGGAGATAGAACTGCACAAAAGGTGCTAAAATCAGGTTTCTACTGGCCTACCCTTTTTAAAGATGCAAGAAAATTTGTTTTATCTTGTGATGAATGTCAGCGTGTTGGTAATATTTCTAGACGCAATGAAACGCCTATGAACTACTCTCTAGTTATTGAACCTTTTGACTGCTGGGGATTCGACTTTATGGGTCCTTTCCCTCCTTCGAAAGGTTACACTCATATTCTTGTTGCCGTTGATTATGTTACTAAGTGGGTAGAAGCCATTCCTACAAAGAGTGCTGATGGGGAGACCTCTCTACAAATGCTTAAGGATGTTATCTTTCCTAGGTTTGGAGTGCCTAATGATACGTCCATTTTGCATCACTATTCTATGTCTTAATTCGCTATTATTCATTGATATATTTCATATTGATAGGTGATTTCATCTATTTTTGCATGGTTGATGACTTTTGGAGCATGGACCGCTGCAGTCAGGATTCTGATGGAAAAGGTGTTGTTTGGAGGTAAAATTCGTGAAGATCAGAAAATCCGGGAAAATATACGGAAAATCCTATTTTTCCAGAAGACTAAGGATGCCAGAAGATGGAGTAGTGGTGGGCCACAGAGGGCCCACACCACCCCATGGCACGGGCAGGCCTAGGCCGTGCCTGGGAGTGGTGTGGCTGCCCTGGCCCACTCCAGCCTCCCTGGGCGATATCAACCTCCGAAACCCTAAGACTCGAGGAGCAACCACGAAGATTCCGCCTCTGAGGCGAAAACACCGAGAGAAAGATCTCTCCGTGCAGATTTCGCGGGGAATTCCTTCCCGGAGAGGGGAGATCGTCGCCATCAACACCACCATCAAGCTGGACTTCATCGGGATCATCATCATCATCATCACCACCATCATCACCATCAGCACCCTCATCACCATCTGCATATTGCTGTAACAATTGTGTTGAATCTTGCATAGTTCATAGGAGAAACTTTCCCGGTGTTGATTACTCTTTGTAGTTGATGCTATTGAGTGAACCATTGAATTATTGTTTATGTTCAGATTGTTATATATCATTATTCCATCTCTGATCATGATCCATATGATGTCTTGTGAGTAGTTCGTTTTGTTCTTGAGGACATGGGAGAAGTCTTGTTGTTAGTAGTGGAGTTGCGTTGAGAAAGATTCAATAGATTGTTATTTAAGTTGTGGTGTACTTTTTCTAGTGGTGTCATGTGAACGTCGACTACATGACACTTCACCTATATGGGCCTAGGGGAATGCATTGTGTATTTGGCTACTAATCGTAGGGGTTGCCGGAGTGACAGAAACCTGGAAAAAAATCCGTTAGGAAACCATTGCACAAGAGACATAAGGGTCTTAGAGTTTAAAGTTGTGGTTAGGTTTCTACCTTAATTACTTTCTTGTACTTACGGATGTTTACAAGGGGTATAATCACAAGTATGTATTAGTCTTGGATGGGGCGGTACATTAGCACAGGTTCACCCACACAACACTTAGCAAGCTAAAGAAGATTAATCGACTATATGAAGCGCAAGCACTTGACAGTCTTCCCATGTGTCCTCGAGAACGTTTGGTCATCTTAAGTAATACCACCAGCTTGTCCTTTGCTGCATAAAGGATTGGGCCACTTGCTGCATTTATTCCTACTGTCTTTTATTTACTCGTACTCTATTTACTTGCTTTATCAAAAAACCCTAAAAATCCGTTTGCTAAGTATTTGCAGAGAATTCCTGATCCATACCACTAGCCAAAGACCTTACGCTCCTCGTTGGGTTCGACACTCTTACTTATCAAAATACTGCGATACACCCCTATACTTGTGGGTCATCAAGACTATTTTAAGCGCCGTTCTTGGGAGTGAAGCGCTATTGGAGAGTGGGCGGTAAAGGAAACTTCTCGTGAGTATTGTTTATACATTAGTTGATTTATTTTCGTTATGGATAATTCAATGAGTTTCTTATTTGGTAATGCTACTACCACTGCTAAGGTAGTAGATAAGCCACCACCTGCTGAGAATGATGTTTTGAAAATACCTACAAGAATTATTGATCGTGTTATGGATAACTACTATGTTGGGGATGGGCATCACCCGGTGATCATTTACTCTTTATACACGAATTATGCGGGTTGTTCAAGTGTGCAGGTATTACTACAGATCAAGTTAAGAAGAAGTTATTCTCATTATCACTAAAAGGAAGAGCTGAGGAATGGTATAAGCTGCTGAAGAATGGTCAAGCTCTGGAATGGGAGGAAATAGTGCCTCTCTTTTATTCAAAGTTTTATCCTCCTAGTGAGATTCATAAAGATCGGAATCAAATATACAATTTTTGGCCTCTTGATGGAGAGAGTACAACTCAAGCTTGGGGGAGATTGAAGTTACTAATGCTCAAATGTCCCATTCATGAGCTCCCCAACAATATTATTATCAATAACTTTTATGCAAGGCTCCCTCTACATGATAAAGATTTATTGGATGCTTCTTGTGCTGGATCATTCACTCGCATGGAAGAAGAAGCTAAATGGGATCTTCTGGACCGTATTCAAGACAATGTTGAAGGTTGGGAGAATGACAAAGGTAGAAAGTCAGGTATAAATTATGATTATGAATGCATTGAATCTTTTATGGGAACTGATGACTTTCAAAATATTAAAAATGCTTATGGTCTAGACTCTCAAGCTATTGCTTCTTATTTTAAGGCTTTTGCTTCCTATATTGAAGTGCCTAAAAAGAAGTGGAATAAGTATCATGAACCTTATAAAGATATTGCTAAGAGTGTTCCTGCAAGAAATACTGAAGTTTATACTGCTAATCATGTTTTACCTGAACCTTATATTGAGAAAATGTCGTTTCCAGTTAAGGTAAAGGAACATTCTATGATAGCTAGTTTGGTTAATGAAAGTATGAGTAAAGCTATTGAACCTGATAAAAAAATGGTTGATAAACCTATAATAGCAAGTGTGAAAGACTTTGTCACTAAATATGAAAAAGAGGGACACCCTATCCTTTGTAAGGATACCTCTAATATTGTTTCACATAGTAGTGTTATGAGAGCTAGTATTCCCGTGTTTTCTGTTAGAATAAGCGATCATTGCTATGATGGTCCTTGTGATAGCTATGTTGTTAAGTTTATGCATGATACTGAAAGCTACTATGAGAGAGCGAAAAGTGTTCTTATGTATCTCAATAATATCAAGTTTCCTCGCTTTATGCTGAAAGTTTTTATGTTGCACTTCCTTTGCCTTCTTATGCAAGTTGCCTCTGGTTTCAACAACTTGTTTGTTTACAAAATTCCCTTGCATAGGAAGTGGGTTAGACTTAAATGTGTGTGTGTTTTTGCTTCTTAATTCTCTCTTTCACTTCAATTCATATCCCTATGAGAGCTTCTTCAAAATTATCATGCCCATCTTAAAGGCTATAAAGAAAGAGCTTCATGGGAGACAACCCAATTTGTTTTTGTTTCTTTGAGTCTTGGAAGTTATTACTTTGGTAATAACCGCTCCTTATCCGTTTTGTTTGGTTTTTGTGTCAAGATCAACCTCTAATGAGAGAGAAATAATATTTGGGGAAGTTGTTATCCCGAAATAGATTTTTTGTGCTTCACCGTAAAAATTCGTGAGAGATCTCTGTATGTCGGATTGAGCTGTAATTTTTTGCGCTTCTGCCCCAAGTTGTTATTTAACTTTCGTTAGTTTTGCACTTTTTGATTTGAGCAACAAAAGATTTTCGAAAAAATTGATCTTTACCTGCTGGTCTGTTTTGACAGATTTTGCCACTCTTGCATTTGCTTCTTTATTCAATTTCCTTTTTGAATTCTTTTTGGGTTTTCGGAAGGAGTTGCTACAGTAGCTTATGTTTTGATGGTTTTCAGTTGAAGTTGGACTCAAAAGGTTTTATCACTTCACTTATACTAATGTTGCTAATGAGAACTGTGTGAAGTTTTGTGTGAAAGAAATTTCCAGGTAGTGGAGATAATGGTGTAATAAGGAAGAGAAAGGTTTTATGACTCAAGTAATAAGTGTATGAAGATGAAGATATTGATGTTATTCAAGTGATGACTCCAGAAGAATCTACTAGATACCAAATTCAGAGACCTGCAGAGTCTGTTTTCAAATAGGTAACAGTTCTGGTAAGAAAAGTTCCGCGAAAATACTATCCAACTATATTTTTGCAGTTTTCAGTCAATAAGGAAAGTTACGAAGCGAAAAAGGGACGGAAACGGAGACGAGGTGGCCCACACCACCCCATGGCGCGGGCTCACCCCTGGCCGCGCCACCAGGTGGTGAGGCCACCCAGGACTCCGCCTCCAACTTGTTTTCTCCCAGTACCTTCCTTTTGATATGAAACTTTGTAATATATAACCCCCCGGATCCCCCGAGGTCCGTATATCGTGTTTTCGTCGTGTTTTTGTTTTAATCTGTTTCTGCCAGGACATACTCTTTGAAGGCTTAGAAGCACAATGGTGTCTGCCAAGGATAAAGGGAAGGAGCCCATGGAGGAAGACCTCCAAGACCCCGGGAAGGAGAAGGACATCAAGAGTGAAGGTGAAGAGGAGCAAGGCCAACATCCTCACACCGGCACTACTATTGCAAGCATTGGAGTGGTGACAAAACCTGCCAGGGTTAGAAGGACGGCACGGATGCAGACTGGGGGGAAAGTTCCTCGTCACAGTTTGGCTCCAAGGTCACTTCCTCCACACACCAAGAATCCCTTCCACACCTTCATCCATAACCATGCAGGAAAAGAAGACTCCAAGAGGGAAGAACGGAAAAAGAATCACAAGAGCTGGGATCCACAAACTGAAATGATCATGAGCCGCATTGAGCAAAACTCGCAGCTTATTCGTAATCTCACTTTCGAGATTGAGGACTTGGGGAAACTGATTAGAGAGCTCATCGAGAGGATACCACCACCACCTAAGGAGTAATTCGTCATCAGGTTTGGCATCCCCTTGGTTTGTTCCAAGCTTGGGGGAGTGCCACGATATCACATCACTATCTTCTATCTTTTCACCTTATTAGTAGAGTCATATCATGAATAGAGGAGTTATTATGTAGTATGGTTTGCATTATGGAAGTGTCCCCTCTCTCATTAGATTTGTATCCCTTGGTGTGAGTTTCCGTTATGGAATATTAATGAGAAGTTCTTTCATTCACCCTTTTGCATAGCTTATATTAGTTTTCAATTCGTAGTTATATGATTTATCTTGTTGTTAGTATTGGTAGCACTCTAGGATCATTGAGTTAATTTAGTTGGTTTTGGCAAACCTGGCTCGGTCAGTAGCAACACCTTTTTGAGAGTTGAAAGAAAAAGATAGAAGTACTCTAAAGAAAAATAATTTCATCATCTTTCTTTCTTGATTTGCTCATAAGTTTAGTATTCTCTAGTTAAGATCTTTTGTGCTTCTAAGGAAGATTGCATGTTTGTCTCTATCACTTGTATGTTTGTTTGTTTCCTTCAACTCTTAGACTTGCTACCCAACCTTGCTAGCCAAAAACCTGTACTGAGAGGGTATTCTTCTCGTGCATCCACCTCCTTTAAACCAAAACCTTTGTCATTTGTGTCCACCATACCTACCTAGTAGCATTATTGCTATTCCAAGTAAATTCTTGTTTTGTCTACCTCCCAAATTAACTTGTTATGTGAAAATTAGTGATTAAAGCTCTCATGAACTTGATGGCACACTTTACTTTCTTGCATTTAATAAACTTGAACCATTGGGTCCTTCTTTGTTGCGTATATGCTTGCGCTTTATGAGTTGAAGTTAGCCGAACCATGTATCATGGGGACCGCTTTCAACACTTCATTGGTACTTGTACCTAGTTGATATCATGTTCTTTTGCTTATGGATCCCGGCGGTGTGAAATAAAAGTGGAACTTGTAAGATCATGGAGTTTATATGTGTGTTAGAGAAACGCCTGGGCCGCTAGCCTAAGCCATGCCTAATCATGGTGGAAACTTGCAGCATAACTATAGTGAGCATTCTATGAAGCATCCGCAATAAAAACCTATGCAAATAGCAAATAAAAAGATCGCTGAGATGCTCACTGTCTGCTTGCCTTGTCATTTTGATTATGGGATAGCTCCTGTGTCATGTGCAAGGGGTACCCCGTTGGCGGTTCTCGATCATACGCATGTATTTACAATGACAAGAGCTTCCTCGTGACTGAAGTTGAGTAGCATGAGGATCGGTACTCATAAGTAAGGGGCACGAGATTTCAACCTATAACTTGTCAAGCATATCCTCTTAGTTGTGTCACTTTAACCTTAATCACCTAAATATGCCTATGATAGGGGCAATGAGAGCTGAAAGCTAGTAAGTATCATAATTTTTGGGAGCTCTTTATGAGACTTGCAATCCCTGCTTCCCTCTTTGAAGGGCCTTTCTTTTACTTTGTAGTTGAGTCAGTAAACCTACTCCCTTCTATCTCAGCAAGTATTTTGAGTTGTTGTGTTTCATTCATTCATATGATGATTTATTCAATCATGTCTTATGTTCCTTGCTTTGCACATTGCTCTTATCTTGAAGTTTATTACTTTGAAAGCTATCATTGAAAAAGCCATCTATTTGTGAACTCCAGCAAATTATCAACTATTTTTCGACCAAGAGCTAAGTTTGCCATTACCAATTATGATTCACTTTATGTATGTTTATTGTGTTTCCTTTACTCATTGCAAGTGGAGTTGTATAATAGTGAGTTGTCTTCTATTATGATCTATGTATTTGATGAATGTGATGCTTCTTGTCTGTATTCTTTTATCGACTCTTCACTCCATAAACCTGAGGTCATGTTTATTTAGCTCAGTTTCGCTTGGGGACAAGCGAAGTCTAAGCTTGGGGGGAGTTGATACGTCCATTTTGCATCACTTTTCCTTGTCTTAATTCGCTATTATTCATTGATATATTCCGTATTGAGAGGTGATACTTATGTTATTTCATCTATTTTTGCATGGTTGATGACTTTTGGAGCATGGACCGCTACAGTCAGGATTCTGATGGAAAAGGTGTTGTTTGGAGGCAAAATTCGGGAAGATCAGAAAATCCGAGAAAATATACGGAAAATCCTATTTTTCCAGAAGACTAAGGATGCCAGAAGATGGAGTGGAGGTGGGCCATAGGGGTCCCACGCCACCCCATGGCGCGGGCAGGCCTAGGCCACGCCTAGGAGTGGTGTGGCCGCCCTGGCCCACTCCAGCCTCTCCCCTCTGGCGTATATCAACCTCCCGAAACCCTAAGACTCGAGGAGCAACCACAGAAAGATTCCGCCGCCTCTGCGAGGCGGAAAACACCGAGAGAGAAAGATCTCTCAGCAGATTTCCGCCGGGGAATTCCTTCCCGGAGAGGGGAGATCGTCGCCATCAACACCACCATCAAGCTGGACTTCATCGGGATCATCATCATCATCACCACCATCATCACCATCAGCACCCTCATCACCATCTCCATATTGCTGTAACAATTGCGTTGAATCTTGCATAGTTCATAGGGGAAACTTTCCCGGTGTTGATTACTCTTTGTAGTTGATGCTATTGAGTGAACCATTGAATTATTGTTTATGTTCAGATTGTTATATATCATTATTCCATCTCTGATCATGATCCATATGATGTCTTGTGAGTAGTTCGTTTTGTTCTTGAGGACATGGGAGAAGTCTTGTTGTTAGTAGTGGAGTTGCGTTGAGAAAGATTCAATAGATTGTTACTTAAGTTGTGGTGTACTTTTTCTAGTGGTGTCATGTGAACGTCGACTACATGACACTTCACCTATATGGGCCTAGGGGAATGCATTGTGTATTTGGCTACTAATCGTAGGGGTTGCCGGAGTGTGAAACACGGAAAAAATCCGTTAGGAAACCATTGCACAAGAGACATAAGGGTCTTAGAGTTTAAAGTTGTGGTTAGGTTTCTACCTTAATTACTTTCTTGTACTTACGGATGTTTACAAGGGGTATAATCACAAGTATGTATTAGTCTTGGATGGGGCGGTACATTAGCACAGGTTCACCCACACAACACTTAGCAAGCTAAAGAAGATTAATCGACTATATGAAGCGCAAGCACTTGACAGTCTTCCCATGTGTCCTCGAGAACGTTTGGTCATCTTAAGTAATACAACCGGCTTGTCCTTTGCTGCATAAAGGATTGGGCCACTTGCTGCATTTATTCCTACTGTCTTTTATTTACTCATACTTTGTTTACTTGCTTTATTGGAAACCCCTAAAAATCCGTTTGCTAAGTATTTGCAGAGAATTCCTGATCCATACCACTAGCCAGCACCTTCTGCTCCTCGTTGGGTTCGAGACTCTTACTTATTGAAAATACTGCGATACACCCCCTATACTTGTGGGTCATCACATAGGTATCTCATGACTGATGGGGGTTCTCATTTCATTCATGGTGGTTTTAGAAAGACCCTTGCTAAATATGATGTTAATCATAGAATTGCTTCAGCCTATCATCCCCAAACTAGCGGGCAAGTAGAGTTATCAAATAGAGATATTAAATCCATCTTGCAAAAGACTGTTAATAGGTCTAGAAAAAACTGGGCTAAGAAGTTGAATGATGCTTTATGGGCTTATAGAACCGCTTACAAAAATCCTATGGGGATGTCTCCTTATAAAATGGTTTATGGGAAAGCTTGTCACCTACCCTTAGAATTAGAACACAAAGCTTACTGAGCAGTTAAAGAACTAAATAGAGATTGTAAGCTCGCTGGTGAGAAAAGATTATTTGACTTAAGTTCTTTAGATGAATGGAGGAGTGAAGCCTATGAAAATGCTAGGCTCTTTAAGGAAAAAGTTAAAAGATGGCATGACAAGCGAATACTTAAGAGAGAATTTCATGTTGGTGAGAAAGTTCTATTGGATATGTCTCGTCTTAGATTTTTTGCAGGAAAGCTACTGTCAAAATGGGAAGGACCTTTCATTATAGAAGAAGTATACCGTTCAGGAGCAATAAAAATTTCTTCTTTAAAAGATAATACTACACAAGTAGTGAATGGACAACGACTCAAACACTATATTGCTGGAGATTCTTACAATGAAGATGTTGATGCCTTTCAAGTTATAACTCCGGAGAAATTCATCGAGGACCAAATTCAGAGACCTGCAGAGTCTGTTTTCAAATAGGTAACAGTTCTGGTAAGAAAAGTTCCGCGAAAATACAATCCAACTATATTTTTGCAGTTTTCAGTCAATAAGGAAAGGCACGAAGTGAAAAGGGGACAGAAACGGAGCCAGGGTGGCTCACACCACCCTGTGGCGCGGGCCCACCCCTGGCCGCGCCACCAGGTGGTGAGTCCACCCCAGACTCCGCCTTCGACCCGTTTTCTCCCAGTACCTTCCTTTTGTTTTGAAACTTCGTAATATATAATCCCCCGGATCTCCCGAGGTTCGTATATCGTGTTTTCGTCGTGTTTTTGTTTCGATCTGTTTCTGCCAGGTAGAGTCCCAGATTTGGAGCCACAATGTCTTCCTATGGATCAGCCAAGGGAGATTCCTTAGAAGATATCATCAACCCATACATGAGAGAGCTGGGATCCACAATCCGACATGATCATGCACCGCATCGAGCACAACTCGGAGTTGATTTGTACCCTCACCTTCGAGATTGAGGACTTGAGGAAATTGGTCAAAGAGCTCATCAAGAGAATACCACCACCGAATGAGTAATTCGTCATCAGGTTTGGCATCCCCTTGGTTTGTTCCAAGCTTGGGGGAGTGCCGCGGTATCACATCACTGTCTTCTATCTTTTTACCTTATTAGTAGAGTCATATCATGAATAGAGAAGTTATTATGTAGTATGGTTTTCATTATGGAAATGTCCCCTCTCTCGTTAGATATGTATCCCTTGGTGTGAGTTGCCGTTATGGAATATTAATGAGAAGTTCTATCATTCACTCTTTTTCATAGCTTATATTAGTTTTCAATTCGTGGTTATATGAGATATCTTGTTGTTAGTATTGGTATCACTTTGGGATCATTGAGCTAATTTAGTTGGTTTTGGCAAACCTGGCTCAGTCAGTAGCACACTATTTTTGAGAGTTGAAAGAAAAGATAAAAGTACTCTAAAGAAAAAATAATTTCATCATCTTTCTTTCTTGATTTGCTCATAAGTTTAGTATCCTCTAGTTAAGATCTTTTGTGCTTCCAAGGAAGATTGCATGTTTGATTTTATCACTTGTATGTTTGCTTATTTTCTTCAACTCTTATACTTGCTACCCAAAAACCTATACTGAGAGGGAATTCTTCTCGTGCATCCACTCCTTTAAACCAAAACCTATGCCATTTGTGTCCACCATACCTACCTATTAGCATTATTGCTATTCCAAATAAATTCCTGTTTTATCTATCTCCCAAATTAAACTTGTTATGTGAAAAGTAGTGATTAAAGCTCTCACGAACTTGATGGCACACTTTACTTTCTTGCATTTAATAAACTTGAACCATTATGCTCACCTATGTTGCGTATATGCTTGCGCTTTGTAAGTTGTGAATTAGCAGAACCATGCTGTCATGGGGAATGCTTTCAACATTGCACTGGTACTTTGTACCTAGTTGATATCATGTTCTTTTGTCTGTGGATGTCGTCGGTGTGAAATGAAAGGGGAGCTTGTAAGTCCATGGAGTTATGCATATGTGTTAGAGAAACGCCTGGGCCGCTGCTCTAATCCATGTTGACATGGTGGAAACCTGCAGCGTAACCATAACGAGCATCTATGAAGTATTCTTCTTATAAAAAAAGAGATAGAGTTTGAGAAAAAGAGAAAGGAAAAAAAGGGAGATATTATGAAAATAGGAAAGAGATAAAAAAGCACCGTATTCCCATGGTAAATAAGAAGATTGCTGAGATGTTTGTTGTCTGCTTTCCTTGTCATTTTGATATGGGGATTCTTCTGTATCATCGGGCAAGGGGTACCCCGTTGGTGGTTCTCTATGATACACATATGCTTACGATGACAAGAACTTACCGGTGACTAAACTTGAGTAGCATGAGGAGCGGCCCTCGTATTCAAGGGACATGAGATTCTCAATTTACAACTTGTCAATGCATATCCTCATATTTGATCACTTTAACCTTAATCACCTAAAGATGCCTATGATAGGGGTAATGAGAGCTGAAAGCTAGTAAGTATCATAATTTTTGGGAGCTCTTTATGAGACTTGCAATCCCTGCTTCCCTCTTTGAAGGGCCTTTCTTTTGCTTTGTAGTTGAGTCAGTAAACCTATTCCCTTCTATCTTAGCAAGTATTTTGAGTTGTTGTGTTTCATTCATTCATATGATGATTTATTCAATCATGTCTTATGTTCCTTGCTTTGCACATTGCTCTTATCTTGATGTTTACTACTTTGAAAGCTATCATTTAAAACCAGTTATTTGTGAACTCTAGCAAATTATCAACTATTCTTCGACCAAGAGCTAAGTTTGCCATTAGCAATTATGATTCACTTTATGTATCTTTATTGTGTTTACTTTACCTATTACAAGTTGAGTTATATAATAGTGAGTTGTCTTCTATTATGATCTATGTATTGATGAATGTGATGCTTCTTGTCCGTATTCTTTTATCGACTCTTCACTCCATAAACCCGAGGCCATGTTTATTGAGCTCAGTTTCGCTTGGGGACAAGCGAAGTCTCAGCTTGGGGGGAGTTGATACGTCCATTTTGCATCACTATTCTATGTCTTAATTCACTATTATTCATTGATATATTTCGTATTGAGAGGTGATACTTATGTTATTTCATCTGTTTTTGCATGGTTGATGACTTTTGGAGCATGGACCGCTGCAGTCAGGATTCTGATGGAAAAGGTGCTGTTTGGAGGCAAAATTCGCGAAGATCAGAAAATCTAGGAAAATATACGGAAAATCCTATTTTTCCAGAAGACGAAGGAAGCCAGAAGGGGGGCTGGAGATGGGCCACAGGGGGCCCACACCACCCCTTGGCGGCAGACCCTAGGTCGCCAGCAGTGGTGTGGCCTGGCCCACTCTAGGCTCTCCCCTCTAGCGTATATTATCCTCCCGAAACCCTAAGACTCGGGGAGCGACCACAGAAAGATTCCGCCGCCTCTGCGGGGCGGAAAACACCAAGAGAGAAAGATCTCTCTGGCAGATAGATTTCTGCCGGGGGAATTCCTTCCCGGAGAGGGGAGATCGTCGCCATCAACACCACCATCAAGCTGGACTTCATCGGGATCATCATCATCATCACCACCATCATCACCATCAGCACCCTCATCTCCATCTCCATACTGCTGTAACAATTGGGTTGAATCTTGCATAGTTCATAGGGGAAACTTTCCCGGTGTTGATTACTCTTTGTAGTTGATGCTATTGAGTGGAACCATTGAATTATTGTTTATGTTCAGATTGTTATACATCATTATTCCATCTCTGATCATGATCCATATGATGTCTTGTGAGTAGTTCGTTTTGTTCTTGAGGACATGGGAGAAGTCATGTTGTTAGTAGTGGAGTTGTGTTGAGAAAGATTCAATAGTTTGATATTTAAGTTGTGGTGTACTTCTTCTAGTGGTGTCATGTGAACGTCGACTACATGACACTTCACCTATATGGGCCTAGGGGAATGCATTGTGTATTTGGCTACTAATCGTAGGGGTTGCCGGAGTGACAGAAACCTGAACCCCCATTAGGAAACCATTGCACAAGGGACGTAAGGGTCTTAGAGTTTAAAGTTGTGGTTAGGTTTTTACCTTAATTACTTTCTTGTACTTACGGATGTTTGCAAGGGGTATAATCACAAGTATGTATTAGTCCTAGGAAGGTCGGTACATTAGCACAGGTTCACCCACACAACACTTAGCAAGCTAAAGAAGATTAATCAACTAATATGAAGCGAAAGTACTTGACAGTCTTCCCATGTGTCCTCGAGAACGTTTGGTCATCTTAAGTAATACAACCGGCTTGTCCTTTCCTGCATAAAGGATTGGGCCACTTGATGCATTTATTCCTACTGTCTTTTGTTTACTCGTACTTTGTTTACTTGCTTTATCAAAAACCCCTAAAAATCCGTTTGCTAAGTATTTGCAGAGAATTCCTGATCCATACGACTAGCCAGCACCTTCTGCTCCTCGTTGGGTTTGACACTCTTACTTATCAAAATACTGCGATACACCCCCTATACTTGTGGGTCAGAGGCATATTGTAATCATAATTAATTTTCTCCTCAATAGTAGGTGGACTGAAAGTGTCATATTCATCATTGTAATCATCATATATTGGAGGTTTGGTATCATCATAAGCAATAGAATAGCTATCTTCCAAAGCTGGGGAACTAAAAAGATCATTTTCATAAGAACTAGCTTCCCCAAGCTTAGACTTTTCCATAGCATTAGCAATAATGGTGTACAAAGAATTCATACTAACAACATTGCTATTAGCATGCAAATAAAGTTCCATACGTTTTTTAATTTTCTCTTCAAACACTTCATGTTCTAACTCAAGATAAATACTATAAAGCTCTCAAATTTTGTTGTTGTTTTCCATTAAGCCTAGCTAGTGAAAATAAGGAACAAAAAGACAAAATTGCAGAATCTAAAGGAAATAACTTCGAGCACTCACACCGGAGGATGTGAGTACCTTTTACCTTACCTCCCCGGCAATGGCGCCAGAAAATACTTGCTGGCGCGTGGTTGACGTGCGAGCTTCTTCTTCTTCTTCAGTCCCCGGTAATGGCGCCAGAAAATAGCTTGATGTCTACGCACTTCTATTCTTGTAGGCAGTTGTTGGGCCTCCAAGTGTAGAGGTTTGTAGAACAGCAACAAGTTTTCCCTTAAGTGGATCACCCAAGGTTTATCGAACTCAGGGAGGAAGTGGTCAAAGGTATCCCCTCTCAAGCAACCCTGCAATCAAGATACAAGAAGTCTCTTGTGTCCCCAACACACCCAATACACTTATCAGGTGTATAGGTGCACTAGTTCGGCAAAGAGATAGTGAAATACAAGTGGTATGGATATAAGACATAGGTGCCAGAAAATAGCTTGATGGCGTGGAAGAGACTAAAGGCAAACTGAAATAAAGATGGAAGCAAGCAAACATGTAATAGATCTAGCTGCAAACGGTGTTTCAATGCTTAGAAACAAGGCCTAGGGATCATACTTTCACTAGTGAACACTCTCATATAAATATCTTGTCTTTATGATACTACTCTGAACTACTCACCGGTTGGACACTCTAATCCATGGTAGGGCTATAACAACACTCCTCAATGTTCGCTTTTCCCATCTAGATAACCCCACACTGTCACCTTGAGCTCTAGATGGTTCCAACAAACACCACAATTTTATAGAAACATCCAACTCCAAATATAACTCATAACAAGTATTTGTAATCTCTAGCCTAAGTGCCACCATGGTGTGCATGCTGTCACTTTCACACACATGGGGAGAGCAGAGATCTATTAAAGCACTTGAGTAGCAAGGTAGATCTACTAGATTACAAAGCTCATGGTCATAATAAGATCATGCATAGAGAGAGATGAACACATAGCTACCGGTAGAACCCTTAGCCTCGAGAGAGAACTACTCCCTCCTCATCATGGGAATCAGCAACAACGATGGAGATGGTGGTGGAGATCGATGGAGATGGCTCTGGGGGCACTTCCCCGTCCCGGCAGGGTGCCGGAACAGAGACTTTCTGTCCCTCGAATCTCCCCTTCGGTGGCGGCGGTGCTACGGAACTTTTTGTGGCTGGAGGCTGGACGATTTAGGATTTTTGCATCGGGAGGCATCTTATAGGCGAAGAGGAAAGGTCGATGGGCAACCAGGGGGGCCACACCATGCCCTGGCGTGGCAGGGGCCAGCAAGGGTGGTGCCACCACGGGCCTCTCTCTCCTTCTGGCTCAGTGAATCTTCCGGGAAAATAACGACTTTGGCTTTCGTCCGGTCCAATTCTGAGAATATTCATTTTCTGACTTTTTGGAACCAAAAACAGCTAAAAACAGGCAACTGGCACTGTGGCTCTTGTTAATAGGTTAGTCGAAGAAATCATATGAAAAGTACTCCAAAGTGTGGACAAAACATAAGAAAGTAGATAAACCAAGCATGGAACATCAAAAATTATGGATACGTTAGCAACGTATCACCCGACACCCTCCTTTGGAGATGGACGTCAGACGTGCAATACTCCTCCAAATCCTGCTATGAATTCCTCTTCCACGGTTCGGTCAGCTCGAGGTCTTGGAAGTTGAACTGGCAGGCGTGGGCACCCCTTCGAGTTATCTTCATTTGGCTTGCGTGCCAGGGCCGTTGTTGGACGGCTAAGCGGCTAGCGAGAAGGGGACTTGCTTACCCTTCGTGCTGCCCCCTGTGTGACCAGATGGATGAGACCATGACACACCTCCTAGTAGGCTGCACCTTCTCCAAGGTGTTGTGGCACGAGGTGCTCTCTTGGATCCGATCTATGGCCACACCACCGGATGGAGAGGATGATTTCGTGGACTGGTGGCTGCAGGCCTTGCTTTCTATCCCTCGCGCGCTACACAAGGGGACATCCTCGCTGATTATGTTGACAGCATGATGGATCTGGAAGCAACGCAATGCGATTGTATTTGACAATGCGTCACCTAGCATAGGTCGTCTTCTTGACACGATTCGATATGAGGCGCGATCCTGGGTGGCTGTCGGCGCAAAGGGCCAACAAGCCCTGATCCCCGTGGCCCCGTAGATCTAATGGGTTGAGTCGTGTGCTGTGTTGGCTCTTTTGAGCTTGTATATACTTTTGTACAAAACTCCTTTTTCTATCAATGAATCGAAACGCGAAGCTTTTGCGTTTTCGCGAAAAAAAAGGTGCGACATACGACAAACAAATGTATACCGAGCGGTATTCATAGGCCGTCAGCAAAGACCACTCTTAAAACGACCTGGCGGAGTTGTCGCGCCTAACGGCTCGGCCCACATATGCCAAGTGGGGCGGCACTCGCAAATCACGCTGTTGTTGTCGGCCTACGCTGTTCGAGCCATTTCCATACCTCGCCATGTGTCCTCTATTTTGCGGAGCGTATATATGCTTGGTAAATAGAAGACACCTCGCGAGGTCTAGCACTCACATGCTAACAGTGCATGCCGAGCGTATACACTTGGCATACACGGCCACATGATGACATCTGGAAACTCACGATTGGCCGGGAAACTCCGTATCCAGATTTTTTTGCTTGTTTTCTATATATTTTGTAGTTTAATTTATAAGAAGTGACAACTGAGTGGTCATGTTTGCCGAGTGTTTTTGCATAGCCATCGGATACGGGGTACTATGCCGAGCGCAATGCTCGACATATGTAACATCCCATAGCAGTTTAAAAGACTCGAAATGACTAAAAAATAAATGTGTGCATTACATTCATGCATGTAAATTTTAGGAAAAATTAAAACTTTTTGATAGAACTTGTCAACGTGATTGAAATCTCACTTAAATTGATGATTTAGAACTAGTTTATCAAGTTAGAGTGCTATAAACTTTGATATGACATTCGATAAAACCCATTTTAAGAAGATAGAAGTAATGCTCATAAATAAATTTGAATTATAACACAAATACCAATGTCAGATCTATTCTTATTTTATCATGGTCATCTTACTATCTATTATCACATGTGCTAGATAATTCTTTAGTACAAAAATAAATAATCGAAGACTATTGATCAAATCTTGATCTATTTTGTTCTTCTCTATTCAAATTCTTAACTCACAATCATCAGAGGAGAGAGATCCGGATATAATAGAAATGTTACGACCATTTTTAGGATGAAAGTATAGTAGAGAATCAAAGTAAGTTGAAAATGGACCTTGGGGTACCCAATTGGAACTGACTAAAGATGTTATCACTTGATAGAATTATCCTCTTAAAGGATAAGTTTCATACACTTCATATCTAATCCATAATAATAGTTTTGGATAAACCTTTAGTGATTATCGTGTTGAACTAGTATACATTTCAAAGTCTATACCTACATTTGATACACTAACAAGATAATTCTATCATATCATCCATTTCTCTTAAGAGTTGATGATTCCATATCTTTGACCATACCTAGTGAGACCTTAGAATTTAACGTTAATATAATCAAACTATACTTAAAGTTATCTATTATTCTAGTTAACCTAAATTAAGTATAGGATCCAACTTAAACACTTTCTTATGAACTATATGATAGAGACACTGATTACTGGTTAACCAACAAGTTGTATATGTATAGAACTTAACCATTTCTCATCACTAATATCTCAACCTATGATATCAAAATCCAATAGCAACCTAAGCTAGGTAGCTTTACCACTTCAACTATAACCTAGTTGAGGAATGCCTTGTTAATAACTCATTAGAGTTTACCATTTGAGAATACACTAAGGCTTAGTTGTTATAGCCACCTAAACACTAGGGATTTCCTTAGGAAGTTAAAGCCATAATATTTATGACAAAGCTATGTATTATAGACACATTAGATACTAGGTTTATGAGTGTATACTCTTAAACCTTGGAGAATACATTTAACCATAAATTGGTGATTAAGTAATTTGATGATAAGACAAATGATATAGGAATGTTCAACCTCAAGTACCAACAATGTGCAGTATGGATCATGAATAGTATGATATTGGAGTTAGTAGATATCATTTGAGGTAACAAACTTCAATAGGTGTTACTGGATCTCGCAAGAATATTTAAAGATATGAAAGTGTTCCTTATAGTAAGAGAGTGATGGTAGATAGTTAGTAATATGAGAGATTATCATGTCTAAGACATGAGTTTAATCATGATAACTATAGAAGCTTATTATATCTAGGAAAGGAATTACATGACAATAGACCTAACATCCTAAGTGATTGAAGAGTAGGAAGCCTACATAGAGGATTTCAACATGTATCAAATAACTTCTTTCCAAATCATTTAGAAAAATCATTTTCTATCTCTCAAATATTTTGATGAGTAAAATCCCTCTTAATGTTGAGAGCAATTAAGTGGATGATATATACTCCATTCTAATCAGGGGCATACACCTATATTATTCCTTATTCTCAGAATGACTTAAAGAGTAAGTCAACTCTATGTCTCCAATCTTCTTTTGTGATTCATCTCCACTAAATCAATCAAAGGAATAATTTCTAAGGTTGTAACCAAACCTTTTCTTTTGATCTAAAACCCTAAACTCAAGAATTTTGCTGAGAGGGTCAATACTTCACACTCTTGGAACAACATCTAGTCTATTTTCCTATAACTAAGCGTTACGTTGGTGTGATTATGATCACAAATCTCTAGGTGAAGTAAACCTAATGACAATGGATCTTATGTTTATCTTCTTGCCAAGTGGACTTCCCTATATGCTCAAAGTCATAGTTCAATAACCATGGAATCCTAATGATATGTTAGGGTGATCATGAAACCAAATCCTAAGGGAAGCAAACTTAAGGACAAAGAATCCATTTCCATAATAATAATGTGGAGAATTTCCTATTATCCTAATAGTCAATTTATTTATCAAAGATTAATGTAGTTAAATCTATACCAACAAAAAACTTAAAAAATTCTTTGATAAACTATCAAGGAACAAAATATTGAAATCATGGAAATTCTTTGGGTTCAAAATATTTTGGACCAAATTCCCATTTAAATGGTTTTATAAACTTCCTATATTCAATTAATTTCTTATAAGAACTGATTCTCTAAAATTGTATTAAATTTAAAAGCATCAAATACCTTTATAAAATGATGAGAATGACATTTTAAACCTATAAAACTTTTGGAGACAAAAATAGTTGTTTTGAAGTAAATTTTATTTAAAGGTTTATGGAATATTTAAAATCCTACATACAAAATATTGATAAATACTTATTTTAAATACACAAAACCAATATGAAATGCCACTACTAATTTCTAGGAAATTAGAACCTTTCAAATTCTCAAATCAAATTCAAATTTCAAATTAGAATTCAAACCAGTATGTACGAAAAACAAATAAAAAAGGAAATTAGAAGAAAAAACAAAACCACAGCCGGATAACATCCCATCAACCAAACCCAAGCAATAACCCATCTAGAAGTCCACCTAAGGCTCAGACCAGCATATCATATTGTTTAGAAGCCTACGATGGGACCCACCAAGGCCATCATCTTATAACACGTCGTTTTCATCCCCGATGGTGGCGAATTGACCTTAGACGATGGGAACCAATGATTTGTTGCACTTATTTAAGTCTACGTCGGACGTACTGACCATGCTAGAGCCTTGCCATCGAAGCCTCGTTGTCCACCACCTCTCATCACATCGCGCTGGTGCCATAGGTTACCACCGCCAATAGCGACGCATCTACGCCGCTTCTTCCATCGATACCAGCATAGCCGTAACCTATAAATAGGCTGAGAGAACCATAGCGGAACCCTCATTCCTCTTAAACCATTCTCTCACTCTCTCAAGCTCTTAGCTCCTCTCTATATTCGACACCACACCGCAACCCTAACCGGAGGGAAATCTGGTGAGCCGCTACGCCAAGTCACCCCTTGGAGAATAGAATGGTGAAGGAGCACCATATGATGGTCTGCATCATCTGCACCGAAGGAATTAAGATGGAAGGACACAATTGAGGGAGTCAACCATTTCCCTTATGTTAACCCTCATCAGAATTCATGGCCAACTGGTTATTCCCGACCACCTTGGACCCCATGGACCTTCTCCTCATCCCCTGGTGCGTTTGTGCCTCTTCTAAACTCTTTAGATTGTCATGGGGTAGTCGATAGGGTCGAATTCATAGATCAGTAGAGTGCGCCGCCGCATTAGGTCATCATCATAGTCGCGCCAGGTGACCATTTAGTCTATAATGCCGCTCGTTGGAATCATTGTGATCTTGCATGTAGAACGACACAACTTTCGTGTCCTGGAAACCATAAATTGGCCGATGTCAAGTTTCGGTATGATGACATCTTCCTATTAACGCCGCGAGTAGTTTGACTCAAGTAAACTTCCAACGTATCAACTGACGTGGCTAGACCCCACTAGTCAATGACTTTGGGTATGTTTACTCACGGTACAAAAAATAATTAACCCAGTAAAAATATCTATTAAATAAAAATCCCTAAAATCATTTAAAGTTCAAAATTTTGTAATTAATTTATATTATATTAAAAAATACAAATAATCTATCAAAATGTTCAAAAAAATAACTATCTATAATGTCATATATTACACATTTGAGTTGAATATGCATTTGGCTCCTTCGCATTGTTTCATAGCTCATGCATCTGTACTATCAGCTTCGAGCATTGTTCGGCTGGGCCGCAAGCCGTAGTTGGTAGCTTACTGTTCATCCTACCATCTATCGTAAATACCCCCTTGGTTGGCGTTATTTGTATGCTAGTGTATTGGTACTTATACACTCTTGCTTGGCACCTCTCTTTGCATTATACAATATCATAAAATCTATTCACACAATTTATTTTATTACAAATTCAAAATAATTTACCATCACATACTTATATTTTAAAATGGATCAAATAGAATCTTTCCTTTGAGGATAAAATCAAATACTATTTTCTTCTCGAACTAATATAAACCCTAACTATATTAAGATAATGCTCTAAGTAACCATTTAAAAATAATTTAAAATAATACCTATAAGAGATTTATAAAATTGAATTATAAATCTTCTTATTCACTTGAGAATAAGCATTTAAAAGATTTATTTTAAATTTTATGATACTTACTTACATTAAACTAAACTATTACAAGAATTAGGATTAACATGTCAACATAAAAGTAACTTAAAACAACCACTTGTTCTAATCTTTTAAATGAAACCTAAATGAAAAGTAAATACAATGGAGAGAAACTGAAGGCAACCAAGAATTATTAAGTAAATGCTACCAATACCATTTAAAACTAAATTAAACCAATTTTAAAATAACTCTAAAACATTATTAGGATTATTATTAGAATAAAATGAACTCTTGTAATTTATTCTCTTAAACTATTAAATTGAACTAAAATAATAGAATCCTTTCATATGATAATAAAATGACACTAGTAATATTTTAAATTAATTAGGATTATTATTCCCACATGATAGCAAGGTGCTACATTTTTTCCTTTTAAACGTGTTTAAGATATTTAATACCCTAAAATAAATTAAAAATAGTCAATAAGAATTTCTTAAAACATAAAATATTCTTTAATAAATAAAACATGAAATATTGTAAAAGTATTCAACCTTACTTATGCTTTGAAATTGTTTTTATTATTAAAGTAAATCACTTCTAAATAAGAATCCAAACCTAGGAAACTTAAAACCCTAAGATAAACACATAACGCGACCATCGGGGATTAGTTTCGGGGTTGAATGCTTGCATATCATACATTATGCATAACAGAAAATTGACAATTCTTTGAATATTAATGCTTAGCGGACCAATGATGCTATTTCAAGAATTTGTACTTTATTACAACTAGAAGAGTTTGATTGCAATATCTTGAAGTCAAGAGGGATGTTCAATCTTGCATGTACTCTAAATTATTTGATACAAATTACTTTTCAAAAGTATTATCACCTGCATTTGGAAAGCAACATATTGTTTTATGAATGTAAAATGAACCATGATGTGGTGGACAATGGAACCATGGTTGGAATACATGGTTGGGAATGCATGTAGTGGAGGTCTCATTATACAGGGAAAGTACACCTAGTATTTACAACAAAAGAAGTCATTGATTCTTGCATCCTGTAGACCATGCAGACCATGCAAAACACGTATTCTAGAATGGACGGGAAAGTCAGCTGGACCTTCTTCCTTTTGTATGTCTTTGGATGCTAGGTCGAGTTGTAACCCAAAGTGGAGAACAACAGGTGGGGAGACTTTAACGTCTCCATCATGTGGTGTAGGATGATGTCTTGAGCGTCTTTGAAGGGAGGGTAATTGAGTGTAGGTATTCTGACTAAAGCTCGTTAAAAGGGTGTAATGTAGGGTCATGGAGAAGGATAGCAATTGACTTGGTTTTCAACTGAGCCTCGATCTAAGGAAGTTTGAACGGGAAGGCACACCCAATTGTGCACTCGGGCTTAAGCTCGTTTCTAGGTAAAGTAGCATACCTCTGCAGAGTGTAAAAGTATGACATGTCACTCTCTGTTTTAGGAAAGAACTATGGTCACAGCGTCAAAAGGTACTCCATAAAGTATTCTACATCTATGAAGGTTGGCTGGCATAGTTTTGTAAATAAAGCCTACCTTTTCAAGAAACCATTTTCAAAAAGTTGCATAAACCCATGATCGATGATCCACGACTGTAGATAGTGCATCAGACAATCACATGGTCAAAACTTGTTGAGTACATTTGTACTCATCCGTACATTCTTAACCCTTGTTAGAATCTAGAAAGGCACTGACATCATCCAAACCCAATAAGAAGACAAGGGAGACGAGGAGGTAGGAGTAAAGTAGTCAATAAATGTATCAAAGATGGTGGAAACCAAGATGATGCATAGAAGGGGACCAATCCCCAGATCTTAGAACATATCCCCATAGAGCATTGTTGTAGTAGCAATAGCAAACCAAGTAATATTAGATATAAAAATATTCATAGATAGTAGTGTATGGATCACTCTTTCTGGATTTTGGTTGAAAACGGAACCAACCCGATGTACCATTGTGCCATGGAAGTTCCACAGATCTGATGTATAGATCTGAGTTATAATGCTATAGTCAAGATCCTTAGACCTGCGATATTTCTATTGTACTACTCGTAGGATGTAATGTTCATGAAACAGTGTTCCATGAGCGTTATGCAAACGACTTGTGCACTACAACATACATTGGTGTGTTGAGTCACCTAGCATAGCTTTGGTGCTTGGCAATGGCTTGTGTGTAACTGCCTGACAGAAAATATATATGTAAGTAAGATAATCACAAGGATTATTTAGTAAAAGACAATATGACACCTATATTTGCTAGATGTTACTAGTTCTTCTGACACATTAGTATTTTGACATTTCAGGGATAACAATTAGATTCATTTTACTAGTCTCTAAAGAATGTGAAATAATTTATTGATTCAAGTCATGTGATATCTTATGCATCCTTTTAGAAAACTTAAGATATATATGCCATATTGTGACCTAGCTAAAGAAAATAAATTTACGGAAACACCTTTCTACACCCCCGGTGCATATGCACCTGGTATGAAAAAACATTTTTCAAAATTTTGAAAATTTTGAAAAAAATATGATCTTGTGTAGCTTCATTTTTGAGGTGCACACGAAATCATTCCACGAAAACCAATATGTTTTGTGTGCTGTGTAAAAATGACAAATTTTTTGCGTCATGGAGCACGATTATTTTAGCACCAATTTTTGTCTTTTTTGCACAAGCCACCCAAAATGTTCATTTTTCTTGAAACGACTTTGCGCACACCTAAACCTTGAAGTTCTACATGCATATATATATATATATATATATATATATATATATATGTTTGGCATTTCAAATTTTGACAAAAATCAAATTCAAATAAAGGGTGCATATGCACCCAGGAGTAAAAAAGCCACGTCCATAAATTTACGGCTATATAATTCGGTAACTATTTAGTCCTATCTTCTGTTCATATGTTTCGATGATTTTTTAAGTACTCATGCCATAGCATGGATTAAATCCATATTTCACATATCTTTGAAACTCACCGAAGAGAAGAAATAGGGATACATTTGTTGGAATTTGTGTCGAGTATGTGTACATGGATACATTTGGACTTGGATCATGCAGATGGTTGGGTGTTTGAGTCAAACACATGTATGCCATTACTTATATATAAACTCACAGTTTAGTAGCTAAAAATATACCAGATCATGCAGATGTCGACCACTGCAGAGGTAAAAAGAATGGCAGCAACATGGTGGCAGAGATGTTTCATGGGATCATCGGGATTTGCTTTTGGTGTATTATGCCAGTTACGTGGGAAGGAGTTTCTATAGTCATTCTCTGGGGATGCATATGATGTTTGCTGAACCTCATCCATGAACAAATATCTCTCCTTGCTGCCCACTTTTCTCCAATAGTCTAACCGCGATAATTTTAATGGAATATAAAGTGTAGTAGTAGTAACTAGTTTTCATATTTACTTTCCGCCTCAATAAATCACCTTCAGGTGGCTCGCAAGACATAGGAAACATCTGTTGGACAGTCCATGACTATCTATAATTGTCTTTCTTGAATGGTGGGATGGCTAATCAAGCCGTATTCTTGTAAAATATGTTTCTCATTTTGAACTTGAATTATGTTGGAAAAAAATCTTATGTTTAGGAGGCGAACTCCACTACACCGAGAGAATGGGTGTCGCCAATTCTTTCCAATTTTCTAAATAGCAAAAAAACCCTCCTAAATAGCTATCGGGGCGTTAAAGCGGAGTTAAATCATGCTATACTATAGCGTGCAATTGTACACGGATTCCATTTAGCGGCCAACTGATCAAGCCGCTAAACCAGGCTATTTAAAATTTTGACTTCCTACACGGCTTTGAAAAGGTATTTATATGGTGTCTTAAGAGAAAAAAATCTACCAAATCCATAGCTCCCACATAATAGGAACATGTCAATTCTGCTGGATTATTTCTAGCTACTTACCAGGGGAGGTTGTCCACTTTTGATACACATGACCTAGTTTAGCACGCTTTTACCTTTTCAACGTTTCGTTATCTGTAAACGTGACATAAGAAGATGTCAAGAAGTCCATTTAGGTTTGAGAGATCAGTAAGAATTAGAAATACGGTGGTGTAATGAGGAAGGGAAGTTAGTGGGGGTAAGCAATGGCGATTATCAATTTATCATGGTTAGAAGAGGGAGTGGGAGTGAGCACGGCAGAAACCTATGAATTAGCAAAGTAATTAGGGTTTGGTGCCCGGTGTTCTTTTCTCCACGGGGATCCAAATGCACCCTTTATTTTGTTAGATCAGCATGTGCACGTTAGGAAACAATCCCTTTTAAATAATAATAAAAGCCACTTAAAAATTACACCAAAAAAACCATTGGGAAAAAAAGCGAACTTCAGTACTTCTGGAGAATTTGTGTCATCAAGTAATTTCTATAAATCTTTCAAAAGGTATTTATATGTCGGCTTAAGAGAGAAATCCGACCTACATCCACAACTCTCACATAATAGGAATCGATCGATTTTAGCTACTCCTTCCATCTCAAAATAGATGTCGCGGATATGTCAAAATTTGGATGCATCTAGATACTATTTAGTATATAGATTCATCCAAATTCTGACAAACCTCCGACATCTATTTAGAGACGGAGGGAGTACTTATCAAGGGAGGTTGTCCAACACTTTTGATGCCAATGACATAGTTTAGCATGCTTTTACCTTTTCAACGATTTGTTATTTGTAAAGATGACACAAGAAGATGTCAACAAGTCCATTGAGGTTTGAGAGATCATTAACAATTAGAAATATGGTGGTGTACTCAAGAAGGGAAGTCGGTGTGGGTAACCGATGGCGGTTATACATTTATCATGGTTAGGAAAGGGGGCGAGAGGGAGCATGGTAGAAATCTATAAATAAGCAAAGTAATTAGGATTTGGTGCCTGGTTTATTTTCTCCATGGGGATCCAAAAGGGACCATTTGTTTTGTTATACCAGCAAGTGATTGTTAGAAATTAATCCCTTTTAAATAAAAATAAATAAACTTAAAAATTACACCAAAAACAACTGGGGAAAATCTCAGTCAAACAAGGCAAACTTTAGTACATCGAGAGAATTAGTGTCATCAACTAATTACTATAAGACTAGTCACAGTGGGGAGTATCATATAGTAGTATCATATATATGGTGCTAGTATATGATAACATCTCCATAATGCATAGTATCATGTAGTAGTACCATAGCCTTACTGTATTTATTGTTTTGTAAAATCTCAATGTAAAATTGTGTACAAGATTTATTTGGGATTAGTTTTTCTAATCCTACATGTTATGATACCGTATCTATCTATGATATCAACATAATCTCTTTCATCATTAATTGTAGTGACACATAAGCATTTTGCAAGCATGTAATGCATGATACCACCTATGATACCCCCATTAGGGCTAGTCTAAATCTTGCAAGATATATTTATAATAATGGTCGGATGGCTAATCAAGTCATATTCTCGTAAAATGAGTTTCTGTTTTTGAACCTGGACTTTGTTGGTTGAATGTCATAATTTGCTAAGGATATTACTTAAGTGTTATGTTAGGGGTACTAGCATAGATGTAGGTTGAGAAAGGTGGTCTGGCTAAATTTTGTCCTGCGGTGGTGCCGCCAGGCATGAATCCCCCTCTCCTTCACCAAATGCACATTATATTTTGTTAGATCAGGTGGACACGTAGAATTGGTCACCTCGGGAATACGAAAAATAAATAAGGAACATAGACTCCAAACAAGAAATTACACCGTGGACCCTTTGAAAAAAGAACCTTAGGCACAGAAGGAGAACTTTACTAGATTGAGAGAACAGGTGTCATCGACTCTTCCCAATGTTCTAAATAGAGACAACCCTCCGAAATAGCTATAACGAGCAATTTTACATGTATTCCATCTAGCGGCAAACTGCTCTACCAGGCTATTTAAAAAATGGACTTCCTATACTGCTTCCAACATGTTTTTATAGGGTGTCTTAAGAAATAAAATCTACCCTACATCTCCCACAATAATAGGAATCGATCAATTCTAGCTACTTATTAAGGGAGGTTGCCAACACTATTGATTCCAATGACCTAGTTTATCATGCTTTTACCTGTTCAACGATTTGTTATCTTTAAAGGTGACACACGAAGATGTCAAGAAGTTCGTCATTTAGGTTTGAGAGATCAGTAACAATAAGAAATATGGTGGTGTATTGAAGAAGGGAAGTCGGTGGGGTAAGCCGATGGAGATTATGAATTTATCATGGTTAGGAGAGGGATTGAGAGTGAGCATGGTAGAAATATATGAATAAGAAAAGTAATTAGGGTGTGGTGGACAGTTTTGTTTTCTCCATGGGGCCCAAAAAGGCACCATTTCCTTTGTTAGATCAGCAATGTGCACGTTAGAAATTAATCTCTTTTAAACATGAAATAAAGAAACTTAAAAATCACTACATTGAAAACCATTGCCCCCATTTCGATAAAAAGAAAACCATTGGGGAAAAATCTCAGTTGAAGGAGTGTAATTAGTAAGAATTAAATAATATGGTGATGTGTTGAGGAAGGGAAATCGGCGGGGTGGTAAGCGCTTTATGGCAATTGTCACGGTGAGGAGAGGGAGCGAGAGTGAGCATGGTACTACTACTAGGAAACTATGGATAATAATAAGCAAAGGTTTGGTGCCCAGCTTTTTTTTTTCCAAACATAGTTTAATTGGGTGGGAATGGCTGAGGTCGTACACGTTAGCTGGGCTAGCACTAGAACCCCAAATAAGATCTCAAATCATGGCACGGTTTACTATAAATGCAGCATCAAATTGGGACCTCGATGGGATCCGGACAGGTGAGCCGATGGAGCGAACTGGTGGCCGGTCAACCACTCTCTCACTCGATCGATATATAATCAGCACAGCCGCTCCCTTGGTCACTTGTCACGCTCGATCGCATCAAGGTAGTACATTTCGTAGCCATAGTACGTATAGTTTTTCTCTTGTGAAGTGACAAAATGATAACGACCGGGCGCATATATGACAATATGTAGCGATCGATCGGCTACACGGTGTGATGATGGAATGCAAGAAAATCGGGATCAAGTACGGGTAGTTCAGCTGATGGTTTTGCTTCACTTGGTAAAAGGGTGTGTGTGTGTGATCGTCTGCATTGAGTCATCCGTCGACAGGGACATGTAACCACACCCTATTTACTATTAGAAGGGTCCATGCTCCCAAACCACCACAAATTTTATCGATCGAGAAAGGAAGGATCATGCGGTCGGATGGACGTAGAGCCACGACGGTTGATCGATCATCCAAACTCTTGCGCGACTATTCCAAACTAGTAGCCTCGAGGGTCATGTTACTAGCAGTACCTTGACAGCGTAGACAAGTCCAGGACCATGCATCAATGTTACTATCGCACAGCATCATAGAGACGTACACTACGTGCTGCCGAGAAGCAAAGTTGGACAACTGCTCCATTTAGGAGGTCACCGGCCGGCCGGGACAATATGAAGAAACTCTTCGGACATCCTCTTCTCAAACCTGCATTGCTCTACGGAATCGTCTCATACTTCTGTATGGAATTTATCCTCGGATGGTATTATTAATTAATTTCCATCAAATCGATGTATCTTGATTTTATGAATGGAAATACTAAATTCTTACGAAAGTATATTTGGAAACTTAAAGTTTCACTGAAAATAAAGGTTTTCATGTGGGTTTTTTTATATAAGAAAGTGTTGCTCACAAAAGATAACTTAGCAAAGAGGTACTGAAAGGGTAGTAAAAAACGTCTTGTTTCCGTGATGAACAAGAAACAGTGTTAAACATATTTTTATACCATGTCCTTTGGCTCATCTTGTTTGGAGCATAACATATATGACTTTCAGTTTAGCACCGCCACACCCAATATATCCAATATGTGTTTAGAAATTGGCTTTCTAGCATTCATCATAAAATAAAGGTTCAAATCCGGATAGGAGTTTTTGCACTTTGTTGGGCTATTTGAAACTACACGCATGATATAATTTTCACAAGACTGGAGCTACCCATTTTTTACAGGTAAGCTACAAAAGTACTCACTGGATCCGGCTTTGGTCCTACCTTCTCGGAGCGGAACAGCGACACCTATCTATTCTGCATGCACATTGTTGGAGATGGTTGTTCAAGATATCTTCAACCAGGATGAGCGGCTTTGTAGAAGAATTAATGATGCTAGTCGTTTCATGTTTTTTCTTATCCGCTGGCTCATTTTTTTTAGGTGAGAAAAGTAGAAATAGAAGGAACAAAAAAAGAAATAGAAGAAAGATAAATGAGCCGGGCATCCGACGGCTGTTTTGAAACATATTTGGGCTTTTACCAAAAAAAAGATAGAAAGGAGACACCAAATCGGAAGATACAATACATGGAGGTGTTTTTCTTTTTGTTGCAAAAACACGCAGGCTCTTCATGCCACGCCAGCCTGACATGGGTCCATGCTATCAGAAACAACGTCAAACGGGCTAAACACACCGTTCAGTGCTGCCTGCAAGATTTAGAGCGAAAACCGGTAGATTTTTGCAAAAATATCGAAGACGTACTGGTAGGTTTTTGAAATCCTAGCCCGAAACGTGGTAGTAAAATGCAATCTTCTCTTTTCACATGCACATATAGATTTACATGTATCTATACACTATAACACGTCTAGATATACGTATATCTGAACAAATCTGCGAGATATTTTCGAGACCTGGGAGGGAGTGCATAAAATGTCCAGAGATACATAATTGATCTGCCGTGCATCGCTGCATATCCCGGTCATATATTAGTTTTCTAGTCGTCTTGGTGCATTGTCTCTGTTGGCCTACGTGCATTTGCCCAATAATGGGCGGCTAATAACACACGCCTTTTTGAATAACACATCTGATGCGTTGAAATCTTCTCTTGACCCCATCTCTGTTGTGATCGATCATTTGCCACTTACTCCGGAGCTCCGTCCCGCCATACACCGTATACGTACGTCCCAACGGCGCCTCCTCGTTTTTCCGTTGAAATTCGTTCAAGCCGTACTGTTGTCACCCTCTACTAGCTAGGTATGCGTACGCAGATCGAATAGACATACTACCTAGCGAGCGCTCATCGGAACTGAGTGGGGAACATCCACATGTAGAACAGTAGAAGGCATGCATGCATGGAACGGCCGAACGGGCGAGAGAGGGACGTTAGTTTGGTGTATGCATATGCATTATTCTTTCCTTTGTGTTTATGAGATGTAGAGAAAATTAGGTTTCATCATCAATAGGCCACTATGACAACATGTTTACGTGTATATACATCTAACAAACATACTATGGAAGTTATAAGAAGGCGATATCCCTTTCTCTCGGGTCGCCGTATATTTATAGGCCGGTTAACCAAAACCACCGGAAGGCAATTACAACAGCGTTTGCATCATGATTACAACAGATCTCATCTTGATTCTTGAGAAAACTAGACTGCCAAAAAGACTTGGGGGTCTTGGCATCACTCGCACCAAACTCATGAACATCTGTCTAAGGGTCGTCAAGTGGATTTGGAGACTCGTCACTCAGGAAGAAGGGTTGTGGAGGAGTTTACTCAGTAGGAAGTACCTACAAAACAAGGACCTATTGGTGGACGAGCACCGATCAGGTTCACAATTTTGGAACACTATCCAAAAGTTCAAATCGGTGTTTAGCCTAGGGCTGAAACATATCGTGAACAATGGCTCCTCCACTAGATTTGGCAAGATTGGTGGGTAGGACAGGGGGCCCTCTATGTGAGGTATCCACATGTTTTTGCCATTTCAGCCAAACCCCTCGCCAGAGTCGCTAACTCTAAGGTAGCGAGAGAATGGGTTCTGCTGATTAGAAGGACCATGGGCATCCAGGAAAGGGTGGACTAGGATAACCTCATGCGAGAGATCCATCATATCCAACTCTCCCCCTCCCGAGATGAATTCTCGTGGGCTCTGGAACCTTCTGGCAAGTTTTCTGTCAGATCCTTATACCTAAAACTATGCCAAGGAACGCCTATGGCTATCTTTGTTAGTTTATGGAAGATCCATGTGCCACTAAAGATTAAGATATTCCTATGGAAAATGATGCAGAAGAGACTCCCATCTAGCGATAATATCCATCAGCGACACAACCCAAGAAATATGTTGTGCCTCCTTTTTCGAGCACATGAAGACACCAACCATATCTTCTTTGGCTGTGTTTTGGATAAATTCATGTGGAGCGTAGTTCAGAAACTACTCTCTCGTTCTTGGAATCTGGCATGCTATGCTGATGTACATCGCCTGATTCAACCCGTGAGGGGGCTGACGGGTGTGTCCTATATATGGACTTGCTATGAAGATATGTGTTGGTCCCTTTGGACCATTAGGAATAAGATTACCATAAAAACTTCTTTTCCTAACCAACTGGCTGGTTGCATTTATAAAATGATATCTCACTTGCAGCTATGGACTCATGTGGCTAAAGCACAAGACAACACTAGTACAAACTCCTTACTTAGAGACGGTGCCTAGAGGCGATTAACCCCCAAAACTAGAAAGAACCGGCTGCGTTCAGCAATCTCAGGAGGTTATTATTTCTGGACCATCTCTAACTATAGCCTCAAACGGTTATAAATTAGCACCACATCTAGTACTACTTCCTCCCCAGTCGCTCGTTAAAACAAAATGCCTCTAAGTGAAACCTGAGACGTAGGAAATTATTGGCTGTCTATTTAGAAATTTTAACCACAGCCGTCCATAAAAATTAACTACCTTCAGGAACCTCCTAAGGCTAACCATTATAACGATCGCCTCGAAAACCTGTAGTTAGGGCGGTTATTAATTCCTACCGCCTCTGAAAGTGCATGTGCCCCCATGTGTGGTTTTGGTAATTAATGGTAATCTTTATGGACTTATGTTTGCATTGAGTTTTACCTGTAGGATTTGTCCATAGGCAATGCTTGAACCATATGTTGGCTTCAAGGTTGGGAGAAGAAGAAAATGAAGAAGATTAAGTGTTGACCAAGGTTTCAATGAGTGATCCGAAGATTGGTCAAGTGAGAGTTGAGCCTATAGCAAGTGTGTCTTAAAGACTAAAGTTGGAGTGATATCTCTTATGTACCTTCAAGACACCAACATAATAAAGAAAGAAGAAATGATGTGCAAGTTCAAAATGAGCCATCTCGAAGAGATCATTTGCTTGAAGCTTGCCATCCTATGGTGATCATGCATATGGGAAGATGGTATGCCCAAAAGAGAAGCTCTACCATAGTGGAGTATGGGGAGTAATTTGCAAGTCTTCACCAAGCTAGCGCAATAAAGAAAGGTGTTCCATCTTGAGGTGGAGAAGATTGTCATCATCAAGCTCAAGTGGAATATGCACAAGGCAAAGGTACGTTCTTGATAGGGGTTCCTTCTTACCGGTCTCATGGTGTTAGTTGGGGAGCCAGGTTTATAGGATAGATAGTCGTACTATCAAGAGGGGCTCTCGAGTGAGTAACTTGATCATACCCTTCGTAAGAGCTCAAACCTTTGCATACTTGGCATCATCTTTCTTGGTTGTTATTTGGATCTTATCCATGTGAGATTCTTGATCTTGTGGTAATATTCATAACAAGCTCTAGTTCATCGAAAACGGATTTCATATGCATTCTCTATTGCATTTTCGATATTGGAGGTTTTACCGGTTTGTCTTTTAGAGATTGGTAAAACCTTACATTATTTTGTTATTATTCATGAGATGATTTAGAGCTTGTGTTAATCTTCATGACAAGCCCAAGTTCATCGAAAACGGATTGCATATGCATTCTCTATTGCGTTTTTGATGTTGGAGGTTTTACCGGTTTGTCTTTTTGAGAGAGGTCAAACCTTTCGTAATTTGGTTCTATCCTCTGTTGCTGGACTATGATGGTTCCCTGCATGATCTTGTAGAGTTTGTTGTCCTCTTTAAAACAAGCCTAAGATCATCAAAACCAGAGTCCGAATGCAAAAGTTATGGTTGTTTTCGTATTGCTGTTTCTGTTAGTTTTGCCTTGGCCGGAATGTCCGGAGTGAATAGGCCGAAATGTCCGGCCCACACACTCCAGGGCTGTAAAGGTTGGATTTTGGAGGACCTATATAAGGGACCCTTCTTCCCTAATGTTTACCTAACCATTCTTGCAAGTTTTCCCCTCCATTGTTGATCTTCTTGAGCTTGCTATCCTCAATCCCTCCATTGATTCTTGCATATTCTTGAGGGATTTGAAAGAGGAGATATAGATCTACAACCCCACCAATCAATCTCTCCTCTAAGTGAGGGGAACATCTTGGGATCTAGATTTTGGAGTCTTTTGTGGATTTCCTCCATTGTTCTTCCTCTCCTATTCCCCCATAAGCTTTTGTAGCTTTGGTGGAATTTGGGAGAGAAGGACTTGACCACTTCTTGTGTTCTTGCCATTGCATTTGGTGCATCGGTTTGAATTCTCGGTGAGGATTCGATTGGGTGAAAGGTGAGAAGCCTTTTACTCTTGGGTTCTTGGAACCCTAGACGGTTTGGTTCTATTGCAGGTTTGTGGATTACTTGGGGCCTCCAATTAAGTTGTGGAGCTTTCCCCAAGCTTATTAGTTGGGAGCCTCCAATTGAGTTATGGAGAAGTGCCCCAATATTGTGAGAGGTTCCGGATTGCCACCGACAAGTGCACCGCTATTGGAAGTGTGGATCGATCCTGTTGGGGTGAGATTCACAGGAGAACAAGGGAGGCCTTTTGTGGTGTTGGTGGTTTGAAACCACCCCCCTCTCCAAACGAGACGTACTCCATTGGGAGGAACTCAGTAAAACATCGTCGTATCCGTGTGCCTCGGTTATCTCTATACCCGAGCTTTACTTATGCACCTTACTTTGTGATAGCCTTCGTGCTTGAAGTCTATATCTTGCTATCACATAGTTGCTTGTATTGCTTAGCATAAGTTGTTGGTGCACATAGGTAAACTATAGTATATATAGGTTTTGTGCTTGACAAAGTAAACGCTAGTTTTATTCCGCCTTTGTTAAGCCCATCTCGTAAAAGTTTTAAACCGCCTATTCACCCCCCATCTAGGCGACATCTATGTCCTTTCAGCCTCAAACTTATATCTAACTAGAGGCGGATTCAATTATAAACCGTTTTAGGTCTCCTTGCTATTTTTTTTGCAAGATGCTCTCCTTTGATATTTTAATCGATCAAGGCTTTGCTGGTGAGATGCCTTGGAGATTCACTAACCAGTTTAATCTTGTGCTGGTGAGTTTATATGGATCAAGGCTTCGTGCTAGGGTGAGTTTCCTAGTGTTATTTTGAAGGTGTGTTTTAAACTTGTCCACTTTTATTTTTGTACAATCTTTTTTTGCAAACAACATTTATCATGCAATCAATTCTCACATACATATTAGTAGCACATACAATCATGGTCAGAGTAACAACTACTTCGTGTATTTAAAAAATGTGGATATGGCTATTATAACCATGACTAGGATAACAATGACACCAAAGGCATATTGTAGACACCTTTTCTTCCAAATAGTATACTTTTTATCTTATTCATCTTCAACCTAGTTTTTTCCTACTCTCTTGCTTCTTGATGTTGTGTGCATCGATGATATTGGCCAACACCAACTTTATTTTTCCCTTCTCTTCCACAACCCTTTCCATTTTTTCGTTGAAGGTTTTCATTGCTTGGTCCATCATTCGAATTGTCTCATGAGCTAGCCTTAGCTTATCTTCCATCTTCATCAATTCTTCATTGGTCTTCCTCAATTCTTTATTTGTTTTCCTCTTCTTTATTTTTTGTGTCTAGACAACATTGGAACTGGACACATCCATCACGAATATCGCAGTCACAAGCTGATTCCTAGAAAAAATAAAAACAAATTGAATTCAGAAAATCTCACCAGATGCATCCAAAATTTCAAAACAAATAGAATTAGAGAGACAAAAGCTAGAAGCTTAGTACCTCATCCGATGAGGATGAGTAGTTCCCGAGGCTGACAAGGATCTCGTTGTCGTCCACTGTCCTAACCATGGCAACACGTACGCAGGCAGCGGAGATCTGAGGCACGACGACGATTTGACGTCTACAACACCTCGTGGCGACAAGATCTAGATGCTGGGGTGCTCGATCTAAACCGCGAACAACGGACGGTGATAGGTGGGGGCATCCAATGGCGGTGGTTTTGGAGGGAGAAGGGAGAGGACGCGGGGCAGAAGGGGGCTTCAGAAGAGTGAGGAGGAAAGCGAGGAAGAAGGTTCTGACTGGGTCATAAAGAGGAGAATTCGGACCCTCCGGATAATAACCGGATGTCTGTAAAAATGCTTTTTTGGATTGCTCAATTTTCATCTATTTGTTTTAGATAAATGCTATATTAAATGCATGTGAATTCATATTTTATTACTTGTGCATATTAATTTGTTTTATTTTGCAGATGTACCATGGGTGAATGTACCTGGAGAATCGTGCGACCGATGTGTACCTTGACGATGTCAACGAGTTTTTAAACACAGCTGAAATGAATGCAGTTTATATAGAGGACCCATGGATACTTTGCCCGTGTTATGACTGTAAAAACATCCAGAGTTTTACAAGCATTTCACAAATTCAGATATATTTGATCAAAATGGGATTCGTGACTGGAGGGTCCGAATATGGCACAACGCAGAGGCGATCATGTTTAACAAACATCTCGAATAAACTTTTAGAGGCTGTTAAGAAAACAACCCGTCTGATGTAGCAACTTTAGAGGCGGTTTTTAAAATAATCCATTAGAGGTATCAACTGTTAGAGGCGATTTTTAAAATAATCCGTCAGAGGTGATAGTAGGAAGCCATGACGGAGCATGGCCGGCGACGACCCAAAGACACAACGGTGTCCGCTCCTCCGCCTTTTATTTCAATGCAACAAACAAGCATTACGAACACGCATTACAAATAATCTCCCAAAGGAACACACATTACAAATAATAACATTAGACAAACATATATAGCTAGATGATGATATATTAATAATATTGTTCTACAAACATTACAAACACGCAACATTGAGAAATACAAATATATACAACTAGATCGAAAGGTTAGCTAGCTAGAAGGGAGAACATATTACATAGACAATAGGTGCATCCACCATCTATATCAGTCAAAAGCAAACATACTAGTGGAACCAATTGATCACCAGTTGTTGTCGTGCCCCTAGCCATCACCTCCCTCCTCCCACCTATTCTGTCCCCAACCATCGCCTCCCTGCTCCCACCTGTTTTGTCCCCAGCCATCGCCTTCCTGCTTGCAAGCTGGCGCTAAGGATGACCATCTCCAAGCTCCGCCTCATCCAAAGCGATTACAGAGACATGGACGACCAACCTACATAGCTTGGGTTCCTTCCATGTGTGTTGTCCCTTGTATCTCCTAGCGGAGTTTCTTTCTGTTCTTGTTGGATCTTGAACCTCGAATCTTGTATAACTATTCAGCCTTTTTTTTTTATTTATTAAGTTAAAGCCAGGCTCTGCTCGAGTCTATTGTCTAAAAAAGGAAAATTAGACTAGGAAAGTTAGGATTCAGTTTATACATCATCGAGATATAAAACCGTGTGATCATAAAAGATATGTCATGGTACATGATTTCAAATACACCCCCTCAATGACAGTCGGGAGAGGTTGAGATTGCGTTTGAACTTTTCTCATTGTCGTAAGGGGAGGGGTTTAGTAAACCCATCAGCCACTTGATCACAAGACGGTATGAACCGAACATCCAACAATTTGTTGGCTGCCATTTCACGAACAAAGTGATAGTCTATATCAATACCCTTTGTGCTGACATGAAAAGTAGGATTAGCATATAAATACGTTGCACTAAGTTTATCACACCATAAACATGCATCCTTGGATCTTGATACTCCTAGTTCATCAAGTATGGACTGTAACCAAATTGTTTCTGCTGTTGCATTGTCCAAGGACTTATACTCAGCCTCAGTAATTGATCTTGACACTATAGGCTATTTCCTTGTACTCCACAATACTAATTTTGAACCAAAAAATACTACTCCCTTCGGTCCATATTATTGTTCTCAACTTTATCTAGATTCGGATGTATCTAGTTAAGTATTTAGACTAGATGTATTTGTATCTAGACAAAATTAAAAACATTAATATGGACCGGAGAGAGTACAAAGCCTCTTGTTGATCGATGATCATCACAATCTCCTACCCAGTCTGCATCATAGAATGCACTTATATCAGAGAATCCCCTCCACCAGTCTCGCTCCGGTTGGCGGCGTCGACTGATCTAGGATGGGAGCAGGGATCCGAGGAGAGGTCCATCGTGCAAGATGTAGCACAGACGGCGAAGGAAGAAGCGGTGATGTATGGCGGGGATTCCGGTAGTTATGTGTGTAGTTGCAAAATATAAGATGGGAGTATTCTTTTAGCATAAGACTGTGTTATGTGTGTAGTTGCACTGTTGTTTTTAGGAGTGTGTAGCTGCACGGTTTGCACTCCCTTGGCCATGTTGGGCAAACAATCCAGCCCAATATATTCCTGCGGCCCATCTGGAGGTCCAGTCTGTGGCAACGATCAGACCCAGTTGCGGCTCACTGCCCCCGCGCCCTAGAGCTTGCCGCCGCCGCGCCGTAACTCAGCACCACCCCCGACCCTTCACCGTCCCTACCCTGCCTCTCTCGCGCGCGGCGCTGCAGCAACCGCCGCTCCCATCGCACCTCATTCCTTCCCTGCTGCTCCCACCCTGTCCGCGATCTCGGACATTGGTTTCTGAGGTACGAGCTGTTGTAGCCATCCAGTGATTGTTTGATTCCAAACTAAACCTTTGCAAAATCTGGGTGTGCCGGTGGGCACCATCTAGAATTTTAGATCTGAACTGTGAATTACCGGGAGGTTTATTTGATGGGTGGGGTGATCTCGCAGGTTATTAGTCAATGGTAGGCTGGCGGGCGGCGGGTGCTCGTGCCGTTCTTCGCCGGCTGGGCGCGGCGGCGGCGCCGAAGCAGGATGGCCGTCTACTCGCAGCCAGCTATAGCAGCACCAGCAGCAGCGCGAATGCTCCGTTTGGCTTGGGTATGTGCCTGTTTGTCCCCAGTCTTCATTTCGTTACTGTACTGATATGTGCGTCTAATATGATTTGAAGTAGAATTAGTGTCATAACCTGTCGAGGCTAGTGAACACGTGAGATTCGTAATGAAGGACAAGTTTTAAATTAGTGTTATTTAAGTTAACCTCAGCAGGATCCTGTTAGCTTTAGTTGTATCCATGTTTTGATGAGCTCTCATGCAGTACCAGATCTTGTGCCATCCTGTCGAATATTAGTCTTACGGTGAATCCACACCTATCTGTTCATTCTTGTCTATTGCTTAGAGTCGTTTTTAGTGTTAACAAGTGTAGAGAAGGGGTTTGACTCTTGATATTTTGATGGCTTTCTAACGATTTTCTTGTACACATGTAGGCCAATACAGAAATTTGTTGAGGGCACACACGTTTACCTCCAGGGGGATTCCATCGAACTTCCATCAGCTGATCCGTAATGCTGTAATGCACTTTTCCTGTTCTTCTGCAGTTTCTTATCAGCCTATCCTTCTGTAGCTACTGGTTGACTTTTGGTAATAACCTATGTTGTCCCTGGGCAACTGACTCCTAACGAGCAAATTTTTAAACGTGTCTTAATAATAAGTGACTATTATGCCATTACATATTGAACACCATCATGATCACATTGCTTGGCATCACAAAACATACTGGTATGTCTTTTATTTGTGTTTACATGGACAATTTGCAATCGAATGTAGGGAATATCAACCACAAGAAATTTGCTAGCTGAGGATACTGCTATGGTTCCAGTTTCTTCTCCTTTGACATCTCCGCTGGGGAATGCAGAAGAGACAGACAAAAAGGGTGCAGTGGTAAAGAAACTGAAAGTTCAAGCCATCAAGAAGGATATCAAGCAGGTAAAAGCAGCTCAGTAGAAGTTCTATTCCACCAATTCTCCTAAATTTGAGTAAAGAGATACATGCTGTTCTGGGACAGTCATGTTGAGTATGCAATTTCCTTTAAACTTCCCCTTAATTTGTCACAAATAACAAATCTGTATGCTGTGTAACATTCATTGAGCTGTTTGATACACAAACAACAAATCTGTATGCTTAATATGTGTTCCAGAGATTTGCAATGGGTACATAGCAAACCACACTGTTAGTATCGATGCAATTATACAGTTTTTATTATATACATTCCTGTTTTTAGTAGAACGTGCAGCTGTTATTTAACATCCATCAAAATGGCTTCTATTCATTGCAAAAGTTATATATTGGTTTTCCCTAAAAAAAATATATTGGCTGCATAATATTTGCTTATTTCACGTCTCTGGAATAATGAGCATGTAGGAGATTAATGCAGCCCGACAGACGTCATGAACTGTTGTTCTGCTCATAATCTTTTACCAGTACCATCAAGATATATTCAATTCTCTAGTTCATTTGATCTTTCTGGCTGTTCTAGAGCCCCAAGAAGGTGAATCTGGTAGCCAAGCTGGTTCGAGGAATGCGCGTGGAAGATGCCCTGTTACAGTTACAAGTAACGGTCAAAAGAGCTGCAAAAACTCTGTACGAGGTTCGCTATTTTTGCACAACCTTGCATACTTATGTAACTCTACTGCTTCCTGTGAGCGATGATCGATGTTTTTCATGAGAATTTCTTGCTACCAATCAATGTAGGTGATCCATTCTGCTCGCGCCAATGCAGCTCACAACCACGGATTGGATCCTGATAAACTTCTTGTGGGTAAGATTGCAAAGAGCCCCAAATTTACTTCCATGTCCGCAATAAATCGAATCTTACATTCTTACTCCTTTCATTTCCTTTATTTTTGATCCCGCAGAGGAGGCCTTTGTGGGGAAAGGACTTTATCTCAAGAGGCTGTCTTACCATGCCAAAGGGAGGTGCGGCATGATGGAGAGACCGAGGTGCAGACTGACGGTGGTGGTCAGAGAGGCTACAGCCGAGGAAGAAGCAAAGATTGCTAAGCTCAGAGTTAGCAACTACAAGAAGCTAACCCGGAAGGAGAGGCAGCTCATGCCGCACCGGCTCATCGAGGTCAGCCCCAAGTGGGCTCGCAGAAGTAAGGAGGAGGCCGGTGGGTTTTGATAGGATGGGTTTTTCGTTTGCAGGATCCGTGTTTCTTCATTGGTCTGCTCCCAGAGAGTAGCTGCATCTTCAGTCTTCTAGTTGACTGTTCAAATTTGCTGAAGAACAACCATGGCTCGCATAAGTGTGATCTTATAACTCAAGGTCTCGTTTGCCTGAATAGTCGTTGTTTTGTACTATGAAATCTTTCAAGACATTTGGGCTGTGTTGGAGCGAATTCTGCTTGACGATGAATAAGTTTTACCTCTGTTGTGTGAGATCGGTCTGTCCTTTGCTTTAGATGATGCAGTATTTGTTTGTGATTCAGCTTATTCTTGGCAGTTGAATATTTGTTGGAGTTCATAGTCTGGGCGTTGCTGGTTTACAAGAAGATATCAAATTGCGGCGGCATTCAGATTATGATCATCATCGATTACCTGATCGGTGAATCCGTTTTTGCCTAGTCAACTGGATACATCGACACCACCCTTGGTGTAAGACGGACACATTACAAGTGATTTACACTGGCACGCATGTTGAGTCAGATCTCCGGTGCTCTGAACATGGTGGGCTCTTCTTCCATCACCTCCACCAGCTCCGGCGCCGCGTGGACGTACACCACCCAGTCCCCGCCCCCGCGCGCGCTCGGCATCGGCATCACGTACCCGGCGCCCCCGGGCCACGGGAAGTGGTACGACGCGAACGCCGGCACGCCCCACCCGAAGTCCACCTCGCCCACCGGCAGCCTCATTCCCGACGACACCACGCACGCGACACCCGCGCCCTCGCCGTCACCAACTCCCAGGTAGGCCCTCGCCACCGTGGGCTTGGGACGCTGCGCCTCCACCCAGTCCACCAGCTCCCCGAAATGCTCCCCCGTCGCCGCCTCCGCCACCCACCGGTGCACGTCCTCCGCCACGTCCGCGAGCGCCATGCCGCGCAGCTCGCCCGCGCCGATCACGCCGTAGGGGATGGTGAGAACGTTGCCGAAGTAGGGCTTCATGGCGCCGTCCGGGGACACGCGGGCGCGCCCATCGACGACCACGCCCATGGAACACGAGTGGGCCGTGAACGCCCTGGCGTAGAGCCGCCACAGGTGGGCCGTGAAGGACTCGAGCTTGGTGCGCCCGGGCCCCGCCGAGGCCTGCAGCGCCGCGACGTCCGCGGCGGCGACGTGGTAGATGCGGTTGACGGCGGCGGGTGGCGCCCCCGTGGGCGGTGGAACGCGGCTGACGGGGACGAAGAGGCGGTCGGCGAGGGTGCCTGCGGTGCACGACGGAGGCGGGGTGCTCGGCGCGAGGAGAGAACGGCTGAAGGATGGCGCTGGAGGTGCGGATGCGCCCCTGGCGGCCGCAGCCCACGCGACGAGGAACATGTTGAAGGAGTAGGCGTCGCAGATACGGTGGTCGAAGGTGCACCCCACGACGGCGCCGCCGCACCTGAACTTGGTCACCTGCGCGTGCATGCATACGTACGTATGACATGTTAATTGATGTAAGTTTTGCATTTGCATGTCACACTTGATTTTTGTGGAACGGTTTTTTTTTTGTTGGCGTCAAGATTAGGTAACTCCACATGCAGTTGGAGGCAAATACAGCTGACCGCCACATGGAAAAGATGCATGCTTTCATGAGGTGATCTCTTTGCTCGTTTTTTTGCAATGCAAGTGTAGTGCGATACGCAATCTATGGCTCTACGTGGCATGCAAAGCCCGTAAACTAAGATCAGGCAACACACACGCATTTTATTGTCATGGAGATGCATGTATGGTGCAGTGCACGAAATATTTGGTTTTGAAATGATCAGAACCTGCACGCTCATGACCCCGGCCTTCTTCCTGGGCACCAGCTTCTCCACGCTCTCGTCCGGCAGGCCGAGCCGCACCTCCCGCAGCTCGACGCCGTCCGCGGTCGCCTCCGCGAAGTCCACGCCGCGGCCGCTGCACAGCAGCTCCGGCTCCCCCGCGTCGTTGGCCACGACCTCCCCGGCGAGCGGATAGTACGCCACCAGCACCTTGGCCAGCGCCGCCTTCAGGGTTGACACGGCCGCGGCATCAGCAGCGGCGTAGCAGAAGAAGACGCCGACGTCGATGGGGGGCAGGATGAGGTCCAGGTTGGAGAGCGGCAGGCGGTGCTCCTGCAGCGGCAGCGCCGGCGCCACGGTCGAGGTGAACGTGGCGGTCACCTCGATCTCGTCGCTGCCGTGGCATTTGGCGGCGGTGGGCTCATGATACTGCACCATGGTGCGCGCTCGTAACGTTGCTTGCGCGAGCTGCCGAGGAGGGAGTTGTGCGCTTGGCTTGAGTGTGCGAGTGAGTGAGTGATGAATGGATATTGTTGGTATTTATAGGAGGTCTAAAAGAAGCGGCTCCAAGCTAGGCCACACATGCCAAGCCAGTTCAGTTCAACAAAATCAGCACACAAGCGAAAAGCAACATTGACTTAATTTAATTTAATTATCTTTCCGGGGGAGGGAGGGGGGCTTTGGTGGGTTTGCAGCCGTGTTTAGTTTGGAGGTGTTTGTTCTAACTTCTTTTCCATTATCCTTTAAGTCATATTCTTGTTTTGAGTGGTGGTTGTATAGGTCTTTTTGGATAACACTTGTATGGTGAGCCATCACTTCCTTTACACTGTCTAGCTAGACTCAATACCTTGAACTTAGAACATCATATTTTGGAAACAGCAGCCTATTTCGATAACACTACATAAAAACATGCATGCAAGCAGAAGCAAAACCTCACAGAAAACAAGTGTCAGCCCAAGACAAGTCAAAATTTCAAGACTTGTCACAACAGTAGTACCATGCATGACATGTTGAAAGTTATTGGTCATATTGCGATGAAAACTCGTAATAGTGACAATTGTATGTGCTATGAATGAATAAAACTTGTTTCTGGTTTAGTGCCTATGTTGTGTCACATTTTACTGCCACTGCAAATTGTACATTCTAGATAGAGAAAATTATCTCAACGCAAACAGGGTGGTAGAAAAAGCACCGTAACTGCTGAGCCAGACTATAGATAAATGAAGAAATGTGAAAGTCTGATGCCAAAAGTACGACCTGTAGGTGACGTTTACCGCCTCCATGTCTATAGAGCTCTTCACATCGGTGACCTATATATGGCTACGTAGCGTTTTTCTGTTGCTGATGGGTTTTTCTGACCCGTGTCCATAGCGTCGCTATGTACTGGTAAACCTGTCTCAGACATGTGAAAGCTACTCCAGTTTAATAAAATTGAGTCATATTCTACGACAAGTTAGGCAGAAAAATAGCGACATTGACATGATTTTTATTATTTCTCCGATGGTATTTTTATCAACTACAACTACAAGGCCATCGGTGCATGAATGTTGCCTCTCTAGTGCTATGTTATTTCTCGATAATGAAAAGCTTGTTGACTCAAACGTCTCTGATACAACGACAACGAGTTATAATAACTGACTTGTCCAATAACAAGATGCAGCAGCCCAACATCCGATGGAAGAAAAACCAAGTTCGAACATGATAAAAGAGAAACCAAACTAAAATCCGGGCGGACCGATCTGAATACTATACCACCATCAAAACAGGGTAAACACATCCTTGGCTGATTGCTCCAGCTAGGTATATGTGTAGGGGTTCGTAGCATGGAAAACAAAAATTTTCTATCGCATACAAACAAACAAGCCAAGATCTATCTACTAGATTGTAGCAACGAGTCGATGGAATAACTCACCCTCGAAGATTCCAAAGTGTTTAACGAGAGCAGATTCTCGTGGGTGATGTAGTCGTACTCTTTCCGATCTCAAGATCGCGTGAGCGATCCTTCCGCGCAGCGTTCATAGCGCTCCATGATCGGTCACACGTTCGTACTCGACGAAGACCTTCCTCTCCCTTGTTCCAGCGAGCAGCGGAGGTTGTAGCACTCTCCTCATGATTCCGGCGACAACGGCGTGGTACCTGAGGTAGAGGGAAATCCCGGAGGCTTCGCCTTAAGCCTGCGAGTATGGTGGAGCTTATGAGAGAGGCTATTAGTGGTCTAGTAATTAGACACACCAATTAGGGCTCTAAACCAATTAGAAGGCTCTAAGCGAAACAGCTCTAAACCGGGGTCTAGGTCTAGTTTCTAGTTTAGAGGATAGGAACTTGTGTGTCTCTAGAGGGAGGCCCTGCCCTCCCTTTATAGGTGGGAGGGCTGGCGCCAGGGGAGGAGGAGTCCTCCCCAACTCGGCCTAGGGCTGGCCGCGGCTTGGGAGGACTCCTCCCAAGTCGATTCAACTTCTCCTCTTTCAAAACTGGCGGTTTGAGAAAGCGCAGTTTGACTTTTCAATTTAGGAATTAAATAAACCCTTTATTTTGGACAGCGAGAACACTTAGTACATGATGCAATCATTCCATCTTGCAATGACACATTCATGTACCCCTTCCCCAGTGCGGACATTAGGGACCTTCTAGAATGTTCGATGAAAACACGGAACCATTCCCCAACTCCAAAGCAGGACTTTCCTTATATGAATCTTATTCTCCGGACCATTCCGGATCACCTCGTGATATCCGGATCCCATCCGAGACTCGAACAACATTCGGTCTCTTTCTCATAATACCATAACTACTCAAACAACGTCGAATCCTTAAGTGTGTCTCCCTACGGTTCGTGAATTATGCGGACATGATCGAGACACTTCTCGAACAATAACCAATAGAGGAATCTGGAAATTCATATGGCTCCACATATTTCTACGATTACTTTGCGATCGAATGAACCACTTACATACGATACCAATTTCCCTTTGTCTCACGATATATTTACTTATCCGAGGTCATGATCGTCGGTATCTACGCATACCTAGTTCAACCTCGTTCTTGATAAGTACTCTTTTCTCGTTCCGTGATATGTGATCCCTTGTGACCAAGTCACATGCTTGCAAGCTAATTGGATGACATTTCACCGAGAGGGCCAGAGAATATCTATCCGTCATGTGGATGGACAAATCCCTCTTGATCCATGTGTTTCAACCAATACTTTCCGAACACCCAATGCCACTTTTATAGCCACCATGTTACGGTGTGGTGTTTGATGACATCAAAGCATCCATCCAGTAAAGGCAATATGCATGATCTCATGTTCGAAGGAATTAGGTTACTATGTATCGAAAGCATATAGCAATTGAACTATTGAAATGACTTGATCTTTATGCTACGCTTGTCTATAGGAGTATGTCCACCATATCATTCTCCTAACGATATGATCTTGTTGTTGATAACATCTCAATGTTCATGACAAAGAAACCACATCATCAATCAACCAACAAGCTAGTGAAGTATAGAGGCCATACTAGGGACTTCAAATTAAGTTTACAAATCACACAAGTATTAATGGTTTCCTTGTTAATACTATTATAGCATGAATGTAAACATTTATCATAAACACAAAGATATATAATAATAACTACATTTATTATTACCTCTAGGGCATATCTCCAACAGTCTCCCACTTGCACTAGAGTCATCTAATCTAGATTACATGGTAATATACCGAACACCCATGGCAGTTTGGTGTTGGTCATGTTTTGCCCTTGGGAGAGGTTTAGTCAATGGATCCGCCACATTCAGATCTGTGTACTTTGCAAATCTTTATATCCCCATCCTGGATATGTTCTCGAATAGCGTGAAGCAGCTTGATATGCTTCACTTCTTGTGTGACCTTGGTTCTTGCGCATTGGCTATGGCGCCCATGTTATCACAAGAGATAGACATTGGGTCCAGCGCACTAGGAACCACACCCAGCTCAGTAATGAACTCTTTCATCCATATCGCTTCTTGTGAAGCCTCCGAAGCAACCATGTATTCGATTCAGTTGAAGATCTCGCCACAACGCTTTGCTTTGCACTCCTCCATTAAGCTTCTGCACCATTCAAAATAAATACGTATCCAGTTGTGATTTAGAATCATCCGGATCGGTGTTCCAACTAGCATCGGTGTAACCATTAACAACGAGCTGTTCATCACCTCCATAAGAAAGAACCATATCCTTAGTTCTTCTCAAGTACTTAAGGATGTTTTGACATTGTCCAATGATCCACTCTGGATCACTTTGATATCTGCTAGTTAGACTAACGACATATGCGATGTCGGGTCTAGTACATAGCATGGCATACATTAGAGATCCTATGGCTGAGGCATAGGAGTCTTACTCATCTTTTCTCTATCTTACGCGATGTCGGACTTTGAGTTTTACTCAAGGTCATATTAGCAACATGGGCAAGAACCCTTTCTTGCTATCTTCCATTCCAAACCTCTTTAGAACTTTGTCCAAATATGTACTTTGTGACAATGATATTTGGCGTTCGATCTATCTCTATAAATCTTTATGCCTAATATGTAAGCTGCTTGCCAAGATCCTTCATTGAAAACTATTATTCAAATACTCTTTGACACTATTAAGAAGGTCTACATCATTCCCAATCAACAATATGTCATCCACATACAGTATTAAGAATGCTCTGAGCTCCACTCACTTTCTTGTAAATACAAGCTTCTCCATAAGTTTGTATAAAACCAAAACTTTTGATTACCTTATCAAAGCGTTGATTCCAACCGGATGCTTGCTTCAATCCATAGATGGACCGTTGAAGTTTGCATACCTTGTTAGCATCTTTAGGATCGACAAAACCTTTGGGTTGCATCATATACAACTCTTCATCAATGTCTCCATTGAGGAATGCTGTTTTGACATCCATCTGCCATATCTCATAATCATAATATGCAGCGATTGCTAACATAATCCTCCAGACTTTAGCTTCGCTACCGGTGAGAAAGTCTCATCGTAGTCAACTCCTTGAATTTGTCGAAACCCTTTTGCGACAAGTCGAGCTTTATAAACGATAACATTACCATCAGCATCTGTTTTCTTCTTGAAAATCCATTTGTTCTCGGCGACCTTCTGGCCATCCGGTAAGTCCACCAAAGTCCATACTTGGTTTTCGTACATGGATCCAATCTCGGATTTCATGGCTTCTTGCCATTTATTGGAATCTGGGCTCATCATTGCTTCCTCATATGTCTCGGGGTCATCGGTGTTGTCCACCAACATGACATTCATAACGGAATCATACCAATGGAGGTGATACGATTTCGTTGACCTCCGAGGCTCTGTAGCAACTTCAACCGAAGTTTCATGATCACCATCACTAGCTTCCTCTCTTATTGGTGCAGGCACCACAGGAACTTCTTCCGGTGCTGCGCTACTCGCAATTTCGAGAGAAGGTTCGACAACCTCGTCGAGTTCTACTTTCCTTCCGGTCACTTCTTTCGAGAGAAATTCCTTCTCTAGAAAGGATCCATTCTTAACAAAGATTTTGCCTTCGGATCTATGATAGAAGGTATACCCAATAGTTTCCTTGGTATCCTATGAAGACGCATTTTTCGCTTTGGGTTCAAGCTTGTCCGGCTGTAACTTCTTTACATAGGCAGATCCCCAAACTTTAAGGAACGACAATTTAGGTTTCTTCCCAAACCATAATTCATACGGTGTCGTTTCAACGGATTTAGACGGTGCCCTATTTAAAGTGAATGCGGCTGTTTCTAATGCATAACCCCAAAATGATAGTGGCAAATCTGTAAGTGACATCATAGAACGAACCATATCTAAGAGAGTTCGATTACGACGTTCAGACACACCATTACGCTGTGGTGTTCCCGGCGGTGTCAACTGCGAAAGTATTCCACATTTCTTCAAATGCTCGCCAAACTCGTAACTTAGATATTCACCTCCACGATCAGAACGTAGAAATTTAATCTTCTTGTTACGTTGATTCTCTACCTCACTTTGAAACTCCTTAAACTTCTCGAAAGTTTCGGACTTATGTTTCATGAAATAGATATACCCATATCTACTCAAGTCATCCGTGAAGGTAAGAACATAACGATAACCATCACATGATGCTACACTCATTGGACCACACACATCGGTATGTATGATTTCCAATAAGTCGTAGCTCGCTCCATCATACCGAAAATGGAGTCTTAGTCATTTTACCCATCGGACATGCTTCGCATCTTTCAAGTGATTCAAAATCAAGTGATTCAAGAAGTCCATCGAATGGAGTTTCTTCATACGCTTCACTCCAATGTGACCAAGGCAGCGATTGCCACATATAGGTCAAATTATAAACGATTTCAAGCGTTTAGCCTCAATGTTATTAATATGTGTATATCCACTATCGAGATTCAATATGAATAGACCATCTATCAAAGGTGCATGTGCATAAAACATATTACTCATATAAATCGAACAACCATTATTCTCGGTTTAAACAAGTAACCGTCTCATAATAAACAAGATCCCGATATAATGTTCATGCTCAACGCAGCACCAAATAACAATTATTTAAGTATAAAACTAATCCCGATGGTAGATGAAGAGGTAGTGTGCCGACGCGATCACATCAACCTTTGATCCGTTTCCCACGCGCGTCACCTCGTTCTTCACTAGCTTCCGTTTATTCGTAGCTCTGTTTGAGTTACAAATATGAGCAACCGAACCAGTATCAAATACCTGGCACTACTACGAATACTAGTGAGATACACATCAATAACATGTATATCAGATATACCTTTCTTCTTGATGTTGCCGTTCTTCAAATCGCCAAGTACTTTGGGCAATTCCGCTTCGATGACCTTCTCCCTTGCAGTAAAAACACTCAGTTTCAGGCTTGGGTCCAGCCTTGGTCCTCTTCGTCGGTATGGTAACTTTCTTACCACCCTTCTTGAAGTGTCCCTTCTGCTTAGACTTGCCTTTCTTGAATTTGGTGGTCTTATTGACCATCAACACTTGGTGCTCTTTCTTGATCTCCACTTACGCAGATTTTAACATAGCAAATAGTTCAGCAACTCTTTGTTCATGTTCTGCATGTTGTAGTTCATCACAAAGTTCTTGTAACTTGGTGGTAGTGATTGGAGGATGCGGTAAACTCCCAAAGTATTAGGAATCACTATACCCAAACTTTGAAGTTTATTTGCGTGCCCAGACATCTTAAGCACATGCTCACTGACGGAGCTACCCTCTTCCATCTTGCAGTTAAAGAACTTTTCAGAAGCTTCATAACTTTCAATTGCCGCATGAGTCTCAAAGATTAATTTGAGATCCTCGACAATATCATATGGGCGACTCTTCAAACCTTTTACGAAGCTCGATTCTAAACCATACAAGATAGCACCTGAACTATGGAGTCTTGATTCTTAGGCGAGGTAAACATTCTTTACTTCATCGGTAGCATCAGCTGCAGTGGGTCACCTAGCGGTGCATCCAGCACATAGGTCAAATTACCAGGTGAGGACAATCCTCAAATTGCGGAACCAATCCATGAAGTTGCTTCCATTGTTTTCAACTTTTCTTTCTCTAGGCGCATTAAAATTGATGGTAGGGGCTGCCATTGATCTACAACATATTTGCAATAGTTTTAGACTAAGTTTATGACAAATTGAGTTCAAATTAATTAATGAAATTAAACTAGGTGAACTCCCACTCAAAACAACATCCCTCACATTGTTTTAGTGATCACACGAACCAAATCCACTACATCAACACCGATCATCACGAGAGTTGATATAGTTTCAATGGCGAACAATCATCATGTTCATCATATCTACTATATGATTCATGCTTTGCCTTTCGGCGATCCGTGTTCTGAGGCCATGTTCGTACATGCTAGGCTCGTCAAGACAAACCTTAGCTTCCGCAAAAGCAAATCTGGCTTGCTTACGTAGTAGACACCCGCGGAAACAAAGACACCCGATCAACACCTGGAGCTTCGAAGAAGCAATCTTTGGCAACGGTGCATACTAAGGTTGAACACTTTAGAACTTGAAATGTATGTGCATGAGGATCATCTTATAATGCTACCGTCGTCTACTAAGCAATACAAGATGCATAAAGGATTAACATCACATGCAATTCATAATATGTGATATGATATGGCCTTTCTTCTTTGTGCTTCCGATCTCCATCTTCAAGCACGAACATGATCTCCATCATCTCCGCATAGCATCAAGGTCAATGACGCTTCTTCATGGTTGTCGTCCACCAGCTTCAACTATTACAACTACTTTGAATAGACACGCGGGTCTTAACAGAAATTAAAGACAACCATATGGCTCCTGCCGGTTGCCAACTTACAATAAGGAACATTGCATACATCAAATATAATCACAATCATGGCCATATCACATCACTGCACACCCCTGCAAAACAAAGTTAGACGCTTCTACTTTCTTTGCATATTTTACGTGGTTTGGGGCTTTCCATAAGTGTCGTTCTAACTTACGAACAAGAACCACAACATTGATACTAGCATTGTTGATTACCCATTGTAAATTGGATCTTAACTATGCTAGGAGAAAGCAGGCACCATAAAGCCACTTATGCAATACAAGTTGCATGTTAAGCGTGGAGCAAGTCTCATGAGCGATGTCATGTAAGGTTAGCCGGCCGCTTCATCCCAACATACCGCAAGATGCAAAGTACACAAAAAGCAATCTACAATAAAAGCATCAACGCCCACAATGATCATTGTGTTCTACTCTGCAACAGATCTACATATAGACACGGCTCGATACCCTTTGTAGGGTTAAGTAGCATGGAAAACAAAAATTTTCTATCGCATACAAACAAACAAGCCAAGATCTATCTACTAGATTGTAGCAACGAGTCGATGGAATAACTCACCCTCGAAGATTCCAAAGTGTTTAACGAGGCGATTCTCGTGGGTGATGTAGTCGTACTCTTTCCGATCTCAAGATCGCGTGAGCGATCCTTCGGCAGCGTTCCCTTGGCGCTCCATGATCGGTCACATCGTTAAATTTTCGACGAAGACCTTCCTCTCCCTTGTTCCAGCAGGCGGAGGTTGTAGCACTCTCCTCGCGATTCCAAGGCGACTGGCGTGGTAATGGGAGGTAGAGGGAAATCCGAGGCTTCGCCTTAAGCCGGTGCAGTATGGTGGAGCTTATGAGAGAGGCTATTAGTGGTCTAGTAATTAGACACACCAATTAGAGGGCTCTAAACCAATTAGAAGGCTCTAAACCAAACAGCTCTAAACGGGTCTAGGTCTAGTTTCTAGTTTAGAGGATAGGAACTTGTGTGTCTCTAGAGGGAGGCCCTGCCCTCCCTTTATAGGTGGGAGGGCTGGCGCCAGGGAGGAGGAGTCCCTCCCCAACTCGGCCTAGGGCTGGCCGCCCGGCTTGGGAGGAGGACTCCTCCCAAGTCGGTTTCAACTTCTCCTCTTTCCAAAGCTGGCGGTTTGACTTTTCCAATTTAGGAATTAAATAAACCCTTTATTTTGGACAGCGAGAACACTTAGTACATGATGCAATCATTCCATCTTGCAATGACACATTCATGTACCCCTTCCCCAGTGCCGGACATTCCGGACCTTCTAGAATGTTCCCGATGAAAACACGGAACCATTCCCCAACTCCAAACGGGACTTTCCTTATATGAATCTTATTCTCCGGACCATTCCGGATCACCTCGTGATATCCGGATCCCATCCGAGACTCGAACAACATTCGGTCTCTTTCTCATAATACCATAACTACTCAAACAACGTCGAATCCTTAAGTGTGTCTCCCTACGGTTCGTGAATTATGCGGACATGATCGAGACACTTCTTCGAACAATAACCAATAGAGGAATCTGGAAATTCATATGGCTCCCACATATTTCTACGATTACTTTGCGATCGAATGAACCACTTACATACGATACCAATTTCCCTTTGTCTCACGATATGTTACTTATCCGAGGTCATGATCGTCGGTATCGTCATACCTAGTTCAACCTCGTTACTTATAAGTACTCTTTTATCGTTCACGTGATATGTGATCCCTTGTGACCCAGTCACATGCTTGAAAGCTAATTGGATGACATTTCACCGAGAGGGCCAAGAGAATATCTATCCGTCATATGGATGGACAAATCACTCTTGATCCATGTGTTTCAACCAATACTTTCCGAACACCCAATGCCACTTTTATAGCCACCCTGTTACGGTGTGGTGTTTGATGACATCAAAGCATCCATCCAGTAAAGGCAATATGCATGATCTCATGGTCGAAGGAATTAGGTTACTATGTATCAGAAAGCATATAGCAATTGAACTATTGAAATGACTTGATCTTTATGCTACGCTTGTCTATAGGAGTATGTCCACCATATCATTCTCCTAACGATATGATCTTGTTGTTGATAACATCTCAATGTTCATGACAAAGAAACCACATCATCAATCAACCAACAAGCTAGTGAAGTATAGAGGCCATACTAGGGACTTCAAATTAAGTTTACAAATCACACAAGTATTAATGGTTTCCTTGTTAATACTATTATAGCATGAATGTAAACATTTATCATAAACACAAAGATATATAATAATAACTACATTTATTATTACCTCTAGGGCATATCTCCAACAATATGCAGTGGTAATAAGCAACTCCTTGTAGACCACATATGGAGCCAGTGGGCACATTAGTGAATAACCATGTTGCATAGCCATATAGACCAACACGGGGAATATCCTTGTTGTGAATAACATTAGTGAATAACCTTTAGTGCAAAAGCAGAGCGCCTGTTGATGCATATTCTTCTTCACAATTGAGGTACACATGTTTCATTCATTGTTTTGAGCGAAGCGATATTCTATAGGCACCAGGATTTGAACCTCGGTGAATTTGAACCGTGTGGTGGATGAATTGAAGTCGTGCCCCCACAACTCTGCTCGTGCCAGTTGGATCTTGAACTTAAAAAAAATAAAACAGTGTTAGGAGGATCTAGACACTTTTTTGATATAGTTTGATCTTGAACTTAAGACCTCTTAGTGTGAACACATGGAGAATGACGACCAATAATATATTTCTACATTTAACGCTCTGACTTGCCATTCTCGGTTCTCAATTTTAAAGCAATCTCATATGACATAGAGTTAAGCTAGTGCGTTTTGGTGTACTAAGCGAGAGGTAAGTCAAACTAAAGCTAACTAATATTCATATGGCATGGCATATGTCCCACATATCTAATTATTATTTTTGTTTCTGAAGTTTATAAAAGCATTTTGGCATCATATGTTCGGATTCTTACTTTGAAGGTTAATTATCTTTTGATATCTCGGTAAAACGGGCTGGAACCGATCCATGAAGATGTCTAGACAATCGTGGAAAGCACCCTGCCTAATGCATTCTGCATGCAGTGGTGCGATGCTGTGCACGAGCTAACCCCACACCTAACTGAACACTGATTCTTTTCAGAATGCCAAGATCCATTCCGTGATATGCAAAGCTTAATTGAGGCAATAAAATGAGGTGAGAAACCGAAAGCCTCCTCTAGCGAACGCGCCGAAGTCAATTGCAAGCAACCACACACACTAGCAACTCATATCTAACTAGCTAGTTAATTAAGAAGTGGATTATTCTATTAGTAGTAGCGAGATGATAAATAGTCTCTCCGGTTGCAACAGATGGGGTGTATACAAGTAACACACGAGAGCAGCACGCTAATATATCTAGTACAATGCCACGCGAGTGGTAGGTTCAGTGGGACACCCGCAGAGAAAAGGGCTAGCTCAACACCCACACACGTATGTACACTAATTTAATCTCTACCAGTCCTCAAGTTGGTCGGAACTGGTGCAAAGGGATCGATCTACTAATAGTAGTACTGTAGTAGGCAGTGAACACTACACACTCTGGTCTTTATTAGTGACATAACAAAGCATGCATGCATCGGTCTAGCTTGCAACGACCAACTTATTTTCCCGTACGTGCTAGTAGTACGTGATAAGCGTGGCAGTGAGTTTAGGCGTGACCGCGTAAGGCATCCTCCATCGGACAATCGTCATCCGTACGCATATGTGATTTCACCGCAAAGTTTGACTAGCTAGCAGGTAAGAAATTATATGAAAACTCTGGGACGTCATGTAAGTACGTTGATGATGCAACATCGTACGTCTGCGTGTGATTTTATCTCGCCAGAAAGAGCTACCGTAGAACCGATCGAGTGTCTTCTCTCCTTATTTTCATTCATCCTCCCTAGAAAATATCAGAGTACACGTCACCGAGATCATAACCAAAATTATGAGACGGATCGGAGAAAATTACAAAAAACCACCACATTACAGGCTAGGGTTTTAAAAAGCCACCACTTTACACTAGGGTTTTAAAAAAATCACCACTTCAGAGTAAAATCGTGACAGATAGCACTGATACCGGTTTGACACTAGTCTAATGACAAAACTGACCAGTGGGTCCCACCTGTCAGGATGACGTGGCATCATTTCTTTACAAAAAACACCTCCATATATTATAAGTTCTAACATTACGTCCTTTTTCTTTTTTTCAATTCCTTCTCAAAAAAAATATTTCTTTTTTCCCCTAAGCTGGCCGCCCACTTGCCGGAGCTCGCTGATGCCTCCCGCAGCCAAAGCTCGCCCGCGCCTTCCATGGCCAGAGCTTGCCGGTGTCTCATGCGCCTGAAGCTCGCCCATGCCTCCCGTGGCTGGAGCTCACCAGTGCCTCCCGCAGCCGGAGCTCGCCCGCGCCGCCACTGGCCAGAGCTCTCCGTGCGTCGTCCTGTGGTCGGAGCTCGCCGTGCGCCGTCCCTACCGGAGCTCGCCGGTACCTCCCATGGCCGGAGCTCGCCTGCGCCTCCCACGGCTAGCGCTCGCCGCACACCATCCCTAATGGAGCTCGCTGGTGCCTCCCGTGGCCGGAGCTCTCCCCATCGTCGACGACCTACTGTAGCGCAAGCGCCGCCGTAGCTCCCGACCCCGGCGAGCTCGCCCCTTCCACGCAGGCTAACCTCCTTCCCGTCCGGCGCGCCCTGCTCCTCCCCGACGGACGTGCCCTGCTCCTCCCCTAAGCCGGCCGCCCGCCCGCGCCGCCCGCTTGCTGAGGCTCGGCAGAGCTTGCCGCGCGCCGGCCTTGCCGGAGCTCGCCGGTGCCTCCCGTAGCACCATGGACGCAGCTCGCTGGTGCCTCGCACGACCGAAGCTCGCTCGCGCCTCCCGTGGCCGGATCTCGCCGGTGCCTCCCACGGCTGGAGCTCGCCCACTCCGCCACTGGCCGGACCTCGCCGGTGCGTCCTGTGGCCAAAGCTCGCATGCGCCTCCCGCGGCGGGAGCTCGCCCGCGCTGCCACGGGCCAGAGCTCGCCGTGCGCCTTCAGCTCGTGAGGGAGGAAGGGTGGCCCTGCAGTCGGGCCGCCGGCGGTGAACGGCACGGTTGTGCTCCACCCCGATATTTATTTTTTATGAAATAAATAAAAAGGAGAAAAGAAAATCTTATATAAGTGGTTTCTCCAAAATTTACAAAAAAGCCCAGAAGTAGAACCAGTCTATTGTGCATCTCCCTTGACTGTTTTCATTGTGCCACGTCATCCTGACAGGTGGGACCCACTGGTCAGTTTTGTCATTAGACTAGTGTCAAACCGGTATCAGTGCTATCTGTCACGATTTTACTCTGAAGTGGTGGTTTTTTGAAACCCTAGCGTAAAGTGGTGGCTTTTTAAAACCCTAGCCTGTAATGTGGTGGTTTTTTGTAATTTTCTCGACGGATCGAGAGGATCATCTTACAGACTTGCACTACTACAGACCAGGTCATCACACAGGGCCTTGCGTCGAGGTGTGTCGGACCACGGCCTCTCGCCGGTGGAAGGTTTTTCGTTCTTCTTCGGGATGTTGAGGCGACGGCTACGTCCTGAAGTTAGAATAAGATCCTCCCCGCTATATCCTCGCTCTGGTGGTGCATCTAGCGCCTACGGAGGACGCATGGACTCGTTTGTCCGGCGGATCTCTTGGGATTCTGTCTGTTTTTGTCTTCTTCGTTGGTTTGTTTTCAGGTCAGTCTCTTCCGATTTACGGTTGTCATCATTGGCGATGGTTGCTGCTCTAATGCGCTGGTCCTTTGTGGCCTTAGCACGACAACTTCCCGTCAGTCTACTATAACAGGTTCTACTACGACAAGGTTTGCCCGGCTCTGGTGATGGAGGGGTGAGGACGGCGGTGCGTCTTTGCCTCGCTTTAGTGTTTATAGTCTTCGCTAGGTGGTCCATTGACCTATTTGTATTTTTTATTACTTTTAGGTCCCTTTGTACTGCTGATTATTAATAGATCGGTGGAATTTGGAAAAAAAATCACACATGGCTGGAATTGGACATCCCACGTGGTTTCCAAAACCGTTTATGCAAGGTAGGCAACGGGACAGTCTATAGCACACGGTTAATTCGACCATGTGCAATGATAGATTTCCGCAGTCTGCACGGAAGACGCTTGCATTGCGATGGATTTCTCTGTCCCCGCGTTTCTTTGGCCGAGAACCATAGTGCTGAAATTGCACATCACAAATGATAATTTCTTTAACTCGTATGTGTTTTGTGATTACATCACACATGCTCTTTGATTGACTAGTTGTGTGTTTTTATATGTTATCGCATACCCTTTTTTTATGTTTAATCGTGTGGAACGAATTACCGGCACAATAGGGCAAATTGAAGCATATTTAAATCCCTGCAACACTTATGCAGATGCATAGATCTATCCAATCACATCTAAGAAGCAATCACATAGATTCACCCAGTAACATCATAAATAGAAAATGCCAGATGACAACATCACAAGTAGACACTAATTTGAAGAAGCGGGAAATTTATAATCACATCACACATACGAGTATGGAGCCGGCGAACAAGAAAATCTTCTAAACCATCTCCATGTAGGCCTTATACTCGAAATTAGCTCCTTCAAGGTGGACCTTTTTGTTGAAGAATGTGACAATAGTGTTCCTAATTTTCACAAACTTCTATCTGGGCAAAGGATAACAGTCAATCTGTAACAATAGTTGCGCATGTATGAGATTAAGATCTGAATTGTGGCACGTATAGTTAAATAAGAATTAAAATATTTCATAAGTGTAGAAGGCATAATTAAGTTACCTATTTGAGGGGTCCTAATTGTAGTTTGCCTAAGGAGGCAGACATAAATCTAACCATGTGTAGGGCAACATAATAGACACAAGAAATATGATCTTTATGTTGAGGGCACTGAAAAAAAGTCTACAATAATTAGTTGTTCAGCATATATAATCTCGTTTATACGTAGTTGAGAAAAAGTAAACCTATTTTTAAATAATTCAGCGCATAGAATCGGTTAGTTATCAACTATGTCATACGCAACATATATATGGTAATGAACTACATAATATAAATTACATAAATTTGGGATGGGTATCTTACACCGTCCATGGTTGTATGTAGCAACTCAGTACTAGAACCCAATTTGCATATTCCTCCTTGTTTGATGTTCTCCATATATGCACTACACAAAATGAGAGAAACTTCTGTAATAAATTCAGAAACAGAAAATAATCAGAAATTTTACAAATGGTTTTTCATTACCTATCCAATAAATCACGTGAAAAGATCACAGGGTGGATCGTCGGGATCATGCTGGAGAGAATCAAGGTAGTAAGCCTTGTTCAGTTGGTGCAAGATGATGCCCAATGATCGCTGGATGAATACAACAAGAAGTTATGAACAATGTGGAATGAAGATAAAGAATGTAGACTCGTGTGTATATGGTTAACTTACTAGGATTCCACTTGTCTACTTCATGCATTTGCTTTAGCATCATCCTAACTACGTAGTTCTTGGCCACATCAAAGTTTAAGTCGATAGTGTGTTTCACGACTACAGTTGGGTCAAAGAAACCCACCTTCCATTTTTTACTCTTGCTCTCAGTTATCGGGTGCCTATGAGAAAACAAGTAAAGTAGCTTATCTTTTCAAGCTATCTAAAGTGAAGTTAGATTGAGTTGAAGTACTTACAATACAAAGCGTCTCATCACATACAAATCTATGACCTAGAGGTTGAGGAGCAGGAACTGTCCTATATGTTTATGTTGTTATCACTTGGCACATTAAAAAATGTGTGTTCTCGTACAACAAATTTAGTGTCGTTTGATCTGCTTTCATAATCTCCATGAACTTTTTAGATGGTTAGAAGCAATGGATGTCCATGCATGTACATCTGCTTTCAATTCCTTTTTAGATGGGTAGAACTTTTGATCCTGAGCATGTTCTTTCTCCCTTGTTGTTTTCGACCGTTGCCTACCAGTTGGTAGCCAATCAATAATGTGCATTGGTGTCTTCCGATGCAAGATACTCTTGTAGTCTGTCATGACTACAAACCATTTTGGGATGTCAGGAGAAACAAACTCCAATACCTTGTCATTTCTAGGACCAAGTCAAAGTTTGTAATCTGCACATCAAGAGGCATTAATTAGTTTTTGTATGCTCTGCCTTCGAGTATCACACTCTTCCAATAAGAGGTCGTGCTGAGTTTCCCGACCTTCTTAATGAAGTGATGCTTCTACACATCTTTACCCACCTTTCCTCTGAGCTTTCACGCTCGTGAATGATGCATGTGCGTAATAATGTGGCCATCTGAGATTCTTAGCAGTTCTTATTGCTTTGAGCTCCAAGAACATTTGTATCATTCTTAGCATGATTGGTTAACCCTATCACTAATCAAAGAATGAGTGTTCTACCAAGTCCGCTATTCTGATGCACTCTCTTCGGTCAAAGAGTTAGGATCGTGCCAAAGCTCTGAGACTATGTAATCTTGCCTTACCAAGCAAGTTTTCCCTCGAACTAAATGACATATCGGTGTTTCGTGATATTCTAAATGTCTACTAGAAGTATTGCCATGTTGCCACATGATCGTGTTGTCAAGTTCTTGAGCAAGCTAGTTCGTTGAACTGCTTCTTTCTCCAAGGATTTGTACTGGATACCCCTGAACTAGTTGGTTGAGCTTAGACAACAACTTACAGAGTTGTGAGACAAAAGTTCTACTCAACTCGGTTCCTTTGTAAAGGGATGTCTGGTTTTGTTCATGTTGAAGAAAGATAGTATCTCAGCTCCAAGGATTATCTTGATGATGATTCTACTCGTGATGTTTCACTGAGTATAGCTTCATGTCCTTTGGTCTGACCAATACTTTTCCTTGTTCATGTACCATATGCGTCCATCTTATTGGAGAATCTAGATAAGTTTGTTGTTGAGCCCATCGATGGTATCCTTATCTCCTCCATTCTAGACTAGATTCGTATGGAACATCTGGCATTAATGTTGGAAAACTTTCAAGAACTGTCTTCGAGTCATCTCGAAGTATGTGTTCTAGATGTTGGAAGTGACCTTCTCCGATTCACGTCCAATTGTTGAAAGATGTTGCCGTGTGTTCGAGTAGAGTATCTATATACCCTCAAGGTCGTAGTTGTATTTCGTTGCAAGTATTTCATGTAAGTGCAGTTGTCCTTCGAGAAGTTGCTAATACATGGGTCTAGAAATCTAGCTCAGTCTTTTAGCGCTTGACACTATAGTTGATGTCTTGAGAATCTAGTGTATTTACCATTGTGGTAAATGTTGCACATCTTCTATTCGGACATGCTAAGTTTGAAGTATCATTCCACCTAACCAAATTTGAATCTCAAGCGGATATGATGGTTAGTGTTCTTCAAGGTTTTGACATAGGTCCTCTTGTAAATCCGGTAAGATTGATGTGGTGGTTGACACAATTAGCTGGAAGACCTATTTCCATATTCTCTTGACTCAGCAATAACAACCACCGTACGTAAAGTTTCTTCTATGATTCATTATAGGAGTTGTGCTTATGGTTTCCTTTGTATCCGAAGTACGGCCTTTACTTGATGTCTCATGTCACGAACATCAAGCAGAACATTTAAAGTAGAGTTGCTAAGTGTTTCTCGGTCGATCCTCTAGACCCTTCTATGTTGGCAAGCATCTTGTGATGCCAAGTAATTGAAGCCTGAGAATGAAGTTTCTTTTTCTTGTGTCATTAGGAATATTCTTACCTATTCATCCTAGTTGTGTAAAGTGATATCAAGATCTTTGGAAAAGATTATGATAGACCTGGATGAATACAAAGTTTCCTTCATTTCCTGACCATGTTTTAAGAGCGATTAAGATTTCGGTAATCAAAAGTTTCTCTTGTTACATGTTCCTTGTGACTTCTACGAGTCCTCGCCACGAAATAACCTTTCTGTCTTGGCCTTCTATTGAATGAAAGAGTGACCCTTTTATTTCAAAAGTAGTTCAACAACTTGGTTTTGTTAATCTATCTCTATATCGATGAAATCTCTACTTAAGTCGTCTAGTAGAGTTTCACTTCTCGAAGTTTGTGGTCATGTTCTTTATGTTGTAAGCTCTCCCTTTCAGAAGCTTAAGCTCTTCTAAAGCTCCATGGTCTCAATCCTTATGAAGACCAGCTATATATCAACTTGAACCTTCTCCATTAGTTCCCTCTATTACCTTGACGTGTTTCATGTCATCATCTTAGAGTTGTTTTTGAACACTCCCTCATGAGTTGACCATGAGATACTCGATCTGTTGTTTACTGTGCTTCCCTCTTATCCATACAGTGGCCATGTTTACTTCTCTCTTCCTACCTTAGGAATCTCGGGTCGAGATCCTCGTAAGGGGGATAGATCTGTAACACCCCTAGTTTTATTAGTTAGCTAATTAGGGTTTATTTGTGTATTCATGAGCATCATCTTATCTTGATAATTGAAAATGCATGCAAGAAAGAAAATAAAACCCTAACCCTAATCTTCCCTCTCTCTTAAATCAATTCAAAAATAGTTTTGAATATTCAAAAATTTCAAAAGTGTGGAGTCCAATTGGTTATGCGGGACCCATAGTATTTTAACTGTTTACCAAAAGTCTCTGGTAATTTTGAAATATATAAAACAGATTTCAAATGGTTTTTTAAAAAGGAAAATGGAAAACAGAAAATAGAAAAGGTTTTACAGTAAAAAAACTAGAAACCCTAAACCGGGCCGCAGCCTAGCTACCTCTCTTGCTAGCCACCACCCACACATAGCAGCAGCAGCCCGTCCTGCTACCTTTGCCACGGCCCAAGAGCAGCCCACGTCGGCCCAGCTGCAACCCGTACCTTTTTAGTGTTTTGTCCGGCTATCGTCAACCTCCATTCGCCAAGCATCTGTGTGTCGCCGATGTCGCCGTCGCCGCGCGCCATGATTCCCGCCCATCCGCGCCGTTGTGGAGAAGGAGATTAGACCATTGTGACGTGCCCCTCTTCCCATGTGCCTCTCTCTTCCTCTCACACTTGCTCTCTCTCCTGTTCCCTATCATCCCAAAATCCTATCCCTACTGTCGTTGTTCATCATCGCCACTAGAAGCCTCCTCGAGCCCCACGGTCAAACCTCGAAGCTTCGCCTCGTCGAGTTTCCTAGCCTCACTAACGCACGCAAGATGGGAGGGCCGCAGACGAGCGAATCAAGCATTTCTTCCCTGCCTCCGGCCATCACAATCGACGATGATTCTGATGCTGTCCGGCCTCCTCTGCCGTCCCTGACCTTTCTGTCACGGTCATGGTGAGCCAGTGGTCCTCCAGGACCCCTCCACTCTCTCCCTTTCGCTCTGGTTTACCGTGTCACCTAGCGCTGTCATGTGGGCTCTGCTCTGGTCATTGCCGACGAGGTTCCCGACCACCCCAGGACCACGCGCCATCCTAGTTAGGTTGCTCGTTCTTAGGTGCTCCCGATCCACGCATGTGCACGTCCGTGCGTGTGCCGTAGCGCCTCCGCTAGGTGGTTGTCGGTGACAGACGCCATCCACCGGGCGGGTCAGTGTGAGTCAAACCCGTGGCAGGCCCCTCCTTGCCGAGGTGGCGCGCTGACGTGTCCCGGGCCCACTACTCAGCCAGTGAGGCTAGATAGGCCTCGGTGCAAAACTCTTTAGCGTTTGCGCAAACGTTAGGGCGAAGTCAGCCAGGCGTCATAAATCCTTTTTCATTGTTTTATAGAATTTCTAAAAATGTTTAAATACTATAGAATTCATATTAATTCAGAAAAATATATATAATATATCAAAATTTTCAAAAATGATATCTACACAGTGGCAGCATAATCATGCATTGTTAAACAACTTAAACTAACAAGTTTAACAGAAGAACAAAACGAACCCCCGTAAGTGATTCCGAGGTTTTCTTGTTCTAGGGTTTAGACCCCTCATACCCTGTTTAAAATGGCCAAGCATGCCTTAGGGTTCCATCCAGTACTATTTAACTTGTCATTTCATCAACCTTGCTTGAGCATTGCATTGATGCCATGTGTTGATTGTTACTTCCCTTTCTTTGTGGTGTTTGATTCTTCCCGGTAGAATATGATATCGAGATCGAGACCGACAACCAAGATCAACACCATCAAAGATTGACGAACAATACTTGACCAACTATAATAAATTCCAGTACAAGATGTTCGAAGATCTTCTTATTAGTTATCAATGGGCAAATGCAAGCATAGCCCCACCATTATAGAATCCTATGGTTTCGAAAGCATTTAAATTCTTGCCATGATGCAGAAGATTCTACTATGGTATTTTATCAATAGATAGAGTATCCTATCTATTGCATTACTCCCTTTGAGCTTATATTACTCGATCCTCTGCTCCTAGCATAACTAGGTTTGGCTTGTGTGCACTGCTAGAGCTTATATCTGTGTCCTGTTTAGCCATGCTTAGCTATTGAGTCTGGTTCATCTAGATGAGGTATCAAATGCAGAGAATCTAGTAGGACAGGAGATCAAGATATACTGATGAGGTGAGATAAGTGGTAAATGTTAAACATTCTAAGGCTAGTATGGGAGGCCACGATGGGATGTGATTTTTGTAGTCCCATGCTCGCCACCACTAGGAACCGAGTTCTTTCCTTTGGAACTGAGATGAGCGTATAACTACATGGGGCTTGGGAAATCCTCGACTGACTAACTTGCCTATTAGATTCCATGAGTCACATAGTTCGGGCGTTCCATTCGACATATGCATAGAAAATGTTTTAAAAGATTTGACGAGTCAAGGTGCATCATAAAAGGTAGGTAAGCGTGGTCGTGGTTGCTTGGGGTGGATAGATCCCCTGATAAACTAACCTCGCCTCACATCTCTAGGTACGGACTTGGGACTTGACCCGTTATGGTGGAACCATCATTAGGGCATGACTCATGGTCTCTGCTAAAGCAAGGTAAAGGTCGTGGCTAACCACCTTATGCCAGCCTTCCAAGAAAGAGGGCTAATAGCTTGGCATAAGAGTCGGTTGGTACGTGTGGGTAAAGTTGTACACCCCTGCAGGGTTAAATCTTTTCGAAAAGTCGTGTTCACGGTTATAAACACTTCGTGACCAGATTCTAAGATCATAGAGAACTTTAATCTAATTATAAAACTTGGAGATTTCAATGTGTGTTTAAGGATGCTTCCTCATGGGTACGAGGGGTGATCCTAGTTGAGAGGTAATGATGATGATTTGGTGGATGTCAAAGATATGATGATCAATGCTTTGGACATGTCACTCTCTTATGATGTCACTCTCTTATACCCTTTTAAAATATTCTTAATGTTGGGTTTGCAACATAAAAAACAAAAATTCCTACGTTGTGAACTATTAAGCAACAAGATATATCTACCTAGGTACAATCAACGGGTGGATATACATCCATAGAGAACATACCCTTGAAGAGCGACAAAGCGTATAGAGATTTGACTTGTGGATGATGTAGTCGATCTCTCACGGATCTCAAGATTGTGAGGAAGTCCAGCACCGCAACTCAGCGACACATCCATGATTGCACACACATCCGGTCCTCTGACAACCTCCGCGTCCTCGCTCCAGCGATGCAGCGGAAGTAGCAAATCCTTTTAGATAAAGCCACCGAGAACATGTATCTCACTAATCCGAGACCATGGGGGAATAATTCTAGAGGGGGAGAGAGATCCTTCACGAGGAGGTGTGAGATGAGAGGAGGGAGGGGGTCCTTATATAGGGAGAGGGGAAGCCCCCTCCCATGGCCGAAGGCCATGGAGGTGCCCCCACCTCTTCCTCATTCATATGGGTGGAGCTCCCACTCACATAAACATGCCTCCACTCAAAATTCCACTCACCTCCATTAAATTTCCACCAAATTTAATACAATCTCTCATTTAATAAAACTCTTTTATTTATTTTATTCAGAATATTGTTATTTACTTTAATTAACAAAAATTCACGTAAAACCCCTGCAACATTTCAATATCACATGGAGAACCAGTTTCTACAATTTCACCAGAAACAATTCCGGTTTCCATCCAAATGATTCTAGCGCTTTCTTAATCTTTATCTAAAACACATTTGCTCCTAAATGGTGTCGGTATCTGCTGACTCGTGTACTAACAAGCTCGTTGGGGAACCCCAAGAGGAAGGTATGATGAGCACAACAGTAAGTTTCCCTCAGTTATGAAACCAAGGTTATCAATCCAGTAGGAGCAAGGAAACACCCCAAAGGTGTAGCTAGCTGAACTTTGGCAGGGCGCACTACTGGTGCCAGCAGCAATGTGGAGACCTGCACAACTGATAACCCACAAGTATAGGGGATTGTGTGTAGCCTTTTCGATAAGTAAGAGTGTTGAACCCAACGAGGAGCTAAAGGTAGGATAAATATTCTCTCAAGTTCTATCAACCACTGATACAACTCTACGCACACTAAACATTTGCATTATCTAGGATATAAAATAGAGCAACAATACGAGTAATAGAGATAGCTTTGCATGATAATAAATAACAAGAAAGTAAAGCTAGTTGCTGTAGAAATAAAATACACTAAACTAACAGAACTATGAGTGTGGAATAGTGGTGGTAATTGTGGTGGCTTTGTCCAAGTTTAAATAGCGAATAGATCGGGTTCATTGTCTTCGATGCAGTTTTCTATGTGGGAGAGGCTAAATATACATGCGCTTCACTACTTGGAATTACATGTACTATATGATTGGATTGTTAGAAAACATCCTTAAGTACTAATCAATGCATTAAGGTTTCCCCAACCATAGCCTTAAGTTTAATGATCCTCTTACTCCCATACGTGCAACGTTCCGGTTCACGTCCTCAGGTATCTGTCACTCCGGTAGAACTTCTCCCTTCGTCTTACACATACTACAAACCCTATGATGTTTAATCCATGCGCCCACAAATATAATGGACACCAAATGACTATACCATATCAACATACAACTCTAATAAACCAAAGACGTTCAACCATTCAATCTAAGAACAAAGAAACTACGCAAACATGACATAGATCATAGGATTATAACTTATAGCATCAAACACCATGTTTACATAGGACGGTACAGAGGTGTGTGGGAGGATGAACCACTGCATGCTAGGAGGATTAGGTGATGGAGATGGCGGTGAAGATGATGAAGAGGGCGGCGGCGACGGTGCGGGGGACTCCTTCCCCGCTGCCGGTATCATGGGGGAGCACCGCCCCTTAGCCCCCTTCCTTCATGGCTTCTTGGGAGCCCTCCATCCATGGGGGAGGCAAAAACGTGGCTTTGGTGGCTGCAAATTTGTGGGTGGAGCTGCCCTAGGCGAATTAAGTTTCCTCCCTTTATATAGCTTTCGGATTCCCGTCACCCCATCTTAGGATGCAGTAAATCGGGCCTAAAAGGTCCATCCGGACTCGGAATCAGCTAAATTTTATTTTCAGAATGTTTGCCGCGAAATGTCCAACAACTTTGTAGTTGAAGAGTTTTCTATTTGACGTCGTCTTCGACCCGAAACGTGACCATCTTCGAAAAGAGTTCTGAGACAGATTTCTGGAAAAATCCCAATTTGACTCTAACAAGGTTTCCACTTGTATTCTTGGTAATTCCTACACATGAAAGTATAAAACAAGAACATTATGCACTTTTGCAACTATTAGTAGGTTAGTCCAAATAAATCATAAACTTTATACAAAAGGAAATGTCAAAAGCATATTATTAGCATAAAACCATTAAAAATTATAGATACGTTATGGACGTATCAACAACACAACCACAGAACTCTGTCCCCAACTTGCGATGAGGTTGTCAATCTCACTGGTTTTGCTGAAAACAAAGGATTAAACGTATCGAATGGAAGGAAGTAATAGTTTGCAGAAAGTAAACACAAAGCAGTAAACAATTTGTAAATTGTATATAAAAAAAGGACCAGGGTCCATAGTTTACTAGAGGTGGCTCTCTTTAAGATAGATAAAATGCTGGGTGAACAAATTACAGCGGGGCAATTGACAAACATCGAGAAAGTATACAATCATATACTAATCATCTTGACTCCTTTGGAACTTGATTGAGCATTACAACATTATACATAGACCGCCATCCAAATGCATCTATGACTAATAATCCACCTCCAGGTTATCATCCGAACCCCCTCCAGTATTAAGTTGCAAGCAACAGATTATTGCTTTACGAATTGCGTGTAATGTAAACAATACGATTGTTCTATGAACAAAGGATTGTTGTTTTCTCCCTAGTAGCAACAGCACATCTAGTACCTTAGAGATTTCTGTCAGTTCCCTAGATTACAAGAGGCATGAACCCACTATCGAGCATAAATACTAACTCTTGGAGTTGCTAGCATCTACTTGGCCAAGATAGCTACTAACAACAGAAAGCATGCAAGATCACAAATAACAAATACATGATAGAATCAATAATCAATCTAAACTAGCATCTCAATATCCATCGGATCCCCGCAAACACAACATGCAGAATTACAAATAGATGATCTTGATCATGAACGGAGCTCACAAGATCTAAACATGATAGCACAAAGGAGGAGAACCAGCCATCTAGCTACTACATGGACCTGTAGTCTAGAGATGAACTACTCACGCATCACACCGGAGGCTTGCATGATGATGAAGAAGGCCTCCAGGGTGAATTCCCCTCTCCGGCAGGGTGCCGGGAAGAGCTTCAGATCCCTCCCGATCTAGGGATGGAGACGATGGCGGCTACAGACTCTTTCGTGGATTTTTGATTGAGTACTTACGGTTTTGGTATCAGAGGCATCTTATAGGCGGAAGGAGAGGCTGAGGGGTGCCTGGGCTGGCCGGACCACCCCCTGGCGCGGGTCAGGCCTGGCCGCGCGGCCAGGTGGTGTGGCCAGGCCCCAGCCCCTCTCCATCTCGTATTCTGGCTCCAGATGTCTTCCAGAAAAATAGCGACTTTGGCTTTTGTCCCATCCAATTCTGAGAATATTCATTTTCTGACTCCCTGGAACCAAAAACAGCAGAAAACAGGCAGCTGGCATTGTGGCTCTTGTTAATAGGTTAGTCCAAGAAATCATATGAAAAGTACTCCAAAGTGTGGACAAAACACAAGAAAGTAGATAAAACCAAGCATGGAACATCAAAAATTATGGATACATTTGCAATGTATCAACATCCCCAAGCTTAACTCTTGCTCGTCCTCGAGTTGGTAAGTGATAAAAAGAAAGAATAATTTTTGAGGTGACATGCACCATCATAAACTTGATCAAAGTATTTGTAAAACATTCAAAGCTAGGATCATAGTACTTCAATCATAACATGAAAGACAAAGTTCTAGCAATAAGACAAAGAAACTATGTTGCAACATGAAAAGGCACAAACAAAAGATTCATGAATAACAATGCTTTGCAAGACGTTTGTTTGTTTCACATAAAGAAAACATAGCATAATAGTAATCAGCTTGTCCCTCATAGAGTAGCAAATATAAATGCATAGGACACATTCAAAGTTCATAAGAGTGACTAAATACAAATAGTCTAAAACAAACAATATCAAGTTATGCATCAATCAACTAGTCTTGGGACAATGCACATAGAACTAAGAATGGCCACTATGCTCTCAAAGTAGGTGCATAAAGATAGAAGGTGAAGACTCAATATAATGGTGGAAGAAAGGCCTTCATAGAAGGAAGCAGAGATTCAAGTTTCATAAAGAGCTTCCAAAAATTATGGTACTTATAGCTTTCAACTCTCATTGCCCCTATCATAAGCATCTTGAAGTGATTAAGGTTAAAGTGAACAAACTATGGTGTACATGCTTGACGAAGTATAAGTTAGAAATCTCATGTCCCTTGACTACGAGGGCCGCTCCTCATGCTACTCAAGTTTAGTCACCGGTAAGTTCTTGTCATCGTAAGTACATGTGTATCATAGAGAACCGCAAACAGGATACCCCTTGCCCGATGATACGGAAGAATCCCCATATCAAAATGACAAGGCAAGCAGACAACGAGCATCTCAGCAATCTTCTTATTTACCATGGGAGTATGGTGCTTTTTTCTCTCTTTCCTCTTTTCATAATCTCATTTTTTCTCCTTTTCTCCTTTTCTCAATATAGGACTCTTTTTTATAAGAAGAATGCTTCATAGACAGCTCATTATGGTTACGCTGCAGGTTTCCACCATGTCAGCATGGATTAGACCAGTGGCCCAAGCATTTCTCTAACACATATACATAACTCCATGGACTTACAAGCTCCCATTTCATTTCACACTGACGACATCCATAGACAAAAGAGCATGATATCAACTAGGTACAAAGTACTCGTGCAATGTTGAAAGCGTTCCCCATGAAAGCATGGTTCTGCTAATCTCCAACAAATAAGTGCAAGCATATACAACATAGACGACACAATGGTTCAAGTTTATTAAGGGCAAGAAAAGTAAAGTGTGCCATCAAGTTCATGAGAGCTTTAATCACTAGTTTTCTCATAACAATTTTAATTTGGAAGGTAAACAAAATCATGAATATACTTGGAATAACATAAGCTAGTAGGTAGGTATGGTGGACTCTTTGGAATAACTTGGTTTAAGGAGTTTGATGCATGAGTGGAAGTCATACTTGGTTGTGGAGGCTAGCAAAAGACTGGGAGCGACAAACTAAGAGAGCAATAATGGCCATAATCATGCAGAGCGACAAAACATCATTGATCAAAGCATAAAGTGATACTACAAGTTGAAAACTAAAGGATCATAAAGGCTATGGTGACTTTGGATAGTCATAACATGGTGTGAGCATGTGCCAAGTCAATCCAAATAAAACATCAAAGGAGAATACCACAATACTATGCTTTAATATGCTAAAACAACGCATGATTCATCTAAGGCACATTAACCAATCTCAATTGTTTATAACAAGTCATGCTACAACAAAGAATACTAAGCATAAAGCCAGAACAATATCAAGCATGGCATGACAAAGCATAGGCCACAGTCAAAAACAAGCTCTCTTTACCACCTAAGCATGAGCTTTCCTACTCTTTCCAAACCAAACCAAACTATTTGAAACCCATTGTATGAAAGAGGGGGTCCAACCATAAGAAAACAAAAGAAAACGAAAAACCAAAACGAAAACGAGAAAGAAGATGCTCCAAGAACAACACAACTGTGCATGAAACAATAAAAATGAAGTGTTTGGAAGAAACCTGGGATTTTTATTGATGAAGAGGGGGATACCTTGGGCATCCCCAAGCTTTGACGCTTGTACTTCTTGGATATTTCTTGGGGTGACGCGCGTGACATCTCCAATCTTGAGCTTTAGTCCATCTTTCATCTCATTACTCATTTCTTCCATACACCTGAAATTTTTCCTTCATACAAAACTTCACACAATCTTTATTAGCAACATTAGTGCACTCAAGATAATAAGTCTTTTAGGTTCAGTTCTAACACCAATAAAACTTCCATTAAAACACTAGCTACTATAGCATTTCCCTCAAAAAGCTCAATTCCCCAAAAGAACTCAAAAAGGAACCAGCAAGAAGCAAATGCAGAAAATGGCAGAAATCTGTCAAAACAGACCAGCAGGTAAAGACGAATTTTTTCAAAGACCTTCTGTTGCTCAAATAAAAAAGTGTTGAACTAACGAAAGTTTGATAACAACCTAGGAAAGAATCACAAACATTCACGCCTCAAAATGACGTTCATAGATTTTACACAATTTTTTACGGTGAATCACAGAAATCTGTTTCGAGACAGCAACTTTCCCAATCATTACTTCTCTCTCATTAGAGGTTACTCTTGGCACAAAAAGCAAATAAAAAGGATAAGGAGCGGTTATTATTGAAGTAATAACTTCCAAGACTCAACTAGAACTTTTGGGTTATCTCCCAATAAGTACTTTTCTTTAACGCCTTTAAGTTAGGCATAAGAAGCAAGAAAAAGAATCAAGTGTTCTCAAATGAAGAAGCATTAAGATTAATACTAGAAATATCTTCAACAAGGAAAGGTATATCATCCAAATAAGTTCTAGAGGATCCTCTCTCAATGCTCTTAGGTTCACTATTTTCATCAAAAGGGTTTTCAGGAACAATCCAATCAAGATTCTTTTCTATGGCTTCATGTATTGCTACTAGTGTAAAGGGTATTGGTATCTTAGTTTCATCCCCATTAGGTTCAGTTTTGTTCATCTTTTCTTGTGTACCAATAACATCTACACATGAGCCTAGCATATTGAACATTCAAAGACTTTTCTAGCTTCCTTGGCAACATCATAGAATTCTTTAAACAAAGTTTCTAGAATAAAATCCCTCTTTTGAGGGTCCTCAATTTCTTTAAGCTTAAGAAACATTACTTGCATTAAGGGGTTGAGGTTAACAAACCTAGCTTCCAACATGTGAACTAAAGAAGCTGCAGCAATCTCATAGTTTGGAGCAAGTTCTGCAAGGGAACTATCCTCAGTATCCTCATGCTTACTAACATGATTAAAGAATTCTTCAATATTATCTTTCCCAATTATAGAACCACTACCTATTGAAAGGTCTTTCAGGGTGAATTTAGGGATCAACATGGTGAGCTAAGGAAGAGGTAACAACTAAAGGAGACTTAATTTTTTGTGTGTTTTCAATAAAGAAAGCAAACTTGTAAAACTAAATTTTTTGTGTGTTTTTGATAAAGAAACAAGCAAACAAAACAAAAGTAAACTAAGAAAAACAAAAATAACAAAGTAAAGAGATTGGTTATGAGGTACTCCCCTAGTGAAGATGTCCTTGACTCCCCGGCAATGGCGCCAGAAAAATACTTGCTGACTCGTGTACTAACGAGCTCGTTGGGGAACCCCAAGAGGAAGGAATGATGAGCACAGCAGTAAGTTTCCCTCAGTTATGAAACCAAGGTTATCAATACAGTAGGAGCAAGGGAACACCCCAAAGGTGTAGCTAGCTGAACTTTGGCAGGGCGCACTACCGGTGCCAGCAGCAACGTGGAGACCTGCATAACACAACCAAAGAACTCTATCCCTGATACATTGCAAATGTATCTAAATTTTTTGATGTTCCATGCTTGGTTTTATCTACTTTCTTGTGTTTTGTCCACACTTTGGAGTACTTTTCATATGATTTCTTGAACTAACCTATTAACAAGAGCCAAAGTGCTAGCTGCCTGTTTTCTACTGTCTTTGGTTCCAGGAAAGTCAGAAAATGAATATTCTCAGAATTGGATGGGACAAAAGCCAAAGTGCCTATTTTTTCGCAAGACATCTGATGCCAGAATACGAGACGGAGAAGGGCTGGGGGCTGCCCGCGCGGCCAGGCCTGGCCCGTGCCAAGGGGTGGTCTGGCCGACCCCAGCACCCCCTCGGCCTCTCCTTCCGCCTATAAGATGCCTCCGATACCAAAACCCTAAGTACCCGATCAAAAATCCACGAAAGAGTCTATAGCCGCCGTCGTCTCTGTCCCTAGATCGAGAGGGATCTGAAGCTCTTCCCGGCACCCTACCGGAGAGGGGAATTCACCCTATAGGCCTTCTTCATCATCATGCAAGCCTCCGGTGTGATGCGTGAGTAGTTCATCTCTGGACTATGGATCCATGTAGTAGCTAGATGGCTGGTTCTCCTTTGTGCTTTCATGTTTAGATCTTGTGAGCTCCGTTCATGATCAAGATCATCTATTTGTAATTCTGCATGTTGTGTTTGCGGGGATCCAATGGATATTGAGATGCTATTTCAGATTGATTATTGATTCTATCATGTCTTTGTTATTTGTGATCTTGCATGCTTTCTGTTGTTAGTAGCTATCTTGGCCAAGTAGATGCTAGCAACTCCAAGAGTTAGTATTTATGCTCGATAGTGGGTTCATGCCTCTAGTAATCTAGGGAACTGACAGAAATCTCGAAGGTACTAGATGTGTTGTTGCTACTAGGGAGAAAACAACAATCCTTTGTTCATAGCACAATCATATTGTTTACATTACACGCAATTCATAAAGCAATAATCTATTGCTTGCAACTTAATACTGGAGGGGGTTCAGATGATAACCTGAAGGTGGATTATTAGTCATAGATGCAGTTGGATGGCGGTCTATGTATAATGTTATAATGCCCAATCAAGTTCCAAAGGAGTCAAGATGATTAGTATATGCATGTATTGCTTTCTCGATGTTTGTCAATTGCCCCGCTGTAATTTGTTCACCCAGCATGTTATCTATCTTAAGGAGAGCCATCTCTAGTGAACTATGGACCCCGGTCCTTTCTTTTACATATAATCTACAAACTGTTTACTACTTTGTGTTTACTTTCTGCAAACTATTACTTCCTTCCATTCGATACGTTTAATCCTTTGTTTTCAGCAAAACCGGTGAGCTTGACAACCTCATCTCAAGTTGGGGGCAAAGTTCTGTGGTTGTGTTGTGAGGTATCCACGTTGCTGCTGGCACCGGTAGTGCGCCCTGCCAGCGTTTAGCTAGCTACACCTTTGGGGTGTTTCCTTGCTCCTACTGGTTCGATTAAACCTTGGTTTCTTACTGAGGGAAAACTTGCTGCTGTGCTCATCATACCTTCCTCTTGGGGTTCCCCAACGAGATCGATATATTTGGGCCATCAAGCTATTTTTCTGGCGCTGTTGCCGGGGAGTCAAGGACATCTTCACAAGGGGAGTCCCTCATAACCAATCTCTTTACTTTGTTGTTTTTGTTTTGCTTAGTTTCTTTTGTTTTGGTTGCTTGTTTTGTTATCAAAAACACACAAAAAATTAGTTTTACAAGTTTGCTTTCTTTATTGAAAATACAAAAAAATGACTACTCTTGAAAACACTAAGTTGTGTGACTTCACTAGCACCAACAACGATGATTTTATGATCACACCTATTGCTCCACCTGTTCCTGAAGCTACTTTCTTTGAGCTGCTTTACTCAATCTTGTTATGAGAGAACAATTTTCTGGTATTGGTAATGAAGATGCTGTTTCTCATCTAAATAACTTTGTTGAACTTTGTGAGATGCAAAAGCATAGGGATATATATGGTGATATTATTAAGTTGAAATTGTTTCCTTTCTCCTTGAGAGGAAAAGCTAAAGAGTGGTTGAATTTCTTAACTAGGAATAGTATTGATTCTTCGACTAAGTGAAAAGATGCTTTTATTGGAAAATTTTATCCTCCTGCTAAGATTATATATATGAGAAGTGAAATAATGAAGTTTAAACAATCTGATAATGAACATGTTGCTCAAGCTTGGGAAAGAACGAAATCTTTGGTAAAGAATTGTCCCACTCATGGACTGACTGCTTGGATGATTATCCAAACTTTTTATGCAGGATTGAACTATTCTTCAAGGAACCTATTGGATTCTGCTGCTGGAGGTACCTTTATCACCATTACTTTGGGCGCTGCAACAAAGCTTCTGGATAATATGATGGTTAACTATTCTGAATGGCATACTGAAAGAGCTCCACAAGGTAAGAAGGTAAATTCTGTTGAAGAAACCTCCTCCTTGAGTGATAAGATTGATATTATTATGTCTATGCTTGTTAATGGGAAAGCCCATATTGATCCAAATAATGTTCCTCTATCTTCTTTGGTTGCTCAAGAAGAGCAAGTTGATGTGAACTTCATAAGAAATAACAATTTTAGCAACAATGCCTAGAGGAATAATTTTGGTAACAACAGTTATAAGCCATATCCTCCCAACAATGGTAATGCTTATGGAAATTCTTACAACAATAATAGGAGTGCTCCCTCTGAACTTGAAGTTATGCTTAAAGACTTTATTAGTAAACAAACTACTTTCAATAAAACTATTGAGGAAAAACTCTCTAATGCTGAAAGAAATATAGCATCTTTGGCTGAAGCTCAATTTTCTTTGAATAAAATGGCTGCTAAACCGTAAACTAATGACAATCCCTTTGCAGCTACTAATACTATACAAGTAAGAATTGATGAAAATGTTAGACTATTAGCTGAATTACATGCTAAGTGGGAAAGAGAAGATGAAATTGCTAGAAACATTAGTGTTTCTACTATCACCACCACTAGTGTTGAGGCTAGTAATAGCTCTACTACTTTAGATGATAATTTTGATTTTGATCTTGATGGTTGCAACACCTCTGAAGTTATTAAGTTCCTACAATAGCTTGCTAAAAGTCCTAATGCTAGTGCTATGAACATGGCCTTTACAAAACACATTACTGATGCTCTCATAAAGATTAAAGAAGGAAAGATGAAACATAAAGCTTCTATTCCTATAAAACAAGAAGATGGTTGGGAATCCATCAGTAATATGAAAGTGAATGACTTTTATTTCAAAGCTTTATGTGATCTTGATAGTAGTGTTTCTATTATGCCTAGAAGGATTTATGATATGCTTGATCTGCCTCCACTTGAAGATTGTTATTTGAATGTCCCACTTGATGATAATGCTAAAAAGAAACTCATGGGGAGTATTAATGATGTTCTTATTATGGTTAACAATGCCTATGTCCCCGTTGATTTCTATGTTTTGGATGTTGAATACAATGCTTCTTGTCCTATTACTTTGGGAAGACCTTTTCTTAGAACTGTTGGTGCCATTATTGATATGAAAGAAGGCACCATTAAATATCAACTCCCACTCAAGAAAGGTATAGAAAATTTCCCTAAGAAGAGAGAGAAGATTTTTTTTGCCTCTCCTATGAAAACAAAATTTGCTCTTAATGCTTCTTCATTTGAGAACACTTGATTCTTTCTTGCTTCTTATGCCTAACTTAAAGGCGTTAAAGAAAAGTACTTATTGGGAGATAACCCAAAAGTTTTAGATGAGTCTTGGAAGTTATTACTTCAGTAATAACCGCGCCTTATCCTTTTTATTTGCTTTTTGTGCCAAGAGTAACCTCTAATGAGAGAGAAGTAATGATTGGGAAAGTTGTTGTCCTGAAACATATTTCTGTGCTTCACCGTAAACATTCGTGTAAAATCTCTGTAGGTACTTTTGAGGCATGAATTTTTGTGCCTCTGCCCCAGGTTGTTATCTAACTTTCGTTAGTTCAACACTTTTTTATTTGAGCAACAGAAGGTCTTCAAAAAAAATCGTCTTTACCTGCTGGTCTGTTTTGACAGATTTCTGCCATTTTCTGCATTTGCTTCTTGTTGGTTCCTTTTTGAGTTCTTTTTGGGAATTGAGCTTTTTGAGGGAAGTGCTACAGTAGATAGTGTTCTAATGGAAGTTTATTGGTGTTAGAACTGAACCTTAAGACTTATTATCTTGAGTGCACTAATGTTGCTAATAAAGATTGTGTGAAGTTTTGTATGAAGGAAAAATTTCAGGTCTATGGAAGGAATGAGTAATGAGATGAAGGATGGACTAAAGCTCAAGCTTGGGGATGCCACGCGTGTCACCCCAAGAAATATCCAAGAAGTACAAGCGTCAAATCTTGGGGATGCCCAAGGCATCCCCATCTTCATCAATAAAAATCCCAGGTTTCTTCCAAATGCTTCGTTTTTATTGTTTCATGCACAGTTGGGTTGTTCTTGGAGCGTCTTCTTTTTCGTTTTTCGTTTGCTTGGTTTGCTTAGTTTGCTGAATAAATTGGTTGGACCCCCTCTTTCATACATTGGTTTTCAAATAGTTTGGTTTGGTTTGGAAAAGAGTAGGAAAGCTCATGCTTAAGTGGTAAAAAGAGCTTGTTTTTCACTGTGGCCTATGCTTTGTCATGCCATGCTTGATATTGTTTTGGCCTTATGCTTAGTATTCTTTGTTGTAGCATGACTTGTTATAAACAAATGAGATTGCTTAATGTTCCTTGGATGAATCATGCGTTGTTTTAGCATATTAAAGCATATTATAGTGGTATTCTCCTTTGATGCTTTATTTGGGTTGACTTGGCGCATGCTCACACCATGTTATGACTATCCAAAGTCACCATAGCCTTTATGATCCTTTAGTTTTCAACTTGTAGTATCACTTTATGCTTTAATGATGTTTTGTCGCTCTGCATGATTATGGCCATTATTTCTCTCTTAGTTTGTCGCTCCCAGTCTTTTGCTAGCCTCCACAACTAAGTATGAGTTCCACTCATGAATCCAACTCCTTAAACCAAGTTATTCCAAAGAGTCCATCATACGTACCTACTAGCTTATGCTATTCCAAGTATATTCATGTTTTTGTTTACCTTCCAAATTAAACTTGTTATGAGAAAACTAGTGATTAAAGCTCTCACAAACTTGATGGCACACTTTATTTTCTACATTTAATAAACTTGAACCATTGGGTCCTTCTTTGTTGCGTATATGCTTGTGCTTTATAAGTTGAAATTAGCAGAACCATGTATCATGGGGAACACTTTCAACGTTGCACTTGTACTTTGTACCCCGTTGATATCATGTTTTTTTGCTTATGGATCCCGGCGGTGTGAAATAAAAGTGGAACCTGTAAGATCATGGAGTTTGTATGTGTTAGAGAAACGCCTGGGCCGCTAGCCTAAGCCATGCCTAATCATGGTGGAAACTTGCAGCATCACCATAATGAGCACTCTAGAAGCATCCTCAATAAAAACCTATGCAAATAGCAAATAAAAAGATCGCTGAGATGCTCATTGTCTGTTTGCCTTGTCATTTTGATTATGGGATAGCTCCTGTATCATGTGAAAGGGGTACCCCTTTGGTAGTTCTTTATGATACATATGTACTTACAATGTGACTAAAGTTGAGTAGCATGAGGTTCGATCTTCGTAAGTAAGGGGCATGAGATTTCGGTTTATAACTTGTCAAGCATATCCTCTTAGTTGTGTCACTTTAACCTTAATCACCTTAAAGATGCTTATGATAGGGGCAATGAGAGCTGAAAGCTAACAAGTACCATAATTTTTGGAAGCTCTTTATGAGACTTGAATCCCTACTTCCTTCTATGAAGGCCTTTCTTTTACTTTTATGTTAAGTCTCCACCTTCTATCTTTATGCACCTACTTTGAGAGCATAGTGGCCATTCTTAGTTCTATGTGCATTGTCTCAAGACTAGTTGATTGATGCATAACTCGATATTGCTTGTTTTAAACTAATTGTATCTAGTCACTCTTATGAACTTTGAAGGTGTCCTATGCATTTATATTTGCTACTCTATGAGGGACAAGCTGAATACTATTATGCTATGTTTTCTTTATGTGAAACAAACAAACGTCTTGCAAAGCATTGTTATTCATGAATCTTTTGTTTGTGCCTTTTCATGTTGCATCATAGTTTCTTTGTCTTATTGCTAGAACTTTGTCTTTCATGTTATGGTTGAAGTACTATGATCCCAGCTTTGAATGTTTACAAATACTTTGATCAAGTCTTTGATGGTGCATGTCACCTCAAAAATTATTCTTTCTTTTTATCACTTACCTACTCGAGGACGAGCAGGAGTTAAGCTTGGGGATGTCGATACATTTCAAATGTATCTATAATTTTTTGATGTTCCCATTTATCTACTTTCTGTTGTTTTGTCCACTTGTTGGTACTTTTTTTCTATATTGACTTCTGATAATCATTCTAAATTAGTGACAAATTTCGCCTCTTTTCAATCGCTTTTGGTTCCAGAAAGTTTAATAAAATATTCTCTAATTGACGGACAAAAACTAAGTGCCTATTTTATTTTTTAGAAGAACATGTGATGCCGTACGGAGAAGGGCCGGGGCCGACCACACCACTCGTCAGCTACTGCCTGCTGCCAAGGTGGTCTCTTCAGACAAAACACTAAGTAATCATCAGCAAATCCACGAAGAGTCCATCCTGAGATCTGAAGCTCTTTCCCAAGACTCCTGATGTGAGTAGTTCATCTCAGACTACAGGTCCATGTAGTAGCTGGATGGTGTTCTCCATTGTTCTTCCGATGGATATTGTGATCTTGCATTTCCTTACATTAGTAGCTATCTTGGCCAAGTAGATGCTAGCAACTCAAGAGCGTATTTATATGATTAGTATATGTATTGCTTTCTCGATGTTTGTCAATGCTTCACCCAAAGATATCTATCTTAAGGAGAGCCACCTTAGTGAACTATGGACCTCAAATTTTCTGTTACATACAATCTACAAACTGCTTATCGCTTTGTGTTTACTTTCTGCAAACTATTAATTCCTTCCATTCGATACGCTTAATCCTTTGTTTTCAAAGCAAAACCGTGAGATTGACAACCTCATCGCAAGTTGGGGCAAAGTTCTGTGGTTGTGTGAGGTTCCACGCTGTCAGCCGCACCGTAGTGCCCCGCCAACGCTCACTAGCTACACCTTTGGGGTGTTTCTTGTTCCTCGGTTCGATTAAACCTTGGTTTCATCGAGGAAAACTTGTCACTGTGCATCATACCTTCCTCTTGGGGTTCCCCAACAAGCTTGATATATTTGGGCCACCAGTTCCCAACTTGCGATGAGGTTGTCAATCTCACCAGTTTTGCTGAAAACAAAGGATTAAACGTATCGAATGGAAGGAAGTAATAGTTTGAAGAAAGTAAACACAAAGCAAGAACCAGATTGTAGATTGTATGTAAAAAGAAAGGACCGGTCCATAGTTCACTAGATGTGGCTCTCCTTAAGATAGATAACATGTCAGGTGAACAAATTACAGGGCAATTGACAAACATCGAAAGCATACAATCATATACTAATCATCTTGATTTTGAGACTTGATTGGGCATTACAACATTATACATAGACCGCCATCCAACCGCATCTATGACTAATAATCCACCTTCAGGTTATCATCCGAACCCTCCAAGATAAAGTTGCAATAGATTATTGCTTTATGAATTGCGTGTAATGTAAACAATACGATTGTTCTATGAACAAAGGATTGTTGTTTTCTCCCTAATAGCAACATCACATCTAGTACCTTAGAGATTTCTGTCAGTTCCCTAGATTACTAGAGGCATGAACCCACTATCGAGCATAAATACTAACTCTTGGAGTTGCTAGCATCTACTTGGCCAAGATAACTACTAACAACGGAAAGCATGCAAGATCACAAATAACAAAGACATGATAGAATCAATAATCAATCTGAAATAGCATCTCAATATCCATCGGATCCCCACAAACAGAACATGCAGAATTACAAATAGATGATCTTGATCATGAACAGAGCTCACAAGATCTAAACATGAAAGAACAAAGGAGGAGAACCAGCCATCTAGCTACTACATGGACCCGTAGTCCAGATATTAACTACTCACGCATCACACCGGAGGCTTGCATGATGATGAAGAAGGCCTCCAGGGTGAATTCCCCTCTTCGTCTGGGTGTCGGGAAGAGCTTCAGATCCCTCCCGATCTAGGGATGGAGACGACGGCGGCTACAGACTCTTTCGTGGATTTTTTATCCGGTACTTAGGCTTTTGGTATCGGAGGCATCTTATAGGCGGAAGGAGAGGCCGAGAGGATGCCTGGGCTAGACAGACCACCTCTGGGCGCCTGGCCCTGCCAGTGGTGTGGCTGTGCCCCTCTCTCCATCTCGTATTCTGGCTCTAGATGTTTTCCGAAAAAATAGCGACTTTGGCTTTTGTCCCATCCAATTCTGAGAATATTCATTTTCTGACTTCCTGGAACCAAAAATAGCAGAAAACAGGCAGCTGACACTATGGCTCTTTTAATAGGTTAGTCCAAGAAATCATATGAAAAGTACTCCAAAGTGTGGACAAAACACAAGAAAGTAGATAAAACCAAGCATGGAACATCAAAATTATAGATACATTTGCAATGTATTAGTATCCCTTAAGTGTGTCACCCTACGGTCCGCGAATAATGCAGACATGTTCGAGACTCCTCTCCGATCAATAATCAGAAGTGGGACCTGAAGATCCGTACTAACTCCCACACATTCAACGATAACTCCTGTGATCGTGTGAACCTTTAACGTTTAATCCCTTTGTCTTGCGATATATTACATGTCCGAGATTCGATCATCGGTATCCCCATACCTAGTCTGATCTCGTTACCGACATGTACTCTTTTCTCATTCCCGTGATATAACATTCTAGTGATCTTATCACTTGCTTGCAAGCTACATCAATGTGATATCACCGAGAGGGCCCAAAGTATATATCTCCATCATCAGGATGGACAAATCCCACTCTAGATCTATGAGCCTCTACATAACACCATCGGAGTATCTAAAACCACCTTTATTGTCACGCTGTTACTGTGTGACGTTTGATGTTATCAAGTTACTCGTCCGGTGTTAGTGATTGACATGATCTCATGTTTTAAGGACTAAAGTTACTTCGTTATGATGTCATAGCAATTTTAACACAATGACTTTGATCATATTGCAATTCTTCGGATGAATGTTCATCACATCATTCCACGAAGGCTACGACCTTGTTATTAACAACATCCAATGTCCATGATCAGTAAACCTTGATCATCTTGTTAATCAACGAGCTAGTTTATATGAGAGGCATAACTAGGAACCCTTTATTTGTTTATTGAACACACATGTATTAACATTTCCAATCAATAGAATTATAGCATGCAAAATAAACATCTATCATATACTTGGAATACGATAATAACAACTTTATTATTGCCTCTCAGGGCATATTCCCGTCAGTCTCCCACTTGCACTAGAGTCAATAGTCTAGTTTACATAGTGATAAATCTAACACCCATGGAGTTCTGGTGTTGATCATGTTTTGCCCTAGGGAGAGTTTTAGTCAATGGATCTGCCACATTCAGATCCATATGCACTTTACAAATCTTTATATCTCCATCCTTGACCTGCTCGTGGATGGGGTGTAACCAGCGTTTGATATGCTTGGAATTCTTGTGAGATCTTGGTTCCTTGGCATTGTCTATGGCTCCATTGTTGTCACAATAGATCACCATTGGGTCCAACGCACTAGGAACCACACCTAGTGCGGCTTCTGAAGCAGTAACATATTCTGCCTCCATTGTTGATCCCGCTACCATAGGTTAATTGGAGATCCTCCAACTAACAATTGCTCCATTCATGAGAAAAAACGTATCCGAATTGAGACTTAGAGTCATCCGAATCAGTGTCAAAGCTAGCGTCAACATAACACTTAGCAACTAGCTCTTCTTCACCTTCATACACGAGAAAAATATCCTTAGTTCTTCTTAAGTACTTAAGGATATTCTTGACCGCTATCCAGTGTTCCGAACCTGGATCAGATTGGTACCTACTAGTCAAACTAATAATATGTGTCGTGATGGCTCTAATATTCGCCATCTTCCACCATGTTTAAACATTGTTTTTTGTCAAGCAATTGCCAAGAAACTCTCAATCCTTGCCACTAATGACTAATAATTGCAAATATATGGAAAACCTCTCTTTGAATTATGTTGTGCAGGAAATCACGGCTTTTAATGCAAAATAAGGAGTCACAATGAAGGATTTTGAGGAAGTCCACACGGGCAAGTAATTGGGAAGCTATTCCAGGGCGTTAACATGCTTAAGGACCACTGGTATGGGCAGGGTCCGCCCGTACCGCCTGCCCGTACCAGGTGGCAACGATTTTGTTTCGTTAAACTCTACAACTTTTGTGAAGACGCCTATATATTTTGAGGCTCCAGCTGCCGGCCAGAGAGCCGCCATTCTCAGCTTACATCACAACACCACCAAAGGAGATCCACACCATTGTTCACCCATTGTTCATCGATTTTCATCACTTCCACCATCCATCCATCCACTAACCATAGCCATTGCTTTGTACTTTAGATCTCCTTGTGATTTGGCGACCATTGTAAGAATATTTGATTTCAATCTAAGAATTTATATGATGTTTTCTAGCTCCGATATTTTTGTTATGAGTGAGGAGTCCTCACGAGCTGCGGGTTAGGGAGAAACCTTGTAGCGATTATGTGCATCTAGATCATAGAGTATTGTATTCTTTTGCAATTGAGATTTGTATCTTTTGTTTCTTTGTATCTTGTCTCGATCAGTGGACTTGTAGGTACCAAAGATCCCATATATTGATAAAGGCTTGAGGTGAGATACTTGGCTAGCGGCAATCTCATAGGAACCTCAGTGACAAAAAGGGTAGTATAGTCTTCGCTTAGTGACCCATTCGGGATCAACAACAACATTACCACTTAAAGCTTTGATCTATGTTTTACACTTAATAATCGTTTGTAACCCGTGGTTTCGGTGTGCACTCGGTTGGATTAAAAGTCTATTGCTATGCCCGCAGCATCACGGGGGCTCTACAATATTAGGATGTGTTGCCCACAAGATATTATCTCCGTTCAAACATTATACATGACTATGCTTATTATTATCTTTTATCCCATATGATGTGCATCTGCAGGTGGATCTTCAACGCTGGCCTATCTCCATACATTGATTCAACCCATTATAAAGTAAACTAGATTGGTCTGATAAACTAAGGTAAAATGAACAAACAAAGTCTTATAGACGTGTCCTTTTTATTTCCTTTTAGCATTGCTTTCCGAGGTTCGATTAAACCTAGGTCTTCTAGGGAAAAAGATATTATACTACATCCGTGAATCCGGATCGAAGGTATCAACCCTTTTTTCTGGCGCCGCTACTAGGGAAGCAATTTTCCTATCCTGGTGAGGTCACTAGAGACCTTGTTTTTAGTTTTTGTAGTTTAATTCTTGTTATTAGTTTACTTTCTTGTTAGTTATTTGAAAACCCCCAAAAATTAGTTACTTGTTATTCGTTCTTCATTACTTAAAAAAAATACCAAAAAGATAAGAGCCATGGCTCAAAAGGGATTAGGGGAGTATGCTACTCCCACTGATGATTTTATTCGTGCACCCATCACTCATCCCATAGTTGATGCGGAAACATATGAGATAAAGCCTAACCTTTTAAGTTTGGTTTAACAAAACCAATTTGGGGGCTCATCCGCTAAAGATTTGGGTTTGCACTTAAACACTTTCACTAAAATTTGCGACATGATGTGTATTAAGGATGTAGATCCAAATGCTGCTAAATTAAGATTGTTTCCTTTCTCTCTTAGAGGAAAGGCTAAGGATTGGTTGCTAGCTCTACCAAAGGGCGCTATTAAATCTTGGGAGGAATGCACTAATTTGTTTATGACTAAATTTCCCCCCAGCTAAGACTATGCATCTAAGATCCAACATTACAAGCTTTAGACAAGAAGACTGTGAGCCACTAGCGCTTGCGTGGGAAAGGATGAAAGAAGCCGTAATGAACTGTCCTAGTCATGGGATGGAAGGGTGGCTTATATTACATTTGTTTTATAATGGTCTTAACCCAATGTCTAAGTCTATGCTAGATACTGTAGTAGGAGGAACAATCATGGGAAAACAAGTGAGTGTTGCAAAGAAGTTACTTGATGATATGCAAAATAATCATGCTCAATGGCATGTGGAAAGAACCTCGAAGAGAGTAAGCTCAATTACCGAGGTAAATAATGAAGATCTTACATCTAAAGTACATGAGTTGCTTAGCTTAGTAAAGGGTAAAGAAGATACCCAAGTTAATGCTATCACTACCAATGTTAATGATGTTAATTTTATAGCTCACACTCCTTTGAATCCTGCATGGAAAATAATTATGCTTCTAATGTTCAAAATATCATGCTAATCCTGTAGGAGCTCCTTATAATAATTATGATAATACTAATAGAGCAAATCATGGCAATCTCCCGTTTGAGAAAATTGTTAGAACATTTATACAAGCTCAAACCGATAAAAATAATATGCTTATTAAAATCACGGAGAACCATGAAAGTAGTATAAGAAATTATCTAACCAGGCCATTGCAATTAGAAATGATCTGCAAGCTCTACAGGAAAGGACAAAGACCATGGAGGCTCAGCTGGGTAAGGTAGCTGAGAGCCAAGCTCTCATACTAGCAAATTTTGTTGGAAAACCCAAGCCAAATCCGGTAGAAGACCTCAAGATGATGAGGGTGGTAACCAATGAAGAAAAACATGAAGAGCTAGATTATAGCAATGCGCCAACGCAGGAATATACCGTGGAAGATCTATTGAAGATGATCACCATGAAGTATCCAGGTATAGAACAAGATAATGATGGTATGTACCAACAATTTATACAACAAGTAGCATCTAAAGTTCGCGATTTAGAGATGGAGTATAAAAGACTAGCTAATAAGCTTCTAGCTAAGCTAGATGATATATTTGAGCCCACTATTAAAATTAAGTTGGGAGTCAATGAGATATCCGCACTATGTGATCTTGGTGCGAGCGTCTCAACAATTTCCAAAAGCTTATTTGATAAATTAAACTCGGGGCCATTTGTTACTACTGAATTGAGACTCCATCTAGCTGATTCAACTTATAAACAAGCTGTTGGGATCAAAGAAAATATAGTTGTTGAAATTAAAGGTAGTCCCGCTCTTATCGATCTTGTTATTGTGGACATGCCTAAAGATCCCATAGCACCTATAATTCTAGGTAGGCAATTCCTAAGAACTATTAAAGCTTTGATTAATTTACATGAAGGGAATGTGAGAATAGAGCTACCATCTAGAGATCCTTTTATAGTCTACTTCCTTAGGAAAAAGAAGGCCAAGCCTAATGATGATGATGGTGTAATTACTTTAAAAGCCAACTATTTCGGAGTGGGTGTTCCACTTCTCAAACCTAAGTGATTGCCATCAAGGTCAAGCTAATTGACCTTAACTAGAAGCGCTTTATGGGAGGCAACTCATGTGAAATAAATTTTATTTATGTATTAGTTTTTGTTGTGTTAGTTTTTTTTGGTTTTAATAAAGAGTGTTCAAGAAGACCTTCGGAGAAAGGAGAAGAAATAAGGTAATCCTCTATATTTTATTTTACTAACACATGGCCTAAGAAGTATTGCTGGATCTTTACTTAGTATATTTGATGTTATTTTGTCCTTTGATAAGATGTGCAAAGGCACATGGAGCTTTTAATCAAATTTTTTGAGTTTTGTACCTCACAGTGTTCTTAACAACCACTGGTACGGTCGGAAGGGACCATACCGTGCACCCGTACCACATCAAGCCAAAGGGAGATAGAAATTCTGATTTTTGATGCAGGTATCAGTGTCGATAACGACCACTGGTACGGCCGAACGCGCCCATACTGTACCCTCGAGCAAAACATCAAATTTCAAGCGAAGTCACTGAACCGATAATGACCAGCCGTATGGGCGCGCACGACCGTACTGCGCGCCCATACCAAGTGCACCGACTGGGAGCAGCCGTCACTGTAACTCCCCAGCATTAGAGCTTAGAAATAAGCTGAACACATGGGTGTGCATTGCATTCATGCATAGAAAATCCGGATAATTTTCGCGCTTTTAAATAAAACTTGTCAAAGTGATTGAAGCTTCTCTTAACTTGGTGGAACTGAAGTAGATTATCAAGTTGATTGCAATAGGTTTCAATATGACCTTTGCTAAAACCTTATCTTTGGATAATATAATTTGATCTAAGGGTAGATCAAATGTAATAAAAACTAAGTCACAACACACTACTTAATAAGGAGTAATAGATCTCCTAGAGATCATCACATGGTATTCCATACAACAACTCAAAGATGAATACGTAATGTTCTAAAGATGTTATCAAGGTATTATCTACCACAAACCCTGAATACCAAGTCAAGTATATAACTTGAGTAAAAGAAACTCATAACTAAATCCTGAAACACTTGTTTGTCATAGTTATTCCTACCATGGGTACCATGGTAGTTCTTAAACATTAACTCTTATTAAAAATAGAATAGAAAGGGAAGTCAAACCAAGACCATCCATCACATACCCTTAGTGTGATGTTAATAGATGACAATCCTATTTAACCATGTCCTACTGTCTATTGATCATCAATGTGTGTGATCAATTCTTGACCTAGCACTTATTGACTCATAGCCTTTGACCTATTATATTAACCTTCTAAAGACCCTAAGTAAGTTAATAAGAAGAAGGAACTAGTATGGTGAAGTGTGCCATCATCAATGGAATGAGATCCTTAATGGTGATCAAACCATTTGATGTAGGAGAAGTTAACTCACTCATGAGTTAACTAGAAACAGTACCTAAACCCAAGAGTAACTAGTGATCATGGAGCTATAAGGAAGCTAGTAGTATTAGTGTATCAAATAATAATCTTGTTAAGCCAAGTGGGTATAAATTTCAAGTAAGTTTCCTTAGCAATATAAGCCTTATAGAAAGACTAGTACAAGTTTACTACTTAGTGGATAATAGATCTTGATCAGACAATTAGAAGCCTAAGCTTAGTTTGATCAAATGATGGTGGTCATTATTCTCAAGTCACTTGAGAATAGATGACTAGGTGTTGAAGACGAGTTGTGAGTATACCAAATTAGGTAAAGCCCTAGTAAGATGAATCATCTAGCTTGATCATGAGAAGTCAAGCTAGAGTAGAATGAAGTATATAACATGAGTTTATGGAGTAGTTGGAAGTATAATAGTTTAACCAAGGTAATACAAGGACAATCTTGTATTATGGAGAGTAGTACCATACCTATTCCAAAGGATTGATATCACATGTGATATAGAGAGGAATGTAATCTGGCAAGCCTTAGAAGTAGATGCAAGGTAAATATGAAGGAGTTTATGGAATGAAGTTAGTACTAACTACTTTGATGGATTCAGTAAGGGGTAGTTTATAAATGGAAGTTGTATATATATACTAGGAGAAGAATGAAGGAGTATTGTTGAAGTGGCATGACCATGTCATCATCTGTTGATGGATATGGTGGAGTCAGATGATTGACTTATTCAGGAAGATGTGATCTTTGTGATTAAAAGAAAAGAGATTTATAGAATATATTTAGGAAAGGAATTCCTTATCTAAAGATAACCTTAATGAGGTATTAAGGTAAGGATTCTTAGAATTCTTTAACCAATAGTACATCAAGCCATGACAAGACCCATGTCTACTTCATTATTCTAAACCCTAGAATAAAGAAGGTAGTTAAACCAATTCCTATTTTTAGGCAGCCAATGGATAGTATCTCTTAGTCAAATGAAATGTCTAAAAGATAAGTAGAATACCAGTTGAGAGTGTATTGATGGAAGCCTTGTCCACCTAATTGTCTTAAACCCTAATAGAGACCTACTCTCATAGGATTATTAAGATCACATTATGAAAGCAATCCCAATAACTCACTTTAAGTTGAGAGGTTATTCAGGATCACAAAACATGGTGACAATATGTCTAGCCTTAATAATCATTCATATCTCTAATTGATTATGAGTTATTAAATCCTCTCAAAACCCATATACCTATATTTGAATAAACTTTAGTATTTCTCCACCAGTGATTGTTATTGATTCATAATGACCTAACCAAGATTGTTCTGTGGTAATCTTAAGCACTAGAAAACAAGTAGGGTTGGTATGGGAGAAACCACCAAATATAGAGAATCATGAAATTCAAATCACCACTTCACAAACCACAAGGTTTACTACCTTATAATAAATATATACATCTCATCCCTTTATGAGGCTAAGTATGAATGGAATTCTCTACATATCATTCAACATTTTAAATTCTTGTCATAACCATTATCATGGTGGAAATAAACACATTTCCATAAGATTTCCTTTAGAAGAAGTAAATTCACAAACCCTAGTTTTTATTTACTCTACTAAATAAAAGAACTATTCATACACTCATAAATTTCGAAATGATATAGTAAAATAAAGAGAAGATTTAGTATAAGGAATCTCTAAACCATTTGGAATATTACACCAGAACTCTAAGGATTTAAATCCTTGTAGAAACCAAATTTGAAGTGAATTTATAAATAGGAAAAAAACAGAAACTCGAAATTGAAAAAGAAAAAGGAAACAAGCATCCAATTGCCCAGCCCACGGCCCAGGTCGTCTTAGCTCTAACTGTCGCTCACATGCAGCCCCAGGAACAACACGCTCACTCCATGTCATCCCAACATCAGCCCAGGCCCGCGTACTGATGGACCAAAATATATGGAGCTCGTTGGGGAACCCCAAGAGGAAGGTATGATAAGCACAACATCAAGTTTTCCCTCAGTTATGAAACCAAGGTTATTAAACCAGTAGGAGCAAGGAAACACCTCCAAGGTGTTGTTTCCAACTTGGAATCCTGCACAACACAACCACAGAACTTTTCCCCCAACTTATAGTGAGGTTGTCAATCTCATCGGTTTTGCTGAAAACAAAGGATTAAACATATTGTGTGGAAGATAGTAATAGCTTGCAGAAACTAAACGGAAAAAAGTAAATTGTTGTAGATTGATAGTAAAAGAAAGGACCGGGGTCCATAGTTCACTAGTGGTGATTCTCCTTAAGATAGATGACATGTTGGGTGAACAAATTATAGCGGGGCAATTGACAAACATCGAGAAAGCATTAATGCATATACTAATCATCTTGACTCCAATGAGATTTGATTGGGCATTACAACATTATACATAGACCGTAATCCAACTGCATCTATGGCTAATAATCCACCTTCAGGTTATCATCTGAACCCCCTCAATTATTAAGTTGCAAGCAACAGATAATTGCATTAAGCATTGCATGTAAAGTAAACAATACGATTGTTCTATGAACAAAGGATTGATGTTTTCTCCCTAGTAGCAACAGCACATCTAGTACCTTAGAGATTTTTGTCACTTCCCTAGATTACTAAAGGCATGAACCCACTATCAAGCATAAATACTCCCTCTTGGAGTTGCTAGCATCTACTCGGCCAAGATAGCTACTAACAACGGAGAGCATGCAAGATCTCAAATAACAAAGACATGATAGAATCAATAATCATTCTGAAATAGCATCTCAATATCCATCGGATCCCCGTAAACACAACATGTAAAATTACAAATAGATGATCTTGATCATGAACGGAGCTCACAAGATCTAAACATGGTAGCACAAAGGAGAAGAACCAACCATCTAGCTACTACATGGACCCATAGTCCAGGGATGAACTACTCATGCATCACACCGGAGGCAGGCATGGTGATGGAGAAGGCCTCCAGGGTGAATTCTCCCCTCCGGCAGGGTGCCGGGAAGAGCTTCAGATCCCTCCCGATCTAGGGATGGAGATGACGGTAGCTATAGACTCTTTCGTGGAATTTTGATTGGGTACTTAGTGTTTCTGTATCGGAGGCATCTTATAGGCGAAAGGGGAGGCCGAAGGGGTGCCCTAGGCGATCACACCACCCCTTGGCGCGGGTCAGGCCTGACCGTGCGGCCAGGTCATGTGGCCGGCCTCTGGCCCCTCTCCGTCTCGTCTTCTGGCTCCGTGTCCCCCTCGGTGAAATATTGACTTTGGCTTTTGTCCCGTCCAATTCCGAGAATATTCATTTTCTGACTTTCCTGGAACCAAAAACAGCAGAAAACAGGCAGCTGGCACTATGGCATCTTGTTCATAGGTTAGTCCAAGAAAGTGTATAAAAATACTCCAAAGTGTGGACAAAACATAAGAAAGTAGATATAAAACAAGCATGGAACATCAAAAATTATAGATATGTTAGCAACATATCAACATCCCCAAGCTTAACTCCTGCTCGTCCTCGAGTAGGTAAGTGATAAAAAGAAAGAATAATTTTTTAGGTGACATGCACCATCATAGACTTGATCAAAGTATTTGTAAAACATTGATAGCTGGGATCATAGTACTTTAACATAACATGAAAGACATAGTTCTAACAATAAGACATAGTAACTATGTTGTAACATGAAAAAGGCACAAACAAAAGATTCATGAATAACAATGCTTTGCAAGACGTTTGTTTGTTTCACATAAAGAAAGCATAATGAGAATGGTATTTAGCTTGTCGCTAATATAGTAGCAATACATAAATGCATTGGACACCTTCAAAGTTCATAAGGGTGACTAGATACAAATAGTTTAAGAATAAGCAATATCAAAGTTATGAATCAATCAACAAGTCTTGGGACAATGCACATTAAACTAAGAATGGCCACTATGCTCTCTTAATAGGTGCATAAAGATAGAAGATGGAGACTCAACATAAAAGTAAAAGAAAGGCCTTCATAGAAGGAAGAAGGGATTCAAGTCTCATAAAGAGCTTCCAAAAATTATGGTACTTATTAGCTTTCAGCTCTCATTGCCCCTATCATAAGAATATTGAAGTGATTAAGGTTAAAGTGAACAAACTATGGAGTATATGCTTGACAATGTATAAGTTGGCAATCTCATGTCCCTTGAATACGAGGGCCGCTCCTCATGCTACTCAAGTTTAGTTACCGGTAAGTTCTTGTCATACTAAGTACATGTGTATCATAGAGAACCGCCAACGGGGTACCCCTTGCACATGATACATGAGCTATCCCATAATCAAAATGACAAGGCAAGCAGACAATGAGCATCTCAGCAATCTTATTATTTACCATGGGAAAATGGTGCTTTTTTCTCTCTTTCCTCTTTTCTCATCTTTTTTTTCTTTTTCTCAATCTCTATCTCTTTTTTATAAGAAGAATGCTTCATAGATTGCTCACTATGGTGATGCTGCAAGTTTCCACCATGATTAGGCATGGCTTAGGCTAGCGGCCCAGGCGTTTCTCTAACACATATACATAACTCCATGGACTTACAAGCTCCTCTTTCATTTCACACCGACGACATCCGTAAACAAAAGAGCATGATATCAACTAGGTACAATGTATAAGTGCAATGTTGAAAGCGCTCCCCATGATAGCATGGTTCTGCTAATTCCCAACGTATAAGTGCAAGCATATACAACATAGATGACACAATGGTTCAAGTTTATTAGGGGCAAGAAAAGTAAAGTGTGCCATCAAGTTCGTGAGAGATTTAATCACTAATTTTCACATAACAAGTTTAATTCGGAAGGTAGATAAAAACATGAATATACTTGGAATAGCAAATTCTAATAGGTAGGTATGGTGGACTCTTTGGAATAACTTGGTTTTATTTGGAGTTGGATGCATGAGTGGAACTCATACTTGGTTATGGAGGCTAGCAAAAGACTGGGAGCGACCAACTAAGAGAGCAATAATGGCCATAATCGTGCAAAGCGACAAAACATCATTAATTAAAGCATAAAGTGATATTACAAGACGAAAACTAAATGATCATAGAGGCTATGGTGACTTGGTATAGTCTTAACATGGTGTGAGCATGCGCCAAGTCAACCCAAATAAAGCATCAAAGGAGAATACCACAATACTATGCTTTAATATGCTAAAACAACGCATGATTCTTTCAGGGCACATTAAGCAATCTCAATTGTTTATAACATGTCATGCTACAGCAATAATCACTAAGCATAAAGCCAAAACAATATCAAGCATGACATGATAAAGTCTGAGTCACAATCAAAAACAAGCTCCTTTTTATCACTTAAGCATGAACTTTCCTACTCTTTTCCAATCCAAATCAACTTTATTTGAAAACTAATGCATGAATGAGGGGGTCCAACTAATTTATTCAAGCAAACTAAAACTAAAAACGAAACAAAGACTCTCCAAGAATAACACAATTGTGCATGAAACAATAAAAATGAAGTGTTTGGAAGAAACCTGAAAGTTTTATTGATGAAGAAGGGGATGCCTTGGACATCCCCAAGCTTTGACGCTTATACTTCTTGAATGTTTCTTGGGGTGACACGAGTGGCATCCCCAAGCTTGAGATTTTGTCCATACTTCATCTTATCACATTACTCTTCCCTAGACTTTAAAATCTCCTTCATACAAAACTTCACACAATCTTCATTAGCAACATTAGTGTACTCAAGATAATAAGTCTTTTGGTTAAGTTTCAACACAAGTGAAACTTCCATTAAAACAAAAGCTACTGTTGCACTTCCTTTAAAATTTTCAAATGATCAAAGAGAACTCAAAGAGAAACAGATTAAGAGGCAAATACAAACAATGGCAGAAATCTGTCAAAACAGACCAATAGGTGAAAACCGATTTTTTCGAAGACCTTCTGTTGCTCAAATCGAAAAGTGTTGAACTAATGAAAGTTGGATAACAACCTGGGGCATAAGAATTAAAAATTACAGCTCAAACCGACATACATAGATTTTTCAGGAATTTTTACAGTGAAGCACAAAAATCTGTTTTGGGACAACAACTTTCCCAAATCTTACTTCCCTCTCATTAGAGGTTATTCTTGGCACAAAAATCAAATAAAAAAGGATAAGGAGAGGTTATTACAGAAGTAATAACTTCCAAGACTCAAGAAAACTATCGTTTTATCTCCCAAGAAGTACTTTTCTTTAATGCCTTTAAGTTAAGCATGATAGTTTGAGAAGATGCTCACACAAGAAATATGAATTGAAGTAAAAGAGAGCATCAATAAGCAAATTCAAAGCACATTTAAGTCTAACCCACTTCCTATGCATAGGAATCTTGTAAAGAAACAAGTCATGAAAGAACAAAGCAACAAGCATAGTAAAGCAAAACAAGTGCAACTTCAAGACTTTCAACATAAAGAGGGGAAACTTAAATTATTGAGATGCATAAAACCATGTTTCCCTCTCTCATAATAACTTTCAGTGGCATCATGAATAAAATTAACAATATAACTATCACATAAAATATTCTTATCATGAGCCACATGCATATATTAATTATTACTCTCCACATAAACATAGTCGTTCTTATTAATTATAGTGGGAGCAAATTCAACAAAAAGGCTATCATTATTATTCTCATCACCATAATCATCAAATATAGGAGGCATATTGTAGTCATAATTTCCTCCTCAATATTAGGTGGACTGAAAATATCACATTCATCATTGTAATCATCATATATTGGAGGTATAGTATCATCAAACCAAATTTTCTCCTCTAAAGATGGGGGACTAAAAAGATCATTTTCATAAAAACTAGCTTCCCCAAGCTTAGACTTTTCCATAACATTAGCAATAATGGTGTCCAAAGAATTCATACTAACAGCATTGCTATTAGCATGCAAATAAAGTTCCATAGGTTTGAAAATTTTCTCTTCGAACACTTCATGTCGTAACTCAAGATAAATACTATAAAGTCTCTAATTTTTTTGTTGTTTTCCATTAAGCCTAACTAGTGAAAACAAGAAACAAAAAGACAAAATTGCAGAATCTAAAGGAAATAACTTCGAGCACTCACACTAGAGGATGTGAGTACCTTTTACCTTACCTCCCCGGCAAAGGCGCCGGAAAAATAGCTTGATGGCCCAAAATATATCGAGCTCGTTGGGGAACCCCAAGAGGAAGGTATGATGAGCACAATAACAAGTTTTCCCTCAGTTATGAAACCAAGGTTATCGAACCAGTAGGAGCAAGGAAAAACCTCCAAGGTGTTGTTTCCAACTTGGAATCCTGCACAACACAACCACAAAAATTTGCCCCCAACTTATAGTGAGGTTGTCAATCTCACCGGTTTTGCTGAAAACAAAGGACTAAACGTATTGTGTGGAAGATAGTAACATATGCAGAAAGTAAACAGAAAACAGTAAATAGTTGTAGATTGATAGTAAAAGAAAGGATCGGGGTCCATAGTTCACTAGTGGTGATTCTCCTTAAGATAGATGACATGTTGGGTGAACAAATTACAGCGGGGCAATTGACAAACATTGAGAAAGCATACATGCATATACTAATCATATTGACTCCTATGAGATTTGATTGGGCATTACAACATTATACATATATCGTAATACAACTACATCTATGACTATTAATCCACCTTCAGGTTATCATCCGAACCCCCTCCAGTATTAAGTTGCAAGCAACAGATAATTGCAGTAAGCATTACATGTAAAGTAAATTGTTCTATGAACAAAGGATTGCTATTTTCTCCCTAGTAGCAATAGCACATCTAGTACCTTAGAGATTTCTGTCTCTTCCCCAGATCACTAGAGACATGAACCCACTATCGAGCATAAATACTCCCTCTTGGAGTTGCTAGCATCTACTCGGCCAAGATAGATACTAACAACGGAGAGCATGCAAGATCAGAAATAACAAAGACATGATAGAATCAATAATCAATCTGAAATAGCATCTCAATATCCGTCGGATCCCCGCAAACACAACATGTAAGATTACAAATAGATGATCTTGATCATGAACGGAGCTCACAAGATCTAAACATGGTAGCACAAAGGAGAAGAAGCAATCATCTAGCTACTACATGGACCCGTAGTCCAGGGATGAACTACTCACGCATCACACCTGAGGCAGACATGGTGATGAAGAAGGCCTCCAGGGTGAATTCTCCCCTCCGGCAGGGTGTCGGGAAGAGCTTTAGATCCCTCCCGATCTAGGGATGGAGATGACGGTGACTACAGACTCTTTCGTGAAATTTTGATTGGGTACTTAGGGTTTCTGTATCGAAGGCATCTTATAGGTGAAAGGGGAGGCCGAGGGGGTTCCTTAGGCGGCCACACCACCCCGCGGGCTGGGCTTGGGCGTGACTGTGTGGTGTGGCCGACCCACCCTGTCAAATCTCTCGTCTTGGCTCTGTGTCCCCCTCGGTGAAATATTGACTTTGGCTTTTGTCCGTCAATTCGAGAATATTCATTTTCCGACTTTCTGAACCAAAACAGCAGAAAAACAGTATCCGCATCGTGGCATCTTGTTAATAGGTTAGTCCAAGAAAGTGTATAAAAATACTCCAAAGTGTGGACAAAACATAAGAAAGTAGATATAAAACAAGCATGGAACATCAAAAATTATAGATACGTTAGCAATGTATCATGTACTTTCGTGTCGTCTTCCCTGTGTGTCACAAGCTACTCTCTGGAGCGAACGCCAAGTTCCGATGCCAATCACCGGCGTTGTCGGGAGGGAGGATAAGATCACGACCGAGATGCTCCAGGCCATCCTCATCCCCATTTCCCCTTCCTCTCGTTCCTATCCTCTCCACAAAAGAGGACCCCGAAACCCTATCTTGTCAGTGGTCGTTATTCCAATCGTTCCTGATCACCCCATGCCTCGCCAAAGCCACCGCTGGTAGCATCGTCGTGTCCTTGTTCGCCTAGGACCAAGCACGAGAGCTGGCATGTCGTGAGTCGTGTAGAATCGAACTTTGCGTTCCGTCGGCCATCGTGGCCATTGCCGTCGATTCACCATCTCCTGACCACCCCTGGCCTCACCGACCTCTTTACTGCGTTCGTGGTGAGCTCCTACATCCTCCCATATCTCTCTATCTCTCTATAGTAGTCTGGATCGTTGTCACGCCGTACATCATCGTCGGACGCTGCACAAGAGGGTCGTCGGAGTACCTCCGGTGACCATACAGGGGCGGCGACGCCACTCCTAGGTTCACCTTGATGCCCTCCGTCGAGCGCGCCCTTCCATTTTTCCCCGCGCGCTCTCCAGCAACTTGTCCTTGCTCGACTAGTGAGCTCCGGCCGACGTCATCAGCGTCGCCACGCTAAATCCTTTGCGTCACCCGGCCACTGCTTGACCGGGTCTCGCTTAGGTGGCAATTGACGTGGCCCTAACCCCATGGGTCAATGGCTGGGTCTAGATTAGTCTGAGTATAAAAGGTTTTCTCTATTTAATATATAAAACAAAATCAGTTCCAAATATAAATATAATTTCCAGAAATTAAATAAAATGGTCAAATCTTATTAATTGAATATCTTTTGTTTTATAATTCAGAAAAATGTATATGATATATCAAAATGCTCAGAAAAATAAAATCTATAATTTAACTTTATTAACAAACATTATTGTGTTAACTATTTAAATAATTATTATTTAATAAAGATTTTATAAGTAATAATACTGTCAAAAATTCATATTTTAATATTGGTAAATGAGAAAAATATAAATAATATACCAAAATTCTTAGAAAAACAAAATCTACATTTATAAAGTTGTTTCATAGATTTTTGATATCACTTAGATAAATATTATTATTTATTAAGTATTTATAAAGTGATAAAACTTATAAAAATCATAGATTAATATTTAAAAATCACAAAAATACATATAATATACCAAAATAATCAAAAAAAACAAAATTATACACATTAAAAATATTATATTTCTTAATTGAAGTCAAATAAAAGGTAAAGGTCTAACAAATCTTATTTTAACTCTTTTCTTTTATTTTAATTCCTTAGAAATATATAAATCTTTACTATTGCCTTTACCATTATTTGTTTAAAGTCTAAAAGTGGAATAACAAGTGCAAGTTATGTTTAAGTGAAGTTAAGATAGGTCTACCCAATTCAAGTTGTACTTACTAAAACTACCATTCAGAAAGTTTTACTCTCCAAAAATATTTTATCAATTATAAAATCATCAAGATTTGAGTACTAATTCTTTTACCAGTTTAGGAATCCACCTATAGAATTAAACTAAGTTTTTAAGTAATTATAAAGTAAGTTTTTAAGTAATTTATTAATCTTATGTAAGAAATATTTTAGATACCATGACCCATTTGAGTGTTTTATTATTGCATACTATTTGATGTATTTACATATTGTTTCACACACTCTCACAAGCCTTAATAAGAAGCACAAGTGTGAAGCTGGTATAAAAGTGTAACACATTCCAAAGAACTCATCACAAACTCCAAACCCTAGATCGGATACGACTATTCCGAGGATTCGTGTTTATCAAATTGCATTACATTACTTATGCATCGTTGCATCTTGCTTCTTTAAACATTAGTCCTTATCGGACCAATGATGATGTTTACAGAATTTTGATCTTCTATTGTTTTGAAGGCCGTGAGTGCATAATCTTTCAATCACAAAAGGCAAGTTCACAACTTGCTCATGTCCTTTGATTATTTTCTATAAAATGCTTGTAACTCAAATATTGTCATCACCTACATTTCAAAAAGGATAGAAAATACTATTTTCATAATAATATGATTATGGATTATTTACCAAGTGGTAATAATCTATTGATACAGTTCTAGTGGTAAAGGAACATAATACCTAGGACTTAACAACCAATGTTGCCAGTGATTCTAGCACCATATATTACGCGTCAACCATGAGATTTGGAACAGGACGGAGAAGTCAGCTGTATCTTCTTCCTCTTGCATGCATCCGGATGGCCAGGCCGTGGCTGTTATCCTCATAGCGTGCATTTATTGGTAATTCGTAGAGGATATGCAGCATATGGGTGGGATCCCTCAATGTCCCAGGATAGTTCTGGCATCTAACGGTCTGTACTAACCATTGTCGTAATTCAAGATGTGGGCATGGCGTACACCAAGGGGACACGCGGGGTAACAAAGGGTGCAGTGATTGGATTGGATCTTAGGTTGGGCCTTAAACCATGGGAGTTTGAACGGGGATATACTCCCGGCCGTGCAACAAGGCTTAAGGTCTCTTGTGGGAAAAGTGACACACCTCTGCAGAGTGTAAGAATTGTGACATGTTACTCCCTGTTCCGGGAAGGAGCTACGAACACGGTATGAAAGGAACCCCACGAAGGATCTGGTCAACCTGTGAAGGCTGTCGGACATAGTTTTCAGAATAAAAGCAACCTTTGAATAAATGTTTACGAAAACCTGCATTGCATACGACCTTTGGTCTGTGGATGTAGTGATAGTGCATCATACACTCCTTTTTAGTGAACTTGCTGAGTACGCTCGTACTCAACCGTACCTTCTTAACCCTTGCTAGGTTCTAAGCCATCGAAGACGATGTCAATATCAATTTCTGCTCAAGAAACCATCATCGGCAGCTCAAGTGCTTCAATAAAGTCTATGAAGTCAAAATATACATAAGCCAAAGTGAAGCCGAAGTCTCTGTTTAGATAGGAGCAGATACTCTAGACATAAAACCTACTTCTATAGAGGATTGCATTAGTAGCAATTGTAAGCCAAATAGTTTAGGTGTTAGTCTTATTAGACAGTTAGTTCTGAATTATTATTTCTGGTTCTTCCTTGTAAGAAGTTCTTTCTCTCTCTTTAACCTAGAGTGTTCTCTGGATCTTCTGTAAAGAGTCGAGTTGTAATCTATAGTCATGTCTTGGACCTGCTGTGTTTCTGTTGTACCACTCTGAGGGATGTAATACTAGTGAACAGTGTTTCATTGGTGTTATGTCAACGACTATAGTGTACTACATCATGTAGTGGTATGGTGGGTCACCGCAGCTGGTATCAGAGCATATGCTTTGACCTTAGGATTAAAACCCTTTTTGGAAGATCTGTAGGTTGGATAGTGACTATAAGAGCCATCTTATCTAAACCAAGACTTGTGATGGATATCCACTTGAGGATAAACCTTGTCACACTTAAGTTGGATGTTTTTATCATCTTTCTTAAGGATTAGTTATATGTATTCTCTAGAGAAAGGTCATTTGAGTGTAGCTCTAAATAGGTATAACACAACTAAAATATCTTACGTAAGTTAAAATATCAAAGAAGATTACGACTAGGATTAGGATATCATGTGGAGTAGTATTAGTGATAGAGTCTATATTTAGAACCCCTGTGAAATAGCAGAATCTTACCACTAGTTGATACCACTATACCATACAGGGTAGACCATCAGAGTATGTATAAATACAATTGGAAGTAAACCATGTGGCATTCACTTGAGAATTCCATGTGATGGAGTAGAATTCTATTAATAATCATTGATAGTAAGCTAAGAAGAGGAGTCGTCATGGTGAGATTAGCTCTTTAATCATGATGACTAGGTAAATCTTAACAAGTTCATGGTGAGAATAGCTTCGAGGCCATGATAAGTCTATAATTAGGACAAGTACTTAGTAACAAATCTTGTAACACCAGTAAGTAAAGAACGGTGTAGGTCTATGATAGAAGTCATAGGTGTCATAATATTACGATAATTTTGGATTAAGGTAGTAACTACAACTTTGTTAGTAGTTTTGAGAGATCAGGTGAGGATAGTTTACGATAAAATGGAAAGCTGGTAGTCTTTAGTAGTCCCGAAAGAAAGGTAAGAGGTTAGTTAGAACCAAAGTGAGACCACTTTGCTCAAAATTATCCAGTTGCACCTGAGCAATTTGGGTAGATATTGAGACAAAGAAAAAGTTTAACCCCTAAGTGCTAAGTATCACGAAGTAAACCGGTACTAGGAGGTGTCACATACTACACAGCTAAGCCTGAATTCTAGAGGTATTATACTCAATTACGAAATTTTGGGCTTAGAATGATGTGTGTCATATGTACCACATTTGGGTTTCTTGGTTTTTCTTGCATCTTCTTGATTGACTAGATCTGTGCATGAAGTTTGACTTGATGTGCAAATGAATGTTGCATCACCAAGTTATTACTTGATGTTATGGACCTAGATACATAAGGGAATTCGTGAAAGGGAGTGACGAGTTCTGAAGATCAATATGAAGACTTGCACAAAGAAGGAAGCTAAATATAAGGTGTATCAACACTATTTTGATGAATGGATCAATTCCATCTTATTTTGAGTTGGCAACAAGAGGGAATATTAGTGCAGCAAAGGTGTGGAGCAACATGAAGAATGAACTTAAGTTCACTCAAGATAGGTGATGTTGCTCAGAAGCTAATGAAGTAGTTCTCCCAAGATCATGGAAGTATCATGAATCAGTGCAAAGAAGTCTTGGAACAAGGGTGGTATTCAAGCTCTAACAACTCAGAGAGAATGCCAGTAAGAAGTCGAAAACCCGTAGGGTAATTCATACACCCAGAAGGATCCGCAGCTTGGTATCCGTAGCTGGTATCCTAGCGGTTTAGCTAATTAGGTCTTCTTTATATGACTTAAAGAGCATAAAACTTGGCCTAAGTTAGGAGAGACATAAAGAAGTATAAGATTTAAGCGAACGGCTTTTGAGATGTTTCATGAAATCGGATTTACCGGTGAGAAATAATGTCTAAGAAGATAAAAGTAAGGCAAGTAACGTTGGAAGATTCATTTCGGAGATCGACAATTGTGTGGGTGTACCGCAAATTCTTTCGTGAGGCCTTATAGAGATAAAGTATGAGCTAGATATAGATCAATATCCTTACTATTGAGTTAATGGATATTATACATGTAGATTAGAGACCATTAGGAAACCCCAAGGGGGAGAGTAAACAATAAACACTGAAGTGTTGTTGTCTAATTTTCTTACTAAAGGTTGGAAAAGAAGTACTAAGTCATGATGGGATTAAGCCTTATTCTCATAAGGTTATAAGAAGCCATCATTATAAAGTATTTCCGAGAGCATGTATAGATGAAAGATCGAAGGAGATATAATTGATTAAACCTAGTGGACTAGTTCCAAAAGAAACAACTCGTAAGTTGTCCTTTAGGGTAAAGAGAGTATTCTAAAATAGTCTAGTGTAGTGTAGTAGGAACACCAGATTGGAATGGACAAAATGTGTCCACATCCAATTCAAAATAGGACTTTAAGGACATAATCCAAGAGATTATAGTAAAAGAAATTGTAGGGTAAATTAGAAGCGATAGTGGATATGGTCAAGTATGAAGAGAATTCAAGGAAAAAGATGTGGATACGGGATACTACAATTATCCCCAATTATGATCATAATGGAGTTAAGAAATACCGTGATCAATAGAAGGCAACTCCTCATTCCGAAACGTAAGAGAGTATGAACTTCGGGGACAAAGTTTATTTTAAGGGGGAGAGTCTGTAGCACCCCAGCATTATAGCTTAGAAATAAGCTGAACACATGTGTGTGCATTGCATTCATGCATAGAAAATCCAGATAATTTTCGCGCTTTTAAATAAAACTTGTCAAAGTGATTGAAACTTCTCTTAACTTGGTGGAACTAAAGTAGATCATCAAGTTGATTGCAATAGGTTTCAATATGACCTTTGCTAAAACCTTATCTTTGGGTAATATAATTTGATCTCAGGGTAGATCAAATGTAATAAAAACTAAGTCACAACACACTACTTAATAAGGAGTACTAGATCTCCTAGAGATCATCACATGGTATTCCATACAACAACTCAAAGATGAATACTTAATGTTCTAAAGATGACATCAAGGTATTATCTACCACAAACCCTGAATACCAAGTCAAGTATATAACTTAAGTAAAAGAAACTCATAACTAAATCCTGAAGCACTTGTTTGTCATAGATATTCCTACCATGGGTACCATGGTAGTTCTTAAACATTAACTCTTATTACAAATAGAATAGAAAGGGAAGTCAAACCAAGACCATCCATCACATACCCTTAGTGTCATGTTAATAGATGACAATCCTATTTAACCAAGTCCTACTGTCTATTGATCATCAATGTGTGTGATCAATTCTTGACCTAGCACTTATTGACTCATAGCCTTTGACCTATTATATTAACCTTCTAAAGACCCTAAGTAAGTTAATAAGAAGAAGGAACTAGTATGGTGAAGTGTGCCATCATCAATGGAATGAGATCCTTAATGGTGATCAAACCATTTGATGTTGGAGGAGTTAACTCACTCATGAGTTAACTAGAAGCAGTACCTAAACCCAAGAGTAACTAGTGATCATGGAGCTATAAGGAAGCTAGTAGTATTAGTGTATCAAATAATAATCTTGTTAAGCCAAGTGGGTATAAATTTCAAGTAAGTTTTCTTAGCAATATAAGCCTTATAGAAAGACTAGTGGATAATAGATCTTGATCAGACAATTAGAAGCCTAAGCTTAGTTTGATCAATTGATGGTGGTCATTTTTCTCAAGTCACTTGAGAATAGATGACTAGGTGTTGAAGAAGAGTTATGAGTATACCAAATTAGGTAAAGCCCTAGTAATATGAATCATCTAGCTTGATCATGAGAAGCCAAGCTAGAGTAGAATGAAGTATATATCATAAGTTTATGGAGTAGTTGGAAGTATAATAGTTTAACCAAGGTAATACAAGAACAAAGTTGTATTATGGAGAGTTGTACCATACCTATTCTAGAGATTGATATCAGATTTGATATAGAGAGGAGTGTAATCTGGCAAGCCTTAGAAATAGATGCAAGGTAAATATGAAGGAGTTTATGGAATGAAGTTAGTACTAACTACTTTGATGGATTCATTAAGGGTAGTTTATAAATGGAAGTTGTATATATATACTAGGATAAGAGTGAAGGAGTAATGTTGAAGTGGAATGAACATGTCATCATCTGTTGATGGATATGGTGGAGTTAGATGATTGACTTATTCAGGAAGATGTGATCTTTGTGATTAAAAGAAAAGAGATTTATAGAATATATTTAGGAAAGGAATTCCTTATCTAAAGATAACCATAGTTAGGTATTAAGGTAAGGATTCTTTAGAAACCTTTAATAAATAGTACATCAAGCCATGACAAGACCCACATCTACTTCATTATTCTAAACCCTAGAATAAAGAAGGTAGTTAAACCAATTCCTATTTTTAGACAGCCAATGGATAGTATATCTTAGTCAAATGAAATGTCTAAAAGTTAAGTAGAATACCAGTTGAGAGTGTATTGATGGAAGCCTCGTCCACCTAATTGTCTTAAACCCTAATAGAGACCTACTCTCATAGGATTATTAAGATCACATTATGAAAGCAATCCTAATAACTCACTTTAAGTTGAGAGGTTATTCATGATCACAAAACATGGTGGCAATATGTCTAGCCTTAATAATCATTCATATATCTAATTGAATATGAGTTATTAAATCCTCTCAAAACCCATATACCTATATTTGAATAAAGTTTAGTATTTCTCCACCAATGATTGTTATTGATTCATAATGACCTAACCAAGATTGTTCTATGGTAATCTTAAGAACTACAAAACAGGTAGGTTTGGTATGGGAGAAACCACCAAATATAGAGAATCATGACATTCAAATCACCACTTCACAAACCACAAGGTTTACTACCTTATAATAAATATATATCTCATCCCTTTATGAGGCTAAGTATGAATGGAATTCTCTACATATCATTCAACATTTTAAATTCTTGTCATAACCATTATCATGGTGGAAATAAACACATTTCCATAAGATTTACTTTAGAAGAAGTAAATTCACAAAACCCTAGTTTTATTTACTCTACTAAATAAAATAACTTTTCATACACTAAATTTTTTCAAAATAATATAGAAAAATAAATAGAAGATTTAGTATAAGGAATCTCTAAACCATTTGGAATATTGCACCAGAACTCAAAGGATTTAAATGAAGTGGAATAACAAGTGCAAGTTATGTTTAAGTGAAGTTAAGATAGGTCTAACCAATTCAAGTTGTACTTATAAAACTACCATTCAGAGTTAAGTAAGTTTTACTCTCAAAAAATATTTTATCAATTTTAAAATCATTAAAATTTGAGTACTAATTCTTTTACCAGTTTAGGAATCCACCTAAAGAATTAAACTAAGTTTTTAAGTAATTATAAAGTAAGTTTTTAAGTAATTTCTTAATCTTGTGTAAGAAATATTTTAGATACCATGACCCATTTGAGTGCTTTAGTATTGCATACTATTTGATGTATTTACATAATACCTAGGACTTAACAACCAATGTCGCCAGTGATTCTAGCACCGTATATTACACGTCAATGATGTCTACGCACTTCTATTCTTGTAGATAGTTGTTGGGCCTCCAAGTGCAGAGGTTTGTAGAACAACAGCAAGTTTTCCCATAAGTGGATTACCCAAGGTTTATCGAACTCAGGGAGGAAGTGTTCAAAGGTATCCCCTCTCAAGCAACCCTGCAACCAAGATACAAGAAGTATCTTGTGTCCCCAACACACCCAATACACTTGTCAGGTATATAGGTGCACTAGCTCGGCGAAGAGATAGTGAAATACAAACGATATGGATATAAGACAACGGTGCTAGAAAATAGCTTGATGGCGTGGAAGAGACTAAAGGCAAACTGAAATAAAGATGACAGCAAGCAAACATGTAACAGATCTAGTTGCAAACAGTGTTTCAATGTTTAGAAACAAGGCCTAGGGATCATACTTTCACTTAGTGAACACTCTCATATAAATATATTCTCTTTATGATGCTACTCTTAACTACTCTCCAGTTAGACACTCTAATCCATGGTAGGGCTATAACAGCACACCTCAAAGTAAGCCTTTCCCATCTAGATAGCCCCACACTGTCACCTTGAGCACTAGATGGTTCCAACAAACACCACAATTTCATAAAGACATCCAACTCCGAATATAACTTATAACAAGTATTTGTAATCTCTAGCCTAAGTGCCACCATGGTGTGCACGCTGTCACTTTCACACACATGGGGAGAGCAGAGATCTATTAAAGCACTTGAGTAGCAAGGTAGATCTACTTGATTACGAAGCTCATGATCACAATATGATCATGCATAGAGAGAGAGAGAGAGAGAGATGAACACATAGCTACCGGTAGAACCCTTAGCCTCGAGAGAGAACTACACCCTACTCATCATGGGAATCAGCAATGGTGATGGAGATGGTGGTGGAGATCGATAGAGATGGCTCCGGGGGCAATTCCCCATCCTGACAGGGTACTGGAACAGAGACTTTCTATCCCTCGAATCTCCCCTTCGGTGGCGGCGGCGCTGTGAAACTTTTCGTGGCTGGAAGCTTCATTTCTTAGGGTTTCTGTATCGGGAGGAATATATAGGCGAAGGGGCAAGGTCGGTGGCCATCCAGGGGGCCCACACCATGCCCTGGCATGGCCAGGGGACCCGCGCCTAGGGGCGGTGTGGCCACCCTGTGCCCCCCCCTTCGTCTCTCCTTCTGGCTCCGTGAGTCTTCCGGGAAAATAACGACTTTGGCTTTTGTCCGGTCCAATTCCAAGAATATTCATATTCTGACTTTCCTGGAATCAAAAACAGCAGAAAACAGGCAACTGGCACTGTGGCATCTTGTTAATAGGTTAGTCCAAGAAAGTCTATGAAAAGTACTCCAAAGCTGGAACAAAACATAAGAAAGTAGATAAAAACCAAGCATAGAACATCAAAAGTTATAGATACGTTAGCTATGTATCAGTCAACCATGAGATTTGGAACAGGACGGAGAAGTCAGCTGTATCTTCTTCCTCTCGCATGCATCCGGATGGCTAGGTCATGGTTGTTATCCTCGTAGTGCGCATTTATTGGTAATTCGAAGAGGATATGCAGCATATGGGTGGGATCCCTCAACGTCCCACGATAGTTCTAGCATCTAACGGTCTGTACTAACCATTGCCGTAATTCAAGATGTGGGCATGGCATACACCAAGGGGACATGCAGGGTCGCGAAGGGGATAGTGATTGGATTGGATCTTAGGTTGGGCCTTAAACCGTGGGAGTTTGAATGGGGATATACTCCCGGCCGTGCAACAAAGCTTAAGGTCTCTTGTTGTCGTGGTGGTGTCACGGTAGATGCCATGGATAGGCTAAAGGTGAGGACTAATTGCACTAGGGGAATCCAGGGAGGGATAGTGTGGTGATTCCACACACAGAAGTTTTATATTCGATTCACCTTCACAGATTACAAGTGCTCCTCGAGCTGTATTGGAGAGAGGAGGAAGAATGAACTCTCTTACTCTCACCGCTAGCTAGCCCTCAGGAACCAAGTAAAATCTAGCCAATAGAGATCAACCAGTCAAAGACCAACCTGTTCTATAGAGGCCCTAGCCCTCCTTATATAGGGGTGGCTAGGTCTCCACTTAGGGCATACGTGGAGGCATATTCCATCCCAAAATAGTAAGCCGACCGGGTCGCTTTTCCCCGCGTCACCCATGCAGAGGCTACGTGAGCCTCTGCGGCGCATGCGTCAGCCTACATTAGCATCGTCACCTCTGTCGGCCACGCCTCGGTGGTCCTTCCTCTGTCCTCTTCGCTCATGTCGTGCGTACCGGGGTTACTTTTGACCAGCGAGATACCTTCCTTCTCCTAGAAGCTTGACATGACCCAGATCGTAGTTGATCCGGCCACACCTGTTCCTGCATACAAGATAGATTCATCCATCCGACTTACGACTTAAGTCGGTTGAGACCCAGTTAGGTGGACATCCCCTGGTCCGGGTTACCCCGAGATTCGGCCTGCCTTGAGGTGACTCGGCCAGAATTCGCTTTAACCTTGCCGTACCTCGGCTAACTCGGCCTTTATACCCTGACGTGACCCTATCCGGGGGTATCCCCCCAACATTAGTCCCTGAAGCTAGTGTGGTCTTAGTTTCCTTAGCCGCTAAGGCCACAACAGGTTCAATTTCACCGTGTATTGAGTTTCATTTCCGAGTTATCTCCTCATCTCGGATTCCACGGGTTTACTTCCCCTTAGCACATTCCAAGTTTTCACTTGCTGGCCGGGTTACCACAATCTCATCCGGGTCATCTTCCTTCTCTCGTACGCTTCCCCACGTGGAGGCTAATCATTAGGTTGCCTCATTTTAATGGCCAGCAACAGTAACCGCCGCAGTTATTGTCAGGAGTTACTATGCGCACGTCATGTCACGCCTGCCTCCTTGTTAACTGCATCAATGCGTCGCGTCATGGGATCCGCTGCGCCCTGTGGCCTTCCGTGTGGCTTGATGCTGATTGGTCAATCTGGTTTATACACGGCCACAGGATGTGGCCGCCCGCAAATGTGATCCCACTACCTCGCTGAGGGAGCGGTTAAATAGGGGAGGGGTGCGCCCCTTGGATCCTTTCCCCATTTCCACGCCCCTCTGCCCTTTCTTCTTCCTCGTCTTCTCCCGCGACAGCGCCGCCGCCAAAGCGTCTGAGTAGCAGCGCCACCGCCGTACTGCTTCCACATGCATATGCGTCGCTGCCGCCGCTGCGCACCTCCTCCGCCACGTCATTGTCGATCTAGGCTGCCCCCGCCGCTAAGCGCCCGGTGAGGGAAGCGAACTCGAGATGACTGAGGAGGAGCTCGCCGTCGCCGAGCAGGAGATGGAGGAAGACGCTGCGACGGCGGACCGCGGTGCATGGGCTGGATCCTGGGTCTGCCAGGATGACCTGGATTGGCTCTACCGCACCAGGCGCATCCCCGCAGGCGTCACTGCACGCCTCGCCTCCGCCGAACTTTCCCCCTCACCCAATCCGGGTGAGTATATGGTGTTCCTGTCGCATTTCTAGTGGGGATTCAGTTTGCCCGTTAGTGATTTTTTCCATGACTGGTGGAATACCTACGAACTCCAGCCGCACCACCTTCCTGCCAATGCCATCACATCTCTCTCTGCTTTCGCCTCCACGATCGAAGGCTATGTCGGATTATGGCCCACAAAGGAGCTATGGATCCGGTTCTTTGGCCTTCGTCGGAATGTAATTCCGAATGTTGATCTAGAGCCGAAGAACAAACAACTTACGTAGTTCGGCGCTGCATCCATTTCTCCCCGGAGGTTCTCTGTCTTTCCCCGGGTTACCGGGCTGGACTCCTGCAAGGGATGGGCCCGGACTTTCTTTTATGTTCGAAACGACGGTACGGAAGACCTGATCCGGCTTCGCCCCTATGCTCCAGGTCCTCCTAACCCGGAGTTGTGGGACGTTATCCCGAAGAAGCCCACAGTCCTGGCCAACCAGGTCAACAAAAGGTTCGTGGAGCTGAAGGAGCTCGGGTTGCACAACCAGGACGCCATGATCACATTCGTCCGCAACCGGATCTCCCCTCTCCAGAAACGCACTCATAAAGTGTGCCATATGAGCTGGGGCCGCGACCCCAACCGGACCTCGTCTTTCGAGTTGAGCAACACAGAGATCTATCGCCGGGTCAAGGCCCTCTTCACCACCCACAAGGACTTCTCCTCTGAGTGGACGTGGGGAATTGAGCACTATTGCCGAGATAGGCTTCCTCCCGTGGTACGCTTCGTGCCGCAAACTTTCTCCGAATTAAATCTTATGTTGGTCGTTGTTGCATTTTTAACTTTGTCGTCTTTTCTCTCCCTTAGCAATTCCTTCAGCAAACTATCAAGGATGGCACCGATCCCACCCTCAAATGTGCGCCTGACCGGGAGACCTCGGACGGGGAAGAACCGGATCAGGAGATGTTCCTCCCAATGGCCGACGCGACCAAGCGACCCACCGGTAAACTCTCTTCCATTAGAGATTGGCCTGATGATGAAGATGACTCGGATGTTGAGGTGATGGAAGCATTTGACGTTGTCCCCCTTTCTTATGCTTTTCCGGCATCATCTAACCCCGGTGGGCAGATCCATGAGGACCCTCCCCTTGCCGTGGGTGATCCTGTTCCGGTTGCGCCGAAGAAGAAAAGGGAAGCCGCATCCACTTCTTCCTCCGGACCTTCTCAGCCAACCAAAAGGCGAAAGAAGTCCGGGGACAAAACTGCCTCCAAGCCCGCAACCAAGGCCCCAGCACGAAGAGCTCGGAAGCCCAAGGAGCCCCTGACCTCGGATGAGTAAGCCTCTTTTCCCTCTGCCATTTACTCGCTCTTCTATTGTTATAGTTTCTCATCTGACACTGTTTGATTCGGCAGGGCCGTGGTGGAGGTCCCACAGAGTGGATCCGGCATTGCCTCCCTGCTCCGACACAGCCCTTCTCCCCCTCGCGACGATGATTCACGCCCGCTGAGCCCAATCCCGGAGGGTTCAGCGGCTGCTCCAGGTTCCAGCTCACCTTGTCAAGAGGAGGGCACCTTTGGAGTGGGGGAGATTGGATCTACCGAGGCTACGGCCACCACCACTTCGGCTCCGCCGCAAACAGCTACCACCGAGGTTGCCTCGGCACCTCCACCGAAGAAGAAACTAGCACCAACACCAGCATCAACCCCAGCACCAACTCCAGCACCAGCAGCAAAAGCAGCAGCAGCAGCGCCAAGCCCCTCCGCCTCGTCCGAGTCATCTTAGTCTCGGCGAGAAAGTACCCAGGCAGCTCCCAAGGGTAAATCTGCTGCAACCACTTCCTCTTCTCAGCAGCCCAAGGGAAAAAAGGCCCCTGATGCCACCAGGGCAGCGTCCGTCGAGGCTGGATAGTGCACTCTCGCATCCATGCTTTCCAAGAAGCCTCCAGCACTGAAAGACACCCCTGCCGAGCCAGCTGATGTGCAACAACTTGTTTTGCACACCAGCCTGGCCCTTGCCCTGGTTGAGAGGAGGGAGGCGCATGCGAAGGGTTTAGTGGCGCCCCACATGCTCAGCGGCGAACGATATCCTCCGACCTTGATCAAGTTCATGAACAACTGGAACAAGGCGGAGTTCGTCCACAACGACGATCTCTCGGAGAAGTTCGGTCCCGCCGAGTTTTCTGCTCAAATGAACACAGTCGCTAAGGCGATTAACCTTGCGGGTCGGATGATGGAGGTACGTTACTTCACCTTTTCCTTAGCATGCTGTAGATATTAGTGATATAACCATTAGTCCCCGAGCCTCCGGGGGAGTAACTTGTTACTCGGCCGGATGCTCCTTAGAAAACTAACGTAGCTCCTTGATAACTTCAAATACGCACACATCTAGAGCCGGGTTAAGTTCCACTTGGCCCGGATCTTGTACACTTCGAATATGCACACACCTAGAGCCGGGTTAAGTTCCACTTGGCCCGGATTTTGTACACTTAGAATATGCACACACCTAGAGCCAGGTTAAGTTCCACTTGGCCCGGATTTTGTACACTTCGAATATGCACACACCTAGAGCCGGGTTAAGTTCCACTTGGCCCGGATCTTGTACACTTCGAATATGCACACACCTAGAGCCGGGTTAAGTTCCACTTGGCCCGGATTTTGTACACTTCGAATATGCACACACCTAGAGCCGGGTTAAGTTCCACTTGGCCCGGATTTTGTACACTTCGAATATGCACACACCTAGAGCCGGGTTAAGTTCCACTTGGCTCGGATCTTGTACTCTTCAAATATGCACACACCTAGAGCCGGGTTAAGTTCCACTTGGCCTGGATTTTGTACACTTCGAATATGCACACACCTAGAGCCAGGTTAAGTTCCACTTGGCCCGAATTTTGTATACTTCGAATATGCACACACCTAGAGCCGAGTTAAGTTCCACTTGGCCCGGATCTTGTACACTTCGAATATGCACAAGGTTTAAGCTATATTTTTGTACTCTTTTCAGGTGACCACCAACCGCCGGAGCGCTGAGTTTCAGTGTCTCCTGGACACTCACAAAATGCTGCTCGCAAAGCATAATGCATTTCTTGCTGAGCACGAGAAAAGGGGTAAGTTCTCTTCTTGACATTTTTCTGTTTTCCTTCATCTTTTTTTGCTGAACTAACCGATCATTCGGTTTTTGCAGCTGGGGTGGAAGCTGAGAATACCATAATGAGGAAGAAGCTTGACCATATCAAGGGTAAGTTACTTTTGTGTGACCTTGCTCTGCTTTCTATATCCTTTTCTCCTTGGCTCAGCAAACATTCATACCTCGGCTTTGCCGAGTTAACAAACTATTTCAGTATTGCTAGAAGATAGTGTGCCCGTGCCTGATATGATGCTGCATTTTCTCGAATAAGCAGGTCAGCATCAGGCCGAGCTCAAAAAGAAAGACGATGAGCTTGCCCTCCTCCGAACCAAGGATGATGAGATTGCCAAGCTCAAAGCAGAGATGAAGAAATTGAAAGCGTAGCACCAATCCAAGCTTCAAAAGGCTGGCCAAGACTTCACCGAGGAGCGCGAGCACCTCAACCTCCAAATTGCCAAGGACCGAGAACTTCTCCAGGAGGCCGACGTCAAGCTTGAGTCGGTGAACACTGAACTTGTGCAGCTTCGCAAAAGACGTGATGACTGTACCAGGGAGTTGACTCGGATCCATAGCCATATTTTACGTAAGTTCCTTTCCCTTATCTGGCATATTTCTCCGGGTTACTTCACATGTCTTTTCTTTACCTGCTTCTCTTATTCTGTTTTCAGGCAAATTTCCAGAGGGCACTGCCATTGCGAGCGTCGTTGTTGCTAATTTCCGCCGAGAGAGGGGTACTCCCGTTGCTCCTGACGCTGAAGAGATTCCCTATGACATGGAGGACCTGTTGGTCAGCCTGTCATCTCGCTTGGAAATCATCAAGAACTATGGCAAGGATATCCTTGACATTGCAGTCCGAGTCTTCAACATGTTTTAGCCTGCAGAAGACACTCCGGAGAGAACCGCAGTTCTTGTTGAAAAGTTGATAGAATGCGAGACCCAACTCGACCTTTGGAGGGAATCCGCTGGACGTGCCGCAGCTGAGACCGTTCTCCACTACGTACTTACGTGGTACGAGAAGATCGACCTCAACCTCTTAGCACGCATGCGCACCGGATCCAAATGGACCAGTGACCCAGAGTGGGTAGCTCGGCGCCAGGCTTGCGCCCATAGCCTCATCGAATATGCTCCCATTCATGAATGGACTGAGGGACCGAGCTTCCTGGAAGCCGCCGATGATGAAAACGCTGAAAACATTGAAGATGGCTCGGATGAGGACGAAGAGGGCGATGCCTCGGACATTGAAGACCGCGAAGATGACGCCGAACTTCCTCCTCCTGCTGCTCCTTAAGTGAAAAAACTTTAAAGTTTATCAGATCCCCGGTATGCCGGGTGGAATTGTATCCAGTACACATGTGATATTTTGCTACTAAGTTTTTATGACGGATTAACTTGGGCGTAGTCCCCGAGTTTCATTTTCTTTTTCGTCCAATCTTCTGGCTCGGCTTGTGTCTACCTTGATTCGGTTTTACGACTTACGAATCCGAGCTTCAAAAATTGTCTTAACAATACTTGGAAACTTTTTGGCTTAGCTCAAAATAATTCAGCATAATAATTTGAAAGTAAACACAAGGTTAGTCCGAAAAACCAATGTCGGCTCGATTAAGTTCTTTTCTTGGTCATTTTTCATGTGCTACGCAATTCCAAACTTGTTCTCTTGCTTGCCATGAAGCCAATTCTTGTTGGACAGCAGCAAGTCGAAGAGTTGGGTTTTTGATGCTCACACACTACTAATCCGAGTTAAGTAGAACAACTTACTCCAACTAACGTATAAATAATAAAAGACAACAAATATTATTAAGGCAGTCGCCGAGTTACTGCTCGAGGTGCCAACATTTCATTGATAAGCTCATTGTTGGCATACATACCGACATATGAGAAGATTCAGACACATACACTTCTCTGCTAAGTGTAGAAAGGACGAAGTAGAGCTACATTCCATGGACGCTTAGATTCCTCGCCGGACCTGTCCGCCTTGTTCTTTTCCTGTGGCTTTGCATCGATAAGATAATAAGAATCATTGTGCAGTGCTTTGCTCACAATGAATGGCCCTTCCCATGGGAGGGATAACTTATGCATGCCAGCAGTATGTTGTACCAATCGGAGTACCAGATCGCCTTCCCGGAAAACTCGGGGGCTTACTTTCCGGCTATGATAGCGTCGGAGATTTTGCTGATATATGGCGGATCTGGACAATGCCAATTCTCTCGCTTCTTCCAGCAGATCAACATCATTTTGCCAGGCTTCTTGCACTTTGGCTTCTGTGTATTGGGTGACCCTAGGCGAATCATGCTCTATGTCGGCTGGTAATACAGCTTCTGCCCCATATACCAAAAAAATGGCGTATAGGCTGTTGATCAATTCGGAGTTGTTCTTAAACTCCACAGTACCGCTGGTAGTTCTTCTATCCAGCACCCCGCTGATCTTTGCAGCGGCTCAATGAGCCGGGGTTTTATCCCGGACAGTACTAATCTGTTGGATCTTTCCACTTGTCCGTTTGATGTAGGATGAGCTACCGAGGCAACGTCCAGCCGGATCTTCTTATCCCGGCAGAATCGTGCAAATGCTCCTTCAGCAAAATTTGTGCCATTATCGGTTATGATACTGTGAGGATAACCGTATCTCAAGATGATGTCTTTGAGAAATGTCATGGCCGTTGCTCCATCACATTTTTTTATTGGCTTCACTTCGATCCATTTTGTAAACTTATCCACCATGACCAAAATGTGAGTCATATTCCCCCTTGCTGGTTTGAACGGGCCAACCATATCCAAACACCATACGGCAAATGGCCATGTGATTGGTATGGTCTTGAGTTCCGACATTGGCGTATGTGTCTTGGTAGCATACCTCTGACAACCATTGCATTTTATCACCAGGTCTTCTGCTTGTTCTAAGGCACTTGGCTAGTAGAATCCATGTCGGAAAGCTTTTGCCACCAAGGCTCTAGATGAGGCATGATGCCCGCACTCCCCTTGATGTATATCTCGGAGGATGTCAAGCCCTTCTTCCGGGTCAACACATCGCTGGAGGACATTGGTCACACTCCTTTTGTATAGCTCGGAATTGATGATCGTGTATGCCTTTGCTCTCCTCTGAGTTTGCCTGGATAGCAGCTCCTTAGTGGGTAAAGTTCCATCTTTCAGGAATTGAAATATAGGCAGTGCCCAAGCTGGTATTGCTCGCATAGGGAACACATCCTCATCAATTTCCATCTGATCCACCGGCATAACTTCAACCGGATCACGCTGAGCAGTCCCCGGGTCCTGCGAGGTAGTCCCCGGGTTTGCTGAGGCAGTCCCCAGGTCTCGTGCACCACCTCCCATGTCAATGTCCATGGGCACAGCTCCGGACTCCGGATCCTCCGGGACGTAAATTGAGTTGGTTTCTGGGGACGGTCTGATAGATGGTTTTCTGAGGTGCTATAATGCTACACCCGGTGGAATTGCTTGTCAGGTTGATCCGAGCTTCGACAATACATCGGCAGCCTCATTCTCCACCCGGGGTACATGGCGAAATTCGCATCCCTCAAAGTAACCAGATATTTTCTGCACATGGAATCTGTATAATGCCATGTTTGGATCAAGAGCGTCCCACAGCCCCGACACTTGCTGAACTACCAAATCCGAGTCGCCAAAGCATTGGATCCGACGTATCCCAATTTCTTTTGCCACTTTGAGCCCATGCACAAGTGCTTCATATTCGTCGACATTGTTCGACGCTGCGAAATGGATCTGTAGCACATACTTCAACTGGTCATTCTTTGGTGAGGTAAGCACAACTCCGGCGCCTAACCCGGTTTTTGTTTTTTACCCGTCAAAGTGCATCCTCCAGTAGTTCGGATCTGGTAGCGGTGGTTCATATTGTACCTCGGCCCAGTCCACAAAAAATTCGGCCACAGCCTGAGACTTGATTGCTTCTCTTTTGTCATATTATGGCGCATAGGGAGCTAGTTCAATTGCCCATTTTGCAATCCTGCCACTTGCATCTTTGTTACTCATTATCTCGGATATGGGAGCTTCACATATTACTTTGATGGGGTGCTCTTCAAAATAATGTTTTAGCTTCTTTGCCGACATATATACACCATACGCCACTTTTTGATAGTGCGGATAATTTTGCTTTGATGCTGACAATACCTCGCTCAGATAATACACTGGCATTTGCACTGACTTACCCTCTTCGTCGTGCTCTACCACAATTACTGCACTTATAACTCGGTTGGTTGCGGCTATATAGAGCAACATTGGCTCCTTTGATAGTGGGGAGGCTAACACCGGTGCAATGGCTAACATTTTCTTTAATTGTATAAAGGCTTCATTGGCCTGCGGCGTCCAAATGAACTTGTCCGACTTTTTCATGAGTTGATAGAGAGGCAATGCCTTTTCTCCCAACCGACATATAAACCGACTTAACAATGCCAGACAACCAGTGAACTTCTAGACATTGTTAAGACACTTCGGCAATTCCATTCGTTCAATGGCCCGGATTTTAGTTGGATTAACTTTGATACCTCGGCTGGATACAAGAAATCTGAGTAATTTTCCAGCCGGGACACCGAAGGTACATTTTTCCGGGTTAAGCTTCATCCGGAACCTTCTTAGGTTCGCGAATGTCTGCCTGATATCGTCAAGGAGCGTTTTGCTTGCCTTGGTCTTGATAACCACATCATCCACATACACCTGTACATTTTGACCAATTTGGTCATGCAAACATTTCTGCATACATCTTTGGTACGTTGCCCCTGCATTACGTAAACCAAACAGCATGGTGCGATAGCAATAAGCCCCATACGGGGTGATAAACGCAGTCTTTATTGGATCATCCGGATTCAGAGGTATCTGGTGGAAACCAGAATATGCATCAATGAATGACAACAGTTCACATCCAGCAGTTGAGTCTATGACCTGATCTATCCTTGGCAGTGGAAATGGATCTTTTGGACACGCCTTGTTCAGGTTCATGTAATCGATACACATACGCCAAACCACTGCCACATTCAGATCATCCTTCTTCTTCTCCACCAGCACCAGATTAGATAGCCAATCCGGGTAAAGAACTTCCATGATAAATCCTGCTGCTAGTAACCGAGCTATCTCATCTCCAATGACTTTTCTCCTATCCTCGGCGAAGCGGCAGAGAGGTTGCTTCACCGGCCTTGCTCCGGGTCTCACATTCAAAGAGTGCTCGGCCAACTCCCTCGGAACACCTTGCAAATCCTGTGTGGACCAAGCAAAAATATCTCGATTCTCACGAAGGAAGTTGACGAGCTCGCTTTCCTATTTATCATTTAACCCGGCACCAATTGTTACGGTGCACTCTGGGAACATATCATCAACAGGCACTTTCTTGGTATCCTTTGTGGCTTGGAACGAGACGCTACCATGCGGATTACTTAACGCCAACATATATTGCTACGCGGACTGAGCCATAGCTGCAACCTCCTGGATTTTTCTTTTCTCTTGCGCAATCACGAGTGACTCAGCTAGGTTAGACCCGGCTGACGCACACTCAATGGAACATCGGAAATCTCCAGCAATGGTAATCACTCCATTTGGCCCGGGCAACTTCATCTTCAGATAACTGATGTGGCAGCTTGCCATGAACTTGTTCAGTGCTGGTCTTCCGAGTAACGCGTGATACGCACTTTCTAAGTTCACCACTTCAAACTCCAAATTCTCAGTTCGGCAATTATCTCTCGTACCGAACAATACGTCAACCCGGACCTTGCCTATGGGCTCACAAGAGATGCTTGGCACAATGCCATGGAAAGTTGTCCTTGTAGCTTGGAGCATGTTCTCCGAGATACCCAACTTGCGCATTGTATCCGCGTACATGATGTTAATGCTACTGCCATTGTCAATTAGTACCTTGGAGAACCTCACATTGATGTTTGGCCCAATGAATGTCGGATCCAACACTAGCACATACGAACCGGGACTTGGCATAAGCTTGGGATGATCTTTCATGTTCCAGGTAATTTCCTGGTCCGACCAAGGCATATACCTCGTTACTGCTGGAATTATCGCATTCACCTCCATATGTCGGCGCTGCAAGCTCTTTCTATCTGTTTCCTCAGTGGTAAAACACACAGTAACTCTGATGATGCTCCATGTACTCATTCCTCCCCTCATTTCCGAGGTACCTCTGATCCGGCTGATGCTGGTTTTCTACTTGATGCATTGCATCCCTTCTCTCATGGTTATCATACCTCGGCGGAGGGGGAGGCAACATTAGCTATTGCGTGTTCGCTCCGGAGAGCAATTGCTGCCGGGGTAACTCCTGCCGAGGTTGATCATTTCGGGGTGCCTGAGCATTCCCCGAGCCACCTTGTTCTATTTTACGCATCCACTCACATTGCCTTGTTGTATGACCCGCTGGGTTACTTGGATTTGGCGTGTGAAATTTACACGGCTGATCCAACATTGACTCATAAGTATACCTCGGACGATCCTTCTTTTCTTGCCACTGTTTCTTTTGCTCTGGCATCCAAGTTTTCTTGCCATCATTTCTCGGTGTCCATTGTTGCCCTCCAGTTTTCTGACGTTGATTGCCCCCTGCTCCGGGCTGATCTTGATTCATAGCTGCAACTTGTTGCGAACTGTACCGGTGATCCGGTCTGTCATCTCTTCTTTTACCTCTATAATCATTCCTCCGGGATGATCCGGCTCCATATCTCTGGTAGTACTCCTCATTTGACTCGTTTGACACGAGCCTGGGTTGAGTTGGATCACCCAAAGCATACGAATCAGCAATCCGAATCATCTCTGCCAATGTGGTTGGCATTTTCCTTTGCAACTTCTGCCATAGCTCACTTGCATATCTGCATCCCTGCACAAACCATGCTATGGCATGTGACTCTATCACACCCTCACACGAGTTTCTCACGGTACACCACCGGGTTAAAAATTCCCGGTCCGTCTCGTTCGGTATCTACTTACACATAGCTAGGGTCTGTGGCCTATTTGGCCTCTGATACGTACTTGAGAAATTGCTGATAAACATTTCCTCAAAATCGATCCAGCAGTTAATACTTCCGGGCGGCAAATTGTTTAGCCATACCCTTGCTGGCCCCTCCAACATCTGGGGTACGTATCTCACAGCCCATCTCAAGTTGCCTGTAGCAATTTTCATAGTTGTAGCATAGTTTATCAACCAATCCTCCGTCTTAGTACTGCCGTCATACGTCTTTGTGCCTCTAGGTAACTGGAAGTTAGGTACCGGTGGCTCCTTCATGATCCGGGGCCCAAAACACGCAGGACCCGGTGGACCTTGACATTCAATCTGTTCCGACCTATACAGTTGATCCAGTTTTAACCTGGCATCGTCAGGCATCAAGTCCCTGCTTCCCAGTCTTAACCCTATCACATGATAGTCCGGCCTTGGGTATCCTGCATTCACCATTTCCGAATCTCCATCGTTATACCGGTCTTGCTCTTGTGGAGCACCTCTCTGTTGCATACCTCGGCTGGCACTTTGCTCTTGCCTTGGTATATTCCGCTGTTGCAGTTGTCCTGCCGAGTTGCGCTGTCCGGCATTGCCATTTACAGTGTTTCCTTGACCGGCATTGCCTTGGTCGCGGTTACCTCGGCCAGCTTCACCTCGGCTCACACTTCGTCGATCGTCATTTCTCTGTACTTCTTTTCCTTTTCCTGCCCTTGTTGGGTCGTACGGGACGATCTGGCCGAGGTTACTACCTCTTCCCTCCTAGGACCACCATGAGGAGACGATGCGGCTCCAGCGGATTTCTCCGGGTTACCCACCGCCGAATGAACGATCTTGGAGGCCCCAGCTCTCTCCAGGTTAGCCCTGAGAAATTCCTTGTTTTGCCTGTTCGCGATCTGAACCAACTCATTGACCCTATCTTGCTGTCTCTGACGGGCCTCACCCGTTAGACCCTCTAACTCGGACGCAGCTGCGTTCGCTGCTCTGAGGTTTTTTGCCGGGGTACTATACTTCGGCAGCCCCACAGATAAACAGTTCTCTGACTCCTCAATCCTAGTATCACCCTCTTTGTTCATTTCACTCATGAGATTTCTCCCCTTCACTTTTACAACATCTACCTTATTTGCCTTTGCGTACTCACGCAGCGTCATGTTCAACGACTGCTGAGCCGCGGCTATCTTTTTCGCTCCCTCTAGAATTTTTTGCCTAGTTTCCTCTAGCTTGGCTTTGCAGAGCGGATCTACCACTGCTGCTACCGGGTTTGCCAAGCTATCCATCGCTTCCCGCAGCACATTCTCAGGCCTCTCTAGTGGAGGACCTCTACCTTTCCTCGGTGCCTTAGGCGTTACCTCCGGATCTGGTGCCGGATCCTTGCTTGCGCCTACACCAGGCGCAGTCATCATCACCTCGGACGGTGCAGGGAGCGAGGTAATCTACGCCCCATGAACCACGCTAAGGGGTGGCTCCCCTGCCTCGACGACGTGCCGCGGATGAACGCACGAGACATCGACAGCAACGTAGACCTTGTGCGCGCCGAGCTTGACGAAGAGGCCGTTGCGCAGAAGTGGGCGCGTGCCAAAGCAGCCAGCATTGTCGCTGACAAAGTCCAGCGCTCCAAAGCGCTGAACGAGCCCGGAGACGATGCGTTCGCCGGTGCCGATGAGGTTTCTCGTCCGGATCTTGACCCCTGCTAGCGCCGCCAGCCCCACGGTGGGCGCCAACTATCGTGGTGGTGTCACGGCAGATGCCATGGATAGGCTAAAGGTGAGGACTAATTGCACTAGGGGAATCCAGGGAGGGATAGTGTGGTGATTCCACACACAGAAGTTTTATATTCGATTCACCTTCACAGATTACAAGTGCTCCTCGAGCTGTATTGGAGAGAGGAGGAAGAATGAACTCTCTTACTCTCACCGCTAGCTAGCCCTCAGGAAGTAAGTAAAATCTAGCCAATAGAGATCAACCAGTCAAAGACCAACCCGTTCTACAGAGGCCCTAGCCCTCCTTATATAGGGGTGGCTAGGTCTCCACTTAGGGCATACGTGGAGGCATATTCCAGGGAATATGCCTCCTCCCAAAATAGTAAGCCGACCGGGTCTCTTTTCCCCGCGTCACCCATGCAGAGGCTACGTGAGCCTCTGCGGCGCCTGCGTCAGCCGACATTGGCGTCGTCACCTCTGTCGGCCATGCCTCGGTGGTCCTGCCTCTGTCTGCTTCGCTCATGCCATGCGTACCGGGGTTACTTTTGACCAGCGAGATACCTTCCTTCTCCTAGAAGCTTGACATGACCCGGATCATAGTTAATCCGGCCATACCTGTTCCTGCATACAAGCTAGATTCATCCATCCAACTTACGGCTTAAGTCGGTTGAGACCCAGTTAGGTGGAGATCCCCTGGTCCGGGTTACCCCGAGATTCGGCCTGCCTTGAGGTGACTCGGCCAGCATTCGCTTTGACCTTGCCGTACCTCGGCTAACTCGGCCTTTATACCTCGGTGTGACCCTACTGGGGGTATCCCCCCAACACTTGTGGGAAAAGTGACACACCTCTGCAGAGTGTAAGAATTGTGACATGTTACTCCCTGTTCCGGGAAGGAGCTATGAACACGGAAGGAAAGGAACCCCACGAAGGTTCTGGTCAAGCTGTGAAGGCTGCCGGACATAGTTTTCAAAATAAAAGCAACCTTTCAAGAAATGTTTACAAAAACCTGCATTGCCTACGACCTTTGGTCTATGGCTATAGTGATAGTGCATCACACACTTGTTTTTAGTGAACTTGTTGAGTACGCTCGTACTCAACCGTACCTTCTTAAGCCTTTCTAGGTTCTAAGCAGTCGAAGACGACGTCAACATCAATTTCTGCTCAAGAAACCACCATCGGCAGCTCAAGTGCTTCAATAAAGTCTATGAAGTCAAAATATACATCAGCCGAAGTGAAGACGGAGTCTCTGTTTAGATAGGAGTAGATACTCTAGACATAAAACCTACTTCTATAGAGCATTACATTAGTAGCAATTGCAAGCCAAATAGTTTAGGTGTTAGTCTTATTAGCCTGTTAGTTTTGAATTATTATTTCTGGTTCTTCCTTGTAAGAAGTTCTTTCTCTCTCTTTAACATAGAGTGTTCTCTGGATCTTCTGTAAAGAGTCAAGTTGTAATCTATAGTCATGTCTTAGACCTGCTGTGTTTCTGTGGTACCACTCTGAGGGATGTAATACTAGTGAATGGTGTTTCATTGGTGCTATGTCAACAACTATAGTGTACTACATCATGCAGTGGTATGTTGGCTCACCGCAGTCACCCCCAAGGTAAGTCACCCGGTACGGGCTGGCTCCGGCCGTACCGCCCGCCCGTACGAAGTACGCAGCCGCCATATTCAGCTCGGGGAGGTAACCTAAAAATCCCCAAAATTAATCTTTATCTTTCTTCTTCCTCCAAACTCTAAACCACCTACATTGGATCTTCAAAATTACTTAATCTTTCTTTGATTCCTCACACTCATTCGATCTAAGGTATGATTCTCCTCCGATCCTCAACTTATTTATGCAAAAGCTTCACTCAATCTTTCATCATTGTCGATCCAGACTTAGGTCTTGTTCTTGATTCAATCTTGATATTGAGCATGCTTAGCATTTTTTAGAGGAGTTTCTTTTGTATTTAGTGTAGAGAATCACTTATGCTATGTTTCTATTGTACCAAAAAGTTTATTAGCAAATTTTATTTACTTTGTCTTATTTTTTAGTAGATGAACACGAGGAGCCGTACACGTGAGATGGTTGTGGAATCCTCTGCACCACCTGTTGAGACGTTAACCCCTGAGCCACTTGGCATCGAGTTCACCGAGGAGTTTCAGTTGAATTGTTTCAATCATCTCAAGGTCTGAGAAATCAAGTCCACCAAGTGGGCGTGTCCTTATATCCTGAACCAACTTGGCATTCGTGCTGATTTAGATTTACTTTGCAATAATGTTGGTTTGTATGATTTTGTCTTTCAGGATGTTGCCACGTATTGCCGCTTGACGCTTGAGTTTTTCAGCACCTTGATGCACACAGTGGACCCTTACGGTTGTATCGAGGAACAAAGGCCCGGAGTTGATCACATCAAGTTCCACCTTATGAACTGTGAGTACACCTTAACACTGCTCAATGCTTTGGGTTTGCCACCACCACCACCGATGTATGCACAACTACTTTTTTTTAGATCCTTCCCCTTCACGGTACTTTAATTTGATGAGAATTCATGCAAACACACCCAAGGGGAACCAAATTGATCATCCTGCTATTCGATATTTATTCTATGTGATTGCTAACATTTTGCAGGCACGTGGCGAGTTTACTAGAGTTAATGAGGAGGACATGTTGATCCTCGCAAAAGTTGGTATTATTAACTGTAACTTAATGCCAAATTTGGGCGCTCTTCTAGTGTTTTACCTTAAGCATCAGGCTCTTCAATCTCGAGGTCCGATATGCGAAGGAGGAGTTGTGACCGCACGCGCACTTTGCATCAACCTAGGTAACATCCAACCATTGACAAGAAGTCACCGTCTTGGTCTCTCTACTCTGAGAGCATGTGGTATGATTTCTAAAAATCATGGTAGATATTTCTTTGATATACCTAGAGTGGATCACTTGATCCTAGCTCCTTTTCCTAATGGTTTATTCTCTATCGAGGATGGACATTTGCGTTTTGACGCGTAGGTTGAAGCTAATCTACCAAACAAGAAATACCCATGGGAGGAGGATAAGATGAAGAAGTAGAACAAGGAGGAGCCGAACAAGATGAGCAGCCACCAAACTATTACACCACCTATGAAGACATTTATGCACTCGAAGGAAATATTCAAAACATGAACAACCTTTCCATCAACCTTCGAGATGCTACTACAAGCCTCGCCACCCATGTCAATGATTGGAGCAGCCAATGGAACGTGGGAGATTATCCACCGCCACCATAATGAGCAACAAAAGGGCTTGCAAAAGCCTGAGCTTGAGGATGTGTTCCCCCGACAAATTTATTTGTGTGATAACGAGGTTGTACTCCAGCTCCTTAGGAGCTTTGAAACGCTCGTGTTGGCTTGTTCCAACACTTTTCTTTTTAGTTTGCTTTCGTTTTAGTTTTTTTGTTTTTTGTTTGTTTTTATTTTCTTAAAACTCTTGCTTGGTTGCAAGTTCTTTTCTATTCTTTAATCCCTATCCTCAAAAATACAAAAAGATTTTTCCATTTTTCCTTTTTTCGTAAATGTGGATTTGCACTTTGCCACTTTGCTTTAATATCATTATGAGAGTAATCATGCTTGAGTTTTGAAGGAACGCATCCCTATAAGGAAGAGGATCATGAAATCACTTATGAGAGGTATGTCCTATGTCTCCCACTTATGAAGTTTGAGTTGTTTATCTTAGTTGGTTGATTTTCTAAGAAGCCATGCTAGTAGGAAGTAATTACTTGTTGAAGCTCTTGCTCTAGTTTTTTTTAGTTAACCGAGTCTTGTCTTGGAAATAATATTGCCAAACAAGTACAATAAGAAAACTTTGAAATTTACGACTTGTTTGATGAATGATTGCCTTGAGAGTATACCCCTGATGATACTTAACCCCATAGATATTTTGATAGTCTTGACGACATTCATGAAAGGAGTTGTTTGATTTAAATAAAGTCTAGTGGTTTATGATGCATGCCAAAGCTAACCTTGTGGATCAAACTGCGGTACTAGCTCAAAAAAGAGAGAAATAAGCGAGACAACTTTGTTTTATGTATCCAATGAACACCTTTGGGATGCCAACAACTCCGCTAGCTTTTAAACGATCTATGGTATAACCCGGATTTCGGCTATGAGTTGATGACATGAGTGGCATACGTGTCAATATAGGGACAAAAGTATTAGTACTCTCAAAGGTTGTGCAAACACTTGCAAAAGAAATATCCAGCAATCCTTGAAAGAATAAAAAAAGAGATATCTATGAGGATCCACATAACAAGTCCTTGGCATGGTCTCATTACTACTTTACGAGTTTTTATTTAAAAACAATGATTAGATTAGAAGTGTTTTTGATACACTTGATTTATTGATGTGGGTGTAAATAAGACACTTCATTGTTATACTACTTGGGGCATGAAACTCTCTTACTCAATTATGCTATTTAAACATCTTAGTGTTCCTTGGCAAGCTGAGAGTTAATTAGAAGAATTGGATTAATTGCTACACTTCTAGTTACTTATACTTATATTAAACTTTACTTTGATTTTCTTGACTTACCGAATCTTGTATAGTATTCTTGTCATCTCTCAAATTTTGTTAAGCCTCGCAAATGAATAAAGTGTTGAGCACATACGACTACCAACCGTAAGTGAATTTGTATTATCGTTGTTTCAAGTTTAAACGCTAAATTTCTTATAGTTCCTTTGGTTCTTCTTGTTTGAGGACGATCAAGGTTTGAGCTTTGGAAAAGTTGATGGCTCCAATATTTGCCATCTTCCACTACGTTTAAACATTGTTTTCGGTCAAGTAATTGCCAAGAAACTCTCAATCCTTCACACTAATGACTAATAATTGCAAAGATATGCAAAACCTCTCTTCGAATTATGTTGTGTAGGAAATCACGAATTTTAATGCGAAATAAGGAGTCATAATGAAGGATTTTGAGGAAATCCACACGACCAAGTAATTGGGAAGCTATGCCAGGGCGTCAGCACGCTTAACGACCACTGGTACGGGCAGGGCCTTCCCATACCGCCCGCCTGTACCAGGTGGCGACGGCTTCGTCTCGTCAAACCCTAAAACTTTGGTGAAGAGGCTTATATATTTTGAGGCTCCAGCCGCCGGCTAGAGAGCCGCCATTCTCAGATTACATCACAACACCACCAAAGGAGATCCACACCATTGTTCATCACTTCCACCATCCATCCATCCATGTACTAGCCATAGCCATTGCTTTGTACTTTAGATCTCCTTGTGATTTGGCGACCATTGTAATAATATTTGATTTCAATCTAAGTATTTGTATGATGTTTTCTATCTCCGATCTATTTGTTATGAGTGAGTAGTCCTCACGGGCTGTGGGTTGGGGAGAAACCTCGCAGCGATTATGTGCATCCAAATCATGGGAGTATTGTATTTTGTTTACAATTGAGATTTGTATCTTTTATTTCTTTGCCTCTTGTCTCTATCTGTGTACTTGTAGGTACCCAACATCCCATAGATTGATAAAGGCTTGAGGTGAGATACTTGGTTAGCGGCGATCTCATAGGAACCTTAGTGACAGAAAGGATAGTACAGTCTTCTCTTAGCGACCCATTCAGGATCACCAACAACATCACCACTTAAAGCTTTGATCTGTGTTTTACACTTAATAATCGTTTGTAACCTGTAGTTTTGGTGTGCACTCGGTTGGATTAAAAGTCTATTGCTATTCCCGTTGCATCACGGGGCTCTAGAATTTTAGGATGTGTTGCCCATAAGGGATTATCTCTTTTCAAACATTATACATGACTATGTTTGTTATTATCTTTTATCTCATATGATGTGCATCTGCAGGTGGATCTTCAACCCTGGCCTATCTCCATCCATTTATTCAACCTATTATAAAGTAAACTAGATTGGTCCGGTAAACTAAGGTAAAACAAACAAACAAAGTCTTGTAGACGTGTCCTTTTTATTTCCTTTTAGCATTGCTTTCCGATGTTCGATTAAACCTAAGTTTTCTAGGGAAAAAGCTATTATACTATATCCGTGAATCCGGATCGAAGGTATCAGCAAGGTAGAGAGCATGCATAACTACATATACATGGTACACATAGTAACTATAATACATACTTATATATGAGAAACCATTAATTCTTTTCAAACTATGAATAAAAAACCCTTGACATAGAGATTTCCATCTCACCAAGCCTTGTTAGAAGGTTTCTAGTACTTCGGATAAGATTTTACAGTCTTCCTTTCCCGAGGTGCCGATCTCGTTCAGTGGGATAGCCAAGTATCACAAAGTGAAAACTCTCAAGGCCAATGCTAGTTGGGCATCATCTAACTCTTCATAAAATGCTAGAAAAAAGTCCAATGATTTTTATGAAAAGGTTGTAGCTAGCATTCCATGAACTTAGATGTTTTCACCCTGATTTTTTGCATAACCTACTCCCAAGCAACTTTAGATTGAGAAGATCGGCTGCTAAATATGGTATTCATGTCTGTGTTTTTATCGAGTTTAGTAAATCACCAAAAGTATTCTCATCCATAAGTCTCTAAATGTAGGCTCCTCCTATTATTTTTATAATCAAATAGTTTTCATTTTAGATTTAAGAACATATACATAAAACACAATCAACTAAATTTTGTTCTTTTATCCAAATTCCACCACTAATATATAGAGCAACTTCTACATAGAAATATGTTTCACGTATCAATTTTAGACTTCTGTAAGAAACTGGGTAAAGTACTAAAAATTGCATCCATGCTAAACACAAGCACGAGCCATCTGATTCTGATGTTGGGTACCACTTGTGTCATCATAACCACCATCCGCGTAAAGAATAACATCACATATCCAATAATTGAGCATATCTCCCTTCAAACTCAGAAACATATCAACACATATTATACTTTCACTCAAAAACCGCACTTTGCTAACTGAAGAGTCAAGCATACCAACTCAATGATGACTCTATACCATTCACATAAAAAAGAGATATAAAGCATGGAATTGCAGAGAAGCAAATTAAATGAAGCCGCACATATTGTCTATCTAAATATAGAGAAGAAATAATCTGTACATGGTGTATGAGCTGATGTTGCAAGTCCTCCACCTTGTTGCATCTTAAAAATTAATAGGGGTGAAATAAATTATTAGCTTTCTCGTCCAGAAGACCAAAAAAAAAGTGATGGTGCTGCTACCATGCTTTGTTTGCTTCCATGCAAGAGATCTTAAAATTAAGTATCTTCTAACCACCCAAATAAAAAAACAGGAATTATGCCAACAAAACCATCTTCAAACCACCCAAATAAATCAATAGTGGAAATATATGCCACAAAACAAATATGTGTAAAAGATGTCACATGCAGTTCAACTGAGGCACGATAGAGATAGTGACCATATACATCAATCTTCTCCAGTGAAGAAGAAAAATGATATCAATCCCATCAATGACCGATCTATATCCTCATGCCCAGTGAATGTCCTCCATGTTGTCAAATTCGGAAATCCTAGCTACTTGATCCACATGAATCCTCAACTCCATACCAAAATCAAACATATTTTCACAAATTGAATTGATAGATGCTATCTAGTACATATGTTTGCGTATACCAAGGAAACAAAATCTCATTTCTGATTATGCCTGAAAGAAATACCATCCTTTTTCTAGCAAATATGACATGTACAATGTTAAACTAGCACAAAAAGACAGGGCATGCACATACATGAATCTGACAATACATAAAAAGATCCTTTTCAGAAAATATCATGTATAATGTTGAAATAAAAACATCAATATGGTGATGGAGTAGGAGACAATGCTTTGGATTTTGGAAACAAGTTGTGAGACAGAGCAACTGCAGGACAGGTCAAAAGAGAAACCATGGAGGATGATGCCGGCGATCGAGGAGAATAGCCTAGGATGTGGCCAAGATCGAGGAAGAAAACACACAGCAGACGAGGTCCGACGGCGTCAAGCCGTCGTGGTCGAGCTCCTGTAGTAGGAGAGGGCAGCGGTGAAAGATGGTAGGAGGTGGGGATGGGAGAGGGGTCGGGCGGGGCGTCCAGAGGTGAGGCGAGAGGTCGCCGGTGGCCAGGGCGGCCGTGGCCCAAAACCTAGCATGAAGGAGGAGGAAGAGGAGAGGGGATCCACGGGAGGGTAGGGGCGGGTGCGAAGGTGTGTGGTCGTGTGGGCATTCGATGGCTAGTATAATCTGAATCATCTATCTCGATCAGACGGCAAACAACGGCCATGGAGCGGCAGATGCCCTCAAAATGCTTGCTGCTGACCAAACGTAAGACAAATTGGGTGCGGCCTTCTTTGCGTGGATGTGCTTGGATGATCAATGATCCATTTTTCACTTGTGGCTCCTCACTCTTCGTCTATAAGTTATTTAAATTTTTTCTTTTTGAGAACAGGACAGTAGCCTAGTGATTGGGTCGTAGTGGTGCATTCCAGTAACTAGAGTTTGATCCCTGTGAGAGGCGGATTTTTTGAATTCTCGTAACGGCCCGCTTCTACTATATAAAAAAACGTGTCTAGTTCCTCTAGACACTGTTTCAAAATTTTTTTTTGTAAAATCTTTCTTTCTACCATGGCATCGTCGTTAATCTCACCATCAAGCTCCTTATTATCCAAGTATCTATTGTTGTCACATCCAAATGTTGCCCCGTCTTTTCTTTACTCGCGTTTCTATACGAAGCTTGGATTCAGATGATGCAGCTGTGGGCAGCGAGGAGGCATGTGAGGGGAGACGTCCAAGTTCAAACAGGCTCGCGAGCATTTCCCCCCCTGCTCTGGCAAGTATCACCCGGCCCAGAAGCCCAGTGTGTTTACCGACGCGGCCTTCTCAATCTTTTGCTCCATAATAAATCCAAACATGCGGCTGCCCGTAAGAGGTTTACCAGTGATTAGTCCCACATCGCTACTTCGATGTTAGAGCGCCTTGAGCGAATGGTATATTAAGAGGGCCAAGGCCACCTCTCAAGAGCAAGCAGCTGCGCAGCGGACACAAAGCGAACTATTCTTTCGCCTTTTACTAAAGAATACCGTGTGCACACTGCAATTAGCAGCATACTCTAATTTTTAGAAGGGATTCTCCTTCACCGGGAGGAACCCCACAATGCAATCTTAAATATTTTTGGAAATTTCTATTCAACTGCTAGCTGTATTAAGATTCTATATGGCCTAGAGGGAAAGATATATTCGGATAAAAGCTCCATTGATGGTGTATGTATCCCTCCCTCTGCACTCCTTTTCCTCAGCTCTTTCTTCTTTTTCTTAAACGCTATATTTGGGCGTCTTGTTTCTTTCCTTAGAGCATCTGCAAGGGGCCTCCTCAAACTCTGTCCCATTTCCCATTTTGTCCATGCAACATAGGTTTGGGGAGAAAAATTACGGACACATTTTTGGAGAGAAAAAGGACGGTTGTCCGCCCCTAGTACCCAACGGGCCACCCGCAAATCAAGTTCGCCCCCGCTCGTGAAAAAATAAAAACATCGATAGGATAGATTCATAGCCAAAGTTCGATACATTCACCCAAATTTAACCTAAATTCGAACTAAACTTAAACTATACCCTAGATCTAGTCTTGGAAGATGTTCGGCTTCGACACCGACGGGTCCCGTAGCTGGAGTGGGATCCCCACTAGTGGCGAGCGCTCCTTCGGCAGGCACTAGTACATCTCCGAGTCGGAGTGCGCCTTGTCTTCGTCGTCGGAGCCCAGTGGGCTCACGGACTCGTGGAGGAACCACTCTGGTGGCTCGACCGCGAAGAAGGAGTGCCGAGCCATCTTGTGCTCGGCCTGGAAGGACTCGTCCCAACCCGACCCGTTTCTTCTGTAGCGGAGGTCGATGAGGAGCTCCGGCGGCGAGAGGCGGATGCACCTCTCTATCGCGTGACGTCGCGCGTCGCCGGTAAGCGGTGGGGGCAACGGGACCCTGTTAGGGTTGAGGTGCCATGCATCCGACAGCCTCGCGTGAGGCGGAGCTGGCTCGTATGCCAGTCAGAGCCGGTGAGCCTCCTCCGGCGAGATCCGGGGCCGCGGCGGGGCAGCGGGTGCAACCGGTGCGCTGGGGTGGACGTAGTGGAAGCCAGCATGTGGGTTCGTGCGGGACGAGGATCCGCTGCCGCCGGATGCGCGGGACTAGGACCCGCCGACGCCAGTGCGGGATGAGGAGCCGCCGTGCACGAATGGGCGGGAGGACGAGGAGCCGCTGGCATGCGGGGACGGGCGGGAGGACAAGGAGCCGCCGGCGTGCGGGCGGGACGAGCCTGGCGGAGGCGAGCGATGTCTAGATCGGGACCTCTACCTGTTCGGCATGGCGGCTGCGGCGGACGACGGCGTGGTGCGGTGGGATGGCCATCGGCGGCTCAGTGGCTAGTGTTTGGTCGGGTTGTGGGGGAAGAAGAGGGTGGCCGGGAGTAGATAAAGACCGCCCACGGGCGCCGATGGGTGGGCCAGGGAGGACATGGGCGGACAACCGCGCGGGCACGTAAGAGACAATTCGGGGGGTGTGTTGGGAAGCCCGTTGGAAGGAAGATTTTGGGCCGGCTTATCCGCTCCTCGAAACAGGCATTACGCCCCGTTTTATAAATAAAACCACAACCATTAAGAGTGCGAACAAATCACCGACACCCAGGCGCCAAGAGAATAACCAGAAAAAAAGGTTTGCTGGGGCACATCACATGAAGCCCAAACAAAAAAGGAAAAAAAGACGAAGCGCAGAGCGCAGAGCTAGGCAGCGCTCCCGTTAGGGCGGCGGGGGGTCAGGAGTAGGAGCCACGAAGCGCCGAGCCAACGACCTGAGAGCCTACAAGATGCCATCCACACGCTCCCGATCCCTCTGTCTAGACAGCAGGGACCACCGCTGAAGGTAGACAAGCAAGGAGAAAACAGAGTCAGAAGTGCGGCGAGGAAAGATCCGCTCGATCACCATTTTATTCCGAACATTCCATAATGTTCATGTAATGGCCGCAAACACGAACCAGAAGAGGTGGCGTCTCCGTCCGGTGCGATTTGCCTCTGTCTTTAGAAACTTGCTGAGATCTTGAGCCTGCTAAATAGGCCCCAGAGCTTCATGGATATAAAAACTGAGCAGCAGAGCAAATGAATATAATGTAAGCACACGTCTTCGGTACCCCACATGAGCGGCAGGCCTCCGCTCGGACCGAAGCAGACAGATTGGGAGTATTTGGAAGGCCCCTTCAAGATGCTCTTAGGCGAATTTCGGAACACGCACGTGTGAAGATAAGCAGAGGCTGTAAGGACACCGGTAGGCCATCTTGACTGGAAGTTGTGTGGCGGCAACCCGTACTTGGTGTAGCATGTACGACTTGGAATTATTAAGCTGCTTTGACGTGTACAGTTGATCGCACCGATCTTTCTCAACGTGCCGTACTCATTCTATCAGATCGATGACGTGAAAGGAAGGAACCCCCGTCGTATAGTGATCGATCGACTGGGACTACAGATACATTAATCATGGGTTGCAAATACTGCTATAGTATGCACCAGCCAAATAAAGTACTCCCTCAGTCCTAAAATAAGTGACGTGAGTGTATCTAGATTTAGATGTATCTAGACACGTTTTAGTATATAGGTATATGCGAATTTAGACAAACTCAAGTCACTTATTATAGGACAGATGGAGTAGATAGAATCCGGAGACGGGCACGACTTCTACACACGGAAACAAGAAGATTGTACAAGATACCTATCTTCACTCAAGATGACGCTTCTCATCAACGCGGTTATAAATCAGCTAGTAGTATTTATTTCTGCTGCACCATGTACACAGGATATATACAGTGCTGCATTTTATTTTTGAAGAGAGCATGCACCTTATATAGGACGATCGATATAAAAAATGCATGGTAACATTACAGGGCATCCTTATTTTTCTGATTGTGCAGCGAAAGATGAATTGCTAATCTGGAGCTTGAGTGGCTCGTGGATAACTGCATGTACTGTACTGACCATCTCACATGGAGAGGTAAATGCATCAGTGTGAGAGTAGAACAAGTGGCATATCTTGCACATCTTCCAGAACAGCTCCCTGCATGCCCTAGGGACAACACTGTCTTCCTTAAGGACCAGCCTTAGCAAGTCTTTTCTACATGAGGCTATGGACCTCCTTAGTGACTCTTTAGCCGCATCAACAGATATAGAACCGTCACTGTGAAGAACAAGTAGTGAAACACTATCGAGCTTGCCCTCGCTGCTCTCCCTCTGTAACAATAGTAGGTTAAAAAGTTGGTCAGAATAGTGCAATTATACCTTACATATCTTAACTGCCTGATATAGATGAGTAATGACTATCCCCTTATCAAATGACCGCAACAGGGAATATGAGATACAAAAAAACGACTTGAGTTCTAACTTCAAGAGGAAACATGAATTTTATAACATGGTTATAACCTCTTAATAATACCATTATTGATTGCAACTCCAGATTTTTGTGAGGATTATTATGGTGCCTCTAGTCTCACCAAACATTTGTATGTACTAAGAATTAGCATTTAGTGATATATGAAGCCATATGTAAACCAAATCATTTTTTTCGAAAAAAAGTAAACCAAATTTGACTCAAATACCTCAAAACCTTGGATGTCATTGAGCAGGCGGCAACAAGTGCCCATGAGCCTGAATAACTCATTGTACTCCTTATTGTTGACAACGCACTCGAAGAGTTTTTGGCCAACAAAATACGACGCAGGGAACAGAATGGGAGCCAGTGTGAACGACACAACTGCATTTTCCATGTATTCTTCAATTGTTGGCACATATTGCCTCATTCGCCAGTCTGCCTCGGTCATCATAGACCTCAATAGTTCTTGCCACTGCAAATGAAATTCCAACGTTTCAATGCTGAATAGTACAACAAAATTAAATATCAGGGAAACACACGAGAAACTCACTAATTCTATCAGATGCTTTCGAACATCGCGGTTTTGTACAATAGAAGCCGTTGCTCCAAGCTGGTTCGTTGTAGTATAAACGGCACAAAATAATATTTTAATTTCATCAGAGTAGAACTCGTCTTTGGAGTGCTCATCCCACCTAGCAAAAAAATCAAATTAGGGAAAACGAATTGTTAGTAATATGCAATACACCAACAATACTTATGAAATGAAAGATAAGCTCAGCATCTTTATAGAGAGTACACGAGGCTTGCATGATTGTGTCTATGGATGAATCAAACGTATTCTTTCTAACCCATCAGTAGAACAGATAAGGAGATCAAGTTAAGAAATCGTACTTTTCAATGAGTGCTACAAGGTTTTCTAATTCTTCTCTTGACCCCGCAACATCGAAGAAGTCATCAACAACATTTATGAGCACCGAATTTTTGGCCCATGAAATGCGAGCATCAGATAGTCCAGGAGGGAACATGGTAGCCGCAGTTGCGAGATAGCAATATGTCATCCTCTGCCGTGCAAACAGTAGTTGGTCTAGCCTGTTCTCCTTCACCCAACTGCCACGACAAAATTTTACAATTTCTATGAGAAATGAAATCAATAGGACGAGAGAGCATAAATATTTGATTACCTTTCAAGAAGTTGGAGTTCGTTCTGGTAAACAGATTGAGAAAGGGTAAAATCTTCAACAGCCAAAGCTAAAATATCTTGGTTGACATAACATGGCCTGATTCAGCAAAATGATTAATTTTGGCATGTAACGTCTATACTGAATGATGCGGCACACATGTGTTTGTAAGAAATAAAACTCTTACAAGTGCTTTGTCTTTAAGACTTGTGAACCCCTCACATCAAAGTTTTCGATGTTCCTCTTATGATCTAGACGTTCCATTGTCGCATAAAAGGGAAATTTAAGAGCGTACTCCACCTGAAATAATAAAAGCATACACGTAAATTAAACATAAATTGGATCCCAACTAAATCTAAAATCAATTATGTTTCCGAGTTCTGAATTTCATGCAAGCACCTCTCCAAAGATCGGGCTACTTTGCACTCCATCATAGAATGACTTTTCCCGCAATAAGTTTCCAGACCAGTAGCCTATGTTATCTAGAATAAATTCATTTTCTGATATGCCGAGTCTTGAAGCCTTGTATAATTCCAATATAGTTTTAGTATCATTCAAATATCCTTGAAGTGAGTTGTGGAAATTGGAGTCTTTATCCACATGAGACATCTCATCTACGATTAAAATTAATGAGTCAATAGGAATAAAAAAAATACTAATGTCATAATGAATTAGAGGCGTATTATTGCCCAAAGAAGTACTACCTGACGAAACATTATATCCATTCATCCGTAAAATACGAAATGCCATCGCACATGTTGATATATCCAACATGATCTCATCATCTCGCTGTAACCATAAACTACAAAGTAGAGACAGTCAAGTTTACAAAATTTAAAAGATAAATCTCAATTGTTTATTCATGCTCACTACCTGTAGGTCATGTCCAGGATGTTATTTATCTCGCTAGAAAAATACTGAGATATCCCGGTATTTTCAAGAGAATCCACCATTGAAAGCTGACAATATATATTTGTCGGATATACCGTTGGTACTGTAGAACTCTAATGTTGTTAGGTATTGAACAATAGTCTACACGCTTGCAAATGCTTTTTGCAAGGAAAGGAACAGACACTCACCTGAACCATCAAACTTATTGACAGCTAAATTTAGGTATTGGAGGGCTTTTTCATCATAATTTTGGATTAATGCAGCAGCAGTTGCGGAAGGAGAATTGAACAACGATCCGTTCTTCCTCTGGAACTTCATAACCTCACCCCAGTCCGACATGTTTCCTAGTCCTTCGACAACATAAGCCATATATGCTTCTCTCCCAAAAGATTTATCCCCAGCAAGTCTGTATTAAGTCAATATATGAGCAGTTTCAAAATATTACTAACATGTAATACATCTGATATTCAAATTTTGATTGAAAAAATGAAACACTGCAAATTAACTTTCAAAACCAGCTTTCCCTAGAGTACAGACATGATCAGACATGAAAGACAAAAAAAATTCATGCTAAAACAACTTTTTAGGAATCTGTGGTAGGATTATTACTGACAAACCTTTTCATTTCCATATCTCGGAGGTGAAGAATCTCATCAGCGTCAGTTTTTCTTATAGCAAACTTCAAGCCCATCTCCATGGCAAGACTAAGCATACCCGAAAAAATAATATCGAAGCCTAGTGGGGCAGCAATCTGCTTGTCCATGGCAATAGAAATGTTTCTTCCTATAAAATGCAATCCTGTAGTATCATTTTTATCGCATCAAGACATTAAAAACATGTTAATATAAGGAAGAAAACAATATTAACATAAAGTAAATTCATCTGTGTTCATACCTCTTCTAATATGTCCCCTGCCGAAATTCCATCTCTTAAGTGCAAGAACACAAGCTAGTGTTGATGATAAGATATCCTTGTTGACTAAGGAGTCCGTTTGAGCAATACCCCAAGATCCATTGCTCTGTTGGTTTTGTAGTACCCATTCAACACATAATGGGAAGCGTGGAACCTCAGATGATCCCAACGAGGGCACCATAGCCACCCATGCGGTGTCATATGCAGATGGGAACAATTTGGGTTCCCGGAGCTGCTTTTTTATCCTTTCCTTCCGTTCCTAAGTTAGTTGAGAAACTAAACGTATGAAAATAAGTGCCTCAAATATTCGACAGAGAAAAGGATGTATGAAGTACATACCATGTTTTGCTGGCTTGCATCTGTTCCTTCAAACATCTCCTCAACATTTACTACTATCAAGAAAATGAGATATGTGTCACAAATAAATTAGCACGAGCCTCATTAAAAAACTTAATAAATTTGGAAATCACTCATTTATTTTGTACATAGGTACAAAATTGACATGAAATTGAGATTAAAACCCTTATTACCTCTTTATAGAATTTAGGAATCTTTTTGTGCATTTTGTGAGTACATGGACTAAAGTGACCTCATCATGCAATTTAAAGGACCATGCGATTATTTACTCAAAACAGCATAAATGTTTGACTATAAATTGATGTTGCTTCTTGGCATCACGCCCTAAGATAATCCAATCACGACGGCGCCATGATCGAAGCGTTTCATGGTGGGGCGATATCCACGACTTGTGTCAAGTGGGGCAGTGAAGTTAGTTGGCAGCGCACATGTCACAGGAGAGGGAAGAAATAAGAGATGTCCAATAGCTCCTATGCTTTAGGAACCATCGTCATGTTCCCCCACTAGATATGGCATTCTACCTAGTTCTTTTTTAGTACAAGAGGAAAGAAAAAAACATCATATTTGGGATGACACAGACCAGCGGTTTAGTGTGGATATCTTTTCTCTAGTGAAAAGACCAATTTCATTCGAACCACTCTTACCAGGTCCAAAGTGCAAAAATAGTGTGGACCACCCTACCGCTATGTGCAACAATTGTTACATGGTACAATCTCCAACCAACACCATTTTACCATGTCCAAACTGCAATTTACTCTTTAAAAATATGGACAGATAATATGGTGGTGGTTCGCACACAAGAAAATTAGTTAGAAAAAGAAGGAAATAAAAGGGCTCAAGCTATTCATAAAAAAGGCTCATGTCCTTGTGGGTCCAAACTTGAGTTGTTGTTTTGTAGGGTCTCCCATTAAAATAGTAGGGGGGGGGGGGGGGGGGGGTTAACGTGATAAAAAATTCTAAAATAGAAAATAAAAATAAAAGCAATTTTGAGCCGTAGAAAATAGTAAACGCTTAAATGATGTAGGAAAATTCATGAAATGTAAAATGTTTTTTCTCAAGTAAAGTTTTCCTATGCTTAGTTTCCCAGATTTTATTTTCACTTTTAAATGCCACATTTTGCCGCTAAATATTCACGTTTCTCCATATTGTGTTTTATTTCTAAAAGTTGTTTTCCTCCATCTCTTTTTTGGTAAATCTTCAAGTAGTGTAATAATATTTCTGTCGTGTTGTTTTGCAAGACAATATGAGAGGAGGTTCCCAATTCCCACTTTGAGCCATGCCCCATCCTACCCACAGATATGTTTAACTAATTTCCCATAATACAATTTAGATATCAAATAATACTCAAATTTCCTAGAAAAAATAAGCACAATATGTTGCCAGGTTACCCCCTCAACATTTCTCTTCAAACTCCATCGGTGATGGTGGGTTTCCACAATATCAGCTCTGTTGCTTTAACTATAGGCAAGGGGCCATATATGTTTGACCCTAGAACAAATTGACGAAATTAGTCAAATTTTGAAGTCAGAAATAAAATCAACTTATGGAGAATGGAAAAATATAAGTTTAGAAGTCGAAGAGGGAGAATCCCCCCCTCTTACAAATTTAAAGAGGATGTCTATAAATGTGAAAGGATACAAGCTCGGGTTGTTTAGCCAGCTATATATTCACAGTGGTAGCTAGTTAGTATCAGGAGACTTATTTTGAATATGCTTACTCCTTCCGAAAATGCAAAACATTAGAGTTTTCTCCTAAGTAAGAATTTCCAGGTTTCTCAGGTTTATAGAAAAATAATTACATATATAATGCCAAATAAGCACACTGCAAAAATCTATTTTAAAATGTATCTATAGTTAGTAATTTGGTACCCGAGAGAGGAATTTCTTTAGCTCCCATGCATTTGCACCTCGTAGCTAAGCTTGCTAGTTTTGCATCAAGATAAGTGTTTTTCACTATTTTTGGCTCAAAATAATATCATAAAGAAAATATGTACCAAATGAAAACAAATAAATAAACAAGAAGAGCATTGTAAAAAACTTCTATCCAGGTTTTATGGATAAAAAACGGTCAAAAGTAGAAAACAAATAAGAGATTAAATGGGAAATAACAAGAATATGAAAATAAGAGTCAAAGACAACAACATAAAATTAATACAACAAACCTAGGAAAAAATTAGGAAGTAAAAGCCCAGTTAGGCCTGGCCCATATCATGAGTGGTGTGAGGGTAGTCTACATATTCTTGCTAAGAGCTGGGAATAGAACTGGGCCAGCGTGGGACGAAACCAGCAATTTCCAATACTGCGTCCGGGAGAAGGTAAAGGTAAAGTAAGCGTCTAATTCTAAAAAAAAGGTAAAGTAAACGTCACCCTAAAAAAAGTTAAAGTAAGCTAAAGTAAGCGTAGGACGAAACGAGAGATTGTTAGAGCATGGGCACCACAGGCATACGCATGCTATGGCTTTGTTTTGCCTCTTCCAACACACTGGTGGCCCTGTGACGTGAGCACACCACATATTTGGCCCACGCTAGTCAGACTCACCCCTCGCTCTTTCCCATCTTTCACATAGTTGGCATCCGAACCTAGTTGGCATGTGGAGCAGCGGGTCTGGGTTGACCGGTTGGCCGTGCCCTTATGATGAGCTGATTGATCTATCGAGATGCTTGTGAAACATGCTAAAACTGAATGCAAATATTTTGCCTATGGATGTTAAGCTGATTCGTCAGATTTCGGTACGTACAAGCAATATGGTGGATTTCTGGTGAAATGTCTAGACTGTTCTCGGTCAGGTCAGTGTACCCAGTGCTCGTAAACTCAAGAAACTCCTCGAAACAGGCCAAAAAAAAAAAAAAAAAAACTCAAGAAACTGCCTTGATCCAGCAGGGGAAGAAAAAACATGGACTCGTGCGTACAATGTTGCAGCGCATCTTTTAGCTCGTTCGTATGATGTATGATCGTTCTCTAGTATGTCTGCATGGCATGGTGTGCCCTCGGAAACAATTTGTAATTACTGTATCTCTGGTTGATTAATAAAGTGCACACGTTATGTATAAAAAAAGAGTGAATAATGGAAGGATGAGCTAGGAGATGTGTTCAGTTCAGACATGAAGGAAGAGAGGCAAGTGTGGATCCTTATAATTTAGCTAGAGGTGCTTACCAGTATAGGAAGGAATGGTCGTCGGAGACATGACCCGAGTCAAGTAGAGGGGTGGAGGATGTTGACGGCCGCAAGAGATGAGCTCGAGGCGGCTGGCTCCGGTGCAAGCAGGCTCGGCGGCATGGGCGGAGGCGATGCCTATAGGTGACTGGTTCCCTTGGTGATGTTGCGAGCGAGCCTTCGTCGAGATCGGCGCCGAAGCTGCAGGTCGCCAACTACGGCCACTCCGTTGCCGGCCATGTGCCTGGAGCAGAGAAGAGGCCCCAGCTACTTTCGGGTTCGACATGGAAAACTATGGCAAGTGAAAGAACATAGGTTGGTGGTGTCTACATGTTCCACATGATGCGCATGCAGACATTTATACTAGCTATGTCACTGAGAAGATCATGGATGATGGACCTTGCTCGTGCCGTGTCGCTGAACAAAGTAGACAGCTTGTGTGAATTATTCAATGTCGCCAGTCCGGAGATTATTAATTACTACCTGACATTTGTCCCAACCATTGTAACAGCCAAGTTCAGAACCGGGCTTGAACAATCCAAGTTCAATTCTAAAAATGGTGTACAGCTATTAGTTTTTTTGTAAAGGATAATAAAACCCTGATTTCTTATCATTTTCTTGCGGGTGATTTCTTTATCAATTGATGCACACAATTATAAAGTATTAAAAACAAGGCAAACGAAGCCGACCAAACTCGATCCAATAAAAAACCCGAGACCGTATGCCGCGTGACAGTATTTAGTTGGCTACCACTAATCCTATGGTAAAAAGATAAAACGACGAAAAATGTACACTACTCCTAGGCTATGCTTTGAAGAAGGTATCACCGCATGTGCGCCGTTAATGATGAGTCGAACCATAAGACAACCTGGGGACATCCATCCTCAAAGCTGAGCTTTCAGCCACCACCTTTAACAAGGGCACAATGCAGACACACGTTGATATGGCCTGATAAAGATCTAGTGTTCTGACTAGAGGACGCATACTAGTTGTTGAAGCCATCTCTGGCATGATCAATTCGGCCGCTAACAATGCATCGCTAACTGATGGAGAAGATACTTGAAGCCGGTGATGTCCCATAGCGGCATGCTTCCAGTTATCGTTGCACCACACCATCCATCCAGCAGGAACAAGCATGATATGTGATGTGTTTGGAAGAAACGTCAAGCGTAGGTAACAGCTTGACTTAATGCCTCCACATGAGACGCCTTGCCTAGTACCTGCCGGCCAGGTATGAATTGACACATCGACCTCGCACGCCGTGCGTAGCACCTTTGTGTCGGATCGAACCAAATCTTGAAGTGGATGGGGCATCCCATACCACCATCTCCCTCGAAACTCCGCGGTCCAAGAAAAGGATGCCCTATAACTCCATCGACTAAACACAAGGAGCTAAAGGCCATCACCATCTCAAAGATCCAGCCACTGCGCCACGCCGACACGGCCATGGTGTAAGCCACCACCGAAAACCTAGGGCCACTGCCTGAATTCCAAAACTAAATAAATAATATAATCATGTTACCACCAACTACATTGAGGAGATTTTTTTTTGTATGAGTCATCTCATCTTCTTATATTTCCTCACTGAGTAAATTTACATTCCTAAAATGTTGACATAGAGGGTTTACAAGGAGTGATAGAGGAAAAAGTAGCTGTTGTGGATATTCAAGGTGAGCCACTTATCACACTGACTTGGGTTTTCGGTTATCTCCTACACCAATATTTGTTCTAACATATTGCCTTGTTGGTTATCAAAATCTAGTCGTGCTTTATTATGGTATACCCATTTGGCTACAATATTTCGACATTTAAATGACATATTGCCACTAATATACCTGCAAATTAAATAAATACGATAATTGTTGATAGCCGATGCAAGAAAAAAATTAAACCTATGACTCCGTTCCTTTATGATATGACACAGTATGTGCAATTAAACTCTTTTAAATTTCTTAACTTCCAATATTCTTATATAAAAAATTCCACACAACTTTATTCATATTGGAACAATGGACAAATGATCTAAAAAAAAGAACAATGGACAATTTTTTGTACATAGACTATATGTAAACATAACCTTTTAAAAAAATGTGGAGGAAGCTCCATCCCCTGCGTCAACTGATGCATACAACCACACTTATGGAGTTTAGATCAATATATTACAATTCAAAGGTCACATAAAATGCATACATGAATTAAAAAGGTGAAAAGTAAGAAACATGAAGTGTCTCTGCATTAACATGTAATTCTATTATCACACCTTCAACCGCACTTGTTGAATATATATCGTGCAACATTTTTCCAAATGGTTGCAAACAGATTCCATAGCCGTGTGGTTTTTGACTGTATGAAGGTAGGGCAATATACAGATTCCCTGGGTAGCTAAAGGGATGTCTTGTCAAAGATTAGCAATTCTAGTTATTTTAAAAACAATATCATTAGGTAAGTTCCATATATCCCAAAGTAAAGCGCAAACTCTATTACCAATGTGAGCTTTAGTTTTCTTTGTTAATACCATTCAACCCATTACCGGCCATATTCGGGAAATCAGTTGGAGGAAATATGTTGAAAGACGTTTTGGTCGTAACTATTATGTCTAAAGTCCAGCTAAATTGGTTACACTTAGTACAAATGTTGATGCATATCGAGTTATAGGCAGGACCAGATATTTTTTTTCCTTGGAGCCTGAGCGCATCAAGTTCTTTGTTTTTTCAGTTAAGCCTATGTATCCGGATCTCATGAATGGTTATAATTGAGTTTTATTTAATATATTTGGAAGCTTAAAGTCCCGCTGAAAATAAGTATTTTTTATGTTGTTCTAACAAGATATATTTTGCTAACAAAGATAACCTTGCAAGGAGAGATTATGAAGAACATGATTTTATGGTGATGTGGACAAAAAAATCCAGCACTTCTGTTTTCTTTCGTGCCCCATAGTAAACATCTAAAACAACAGTTATATAGTATCTAGCCATGTTCTTAAATATTTTGGAATACCGCGTGCTATTCTAGTAGTTAAATGAAACAAAAGGCTGTGTTATCGTGACATGCATGGAGGATACGTACGGATACTGCTCGTGTCGTGAGTGAAAGAAGTAGTACCTCTGTCCCAAAATAGGAACGAGGTAGTAGTAGCTAGCTAGGGAAAGCTACGTGCCAGCTGGACGGAAATTGATTCCGATTTCCGCGTGAACGCTGTCGGAACAGCTATCCATGTGTCGTTAGTGTCCGGAGATCTTCCAAGCTGAAACTTGTCTCCACGTACGCTGGTCTTTTGGCCAAATGTGGGCAAGTTGAGCTGGGAGGGTTGTCCATTAGTGCGATCAGTACGCGCTAATGGTCGACGGAAATTGACTGTAGATTTGTGTAAATTTACTGGATGTGTCGCTAATGGGTAGATCTATTCCCAGCTGAGATTTTGTCCCTGCATATATGGTGCTAGCTAATTAAGCTGGGAGGGCTGTCCATTATTGCACAAATTGCCAAGCAGAAATAGGGTGAGACGCGACACGGTGATGTCTATGTTGAACCTTAAATAAGCATGTAGTATCGGTTTGTCCGCGTTGAAGCTTAAACACACATTAATTACCAGCTCGATCGCCACATTTGATTTGATTTGATCAATGATGTGCTAGAAGCTCAAAACTATTTGAAACGCCCTTGTATAGTATTTCTCTCGCGCCAAATGGAGCAACAACCGGCAGCTGGAATTTGGAGCGATGCAGCACGTACGGTGATAGATTTGTGTAAACTTACACGACGTCTCTTCCTGAGATTTGTCGTCGCATGCATGGTGTGGAGTAAGCATTACCAAGAAGATACGCCGCATGCATGCATGGTGTGGAGTACTCCATTATTGCAGAAATTTCCAAGAAGAAACAGGGTGGGTCGCGCGCGATGATACGGCGATGGCGATGTTTGAACCTTAAATAGTAAGCATGTATCGGGTTGTCTGTGTTGAAGCTTAAACACACATTAATTACCAGCTAGCTCGCCACATTTGATTTGATCAATGATGTGCAAGGGGGTGAAAACTATTTGAAACGCCCTTGTATATATTTCTCCCGCGCCAAATGGGACCAACCGGCAGCGTGCGTGTTGTCGTGCTCGTTTGTTCTCAAACCCAAGCTGGAATTTGGAGCGATGCAGCTAGTAGCACATGTTACATACACAACGACAGGGCGTAAGAATGGACCACTACAACTAACAAACAAACGACTGGTACAAAATGTCTAGTCTGAAGCTAGTACTCCCTCCGTTTTAAAATATAAAATGTTTTAGTTTTATGAAACGAGTGTATCTAGACTTCTTTTACTATATTAGTTCATTTAGATTTAGAGTGAACCAACATACTAAAAGGAGTCTAAATACACGTCTTTCACAAAGCTCAAACATATTATATTTTGAAACGGAGGGAGTAAGCTTTTAATTAAAAACAGCCCCAGCTCTATATATATGCCAACGATGGACCGATCGACGTCAGATTTGATTTGATCAATAATGGCGTTTTCGCGGGGAGCGAGCGATTGAGAGAATACTTCGTCAAATACAATAGCCTCCCATTTTTTTTGGTTTTATTTGCCCAAACGACCAGCTCTATGCCAGTGATGGACATCGTATTTGATCTGACCACTAGCCAATAAACGCCTCGTCTGGATATGTTGTTGCTTTCCTTTGTGCAAACGACTATACGTGTGACACAGCATATTGATTTCATATGGTTCTTGATATCTTTTATCATTCCACTCTATGTGGGGTTTCAATAACCATCATTTTTTTGGGGCGAGTAATTAGGTTAAGAAGAAAAAGATATATATTCTCTATAGCTAACGTGTCACAAGTTTTAGCTAGTTATGCACTAAACGAGTTTAAGAAAGAAGGTGGTTGATTTAAGGCTTGGAAGTGTAATGTAACAAAGAAAAAACGTAAAAGTGTCTCAATCCTCTTCAATACAAGAGGACAAGACAAAGGTTTTCTCTTAGAGGAATAATGGACATGGGTTCATGGATTCATTCAATCCTCTCTCTCCATCTATGGTGATACTCATATTATAGATAATAAAAGTACACATAATTGTCATATTTTAATGGTAACTTTATATGTCATATTTTAATGGTAACTTTATAGTGGCTACATGTCTTAAAACACATAGTTAAAAGAAGTACTCTTTTGTGCTGCTAGGTCACCCTTATAATAAGGCTATCATTTGGTTATTCACCACACACCATACTTCCCCCAAGATAAAGGATGTTTGGCTGTATTGTTGTCATTCAATACATATACCACCGTCACTCGGTCACCCATTACCTACATACATCATACTTCTTAATAAAAAATATTCTAAACACTAGTGCAATGATTCATATGTTGTGTGCATTACCACATCTCTCTCATCTACCTCCACTTGGTGGTGTCAATCACCTCATGACATGGATAAACAAGACATTTTGTATAGATCAAACCATTACATATATCATAGAATATTTCCAAAGTATGACAAACCATAAAAGATTCAACACAACAGTAAATGCATAACAAGTATTATCTCATACCAAAATATCAACCATAGGAACTACATAGATAGATCCATAATCATGCTAGGCACATCATATGGACTTCAACAATAATCATACTAGAGAGATTAGATCAAGTTATCACCACAAAACCATAGTCCAGGGGATGGAATACTCCCCTCTCATCATGAAGAGTGATGAGGAGGTGTTGGTGAAGGAGGAGAGGTGGCCGAAGGTGATTCCTGCAGCGGTTCGCCGTCCAATCTTCCTCCGACGGCGGCCAGCAGACTCTCTATTTTGGTGTTTTCGATCTCTGCCTCCGTGTGTGTCGAGGACGACCACCAAAAGACATATATAGATGTTTTTAGGTCAAAACACGTCGGTGGGTGAAAGAATCAAGTGAATTGGACGACCGAAGTGCAAAAGAGGACATGTGGCGCGCCCCTCCTCAACTGGGCGCGCCACCTGGGTTCTTTTGGGCCTCGGGGCTCTCCTCATGTGGTCCAAGCGCTCCAGGTCCTTCTCTTGATGAAATATTGACACTCCAGAAATCCCAGGTCCATTTGACCTTGTTTAGGTCCCTGAAAGCTAAAAACACACAAAACAGAGTTTTCCTATCCTGCAGAGTTATAACCAAATTAAAGGGAATCATTGTTAAATCTCCAAAAATCAATGTAAAATATGGATATAACATCATATATGTTGCAAATAAGTGGGAATTCATATCAACAAACTACAAAGTTCATGCGTGCATTTTACATGCATCACTTGGACAAGGGTGTTTTCTAGCTTCCATAACCATTTGTAGAGAAGACTTGGATTCATGGTTCTATGATCCAGAACTCCCAGTCAACCATAATATTTTGGAAAGCACACAAGCTGCCAGTTCACCAAGTGAGATATCTCTTTATTTCATCCAGTTCATGACGAATTAACCTTTTCCTAGGCATATCCCATTTCTTAATAACCCCTTTGGGAGCTTCTAGGAAGGATATAATGTATCCTTTCAAAAAAGGAAGGATAACATGTATAGAGTGACACTACTAAGACAAGCATCCACTAAAGTTATCCTATCACTACAACAGAGCATTATTACCTTCCATCTAGCCAAGTTTATTTGGCATCTTATCTCCAATGGGATATAATTGATATAAGTCTAGCCTTTTCCCATCAATGGGAACACCTAGATGCTTCATGGGCAGTTCCACGAAAGGACAAGTGAATATCTCACTGTATTGTGCCTCTCTAGCTTTTGCTTCCCCAAGGCAATAAATTTCACCCTTTCCAGATTTTACTTTTATCCTAGAGATTTTTTCAAATATGCATAGAATAAATTTCATGTTTCTAGCATTAACTAGATCATCTTTGAGCAGTAGGATAGCTTTATCTGCACATTGTAGAATTGAAAACCCTCCTTCTACCAAATGTTATACTAAGCATAAAATTATTTCCATTTCCTTTTCTTTCTTCATCATGAGGGCTAAACCATCAAAAATAATATCAAGAATTAGTGGAGATAATGGGTTACATTTCCTGACACCTTTATAAGTGCAGAATTAAGGACCAATCTGATCATTGCCCTTCACATCCACTCTTCCTCCACTCACTGTTTTCATTATCCAATCAGACCACCGATTTCCATTCCCATTGCTTTCATTATTTTGGTATAAGAAAGTTCAATTCACTTTGTCATATGCCTTTTCAAAGTCATTTTTTAAGAAGACACTTGACATTTTTTTGTGATAAATTTCATGAATTCTTTCATGAAATAGGACAATCCCTTCCATTATTATGTACCTCTATTTGATGAATGCAGTTTGAGTATCTGCAATAACCTGATGAATTACCAATCCCTGTCTATTTACTAAAATATTTATCATTACTTTGTAACTAACATTCAATAAACGAATTGGTCTAAATTTTCAAATACAATCAGCATCAGGAACTTTTGGAATCAAAGAGACAATCCCATGATTCAATCTCTCAATATCCACCTCCCAAGCATGAAAAACAACCTACATTTCCTTCAAATCATCTTTATTATCCTCCATGAACACCTGAAAGAATTCCAAAGGAAGGCGATCATGCCTTGTAACATTATTATGTTTGAGATAAAAAAAACACATCCATGATTTCATCCATAGAAAGGTTCTACCAGAAAAGTTCTATTCTCTTCACTAAGTTATTCACAGTCTAAGACATCAACCATGACCCCAGAACAATCACTATGTCGAAAATATCCTTCCGCCTTACATATTAATCTCGGTAATGGGTGTACAACCCAACCTAAATCTACTAAGGACAAACTATCAAGAACTAAATATAAGTATATGGTTCCGGAACTGCAACAGTTACAACAACACATACAAATAGTTCTAGCCAGAGTCTGACTTACAGACATAAGGCAGAAAGTGGATCCTCTAGGGAAACATAAATTGAAAACCAAGTTCAAAACCTACATTGCAAAATAAATTGAAAATTGAGTTCAAAACCCTATCTGCAATTCCTCAAATTGAACAATCAAGTGCTACAAAATAAGATGAGGAATCACAATTTGTGAGACATGATCTGGTGATAGCCATTATGTGCTAGATAATCCCCTAACCTAACCACTACCAACACACCTAAATCAGGTGGACAAGCGAGATATCTTACTGTAATTCAAAGAATCATACCATGGATCTCTATTGCGTACAGTGTTGGTCCGTCCTCCGCGGGAAAATGGCTTCCACCACCTGATTTTTCCACCATTGACGTCATTGTGAAGGATCTAGCATGTTGTTGCATTTGAGACACAAACAACAACAACAACTCAAATGGATGTTCTCACGACAAAATGTTTTAGCTTTTTATTCACATGTAATATACCAAACTTGCAATATAGTAATTTGTATGATGTATATGTGATTACTACCCAGATGACATGTTCATAGCCAAATCCAAGATTTTGGTTAGGAACATGTTTGGTTCATATTATGGTATCGTCTAGGCCCGTATGTCAACTGATTCAGTGTTTCAAATCCTTCGCAAATCTAAATCCCAAACTATTATCCTTAATTCTTTCCATATTTTTTGAGACGAGCCTTTCCCCCATAATTCAGCACCTCTCACTGCCTTACCCATTAAGATTTATCTCAACCATCTTGTATTCCCCCTTGAATATCAACCAGGCATGGCCCCATCTTCCCCATTCACTCTCTCCAAAATTATAGTTGTGTCATCGAGTCCTTATATCAGAGTGTCAAGAAAGTATCCCATCAGGCACTCCCTATCTTCATCAACAACATTGATGCTTTCATGGGTCCCCTTCTCTCCCTATCGATCATCGATTACGTCCCATCTTATTTACCTTTTCTTTCCACATACTCTCATTGCATTACATCATCTCACTTCTTCCCCTCTGAGTAGAAGATATTCACCCCCTACAATTCATACATCCCGTTCTTTCCTCCATGGCCACCTTGGTACTACCACCAATTTGCGAAGATCTCCTCTACTCACTGGCCATGGACGCAGACGACACCCTACGCATCTGGACCTTCTCCGTGAGGAGGATACCCTAGCAGACGGTGTGCGCCTTCCTTTACAGTGGTTACGGACATCATTACAATTGGCGCATATACGGGCTGAACAAGGTGGCCTAGACCACAATTGACGGTCTACTTCATCAATCCTCTCGACACCCTTTTTATCTACGGGAACGGCTACCACCACGTTCACCCGTGCCAAATCGTCACCAAGTACGATGACTCATACCCCTTGGGCTACTTCATTGACCTCGTGTGCTTCTACAAGATAGCAGCGGCTTTCCACCGGAGCAGGAACGGGCAGTGGTGCCGCCAGAGCAGTATTTGTTGAACTCACATTTGATCCAAACTTGCTTCAGACTTGTTTCTTGTCATGGAGATTACAAGATTATCGAAATAGACGTGTGGTGGCGAGTGGATAAGATCATGCATGGCGTGGTGTCGAAATCACAGAACGAGACATGCATGTCTAGCCGTTTGACATGCCTAGAACGCGCGTCGCGGCATGAGTCGGGCTATGGATAGAGTTAGTTGGCCTTTTTTCTTGGATGATGACGAGGCGATGTCGTGGGACTGCTCGTCATGAAGACATACAAATCTACTACTCATCGTGGCAACGGGGATAAAAGGGAGGTCCCACATGTAAAAAAGAGTCAAACTGATGACAAGTTCAGGAAAATCTAACGGTAACCAGCGTCAAGTGGGCATATATGATATAGAAGCAACTACATCCTTGAAGCTGGCTAGTGTGGTTTTCCCAATTCACCGAATTGTAGTGGCGCAGTCCCTATTTCTGCGCGAACTAGCGGCAAAGTCGTAAAAACCGTAGATTATATTGTGAGTATTATTGATCAGAAAATGCGTCTCTAATGTATGTTTTTAGGATGAAGGCCAATCATATGTTAGCACTCTTTTCACGCGCTAATTTTGTCAAACCAAAAAGCTCAAGATACCGAGTCTCATGCCCTAGATTGATAGGTAACAACGGACAATATATCCATAGCTGGGAGCAGTATGTGTAGCAACGAAATTTAACTTAGCGACTTGGTCTTTTTGAGCTAGCTAGCCCACTCTTTTTGAGACGGGAATCGAGTCCTTGAGCTCGGAGATGAGATGCCTCACTGCCGACCCTTTGTCGCCTACCTTATCGTCCCATGCCATAAAATGAAGCAAGCGCGCGCTCTTCTTGAATGAAACTGAGCGCGCGCACCACCTCCGCGTTTTAGCTAGGTTCTCCACTCCTCAGTCCTCACTCACCCCGGACAGCGGACCGATGGAGGCGCTGCTTGCGGCACTCCCAGCCGGCGGTTGGAGCGTGGTGGCTGCCGTCGCGGCGGCCGTCATCGTGCTGGCCGTGATCACCGCCGCCGTCCGGACAGGGTCCAAGGAATGCGCCAATAATACACCGCCAGGTGAGTTGCAATCGTGTTACTGCCGGTGTTTCTCTCTTTTTTTTATTCCATTATCGGGAGTCCAACGTCAAACCTTTTCTAGGATTACACATAACATAGGAGATCTATATATATATTTCACCGATAACTCCTATCTTTGAAATTTAATAAATGCTCTTACACGTGCATTGCATGTGTACCATTTATATTACTAGTCCAATTAGTGGTCCAAATCCATCATGAGTTATTCTCATTTTCTAACATGATACTAGCCAATAGTCTTGTTCAAGAAAAAAAAAGCATTAACTGGTTGATTTGCACACGAGTCTAAGTGCTACCATAAAGGCAGATAAATTATCAAACTTGCGTATTTTCAAATAACACAAAAATAACAATCCAATTTACTTAAAAAAGAACTTACTATGGTTGTCTAATTGTTGTGCAGTTGTTCCTGGTTTACCTCTTATTGGAAATCTGTATCAGCTGAAAGAAAAGAAGCCACATAAGACCTTTGCAAAATGGTCAGAAATTTATGGGCCAATATACAGTATAAGGACAGGGGCTTTGTGTATAGTTGTGATCAACTCAACCGAAGTAGCCAAGGAGGTAATACTAGCATTTTCAACTGCCTTTTCCTAAATTCACCTGATAATGTATTTTTACGTTGTGATGCATAATGTACATTTGCTTTTTCTCAATAATATTGAAAATTTGTCCTTCGGTCAGTCTGCCATGAACTTTATAATATTCTCCTTGCCTAGTCCATGTTTACTCTGTATGCTTTTATGTGATTATCTTAGCATATTTTCTTGTATCGACAATAAAAAAATCCTTGAGACAGAGCTTCGTTTTTCAAACAATAACATGGAATTTAAAGTTGATACAATGGTTATTTCGATTTCTCTTCTTTTCTCATATAACAAGTTTCGGATACCAAAAATAGTTGACTCGCCTCTTTTTTTCTCTGAGAACCACCCAAATAAATCTAAGCAAAAAAAGTATCTCCTGACTTATACACAAAACATGCATATAGTTTTTACGGATAATTATTGGCTGCGATGAAAAACTAAGCAATGATAGAAGCATGATGAAATGTGTCATGTCTGTTAAATTTTAAAAAAAAGCTATATTATTAATTTCCTGCGTTTCCAGGCAATGGTTGCAAAATTCTCATCCATATCGACTCGAAAGTTATCTAAAGCATTCTCAGTGCTCACTTGTGATAAAACAATGGTTGCTACAAGTGACTACAATGACTTCCACAAAATGGTAAAACGTTTTGTTATGGCGGGCTTGTTAGGTTCTTCTGCTCAGGTACAAGTATTAACCGTTTCAATACTATACAGTTTAGCTACCACCTGTTGGATACTTTTTTTTTGCTTTAAGTTAACTAAGATCTTACAATGGAATGTTTCCAAATCTCCAGAGACATTTTCGTGACACTAGAAACAAGATGATGGATAATATGTTAAGCAGTTTTCGTGCATTGGTGATCGATGACCCACATGCTCCTCGGAACTTCAGAGAGGTTTTCAGGGACGAGCTATTTCGCTTATCCTTGATCGAGGTTAGTCTATGAATTCCATGATTTAGTTAAATAATTGTACGATAGTACAACACTCAGTTTATTATATTTGAACCGGTCAGATGGTATGATTTTTACTAGTGTTCATGCTGCACTTACAGAGTTTGGGTGAGGATGTGAGTTCAGTTTATGTGAAGGAGCTTGCACAGGAGATATCGAAAAAAGATATCTATCAAATAATTATAGCTGACATGATGACGCGTGTAACTGATGTCGACTGGAGGGATTTCTTCCCATACCTTAGCTGGGTTCCAAACAAGAGCTTTGAGGCCAGAGTTGCTACCACTGAATCTAGGCGATCCGTGGTGACACGAGCGTTGATCAATCAACGGAAGGAGAGAATTGTGTGCGGCGAGGTGAACACCAGTTCATCTACAAAGTAGAATTTTGTGGTTGTATTTTATTTTTTATCCATTCTCATGTCTTTGTTCACTTATCAACACAATTGTGAAATGCAGGCAAGGGTATCCTATCTGGACTTCTTGCTGGCAGAGAACACGTTGACAGACGAACAGTTAATGATGCTAGTGTGGGAAGCGATCATAGAAGGTGCAGATACTACTTTGGTGACGACTGAGTGGGCTATGTACGAGCTTGCCAAAAACCCCGAAAAACAGGCAAGCCAAGCTAAGCTCTAAGTAACATGTTGCTAGTATAGTCTCTCAGTGTTCTGCCGCATATATACACACCGCTAGATGTATTTGTTAAGACTAGATTTCTGTTGGCGTGCCACGGCAGGACCGTCTCTACCGGGAGATCCAGGAGGTGTGCGGCGAGGACATGGTCACCGAGGATCATCTTCCTCAGCTTCCATACCTGAACGCCGTGTTCCACGAGACGTTGCGGGTCCACACCCCTGTCTCGCTTCTACCTCCAAGGTTCGTCCATGAGACCACCACATTGGCCGGCTACCAAGTCCCAGCTGGAACAGAGGTAATTCTACCAACCTGGACACTACTCATTCACAAAATACTAACTCTGAGGTAAGACAGCGACATTAAATTTTGGCCTTGTCCAGGTGGTCATAAACGTCTATGGCTGCAACATGAACAAGAAGGAATGGGATGAGCCAGAGGAGTGGAAGCCGGAGAGGTTCCTGGACGGTAGGTTCGACGCGGCGGACATGTACAAGACCATATCGTTCGGCGCCGGGAGGAGGATCTGTGCCGGGAGTGTGCAGGCGTCAAGCATCTCGTGCACGGCCATCGCGAGGTTCGTGCAGGAGTTCGCCTGGAAGCTCAGGGAGGGCGACGAGGACGAGGTGGACACCGTGCAGCTCATGGGCTACAAGCTCCACCCCCTCTACGTGTATCTTTCGCCCAGGGGAGGGAGTCAGCAATGATTTGCCGAGATACTCTACAAACTTGTCCATACAAGTTCACATAATTAACGAATAATAGTTTACCTGAACAATTTGTATTCCGTCATGGCCTTCTGGATCCAGGTCACAACCAAAACAAAGGCTGTCACAGCTGCTAGGTTGGTATTTGTATGTTACCTTATTGGAGTTTTTATACTCTAGCATAGTCCATAATTTTCTCTCATGTGTAACCTATCGCGGTCCACAGGTTACATCACAGTTTCTGTTTTTCTCATATGGTAAATTAAAGCTTGGAAAAACAGATATAATTTGTTGGTATAGGCGGCAATATGCTGTTGGATTTTTCATAGTTTTTGTGCGTGCATTTCTGATCAATATACTGTCTGTATTCAACATTAATTCAGCAGTATTTAAACATTTTTAATTGTTTTAAACAAGTATACAACTACTGCCAAAAATATATGATCATGACTGTAGATATAACACATCGTGGTAATTTTATCTTGACATTTCAAACATGGTAGACCTTGACACTCGTACCTAAATATATCAATTATCGATTATAAAATTACATCCAAGCAATAGATGTTCGTAACCGCATATAAAAGAAGTCATAATCATTTTTGTTCAATTATAGAAAAAATTCTGATAATTTTTATTTTGTAGTAATATAGAATTGGTTAGGTCGAACCATCAAGCCCCAGTTCTTTTGGAAGCTTCTCTCCAAGAACTGCCCTCTCCCCGCCTCCTAGGAAAGCCGGTTTTAAAATTTTGTGAGGCTAAGTAACTACTCCATCCGTTTCAAAATATAGAATACCTAAGGATTAGTCAAAAGTCAAATCTTGTTGACTAAATATTTAGGAAAAAACATCTACATCTACAATATTAAATGGACACATTAGTATTATGGTGAATCTATTGATATTGATTCGGTATTGTAAAATTTCATATTTTTGTGTATAAACTTGGTCGAACTTTGAAAATGTTGACTTTTAACTAATTATTAGGCGCCTTATATTTTGGAACAGAGACCTCGTAAAATTTAGAAAAAGGCTTCCCCATGGAGCCGAGGGAGGGCAGCTTCTCCGAGATGCCGCCAAAAGAACCAGACCAAATCAGCCAAGAGGTAGGTAATTTTTGAGTGACGGAGTCCCAAAACGGTGGAACCGGGTGACTCGGAGGAGGGCGGCTCCGGTGGTCGTTTCTGGGTCCTATCCTTGTCGGAGTGTGAGGAGGAGGATCGGCTTCCCCAGAGTACTTATTCCGAACGTTGTTGCCGGTTCATGCGCTACTAATAGAATCGTCTAGGGACACCAAGAGAAAAGGAGGAACCAAAGGCAAGAGGCTCTGGCTTTTCCTCCCTAGTTACCTGAGGTAAGTATGCCAGTCTCCATGGTAAAAGACGGAGAAGAAACCTAGGAGCCACTAAATAAGATTGGAGGAAACACTACCAAAATCACCTCTAGACGCATCTCCATTGCCACCATCGACTCCTTTGCCGTTCTTCATGATGAATATGGAGTATTCAAGCCCCGAACAGCGGGTTTGTGTTGTAGCAGCTTGTTCGAATATCTCAATGTTCGTTAATTGTTTTACATCGTATGAGCAATCCAACATGATTACATCTATCTTTATGTATCTTCGATGGTTGATCATTGTTTACTAGATGATGTATTTAGTGAACATTTGTTATGATTATCTTAGATATATTCTTAGATGCACATTGTTACTCCATTATATATGCTACATTTTATCAGTCTAGAGGATAGGACAATGGCGGGGATGATTCGCTGGATGGAGTGGAGTGAGGGGTATGATTAGCTCTATGATAGAAAGAGTAAAATCACTTGTGCCCATTACTACTTTGTTGACCCATCTCGTCAGGGATAAAAAGTGATATTTATAGTCACGCCCGCTAAAGCCATAGATCGGTTACTAACTTCATGGCATTTTACTAAAGCCATAGATCCATCCTTATTACTTTTTCCGGTCTGGTGTGGATGCGGCGTCAAGGGGGAGTTACAACTCATGCTCGCGTAGATGCGGAGTGGAGTGCATTTGGCCGTGCTATTTTGTGACGACCAAAGCATTTTCATGTTTAGAATTGTCAGTTTTGTCATATCTAAGCCTAGTATCTTGTGCCACCATGTTTCCAAGATAGATATGAAGTGAACCCTTGTCTATTTTTCTTCATACTAAACACCTTTTACTTTAGCTTGCTAATAGTTTTATTTGCCACAATTAATCATTCGTTATCATACGAACTTTCACTACTGCTATAACTAACAGCTACTTAAGAATTGTTGGGGATATCAAGTTAAGTTTTGGATTTATTTATGTTAGAGAGATATTTGTATATTTTATTTTACCTACTAATTAGGAGGTTTTCTGCATATTTACATCTGTGCATGTACTATATATTGTGGCCTTTGGTCCCTCTGTAATACAAGTTGTTAATCCTCCAACATTGTATCAGAGCCTAGGTTAGGGATTTTTTGGATGCGCCACTCGTCCGCTAAAATTCCACCGCCGCGCACAAATTTCTCCTCGTCTCTCCTCTGGCCACCACTGCCCGCCCGCCGCCCGCCCCGCCACCGTCCGCCGCCTCTCTCTGATCCAGCACTTTCTGCCTACTGAGGCTGAGTTGCGAGCTATGGCTCTTTTGACTGCTGAGATGACTTGGTTGTGGTGGTTACTTGCTGATTTTGGTGTCTCTCTTACGACATCAACTACTCTCTTGTCTAACAGTACATGTGCTATTAGTATTGTACGTGACCCGGTGAAGCATGAGCTTACCAAGCATATCGGTGTTGATGCTTCTTTTGTCCGTGCTAGTGTGCAGGATCAGATTATTGCGCTCCAGTATGTGCTTTCAGAGTTACAATTGGCCGATTTCTATACGAAGGCCTAGACTAGAGCACATCATAGTTTTTTTCTCTTCAAACTCAGTGTCATGGATCCCCATGAGTTTGAGGAGGGGGTGTTAGAGACATATTTGTATATTGTACTTTCCCTACTAGCACTAGTAGGAAAAGGCTCACCACCGGCGCACCAAAATCATCTACCACTGGCGAGTTCCGGTTCGCCGATGACCATCTCGTCAGCGGTAATGCACTACAGCCGGCAAACTACACAGTTCGCCGGTGATAACTGAGCATACCACCAGCGAGTAGCCCCATTTGCTGGTGATAATGCCCCTAACACTGGTGCACATCTCTTTGCCAGGGGTAATACAATTTGTTCACCGACAGTATTATGTATCAGAGCAAAAAAAATAGACAGAATACGTAGATGAATACATGAATACACTATATACAGGATAATGACATCAAAATACATATTAACACATGAAACAATAGCAGTATCCACCAAATGTTCAATATAGCTAGGACATTGATTCATATAGAATTATCTAGAATTCACTCATCTTCACCCTCGTCGAGAGAGTCAGGAGGAAAGCAAGTGAAATAGATGATGACATAAGTATGACTGAGCAAAAACTTGAACTTCCATCCCTCTTGCATGTCGTCGTACAAGATGAGGAGTCTGTTCCATCCAGGACCACTAAAATATGTTCGGGCCTCCTCGTTGGTGGTCCTAACCTGGTACGTCTTATTGGGATGATTATAATGCGTCAAAGTGACACTAAGCACGACAATCTCGTCCTTGCTTCTATGGAGATGGTCCATGAAGCCATGTTGTGTACCGTAAGGGATTGCCTGAGTAAAATCATAGGACAGAACAATTAGTCATGATTTTCATTGAACATATATATATTTACATTCTCCACATGAATTTCAGAGAACATACCGTCCTAACACCAAATTCGCAGGGAGCAGTATGGTAATCTTCATGTCCATGCAATGCCAACTATATTGACCACAATTGTCGCACGCTTCTTCGCTATAATCCAATCTACATATATTGAGAAGAAAGTCACATAAAATAGAATACATGTATAGAGTAAACGACATATAATACGATAGTCTCAACTTCATAGCTAGCTTACTGTTGAATATCATCGTCAGGGGGCGTGTACATGTAGTAGATTATGGCTGCTTGAAGAATGAAAAAGATATTTATCTTGTCTCCGTATTGCATGTAATAATCATTCAAGAAGTTCATCTAGCTAGGTCTACTGAAAGATGTCCTCATCGCTATGTTGGTCACTGTAACCAAATAACTCCTGTCGAGATCAGCATCAGACATCAAAGTGACCTCAAACACGACATCATCCATGGTGTTTCTATGGAAATGGTCCATAATGTCTCGTCGCCAAGCGCAAGGGATTGACTGAGTAAAACAATAACAATACAACAAAGTCCATGGTTTATTTTCGATTCTATATAGAGACATCCATGATACTGTGTATCTCGCAGAGCACATACCGTTCTAGCCTCAAACCCGGCAGAGAGCACTATGGGGAACTTCTTGTCCAGGAACCTCCCCAATGGTTGTGCATAGTTGTTGCACACTTGATCCATTCTTTATATTTATCTAGAAATAAGGCGTATAGTAAACATAGTTATAAAGTAATTAAGTAGCAGGATAAGTAATATATGACAAGTAGCTGATTCACGTCTAGCAGGAGAAGTAATATATATGACAAAGTCTACCAGGATAAGTCTAAATTAATATATGACAAAGTATATATAGATCAGGTGTCATCGTCGTTGTCATCGGACGACAAACCTAAGGAACCTAGGTCAACAGACAATGTGGGTGTGATGGTGAATTTGCCAGGGCTGAACCCGTAGTACAGGCCCTGAGGGCGCGCGGTGGAGGACCCCACGCCGTCGGACCTAGAGGGACCTGCCTCCTAGATGGGCTGCTAGCGTGTAATGGTCGCCAAGACCTCGTACTATTGCGCCATCACGGTAGGATCCTCGCGGAGTGTCTTGACCAAGGGGTCAACAAGCTGTCTCTCGACCAATCGGTGCTCCTGCTCCTCCGCCGTCGTGGTCTCTCATATCCATGGGCCTATTCTGAATGGCCCTAGCTCGATCCTCAGGAAAGTTTAGGATCGCCCTTGCCCCAAAGTGCTGGACTACCATGCAGTCGTAGGCACGTGCCGCCTCCTCGGGGGACTGCCATGTCCCAAGGTGGCGCCTAATCCCAGCCACGGTGATCTTAGCCTCCCAAGTGGGGATCCTCGCCGGCTTCTTGTACACACCGCGGTACTTCGGCTGCGACTGCGACATACTACTTAAACAAACAAACATATTAGTAAATACAGTGTACAAGAAACTGAATCATAGCTAGGACATTGTAATTCTTCATTCACTACAAATACAAGTGCACCATTTTATGAAAACCTTCATTCAATACAAGTGCATCAACTGTTTAAGCTACCTAGGAAGTAGATTACAATGGTGGCTAATTTAAATAAGCAAAACATGCAAAAGGAGAAGTTGGTAATAAGCAAGTAAATCACACTTAGCTAAAGGGCAAGCAAGAAAGTAAATGATCTATTGACGTTGCTAAGGCATAGCAATGTGCATATATACTTATAAAAGATGGAAAAATGTGCAGTGGACAGTGGACAGAGGAACTAAATATCTTTTTTTAGTTCGCAAATGATACTTGAATTGGCATACTAGATTTATAGGCATCAATTTCGATTTATCCCATACTTGATTATTCAAACAGACCAGCAAGACTTAAATTTTAAAGAATAAACAAACATCAATAAGGACTGAAAGTTTAAGCAACCAAAAAATGACTCACAAATGGTTCCTTCTTAATATAGAAGCACTATCTTGTACGCTATAAGTCTGAAGGAAAAAATTGTTTCCATAGATTCCTTACCAGACATTCCTATAAACAGATTGCGCTTCCTACCTTTACCCATGGGGATGGACAGATGATGCATCAAATTCTCACTTCACTGGAGAAAAATAGCAAGTGCATTCCTACAAACAGATTGTGCTAACTCTTTTGTTCAAAATAGCAAGTGCATTCCTACAAACAGATTGCGATAATTACCTCAAAATCTGAGTTTATCCCATCCACACTGCAATTTTTGACTGGTTTCAGCACTATTTTGATTTCCAAAACTAACCAGCTAGATCGAGGAGCCCAAAGCTCGACGACCGACGGCGGCCGTGCTAGTTAATGGAGACGGCGATATTAAACGTGTGGGAGCAAGGACTCAGACCTGGATGGGCGACGGCGAGGCGAGGCGGATGGCGACGGCGAGGCTGGATGGGCGATGGCGAGGGAGAGGCAGGCCTCCTCCTCCTTTCCTTCGGCGAGGCGGACGGCGGAGCGAGAGGGCGCCTCCTCCTCCTTCCCTTTGACGGCGAGGCAGACGGCAGAGCAAGGACGGCGACGACGAGGCGAGGCGAGTGCTAGGGTTGCGGGTAGGGATTTTTCGTCGGCTTGTGAGATGGATCGATGGGGGTGGGGAGGGGTCGGGTTAGATCGACACGATGCGCTGACAAGTGGACCCCCGACGCCTAAGGGCCTAATTCACCGGGGGTAAAAGCTTTCGGCCCGGGCAGGCCCACCCAGCCCACTATACCCCTAGTGCAAATGGGATTAATTCGCCAGTGGTAACGGCTAGCCCATCCGGGAGGCACGTGGCCCACAACATCCCTAGCGTGCACCAGGATTCTTCGCCGGTGATAATTGGACCAACCTCAGCGCAACCGTTTTCTTCTCGCTGGTGGTAACGCGAGGAAGGCCTGGGTGCCCACTTCGTTGGTCGTAATGAATCTGTCTATAGGGTTTTCACTACTAGTATAGTTAGGAGGCTTCCTACATATTTACATGTACATGTACTATATATTGTGGCCTTTGGTCCCTCTGAAAAACAAGTTACTATTCCTCCAACAATTTACATGACGCTTGTGGAGTATAGATTTAAAACCATAATGTCATGATATTCGATATAAACACCGACTAATCACTAGTTACACTCCCCCAAGACTTTCTGCTTGGAGTCAAGCGAGAGGGACATCGACCAAGTTGCTTTACGGGTGGGTGTGGTGCTTGACGGGGTGAGGTTGGCACTAGGCACTGATGGATCCAAGAATTATTTAAAGCTGGACACAACAGTGTATTTCAAGAATAATGACACTACTTTTTATCAAATAGCCATCAAATTAGGCTTGCCGGCCGGCCAGAAGCCGGGCACGTGTCCTCTTTGCCATCAAATTAGGCTTGTCGGTCGGCCGGAAGCCGGGCATGTGTCCGCTTAGGGACGGTTGGGTCCGCCTGTGGAGGTAGGTGGGTATCAATAGAGGGGTAGCGAATGAGTTAGTTTTCAGTATTAAGGGTAGTCTATCCTTGCGGTGAGCCCATCCGTTTGGGGTGTCATCGGCATCGTCCCCCGCGGAAAACCGGGCGGGCGAACCCTAGTGCCCCTCCTGCGCCCTGTCACCTCTCCCCCTCCCGCGCCACCGCCGGGAAAATCCCGTGCGGTGCCAGCGGCAGGCCTCCTTCCCCTGCATGCTCGGGGCAATGGCAGCTAGTGGTGGTGCAAACTGGGGCCATTGGGACCTGGCTCGCCGGCGGGAACGTCTGGAGGACCTGGCGCATCGTGGCTCGAGGCTGCAATGGGCGGCGAGGATGATGGTGGCGGCTTGGCCCCATCGGCCAGATCCGGGACAAGGCGGGCCTGATCTAGACTGGCGGGCTGATGCCGGCTGCGACGCCCACATCCCTGGCTGTGCGTGACTGGTGGCCAGTCCTAGGCCAGGTGGGCCCAGCGCTGGTTGGCGCCGGTCAGACCCTATTTGGTTCTTTAGGGCGCGACTCACCGGTGTCACGCATGCGCCGTGTCTACTGTGTGTGTCGGTCTTCTTCTCCTACTTTCTAGCTACTAGAGGTCCTCTCCGTCTGTGTCGTGGGACTCGTCAAGGTGGGGACATGCGTTGTTGGCCCAGGTGGTGTTCCTTAGACCGGCGACGATCTGGCAGGGCCGGGTGAACATAGGGTGATGGTGTTGCTGCTTGGCGGCAGGGATCATGGCGGATCTCTTGGTGGACGAAGGTGTAGGGACTAGTGTTGTGGGCTGGCGTGGATGGCGGCACCCTTGCTGCAATGTGTTGGTGGGGGCTCCACGGGCCCATTTGGGCTCGGCTGGGCCAAGAGGGCCTGGTTTGTCCCCGTGGCTCCATCCGGTCGGCTACCGTCCTCCGATGGTGGAGGTAGTTTCCTCCTACGTGCCGCTGTACTGCCGACCCTCGTCGAAGTTTCTCCCTTTGATCTTACTGACCTCGCTTTGTGGGTCTCGGTGAGACGCACATGGCGACTGCAAAACCGTGGTGGCGTGCGCTGGTGGGTGGCTAGCTTGGTGGAGCAATTCGAAGCGTCCGACGGTATGGTTTTTTGAGGGGCCGGGAGAAATCCTTGTCATCTTGACACCGGTGCGGTGACGCCTGCGGATGTCACCATCCTTCCTGAAGGGCACTGCGTACCGGGGAAACCCTATATCCAGTCCAAACAGCAGCGTCGTCGTCATCGTCGTCGCTTCCCATCTTTAAAGTGCTGCTTGGTACGCGGCACTTCGGAGTGTTCCCTTGATGCATTCCTGCGGGTTATATGTCGAGCTGTCAGGAGTGTAAAGTTCGTCCAGGGAGAAGACGGGACTTGACTCATTTGAAAATAGTCGTGCGTCTTAATCAGTACTAGCTCCGTTCTAGTATTATGTAAGCTTTTATGTTATCGTGACATGCATAGAGGATTATGATCCTGCTCGTGCCGTCTCTGAAAGCTACTCCATGCCAGAGACAATATGATCGACGGAAATTGACTGGGTGTGAATCTGGTCGCTGGAAGTGGGACAACTGTGTAGACAATGAGTGTGAACGTAGGCCGGAGATTTGTCCCCACATGCATTGGTGTTACTATAGCTGATTAACCTCGGAGGGTTGTCCATTAGTGCACAAACTAATTTCCAATCAGAAATATATGGCGCGATGCGACACGGTGACGTCTATGTTTGAACCTTAAGTAAGCTTGTACCGGTTTGTCCGTGTCGAAGCCTAAACAAGCAACGCACCAGCTCTTTGCCAGTTCTGACAGCCGCCACGTTTGATTTGATCGATAATGTGCTGACGCGGCAGGGCGAAGACTATCCAAACACCGTTCTGTTTGTCTCGTGGACCAAATTAAGGAGCTAGCGCAGGCAGGCAACTGGGCGTGCTCCGCCCTTTTGTCATCATCCGGAGCTGAAATTTTGGATCGATGCAGCACCGTGATGTTACATATGTTACATATACAACAGGGCGGAAGAATGGACCACTACAACCAACTGACAAACGACCAGTACATATAATGTCTATGCTAAAGATCTTAATTAATTAAAAGCAGCTCCAGCTCTATGCCAATGACGGGCGTCAGATTTGATTTGATCAATGCCGTGTTCGCGAGGATTGAATACTTCGTTAAATACAATAACTTGATATGGTTTTATCGAACCAAATGCCCAGTGTACTTTTTTTTATAAACTTTTTTTTCTTTAAATTGGTGCAAGAGATATGCCCCGGTCTATCAGTTAAGGAAGAAAGTAAAAAGTGCATTGTTACAATAATTTTCTACTCTACCTGCATGAATTTACTCATACGACTTCGCAGCAATGTTCTAAAGTTTCGCCTCCTGTTTGATCTTTGATAGGAGACCCGTAGGCCGGGCATGCTAGTTTTCGAAGACTCGAGCATTGCACTTGCTCCGAAATTCCCAAGAAATAAGGAGAGCGAGGGAGGCTAAATCTTTCAGTTTTTTCATCAACGACTACCATGTGAAGATTGATTATGTCCGACATATGTTAGGGTTGATGAATTGGAGCCCAATCCAACTCTTGATCATGCCGCAAAGTCTAGTAGTGAATCTACAATGAACAAAAAGATGCACAACCGATTGCAGCGTTCGTCTTCTAAGAAATTCAAACCCCACAATTTGACCAACCTCTCTTTTCTATACGGCCAGCTAGGGTTGAAAATGGTAAGAAAACATTTCGTCTGTTTCCGAAGAAAAAGGAAATTGAGAGCAAAAACAGAAATGAAAACAGTATTTTGTGGAAAAGGAAAGAAAACGGAATATCTAAACAGAAACGGAAAAGGAAACCGAGGGAGCCATTTTCGGCGGAAACAGAAACGGTAAGAAAATTATATATAAACAAATACGGAAACTTTCTAGAAATATAACAAATCAGACCCATGTACGAAATAGTACTTTCCGTCAGTGATTTGTCTTACTCTTGCTAAGCCATAAAATACATGAAGGGTCTATATTAATACATTTGACCGACCCAAACAACATACTAATCAAGTGAGTGTCTTAACATTTATGTAAAACTATTTATATGAACTTATATACTTGTTGTAGTGTTGAATTGTGTGTGTTACTTTATGATGAATTGTCACATTTTGAAGTTGTGACATATCCTTTGTCTAGTATATGTTACTTTTAGTGTACACACCATGAAATTATATCACTATTATATACCGACAAATGTCTGTATCGTATCGTATTTGTTTCCGATGATTTCTGATTCCGTGTTCGTTTTCAGATTTTTCCATTTAGTTTCCATTTCCGGTTACATAAGAGAAAACGAAAACGATAATGTATGTTTTCGTCCGTTTATGTTCTGTTTTAACCCTACAACTAGCCATCCAAATCCATACGAAGAACTTGAACTTGGGAGAAGCTCTGAATCTTTAAAACCATTTAGCTAGTGGGTGAACATGTTGCCCCAAACAATTGTTGGGATACACCCTACGCAAAACAAAAATTCTAGCACATAAACCAGACCAATTATGTAGGAGAGATATAACAGATCATACCCTCGAAGACCGATGTAGCAGAAGTTGTCCATGATGAGGTTGATGTAGACGAGCGTCGAACCCGCAACAAGAGTTATGAAGTCACGAGGAGATATATTATCCCATGATCAAGTGCCGCACATGCAGCACCTCCACCGGCATCCACACATATGAGATAAGTGCAAATCCATCGAGGTGTGATCAAGCACAAGGTCGAAGCTAGAACGTGTCGATGAAGATCAACGCTTCCTCAATTTCGACTAGATTATAACTAACCGGAGGTAGAAGTCGAGCAACACTTTTGCAATGATGAAGTAGATCTCCTCCACGTGATGATGACGGCAACAAAGACGATGACATGCGGAGAAGGAAAGGTAGGATAGCCTACCGATGTCGATGGCGAGCATTGGCGTGAGGAGGGGCACTGGCTAGGATTGGCCTTGGTGCCCCCTTTATATATGGGTAGTCGGTCAGCCACCTCCCCCATCCTTGTAGGGGTGGTCGAGTCCATGTAGGATTCCCCCAAACCTCCTTGGAGAGAAGCGAAGGAGGGTGGAGTCCAACTCATCCTCCCCCTTCTGCCTACCGGCCCTAGGAGCGGTCACATGCGCCCCCTTGGCCCATGGGTCCCTTAGGGTTTGGCCCTTCTAGATCCTTTCAAACATTCTGGGACTTTCCGGACACTTTCAGAACTTTTGAGATGTCCAAAACCTTCCTTATTATGTCCGAAAGAATTCCGCACACTCTTGGTGATATTCCATACACCTCTATCATATCACAAGGAACTCTGAACAACTTTCTAATCACTTTATACAAATCTTACTGTCCCACTCACATTCTAAATTTCGCTAAATTCTTAAATGTATGTTCCTATGGGTTCGGATATATGTAGTCATGTTAGGAATTCATTCTGTGACAAAGATGAACATAGATACCTTGTGGCCTCCCTCCCCCACCCCTCCCTCCCGCACCCGCACGACAGCGCCGCGCCGCGCCTGCCGGACCCCCTCCCTGGCCTAGTCCTCCCTCCCTTGATCTCTCCTCTCGCCACCGTTGCCCGGATCATTGCCGAGCAAAGATCTGGCGGTGTGGTGGCGGCGGCGTCCATGCCCGCGATCTAGTGGAATAGGCGGTGGCGTCCGCATTGGCTGGTTCGGCAGTGGTGTTGTGGCGGGCAGCGACCGGTGATCCTCGGCCTAGATGGCGGCAAGCAGCGGCGAGGATTCGGGTCTTGGTAGGCCGTGATCTACCCTCATCCGTTGCCCTCGACGCCGGTGCCCAGGTTACCGGGGCCTTATTCACGACACTAGGGTGCTTGGGGCATCTTCCCCCGGCGTGGTGGTGGTCACCTCCTTCTTCATCGGAGTGGTCGGCCTAGGGGACTTGCCATCGTGCGGCGGATCCTGCTAGTTTCCGGCGGGTGGCGTGGGGGCTGCTGGCTCGGTTTTAATAAAGGAAGTGGTCTTGGATCCCTCTCAAGCCAAGACGAAGATCTTCCGGATGTTGGTCTCCATTGATCTGGTTTCTATGTCGTGTTCCAGAAGGCTCCACCGACTAACTCCATAGTGCGCTCATGCCATGAGTTTGCTGGATCGGATTAGATTCGGTCGTGTGCACCCATGTTTTACTCTAACTGTTTGGTTTCAGAAGGTGCGCTTCGAAGCTCTGTTGGTTGTTATTATCATGGGGCATGTTCTCGTTCCATGGTGCTGACGGAGAAAGTCATGGAGACCGAGATCTGAGGACTGACAATGGTGGTTTGAGTCTAGGTGGTGATGAGGAATTGGCTAGGTGACTTGTGAATTGGAGCAGTGGCATGCAAGTGGGGGAGATTGCACATGAGAGGTTCATGGTCCTACCTTTCAGGGTGAAAACCCAAGGTCTGGCCTTAATTGGTTGTACCTGGCAAAGGCCTTGTTGAAGGTATTGTTTTAAGAGCGTGGACTTTCTTCAGGGTGAAAACCTAGATCTTTGATCGGGTGATGACGGTGTTTGTGCACTGTTCCCTTATTGGAGGCATCATTTTTGGAGAAGCTGGACTTCTGGTGCTGTCTTGGTGGTGTCTTGGTGGTGGTAGTACTGATGTTTCAATGAATGAGTCGCTATAGCAAGACTTTTCTTTTTTGTAATTCTTCTTTCTTTTTTGTGTGTGTATCCGTATGGCCGCTAGGGCAATACGTTGGTGCAGAGTCTAGGTGTAATTGGTATCCTATGATATTAATATATGCTCCTTTCCAAAAAAAAGATACCTTGACGCACTCAATGATCCCCACATATAACATGAAGATCTTTATTGTGAGAAATTTTGGTATTACTTTCGATACTTGTCGCATTGCTTATCGATACTTTACATAACCCAAGGTGAAACAATAGTTATCATCATTACCAGTATATACTATTTTACTCATCCCATATTATCGTTGTTCCCGTGACTAACAACTTGATCACTTGTCTGGCTAGACTATGATGAACATCATAATACTTGAGTGGGACTAGTGTATATCTCTCCATCATCAGAAGTAACAATTCGCATAACTACGCCACACTTAACATTGGTGTACTCTCTGGTAAGAGTAAATAGCAACTTTATGATTACCGAGTTACAAAGTAACGTTTAAAGGCATTACTACCTCCATATAATATCCAAGTATATGTGTGTCTTATGATCCAACGAACTTTCAGTTATGGTAATACTATTCTTTAGAAACTACTAAAGACAATAATAAGGCGTGGATTTTGTTGAGGAAGCTTGCTGGTATGTCATGAGACACACATGAAACACAAACAACAAAGGTTGTTGGCCATAGCGGAAAAGAGGAAAATTAGGAAAATCCGGAGACTTTTGGTCGGAGTCTCCGATCAAGTTATGACGGAGACACCAGTCAGGCTGGAGGTCGCAATGCTTATGGGCCAGAGACTTCGGGGTCGGGGTCCTGCGAAACAACTTGTGTTCTTGACGGAAATCCTGGCGACCAAGTTCTAAGATAAGTATTCTATGGATCAAAACCATTCGAAACACACAAAATCAAGAGATCAATCTGAGGTCAATTTGGGGCCATTTTTGGGGAAATTTTTAAATTTATGCAGCAAATACTAAATCAAAGAGAAATCCATAGATACCAAAGGCTCTTGATACCAATATGTTGGGGTTAACCTGGGAGGCTAGCCCGACCTTCACGGTTCCTGATGGTATGAGGTGTGGATTCATGGGGAAAGGGAGAAGATGTGGAAGCAACGAACACAAACATGAAGAAATCACACAACATAAACACAATAATTTGACCAATTTCTCTCGCCTGTGGTCATCGATCCAATACAATCCTCACAAGGAAGCTTGGTCAAGACGTTCCCTTGATCCCATTCGAACATGAATGGACACCTTGGGGAGAGTCTTGACAACTCAACTTATGACAACACAAGAAGATGCCTTGTACATCTCTTAAACACCATCAAGGTCAAATCTATAGAGGTCTTGAGTCATAAGGGCTCGCTTAGCAAGGGAGTGAGGCAAAACTAGAATATACAATTTAGGGTTCTTGTCTTATCATCTATTATTGGGTTTACAATAGATGGTGGGCCATAAATGTAGCTAGCCACTTAAATAGGCGTAGTTTGGGCATAAAAACATCGTTGGGGATTTACATGGGCTAAGGCACAAAGGGCTTCAGGAGTGCATGCTTCACTTAGGTCGGAGACTCCGACATCATTGGGGTAGAGAATCTGGTGGGGCCAACGACTAAGGTGTAGGCTCTCGGTGGATAATCCGGTCGGGCGATCAAGGTTCGGAGTTTCCAGGTTGTCTCCGAGTAGTCTCCAATCTGGGTTCTGCATGGTGTGACCACTGGCTTCGCGAGTCCGGATGAGTAGGGCTAGAGACTCTGGTGATGTCGGGCAAGAGACTCTGGTATAGTACGCCACGGACTCTGGCGTCGAAGTTCAAGTTTCTTCAGCTATGGGTCCATGCTCCTCTTTTCTATCTTCCTTAGTATCTTGGCAATGATCATGGGATTCATACCCAGGAATATAAAGTGTGTTTGCATGAATTAGCAAGCCATTCAAAGGATTATCAAAGTCACACATGTTAACCTTATCATGAAGGACTTATGGCGCGTGGTTGACGTGGGAGCTTCTTCTTGTTCTTCGGTTCCCCGACAACTGCGCCAGAACAAGTCCTTGATGGCCCAAAATATATCAAGCTCGTTGGGGAACCCCAAGGCGAAGGTATGATGAACACAGCAGTAAGTTTTCCCTCAGTTATGAAACCAAGGTTATTAATCCAGTAGGAGCAACGAAACACCTCCAAGGTGTTGCTAGCTGGACTTTGCGAGGCGCACTACTAGGCGCCAAGAATAACATGGAAACCTGCACAACACAACCACAGAACTTTTCCCCCAACTTACAGTGAGGTTCTCAATCTCATCGGTTTTGCTGAAACAAAGGATTAAACGTATTGTGTGGCAGAAAGTAATAGTTTGCAGAAAGTAAACAGAAACAGTAACAATTGTAGATTGATGGTAAAAGAAAGAACCGGGGTCCATAGTTCACTAATGGTGACTCTCCTTAAGATAGATGACATGTTGGGTGAACAAATTACAGCGGGGCAATTGACAAACATCGAGAAAGCAATATGCACATACTACTCATCTTGACTCCTATGAGATTTGATTGGGCATTACAACATTATACATAGACCGTAATCCAACTGCATCTATGACTAATAATCCACCTTCAGGTTATCATCCGAACCCCCTCCAGTATTAAGTTAGAAGCAACAGATAATTGCATTACCCATTGTGTGTAAAGTAAACAATACGATTGTTCTATGAACAAAGGATTGTTGTTTTCTCCCTAGTAGCAACAACACATTTAGTACCTTAGAGATTTCTGTCACTTCCCCAGATTACTAGAGGCATGAACCCACTATCGAGCATAAATACTAACTCTTGGAGTTGCTAGCATCTACTTGGCCAAGATAGCTACTAACAACGGAAAGCATGCAAGATCACAAATAACAAAGACATGATAGAATCAATAATCAATCTGAAATAGCATCTCAATATCCATCGGATCCCCACAAACACAACATGTAGAATTACAAATAAATGATCTTGATCATGAACAGAGGTCACAGGATCTAAACATGATAGCACAAAGGAGAAGAACCAGCCATCTAGCTACTACATGGACCCATAGTCCAAGGATGAACTACTCACGCATCACACCGGAGGCTTGCATGGTGATGAAGAAGGCCTCCAGGGTGAATTCTCCCCTCCGCCGGGGTGCCGGGAAGAGTTTCAGATCCCTCCCGATCTATGGATGGAGATGTCGACGGCTACAGACTCTTTCGTGGAATTTTTGATCGGGTCCTTGGGGTTTCTATATTGGAGGCATCTTATAGGTGAAAGAGGAGGCCGAGGGGGTGCCCGAGGCGGTCAGACCACCCCTGGCGCGGGCCAGGCTTGGCCGCGCGGCCAGGTGGTGTGGCACCCCCCTGGCCCCTCTCCGTCTCGTACTCTGGCTTCGTGTCCCCCTCGGTCAAAATCTGACTTTGGCTTTTGTCTCGTCCAATCCGGAGAATATTCATTTTCTGACTTTCCTGGAACCAAAACAGCAGAAAACAGGCAGCTGGCACTATGGCTCTTGTTAATAGGTTAGTCCAAGAAAGTTTATAGAAAGTACTCCAAAGTGTGGACAAAACATAAGAAAGTAGATAAAACAAAGCATGGAACATTAAAAATTATGGATACGTTTGCAACGTATCAACATCCCTAATCTTAACTCCTGCTCGTCCTCGAGTAGGTAAGTGATAAAAAGAAAGAATAATTTTTGAGGTGACATGCACCATCATAAACTTGATCAAAGTATTTGTAAAATATTGATAGTTGGGATCATAGTACTTCAATCATAACATAAAAGATAAAGTTCTTACAATAATACAAAGCAAATATTGTTGCAACATGAAAAGGCACAAACAAAAGATTCATCAACAACAATGATTTGCCAGACATTTGTTTATTTCACATAAAGAAAACATAGCATAGTGGCATTTAGCTTGTCCCTCATAGAGTAGCACACATAAATGCATAGGACACCTTGAAAGTTCATAAGAGTGACTAGATACAAATAGTTTAAGAACAAGCAATATCAAAGTTATGCATCAATCGACAAGTCTTGGGACAATGCACATAGAACTAAGAATGGCCACTATGCTCTCAAAGTAGGTGCATAAAGATAGAAGGTGGAGACTCAACATAAAAGTAAAAGAAGGGGCCTTCATAGAAGGAAGTAGGGATTCAAGTTTCATAAAGAGCTTCCAAAAATTATGGTACTTATTAGCTTTCAACTCTCATTGCCCCTATCATAAGCATCTTTAGGTGATTAAGGTTAAAGTGACACAACTAAGAGGATATGCTTGATAAGTTATAAGATGAAATCTCATGCCCCTTACTTACAAAGACCGAACCTCATGCTACTCAACTTCAGTCACAAGTAAGCTCTTGTCATTGTAAGTACATATGTATCATAGAGAACTGCCAACAGGGTACCCCTTGCACATGATACAGGAGATATCCCATAATCAAAATGACAAGGTAAGCAGACAATGAGCATCTCAGCGATCTTTTTATTTGCTATTTGCATAGGTTTTTATTGAGGATGCTTCATAGAGTGCTCATTATGGTTATGCTGCAAGTTTCCACCATGATTAGGCATGTATTAGGCTAGCGGCCCAAGCGTTTCTCTAACACAAATACAAACTCCATGATCTTACAAGTTCCCCTTTTATTTCACACCGCCAGGATCCATAAGCAAAAGAACATGATATCAACTAGGTACAATGTACAAGGGCAATGTTGAAAGCGTTCCCCATGATACATTGGTCTGCTAACATCAACTTATAAAGCGCAAGCATATACGCAACAAAGATGGACGCAATGGTTCAAATTTATTAAGTGCAAGAAAGTAAAGTGTGCCATCAAGTTCGTGAGAGCTTTAATCACTGGCTTTCTCATTACAAGTTTAATTCAAAAGGTAGATAAAAAATGAATATACTTGGAATAGCAAATGCTAATAGGTAGGTATGGTGGACTCTTTGGAATAACTTGGTTTTAGGAGTTGGATGCATGAGTGGAACTCATACTTGGTTATGGAGTCTAGCAAAAGACTGGGAGCGGCCAACTAAGAGAGCAATAATGGCCATAATCATGCAGAGTGACAAAACATCATTAATCAAAGCATAAAGTGATACTACAAGTCGAAAACTAAAGGATCATAAAGGCTTTGGTGACTTGGGATAGCCATAACATGGTGTGAGAATGTGCCAAGTCAACCCAAATAAAGCATCAAAGGAGAATACCACGATTCTATGCTTTAATATGCTAAAACAACGCATGATTCTTCCAAAGGCACATTAAGCAATCTCAGTTGTTTATAAAATTTCATGCTACAGCAAAGATCACTAAGCATAAACCCAAAACAATATGAAGCATGGCATGACAAAGCATAGGCCACAGTCAAAAACAAGCTCCTTTTACCACTTAAGCATGAATTTTTCCTACTCTTTTCCAATCCAAACCAAACTATTTGAAAACCAATGCATGAAATAGGGGTCCAACCAATTTATTAAAGCAAACTAAGTAAACCAAGCAAATGAAAACCAAAAATGAAAAACGAAGACGCTCCAAGAACAACACAACTGTGCATGAAACAACAAAAATGAAGTGTTTGGAAGAAACCTGGAATTTCTATTGATAAAGAAGGGGATGCCTTGGGCATCCCTAAGCTTTAACGCTTGTACCTCTTGAATATTTCTTGGGGTGACATGGGGTGGCATACCCAAGCTTGAGTTTTAGTCCATTCTTCATCTCATTACATCATTCTCTCCATACATCTGAAATTTTTCGTTCATACAAAACTTCACACAATCTTTATTAGCAACATTAGTGCACTCAAGATAATAAGTCTTTAGGTTCAGTTTCAACACCAATAAAACTTCCATTAAACACAAGCTACTGTAGCACTTCCCTCAAAAATCTCAATTCCCCAAAAGAACTAAAAAAGAAACCAACAAGAAGCAAATGCCAATAATGGCAGAAATCTGTCAAAACATACCAGAAGGTAAAAACAATTTTTTTCAAAGACCTTCTGTTGATCAAATAAAAAAGTGTTTAACTAACAAAAGTTAGATAACAACCTGGGGCAGAGGCACAAAAATTCACGCCTCAAAGCGAGGTACATAGATTTTACACGAATTTTTACAGTGAAGCACAGAAATCTGTTTTGGGACAGCAACTTTCCCAATCATTACTTCTCTCTCATTAGAGGTTAATCTTGGCACAAAAAGCAAATAAAAAGGATAAGGAGCGGTTATTACTGAAGTAATAACTTCCAAGACTCATCTAAAACTTTTGGGTTATCTCCCAATAAGAACTTTTCTTTAACGCCTTTATGAAGGAAATATGCCCTGAGAGGCAATAATAAAGTTGTTATTATGTATTCCTTGTATATGATAGATGTTTATTTTGCATGCTATAATTGTATTGATAGGAAACATCAATACATGTGTGTTTAATAAACAAAAAGGGTTCCTAGTTATGCCTCTCTTATAGACTAGCTTGTTGATTAACAAGATGATCAAGGTTTCCTGATCATGGACATTGGATGTTGTTAATAACAAGGTCACATCATTTGTGAAATGATGTGATGAACATTCATCCGAAGTATAGCATTACGATCAAGTAATTATGTTTATATTTCTATAACATCATACAAAGTAGTCTTAGTCCTTAGACCATGAGATCATGTTAATTGCTAACATCGGAAGAGTATCTTGATAACATCAAACGTCACATCGCAACAGGGTGACCATAAAGGTGGGTTCAGTGCTATGAAGGTGTTATGTTGAGGCTCATGGATCAAGAGTGGAATTTGTCAATCCCGATGACGGATAGATATACTCTGGGCCCTCTCGGTGATATCACATTAAGATAGCTTGCAAGCAAGTGATGTGATCACTAGAATGTTATATCATGGGAACGAGAAAAGAGTGCATGTCGGTAATGAGATCAAACTAGGTATTTGGATACCGATGATCGAATCTCGGACATGTATTATATCATGAGACAAAGGGATTAAATTGCTGACGTTAAAGGTTCTCACGATCACAGAAGTCATCGTTGAATATGCAGGAGTCAGTATGGATCTCCAGGTCCCGCTTCTGATTATTGATCTGAGAGGAGTCTCAATCATGTCTGCATTATTCGCAAACCATAGGGTGACACACTTAAGGGTTGCTGGACACCATCTAGGAGCACATATGTTCCAGACAAAAGGTTTGCAAAGCGCAGAAAATGTTTCGATAGAAACCGGAATTGTTTCGGGTGAAATTGCAGAAAGTGGTTCTGCATGTGATATTGAAATGTTGCAAGGGGTTTTATGTGAATGTTTGTTAATTAAAGTAATTAACAAAATTCTGAATAAAATAAATAAAAGAGTTTTATTAATTGAGAGTTGCATTTAATTTGGTGGAAATTAAATACATGTGAGTGGGATTTTGGGTGGAGGCCATGTTTATGTGAGTGGAGGTTCACCACATGAATGAAGGAGGGGAGGAGTCCCCCCCTCATGCGCCGGCTATGGGAGGAGGTTCTCCTCCCTCCTATATAAAGCCCCCCTCTCCCCTCTCACAAACCACACCTCCTCGTGAAGGATCTCTCTCCCCCTCTAGATATTCCCCCATGGTCTCGGATTAGCGAGATACATGTTCCCGGTGGCCTTGCGTCTCGAAGGAGTTGCTGCTTCCGCTGATTCGCTGGAGCGAGGAGGTGGAGGTTGTCCGGTGGCTTGAACGTGTGTGCGAGGACGGATGCGCTGCTGATTTGTGGTGCTCGGACTTCCACACGATCTTGAGATCGGCAAGCGTACGACTACATCAACCACGAGTTCCTACTCGTTAACAAAACTCGTTGTCTTCGAGGGTAAGTTATCCATGGATGTATGTCCACCCGTTGCTCTGTATCTAGTAGATAGATCTTGGCGTATAGTTCTCATCGTAGGAAAATTTTTGTTTTCTATGCTGCGGACCCAACACTTTAAGTTAGGCATAAAAAGCAAGAAAAGAAATCAAGTGTTCTCAAATAAATAAGCATTAAGATTAATACCAGAATATCTTCAACAAGGCAAGGTATCTCATCTAAATAAGTTCTAGAGCATCCTTTCTCAACGCTCTTGGGTTCACTATTTTCATCAAATGGGTTTTCAGGAACAATCTAATCAAGATTCTTTTCTATGGCTTCATGCATTGCTACAAGTTTGAAAGGTATTTGTATCTTAATTTTCTCCCCATTAGGTTCGGTTTTATTCATATTTTCCCATGTACCAACAACATCTACACATGAGCCTAGCATATTAAAGCGTTCAAAGACTTTTCTAGCTTCCTTGGCAACATCATAGAATCCGTTAAGCAAAGTTTTCAGAATAAAATCTCTCTTTTCAGGGTCATCAATTTCTTTAAGTTTAAGAAACATTACTTGCATTAAGGGGCTAAGGTTAACAAACCTAGCTTCCAACATGTGAAGTAAAGAAGCTGCAGCAAGTTCATAGTTTGGAGCAAGTTCTGCAAGGGATCTATCCTCAATATCCTCATGCTTACTAACATGATTAAAAAATTCCTCAATATTATCTTTTTCAATTATAGAGACACTACCTATTGAAAGGTCTTTTAGGGTGAATTTAGGGATCAACATGGTGAGCTAAGGAAGAGGTAACAACTATAGAAAGACTTAATTTTTTTTGTGTTTTTAATAAAGAAAGCAAACTAGTAAAACTAATTTTTTGTGTGTTTTTGATAAAGAAACAAGCAAAAAAAATAAAAATAAACTAAGCAAAACAAATAAAACAAAGTAAATAGATTTGTTATGAGAGACTCCCCTTGTGAAGATGTCCTTGACTCCTCGGCAACGGCGCTAGAAAAATACTTTGATGGCGCGTGGTTGACGTGGGAGCTTCTTCTTCTTTTTCAGTTCCCCGGCAACGGCGCCAGAAAAAGTCCTTGATGGCCCAAAATATATATAGCTCGTTGGGGAACCCCGAGAGGAAGGTATGATGAGCACATCAGTAAGTTTTCCATCAGTTATGAAACCAAGGTTATCAATCCAGTAGGAGCAAGGAAACACCTCCAAGGTGTTGCTAGCTGGACTTTAGCAGGACGCACTACCGGCGCCAGCAGCAACGTGGAAACCTGCACAACACAACCACAGAACTTTGCCCCCAACTTACAGTGAGGTTGTCAATCTTACCGGTTTTGCTAAAAACAAAGGATTAAACGTATTGTGTGGAAGAAAGTAATAGTTTGCAGAAAGTAAACAGAAAGCAGTAACAGTTGTAGATTGAAGGTAAAAGAAAGGACCAGGGTCCATAGTTCACTAGTGGTGGCTCTCCTTAAGATAGATGACTGATGGCTCAATGCACGGCGCCCAGAAAAGTGCTTGAAGGCGGTGTTGATGTAGAGCTCGTTGGGAACCCCAAGAGGAAGGTATGATGAGCACAGCAGCAAGTTTCCCTCAGTTATGAAACCAAGGTTTAATCGAACCATTAGGAGCAAGGAAACACCTCAAAGGTGTTACTAGCCGAGCTTTGGCAGGGCGCACTACCGGTGCTAGTAGCAACGTGGAGACCTGCACAACACAACCACAGAACTTTGTCCCCAACTTGCGATGAGGTTATCAATCTCACCGTGTTTTGCGGAAAACAAAGGATTAAACGTATCGAATGGAAAGAAGTAAAAGTTTGCACAAAGTAAACACAAAGCAGTAAAAGATTGTAGATTGTATGTAAAGAAAAGGACCGGGATCCATAGTTCACTAGAGGTGGCTCTCCTTAAGATAGATAACATGTTGGGTGAATAAATTACAGCGGGGCAATTGATAAACATCGAGAAAGCAGTACATGCATATACTAATCATCTTGACTCCTTTGAGACTTGATTGGGCATTACAACATTATATATAGACCGCCATCCAACTGCATCTATGACTAATAATCCACCTTCAGGTTATCATCCGAACCCCTCCAAAGATTAAGTTGCAAGCAGCAGATTATTGCTTCTTAACTGCGTGTAAAGTAAACAATACGATTGTTCTATGAATAAAGGATTGTTGTTTTCTCCCTAGTAGCAACAGCACATCTAGTACCTTAGAGATTTCTGTCACTTCCCTAGATTACCAGAGGCATGAACCCACTATCGAGCATAAATACTAACTCTTGGAGTTGCTACCATCTACTTGGCCAAGATAGCTACTAACAACGGAAAGCATGCAAGATCTCAAATAAAAAAGACATGATAGAATCAATAATCAATCTGAAATAGCATCTCAATATCCATCGGATCCCCGCAAACACAACATGCAGAATTACAAATAGATGATCTTGATCATGAACGGAGCTCACAAGATCTAGACATGAAAGCACAAAGGAGGAGAACCAGCCATCTAGATACTACATGGATCCGTAGTCCAAGGATGAACTACTCACGCATCACACAGGAGACTTGCGTGGTGATGAAGAAGGCCTCCAGGATGAATTCCCCTCTCCGGCAGGGTGCCGAGAAGAGCTTCAGATCCCTCCCGATCTAGGGATGGAGATGACTGACTCTGCACTCTTTCGTGGATTTTTGATCGGGTACTTAGGGTTTACGTCCCGAGGGCATCTTATAGTCAGAAGGGGAGGCCGAGGGGGTGCCAGGGCTGGCCTCACCACCCCCTGGCGTGGGCCAGGCTGGGCCGCGTGGCCAGGTGGTGTGGTGGCCCCCTGGTCCCTCTCCGTCTCATATTCTGGCACTTGATCACTTCCGGAAAAATAGGCACTTTGGCTTTTGTCCCGTCCAATTCCGAGAATATTCATTTTCTGACTTTCCTGGAACCAAAAACAGCAGAAAATAGGCAGCTGGCACTGTGGCTCTTGTTAATAGGTTAGTCCAAGAAATCATATAAAAAGTACTCCAAAGTTGGAACAAAACACAAGAAAGTGGATAAAACCAAGCATGGAACATCAAAAATTATAGATACATTTGCAATGTATCAATGACATGTCGGGTGAACAAATTACAACGGAGCAATTGACAAATATCGAGAAAGCAATATGCATATACTACTCATCTTGACTCCTATGAGATTTGATTGGGCATTATAACATTATACATAGACCGTAATCCAACTGTATCTATGACTAATAATTCACCTTCAGGTTATCATCCGAACCCCCTCCAGTATTAAGTTGCAAGCAACAGATAATTGCGTTACGCATTGCGTGTAAAGTAAGCAATACAATTTTTCTATGAATAAAGGATTGTTGTTTTCTCCCTAGTAGCAACAGCACATCTAGTACCTTAGAGATTTCTGTCACTTCCCCAGATTACTAGAGGCATGAACCCACTATCGAGCATAAATACTAACTCTTGGAGTTGCTAGCATCTACTTGGCCAAGATAGCTACTAACAACGGAAAGCATGCAAGATCACAAATAACAAAGACATGATAGAATCAATAATCAATATGAAATAGCATCTCAATATCCATCGGATCCCCGCAAACACAACATGTAGAATTACAAATAGATGATCTTGATCATGAACGGAGCTCACAAGATCTAAACATGATAGCACAAAGGAGAAGAACCAGCCATCTAGCTACTACATGGACCCATAGTCCAATGATGAACTACTCACGCATCACACCGGAGGCTTGCATGGTGATGAAGAAGGCCTCCAAGGTGAATTCTCCCCTCCGGCAGGGTGCCGGGAAGAGCTTCAGATCCCTCCCGATCTAGGGATGGAGATGACGGTGGTTACAGATTCTTTCGTGGAATTTTTGATCGGGTCCTTAGGTTTTATGTATCGGAGGCATCTTATAGGCGAAAGGGAAGGCCGAGGGGGTGCCCGAGGCGGCCATACCACCCCCTAGCGCGGGCCAGGCTTGGCCGCGTGGCCAGGTGGTGTGGCGGCCCCCTGACCCCTCTCCGTCTCATACTCTGGCTCCGTGTCCCCCTCGGTGAAAAACTGACTTTAGCTTTTGTCCCGTCCAATTCCGAGAATATTCATTTTCTGACTTTCCTGAAACCAAAAACAGCAGAAAACAGGCAGCTGGCACTGTGACTCTTGTTAATAGGTTAGTCCAAGAAAGTGTATAGAAAGTACTCCAAAGTGTGGACAAAACATAAGAAAGTAGATAAAACCAAGCATGGAACATCAAAAATTATGGATACGTTTGCAACGTATCAAGGACCTTGGCTTGAGCGTGGGTCATGGGTCCACTTGTGGGGCTTTGAGGTGTAGATGTAGAGTCGTCCATAGGACGAGCTGCATCAGTAACCTTCCATCAATGTAAATCTGGTTCCGAGAGTCTTTAGGTGTAGCACGACATGTTAGGACGGTTGAACCTTCTAGATCTAGGCCTTCACGTCGTGGCCATCATGGAGGTCGTGGGCTGAAAGGGGTGCAAGGACATATACCGCAGAAGTATGGCCTGACCCCACTTTTCTCCGACAAGAGGCAAACATCTCAACATTGTGATATTTTGGTAGTTGCGTACTCCTTCCTATAACCCCTATTTACAAAGTGCGTCCTATCACTCCACCCGACAAGCATGGCAACACACGGCCTAAAATCAGCTAAGGTGGTGGAGTAGGTACTCCGCTCTCCCACCCTCCTTCGACTAGGCATGGTATCTATGGCCTCCCTCCGCGTCATCCTCTATCTAGTAACCCTCTCTCTCTCCTCCTCCCATCACTCTTGCTTTGCTCTATGCAAGAATGCGGTGACTACCGATCTTTCTTGTCTACATCCCAGTGGTAGGTATCTGTAGGTGGCCCTGGCTCCCTTCCCACTCGGAGATAGTTAACTTATATCATACAAAAACATTTTTGAAACATGTATAAACCAATATAATTATCATCATAGTATTATACAACTATGATTTTTTATGTTGATGACCGAAACAACATTTGACATCCATTAATCTCAATATTAAGTCTTGATCCCGAATACCTAAAGCATACAAAAAGAAATATGGGCATTACATCTCAATATTTATATCTTGTGATATTGACATTCAAGCCAATGCAATGACAAGCCTCACAATGCATATATCCAAATGGAGCCCGGGAGATATTTGACTGCAAGGAAATCCATGGCCAATGCTATGTAGACTTCTGTTTCTTATGTTCTTGTCGGTTTCTTTGATTTGTTGTGCTATTACTATTTATAATTATAATTATAGTTATAACGTTGCTAGAAATGGAATTGGCTAAGAAATGTGACATCCCTACTCCCACATCAATAATAAATAAATAAGTACTAGTAACATATTTCAAATTTCTAGCAAATTTGGAAGAAAAAAGGCCATCTAGAAGTGATGTATATATGGGATCTTCACTAACAAATATCTTTGCTTTGCACTACAAGAAAAATATGTGGACCTATGGTAGTGAAAAGTTCATCCATTATGAATCCACGTATTTGTCTTTTTGTGTATCCTTCAATTAAACGAGTGCGTCGATTTAGAGCTCGTCCTCACTGGAGGACTTTATTTTGTTTGAAAATTTCAAATTTAAAGACTCAAAAAATCCCAAAAAAATATTGGGATGTAGTGCTGAAAATCATCTGAAAATATTTTTTATTCTTGCCTCAGACAAAAAGATAAATTTGTAGATCTGGACGTGAACAATGCAATTTTAAACGTGCCTCCATTTTTCCAAAATTTATCATATTTGTCAGTTTTGTTGCGCCGAAATACAAGGTATTTTGCATTGGAATTTTACATACTTGTATTTTGTACCATTGGCTACACAAATATATTTTTTTCGAAATTTTTTGATGCTTTTTGAAAAATTCAAAAAAGACCTCCAATGAGGGCGGGAGATAAAGCGATTTTCCATCAATTAAACCTATTCCTCTAGGAAATTTTGCCGGTACGTGGTGTGAAATGTACATGTACCCCTTCGTCCCGAAATAAGTGACTTATATTTGTCTAGATTGACATGTATCTACGCATGTTTTAATATATAGATAGATACATACGAATTTAGATAAAGCCACATATTTTCGGACGGAGGGAGTACCTCAAATAAAGCTATCTCTCTATGAAATTCCACAGGTGAATGGTGTAAGTGATTCCGCGTGTTTTTGAAACGTTGTGTGACCCGATCAAGCTCACCTTTTTTGGGTTATATAAGCTAGGGAATAAATAAGTAGTTTAGCTGAATCCTACCAAAGCGCTTATCCACTATGCAGACACGACCAAGTAAATCTAGTTCAGTGCATGTGCAGACAAGCATGCCACGACGCCCCGTGTTCGAATCTTTCGACTCGACGATCACATGCCTCTCGATCATGACCCTTTGTAGCTTTGCCCGGCTCGGAGTTCAGCTTATATAAGGCTGGATGCAGTCAGCTGAAGTACTCAATCGCTCGACCACCGCGCGCCGCACCGCCACAGCTTTTTATCTCCGCCGCTCCGTACCGGCTAACGCCACAGCCAGACATACCTCACACCGGCCAGCTGACCGATCGATGGAGGCGCTGTTTGCATCACTCTCAGCAGGCGGTGGAGGCGCGGTGGCTGCCGCGGCGGCCGTCGTCGGGCTGGCCGCGATCACCGGCGTCCAGATGGGGTACAAGGAACGCGCCAACTTGCCACCAGGTAAGCGCCACCGAGTGCCGCTGTCGCTCTAGCGTGCTTGTTCTTTTTTGTTTTCTTCTATTTGGGAGTTGGACGTCGTTCCATTTCCGGGATTCTATCAAAAAGACACACACTAATGTAAGCCCTCGCTACTATCCGTTCCATAATGTAAGCCTTTAGTAAGCTGTTTGCTAAAAAAGCTTACATCGTAGAACGGAAGTATTATTATTATTATTATTGGAGACGGAGGATAATGTGAGTCTCTTGCTAAATTTTCACTTTGCATTTTCAACATCTTTACCAATAGACTTGGTACTACTATATATGGATGTTGAATTTTTTTAAATTTGGGAAAACTTACAAAAGTTCCTAGGAGTACTTAAGATAAAACCAAATCGGATGTACTAACTAGCTCTCAGTCTTTTTAGTTTTTTGGCAAAGGCTAGCTCTCGCTCGAGTGAGAACTTGGCATGTCTTGGTTTAGCCCGAACTTTTTTATTTGTGAATCACAGCAAAAACACAGACACTCATAAATACGTACACATATTCACCCCTGTAAACGCACGCACACTCTACTCCTACGATCATCGCCAGAGGACCGAGTAAGCCTGAGCGAGAACTTGGGATGTCTCAGTCGACGAATGCTGATCGCGTGCCCTTTTTTCTTCCAGCTAAGCCGATCGCGTGTCTGATCCTCTTACCACTACCCTTCCTCCTCAGCCCAGCATGGTTTTGCTTGTGTTAAGTTTTTTCCTGCTTTGCAAGCCTGCTAGTCTACAGGTTATAAATACGACTGGGCCTTCTAAAGTTTTTTCAGCCTGGCGAAACGAAAAATCCAGTAACCCACTAATCCAGCCTATGTGCACTGTATGCTCGAACTTTGATTCTCTAAAAGGTGATCTAATATACATAAGTTAATTTCGGGTCAAATAATATAAAACAAAAAATAATCACATATAGAAAACAGAAAACAGCGAAAATTTTCTGGCCATCCAATAACCGATTGTTCTAATTGCTTTATTTTCTCTAGGTAAATCAGCTGCATTTGTTTTTTCTTATTTCACAAGCCGCTAGCATGAATCAAAAAAAAATCACAATTTAGATATGGTCTAACGCACGAATATAAGTGAAACTCTATTTTATTAGAAAGTACAGCCTGAAAAAGGTGAACTATGGTGTGATGAAAAGTGTAACGACCTACAAACAACCAGACAAAAAATAGAAAAATATATATAAAACCTAGGGTAGTTTTGCCGATGAGTTAGTTGCACATTACAAACAAAAACCAACTATGGGTGAAGAAAAATAAAAAAACTATAAACAACACAATGGTTTTCAGGAAAAAACATACATGTCATGGTTGCTCTCTCACTGATTAGGTAGTTGCTCATCTGTAAAGTGTGGTTACTATGTTGTGGTGAAACTAGAACATATACTTAGAAAATAGAAAAAAAAGGAGAAGTACAAATAAAACCATAATTGACCACCCCATAACAACATATATACTTATGATGTCGATCGTTTAGGTGTTAAATAATCACCTCTAATCTATACTTTTAGGTGTTAAATAATCACCTCTAATCTATACTCTTGGTTCGTTTCAGTCTTGTGCAATTATAAATATACAACACAAAATGGGATGATTGGGCACATGCCTCTATTGTTCTGTGTGGTGCTTTCTAGGAGAGCAATTCTCTTACAGGGAGACTATGCTGGAATCTTCTAGCATATACTAAAATTAATTAATAAACCCAAAAAACTAAAATTCATCATATAAATCGTCAATCCGATTAGTGATCCGTCTTTATATCCTAGTTAGTCTTAACCGTGAAGATGGATCTTTAAAAAAATAAGCCATATGATTATGTTTCGATAAAAAAATTCTTGTCGCCACCGGTTATTAGATTATAGTATGATGCCTACAATTATAGTAGTGAGCGGTCACAATACTAGTGAATTTCAATTAACAATCATGCCCTTCAGTACCAATTCTACTTCAAAGAAAATAAGTTAATCCTCCTATCGGTTGTTTAAATTTCGTGCAGAAGTTCCCGGTTTACCACTTATTGGAAATATGCTCCAATTGAAAGGAATGAAACCCCATAAGACCTTTGCTAAATGGTCAGAAATTTATGGGCCAATATATACTACAAGGATCGGGGCTTCACCTATAGTTGTACTGAACTCAACAGAAGTAGCAAAGGAGGTAAAACAAACATTTTTTATTTATCATATCTGTAAACTCACTTGATAATGTGTTTTTATGTTGGAATACATAATATCACTTTTACGTAATTATAAAATATAGTTATGAATTTTATAACATTCATTACATAGTCTGGTGGCATATCATGGATTTTAGTTACATGGGGACACTTTCCAAGCATAACATTTAAAAAACTGTGATTCATTGTTTTCTAGGATTTGAGATATGTAAATGTCTGTACCAGTTATAGTACTAATTTGGGTAGGCCACATCAGATAAGGGACCGCAAATGCAATTTACTCTTACAAATAGTTGAAATGTATTGTTACACACTAAGTTACTTAAATTTACACTTTGGCCACGGAAATCTTGAATATATGATTATCACCTAAAATCATCTCACTCAAGAAATACAACTAAAAAGCATATTCAAGATTGACCATCCGTGCATAGAGTTCTTCAACCTATATATTATTCACGACGTTCATAAAAACCAGCATAATTTCATAAGTATTTTAACTTTACAAGATTAAACATAAATCTAAAATGATTGTTCTTTAGATCCTTGGACATGTCTTCTCTTTTCATTTCATCGCTTATGTTATCAAGTGTAAAAATAAGTCTTACCAATTTAAAAATATTTTAGAATAAGTTGATACATAAGTTATGTTGTTTAGTTGTAGAATAAATCAAACATACAAATTTTCTATGAACTAACCTTGCAAAATGTCCATGGGACAAAGCCCCCAACTTGATCAGTCCAGACATGGAAGATTGGAAGCACATTTCAAACATTATGAAAAAAAAACTAGAACCCTCTTGCAAATGTCGTGTGGGCTATGGCCCCATGGATGCAGCACTAGATCTAGATATGACGTAATCCATGTTCACTATGTATGTTTTGTTGTGATCATCTTAGCATATTCTTAATACAAGAGTTCATTTTCAACCTATAACTTGGAAGTCTGTGGCTGATACGTATCATTGTTACCTTATGTTGTCATCTAACGCTTGCCTCATTTCTCCAAGAACTAAGCTAAAAAGGTAGCCTAGACTAATACACGAAACATGCTTATAGTTCCTCGGAAATTCACTTACTATTGTAGGTGAATATGCTCCCTTTATCAAAAACGCACATTCAAATTAGTAAAAAACCCAAGAAAAATATTTAGGTATGCATCTCCACATTCCATAGTGGAGATGTGGGCTCTGTAAAAAGATAAAAAAATGTCTCGTGACAAGCCTTATTTTAGCACCGAATTTGGTTCTCTGTATATAAGCCAACACAAAAAAGTTAATTTTTCGCGAAACGACTTTATGCACACCTAGAATGTGGAGATGTACACACGGGTATTTTTGGAAGTTTTTGACATTTTGAAATGCGTTTAAAATATAGTCTAAAGAAATAGAGCATATGCACCCAAGAGCCAAAACACACTCTCTTATAATTGTTGGCTGGGATGAAGAAGAAGAAAAACAATGATAACAACATAGTAGAAATGTCTCGCATATGATAAAAAATTAATAGAATATATCTTTTTTTTGTATTTACAGGCAATGGTGACAAAATTCTCATCCATATCAACTCGAAAACTAACTAAAGCATTATCAGTGTTGAGTCGTGATAAAGTGATGGTTGCTACAAGTGATTATGATGAGTTCCACAAAATGGGCAAGCGTTCTGTTATGGTGGGCTTGTTGGGTTCTTCTGCTCAGGTACCTATATATGGTGTATAAGTTTTAATAGTTTCAAATCTTAAAACTTCGTGGATATACATTTACGCTATTAGATAACTAAGATCTTATGATGAGATGCTTGCAAATATTCAGAGTCAATTTCGGGATACAAGAAAACAGATGATGGATAACATGATAAGCACTTTTCGTACATTGGTGGTCCGTGACTCACATGCTACTAAGAACTTTAGAAAAGTTTTCAGGGATGAGTTGTTCCGCTTAACAATGATTCAGGTTAGTGTACAAAGACCATGATTAATATTTTAGTGCACTTAGACAATAGTACCACCACGTTGTTAATTCGAACTATGATGGTCATGTCCATGCTGCACTTTCAGAGTTTCGGTGAGGATGTGAGTTCAGTTTACGTGGAGGAGTTTGGGCGGGAGATATCGAAGGAGGAAATATGTCAGATCATTGTGGTTGACATGATGAAGTGCGTAACCGAGGTTGATTGGAGGGATTTCTTCCCATACCTCAGCTGGATTCCAAACAAGAGCTTTGATACAAGGGTTATAACCACGGAATCCAGGCGAACCGCGGTGATGCAAGCGGTCATCAATCAACAGAAAGAGAGAATTGAGCGCGGCGAGGTGAGATGGAACACATTAATCCACATTGTAGCTTTTAGTAGTCGTATTTTCTTCTTGAACTGATTCTCATGTGATATATAGGCAAGGGTATCCTATCTGGACTTCTTGCTGGCAGAGAACACACTGACGGATGAACAGTTAATGATGCTGGTGTGGGAGGTTGTGGTAGCGGGTACGGATAATACTCTGATGACAAGTGAGTGGGCTATGTACGAGCTTGCCAAAAACCCTGAAAAACAGGTAAGCTAAGCGACCGTTCTAATTAACTTGTTGCTATATACTAGTACCTGTGTTCCACTATATAAGATGTTTTAGTCCCAAAACCTCTCTTCCACAATATAAGATGTTTTAGTACCAAAACATCTTATATTTAGGAATGAACACAGTATGGATCTCTCAGTGTTCTCCTGCATATCATAATATATACCACCGAATATATTTGTTAACGCCAGAGATTATTCATTGCAGGACCGTCTCTACCAGGAGATCCAGGAGGTGTGCGGCGACGATACGGTCACTGAGGATCATCTTCCTCGGTTGCCGTACCTGAATGCAGTGTTCCATGAGACGCTGCGGCTCCATTCTACTGCCACGCTTCTGCCTCCAAGGTTCGTCCACGAGACCACCACACTAGCCGGCTACCAAGTCCCAGCTGGATCAGAGGTAATCTAAACATCAGTCACTATAATGATACTCATACTTCTCGATCGTACCCAAAAGTGTTGTATCCTCGTTGGAATGGTTGTTCATTTTGATCTTTGTCAGGTTATCGTAAACGTGTACGGATGCAACATGGACAAGAAGCAGTGGGAGGAGCCTGAGGAGTGGAGGCCAGAGAGGTTCCTGGACGGCATGTTCAATGTCGCGGACATGTACAAGACCATGACATTTGGCGCCGGGAGGAGGATCTGCGTTGGCAGCGCACAGGCGACGGGTATCTCGTGCACCGCCATTGCCAGGTTCGTCCAGGAGTTCAACTGGAGGCTCAAAGAGGGCGACGAGGAGAAGGTGGACACCCTGCAGCTGTTGGGCTACAAGCTGGAACCGCTCCATGTCTATCTCTCGCTGAGGGGAGGGAGGTAGCGACAACTGGCAAGAAACTCTTCAGAAACTTGGCCAAGCGACGAGAGTGTACATATCTCCGTCCAGAAATAACTGACTTAGATTTGTCTAGATTCGAATGTATCTAGATGCATTTTAGTGTATAGATACATTCGAATATAGACAAATTCAAGTCAGTTATTTGCGAACGGAGGGAGTATATTATAATAATGAAGAATGTGCATAGTACCTGAACAATTAGTTCGGATCCCTGCATGTGACCTGTTCGTGCAAGGGAGCGTCTAATCATCACCGAGATGGTTTTCCATTTCTCGTCATGTCAGATTTATGTAAACATTTTTTTATTTTATGCTATATGAAAAAGTTTCTTCGACTGTGTAAATATTTATTCATTTTATGGTACGTGAACAATCATATCCAAGCTGAAACCTTACTTGCTAGAAAAATGCTAGCGCACCATGTCGGGTATCGCGATTCACGGCAGAAAATCTGTCTTGGGGTGAATTCTGAAATCAGCAGAACAAACTAACTTATCGTCATGCGCAGATTTTTTTTTTGCGATTCCAATCATTCTCGATGGCAATTGAGTTGGTCCTTTTTAGATTGAATGCTCGAAATAAGTCTGGCTTTGAATTAACAACCGGCCAATACAAGGACATGATGGGGTGCTAGCTAGTGAATACAAGCAAAAAGAACAACATATGACCGCAAAACATGAAAAGCAACAAGCAAAGCTAAGAAGGTCTCTCGGACATAACCACATCCTCTGTTGCACAGAGCAACACCAATACTATCCAAACCATTAATCTTCACTCACACTAGAACTGCTGCCAAACAGGGTTCCAGATAAGGGACATCAATTCCGTAGGGATGCAAAATTCTAAAGGAATCGTTGTCGTGGCACGGACAGAGGTCGTACAAGGATTTCTCACGAGTCTAGTAGATTCAACAAGTAAAACAATAAAAGATACGAGGTTCAGTATTTTTAGGTTTATAATTTGTAGAAAAGTAAATAACAGGTTAAGTAAATGCAACTAAAGTAAAATGCAAGTAATGTAAATGCTCTTGTCAGATAAAGCTCAATCCTCTATGCAGTAAGATGACAGGCTTGATGGTGTACCTATATGAAACAATCGGTCCTGAGAGCAGCATGGTTTTACTTGGGATTCAGATTTCTAGAACCAGTATGGTAAGTATCTTGTCAAGTTTTATTCTCTTGTGATAGAGCCTAAAATAGATGCATGCATGTTCAAGTGCAAATATACCCAATCAAATGATTTATTAAGATATAAATGTTCAAAACTTTTTGGGTTCTCGATCAAGACCCCTCCCCCCCCCCCCCCTAATGTAATTCTAAGTATCTGGACACGGTTTCGGTCATCTTCAACCCTCCCCACTCTCTTTATTACACTAAGGTGTAGCCCTATGATACCATATAGGTGAATTAACATACAGTCGACGTTCACATGTTATCATCATAAACCCACATGAAATTATAAAACTTGACCAAGTACTCATATAACGTACATGCATAGAAATCATAACCAATTCATGATATGCCCTCATGAATATGGGAAACTACTCACAAAGATAAAACATGATAGTAACTAGTGGCATATGGATTACACCACAATATGAACATATAAATTATGCCACGAGCTTAGTTAACCTTATGCCACGGAAATAGGCTGCAGCCGCACTACACCTCCTCTAATCGATGTCATTCCAGTAGTCGTTTTTGATCCACTTCGGCGCCTACGAGACCGACAACTCCACTGTTATTTACAGAGAATTTGAAGATAACGTCGATGTCACCGCCGTGCTCACTTCCATTATTGGTCATATCATCATCGGGTCACCGTCGCCACCGCCCCATCCAAGATTCGGTCATCGGATGCACAAGATCAAGATTGGTGCAGAGGGTGAGAGTAGATTTAAATACCAATGGTGGGCAATTTATAAATCATCCTATTCAAACAGCTCACCAGTGGTGAGTAACACCAGTTAGTGAGATGAGACTAACTAGTCAACCTGAGGTATTAGACCATTCACTGGTGTGGGACCCACTGTACACATTACGTACAATCCACGGATCTGTGCGTCACTTCATCTAATGCGGCATTACAATGCGTTAGGCTTGCCACCTATAATGACATCCATTATGTGTTTGTCAAAGTGCATACCTGTCGGTACCACCTTGTTAGTAACAGAGAAAGCATATCAGTCAGATAAAACACTTTCACAGGTACTTTTGCAATGAGCCGTCCAAAATATCCGTCAAGATATGCAGAGTGTTCTTGTAGTGCTACTTTTGAGGAAACATGCAACCAGAAGATATTTGGATCAACGTAGGAAAATGCACCACCAACAAGTACAATACCGTCCCCCAAAATAATCCTTACATACAAAATTGGAAAGATTGTATGGAGTACAAGAGACCTATCTTCACTCAAGATAATGCTTCACATACATCAGTGCGGCTCTAAACCAACAATTATTTGTTTCTGCTGTGCCACATACACATGGTATATGTGCTACTTTAGCATCTGATATATTTTATTTTTAACAGAGCAATGGATCGAGTGATCTGAATAAAAATGCTAAAAAACATTACATCCTTATTCTTTTGATTGTGCAGCAAAATATGGATTGTTATTCTGGAGTCGGAGTGGCTCGTTGATAACTGCATTCACCGTACTCATCATCTCAGTTGGTGAACTGAATGCATCAGTGTGAGAGTAGAATAGATGGCATATCTTGCACATCTTCCAAAACAGATCTCTGCATGCCCTAGGAACAACACTATCTTCTTTAAGGACCAGCCTTAGCAAGTCCTTTCTCCATGAAGCTACCGACATACTTAGCGACTCTTTAGCCTCTTCATTGGACATATAACCATCACTCTGGAGAACAAGTAGCGAAACACTATCCAGTTTTTCCTCGCTGCTCTCCCTCTGTAACAGTAGTACATCAAAGTTAGTCACAATTGCTCAAGTATAACTTAGATCTCTAAACTAACTGACTGAGATGAATAATGACTATCCTATTACTAAGTTTTTGCAAAAGGAATATATGCACAAGACACATTAAATTCTATCTCCAAGACCGAACATGAGTTATATTTTAACACGGTTCTGAACTCTTAAATAACACCATTAATGGTTGCAACTCTAGATTTTTGTGAGGGTTAATAGTTATATATTAAGAAAGTACACTAAAAAATATGTGAGGACATATTTTAAATAAGCATATGCTTACACGCTATGAAAATATCAGAAGACACAAACTTTTAGCCATTAAGGGGCCTAAATACCTCAAAACCTTTAATGTCATTGAGGAGACGACAACATGTGCCCATTAGCCTGAATAGCTCATTGTACTCTTGACCATCGACAACACATCCCAAGAGTGTTTGCCCGACAAAATACGACGCTGGGAGTAGAATTGGAGCCAGTGTGAATGAGACAACTGCATTTTCCATGTATTCCTCAATCGTTGGAACATACTGCCTCATCCGCCAATCTGCCTCAATCATCATAGACCTCAACAGTTGTTGCCACTATAAATCAAATTGAAAATATCAATAACGAATAAAACAAATTTTACAGTCAGGGGAAAGCACGCGAGACTCACTAATTCTATCAGGTGCTTTCTAACATCACGATTTTGTACTTCAGAAGCCAATGCTCCAAGTTGGTTTGTTGTAGTATAAATGGCATAGAACAATATTTTTACTTCCTCGGAACAAAACTCATCTTGGGAGTGCTCATCCCATCTAAGAGAAACATTAGCAAATGAAAGAACATGACCTTTTAGAAATGCACAATACAATAGAATGAGTTATAAAATGAAAGTGAAAATGTCAGGTTAGCATCTAAAGGAATCTGTCAGTGGTGTTGACAAAGAGTAGACCAAGATATCAATCTAACAATTCATACCTGTTAACTAATGCTACAAGGTTTTCTAATTCCTCCCTTGAACCGGCAATATCAAAGAAGTCATCAACAACATTTATGAGTACAGAATTTTTGGCCCAGGAAATACGAGCAAGAGAAAGTTCTGGAGAGAACATTGTAGCAGCAGTAGCAAGATAGCAATATTTCATCCTCTGACGTGCAAACAGTAGCTGGTCCAACATGTTCTCCTTCACCCAGCTGTTGCAAAAAACAAATCTCTAAGAAAGGAGGCTTGTAGGACAATATTGTATAATTGCAAAATTACCTTTCAAGAAACTCGAGTTCATCCTGGTAAACAGCTTGGGAAAAGCTGAAATCTTCAATAGCTAAATTCAAAATATCTTGGTTGACACCACATGGCCTGATTAAGAAAAATGATTAAATTTAGCGGCTAGCACATATTTATATTATTCGGACATGTCTTCAAGACTAAATCTCTTACAAGTGTTCTGTCTTGAAGATCTGTGAACCCCTCACATCAAAGTTTTCAATGTTTCTTTTGTGATCTAGGCGTTCCATTGTGGCATAAAAAGGAAATTTAAGCGCATACTCCACCTGAAATCATGAAAGCATACACATCAACATCATGAGCCTAGCAGAATCTAGAATCAATACATTTTCTGGGTTTTAAATTGCACCTCTCCAAATATCTTTCTAGTTTTCACCTCATCATCGAGCAATTTTTCCCTCAATAAGTTTCTTGTCCAGTGCCCTATGTTATCTAGAATAAATTCATTTTCTGATAAACTGAATCTTGAAGCCTTGTATAATTCCAAGATTGATTTTGTATCATTTAAATATCCTTGGAGTGAATTTTGAAAAGTGGGGGCTCCATCAACATGAGACAGCTCATCTATGTCAAAATGAAATTAGTGAGTCAAATGTATTACTCCCTCCGATCCATAATAAGTGTCGCTCATTTTGTACCAAGCTAGTACAAACTTTGTACTAGATAGGCGACACTTATTATGGATCAGAGGGAGTATTATAAATGCTAACGCTATAGTTAAATGGATATGGATTCTTGCCCAAGGAAGTACCTGAGGAAACATCATATCCATTCATTCGTAAAATACGGAACGTCATTGCGCATGTTGAGACATCCGACATGATTTCCTCATCTCTTTGTAACCAACAACTACAAATTGGGTACAATCAAGATTGTAAGCTTCAAAAAAAATATAGCAATTGCTTATTCATGGTCACTACCTGTATGCCATGTCCAGGATGCTCTTTATCTCACTCGAAAAATGTTGAGATATCCCGACGTTTTCAAGAGTATCCACCATTGACATCTGACAACATAACTTTGCTGGGTACAATGTTGGTACTGCATCAGAATGAAGTCGTTAGGTATTTAACAACTGTTTTCACCCTTGTAAATTCTTAGTAAGAAAAGGAACACAAACCCACCTGAACCACCAAACTTATTGACAAGTAAATTTAGGTACTGTAGGGCTTTGGCATCATAATTGTTTAATAATGCAGCAGCTGTTGTGGAGGGAGAATTGAAAAACGATCCATTTCTTCTTTGGAACTTCATAACTTCATTCCAGTCCAATAGGTTTCCTAGTCCTTCACCAACATAAGCCATATATGCTTCTTTCCCAAGGGATTTATCCTCGACAAGTCTAAGTTAAGCCAATATATAAGAAATTTCAAATGTTATTCAGAGGTCATTAGTGTGTTACTCGAATATTGATTGCAAGGACAATTAAATTAATTATGAATGACGTTTTTTCTTCCAAAGGGGATCTCCCCTGCATATGCCCCTATCCTTCCCTCAAATTATGACTCTATGAAATATTTTCAAAACACAAACATCTTGCGGGATCATTTATAAAATATTGAAAGGGTAAGAAAGAATACAAAATAACTTCAAAAACCATTTTCCCCTAGGGTATAAATAGGATCAGGCGGGAAAGACAACACAATGTTATGCCTAAATTGTTCACATGCAATAATTACCTTTCCAGTTCCATTTCCTGGAGGTGAAGGATACCATTAACATCAGTTTGTCTAAGAGGAAATTGCAAACCCATCTGAATGCCAAGGCTAAGCATACCAGGAAAAATGATATTGAAGCCTATAGGAGCAGCAATCTGCTCATCCATGACAGTAGAAATATTCTTTCCAATAAAATATAATCCTGCCAATATCATTTTCAGCGCATCAAGACCTTCCAAAAATAAAAAATATAAGACAGGAATACAATATTAGCAAGCAAATCCAGCTGTCTTAATACCTCTCCTGATTTGTTCCTTTCCGCAATTCCATTTCTTAAGTGCAAGCACACAAGCTAGTGTGGATGACATGATATCTTTGTTGACCGAGGAGTCGATTTGGGGAAGACCCCAGGATCCGTTGCTCTGCTGGTTTCGTAGTACCCATTCGACACATGATGGGAAGCATGGAACCTGAGATGATCCCAACAAGGGCACCATAGCCACCCATGCGGTGTCATATGCAGATGGCGACAATTCGGGTTCCATGAGTTGCTTCTTTATTCTTGCCTTCCATTCCTAGTTCAGTTGACAAACAAGTCATAATGAGAGAAAAGAGCCTTGAATATTTGATCAAAACAAGTATCAACGGTGATTTACATACCATGGTTTGCAGGCTTGCATTTTTTTCTACAAGCGCCCTCTCAACATTTGCTACTACTTCCGTTCCTGAAAAGAAGACGTATAAATTTTGTGCAAGTTCGAACATTGTAAAGTTTGATCAGGTTTATTGAAAAAGTCATCAACCTTTACAATGCCAAATCGATAGCAATAGATATGTGACGTCATGGAACATATTTGTGCAATTTGTGAGAATATGGGAAGCATCGTACAAGTTGAAGGACCATGCATTTATCTGGGGCGACAGAAGACCAGAAAAAGGAAGAGAGACCATATCGGCCCCAGTGGCAGGCGCCATCTATGTTGAGTACAGCAGACGAGAAGAGAACGATATATATGTACGGGATGGTGTGGGTGTTTTTTTTTTCCAGTGAACTAACCAGTTCGCTCTTAATACTTGGTCCAAAGTCCTTTCTAACAGTGAATCGAAACGCCAAGCTTTGCGTTTTCGCTAAAAAAAAAGTCCTCTGGCTAGCAAATTTGAGTTTTAATCCATTTACGATTACAAGTTGGCTAGCCTGCTATATATTTATAGTGGTAAGGGCAACTCCAAGTGGCTGCCTCAAATCATCGGACACAAAAGGTGTCTGATTTTTTGCGGGGGTGTGGAAACGGACCAAATGCTCTCCCTTGTCTGTTTGGAGTAGGTCGTGCACCCAATGGGAGACCCATTTCAACCCTAGTTGATTGGAGGAAATCAACTAGTACCAGTATACTACTTCGGTGGATGGAAGAATTAACCAAAAAACAGATAGCAATCTAGTACTACTAGAGATCAGATCAATTACATGACTTGTGTTGAACAGAGATCAGAGTCAAATGGCGCGCACCCTGTTGTTGCTTTGTTGCATGCTCTTCTCCTGGTGCCGCCGACGGCAGCGTTGAACAGCAGCAAAAATTCGGCGACGGGGTCTCGTGGCCGTGCTTGTCCAAGACGGAGACCAGCGCTTGGCATGATTTCTCGCCTCCCCTGCACGCGCAAGCAGCTGCTCTCCGCCGCTAGATCTGCGCCTGCAGCTTCTCCTTGTGCCTTGATCCAGGAGGCGGGCGAGGCAGAGGCAGAGGCAGAAGCAGACGTCGGCAGGCCGGCCGCATGAAGACGGCGGACGAGAGGTGGTGAGCGCGGCTGACGGCGAGGCGGCGTGCGGTGTAGACTGTAGGCACGAGCGGCGGCATGGGGAATTTTTCGAGAGGGAGGAGAGAGAAGCAGCGGGGTTAGTGGAGCATATGACTAACAATTGGGCCAGGCCGGACGTGGATGTACAAGCCACGGTGAGACTCTCACCGCAAAGCAGACCCAAATATGGTCCGAAATAGGTGCTCTGCGCAGAAAAAAAAACAAAAAACCCGGATAGACGTATATTTGGTGTTGTTTGTGCTGCACTTTATCCTTACTTTATTCTTGCGGACAGATTCGGACACACACGCGGTTTGCGGAGTACCGTTGGAGCTGCCTTTATTGGTTAAGTACGAGACTTTTTTTAACTTTGGAATACTTACATTTCATCCTAGGTCAAATGTTAAGGTCTACTATCGAGTTTATAGAAAAAATGTCAACACATATAATATCAAATGAGAAAAAAAGGCTTTGACCTAGCCTGCGTCGCTGCCACCAGCTACAGGTCCCTACCTCACCGTCCCAACCGCACCTTGTCGTCGCCAGAGGAGGCCATCAGATGGCGGTGACGGGTGTTCTCCGTCGGTTTTTATTTTGCCCTAGATATCACTCTCCCCCATCCCAAACGTTAATCGATCTAGCCAGCTGATCTACTATGGCGTTGCGAGCCAATCTTGATCTTGGCATGGTCCGACCGTCCAGGTCGTGCAGCCTCTCCATTGTACTCCCGAGCGGCTACACCCGCGCGCGCTTTTAGCCAACATGGCAGACACGTACGAGCAATGGAGTACATCGCAAGCAGAGAGTTTGCGCTCGATCGCTTGCCTTGGATTTTGGCGGGACCTGATTCCTTGCGTCCGATGTCTCCGGCCACCGGTGGATGAGAGTGCTGGTCCTTGGCATCTATCGCCTTGGGGGCAGTGCCTCCGCCGCAAATATACCTGGATTGACACCATCAGGATATGCAGAAGACGTCGACATGGAGTCGGGAACCTTTCTATAAGCTGGCCCATGTGGATCTCCAAATCCCTGGTCGGTGGCGTGGTGATTTCATTCCATGGGCCTACTTCGTCCTCCTTCGTCTTCACCGGTGGAAGGTCACCACGCCACTGGCCTTGGTCTGCTCGGTTGTGGGTCTCTCATCTTGGCGGCAGGTGACCAAAGGTCTTGTGCGGCTCGCTCGGGAATATCTACGTGGAAATAAAGGAGGCTCGCCAGAGATGTCAATATGTTCGGCTAAGTTTCGGCGTGCCGACCCATCAGGATCAAGGAGGTGTTGTGCTCGAAGAAGATCACTTGGGCTTTGAAGGTACCATCTCGCATGCTCTATTCGAGTCAAAAGTCGGTGATACCAAACTAGCATTGAGATAAGAGTTGTACCTACACGTGGGAGCTCAATGGAAACTTCCCTTTGGTATTACAGATGTCCACATTTTCCCATAAACTTGGTTAAATGAAAAATGACTTAAAGATTAGGTGCCTTGTATTTCTCGAAGCATACCAAATTCAAATCTACAGCCAAGGTGTCGATCACCCGAGGCCGGCAGAGGCCCTGATAAGGTATTATCTGGGAATCTGTAATAACTAAATAGGTGATCCCCACTACCATATTTCTCTCAACATGCAGCCTATCCACCTCAGTTTGCCACATCGGCAAGTACTACAAGTTTTATTTTGGATTTTATTAATCACGTAATCTCAGGAAGTGGACATACTCGCATGGCAAGAACCGGTGGCTGCACATCTCCTCCTTCCCACTTATACCTTTCATTTATTCCCCTTAATGCGCACATCCCATCCTCTTAAATTCCATGTCTTGCTCCTATTCCACGCTCCATCTTCCTCATGCGCCTCCTCTTAAATTACGTCTCCATCATCTATTGATTCAAGCCTCCACTGGATGAATCCTATGTCATGAGCTTCGGCCTTCTACTCCTTTTATCCTTTCCCACTAGAATGGTTCAGGCCTGCTAATGATTTCAGATGATTGTGCAGAGCCAGAACGCCCTTGCTGGTATTAGTATTGGGTCGAATTACAGGTTTCTGTTGTTCTCTCCGTCTTGCCATGTCTTTTCTTGGTGCTACTCGGTTTGTTTAAAGTACAGGGGACTCTCTTTTGCCAGTCCTTCAATTAATCTGTGTCCATTCTTTTGCTATAGTTTAGTATGTCTTATAGTTTTCCACTAATGTTTGAGCTTTAGCAAAATCTATGAAGAAGACTTCTTGCAGAAAAAAAGATTCGTTTCCATGACTGTGGATAATTACACATGAAGAAACATGGAACCGAAGCTTGAGCAATGGATTTCCACTTATCTGTATTGTAATGTTTTCATATATCTGTTTGTGTTCAGGCTGTTCCAAATACCAAACAATGTTTCAGATGGGCCAGGTCAGTCTACCGTCAAATTACTATATATACATATTAGTTTCTTACATAAAATGTTTAGCTCATTGCACATATTGTCTTCAGCCTTTCTGTCAAGAGAGACTCACTCTGAAGATGACTGAATATATTGACTACTTCCTACTCAGAGTTGTTGTGAAATTTCAGATGATTGTGCAGAGCCAGAACGCCCTTGCTGGTATAAGTATTGGGTCGAATTACAGGTTTCTGTTGTTCTCTCCGTCTTGCCATGTCTTTTCTTGGTGCTACTCGGTTTGTTTAAAGTACAGGGGACTCTCTTTTGCCAGTCCTTCAATTAATCTGTGTCCATTCTTTTGCTATAGTTTAGTATGTCTTATAGTTTTCCACTAATGTTTGAGCTTTAGCAAAATCTATGAAGAAGACTTCTTGCAGAAAAAAAGATTCGTTTCCATGACTGTGGATAATTACACATGAAGAAACATGGAACCGAAGCTTGAGCAATGGATTTCCACTTATCTGTATTGTAATGTTTTCATATATCTGTTTGTGTTCAGGCTGTTCCAAATACCAAACAATGTTTCAGATGGGCCAGGTCAGTCTACCGTCAAATTACTATATATACATATTAGTTTCTTACATAAAATGTTTAGCTCATTGCACATATTGTCTTCAGCCTTTCTGTCAAGAGAGACTCACTCTGAAGATGACTGAATATATTGACTACTTCCTACTCAGAGTTGTTGTGAAAACATTGCGCTGGAAATGCAGCATCCACTGGACTAGCAAGGAGTATCAGCCTCTTTTTATCATTTGCTTCCGCACCAACAATACTCAATAATGCATTCAGTACGGATTCAACAATTCCATCTTGTGTGTGATCTTGTGTGTGCAGGGATGCAATTTTCTATACAATCTATTGTTTGAACCATGCGGTCTTCCGGTTGGTCCGATGAAAAAGCAGTTCATGCATACTGATTTTTATTGTCGACGCCTGTGCTCTGATGTCTACTAACCCGTGTATGCAAAGATCCAGTTTTCTATATTATTTATTATCTCAACCATGGGCGTTCGTGTTAGTCCCATAAAAGCAGTTCATGTCATGTTGGGAATTTTTATTGTCTATGTGTGCTCTCTAGGTCTGAAATTCCAAAGAGATACCTTTGATTGTGTAGCTTCTCACTTTATATTTACATCGAATAAAATAAAATGATGAGAAAACAATACAATACTTATTTTGGAATTTATATTTCATATAGTATTATAGTGTTGAAACATATATGTGGAGAGTTGTATTACATTCAGTTCTACTAAGATTAGATATATTTTTTAATTGCGTGCATTTTAGGAAATATTTTTTTATAAAAAACATGATAGCTTGATTGTTGCAACAAGTACTACATGCTTCAGATGATCATTTATAATTCTTTTTTACTTCATTCAACACATGTATTTAGCAACTATTTTTAACAAACGAATCGGAACAACGTGCGAGGTATCATCTAGTAAATACCAATGGTCAAGGGCGAGGTCCCTAGCAGGCATCCAATTAGACTTTTCCTCTTCTTTTTTGAGAAAAAAATTAGACTTTTCCTATGCTTCCCTGCTTTGTGGATAAATTCTAATTTACTCTCTTATCTCTATTCATGATCTATGTTATGGTTTCATATTGTCTGCCATATTTCGTTTCGTTCCATTTTTTCCGTTCCACTTCTAGGCTTCTAGCTACATGAATATATATATATATATATATATATATATATATATATATATATAATACTTTTTACTCCCGGGAGTAACTACACCCATATCTCATATACTACCTTACGGAAGTATTTGTAATATTTTATCTATTTGAGTATATTTATATACTATATCTAAGATACTTAAAAGTAAGTTAGGTGAAAAAATTACAAGTGCATCCATAGTTTGCACTATATATGTAAAATACCGTTATATTTGTACGTACAAAAATAGTATGTGAATAAAAACTACATACTACCAAAAAAATAGTATATATACTATCTAAATATTCTTATATACTTCATACTACGCGTACATACCTTTCGGTATGATAGATACTGCCTAGATAGTGTGAAACACGTGTGAGTGTATGAAGTATATAAGAATATACTTCATATATCATACAGGAGACTATATATGGGTAGTATGAAGTATATAAGAATATTTGAGTAGCATATATACTATTTTATTGGTAGTATGTAATTTTTATTCACATACTCCTTTTGTACGTACAAATATGATGATATTTTACATATATACTGAAAACTATGAGTGTATTTGTAATTTTTTCACCTAACTTGCTTGGAAGTATCTTAGATATAGTATATAAATATACTCAAACAGATAAAGTATTACAAATACTTCCGTAAGGCAGTATATGACATATGGGTGTAGTTATACCTGGGAGTAAGAAGTATGTTTCCTATATATATATATGATCATTTCCTATATATATGTTAAAAAACTGAACTTTTTAAAAATAGCATATGATCATTTCCTATGAAATGCGTGAGTTTGTGTCCCGACCCATATATATCTTTATCGGTGATATGATGAGCTTAGTTTTGGCATTCCCCGTTTCAGTCGGAAATTGCGAACTCTTGTAAAACGGGTGCAAGTATGAAATGAAAGGTAGCAAAGGCAGGGCTCTTTACGTACCGGTCCAGGAAGGAACCATCGTCCAAGCCCTGAAGCGTGTGGCGTCGAGGGGAGGAGAAGGACGATGACGGCCGCGAGAGAAGAACTCGACGCGGCGTGCTCCGGTGAGGCATAGAGGCGGCTGGTTTCTCCGGCTAGGCTTTGTCGAAGTCGCAGCTAGCCAAGTATGGCGACTCTGTTGCCGGCCATGCGCCAGGGGCACGGAAGAGGCCCCAGCTACTGTCGGGTTTGACATGGAAAACTGGCCAATGTAACCGCGAAAGCTTGATGCCGCGTCTAATACATGTGATGCATATGCAGATAGCTAGATGATGGTCGGTACTACTACACGGCAGCATGTCTTCGTGTTGTATTTAAAGTGTAAGCCGCCTGCCATGCGATGTGTCCAAATTTGTTAATGAAGTACAAAACACAAAACATGGGAAGAAAAAGTCTGCCAAGTGCAACAGTGGACTTATTATTATACCCTGATTACACGGCATTTTTGGAGGAGAGTTGGGGTGAGAGGGCTCTAACGACAAGACTAATAGCTCTTCCTAAGCCCTTTGTGATACATGTTGACTATAAGCTAAATATAAATGACATGATAATATCTAAATTTTACACAATGTAATTAAGTACGTAACGTATCTTAGCACGTTATATAATTAAATATCTAAGAAACAACCTTGCCAACACATTGTATTTTACTGATTGTATCTTAATTTAATGATTTTGGTCTCATGCATACTTCATACGATTGGACGACTATCAACTTTTGTTTGCATATAGTTGAGTGTAAGGCCTTTATCTTAGTTATGATATACCAACCCGCTCTCTTGCTTAATTGATATGCCACACCAGTATTTTGGCTAGGATATAGTGCTAAGGACCTTTATTGTGAAAGGCCCTAGCTTTTTTTTTGAAATGGAGGTGATACCTAGTCTCCACATAAAAATGATAGATCAATCTGAAGCTACCTCACTAACGACAACAGTCGCAACACCTACAGCCTTGATGAAGGGGTGGCCATTTTAGGGCCAGCCCTTGACCTCGTACCTACGCACATCACACAAAGGGGGCTGGAGGTGGTTGGTGGCAGCGGTATTTCTCTGTGCGCTACTAGTTATATCAGTAGCGTACAATTTTTTTGATGCATCACTAGTACTATTCTACCTATAAGCTATTTCGTACTAATGGATGGTGGATGCGTGGAGTCGTTTGTCCGATGGATCTCCTGGGATCTGATCCGTTTTCGTGTCCATTGGTGTGATTCCAGGTCAGTCTATCTACGACCATCGTCATTGGCGATGGTTGATGCTCTGGTGTGTCGGTACTTTGTGGCCTTACCACGACGACCTCCCGTCTTCCTACTACAACAAGCCCTACTACGACAAGTTTTGTCCGGCTCCGGTGATGAGGGGCGAGGACGGTGGTGCGTCTTTAGGTCGCACAATTGTTTGTAGTCATCCTAGGTGGTTCAATAATGACCTATTTGCAATTTTTATTACCTTTAGTCCTCTTTTGCACTGTTGTTGATAATTATTAATATATCGGGGGAATTTTAAAAAAAAACTCTACTTGTGTTAAACTTGCTGTATTAATAAACCAAGAGAACCAACCTGTTGTTGGATGGTTATAACTTAGGAAGGTAGTGGTACTCGCTCATGGTCCATCAGGGATCGAACCCCAGGTTTAATGTTTTGATGTCTTATTAAAAGGTAGAATATTCTTCGGTGGCAAGCGGCGTATATGTGATGAGTGTGTGTTTGTATTTGTGATCGTGTGCGACCGCGAAATAAATTTAAAAACTAAAAACCTCGACTTAGGATGCCGTGACCCGTATGTTAGGCTGTTTCCGAGTAATTAATAAAAATCCCGTTCGGCTGTCCAAATGCATGCATGCCCGCTACTCCCTCCGTTTTAAAATATAAAATGTTTTAGTTTTGTAAAATAAGTGTATCTAGACATGTTTAGTAGGTAGGTTCATCTAGATTTGGAGTGAACCTACACACTAAAAGGGGTCTAGATATATTTTCTTTACAAACCTAAAAAATCTTATATTTTGAAACGGAGGGAGTACAATTAAACGAAACGAAGGCAGATCGCGACATCTGCATGCATGGAGTGCTCGTGCCTTTGATGAAAGCAGTAGTTAGCGATGCCATGCGGTAACGATCTACGGAAAATTTTTTTTATTTTTTTTGCGGAAAACGATCTACGGAAATTGACTGGAGGAGCTAGCTAGCTAGCTAGGTTGCAGTGGAACAATTTTGTAGACAAACTGGTATGGATTATTCAAAAGTTGAAATTAATACTAATTAGGAGCCATGCATGAAGCACACTGATGTGTAGGAACCCGATAGTATATCGTCAACACTGGTATAGTCGCCTTGATTATTGAATGAAGGGTGCCATGATTTATTAACACATAATGTGCTCTTACCCAAGACCACGTGGTAGGACTGCAAGAATCACATAATGTGCTCTTACCCAAGACCACGTGGTAGGACTGCAAGAATCAAGAATCAAAGACTAGTGAACCACCGCTAGCAAGACCTGCTCCACGACAGCGACACGACCACCACGCATTTGATCAAGGTGGGCTCTTTTCTCAAACCATGTGGAGGACTATTATGGACGTGCTCTTTTTTCAAAACCATGTTGGACTGGCTATGTTGAAGCTTGAACAGGCAGCGGCAGTTCCATTGCCAATGACGAGCATCCTATTTGATTTGATCAATGGCATGCTCACGGGGTGAAAACGAAATAATGATTTTAAAAACGTTATCAACGGGAATGATCCTTTTCTTGGCTATACGTTGTTAGACAGATATAAGACCTCTCCGTGCTTTTTCAGCACGAATAGCACCCCCGAGGAGTCTGCGCTTTGCATAGGACTCGAACTCGGGTGCACGGATTCAGAGAGAGACGGAGAATGATCTCGTGGATGAGGCCGTTGTCTTCGAGCGGATGCGCAAGCACCGGCCACAGCGAGGAGGGACGACAGCAGCTGCTGGAGATAGTCATGGCGCCACAATTATGGAGTGAAATCGTGGAGTGGATCTCTAGAACGTCAACTGCCACGAGTGGAGAGTTGAAGCGGGGTTGATTGCCACGGAAATACTCTTCAAATACTCTCTTGAGTGTGGTTGATTTTACTTTGCTATTATCAGTCCCCTTAATTGATTGACTGCGGGACTCGATCCTGCCCGGCCGGAATCAGCGCAGCAATGACGAAATTGTAGTGGCAAACCCGAAGAGAAGTATTAGCCGTTGAACACCTACTAACAAAACTCAACAAAGTAGCGCTATATTTGTTTGTCACTGATAGATCTGCCCAGTCGACGAATTCGATAATGAAAATGTCGGTACAGACCGTCAGAATGATCCGACAAGTTTCTGTATCAGGTTTCTCACTGATAGATCTACCCAGCGATGTTCGCTATATTTGTTGTCACTGATAGACCATTATAGCGCTAGCCCCTGGACTCGTAACCAGATGTGATGATGCACACATGAAGTACCTCGTGGTTCCGATGACCCACAAGGACCCGCCTGGCGAGCCGACTCGATTCTCTTGGGAATGAGATGCCATCTGGTGGAGGTCGCACCAATTGTTGTGGTTGCGAAGAGTTTTTGGAAGGTAATTGTGAGTCTGATGTAGCCTGCCTTGGGAAGATGGGCATGAACTCCTGCGCGACATGAGTATGCATTGGGATCTCCGCACCCGCAGTCACTTGTATCTTTCACTTTGGTGTTGTCCTCCTTAGGCATCATGATGGCTTCTCTCCATCATGCTCCCCTTCGGTGTACATATTCTCCAGAGAGGTTGGTGTTTATCCGGTCTATATGATGTGTGCACCCCTTACCTGGCATGCCAACTGACGAAGAATATTTTTCACTATCCCGTGACAATCTCATTTCTGAGGATTGAAAGCGAGTTTATTTCTTATGTAGAGGCTCGGCTCTGGTTTGGATGGAAGATAAAGATGATGAGTTCCCCCAGAATTTGTTCATGGTGTGATCATGAGATCGTATAGGACTTCACAAGATGGCTCTCATGAACCTGGTGAAAGTATATTAATCTATTGTTTATGACTGTGAAGACTAGGGCTTCGACTTGAGCATGAATAATTTGTCCTCTTCGGATTAATGGTCTTGAGTATATGTATGTGTTGATGGCAGGTGTCTTCATACAACACGCTTAGGTCTTGTCTTGTCTTGCATGTTAAGTTGAGATCGTTATCTTCCTTAAATGTACATATGGTTTAGGGATCCTTTGGGGAGTCTTCGTGAAGCACGTCAGGGCCAAGCCAGTCAGAACTTTTGGATGCATGCCTTCTTGGCAAGGACGTCGAGACCGCCATGACCTGGAAGTAGTGTAAGGGCCATATCATTCGGGATATAGATCTTACCCACTTTCTCTGACATGATCATATATTGGATATAGTATATTAATATGGTTCCCATCGCCGTGTGCCCCCTCGCGTTGTCACCTCTAGGTGACCGAGGGGGAACACAAGTCCACCTTGTTCTTGCCACTCCCTTCCTTCTTGCCTTTCTCCGCCACACTTTGATGGTGCTACTGGCCTAAGAAACCCTACTCATGTGATGTGAGTGGAGGGGATCTGTTGTGTAGCACCTCGCGCAATGACACACAACTGCAAAAAGGCTTAGCAATGATGGGCCAGGTATCGATTATACATATGATAGAGGCGTTCGGTAGTTGTATTTTCTTCTTCCGATTAAAATTGTCTCGCAGAAACATTTTATAAGTACACACTTGTATAGCATCAGCTATCAGAGGTTCTAAGCATAAGCTCCCTAAGGATTTTGCAAAAGAGCCATAAAAAAGTTTACCAAGTTCAATTTTATGTCTACCTAGATAAGGAAGATCTTTAGATTTTTCTTTTACCTTTGGAGGTGGTTCTAGTTCCTTTACCTTTTTCTTCTTTGTCTTTTGATTTTCATTTTTCTTTTCCTTTACTATTATTACCTCTTCTTCTTGTTCCTTACCGAATACACTTTCTTCTCTAGGATTGACAGTTTCGGCATCTGAACCATATGTATTATTTTATTCTTTCGTTAGTTCTCCATAATTCTCCTCTAGGGTTTGTTGTTGCCCCTTCTTTTGAACTTCATAATCAATGGTTTCCTGTGAATCAACCATTTATTCTTCTTCTTGGCTCATTTATAGCCTTTATTTTTCCCTTTGGGCTTGTTCTTCCTGGTAATGAGGTGGTTCAACATGTTCTTTCGTGGCTGTTCCACATCTGGTAACAATATTAGTAGAAATAATTCTATTGAAATTCTTTTGTTCTAGAATGAGAGATTGTGTTGTTGCAATTAGGTCGCATTGAGTCTTAACCATTCTAACATGTTTATCTAAATGTAGTGCAACATGACTTAGTTAATCAAAACTTTCGTGGAGTTGGAATAGAGCTTTTCTATGCATGCTACTATGGCTTTTAAATTTCTCTCTGAATTCCTTTTGCTGACTAGTGCACTATTGTAGAGCTTCATTCATCTCATACTCTTCTCTTAATATTTTAAAATATTTAACGTTTCTATTCTCAACAAGTTTAGAAGATATATACCTTTCTCCTTCTTTGATTTGACAACTTCGAGCATAAGTTCAGGTGGTATATGGTGAATACCGTTCTTGCATTCGGTGCTTTCCATGGGGTTTTATTGTTCATCATTTAGAGATTTGGTTAGAATGAGATCATGACTTTTTTTAACATTAAGTTCGTTCAGAGATCCTTCTACAGTTCAATTAATCAATTGTTTAGATTCATCGATTAGACTATGATAAAAATATTGTATGATTGAAAAATCAATTAATCTATGATTAGGAACTAAGTTGACAAGTTAGAGAGATCGCCCGCAAGCTTGAGCAAAGCTCTCTTCAATACTTTGGATGAAATTGGATACCTGGCACTTGACCTGAATTATCTTATTAAATGAGGTAAACTTTTGTGTAAATAGACGAATACAATCTTTCCAACTAGTTATTTTGTGATGATCAAGGGGTTGTAACCAAGTAAAAGCTTTATCGTTTAAAGACCAATGAAATGTTTTAATAAGGACAAGCTCTTGATCTAGTTCCCTTGGCCCAGGAGTCTTGCAAAGACTTTGAACTTTCTTTATATGATGTATTTGGTTTTTGTCTACTCGTCCTCTGAAGGCATCATCCTGCAACATATTGATAATATTAACATCAATTTCAAATTCGTCAACTTCTATTTTTTGATAAAATATAGGTCTTATAATAACATGTGCCTAAGGGGCACTATATTCTCTTAGAGTTTTCTTAGGCGCTTTATTAGGCCTTCTTATAATGGCTAAATCGTTCATGATAGAACTCAAGCTATTCACGTCCACAATACGTGATTTTCGGAGATTTTCAAAACTCTCATGATATCTTTGATTAGGCATATGTGCAATATAGTCTGGTAAATAAGTCTTATCAGAGCGTGTAAATCCTCTGTCTTGAACATATATCATCTACAAGTTCAACACTTACAAATATCTAGAAAGAAACACTTAGCACTTAGCTCACCGGCAACGACACCAGAAAATAGCTTGATGCCAGCAAGACCACATGTTCGTTGAAAGCTCTTTTCGTGGTAGTATTAGTTCTAGTTTTAATATTGATCGCAACAAGGAGCCTAGGAAAGTGTTTATATGTGGTGTCTCTATCGCACCCAAGGTGTTACAAGTCTTGAGTGAATTGACTGCAAGTGTCGAGGATGGAAAAAGGCTGAGTGTGATTGAGTTTTTAGTGTGGAGTAAATAGAATGTATATGGCATAAAGCTAAAGCAAAGTACGAAGATTTATAGGAGTTCCTTCGGATGAGAAGTTAGATGCGGATAGGTTCTGTTCATGGTGATATTGAATATGCCAAATAGATAAAGTGAGATAAGTAATAGTAATTATTCTTATAAGTACGCAAGTAGGTGAGCAACCAATGATCAGTCAGAACTCCTCCGGGTGGATTCGTCTGACTCCCATGATTCTTTTGTATGTTACCACCAGCCATGGCCAACACAACATTTAAGTTCGTTAGACCAAATCAAGTCTTTAATCTTCGTGGTTCCTCGTACTCCTCGAGTTATACTAGTTCCTCTTTGATATCAACCATGTCAATCGGGGGTCTCAGATTCACTAGCAAACAAGTTCTTGTCTATGTAGTTTTCTGGACATGTTACCTAGGCCCTTAGATTATATAATAAGCATTACACATAACATAGATAATTATTCTTGCGCAAAATAATAATAACCACAATCACAAATAGATGCAATATAAATAGACACATCACATCTTACAAATCCCCTACATCTCCCACAAATATGGGGATTTACTCGCACAATAGAGAGGAAGAACACAATGATATAATGATAATGTAAATAGAGGTCATCTCGATATGACCATAGCAATCCATAATAAAAAGGAAGATTGAATCAAATACAATCCAAAGTATGAATAGAGTTGCAAACCTAATCTCACAAATGTGATGATATATATATATATATATATATCTCATATCTATCGTACAAGGGGTATGATCGAGAGGTTGAAGATCTTGGAGAAGATTGAAGGGATATGCCTCTTCTCTCTTCGGCTCTCTTCTCGAATATATGGCAGCTGATGTGTGTCTCTTTCTGCATATGCCTTCTTCACGAAATTTGATCTATTTGACAAGGTGAATGATATGACACATGCACACCGTATGGCGGGTCTCGGCCGTACCGATGGTCATTAAAACGTCTGACGCCTTAGGTGAAAATCTTCCCAATTAATAACTACCTTGATGTGCTTCATTAAGCTCATAAACGGCTTTACATCCTTCCAAAAGTGCCTAGCACCTGAAAGTTATCATAAACACAAGGTTCCTCTCTTCTCGTAGTATTAGCGTTAGTTGCAATAGGAAAACCAACAAAAACAGAGAGAAACCAATGTAAAAGTCTCGGCAAAATGTGATCAAATTGGGAGCTATCAGTATGCTAGCATTTTCTTAGAAGGTACACCTCGCACATTCAAATCCTGGAGGCCATATTTTCCTTCCTAGTACGTTGCAGAGAAACTCATCTTGCTTATGCACTCATTGCACTAGTAGGAAAACCCTTATAGCAGACATCATGCTAGTTTCGTGCAAGATATTATACATGCCATGGATATTTGCAAAGTGGCGCGCTAGAAAAGGAGAACACCACCATTAAGGTGATGTAAGTGACGTGGACCTTGGATTTGTTGTACAACCCCTCGCGCGATAACATGGGGGGCTAACAGGGGCAGTCTGTGGACCATGTCGCGTCGGTGGCGGTCCTAGAGGGGACCATAGAAGCGGGACAACGACCCTAGATGATGGTGTCGATATCGACCTCGTGGTAGGTAGGGATATAGCCATCTACGGGTTCGCAAGGCAAGATTGTGGGTGAAAGCCACGTCGGCTTCAGCCATAGCGGGTGAGGGCAGCGTCTTTTTGTCATTACCATGTCAAAGGCATTGTTGTTGCAACTCTTGACTTCTCACCCGGGCTGGTGCAGGGGAACCCCTAGATCTGGGTCACCCGGATTGGACGATGGTGACACACGACACCATTCCCCCTTCTAGGCGCGTCATTTTTGGCGTATATGCCGGGTGTAAGGGTCCTGGGGTGGAGCGGCGTGGTATCTTCCGTGTCAAAGATGATGTGTCTCGACGGTGTGACACAATGGAGTGTGAGAAATTGATGTGTGCTAATGGATGCACACATGGCGATGGCGATGTCTGGGGTCATGTTGGAGTCAACAGAAAGCCTGCCATGGTAAATGCATTATTACCTATCTTGAAGATGGGTTCGACATCTAGAGCGTGTGCATTTAGTGCGTGTCAATGGTCATCTAGACAGGTTTGTGCTCCTGGTTTTCCGTTAGACGACTTGGTGAGACCTTCAAATTTAGACTATATGTGCAGTTGTGAGATCAGGACACACCACTAGTAGAAAATGGGACTTTGGTTCGGGCCACTAATCCCGGCCGTGGCTAGGGCCGAGACTAATGGTCCGAACCAGACAGCCCAAGGACGCCGAGGTCCTTTGTCCCAGCCTGTAGGGGACCATTAGTCCCGGTTTGAGATACAAACCGGGACTAATGGGTCTAGGCACGCCCACGTGGTCCTGGCAGAACTATTAGTCCCGGTTTGTGTCTCAAACCGAGACTAATGGGTCTGGCCCTATATATACTGCACCCAACCCTCCACTATCTCCTATTTTTTCCTATGTGAGGTGGGTATTGTTGGGTTCGCAGCATAGAAAACAAAAAATTCCTACGATGGGAACTATCACTAAGATCTATCTATTAGATACAAGCAACGGGTGGATATACATCCATAGAGAACTTACCCTCAAAGACAACAAAGCTTTGTTAACAAGATGGAACTCGTGGATGATGTAGTCGTACACTTGCCGATCTCAAGATCGTGATGAAGTCCAGCAGGTCTGGCTCCAGCACGTCCATCAGATCCAGGTCCAGCAAGTCTAGCACCGCAAATCAGCGGTGCATCTGTGATCGCACACACATCCGGTACCCTGACAACCTCCATCCCTCGCTCCAGCAAAGTAGCGGAAGCAGTAACTCCTTTCCAGATAAAGCCACCGGGAACATGCATCTCGCTAATCCGAGACCATGGGGAATAATTAGAGGGGGACAGAGGTCCTTCACGAGGAGGTGTTAGATGAGAGGAGGGAGTGGGGGACCTTTTATAGGGAGAGGGGGGCAGCCCCTCACCATGGTCGGCGGCCAAAGGAGGTTCCCCCACCTCTTCCACATTCATGTGGGTGGAGCTCCCACTCACATAATTAGCCTCCCACTCAAACTTCCACTCACCTCCATTAAATTTCCACCAAATTTAATGCAAGCTCTCATTAAATAAAACTATTTTATTTATTTTATTCAGAATTTTGTTAATTACTTTAATTAACAAACATTCACATAAAACCCCCTTCAACACTTCAATATCACATGCAGAACCAGTTTCTGCAATTTCACCCGAAACAATTCTGGTTTCCATCGAAATGATTTCAGCGCTTTCTTAAATCTTTATCTGAAACATATTTGCTCCAAATGTTATCGGTATCCCTTAAGTGTGTCACCCTACAGTTCGCGAATAATGCAGACATGATCAAGACCCCTCTCCAATCAATAATGAGCAGCGGGACCTAGAGATCCGTACTGACTCCCACATATTCAACGATGACTATTGTGATCGTGTGAACCTTTAACGTTGCAACCAAATCCCTTTGTCTCGCGATATATTACATGTCCGAGATTCGATCATCAGTATCTTAATACCTAGTTTGATCTCGTTACCGACATGCGCTCTTTTCTCGTTCCTATGATATAACATTCTAGTGATCTCATCACTTGCTTGCAAGCTATTTCAATGTGATATCACCGAGAGCGCCCAGAGTATATCTATCTATCATCGGGATTGACAAATTCCATTCTTGATCTATGAGCCTCAACATAATGATACATTGCAAATGTATCTATAATTTTTGATGTTCCATGCTTGGTTTTATCTACTTTCTTGTGTTTTGTCCACACTTTGGAGTACTTTTCATATGATTTCTTGGACTAACCTATTAACAAGAGCCACAGTGCCAGCTGCCTGTTTTCTGCTGTTTTTGGTCCAGGAAAGTCAGAAAATGAATATTCTCGGAATTGGACGGGACAAAAGCCAAAGTGCCTATTTTTCGGAAGACATCAGGAGCCAGAATACGAGATGAAGAAGGGCTAGGGGGCGGCCACACCACACAGTGGCGTGGCCAGGCTGGCCCACCACCCCCTGGTTCCGCCTATATATTGCCTCCGATACCAAAACCCTAAGTACCCGATCAAAAATCCACGAAAGAGTCTGCAGCCACCGTCATCTCCATCCCTAGATCGGGAGGGATCTGAAGCTCTTCCCGACACCCTGCAGGAGAGGGGAATTCACCCTGGAGGCCTTCTTCATCATCATGCAAGCCTCCGGTGTGATGCGTGAGTAGTTCATCTCTGGACTACGAGTCCATGTAGTAGCTAGATGGCTAGTTCTCCTCCTTTGTGCTTTCATGTTTAGATCTTGTGAGCTCCGTTCATGATCAAGATCATCTATTTGTAATTCTGCATGTTGTGTTTGCGGGGATCCGATGGATATTAAGATGCTATTTCAGATTGATTATTGATTCTATCATGTCTTTGTTATTTGTGATCTTGCATGCTTTCCGTTGTTAGTAGCTATCTTGGCCAAGTAGATGCTAGCAACTCCAAGAGTTAGTATTTATGCTCGATAGTGGGTTCATGCCTCTGGTAATCTAGGGAAGTGACAGAAATCTCTAAGGTACTAGATGTGTTGTTGCTACTAGGGAGAAAACAACAATTCTTTTTTCATAGAACAATCATATTGTTTACATTACACGCAATTCGTAAAGCAATAATCTCTTGTTTGCAACTTAATACTGGAGGGGGTTCGGATGATAACCTGAAGGTGGATTATTAGTCATAGATGCAGTTAGATGGCGGTCTATTTATAATTTTGTAATGCCCAATCAAGTTCAAAAGGATTCAAGATGATTAGTATATGCATGTATTGCTTTCTCGGTGTTTGTCAATTGCCCCGCTGTAATTTGTTCACCCAACATGTTATCTATCTTAAGGAGAGCCGCCTCTAGTGAACTATGGACTCCAGTCCTTTCTTTTACATACAATCTACAAATTGTTTACTGCTTTGTGTTTACTTTCTGCAAACTATTACTTCCTTCCATTCGATACGTTTAATCCTTTGTTTTTAGCAAAACCGGTGAGATTGACAACCTCATCGCAAGTTGGGGACAGAGTTCTGTGGTTGTGTTATGCAGGTCTCCACGTTGCTACTAGCACCGGTAGCGCGCCATGCCAAGGCTCAGCTAGCAACACCTTTGGGGTGTTTCCTTGCTCCTACTAGTTCGATAACCTTGGTTTCATAACTAAGGGAAACTTACTTCTGTGCTCATCATACCTTCCTCTTGGAGTTCCCCAACGAGCTCATCAACCACGTGCCATCAAAGTATTTTTCTGGCGCCGTTGCCGGGGAGTCAAGGACATCTTCACAAGGGGAGTCTCTCATAACCAATCTCTTTACTTTGTTGTTTTTGTTTTGCTTAGTTTATTTCTGCTTTGTTTGCTTGTTTCTTTATCAAAAACACAAAAAATTTAGTTCCTACTATAGTTGTTATTTTCATTGGTCTGTTATTGTCTTGCTTTATCACGCTTTCTATCAATGGTTGGTTTCTTTGAAACTGAATCTTATTGGCAAGGTGGATTCACGGAAGAACAAAAATATTATTATAAGGAATACCGCTTGTCACAAAAAGGGAAACACTTATGGGAACAAATTGATAAATTGTATACCATTGCTATAAACGTGTTCTCTACTTATAGTGTTACTTATTGCTTTGATATATCTTGTTGCTGTAGGAGGTATAAACACTTCCCTTTTTAATGTGAGTATAATGATAATGTTACCATATCTTCTTATGTTAAAGGGAATTATGACTTTTATGATGTGGAACAAACTGAAGAATTTATTGCTTGGAAGGGTGCATTTGAACTTGCTAGTTTGCTTGAAAATATTGATGATTCACCTTATAAATATGAGGTTTATGATATACTTAAATTTTGCTTTGATAATTACAAGGTAGAAAATGGCTATATTCTTGAATATCTTAATAGATGCTCTCCACCAATGGAAGAGACTAATGCCTTGCAGGAGCCTATGGAAGAAGAAATTGCTGAAACTGGAAGCTCATTGGATGAGAAAGAGGAGGAGAGTGATGATCAAGAGGAGGAGGAATGGATCTACCCATCCCTACCTTCTAATGATAGTAACTCTTCACCCCTTACATTATTTGATTGTCCCCCATGCTTACCAAAGGAGGACGAATGCCATGTTCTGGAGGGTTCTTTTGAGAATGTTTATAACAAAGCTCTAGTGTTTGTAGATCATGAAAAGTATGCTTTATGTGATAGTTATATTGTTGAGTTTATTGATGAGGCTACTGAAAATTATTATGAGAGAAGAAAATATGGTTGTAGAAGTTTTCATGGTATTGAAACACCTCTCTATGTGCTGAAAGTTTTGAAGTTATTCTCGTTTTTTCTTCCTATGCATGTCACTTTGTTCTTTGTGAATTTATTTGCATACGAGATTCCTATGCATAGTAAGAGGGTTAGACTTAAATGTGTTTTTAATTTGCTTCTTGATGCTCTCTTTTACTTCAATTCATATTTTTTTATGTGAGCATCTTCTCAAACTATCGTGCCTAACTTAAAGGCGTTAAAAAAAGTACTTATTGGAAGATAAACCAAAAGTTTTAGATGAGTCTTGGAAGTTATTACTACAGTAATAACCACTCCTTATCCTTTTTATTTGCTTTTTGTGCCAAGAGTAACCTCTAATGAGAGAGAAGTAATGATTGGGAAAGTTGCTGTCCCGAAACAGATTTCTGTGCTTCACCATAAAAATTCGTGTACAATCTCTGTACGTCCTTTTGAGGCGTGAATTTTTGTGCTTTCGCACCAGGTTGTTATATAACTTTTGTTAGTTCAGCACTTTTTGATTTGAGCAACATAAGGTCTTCAAAAAAAATCGTATTTACCTGCTGGTCTGTTTTGACAGATTTCTGCCATTTTCGGCATTTGCTTCTTGTTGGTTCCTTTTTGAGCTCTTTTGGGGAATTGAGCGTTTTGAGGGAAGTGCTTCAGTAGCTAGTGTTCTAATGGAAGTTTATTTGGTGTTAGAACTAAACCTTAAGACTTATTATCTTGAGTGCACTAATGTTGCTAATAAAGATTGTGTGAAGTTTTGTATGAAGGAAAAAATTCCAGGTGTATGGAAGGAATGAGTAATGAGATGAAAGATGGACTAAAGCTCAAGCTTGGGGATGCCACGCGTGTCACCCTAAGAAATATCCAAGAAGTACAAGAGTCAAAGCTTGGGCATGCCCAAGGCATCCCCCTCTTCATCAATAAAAATCCTAGGTTTCTTCCAAACGCTTCATTTTTATTGTTTCATGCACAGTTGTGTTGTTCTTGGAGCGTCTTCTTTTTCGTTTTCGTTTTGGTTTTTCGTTTGCATTGTTTTCTTAGTTTTCTGAATAAATTGGTTGGACCCCCTCTTTCATACATTGGTTTTCAAATAGTTTGGTTTGGTTTGGAAAAGAGTAGGAAAGTTCATACTTAAGTGGTAAAAAGAGCTTGTTTTTGACGGTGACCTATGCTTTGTCATGCCATGCTTGATATTGTTTTGCCTTTATGCTTAGTATTATTTGATGTAGCATGGCTTGTTATAAACAATTGAGATTGCTTAATGTGCCTTGGATGAATCATGCGTTATTTTAGCATATTAAAGCATAGTATAGTGGTATTCTCCTTTGATGCTTTATTTGGGTTGACTTGGCACATGCTCACACCATGTTATGACTATCTTAAGTCACCATAGCCTTTATGATCCTTTAGTTTTCAACTTGTAGTATCACTTTATGCTTTGATCAATGATGTTTTGTCGCTCTGCATGATTATGGCCATTATTGCTCTCTTAGTTTGTCGCTCCCAGTCTTTTGCTAGCCTCAACAACAAAGTATGAGTTCAATCATGCATCCAACTCCCTAAACCAAGTTATTCCAAAGAGTCCACCATACCTACATACTAGCTTATTCTATTCCAAGTATATTCATGCTTTTGTTTATCTTCCAAATTAAACTTGTTATGAGAAAACTAGTGATTAAAGCTCTCACGAACTTGATGACACACTTACTTTTTTGCATCTAATAAACTTGAACCATTGGGTCCTTCTTTGTTGCGTATATGTTGCGCTTTATAAGTTGAAATTAGCAGAACCATGTATCATGGGGAACGCTTTCAACATTGCACTTGTACTTTGTACCCCGTTGATATCATGTTCTTTTGCTTATGGATCCCGGCGGTGTGAAATAAAAGTGGAACTTGTAAGATCATGGAGTTTGTATGTGTGTTAGAGAAACGCCTGGGCTGCTAGCCTAAGCCATGCCTAATCATGGTGGAAACTTGCAGCATCACCATAATGAGCATTCTATGAAGCATCCTCAATAAAAACCTATGCAAATAGCAAATAAAAAGATCACTGAGATGCTCATTGTCTGCTTGCCTTGTCATTTTGATTATGGGATAGCTCCTGTACCATGTGCAAGGGGTACCCGGTTGGCGGTTCTTTATGATACATATGTACTTACAACGACAAGAGCTTACTTGTGACTAAAGTTGAGTAGCATGAGGTTCGGTCTTCAAAAGTAAGGGGCATGATATTTCAGTTTATAACTTGTCAAGCATATCCTCTTAGTTGTGTCACTTTAACCTTAATCACCTTCAAGATGCTTTGATAGGGGCAATGAGAGCTGAAAGCTATAGGTACCATAATTTTTGGAAGCTCTTTATGAAACTTGAATCTCTACTTCCTTCTATGAAGGCCTTTGTTCCACCATTATATTGAGTCTCCGCCTTCTACCTTTATGAACCTACTTTGAGAGCATAGTGGCCATTCTTAGTTCTATGTGCATTGTCACAAGACTAGTTGATTGATGCATGACTTGATATTGCTTGTTTTAAACTATTTGTATCTAGTCACTCTTATGAACTTTGAAGGTGTCCTATGCATTTATGTTTGCTACTCTATGAGGTACAAGCTGAATGCTATTATGCTATGTTTTCTTTATGTGAAACAAACAAACGTCTTGCAAAGCATTATTATTCATGAATCTTTTGTTTGTGCCTTTTCATGTTGCATCATAGTTTCTTTGTCTTATTGCTAGAACTTTGTCTTTCATGTTATGATTGAAGTACTATGATCCCAACTTTGAATGTTCTACAAATACTTTGATCAAGTTTATGATGGTGCATGTCACCTCAAAAATTATTCTTTCTTTTTATCACTTACCTACTCGAGGACGAGCAGGAGTTAAGCTTGGGGATGTTGATACATTGCAAATGTATCTATAATTTTTGATGTTCCATGCTTGGTTTTATCTACTTTCTTGTGTTTTGTCCACACTTTGGAGTACTTTTCATATGATTTCTTGGACTAACCTATTAACAAGAGCCACGGTGCCAGCTGCCTGTTTCTGCTGTTTTTGGTCCAGGAAAGTCAGAAAATGAATATTCTCGGAATTGGACGGGACAAGAGCCAAAGTGCCTATTTTTCGGAAGACAACAGGAGCCAGAATACGAGACGGAGAAGGGCTGGGCACCGGCCACACCACCTAGCCGCGTGGCTAGGCCTGGCCCACGCCAGGGGGTGGTCTGGCCGACCCCAGCACCCCCCCGGCCTCTCCTTCCGCCTATATATTGCCTCCGATACCAAAACCCTAAGTATCCGATCAAAAATCCACGAAAGAGTCTATAGCCGCCGTCATCTCCATCCCTAGATCGGGAGGGATCTGAAGCTCTTCCCGGCACCCTGCCAGAGAAGGGAATTCACCCTGGAGGCCTTCTTCATCATCATGCAAGCCTCCGGTGTGATGCGTGAGTAGTTCATGTCTAGACTACGGGTCCATGTAGTAGCTAGATGACTGGTTCTCCTCCTTTGTGCTTTAATGTTTAGATCTTGTGAGCTTCGTTCATGATCAAGATCATCTATTTGTAATTCTGCATGTTGTGTTTGCGGGGATCCAATGGATATTGAGATGCTATTTCAGATTGATTATTGATTCTATCATGTCTTTGTTATTTGTGATCTTGCATGCTTTCCGTTGTTAGTAGCTATCTTGGCCAAGTAGATGCTAGCAACTCCAAGAGTTAGTATTTATGCTCGATAGTGGGTTCATGCCTCTAGTAATCTAGGGGAGTGACAGAAATCTCTAAGGTACTAGATGTGCTGTTGCTACTAGGGAGAAAACAACAATCATTTGTTCATAGAACAATCGTATTGTTTACATTACACGCAATTCGTAAAGAAATAATCTGTTGCTTGCAACTTAATACTGGAGGGTTGGATGATAACTTTGAAGGTGGATTATTAGTCATAGATGCAGTTGGATGGCGGTCTATGTATAATGTTGTAATGCCCAATCAAGTTCCAAAGGACTCAAGATGATTTGTATATGCATCTATTGCTTTCTCGGTGTTTGTCAATTGCCCCGTTGTAATTTTTTCACCCAACATGTTATCTATCTTAAGGAGAGCCACCTCTAGTGAACTATGGACCCCGGTCCTTTCTTTTACATACAATCTACAAACTGTTTACTGCTTTGTGTTTACTTTACGCAAACTATTACTTCCTTCCATTCGATCGTTTAATCCTTTGTTTTCAGCAAAACGGTGAGATTGACAACCTCGCCATAAGTTGGGGACACGATTACGTGGTTGTGTTGTGCAGGTCTCCACGTTGCTACTAGCACCGATAGTGCGCCCTGCCAAGGCTCAGCTAGCAACACCTTTGGGGTATTTCCTTGCTCCTACTGGTTCGATAACCTTGGTTTCATAACTGAGGGAAACTTACTTCTGTGCTCATCATACCTTCCTCTTGGGGTTCCCCAACGAGCTCATCAACCACGAGCCATAACATAACACCTTCGGAGTGTCTGAACCCACCTTTATAGTCACCCTTTTATGGTGTGACGTTCGACGTTATCAAGTCACTCTTCCGATTTTAGCAATTAACATGATCTCATGGTCTAAGGACTAAGATTACTTCGTATGATGTTATAGCAATATAAACATAATGACTTTGATCGTAATGCTATACTTCGTATGAATGTTCATCACATCATTTCACAAATGCTGTGACCTTGTTATTAACAACATCCAATGTCCATGATCAGGAAACCTTGATCATCTTGTTAATCAACGAGCTAGTTTATATGAGAGGCATTACTAGGAACTTTGTATTTTGTTTATTAAACACACATGTATTAACGTTTCCAATTAATACAATTATAGCATGCAAAATAAACATTTATCATAAACAAGGAATAAGATAATAACCACTTTATTATTGCCTCTCGAGCATATTCCCTTCAGTCTCCCACTTGCACTAGAGTCAATAATCTAGTTTGAAAAACTTTGCGTATTGAACACCTATGGCTTTCTAGTGTTGCATATACGCGATTGCTAGTGGTTAACATAATCTCCGGATCTGACAGTTTCAGGTCCATGTGTATTTGCATGTCTTTGCGTCGCTACGCATCACTCATTCTCAAATGAGATGGCATTGTATAAATTTGGTCCTTTGGTGAGACCTTTAGTTCGTTCGGGTTAAAATATGTTGATATTATTGTCATACAATATATCTTCATAGTATTAGCCCACTTTGAACCACACCTAGTTCGATAACAAACTACTTAACACAAATGCCCTCCTTTGCTGCTACTATAGCAGTCATATACTTAGCCTTTTGTTGTAGTATCCGTCACAATGTCTCAACTTTGGAACTCATCCAAATCCATCATGGAACATCTTTTCCATTACATTGTGCCACCCATAGTCTAAATTGAGATAAATTTAATTTGTATGTTGTGACAAAACTAGTATCAATGTAACACTTTACAATGAACTATCTTTAACTATTTGTCACTTATACATGATATATTCTTAGTTCTTCCAAAGCTCATAAGAATATCTTTACTATCGTCCATTGATCATCTTATGAACCAGTCTGGTATGTGCTCATAACATTTAGAGCATAGGACATATCTGGATATATACATATCACGGTATAATCGATCAAAATCTTCATGTGATTTTACTCACCAAGTGTTGAAACACTTGAATCTTGATACAATCCTTTCCATGCAGCAAGAACCTTTCTTGTTGTTTCCATATTGAACCCTTTCAATATCTCATATATGTACATCTGGCACAACCATATTAGCGCCTCAATCTATCCATATAGACATTGATACCAAATATTCCGGTTTTGCCCAAGTCTTTCATCAGAATCCTATTTTAATGAAATTCTTAACTTGTGTCAATAAAAGAAACATCATTGCCAATCAACAATATGTACTCTGCATAATATATTGGAAATTTGTCTCAGCGCTCCCACTTAATTTCTTGCAAATGCAAGCATCTTCATCATCTCTGATGAAATTAAACTCCTTTAACATTTTCATCATGGTGAAGATTCCAACTCCGCTATGCTCACTTCAACTATTGAAGTTTGCATGCCCTTTTAGCACCCTTTGAATTAACAAAACCCTTCGGACCGTGTCATGCACACGTCCTAGGTAACCATTCTATTAGAAGATCATTGTTTTGTTTGTTCAACTACCATACACCAAATTATATGTAGTGGTTGCTACAATAATCCGTCAAGACTAAATATCGCTATGAAAGATCAAATCTTGTCATAGTCAACTCCTTGAACATTGCCGTAAACTTCTTTCCGACATGTCGACTATTTAATAGATGTTAAACATCCATGTCTATTTCTTTATAGATCCAAACATGGACGATAGGCTTCACGCCTTTCCGTAGGGTCTTCCAATTTCAGAAACTTGATTTCTCGTGTATGGATAATATCACGGATTCTGTGAATTCTAGTCATTTTATGGAGTCAGGGCCCATCATCGCTTCTTTGCATGCAGTCGGTTCATCATTGTCAAAACAATAACGACTTTTGTTTCAAATCTTACTATTTGATTCTTACCGACCCACATGGTTCAATAGGAACTCTAATCTCCAATATCACACCCTTTGTAATCACGGGTGCTGATGCGCTCGACTTTCGACGTAGAGCTCGTTGGGAACCCCAAGAGGAAGGTATGATGAGCATAGTAGTAAGTTTTCCCTCAGTTATGAAACCAAGGTTTAATCAAACCAGTAGGAGCAAGGAAACACCCCAAAGGTGTTGCTAGCTGAGCTTTGGCAGGGCGCACTACCGGTGCTAGTAGCAACGTGGAGACCTGCACAACACAACCACAGAACTTTGTCCCCAACTTGTGATGAGGTTGTCAATCTCACCGTGTTTTGCGGAAAACAAAGGATTAAACGTATCGAATGGAAAGAACTAAAAGTTGCAGAAAGTAAACACAAAGCAGAAAACAGTTGTATATTATATGTAAAGAAAAAGGACCGGGATCCATAGTTCACTAGAGGTGGCTCTCCTTAAGATAGATAACATGCTGGGTGAACAAATTACAGCGGGGCAATTGACAAACACCGAGAAAGCAATACATGCATATACTAATCATCTTGACTCCTCTGAGACTTGATTGGGCATTACAACATAATACATAGACCGCCATCCAACTGCATCTATGACTAATAATCCACCTTCAGGTTATCATCCGAACCCCCTCCAGTATTATGTTGCAACCAACATATTATTGCTTTACAAACTGCGTGTAAAGTAAACAATACGATTGTTCTATGAACAAAGGATTGTTGTTTTCTCCCTAGTAGCAACAACACATCTAGTACCTTAGAGATTTCTGTCACTTTCCTAGATTACCAGAGGCATGAACCCACTATCGAGCATAAATACTAACTCTTGGAGTTGCTAGCATCTACTTGGCCAAGATAGCTACTAACAACGGAAAGCATGCAAGATCTCAAATAACAAAGACATGATAGAATCAATAGTCAATCTAAAATAGCATCTCAATATCCATCGGATCCCCACAAACACAACATGTATGAATTACAAATAGATGATCTTGATCATGAATGGAGCTCACAAGATCTAAACATGAAAGCACAAAGGAGGAGAAACCAGCCATCTAGCTACTACATGGATCCGTAGTCCAAGGATGAACTACGCACGCATCACACCGGAGGCTTGCATGGTGATGAAGAAGGCCTCCAGGGTGAATTCCCCTCTCCGGCGGTCGGAAGAGCTTCAGATCGCTCCCGATCTAGGGATGGAGATGATGGCGGCTACAGACTCTTTCGTGGATTTTTGATCGGGTACTTAGGGTTTTCGTCCCGAGGGCAATATATAGGCCAAAGGAGAGGCTGAGGGGGTGCCGGGAGCCACCACACCATCCCCTGGCGCGGGCCAGGCCTGGCCGCGCGGCCAGGTGGTGTGACCGGCCCCTGGCCCCTCTCCGTCTTGTATTCTGGCACTTGATCCCTTTCGGAAAAATAGGCACTTTGGCTTTTGTCCCGTCCAATTCCGAGAATATTCATTTTCTGACTTTCCTAGAACCAAAAACAGCAGAAAACAGGCAGCTGGCACTGTGGCTCTTGTTAATAGGTTAGTCCAAGAAACCATATGAAAAGTACTCCAAAGTTGGAACAAAACACAAGAAAGTGGATAAAACCAAGCATGGAACATCAAAAATTATAGATACATTTGCAATGTATCAACATCCCCAAGCTTAACTCCTGCTCGTCCTCGAGTAGGTAAGTGATAAAAAGAAATAACTTTTGAGGTGACATGCACCATCAAAGACTTGATCAAAGTATTTGCAAAACACTCAAAGCTGGGATCATAGTACTTCAATCATAACATGAAAGACAAAGTTCTAGCAATAAGCAAAGAAACTATGATGCAACATGAAAAGGCACAAACAAAAGAATCATGAATAACAATGCTTTGCAAGATGTTTGTTTGTTTCACATAAAGAAAACATAGCATAATAGTATTCAGCTTGTCCCTCAATAGAGTAGCAAATATAAATGCATAGGACACCTTCAAAGTTCATAAGAGTGACTAGATACAATAGTTTAGAACAAGCAATATCAAGTTATGCATCAATCAACTAGTCTTGGGACAATGCACATAGAACTAAGAATGGCCACTATGCTCTCAAATAAGGTGCATAAAGATAGAAGGTGGAGACTCAATATAATGGTGGAAGAAAAGACTTTTGTAAAAGGAAGCAGGGATTCAAGTCTCATAAAGAGCTTCCAAAAATTATGATACTTAAAGCTTTCAGCTCTCATTGCCCCTATCATAAGCATCTTGAAGTGATTAAGGTTAAAGTGAACAAACTATGGTGTACATGCTTGTGAGTATAAGTCGGAAATCTCATGTCCCTTGTATACGAGGCGCTCCTCATGCTACTCAAGTTTAGTCACCGGTAAGTTCTTGTCCTTTGTAAGTACATGTGTATCATTGAGAAGCATGTGCAGGTACCCTTGCCCGATGATACGGAAGAATCCCCATATCAAAATGACAAGGCAAGCAGACAACGAGCATCTCAGCATTCTTCTTATTTACCATGGGAATATGGTGCTTTTTTCTCTCTTTCCTCTTTTCATAGTATCTCTTTTTTTCCTTTTTCTCTTTTTTCTCAATATAGGACTCTTTTTTTATAAGAAGAATGCTTCATAGACAGCTCATTATGGTTACGCTGCAGGTTTCCACCATGTCAGCATGGATTAGACCAGCGACCCAGACGTTTCTCTAACACATATACATAACTCCATGGACTTACAAGCTCCCCTTTCATTTCACACCGACGACATCCATATACAAAAGAGCATGATATCAACTAGGTACAAGTACCATGTGCAATATTGAAAGCGTTCCCCATGTAAGCATGGTTCTGCTAATTCGCAACAAATAAGTGCAAGCATATACAACATAGAAGACACAATGGTTCAAGTTTATTAAGGGCAAGTAAAGTAAAGTGTGCCATCAAGTTCGTGAGAGCTTTAATCACTAGTTTTCTCATAACAAGTGGAAGATAAACAAAAGCATGAATATACTTGGAATAGCATAAGCTAGTAGGTAGGTATGGTGGACTCTTTGGAATAACTTGGTTTAGGGAGTTGGATGCATGAGTGGAACTCATACTTGGTGGTGGAGGCTAGCAAAAGACTAGGAGCGACAAATTAAGAGAGCAATAATGGCCATAATCATGCAGAGCGACAAAACATCATTGATCAAAGCATAAAGTGATACTACAAGTTGAAAACTAAAGGATCATAAAGGCTATGGTGACTTGAGGTAGTCATAACATGGTGTGAGCATGCGCCAAGTCAACCCAAATAAAGCATCAAAGGAGAATACCACTATACTATGCTTTAATATGCTAAAACAACGCATGATTCATCCATGGCACATTAAGCAATCTCAATTGTTTATAACAAGTCATGCTATAGCAAAGAATACTAAGCATAATGTAACACCCTCGCCTGATAAAATTTGAGTTCTCGTATAGTGCCAATCCTCGGATCGGTTCAACGGCACACAGATGTATGAATACCAAAGAATATAACAGTGCATCATTATTACATCAAATGATCCAGAATCTGTAATTATTACATAATGCATAGCTCAAAGGCTAGCTCAAATAACAAAGTAGCATACGGAAGCATAAACAGATAGTAGGCTCCATCTTCAATTGTGACACAGGCGAACAACTGTTGAGTGGAGTATCGCGACCTATTCGATCACTCATAATCGGTATAACCTGCAACATAAAACGTAGCAGCCCCGAAGGGTCAACACTTGGAATGCACTGGTAAGTGGAACGATGAGAGAATCAACAAGGCTAATAACTATATGCATATCTGGCTTGTGGGGTTCAGGCCTAGTTGCAGCAGCAAAATACTTTATCCTATCTTTTGTAAATCATTTGTAAAACATTTGATCTTCTTCACACAACCCAATTATGTTTCAACCATAAGTTTTAGCAATTACAAGTTAGAATGAATGAGAACATGTCATAGCATCCACAATTCAGCAACTCAAACGTCCATTACCGGGGACACGGCTAAGCACTTAGTTTTACACCCTCCAAGGGTTGCACACTTTACCCATATGACTTGGTCGACCCGCTCGTACCGCGGCACGCATATTGAGTCGTGATAGGGAGAAGTCCAAGAAGAGATAATTCGGGAAGTAGCTCCCCAAGCCCATCCACGCACCGTTCCAACCTATCACAAATCACTACATCTCTGGATACAAAGAGCTCGGGTCGCCACAACCTACTAAGTCCATCCAGCCACCCATAACTCACTGGCATATGGCTGTACACGTAAGCTACCAAATCAAGACACTAATCATTTCTCAGAAACCTGGGTGGCCATCCACAAGTGAACTACTCGGGTAAACCATAGACATGGGCCCGGCATTCACGAACCAAGCAATTACCAATCCACCCAGATAGTTCATTAATTAAGTTGTTTTCACTTTCCAAACACGTCCTTTCAAAACAAGCTTTGCCATGGTGTATCCTACCCTCGTCTACATAAGCACAGCTAAGCACAGCTACTCACGACGGCTCGTCTAACAAGATAGGCTACGGCATAATAGGATAGCATAGCAATAGATAGAACTTGTAAAACAAAACAAGCTATAATGCATATAGAAAGTAAATAGGATATTTATGAAGCTCCACTTGCCTTTAGTTGATATAGTCGTTCAAACAATCCTCACAATTGCAATCATTGCACTCGTCGCACTCAAAAGACTTGCAATCACAATGCTCGCAATCATAGCTATAGCGATCATAGTAGTTACACTCCTCGCGATCTATCGTTCAAAAGCAAAAGCACAACAACATATCATTCAAACATTGCAATCATGCAACAATACAACAATACAATAAAACAGTGATGATCCAATGCATGCATGATGATTTAATATGTCATAATGGTTGTAGTTAGTTATCTAAACAATACTAGATCACATGATGCATGTAGAAGTGTTTTAATGCAATATAGTATTTGTTATCCAATTTCAATTGCCAATAAAGGGGTTTTAACATAACTGTTGTAGCTTTTATACTAGATGCCGAATTAAATTTATATCTGAACTGTAATGGATAGAGGGCTTTAATACGAACCAGTAGCAAATGGATTCACCCTAATCGGAGTTATAGATCTTTTTCTAGGATTTATTTAGTGTTTAATGGAGTTTAATAAATCTGAACAGATCGTACTGACAACAAACAAAGCTAAGTACAGATCTGAAAACTACGAAAGCCTAAATAATTCCTCAGAGTTACAGCTATAATACTTTTCCTTCCCGACTGAGTGGGCCGGCCGGTGGCCCATTTCGTTTTTTTTCTATTTTGGTATTTTCTTTATATCTTTTGCATACGAACTCCAAATGATATGATTCTTGTTTCTAAATTTTTATAAAATTCAGTAAATCATTATAGGATTATATTTGTAACATTTTCACTAGTTTGAAGATGATTGATTTATAAATGTCTATATATTCCTTATAGGAACATTTGGGAAAATCAACTATCAGATCTAGATATTAGGATTTGGATTCGATTTTTGGGAACTTTGCATGGATGTAATGCAATGCTTATGAATGCTTCATGATTTTCATTTTTGCAAACATTCACACAAATCCTAAAACTAAAACTCAATTCACGTCTTTTTACCTATATGGCTACTTAGGTATTATCAAAAGGATATAGGGTTTTTTGCATTTGGCCTTATATGGCTACTATGCAATATTTGTAAATAGCTTCTTAGGGTTTTATTTTAACCACTCAACCAAAACACACAATGCCACAAATGCCCAAAACAACAAGTTCAATCATGTAACATGAAGGAACACATTCTTAACGTCCAATGAAAATGAAGATGTCATATTATCTTCTCTCTTTTCAAGCAAGTGGTGAAAAGCATCTAGAATGGTTTCATAAATCGAAGTAGAGACTTAAAGGGTCAAATAGGGAAATTAGAATATCACTCCACCATAATTTGGAAAGTCATTTAATTCCCTCTCTTTAATCATCTAAGCATGGTTGGATATTTAAAGAATCAAATGGTTGAAAAGAAAATTAAAACAAGTTGGATAGTCATGTTAATCCAATCTCATACAAGTTTCTGAATTCAAGGAAGGAAAATCATAACAGAAAGTTTCTTTTCTTTGAGAAATTTCAACAAAGTCAAAACAATTCAACCAAGTTATTTTATTAACTTTACATTCCAAAATTAGGAGAATTTTGGGATGTGACAAACTACCACCCTTAAAAGGAATCTCGTCCCGAGATTCGGGAAGGCTAGAAAGAAATAGGTTCAGGATACAGTAGAGTGCTACCACCCTTAAAAGAAAATCTACTAGGTCACTTCTTGAGGATTCATCCTTTAGACATTTATTGGCATGATGTCTATTACACATTTTGTTCTTTAGGATTATCATATTCTAGAGAAACACTACTTGAACTAGCGAAACCCTCATGGTGATCAACTAGGGAACATTTTCTTCATGCTGCCCCTTTAAATACTATTGAAGGTTTATCCTTACCGTAAATTCCTATGGTTAGCAACAAGTGCTTTTGTAAAGATGCCAGATCATACCATTCTAAGGGCTAGGCTTAACGCTGACTCTCTACTAAGGTTGAAAAGGCACTTAAGATTCGCAAATCCAACAATACAAGAGCGAATAATAAGAGTATTCGGTATGGGGGCCAATCCATCCCGCACTCAAACTATTATTTTGCATGAGGATAGGAGAATCACGTTTTTCTATCACTCGGACAACCTCACTTTTCTTGCAGATCGTTTCCATGGGCAAAAACCAAGGTTTAGTGTGGACTCCCATGTATTCAATCAACAAGGCTACTATAACAAGGTAAATTATCGATACTTCAACACCTTTGGGTTGCGTAAATCTACTACAAAACATCAGTTGCAACACTTCATACTTCCATATCCTTTTGCTGCATTAGACGAACTATTCACACTCTTTGGGCATCATCTTCCAAATATTTTCACTAACTAATTCTCCATATAATCAACACATCATTCTAATCTTCAAGGTTTTAAGATAGAGAAGAATAGATTCTAGGGGAAAGAAACTACTAAGGAAGAACTCCAACCCATGCAAACAAGCACATACACCAATAAGCATACAAACATTCAACCATAAGCAATCAACACACAAGCAACAATCATAACAAGCTACACTCAAGCCAAAATAATTTTGTTTATGTTCCAGAAGTTTTGTTTTAATGGCATACCATCCACAAAATAGTTTTCATTTGATTAAAATTTGTTTGGGGTGAACCTACAATCATAAAAGCAATGGACAGAATCTGTCCTGAAACTACAGCAGTGTTCACGATTTTTTCTGGGCACCTTAAACTTATCAGGAATTTTAGCCAATTTTTGTGCAGGTGCTACAGGTAATTATGCTCCAGATCCTAAAATATGACCGCAATCCGAGTTACCAGTAAGGAATTAAAAATCGCGCGGTACAACTGGTCAGGCAGAAAACTGCAGCAGTAATACCACGAATTTTTAATCAAAACCTTCATTAATTCATTATAAAAACTATCAAAAATATTCTGAAACTTTGGGGTATCAAATAGTACAACTTAAACATAATAAACCAGCTAACACACAAGTTCTTGCATCGATTGATTGCTAGATCTAAACGAAATCCTATCAAAACTATATGGTAGGCATCATCTAACTGTTCTTGGATCTCGCACTTCTTCGCACGAGTGCTCATCTATAAGTTTTGAACAAGATGAGATTAGAAAAAAATGATCAAGAATTACAAGAATCTAATAAGTACAAAGTTTTGAATTCATCCTACAAAGAGTCTTCCTTCTATGTTTTAAAAGAGAAGGGTATGAGAATTGAAGTGACAAGGAGATACAAGAAAGAATTGTAAGATGAGAATAGATAGAATGAAAGAGGATTTATATTTATATGGTTTTCCTATTCCAATCCTAGGTCACGATCCTACAGTCAACACACTGCTCTGATACCATTCTGTAACACCCTCGCCTGATAAGGCTGAGTTTCTGTGTATAGTGCCAATCCCTGGATCGGTTCACTAGCACACACAGTACATATGAATACCAAAGAATATAACAGTGCATCATTATTACATCGAATGATCCAGAATCTGTAATTATTACATAATGCATAGCTCAAAGGCTAGCTCAAATAACAAAGTAGCATACGGAAGCATAAACAGATAGTAGGCTCCATCTTCAATTGTGCCACAGGCGAACAACTGTTGAGTGGAGTATCGCGACCTATTCGATCACTCATAATCGGTATAACCTGCAACATAAAACGTAGCAGCCCCGAAGGGTCAACACTTGGAATGCACTGGCAAGTGGAACGATGAGAGAATCAACATGGCTAATAACTATATGCATATCTGGCTTGTGGGGTTCAGGCTTAGTTGCAGCAGCAAAATACTTTATCCTATCTTTTGTAAATCATTTGTAAAACATTTGATCTTCTTCACACAACCTAATTATGTTTCAACCACAAGTTTTAGCAATTACAAGTTAGAATGAATGAGAACATGTCATAGCACCCACAATTCAGCAACTCAAACGTCCATTACCGGGGACACGGCTAAGCACTTAGTTTTACACCCTGCAAGGATTGCACACTTTACCCATATGACTTGGTCGACCCGTACTGCATGACGCATATTGAGTCGTGATAGGGAGAAGTCCAAGAAGAGACAATTCGGGAAGTAGCTCCCCAAGCCCATCCACGCACCGTTCCAACCTATCACAAATCACTACATCTCTGGATACAAAGAGCTCGGGTCGCCACAACCTACTAAGTCCATCCAGCCACCCATAACTCACTGGCATATGGCTGTACACGTAAGCTACCAAATCAAGACACTAATCATTTCTCAGAAACCTGGGTGGCCATCCACAAGTGAACTACTCGGGTAAACCATAGACATGGGCCCGACATTCACGAACCAAGCAATTACCAATCCACCCAGATAGTTCATTAATTAAGTTGTTTTCACTTTCCAAACACGTCCTTTCAAAACAAGCTTTGCCATGGTGTATCCTACCCTCGTCTACATAAGCACATTAAGCATTACCTACTCCACGGCTCGTCTAACAAGATAGGCTACGGCATAATAGGATAGCATAGCAATAGATAGAACTTGTAAAACAAAACAAGCTACAATGCATATAGAAAGTAAATAGGATATTTATAAAGCTCCACTTGCCTTTAGTTGATATAGTCGTTCAAAAAATCCTCACAATTGCAATCATTGCACTCGTCGCACTCAAAAGACTTGCAATCACAATGCTCGCAATCATAGCTATAGCGATCATAGTAGTTACACTCCTCGCGATCTATCGTTCAAAAGCAAAAGCACAACAACATATCATTCAAACATTGCAATCATGCAACAATACAACAATACAATAAAACAATGATGATCCAATGCATGCATGATGATTTAATATGTCATAATGGTTGTAGTTAGTTATCTAAACAATACTAGATCACATGATGCATGTAGAAGTGTTTTAATGCAATATAGTATTTGTTATCCAATTTCAATTGCCAATAAAGGGGTTTTAACATAACTGTTATAGATTTTGTACTAGATGCCGAATTAAATTTATATCTGAACTGTAATAGATAGAGGGCTTTAATACGAACTAGTAGCAATTGGATTCACCCTAATCGGAGTTATAGATCTTTTTCTAGGATTTATTTAGTGTTTAATGGAGTTTAATAAATCTGAACAGATCGTACAGACAACAAACAAAGCTAAGTACATATCTGAAAACTTGTAATTTAATTCCAGAATCATGTTCTATACAATTTTGTGAATCTAGGGGTATATCATTTGTATTTTTCTGAGTTGTATTTTATTTTCTAGGAATTAATTGCTCCAAATAGTGTATGAAACCATTTAAATAATCACGAAAAGTACTTATAGTAAATGTCTGATACAAATACATATTAATACTCTACACAATTTTTTGAATCCAACGGTATATTATTTGCAATGTTTGGACATAGTATGAATTTTCTATGGATTTTACAAGTTAGATCTATAATCTGCAATTTTAAATTCGAACGGAATATTTCAGGGAATATTCCGCTGACTGGACAAGTTGACCGTGCAGGCTGACTGGGACTAGACGCTGACATCACGATGACGTGGCGGTGACGAGGCAACTGATCGGGACGATTTAATCTCGATCGTCGGGATGAGATCCGGTGGCTAGAAGAGAAGTTGGCTCAAAATAGACCCGATTTTGCCTCACAAAGGATTAGAAGTAGATCTGTGTTAGAGAGACAAATCCGTAGGTCAAATCAAAAAACTTTGAACATGGAAGTTGTGGAGGATGATTAGATCTACCTTTTCACCAAAGAAATTTGGATTTGAAGAAACGAGCGCGAGAAGATCTTGGAATTACGCCATCAGATCTGAAATATTGTGTTGCGAAATTTTCCAGCTGTGGTGGATGAAAAGAGGTGAGGTTTGTCGGAACTGAAAGATTTCGACGAGATCTACAACTTTCGTGTTGAAGCCGAAGGCAGCCGACGAAGTTTAGATGGGTTTAGAAGCGAAATACGATTCGGTAGGGTGTAGATTCGGGATTTCGGGAAGGAAAAGTGTTATAGCTGTAACTCCGAGGGATTATTTAGGCTTTTAGGATGGTGGGAGGATAGATCTTGAAGTAGAGAACAAGTAGAAACAAACGGAAGTCAATTCGGAGTTATAGATAAAAAATTATAAGAGTTTTAGTAGAGGTATGTTTGAAAAAAACGATTCCGCACGAATTTTAAAGCGGAGGTGGGATGGATGGGTTCTCCCTGCCATGGTGGCTGGTTCGGTCGGCTGAGTGGGCCGGCCGGTGGCCCATTTCGTTTTTTTTTCTATTTTGGTATTTTCTTTATATCTTTTGCATACGAACTCCAAATGATATGATTCTTGTTTCTAAATTTTTATAAAATTCAGTAAATCATTATAGGATTATATTTGTAACATTTTCACTAGTTTGAAGATGATTGCTTTATAAATGTCTATATATTCCTTATAGGAACATTTGGGCAAATCAACTATCAGATCTAGATATTAGGATTTGGATTCAATTTTTGGGAACTTTGCATGGATGTAATGCAATGCTTATGAATGCTTCATGATTTTCATTTTTGCAAACATTCACACAAATCCTAAAACTAAAACTCAATTCACGTCGTTTTGCCTATATGGCTACTTAGGTATTATCAAAAGGATATAGGGTTTTTTGCATTTGGCCTTATATGGCTACTATGCAATATTTGTAAATAGCTTCTTAGGGTTTTATTTTAACCACTCAACCAAAACACACAATGCCACAAATGCCCAAAACAACAAGTTCAATCATGTAACATGAAGGAACACATTCTTAACATCCAATGAAAATGAAGATGTCATATTATCTTCTCTCTTTTCAAGCAAGTGGTGAAAAGCATCTAGAATGGTTTCATAAATCGAAGTAGAGACTTAAAGGGTCAAATAGGGAAATTAGAATATCACTCCACCATAATTGGGAAAGTCATTTAATTCCCTCTCTTTAATCATCTAAGCATGGTTGGATATTTAAAGAATCAAATGGTTGAAAAGAAAATGAAAACAAGTTGGATAGTCATGTTAATCCAATCTCATACAAGTTTCTGAATTCAAGGAAGGAAAATCATAACAGAAAGTTTCTTTTCTTTGAGAAATTTCAAAAAAGTCAAAACAATTCAACCAAGTTATTTTATTAACTTTACATTCCAAAATTAGGAGAATTTTGGGATGTGACACATAAAGCCAAAACAATATCAAACATGGCATGACAAAGCATAGGCCACAGTGAAACACAAGCTCTTTTTACCACATAAGCATGAACTTTCCTACTCTTTTCCAAACCAAACCAAACTATTTGCAAACCAAATGTATGAAAGAGGGGGTCCAACCAATTTATTCAGAAAACTAAGCAAACCAAAGCAAACAAAAACCAAAATGAAAAAGAAGACGCTCCAAGAAAAACACAACTGTGCATGAAACAATAAAAATGAAGTGTTTGGAAGAAACCTGGAATTTTTATTGATGAAGAAGGGGATGCCTTGGGCATCCCCAAGATTTGACGCTTGTACTTCTTGGATATTTCTTGGGGTGACACGCGTGGCATCCCGAAGCTTGAGCTTTAGTCCATCCTTCTTCTCATTACTCATTCCTTCCATACACCTGAAAATTTTCCTTCATACAAAACTTCACACAATCTCATTAGCAACATTAGTGCACTTAAGATAAATAAGTCTCAAGGTTCAGTTCTAACACCAAATAAACTTCCATTAGAACACTAGCTACTGTAGCACTTTCCTCAAAAAGCTCAATTCCCCAAAAGAACTAAAGAAGGAACTAAGAAGAAGCAAATGCAGAAAATGGCAGAAATCTATCAAAACAGACCAGCAGGTAAAGACGCATTTTTTCGAAGACCTTCTATTGATCAAATCAAAAAGTGTTGAACTAATGAAAGTTAGATAACAACCTGGGTCAGAAGCACAAACAATTACAGCTCAATCCGACATACAGAGCTCCCTCAGGAATATTTACGGTGAAGCACAAAAATCTGTTTCGGGACAGCAACTTTCCCAATCATTACTTCACTCTCATTAGAGGTTACTCTTGGCACAAAAAGCAAATAAAAAGGATAAGGAGAGGTTATTACAGAGGTAATAACTTCCAAGACTCATATAAAACTTTTGGGTTATCTCCCAACAAGTACTTTTCTTTAACGCCTTTAAGTTAGGCATAAGAAGCAAAGAAAGAATCAAGTGTTCTCAAATGAAGAAGCATTAAAACCAACTTTCTTGCCCTTATCTCTCTTACTTTTATTTTTAACCTTGGGTAAAATATGATTGTTTGGTGGAGAAGAAAGGTGCATGGTCCCCTTTCCCACATCTATTATTGCTCCAAGGAGTTCTAATAGGGACCTTCCAAGTGTAATTTGTCCTTTTCCTGCACATTCAATAACAAGATAATCAATAGAAATCGTTTTCCCAAGGATTTTTGTGAACACTCCTTCAGATATTCCAAGAGGTAATATGGTAGTATTATTAGTAAGAGATATTTCTTTTCCTCCCTCAATGAGCCCCCAAGTAGTCAGAGATTTATAAATATCTTTGGACATAAGGCAAAATTCAGACATGATATCACGACGAGCTTGAAAAGTTTCAGTGTTCATCTCAATTTTTACTATAGGAAACCACTTTGATGGTTCAGATTTTTTTGGAACATAATCGTGATGCTCCCTAAGCATATTATATCAACTTTCTAATCTAGTAATGCTAGCCTCAAGAGTGTCCAACCTAGCAAATATTTTTGCGAAAGAAGTATCAGTTTGGTTAGGCAAGTTGTAAGTGAGGATCAATTTCTTTATAGCATTAGTAGCATCATCCTCATTACAATGGAGGAAATATCCTCCCACAACAGAATATAAAGCATATCTATAGAAAAGACCAATTCCAAGGTAAAAACTGCTAAGGAATAAGCTTTGAGTCATTTTAGGCTCAGTTTTTTCATGTAGATCGGAGATTCTAGACCAAGTTTCCTTAAAACTTTCCTCAATTCCTTGTTTAAAAGTGAAAATCATATCCTCGGGTGACATAGTGATTGAGGCAAGGATAGACATAGTGACAACTTAGGATAGGAACTAATTTTTTTGTGTTTTTCAAATAAGAAAGCAAACAAGTAAAACTAATTTTTTTGTGTTTTTTGAAGAACAAAACAAGCAAACAAAGCAAAAAGAAAACTAAGCAAAACAAAAACAACAAAGTAAAGAGATTGGTTATGAGGGACCCCCCTTGTGAAGATGTCCTTGACTCCCCGGCAACGGCGCCAGAAAACCTCTGCTGGCCCGTGGTTGACGTGGGAGCTTCTTCTTTTAGTCCCCGGCAACGGCGCCAGAAAAGATCTTGATGCGCTTGACTTTCGACGTAGAGCTCGTTGGGAACCCCAAGAGGAAGGTATGATGAGCACAGTAGTAAGTTTTCCCTCAGTTATGAAACCAAGGTTTAATCGAACCAGTAGGAGCAAGGAAACACCCCAAAGGTGTTGCTAGCTGAGCTTTGGCAGGGCGCACTACCGGTGCTAGTAGCAACATGGAGACCTGCACAACACAACCACAAAACTTTGTCCCCAACTTGCGATGAGGTTGTCAATCTCACCGTGTTTTGTGGAAAACAAAGGATTAAACATATCGAATGGAAAGAAGTAAAAGTTTGCAGAAAGTAAACACAAAGCAGAAAACAGTTGTAGATTGTATGTAAAGAAAAAGGACCGGGATCCATAGTTCACTAGAGGTAGCTCTCCTTAAGATAGATAACATGCTGGGTGAACAAATTACAGCGGGGCAATTGACAAACACCGAGAAAGCAATACATGCATATACTAATCATCTTGACTCCTCTGAGACTTGATTGGGCATTACAACATTATACATAGACCGCCATCCAACTGCATCTATGACTAATAATCCACCTTCAGGTTATCATCCGAACCCCCTCCAGTATTAACTTGTAAGCAACATATTATTGCTTTAGGAACTACGTGTAAAGTAAACAATACGATTGTTCTATGAACAAAGGATTGTTGTTTTCTACCTAGTAGCAACAACACATCTAGTACCTTAGAGATTTCATCACTTCCCAGTTACGAGGCATGAACCCACTATCGAGCATAAATACTAACTCTTGGAGTTGCTAGCATCTACTTGGACAAGATAGCTACTAACAACGGAAAGCATGCAAGATCTCAAATAACAAAGACATGATAGAATCAATAATCAATCCGAAATAGCATCTCAATATCCATCGGATCCCCGCAAACACAACATGTATGAATTACAAATAGATGATCTTGATCATGAACTGATCTCACAAGATCTAAACATGAAAGCACAAAGGAGGAGAAACCAGCCATCTAGCTACTACATGGATCCTTAGTCCAAGGATGAAACCAGCCATCTAACTTTCCTGGAACCAAAAACAGCAGAAAACAGGCAGCTGGCACTGTGGCTCTTGTTAATAGGTTAGTCCAAGAAATCATATGAAAAGTACTCCAAAGTTGGAACAAAACACAAGAAAGTGGATAAAACCAAGCATGGAACATCAAAAATGATAGATACATTTGCAATGTATCAGGAGCCATGAGCATTGTGGCCGCCACTGGGACACTTTCTGGCGCTGCGCTACTTAGCACATATAGCTAAGGTTCAACAACCTTATCAAAGTTCTATTGTCCTCCCACTTAACTTTTCACGAAAAATTCCTTCTCAAGAAACTTGATGTTCCAAGTGACAAACTCTTTTGTCCACGATGTTATGGAGGAATTCCCAACAAATTATTTGGGGTAACCTACAAAGTCATGCTTATCCGACTTTAGTTGTAAACATTTAAATTATGCATAGCTTACCAAAATTTAAGAAAAGACAATTCAGGTTTTATCCCAAATCATAACTCATATGGTGTCATTTCAATGGATCACGATGGTGCTCTTTGCAGTGTAAAAGCGGTAGTATCTAAAGCTTTAATCCTTAAAACATAATCGCAGTTTTATAAATTACACCTTTGATCTTACCATGTCAAACAAGGTTTGATTTGATCTCTCGAACATACCATACTCCTGTGGTTTATCGGGAAATGCAAATTCATGGAACAATTCCTGAAATCTTAGGTGTTTTGCTAAACCTGTAACTCCAATATCTTCCTTTATGATCAAATCATAAACTCTTTTATTTTCTTGTTACAATGTTTTTTCACTTCATCTTGAAAGTCTTTGAACAATTTTCAAATGTTTCATACTTCTTCCTTATTAAGTACATATATAGATATATTCACTCAAATTTCTGGAGAAAACATATGAAGCAAAAAGATCCATCGCATATGGCTACACATAATGGACTATGCACATCAGCATGCACAATTTCCAATAAGCTAGTCATCCATTCCTCTTTGGCCTATGAATGAAGTTTCAATTATCTCGAGGAAAGTTTCACAAGCGTCAATTGATCAAAATTAAGAGACTCCAAAAATCCATCAACACGGAGTTTCTTCATGTTTACTTTCCAATATAATTCAAACAACGATGTCACTTCATAAGTGATCTTCCAATCATTTGTCTCACGACATTTTAGCAATAATGTTTATGGATGTGATTTCTCCAACTAGACTTGTAAAACTTCATCCATCCTTTATGGAATACAGTAATTATTTGAACAACCATTGTTCTCGTAATATCGGAACAAATAAAAATTATTAAAACAAATCTTGAAGGCTAGGTTTGATGACAATGAAAAAACACAATAACACTTTATTTGTTTTCGATGAACATCATCACTTATTCTCTTGCTAGTTACTTAGGCCGCTGCAGTTCATGAATTGTGTTGTTCTGTATGACACTTCACACCAACCAATTCGGTATCCAATACCGGCATCCAATACCTAAGAACCACATTGTTTAACAAGCAAGGAATACAGCCATAACATGTATATCTTCTATATACCTAGGTTGGACATCTCCAACCTTTTTCTTTTCTTCCAAATATTTTATAGATTCTCTTTCAACAATTCCTTTTCTTTTAAAAGAATCTAGCAACATCAATAGTGGTGTCATTCACATGACACATAGTACAAAGTGTATATAGTCAAATACTAATACCTTTGGACTTGCACTTTGAAGTGGATCACCATCATCAAATGTTTGGTGTTCTTTCAAAAATCCATTCTTTAGTAATCTATTAGTGTAGTAAACATTTTACTTACATCTTCTATTCATCCTTATCATGACAACTTTCACGATCAGGTTACTATATCCTATAAGGAAGAATCGCGAGTATAATGTTAGTTTCCAAAACGTTTTTGGGAGATCCGGATGCCTAGCATCTCCATCGTTCACAAATTCTCATACAGTATGAGAACATGAATGTTTCTAAATTATACTCTGTCATAATGCAACCAAAAACATTGTTTCAGATGTCACAATATCTTCCATACATGATGGTTTCTGAAACAATTTTTCAGCTCCTAGATAATCCTGATATTAAAACAACTTTTGAATATCAATAATCATGGAGGTAAACATGATACTTTAGATACTAACATTGGAATTCTTACTCTTGATTTAATACTACTTATTAAACTTCATGGAGTAAATAGAGTTTGCTAAAAGTTTGCAATAGGACTTCTAAACTTTAAATTGACATTCAAAACAATATGATACCAGTTTTTAAAGTAAATATCCAGAATTCTATAGTTCTATTATCTCTATTAAAACTAAGCATAAGGTAGTGAACAGATGCCAATGACTACAACAAATTATGCAAATTCACTTTGATTTAGTTTATGACAAATTGAGTTCGACTAATCTAAATTCGAAATGAACCCCCACTCAAAAACGACATCCCTCTTGCCTTTTTGGTGATTACATGAACCAAATCCACTACACCAAGTCCGATCATCACGTAAGTCGGTGTAGCTTCAAAGACGAGCATCAATATGGGCATCACATCAACTATATGACTCATTCTTAACCTTTCGGTCCGTGTTCCGAGGCCATGTCTGTATATGCTAGGCTCACCAAGTAAGAACCTTAGTATTCGCATGTGTAAAACTGTCTTACACCTGTTGTATGAAAGCGTAGAGTCGAGTACACCCGATCATCACGTGATGTCTCGAAACACGATCCATAGAACGGTGCATACTTAAGGAAGAACACATTTTATCTTGATATTTAAATGAGGGATCATCTTATAATGCTACTAAACACCAAACTAACAATATAAGATGCAAACATAATATGTGTAAAGTGGAATGATATGGTCCATGCATTTGATCACCATAATGTGCATCGTGGTATGATCTGTATCATTCTTTGTGTGTAAGGCCAAGGTCTATGGAACTTACACGTTAGGTGTGTTGTAAGGGTATCTACCATACATCTACTTACAACATTACCATATCATGACACTATCCCAACAACAATCTAAACTAGACGCCTCTAATTTATCCATTACAAGTTTTACGTGGCTTAGGGCTTTTGGAGATAGAACCGGTCTTACCTACGAACATGGAACCACAACGATGATAACTAAGTTATTAGCAACTCGTTGTAAATCATATATTGACTATAGTAGGAGAGACAGACACCCGCTAGCCACTTATGCAAAACTAGTTGCATGTCAGTCGTGGAACCGGTTTCATGTGCGATGACATGTAAAGTTGGTCCGGACCGCTTCATCCCACTATGCCACCAATATCCAAAATACATGAAAGATGCAATAACATGATCATCATCGCCCACATATAAACATATGTGTACTACCCGTGCAAAGCACCTACGCATAGATTAGGCTCTGATACCACTGTTGGGTTCGCAACATAGAAAACAAAAAATTTCCTACGATGGGAACTATCACCAAGATCTATCTATTACATACAAGCAACAGGTGGATATACATCCATAGAGAACTTACCCTCGAAGACAACAAAGTTTTATTAAAGATATGGAACTCGTGGATGATGTAGTCATACACTTGACGATCTCAAGATCGTGATGAAGTCTAGCAGGTTCGGCTCCAGCACGTCCATCAGATCCAGCTCCAGCAAGTCCAGCACCACCAAGTCCAGCACCGCAAAGCAGCGGTGCATCCATGATCACACACACATCCGGTACCCCGACAACCTCCATCCCTCGCTCCAGCAAAGCAGCGGAAGAAGCAACTCCTTTCCAGATAAAGCCACCGGGAACATGTATCTCGCTAATCCGAGACCATGGGGAATAACTAGAGGTGGAGAGAGATCCTTCACGAGGAGGTGTGAGATGAGAGGAGGGAGTGGGGGGCCTTTTATAGGGAGGGGCATCCCCTCACCATGGCCGGCGGCCAAAGGAGGTGCCCCGCCTCTTCCACATTCATGTTGGTGGAGCTCCCACTCACATAATTAGCCTCCCACTCAAAATTCCACTCACCTCCATTAAATTTCCACCAAATTTAATGCAATCTCTCATTAAATAAAACTATTTTATTTATTTTATTCAGATTTTTGTTAATTACTTTAATTAACAAACATTCACATAAAACCCCCTACAACACTTCAATATCACATGCAGAACCAGTTTCTGCAATTTCACCCGAAACAATTCCGGTTTCCAACGAAATGATTCCAGCGCTTTCTTAAATCTTTATCTGAAACATATTTGCTCCAAATGGTGTCGGTATCCCTTAAGTGTGTCACCCTATGGTTCGCAAATAATGCAAACATGATCGAGACCCCTCTCCGATCAATAATCAGTAGTGGGACCTAGAGATCCATACTGACTCCCACATATTCAACGATGACTCTTGTGATCGTGTGAACCTTTAACGTTGCAACCAAATCCCTTTGTCTCGCGATATATTACATGTCCAAGATTCGATCATCGGTATCTTATTACCTAGTTTGATCTCATTACCGACATGCACTCTTTTCTTGTTCCCTTGATATAACATTGTAGTGATCTCATCACTTGCTTGCAAGCTATTTCAATGTGATATCACCGAGAGGGCCCAGAGTATATCTATCCCTCATCGGGATTGACAAATTCCATTCTTGATCCATGAGCCTCAACATAACACCTTCGGAGTGTCTGAACCCACCTTTATAGTCACCCTTTTACGGTGTGACGTTTGATGTTATCAAGTCACTCTTCCGATGTTAGCAATTAACATGATCTCATGGTCTAAGGACTAAGATTACTTCGTATGATGTTATAGCAATATAAACATAATGACTTTGATCATAATGCTATACTTCAGATGAATGTGCATAACATCATTTCACAAATGCTGTGACGTCGTTATTAACAACATCCAATGTCCATGATCAGGAAACCTTGATCATCTTGTTAATCAACGAGCTAGTTTATATGAGAGGCATTACTAGGAACTTTATATTTTGTTTATTAAACACACATGTATTAACGTTTACAATTAATACAATTATAGAATGCAAAATAAACATTTATCATAAACAAGGAATAAGATAATAACCACTTTATTATTGCCTCTCGGGCATATTCCCTTCAGGTATAACTTTGTGCTAATTTTTTTCTTCATATGCACTAGAGGTGTTCGGTGAAATGCCTGTTAGTGCGATGCCACTTGAGTTCACACAAGACAAAACATGATATGAGGTGCCAGAGCCACACTTAAGTTTTCTCATCTTTGTTTCCAAGTGTCCTAAAAGGTTAGCAATTATGTTCTTGTTTAGACTACACGGTAGTAATTTTATCATCGTGATTGCATTTGATATATATGGTTGTATATATGATGCAGATGAGTCATCCATGGATGTACGGTGACCGACGCTCTGATACTTATGGAGAAGGCGTGTGTTCTTTTCGCCTTGTGGCCGAGGCGAACAAGCGACGGGATGGTTTTATGTGTTGTCCATGTGTTGAATGTCGTAATGAGCAGGCTCGCACTTCCTCATGAGTCATTTAGAGCCACCTACTTCAGTCTGGCTTCATGTTCGGATATAATGTTTGGACCAAGCACGAAGAAAGAGGGGTTATGACGGAGGACAGCAATGAAGAAGAGAACGATGATGACAACTACCAATCTATGTTTCTTGAATATGCTGATACCACAATGGAAGATAAGAAGAAGAACGGGAACAAGATGAGCCCGCTGATGATCTTGGTCAGGTCATTTCTGATGCAAAGTGAGACTATGACACAAAAAAGGAGAGGTTGCAGTTCGAGAAGATGTTATAGGACCACAACAAATTGTTGTACCCAACTTGTGAAGATGGCTAGAAGAAGCTGGGTAGCACACTAGAATTGCTGAAGTGGAAGGCAGAGACCAGTGTGACTGACTTGGGATTTGAAAAGTTGCTGGTAATAATGAAGAAGCTGCTTCCAAGAAATAACGAAATACCCTCCAGTATGTACGAAGCAAAGAAGGTTATCTACCCTCTAGGATTAGACGTGCAGAAGATACCTGCATGCCCTAATGATTGCATCCTCTACCGTGGTGAGAAGTACGAGAATATGGATAAATGCCCGATCTGCACTGCATTGTGTTATAAGATCATAAAAGATGACCCTGGTGATGTTGAGGGCGAGCCACCCAGGAAGAGGGTTCCTGCCAAGGTGATGTGGTATGCTCCTATAATACCATGGTTGAAACGTTTGTTCAGAAACAAAGAGCATGCAAAGTTGTTGCGATGGCACATGGAAGACCGTAAGAAAGACGGGAAGTTGATGCACCCTGATGATGGTCGGCAATGGAGAAAAATCGAGAGGGACTTCCCGGACTTTGCTGGTGATGCAATGAACTTATGGTTTGGTCTAAGTATCGATGTCATGAATCCATTTGGGGAGCAGAACTGCAGTCACAGCACCTGGCCCGTGACTCTATGTATCTACAACCTTCCTCCTTGGTTGTGCATGAAACGGAAGTTCATTATGATGCCAGTTCTCATCCAAGGCCCGAAGCAACCCGGCAACGACATTGATGTGTACCTATGGCCACTAGTTGATGAACTTTTATAGTTGTGGGCCAAACCAGGTGTACGTGTGTGGGATGAGCATAAACAGCAGGAATTTAACCTACAAGCATTGCTATTTGTAACCATCAATGATTGGTCTACTCTTAGTAACATTAAAGGACAGACGAACAAAGGATACAATGCATGCACGCACTGTTTAGATGAGACTGAAAGTATATATCTGGATAAATGTAGGAAGAATGTGTACCCGTACAATCGTCGTTTTCTTCTGCCAAGTCATCACTTAAGGAAGAAAGGCAAGCATTTCAATGGCAAGGGAGAAACCCGGACGAAGCCTGTCCCCCGTACTGGTGCTGATGTATTTGGTATGGTCAAGGATTTGGATGTAATCTTTGGAAAGGGTCCTGGAGGACAACCTGTTCCGAAAGACGCCGACGGACACGCACCCATGTGGAAGAAGAAATCTATATTTTGGGAGCTACCCTATTGGAAAGTGCACGAGGTCCTCTCTGCAATCGACGTGATGCACCTGCCGAAGAATTTTTGCGTGATTATTCTAGGCTTCCTGGGCTTGTATGGGAAGTAAAAAGATGCCCAAACAACACAGGGGGACCAGCAACATCATAAAGGACGAGACGGCAAGCATCTAGTGCAGTTTCAAGGGCTTGCCAGCTACGCTCTTACCAAAGAAGAGAAGGAAATCTTTTTTGAAGTCCTTTTCAGTATCAAGGCCCTGTCTGGCTTCTCATCGAATATAAAGGGAATAGTAAATATGAAAGAGAATTTTTTTTCTAAACCTAAAGTCTCATGAGTGCCACGTGCTTATGACGCAATTGCTTCCGGTTGCATTGAGGGGAATTCTACTAGAAAATGTCCGACTAGCCATTGTGAAGGTATGTGCTTTCCTCAATGCAATTTCTCATAAGGTAATCGATCAAGAAAGTCTATCAGGGTTACAAATTGATGTGGTCCAATGTCTGGTCAGCTTCGAGTTGTTGTTCTTGCCATCCTTCTTCAATATTATGACACACCTCCTAGTTCACCTAGTCGAAGAGATTAGAATTCTCGGTCCTATGTTTCTACACAATATGTTCCCCTTCAAGAGGTTCATGGGAGTCCTAAATAAATATGTTCATAACCGCGCTAGGCCAGAAGGAAGCATCTCCAAGGGCTATGGAACAGAGGAGGTCATTGAGTTTTGTGTTGACTTTCTTCCTGACCTTAAGCCGATTGGTGTTCCTGAATCTCAGTATGAGGGGAGGATGACTGGAAAAGGCACACTAGGAAGGAAATCAATGGTATGTAGGGACATACATTCTTTCACTCAAGCACACTACATAGTTCTACATAATTCCACTATGGTGGCTCCGTATATCGAGAAGCACAAGAATAATCTACGCTCTGAAAACCCGGGGAAGCCAGACTCCTTGATTAAAGGGGAACACGAGAAGAATTTCGACAGTTGGTTGCAAACACATCTCATGAATAACACCACTATTGGAGATTAGTTGTACTCATTGGCTAGGTTACCATCTTCTACTATATGTACTTTCCAAGGGTACAAGATAAATGGGAATAAATTTTACACGATTGCTCAAGATAAAAAGAGCACCAACCAAAACAGTGGTGTCCGCTTTGATGCAACAGATGACAATGGGCAGAAGGACACATATTATGTGTACATAGAGGAGATATGGGAACTTGACTATGGACCTACTTTTAAGTTCCCTTTGTTTCGGTGCAAATGGGTCAAGCTGACAGAAGGAGGGGTACATGTAGACCAAAAGTACAGCATGACAACAGTGGATCTCAACAATCTTGCGTACATGGACGAACCATTCGTCCTAGCCAACGATGTGGCTCAGGTTTTCTATGTGAAGGACATGTCTACCAAACCGAGAAAAAGGAAAGATAAGCAAAAGAATACATAATACAATGAGCCAAAGCGCCACATAGTTCTTTTAGGGAAAAGAAACATCGTGGGAGTGGATGACAAGACAGACATGTCAGAAGATTACAATAAGTTTCATGAAATTCCGCCATTCAAAGTGAAAACTGACCCAAGCATCCTATTAAATGATGAAGATTCTCCATGGCTACAGTGTAGAATAAAACCACAACACTAGATGTTGGTGATGTCTAATAATGTATTAAACCTTTCATTTGAGACATAAATATATGTAATGTATTAAACCTTTTATTTGAGACATAAAGGCCCCCTTTCATGTGATACATCTTGCTCAATCAAACTGGACGTCGACGACCAGGTTCTGATCCACGGGAGGTGGTCATCCAAAGAGAAGAAACCATCACAGGAGCATAGCTCGGGTGAGGTCCCAGAAGATGCTGCCAGGTATTGGAAAACCTGACCTCCAACACATACATATAGTGGCAGACGTGCTCGTCCTTCTCCCTGACACGCCTCCGTACCACCTCCTCGGGGGCCGACTTCCTCTGCACTGCTCCTGGACCATGCGACCGCCACCAAAGAAGCTCCGGGTCGATGACGGGACCCGGATTCCTCACCAGGCTACACGTCCTGGAAGGTAGCACCTCCCAGTGCCAGCCCGACGGAGCCTAGTCTCGGACATGCCCGATGGAGCCTAGTACTCCGTCGTCATTGCCGCTGAGTTGTGGACGAACACGTGGGGGCATCCTAAAGTAGGCGTCGAGAAATGTGTGGATGTGTGGCCGGGAATGTGTGGATATGTGGTGTTCATGACGGTCGCCGAACTATATATAGAGGGAAAGGGCGGGAAAATGTGGCAGGAAAAAATATGGCGGGAAAACATGGCGGGAAAATGTGGCTTCATGCAAACAAGATTCATCTTTAGTCCTGGTTGAAGAAACCAACCGGGACTTAAGGGGTGAGTTTCGACACTATGACAGGGGTGAGTGTCGACATTATGTCGTGAGTGTCGACACTATGTTGTGCTATTTTAATCTATAAATAGGCATCCCTATGAAGTTATCAACTACAAACAAGATGGTGTGAAAGAGCAGGGACAACACACTACGACCAAATTCAGGGAGATGCCACCGGAGCCTAGTCCTTCGGCATCTCTCTGAAGCTGGCCATAGAGGCACTCTCTAATATATGAAATTAGTTATCTCCCCAACATATTGATCTAGGTAGAGAAGTTATGAACTACAAGAGCAGGGACAACACTACGACAAACCTTAGGGAGATGCCGCTAGAGCCCAGTCCTCCGGCATCTCTTTGAAGCTGGCCATAGAGGCACTCCCTAATATGTGAAATCGGGACTATAGAATTGGGACTAAAGTTGTAGAGAGACCAACACTAGTAGGAAACGATCCATTAGTCTCGGTTTCTAACTCGGACTACAGAATCGGGACTAAAGTCCCCCTTTAGTCCCGCTGGTCCAACCACAATCCGGGACTAACACTCAGGACATTTATTATTATTAAAAAATGGGACTAAGAAATCGGGACTAAAGGCCCCCTTTAGTCATACTCATATCTAGCCCTATAGTACACAACTTCAGGGTCGTCTTCATCTTCGTCATCGTCGTCGTTGCTAGGCACACGTGGCTGGATCCTAAGCCCAGCCATGGCATATTCCAAGGGTACCTGCCACTCCGGCCTTGGATTCACGACGCGCGAGGGAGGGGGCTCCTTGATGATGAAGTTGCGTAGCCCGCGACCTTCACCATCCCCACCATTCTTGTGGCTCCGTGGAGGGTCAAAGTGCGGGCACCGCAGGCGAGGATGATCTCCCTAGGCGATGTAGCACATCACAACGACGATAGTCCGGTTTGCCCACCACAGGCGACGGCCAACCTCGTTGTGGTTCAACGGGGGAGGGCCATCACCCTCGTACCTACCGAGCTCCCTTTCCTACTGGTTAGCAAAGAAGGCATTCTAGGTGTCGTAGTTGTCGGGATCCCAATAGGAATCCATCCGCTGCTCTGGCATGAACTCGAGGTAGAAGTGGTTCGTGATGGACGCTTGGCAGGTGGAACCTTGAGGCACAGGAGGTACCGGAACTCCTCCAGCGCTCAACATCCCGTTAGCAAGCAACCGGTAGCCTGGCGGGCATGGGTAGCTGGAGGCCCAGAGCGCCTCAGTCTCCGGTAGGGTCAGAATGGCCTAGTATCCAGTGTCCATAACTGTGAGAGGGGAAGATGTGGATGTGTGGATGGCCATGTTGGCCGGCCTAGATATAGAGGGAAAAGGTGGGAAAATATGGCGGGAAGCGGAGGGAACTGGCGGGAAAGCATGACGCGTGGCTTGACGACTCTAAGAAGGGCGGGGAATATATTAAGTCCCGGTTATTGACTCCAACCAGGATTAAAGGCCCCAAAATATAATAGTTAAACCCCAAACCCAAAACCCTAACCCTAACCCAAAACCCTAAACCCTAAACCCTAACCCTAAACCCTGACCCTAACCCAAAACCCTGACCCTAAACCCTAACCCTAAACCCTAAACCCTAACCCTAAACCCTGACCCTAACCCAAAACCCTGACCCTAAACCCTAAACCCTAACCCTAAACCCTGACCCTAACCCAAAACCCTAAACCCTAAACCAGAAACCCGAAACAGAGATTTCAATAAAATATAATAGTTAATGCATTTTTAAATTGAAAATGGCAAAATAGTTAATAGTTTGACTAGTTAGAATAATTATTTTATAAAACAGAAAATGGATTTGGATTACTTGTTCAAATTTAAGCATTTTTTATGTTAAAAGTTTAGTGAGATTCAAAAATATGCAAAATATAATAGTTAATGCGTTTTTAAATTTAAAATGGCAATATGGTTAATAGTTTGACTAGTTAGAATAATTATTTTATAAAATAGAAAATGGATTTGGATTACTTATTCAAATTCAAGAACTTTTCATATAGAAAATTTTCTCAAATTCATAAGTATGCAAAAACTGTATAATTCAAATGTTTAAAAAATATGCAAATTGAAATTTTCTAAAACAGGCGCGCCCCTTAACTGTTTTGGTCAAAAATTTGAAAAAAGGGCCTTTAGTCCCGGTGCTTGCTACGCACCTGGAATAAAGGTGTGCCGTTGGCGCGCGCCCCTTAGGCGGTGCCAAAAACCCTTTAGTCCTGGTGCGAGACACGCACCAGGACTAAAGGGGGGGACCTCTAGTCCCGGTGCGTAGCACGCACCGGGACTAACACTGGTACTAAAGAGCCTTTAGTCCCGGTGCGTGCTACAGACCGGGACTAAAGGTCCCCGCCCTTTATATTACCGCGCTCATTCTTCTCCCAAATCACCACACTCGAGGACGCATGCAGGAGAGCACACAAGGACGACGACGGACACCGACAGGCTGCCAAACTCTCTAGCCTCGGCCACTCGCCGCCCCCACTCTAGTCGCCCCGCCCACTCGAGCCGCCGTCCCCACTCCAGCCACCGCTCGCGCGCCCCCGGCCAGGTACCCCACCGATCCCCTTTCCCTCCCGTACGTCCGGCTACAATGGCGGTGCGGGCGAGCAGGCCGGGGCGGCGCCCCCGGCCACTTCTAGTTTATTTTATTTTATTTTGTAGTGTATATAGTAGTGTAATATTATTTAGTAGTATAATATTTTTAGTAGTGTAATGTTATAATATATAGTAGTGTAATATTATAGTATATAGTAGTGTAACATTATAGTATATAGTAGTGTAATATTATTTAGTAGCGTAATACTAGTGTAATATTATTTAGTAGTGTAATATTATAGTATATAGTAGTGTAATATTATTTAGTAGTGTAATATTATAGTATATAGTAGTGTAATATTATTTAATAGTGTAATATTATAGTATATAGTAGTGTAATATTATTTAGTAGTGTAATATTATATATATAGTAGTATATTGCATAGTATGTATTATATTGTATAGTATGTAGTATTATATAGTATATATATTGTATAGTAGTATATTGTATAGTACTATTATATAGTATGTAGTATTATAGTGTAGTGTAATATAGATACATGCCATTGTCGATTGAGACAGACAAGCATTAGTGCTAAATAAAGATAAGCTAAAGAAATAACTACCCTATGTCCGGTAGTGCTCGCGGGCCCCCAGACTTAGGGTTAGGGTGGTGGTGCTCGCGGGCCCCTGGACTTAGGGTTAGGGTGGTAGTGCTCGCGGGCCCCCGGAATTAGGGTTAGGGTGGTGGTGCGCGCGGGCCCCCGGACTTAGGGTTAGGGTGGTGGTGCTCGCGGGGCCCCGGACTTAGGGTTAGGGTGGTAGTGCTCGTGGGGCCCTGGACTTAGGGTTAGGGTGGTGGTGCTCGCGGGCCCCTGGACTTAGGTTTAGGGTGGTAGTGCTCACGGGCCCCCGGACTTAGGGTTAGGGTGGTAGTGCTCGCGGGCACCCGAACTTAGGGTTAGGGTGGTAGTGCTCGCGGGCACCCGGACTTAGGGTTAGGGTGGTAGTGCTCACGGGCACCCGGACTTAGGGTTAGGGTGGTGGTGCTCGCGGGCCCCCAGACTTAGGGTTAGGGTGGTGGTGCTCGCGGGCCCCCGGACTTAGGGTTAGGGTGGTGGTGCTCACGGGCCCCCGGACTTAGGGTTAGGGTGGTAGTGCTCGCGGGCACCCGGACTTAGGGTTAGGGTGGTGGTGCTCGCGGGCCCCCGGACTTAGGGTTAGGGTGGTAGTGCTCGCGGGCACCTGGACTTAGGGTTAGGGTGGTAGTGCTCGCTGGCACCCGGACTTAGGGTTAGGGTGGTAGTACTCGCGGGCCCCCGGACTTAGGGTTAGGGTGGTGGTGCACGCGGACCCCTGGACTTAGGGTTAGGGTGGTAGGGTGTACTAGAATTTTGCTATTGTTTAGTTTTATTGTAGCAAATTAGGTGTACATATTATTATTTAGTATTATTTTATATTGTGTGCATTTTTGCAGGAAACTATGGATCCACCTAGTCCAATCCACAGAGACCTGGAACAAGAAGAAATTCTCGAGAATATGATCAACGGCGCCCCCATGTTCATCCACCCAAATCTCCATCGATGTATCTGAACCCCTCCGGTGAGGGTGAGGAGGTCGACCGAAATGACCAGGGAGAAGCCGACGCATCCGATGATGGAGAAGCCGACGGCTCCAATGATGGAGAAGCCAACGGCTCCGATGATGGAGAAGCCGACGCCTCCGGTGGACCCTTAACTAAGTACGACAAGGTATATATATGAAGTCTGGTGATGAGTAGATGCATTAATTGAGTTGTATATATATAAATTGACGAATGTTTCTTCTCTTAGGCCTCCACATCGAGACAAAAATATTCAAAATGAGGCCCGGCCAAAAAGTTGGATGCATCTACGCGTTATACAATTACGCGGGTATCACCATGGGGTGAACCATTGGAACCCGAAAAGGCTAAAAGTGTATTTGTACAACAATGCAGAGTTATGGTTAGGGATCACATCCTGATCACCGTTCGAGAGTGGAATAGGACAAAAGGGGCGGGAGAGGGTGAGTATGTCGCTGACAGGTACAAAGAGGGTCTTTGGAATGACCTCATGACACATTTCACCCTGCCAGAATTTGAGGATGAAGCCGACACAGCTGCATTGAGGAAGAAAGTCAAGCAGTGGACTGTTACGAAGATGGCCGAACTATTCAAGAACTGGAAGAAATCATTATGGCAAAAGTATCAGAAGAAGAAGACTCCTCCTAAATTTGAATCCTATCTAACGAAGCAGCAGGCTAACTGGGATGCACTTGTGAAGTACAAGGAGTCAGAAGCTGCTAAGGAAAAGTCGGAAAAAAACAAGTTAAATGCCATGAAGAAGAAATATCACCATCACCTAGGGCCAGGGGTCTACGCGACTACCATGCCAAAGTGGGATGCTAAAGAGAATGAGTTGCTCGCTAAAGGGATCACTCTAGAACCAATACGCGAAGAATGGGATTTGAGGGCAAGAAATTGGTTCCTTGGGCATGGGAGTGAGTATGACGAAAATATAGGGGACCTTATTTGTAGTGACGGTATTAGGATACCCCGGGAGACATGGCAGAGAGTGGTGAAGGAAATTAAAGAGGGGACAACAAAGTTCTATCCCAATAGAGAGAATGACTTGCTGACAAAGGCCTCCGAGAATAAAGAACACGGAGGACGAGTACGAGGCCTTGGCCCTAGTTATACTTGGGAGATAGGGTTTCCCAAAGACAGAGATAGTTATAGGAGCCGAGAGAGAGCAAAGAGGCAACGACAGGAGGAGGATGGAGACAGGTTCACCGAGTTGCTAGGAACACTTTGAATTCATCAGCAACAGATTGGCGAACTTCGAGGAGTAGCGCGCCTGCAAGATCCTGCACTCGATATTACCGCCGTCCCATCTCAGCGGAGAAGCAGCGTGGCTGAATCGGAGGTCCCATCTGACAATGCACGGATGGTAGATGGTGGTCTCGTCTACCCCGTGCATGGAATCAAGGAGCAGACATCTTGTGAGCTCCATCAGAAGGTGAAGAACCTATCCATCAAGGTGGCAGTCGGATGTGCTTTACCTTGTCCACCTGACACACGCTGGCGCCGTGAGATTCCAGCTAGCTATGCTAAAGTCAGGGTGGATGAAATCGCAACAGGGTGGGACTCAATGGAGCTTGACATTCCTGGACCTGAAGGTGAGAGGACACTTGGAGAAGTATTGGGTGGTATCATTCTATGGGACAAGAACAACATCAAGCTTCCAGGCTCAGCGCCAAGGCCACCACCGCCTCCGAGTCGTCGCATGTCACCTTCACCTCCATCACCTCCAAGAAGCCCACCCCATGACTACGACCACCACAGCGTTAGCCGTCTTCGCCGCAGGGTCCATCTCTATCTCCGCCGCAGGGTTAGCCGTCTTCGCCGCCCGCTAAGGACAATAAGCGGAAGTGTGCTCCGTCAATGAGTACTAAACGACGCAGCAACCCAATACGACAAATGTCGCCCCTCCCAAGAGTACCTCATAAGAATCTCCCCATCATACCTTATAATCGTACTGAAGAGGAAACCATAGCGATCACAAAGGCCGAATGTGTTGCGCAGCTTCAAAAGAAGAAACCTGAGCCCGCCCCAGTATACACCGAGAAGCAAAAAGCGTATGCACTTGATTTTCTGAACACAAAATCGCAATATGACTTGCACCATAAGCCAGATGACTCTCTATGCACGCTTCAAAAGGAAGTGAAGAAGAGCAAATCAAGTAAAAGTGCAAGCGGGAGCAAACCATCGAGTCAAAGTGCAATCGGGAAACGAAAGGACGTCCCCCAGCTCGGGAAACAGGCCTAAAAATCGATCCCACCCCTCAGGGTGGCATCCTATGACATTCCCCAGCAGGATATGGAAGAAGATGCGGCGCTTGCGGCTGCTATGAATGTGACTGTTGAGGAACTGCTAGGTTCGTAGGACGACAAGTTACCCAAGGCTGATGTAGTCCCTCAATATGTCCCAGGGATGTCGTTGGTCACCCAAGAGAGGTTGGAACAACTGCCAACATATATGCGGAGTTTACATAACTAGTACTTGAAAGCCGCAAATGAGGAGAGAATAATGATCGTGGTGAAAGTACCACATGACTAATACTTCCGAGAAGAAGAGGTCCATACTGAGTTTCTATCATGAGTTGCTATTGTCTGTAAGTTGTTGAATTTATTGTCTACATATAAGTTGTTCAAATTTTCAGTTATTCAGTTCATTGCATGTAATTATCCTTATTATATCCTTTTGTACTCTATTATTATGCAGAATGAAGATCCAGAAATGTAAAAGAAGGTCACTCTTTAGTGTTGGGTTCATTGACCCAGATAAAATACATATAAAGACGCTAACGGATAAACCCGAGGAGACGGAGGAAAACCTTCTAAGGTTTCTAACGAAGCAAAATTTCTATGACCACATACTGTTTCCTTACAATTTCAAGTGAGGGTCATACTCTGGTGTACATATTCACTTTTGCTTACTCAATTTAAGTGTTATTGATGAGTTACTGATGTATATATAAACGTGTGTGCAGATTCCACTGGATTCTGCTAAACATTCAACTTGATAAAGGAAGAGTTGAAGTCATGGACCTATTAAAAAGACCCCTGGAACAGTTTAGGGACATGCAGGACATGCTCCTGAGATAATTTTCGCGCTACATCGGTCTCTTTCGTTGATTTCCTGAGATATCACGTAATAAATAACTCATTCATTTTCTTTACTGGGCAGGGTTTGGAACCAGTTTAAGAGTGCGGTTACGGGTCATTTTAGTGAGAAGCTGACGTTTAAGCCGGTCTCGATAAGTAGTATACACATCTCTTTACTTCTATAGTTTCAATGCAATTATGATGCTAGAATATTATTTTGATTGAATTCTATTCTCGTAAAGTGCGCTAGGCAGCCACCCAGGACGAATCAATGTGGATTCTACGTTTGCAAGTTCATTCGCACGTTTACCACTGAGCATAAAAATTGTAAAGTCGATGCAAGAAATGCATTCACAACATTATTTTTATTACTGTCACTTTTTGTTATCATGATTGGTATTAATATATTGATTTGCTTTTCTTATATAGTTCGATAGAATGCAGGATCAGCTCCTACCAGAGCAACGCGTACTAGGAATTACTGAAGAACTGGCAGGATTCTTGATGAACAAGATGATAGATGACGCCGGAGAATTTAGTGTGAAAAGGCGCTACCGATGATCCCCCGATCGTGTAATTGAATAGACGGGCTCTAGTCTCGGTAACTGTGATGTCTCCATGTAACTATCATGTATATATTTGTGTATGCTCGATCCTAATGGTTCTCCATGTAACTATCATGTATATATTTGTATGTTCTAGTCCCGGTAACGTGTACGGTATGTGGTAGCGTAGAAATCTATTTTGAAGTGAAAAAAGAAACAAAATGAATTCTCTGTCGCGACAGAGAAAGGGGTCAAAACCCTGCCGCGGCGGAGAACCATTAGTCCCGGTTTGTAAAAGCAACCGGGACTAATGGGGAGGAGGGGACCTAGCGCCGAGGTGGCCAGGTGGATGCCCATTGGTCCCGGCTAGTAAGCGGGCCGGGACTAGTGGGTGGGCCTTTAATCCCGCCTCTCTAGTCCCGGTACCACAACCGGGACTAAAGGCTCTTACGGGCCGGGATTAAAGGCCCGTTCTCCACTAGTGCACAACCCCGATCATGGCCACACCTACGTTGAATAACATAATAAAAAAAAGATAGTGTGCATAATTTTTGGGTAGAGGCTTGAGATTTTATACTCCTTTTCGGAAAAAGTACATTAATAGGATTCAATACCTGAACGGGCAAATGTTTTAATAGTAATCGTATTTTTGTATAAAAAAATTAAGGATTATTAAAGACGACTAACTTTTGTACAGAACCAGTTTATTTATCCAAAGTGCTTCCTGAAAGCAACTATGAAAATACAACAACAAATTGCGGGCTAAATATTTGGTTTTCTGAGCACTCATTTACCATAGTGGGAAAAAAAACAGAAAATGCGATGTAACCTATAGATCGTGATGTGTTATGAAAGCAAAGCTTAGATAAAATGATACAGTACAAAAACCAACCAAGCATTATTACAGGGGTCATATTGGTTGTGACCTCAACCTCGAAGCAGGCCCTGACGCAATACAACTAGTTAAAGTAAACTATTCTTCATTTTTATTCACTTGTTTGACCAAGTTCTGCGGAGTTTCTTGCGAGTTCAGCACTACATCCCACGTCTCGGAGAGAGATACACGTAGAGCGGGAGGAGTATCCCATAAAATGCACAGTGTCCACCATGTCCTCGTCGCCCTCCCTGAGCCTCCAGGCGAACTCCTGCACGAACCTCGCTATGGCGGTGCACGCGATGCTTGTCGCTTGGGCGCTCCGGCACATATCCTCTTCCGGCGCCAAATGATATGGTCTTGTACATATCCGTCGCTTCAAACCTACCATCCAGGAACCTCTCTGGACTCCACCTCAGGCTCATCCCACTCCTTATTGCTCATGTTACATCCGTACACGTTGATGATCACCTGGCCAGGGCCAAAATGTAAAACCGTACCGTTGTCTTAACATAATTTTGTAAGAAAGATAATCATTTATTGAATCGTACCCGTTCTAGTATTATGGTAAGTATGTAGTACTACGAAGTGGTATCCAGGTTAGCAAAATTACCTCTGTTCCGGCTGGGACTTGGTAGCCGCCCAGTGTGGTGGTCTGACCGACCAACCTCGCAGGCAGAAGTGAGACAGGAGCATGGAGCCGCAGAGTCTCGTGGAACACGGCGTTTAGGTACGGAAGCCGAGGAAGGTGTTCCTCGGTGACCGTGTCCTCGCCGCACACCTCCTGGATCTCCCGGTAGAGACGGTCCTGCCGTGGCACACCAGGAGAGAAATGTGGGGGTTAAAATTTGTATGCAGCACAACACTGATAGAAATTAGAATGCTGCTATCTTAGCTTGGCTTGCCTGTTTCGCTTATTTAAACTATGAAATAAGAAAAGGCTGTGTGCATCGCTTGATGCAGAGGCCGGGGTTACTCCCCATTTCGAAGAAAAAAAAGCTTGGCTTGCCTGTTTCTTGGAGTCTTTCGAAAGCTCGTACATAGCCCACTCAGTCGTCACCAGCGTAGTATCTGCACTCTCTATGATTGCTTCCCATACCAGCAGTATTAAATTTTCATCTGTCAACGTGTTCTGTGCCAGCAAGAAGTCCAAATAGGATTCCCTCGCCTGCATTTCTCGTGATAAGTGTCGAAGAATAAGAAAAATGCAACTCCTAAAATATGCTATGAAGATTAATTGGTGCCCACCTCGCCACACACAATTCTTTCCTTCCTTTGATTGATCAAGGCCTGTATCACCGCAGTTCGCCTAGATTCCGTGGTAGCAACTTTTGCCTCAAATCTCTTGTTTGGAACCCAGCCGAGGTTTGGGAAGAATTCCCTCCAATCGACCTCAGTTACGCACGTCATCATGTCAACCACAATGATCTCGAAGATTTCTTCCTTTGATATCTCCCGCGCAAGCTCCTTCACATAAACAGAACTCACATCCTCACCTAAGCTCTGAAAGTCCATGAACAATATTATAAATCATATATACCTCGTCACAAGTTCAAACATAAGAAATTTATAGTGTGACACTATCTTGTAAGCACACAAAATAATGGCATTTATAAACTAACCTGGGTCAAGGATAAGCGGAATAGCTCGTCCCTAAAAACTTCTCTGAAGTTCCGAGGAGCACGCGGGTTATTGATCACCATTCTACGGAAAGTGCTTAACATGTTATCCATCATCTTGTTTCTTGTGTCCCGAAATTGTTTCTGAATATATTTGTAAACAATCCATTGTAAGATATTAGTTCACTGAAAGCGTAGATGTGTCCAAGAAATGGTAATTAAATAGTAAAATTTTGAAACTTTTGAGTGTTGTACCTGAGCAGAAGAACCTAACAAGCCAGCCATAATAAAATGTTTCACCGTTTTGTGGAAGTCACCATGGTCACTTGCAGCAACCATCATTTTATCATGACTCAGGACTGAGAATGCTTTAGGTAGCTTTCGAGTGGATATGTATGGGAATTTCGCTACCATTGCCTGACAGGAAAAAGCACAGCCTCTTGTAATTTTGATAAAATTTGCAAAAAAATTACCATGCGTGTGTACAATTTCTTAGTTTTTCATTGCAGCCAATAATTATCATGAAAAACTGCATGCATGCTTTGTATATATTACTCTCGGCTACTTTGTAGCTTAGTTTTCTTTGGGTAATTCTTAGAGAAAATCGGCCGTATAACATAACTTTTTAAAAAAATGATACAGTGCTAGGAGGAACTAGACACTTTTTTTATATAGTAGAAGCAGGTCGGCGTGAGAATTTCGAAAATTCGTTCCTGACAGGGATCGAACTCCTGCCACTGGGATGCGCCAATTACGATCCAACAACTAGGATACTGCCCCGTTATCGCATAATATAACTTTTGTATCACATAACTTGTTAGATGTGAAAATGAGGGAGGGGGGGGGGGAGAGAGGGAGGGAGGGGGAGGTGGAGAGAGAGGGAGGGAGGGCGGGAGGGAGAGAGAGGGAGCGGGAGAGAGAGAGATATGTTAAAATAACTATCATATGCGATTTAAACTTCAAATGTCTACGCTGAAAAAAAGAGCTTCGGTATCAATATTTAATTCTTTATATTGTCATGTACTACAAAATATGCTAAGACAATCAACATCATATTAAGGTTACAGAGTAAATATGGACTACTTAATGGATGTTATAAAATACATGGCCGGATGAATAAGAGGCCAAATTTCCAGGGAAATTCAATTCGGCTTACATGTGCAAATGAATCCATTGTTTGAAAACATATTTCGGATTGTTAAAAAATTTAGAAACAAATATTCGCATGTACATTCGGACATTCTATGTCCGCAGACAAGTTTTCGGGGGAAAGGAACATTTCTTATGTCCCATGTAAAAACACAATTTCGGATGCTCCAACATGATTATTGTTGGACATTATTTTTGTCTTTTTACACTAGTCACATAAAATGTTCATTTTCCCGAAAACTTGGACACATAATGTCCGGATGTACATGCGGAATTTTCTTTCAGATTTTTTTGATATTTTCAAATTAGTTTTTATGTATTTTTCATAATAGATTGATTTGCATCCGTGAGCAAAAACACCTCCTCCAAATTTTCATTCTTACACGGAAGTGGAAAAAGATATTATGTAGTACAACCTAGAAATGTATTATCAACTGACTTTAGGAAAGAAAAATGAAAATTTATGTGTTACCTCCTTGGCTAGTTCTGTTGAGTTGAGCACAACTACATTTGAATCCCCAATCCTTATGGTGTATATTGGCCCATAAATTTCAGACCATTTTGCGAACGTCTTATGTGGCTTCTTCTCTCTCAACTGATACAGATTTCCAATAAGAGGTAAACCAGGGACAACTGCACATCATTAAACATACCATAAGAGAATTACTTTCTTTTTCTTGTAGAATTTTATTATTCTAATTAAATGGACATATTTTTATTTAAATATATGTCAGTTAGATACTTTTTCTACGTTTATGATAACACGTATTCCCATGCAAACAAAAAGCAGGCAATGAGACAAGACTAGTCAGGTATGTGCTCAGCATATTATGATCGTGTGGAATCTATCTTTAAAAATGTCTCGTGCATGCACTTTCCTTGAACAAAACAAATCACTCAGACCAATGACATTCATTTTATTGTTTTTACCTTTTAGGATATTTTATCTATCAAATCATGCATCCGATTGACAAAGTATTTCAACGCAAGTTTGCTATGGCAAAATCTTCGAAATTAGACCTCACGTAAATAGGTTTCGGCATTTTTTTTGTTTGAAGTTGCTAGGTTATTGTCACTTGCTTACACGTTTATGACAAGTTAGCAAATTGGTAATAGGGTATGTTCAAATGGTTTCCAAGTTATAGGCCTTCATTAACTACCAATGTAATACCCATGTAATATAAGGCTACATGATGGTACTTGTATGTTCTAGTACTGTCTCTTTCTTATGGATAACTCTTCAATGCTCCCCACCTAAACATTATCATAGAGTTTCTTTTCCTATGTGCGTATAAACAATGAGGGTGACTTACAATGTTAATGTTGTAATTGTTAATTCCTAACATGATAGACATCATATTATAATCTAAAACTAGTGATCCGTAGAACATACGATGTTTTCTATAGCTCTCTCGTCATGGTTGATAATAACTTATGGTGAAGATGAATCTCCAGAGAATTTTACAATATGAGGTATCATATTGTCGCAATTAAATCTAATTAATGATGTAAACATGAGGTCCTATATTCTTACGTGCATTTTCTTCCTCTATGAGGCATCTCAGATTACATGTATTATACGAATATCAGGAAGTATCACCAAGGACTACCCATCAAAGACTATCCATAGCGCGAGTAACATATGTGGTAGCATGCATACCAATTAGGAAGAAAAGCTGTTGTGGCAGGTAATTAACGAGCGAAACGATTAGAGTAACATAATATGTTACCATAACATACGTGTTCCAATGAAAAATGCCTCTACAAAGTAATAAATAAAGGTCTCAATGTTACCACACATATAACACTAACATAGACTAGTGACCTAAGCATGACAGTAGTTTAAGCTACTCCAAACTATGACTAGTCTAAGGAAAAGAAGATGTCGCATCACAATTAAGGACAAGCGAGAGGATTATTATAGTATCATATGATCATGTATTGGCATAGCACATCAAAACATAAAATTAAATAGGATATAATCCTACACACAATTGTCTTGGGATTCTACAAATGTGAGTAAATGAATTGACATTTGATAATAGTGTGTGACATCATACAATGCGAAGGTGGTCGTTAAATTAGTATAATGCATAATAATAATAAATCATGATATTGCGCAAATGAGAGGTCTAAGGGAATTGGTCTAATCTATCATTTATTTTGGGGGAAGGGGAGGGGAGGGCAAAATGAGGCCAAAATATATAGAATAGATTACTATTCAACCTCGAACACTCACATAACTAGGAGTAGCATATTTGTGTATATAGGTCTAACCATCATATTTCCTTGTAGAAACTACTACTTGTGACATTTGAAATTATTATTTTACACTCCAATATAATGCGGTAAAACCTTTGTAAATGTTGTTCCAGACGTTCTTGCTTTCAAATGTGCAGTAGTTGTAACTCATCTAAAAAAGGTAATGGTTTTGCTCCTAGGAAAAACATATATGGAAATCATTATGCTACAATAAAAGTAGGGATCTAACCTTTGAAATATTCACTATTGCCCAATATATAGGACATATAGTTTGTTTCTAATAAATGAGACCAGAGGGGAAAGAATACACTCGGTATTACGTATAGATGTATTTGTGCGTACACAGCAGGATTGCAAGCATAGAGGCCCACCTAGTGTGTATTAGCACACCCAAGCGACTGTGCTACGCCCCAGTCCACATCTAGTTATTTATATTAAGTAAAATATGTTCTAAGTATTGCGAGGTTTACTAAAAAATTACAATAACTAGGAAATGTTAGTGGAGAACGGGCCAATAGGCTAGTGGCTGGGTCCTAGTGGCTCACCCAAGCAACCAGAGTTCAAATCCCGTTAGGGAGAATTACCAGAATTCTCGGTAAAGAAAACAAAAATTGAAAAAATAACAACTGAATATTTCCGATAATAAGTCAAAATAGAAGAACTTGCAGGGGCATATTTACTATTACAGAATAAAAAAAGAGTTTGACTAATTCTTTTTGTCCCAAACTCAGTCCCAAGTTGCAACAAATAGGTGGCCGAATCTGAGTTAAAATCCCACAGGGTAGGAATCGATTAATTCCGATAGAAAAATGAAGAGAATCATCTCAGCGACGGCAGCCAGCATATATAGCATCGCAACTCACCTGGGGGCATATTGGGGCGTTCCTTGGACCACATCCGGACGCCGGTGATCGCGGCCAGCACTACGACGGCCGCTGCTGTGGCAGCCACCGCTCGCCAACTGCCTGCTGGGAGTGTCGCCAGTAGAGCCTCCATCGGTCAGCTGGACGGGATGAGGTTTGTCTGGCGGAGGCGAGAAGAGAAATTCAACGCGGTCGTTTCCGGTGCACTTGAGTTCAGTACAACGCAGGTGTTATATATATGCGCTGGTAGTGGTAGGCGAGGCCGGCATCTCATCTCTGAGTTGAACGACTATTCCCATTTAATCTACGCCTGCATCTAGTCAAATCTGCGTACTGCATATGCCACCAATTTCCTTTACTGTCAAATCAGCATAATGTGTAAGCTTTCCCCCGCAAAAAAAAAGCACATTGGATATGCTTTAGTAGGGGTCAGACTATCAAGGCCGACTCCAGAAATTCGAGACCCTAAAATTATAAAATTATAATGGGGCCCTAAAATTTCTTGGCTGCAACGAAGAGCTATAGGGCGTGTTTGGATTTTCGTTTCTGGCATCTGGCAAGAAGAAATAAACCAGTTTGATTATTCGGCCCGCGTGAGTTTGCTGCGTGGAACGAGTTTTAAAACAGACCAAAAGTTGGTCCGCTGGAAACGCACAAATCATGTTTCCACGCAGCCAGGCCCTGGTGAGTGCCGCGAGCCGATCAAATGTACATGTGGGGAAGCACGGGAGACGGAACGTTTTCGGCTAAATTCCTAGTCCACTCCGCTCGCCGCCCACTTCACCCCTTCTTTCACCCCGATTAGTCCTCCATGGCGATGCTCCTCCTCCTCCCCTCCGCTCCGTGCCCTCAGCATCGTGAGCTGAAACCCATGGGTGGTGGGCAGCCGCTCAACTGGATAAGCCCGCCGCTATCGGCGAAGCGTCTTTCGCGAGGGCACTTAGGGCTCCCACGCCCTTCGCGGTGTGCGAAACTTGGGCAGCAACGGCTCGGCTGCGTCTTCTACATTTGCGGCAGCATCTGCATCTATGGCGAAAGCGGCCAAAAACACCCCGCCAGCCTTGGAGTTACCCTCGACGATTTGAAATGGGTGATCATAACTCATGTGATCAGGTGCAAAGCACCACACCAAACACCTGTAAAATGCATGAGCAGAGGAAAAATCTGAAATGTGTGCAACCAAACAACTAGGTCAATTTGCACGAAAACTGAATCCAGGAAGCCAAACAAAATGTCCAAGTTGGTCCGAACCCAATCTCTCCTCATACAGTACCCAGCGGGCCAAGTAGGAGAAACGGGAAATTTAGACCTTTGCAACCAAACACGCCCATAGCGATCCGGTTTTCTGTATACGAATGCACTTTTGATCCATTATATATTTTAAAATCTTTATGTTTTTTTTCTAAAAATTCTATATGTTGTTGTCTTTATACTGGAGAAACAACAACCTGGGTAAGTTGAAGTGAAAACACTAAACTTTTTCGAATCAAGCTTTCTCCTAGCTTTATAAATAAAGCCACATCGGCCAAACATGATACAAGATGAGGAGGAGACCCCTTACAAAGAAAATCAAGATAAACAAGAAAAAACACAAAAAATCAACACGTGCCACTGAAGACAACGATCTGACACCGGGGTGAACCAGGGATCCACGACGACGCACCCAAGAGGGTAATGACGCGCCGTGTCGCCGCCGCCAGGACCGAAGGTCAAGGGTTTTCACCTGGAGCCCTAGCGGATAAGGTAGCCGCAACGACACCTCAAGAGGGTAATGGTAACCTTAGGCATCACCGTCCAAGCACCGAGCTTTCGCACGGAAAAACCTTCGAGCCACTCCCCTTTAACCGCTCGTGCCCGCTGTCCCCGAGATAGGCCTCTGACACACGATCTGGGAGCTCCTGGAGCTGAAACGCCGTGAACACCAAAGTCCCCCAACGTCCACTCCTCACCATCCACATGACCAAAGATAGGAACCACCACCACCTCCGCCACGCCGCTCGCCGAAGAGACGCCCGCGCAGTCCACCTTCCTGGGCCGTTGCCCCGGCTTCCACGAACTCGAGCCAAAGGTTCTAGCAAACGCCACATCGCACAACCACCAAGAAGGAAGGTGTAGGTCAAAACTCACACTTTGTTGTCATTGAGCCGCACGACAGTCTATTGGAGGGGATCTGCCCACCATCACCTTGCGGCGAGTGTCATCCAGATGAGCGGCAGTACCAACTAGGCCGCGACCAGGCCCGGCTAGCCCGGATCAACCCCATCGGCTTCGCCGCCAGGCTTCTGCAGCCAGGCCACCACGACGCTGGCGAACTGGGCCCCAAGTCGACCCAACCACCGTCGCCGCCGCATAGGCCGCGCCGCCATTCCCCGCCACCGGACACCCTCAGCCGAGCCGCCACAGAAGCAGCTCCTGAGCCCAGTGCCGACTGCGGCCCACGCCACTGCTAGGGGAAGCCCCGTTGCTACGCCACCCAAGGACCGCATGTCTCATGTGTCACTACCGGTCATGCCCAATGTCACCTTCGGAGCGCACCGTTGCTAGCATCTCCCTCCGCGATGAAGCTCCGGGTAGAAGAAGTCCCGCAGCCGATGGCTCTGCACAGACTTTGTTGGGTAGCACTCACCCAACCGGGAGGGGTGGGGGGAGGGGTGGAGGAGGTAGGGGCGGCGGGGTGCTAGGGTTGCGTCTCGGCTGCCCACATGGGGGGCGACGCGAGATGTGATTTTTTCATCTATTTTTCCAAAAAGGGGTTACTCGTGAAAACACTAAAGTACTTACCTATTCAAGTATACACTAGAACCTAGAGGATCAATACTCTAAATTTATATACCCTCTCCGTCGCTCAAGACCGAAAATTGATGACCCAGCCCATTTGCCGAGTGCCATGTGACAACACCCGGCAAACCCCACGCAATAGGGTTTCAGAGTGTCTTCTATAGCTATTTTTAAAATAATATGTTTTTTATTCATTCTCATGAATAATACATAAAATTAATAATTTCTAAATGTAGCGTGGTGGCTCGCGCACCAAATGGTATATGTCGGTGTAGCATGCCTCGATGGGCCTGTCGACGGTACTGCCAGGCGTGCCAGAGGGGCAGTCGGAGGCCAGCTCACCGAATGGTCTAATCGGTGTCTCAACCACCGATTAGCTTAGAGCCCCGAAGCCTGCATTGGTCATGCAACGCAATATCTTTCTCTAATTAAACGTGATCAATTTAGCCTAGTCTTTCATCCACTTCTCTCGCCACCCGGTACCCGCTATTTTCTCTCACCACCGATTCCCGCCGTTTTCTCCCGCCTATTCTACCTAGTGCCTCTATAAATCCGGGCACTGATATGTTTTCTTCCACCAGTTCATCCGTCCGAAATGTTGGTGCACGTGATGGTCATGTAGATACTTCGTAGCTTCTCCTCGACACGCCGGAGAAATGACTGAGTTTGTGACTGCATCTGACGTGCTACAAGAGGAGCGGATGAAAGCGAACATCCATACTAAGCCACTTCAGCCTATAGCTCCCATGTCATATCGGCCTGCATTTGTATCATAGATCAGTAAGCATTACATAGGAGAACATGTTCATTAGGCAAGAAAAGAGTATTTACCACTGACTCTCTAGACTCCAAAGTCATACATCTCATAGTCGTGCGCGTGATGGATGGGACGCAGTTGTGTCATGCTCATGTATCTCTATAAGTATGTGTGGACTAGCTCCATATCAAATGGGCCAGCTTTCCACACTATAGTCGTTGCATCCTGCCACTCCATAACATAACTTTGAACCTGATGAAGCCATTGAGCTGCGCTTCTGTTGTTACCCTTCCGTGTGTACCTGCAATTACACCGTGGTAGACCAGCATTAAAGAACGAAATGAAGTAATACAATCTGAATGTACATATATTAACTTACGTGTGCACTACATCTGGACGGGGGACCTCCAGACGTGGAGGATCTACCAACTGGCAAAGACCGAATTGCCTCATGACCCTCTGTCGATACATCTCCTCGACTTGGAAGTCGAAGATGATCTTTGATTTATTCAGCCAGTACTCCTGATCTCTAGTGCACAAAGTAGATATCCCACCAGACACACTATCGTCTCCCTCTTCATGTCCGCATTAGTCCTGGATCTGGGATCTATACCCTTTTAGTTGGGTTTACTTTTTTGAAATTGCCCACTGCCCTATATCCCATCAGCTGGCCATTCCGTGTATTCATCACGGACTCCTTAAGATAATAGGGAGACACAAACAAGATCGCATCCATACCTAACTAGATGCACACAGCAAGTACATGGGATATAATCGAAGTTCATGAAGGGGATGTGATGTTGCTGCAACTAGTTGAAAGTAAACAGCGGCTGCTGCTACTGCCAAAAGTCAAAAGTTAATTGCGGCGGCTGCTGCTGCCAAGCCGAACCTCTAGCCTGGTCTAGAGGTGGTGCTCTCGGCGTCGCCTGCTATGAGAGCCGTGGACGAGGCCCATTGTGGAGTGTACGAGGTTGTTGTTGCTGCCACGCGGATCCTCTAGCCTGTTCTGGAGGTGGTTGTTGCATGGATGGACGCGGGGTGCGCTGCTGCATGGAGGCATGCGGGGCGCGCTCCTCCGTGGATTAACGTGGGGGCGCTGTGCTGCTCGGTGCTGAACAACGTCCGAAATGTTGGTGCATGTGATGGTCGCGTAGATACTTCGTAGCTTCTCCTCGACACGTCGTACAAAGGACTAAGTATGTGACTTCATCTGACGTGCTACAAGAGGAGCGGATGAAATCGAACATCCATACTAAGCCACTTCAGCCTATAGCTCCCACGTCATATCGGCCTGCTTTTGTATCGGAGATAAGTAAGCATTACATAGGAGAACATGTTCATTAGGCAAGAAAAGAGTATTTACCACTGACTCTCTGGACTCTAAAGTCGACTTGCTAGGGTACATCTCATGGTCGTGCGCGTGATGGATGTGACGTAGTTGTGTCATGGTCATGTATCTATGTAAGTATGCGTGGAATAGCTCCATATCAATCGGGCTAGCTTTCCACACTTCAGCCGTTGCATCCTGCCACTCCATAAAATAACTTTGAACCTGATGAAGCCATTGAGCTGCACTTCTATTATTACCCTTCTGTGTGTACCTGCAATTACACTGTGTTAGACCAGCATTAAAGAACGAAATGAAGTAAGACAATCCGAATGTGCATATATTAACTTATGTGTGCACTACATCTGGACGGGGGACCTCCGGACGTGGAGGATCTACCAACTGGCAAAGGCCGAATTGCCTCATGACCCTCTGTTGTTACATCTCCTCGAATTGAAAGTAGAAGATGATCTTCGTTTTATTCAGCCAGTACTCCTGATCTCTAGTGCACAAAGTAGATATCCCACCGGACACACTATTGTCCCCCTCTCCCTGTCTGTATTAGTCCTGGATCTGGTATCTATATCCTTTCAGGTGGGTTTACTTTGTTGAAATTTCCCACTTCCCTATATCCCATCATCTGGCCATTCCATGTATTCATCACGGACTCCTTAAGCTAATAGGGAGACACAAATGAGATTGCATCCATACCTAACTAGCTGCACGCAACAAGTACATGGGAGCAAGGCAGGTGCAACAACTTTGGTTTGTTGCACACATTGGCCATTCTTCATTTCCTATCATCACCTCCTGTGTATTTGCTTCATCTCCAGTTCCAATCCTGTTGGAAGGTAGGCGCACCTCAAACCTTCTTTCTTGATTTCCAATGGCGATGACATTCATAGACCGAGCCTTTTCCATTTTATCATTCATGTAATGCATAGTCTTTGAATAATACCTCATGTTTGGGTAGTTGATGATATGATCTCTGAGCCATCTAAAGTCTGTCCTGAAGTACTCCAAAGTTCCGTTAAAAATACACTCCACAATGGCTGTTAATGGTAGAGCCTTGCTTCCTCTTAAGACAAAGTTGTACGTTTCAGAGAGATTTGTAGTCATGACGCCAAACCTAGCTCCATGAGTGCCGTGCATCAGAGACCACCTCTCAACAGTCTCGTGCTTTATCCATCCCTGAATTTTTTAATCCATCTCCCAGGCCTCCTCCTAGTACCAGGTTGGTCAATTCCTGGCATGTCACAAAGAGCAACAGGTTCTTCCTCTTGTTGTTGTCTATGCAGCTACCGCCTGTGCATGAGCCATGACAGCTGCTGCTCTCGCTGCTTTACCATGCCTAACATGTTTTTAGTGAAGTCATCCAGATAGCCGTGACACTTGATATACTTCCACTCCTGGTTCTTCTTGCAATGCTTCTTGAATAGGTTCATAAGGGCATTGTTCCTGAACTATGAGTAAAAGTTGGCCCCTAGATGCCGCATGAACCAATGGCCCTGCATGTGCTGCCATGGAGTTAGTTCATCAGGAACAGGCTGCGTTGGCATCTTTATCGTGTTGAGTATACCCGGATGCCTGTCATGAAGGATGCACACATTTGATGTATCCTACACAATTTCTATCTTCAGCTGCCTGAAAAATCATACCTAACTCTCAGTTTTCTCACTCTCCACAAAATAAAATGCGTGTGGAACAACTTGATTGTTCCCGTCTTGACCAATGGCGATCAAGATCTGACCCCTGTACTTGCTAGTGAGAAATCTTCCATCCACACAAATTTTTGGTCGATAGTGAGTGAAAGCTTCTATGCATATAGCAAATGAGAAGAACACTCAATGCATCACCCTCATATTTGGTTCTTGTGGCAACGTAAAGTGTTGAATGTCGACGTAGGTGCCTGGATTCCTATCCTAAAGTGTCTGGAGCATCCGAACAAGACAGTCATATCCTTTTCGAAACGAACAAAATCTTACCTCCAGTGCCCTCTACTTAGTCCTCCAAGCCTTGCCGTCAGATATTTTGTAGCAAAATCTGACAGAAACTTTATTGATGATAGCTTTCACCTCCATGGTTTTGCTCTCCACTATCTCCATGGTAGAAATTAGGTTACTATGCTCCTGAAGGACTTTGGGAAGTTGACATGGGTGCAACGCAATGTCGGTCACCTTCTAGTTGGTGTCATACTTAGGGAAATAGGTGCACCCTGCGGGACATATGTCTTTCTAAACCATTGTCAAATATTTTGAGAGGACACAGGTTTTGAAGACACGTTGCGTGGACAATGCCCACACAATGGCTGCTTCATGCAGATGTCTCTTGCTAGGATATAATGCACCCTGGGAGATGTTGTTCTCGTGATAGTGCCAGGCGGAATCATGTCCATCGTTCACATTCATTGTTGTTGTGTTGTCATTATTCCATGATGCCAGAATAGGTTGGAAGATCTCTTCTTCATCAGACTCAGCAGAATCATCGATGATATCCATTGTTGTCTGAATCTTCAGCTTCCATCTGTTTTTGCAAGAAACCTTCATATATCTCATCCTCATCCGCCTCACCACTAAAAATTTCTTCTCCTGTGCCATGACTACTCTCCCCTGATTCATAACCAGCACCTCCAGTGTGTGCATTCTCGACCAGAATCATAACCACCACCTCCATCTTGGGCTCATTGTTCTAGCCATGATGGTAGCCACCACCTCCATCTTGGGCTTGACTGCTCTTGCCATGATCATAGCGCCAGCCCCATATTGGGTCCACTGCTCTAGCGATGATCATACCCACCCTCCTCAACCAGGATGAAGTATTCTCTTCGCCATAGGAAGCACTAAGGCGATGGGGTTAACTCTCCGTGTTTGGCAAGCTTTTATCCATTTGAACAATTTTGAGTCCTCTTCTATGGGTCTCAAATAAAACAAAGGATAGTTCTTGACTTAGATCATAATGCATGGACACCCGATAGTATGGGTTTGAGGGAGCCCTAAAGAACAAGATAACCAATCCTTCAAGACTAACGACCATGTTTCAGGATCCTGGAGCCCTATATCAATGCCTGAAACTTGCCCAAATCAACTCCGTGCTCTTTTGTTACGACAACATCACTACCGTAGTAAAACCTAAATTGTACATTATATGACATAACTGTCGACCTAAAAAAATAACGAAACTCGTGAAATACCGGTACCATGACACATTATAGTCTACAAATATACTTCTAATCCTCTAGCCCAATATTCTTACATCTAACAGACCAGATCCAAGTATACCCATAAACATACACAAATGACTGTAATTAGCGAGAAATTAGGGTGTACCCTTGAAGAGTGCGAAGTCCTATCGTGTAGCAGCCTCCAGTCACCGGATCAACACCTCCACCATGCAGGTACCTCAAGCTGCACCCAACCTCCAGCATAGCCATTGCTCCCCAATAACACCACCATCTTCCTCCACAAAAACGATCCAAATCACTTCAATAAGCTATCCCATCAATAGATCAGACCTTTCCTACCTTCCTACTGTATTTCAGTCCCAAGTTGTGGTGGAAATCACAGTAAAAATGAGATCAAAATGGAGGTGGAAATGGTAGAGACGAGTTGAGGAGGAAGGAGGAAGGAAGAAGAGAAGAAAGAGAGGAGCGGGGGCTGGCCGGCGCGGCGTGGGCGGATAAAAAGAAAACTAGTCGGACACCCAGGTCCCGACGCTGTGGTCGGAGGCTCAAACTCCGACAGGCCCCCGCTCCTCCTCTGTCGGCCGATAGCCTAGCCTACGGGGCCCACACGCCACTTTATTCGGTGCCGCAAGTACCGACGAGGCCTGGTCGGGGCACGAGACTCCAAGCCACGCCGCTTTTAGAAATTATTAATTTTGTGTACTATTCGTGAAAATAAATAAAAAACATATTATTTTTAAAAATAGCGTCTTCTATATGACACCCGGCAAACAAATTCTATTGTTATAATTATTATAATTTCATAAAAAACATTTTATGACATGCGGCCAACACCCGACAATTAGTATTGTTTAGATGCTGAGCGAAGACTTGCCAATTATCGTACGCCGAGTGCAACACTCGGCAAACCATTGGCTGAGTGTGCCTTCGCGAATGCCTCGGACACTCCCAGCAACAGCTGATTCCGAGCATAGAGCTACATCTGTTTTCAAGCTTCAACATAGACAATGGATTGTCGTTCACTTCCTTCCGCCTTCTTGTATAGTGTAAATCATGATCTTGTCATATCTTCTAGTACTAATTGTTAAAGCTTTGGAGTACATCACAAGCGGTCCTCCCACATGTTTGGAAAAGAGCACGCCTGTGACGCAGTCCTTTCGCGTGGTTTGATCGGCCAAGCCAAACAGTTGACGAGTTCTATAAACAGGCACACGTTGCACTTTTGCATTGCTCCAGTTTTTTTCTTTTGAGAATACATGGCTCCAGAATTTCAGCTTTGTTGTGCGAGATCCAGTATTCTAATGGATAAAATGAACACCCTCTATAGCTATTAAAAAAATATATAGATCATACTTTCGATGAAGGGAATATATTAATATCAAGAAGATATTAACTTCATCGAGCCTCTGCAACATCATACTAGAACAAGTCTAACATTAAAAATGCATACAACTAAAACATAAAAGAAGAGGAAAAACAATAAAACAAAAACCCCGCGGAAGAAAACAGAGACTCGCAGGAGCAATAACACCACCAGTGGTGACGCCACCTCCACTCCAATAAATCTTCTTCAAAACAACCACTCCAAAAAAGGTAATAATATGGAAACTTATCATCCTCCGGTCTAACCAGCATGACTAGATACTAGGTTTTCACCTCAGAGAAGGTCAAATAATCTCCATTCAATGCCTTCAACAAGAAAATGACTAGGAAGTCCGGAAATCCACTTTGGCTTGGCTCGAGGGTAGCTTCTATGCCACAGACTTGATCTTGCACTTCTAGATATATTGATCTATAGCTGCATTTGGAAAGAAATAAACTTTTTATTGTTTTTTTTTCGAGAACCCGCAACGGAGTGCTCGTCATTGTATTAAGTTGACAAGAAAGCCATAGAATGGCTACAACACCACACTTGCCTTTCGGCTTACAACACACTCCTACAACAGGGACGACAAGCCCACCTAGTCCAACCACAAGCCAAGAATGGCGAGGGGGCAAACATTGAGGCTCCGGACCGCGTCACAGCCGACACCAAACACGACCACACACGACCATACACCGAGGTTGCCAAGACCAACGTACCACTACATGCGTCTAGAAGATGAAGCGAGCGAATGGCAGGGTCTAGCCAAACTCGGGATGAGTCGACAAGAGAGTGTTGGCGATGACGTACATAGCGCCCCGGGGATCCACACCTTGAGTAGTAGCCAACACCGGCGAGGTCACTGTCTCGAGTGCCACGGGAGGGACACCCTCGCAGCCTAAACAACGCCTTCAAGAAGGAAGGCGTGGATGCGCCGCCGCTGCCGGTCCGACAAGGCAGACCTAGGATTCCCCTAGCGTCGGGGAGGAACGGCCAGGCCCAAAGAACACGCCTCCAAGGAGGAAAATGGCACCCGCAAGCGTCACTGTGGTCATCATCGAAAGAACTGAGCAGGGTTTTCACCCAGGCTAGTGGCCGCCCCCGCGAGACGGAGAAAGTTGCCTGCTTGAACCACCACCGCAGGAGGCAAAACTGGTTGCCGACGGAGGAGAATGAAGTCCACAGAACCACCGCAGCAGCCACCCAAAACTCCATGAACAAGACCGAGGTGGTCTGATCAAAGGAACTAGGCCGCTGCCGCCACCAGAGCAGCAACATCGGGAATCGCCGCCACCGGGACAGGGCCACCGAGGAAGCCCTCCGCAGGACGCGACCAGGGGAAGGTCCGCACGAAACCCATCTCGGCCCGCACGAGCCCATCTGGGCCCTTCATCCCCGGCAGACTGCAGCCAAGCTCGGAGTCGCCGCTCCGGCAACCCGCAGCCTCCCGCCGCGAGCACCGCCACCAGCAAGGACGCCGAGCCCGCGGGAGCGCGCCACTGCGCCGCCGGGCGATGCTACGCATCAAGTGGGCTGAGGGGCCCGCACGCGAGATGACTCTCTACGCACGCTTCAAAAGGAAGTGAAGAAGAGCAAATCAAGTAAAAGTGCAAGCGGGAGCAAATCATCGAGTCAAAGTGCAATCGGGAAACGAAAGGACGTCCCCCAGCTCGGGAAACAGGCCTAAAAATCGATCCCACCCCTCAGGGTGGCATCCTATGACATTCCCCAGCAGGATATGGAAGAAGATGCGGCGCTTGCGGCTGCTATGAATGTGACTGTTGAGAAACTGCTAGGTTCGTAGGACGACAAGTTACCCAAGGCTGATGTAGTCCCTCAATATGTCCCAGGGATGTCGTTGGTCACCCAAGAGAGGTTGCAACAACTGCCAACAAAAATGCGGAGTTTACATAACTAGTACTTGAAAGCCGCAAATGAGGAGAGAATAATGATCGTGGTGAAAGTACCACATGACTACTACTTCCGAGAAGAAGAGGTCCATACTGAGTTTCTATCATGAGTTGCTATTATCTGTAAGTTGTTGAATTCATTGTCTACATATAAGTTGTTCAATTTTTCAGTTATTCAGTTCATTGCATGTAATTATCCTTATTATATCCTTTTGTACTCTATTATTATGCAGAATGAAGATCCAAGAATGTAAAAGAAGGTCACTCTTTAGTGTTGGGTTCATTGACCCAGATAAAATATATATAAAGACGCTAACGGATAAACCCGAGGAGACGGAGGAAAATCTTCTAAGGTTTCTAACGAAGCAAAATTTCTATGACTACATATTGTTTCCTTACAATTTCAAGTGAGGGTCTTACTCTGGTGTACATATTCACTTTTGCTTACTCAATTTAAGTGTTATTGATGAGTTACTGATGTATATATAAACGTGTGTGCAGATTCCACTGGATTCTGCTAAGCATTCAACTTGATAAGGGAAGAGTTGAAGTCATGGACCCATTAAAAAGACCCCTGGAACAGTTTAGGGACATGCAGGACATGCTCCTGAGGTAATTTTCGCGCTACATCGGTCTCTTTCGTTAATTTCCTGAGATATCACGTAATAAATAACTCATTCATTTTCTTTACTGGGCAGGGTTTGGAACCAGTTCAAGAGTGCGGTTACGGGTCACTTTAGTGAGAAGCTAACGTTTAAGCCGGTCTCGATAAGTAGTACACACATCTTTTTACTTCTATAGTTTTAATGCAATTATGATGCTAGAATATTATTTTGATTGAATTCTATTCTCGTAAAGTGCGCTAGGCAGCCACCCAGGACGAATCAATGTGGATTCTATGTTTGCAAGTTCATTCGCAATTGTAAAGTCGATGCAAGAAATGCATTCACAACATTATTTTTATTACTGTCACTTTTTGTTATCATGATTGGTATTAATATATTGATCTCCTTTTCTTATATAGTTCGATAGAATGCAGGATCAGCTCCTATCAGAGCAACGCGTACTAGGAATTGCTGAAGAACTGGCAGGATTCTTGATGAACAAGATGATAGATGACGCCGGAGAATTTAGTGTGAAAAGGCGCTACCGATGATCCCCCGATCGTGTAATTGAATAGACGGGCTCTAGTCTCGGTAACTGTGATGTCTCCATGTAACTATCATGTATATATTTGTGTATGCTCGATTCTAATGGTTCTCCATGTAACTATCATGTATATATTTGTATGTTCTAGTCCCGGTAACGTGTACGGTATGTGGTAGCGTAGAAATCTATTTTGAAGTGAAAAAAGAAACAAAATGAATTCTCTGTCGCGACAGAGAAAGGGGTCAAAACCCTGCCGCGGCGGAGAACCATTAGTCCCGGTTTGTAAAAGCAACCGGGACTAATGGGGAGGGGGAGGGGACCTAGCGCGCGCCGAGGGTGGCCAGGTGGATGCCCATTGGTCCCGGCTAGTAAGCGGGCCGGGACTAGTGGGTGGGCCTTTAATCCCGCCTCTCTAGTCCCGGTACCACAACCGGGACTAAAGGCTCTTACGGGCCGGGATTAAAGGCCCGTTCTCCACTAGTGCACAACCCCGATCATGGCCACACCTACGTTGAATAACATAATAAAAAAAAGATAGTGTGCATAATTTTTGGGTAGAGGCTTGAGATTTTATACTCCTTTTCGGAAAAAGTACATTAATAGGATTCAATACCTGAACGGGCAAATGTTTTAATAGTAATCGTATTTTTGTATAAAAAATTAAGGATTATTAAAGACGACTAACTTTTGTACAGAACCAGTTTATTTATCCAAAGTGCTTCCTGAAAGCAACTATGAAAATACAACAACAAATTGCGGGCTAAATATTTGGTTTTCTGAGCACTCATTTACCATAGTGGGAAAAAAAACAGAAAATGCGATGTAACCTATAGATCGTGATGTGTTATGAAAGCAAAGCTTAGATAAAATGATACAGTACAAAAACCAACCAAGCATTATTACAGGGTCATATTGGTTGTGACCTCAACCTCGAAGCAGGCCCTGACGCAATACAACTAGTTAAAGTAAACTATTCTTCATTTTTATTCACTTGTTTGACCAAGTTCTGCGGAGTTTCTTGCGAGTTCAGCACTACATCCCACGTCTCGGAGAGAGATACACGTAGAGCGGGAGGAGCTTGTATCCCATAAAATGCACAGTGTCCACCATGTCCTCGTCGCCCTCCCTGAGCCTCCAGGCGAACTCCTGCACGAACCTCGCTATGGCGGTGCACGCGATGCTTGTCGCTTGGGCGCTCCGGCACATATCCTCTTCCCGGCGCCAAATGATATGGTCTTGTACATATCCGTCGCTTCAAACCTACCATCCAGGAACCTCTCTGGACTCCACTCCTCAGGCTCATCCCACTCCTTATTGCTCATGTTACATCCGTACACGTTGATGATCACCTGGCCAGGGCCAAAATGTAAAACCGTACCGTTGTCTTAACATAATTTTGTAAGAAAGATAATCATTTATTGAATCGTACCCGTTCTAGTATTATGGTAAGTATGTAGTACTACGAAGTGGTATCCAGGTTAGCAAAATTACCTCTGTTCCGGCTGGGACTTGGTAGCCGCCCAGTGTGGTGGTCTGACCGACCAACCTCGCAGGCAGAAGTGAGACAGGAGCATGGAGCCGCAGAGTCTCGTGGAACACGGCGTTTAGGTACGGAAGCCGAGGAAGGTGTTCCTCGGTGACCGTGTCCTCGCCGCACACCTCCTGGATCTCCCGGTAGAGACGGTCCTGCCGTGGCACACCAGGAGAGAAATGTGGCGGGGTTAAAATTTGTATGCAGCACAACACTGATAGAAATTAGAATGCTGCTATCTTAGCTTGGCTTGCCTGTTTCGCTTATTTAAACTATGAAATAAGAAAAGGCTGTGTGCATCGCTTGATGCAGAGGCCGGGGTTACTCCCCATTTCGAAGAAAAAAAAGCTTGGCTTGCCTGTTTCTTGGAGTCTTTCGAAAGCTCGTACATAGCCCACTCAGTCGTCACCAGCGTAGTATCTGCACTCTCTATGATTGCTTCCCATACCAGCAGTATTAAATTTTCATCTGTCAACGTGTTCTGTGCCAGCAAGAAGTCCAAATAGGATTCCCTCGCCTGCATTTCTCGTGATAAGTGTCGAAGAATAAGAAAAATGCAACTCCTAAAATATGCTATGAAGATTAATTGGTGCCCACCTCGCCACACACAATTCTTTCCTTCCTTTGATTGATCAAGGCCTGTATCACCGCAGTTCGCCTAGATTCCGTGGTAGCAACTTTTGCCTCAAATCTCTTGTTTGGAACCCAGCCGAGGTTTGGGAAGAATTCCCTCCAATCGACCTCAGTTACGCACGTCATCATGTCAACCACAATGATCTCGAAGATTTCTTCCTTTGATATCTCCCGCGCAAGCTCCTTCACATAAACAGAACTCACATCCTCACCTAAGCTCTGAAAGTCCATGAACAATATTATAAATCATATATACCTCGTCACAAGTTCAAACATAAGAAATTTATAGTGTGACACTATCTTGTAAGCACACAAAATAATGGCATTTATAAACTAACCTGGGTCAAGGATAAGCGGAATAGCTCGTCCCTAAAAACTTCTCTGAAGTTCCGAGGAGCACGCGGGTTATTGATCACCATTCTACGGAAAGTGCTTAACATGTTATCCATCATCTTGTTTCTTGTGTCCCGAAATTGTTTCTGAATATATTTGTAAACAATCCATTGTAAGATATTAGTTCACTGAAAGCGTAGATGTGTCCAAGAAATGGTAATTAAATAGTAAAATTTTGAAACTTTTGAGTGTTGTACCTGAGCAGAAGAACCTAACAAGCCAGCCATAATAAAATGTTTCACCGTTTTGTGGAAGTCACCATGGTCACTTGCAGCAACCATCATTTTATCATGACTCAGGACTGAGAATGCTTTAGGTAGCTTTCGAGTGGATATGTATGGGAATTTCGCTACCATTGCCTGACAGGAAAAAGCACAGCCTCTTGTAATTTTGATAAAATTTGCAAAAAAATTACCATGCGTGTGTACAATTTCTTAGTTTTTCATTGCAGCCAATAATTATCATGAAAAACTGCATGCATGCTTTGTATATATTACTCTCGGCTACTTTGTAGCTTAGTTTTCTTTGGGTAATTCTTAGAGAAAATCGGCCGCATAACATAACTTTTAAAAAAAATGAAACAGTGCTAGGAGGAACTAGACACTTTTTTTATATAGTAGAAGCAGGTCGGCGTGAGAATTCCGAAAATTCGTTCCTGATAGGGATCGAACTCCTGCCGCTGGGATGCGCCAATTACGATCCAACAACTAGGATACTGCCCCGTTCTCGCATAATATAACTTTTGTATCACATAACTTGTTAGATGTGAAAATGAGGGAGGGGGGAGGGAGGGGGGGGGGGAGAGAGGGAGGGAGGGGGAGGTGGAGAGAGAGGGAGGGAGGGCGGGAGGGAGAGAGAGGGATCGGGAGAGAGAGAGAGAGAGAGAGAGGGAGAGAGAGAGATATGTTAAAATAACTATCATATGCGATTTAAACTTCAAATGTCTAGGCTGAAAAAAAGAGCTTCGGTATCAATATTTAATTCTTTATATTGTCATGTACTACAAAATATGCTAAGACAATCAACATCATATTAAGGTTACAGAGTAAATATGGACTACTTAATGGATGTTATAAAATACATGGCCGGATGAATAAGAGGCCAAATTTCCAGGGAAATTCAATTCGGCTTACATGTGCAAATGAATCCATTGTTTGAAAACATATTTCGGATTGTTAAAAAATTTAGAAACAAATATTCGCATGTACATTCGGACATTCTATGTCCGCAGACAAGTTTTCGGGGGAAAGGAACATTTCTTATGTCCCATGTAAAAACACAATTTCGGATGCTCCAACATGATTATTGTTGGACATTATTTTTGTCTTTTTACACTAGTCACATAAAATGTTCATTTTCCCGAAAACTTGGACACATAATGTCCGGATGTACATGCGGAATTTTCTTTCAGATTTTTTTGATATTTTCAAATTAGTTTTTATGTATTTTTCATAATAGATTGATTTGCATCCGTGAGCAAAAACACCTCCTCCAAATTTTCATTCTTACACGGAAGTGGAAAAAGATATTATGTAGTACAACCTAGAAATGTATTATCAACTGACTTTAGGAAAGAAAAATGAAAATTTATGTGTTACCTCCTTGGCTAGTTCTGTTGAGTTGAGCACAACTACATTTGAATCCCCAATCCTTATGGTGTATATTGGCCCATAAATTTCAGACCATTTTGCGAACGTCTTATGTGGCTTCTTCTCTCTCAACTGATACAGATTTCCAATAAGAGGTAAACCAGGGACAACTGCACATCATTAAACATACCATAAGAGAATTACTTTCTTTTTCTTGTAGTAGAATTTTTATTATTCTAATTAAATGGACATATTTTTATTTAAATATATGTCAGTTAGATACTTTTTCTACGTTTATGATAACACGTATTCCCATGCAAACAAAAAGCAGGCAATGAGACAAGACTAGTCAGGTATGTGCTCAGCATATTATGATCGTGTGGAATCTATCTTTAAAAATGTCTCGTGCATGCACTTTCCTTGAACAAAACAAATCACTCAGACCAATGACATTCATTTTATTGTTTTTACCTTTTAGGATATTTTATCTATCAAATCATGCATCCGATTGACAAAGTATTTCAACGCAAGTTTGCTATGGCAAAATCTTCGAAATTAGACCTCACGTAAATAGGTTTCGGCATTTTTTTTGTTTGAAGTTGCTAGGTTATTGTCACTTGCTTACACGTTTATGACAAGTTAGCAAATTGGTAATAGGGTATGTTCAAATGGTTTCCAAGTTATAGGCCTTCATTAACTACCAATGTAATACCCATGTAATATAAGGCTACATGATGGTACTTGTATGTTCTAGTACTGTCTCTTTCTTATGGATAACTCTTCAATGCTCCCCACCTAAACATTATCATAGAGTTTCTTTTCCTATGTGCGTATAAACAATGAGGGTGACTTACAATGTTAATGTTGTAATTGTTAATTCCTAACATGATAGACATCATATTATAATCTCGAAACTAGTGATCCGTAGAACATACACGATGTTTTCTATAGCTCTCTCGTCATGGTTGATAATAACTTATGGTGAAGATGAATCTCCAGAGAATTTTACAATATGAGGTATCATATTGTCGCAATTAAATCTAATTAATGATGTAAACATGAGGTCCTATATTCTTACGTGCATTTTCTTCCTCTATGAGGCATCTCAGATTACATGTATTATACGAATATCAGGAAGTATCACCAAGGACTACCCATCAAAGACTATCCATAGCGCGAGTAACATATGTGGTAGCATGCATACCAATTAGGAAGAAAAGCTGTTGTGGCAGGTAATTAACGAGCGAAACGATTAGAGTAACATAATATGTTACCATAACATACGTGTTCCAATGAAAAATGCCTCTACAAAGTAATAAATAAAGGTCTCAATGTTACCACACATATAACACTAACATAGACTAGTGACCTAAGCATGACAGTAGTTTAAGCTACTCCAAACTATGACTAGTCTAAGGAAAAGAAGATGTCGCATCACAATTAAGGACAAGCGAGAGGATTATTATAGTATCATATGATCATGTATTGGCATAGCACATCAAAACATAAAATTAAATAGGATATAATCCTACACACAATTGTCTTGGGATTCTACAAATGTGAGTAAATGAATTGACATTTGATAATAGTGTGTGACATCATACAATGCGAAGGTGGTCGTTAAATTAGTATAATGCATAATAATAATAAATCATGATATTGCGCAAATGAGAGGTCTAAGGGAATTGGTCTAATCTATCATTTATTTTGGGGGAAGGGGAGGGGAGGGCAAAATGAGGCCAAAATATATAGAATAGATTACTATTCAACCTCGAACACTCACATAACTAGGAGTAGCATATTTGTGTATATAGGTCTAACCATCATATTTCCTTGTAGAAACTACTACTTGTGACATTTGAAATTATTATTTTACACTCCAATATAATGCGGTAAAACCTTTGTAAATGTTGTTCCAGACGTTCTTGCTTTCAAATGTGCAGTAGTTGTAACTCATCTAAAAAAGGTAATGGTTTTGCTCCTAGGAAAAACATATATGGAAATCATTATGCTACAATAAAAGTAGGGATCTAACCTTTGAAATATTCACTATTGCCCAATATATAGGACATATAGTTTGTTTCTAATAAATGAGACCAGAGGGGAAAGAATACACTCGGTATTACGTATAGATGTATTTGTGCGTACACAGCAGGATTGCAAGCATAGAGGCCCACCTAGTGTGTATTAGCACACCCAAGCGACTGTGCTACGCCCCAGTCCACATCTAGTTATTTATATTAAGTAAAATATGTTCTAAGTATTGCGAGGTTTACTAAAAAATTACAATAACTAGGAAATGTTAGTGGAGAACGGGCCAATAGGCTAGTGGCTGGGTCCTAGTGGCTCACCCAAGCAACCAGAGTTCAAATCCCGTTAGGGAGAATTACCAGAATTCTCGGTAAAGAAAACAAAAATTGAAAAAATAACAACTGAATATTTCCGATAATAAGTCAAAATAGAAGAACTTGCAGGGGCATATTTACTATTACAGAATAAAAAAAGAGTTTGACTAATTCTTTTTGTCCCAAACTCAGTCCCAAGTTGCAACAAATAGGTGGCCGAATCTGAGTTAAAATCCCACAGGGTAGGAATCGATTAATTCCGATAGAAAATGAAGAGAATCATCTCAGCGACGGCAGCCAGCATATATAGCATCGCAACTCACCTGGGGGCATATTGGGGCGTTCCTTGGACCACATCCGGACGCCGGTGATCGCGGCCAGCACTACGACGGCCGCTGCTGTGGCAGCCACCGCTCGCCAACTGCCTGCTGGGAGTGTCGCCAGTAGAGCCTCCATCGGTCAGCTGGACGGGATGAGGTTTGTCTGGCGGAGGAGAAGAGAAATTCAACGCGGTCGTTTCCGGTGCACTTGAGTTCAGTACAACGCAGGTGTTATATATATGCGCTGGTAGTGGTAGGCGAGGCCGGCATCTCATCTCTGAGTTGAACGACTATTCCCATTTAATCTACGCCTGCATCTAGTCAAATCTGCGTACTGCATATGCCACCAATTTCCTTTACTGTCAAATCAGCATAATGTGTAAGCTTTCCCCCGCAAAAAAAAAGCACATTGGATATGCTTTAGTAGGGGTCAGACTATCAAGGCCGACTCCAGAAATTCGAGACCCTAAAATTATAAAATTATAATGGGGCCCTAAAATTTCTTGGCTGCAACGAAGAGCTATAGGGCGTGTTTGGATTTTCGTTTCTGGCATCTGGCAAGAAGAAATAAACCATTTTGATTATTCGGCCCGCGTGAGTTTGCTGCGTGGAACGAGTTTTAAAACAGACCAAAAGTTGGTCCGCTGGAAACGCACAAATCATGTTTCCACGCAGCCAGGCCCTGGTGAGTGCATGAGCGATCAAATGTACATGGGGAAGCACGGAGGCGGGCGTTTTCGGATAAATTCCTAGTCCACTCCGCTCGCCGCCCACTTCACCCCTTCTTTCCCTCACCCCGATTCGTCCTCCATGGCCGATGCTCCTCCTCCTCCCCCTCCGCTCCGTGCCCTCAGCATCGGCGAGCTGAAACCCATGGGTGGTGGGCAGCCGCTCAACTGGATAAGCCGCCGCTATCGTGACGTCTTCAGCGAGGGCACTTAGGGCTCCCACGCCAGCGGTGTCTAAACTTCGGCAGCAACAGCGGCGGCTCGTCTTCTACATTTGCGGCAGCATCTGCATCTATGGCGAAAGCGGCCAAAAACACCCCGCCAGCCTTGGAGTTACCCTCGACGATTTGAAATGGGTGATCATAACTCATGTGATCAGGTGCAAAGCACCACACCAAACACCTGTAAAATGCATGAGCAGAGAAAAAATCTGAAATGTGTGCAACCAAACAACTAGGCCAATTTGCACGAAAACTGAATCCAGGAAGCCAAACAAAATGTCCAAGTTGGTCCGAACCCAATCTCTCCTCATACAGTACCCAGCGGGCCAAGTAGGAGAAACGGGAAATTTAGACCTTTGCAACCAAACACGCCCATAGCGATCCGGTTTTCTGTATACGAATGCACTTTTGATCCATTATATATTTTAAAATCTTTGTGTTTTTTTCTAAAAATTCTATATGTTGTTGTCTTTATACTGGAGAAACAACAACCTGGGTAAGTTGAAGTGAAAACACTAAACTTTTTCGAATCAAGCTTTCTCCTAGCTTTATAAATAAAGCCACATCGGCCAAACATGATACAAGATGAGGAGGAGACCCCTTACAAAGAAAATCAAGATAAACAAGAAAAAACACAAAAAATCAACACGTGCCACTAAAGACAACGATCTGAGACCGGGGTGAACCAGGGATCCACGACGACGCACCCAAGAGGGTAATGACGCGCCGTGTCGCCGCCGCCAGGACCGAAGGTCAAGGGTTTTCACCTGGAGCCCTAGCGGATAAGGTAGCCGCAACGACACCTCAAGAGGGTAATGGTAACCTTAGGCATCACCGCCCAAGCACCGAGCTTTCGCTCGGAAAAACCTTCGAGCCACTCCCCTTTAACCGCTCGTGCCCGCTGTCCCCGAGATAGGCCACTGCTAGGGGAAGCCCCGTTGCTACGCCACCCAAGGACCGCATGTCTCATGTGTCACTGCCGGTCATGCCCAATGTCACCTTCAGAGCGCACCGTTGCTAGCATCTCCCTCCGCGATGAAGCTCCGGGTAGAAGAAGTCCCGCAGCCGATGGCTCTGCACAGACTTTGTTGGGTAGCACTCACCCAACCGGGAGGGGTGGGGGGAGGGGTGGAGGAGGTAGGGGCGGCGGGGTGCTAGGGTTGCGTCTCGGCCGCCCACATGGGGGGCGACGCGAGATGTGATTTTTTCATCTATTTTTCCAAAAAGGGGTTACTCGTGAAAACAATAAACTACTTACCTATTCAAGTATACACTAGAACCTAGAGGATCAATACTCTAAATTTATATACCCTCTCCATCGCTCAAGACCGAAAATTGATGACCCAGCCCATTTGCCGAGTGCCATGTGACAACACCCGGCAAACCCCACGCAATAGGGTTTCAGAGTGTCTTCTATAGCTATTTTTTAAAATAATATGTTTTTATTCATTCTCATGAATAATACATAAAATTAATAATTTCTAAATGTAGCGTGGTGGCTCGCGCACCAAATGGTATATGTCGGTGTAGCATGCCCCGATGGGCCTGTCGACGGTACTGCCAGGCGTGCCAGAGGGGCAGTCGGAGGCCAGCTCACCGAATGGTCTAATCGGTGTCTCAACCACCGATTAGCTTAGAGCCCCGAAGCCTGCATTGGTCATGCAACGCAATATCTTTCTCTAATTAAACGTGATCAATTTAGCCTAGTCTTTCATCCACTTCTCTCGCCGCCCGGTACCCGCTATTTTCTCTCACCACCGATTCCCGCCGTTTTCTCCCGCCTATTCTACCTAGTGCCTCTATAAATCCGGGCACTGATATGTTTTCTTCCACCAGTTCATCCGTTCCTCCTCTTTCTCTCGCATTCCTCCTCCTATTTCTCTTGCCAATCCTTACGAGATTCCATCATGAGTGTGCCTTGTTCAGACCTAGGAAGATGAAAGATGCCAGGTCGCCAGAGGGGGTGAAACAAGAGCGTTGTTGGTGCGGCCATCTCGCAAAGGTGGAGGAGTCGATAAATTTCTCCACTTGCATGGGCATTAAGTTTTTCATGCGTGCCAACTACGACACAAGCCCATCCCAGCAAGCAAGTTCATCAGACGAGAGGCCTCTGGTATGTTCCCAAAGCATGATGAATATGAATGAATTACATTATTATGTGTTCTTTTATTTATTCTATTAATGTGCTTGCAGTCTCCTCCTCCTCTTTGTAAGTGGTACCATTGGATTGACATAGAGCAGCTAGCTTGGGACGTGCAAGAGATTCATGATAGGAACCGGAGTGTGTGGGTGCCTTTCACGATGAGGAACATGCCGAAAGGATGGCCAAAAAGGAGAAGAAGGAGCAGGAGGGAGAACTAAAAATAAGAGAGGAGAAATCTCAGAACCGGGAGATAAACACGAAGACGATGGCGGAAGAGGTTGAGTGCATGTATGCAAAGGATAATATGCGCAAGGAGGCTCGTGAGGTGAAAAGGAAGATATTAAGAGGAAGGGCTATTGAGACGAAGGTGGTAGAGGAACGTGGGGACAAGAACAGAAAGTACCCGCGCTGGACTCAGGGAAGGTAGATGTATGTTTCAGTAGCAATGTATCTTCATTTCAGTTGTAGTGTCGTGATGTATCTTCATTTCAGTTGTAGTGTTGTTAAGTATCTTAATATCCGCATTACTTTGTAGTGTCAGTTAATTTCGGATACAATGTATTTTAAGTTGTCCCGCTAAAATGTTTCTCGCCAAAATGTTTCCCGCTTAGCTCATCCCGCCATTTTTTTTGTTTACTCTATAAAACCGCTTCCTCACGAAGTTTTGTAAGCACATCATTTGTTTTTTAGACATTGTGTCAGGTTTTCCTTACGACCGCAGTTTTCACAAAAGCATGTCTGAATATCTTTTAACTTTAGCTAGGACTTGTAGGATAGACAATAATCTAGTCCAATTGGAGGAACTCATTGCTAGTGATGATCTCGTCACTGAGCTGGGTGAGGCATTACATAGAAAAGGGTGTCCATCGAGGACCCCAGAGGAGATACAACAAGAGCTTCTCAGGATCAATGCAAGGTGCAACAAGCTTAAATTCAAGAGTGAAGCTTCAATGCAGAGGCAGGCTGAGAACCCTTGGTTGTGGATAAAAGAGAGCGAAGATGAAGATGATATCTTCATGATGCCAATCGTTGGTACCAAAGAGAGAGCTGAGTGGGACAAGACGCATGCCAAGAAGAAGGCATCGTCAAAGGGTAAGGGTGAGGCGTCGTCGAAGGGTAAGGGCGAGGCATCATTGGATGACGATGATGATGACTTCATGCTACCAATCATTGGACTAGGGTAAGAGCTGAGTGGGAGAAGGCGAGGAGCGCGCCTTAGAGGAAGAACTAGAGAAATGCATAGTCATAGGGAGACAGAAAGGTCTTGTTTGTATCTTAATTACCTATCAGAAGTTATGTTGAACTCTGTTGCAAGTTATGTTCAAGTGTTTGTTAAATAAAAAGGAGAAATAATAGAAAAGTGTGGCATCATATTTATAGATAGATATATGTCTCGCACATAGAAAGATATATATCTCATACATAGATATATGTCCCGTACATAGGTATCACTGTTGTCAGCCACGACGAGGCTGCGGAGGCCTAGGTGTAGTCCATACGTATCTGTGGGGCACCTCCACATTACGAGGAGGCAGATGTGACCCGTCACCTTCGGTCTGTGTATCTTGTGTGGAGAAGGGTGGTGGAGTCTGCTGTGTTTGATACTGGCCGAACTAGTTAACCTGATCCTGCCATGTCCGCTGATGCTCCTCCTCACAAGTCGCCCACGAACCTATGGAGGACATGTTCGGTTGTCCATATCCTCCTGCCCGTGAAAACAATTTAAGTACTCAACGATTGTATACTGCATGTAAAAAAAATAGATAGGAAAATTCTTTCCCTCAGGCTGGGATTGTGGTCAATAATCAAAGTTCATGAAGGAGATGTGATGTTGCTGCAACTGGTTGAAAGTAAACTGCGACTCCTGCTACTGCCACTAGTCGAAAGTTAACTGCGGCGCCTGCTGCTGCCAAGACGAGCCTCCAGCCTGGTCTGGAGGTTGTGCTCTCGGCGTCGCCTACTGTGAGAGTCGTGGACGAGGCCCGTGGTGGAGTGGACGAGGCTCTTGCTGCTGCCACGCCGAGCCTCTAGCCTGGTCTGTAGGTGGTTGTTGCGTGGATGGACGCGGGGTGCGCTGCTGCGTGGAGGCATGCGGGGCCCGCTCCTCCGTGGAGTGACGCGGGGGCGCTATGCTGCTCGGTGCTGAACAACGTCCGAAATGTTGGTGCACGTGATGGTCATGTAGATACTTCGTAGCTTCTCCTCGACACGCCGGAGAAATGACTGAGTTTGTGACTACATCTGACGTGCTACAAGAGGAGCGGATGAAAGCGAACATCCATACTAAGCCACTTCAGCCTATAGCTCCCATTTCATATCGGCCTGCATTTGTATTATAGATCAGTAAGCATTACATAGGAGAACATGTTCATTAGGCAAGAAAAGAGTATTTACCACTGACTCTCTAGACTCCAAAGTCATACATCTCATAGTCGTGCGCGTGATGGATGGGACGCAGTTGTGTCATGCTCATGTATCTCTATAAGTATGTGTGGACTAGCTCCATATCAAATGGGCCAGCTTTCCACACTATAGTCGTTGCATCCTGCCACTCCATAACATAACTCTGAACCTGATGAAGCCATTGAGCTGCGCTTCTGTTGTTACCCTTCCGTGTGTACCTGCAATTACACCGTGGTAGACCAGCATTAAAGAACGAAATGAAGTAATACAATCTGAATGTACATATATTAACTTACGTGTGCACTACATCTGGACGGGGGACCTCCAGACGTGGAGGATCTACCAACTGGCAAAGACCGAATTGCCTCATGACCCTCTGTCGATACATCTCCTCGACTTGGAAGTCGAAGATGATCTTTGATTTATTCAGCCAGTACTCCTGATCTCTAGTGCACAAAGTAGATATCCCACCAGACACACTATCGTCTCCCTCTTCATGTCCGCATTAGTCCTGGATCTGGGATCTATACCCTTTTAGTTGGGTTTACTTTTTTGAAATTGCCCACTGCCCTATATCCCATCAGCTGGCCATTCCATGTATTCATCACGGACTCCTTAAGATAATAGGGAGACACAAACAAGATCGCATCCATACCTAACTAGATGCACACAGCAAGTACATGGGATATAATCGAAGTTCATGAAGGGGATGTGATGTTGCTGCAACTAGTTGAAAGTAAACAGCGGCTGCTGCTACTGCCAAAAGTCAAAAGTTAATTGCGGCGGCTGCTGCTGCCAAGCCGAACCTCTAGCCTGGTCTAGAGGTGGTGCTCTCGGCGTCGCCTGCTATGAGAGCCGTGGACGAGGCCCATTGTGGAGTGTACGAGGTTGTTGTTGCTGCCACGCGGATCCTCTAGCCTGTTCTGGAGGTGGTTGTTGCATGGATGGACGCAGGGTGCGCTGCTGCATGGAGGCATGCGGGGCGCGCTCCTCCGTGGATTAACGTGGGGGCGCTGTGCTGCTCGGTGCTGAACAACGTCCGAAATGTTGGTGCATGTGATGGTCGCGTAGATACCCGTAGCTTCTCCTCGACACGTCGTACAAAGGACTAAGTATGTGACTTCATCGGCGTGCTACAAGAGGAGCGGATGAAATCGAACATCCATACTAAGCCACTTCAGCCTATAGCTCCCACGTCATATCGGCCTGCTTTTGTATCGGAGATAAGTAAGCATTACATAGGAGAACACGTTCATTAGGCAAGAAAAGAGTATTTACCACTGACTCTCTGGACTCTAAAGTCGACTTTCTAGGGTACATCTCATGGTTGTGCGCGTGATGGATGTGACGTAGTTGTGGTCATGTATCTATGTAAGTATGCGTGTAATAGCTCCATATCAATCGGGCTAGCTTTCCACACTTCAGCCGTTGCATCCTGCCACTCCATAAAATAACTTTGAACCTGATGAAGCCATTGAGCTGCACTTCTATTATTACCCTTCTGTGTGTGTACTGCAATTACTTTGTGTTAGACCAGCATTAAAGAAGAAATGAAGTAAGACAATCCGAATGTGCATATATTAACTTATGTTGCACTACGACGGGGACCTCGGACGTGGAGGATCTACCAATGGCAAAGGGAATTGCCTCATGACCCTCATTGTTACATCTCCTCGAATTGAAAGTAGAAGATGATCTTCGTTTTATTCAGCCCCAGTACTCTGATCTCTAGTGCACAAAGTAGATATCCACCGGACACACTATTGTCCCCCTCTCCCTGCATATTAGTCTGGATCTGGTATCTATATCCTTTCAGGTGGGTTTACTTTGTTGAAATTTCCCACTTCCCTATATCCCATCATCTGGCCATTCCATGTATTCATCACGGACTCCTTAAGCTAATAGGGAGACACAAATGAGATTGCATCCATACCTAACTAGCTGCACGCAACAAGTACATGGGAGCAAGGCAGGTGCAACAACTTTGGTTTGTTGCACACATTGGCCATTCTTCATTTCCTATCATCACCTCCTGTGTATTTGCTTCATCTCCAGTTCCAATCCTGTTGGAAGGTAGGCGCACCTCAAACCTTCTTTCTTGATTTCCAATGGCGATGACATTCATAGACCGAGCCTTTTCCATTTTATCATTCATGTAATGCATAGTCTTTGAATAATACCTCATGTTTGGGTAGTTGATGATATGATCTCTGAGCCATCTAAAGTCTGTCTGAAGTACTCCAAAGTTCCGTTAAAATACACTCCACAATGGCTGTTAATGGTAGAGCCTTGCTTCCTCTTAAGACAAAGTTGTACGTTTCAGAGAGATTTGTAGTCATGACGCCAAACCTAGCTCCATGAGTGCCGTGCATCAGAGACCACCTCTCAACAGTCTCGTGCTTTATCCATCCCTGAATTTTTTAATCCATCTCCCAGGCCTCCTCCTAGTACCAGGTTGGTCAATTCCTGGCATGTCACAAAGAGCAACAGGTTCTTCCTCTTGTTGTTGTCTATGCAGCTACCGCCTGTGCATGAGCCATGACAGCTGCTGCTCTCGCTGCTTTACCATGCCTAACATGTTTTTAGTGAAGTCATCCAGATAGCCGTGACACTTGATATACTTCCACTCCTGGTTCTTCTTGCAATGCTTCTTGAATAGGTTCATAAGGGCATTGTTCCTGAACTATGAGTAAAAGTTGGCCCCTAGATGCCGCATGAACCAATGGCCCTGCATGTGCTGCCATGGAGTTAGTTCATCAGGAACAGGCTGCGTTGGCATCTTTATCGTGTTGAGTATACCCGGATGCCTGTCATGAAGGATGCACACATTTGATGTATCCTACACAATTTCTATCTTCAGCTGCCTGAAAAATCATACCTAACTCTCAGTTTTCTCACTCTCCACAAAATAAAATGCGTGTGGAACAACTTGATTGTTCCCGTCTTGACCAATGGCGATCAAGATCTGACCCCTGTACTTGCTAGTGAGAAATCTTCCATCCACACAAATTTTTGGTCGATAGTGAGTGAAAGCTTCTATGCATATAGCAAATGAGAAGAACACTCAATGCATCACCCTCATATTTGGTTCTTGTGGCAACGTAAAGTGTTGAATGTCGACGTAGGTGCCTGGATTCCTATCCTAAAGTGTCTGGAGCATCCGAACAAGATAGTCATATCCTTTTCGAAACGAACAAAATCTTACCTCCAGTGCCCTCTACTTAGTCCTCCAAGCCTTGCCGTCAGATATTTTGTAGCAAAATCTGACAGAAACTTTATTGATGATAGCTTTCACCTCCATGGTTTTGCTCTCCACTATCTCCATGGTAGAAATTAGGTTACTATGCTCCTGAAGGACTTTGGGAAGTTGACATGGGTGCAACGCAATGTCGGTCACCTTCTAGTTGGTGTCATACTTAGGGAAATAGGTGTGCACCCTTGCGGGACATATGTCTTTCTCGTAAACCATTGTCAAATATTTTTGAGAGGACACCTGGGTTTTGAAGACACGTTGCGTGGACAATGCCCACACAATGGCTGCTTCATGCAGATGTCTCTTGCTAGGATATAATGCACCCTGGGAGATGTTGTTCTCGTGATAGTGCCAGGCGGAATCATGTCCATCGTTCACATTCATTGTTGTTGTGTTGTCATTATTCCATGATGCCAGAATAGGTTGGAAGATCTCTTCTTCATCAGACTCAGCAGAATCATCGATGATATCACTGTTGCCGTCTGAATCTTCAGCTTCCATCTGTTTTTGCAAGAAACCTTCATATATCTCATCCTCATCCGCCTCACCACTAAAAATTTCTTCTCCTGTGCCATGACTACTCTCCCCTGATTCATAACCAGCACCTCCAGTGTGTGCATTCTCTGACCAGAATCATAACCACCACCTCCATCTTGGGCTCGACTGTTCTAGCCATGATGGTAGCCACCACCTCCATCTTGGGCTTGACTGCTCTTGCCATGATCATAACTGCCAGCCCCATATTGGGTCCGACTGCTCTAGCGATGATCATACCCACCCTCCTCAGCTTCAGATGAAGTATTCTCTTTCGCCATAGGAAGCACTAAGGCGATGGGGTTAACTCTCCGTGTTTGGCAAGCTTTTATCCATTTGAACAATTTTGAGTCCTCTTCTATGGGTCTCAAATAAAACAAAGGGATAGTTCTTGACTTAGATCATAATGCATGGACACCGATAGTATGGGTTTGAGGGAGCCCTAAAGAACAAGATAACCAATCCTTCAACTGACTAACAGACCATGTTTCAGGATCCTGGAGCCCTATATCAATGCACTGAAACTTGCCCAAATCAACTCCGTGCTCTTTTGTTCTGACAACATCACTACCGTAGTAAAACCTAAATTGTACATTATATGACATAACTGTCGACCTAAAAAAATAACGAAACTCGTGAAATACCGGTACCATGACACATTATAGTCTACAAATATACTTCTAATCCTCTAGCCCAATATTCTTACATCTAACAGACCAGATCCAAGTATACCCATAAACATACACAAATGACTGTAATTAGCGAGAAATTAGGGTGTACCCTTGAAGAGTGCGAAGTCCTATCGTGTAGCAGCCTCCAGTCACCGGATCAACACCTCCACCATGCAGGTACCTCAAGCTGCACCCAACCTCCAGCATAGCCATTGCTCCCCAATAACACCACCATCTTCCTCCACAAAAACGATCTAAATCACTTCAATAAGCTATCCCATCAATAGATCAGACCTTTCCTACCTTCCTACTGTATTTCAGTCCCAAGTTGTGGTGGAAATCACAGTAAAAATGAGATCAAAATGGAGGTGGAAATGGTAGAGACGAGTTGAGGAGGAAGGAGGAAGGAAGAAGAGAAGAAAAGAGAGGAGGCGGGGGCTGGCAGTAGGCGTGGGATAAAAAGAAAACTAGTCGGACACCCAGGTCCCGGCGCTGTGGTCGAGGCTCAAACTCCGACAGGCCCCGCCTCCTCCTGCCGGCCGATAGCCTAGCCTCTACAGGGCCCACGCCACTTTATTCGGGTGCATAAGTACCGACGAGGCCTGGTCGGGGCACGAGACTCCAAGCCACGCCGCTTTTAGAAATTATTAATTTTGTGTACTATTCGTGAAAATAAATAAAAAACATATTATTTTTAAAAAATAGCGTCTTCTATATGACACCCGGCAAACAAATTCTATTGTTATAATTATTATAATTTCATAAAAAACATTTTATGACATGCGGCCAACACCCGACAATTAGTATTGTTTAGATGCTGAGCGAAGACTTGCCAATTATCGTACGCCGAGTGCAACACTCGGCAAACCATTGGCTGAGTGTGCCTTCGCGAATGCCTCGGACACTCCCAGCAACAGCTGATTCCGAGCATAGAGCTACATCTGTTTTCAAGCTTCAACATAGACAATGGATTGTCGTTCACTTCCTTCCGCCTTCTTGTATAGTGTAAATCATGATCTTGTCATATCTTCTAGTACTAATTGTTAAAGCTTTGGAGTACATCACAAGCGGTCCTCCCACATGTTTGGAAAGAGCACGCCTGTGACGCAGTCCTTTCGCGTGGTTTGATCAGCCAAGCCAAACAGTTGACGAGTTCTATAAACAGGCACACGTTGCACTTTTGCATTGCTCCAGTTTTTTTCTTTTGAGAATACATGGCTCCAGAATTTCAGCTTTGTTGTGCGAGATCCAGTATTCTAATGGATAAAATGAACACCCTCTATAGCTATTAAAAAAATATATAGATCATACTTTCGATGAAGGGAATATATTAATATCAAGAAGATATTAACTTCATCGAGCCTCTGCAACATCATACTAGAACAAGTCTAACATTAAAAATGCATACAACTAAAACATAAAAGAAGAGGAAAAACAATAAAACAAAAACCCCGCGGAAGAAAACAGAGACTCGCAGGAGCAATAACACCACCAGTGGTGACGCCACCTCCACTCCAATAAATCTTCTTCAAAACAACCACTCCAAAAAAGGTAATAATATGGAAACTTATCATCCTCCGGTCTAACCAGCATGACTAGATACTAGGTTTTCACCTCAGAAGGTCAAATAATCTCCATTCAATGCCTTCAACAAGAAAATGACTAGGAAGTCCGGAAATCCACTTTGGCTTGGCTCGAGGGTAGCTTCTATGCCACAGACTTGATCTTGCACTTCTAGATATATTGATCTATAGCTGCATTTGGAAAGAAATAAACTTTTTATTGTTTTTTTTTTCGAGAACCCGCAACGGAGTGCTCGTCATTGTATTAAGTTGACAAGAAAGCCATAGAATGGCTACAACACCACACTTGCCTTTCGGCTTACAACACACTCCTACAACAGGGACGACAAGCCCACCTAGTCCAACCACAAGCCAAGAATGGCGAGGGGGCAAACATTGAGGCTCCGGACCGCGTCACAGCCGACACCAAACACGACCACACACGACCATACACCGAGGTTGCCAAGACCAACGTACCACTACATGCGTCTAGAAGATGAAGCGAGCGAATGGCAGGGTCTAGCCAAACTCGGGATGAGTCGACAAGAGAGTGTTGGCGATGACGTACATAGCGCCCCGGGGATCCACACCTTGAGTAGTAGCCAACACCGGCGAGGTCACTGTCTCGAGTGCCACGGGAGGGACACCCCTCGCAGCCTAAACAACGCCTTCAAGAAGGAAGCGACGTGGATGCGCCGCCGCTGCCCGGTCCGACAAGGCAGACCTAGGGATTCCCCTAGCGTCGAGGGGAGGAACGGCCAGGCCCAAAGAACACGCCTCCAAGGAGGAAAATGGCACCCGCAAGCGTCACTGTGGTCATCATCGAAAGAACTGAGCAGGGTTTTCACCCAGGCTAGTGGCCGCCCCCGCGAGACGGAGAAAGTTGCCTGCTTGAACCACCACCGCAGGAGGCAAAACTGGTTGCCGACGGAGGAGAATGAAGTCCACAGAACCACCGCAGCAGCCACCCAAAACTCCATGAACAAGACCGAGGTGGTCTGATCAAAGGAACTAGGCCGCTGCCGCCACCAGAGCAGCAACATCGGGAATCGCCGCCACCGGGACAGGGCCACCGAGGAAGCCCTCCGCAGGACGCGACCAGGGGAAGGTCCGCACGAAACCCATCTCGGCCCGCACGAGCCCATCTGGGCCCTTCATCCCCGGCAGACTGCAGCCAAGCTCGGAGTCGCCGCTCCGGCAACCCGCAGCCTCCCGCCGCGAGCACCGCCACCAGCAAGGACGCCGAGCCCGCGGGAGCGCGCCACTGCGCCGCCGGGCGATGCTACGCATCAAGTGGGCTGAGGGGCCCGCACGCGAGAAGGGCAGAGGCCCTGCCGCCGCCGTCCGAGGCTGGGCTTTGCCCAACCCCTTCAACCGGCGACGGCGAGGAGGGGCGACAGTGGTGGATGGGGTCGTGGCGGTGGGGATTGGGGTTCCTCCCGCCGCCGCCAGGGAGGCGACGCGGGGGGTGCGGGTCGTGTGGGGTGGACCATGAACTTTTTATTGTTGAAGAGTGAGAAAGCAAGTGAGGATTCTACTTTGTAGTTCGCATGAATGCGTGGCTATTTCTGTGCAAAAGATGACGTTTTTTTGTCGTTTGAGTTAACTTAGGGCACGTGCTATTGGTTATGCACAGTTCTATTTGTCATTGCCGTTCTTCTTCTTATCTTACAGAACCGTGTGTCTTTCGAAGCCGTTCGAGAGTGGAATAGGACAAAAGGGGCGGGAGAGGGTGAGTATGACGCTGACAGGTACAAAGAGGGTCTTTGGAATGACCTCATGACACATTTCACCCTGCCAGAATTTGAGGATGAAGCCGACACAGCTGCATTGAGGAAGAAAGTCAAGCAGTGGAGTGTTACGAAGATGGCCGAACTATTCAAGAACTGGAAGAAATCATTATGGCAAAAGTATCAGAAGAAGAAGACTCCTCCTAAATTCGAATCCTATCTAACGAAGCAGCAGGCTAACTGGGATGCACTTGTGAAGTACAAGGAGTTAGAAGCTGCTAAGGAAAAGTCGGAAAAAAACAAGTTAAATGCCACGAAGAAGAAATATCACCATCACCTGGGGCCAGGGGCTACGCGACTACCATGCCAAAGTGGGATGCTAAAGAGAATGAGTTGCTTGCTAAAGGGATCACTCCAGAACCAATACGCGAAGAATGGGATTTGAGGGCAAGAAATTGGTTCCTTGGGCATGGGAGTGAGTATGACAAAAATATAGGGGACCTTATTTGCAGTGACGGTATTAGGATACCTCGGGAGACATGGCAGAGAGTGGTGAAGGAAATTAAAGAGGGGACAACAAAGTTCTATCCCGATAGAGAGAATGACTTGCTGACAAAGGCCTCCGAGAATAATGAACACGGAGGACGAGTACGAGGCCTTGGCCCTAGTTATACTTGGGAGATGGGGTTTCCCAAAGACAGAGATAGTTATAGGAGCCGAGAGAGAGCAAAGAGGCAACGACAAGAGGAGGATGGAGACAGGTTCACCGAGTTACTAGGAACACTTTGAATTCATCAGCAATAGATTGACGAACTTTGAGGAGTAGCGCGCCTGCAAGATCCTGCACTCGATATTACCGCCATCCCATCTCAGCGGAGAAGCAGCGTGGCTGAATCGGAGGTCCCATCTGACGATGCACGGATGGTAGATGGTGGTCTCGGCTACCCCGTGCATGGAATCAAGGAGCAGACATCTTGTGAGCTCCATCAGAAGGTGAAGAACCTATCCATCAAGGTGGCAGTCGGATGTGCTTTACCTTGTCCACCTGACACACGCTGGCGCCGTGAGATTCCAGCTGGCTATGCTAAAGTCAGGGTGGATGAAATCGCAACAGGGTGGGACTCAATGGAGCTTGACATTCCTGGACCTGAAGGTGAGAGGACACTTGGAGAAGTATTGGGTGGTATCATTCTATGGGACAAGAACAACATCAAGCTTCCAGGCTCAGCGCCAAGGCCAACACCGCCTCCGAGTTGTCGCATGTCACCTTCACCTCCATCACCTCCAACAAGCCCACCCCATGACTACGACCACCACATCTCGGGTCCATCTCTATCTCTGCCGCAGGGTCAGCCGTCTTCGCCGCCCGCTAAGGACAATAAGCGGAAGTGTGCTCCGTCAATGAGTACTAAACGACACAGTAACCCAAAACGACAAATGTCGCCCCTCCCAAGGGTACCTCATAAGAATCTTCCCATCAGACCTTATAATCATACTAAAGAGGAAACCATAGCGATCACAAAGGCCGAATGTGTTGCGCAGCTTCAAAAGAAGAAACCTGAGCCCGCCCCAGTATACACCGAGAAGCAAAAAGCGTATGCACTTGATTTTCTGAACACAAAATCGCAATATGACTTGCACCATAAGCCAGATGACTCTCTACGCACGCTTCAAAAGGAAGTGAAGAAGAGCAAATCAAGTAAAAGTGCAAGCGGGAGCAAATCATCGAGTCAAAGTGCAATCGGGAAACGAAAGGACGTCCCCCAGATCGGGAAACAGGCCTAAAAATCGATCCCACCCCTCAGGGTGGCATCCTATGACATTCCCCAGTAGGATATGGAAGAAGATGCGGCGCTTGCGGCTGCTATGAATGTGACTGTTGAGAAACTGCTAGGTTCGTAGGACGACAAGTTACCCAAGACTGATGTAGTCCCTCAATATGTCCCAGGGATGTCGTTGGTCACCCAAGAGAGGTTGCAACAACTGCCAACAAAAATGCGGAGTTTACATAACTAGTACTTGAAAGCCGCAAATGAGGAGAGAATAATGATCGTGGTGAAAGTACCACATGACTACTACTTCCGAGAAGAAGAGGTCCATACTGAGTTTCTATCATGAGTTGCTATTGTCTATAAGTTGTTGAATTCATTGTCTACATATAAGTTGTTCAATTTTTCAGTTATTCAGTTCATTGCATGTAATTATCCTTATTATATCCTTTTGTACTCTATTATTATGCAGAATGAAGATCCAAGAATGTAAAAGAAGGTCACTCTTTAGTGTTGGGTTCATTGACCCAGATAAAATATATATAAAGACGCTAACGGATAAACCCGAGGAGACGGAGGAAAATCTTCTAAGATTTCTAACGAAGCAAAATTTCTATGACTACATATTGTTTCCTTACAATTTCAAGTGAGGGTCTTACTCTGGTGTACATATTCACTTTTGCTTACTCAATTTAAGTGTTATTGATGAGTTACTGATGTATATATAAACGTGTGTGCAGATTCCACTGGATTCTGCTAAACATTCATCTTGATAAGGGAAGAGTTGAAGACCCATTAAAAAGACCCCTGGAACAGTTTAGGGACATGCAGGACATGCTCCTGAGGTAATTTTCGCGCTACATCGGTCTCTTTCGTTAATTTCCTGAGATATCACGTAATAAATAACTCATTCATTTTCTTTACTGGGCAGGGTTTGGAACCCGTTCAAGAGTGCGGTTACGGGTCACTTTAGTGAGAAGCTAACGTTTAAGCCGGTCTTGATAAGTAGTACACACATCTTTTTACTTCTATAGTTTTAATGCAATTATGATGCTAGAATATTATTTTGATTGAATTCTATTCTCGTAAAGTGCGCTAGGCAGCCACCCAGGACGAATCAATGTGGATTCTATGTTTGCAAGTTCATTCGCAATTGTAAAGTCGATGCAAGAAATGCATTCACAACATTATTTTTATTACTGTCACTTTTTGTTATCATGATTGGTATTAATATATTGATCTCCTTTTCTTATATAGTTCGATAGAATGCAGGATCAGCTCCTATCAGAGCAACGCGTACTAGGAATTGCTGAAGAACTGGCAGGATTCTTGATGAACAAGATGATAGATGACGCCGGAGAATTTAGTGTGAAAAGGCGCTACCGATGATCCCCGACCGTGTAATTGAATAGACGGGCTCTAGTCTCGGTAACTGTGATGTCTCCATGTAACTATCATGTATATATTTGTGTATGCTCGATCCTAATGGTTCTCCATGTAACTATCATGTATATATTTGTATGTTCTAGTCCTGGTAACGTGTACGGTATGTGGTAGCGTATAAATCTATTTTGAAGTGAAAAAAGAAACAAAATGAATTCTCTGCCGCGACAGAGAAAGGGGCCAAAACCCTGCCGCGGCGGAGAACCATTAGTCCCGGTTTGTAAAAGCAATCGGGACTAATGGGGAGGGGGAGGGGACCTAGCGCGCGCCGGGGGTGGCCACGTGGATGCTCATTGGTCCCGGCTAGTAAGCGGGCCAGGACTAGTGGGTGGGCCTTTAATCCCGCCTCTCTAGTCCCGGTACCACAACCGGGACTAAAGGATCTTACGGGCCGGGATTAAAGGCCTGTTCTCCACTAGTGCACAACCCCGATCATGGCCACACCTACGTTGAATAACATAATAAAAAAAAGATAGTGTGCATAATTTTTGGGTAGAGGCTTGAGATTTTATACTCCTTTTCGGAAAAAGTACATTAATAGGATTCAATACCTGAACGGGCAAATGTTTTAATAGTAATCGTATTTTTGTATAAAAAATTAAGGATTATTAAAGACGACTAACTTTTGTACAGAACCAGTTTATTTATCCAAAGTGCTTCCTGAAAGCAACTATGAAAATACAACAACAAATTGCGGGCTAAATATTTGGTTTTCTGAGCACTCATTTACCATAGTGGGAAAAAAAACAGAAAATGCGATGTAACCTATAGATCGTGATGTGTTATGAAAGCAAAGCTTAGATAAAATGATACAGTACAAAAACCAACCAAGCATTATTACAGGGGTCATATTGGTTGTGACCTCAACCTCGAAGCAGGCCCTGACGCAATACAACTAGTTAAAGTAAACTATTCTTCATTTTTATTCACTTGTTTGACCAAGTTCTGCGGAGTTTCTTGCGAGTTCAGCACTACATCCCACGTCTCGGAGAGAGATACACGTAGAGCGGGAGGAGCTTGTATCCCATAAAATGCACAGTGTCCACCATGTCCTCGTCGCCCTCCCTGAGCCTCCAGGCGAACTCCTGCACGAACCTCGCTATGGCGGTGCACGCGATGCTTGTCGCTTGGGCGCTCCCGGCACATATCCTCTTCCCGGCGCCAAATGATATGGTCTTGTACATATCCGTCGCTTCAAACCTACCATCCAGGAACCTCTCTGGACTCCACTCCTCAGGCTCATCCCACTCCTTATTGCTCATGTTACATCCGTACACGTTGATGATCACCTGGCCAGGGCCAAAATGTAAAACCGTACCGTTGTCTTAACATAATTTTGTAAGAAAGATAATCATTTATTGAATCGTACCCGTTCTAGTATTATGGTAAGTATGTAGTACTACGAAGTGGTATCCAGGTTAGCAAAATTACCTCTGTTCCGGCTGGGACTTGGTAGCCGCCCAGTGTGGTGGTCTGACCGACCAACCTCGCAGGCAGAAGTGAGACAGGAGCATGGAGCCGCAGAGTCTCGTGGAACACGGCGTTTAGGTACGGAAGCCGAGGAAGGTGTTCCTCGGTGACCGTGTCCTCGCCGCACACCTCCTGGATCTCCCGGTAGAGACGGTCCTGCCGTGGCACACCAGGAGAGAAATGTGGCGGGGTTAAAATTTGTATGCAGCACAACACTGATAGAAATTAGAATGCTGCTATCTTAGCTTGGCTTGCCTGTTTCGCTTATTTAAACTATGAAATAAGAAAAGGCTGTGTGCATCGCTTGATGCAGAGGCCGGGGTTACTCCCCATTTCGAAGAAAAAAAAGCTTGGCTTGCCTGTTTCTTGGAGTCTTTCGAAAGCTCGTACATAGCCCACTCAGTCGTCACCAGCGTAGTATCTGCACTCTCTATGATTGCTTCCCATACCAGCAGTATTAAATTTTCATCTGTCAACGTGTTCTGTGCCAGCAAGAAGTCCAAATAGGATTCCCTCGCCTGCATTTCTCGTGATAAGTGTCGAAGAATAAGAAAAATGCAACTCCTAAAATATGCTATGAAGATTAATTGGTGCCCACCTCGCCACACAATTCTTTCCTTCCTTTGATTGATCAAGGCCTGTATCACCGCAGTTCGCCTAGATTCCGTGGTAGCAACTTTTGCCTCAAATCTCTTGTTTGGAACCCAGCCGAGGTTTGGGAAGAATTCCCTCCAATCGACCTCAGTTACGCACGTCATCATGTCAACCACAATGATCTCGAAGATTTCTTCCTTTGATATCTCCCGCGCAAGCTCCTTCACATAAACAGAACTCACATCCTCACCTAAGCTCTGAAAGTCCATGAACAATATTATAAATCATATATACCTCGTCACAAGTTCAAACATAAGAAATTTATAGTGTGACACTATCTTGTAAGCACACAAAATAATGGCATTTATAAACTAACCTGGGTCAAGGATAAGCGGAATAGCTCGTCCCTAAAAACTTCTCTGAAGTTCCGAGGAGCACGCGGGTTATTGATCACCATTCTACGGAAAGTGCTTAACATGTTATCCATCATCTTGTTTCTTGTGTCCCGAAATTGTTTCTGAATATATTTGTAAACAATCCATTGTAAGATATTAGTTCACTGAAAGCGTAGATGTGTCCAAGAAATGGTAATTAAATAGTAAAATTTTGAAACTTTTGAGTGTTGTACCTGAGCAGAAGAACCTAACAAGCCAGCCATAATAAAATGTTTCACCGTTTTGTGGAAGTCACCATGGTCACTTGCAGCAACCATCATTTTATCATGACTCAGGACTGAGAATGCTTTAGGTAGCTTTCGAGTGGATATGTATGGGAATTTCGCTACCATTGCCTGACAGGAAAAAGCACAGCCTCTTGTAATTTTGATAAAATTTGCAAAAAAATTACCATGCGTGTGTACAATTTCTTAGTTTTTCATTGCAGCCAATAATTATCATGAAAAACTGCATGCATGCTTTGTATATATTACTCTCGGCTACTTTGTAGCTTAGTTTTCTTTGGGTAATTCTTAGAGAAAATCGGCCGCATAACATAACTTTAAAAAAAAATGAAACAGTGCTAGGAGGAACTAGACACTTTTTTTATATAGTAGAAGCAGGTCGGCGTGAGAATTCCGAAAATTCGTTCCTGATAGGGATCGAACTCCTGCCGCTGGGATGCGCCAATTACGATCCAACAACTAGGATACTGCCCCGTTCTCGCATAATATAACTTTTGTATCACATAACTTGTTAGATGTGAAAATGAGGGGGGGGGAGGAGGGAGGGGAGGGGGAGAGAGAGGTAGGGAGGGAGGGAGGGGGAGGTGGAGAGAGAGGGAGGGAGGGCGGGCGGGAGGGAGAGAGAGGGATCGGGAGAGAGAGAGAGAGAGGGAGAGAGAGATATGTTAAAATAACTATCATATGCGATTTAAACTTCAAATGTCTAGGCTGAAAAAAAGAGCTTCGGTATCAATATTTAATTCTTTATATTGTCATGTACTACAAAATATGCTAAGACAATCAACATCATATTAAGGTTACGGAGGAAATATGGACTACTTAATGGATGTTATAAAATACATGGCCGGATGAATAAGAGGCCAAATTTCCAGGGAAATTCAATTCGGCTTACATGTGCAAATGAATCCATTGTTTGAAAACATATTTCGGATTGTTAAAATTTTTAGAAACAAATATTCGCATGTACATTCGGACATTCTATGTCCGCAGACAAGTTTTCGGGGGAAAGGAACATTTCTTATGTCCCATGTAAAAACACAATTTCGGATGCTCCAACATGATTATTGTTGGACATTATTTTTGTCTTTTTACACAAGTCACATAAAATGTTCATTTTCCCGAAAACTTGGACACATAATGTCCGGATGTACATGCGGAATTTTCTTTCAGATTTTTTTGATATTTTCAAATTAGTTTTTATGTATTTTTCATAATAGATTGATTTGCATCCGTGAGCAAAAACACCTCCTCCAAATTTTCATTCTTACACGGAAGTGGAAAAAGATATTATGTAGTACAACCTAGGAATGTATTATCAACTGACTTTAGGAAAGAAAAATGAAAATTTATGTGTTACCTCCTTGGCTAGTTCTGTTGAGTTGAGCACAACTACATTTGAATCCCCAATCCTTATGGTGTATATTGGCCCATAAATTTCAGACCATTTTGCGAAGGTCTTATGTGGCTTCTTCTCTCTCAACTGATACAGATTTCCAATAAGAGGTAAACCAGGGACAACTGCACATCATTAAACATACCATAAGAGAATTACTTTCTTTTTCTTGTAGTAGAATTTTTATTATTCTAATTAAATGGACATATTTTTATTTAAATATATGTCAGTTAGATACTTTTTCTACGTATATGATAACACGTATTCCCATGCAAACAAAAAGCAGGCAATGAGACAAGACTAGTCAGGTATGTACTCAGCATATTATGATCGTGTGGAAATCTATCTTTAAAAATGTCTCGTGCATGCACTTTCCTTGAACAAAACTAATCACTCAGACCAATGACATTCATTTTATTGTTTTTACCTTTTAGGATATTTTATCTATCAAATCATGCATCCCATTGACAAAGTATTTCATCGCAAGTTTGCTATGGCAAAATCTTCGAAATTGGTAATAGGGTATGTTCAAATGGTTTCCAAGTTATAGGCCTTCATTAACTACCCATGTAATATAAGGCTACATGATGGTACTTGTATGTTCTAGTACCGTCTCTTTCTTATAGATAACTCCTCAATGCTCCCCACCTAAACATTATCATAGAGTTTCTTTTCCTATGTGCGTATAAACAATGAGGGTGACTTACAATGTTAATGTTGTAATTGTTAATTTCTAACATGATAGACATCATATTATAATCTCGAAACTAGTGATCCGTAGAACATACACGATGTTTTCTATAGCTCTCTCGTCATGGTTGATAATAACTTATGGTGAAGATGAATCTCCAGAGAATTTTACAATATGAGGTATCATATTGTCGCAATTGAATCTAATTAATGATGTAAACATGAGGTCCTATATTCTTGCGTGCATTTTCTTCCTCTATGAGGCATCTCAGTTTACATGTATTATACGAATATCAGGAAGTATCACCAAGGACTACCCATCAAAGACTATCCATAGCGCGAGTAACATATGTGGTAGCATGCATACCAATTAGGAAGAAAAGCTGTTGTGGCAGGTAATTAACGAGCGAAACGATTAGAGTAACATAATATGTTACCATAACATACGTGTTCCAATGAAAAATGCCTCTACAAAGTAATAAATAAAGGTCTCAATGTTACCACACATATAACACTAACATAGACTAGTGACCTAAGCATGACAGTAGTTTAAGCTACTCCAAACTATGACTAGTCTAAGGAAAAGAAGATGTCGCATCACAATTAAGGACAAGCGAGAGGATTATTATAGTATCATATGATCATGTATTGGCATAGCACATCAAAACATAAAATTAAATAGGATATAATTCTACACACAATTGTCTTGGGATTCTACAAATGTGAGTAAATGAATTGACATTTGATAATAGTGTGTGACATCATACAATGCGAAGGTGGTCGTTAAATTAGTATAATGCATAATAATAATAAATCATGATATTGCGCAAATGAGAGGTCTAAGGGAATTGGTCTAATCTATCATTTATTTTGGGGGAAGGGGAGGGGAGGGCAAAATGAGGCCAAAATATATAGAATAGATTACTATTCAACCTCGAACACTCACATAACTAGGAGTAGCATATTTGTGTATATAGGTCTAACCATCATATTTCCTTGTAGAAACTACTACTTGTGACATTTGAAATTATTATTTTACACTCCAATATAATGCGGTAAAACCTTTGTAAATGTTGTTCCAGACGTTCTTGCTTTCAAATGTGCAGTAGTTGTAACTCATCTAAAAAAGGTAATGGTTTTGCTCCTAGGAAAAACATATATGGAAATCATTATGCTACAATAAAAGTAGGGATCTAACCTTTGAAATATTCACTATTGCCCAATATATAGGACATATAGTTTGTTTCTAATAAATGAGACCAGAGGGGAAAGAATACACTCGGTATTACGTATAGATGTATTTGTGCGTACACAGCAGGATTGCAAGCATAGAGGCCCACCTAGTGTGTATTAGCACACCCAAGCGACTGTGCTACGCCCCAGTCCACATCTAGTTATTTATATTAAGTAAAATATGTTCTAAGTATTGAGGTTTACTAAAAAATTACAATAACTAGGAAATGTTAGTGGAGAACGGGCCAATAGGCTAGTGGCTGGGTCCTAGTGGCTCACCCAAGCAACCAGAGTTCAAATCCCGTTAGGGAGAATTACCAGAATTCTCGGTAAAGAAAACAAAAATTGAAAAAATAACAACTGAATATTTCCGATAATAAGTCAAAATAGAAGAACTTGCAGGGGCATATTTACTATTACAGAATAAAAAAAGAGTTTGACTAATTCTTTTTGTCCCAAACTCAGTCCCAAGTTGCAACAAATAGGTGGCCGAATCTGAGTTAAAATCCCACAGGGTAGGAATCGATTAATTCCGATAGAAAAATGAAGAGAATCATCTCAGCGACGGCAGCCAGCATATATAGCATCGCAACTCACCTGGGGGCATATTGGGGCGTTCCTTGGACCACATCCGGACGCCGGTGATCGCGGCCAGCACTACGACGGCCGCTGCTGTGGCAGCCACCGCTCGCCAACTGCCTGCTGGGAGTGTCGCCAGTAGAGCCTCCATCGGTCAGCTGGACGGGATGAGGTTTGTCTGGCGGAGGCGAGAAGAGAAATTCAACGCGGTCGTTTCCGGTGCACTTGAGTTCAGTACAACGCAGGTGTTATATATATGCGCTGGTAGTGGTAGGCGAGGCCGGCATCTCATCTCTGAGTTGAACGACTATTCCCATTTAATCTACGCCTGCATCTAGTCAAATCTGCGTACTGCATATGCCACCAATTTCCTTTACTGTCAAATCAGCATAATGTGTAAGCTTTCCCCCGCAAAAAAAAAGCACATTGGATATGCTTTAGTAGGGGTCAGACTATCAAGGCCGACTCCAGAAATTCGAGACCCTAAAATTATAAAATTATAATGGGGCCCTAAAATTTCTTGGCTGCAACGAAGAGCTATAGGGCGTGTTTGGATTTTCGTTTCTGGCATCTGGCAAGAAGAAATAAACCAGTTTGATTATTCGGCCCGCGTGAGTTTGCTGCGTGGAACGAGTTTTAAAACAGACCAAAAGTTGGTCCGCTGGAAACGCACAAATCATGTTTCCACGCAGCCAGGCCCTGGTGAGTGCCGCGAGCCGATCAAATGTACATGTGGGGAAGCACGGGAGACGGAACGTTTTCGGCTAAATTCCTAGTCCACTCCGCTCGCCGCCCACTTCACCCCTTCTTTCCCTCACCCCGATTCGTCCTCCATGGCCGATGCTCCTCCTCCTCCCCCTCCGCTCCGTGCCCTCAGCATCGGCGAGCTGAGAGCCCATGGGTGGTGGGCAGCCGCTCAACTGGATAAGCCCGCCGCTATCGGCGAAGCGTCTTTCGCGAGGGCACTTAGGGCTCCCACGCCCTTCGCGGTGTGCGAAACTCGGGCAGCAACGGCGGCGGCTGCGTCTTCTACATTTGCGGCAGCATCTGCATCTATGGCGAAAGCGGCCAAAAACACCCCGCCAGCCTTGGAGTTACCCTCGACGATTTGAAATGGGTGATCATAACTCATGTGATCAGGTGCAAAGCACCACACCAAACACCTGTAAAATGCATGAGCAGAGAAAAAATCTGAAATGTGTGCAACCAAACAACTAGGCCAATTTGCACGAAAACTGAATCCAGGAAGCCAAACAAAATGTCCAAGTTGGTCCGAACCCAATCTCTCCTCATACAGTACCCAGCGGGCCAAGTAGGAGAAACGGGAAATTTAGACCTTTGCAACCAAACACGCCCATAGCGATCCGGTTTTCTGTATACGAATGCACTTTTGATCCATTATATATTTTAAAATCTTTGTGTTTTTTTCTAAAAATTCTATATGTTGTTGTCTTTATACTGGAGAAACAACAACCTGGGTAAGTTGAAGTGAAAACACTAAACTTTTTCGAATCAAGCTTTCTCCTAGCTTTATAAATAAAGCCACATCGGCCAAACATGATACAAGATGAGGAGGAGACCCCTTACAAAGAAAATCAAGATAAACAAGAAAAAACACAAAAAATCAACACGTGCCACTAAAGACAACGATCTGAGGGCACCGGGCGCAAGAGGGTAATGACGCGTGTCGCCGATCGCGCCGCGCCCAGGACCGAAGGTCAAGGGTTTTCACCTGGAGCCCTAGCGGATAAGGTAGCCGCAACGACACCTCAAGAGGGTAATGGTAACCTTAGGCATCACCGCCCAAGCACCGAGCTTTCGCTCGGAAAAACCTTCGAGCCACTCCCCTTTAACCGCTCGTGCCCGCTGTCCCCGAGATAGGCCTCTGACACACGATCTGGGAGCTCCTGGAGCTGAAACGCCGTGAACACCAAAGTCCCCCAACGTCCACTCCTCACCATCCACATGACCAAAGATAGGAACCACCACCACCTCCGCCACGCCGCTCGCCGAAGAGACGCCCGCGCAGTCCACCTTCCTGGGCCGTTGCCCCGACTTCCACGAACTCGAGCCAAAGGTTCTAGCAAACGCCACATCGCACAACCACCAAGAAGGAAGGTGTAGGTCAAAACTCACACTTGTTGTCATTGAGCCGCACGGCAGCCTATTGGAGGGGATCTGCCCACCATCACCTTGCGGCGAGTGTCATCCAGATGAGCGACAGTACCAACTAGGCCGCGACCAGGCCCGGATCAACCCCATCGGCTTCGCCGCCAGGCTTCTGCAGCCAGGCCACCACGACGCTGGCGAACTGGGCCCCAAGTCGACCCAACCACCGTCGCCGCCCGGTCATGCTGGCGCCCATTCCTGCCACGGACACCTCGGTAGCCGCCGAAAGCAGCTCCCGAGCCCAGTACCGCGGCCCACGCCGCTAGGAAGCCCTGCTGTTACGCCCAAGGACCGCATGTCTCATGTGTCACTGCCGGTCATGCCCAATGTCACCTTCGGAGCGCACCGTTGCTAGCATCTCCCTCCGCGATGAAGCTCCGGGTAGAAGAAGTCCCGCAGCCGATGGCTCTGCACAGACTTTGTTGGGTAGCACTCACCCAACCGGGAGGGGTGGGGGGAGGGGTGGAGGAGGTAGGGGCGGCGGGGTGCTAGGGTTGCGTCTCGGCCGCCCACATGGGGGGCGACGCGAGATGTGATTTTTTCATCTATTTTTCCAAAAAGGGGTTACTCGTGAAAACACTAAACTACTTACCTATTCAAGTATACACTAGAACCTAGAGGATCAATACTCTAAATTTATATACCCTCTCCGTCGCTCAAGACCGAAAATTGATGACCCAGCCCATTTGCCGAGTGCCATGTGACAACACCCGGCAAACCCCACGCAATAGGGTTTCAGAGTGTCTTCTATAGCTAATTTTTTGAAATAATATGTTTTTTATTCATTCTCATGAATAATACATAAAATTAATAATTTCTAAATGTAGCGCGGTGGCTCACGCACCAAATGGTATATGTCGGTGTAGCATGCCGCGATGGGCCTGTCGACGGTACTGCCAGGCGTGCCAGAGGGGCAGTCGGAGGCCAGCTCACCGAATGGTGTAATCAGTGTCTCAACCACCGATTAGCTTAGAGCCCCGAAGCCTGCATTGGTCATGCAACGCAATATCTTTCTCTAATTAAACGTGATCAATTTAGCCTAGTCTTTCATCCACTTCTCTCGCCGCCTGGTACCCGCTATTTTCTCTCACCACCGATTCCCGCAGTTTTCTCCCGCCTATTCTACCTAGTGCCTCTATAAATCAGGGCACTGATATGTTTTCTTCCACCAGTTCATCCATTCCTCCTCTTTCTCTCGCATTCCTCCTCCTATTTCTCTCGCCAATCCTTACGAGATTCCATCATGAGTGTGCCTTGTTCAGACCTAGGAAGATGAAAGATGCCAGGTGCAGAGGGGTGAAACAAGAGCGTTGTTGGTGCGGCCATCTCGCAAAGGTGGAGGAGTCGATAAATTTCTCCACTTGCATGGGCATTAAGTTTTTCATGCGTGCCAACTACGACACAAGCCCATCCCAGCAAGCAAGTTCATCAGACGAGAGGCCTCTGGTATGTTCCCAAAGCATGATGAATATGAATGAATTACATTATTATGTGTTCTTTTATTTATTCTATTAATGTGCTTGCAGTCTCCTCCTCCTCTTTGTAAGTGGTACCATTGGATTGACATAGAGCAGCTAGCTTGGGACGTGCAAGAGATTCATGATAGGAACCGGAGTGTGTGGGTGCCTTTCACGATGAGGAACATGCCGAAAGGATGGCCAAAAAGGAGAAGAAGGAGCAGGAGGGAGAACTAAAAATAAGAGAGGAGAAATCTCAGAACCGGGAGATAAACACGAAGACGATGGCGGAAGAGGTTGAGTGCATGTATGCAAAGGATAATATGCGCAAGGAGGCTCGTGAGGTGAAAAGGAAGATATTAAGAGAAAGGGCTATTGAGACGAAGGTGGTAGAGGAACGTGGGGACAAGAACAGAAAGTACCCGCGCTGGACTCAGGGAAGGTAGATGTATGTTTCAGTAGCAATGTATCTTCATTTCAGTTGTAGTGTCGTGATGTATCTTCATTTCAGTTGTAGTGTTGTTAAGTATCTTAATATCCGCATTACTTTGTAGTGTCAGTTAATTTCGGATACAATGTATTTTAAGTTGTCCCGCTAAAATTTTTCTCGCCAAAATGTTTCCCGCTTAGCTCATCCCGCCATTTTTTTTGTTTACTCTATAAAACCCCTTCCTCACGAAGTTTTGTAAGCACATCATTTGTTTTTTAGACATTGTGTCAGGTTTTCCTTACGACCGCAGTTTTCACAAAAGCATGTCTGAATATCTTTTAACTTTAGCTAGGACTTGTAGGATAGACAATAATCTAGTCCAATTGGAGGAACTCATTGCTAGTGATGATCTCGTCACTGAGCTGGGTGAGGCATTACATAGAAAAGGGTGTCCATCGAGGACCCCAGAGGAGATACAGCAAGAGCTTCTCAGGATCAATGCAAGGTGCAACAAGCTTAAATTCAAGAGTGAAGCTTCAATGCAGAGGCAGGCTGAGAACCCTTGGTTGTGGATAAAAGAGAGCGAAGATGAAGATGATATCTTCATGATGCCAATCGTTGGTACCAAAGAGAGAGCTGAGTGGGACAAGACGCATGCCAAGAAGAAGGCATCGTCAAAGGGTAAGGGTGAGGCGTCGTCAAGGGTAAGGGTAGGCGAGGCATCATTGGATGACGATGATGATGACTTCATGCTACCAATCATTGGACTAGGGTAAGAGCTGAGTGGGAGAAGGCGAGGAGCGCGCCTTAGAGGAAGAACTAGAGAAATGCATAGTCATAGGGAGACAGAAAGCTCTTGTTTGTATCTTAATTACCTATCAGAAGTTATGTTGAACTCTGTTGCAAGTTATGTTCAAGTGTTTGTCAAATAAAAAGGAGAAATAATAGAAAGGTGTGGCATCATATTTATAGATAGATATATGTCTCGCACATAGAAAGATATATATCTCATACATAGATATATGTCCCGTACATAGGTATCACTGTTGTCAGCCACGACGAGGCTGCGGAGGCCTAGGTGTAGTCCATACGTATCTGTGGGGCACCTCCACATTACGAGGAGGCAGATGTGACCCGTCACCTTCGGTCTGTGTATCTTGTGTGGAGAAGGGTGGTGGAGTCTGCTGTGTTTGATACTGGCCGAACTAGTTAACCTGATCCTGCCATGTCCGCTGATGCTCCTCCTCACAAGTCGCCCACGAACCTATGGAGGACATGTTCGGTTGTCCATATCCTCCTGCCCGTGAAAACAATTTAAGTACTCAACGATTGTATACTGCATGTAAAAAAAATAGATAGGAAAATTCTTTCCCTCAGGCTGGGATTGTGGTCAATAATCAAAGTTCATGAAGGAGATGTGATGTTGCTGCAACTGGTTGAAAGTAAATCACGACTCTGCCACGCCACTAGTCGAAAGTTAACTGCGGCGCCTGCTGCTGCCAAGACGAGCCTCCAGCCTGGTCTGGAGGTTGTGCTCTCGGCGTCGCCTACTGTGAGAGTCGTGGACGAGGCTCGTGGTGGAGTGGACGAGGCTCTTGCTGCTGCCACGCCGAGCCTCTAGCCTGGTCTGTAGGTGGTTGTTGCGTGGATGGACGCGGGGTGCGCTGCTGCGTGGAGGCATGCGGGGCCCGCTCCTCCATGGAGTGACGCGGGGGCGCTATGCTGCTCGGTGCTGAACAACGTCCGAAATGTTGGTGCACGTGATGGTCATGTAGATACTTCGTAGCTTCTCCTCGACACGCCGGAGAAATGACTGAGTTTGTGACTGCATCTGACGTGCTACAAGAGGAGCGGATGAAAGCGAACATCCATACTAAGCCACTTCAGCCTATAGCTCCCATTTCATATCGGCCTGCATTTGTATCATAGATCAGTAAGCATTACATAGGAGAACATGTTCATTAGGCAAGAAAAGAGTATTTACCACTGACTCTCTAGACTCCAAAGTCATACATCTCATAGTCGTGCGCGTGATGGATGGGACGCAGTTGTGTCATGCTCATGTATCTCTATAAGTATGTGTGGACTAGCTCCATATCAAATGGGCCAGCTTTCCACACTATAGTCGTTGCATCCTGCCACTCCATAACATAACTCTGAACCTGATGAAGCCATTGAGCTGCGCTTCTGTTATTACCCTTCCGTGTGTACCTGCAATTACACTGTGGTAGACCAGCATTAAAGAACGAAATGAAGTAATACAATCTGAATGTACATATATTAACTTACGTGTGCACTACATCTGGACGGGGGACCTCCAGACGTGGAGGATCTACCAACTGGCAAAGACCGAATTGCCTCATGACCCTCTGTCGATACATCTCCTCGACTTGGAAGTCGAAGATGATCTTTGATTTATTCAGCCAGTACTCCTGATCTCTAGTGCACAAAGTAGATATCCCACCAGACACACTATCGTCTCCCTCTTCATGTCCGCATTAGTCCTGGATCTGGGATCTATACCCTTTTAGTTGGGTTTACTTTTTTGAAATTGCCCACTGCCCTATATCCCATCAGCTGGCCATTCCATGTATTCATCACGGACTCCTTAAGATAATAGGGAGACACAAACAAGATCGCATCCATACCTAACTAGATGCACACAGCAAGTACATGGGATATAATCGAAGTTCATGAAGGGGATGTGATGTTGCTGCAACTAGTTGAAAGTAAACAGCGGCTGCTGCTACTGCCAAAAGTCAAAAGTTAATTGCGGCGGCTGCTGCTGCCAAGCCGAACCTCTAGCCTGGTCTAGAGGTGGTGCTCTCGGCGTCGCCTGCTATGAGAGCCGTGGACGAGGCCCATTGTGGAGTGTACGAGGTTGTTGTTGCTGCCACGCGGATCCTCTAGCCTGTTCTGGAGGTGGTTGTTGCATGGATGGACGCGGGGTGCGCTGCTGCATGGAGGCATGCGGGGCGCGCTCCTCCGTGGATTAACGTGGGGGCGCTGTGCTGCTCGGTGCTGAACAACGTCCGAAATGTTGGTGCATGTGATGGTCGCGTAGATACTTCGTAGCTTCTCCTCGACACGTCGTACAAAGGACTAAGTATGTGACTTCATCTGACGTGCTACAAGAGGAGCGGATGAAATCGAACATCCATACTAAGCCACTTCAGCCTATAGCTCCCACGTCATATCGGCCTGCTTTTGTATCGGAGATAAGTAAGCATTACATAGGAGAACATGTTCATTAGGCAAGAAAAGAGTATTTACCACTGACTCTCTGGAATCTAAAGTCTACTTGCTAGGGTACATCTCATGGTCGCGCGCGTGATGGATGTGACGTAGTTGTGTCATGGTCATGTATCTATGTAAGTATGCGTGGAATAGCTCCATATCAATCGGGCTAGCTTTCCACACTTCAGCCGTTGCATCCTGCCACTCCATAAAATAACTTTGAACCTGATGAAGCCATTGAGCTGCGCTTCTATTATTACCCTTCTGTGTGTACCTGCAATTACACTGTGTTAGACCAGCATTAAAGAACGAAATGAAGTAAGACAATCCGAATGTGCATATATTAACTTATGTGTGCACTACATCTGGACGGGGGACCTCCGGACGTGGAGGATCTACCAACTGGCAAAGGCCGAATTGCCTCATGACCCTCTGTTGTTACATCTCCTCGAATTGAAAGTAGAAGATGATCTTCGTTTTATTCAGCCAGTACTCCTGATCTCTAGTGCACAAAGTAGATATCCCACCGGACACACTATTGTCCCCCTCTCCCTGTCTGTATTAGTCCTGGATCTGGTATCTATATCCTTTCAGGTGGGTTTACTTTGTTGAAATTTCCCACTTCCCTATATCCCATCATCTGGCCATTCCATGTATTCATCACGGACTCCTTAAGCTAATAGGGAGACATAAATGAGATTGCATCCATACCTAACTAGCTGCACGCAACAAGTACATGGGAGCAAGGCAGGTGTAACAACATTGGTTTGTTGCAGGTGCACTCACACATTGGCCATTCTTCATTTCCTATCATCACCTCCTGTGTATTTGCTTCATCTCCAGTTCCAATCCTGTTGGAAGGTAGGCGCACCTCAAACCTTCTTTCTTGATTTCCAATGGCGATGACATTCATAGACCGAGCCTTTTCCATTTTATCATTCATGTAATGCATAGTCTTTGAATAATACCTCATGTTTGGGTAGTTGATGATATGATCTCTGAGCCATCTAAAGTTTGTCCTGAAGTACTCCAAAGTTCCGTTAAAAATACACTCCACAATGGCTGTTAATGGTAGAGCCCTGCTTCCTCTTAAGACAAAGTTGTACGTTTCAGAGAGATTTGTAGTCATGACGCCAAACCTAGCTCCATGAGTGCCGTGCATCAGACACCACCTCTCAACAGTCTCGTGCTTTATCCATCCCTGAATTTTTTAATCCATCTCCCAGGCCTCCTCCTAGTACCAGGTTGGTCAATTCCTGGCATGTCACAAAGAGCAACAGGTTCTTCCTCTTGTTGTTGTCTATGCAGCTACCACCTGTGCATGAGCCATGACAGCTGCTGCTCTCGCTGCTTTACTATGCCTAACATGTTTTTAGTGAAGTCATCCAGATAGCCGTGACACTTGATATACTTCCACTCCTGGTTCTTCTTGCAATGCTTCTTGAATAGGTTCATAAGGGCATTGTTCCTGAACTATGAGTAAAAGTTGGCCCCTAGATGCCACATGAACCAATGGCCCTGCATGTGCTGCCATGGAGTTAGTTCATCAGGAACAGGCTGCGTTGGCATCTTTATCGCGTTGAGTATACCCGGATGCCTGTCATGAAGGATGCACACATTTGATGTATCCTACACAATTTCTATCTTCAGCTGCCTAAAAAATCATACCTAACTCTCAGTTTTCTCACTCTCCACAAAAGAAAATGCGTGTGGAACAACTTGATTGTTCCCGTCTTGACCAATGGCGATCAAGATCTGACCCCTGTACTTGCTAGTGAGAAATCTTCCATCCACACAAATTTTTGGTCGATAGTGAGTGAAAGCTTCTATGCATATAGCAAATGAGAAGAACACTCAATGCATTACCCTCATATTTGGTTCTTGTGGCAACGTAAAGTGTTGAATGTCGACGTAGGTGCCTGGATTCCTATCCTAAAGTGTCTGGAGCATCCGAACAAGACAGTCATATCCTTTTTGAAACGAACAAAATCTTACCTCCAGTGCCCTCTACTTAGTCCTCCAAGCCTTGCCGTCAGATATTTTGTAGCAAAATCTGACACAAACTTTATTGATGAGAGCTTTCACCTCCATGGTTTTGCTCTCCACTATCTCCATGGTAGAAATTAGGTTACTATGCTCCTGAAGGACTTTGGGAAGTTGACATGGGTGCAACGCAATGTCGGTCACCTTCTAGTTGGTGTCATACTTAGGGAAATAGGTGTGCACCCTTGCGGGACATATGTCTTTCTCGTAAACCATTGTCAAATATTTTTGAGAGGACACCTGGGTTTTGAAGACACGTTGCGTGGACAATGCCCACACAATGGCTGCTTCATGCAGATGTCTCTTGCTAGGATATAATGCACCCTGGGAGATGTTGTTCTCGTGATAGTGCCAGGCGGAATCATGTCCATCGTTCACATTCATTGTTGTTGTGTTGTCATTATTCCATGATGCCAGAATAGGTTGGAAGATCTCTTCTTCATCAGACTCAGCAGAATCATCGATGATATCACTGTTGCCGTCTGAATCTTCAGCTTCCATCTGTTTTTGCAAGAAACCTTCATATATCTCATCCTCATCCGCCTCACCACTAAAAATTTCTTCTCCTGTGCCATGACTACTCTCCCCTGATTCATAACCAGCACCTCCAGTGTGTGCATTCTCTGACCAGAATCATAACCACCACCTCCATCTTGGGCTCGACTGTTCTAGCCATGATGGTAGCCACCACCTCCATCTTGGGCTTGACTGCTCTTGCCATGATCATAACTGCCAGCCCCATATTGGGTCCGACTGCTCTAGCGATGATCATACCCACCCTCCTCAGCTTCAGATGAAGTATTCTCTTTCGCCATAGGAAGCACTAAGGCGATGGGGTTAACTCTCCGTGTTTGGCAAGCTTTTATCCATTTGAACAATTTTGAGTCCTCTTCTATGGGTCTCAAATAAAACAAAGGGATAGTTCTTGACTTAGATCATAATGCATGGACACCGATAGTATGGGTTTGAGGGAGCCCTAAAGAACAAGATAACCAATCCTTCAACGACTAATGCACCATGTTTCAGGATCCTGGAGCCCTATATCAATGCACTGAAACTTGCCCAAATCAACTCCGTGCTCTTTTGTTCTGACAACATCACTACCGTAGTAAAACCTAAATTGTACATTATATGACATAACTGTCGACCTAAAAAAATAACGAAACTCGTGAAATACCGGTACCATGACACATTATAGTCTACAAATATACTTCTAATCCTCTAGCCCAATATTCTTACATCTAACAGACCAGATCCAAGTATACCCATAAACATACACAAATGACTGTAATTAGCGAGAAATTAGGGTGTACCCTTGAAGAGTGCGAAGTCCTATCGTGTAGCAGCCTCCAGTCACCGGATCAACACCTCCACCATGCAGGTACCTCAAGCTGCACCCAACCTCCAGCATAGCCATTGCTCCCCAATAACACCACCATCTTCCTCCACAAAAACGATCTAAATCACTTCAATAAGCTATCCCATCAATAGATCAGACCTTTCCTACCTTCCTACTGTATTTCAGTCCCAAGTTGTGGTGGAAATCACAGTAAAAATGAGATCAAAATGGAGGTGGAAATGGTAGAGACGAGTTGAGGAGGAAGGAGGAAGGAAGAAGAGAAGAAAGAGAGGAGCGGGGGCTGGCCGGCGCGGCGTGGGCGGATAAAAAGAAAACTAGTCGGACACCCAGGTCCCGACGCTGTGGTCGGAGGCTCAAACTCCGACAGGCCCCCGCTCCTCCTCTGTCGGCCGATAGCCTAGCCTACGGGGCCCACACGCCACTTTATTCGGTGCCGCAAGTACCGACGAGGCCTGGTCGGGGCACGAGACTCCAAGCCACGCCGCTTTTAGAAATTATTAATTTTGTGTACTATTCGTGAAAATAAATAAAAAACATATTATTTTTAAAAAATAGCGTCTTCTATATGACACCCGGCAAACAAATTCTATTGTTATAATTATTATAATTTCATAAAAAACATTTTATGACATGCGGCCAACACCCGACAATTAGTATTGTTTAGATGCTGAGCGAAGACTTGCCAATTATCGTACGCCGAGTGCAACACTCGGCAAACCATTGGCTGAGTGTGCCTTCGCGAATGCCTCGGACACTCCCAGCAACAGCTGATTCCGAGCATAGAGCTACATCTGTTTTCAAGCTTCAACATAGACAATGGATTGTCGTTCACTTCCTTCCGCCTTCTTGTATAGTGTAAATCATGATCTTGTCATATCTTCTAGTACTAATTGTTAAAGCTTTGGAGTACATCACAAGCGGTCCTCCCACATGTTTGGAAAAGAGCACGCCTGTGACGCAGTCCTTTCGCGTGGTTTGATCGGCCAAGCCAAACAGTTGACGAGTTCTATAAACAGGCACACGTTGCACTTTTGCATTGCTCCAGTTTTTTTCTTTTGAGAATACATGGCTCCAGAATTTCAGCTTTGTTGTGCGAGATCCAGTATTCTAATGGATAAAATGAACACCCTCTATAGCTATTAAAAAAATATATAGATCATACTTTCGATGAAGGGAATATATTAATATCAAGAAGATATTAACTTCATCGAGCCTCTGCAACATCATACTAGAACAAGTCTAACATTAAAAATGCACACAACTAAAACATAAAAGAAGAGGAAAAACAATAAAACAAAAACCCCGCGGAAGAAAACAGAGACTCGCAGGAGCAATAACACCACCAGTGGTGACGCCACCTCCACTCCAATAAATCTTCTTCAAAACAACCACTCCAAAAAAGGTAATAATATGGAAACTTATCATCCTCCGGTCTAACCAGCATGACTAGATACTAGGTTTTCACCTCAGAGAAGGTCAAATAATCTCCATTCAATGCCTTCAACAAGAAAATGACTAGGAAGTCCGGAAATCCACTTTGGCTTGGCTCGAGGGTAGCTTCTATGCCACAGACTTGATCTTGCACTTCTAGATATATTGATCTATAGCTGCATTTGGAAAGAAATAAACTTTTTATTGTTTTTTTTTCGAGAACCCGCAACGGAGTGCGCGTCATTGTATTAAGTTGACAAGAAAGCCATAGAATGGCTACAACACCACACTTGCCTTTCGGCTTACATCACAGTCCTACAACAGGGACGACAAGCCCACCTAGTCCAACCACAAGCCAAGAATGGCGAGGGGGCAAACATTGAGGCTCCGGACCGCGTCACAGCCGACACCAAACACTACCACACACGACCATACACCGAGGTTGCCAAGACCAACGTACCACTACATGCGTCTAGAAGATGAAGCGAGCGAATGGCAGGGTCTAGCCAAACTCGGGATGAGTCGACAAGAGAGTGTTGGCGATGACGTACATAGCGCCCTGGGGATCCACACCTTGAGTAGTAGCCAACACCGGCGAGGTCACTGTCTCGAGTGCCATGGGAGGGACACCCCTCGCAGCCTAAACAACGCCTTCAAGAAGGAAGCGACGTGGATGCGCCGCCGCTGCCCGGTCCGACAAGGCAGACCTAGGGATTCCCCTAGCGTCGAGGGGAGGAACGGCCAGGCCCAAAGAACACGCCTCCAAGGAGGAAAATGGCACCCGCAAGCGTCACTGTGGTCATCATCGAAAGAACTGAGCAGGGTTTTCATCCAGGCTAGTGGCCGCCCCCGCGAGACGGAGAAAGTTGCCTGCTTGAACCACCACCGCAGGAGGCAAAACTGGTTGCCGACGGAGGAGAATGAAGTCCACAGAACCACCACAGCAGCCACCCAAAACTCCATGAACAAGACCGAGGTGGTCTGATCAAAGGAACTAGGCCGCTGCCGCCACCAGAGCAGCAACATCGGGCATCGCCGCCACCGGGACAGGGCCACCGAGGAAGCCCTCCGCAGGACGCGACCAGGGGAAGGTCCGCACGAAACCCATCTCGGCCCGCACGAGCCCATCTGGGCCCTTCATCCCCGGTAGACTGCAGCCAAGCTCGGAGTCGCCGCTCCGGCAACCCGCAGCCTCCCGCTGCGAGCACCGCCACCAGCAAGGACGCCGAGCCCGCGGGAGCGCGCCGCTGCGCCGCCGGGCGATGCTACGCATCAAGAGGGCTGAGGGGCCCGCACGTGAGAAGGGCAGAGGCCCCGCCGCCGCCGTCCGAGGCTGGGCTTTGCCCAACCCCTTCAACCGGCGACGGCGAGGAGGGGCGACAGTGGTGGATGGGGTCGCGGCGGTGGGGATTGGGGTTCCGCCCGCCGCCGCCAGGGAGGCGACGCGGGGGGTGCGGGTCGTGTGGGGTGGACCATGAACTTTTTATTGTTGAAGAGTGAGAAAGCAAGTGAGGATTCTACTTTGTAGTTCGCATGAATGCGTGGCTATTTCTGTGCAAAAGATGACGTTTTTTTGTCGTTTGAGTTAACTTAGGGGACGTGCTATTGGTTATGCACAGTTCTATTTGTCATTGCCGTTCTTCTTCCTATCTTACAGAACCGTGTGTCTTTCGAAGCCAAATGCACCATGGTCAAGTGAGCAGTCCAACACGACCGAACTGGCGTTATGGTGGATAAAATTTGTTACTCCCTCCGATCCAAATTAATTGACTTGTATTTGTCAAGATTCGGATGTATCTAACACTAAAACATGTCTAGATATATCCGAATCTAGATAAATTCGAAGTAATTTGGGTTGGAGGGAGTAGTGTTTTTCTTTTCTGCGAAGAATTATCATCTTCTTAGCGATGACTATGCAATATAGAGAATGAGAATAAGAGTTGATTTACCGCGACGACCTCTATCAGAGTGTACCACTTACTTTTAATCGTTTAATGTACTGTCTAACAGCTGCGACCAGGGGTTCTTACACGTAGATGTAATGCGACCAAATCATCGAGCGTTCTACCTAAAAGCCACGCTCGAGGGCGCAGAGAGAAGTCTAATAATAATAACCACAATCACAAATAGATGGAATATCAGTTACGCACGTCACGTCTCACCAATCCCCTGCATCAGGCTTGTTGGTTTGCGGCCCGAAAGTTTCCGCGCGAGTGCATCGCGGTACCCAAGTTGCCTGTAATTGTCGCGTTTCGCAAAATTGGACTGCCAACTACCGAGAGGGGCCATTTCGAGAAAAACTCATCTCACACCTACCAAATGCAAACATTCTGTTAAACTGCCCCATGAAGTAGACGGTCGGGACCCACATGTCGTTGATCTGTCCGTAACACGAGCGCCAACGTGGCAACCCTTTAGGCAAATCGCGGAACTAAGTGGCTTGGTGCATTGACCAATTTCACAAATCCACTCCCTCCTTTCCTGTAGCACTAGCGGCGTCGAAATCCACCCTCTAAGCAGAACGATCCCTTCGGACATTTGATTTCCGGCGCCAAATTGCAGCGCCCATTAGTTGATCCTGAGTTTCAATGCTGCATGCCATAGCCGTCGTTGCGAGGCTCTAGCCTGCCTCTGCCGCTGACGAGCTGAGTAGCATGGAGGATGGCAGATCCTACTACCGAGAAAAAAGTAGTTTTGGCTAATTGCGGGTGAGTTACCGCTATTTACAGTAGGTGTGATCTAAATTTAGATATTCTTTAGGTTGGTTGCAATTTCGGTTGTGTTTAGTGCAAGTGCAAATTCTATGCTCCATTTTATTACTGTCAAGTTTACTGAGGATTGTAATAATCTACTGTAATTCACAATTGTAAGTTATGTGAGGATAGTTACAAACCGAGCATCCATCAGAATTACTACATGACATGAAAAAACAGTGAAATTGTAAGAGGTACAACACATGATCTTCTAGAAATAGGGAGAACATCCATTGTATTACACAGGCACCATAGAGCTTGCATAATTCATAGACGTTCACTCAAAAAACTAAACATACAAAAAGCTGACATGAAGAGAATACATTAGGAGCAGACCCACACGATCCATCAATCTCACGGAGTGGGTGGTACCATCCTCGCCATAAGGCGGCACCATCTGTAGCTCAGAATGCTCGATAATTCTGCAATACTCCGCCAGCAATCAATCGAGTTCGAAATGACGGTCACTGATCCATAATCCTCCTACTCCATACCCATGTATAACCCTTGGCTCCTCTTCCCACGCAAGAGCTTCATAGTTGTAAGATCTAATCTCGGACAGGTCCGCATAGTATATGTTGCCTGCCTGCGTCGTGGGTATCCCTGGCACTGTCGACATAAACGCATCGATTGTCAGCAACGAAAAGAGCATGACTTCCGATGCCTCTGACCGGCTGAAGGACACGGTTTTAGGTATCAACCTGGTAAACAACCGACCTTCCGCCATAGACCGGTCCAGTCACAACGAACAACAGCTCTCTGTCGGACTTGACGAGTTAAAAACAATTCTCTAGGAACTGGCAGCCCGGAATAGGGCCTGCAACGGTGGGATGCATCTTCAGGGTCTGTGCGAAGCACTGCAGCTGGACATTTCCATGAGCAGCACCACACATAGTTGAGAGGACATACCCATATCTGTCTGCGATGAAAACATCACCCGCGTAAGAAGTCATGCTCCGGAGTTCCACGAAGTCATACGGCGAGTACGACCCTTCACCAAAGAACGGGCGACTCCCTTCATGTCCTCATCCACCCACCAAATAGTGGTGTTATGATTGTTTGATGTAAACACCATCAATGACGACAACATCATCATAGCGACAAAATCCACCAGCTCGGTCGGTATCTCCGTCCTCAGGCGCTTGATAGCACCAGAGAAGGGATTGTACAACCGGGTCTTGTACGGCTGCACCCTCTGTCTAAGCACCAGGAGGCCGCCGGATGTGCTACCCACATAAAAGTACCTTCAAGAGGAGAAACAGAGATTTAGTAATGAAGGGAATATGCCCGAGAGGCAATAATAAAGTGGTTATTATCTTATTCCATGTTTATGATAAATGTTTATTTTGCATGCTATAACTGTATTGATCGGAAACGTCAATACATGTGTGTTTAATAAACAAAAAGGGTTCCTAGTTATGCCTCTCTTATAGACTAGCTTGTTTATTAACAAGATGATGAAGGTTTCCTGATCATGGACATTGGATGCTGTTAATAACAAGGTCACAACATTTGTGAAATGATGTGATGAACATTCATCCGAAGTATAGAATTACGATCAAGTCATTATGTTTATATTGCTATAACATTATACAAAGTAATCTTTATCCTTAGACCATGAGATCATGTTAATTGCTAACACCGGAAGAGTATCTTGATAACATCAAACGTCACACCGTAACAGGGTGACTATAAAGATGGGTTCAGTGCTACGAAGGTGTTATGTTGAGGCTCATGGATCAAGAGTGGGATTTATCCATCCCGATGACGGATAGATATACTCTAGGCCCTCTCGGTGATATCACATTAAGATAGCTTGCAAGCAAGTGATGTGATCACTAGAATGTTATATCACGGGAACGGGAAAAGAGTGCATGTCAGCAACGAGATCAAACTAGGTATGGAGATACCGATAATCGAATCTCGGACATGTAATATATCGCGAGACAAAGGGATTTAGTTACTAGCATTGAAGGTTCTCACGATCACAGAAGTCATCGTTGAATGTGTAGGAGTCAGTATGGATCTCCAGGTCCCGCTTCTGATTATTGATCCGAGAGGGGTCTCGATCATGTCTGCATTATTCGCGAACCGCAGGGTGACACACTTAAGGGATACCGACACCATTTGGAGCAAATATATTTTAGATAAAGATTTAAGAAAGCGCTGGAATTATTTCAATAGACACCGAAACTATTTCGGGTGAAATTGCTGAAATTGGTTCTGCATGTAATATTGAAATGTTGCAGGGGGTTTTATGTGAATGTTTGTTAATTAAAGTAATTAACGAAATTCTGAATAAAAATAATAAAAGAGTTTTATTAAATGAGAGAGCATTAAATTTGGAGAAATTTAATGCATTTAAAGTGGAGACTTTAAAAGAGAATGTGAAGGGGCATTTTAATGTGGAGGGGTTACCACCACATGAATGGGGGAGGTGAGGAGTCACCTCCCATGGGGCGCCGACCATGGGGAGGGGTACCCCCTCCTCATATAAAAGGCCCCCCTCACTCCCCTTCTTCCTCACACCTCCTCATGAAGGATCGCTCTCCCCCTCTAGTATTATTCCCCCATGGTCTCGGATTAGCGAGATACATGTTTCCGGTGGCTTTATCTGGAAAGGAGTTGCTGCTTCCGCTGCTTTGCTAGAGCGAGGGACGGAGGTTGTCGGGGTACCGGACGTGTGTGCGATCACGGATGCACCGCTGCTTTGCAGTGCTGGACTTGGTGGTGCTGGACTTGCTGGAGCTGGATCTGAAGGACGTGCTGGAGCCGGACCTGCTGGACTTCATCACGATCTTGAGATTTGCAAGTGTACGACTACATCATCCACGAGTTCCAACTCGTTAACATAGCTTTGTTGTCTTCGAGGGTAAGTTCTGTATGGATGTATATCCACCCGTTGCTTGTATCTAGTAGATAAATCTTGGCGTATAGTTCCCATCGTAGGAATTTTTTTGTTTTCTATGCTACGAACCCAACAGTGGTATAAGAGCCAAATCTATGCGTAGATGCTTTGCATGGGTAGTACACATATGTTTATATGTGGGCGATGATGATCATGTTATTGCTTCTTTCATGTATTTTGGATATTGGTGGCATAGTGGGATGAAGCGGTCCGGACCAACCTTACATGTCATCATACATGAGACCGGTTCCATGACTAACATGCAACTAGTTTTGCATAAGTGGCTGGCAGGTGTCTGTCTCTCCTACTATAGTCAATATCTGATTGACAACGAGTTGCTAATAACTTGGTTATCCTCGTTGTGGTTCCATGTTCGTAGGTAAGAACGGTTCTATCTTCGAAAGCCCTAAGCCACGTAAAACTTGCAATTGATAAATTAGAGGCGTCTAGTTTAGATCGTTGCTAGGCTAGTGTCATGATATGGTAATGTTGTAAGTAGATGTATGATAGATACTCTTACAACACACCTAACGTGTAAGTTCCATAGACCTTGGCCTTACACACAAAGGAATGATAGAGATCATACCACGATGCATATGATGGTGATCAAATGCATGGACCATATCATCCCACTTTACACATTAGATGTTTGCATCTTATATTGCTAGTTTGGCGTTTTAGTAGCATTTTAAGATGATCCCTCATTTAGATATCAAGATAAAAATGTGTTCTTTTTTAAGTATGCACCGTTCTATGGATCGTGTTTTGAGACATCACGTGATGATCGGGTGTACTCGACTCTACGCTTTCATACAATGGGTATAAGACAGTTTCACACACGCGAGTACTAAGGTTCTTACTTGGCGAGCCTAGCATGTACAGACATGGCCTCGGAACACAGACCAAAAGGTTAAGCATGAGTCATATAGTTGATATGATGCCCATATAGATGCTCGCCTTTGAAGCTACACCGACTCACGTGATGATCGGACTTGGTGTAGTAGATTTGGTTCATGTAATCACCAAAAAGACACGAGGGATGTCGTTTTTGAGTGGGAGTTCATTAGTAATTTGGATTAGTCGAACTCAATTTGTCATAAACTAAATCAAAGTGAATTTGCATGATTTGTTGTAGTCATTGGCATCTGTTCACTACCTTATGCTTAGTTTTAATTGAGATAATAGAACTATAGAATTCTGGATATTTACTTTACGAACTGGTATCGTATTGTTTTGAATGTCAATTTAAAGTTTATAAGTCCTATTGCAAACTTTCAGCAAACTCTATTTACTCAATGATGTTTAATAAGTAGTATTAAATCAAGAGTAAGAATTCCAATGTTAGTATCTAAAGTATCATGTTTGCCTCCATGATTATTGATATTCAAAAGTTGTTTTAATATCAAGATTATATAGGAGCTGAAAATTGTTTCAGAAACCATCATGTGTGAAAGATATTGTGATATCTGAAACAATGTTTTTGGTTGCATTATGATAGAGTATAATTTAGCAAAATACATGTTCTCATATTGTATGAGAATTTGTGAAGGATGGAGATGCTAAGCATCCAGATCTCCCAAAAAGGTTTTGGGAACTAACATTATACTCGCGATTCTTCCTTACAGGCTATAGTAGCTTGATCATGAAAGTTGTCATGATAAGGATGAATAGAATATGTAAGTAAAATGTTTACTACACTAATAGATTACTAAAGAATGGATTTTTGAAAGAACACCAAACATTTGATGATGGTGATCCACTTCAAAGTGCAAGTTCAAAGGTATTAGTATTTGACTATATACACTTTGTACTATGTGTCATGTAAATGACACCACTATTGATGTTGATAGATTCTTTTAAAAGAAAAGGAATTGTTGAAAGAAGATCTATAAAATATTTGGCAGAAAAGAAAAGGTTGGAGATGTCCAACTTAGGTATATAGAAGATATACATGTTATGGCTGTATTCCTTGCTTGTTAAACAATGTGGTTCTAAGGTATTGGATGCCAGTATTGGATACCGAATTGGTTGGTATGAAGTGTCATACAGGACAACGCAATTCATGAACTGCAATGGCCTAAGTAACTAGCAAAAGAATAAGTGATGATGTTCATCGAAAACAAATAAAGTGTTATTGTGTTTTTTGTTGTCGTCAAACCTAGCCTTCAAGATTTGTTTTAATAATTGTTATTTTGTTCCGGTATTACAAGAACAATGGTTGTTCAAATAATTACCGTATTCCATAAAGGATGGATGAACTTTTACAAGTCTAGTGGGAGAAATCACATCCATAAACACTATTGCTAAAATGTCGCAAGACAAATGATTGAAAGATCACTTATGAAGTGACATCGCTGTTTAAATTATATTGGAAAGAAAACATGAAGAAACTCCATGTTGATGGATTTTTGGAGTCTTTGATTTTGATCAATTGACGCTTGTGAGACTTTCCTCGAGATAATTGAAACTCTGTTCATAGGCCAAAGAGGAACGGATGACTAGCTTATTGGAAATTATACATGTTGATGTGCATAGTCCATTATGTGTAGGCATATGCGATGGATCTTTTTGCTTCATATGCTTTCTCCAGAAATTTGAGTGAGTATATTTATATATTTACTTAATAAGGAAGAAGTGTGAAACATTTGAAAATTGTTCAAAGACTTTCAAGATGAAGTGAAAAATCATTGTAACAAGAAAAATAAAGAGTTTATGATTCGATCATAAAGGAAAATATTTGAGTTACATGTTTAGCAAAACACCTAAGATTTGCGGAATTGTTCCATGATTTGTGTTTTTCCAGTAAACCATAGGAGTATGGCATATTCGAGAGATGAAATCAAACCATGTTTGACATGGTAAGATCAAGGGTGTCATTTATAAAACTACCATTATGTTTTAAGGATTGAAGCTTTAGAGACTACCGCTTTTACCTTTGAAAAGAGCACCATCGTGATCCGTTGAAATGACACCATATAAGTTATGGTTTGGGATAAAACCCGAATTGTCTTTTCTTAAATTTTGGTATGCTATGCATAAGTAAAATGTTTACAACCAAAGTCGGATAAGCACGTCTTTGTAGGTTATCCCAAAGAATTTGTTGGGAATTTCTCCATAACACCGAGGACAAAAGAGTTTGTTACTTGGAACGTCAAGTTTCTTGAGAAGGAATTTTTCGTGAAAAGTTAAGTGGGAGGACAATAGAACTTTGATAAGGTTGTTGAACCTTAGCTATATGTGCTAAGTAGCGCAGCACCGGAAAGTGTCCCGGTGGCGGCCACAATGCTCATGGCTCTCGTGATTACAAAAGGTGTGATCTCGGAGATTAGAGTTCCTATAGAACCGTGTGGGTCGGTAAGAATCAAATAGTAAGATTTGATAAGCAAGTCGTTATTGTTTTGACAATGATGAACCGACTACATGCAAAGAAGCGATGATGGGCCCTGACTCCATAAAATGACTAGAAGTCATAGAATCCATGATAGTATCCATACACGAGAAAACAAGTTTCTGAACTTGGAAGACCCTCCGGAAAGGCGTGAAGCCTATCGGTCGTGTTTGGATCTATAAAGAAATAAGACATGGATGTTTAACATCTATGAAATAGTCGACATGTCAGAAAGAAGTTTACGACAATGTTCGAGGAGTTGACTATGACAAGATTTGATCTTTCATAGCGATATTTAGTCTTGACGGATTAATGTAGCAACCACTACATATAATTTGATGTATGGTAGTTGAACAAACAAAACTTCTTCTAATAGAATGGTTACCTAGGACGTGTACAAGACACGGTCCGAAGGGTTTTGTTAATTCAAAGGGTGCCAAAAGGACATGCAAACTTCAATAGTTGAAGTAAGCATAGCGGAGTTGGAATCTTCACCATGATGAAACTGTTAAAAGAGTTTAAATTCATCGGAGATGATGGAGATGCTTGCATTCGCAAGAAATTAAGTGGGAGCACTGAGACATATTTCTAATACATTATGTAGAGAACATATTGTTGATTGGAAATGATGTATCTTGTATTGACACAAGTTAAGAATTTCATCAAAATAAGATTTCGATGAAAGACTTGGGCAAACTCGGAATATTTGGCATCAATATCTATATGGATAGATTGAGGCGCTAATATGGTTGTGCCAGACATACATATATGAGATATTGAAAGGGTTCAATATGGAAACAACAAGAAAGGTTCTTGCTACATGGAAAGGATAGTATCAAGATTCAAGTGTTTCAACACTTGGTGAGTAAAATCACATGAAGATTTTGATTGATTATACCATGATATGTATATATCCAGAATGTCCTATGCTCTAAATGTTATGAGCACATACCAGAATGATTCATAAGATGATCATTGGACAATAGTAAAGATATTCTTATGAGCTTTGGAAGAACTAAGAATATATCATATATAAGTGACAAATAGTTAAAGGTAGTTCATTGTAAAGTGTTACGTTGATACTAGTTTTGTCACAAGATACAAATTAAATTTATCTCAATTTAGACTATGGGTGGAACAATGTAATGGAAAGGATGTTCCATGATGGATTTGGATGAGTTCCAAAGTAGAGACATTGTGACGGATACTACAACAAAAGGCTAAGTATATAACTGCTATAGTAGCAGCAAAGGAGGGCATTTGTGTTAAGTAGTTTGTTATCAAACTAGGTGTGGTTCAAAGTGGGCTAATACTATGAAGATATATTGTATGACAATAATATCAACATATTTTAACCCGAACGAACTAAGGGTCTCACCAAAGGACCAAATTTATACAATGCCATCTCATTTGAGAATGAGTGATGCGTAGAGACACAAAGACATGCAAATACACACAAACCTGAAACTGTCAATTCCAGAGATTATGTTAACCACTAGAAATCGCGTATATGCAACACCATAAAGCCATAGGTGTTCAATACACAAAGTTTTTCAAACTAGATTATTGACTCTAGTGCAAGTGGAAGACTGAAGGGAATATGCCCGAGAGGCAATAATAAAGTTGTTATTATCTTATTCCATGTTTATGATAAATGATTATTTTGCATGCTATAATTGTATTGATTGGAAACGTCAATACATGTGTGTTTAATAAATAAAAAAGGTTCCTAGTTATGCCTCTCTTATAGACTAGCTTGTTGATTAACAAGATGATCAAGGTTTCCTGATCATGGACATTGGATGTTGTTAATAACAAGGTCACAACATTTGTGAAATGATGTGATGAACATTCATCCGAAGTATAGCATTACGATCAAAGTCATTATGTTTATGTTGCTATAACATCATACAAAGTAATCTTAGTCCTTAGACCATGAGATCATGTTAATTGCTAACACCGGAAGAGTATCTTGATAACACCAAACGTCACACCGTAACAAGGTGACTATAAAGGTGGGTTCAGTGCTACAAAGGTATTATGTTGAGGCTCATGGATCAAGAGTGGGATTTGTCCATCCCGATGACGGATAGATATACTCTGGGCCCTCTCGGTGATATCACATTAAGATAGCTTGCAAGCAAGTGGTGTGATCACTAGAATGTTATATCACGGGAACGAGAAAAGAGTGCATGTCGACAACGAGATCAAACTAGGTATGGAGATACCGATGATCGAATCTTGGACATGTAATATATCGCGAGACAAAGGGATTTAGTTACTAGCGTTGAAGGTACTCACGATCACATAAGTCATCATTGAATGTGTAGGAGTCAGTATGGATCTCCAGGCCACGCTTCTGATTATTGATCTGAGAGGGGTCTCGATCATGTCTGCATTATTCGTGAACCGTAGGGTGACACACTTAAGGGATACCGACACCATTTGGAGCAAATATGTTTTAGATAAAGATTTAAGAAAGCGCTGGAATTATTTCCATAGACACTGAAACTGTTTCGGGTGAAATTGCTAAAATTGGTTCTGCATGTAATATTGAAATATTGTAGGGGGTTTTATGTGAATGTCTGTTAATTAAATTAATTAACAAAATTCTGAATAAAAATAATAAAAGAGTTTTATTAAATGAGAGAGCATTAAATTTGGAGAAATTTAATGCATTTAAAGTGGAGACTTTAAAAGAGAATGTGAAGGGGTATTTTAATGTGGAGGGGTTACCACCACATGAATGGGGGAGGTGAGGAGTCACCTCCCATGGGGCGCCGGCCATGGGGAGGGGTACCCCCTCCTCCTATAAAAGTCCCCCCTCAGTCCCCTTCTTTCTCATACCTCCTCGTGAAGGATCTCTCTCCCCCTCTAGTATTATTCCCCCATGGTCTCGGATTAGCGAGATACATGTTCCCGGTGGTTTTATCTGGAAAGGAGTTCGCTTCGCTACTTTCTTTGGAGCGAGGGATGGAGGTTGTCAGGGTACCGGACGTGTGTGCCATCACGGATGCACCGCTGCTTTGCGGTGCTGGACTTGGTGGTGCTGGACTTGCTGGATCTGGATCTGAAGGACGTGCTGGAGCCGGACCTGCTGGACTTCATCACGATCTTGAGATCGGCAAGTGTACGACTACATCATCGACGAGTTCCAACTCATTAACAAAGCTTTGTTGTCTTCGAGGGTAAGTTCTCTATGGATGTATATCCACCCGTTGCTTGTATCTAGTAGATAGATCTTGGCGTATAGTTCCCATCGTAGGAAATTTTTTGTTTTCTATGCTGCAAACCCAACAAGTAAAGGTAAACAGACTAAGATTCAATCAAAGTAAATCAACTAGTAGATGAAGAAATAGAACTTGAAATACAGATAGTATAGGAGGTGAATGTAAAAAAAGGATCACATATATACAGATGAATATCAACAAAGCACTTGCGAATAACCCGACTAATCTTCTTCTCAAGGTGGCGGACAGTTCTCACGTTCAACAATGTGATGGCGGTGTCGTCTACCAGATACTCCCCCAACAACTGGTGTTCTAGAATAATCCAGTTGGCTGGCATAAAGCACTCCTCCGTGCAGCCGCACCAGGCGTTGCATACTTCCCCGAAGGCGGCATCGTAGTCGAAAGGAAGATGTCACCTATCTTCTAGACGAGTCCCTCGGGGAGACTAGCCCACGGTGAGTCCTACTGCTTCTTGCCGGCCATGGATGATGGCGTTCGTGTGGTCTCTGTCCCGTTAACTAGCAGAGGAAGAGGTTCCAGAGACACGCATTTAAAAAATGCCTGCGAAAGCCTAGTGAAGCGTCTGTAAACAAGATGATGGCATGCACACAGCAACCGCAACCGTGTTTCATCAAACTAGCACGGACACGCACCTGCTCCTGTGCACGCACACTAATTACGGACAATGGACGTGCACACCAGCGTATGATCCCTGGAAGCACACAAATGTGTAGGATGATACTAGTAATAGTATCATAACCTCATTGTATTTAATTATCCCTAGGAGCACGCGAATGTGTAGAATGTGTAGAGAAAATTGTAGGTAACACCAACATTCGTGGCATTTGTTGCACAAAACATAGAAACACAGGTTGTGGCTTAAATTTTTGCACCTGGCCCAAATGAACTGCTTAACTTAACAAGATGAATAAGAGAGAATCTCAATGTTCATACACCATTATTCATACTTGGAAGCTCCATTTATTCATAGATATCTCACATGATGGTCGGGTAGGGCAGTGTGCCGGTGGCGGACGGGCGTATGGGGGGGGAGAAAAAATTGTGTCTGTGCCATTTGCATGCAGGTGGGGAAAGAGGCTTCGAGGGGAAAGAAGAGAAGTAAATGGGATGTGACACTGGCAGGTGGGCCCACGGAACACGTGACCCTGGCAAGTGGGAGCGCGCGGTATTGCCAGTTTGTCTAGAGAAAGCGGACGGTAAGCGTGGCCAATCATGTCGCAGAACATCCTACTCATGGATCACTCTTACGAAGAACCATCACAATCGTCCAAGCGCCCCGATCGAACCCGATGTACCGAAGGGAAGTAGAAACTTCTCTGTAACATGGCCAGATACCGGTCCCACCAACCTTTGAGTTATTGGCTCGCGTTGGCAGCATTCATGAGTCGCTCCTTCATTTTTTTGGTGCATTTTAAGAGATAGCTTTCAGTGGCATGCTATCCCTGGTTGTCTAGATGATTATTTAGTAGAGATTGTGTATGTAATAATCGTGATGCAGAACAAGTGTCTTGGGGCGTGCCTTCTAGAAGCCTCGATCTAACGGCCACCATTTGGGGCTAAGGTTCAGGCTCTCCTAAGGTTAGGATCCATGTGATTAAGGAAAAGAACACACATGCAATGACTCTGGTGGATCTATGTAGTTTATGAAAAAACACACATGCAATGACTCTAGTTGTGTTTATGAAAAGAACACACATATAATAACTCTAGTGGTGGTTTAGGAAAAGAACACACATACAATGACTATAGTGGTGGTTTATTAAAAAGAACGCACATGCAATAACACTGGTAGATCCAAGTGGTTTATAAAAAGAACACACATACAATGACTCTAGTAGTGGTTTAGAAAAAGAACAAACATGCAATGACTCTGGTGGATCCATGTGGTTTATGAATAGAACACACATGCAATGACTCTAGTGGTCCATATGTGGTTTATAAAAAGAACACACATTTAATGACACTAGTGGTTGTGCTGTTGGTATTTTGGTTCTCCAACTCCATCTCTGAAAAAACTAATGAGGCCCTTGATTTATTCTCACATGGAACCTATATATATGATCTTTGATTTGTTCCTGATCTTTGAATGAGTCTAATGATGCATATATATATGCATGGTTTTGATGTATATTTAGGACTGTTTTTGTACCTGAATATGTATATCCCCGAATATTGTTTCGTAAGATTACATTTCAATTTCTTATTGTGGCCAATGATTCAAATTTGACCCAAAATAGAGACATACACATCGGTGTCAAATTTTTCGAGGGATGAGTTAGTGAACCTGGGGAATGTACAAGAACAATATAGGTTGTTCAATTGTTACTTGGTTCGCTTACGCCATCCCTGAAGAAACTTATGAGGCCACAATCTTTATTCTACATTCATAGAACTATGATATTTGAATTATGTATTGCATGCATTCATAGTGTATAAGAATTACATTTCAGTTTGTCACCGAGGCCGATGATTGAAATTTGCCCCAAAAGAGTGCAAGAGGAGACACATATGATGGTGTCGTTTTTTAGGGATGGGTTGGTGACCCTGAGCCAACTATGCACACAAACAATATAGGTTGTGTTATTGATACTTTCATTCACCACCTCCTTCTCTAGAATAAATTATGAGGCCCTTAATTTGTTCTCATATGGAACTACATATATGATCCTTAAATTGTTTCTGATCTTTGAATGATTCGTATGATGCATATGTATATGCATGGTTTTGATCATAAGTATTTTCAACATGTACCTAAAGATTAATTGTTTGGTTTTTTTATTTGTAATTACAATATTTAGGATTGTTTATGTACCTGAATATGTATATCCCTGAATATTGTTTCGTAGGATTACATTTAAATTTCCTATTGTGGCCAATAATTCAAATTTGCCCCAAAAAAGAGGCAGACACATTGGTGTCAGATTTTTTCAGGGATGAGTTAGCGAACCTGGGGCGATGTACAAGAACAATATAGGTTGTGCAATTATTACTTGGTTCGCTTACGCCATCCCTGAAGAAACTTATGAGGCTGCAATCTTTGTTCTACATACACTCTGATCCAATTAATTGTCATTTTGTTGAGATGAAATGATATATGAACTGATTAAACAATTGCTGAGATGCTTTCTTTTTTATATCAATTTAATATTGTCTTGCATATATACGTGGTCAATCCTTGAGTTATAATACAATTTAATCATATGTATGAGTTTTAAGTTATGTTCTTAAAAATCAACAAGTGGATTATGATGAGGTGGACTCTAGGAAGGAATCCAGGGACAACAAGAGTCGCTACATGCTGAGGCGGTTACAGTGTGGGCAAATACCTTTCTATCATAGGGGAGACTGTTTTGCCCATTCTGTGGCAGAGCCATCAACATGGTCCTCGACAGCATGATCCAGCACGCGGTGGGCGTTGGCAAAAGTGGAGGAAGAAGGCATCAGCGGAAGACCTTGGCGCGGTATGCAGCCTTCGGCAAATCCCTTTGGGATTATGTCAGGACTGGCCTGTATCCCCTCGAGTAGGTTGCTCCGGCCTCCTGCTGCTGCCCCTGCCCTGCTAGGCGTCTCCGTGTCCTGGCCTCCTGCTGCTGCTCCTGCTTTTATTTTAAGTTAATTATTACCTGTGGTTGAATGTAAGACAATATATCCGCAGTGTCTCTTGTGAACCTCATCTTTATATATATACTCCTTTATATGGAGTTCCTTTAAATTTCCAGTGTTAAATTATATTACTGATCATGATCATGCATACTACCAAATTTCTAGTGCTTGATTATATTATAATAATTGTCAAGGAATACATCAACAAGATTTTAAATTGGTGGAAAATTCGTATTGAAGTAACTAAATGATCTCACATCGACATTACTGTATTCAACAACGGGTATCGGCATTACTGTATTCAACAACGGGTTGCTGCCGCCCAGTTCCGAATTTGCTTACAGGTTCAACATGGCAGAACTTGAGCTCCTGAAGGTACAACTCCCACAGAGACCTCGGCAGGGGTACCAGAATTGGTGCGGGTGCAACCACGATGACGACGAGCTCGGATTTAGTAGGAGTAAAACAGGACCGAGCATGGTCAACATAGTGATAGCTCTCACCGGGAACCGATTCTCGTCCCGACACCGTGACATGGGTATGGCCGTGGTTGAAGGAAATATGCCCTGAGAGGCAATAATAAAGTTGTTATTATATATTCCTTATATATGATAGATGTTTATTTTACATGCTAGAATTGTATTGATCAGGAAACATAAATACATGTGTGTTTAATAAACAAAAAGGGTTCCTAGTTATGCCTCTCTTATGGACTAGCTTGTTGATTAACAAGATGATCAAGGTTTCCTGATCATGGACATTGGATGTTGTTAATAACAAGGTCACACCATTGGTGGAATGATGTGATGAACATTCATCCGAAGTATAGCATTATGATCAAGTCATTATGTTTATATTGTTATAACATCATACGAAGTAATCTTTATCCTTAGACCATGAGATCATGTTAATTGCTAACACCGGAAGAGTATCTTGATAACATCAAATGTCACACCGTAACAGGGTGACTATAAAGATGGGTTCAGTACTACGAAGGTGTTATGTTGAGGCTCATGGATCAAGAGTGGAATTTGTCAATCTCGATGACGGATAGATATACTCTGGGCCCTCTCGGTGATATCACATTAAGATAGCTTGCAAGCAAGTGATGTGATCACTAGAATGTTATATCATAGGAACGAGAAAAGAGTGCATGTCGGTAACGAGATCAAACTAGGTATGGAGATACCGATGATCAAATCTCGGACATGTAATATATCGAGAGACAAAGGGATTTAGTTACAAGCGTTAAAGGTTCTCACGATCACAGAAGTCATCGTTGAATGTGTAGGAGTCAGTACGGATCTCCAGGTCCCGCTGCTGATAATTGATCGGAGAAGGGTCTCGATCATGTCTGCATTATTCACGAACCATAGGGTGGCCCACTTAAGAGTTACCAGACACCATTTTGGAGCACATATGTTTGAGACGAAAGAATTGCAAAGCGCGGGAATTGTTTCAATAGAAACCGGAAATTGTTTCGGGTGAAATTGCAGAAAGTGGTTCTGCATGTGATATTGAAATATTGCAAGGGGCTATATGTGAATGTTTGTTAATTAAAGTAATTAACAAAATTCTGAATAAATTTAATAATCTTTTTTTATTAAATGAGAGAGCATTAAATTTGGAGAAATTTAATGCATTTAAAGTGGAGACTTTAAAAGGGAATGTGAAGAGGCATTTTAATGTGGAGGGGTTACCACCACATGAATGGGGGAGGTGAGGGTCACCCCCCCATGCGCCGGCCATGGAGAGAGGGGGCACCCCCTCTTCCTATAAAAGGCCACCGATTCCCTCCTTCATCCTCACACCTCCTTGTGAAGGATCTCTCTCCCCCTCTAGAATTATTCCCCCATGGTCTCGGATTAGCGAGATACATGTTCCCGGTGGCATTTAAATGCGGAAGGAGTTCTTGCTTCATTGGATCGCTGGAGCGAGGAGGTGGAGGTTGTCCGGTGGCTTGAACGTGTGTGCGAGTACGGATGCGCTGCTGAGTTGCGGCGATCGGACTTCCTCACGATCTTGAGATCGGCAAGTGTACGACTACATCAACCACGAGTTCCTACTCGTTAACAAAACTCGTTGTCTTCGAGGGTAAGTTCTCTTTGGATGTATGTCCACCCGTTGCTTTGTACCTATGATGCGCTCGACGATCGACGTAGAGCTCGTTGGGAACCCCAAGAGGAAGGTATGATGAGCACAACAACAAGTTTTCCCTCAATTATGAAACCAAGGTTTAATCGAATCAGTAGGAGCAAGGAAACACCCCAAAGGTGTTACTAGCTGAGCTTTGGCAGGGCGCACTACCGATTCTAGTAGCAACGTGGAGACCTGCACAACACAACCACAGAACTTTGTCCCCAACTTGCAATGAGGTTGTCAATCTCACCGTGTTTTGCGGAAAACAAAGGATTAAACGTATCGAATGGAAAGAAGTAAAAGTTTGCAGAAAGTAAACACAAAGCAGAAACAATTTATAGATTGTATGTAAAAGACAAGGACCGGGATCCATAGTTCATTAGAGATGGCTCTCCTTAGATAGATAACATGTTGGGTGAACAAATTATAGCGGGGCAATTGACAAACACCGAGAAAGCAATACATGCGTATACTAATCATCTTGACTCCTATGAGACTTGATTGGGCAATACAACATAATTCATAGACCGCCATCCAACTACATCTATGACTAATAATCCACCTTCAGGTTATCATCTGAACCCCCTCTAGTATTAAGTTGCAGGCAATAGATTTTTGCTTTACGAACTGCGTGTAAGGTAAACAATATGATTGTTCTATGAACAAAGGATTGTTGTTTTCTCCCTAGTAGCTACAGCACATCTAGTACCTTAGAGATTTCTGTCACTTCCATAGATTACCAGAGGCATGAACCCACTATCGAGCATAAATACAAACTCTTGGAGTTGCTAGAATCTACTTGGCCAAGATAGCTACTAACAACGGAAAGCATGCAAGATCACAAATAACAAAGACATGATAGAATCAATAATCAATCTGAAATAGCATCTCAATATCCATCGGATCCCTGCAAACACAACATGTATGGATTACAAAAAGATGATCTTGATCATGAATGGAGCTCACAAGATCTAAACATGAAAGCACAAAGGAGGAGAAACCCGCCATCTAGCTACTACATGGATCCGTAGTCCAAAGATGAACTACTCACGCATCACACCGGAGGCTTGCATGGTGATGAAGAAGGCCTCCTGGGTGAATTCCCTTCTCCGGCAGGGTGCCGGTAAGAGCTTCAGATCCCTCCCGATCTAGGGATGGAGATGACGGCGGCTGCACACTCTTTCATGGATTTTTGATTGGGTACTTAGGGTTTTCGTCCCGAGGGCAACTTATAGGCGGAAGGAGAGGCCGAGGGGGTGCCGGGAGCGACCACACCACCCCTGGCACGGGCCCAGCCTGGCCGCGCGGCCAGGTGGTGTGCGCCCCAGCCCTTCTCTCTCGTGATTCGGCACTTGATCCCTTAGGAAAATAGGTACTTTGGCTTTTGTCCGTCCAATTCAGAGAATATTCATTTTCGACTTTCTTGGAACCAAAACAGCGAGAAAAGCAGGCAAATGCAATTGTGGCTCTTGTTAATAGGTTAGTCCAAGAAATCATATGAAAAGTACTCCAAAGTTGGAACAAAACACAAGAAAGTGGATAAAACCAAGCATGGAACATCAAAAATTATAGATACATTTGCAATGTATCAACATCCCCAAGCTTAACTCCTGCTCGTCCTCGAGTAGGTAAGTGATAAAAAGAAATAATTTTTGAGGTGACATGCACCATCAAAGACTTGATCAAAGTATTTGCAAAACATTCAAAGCTGGGATCATAGTACTTCAATCATAACATGAAAGACAAGGTTCTAGCAATAAGCAAAGAAACTATGATGCAACATGAAAAGGTACAAACAAAAGTTCATGAATAACAATGCTTTGCAAGACGTTTGTTTGTTTCACATAAAGAAAACATAGCATAAAAGTATTCAGCTTGTCCTTCAATAGAGTAGCAAATATAAATGCAAAGGACACCTTCAAAGTTCATAAGAGTGACTAGATACAATAGTTTAAAACAAGCAATAACAAGTTATGCATCAATCAACTAGTCTTGGGACAATGCACATAGAACTAAGAATGGCCACTATGCTCTCAAAGTAGTGCATAAAGATAGAAGGTGGAGACTCAATATAAAGGTGGAAGAAAGGCCTTTTGTAAAAGGAAGTAGGGATTCAAGTCTCATAAAGAGATTCCAAAAATTATGGTACTTATAGCTTTTAGCTCTCATTGCCCCTATCATAAGCATCTTGAAGGTGATTAAGGTTAAAGTGACACAACTAAGAGGATATGCTTGACAAGTTATAAACCGAAATCTCATGCCCCTTACTTACGAAGACCGATCCTCATGCTACTCAACTTCAGTCACCAGTAAGCTCTTGTCATTGTAAGTATATGTGTATCATTAAGAACCGCCAACAGGGTACCCCTTGCACATGACAAGGGAGCTTTCCCATAATCAAAATGACAAGGCAAGCAGACAATGGGCATCTCAGTGATCTTTTTATTTGCTATTTGCATAGGTTTTTATTGAGGATGCTTCATAGAGTGCTCATTATGGTGATGCTGCAAGTTTCCACCATGATTAGGCATGGCTTAGGCTAGCGGCCCAAGCGTTTCTCTAACAAACATACAAACTCCATGATCTTACAAGTTCCACTTTTATTTCACACCGCCAGGATCCGTAAGCAAAAGAACATGATATCAACAGGGTACAAAGTACAAGTGCAATGTTGAAAGCGTTCCCCATGAAACATGGTTCTCCTAACTTCAACTTATAAAGCGCAAGCATATACGCAACAAAGAAGGACCCAATGGTTCAAGTTTATTAGAGGCAATAAAGTAAAGTGTGCCATCAAGTTCGTGAGAGCTTTAATCACTAGTTTTCTCATAACAAGTGAAAGGTAGACAAAAGCATGAATATACTTGGAATAGCATAAGCTAGTAGGTAGGTATGGTGGACTATTTGGAAAAACTTGGTTTAGGGAGTTGGATGCATGAGTGAAACTCATACTTTGTTGTGGAGGCTAGCAAAAGACTAGGAGCGACAAACTAAGAGAGCAATAATGGCCATAATCATGCAGAGCGACAAAACATCATTGATCAAAGCATAAAGTGATACTACAAGTTGAAAACTAAAGGATCATAAAGGCTATGGTGACTTGATATAGTCATAACATGGTGTGAGCATGCGCCAAGTCAACCCAAATAAAGCTTCAAAGGAGAATACCACTATACTATGCTTTAATATGCTAAAACAACGCATGATTCATCCAAGGCACATTAAGCAATCTCAATTGTTTATAACAAGTCATGATACAGCAAAGAATACTAAGCATAAAGCCAAAAAAATATCAAGCATGGCATGACAAAGCACAGGCCACAGTCAAAAACAAGCTCTTTTTACCACATAAGCATGAACTTTCCTACTCTTTTCCAAACCAAACCAAACTATTTGCAAACCAACGTTTGAAAGAGGGGGTCCAACCAACTTATTCAGAAAACTAAGCAAACCAAGAAAACTAAAAACCAAAACGAAAACGAAAAAGAAGACGCTCCAAGAAAAACACAACTGTGCATGAAACAATAAAAATGAAGCGTTTGGAAGAAACCTGGGATTTTTATTGATGAAGAAGGGGATGCCTTAGGCATCCCCAAGCTTAGACGCTTGTACTTCTTGGATATTTCTTGGGGTGACACACGTGGCATCCCCAAGCTTTAGCTTTAGTCCATCCTTCATCTCATTACTCATTCCTTCCATACACCTGAAAATTTTCCTTCATACAAAACTTCACATAATCTTTATTAGCAACATTAGTGCACTCAAGATAAATAAGGCTTAAGGTTCAGTTCTAACACCAAATAAACTTCCATTAGAACACTAGCTACTGTAGCACTTTCCTCAAAAAGCTCAATTCCCCAAAAGAACTCAAAAAGGAATTAACAAGAAGCAAATGCAGAAAATGGCGAAATCATCCAAAGCAGGACGATGAGGTAAAGACGAATTTTTTCGAAGACCTTCTATTGCTCAAATCAAAAAGTGTTGAAATAACGAAAGTTAGATAACAACCTGGGGAAGAAGCACAAAAATTACATCTCAATCCGACGTACAGAGCTCTCTCAGGAATTTTTACGGTGAAGCACAGAAATCTGTTTCGGGACAGCAACTTTCCCAATCATTACTTCACTCTCATTAGAGGTTACTCTTGGCACAAAAAGCTAATAAAAAGGATAAGGATAGGTTATTACTGAAGTAATAACTTCCAAGACTCATCTAAAACTTTTGGGTTATCTCCCAATAAGTACTTTTCTTTAACGCCAATAAGTTAGGCATAAGAACCAAAGAAAGAATCAAGTGTTCTCAAATGAAGAAGCATTAAGACCAAATTTTGTTTTCATAGGAGAAGAAAAAGAAATCTTTTCTCTCTTTTTAGGGAAGTGTTCTATACCTTTCTTGAGTGGGAGTTGATATTTAATGGTGCCTTCTTTCATATCAATGATGGCACCAACAGTTCTAAGAAAAGGTCTTCCCAAAGTAATAGGACAAGAAGCATTGTATTCAACATCCAAAACATAGAAATCAACGGGGACATAGGAATCATTAACCATAATAAGAACATCATTAAGACTCCCCATGAGTTTCTTTTTAGCATTAGCATCAAGTGGGACATTCAAATATCAATCTTCAAGAGGAGGCAAATCAAGCATATCATAAATCCTTCTAGGCATGATGGAAACACTACTATCAAGATCACACAAAGCTTTGAAATCAAAGTCATTCACTTTCATATTAATGATGTGTTCCCAACCATCTTCTTGCTTAATAGGAATAGAAGCTTTATGTTTCATCTTTTCTTCTTTAATCTTTATGAGAGCATCAGTAATGTGTTTTGTAAAAGCCATGTTCATAGCACTAGCATTAGGACTTTTAGCAAGCTTTTGTAGGAACTTAATAACTTCAGAGATGTTGCAACCATCAAGATCAAAATCAACTTTATCATCTAAAGTAGTAGAACTATTACTAGCCTCAACACTAGTGGTGGTAATAGTAGAAACACTAATGTTTCAAGCAATTTCATCTTCTCTCTCCCACTTAGCATGTAATTCAGCTAATAGTCTAACATTTTCATCAATTCTTCCTTGTATAGCATTAGTAGCTGCAAAGGGATTCTCATTAGTTTTAGGTTTAGCAGCCATTTTATTCAAAGAAGATTGAGCTTCAGCCAAGGATGTTATATTTCTTTCAGCATTAGAGAGTTTTTCCTCAATAGTTTTATTGAAAGCAGTTTGTTTACTAATAAACTCTTTAAGCATAACCTCAAGTTCAGAGGGAGCACTCTTACTATTGTTGTAAGAATTTCCATAAGCATTACCATTGTTGGGAGGGTATGGCTTATAATTGTTGTTACCAAAATTGTTCCTATAAGCATTATTACCATAAGCATTGTTGCCAAAATTGTTATTTCTTATGAAGTTCACATCAACTTGCTCTTCTTGAGCAACCAAAGAAGCTAGAGGAACATTATTTGGATCAACATGGGCTTTCCCATTAACAAGCATAGACATAATTATATCAATCTTATCACTCAAGGAGGAGGTTTCCTCAACATAATTTACCTTCTTACCTTGTGGAGCTCTCTCAGTATGCCATTCAGAATAATTAACCATCATATTGTCCAAAAGTTTTGTTGCAGCACCCAAAGTGATGGTCATAAAGGTACCTCCAGCAGCTGAATCCAATAGGTTCCTTGAAGAATAGTTCAATCCTGCATAAAAAGTTTGGATGATCATCCAAGCAGTCAGTCCATGAGTGGGACAATTCTTTGCCAAAGATTTCATTCTTTCCCAAGCTTGAGCAACATGCTCATTATCAAGTTGTTTAAACTTCATTATTTCACTTCTCATGGATATAATCTTAGCAGGAGGATATTATTTTCCAATAAAAGCATCTTTGCATTTAGTCCAAGAATCAATACTATTCCTAGTTAAGGAATTCAACCACTCTTTAGCTTTTCCTCTCAAAGAGAAAGGAAACAATTTCAGCTTAATAATATCACCATCTATATCCCTATGCTTTTGCATCTCACAAAGTTCAACAAAGTTATTTAGATGGGAAGCAGCATCTTCATTACCAATACCAGAAAATTGTTCTCTCATAACAAGATTGAGCAAAGCAGGTTTTATCTCAAAGAAAGTATTTTCAGCCATAGGTGGAGCAATAGGTGTGCTCATAAAATCATTGTTGTTGGTGCTAGTGAAGTCACACAACTTAGTGTTTTCAAGAGTAGTCATTTTTTTGGGTTTTCAAATAAGAAAGCAAACAAGTAAAACTAATTTTTTTTGTGTTTTTGAAGAACAAAACAAGCAAACAAAGCAAAAATAAAACTAAGCAAAACAAAAACAACCAAGTAAAGAGATTGGTTATGAGGGACTCCCCTTGTGAATATGTCCTTGACTCCCCGGCAACGGCGCCAGAAAACGTCTTGATGCGCTCGACAATCGACGTAGAGCTCATTGGGAACCCCAAGAGGAAGGTATGATGAGCACAACAGCAAGTTTTCCCTCAGTTATGAAACCAAGGTTTAATCGAACCAGTAGGATCAAGGAAACACCCCAAAGGTGTTACTATCTGAGCTTTGGCAGGGCGCACTACCGGTGCTAGTAGCAACGTGCAGACCTGCACAACACAACTATACAACTTTGTCCCCAACTCGCGATGAGGTTGTCATTCTCACCGTGTTTTGCGGAAAACAAAGGATTAAACGTATCGAATGGAAAGAAGTAAAAGTTTGCAGAAAGTAAACACAAAGAAGAAACAGTTTATAGATTGTATGTAAAAGACAAGGACCGGGATCCATAGTTCACTAGAGGTGGCTCTCCTTAGATAGATAACATGCTGGGTGAACAAATTACTACGGGGCAATTGACAAACACCGAGAAAGCAATACATGCATATACTAATCATCTTGACTCCTTTGAGACTTGATTGGGCAATACAACATAATACATAGATCGCCATCCAACTGCATCTATGACTAATAATATACCTTCAGGTTATCATCCGAACCCCCTCCAGTATTAAGTTGCAAGCAACAGATTATTGCTTTACGAACTGCGTGTAAGGTAAACAATACGATTGTTCTATGAACAAAGGATTGTTGTTTTCTCCCTAGTAGCAACAGCACATCTGGTACCTTAGAGATTTCTGTCACTTCCCCAGATTACCAGAGGCATGAACACACTATTGAGCATAAATACTAACTCTTGGAGTTGCTAGCATCTACTTGGCCAAGATAGCTACTAACAACGGAAAGCATGCAAGATCACAAATAACAAAGACATGATAGAATCAATAATCAATCTAAAATAGCATCTCAATATCCATCGGATCCCCGCAAACACAACATGTATGGATTACAAAAAGATGATCTTGATCATGAACAGAGCTCACAAGATCTAAACATGAAAGCACAAAGGAGGAGAAACCAGCCATCTAGATACTACATGGATCCATAGTCCAAGGATGAACTACTCACGCATCACACCGGAGGCTTGCATGGTGATGAAGAAGGCCTCCAGGGTGAATTCCCCTCTCTGGCAGGGTGCCGGGAAGAGCTTCAGATCCCTCCCGATCTAGGGATGGAGATGACGGCCACTACAGACTCTTTCGTGGATTTTTGATCGGGTACTTAGGGTTTTCATCCCGAGGGCAACTTATAGGCGGAAGGAGAGGCCGAGGTGGTGCCGGGAGCCACCACACCACCCCCTGGCGCGGGCCCAGCCTAGTCACGCGGCCAGGTGGTGTGGCCGGCCCCTGGCCCTTCTCCGTCTCGTATTCTGGCACTTGATCCCTTCCGGAAAAATAGGCACTTTGGCTTTTGTCCCGTCCAATTTCGAGAATATTCATTTTCTGACTTTCCTGGAACCAAAAACAGCGAAAAGCAGGCAGGTATTGTGGCTCTTGTTAATAGGTTAGTCCAAGAAATCATATGAAAAGTACTCCAAAGTTGGAACAAACACAAGAAAGTGGATAAAACCAAGCATGGAACATCAAAAAATTATAGATACATTTGCAATGTATCAACCTAGTAGATAGATCTTGGCGTGTAGTTCACACCGTAGGAAATTTTTTGTTTTCTATGCTGCGGACCCAACAGTGGTATCAGAGCCTGATCTATGCATACGTGCTTTGCACGGGTAGTACACATATGTTTATATGTGGGCGATGATGATCATGTTATTGCATCTTCTATGTATTTTGGATATTGGTGGCATAGTGGGATGAAGCGGCCCGGACCAACCTTACATGTCATCGTACATAAGACCGGTTCCACGACTGACATGCAACTTATTTTGCATAAGTGGCTAGCGGGTGTCTGTCTCTCCTACTATAGTCAATATCTTAGTCATCCTCGTTGCTAATAACTTAGTCATCCTCGTTGTGGTTCATGTTCGTAGGTGAGAACGGTTCTATGTTGCTAATAACTTAGTCATCCTCGTTGTGGTTCATGTTCGTAGGTGAGAACGGTTCTATCTCCGAAAGCCCTAAGCCACGTAAAACTTGCAATTGATAAATTAGAGGTGTCTAGTTTAGATCGTTGCTGGGCTAGTGTATTGATATGGTATTGTTGTAAGTAGATGTATGATAGATACTCTTACAACACACTCAACGTGTAAGTTCCATAGACCTTGGCCTTACACACAAAGGAATGATAGAGATCATACCACGATGCAAGTGATAGAGATCAAATGGATGGACCATATTATCTCACTTTACACATTAGATGTTAGCATCTTATACTGCTAGTTTGGCGCTTTTGGTAGCATTATAAGATGATCCCTCATTTAGATATCAAGATAAAAATGTGTTCTTCCTTAAGTATGCACCGTTCTGTGGATCGTGTTTCAAGACATCACGTGATGATCGGGTGTACTCGAATCTACGCTATCATAGGAACGGGTGTAAGACAGTTTTACACACGCGAATACTAAGGTTCTTACTTGGCGAGCCTAGCATGTACATACATGGCCTCGGAACACGAACCGAAAGGTTAAGCATGAGTCATATAGTTGATATGATGCCCATATAGATGCTCGCCTTGGAAGCTACATCAACTCACGTGATGATCGGACTTGGTGTAGTGGATTTGGTTCATGTAATCACCGAAAGGACACGAGGGATGTCGTTTTTGAGTGGGAGTTCATTAGTAATTTGGATTAGTTGAACTCAATCTATCATAAACTTAGTATAAATAAACTTTACAAATTCTGTTGAAGATGGCACCACCTGCTTTTAATTTCAATGTGCTCATGGATAAAGAGAAACTTGCTATGAATGGTAGCAACTTCACCAATTGGGCTATGAATTTGAGGATTCTCCTCAGTGTTGCACAAAAGCAATATGTGCTAGATGCGCCGCTAGGCCCCCCACCAGCTCCTGATGCCCCTGATGAGGAAAAGAATGTCTATGTGACTCGTCAGGAGGACCACAACTTAGTTCATTGCGGCATACTGTATGGGCTAGAGCCAAAACTTTGAAAGCGTTTCGAAAATGGCAATGCCTTTGATACCATGGGAGAATTGAAAATGATTTTCAATACCCATGCTGCCGTAGAGAGTTATAATGCTATAGAAAATTTCTTTAGCTGCATGATGGAGGAAAACAGCTCTGTTAGTGAGCACGTACTCAAAATGTCTAGGTACGCCGATAAGCTTGTGTCCCTGGGAATAATGATTCCCATTGACTTAGGCATACATCGTGTTCTCCAATCTCTACCACCTAGCTACAAGAGCTTCGTGATGAACTATAATATGCAGGGCATGAAGAAGACTCTTCCCGAGCTTTTGTCAATGCTTAATACTGCAGAAGTGGAGATTAGGAAAGAACATCAAGTGTTGATGATCAATAGGACGACCTGTTTAAAGAAAGACAAGAAAGGCAAGCACAAGGGAAATAAGGGTGGCAAGTCTGTTGCCACGCCTGAAAAGATAACCCAAGCTGGCCCTAAGTCTGACACCGAGTGCTACTATTGTAAGGGGACTGGCCATTGGAAGCGCAACTGCCCCAAGTATTTGGCGGACAAGAAGTCCGGAAAGGCAAACAAAGGTATATGTGATATACATGTTATTGATGTGTACTTGACTAGTACTCACAGTAGCACCTGGGTATTTGATACATGATCGATTGCTAATATATGTAACTCGGTTCAGGGGCTATGGAACAAGCGACAACTAGCAAGGGATGAGGTCAAGATGCGGGTCGGCAATGGATCAAAAGTTGATGTGATCGCCGTCGGGACGCTACCTCTCCATTTGCCATCGGGATTAGTTATAAACCTAAATAATTGTTATTTAGTGCCTGCACTGAGCATGAACATTGTATCTGGATCGTGTTTGATGCAAAGTGGTCATTCCTTTAAATCTGAAAATAATGGTTGTTCGATTTATAAGAATGATATCTTTTATGGTCATGCACCTATCTTTTATGGTCATGCACCTATGTTGAATGCACTGAGCATGAACATTGTATCTGGATCGTGTTTGATGCAAAGTGGTCATTCCTTTAAATCTAAAAACAATGGTTGTTCGATTTATAAGAATGATATCTTTTATGGTCATGCACCTATGTTGAATGGTTTATTTCTGATAGATATCGATAGTAATATTACACACATTCATAATGTTAATGCTAAAAAGATTAAACTTGATGATGATATGTCTACATATATGGGGCACTGCCGTCTAGGTCATATTGGCGTTAAACGCATGAAGAAACTCCATTCTGATGGACATTTGGAATCACTTGATTTTGAATCATTTGATACATGTGAGCCATGCCTTATGGGCAAGATGACTAGAATGCCGTTTTTCGGTTCAATGGAACGAGCGACAGATCTATTGGAAATCATACATACTGATGTGTGTGGACCAATGAGTGTGTCGGCGCGAGGTGGATATCGTTATTTTGTTACTTTCACGGATGATTTGAGTAGATACGGGTATATCTATTTGATGAAAAACAAGTCTGAAACTTTTGAAAAGTTCAAGGAATTTCAGAATGAAGTGGAAAATCATCGTAATAGAAAGATCAAATTTCTCTGACATTTGTGGAGGAGAGTATCTAAGTTCTGAGTTTAGCACACACATGAAAGAGTGTGGAATAGTTTCACAACTCACGCCTGTCGGAACACCACAACGTAATGGTGTGTCGGAACGTCGTAATCGTACCTTATTGGATATGGTTCGATCTATGATGTCTCTGACTGACTTGCCACTATCATTTTGGGGTTATGCACTGGAAACAGCTGCATTCACTTTAAATCGGGCACCATCTAAATCCGTTGAAACGACACCGTATGAATTATGGTTTGGAAACAAACCTAAGCTGTCATTTCTTAAATTTTGGGGATGCAATGTTTATGTGAAGAAACTTCAACCAGATAAACTCGAACCCAAAGCAGAAAAATTCGTCTTCATAGGACACCCTAAGGAAACAATTGGGTATACCTTCTATCATAGATCCGAGGGCAAGGTTTTTGTTGCCAAGAATGGATCCTTTCTTGAGAAGGAGTTTCCCACGAAAGGTGTGAGTAGTCGGAAGGTAGAACTCGAAGAGGTTATTGAACCTTCTCTTCATGGAATGGCGAGTGGCGCATCACCGGAAGTTGTTTCGGAGTTGAATTCACCTGATGAAGAGAGAGCTAATGATAATAATCATGAAACTCCTAAAGAGGACACTACCGAACCTCGCAGGTCAAGCAGGACACGTGCATCTCCTGAACTATACGGCAATCCTGTTGTGAATTTCATGGTTGATGAAATGGATGACCCTGCGACGTATGAAGAAGTGATGATGAGCCCGGATTCCAACAAATGGCTGGAAACCATGAAATCCGAGATGGAATCCATGTACGAGAACCAAGTTTAGAACTTGGTGGACTTACCTCACGATCGAAAGGCCATTGAGAATAAATGGATTTTCAAAAGAAAAACTGATGCTGATGGTAATGTGACCATCTATAAGGCTCGACTTGTCGCAAAGGGGTTTCGACAAATTCAAGGAGTTGACTACGATGAGACATTCTCTACCGTAGCGATGCTTAAGTCGGTTAGGATTATGTTAGCAATTGCTGCATATTTTGATTATGAAATATGGCAGATGGATGTCAAAACTGCGTTCCTCAATGGTAATATTGAAGAAGAGTTGTATATGGTACAACCTAAGGGTTTTGTCGATCCTAAGGATGCTAATAAGGTATGCAAACTTTAGCGATCCATCTATGGACTGAAGCAAGCATCCCAAAATTGGAATCTCCGCTTTGATGAGGTGATCAAAGAGTTTGGATTTGTCCAAACTTATGGAGAGGCTTGTATTTACAAGAAAGTGAGTGGGAGCAATGTGGTATTTCTGATATTATATGTGGATGACATATTATTGATTGGAAATGATATAGATCTTTTAAACAGTGTTAAAAGTTATCTAAACAGCAAATTTTCGATGAAAGACCTTGGTGAAGCGTCATATATATTAGGCATTAAAATCTATAGAGATAGATCAAGGCGCCAAATTGGGCTATCGCAGAGTACATACCTTGATAAGATATTAAAGAAGTTTAATATGAACGAAAGTAAGAAGGGGTTCTTACCTATGTTGCAAGGCAAGACATTGAGTAAGACTCAAAGTCCGGCTACGGCGGAAGAAAGAGAGATGATGGATAAGATCCCCTATGCCTCGGCCATAGGCTCTATTATGTATGCCATGTTATGTACAAGACCGGATGTGGCACATGCTATTAGTTTGACTAGTAGGTACCAATCTGATCCAGGTTCGAAACACTGGATAGCGGTAAAGAACATCCTCAAGTACTTGAGAAGAACTAAGGATATGTTTCTTATATACGGAGGTGAAGAAGAGCTAGGCGCTAAGTGTTATGTCGATGCTAGCTTTGACACCGATTCGAATGACTCTAAGTCTCAATCCGGATACGTATTTCTCTTGAACGGAGCAGCAGTTAGTTGGAGGAGTTCCAAACAACCTGTGGTGGCTGGATCAACAACGGAGGCGGAATATGTTCTTTGCTTGAGCGGCGCAGGAGGCGGTTTGGATGAAAGAGTTCATTACAGAACTAGGTGTGGTTCCCGGTGTGTTGGATCCAATGGTGATCTATTGTGACAACAATGGAGCCATAGCCAACACAAATGAACCGAGGTCTCACAAGAATTCCAAGCATATTAAGCGCCGGTTTCACTCCATCCGCGAGCATGTCAAGGATGGAGATATAAAGATTTGTAAAGTACACATGGACCTAAATGTAGCAGATCCGTTGACTAAAGTTCTCCCTAGGGCAAAACATGATCAACACCAGAACTCCATGGGTGTTAGATTTATCACTATGTGAACTAGATTATTGTCTCTAGTGGAAGTGGGAGACTGAAGGAAATATGCCCTGAGAGGCAATACTAAAGTTATTATTATATATCCTTATATATGATAGATGTTTATTTTACATGCTAGAATTGTATTGATCAGGAAACATCAATACAAGTGTGTTTAATAAACAAAAAGGGTTCCTAGTTATGCCTCTCTTATAGACTAGCTTGTTTGTTAACAAGATGATCAAGGTTTCCTGATCATGGACATTGGATGTTGTTAATAACAAGGTCACACCATTGGTGGAATGATGTGATGAACATTCATCCGAAGTATAGCATTACGATCAAGTCATTATGTTTATATTGCTATAACATCATACGAAGTAATCTTTATCCTTAGACCATGAGATCATGTTAATTGCTAACACCGGAAGAGTATCTTGATAACATCAAACGTCACACCGTAACAGGGTGACTATAAAGATGGGTTCAGTACTACGAAGGTGTTATGTTGAGGCTCATGGATCAAGAGTGGAATTTGTCAATCCCGGTGACGGATAGATATACTCTGGGCCCTCTCGGTGATATCACATTAAGATAGCTTGCAAGCAAGTGATGTGATCACTAGAATGTTATATCACGGGAACGAGAAAAGAGTGCATGTCGGTAACGAGATCAAACTAGGTATGGAGATACCGATGATCGAATCTCGGACATGTAATATATTGAGAGACAAAGGGATTTAGTTACAAGCGTTAAAGGTTCTCACGATCACAGAAGTCATCGTTGAATGTGTAGGAGTCAGTACGGATCTCCAGGTCCCGCTGCTGATTATTGATCGGAGAAGGGTCTCGATCATGTCTGCATTATTCGCGAACCATAGGGTGGCACACTTAAGAGTTACCGGACACCATTTTGGAGCACATATGTTTCAGACGAAAGAATTGCAAAGCGCAGGAATTGTTTCAATAGAAACCAGAAATTGTTTCGGGTGAAATTGCAGAAAGTGGTTCTGCATGTGATATTGAAATATTGCAAGGGGCTATATGTGAATGTTTGTTAATTAAAGTAATTAACAAAATTCTGAATAAATTTAATAAAAGAGTTTTATTAAATGAGAGAGCATTAAGTTTGGAGAAATTTAATGCATTTAAAGTGGAGACTTTAAAAGAGAATGTGAAGAGGTATTTTAATGTGGAGGGGTTACCACCACATGAATGGGGGAGGTGAGGCGTCACCCCCCCATGTGCCGGCCATGGAGAGAGGGGGCACCCCCCTCCTCCTATAAAAGGCCACCCATTCCCTCCTTCATCCTCACACCTCCTTGTGAAGGATCTCTCTCCCTCTCTAGAATTATTCCCCCATGGTCTCAGATTAGCGAGATACATATTCCCAGTGGCATTTCGTCTGGAAGGAGTTGCTGCTTCCGCTGGATCGCTGGAGCGAGGAAGTGGAGGTTGTCCGGTGGCTTGAACGTGTGTGCGAGTACGGATGCGCTGCTGAGTTGCGGCGCTCGGACTTCCTCACGATCTTGAGATCGGCAAGTGTACGACTACATCAACCACGAGTTCCTACTCGTTAACAAAACTCGTTGTCTTCGAGGGTAAGTTCTCGTTGGATGTATGTCCACCCGTTGCTTTGTACCTAGTAGATAGATCTTGGTGTGTAGTTCACACCGTTGGAAATTTTTTGTTTTCTATGCTGCAGACCCAACAGTGGTGAGGGCGAGCTCCGATTCAGGATGGGGAGGAGAGCGGGGCTGAGTCATTCCGTCCATGTCCCAGATCTCACCACCGAACGAGATGGCGTCCCAGCTCCACACCATGGCCACGACCTCCAGGGAAGAAGAAGACGACATAATGAGGAATGGATGCAGGCGCTAGCCCTGCAAGGTGGCAAGCACCTTGACTTTTCAACATAAATATGCCTCCAAGACGGCAGCGACATGACGGTGAAAACTGATAGGGGGGCCAACTTGACGGGCGTTAGCCTGATATTTTGTAGACGTTAATTTGAATTTGTACCAAAAATACCCTCTGAGTAATTGGCACGCCAATTATGGGAGACATGGCCGATTACAAGCAATTTGGGTACCACTTTGCCTTGGCGTCTCAACTTTCAGGCTGCAAAATTATATTCTCCTCTATATCTCCCATTCCAAGAGGATTTACTCGCGCGTGAGAGAAAACAATGATATCTATACCTACTAATAAAAGGACTAAGGTTTCTCTCTTCGTTCTGAATTTTTTCCATCACGCTAGGTTCGTTCCACAAGAAAGAATCTTTCATCCATACATCTATCATGATTCGTTCGTAAGTCAATGCGGAGTTATTGTTAGAGACACTATCCCGATCACCATTCAAGAATGTAATAAGCAAAGGCAGATGGAGTTAGTTATTTCGAGGATAGATGCAAGAATAATCTTTGGAAAACACTCATGAAAAATTTCACCCTACCTCCAGAGGTGGATCCTGAACACAAAGTTATAGAGGCAAAAGTCAAGGAGTGGGATCTTAAGAAGATGTACTCACAATTCAGGGACCACAAGAAAATATTCTACAAGAAGTATGTCCTGGAAGAAAATACTCTAGAGTTCACCGGAGCGAATGAGAAGCTAAGAGAACACTGTGATGAATTTGTTGAGTACAATAAATCGGCCGAAGCTCTGAAAAGGTAGAAAATAAACACGGAAAATGCTATGCTGAAGAAATATGACCATGTTATGGGGATATGTGGCTACAAGGCTACGAGGACTAAGTGGGAGAAATCTAAGAATGACCTGATTGATAAAGGTATCTATCCAAAGACATCGAGGTGGACCGCTCGAGCAAAGTCATGGTTCTATGGACATGGGGGACAGTTGAATCGAGAAATAGGAAAGTCTATTTATTTAAATGAACATCTTGGAACACCTTTAGAAGCCCTAAAAACTATAGTGAAGGATGTGCATGAGGGGAAGTTCTACCCCGATGATACGTTGCAAACGTATCTATAATTTTTGATGTTCCCTGCTTGTTTTATATCTACTTTCTTATGTTTTTTCCATACTTTGGAGTATTTTTATACACTTTCTAGAACTAACCTATTAACAAGATGCCATAGTGCCAGTTGCCTATTTTCTGCTGTTTTTGGTTCCAGAAAGTCAGGAAATGAATATTCTCGGAATTGGACGGGATAAAAGCCAAAGTCAATATTTCACCGAGGGGAACACAGAGCCAGAAGATGAGACGGAGAGGGCCCAGAGGCCGGCCACACCATAGGGTGGCGAGGGCCCCCTAGCCGCGCCACCAGGTGGTGTGGGCCCCTCCGGCCTCCACCGACCCTGCTCTCTCGCCTATAAGAAGACTCCGATGCAGAAACCCTAAGTCGTCCAGCCTCCAGCCACGAAAAGTTCACAGCGTCGCCGCCACCGAAGGGGAGATTTGGGGGACAGAAAGTCTCTATTACGGCACCCTGCCGGGCCAGGAAGTGCCCCTGGAGCCATCTCCGTCGATCTCCACCACCATCTCCATCGCCATTGCTGATTCCCATGATGATGAGGGAGTAGTTCTCTCTCAAGGCTAAGGGTTCTATCGGTAGCTATGTGTTCATCTCTCTCTCTCTATGCATGATCATATTGTGATCATGAGCTTTGTAATCAAATAGATCTACTTTGCTACTCAAGTGCTTTAATAGATCTCTGCTCTCCCCATGTGCGTGTGAAAGTGACAGCATGCACACCATGGTGGCACTTAGGCTAGAGATTATAAATACTTGTTATGAGTTATATTTGTAGTTGGATGTTTCTATGAAATTGTGGTGTTTGTTGGAACCATCTAGTGCTCAAGGTGACAGTGTGGGATTATCTAGATGCGGAAAGCGAACTTTGAGGAGTGATGTTATAGCCCTACCATGGATTAGAGTGTCCAACCGGAGAGTAGTTTAGAGTAGTATCATAAAGAGAAGATATTTATATGAGAGTGTTCACTAGTGAAAGTATGATCCCTAGGCCTTGTTTCTAAGCATTGAAACACCATTTGCAACTAGATCTGTTACATGTTTTCTTGCTGCCATCTTTATTCAGTTTGCCTTTAGTCTCTTCCACACCATCAAAGTTATTTTCTAGCACCGTTGTCTTATATCCATACCACTTATATTTCACTATCTCTTCGCCGAACTAGTGCACCTATACACCTGACAAGTGTATTGGGTGTGTTGGGGACACAAGAGACTTCTTGTATCTTGATTGAACGGTTGCTTGAGAGGGATACCTTTAACCACTTCCTCCCTGAGTTCGATAAACCTTGGGTAATCCACTTAAGGGAAACTTGCTGCTGTTCTACAAACCTCTGCACTTGGAGGCCCAACAACTATCTACAAGAATAGAAGTGCGTAGACATCAATCTATTTTTCTCGCACCATTGCCGGGGAGGTAAGGTAAAAGGTACTCACATCATACGATGTGAGTGCTCAAAATTATTTCCTTTAGATTATGCAATTTTGTCTTTTTGTTTCTTGTTTTCACTAGTTAGGCTTAATGGAAAACAACAAAAAATTAGAGAGCTTTATAGTATTTATCTTGAGTTAGGACATGAAGTGTTTGAAGAGAAAATTAAAATACCTATGGAACTTTATTTGCATGCTAATAGCATTGTTATTAGTATAAATTCTTTGGACACCATTACTGCTAATGCTATGGAAAAGTCTAAGCTTGGGGAAGCTAGTTTTTATGAAAATGATCTTTTCAGTTCCCCAGCTTTGGAAGATAGCTATTCTATTTCTTATGATGATACAAAACCTCCAATATATGATGATTACAATGATGAATATGATATTTTGAGTCCACCTACTATTGTGGAGAAAATTAATTATGATTACAATATGCCTCCTATATTTGATGATTATGGTGATGAGAATAATAATGATAGCTATTTTGTTGAATTTGCTCCCACTACAATTAATAAGAATAACTGTGCTTATGTGGGGAGTATTAATTCTGCTATGCATGTGGCTCATGATAAGAATGTTTTATGTGATAGTTATATTGTTTATTTTATTCATGATGCTACTGAAAGTTATTATGAGAGAGGGAAACATGGTTTTATGCATCTCAATAATATTAAGTTTCCCCTCTTTATGTTGAAAGTCTTGAAGTTGCACTTGTTTTGCTTAACTATGCTTGTTGCTTTGTGCTTTCATGACTTGTTTCTTTACAAGATTCCTATGCATAGGAAGTGGATTAGACTTAAATGTATTTTGAATTTGCTTCTTGATGCTCTCTTTTACTTCAATTCATATTTCCTATGTGAGCATCTTCTCAAACTATCATGCCTAACTTAAAGGCGTTAAAGAAAAGTACTTATTGGGAGATAACCCAAAAGTTTTAGTTGAGTCTTGGAAGTTATTACCTCTGTAATAACCGCTCCTTATCATTTTTGTGTGGTTTTTGTGCCAAGAGTAACCTCTAATGAGAGAGAAGTAATGCTTGGGAAAGTTGCTGTCCCGAAACAGATTTTTGTGCTTCCCTATAAAAACTCGTGTAGAATCTCTGTACATCATTTTGCACGTGAATTTTTGTGCTTCTGCCCCAAGATGTTATCTAACTTTCGTTAGTTCAACACTTTTCGATTTGAGCAATAGAAGGTCTTCAAAAAAATTGGTTTTTACCCGCTAGTCTGTTTTGCCAGATTTCTGCCATTATTTGCATTTGCTTCTTGTTGATTCCTTTTTGGGTTCATTTGGGGGAATTGAGATTTTTGAGGGAAGTGCTACAGTAGCTTGTGTTTTCATGGATGTTTTATTGGTGTTGAAGCTGAACCTAAAGACTTATTATCTTGAGTGCACTAATGTTGCTAATAAAGATTGTGTGAAGTTTTGTATGAAGGAAGAATTTTAGGTGTATGGAGAGAATGATGTAATGAGATGAAGAATGGACTAAAGCTCAAGCTTGGGGATGCCACGCGTGTCACCCCAAGAAATATCCAAGAAGTACAAGTGTCAAAGCTTGGGGATGCCCAAGGCATCCCCTTCTTCATCAATAAAAATCTCAGGTCTTTCTAGACACTTCGTTTTTATTGTTTCATGCACAATTGTGTTTTTCTTGGAGCGTCTTTGTTTTTTAGTTTTCTATTGTTTGATTTTCTTAAATAAGTTGGTTGGATCCCAGCACACTTCTTTTGGAGAGATACACACTCTGTTTTCATTGCCTAGAACACTCTAGTTTTCATTCTTATTATTTTGTGAGTGTTCTCTTTTGCTAGCACTGCGTTTAGCTTAGTTTTCGATTGGTGTTGGAAAAGAGTAGGAAGTTTCATGCTTATTAGTGGTACAAAAGGAGTCTTGTTTTGATTGTGACTTAGACTTTATCATGTCATTCTTGATATTGTTTTGGCTTTATGATTAGTGATTTTTGCTATAGCATGACATGTTATAAACAATTGAGATTGCTTAATGTGCCTTGAAAGAATCATGCGTTGTTTTAGCATATAAAAGCATATTATCGTGGTATTTTCCTTCGATGCTTTATTTGGGTTGACTTGGCGCATGCTCACACCATGTTAAGACTATACCAAGTCACCATAGCCTCTATGATCCTTTAGTTTTCGACTTGTAATATCACTTTATGCTTTAATTAATGATGTTTTGTCACTTTGCATGATTATGGCCATTATTGCTCTCTTAGTTGGTCGCTCCCAGTCTTTTGCTAGCCTCCATAACCAAGTGTGAGTTCCACTCATGCATCCAACTCCAAATAAAACCAAGTTATTCTAAAGAGTCCACCATACCTACCTATTAGCATTTGCTATTCCAAGTATATTCATGTTTTTATCTACCTTCCGAATTAAACTTGTTATGTGAAAATTAGTGATTAAAGCTCTCACGAACTTGATGGCACACTTTACTTTCTTGCACTTAATAATCTTGAACCATTGTGTCCATCTTTGTTGCGTATATGCTTGCGCTTTATAAGTTGAAGTTAGCAGAACCATGTATCATGGGGAACGCTTTCAACATTGCACTTATTATTCCGTTTATATCATGATTCTTTTGCTTATGGATCCCGACGGTGTGAAATAAAAGGGGAACTTGTAAGATCATGGAGTTTGTATGTGTGTTAGAGAAACGCCTGGGCTGCTAGCCTAAGCCATGCCTTATCATGGTGGAAACTTGCAGCATAACCATAATGAGCAATCTATGAAGCATTCTTCTTATCTAAAAAAAGAGATAGAGATTGAGAAAAAAAGAAAAAAAGATGAGAAAAGAGGAAAGAGAGAAAAAAGCACCATTTTCCCATAGTAAATAAGAAGATGCTAAGATGCTTATTGTCTGCTTGCCTTGTCATTTTGATATGGGGATTCTTCCGTATCACCGGGAAAGGGGTACCCTGTTGGCGGTTCTCTATGATACACATGTACTTACTATGACAAGAACTTATCGGTAACTAAACTTGAGTAGCATGAGGAGCGGCCCTCGTATTCAAGGGACAAAAGATTGCCAACTTATACTTTGTCAAGCATATGCTCCATAGTTTCTTCACTTTAACCTTAATCACTTCAAGATGCTTATGATAGGGGAAATGAGAGCTGAAAGCTAATAAGTACCATAATTTTTGGAAGCTCTTTATGAGACTTGAATCCCTGCTTCCTTCTATGAAGGCCTTTCTTTTACTTTTATGTTGAGTCTCTATCCTCTATCTTTATGCACCTATTTAGAGAGCATAGTGGCCATTCTTAGTTTAATGTGCATTGTCCCAGAACTTATTGATTGATTCATAATGTTGATATTACTTGTTCTCGAACTATTTGTATCTAGTCACCCTTATGAACTTTGAAGGTGTCCTATGCATTTATGTTTTGCTACTCTATGAGGGACAAGATAAATGCCACTATGCTATGTTTTCTATATGTGAAACAAGCAAACATCTTTCAATGCATTGTTATTCATGATCTTTGTTTGTATCCTTTCAATTTGCATGCATAGTCACTATGTCTTATTGTTAAAACTTCATCTTTCATGCTCCTGTTTAGAGTACTTTGATCCCAGCTTTCAATGTTTTATAAATACCTTGATCAATATTATGATGGTGCATGTCACCTCAAAAATTATTCTTTTCTTTTTATCACTTACCTACTCGAGGATGAGCAGGAGTTAAGCTTGGGGATGTTGATATGTTGCAAATGTATCTATAATTTTGTAGGGGATCGGTGCGGAAAACAAAAAGTTTCCTACGTTGAACCCCAGAAACTTGCCTAGGATCTATCTATGTAGTACTGTTGTAACAGCCAATGCGTAGAGAATACATACCCTTGTAGAACATACGCGGTTAACGTTCCGCGGGGGACGTGGTTGAAGTAGTCGTACTCGTAGCCGACCTCAAGGTCAAGCTCGCTATGAGTCACCCCTTGCTCCTTCTTCATCTTCATCATGCAACAGCTCCGGCTCACGACATTTAAGCGCCCCAAGTGTTGCGCCTCGTGTCTTCGTACACATCTGGTGCACGATGAGACCTTGATGTCTACGCACTTCTATTCTTGTAGACAGTTGTTGGGCCTCCAAGTGCAGAGGTTTGCAGAACAGTAGCAAGTTTTCCCTTAAGTGGATCACCCAAGGTTTATCGAACTCAAGGAGGAAGTGGTCAAAGGTATTCCCTCTCAAGCAACCCTGCAATCAAGATACAAGAAGTCTGTTGTGTCCCCAACATACCTAATACACTTGTCAGGTGTCTAGGTGCACTAGTTCGGCGAAGATATAGTAAAATACAAGTGGTACAGATAATTATAAGTGGTAACGGTGCTAGAAAATAGCTTGATGGCGTGTGGTTGACGTGGGAAAAGACTAAAGACAAACTGAAATAAAGATGGAAGCAAGCAAACATGTAACAGATCTAATTGAAAACGGTGTTTCAATGCTTAGAAACAAGGCCTAGGGATCATACTTTCACTAGTGAACACTCTCGTATAAATATATCATCTTCATGATACTACGCTGAACTACTCTCCGGTTGGACACTCTAATCCATGGTAGGGCTATAGCAGCACACCTCAAAGTAAGCCTTTCCCATCTACAAAACCCCACACTGTCACCTTGAGCACTAGATGGTTCCAACAAACACCACAATTTCATAAAGACATCCAACTCCAAATATAAATCATAACAAGTATTTGTAATCTCTAGCCTAAGTGCCACCATGGTGTGCACGCTGTCACTTTCACACACATGGGGAGAGCAGAGATCTATTAAAGCACTTGAGTAGCAAGGTAGATCTATAGATTACAAGATTATGATCACAATATGATCATGCATAGAGAGAGATGAACACATAGCTACCGGTAGAACCCTTAGCCTCGAGGAAGAACTACTCCCTCATCATCATGGGAATCAGCAATGGCGATGGAGATGGTGGTGGAGATCGATGGAGATGGCTCCGGGGGCACTTCCCTTTCCTCGCAGGGTGCTGGAACAGAGACTTTTTCTCCCCCGAATCTCCCCTTTGGTGGCAGCAGCGCTGCTGAACTTTTCGTGGATTTCTGATTGACAACTTAGGGTTTTTGCATCAGGACGCATCTTACAGGTGAAGAGGCAAGGTCGGTGGGCGGCCAGAGGGCCCACACCACCTGGTGGCGCGGCCAGGTCTAGCCCGCGCCACCACATGGTGTGGCCACCCTGTGGCCCCTCTCCGTCTCGTCTTCTGGCTCCGTGAGTCTTCCGGTAAAATATCAACTTTGGCTTTTGTCCGGTCCAATTCCGAGAATATTGATTTTCTGACTTTCATGGAACCAAAAATAGCAGAAAACAGGCAACTGGCACTGTGGCATCTTGTTAATAGGTTAGTTCCAGAAATCATATGAAAAGTACTCCAAAGTGTGGACAAAACACAAGAAAGTAGATAAAACCAAGCATGGAACATGAAAAATTATAGATACATTTGCAATGTATCAACATCCCCAAGCTTAACTCCTGCTCGTCCTCGAGTAGGTAAGTGATAAAAAGAAAGAATAATTTTTGAGGTGACATGCACCATCAAAGACTTGATCAAAGTATTTGTAAAACATTCAAAGCTGGGATCATAGTACTTCAATCATAACATGAAAGACAAAGTTCTAGCAATAAGACAAAGAAACTATGATGCAACATGAAAAGGTACAAACAAAAGATTCATGAATAACAATGCTTTGCAAGACGTTTGTTTGTTTCACATAAAGAAAACATAGCATAATAGTATTCAGCTTGTCCCTCATAGAGTAGCAAATATAAATGCACAGGACACCTTCAAAGTTCATAAGAGTGACTAGATACAAATAGTTTAAAACAAGCAATATCAAGTTATGCATCAATCAACTAGTCTTGGGACAATACACATAGAACAAAGAATGGCCACTATGCTCTCAAAGTAGGTGCATAAAGGTAGAAGGTGGAGACTCAATATAAAAGTGGAAGAAAGGCCTTCATAGAAGGAAGCAGAGATTCAAGCTAGTTTTATAAAGAGCTTCCAAAAATTATGGTACTTATAGCTTTCAGATCTCATTGCCCCTATCATAAGCATCTTGAAGGTGATTAAGGTTAAAGTGAACAAACTATGGTGTACATGCTTGACGAAGTATAAGTTAGAAGTCTCATGTCCCTTGTATACGAGGGTCGCTCCTCATGCTACTCAAGTTTAGTCACCGGTAAGTTCTTTTCATCGTAAGTACATGTGTATCATAGAGAACCGCCAACGGGGTACCCCTTGCCCGATGATATGGAAGAATCCCCATATCAAAATGACAAGGCAAGGAGACAACGAGCATCTCAGCAATCTTCTTATTTACCATGGGAATATGGTGCTTTTTTCTCTCTTTCCTCTTTTCATAATCTCTTTTTTTTCTCAATATCTGACTCTTTTTTTATAAGAAGAATGCTTCATAGACAACTCATTATGGTTATGCTGCAGGTTTCCACCATGTCAGCATGGATTAGACCAACAGCCCAGGCGTTTCTCTAACACATATACATAACTCCATGGACTTACAAGCTCCCCTTTCATTTCACACCGACGACATCCATAGACAAAAGAGCATGATATCAACTAGGTACAAAGTACCAGTGCAATGTTGAAATCGTTCCCCATGAGAGCATGGTTCTGCTAATTACCAAGAAATAAGTGCAAGCATATACAACATAGACGACACAATGGTTCAAGTTTATTAAGGGAAAGAAAAGTAAAGTGTGCCATCAAGTTCGTGAGAGCTTTAATCACTAATTTTCACATAACAAGTTTAATTCGGAAGGTAGATAAAAACATGAATATACTTGGAATAGCATAAGATAGTAGGTAGATATGGTGGACTCTTTGGAATAACTTGGTTTAAGGAGTTGGATGCATAGTGGAACTCACACTTGGTTACGGAGGCTAGCAAAATACTGGGCGCGACAAACTAAGAGAGCAATAATGGCCATAATCATGCAGAGCGACAAAACATCATTGATCGAAGCATAAAGTGATATTACAAGTAGAAAACTAAAGGATCATAAAGGCTATGGTGACTTGGGATATTCATAACATGGTGTGAGCATGCGCCAAGTCAACCCAAATAAAGCATCAAAGGAGAATACCACAATACTATGCTTTAATATGCTAAAACAACGCATGATTCTTCCAAAGCACATTAAGCAATCTCAATTGTTTATAAAAGTCATGCTACAACAAAGAATACTAAGCATAAAGCCAAAACAATATCGAGCATGGCATGACAAAGCATTGGCCACAATCAAAAAACAAGCTCTCTTTACCACTTAAGCATGAACTTTTCCTACTCTCTTCCAATCCAAACCAAACTATTTGAAAACCAATGCATGAAGGAGGGGGTCCAACCAATTTATTCAGCAAACTAAGAAAACCAAGCAAACAAAAAACCAAAATGAAAACGAAAAAGAAGACGCTCCAAGAACAACACAACTGTGCATGAAACAATAAAAATGAAGTGTTTGGAAGAAACCTGGGATTTTTATTGATGAAGAAGGGGATGCCTTGGGCATCCCCAAGCTTTGTCGCTTGTACTTCTTGGATATTTCTTTGGGTTACATGCGTGGCATCCCCAAGATTGAGCTTTAGTCCATTCTTCATATCATTACATCATTCTCTCCATACACCTGAAATTTTTCCTTCATACAAAACTTCACACAATCCTTATTAGCAACATTAATGCACTCAAGATAATAAGTCTTTTGGTTCAGTTCGAACACCAACAAAACTTCCATTAAGACACAAGCTACTGTAGCACTTCCCTCAAAAAGCTCAATTCCTCAAAGAGAACTCAAAAAGGAACCAACAAGAAGCAAATGCAAATAATAGCAGAAATCTGTCAAAACAGACTAGCAGGTAAAAACCAATTTTTTCGAACACCTTCTGTTGCTCAAATATAAAAGTGTTGAACTAAAGAAAGTTAGATAACAACCTGGGCCAGAAGCACAAAAATTCACGCCTCAAAAGGACGTACAGAGATTTTACACAAATATTTACGGTGAAGCACAGAAATCTGTTTCAGGACAGTAACTTTCCCAATCATTACTTCTCTCTCATTAGAGGTTACTCTTGGCACAAAAAGCAAATAAAAAGGATAAGGAGCGGTTATTACAGAGGTAATAACTTCCAAGACTCATATAAAACTTTTGGGTTATCTCCCAATAAGTACTTTTCTTTGACGCCTTTAAGTTAGGCATAATAATTTGAGAAGATGCTCACATAGGAAATATGAGTTGAAGTAAAAGAGAGCGTCAAGAAGCAAATTTACAGCACATTTAAGTCTAACCCACTTCCTATGTATAGGAATCTTGTAAAGAAACAAGTCATGAAAGCACAAAGCAACAAGCATAGGAAAGCAAAACAAGTGCAATTTTAAAATTTTCAACATAAAGAGGGGAAACTTAATATTGTTGAGATACATAAAACCATGTTTCCCTCTCTCATAATAACTTTCAGTAGCATCATGAATAAAATTAACAATATAACTATCACATAAAACATTCTTATCATGAGCCACATGCATAAAAGAATTAATACTCTCCACATAAACATAGTCATTCTTATTAATTGTAGTGGGAGCAAATTCAACAAAATAGCTATCATTATTATTCTCATCACCATAATCATCAAATATAGGAGGCATATTGTCATCATTAATTTTCTCCTCAATAGTAGGTGGATGGAAAATATCATATTCATCATTGTAATCATCATATATTGGAGGTTTTGTATCATCATATGCAATAGAATAGCTATCTTCCAAAGCTGGGGAACTAAAAAGATCATTTTCATAAAAACTAGCTTCCCCAAGCTTAGACTTTTCCATAGCATTAGCAATAATGGTATCCAAAGAATTCATACTAACAACATTGCTATTAGCATGCAAATAAAGTTACATAGGTTTTTTTAATTTTCACTTCAAACACTTCATGTCCTAACTCAAGATAAATACTATAAAGCTCTCTAATTTTTTTGTTGTTTTCCACTAAGCCTAACTAGTGAAAACAAGAAACAAAAAGACAAAATTGCAGAATCTAAAAGAAATAACTTCGAGAACGCACACCAGAGGATGTGAGTACCTTTTACCTTACCTCCCCGGCAACGGCGCCAGAAAAGATCTTGATGTCTACGCACTTCTATTCTTGTAGACAGTTGTTGGGCCTCCAAGTGCAGAGGTTTGTAGAACAGCAGCAAGTTTTCCCTTAAGTGGATCACCTAAGGTTTATCGAACTTAGGGACGAAGTGGTCAAAGGTATTCCCTCTCAAGCAACCCTGCAATCAAGATGCAAGAAGTCTCTTGTGTCCCCAACACACCTAATACACTTGTCAGGTGTATAGGTGCACTAGTTCGGCGAAGAGATAGTAAAATACAAGTGGTATGGATAATTATAAGTGGTAACGGTGCTAGAAAATAGCTTGATGGCGCGTGGTTGACGTGGGAAAAGACTAAAGACAAACTGAAATAAAGATGGAAGCAAGCAAACATGTAACAGATCTAATTGAAAATGGTGTTTCAATGCTTAGAAACAAGGCCTAGGGATCATACTTTCACTACTGAACACTCTCATATAAATATATCATCTTCATGATACTATGCTGAACTACTCTCCGGTTGGACACCCTAATCCATGGTAGGGCTATAACAGCACACCTCAAAGCAAGCCTTTCCCATCTAGAAAACCCCACACTATCACCTTGAGCACTAGATGGTTCCAACAAACACCACAATTTCATAAAGACATCCAACTCCAAATATAACTCATAACAAGTATTTGTAATCTCTAGCCTAAGTGCCACCATGGTGTGCACGCTGTCACTTTCACACACATGGGGAGAGCAGAGATCTATTAAAGCACTTGAGTAGCAAGGTAGATCTATAGATTACAAGCTCATGATCACAATATGATCATGCATAGAGAGAGATGAACACATAGCTACCTTGTAGAACCCTTAGCCTCGAGGAAGAACTACTCCCTCATCATCATGGGAATCAGCAACGGCGATGGAGATGGTGGTGGAGATCGATGGAGATGGCTCTAGGGGCACTTCCCTGTCCCGGAAGGGTGCTGGAACAGAGACTTTCTGTCCCCCGAATCTCCCCTTTGGTGGCGGCGGCGCTGTTGAACTTTTCGTGGATTTCTGATTGACAACTTAGGGATTTTGCATCGAGATGCATCTTATAGGCGAAGAGGCAAGGTCGGTGGTGCGGGGCCCACACACCACGGTGGCGCCAGCTGGCCAGCGCCACCACATGGTGTGGCCACCCTGTGTCCCCTCTCCGTCTCATCTTCTGGCTCCGTGAGTCTTCCGGTAAAATATCAACTTTGGCTTTTGTCCGGTCCAATTCCGAGAATATTGATTTTCTGACTTTCATGGAACCAAAAATAGCAGAAAACAGGCAACTGGCACTGTGGCATCTTGTTAATAGGTTAGTTCCAGAAATCATATGAAAAGTACTCCAAAGTGTGGACAAAACACAAGAAAGTAGATAAAACCAAGCATGGAACATCAAAAATTATAGATACATTTGCAATGTATCAGACCTCCGGCTCCCCGATCCCGCCGGGAGTGCGGAAGTTGATATCCGGCTAGGAATCCCTGCAGCGCAACGGTGTACTGCAGGTGTGCCTCGATCGCAGAGCCCAGACTTGGAGCCATGGTTAGGAGGTATAGAGAGAGGGAGGAGCCGAGAGTCAACCAAAGGACTTCTCTAGTTGTGTATCTCATCCCACCTATGGGCACCCCATTATATAGGCGGAGGGGGTGTGCCCTCCCTATTAGGTTAGCCATGTGGGACTAATAGCTAAAAGAAAATAACAGGTATTTTCGTCCTGGCCGAATGGGCCAAAAGTACTCAGCCCAAATAGCAAACAGAAAAATAACAAATAAAAAGAAAAGGGGCAGAAGCAGCCAGCAGCACAGCCGTCGGATGGGCCAGCCCTTGGCCCGGACTGGCATCCTGCAGCCAGTAATGGCCCATGCAGCGCTTCAGCTGGCCAGCGGCCAGGAAGCGGTCCGGTGGGCGCTACCTTCAGCAGCCCGACCTTCCTAGCCCGGGTGGGCTGGCGGTCATGGCCCGGTTCGGCCCGCCTCGGCCAATGAAGCCTAGTTATACGTCGCCCTATGCGGTGGCAATTATCCGCCGCCCACAGGGCTGGCTGTTTTGCCTTTTTCCATTTATTTTTCTGCAACTTTTATTCTAGGCCTTTTCCCTCCAGGATTTGGCCTAATATAAAAGTTGCCTTTATAAATCTTAACTTAAATATTATTTAGAATATATTAATTTATAATTAACATATAATAAATATCTATTTAAATTCCCATTTATCCGAGAACACTTTTCGGGTCTTTTCCTTTATTCTTTCTCCGAAGAACTTCGAATCTCTCCGCGGAACATTTCCGGATTCCTCTCTTTCTCTAATGTGATTCCATCTTACGAATGATCACTCTCATCGTATCCTTAAGTATATCCTCTCACGGCTCGGGAATGCTTTAGACATGATATGTATCAATGATCAATAGAGGGACCAATGATGTCCATGTGACCCCTATGCATTCCTGATGACAATGTCGTTTGAACCGTCTAAATGTAGCATCCTCTTCCTTTTGTTTCTCGATACAACTTGTCCGACATCCGATCATTGGTATCCCATACCTTGTGCAATCTCGTTCACAACAAGTTCTCTTTTCTTGTTACCGTGATATTACATCCCCGTGACCTAGTCACATGTTGCAACATTTATGGATGTAATCTCACCAAGCCGACCGTATGTATCTTTACCCGTCATGTGGGTGAACAAATCCCGGTCTTGCAGTCACATGTCATCTACTGTTCCTTTGGAATACCCAACGTACACCTTTATGGCCACTATATTACCAGATGACGGTTGATGCAGTCTAAGCAGCCTCGGGAAACAGTGAGTAATATGAGCTCACAGTCTAAGGAGAAGGAGTCTAGGTATAGCTGTTGCAACAATGAACTATATGACTTGATCGTGTTGCAATCCTTTGAGGAATGTCCAATCACATCATTCTCCAATGATATGGTCTCGTTGTCAGTCGGCATAAATGCCCATGATCTTGAAACCCAGATCATCTTCGTGACCAACGAACTAGTATGAATAGAGGCTACTAGGGACTTGGTTGTTTCATACCACACCTATACCAATGTTTCTACTTGGCACAGTTCTAGCACAATATGAAACTATTATAAACTAATTGAGATATGACAATAAAAACCTATTTATTATTTGCCTCTAGGGCATATCTCCTCCAGTCTCCCACTTGCACTAGAGTACAAATAATCTAGCTCGCATTTTACTCTTATAAACCATATACCATAAGTGTTTACAGATCATGCATGCTCATGGGAAACGTCATGTCCATGTTCTGTTTTACCAGATCATTATGTGTTTTGCAAATCGTTAATGTCTTCCTAATTTTGACATTCACTCCATTATCGTATAATGGGTCGAAGTATTTCTTTGGCGACAAAGCGAGACTTTTGTTTCTAGTGTTTATGATGACGGTCGTTTTCACCGTTGTCATCTAAACTTCGAAACACACTTTTTTATCCTCTGTGTATATACTATAGTCATGGCAGTAGAACGAGGCCGGATTCCAGGAGCTTACAGTGACTTTAGATAAACCTCGAGGGCTTTCTCCTGGGCACTGAGCCCTGGGACACATAATTCTACATTAAAAGCGAACTAGCCCCGCCACAACATTATACATCACATCGGATGGAGCTTTTATACTTCTATATCTATGTAGATCCTAGTGCATGAAATGCAACTATGCCACTTACATTGCTTCTTACTACTTAAGTACAAACTTAATTATAGTTTAGTGATCAACTCATATATCACTTAAAGACATGTTCTTACAGTTAAGAGCTAGTCCTTCCAACTAGAACCTTGGGTCACATTATGTCGAGTATACAACATGGTTGTATGGAAGAACCTATGACTGGGGCATAGGAGATGCAACGCATCTTTTTCTTTCAACCATAGTTGCAATACTAACTCAATGCTTCATGCAGTAGGAACTTCTTTCTTACCTTGTTCCATTCTGAGCTGCTTTAGAATCTTGCCTAGGACATTCTGAACATCTTTCAGAATCAAGTCCAGGAAGCATTTGACATTCAGTGTTTATTAAACTTACTAATCTATCTCGATAGATCTTTTATTTAATAACTTCAACTTCATTCTAACTTAAATATTATTAACACCAATCACATCATTCACATATGTCGTACACATATCATAGAATGATTTCATGCTCCCACTCAAATATGACATTCATGTTTGAGATCCAGGGATTTCACTTAGCTCCCACTCAAGATATGTCAGCTACATATTATGAATTAGCCAAGCTGATTTGCTCCCACTCAAATCTAGGTCCTCTCGATAATCTTGGACATTCCAAAATTCCTTGATCACCTATTAAATCGAGAATTCCATTAACAAGATTTTAATGACCTTTCATTTCTCGTACTTAGTGTTGGGTCCGCAGCATAGAAAACAAAAAATTTCCTACGTGTGAACTACACGCCAAGATTTATCTACTAGGTACAAAGAAACGGGTGGACATACATCCAACGAGAACTTACCCTCGTAGACAACGAGCTTTGTTAACGAGTAGGAACTCGTGGTTGATGTAGTCGTACACTTGCCGATCTCAAGATCGTGATGAAGTCCAGCAGGTCCGGCTCCAGCACGTCCATCAGATCCAGCTCCAGCACCACCAAGTCCAGCACCACAAAGCAGCGGTGCATCCGTGATCGCACACACGTCCGGTACCCCGACAACCTCCGTCCCTCGCTCCAGCAAAGCAGCGTAAGCAGCAACTCCTTTTCAGATAAAGCCATCGGGAACATGTATCTCGCTAATCCGAGACCATGGGAATAACACTAGAGGGGGAGAGAGATCCTTCACAAGGAGGTGTGTGTGAGAAGTGAGGAGGGGTGGCCTTTTATAGGAGGAAGGGGGTGCCCCTCTTTCATGGCCGACGCATGGAGGGGGTGACCCTTCACCTCCTCAATTCATGTGGTGGTAACCCCTGCACATTAAAATGCCCCTTCATATTCTCTTTTAAAGTCTCCACTTTAAATGCATTAAATTTCTCCAAATTTAATGCTCTCTCATTTAATAAAACTCTTTTATTATTTTTATTCAGAATTTTGTTAATTACTTTAATTAACAAACATTCACATAAAACCCCCTACAACATTTAAATATTACATGCAGAACTAATTTCAGCAATTTCACCCGAAACAGTTTTGGTGTCTATTGAAATAATTCTAGCGCTTTCTTAAATCTTTATCTGAAACATATTTGCTCCAAATGGTGTCGGTATCCCTTAAGTGTGTCACCCTACGGTTCGCGAATAATGCATACATGATCGAGACCCCTCTCTGATCAATAATCAGCAGGGTGCCTAGAGATCCATACTGACTCCTACACATTCAACAATGACTTCTGTGATCGTGAGAACCTTTAATGCTAGTAACTAAATCCCTTTGTCCCGTGATATATTACATGTCCAAGATTCGATCATCGGTATCTCCATACCTAGTTTGATCTCGTTACCGACATGCACTCTTTTCTCGTTCCCGTGATATAACATTCTAGTGATCACATCACTTGCTTGCAAACTATTTCAATGTCATATCACCGAGAGGGCCCAGAGTATATCTATCTGTCATCGGGATGGACAAATCCCATTCTTGATCCATGAGCCTGAACATAACACCTTCGTAGCACTGAACCCACATTTATAGTCACCCTATTACGGTGTGACGTTTGATGTTATCAAGATACTCTTCCGGTGTTAGCAATTAACATGATCTCATGGTCTAAGGATAAAGATTACTTCGTATGATGTTATAGCAATATAAACATAATGACTTTGATCGTAATGCTATACTTCGGATGAATGTTCATCACATCATTCCACCAATGGTGTGACCTTGTTATTAACAACATCCAATGTCCATGATCAGGAAACCTTGATCATCTTGTTAATCAACAAGCTAGTCTATAAGAGAGGCATAACTAGGAACCCTTTTTATTTATTAAACACACATGTATTGATATTTCTGATCAATAAAATTCTAGCATGTAAAATAAACATTTATCATAAACATGGAATAAGATAATAACCATTTTATTATTGCCTCTCGGGCATATTCCCTTCAGTCTGCCACTTGCACTAGAGTCAATAATCTAGTTTGAAAAACTTTGCGTATTGAACACCTATTGCGTATTGAACACCTATGGCTTTCTAGTGTTGCATATACGCTATAGCTAGTGGTTAACATAATATCTAGATCTGACAGTTTCAGGTCCGTGTGAATTTGCATGTCTCTGCGTCTCTATGCATCACTCATTCTCAAATGAGATGGCATTGTATAGATTTGGACCTCTGGTGAGACCTTTAGTTAGTTCGGCTCAAAATATGTTGATATTATTGTCACACAATATATCTTCATAGTATTAGCCCACTTTGAACCACACCTAGTTTGATAACAAACTACTTAACACAAATGCCCTCCTTTGCTGCTACTATAGCAGCCATATACTTAGCCTTTTGTTGTAGTATCCGTCACAATGTCTCAACTTTGGAACTCATCCAAATCCATCATGGAACATCCTTTCCATTACATTGTGCCACCCATAGTCTAAATTGAGATAAATTTAATTTGTATCTTGTGACAAAACTAGTATCAATGTAACACTTTACAATGAACTACCTTTAACTATCTGTCACTTATACATTATATATTCTTAGTTCTTCCAAAGCTCATAAGAATATCTTTACTATTGTCCAATGATAATATTATGAATCATTCTGGTATATGCTCATAACATTGAGAGCATAGGACGTTCTGTATATATACATATCATGGTATAATCGATCAAAATCTTCATGTGATTTTACTCACCAAGTGTTGAAACACTTGAATTTTGATACAATCCTTTCCATGCAGCAAGAACCTTTCTTGTTGTTTCCATATTGAACCCTTTCAATATCTCATATATGTATGTCTGGCACAACCATATTAGCGCCTTAATCTATCCATATAGATATTGATGCCTAATATTCCGGGTTTGCCCAAGTCTTTCATCGAAATCTTATTTTAATGAAATTCTTAACTTGTGTCAATACAAGATACATCATTTCCAATCAACAATATGTCCTCTACATAATGTATTAGAAATATGTCTTAGCGCTCCCACTTAATTTCTTGCAAATGCAAGCATCTTCATCATCTCCGATGAATTTAAACTCTTTTAATAGTTTCATCATGGTGAAGATTCCAACTCTGCTATGCTTACTTCAACTATTGAAGTTTACATGCCCTTTTAGCACCTTTTGAATTAACAAAACCCTTCGAACCATGTCATGTACATGTCCTACGTTACCGTTCTATTAGAAGAACCTTGTTTTGTTTATTCAACTACCATATACCAAATTATATGTAGTGGTTGCTACATTAATCCGTCAATACTATATATCGCTATGAAAGATCAAATCTTGTCATAGTCAACTCCTTGAACATTGTCGTAAACTTCTTTCCGACATGTCGACTATTTCATAGATGTTAAACATCCATGTCTTATTTCTTTATAGATCCAAACACGACCGATAGGCTTCACGCCTTTCCGGAGGGTCTTCCAAGTTCAGAAACTTGTTTTCTCGTGTATGGATACTATCACGAATTCTATGACTTCTAGTCATTTTATGGAGTCAGGGCCCATCGTCGCTTCTTTGCATGTAGTCGGTTCATCATTGTCAAAACAATAACGACTTGCTTATCAAATCTTACTATTTGATTCTTACCAACCCACACGGTTCTATAGGAACTCTAATCTCTGAGATCACACCTTTTGTAATCACGAGAGCCATGAGCATTGTGGCCGCCACCAGGACACTTTCCGGCGCTGCGCTACTTAGCACATATAGCTAAGGTTCAACAACCTTATCAAAGTTCTATTGCCCTCCCACTTAACTTTTCACGAAAAATTCCTTCTCAAGAAACTTGACGTTCCAAGTAACAAACTCTTTTGTCCTCGGTGTTATGGAGAAATTCCCAACAAATTCTTTGGGATAACCTACAAAGACGTGCTTATCCGACTTTGGTTGTAAACATTTTACTTATGCATAGCATACCAAAATTTAAGAAAAGACAATTCGGGTTTTATCCCAAACCATAACTTATATGGTGTCATTTCAACGGATCACGATGGTGCTCTTTTCAGTGTAAAAGCGGTAGTCTCTAAAGCTTCAATCCTTAAAACATAATGGTAGTTTTATAAATGACACCCTTGATCTTACCATGTCAAACATGGTTTGATTTCATCTCTCGAATATGCCATACTCCTATGGTTTACCGGAAAAACACAAATCATGGAACAATTCCGCAAATCTTAGGTGTTTTGCTAAACATGTAACTCAAATATTTTCCTTTATGATCGAATCATAAACTCTTTATTTTTTTGTTACAATGATTTTTCACTTCATCTTGAAAGTCTTTGAACAATTTTCAAATGTTTCACACTTCTTCCTTATTAAGTAAATATATAAATATACTCACTCAAATTTCTGGAGAAAGCATATGAAGCAAAAAGATCCATCGCATATGGCTACACATAATGGACTATGCACATCAACATGTACAATTTCCAATAAGCTAGTCATCCGTTCCTCTTTGGCCTATGAACAGAGTTTCAATTATCTTGAGGAAAGTCTCACAAGCGTCAATTGATCAAAATCAAAGACTCCAAAAATCCATCAACATGGAGTTTCTTCATGTTTTCTTTCAAATATAATTTAAACAGCGATGTCACTTCATAAGTGATCTTTCTATCATTTGTCTTGCGACATTTTAGCAATAGTGTTTATGGATGTGATTTCTCCAACTAGACTTGTAAAAGTTCATCCATCCTTTATGGAATACGGTAATTATTTGAATAGCCATTGTTCTCATGATACCGGAACAAAATAACAATTATTTAAACAAATATTGAAGGCTTGGTTTGATGACAACGAAAAACACAATAACACTTTATTTGTTTTCGATGAACATCATCACTCATGCTCTTGCTGGTTTACTTAGGCCATTGTAGTTCATGAATTGCGTTGTCCTGTATGACACTTCATACCAACCAATTCGGTATCCAATACCTAAGAACCACATTTTTTTTAACAAGCAAGGAATACAACCATAACATGTATATATTCTATATACCCAAGTTGGACATCTCCAACCTTATATTTTCTGCCAAATATTTTATAGATTCTCTTTCAGCAATTCCTTTTTATTTTAAAAGAATCTATCAACATCAATAGTGGTGTCATTCACATGACACATAGTACAAATCGTATATAGTCAAATACTAATACCTTTGGACTTGCACTTTGAAGTGGATCACCATCATCAAATGTTTGGCATTCTTTCAAAAATCCATTCTTTAGTAATCTATTAGTGTAGTAAACATTTTACTTACATCTTCTATTCATCCTTATCATGACAACTTTCATGATCAAGCTACTATAGCTTATAAGGAAGAATCACGAGTATAATATCAGTCCCCAAAACCTTTTTGGTAGATTCAGATGCCTAGCATCTCCATCCTTCACAAATTCTCATACAATATGAGAACATGTATTTTGCTAAATTATACTCTATCATAATGCAACCAAAAACATTGTTTCAGATATCACAATATCTTTCACAAATGATGGTTTCTGAAACAATTTCTAGCTCCAATATAATCTTGATATTAAAACAACTTTTTGAATATCAATAATCATGGAGGCAAACATGATACTTTAGATACTAATATTGGAATTCTTACTCTTGATTTAATACTACTTATTAAACTTCATGGAGTAAATAGAGTTTGCTAAAAGTTTGCAATAGGACTTATAAACTTTAAATTGACATTCAAAACAATACGATACCAGTTAAAAAGTAAATATCCAGAATTCTATAGTTCTATTATCTCAAATAAAACTAAGCATAAGGTAGAAAAGCGAATGCCAATGACTACAACAAACTATGCAAATTCACTTTGATTTAATTTATGACAAATTTGGTTCGACTAATCCAAATTAGAAATGAACTCCCACTCAAAAACGACATCCCTCGTGCCTTTTTGGTGATTACACGAACCAAATCCACTACACCAAGTCTGATCATCACGTGATTTGATGTAGCTTCAAAGGCGAGCATCTATATGGGCATCATATCAACTATATGACTCATGCTTAACCTTTCGGTCCGTGTTCCGAGGCCATGTATGTACATGCTAGGCTCGCCAAGTAAGAACCTTAGTACTCGCATGTGTAAAACTGTCTTACACCCGTTTGTATGAAAGCGTAGAGTCGAGTACACCCGATCATCACGTGATGTCTCGAAATACGATCCACAAAACGGTGCATACTTAAGGAAGAACACATTTTTATCTTGATATCTAAAAGAGGGATCATCTTACAATGCTACGTAGCGCCAAACTAGCAGTATAAGATGCTAACATCTAATGTGTAAAGTGAGATGATATGGTCCATGCATTTGATCTCTATCACTTGCATCGTGGTATGATCTCTATCATTCCTTTGTGTGTAAGGCCAAGGTCTATGGAACTTACACGTTGAGTGTGTTGTAAGAGTATCTATCATACATCTACTTACAACAATACCATATCAATACACTAGCCCAACAACGATCTAAACTAGACGCCTCTAATTTATCAATTGCAAGTTTTACATGGCTTAGGGCTTTCGGAGATAGAACCGTTCTTACCTACGAATATGAACCACAACAAGGATAACTAAGTTATTAGCAACTCATTGTAAATCAGATATTGACTATAGTAGGAGGCGGACACCGCCAGCCACTTATGCAAAACAAGTTGCATGTCGATTCGTGGAACCGGTCTCATGTACGATGACATGTAAGGTTGGTCCGGGGCGCTTCCTCCCACGCTGCCACCACTCTCCAAAATACATAGAAGATCCAATAACATGATCATCATCACCCACATATCAACATATGTGTACTACCCGTGCTAAGCACCTACGCATAGATCAGGCTTTGATACCACTGTTGGGTCCGCAGCATAGAAAACAAAAAATTTCCTACGGTGTGAACTACACGCCAGGATCTATCTACTAGGTACAAAGCAACGGGTGGACATACATCCAACGAGAACTTACCCTCGTAGACAACGAGCTTTGTTAACGGTAGGAAATCATGGTTGATGTAGTCGTACTTGCCGATCTCAAGATCATGATGAAGTCCAGCAGTCTGGCTCCGACGTCCATCGATCCAGCTCCGGCACCACCAAGTCTAGCACCGCAAAGCAGCGGTGCATCCGTGATCGCACACACGTCCGATACCCCGATAACCTCCGTCCCTCGCTCCAACAAAGCAGCGGAAGCAGCAAATCCTTTCCAGATAAAGCCACCGGGAACATGTATCTTGCTAATCCGAGACCATGGGAATAATACTAGAGGGGGAGAGAGATCCTTCACAAGGAGGTATTTCAATGTGATATCACCGAGAGGGCCCAGAGTATATCTATCCGTCATCTGGATGGACAAATCCCACTCTTGATCCATGAGCCTGAACATAACACCTTCGTAGCACTGAACCCACATTTATAGTCACCCTGTTACGGTGTGACGTTTGATGTTATCAAGATACTCTTCTGGTGTTAGCAATTAACATGATCTCATGGTCTAAGGATAAAGATTACTTCGTATGATGTTATAGCAATATAAACATAATGACTTTGATCGTAATGCTATACTTCGGATGAATGTTCATCACATCATTCCACCAATGGTGTGACCTTGTTATTAACAACATCCAATGTCCATGATCAGGAAACCTTGATCATCTTGTTAATCAACAAGCTAGTCTATAAGAGAGGCATAACTAGAACCCTTTTTTATTAAACACACATGTATTGATGTTTCCGATACAATTCTAGCATGTAAAATATACATTTATCATAAACATGGAATAAGATAATAACCATTTTATTATTGCCTCTGCATATAACCTTCACTTAGGTCCATCACGCTTCTTTGTAATTGTGAGGTATGTCTTGTTCAAAACATGATAAGTGAATCAACAATATAGTTCTACAAACTTGTAGAATATATAGTTGAATCCTACTTTCTTTTAGTAAAAGTATTTACTTGAAACTTTATGATCATTATCATTGGTTTCTCGCTCATTTGCAGATTGGATTCACGAACAAATTCCCTGAGCCACTCAACAATTCGAGGTAAGGTCAAATACCTTGTTTTGATCTTTTACTTTCTTCCACCGTATCTTCATCAAGACACATCAATTTAGGACAACATCAGGTTTGTCCCTTGTGGAAGATGCATTCATAGCTTCCCAAGAATGCTCTACAAAGACTTGTTTATTCACCACGACTTCGACTTATCGAAATCCCCAGAAACTCGAACGTGCCATAACACTTATGGTGTTGTTTCCACGAATCTTTTAGATGTTCCTTTGTATTTCAAATGAGTGTTTGCTTATTTTGATCTCTAAGTCTAAACGATAACTATAACCCCTATAAGAGATGATATTATGCCATATGTATCCAATACATAATGATTATGATGTTTAGACATTTCAACAAAGTTTGAATTCGTCCAATTATGATAATTTGTGAAACATCTTTCACAAGTTCCTTTTATGCTAAAGTTAACTTGAATACCTTAGTCATGTCGATCAAATCGAAGAGACATGTTAATTCAGTTAATTCAATATCCCATTAGTTATGAACTCATTTGAATAATTCAAATCATTTCAAACTTCATGTTTCATTAAGTATATACACTTATTCACTTAAGTCCACAATAAATGATTTCCACTACTTGTTGAAAATGTGATACATCACTATGTATAAGATTCAACATTTCTTCACATATCACCGTTTTACCAGAATGTGGAGTTTTAGTTATTCTGCCCAACGGGCATGGTTTTGCAAAGTCTCTAGATTAAGAATCTAGGACCCCATCTTTCATAAAGATCCTGCAATAACCAAAATGACTTAAAATGTAGTTTCATTATTAAACTTTGGATATCTTTTAGCATTCTAATCCTTTTATAAATGTTTAAACTATTATCATTAACATAGTGATGAGAATAACTTATTTGTAATTGTAATGTGACCATAAGGTATTGTTCATAAGAATAGTACAAACTGGTTTGTAACTTGTTCATATGAATAATCGCCTCGCCAAAAGCAAGACATGTATATAAGGATTACAAATTATATTCAAGTCCACTAATCCAAATGATAAACTTTGAGGAAAGTGGTGATGTCGGCCATCAAATGTTTTGCTTGCCGTCATCAAGCCACATTGCCTCAAATCCAGCAATTCTCAAGCAGATCCTCCTGTTTTCACAAAACGGGACAAGTATCAAATACTTTGCAAACTGTAGTGAGTTTTGTAAGAACCACATTTATAATTTTGTATATCTAACATATACCTTTTTCATTAATGACCTCCATTGTAATCAAGCCCTTCTAAGATTTCTCAACTCTAATGCAAGATCGCTAAGTGTTTTTCCAAACATTCTGGAGTCATCGATTTATCTCTAATGGTTATTGTATCAAGAAGAGAAGATCACCTTTTACGAGGATATCCCTTAGGCGTGGGTATTAATCTATGAAGTTGGACCCTTTTGCTAAGTTCCAGATTAAGCAATATATTCCCATGGTCACAAAGGACCTCAATGGGATAGGCCAAGGTCTACTAAGATATTTGCAAATAGGCATCTAGACTAAGTTTATAATAAGAGATCAATTTATAATTGGTCTCCACTAAAATTGTCATCCCCTGGATGATTTTAGTGATCGCATGATCCCTATCCTCTGCACCTCCCCCGATCGTCACAGCCATCAGTGCATTATCGAAGGTAGATATTCAACAATGCCAATCACATCACCCATGTGACTCATGCTCGATCTTTCGATCTCTTGTGTTCCGAGGCCATCTCTGTACATGCTAGGATCACCAAATCTAACTTGTGTGTATTTGCTGTGCAACATGGCTTTCACCCACTGTATACGAACATAGATATGTCTGACCCCCGATCATCACGGTCGGCCTCATACCGAAGAACTTTCTTGGTGGTGCACACACAAGGGGAACACGGAACATTGGAATTAAATAGGGATTATCTTACTTGCTACCGTTGAGTATCTAAATACTAGCACACAATAAGACGTAAAGAAGGTATCAACATCATATGTATAATGTGATATGATATGGTGCTTCTTCTTGCGCCTTGATCTTCATCAAGCACTCTGGCATGATCTCCATATTACCCTTGGTTTGACGCCAAGTCCATGACGCCTCCACCAGGTTGTTCATCGGAATGATGACTATTACTATACTACTCAGTAATAGAAAAGTAAACTACTTTACCTTCGCAACGACCAATGCCATATCATAATCACATGCCCCCTGCAAAATAAAGTTAGACGCCTCTACTTTATCTATTGCAAGTTTTACGTGGTTGTTAGGGCTTTTCCACTAGAACCGTTTCTAAACTACGAACTTTCCAAGCACAACATGGATCCGACAGTTGTCTCTACTACACCCCTTTCGGGGCCCTCCGTTGCAAATGCTATATCAACTATTGAATGAGAGACAGACACCCGCTACCCACTTATACGGTACAAGCCGTATGCTGAGCGTGGAACCAGTCTCGCATACGAATACGCGTAAGGTCGGTCCAGGCCGCTTCATCAAACAATACCGCGATATAAACAAGTACACGTTAGAGGGTAACAACTAAAAGATCAATGCCCACACAAAACTTGTGCGTACTGGCTGTACATCACTCCTACGCATAGATCGGCTCTGATACCACTGTAGGGGATCGGTGCGGAAAACAAAAAATTTCCTACGTTGAATCCCCGAAACTTGCCTAGGATTTATCTATGTAGTAATGCGGTAACGGCCAATGCGTAGAGAATACATACCCTTGTAGACCGTACGCGGTTAACGTTCCGCGGGGAACGTGGTTGAAGTAGTCGTACTCGTAGCCGACCTCAAGGTCGTGAAGCTCCTCGCAGGTCACCCCTTGCTCCTTCTTCATCTTCATCGTGCAACAGCTCCGGCTCACAACATTTAAGCGCCCCAAGTGTTGCGCCTCGTGTCTTCGTACACATCCGGGGCACGATGAGACCTCCGGATCCCCGATCCCGCCGGGAGTGCGGAAGTTGATCTCCGGCTAGGAATCCCTGCAGCGCAACGGTTCTTGAGGTGTGCCTCGATCGCGACCCAAACTTGGGGCCATGGTCACGAGGTATAGAGAGAGGGGGAGGAGAAAGTCAACCAAAGGACTTCTCCAGTTGTGTATCTCATCCCACACATGGGCACCCCTTTATATAGGCGGAGGGGGTGTGCCCTCCCCATTAGGTTAGCCATGTGGGACTAATAGTTAAAACAAAATAACAGGTATTTTCGTCCTGGCTGAATGGGCCAAAAGTACTCAGCCCAAATAGGAAACAAAAAAATAACAAATAAAAAGAAAGGTAAGGGCAGCA